>JALMGJ010000002.1:22463913-25022663 GCA_023362775.1 Charina bottae | reverse complement strand
CGCAGACGGTGACTGCAGCCATGAAATTAAAAGACGCTTGCTCCTTGGGAGGAAAGCTATGGTAAACCTAGACAGCATATTAAATAGCAGAGACATCACCTTGCCGACATAGGTCCGTATAGTTAAAGCTATGGTTTTTCCAGTAGTAATGTATGGCTGTGAGAGTTGGACCATAAGGAAGGCTGAGCGCCGAAGAATTGATGCTTTCGAGCTGTGGTGCTGGAGAAGACTCCTGAGAGTCCCTTGGACTGCAAGGAGGTCAAATCAGTCAATCCTAAAGGAAATCAACCCTGACTGCTCATTGGAAGGACAGATGCTGAAGCTGAAGCTCAAATACTTTGGCCACCTAATGCGAAGAGAGGACTCACTGGAAAAGACCCTGATGCTGGGAAAGACTGAAGGCAATAGGAGAAGGGGACGGCAGAGGATGAGATGGTTAGATAGCATCACCGATGTAATGAACATGAATTTGAGTAAACTCCGAAAGACAGTGGAGGACAGGAAGTCCTGGCGTGCTATGGTCCATGAGGTCACAAAGAGTCGGACACAGCTAAATGACTGAACAACAACAACAAAATATTTAAACTGTAATTATACCACATTCTACATCTTCCTACATATTTACCTAATTAACAAATTTTTGTAACTACCTGTTCCATTAATACATAACCTTATAGCAATTCTCAATAATATTCATACTAGTAATTATAGAAATAATTCATCCTGTAATAGCATTAATTCTAACTCCAACTCAACATCCCATCCTAATAAAATATTTCCCCATTCATGTATCTCCATAGAAATATTTCTAATTTGCATATAATCTAAAACATCAACATACATTTATATCTTTAATTTTATAACCTTGTATCTTACAATTAGAATATCACATTTTTATCCATCCATACAATTTCTTATGTCAATTTTTAACATTTAATATTCCCAGCAATTATATTACTAGTTAAAACATAATATAGATTTATACCATACTCTATATCCAATTAAAATCCATGGTTCCATTAACTTTATATCCCGTTTTATAAACTAAATCTCTTGTTAGGGTTATGCCAAAATTATAAGAAATAGTCTGTCTTGTTATCTGTCTCATGTAAAATGTCAGAATGTTTTTCTGAACCTTTCCCCTTCTGGCACCAAACCAGACAATTTCACAATATCTACTAAGTTGCAAATTCAAATCTCTTTCTCCCTCTCTCAACTGGCACAATGCATTTAAAATCCCCTTCTCTTGTTTTTCCTCTATCTCAAAGATTTCCCTATTTAGCTGGAAATATTTCAAAATTCCTTAATTCTATCTTTTGTTCCTGACAATCTATCAATAAAATTTCCAGTGTTTTCTTAAATTCTGAAAAGATTTCTCTGATCTCTTTTTTGATTTCTTGAATTAGTTGTAGTTGCCATTTCCTCCCCCCCCCCCCTTTGTTCTTCAGGCTCCAGCCACTGTATAATCTCTAGCCAAAACAAAAAAATTCTCAGAGAGGGAGTAAACAGCTGTTCGAGTGGAAAAATACCAGCAGAGTCTATTGAGTCCAATTAGTTTCCAGTTATTAAAGAGAAAAAGAAAAAAAAAGAAATTATTACCTAAATACAAAAAATTATTAAAGTAAGAGAAAGAAATCCATTGTTCAAAAATAGGGAGAAGAGCAGTATTTCAAACAGTTTGTAAAAAAGAAAAAGGAAAAAAGAGTTTCAACTACTATAAAAAAGAAAGAAAAATGAACAAGTTCATCAGTAATTAGCCCAACAGAATATAAAAAACTCTTATACTTCCAAGTGAGAAGGAATCCACTCTAGTAAAAGAGAAAAGTAAAATAAAAGAAGCAAATGTTTCACTATGCTTCAAATATAAAAACCATCATACTTCCACCACAATTATTACAGCAAAGAAAGCACAAAAATTGCCAACATTTTGAGCATTGTCCAAAGATAGACCTTAGATAATAAGACAATATAATCTAAAAATTAAAATAAAATAAAAGTGATCTAAAAGCTGGATTTTTGCTCTGATGTCTCTCTATTAGGAGACTTACGGTTCCCTGTGGAGCTTGTTACTTCTCCAGCCGTTTCACCACTTTTCCCCCTGCTCCTTCCATGGTGGAAAAAAAAAAAAGCAGGAGGAGGCAGTTCCAACGACCCAGTGAGCAATCTTCTGGTTCTCCCCTCTTCGGGGAGAAACACCGGTGGTCTTATACTTTCTGTAGACTCCCACAAGCAGGGAAAAGCTTGCCAGGTTTTCAACACTCTGAAAAATTCTGACTAGTCGAGCTGCCAGTCCGGCCCAGAAGTCAGGAGAGAGACTGTCTCAATGTCCGTGAAGCATTTTACAGGCAGAGGCACTGGCTTGAAAAGGTCCAGCTATCCATACCAGTCACATATCTATTTTTATATCTTTTTTATCCATTCAGTTGTGCCTGATTCCTGGAGACTGCCTGAACAAGTCCTTGCACTTTTCTTGGGAAGGTTTTTCAGAAGTGGTTGGCCATTGCCTCCTTCCTAGGGCTGAGAGAGAGGGACTGGCCCAGGGTCACCCAGTTGGCCTTGTGCCTAAGGCAGGACTGGAACTCACAGTCTTCCAGTTTCTAGCCAGATACCTTCACCACTAAATCAAACTGGCAAACCTATATCTGTAATAGTACCGATGTCTAGACTGAATTAGGGCTCAAATGGAACTGTATAAGATACGGGGGTGGTTTTCTTTGTCTTTCTAGCTTCACCCTTTCCTGGGAAATTTCAAGCTGTACAATCTTTCCATGGATGGTGTTTATTTGGATGAGAGCGGAGATCCTGTTGCTCAGTTTGATATCATACACTGGGCAGTCTTTCCCAACAAGTCTACTGCTGGAGTAAAAGTTGGGGGAGTAGAAAGAGAGGCCTTTTCAGAAGTCAGCCTCTCTATCAACCAAAGTGCCATCATGTGGCCAACATCATTCAGTCAGGTAGGCGCTGCTGCTACATTTTAGTTCTTACCATTTAACAGCTGTTATACATGCCTGCTTAGAAATAAATCCATTGGAGTTCAATACAGATTTGCTCCAAGGAATGGAATCTAAATCCCCATACAGACATTATGCATAATTCTCTTAACTTATTTAATGATTTCCTTATTTGTTCCCTGCGACAATACAGGCAACTCTTAAGTGAGTCTTAAGTTACAGTAAACAATTTAAAACTAAATAAAGTCAAAGTAAACCAGGGTAAAAAATAGCAGTAAGAAATAACAATATAGTAAACGTAATGAGAAAAGGTGGCTAAAACTCCCTAGATAGTTTGAGCTCTCTCCGGATCTGTTCAGTTTTCTGTGCCTTCTTGAATGCCATCCTCAATAAGGCTATTTAAATACATTTTTTCAGCTGCATGCATAAGGGACTAGTGCTGTGACAGCTACCTCACTGATCTATAGGGAGCAATAAGCAGTATAGGACACTAGTGGTGTGTCGGATACCTCACTGGTATATGGAGCACAAGAAACTGTGTTGCATAGCCAGGAAGGTGTTTACCATGGTCCAGTTTAGGAAAGCCTCTGATATTGTGCATTCTCACTTGCTCTTTACATGGAGGAAGACTCTCTGTACCATGGGCTGCTTTTCCTGGATTACTCCCAAAATGTCTGGCTTTTTGAAATCTTTGTTGCTCAGCAGGACTTTAAAAAAAAAACTCCATGGACGACTACAAGGACTTCAGTGATACATTTCCACCTCAATAAACATGTACCATGCTTAGATACCAAACTCTAGGCTGCATTTACCACCATGTAGGAGAGACAGAATACTAAGTGGAAGAAAGATATGGCTAAAGAAACCTGGCCAAGGTGGAGTCATCCATCACATTACACTGTAGGAAGATTTGGTGGTCTCCGTTGTCTCTCTTACGTGAACACAGACATTATATTGTGGATCATGACTTGATGAAATGCGATTCTACAACCATATTTTTGCATAACTTTTGCATATTTTGCAAATTTACAAATTTGCATATTTTTGCAGATTTTGCAGATTTTTGCATAATAAAGAGAGCCAGTTTGGTCTAGTGGTTAAGGTGCTGGGCTAGAAACCAGGAGTTTGTGAGTTCTAGTCCTGTCTTAGGCATGAAAGCCGGTTGGGTGACCTTGGGCCAGTCACTCTCTCTCAGCCCAACTCACCTCACAGGAGGTAGGAGTATTAGGTATGTTCACCGCCTCAAGCTATTTATAAAAATAATAAAGGCGGAATAAAAATTAAAATAAATAAATAAATAAAAAATATTTAATTTTTGTTCAACAAACCATGATTAAAAGAAATCATGCTTTAGCCCAGTATCTGTACCCAGGCCACAACACATTTTAATTCATATAAATACTGCCCCCATTCACAGGTTTATCTTGTTAAAGTCAATCACCTTCCCCTTCAAAGTTGGACTTTGAAGAAGTCAGAGAGAAAGTGTAGTGAGGCTTTTGAACTTTGGTGTTGGAGAGGACTCCAGAGAATACCGTGGTCAGCCAGGAAAGCAAACCAATGGATCACTGAACAAATCAACCCAGTGTTCTCACTCAAGGCACAAATGACCAAGCTCAAATGCTTTCTCAATACTTTGGACAAAGTATGCAAGAACGTAGCTCTGTGGAGAAGTCTATAATGCTGGAGAAGTTGAAAGGAAAGACAAGCAGGTGATGAGCAACAGCAAGATGGATGGACCCAATTACAGCAGTGATGGGTGTACCTTAGGTCTTCTCAGAGTTGATGGGAGTCAGGTGGCATACAAATTTAATAAATAAACTAATAGGAATACTTGAAGTATCAGCTTAAAGTCTTTCTGGAGAAAATCCCTCTAGGTGACAGCTAAGAGTTGACATCAACTTGATAGTCCATCAAAGCAGGACCAGTTGTTTGTGTGGTTTTCCTTGATTTTAGGTTCACCTTTGAATCAACATCAAGAGCTAGGGTATGGAATAAACTTATCAGTTTACAATAGGCAGGGGGCTATTACTGATGTTATCAAAGTTTTATCAAAACTCCTCTTTAAAGATCGAGACTCCAGGCTTGGCTGCCAGCTCGACCAGTCAAATTTCTCAGAGAAGCTGAGAACTGACTGAATTTCCCTTGCTTGCGTGGATTGCAGAAGTTGTGGTCCACTGAAGTTTTTTTTCCCCTGGAGAGGGGGAGACCAGAAGATTACTCGTGGGGCCATTGGGATTGCCTACCCTTGTTTTTTCTGTAGTTTTCCACCGCGGAAGGAACAGGGTAAGTGCAAGGCAATGGCCGAGATATATCAGGCTCTCGCAGGGGAAACAAGTCTCTTTGAAGAGACACAAGAGCGCCCAGCCGCTTTTAGATCACTTTAGGAATGTTTTTTTTAGATTAAAATATTTTTGAAATCTAAGATCTATTTTTTGGACTTTGTTGAAAATGTTGGCTAACTTTGTGCTTTCTTTGCTATAACTGATTCTGGTGGAAGTTTGATGGACTCTATATTTGCAACATAATGAAACGTCTGCATTTTTTTTTTTACTTCTCTTTTGTATTAGAGGGATTTAAGAGACTCTGTTTGTAATTCTTCGTTTGATAAACTAAATGACTATTCATTTTTTGAGAAACTCTTTGTTTGGATTAAGCAGCTTGCAGCTTGAAGAACGAAAGCTCGCAGTTTGAAGAATAAAAACACAGGGTAACGTGTTTTTTTCCTTGTCTTCTTTTTCTACATCCTCCCTGGTTGGATTTTGCTTCATTTGGAATATATTTTTTATTTCTCCTTCTATAAACTGTTTAAAATATTATTCTCTCCTGTATTTTGGATTATTGGAACTTTCTTTTTTCTTTTTACTTTAAAAAAAAAAACAACAACAACGACGTTCTGCTTAATAGATTCTGCTGGTAGTATTCCATGAACAGATTACATGATTATTGTTTTGACTAGAAGGGTTGTTGTTTTAATTTGAAGGACACAGGAAAGATGGCTTTCCAACTTGTACCTGAGGAGCTCAGAAGAGAGATTACTGAGGCTTTTTCAAATATTCAAAGGTCGTTGGAATTACTGTTCGTAACTCTGCAAAACAGAGAGAAAGAACAGAGAACAGAAACGGAGACAGAAAGGAAAAATGTTTTTCAAGTGGAGGAGAAACAGAAGGAGGAAATTTTGAGTATATTAGTTCAGAAGAACATTCTGAAGGCTTTACACTACAATCTTGGTATAGATATGTTGTGGCAGTGGAGACAGAGTGAAAATATGGGTGCACAGTTGGATGGATGTTGTGAAATATGTGGAAAGGGAGAGAAGGTTGCTCTGATATTCTATATGAGATATAGAAAAGAGCAGGCTGTATATTGCGAATCTCCCACAGTGTATTGTGATTTTGGCATAACCTAAACAGAAGATATGAGAAACTGTATGGATATAAAGGCTAATGAAAATATGGACTTGAATTGTTATGAGAAATTGTATGGATATATAAAAAGTGATATTCTAAATGTAAGATGCTAAATACAAACACAAGTTGATATTATAGAATATTGTTTTCCTTAGAGATATATTTATGAGAAGATAATGATATGATGGAATTAGAATGATGGTTACTACAGGATGATATATATCAATATGTATTGTATGAATATTATAAGAATTGATATATTAGCTATTAGGTTAAGTGATATGATAGATTATGCATTTAGTTTAAATGGACACTACTACAAGGAATGGAAATTACAGATGGATAATTGAGATTCAAGAATTCCTTTTTTATGGAGATATATATATATATTAGAATTAAATTATAGAAATATATATGTATGAACACTATAAGAATTGCTAAACTATGTATTAAGTTACATAACATGTTAGGTTATGAGTCATAATATGAATAGAATATATTGTAGTTTATTAGAAGTAAATAAGGCTTTTATTTGTTATACTAATTGGTCTTTATTGAAGATATAAATATGTAGTAATGAACATTCAACATTTAACTACTACTTCAAGGAGTGGAAGCCAAAGATGGATTATTGGGAGACAGTAAGATGAAGGTTAGAAGATTGGATTAAAGAAATCAAAAGGCATATGACAAAGAAAAGTTCCTGTATACTGTATGAAGGACTAACATTTAAAATCAATTGTTGTACTTTAAGTTCAAAGATAGATTGGAGGACATCTATTTTCTATATTTTCTTTGCTTATTATTTCTTGACTTCACTTTTTCTTTATCTTTTTCTTATTTTGTATTTCTGTTTCTATTTCTTTTTTCTACTTTAAATTTTATTATGTATTGTAAAACTTAATAAAATTTAATAAAAAAAAAAAGAGGCTGAACATGCAATGCAGCCTTCTGCATCCAAGAAACTCCTCTTTAAAGATCTTTCCCAGCACACAAGGTCAATTGACAAAAGCGATCACTGGTGAGGGGAGTTACACAGGGTGGCATCTCGGCCCCACTACGGTTGAATTTCTTTCTCAGTTCTGGCTTCTTCCCCTCAAATTAGCTCCTAAGGTCACAGCCGTGCTTCTTTATGCCAATGGTGTAGTTCTCCTGTCTCAGACTTTGACTGGATTAAAACATGCCCTAAGATCACTTGCCACTCATGGTAAGAATGAAGAATTGTAAATTAACTGTGCAAAGGCAAGAGTCTTTCTATTTGATAAAGAAACACAATTATACCATTTCATCTAGCCAAAGATGTACTTTTAATTAGCCAATTCACCTCATTTAGGTCAGGGAGATATTGAAATTCTCCCATGGTTTCCAATCTGAGAAAGCTCAGTTTCATGTCCCGCCATCAGCTGCACTAGAAGGCCCATGATAAGACTATCTATCTATCTATCTATCTATCTATCTATCTATCTATCTATCTATCAGCTACCTACCTACCTACCTACCTACCTACCTACCTATTGTATTTTTCCAGTGCCCATCTCAACAATTACTTTACCCATGTACCTTATGCTGCCCGACTGAGCCCATGTGGCACATGGACTAGACAATAACAGCCCCTATCGTATTCTGCTGTGGGTTTCACAGAACTTACAGAATCTGCTTTATCTGTCCTTACCTAGTAAAATTTCCAGGGAACGACGATTCCTTCTACAAGAAAACTCTTCTCTCAGACCAGTCAGACTCCATTCCTTCAGATGTTGCCAGTTTTAGCCAGTCCACCTTTAAAGTTAGGCAGGTACCAAAACCCCTTGACTGTTGTCACTCTCCGACCAAAGCCAAGGCAACCACAGGCGGATGATGAAAGACTCTATTGCTGTATACATATGTCAAAAGATTTCTGCTTCCCCCTTGACCAATTCAGCATTTTTTAGTTTAAAATGTTAATCTCCCCAAAGTTTCCCAGATTCCAGATTTTAGCTCTTGGTAGGCTCATAGTATTACTTTGAAATGGTATTATTCTTTTTATTTATTTACTTTCTATCCCACCTTTATTATTTTTAAATACCTAATACCCCTTCCTTCTCCTATTTCCCAAACAACAACAACCCTGTTAGGTGAGTTGGGCTGAGAGAGAGTGACTGACCCAAGGTCACGCAGCTGGCTTCCATGCCTAAGGCAGGACTAGAACTCACAGTCTCCTGATTTCAGCTTTAGGATTCATAGAGTTTTGTTGTTGTTCAGTCATTTAGTCATGTCCGACTCTTCGTGACCTCATGGACCATAGCAGGCCAGGTCTTCCTGTCCTCCACTGTCTCCCAGAGTTTACTCAAATTCATGTTCGTTACATCGGTGATGCTATCTAACCATCTCATCCTCTGCCATCCCCTTCTCCTTTTGCCTTCAGTCTTTCCAGGCATCAGGGTCTTTTCCAGTGAGTCCTCTCTTCGCATTAGGTGGCCAAAGTATTTGAGCTTCAGCTTCAGTATCTGTCCTTCCAATGAGCAGTCAGGGTTGATTTCCTTTAGGATTGAATGATTTGACCTCCTTGCAGTCCAAGGGACTCTCAAGAGTCTTCTCCAGCACCACAGTTCAAAAGCATAATTTCTTCGGCGCTCAGCCTTCCTTATGGTCCAACTCTCACAGCCATACATTACTACTGGAAAAACCATAGCTTTAACTATACGGACATTTGTCAGCAAGGTGATGTCTCTGCTTTTTAATATGCTGTCTAGGTTTGCCATAGCTTTCCACCCAAGGAGCAAGCGTCTTTTAATTTCATGGCTGCAGTCACCGTCTGCCGTGATCTTGTAGCCCAAGAAAATAAAATCTGTCACTGCTTCCATTTCTTCCCCTTCTATTTGCCAGGAAGTGATGGGCCCAGATGCCATGATCTGAGTTTTTTTAATGTTGAATTTCAAGCCATCTTTTTCACTCTCCTCTTTCACCCTCATCAAGAGGCTCTTTAGTTCCTCTTCACTTTCTGCCATTAGGGTGGTATCGTCTGCATATCTGAGGTTGTTGATATTTTTCCCGGCAATCTTAACTACGGCTTGTGATTCATCCAGCCCGGCCTTTCTCATGATGTACTCTGCATATAAGTTAAATAAGCAGGGTGATAATATACAGCCTTGTCGTACTCCTTTCCCAATTTTGAACCAATTGGTTGTTCCATGTCCGGTTCTAACTGTTGCTTCTTGACCCGCATACAGGTTTCTCAGGAGACAGGTAAGGTGGTCTGGTACTCCCATCTCTTTAAGTATTTGCCACAGTTTTTAGAGTTTTACTAGGATAATATTTATTCAAATCGAGGATGTTAACCCTGGTGATGTTCTCTTGTTTATTTTTCTTTTTTATTTCTTCTTTATTTGACTGCTTCTCTTTTATGCTGATTATTGACTCCCCCTAAAATGGGACTGAATTCAATGTTTCTATGGCTGTCCTTTATGTTCAGAAGGTGCCTTTCTCTAGATGCACAGAAAGCTGTCCTCCAGGATACACCAAACTCAAAAGAGAAGGAGACCCAGACTGCTGCTACGACTGTTCTCCGTGCATGGAAGGAACAATCGCCAGGCAAGAAGGTTGGTGGCTCTAGAGCAAGGAGGGGACTTGAGGATACAGGTTGAATTCACTCTTGCTGCTCTGGGCAGTATTTGTTACAGGTGCTGCTTTCCTCCTAGTTCTAGACCTAACTAGGTTGACCATACATCCCATTTTGAATGGGACAGTCCCGTTTTTTTAAAAAATTCCCAACCGTCCCACCATTTTAATAAAATTTTGTCAATTTTGTCCCATTTTTTAAAAAATTGAAAGGTCCCATGAAACTGTCTGTCAGTATGGAGGCCAAGTCAGAAGAGGAAGATCTCCTGACGACAGATGGTGAAGGCACGAAATTCAAATCTGAGCCAGAGCCTCCAATTGGAGAAAGTCAAGGTCCGGAACCTCCTCCGCCTATCAGCGTGTGCATTAGGCAAACTGAGAGGCGGGCAGAACAACTGGAGGCACAATTCACTGGCCAAGCCAGTGCCACCTGCGGTGAGACCGAAGGGGGCTCCCCGGCCCTCCTGCTTGCCCACCGGCAAGCCTTGCCTCATCTTGCTTCTGCCCTGCCGGCCAGGAAGTGACCACGGATGGATCGACCATGCCCTCCTCCCGGGGCCACAGCCCTGGCCAAGGAGGGGTGAGCTCATGCTCCCTCCCATCCCCGGCACACTTCTGCCCTCATTGGGTGACCCACATACTCCCCACGCGCGCTGCAGAAGCAGAGGGCTGCAGGGCTGGAAGTTGCGAGGGGAACAATGAGGCTTTGCTTACAATCAGTTATTGTTAGATACAGGTTAAAGAACAATGGCTTGTGTTTTTCAGATGCATCCAGTTGCACCCAATGTCCAGATGACCAGGATTCTAATAAGAAGGGAGATCAATGTGTCCCAAAGGTTATAAGCTTCCTATCCTTTGAAGAAATGTTGGGTCTCATCTTGGCTCACTTTGCCCTTGCTTCTTCCCTAATCACCGGATTTGTTCTGGGAACCTTCATTAAATACCGAGAAACCCCCATAGTCAAAGCCAACAACCGGGACCTCACCTACATTCTACTGGTTTCCCTCCTCCTTTCCTTCTTGACTTCCCTTCTATTCATTGGTCAGCCCAAGAAAGTTACCTGCCTTCTTCGACAAACCACCTTCAGTGTTGTATTCTCAGTTGCTGTGTCTTCATTGCTGGCCAAGACTGTCATGGTGGTAGTGGCCTTTCTGGCCACAAAACCAGGCAGCAGGATGAGGAAATGGCTGGGGAAGACTCTGGCCAACTCCATTGTGTTGTCCTGCTCTGCGGTCCAGGTGGGTATCTGTAGCATATGGCTGGGAATCTCTCCCCCGTTCCCAGATTCTGACCTTCACTCCCAATCAGGACACATCGTGCTGCAGTGCAATGAAGGCTCAGTCACCATGTTCTACTCTGCACTGGGCTACATGGGTTTCCTGGCTGCCATCTGCTTCTTGGTGGCTTTCCTGTCCCGGAAGCTACCAGGGAGCTTCAACGAAGCCAAGTGGATCACCTTCAGCATGTTGGTTTTCTGCAGCGTTTGGGTCTCCTTTGTCCCCACCTACCTCAGCACCAAGGGGAAATACATGGTAGCTGTGCAGATCTTCTCCATCCTGGCCTCCAGCCTGGGCTTACTGGGATGCATCTTTGTCCCTAAATGCTACATCATTATTCTGAGACCTGGCATGAACACCAAGGAGCATTTAATGATATAAAACAATAAGGAAACCTGATTTTGGTTCCTATTTTTCAATAGTTTATTGGTAATTTGAAATAACATCACTTCGAATTACAGTCCTTTTTATGTGTTCTAAGAAACCTCTCTTCCTTTCATGTGAATTTTGAATTATAATCAATTATTGAAACAGAAACAGCATTAGATCATCTTGTTTAAAACTGTTACATTCTTTAATCTCTCTCAATCTGACATCAGGTAGGATTAGGATGATAATGTAACTGCCCTCTCCTGGTGACTGGGGGCTTTGGGGGTCTGGGTTGGGAACAACATGCTTCAGCTGAACCCTGGTTAGATGGACTGGCTGTGGGTTATTGGCTCCTCTGTATCCAGTTGATGGTCGTCTTTAGTTCTGGATGTGGTGGCACGGCCCCAGAAAGATCCTTCTGGACTCACGTATCCTGCTCAAAGAGCAGGTGGCAGTTGTGGCCAGGAGGGCCTTTGTGCAACTTTGTGTTGTATACCAGTTACGCCCTTTCCTGGATCGGGAAGCCCTCCAAACAGTCAATGATGCCCTGGTCATCTCCCATATAGACTATTGCAATGTGCTCTACATGGGGCTACCCTTGAAGAGTATCCGGAAGCTACAACTGGTCCAGAATGCAGCACGTGTAACACCTTTGCTGCGCGAGCTTTTTGGTGTTTTTTTGCTTCTGGGTCCAATTCAAGTTGTTAGTGATCACCTATAAAGCCCTACAAAGCATAGGTCTAGGTTACCTGAGGGACCGTCTCATCCCCATTATATCAACCCATCCCACCCAATCATGCAGAGAGGGCATGTTACGGACTGTGCAGTAAAAGAATTCCATTTGGCGGGTTCCAGGAGGCGGGCCTTCTCTGCAGTGGCTCCCACCCTTTGGAACATTCTGCCCCCAGAGGTGAGGCAAGCCCCATCGCTCCTGGCCTCCAGAACACCCTGAAGACCTAGCTCTGCCACCGTGCTTGGGGCGGGGAGGGGAGTAGTTATTCCTGGGGATGGATGGTGCCTTAGAGTGTTCCTCACATCTATACAATCTGTGAGGGTTTGGGCGCTTACCTGGATGTCGGCTGACATGCTGGACTCGGAGGAAGAGGAAGAGCCAATCACAGGAGGCAGCAGGTTTGGCACGAAACCGACCAGAGACCCAGAAACACTGATTGGCAGAGGCTCGGAAAGAAAGATGCCTCCGCCAATCAGTGCGCGCCAAAGGAGAGCAGAAAGGCGGGCCAAGCAACGTGAAGCCCGATTGGCCCCTGCTCTCCCAAGGCGCAAAAAACGAAATAAAAAGCCGGCGCAACTTACAGTACCTCAGCTGGCGGAGACAACCGTTCGATCCGCTCCACGCCGAAGCCTCTAGATTCCACGCCAGACCCTGCTCCCGAGCCTTGCCTTGCTGCCGCCCCGGACCTTGCCCTAGAGCCCTGCCCTGCTGGCGCGCCAGACCCTGATTCCACGCCTTGCCCCGCCGCCACACCAAGCCTCGGATCCAAGCCTTACCTTACTGCCATGCCAAGCCTCATGCCCGAACCTTCTCCGGTCGCCGCGCCTCCATCCTTGTTCCCTATCAGAAGAAGCCAGCATTGGGGTAAGCGCCACCACCTTGTCTGCTCCTCTCATGACTGCCTGAACCACCGATTCTTCATTTCTCTCTGCTCCAGAGTCTACTGATGCCGGTCACCAGTGGGCTGCCTTTGTCGGGCCCCGGTCTACTCAGACGGCCACCAGCCCAGATCAGCAGCCAAGCCCAGCCGACACCCGCCACCAGTGGGTTGCTTTTGTCGGGCCCCGGTCTACCCAGACTTCCATCAGTCCAGACCAGCAGCCAAGCCCAGCTGACGCCAGCCACCAGTGGGTTGCCTTTGTCAGGCCCCGGTCTACCCAGGCTTCCACCAGCCCAGGTTGGCAGTCAAGCCCAGCTGACGCCGGTCACCAGTGGGCTGCCTTTGTTGGGCCCCGGTCTATCCCCAGCCCTGACAGCCAAGCTAACTCCACGCCTGCGGCCACCTTGCCTCCCTCCACCGGTACGCCGCTGGCTACAGCATCATCCACAGTGCCTGCACCCTCTCTGGTCCTTCCTGTCTGGCCAGGAGTATCCACTGGACTCGTTGCTATCCCGCCTGTAGAAGAAGAAGACGACTGTGTAAACTGGGCGGCTTGTGTATCTGTGTAAATAAAGTTATTTCAGTAATGCTTCCGTGTCAGTCTTAGTCGGAACAGGACACAATCCTTTCTTGCCCTCTTGAATTTTATCTTATATTTATATGTTGTATTTCTATGTATATTTTATATTATTGTTTTTAACTGCTTTTAAATTGTTAGCAGTATTGTAAACTGTTGGTGTGTGGGTTTTCTTTCATGTGCAGTTGTATTTCAAACAGATAATATTTACAGTTCTCTTCCAGATCCCTGGAAGTGTTACTAATCATTCACCACACTCCAGAAAAGAGAGAAGAAGTAGTAGTAGTAGGAAGCAGGCAGGCAGAAGGCAGGTTCTTTTATACTTTACAACCATATGGGAATATGGGAAAAGGTTTTTGCTGAGATCAATGAAATACTATTAATTTGCAAATAAGTCAAAAAAATAGCATTATTGTTAAATTTTGGAAATATTTTTAATTGGAGTGGCAAAAGAAAGAGATGGGCAGTGACAATAATTCTTGTCACTGCCCTAAGATTAATAATAGTTAAAAATGGAAAATGGATTGAAGTATGAGCTTGAAGATTGGTTTAAAGAGGTATGGAATATTGCTATTAGTGACAAGTTGACTTGTGAACTAAAATATAGAAAGGGTTTGATGAAAAGGAACGATTTTGATGTTATATGGGGTGAATTTCTGGAATATGTCTTTGTTAAAGGGAAAGGAGTAAAACCAGATCAATATATATTATCTTTCTGGAGAAGAGGGCTTATTAAGAATCAGTAATAATAAAAATGTATGATAATAAAAAGTAAAGAGGTAAGGAGAGTGACAAGTCCCACGGGTGACGGTTGCACATAGAGGTTAAGTTTATAAAGTTATATGTGTTATGTTTTGGTTGTTTGACTGATTTTTTTTTGTTATCATTGATTTTGTGTTTTGTTATTGCATTTTAGAAATAAAAATTATTAATAAAAAAAACCTGGATCACCTGATGCCTGACCCCTTGTCCTTTCAAACTTTTAACTTGAGAGCACCTGATGCCTGACCTTTTGACTTTGCAGGTGCTTAATTAACAAGGGTTATTACTTCTGACTTACTCCTTGGAGAATAATACACCAGCATAAACCGACCAGAGTCCCGCTTCTGGGGGGAGATGGGCGGTAGCAAAATTTGAAATAAATAAAAATAATAATAGTAATAATAATTCACATTAATCACTTTACTGAAACTAGATCAAATAAACCATCACCACAGCAGATAAAATGTCACCATCATCTTTTGACATTACGTCCTGAGCTTATTTATTAGGACTTGGCGGCAACTTGCCCTTTTTTCATTCTTTTTTAATAGATGGTACATAATAAATCAAGGGAGAAAAGCGAAGCTTCCAGGGCACAGAAAGGTTTTTCTTGATTCAGGCAGCTTCCAAAGCCCAAAGGGAGACCTGGAACAGAGCTGAGGGAGGGACAGAAAGCATCCTGCTGGGGAAGAAGTCAAGGGAGAATGCACACCTCCCACGCAGAAAGGAAAGCACCATATTTCCTTCCGCCTCTTTCGGGAAACCTGAGAGCAGCAGCAGATTCCCAGACATTGTTGCTGTGGCCTTAAAAGGTGAACTGATGCTGACTGTACAGGTCACCTTCTGCCACACGATGCTGACTCTCAAAATAAAACAAAAATATACAATATATACCCTACTGTATCTTCAAAATCATCACATCAATGTCCATGGAATATCTGTCAAATCTTATCATTAAAACATTATTATCTCTTCTCCATTTTGCAAAGCATATGATTTTTTAGCGGGGCCTCTGAAGGGTTTCTCTACTCAGATGTAGCTATTCTGGGGTATCTGACCTGCGTTTAGGAAGATGGCCTCATCCACACCAAGATGGAGTTCCCCCAACTAGTTAATAAGGGTTCAGTTGATTTAGTGGGCAGTATTATAACCTTGAATGTTTATCATATTAAAACCTTCAGCATCTCAAGATTTAGTTTCTTAAGTAAAGAGCAGTCAAACTTTCCTGAATTCTTCCCCTCTAGACTCCTGAACTAAAACAGTGTCTATGAGTCACAGAAAAATATTTTCTCCAGCTGCACACCTATGTTGCCACAAAGATTCCCAATTCTCCTTCTAATTATCAAAACCATGGTGATGGTAACAAAGCTTAAGGGATTTCATCACCATCAATACAGGTCACTTTTGAAACCACTCTGATCACTTCTCATATCTAAAACCTGAACGTCTGATCGATAATTACCTCCTGCTCTGCCGAGGGCAGAAGGTGCTGTTGGTTTCCAGATTTGGTGCCAAGCTGGACCATCTTCAATAAAGAGCACTTCTTTAGTGCAGTTGTATTGTTGGTACGTAGGTCCTCCTCATCATTCCCCAGCTCTGGGACCAAGGAAGTGCTGTCTGTGCCAGAGAGAGAATTGTAGCAAACAGCACCATCATGGTATCTCAAGTGTTGCTGTCCCTGCTTCTCCTGCTGTCCCCTTTTCCCTGTGAGACTCTGAAGAAGAAATGTCCACTGAATGTGATAATTGAGGGAGCATACAAGGACAATTTCTACAAGCCAGGAAACTACCTGATCGGTGGAATCATATCTACATCTAATGCTTACTTCCAACCATATGAGTTCTTCAAGCCTCCAAGACACGCAACTATAAGGTAATTATTTGCATGCTTGTGCCTCTAGTGATTGATTTTTCCCTCTCCAATGTCTTTTTAGTAGGTAATGGTTCCCATTTCCCAATTCCTGGCTTTTTTCAAGCAGACTATTCTTTTTCCTTCAGATTTTCTTGAATTAAATGGTAATTTGGATTTTTTATAACCTGAAGTGTGTCTTTTGAGTTCTTCATTGAAGACTAGCATCAACACCAGATGCTCCCCAACTTTTAAAAGGGACACCTTTAATTTCCAGTCAAGGAGAAAGGTCTCTGTGTATATGCTATGTGCTAAGATTATGACAGAGGAACAACCAAAAAAATAGGGTATGAATAACATTAATTCATTGCACCTTTCTTCACTTCTATTGATGTGCTTCCAGAATTATACACAAATAAAAATAATTAACAGAATAGTATTTTATGCTGTGGGAAAGAAAAGACTGTAAACTTGGGTCACCTATCCATAGCTATCTGGTCAAACAAGAGAGAGAGTAAATAATTAGACTAAAATATATACATTAAAAAGCGAAGTATTAAGTAAATTATAAGATTAGAATCTGTATGCAGTTACTTTATTTATGTATTCTATTATTTATTCAGCAAATATATATGGCTGCCCATCTCTCTGGATATGTCTCTGGGTGGTGAACAACTAACAATTAAAATAATGTCACAAGCATTAAAACCCTTTAAAAAATAAACATAATCAAAATAAATAAGCAAGAATAATGGCCATCTAAGCACAATACAACAATTGCGCAGTCTCCCCATGGGATCCCCATCTTGCTGGAAAAACCACGTTTTCAGGGCTTTCCAACAGCCTAACAGGGGTGGGGCTAACCTCACCTCGGAGGGGGGAAATGATCTGTATTACTAGCTCTTGTGGGAGGTACGTGCTTGGGTTTTGCTAAGGGGAATTCAGTGCCATCCCATTCTACCCTTGTCATCTTTTCACATCAAAGAGTCTCCTGCCTTCTTGAAATAGACTTGGTCGTGGTCAACAAGGGGAAAGCTGTTCTTTAAAGGGAAAAGGTGTATCTGAGGACCTCAGAGAGAGACTCAGGAAGGTTTGATGGTACTTCCAGTGAAAGGTTTACCCAGAGCAGTCCAAGACCTAATGCTAAGAGTGATGGATTTTGATATTGCATGTGTGTGTGTGTGTGTGTTTGTGTATGTGTGTTGAGGAAACAGAAGCACAATTGGGGATGTTGAATATAGAGCAAAAAATTATTAGATAGTGCTAATGTGCCACAAATCCTTCTCCTGATTTTTATGGGTGTATTTATCCTCCTCCCCAATTAACATGAGTATTCAAGGCAATTAACAACAACAAAAAATGCAAAATGCACAACTACCTTGCAAGAAGATTCAAGCAACAAGTTCTGCTCAAGAAAGCACATGGGATTTTCTGTCTAATAGGAACATCCAATCACCTGGAAAGGCCCTGTAAATCAATAATAGAGGAATTTGCTATTTCTAAATTGTGCAACGACTGCCTGACAATATTTCCTGTATTACAATGTAATGAAAGTGAGCTCTGGTCCCGCCCTCCACCTTTGCCCTTCATGAGATCAATCAGATTAGTTTGCACATTTATAGAGTGGTCTTTCGCATCCTCATTCCACTGATGTTTCAGGCTGTGGGACATTCACGATTGTGGTTCTAAGTCTAAACTTTAATTGATCAGTGCCAGATATTTTTAAAGCAGGGCTTTCCAAAGTGCCGCCGCTGGTGCGGGGGGGGGGGGGCATGCAACGCGACACACAGTTTGGAAAGCTCTGCTTTAAAGTAAAGCTGAAGGCAATACCTCCTGTCTTTATAAACTGAAGAGGAAAACCTATTGATATCTCTTCCATTGTAGTGGCAACACTCTGAGCTTCAGCCACATCTTGCCTTTCTTGTTTGCCATTCATGAGATCAATCAGGGTCCTAGGCTGCTCCACAATATCTCCCTGGGCTACAAGATCTATGAGAACTTTTTCAACCCCGTAATGACATATGAGGCCATGATGGACCTTCTGTCAATGGGGCAGGAGAACACCCCAAACTACAGTTGTGGAAGAAGAAAAAATATCCTGGCCATTCTTGAAGGGACTGATTCCGAGCTCTTTCATCACATTTCAACCATGCTGAGCATCTACAAAATCCCACAGGTATGAATATAAATAAAAGCAAAGTCCGTTTTGGAAATTCTCCAGATGAGTCCACAAGGTGACACTCTTGGATAGCATCAAGCAAAGTTGGAGTCAGATGGTAAATCTTAAAAGACCTGAAATAGTTTTATATCCCTTCCATTGCTTTGGTCTTTCTGACATTGGTACACAACACGGATTACGAAACAATACACTGTCTTCATGACCTCCTCCTTTTCTGCTATGAATTGGGCTCACAACAAAGATCTGTTCCTCACAGAAACAACTAGAGCTAGTAGACTAATTGGTCTGTCTGGTCAGTATGTTCAAAAAAGAGGAAGAAAAGGTTGGAGAAATTTTAAGGCCCACACATGCTTGTCATAAGATAGTGGTATGTGGTTTGTTTCCAGAATGATCAATATTATTCTGCTCACACTTTTAGATGACAGTGAGAATTGTGCATATCAGGAGAAACAAAAAAAGTCAGTGGAATGCATTCAGAAAGGGGTCTGAAAGAAGTTTCTGTGATAAGAGAGGATCTGGAATGTATCGGTGCAAAAAGAGTGTGGACTGATTTCTAAAGTGAGTGATACAAAATATGTGGGTTTGACACATAAAATGAATGAGTAATGTCCTTTAAAGCAGAAAGGAGATCACCATTAATTCGCTCTATCCCCAAAGCTGACCTCCACTCTGCTTGGTGGTGCTCTCCCAACAGTTTAGTGAGAAGAATGTTGAGGTGGAGAGATTGGTAGATATCCCTGCCAGCAAAGAAAATCTCCAATCTGTCACCCTAGGATGGGATGGGGCTGGCATTGGAGGGGAATATAAGTTTGGACATATGGCTAGACCACTGGGTTTAGATATATTTCAGAAAGTAATTGGATTGTGAGAATTCCCAAGAAATTCGGAAATAGTGCTCACCCCCTATTTCCCGAGAAATCCTTATCCAACACCTGGAAAATCCAACACCGGTCATATAAGTTGAACAAACAAACAAACAAACAAATAAATAAATAAATAAAAATTTGCAGCTCCTGATCTACTGTGTATTGGGAAATACAGGTGATCCGCACAGTAAGTAGGGGCTCCTACAGGAACCAAAAGCTCTCCACTGAGCTCCATGTGCATCAGCGCATACTAACCTGTGTGGGAAGAGGGTGTTGGTCAAGGGATCAACATGGACATCAGCCACAAGGAGAACAGGGGTTTCCTAGCCAGGGACAACATGAACAGTGACAACAGAAGTAGGAGAGTGATGAGCAACAGAGATGGAACCTTTCATGCAGCTGTAGCTTTCTGGAAACCTTAGCTCAGTAGGTATGAAAAGCTCATAGATTTAAGCATCTGAATATTATCACTAAAAGTGAGACAGACCAGCAATCTTTTCTCTTTTTTGTAAGATCAACTATGGTGTTATCAGCCACATTCCTGCACATAAACAGCATTTTCCTTTTTTCTACCGGCTGAGTCCAAACCAAGAACCTCCTTACTTGGCAATTGTCAAGCTGCTCCTGCATTTCCGATGGACGTGGATCGGCCTTGTTGCTCCAGACAATGAAAATGGGGACAGGTTCAGAAGAACCTTTGTGCCAGTAGCCACAAGGAAAGGAGTCTGCATTGCCTTCTCAGATAGCATCTTTACACAAAATATGGGGAAATATATTCCATTCACAGAAGAAATGAAAAAAAAGTGTCTCCTTCTCTATTTCAGTAACCGTCAAGTTGAAGTAATTGTTTGTCAATTAGACATTCAGGCCACAATACTTCTAGTGGCACTTATAAAACACTTTGAAAGGAATGTGTTATTTGAGGGTAAAGTGTGGCTAACAGCAGCTTTGCCAGATTTAAGTGTGAGAATGTTTTACAAAGTGCTTGATCTCCAGCATCAACATCTTTTGTTATCCTTCTCAACTCAGGCAAAAAAAAGGACACAATATTATGATTTTGTTTCATATTACTCTGCTATCCAGCAATATGGGAAGGCAGCATTCCAGTGCTCCTCTTTAAAGCCTGTGTTGTCCAAGAAAGCTTGGAAAATTTGCCTAGAAAAAGAGAACTGGGAATTCCCACCCCAGGATATGGTTGCAAGAATCCTCTCTGAGGATGCCTCTAGTATTTCCACAGCAATTCAGGCCGTGTCCTCTGCCCTCAATGCTGCCTCTTCTGCCCAACTGAGGAAGAGGAGGATGCGGGTTGGAGACCATCGGACACCACAGATGCTACAGCCATGGCAGGTGAGACTTCTCCTTCGAGGTTCCATCGATGTACCCCTTCAATTCCTCAGTGTTAAATTCCGCATAGGCACGGCTGAGGGTGTGTGTTTATAAAATGTTGGTGTGTGAGGTTTCTTGCATATGCAGAGTATCAGAAAGTGTTTGGCATTAGAGACCAATAATGAAGCCAGGCATTGCAGTAAATCAGTTGTAGTTGTATATATACAAACTCAGATATTTACAGTTCTCTTCCACATCCCTTGAAGTGTTACAAATCTTTCACCACACACCAGAAAGAGAAGAAGGCAGAGGGAGGCAGATGGAGGCAGGGAAAAGCAGCAGCACATAATAATTGACAGCTTCTGTAATAATAATTATCTGTAATAATAGACCTTCTCCAAGACAGATCTAAAAGTACATAAAAGTTAATCTTTTGCTATTAATTAAACATTTAGTAACATTATTTCTCTAAAATCAAACCATTTAATCACCCAAACCCAAAATCAAAGCTTCATGTTTTTGCTTTTCATGCAAATAGTCCAAAAGCTGCTTCCCAATAGTAATAAATCCAGTTACAGTATACTATTCTCACATTGTCTCTTAATTGCCTTTTGGGTAGAAACTCACATGATTTTTGGTGAATAAAGTCCTGTAAAATTTTCTTCATTCTTTCAGTCAATATTGAAACAAATATTTTATAATCATTGTCCAACAATGACATTGGTCTATAATTCTTAGTTAGAGTAATATCTTGGCCTTCTTTTGGTAAAAGTACAATACTGGCTTCTTTCCAAGAGTCAGGCATTGCAGAGCTCTGCAAAAGAGAATTCATCAATCTTTAAAAAGGCTGAAGAAGCTGGTCCTCGAAACACCTATAATACAACGCTGACAAACCATCTGGACCTGGTGCTTTCCCCAGTTTGGCTCTTTTTATAGCTTCCACTATTTCACAAGTAGTTATAGGATTGTTCATTTATAATTTCTGTGATTGTGAGACTTTGGGTAATTTTTGTTTCTCCAACTACTCATCTATCTTTTCCAGAGAAACTTCTTGTCTTTTATTCAAACTGGAAAAAAAGTTGTGGAATTATTTCTTAATTCCTTCATTATTCATTAATTCAATATTTCCTACTCTTTTTTTAATCAAATTTTATTAGATTTTAATGTTACATAGATAAAAGTTTGAAACAGAAAAGAAAATGGAAATACAAATCAAGAAAAAAGAAAAGATTAAAAAGTGTAGTAAAGGAAAAAAGGAAAAAAGATAAAGCTGAAACATAGAATTTAGTCAACTTCCGATTTGTATCTGGTCATGGTATTTTAAAAATTTTATCTTACATGCTAGGTCTATATATAACATTAAAGAATATTTCTTGTCTATTACATCAATATATATATATATTTTAATCTTCAAATCCCCATATAAGCTTTGCCCCTCCCGCATCTTGTAAATAGTCAGTTAATGGTTTCCACTCTTTAAGAAAATAATTATTTGGATTTTCTTTTAATAAACATGTCAGTTTATCATTCTCTGCCATATCCATCAATTTTAACATCCAATCTTGTATCGTAGGCGATATCTGGTTTTTCCAATTTTGTGCGAAAATAAGTCTTGCTGCTGTAATCATGTATTGCATAATCCTCGTAAATTGCTTCCCAGGTTGTCCATAAATTATTCCCAGTAAAAAAAATTCCGGTTTAAATGGAACTCGAATTTGTAATATATTTTGCATCAATGCATGTATTTGAGTCCAAAATTTCTTTGCAATCTCACATGTCCACCACATATGGTAAAAAGACCCCTCTTTTTTTTACATTTCCAACATAAGTTGGAAACATTTCCATACATTTTAGAAAGTTTTTGTGGGGTCATATACCATCTGTACATCATCTTATAAAAGTTTTCTTTTAAATTATAGCACAAAGTAAATTTTAGCCCTTTGGTCCACATATCTTCCCATTGTTGCACTTGAATATTATGGCCAATATTTTTAGCCCATTTAATCATACAGTCTTTAACTTGTTCCTCTACCATTTCACCTTTTAACAATAATTTATACATTTTTGCAATTAGATGATCATCTGTCTCACATAGTTGTAACTCAAATTCCGATTTGGTTTGTTCAAATTCAAAGTCTTTCTTATCTAATTTAAATTTCTCTACGAGCTGCATATATGAAAGCCATTGAAAACTGTATCCCTCTGATACCAATTCTTCTATTGATTAAATTATATATTGTCCTTGTTCTTTCTTTAAAAAGTCTTTGTAGGTTAACCACTTATCTTTATTTCTTACTTCTGTTCTATAGAATGCTTCTTGTGTAGAAATCCATAAAGGTCTTTTATAACATAAGATTAATTTATATTTATTCCAGATTCTTAACAACGATCTTCTAATATAATGGTTTTTAAAGTCCACATTAACTTTAACTTTATCGTACCACAAATATCCATGCCATCCATATCTTAATTCATGTCCTTCCAAATTCAATAATTTTTCATTTTTCAAAACTATCCATTCTTTAATCCAAACCAAGCAACAAGCAGCATAATATAATTTCAAATCCGGCAGACCTAGTCCTCCTCTTTCTTTAGAGTCTTGCAAGACTTTATATTTTACTCTTGGTTTTTTCCCTTGCCAAATAAACTTAGAAATATCTCGCTGCCATTGTTTAAAAGGTTCTTCTGATGCCAATATAGGTAGTGTTTGAAAAAGATATAAAATTCTTGGCAAAACATTCATTTTGATTGCTGAAATTCTACCTAATAATGATAATTGCAGTTTTTCCCAATGTTCCAAATCTTTTTTAATATCCATCCAAAGTGGAATATAGTTATTCTTAAACAACTTAACATTTTTAGTTGTTAAATATACTCCCAAATATTTTACTTTTTCTTCCATTGAATATCCTGTTATTTCTTTCAATTTCTCTTGTTGGTGGTAATCCATATTTTTGGTCAAAACTTTTGTCTTCTGTAAATTCACTTTGAACCCTGCTAGCGACCCAAAGTCTTTTAGTTTCTGTATTAATATTTCAATTCGTTCTAGTGGATTCTCCAAGGTAATGACTAGGTCGTCAGCAAATGCTCTTAGTTTATAAACTTCTTTTTTAACTTTAATACCATGGATGCCATCATCTTGTCTAATATCTCTAAGTAAAACCTCTAATACCAATATAAACAAAAGTGGAGATAACGGACAACCTTGTCTAGTCCCTTTTTGTATTTCACATGGCTTACTAAATTCTCCATTAACAATTATTTTGGCAAATTGTGGAGTATATATTGATTTAATCCATTTTATAAAATTTCCTCCAAAATTCATATTTTCCAAAACTTTGAACATAAAAGGCCAATTTAAGTTGTCAAAGGCTTTTTCAGCATCAATAAATATCAAGGCAGCTTGTTTATCATAGTATTGATCCAAATATTCAATTACGTCTACTATGTTTCGGACATTGTCACGAATTTGCCTCTTGGGTAGAAAACCAGCTTGGTCTTGATGAATAAAATCCTTAAGTATATTCTTCATTCTTTCTGCTAATATCGTTGTAAATATCTTATAGTCATTATTCAATAAAGATATTGGTCTGTAATTTTTAGTTAATGTTAAATCCTGTTGTTCTTTGGGTATCAATGTTATATGTGCTTCTTTCCAAGTTTCAGGCATAATTCCTGTTTCCAAAATAGAATTCATAGTCTTCTGCAAAGGTAGACATAAATCCTCTTCAAAACATTTATAATAGGCTGCTGACAATCCATCCGGTCCAGGAGCTTTTCCACTACTAATTTTCTTAAAAGCTTTTATCAATTCTTCTTTTGTTATAACATTATTTAATGTCAATCTTTGTTGGTCATTAAGAACAGTTAGTTTTTGTTTATTCAAATATTCTTCAATCTCATCCAAGTTGACATCTTGTTTTTTATATAATTTAGAATAATAGTCATGAAAGGTTTTTTGAATGTCCATATTATTCACCAGAGTTTTTCCTTCATGTTGAATATTAGTAATCAAATTCTTTTGTCTTTGTTTCCTCAATTTATAAGCCAGCCATCTACCTGGTTTATTTCCATATTCAAAATATTTTTGTTTTGTAAATTTCATTTGAGTCTCTATCTCTTGAGTTAATATCATTGATATTTGCTTTTGTAGAAATTTAATTTGAGTGAGCAAAGTGTCATCCATTGGTTTATCTCTCAAATCTAACTTTTTACTTTTAATTTCATCTAAAATCAATTGAATTCTTTTTTGTTTTTTCTTCCTCATTTGAGCATTGTATTGAATAAAATAACCCCTCATATATGCTTTACTGGCTTCCCATACAGTTTGAATATTAGTCCCTTTGTTCAAATTAAATTGAAAATATTCTCTTAATTTTTTTTTTGCATACATCAACTACATCATTATTCCGTAGTAGCGACTCATTCAATCTCCATCTAAATACATTCCGTTTCCCTTTAAGAGTCAACATTACTGGATTATGATCTGATAAAGTCTTAGGTAATATATCAACTTTGTTAATATCCATCATCAAATTTTTAGATATCAAGATCATATCTATTCTAGAATGTGATTTAAATCTCTCTGAATAATATGTAAATTCTCTGGAAGTCCCATTCATACATCTCCAAATGTCTTGTAAATCCAACATCTCTTTCAAGTCAAAAAATGTTTGTGGTAATTTTCCCTGTGTTTGCTTCACTTCTTTTTGTGACTGTCTATCCAGTCTGGGGTAAATTACCCCATTCCAATCCCCCATGAAACGCCAATTGTCATAAGTTAAGTCCAAAAGTTTATCCATCAGGTTTTTATAAAATACTCCTTTATCCATATTCGGTGCATAAAGTCCAACTATCAGTGTTTTAGTTCCTTTTATGTTAATTTCTACTACAATGTATCGACCCTCTTCATCAGCTAATATCAATTTTGGGTTTAACTTTGGTTGTACATATAAGACTACCCCTTTAGTTTTTTTATATCCAGCCGAAATAAATTCTTCTCCAAGATGTTTTTGAATCAAATATTTAGTATCTTTTTTACAAATATGAGTCTCTTGTAAACAACTTATGTCCAATTTCTGTTTTTTCAAAAAATGAAATATCTTTCCTCTTTTCTGTGGAGCATTAGCTCCATTAATGTTCCATGTCAGATATTTAAGTTCCATTGGTGTTTTATTCTTTAAAATCCCTTTAAGTCCACACCTGTAGCTCCTTTCTCAGATAGATCTTCAGTCTTCTCTTTGTCTTTCGATGTTTCTCCTCCTTTTGTCAATTCTCCTTCTGGTAAACCCATTTCTTTCTTGTATTTCTCTAAAAAAGCTTTTGCTTTTAAAATGGAAGTTATTTTGAATCTCTGTCCTTTGAACTCAAACAATACGCCTTCCAATTTTTCCCATCTGAATGAAATACTATGTTGCCTTAATTTGTCTGTAAGGAAAGAATAGTCTTTTCTTTTCCTTAATATTCTCAAGGGAATTTCTTTTAATACAATTATTTCCTTCCCTTCTATGTTTAATCTAGTATTATAATGTTTCCTTAAGATTTGCTCTTTTGTCACTTTTCTTACAAAATATATCAATATGTCTCTAGGGACTTTTCTTTCCTTAGCGTAACGTGAGTTTACTCTGAATATCTTGTCTATCTCCAAATCTAAATCTTGTTCTCTTGTCTCCAAAAATTTAGCCAATTCAAAAATCATCCTTTCTCTCACATTTTCATCTACTTGTTCTGGAACTGCTCTAAATCTCAAGATGTGCTCTTTCTCATTTCTGCTAAAGCTGTGATATCTAGATTATGTTCAATCTCTTTAATAGCATATTTCTGATTTAAAAGCCTTAAATTTATCAAAGACCTCATCTTTGTGTTTCAGCAAATAAATGAATGTGTACCTGGAAAAATCATCTATGAAGGTCAAAATGTACCTTGCTCCCCCAAGACTAGGAGAAAAGGGGCCTATTACATCAGAATGAATGATCTTTAGAGGCCTAGAGGTGGACCTATCAGAAAACTACTTCACAGGAGCTCTTGTGGTTTTATTCTCCTTGCAAACTGCACAGTCTAGATACTTATCACAAGACTTCAATTTTAAATCAGCAGAATAACTAGGCATTTGAGAAATGTACTTAAAATTAGCATGAGCAAATCTTCTATGCATTAAATGGATGCACTGATCGTGTATAGGCTTATTTTCAAAAACAGCCTTAGCTATTTGTTGCTTTTCAGCATTTTGTACAATGTACAGAGAATCTTTCTGCAAACACTTTGCAACCAGTTTACCATCCTTTCTAGTATCACAACCCTCTTTCTTAAAAGTTATAACATAACCTGAGGCTACTAGCTGCCCCACAGACAAGAGATTGCTTTGAAAATTAGGCACAAACAAAACATTTTGAACAGTTTTCCCCAAACATGGAAGATTGATCTCACCTTCACCTATGATCTTGGATACAGATCCATCTGCTAAGGAAACTTTTTGTTTGTTAGTTTTAGACAAAGACAGAAAGGAATCTTTATTGTGACATATATGAGAATTGGCTCCGCTGTCAAGAACCCACAAATCTTTATTATCAGAGTTCTCAACAACTTTTGCATGAAGAATCTTCTTTCTAGAAGTTTCTTCTTTCTTCTTAAAAGTCTTCTTTTTAAACTTGACACAGTCCTTTTGCAGATGAGCAGGGGATCCACAGGTAAAGCATTGCCTGGTGGAGTATGCAGAAACTTGGAATTCAGAGCTCTTCCGCTCCCTCTGCTGGCCACAAGAAGACTTTATTGTAGAAATGGAGGCAGCTTTATCTTGTCTTTTCTCCCACTCAGCAAGCAGCCGGGTAGTCACGAACGATGGAGTTAGATCAGCTTCTGGGATTCCCTCCATGGAGCAAATTAAAGTGTCCCAGGACTCATTCAATGAAGACAGCATGATGTAGGCTTTCATCAGGGGGGTAAATTCCATCCCACGCTCTTGTAATTCCACAAAATAATTCTGAAGCTTGTGGAGATGATCTGGCAAATTTCCATTTTCAGGCAAGTGAGCCTTGTACAGTTTTTTCGTTAAAATAACCTTGCTGCCTGGACTAGTTTTCACATATAAATCACGTAAATAGTCCCATAAGTCTTTGGAAGTTTCTTTGCCTCTCACGTGTATAAGCTGATCATCCTGAACAGCCAAAATAATGGAGGCTTTGCATTTCTCATCTTTCCTCAACCAGGCTTGATCTGGATTCTGAGGAATTTGTTCAGAAATTGCAGACCATAAATTTTCTCTCCTCAAGAAACTTTCCATTTTCAAAGACCAGTTCAAATAATTAGTATTAGAAAGCTTTTCCAGGGGCATACCTTGAAAATTTGAAGCTCCAGCCGCCGCCATTGCTTCTTCTCTCCCGTGTTGTAGTAATCCAAAAACGAGGCTTGCACGAGGCTTAAAACTCTGCCTCCAATTCAAACTTCTTGCAATTGCCAGCAAGTTTCAAAAACAAACAAACAAAGGAAGCCTCTTTTCATTTTTCCATAAGTTTTGTCTCTGATCCAGAAGCAGTTGCTGGGCCCATAAACTTTTGTATTTTTATAAAATTTGTGATCAGAGTTATGGAAAAGCCAAGAGATAAGTTTGTAGTAAAAAAAAACGTTGTTTTATTTAAAACAGAAACATAGGAACAAACCTTGAATCTTCTTCTTTAGCCAAAGCATGGCATGGTTGATTAACATTTTTATTTATTTATTTATTTATTTATGTTTCAATTTATATACCGCTCCATCTCCCCGCAAGGGAACTCTGGGCGGTTTACAACACACAAAAATTAAAATCCGACAATTAAAACAACCCAATAAAACACTCTAATATATTAAAATTAAATATAAAAATCCAAGATGCGGTGGTATGATGTTTGGATGTTTAAAAGGGCCCTATGGCACCAGCCATCCCCAAGAGGAACTGTTCCCCCCCTCCCCCCACGCAAGGCGGCAGAACCAGGTCTTTAAGTTCTTTCTGAAGGCTGGGAGCGATGAGGCCTGCCTCACCTCCGGGGGTAGCATATTCCAAAGGGTGGGCGCCGTTATCGAGAAGGCACGCCTCCTAGACCCCGTCAGGTGACATTCCTTTACGGACGGGATCCGTAGCATGCCCTCTCTAAATGACCGAGTGGGACGGTTCGACGTTATGGGGATGAGACGGTCCCTCAGGTAACCTGGCCCCATGCCATGTAGGGCTTTAAAGGTGATAACCAACACCTTGAATTGGACCCGGAAGCACACAGGCACCCAGTGCAGCTGTCGCAACAGAGGTGTCACATGCGCTGATCTAGGCGCACCAATAACTGCGCGAGCAGCCGCATTCTGGACCAATTGAAGCTTCCGGATACTCCTCAAGGGTAGCCCCATGTAGAGCGCGTTGCAATAGTCTATATGGGAGATGACCAGGGCATGAGTGACTGTACGGAGGGCCTCCCGATCCAGGAAAGGGCGTAACTGACGCACAACACGAAGTTGTGCAAAAGCCCTCCTGGCCACGGCTACCACCTGCTCTTCGAGCAGGAGCCGTGAGTCCAGAAGAACCCCCAAATTACGCACTTGGTCTGAATGGGGTAGTGCAACCCCATCCAGAACTAGAGATGACAACTTCCTGGATCCACGGGAGCCATCAATCCACAGCCACTCCGTCTTACCAGGGTTCAGTCGAAGCCTGTTGTTCCCCATCCAGACCCCCACAGCCTCCAGGCACTGAGAAAGGGTAGCCACTGCATCACTTATCTCACCAGGGATGGAAATATATAATTGAGTATCGTCTGCATATTGATGGTATCTCATCCCATGGTGACGGATGATCTCACCCAGCCGTTTCATGTAGATGTTAAATAGGAGAGGGGAAAGAACCGAACCCTGCGGTACCCCACAGACGAGGGGGCGAGGGTCGGACCTTTCCTCTCCTATTACCACCGATTGGGAACGGCCCTGGAGGAAGGAGGTGAACCAACGCAGAACTACGCCTCCCACCCCCAACTCCCTGAGCCGTCCCAAAAGGATACCATGGTCGATGGTATCGAATGCCGCTGAGAGGTCAAGAAGAGCTAGGATGGATGCACTCCCTCCATCCCGCTCCCGCCAGAGATCATCTGTAAGTGCGACCAATGCAGTTTCCACCCCATATCCCGGCCTGAAACCCGACTGGAAGGGGTCCAGATAATCCGTATCATCCAGGATCCTCTGGAGTTGCAACGCCACCGCTTTCTCAACCACCTTCCCTAAAAAGGGGAGGTGGGAGACAGGACGAAAATTGTCCAATATAGTAGGGTCCAGTGATGGTTTCTTGAGGAGGGGGTGCACCAAAGCCCCTTTAAAAGCAGCTGGGAACACCCCCTCCCCCAGAGATGCATTAACCATCACCTGGACCCAACCACATGTCACCTCCCGGGCTGCCTGTACCAGCCAGGAAGGGCATGGGTCCAGATGACATGTGGTGGCCCTTACAACCCGAAGGATCATGTCCACTTCCTTAGGTCCAACAGGATCGAACTGTTCCCAGGTAACCGGGCCAAGACGTTCCCTCGGCATCTCCCCAGACTGCGCTACACGCTTAGAGTCCAACTTAGACCGAATCTGAGCGACTTTATCCTGCAGATGCTCAGAAAATTCTTCCGCACGGCCCTGTAGGTGGGTCACAGACTCCACCTTACCCAACAGAGATCTTGTTATCTTAAACAGGGTCGTCGGGCGGCATTCTGCGGACACAATAAGAGCGGAGAAATATTGACGTTTCGCCGCTCTTACCGCCACAAGGTAGGTCTTAACAGCGACTCTAGCTTGTGTTCGGTCAGATTCAGACCTTGTCTTTCTCCAGCGGCGCTCTAGGCGTCTCTTAACCCTCTTCAAGACCCTCAACTCCTCTGTATACCAAGGGGAGTATCGGGTCAAGTGTGGCAAGAGAGGCCGCATAGGCGCGATCCTGTCCAAGGCCCCGGCCGCCTCCCTATTCCAGGTTGCGGCCAGGACCTCCGCTGGAGCATGCAGTAGATCCTGAGGTACAGCCCCCAGCTCCCTCTGAAACCCTATTGGGTCCATTAGTCGCCGGGGCGGACCAATCGATTGGGTCCTGCCTCCCTGCGGAGTGGGGCGGCATAAGAGAATCTCAAGGTCACCAGGGCATGATCTGACCATGACAAAGGGGAAAGATGTAACTCTCCCCTCAGAGCATACTGCCACTGCTCCGACAAGAAAACTAAGTCCGGGGTGAGTCCACTGTCTCGAGTTGGGTCTCGAATAATCTGGAACAGGCCCATGGCTGCCATGGTAGTCATGAACTCCCGAGCTGCCTCCGAGGCACGTCCCAGGGACGGCAGATTGAAATCCCCCAGAACCATAAGCCTAGGGAATTCCACCGCCAGCCCCGAGACGGCCTCCAGCAGCTCAGGCAGGGATGTTGCTACGCAGCAGGGAGGCTGGTACAGCAGCAACACTCCCAACTGTTCTCGAGAACCCAACTTGAAAAACAGGGTCTCCCAACCGGCTACTTGCGGAGCAGTGCCCCTGAAGGCCACTAGAGACTCTCGAATTACAACCGCCACCCCTCCTCCCCTGCCCCTGAGTCTCGGCTGGTGCCACACTTGAAACCCGGCTGGGCATATTTCAGAGAGGGCTACCCCCCCCTCCGAGCTCAGCCAGGTCTCGGTGATACATGCCAGGTCTGCCCCCTCTTCCGTGATCAAATCACATATGAGGGGGCCCTTGTTGTTAACAGACCTGGCATTAAGCAGCAGCAGCCGGAAACCGGGGCCCTGAAGGATCTGCTGACCAGGACCTGGGTATGAACGTGGAGGGCCGGAACAGGCCACCGGTAATAAACACCGGGGGCGTCTTCCCCAACGATGGCCCGCCCTCCAGTTCCCGTCATAACATCCCCGGCCCGTCACCACTTCGATAGGGCAGCCCACTCCATAACCCCCAGAGCTTCCAGGTCCAGATGCCTCCACTCCCAGACCTTCAAAGACCCTAGGTTGAAACACGGGTCCCCTCCCACACGCACACATCTCTCAAACTCAGTCAACTTCTAGTGATGGTAGGCACTATTATACATAGTGTATATGTACATACTATACATAGCTATTTACATTTAGATAGCAGAGTGCAGAGTGCAGAGAACAAAAGAACAAAAGGCATTTACATTTTAAACCTTTACTTGACCAGCATTTGAGTGGACAGGATCCAGCATGTGACCAAAACACCTAGGCAACAGATTCCCAATATGGGCAAAGCTCTAACAGCTAATTCTGATTGGTCAGAACTCCCAGACTGGCTGGCTCCTAAAGGTAAATTAACATTCCTGAGTGGGGGTGAACATGTGTTCCCTCTTGAAACTCACAGGAAAAATGTTTTGAGGCCTGGCTTTTTAAAAACTCAGCCACATATTCTACAGACATAAAAAATATATGCAACAAATATTTCCTTCTTTTTAACATAATTCAAATTTGTCTCAATATCCCTCACAGTCAACATAGATAATTGTTGGTATAATGATTTAAGTTAATGTAAAATACTAGTATCCACTGGGTTTTTCTGTAACTCAATTTCTTTTATTTTAATTTGATCCAGGATAGTTTGCATTTTTTGTTGAGATTTCTTTTTTATATTACAGTTATGGTAAATCAAGTGACCTCTCATTACTGCCTTACTGGTGTCCCAAACAATTTTTAGATCAGTCCTTTTGTACAAGTTGATGTCAAAAATATCTTTTAAACTCCTCTTGCAATCAGCCAAAATGTTTTCTCTTTGTAAAATAGTTTCATTCAATCTCCATCTAAAAGCCATAGATGATCCCTATGTTCAAACTAACTGGATAATGATCAGAGAAAGTCTTTGGTAAAATATCAACCTGACAAAATTTATTGGATAAATTATTTTAAATCCATAACATGTCAGTTCTTGAAAAGGATTTATGTCTTTCTGAGTAAAAGGTATAATCCATTTTTGTGTCGCCAGGAATCTACTAATGCCAAATTTTCTATCATGTCGAAAAGCACTGTGGCAGTCTTGCTTGTTTAAGCTTAATTTCCTTTTCAGATGTCCTGTCCAATCGTGGGGAAGTTACACCATTACAATCCCCTAGTAGGCACCAGCTTTGATATCAAAAAGATGACAATTCATTCAGATGATGTCTAAAAAAATTACTTTTATCCTCATTTGGTACATATATCCCCACAACTATAGATTTAAGTCCATTAAGCTTGACTTCCACTGCTACCTATCTGCCATGTTCATTAGAAAGCAATAAACGTAGTTTCAATTGTGGCTTAACATATATTACAAGTCCATTTAACTTCTTCAAACCTGCAGAAATAAATTCCTTTCCCAATTTTTTATCCATCAAATATTTAATATAATTTTTCCTTATATGAGTCTCCTGTAAGCATATCACATCATGGTTTAATTTCTTCAAATAATGAAAAAAAAATTCTTTTGTGCAGGGCATTTACTCCATTCACATTCCAAGTAAATTAAGTGCAAGCCATAATTAAGCAGATATCTGATCAAAGTCCTTGGATGTAGCACCCATGTCTACACCTTGTACAGCAGATTCTTGGGTTCTAGTTCCAGGTGCAGTTTTCTCATCTAGTTTCCAGATAGGGAATTAGTGATGATGGTTGTTGTGGGTTTTCTGGGCTGTGTGGCCGTGTTCTGGCAGTTCTGGTTCCTAACGTTTCGCCAGTAGCTGTGGCTGGCATCTTCAGAGGACAGGAGCACAGCTAGAAGATTCTCTCTGTGCCCAAGTGGAGGGTGTGTGTTACTGCTGGTGTTTATAGCTGCTGAGAGGATGTGTGTCTTCTGTGGGTCATTTACAAGAGATTAGGAGAGGGTTTATTGTTGTGATTAGGGGGTGTGGTGCTGTCGTATGTGGGATTAGCACATCTATTGTGTGAATTGTTTGTATCTTTCTGTGGTTGAGGAGAGTTCATTAGTTAGGAAGTTGAAAGTTAGGAACCAGACCTGCCAGAACACGGCCACACAGCCCGGAAAACCCACAACAACCATCGGATTCCGGCCATGAAAGCCTTCGACTATACAATTAGTAATGACTTTGTGTTCTGAATTAAAAGCAGTTCTTTCTGCTTCAAAGCTATGTTTCTTCATAGCATCTTGTAGCAGGAACTCGGACACCATCCACATGTTCCCTGAACTTCAGCATTAAGATCCTTGCTGCTTTTTTAAGCACACCACCAAGAGACATTTGTCTTTGTGGAGATCTGAAAGTCAACTCAATCAATAAATCAGGGCTATACACCTGTGATGCAACCTTTCTGCAGTTCCTAGGGCAACACTGATCCTGTGGAACTTCATATTGATCTGGTCTGATGGAAAAGACCTATTTTCCATCTTCTCCAATCACAAGCCTTCCTCTTTGCCTGGGTTGTTATACTTAGATGTTGGCTGTGGTGATGAGACGGTAGAGACTGCTATCTGCCCAGCTCCCTTTGGCTGCTTTCGGCTGCCATGGGCATACCCCTCTGTGCTGGATGCTGGGACTGCCTTTTGTGGCCATTTTGATCTTGGAAGCAAGAGCGATCAGGCAGCAGGAACCTGTCAGCATAATTCCTTATCAGTCCTTCATAAGACACTGATCAGCCATCATCCTAGTTGGTCTCCTACATGGGGGTAACATTCTCAGGCAAGAATACTAGACCTCTGTCTGGTGTTTTTTTTTTTTTTTTTAAAAAAAAGCCTATTTCACATGCAGCTCTTACAGTGCAGGGCACAGGCTGAAGTGGAGAGTCCACACACCAGCACCCCCTGGTTAGTTTTTTCTTCAACAACATTAGACAGTGAAGGGTGTATGTAAGCAAGAGGGGGCATGTCCAAGAGACAGAGAACAAGTGGAAAAGCCAAGCAAGCTGGAGTAATTGTCAGGGAGATAACTGGTGAAGAAGGAGGGGGCTCCCTCCAGGGGGAGAAATGCATGCACAGTACTGAATCGCTTTGCTTTCCTCCCAAGAGGCTAAAGAAGGCCCCACCCTGATTTCTTGGGCCCTTTCTCTGAGCATTACTAGTTCATTTTAGTTTAGCTGGATTCTGTGTAGTAGAGTAGGACAATAAAGTACTAGAGCCTCAACACCAAGTCTCAGCATGTTTTCCTTCACTCGAAGTCAGGACAGAAATAGAGAGAGAAATATGGCATGAGAAGGAATGAGCAAGGGAGAAAGATTGAGGGAGCAAGACGGAATGATGGAGGAGGAGGAGGAGGAGGAGGAGGAGGAGGAGGAGGAGGAGGAGGAGGAGGAGGAGGAGGACAGTAGAAGACCACAGAGAGAAGCAAGCAGAGCAACAGAGTGAGACAGGGAAACAGATCAGCAGCGCAAAAGGAAGGGAGAATGAAGTTTAGGATAGGTCCCTCTGCGGAAATCTTTTGTGGCCAGAGGGATCATCATAATATTTCATGTTATATGTATGTACATACATATATGATTTATTAGAAAAGTAATTAAAGCATTAAACATGAACAGGATCTCATAGGATCCCAAACACAGATGTAATGAGATTCATTTATCTTTTGAGATTTCCCTCTTTATGTAGTTTTAGCTGTTCGTTAGGATTGGTTTGCTGACTTTTGGCTTTGTGGAAAAAGATTGTGAGTTGAATTAACTGTTTCAGGAACCTCACAAAGAAACATCTGGACAAGATCCAGCGTCCCTTGGGAGGAAGGGAAGGAGAGAGACTTCCTCTAAGATCCTAAAGCTCTTTACAGGCAGATACACTGACTTGAAAAGGTCCAGTTATTCATACCAGCCTAATATATATTTGTTTTTAATACATTCAACAAAGAATTAGGGCTGAAATGGAACTGTATAAGATATGGGGGTCGTTTTTCATATCTTTTTAGCTTCATCTTTTCCTGAGAAATTTCCAGCTTTACAATCTTTCTGTGGATGGTGTTTATTTGGATGAGAACAGAGATCCCGTTGCTCATTTTGATATCATGCACTGGGCAGTCTTTCCCAACAAGTCTACTGCTGGGGTAAAAGTCGGGAGAGTAGAAAGAGAGGCCTCTTCAGAAGTCAGCCTCTCTATCAACCAAAGTGCCATCATCTGGCCAACATCATTCAGTCAGGTATGTGATGCTCCTACTTTGGGGTTCTTAACATTTATCAGCTGTTATACATGCCTGCTTAGAAATAAATCCATTGGAATTCAATGCAGATTTGCTCCAAGAATGGAATCTAAAGCCCCATTAATTCCACAGACATTATGCATAATTTTCTTATTTTTCTATTGATTTTCCCATTTCTTTCCAGCCGCAATGCAGGCAACTCTTGGTGGATTACGCAATATACAGACATTAAAAGACAGTGAATCCTAAGACCCAGTAAACAATTTAAACAAAATAAAATGAAGTCAAAGTAAACCAAGGAAAATTAATAACAGTAACAGTAACAGTAACAGTAACAGTAACAGTAACAGTAACAGTAACAGTAACAGTAACAGTAACAGTAACAGTAACAGTAAGCAATAACAAAGTAATAAACGTAATGATAAAAGATGGCTAAAAACTTCCTAGCTACTTAGAACTCTCTCTGGAACCATTCAATTCTCTGCACCCTCCAGAGTACCATCCACACTAAAACTATTTAAATACATTTTTTCAGCTGCATGCATAGGACACTAGTGGTGTGACAGCTACCTCACTATCTATAGGGCGGAAGAAGCAGTGTTGTGTCCTATTCCAGAGCAGAGCCAGGAAGGTATTTGCCATACTCCAGTTTAGGAAAGCCTCTGATATTTTGCATTCTCACTTGCTCTTTACATGGAGGAAGACTCTCTGTTTCATGGGCTGCTTTTTCTGGACTACTCCCCAAATTTGTGACTTTCAGAACTCTTTGTTGCTCATCAGGACTTAAAAAAAAACCTTCATGGATGCCTGCAAGGACTTCAATGACACATCTCCTAGTAAACATCTCAATAAACATGTAGCATACTTCTGTACTGTAATTTGGTTGCAGTTACCTCTATGTAGGACAGACCGAATACTAAGTGGGGGAAAGAGATGGCTGAAGAAACGTGGCCAAAGGTAGAGTCATCCATCACATTACAGCGTAGGGAAATTTGGTGGTCTCCGTTTTCTGTTTTACCTGAACACAGACATTATATTGTGGATCATGATCCAAAAGAAAAAAAACTTGTAAAACTGTCTGGTCCAAGGGGGGTCAGAATGCTGACCCACCTGGATGTGAGTGTAGGAGAGAATCAGGTGAGGAGACATCTGAAGAAGGAGGAGTGTCTGAATGCAGCTGTGCATTTTTAAATAATGTTTCATTCAGCCACTGCCACCCTAAAGATAAGAGAAGAACAAAGGTGTAAACCAGGGTAGAAAATAGCAGTAAGAAACAACAATATACTAAACTTAATGAAGAAAGTTGGCTAAAACTCCCTAGATATTTCGAACTCTCTCTGGAACTGTTTAGTTTTCAGCGCCCTCTTGAATGCGATCTTCAGTAAGACTATTTAAATACATTTTTTCAGCTGCATGCATAGGACACTAGTGGTGTGACGAATACCTCACTGATCTATATCTATGATTCCAGAGATATTTTTGGTTTGACTCTGTCTAGGACTTCCTTGTTGGTAATCTTTGCTGTCCATGAGATGCATAGTAGTCGTCTCCAGCACCACAATTCAAATGCATCTATCTTTCTCCTATTTGCCTTCCTCAAAGTCCAAGTTTCTCAACCATACATTTTTTTTGTTTATTCGTTCAGTCGTTTCCGACTCTTCGTGACCTCATGGACCAGTCCACGCCAGAGCTTTCTGTGAGAGTATACAACCCTGCCGTACTCCTTTCCCAATCTTAAACCAGTCCGTTGTTCCGTGCTCTGTTCTTACCGTTGCTACTTGGTCGTTATACAGATTCCTTAGGAGGCAGACAAGATGACTTGGTATCCCCATACCACCAAGAACTTGCCACAATTTGTTATGATCCACACAGTCAAAGGCTTTAGAATAGTCAATAAAACAGAAATAGATGTTTTTCTGAAATTCCCTGGCTTTCTCCATTATCCAGCGGATATTGGCAATATGGTCTCTAGTTCCTCTGCCTTTTCTAAACCCAGCTTGTACATCTGGCAATTCTCGCTCTATGAATTGCTGGAGTCTACCTTGCAAGATCTTGAGCATTACCTTACTGGCATGTGAAATAAGTGCCACTGTTCGATAGTTTGAACATTCTTTAGTGCTTCCCTTTTTTGGTATGGGGATATAAGTTGATATTTTTCCAATCTGATGGCCATTCTTGTGTTTTCCAAATTTGCTGGCATATGGCATGCATCACCTTGACAGCATCATCTTGCAAGATTTTAAACAGTTTATTTATTTTATTTATTTATTTATTTATTTATTTAATTTATTCCCCGCCCATCTCCCATACAAGGGACTCTGGGCGGGTTACAATAATTAAAGACTTAAAAATTTACAATACTTAAAATCCAAACAGAGTAGAAAATGTATAAAAATCCAGTTATAAAATAAAATAAAATAGAATCCAAGATGTAATTGGGGACCGCAGCATAGGTCTTATTGCTACGGGGCCAGCCAACCCCAGGAGGCACTACCACCTCCATTGTCCCAGGCCAGGCGGCAGAGCCAGGTCTTAAGAGCCTTCCGAAAGGCCAGGAGTGAAGGGGCCAGTCTCACCTCCGGGGGCAAGATGTTCCATAATGCGGGGGCTGTCGCAGAGAAAATACGCCTCCTAGACCCTGCTAGATGGAATTCTCTTGTTGAGGGGGTCCGAAGCATGCCCTCTCTGCATGCACGGGTGGGGCGGGCTGACGTTATCGGGGCGAGACGGTCCCTCAGGTACCCTGGTCCTATGCCATATAGGGCTTTAAAGGTAATCACCAACACCTTGAATTGGACCCGGAAGCAGACTGGTAGCCAATGCAGCTCGCGTAGCAGAGGTGTTACATGTGCCGATCTTATGGCACCCGTAACTGCTCGCGCCGCCGCATTCTGCACCAGCTGAAGCTTCCGGATACTTTTCAGGGGTAGCCCCATGTAGAGCGCATTACAGTAGTCTATGCGGGAGATGACAAGGGCATGAGTGACTGTTCGGAGGGCCTCCTGATCCAGGAAAGGGCGTAACTGGCGCACAACTCGAAGTTGTGCAAAGGCCCTCCTGGCCACGACTGCCACCTGCTCTTCGAGCAGGAGTCGCGAGTCCAGGAGGACCCCCAGATTCTGCACTGGATCTGAGTGAGGTAGTGCAACCCCACCCAGAACCAAAGATGACAACTTCCCGGATCTAGGGGGGCCATCAATCCACAGCCACTCCGTCTTACCAGGGTTCAGTTGAAGCCTGTTGTTCCCCATCCAGACCCCCACAGCCTCCAGACACTGAGATAGGGCATCGACTGCATCACCTACTTCACCCGGGATGGAGATGTATAACTGGGTATCATCAGCATACTGGTGATACCTCATCCCGTGGTGATGGATGATCTCGCCCAGGGGCTTCATGTAGATGTTGAACAGGAGAGGAGAGAGAACCGATCCCTGCGGCACCCCACAAGACAGGGGTCGCGGGTCAGCTCTCTCCTCTCCTATCAACACCGACTGGGAATGGCCCCGGAGGAAGGAGGCGAACCAGCGCAAAACCACACCGCCCGCCCCCAACTCCCTGAGCCGCCCCAAGAGTATACCATGGTCGACGGTATCAAAAGCCGCTGAGAGATCTAAGAGAGCCAGGATGGACGCACTCCCTCCATCCCGCCCTCGCCAGAGATCATCCATAAGCCCGACCAATGCAGTCTCTGTCCCGTATCCCGGCCTGAAACCTGACTGAAAAGGGTCCAGATAATCCGTTTCCTCCAGAATCCTCTGGAGTTGCAATGCCACCACCTTCTCAACCACCTTTCCTAAAAAGGGAAGGTGGGAGACTGGGCGAAAATTGCCCAGAATAGTAGGGTCCAAAGACGGTTTTTTGAGGAGGGGGTGCACCAGCGCCTCCTTAAAGGCAGCCGGGAACACCCCCTCACTCAAGGATGAATTTATAATCGCCAGGACCCAGCCACATGTCACCTCTCTAGCTGATTTCACCAGCCAGGAGGGACATGGGTCAAGTTGGCATGTGGTGGCATTTACAATCCCAAGGATCCTGTCTACTTCATCAGGCCCAACAGGATCAAACTGCTCCCAGATAACATGGTAAGTACGAGCCTCTGGCATCTCCCCAGACCTTGTCTCACGCTTGGAGTCCAACTTGGAATGAATCTGAGCGATTTTGTCCTGCAGATGCTCAGAAAACTCTACCGATCGGCCCTGTAAATGGGTCTCCCCTTGCTCCCGACCCAAAAGCGATCTTGTAATCTTAAACAGGGCCGTCGGACGGCATTCTGCGGACGCCATAAGAGCGGAGAAATATTCACGTTTCGCCGCTCTTACCGCCACAAGGTAGGCCTTAACAGCGGCTCGAGATTGTGTTCGGTCGGATTCCGTCTTCGTCTTTCTCCAGCGGCGCTCTAGACGTCTCTTAACCCTCTTCAAAGCCCTCAACTCCTCCGTAAACCACGGAGAGTGACGGGCCGAACAGGGCCGGAGAGGTCGCATAGGTGCGATCTTGTCCAGGGCTCCGGCTGCTGCCTTGTTCCAGGCTGCAGCCAGGACCTCCACTGGACCGTGAAGCAAGTCCTCGGGAATAACCCCCAGCTCCTTCTGAAACCTCACTGGGTCCATCAGTCGCCGGGGGCGGACCAGTCGAATAGGTCCCGCCTCCCTGCGGAGTGGGGTAGCACAAGAGAGTCTCAGGGTCACCAGGGCGTGGTCTGACCATGACAATGGGGAAAGATGTAACTCTCCCCTCAGAACACATTGCCACTGCTCAGACAAGAAAACTAAATCCGGAGTGAGACCACTGTCACGAGTCGGGTCACGAATAATCTGAGACAGGCCCATAGCTGCCATGGTAGCCATGAACTCCCGGGATGCCTCCGAGGACCGCCCCAGGGACGGCAGATTGAAATCCCCCAGAACCATAAGTCTGGGAAACTCCACTGCCAACCCCGAGACAGCCTCGAGCAGCTCAGGCAGGGAGGTTGCTACGCAGCAGGGAGGCTGGTACAGCAGCAACACTCCCAACTGTTCTCGTGAACCCAACTTGAAAAACAGGGTCTCACATCCGGTCACTTGTGGAGCAGCGCCCCTGAAGGCCACAAGGGACTCTCTGATGACAACTGCCACCCCTCCTCCCCTGCCCCGGTGTCTCGGCTGATGCCACACCCGAAAACCGGCTGGGCACATTTCCGAGAGGGCTACTCCCCCCTCTGGGCCCAGCCAGGTCTCGGTAACACACACCAGGTCAGCCCCTTCCTCTGTGATTAAATCACTTATAAGGGGGGCCTTGTTATTTACCGACCTGGCGTTCAGCAGCAGCAGTCGGAGACCGGAGCCCACGAGGAACTGCTTACCAGGGCCTGGGTATGAACACTGGGGGCCGGAACGCACCACCGGTAACAAACACCGGGGGTGCCTTCCCCGATAATGGCTTGCCCTCCGGTTCCCGTCGTACCGTCCCCTGCCTGCCACCACCTGAATCACTTGGCCCACCGCACAGCCCCCAGAGATTCCCAACTCTGGCCTAGTAGCCTCCACTCCCAGGCCTCCGGAATTCTTGGGACTAATCAAGGTTCCCTTATCCCTTTCATCCATCATCCAATCTCATGCAATGTTGGGTAGCGCGTAAGACCCCCCAGCGCACCAGCTCTCGCTCTCGGCGCTGGTAGGGTCCAGCACCACCCCCAGTCACACTCTACACTCACACCCTGCACCTCTCCCTCAACTTCTCTCACTGGTCAGGGAGAGGCACCAACATTCACCAGCACTCATTCCTACCCCACCTGACTCTCACCCAGGGGGGTACTCTTACAAAAACCATACAATCTTGGCTCCCCCCCACCTCATCTCTAACCTGTGGGGGGGTCCACATTCATACTAAGGGACCCCTACAAACCCTCTGCCGCCTTAGCCCAAATTGGGACAACATCCAGGTCTTCATGGGGGTTAGTCCATATTATGATTTTTCTTATGTCCTGATCTCCTGGGCTCCAGCCTCCGTAACATCTGCACTTTCCAGGGCCGCAGGGTTCGCCCCCAACTCCAACCAGTTCTAACATTAGAGTTTCTGAACCCTCTCCAGAATCGGCCCAGGAAAAAAAGTCCAGCTTGTCTGTTTGTCTATGTGTGTGTGTGGGGGGGAGGGGGGCTCAGCCGAGGACTCCGTTGCATCAGCCGGGGTCCTCTCTGTATCACGCCGGCTCCGCTAGGCCCTCACCGACTCCACCGGCCCAACTCGAGCTCCGGCGGTCTCCCACCTCCAACAAACGAAATCCGAGGCCTCCGGCAGTCTTCCGCAGCCCTCAGTGGACTCCAGCCCGCAAGCGTCGCCGGCCCACTCGCAGCATCCAGCTGCCTCCTGCAGCCTCCCACACTCTCCGGTCTTCGGTCTCCGGTGGACTCCAAACTCCCACCAACTCCAACGGCCTCACTCCACCGGCCCAGCTCGACCCTCCAAAGCCTCTGCGGTTTTCGGCTTCCAGCAAACTTCGGAAGCCTCCGGCGTCTTCGGCAGTTCATTGGACTTTCACGCGCGGATTCACGGAGCTCCGACCCGGACACAGGCCTCGCCCCGGCTCTTCCCCCCGGAGAAAGCCACTCACCATCAGCAGCACCACCTCTCCAAACCCCCAGGATGAAATTTGGGGATTTTCCCAGCTGGGATACCGTCGTCTCCTGCTGCCTTGTTATTAGCAATGCTTCTTAAGGCCCATTCAACCTCACTCTTCAGGATGTCTGGCTCTAACTCACTGACCACACCGTCAAAGCTATCTCCAATATTATTATCCTTCCTATACAGATCTTCTGTATATTCTTGCCACCTTTTCTTGATCTCTTCTGCTTCTGTTAGGTCCTTACCATCTTTGTTTTTGATCATACCCATTTTTGCCTGGAATTTACCTCCAATGTTTCTAATTTTCTGGAAGACAACCATACATAGCTATTGGAAATATGATTGTATTAACTAGACTGCATTTGGTTGGGAGGCTGATATCTTTATTCTTCCAGATGTTATTTATGCTGGTCATTTCTGTTCTTCCAAGCGCTGTACGTCTTCTAATCTCCAGGCTGCAGTCACCCTTTTGATCAATTTTAGAGCCAAGGAAGTTAAACTCCTTCACAGCTTCAATTACCTCATTGTTGATCTTAACACTGACTTGCACATTCTCTGCCGTTGTCATTATCTGTTCTTTTGGTGTTAAGGCGCAATCCAAGTTTTCCACTTTCATCTTTGACTATTAGGAATAGCCGTTCCAGATCTTTTTTCCTTTCTGCCAGCAGTGTTGTATCATCTGCATAACGAAGGTTGTTGATGTTCCTACCACCAATTTTTACCCCAATAGTAGATTCTTCCAGATGTGCCTTTCTCATAACCACTTCTGTGTACATGTTGAATAATGAAGGTGATAGAATACAACCCTAATGAGTGCCTTTTCGAATTTTGAACCATTCTGTGTCTACATATGCTGTCCTTACAGTTGCTTCTTGATCAAAGTACACAGATCATATCAGTTGGATGAGGTGTGATGATATTCCCATTTCTTTCAAGCAGTTCCAGAGCTTGTCATGATCAACACAGTCAAAAGCTTTTGTATAGTCAATGATGCACATACTGTATAGAGGTCTTTTTGGAAATCCCTTGCCTTTTCCAAGGTTGGCGATGTGATCACGCATTCCTCTTCCTTTTCGGAATCCAGCTTGTACATCTGGTAACTCTCTTTCGATGGTTGAGTTCATACATTGTTGGATGATCTTCAAGAGAATTTTACTCACATGTGGCATTAAGGCAATGGTGCAATAGTTTGAACAGATGGTTGTTGTGGGTTTTCCAGGCTGTGTGGCCCGGTTCTGGCAGTTTTGGTTCCTAACGTTTCGCCAGTCTTCAGAGGACAGGGGCACAGCTAGAAGATTCTGTCTGGGCCAAGTGGAGGGTGTGTGTTCCTACTGGTGTTTTTAACTGCTGAGAGGGTGTGTGTCTTCTGTGGGTCACAAAAACCCACAACAACCATCGGATTCCGGCCGTGAAAGCCTTCGACTACAGTTTGAACAGACTTTCGTGTCACCTTTTTTGGGTATTGGAATAAATACTGACCTTTTCCACTCTTTTGGCCATTGACCAGTCTTCCATAGACATTGACATAATGCTGTCAGTGCTTTTGTTGGCAGTGGTCTCAGTAGCTCTGCTGGTTTTCCATCAACTCCAGGGGCTTTCTGTTTTGACATCTGATAGAGTACCCATTCTACTTCCTCCTCCAAGATATCAGGTTCCAGCTCCGGCAGTTCTTCTTCTCCTCTGCCATGTGTCTATGAAGGTTCTCAGTCATCCAGGTGGAACAGTCTGTGGCTTGAATCATGTCAACTGGATTTCTATTTTCTTAGTGGAAACGTTTCACTCCTTATCCAAGGAGCTTCTTCAGTCTCAGACTGAAGAAGCTCCTTGGATAAGGAGTGAAACGTTTCCACTAAGAAAATAGAAATCCAGTTGACATGATTCAAGCCACAGTCTCCTGTGCCATGGTTTTGATTTTCGTTTCTGTAAAGTTGCTCTGTATGTTCCTGCCACCTTTCTCTGATTGCTTGTTGGTCGTGTAATTCCTGTCCATCATGTCCGCTGACTGTTACCTTTCTTGCCATAAAAGGAGCTCTGACCTTCTTCACGTAAGCAAAACACTCTCTTGTATGTCCTTTCTGGGCTGCTTCCTCCAGTTTCCTGCATTGCTCAGCCCAAAATTCTTCTTTGTCTATCCTCACTTCTCTCTGAAACTTTGCATTTAATCTTCGTACTTCTTCCCTATCACCAACAGCTTTTGCCTTTCTTCTTTTTACTGCAGTAGCTGAAGTTGCTTCTGATATCAACTTAGCCAATTTTGTTGGTTTCTTGTAAGCAATATTTTGATGTGCTACTTCATTGACAGTTGCTTTTATTTCCTCCCATAGTTCATCTGGTTGTCTTTCTGTGGTGTTAAGCAATTCGAATCTGTTTGATCCATAAAGATTTGTGGCGGAGAGTACTGGAGTAGGTCGCCAGGTCTTTCTCCAGGCCAGAGCCATGTTGGCTAGCATAACTTATGCTGTTCACCCCTCCACCACGGTGAGGTATGGTTGGACTTTGGAGGGGTGAAAAAAAAACTAAAAAAAGAAAAAATTAAAAAGTGCAGAAATAAACAGAAAAAGATACATAAAGAATGAATTCCAACTTTCTACAGCAAATATATACATAGAAAATACATCAATCTCTTACTCCGATTTTAACTATAATAAATATTATAGAATCCCGGCCCATATCTTATTCTGCTGTGGGTTTCACAGACATTCTAGGGTCTGCTTGATCTGTCCTTACCTAGTAAAATGCCCACGGCACGCCGATTCCTTCTATATACAAGCTCTTCTCTCGGACCAGTCAGACTCCATTCCTTCAGATGTTGCCAGGTTTGCTAGACCATCTTTAAAATTAGGTGGGTACCAACACCCCTTGACTGTTGTCATTCACTGAGCAAGGCCAAGTCAACAACAGAGGAACGATGAAAGTCTCTTCTGCTATATACATATGTCAAAACGATTTATGCTTCCCCCTTGACCAGTGCAGCAGTTTTTAGTTCAAACCTCTAGTTTCCACAAAGCTTTCCCAGATTGAAGATTTAGCTCTTGGTAGGCTCGTAGATTTATTTTGAAATGATATTATGATTTCAGCTTTAGGATTCATAGAGTTTTATTAGAATTATATTTATTCAGATCAAGGATGTCAACCCAGGTGATCCTCTCAGATGTGTTTTTCTTTTTTATTTCTTCTTTATTTGACTGCTTCTCTTTTCTGCTGATTATTGACTCCCCTCAAAATGGAACTGAATTCAATGTTTCTATGGCTGTCCTTTATGTTCAGAAGGCACCTTTCTCTAGATGCACGGAAAGCTGTCCTCCAGGATACACCAAACTCAAAAGAGAAGGAAAGCCAGACTGCTGCTACGACTGTTCTCCATGCATGGAAGGAACAATCGCCAGGCAAGAAGGTCGGTGGCTGTAGAGCAAAGAGGGGACTTGAGGATAAAGGGAAATTCACTCTTGCTCTTCAGAGAAGTGTTTGTTACAGGTGTCACTTTCCTGCCAGTTCTAGACCTAACTCCTCATCTATTTGTCCTTATTTCCACAAAGTAACATTTTTTTTAAAAACAGCATAATATTTTAAAGATCTGGGACCATCATATATTTTGCATGATGGTGTGTCCATTAAAAGTAAAATAATGAAATATGGCTGAACTCTTCAGCTGTATGTCTGTTTAGAATGGGTGCTGTTCTTTGGAGGGTTTTAGGATGTTCTGGAGGGATAGAGGCTCAGAGATTTGGACTGTGTGGTGGTGGAGTCTCTTGGAGTTGTTTCCTGACTGGACCGAGCCACATTGGCATTTTTCTTGCCCGTGCAGCTTGTATTTCCTGCCGGCCTGTTTGGTGGCTTGCAGTGGGATTGCATGCAGCACCCCAGGCCTATTCCCTTAACTGGATTTTGGCTTGGAAAACTGGCCTTGGAGATTGGAGCTGGTGGTGACTGCTGGATTGTTGGAGTGTGGGGGGCGTGGATAGGGTTGTTCTCACAGGAAGTGCTCCATATGTTTTGTGACTATAGGCGACGTGGCGGTGGGAAGGAGCCTGGTGTTGACAATGGAGGAAGCCCCAATAGTCCTGTGGAAGGGACTGTGCTGCGAAGCAAGGAGGAGGAGGAGGATGCTGGAGCATGGATGAGGGCTACTTTTCTTTCCATCGTGGTTACATGGAGGTGAAGGATTTTGCTGTGGTGGACACAGGTCTGGTCAAGGCTGGTTGCAGCTGCTGGGGCCCTGTGGCTGCAGTTCCTTCCCCACACAGCTGGGTAGCCATTTTGCCTTCCCTCTGGCTGTGAACTGGAAGGTGCTGGTAACAGCCATCTGTGAGAACTGTTTAATCAGTAGTCATCGCGACCCAAAATGGCTTGATTGAAAGGATTTAAATTGGAATTGAACTAGACATCAAGGTGGAAAGTTTTAGGTCGTGGTTTGTGACTCTGCTCACCTTCCCACAGGTGAAAGCTGGGGGAGGGGGTTTCTTTGAACCACTGGGATTTTGCAACCAGGGCCTAAGCAGTCTGGTGAGAAGAGACTGTCTGAGGGGATGGTATGGTTGGTAGATGGGGGATGAGGTGAGGTGGTTCCTGATTAACTTGAGGCACTGAGTGCAGAATTTTGCAGAAGGGCTTCGGGTATTACAGAGATCTTATTGGTTGATTGCAGGTTGTGTGAGTGAGGTGGGGCCTGTCCCAGGTTATCCAGATCCTGATGCATAATAGTGGTCATACGCCTGTCCTGGTTTCTCTGTCAGAACAATGGTAGGTTGTTCTGGAATTGGGGGAGATATTGCTTTCTCCCCTGTCATGATCAGATCACTCCCCAGTGAGCCTTCAGTTCTCTGTAACCAGCCCCCTGAGCAGTTTGGCTGGGCCTATTAGATTGGCCCACCCCAGGTGACAAATAGGCCCATTTGGGTTTTAGAGGGAGCTTGAGAATGTTTCAGGAAGTCTGCTACACAGTCTGACAGAAGCCTTGGTGGCTTCAGGGGAGAGGAGAGAGGCTGCAGCCTTGGATCAGATCATGCCTGGACAGCCTCTTTGTGCCCATGGTTCCCTGCACTCTCTGTGGTATACAGAAGAGCTGAGAGAAGTAAACAGGGCTAAGAGATGCCTTGAGTGCTGCTCATGGACGTCAAATAGTGAAGACAATTGAACATGAGCTAGAGCCGCTATTAGAGCCTACCTCATGGCGGTATGGGCAGCGAAACATGAATATTTCTCCAACCTTATTGTGTCTGCAGATAATCATCCATTGGCCCTATGACTCATGACCTGGACTCCAGCATTACTGCAAAACCAGTGGAGGCTACTGAGACTAAGTCTTGGAAGGATATCTGGAGGAAGTTTGTTGCTATTGAACCCGAGGAAGTGGACAGGGTTATTGCAGGTGCTAGTTTTGCCATCTCTGTTAGTTAATAATTCACTGATGATGGGGATGGTTCCATCAGCACTCAATGAGGTGATGGTCCACCCTCTCCTTAACGAGCCATCACTCAACCCAACTATCTGGACAGCTTTTGTCCTGTCTCCAACCTCTCCTTTTTAGGGAAGGTTGTGGAGAAATGGTTGCATGGCAGCCACAAAGGACCCTGGATGAAGAGGATTATCTGGACTGCTTTCAGTCAGGTTCAGGCAGGGTTAGGGGGCTGAGATGGCATTGATCACACTCTTAGATGACCTCTAGCAGTAGCAGGATAGGAGCACACTGACCATTCTTGCTCTTCTTGACTTCTCAGCAGCCCTCTTTGTGGGGTGCCTCAGGGCTCAGTTCTCTCTCCTCTCCTATTTAGCATCTACATGAGGCTGCTGGGTGAGGTCATCCGATGGTTTGGGGTGAAGTATCATCAATATGCTGATGATACCCAGCTTTATATCTCCACCCTGTGCTGCCTGAGTGATGCTGTGGATATTCTGTCCCACTGCCTTGAGGCTGTAAAGGTTGGATGGGTTGCAATGGGCTTCAACTCAACCCAAGCAAGACTGAGTGGCTTTGAGCATTTGGGCCTTCCAGTGATAAGGTTTTTCCACTGTTGGTCTTAGGTGGGGTGGCACTGTCCCAGACGTATCCTGTGTGCTATCTGGAGGTCCTCTTAGACTCACTGATGGGGACTCAGAGGCACGCCTTCACTGCCATAGCCCCTGCCCTCTGGAACATTCTCCTCCAGAGAATAGGATCACCCGACCCTGATGGCCTTTCATAAGGCCGTAAATTCCTGGGGTATGTGGCCGGGCCTAGTGCCCCAAGTGTGTAAAGGGCTCCGTTTCTTGCCCTTACTAACATATAGCAATAGGTTTACTTGGTGACAAAATGCATCTTTTGTATTGCTTTAATTGGTCTAATTGTTTTATGTTTTTTACCATTGAATGCCACACAGAGTCACTTGTTGAAATGGGTGCTAAAGAAATCAAATAAATAAATAAATAACCCAGGAAATGTGAACTTGGTTATGATGTTGACTTCAGTGGTGAACACTGGAACTATACCCGGAATGCATTATTTCTTCCTCTCCAAAAATAAAATGAGAGACGTCTCCCCTTGTGTTGAATACTTTCTTTATGGTATTCTATTAGTTTCATAGTAACTTTCAGAGAAGCTTTGAATACCACATTTCAGGTTTTCAGGGGAAGTGTGGAACCAAAAGTATCTAGTCCTAAGGTCGACATTGGGTTTCTAATGATGCCATCAGTTTTCAATTTTGAGACCAAGCTTTCAGTTCTGGTGAGTGTTGAAGCTTGCAGCTGGGTAACCACAGGGATCTATGTCTACTGTACTGTATAGAATAGTGCAGTGCAAATCCTTCAAAAGAGATGCTTCAGAGGAACATACAATGCTTCTTTTTTTGAATCACTCAAAAGCCAAATCTTCTCCAGGCTCTGTTAGGGTTTGATAAACCCAGAAATTTGCTTCTAGATATAAATTATACAGAGAGGCTTGATTTCTAAGTAAAAGGTGAAATATTCTGCACAGTCACCCAATTAGCAGCCATTGTTGTAGGAATGATGTGTCATGTGTGACTCATAACAACAGGTGCTTAGAGTTAGGTTGGGTGTGGTGAATAACGAGAGTGACCTATAATGTGATTGGTCAGGTTCACTATATATACAGGGACATTCTCATTTCCCATTATTCCCATTTTACCTCGTGAAAGCTGTATCGTTGATGGTGTATCATTTGTTACTTGTGGAAGTAATCTGTAAATACGTATGTATATAAAGTAAATAGGATATTTGATATAACTTCTGTTTGGAGTCTATTTACTGCATAGTACTTGGATCACTGGTGCCTAGGAGAGAGGCAGGCCACTCCATCCGTGCGCTCCCTCTGACAGGCTCACACAGTGGATTCAAAATCTACTCTGAGTAAAGATGCAGTTACTGTCCTGTTTCCAAAGGAGGGTTGCATGCTGTTCCTTGGTCTTCTGCAGATCCTCTTGGAAAAGATTTGCGCAGGATCTGACCCTGATCTCTACTGGATCAGAATGGCCAAGAGCAATTTTAAGCAGGCTTGGTCTTGAGCTACATGACCCATAGCACCTCATAACTATTCCCATTGACCATTGACCATTTTTCCCACATGAATTATCTCTTATCCTTTTTATAACCATCTTAGTCCTTTGCAGACACTGCAGAATCTGGGCCAACACATTTCCTCTCCTCTTCCAGCATACCAACTCTCACGATTGATGATTATGTGCCATTAAGTGGTTTTTGACTTCTAGGGACCGTGTAGACACATTGTCTCCAATACAATTCTCTCACTTCATCACCATTAAAAACGTAATCCCAATAATAGATTTTAATTGGTTTTTTTCATGATGTTACAGCCACAGATATTGTAACATGCTAGCTAAAGAACAGTAGCAAGGAACTAAAACATTGGTTATTGGACTTTATGCACCGAATATGGATGAAGGAGTATTTTATAAAAATTCGATGGACAAATTTTTGGATCAAACCTATGAAAATTGGTGTTTCATGGGTGACTGGAATGAGGTAATCTACCCTAAGATGGATAGACAATCACAAAAAGAAGTGAAATATACACAGGGAAAATTGCCACAAACATTTTTTGATTTAAAAGAGATGTTGGACTTACAAGATGTTGGACTTACATGTTGGAGAACTATAAAGGGGACTTCTCGAGAATACACATATAATTCAGAGAGATTTAAATCACATTCTAGAATAGATATGATTTTGATATCTAAAAGTTTAATGATGGACATTAGTAAAGTCGAAATATTACCTAAGACTCTTTCAGATCATAATCCAGTAATGTTGACTGTTAAAGGAAAACGGAATGTATTTAGATGGAGACTAAATGAGTTAATATTCTGGAAAAATGATATAGTTGATGTATGCAAAAAAAGGTTAAGGGAATATATGCATTGTCGAAGGCTTTCACGGCCGGAGTTCGATGGCTGTTGTGGGTCTTCTGGGCTGTGTGGCCGTGTTCCGGAAGTTGTGGTTCCTAACGTTTCGCCAGCATCTGGATTCATAATTCATAATTATTTTATAAGGTTGTAGTTTTTATGTATAGTTTTTAACCATCTTATCCTGTAAACCGCCCAGAGTCCCGTATTGCGGGAGATGGGCGGGGATAAATTTAAATAATAAATAAATAAATAAATCTGTGGCCAGCATCTTCAGAGGGCAGGAGCACAGATAGAAGCAAAATCTCTGACAGATACAGGACTGGATGTTAAAAGTAATGGACATGGCAGAAAATGATAAATTGACATGTTTATTAAAAGAAAATTCAAATTATTACTTTCTTAAAGAGTGGAAACCATTAATGGACTATTTGCAAAATGCAGGAGGGGCAAAGCTTATATGGGGTTTTGAAGATTAAATATATATAAATTGATATATTAGACAGGAGATGTTTTACAATGTTATATATAGACCTAGCATGTAAGAGACTATGTTTTAAATTACTATGACCACAGATAAATCGGAAGTTGACTAATTTCTATGTTTCATCTTTCTCTTTTTTTCTTTGCTTTACTACACTTTTTCTATTCTTTCTTTGATTTTTATTTCTATTTATTTTTCCTTTTCAAACTTTTATCTCTGTATATTTAAAACTCAATAAAATATATTAACAATAGCTTTTGTTTTTCAGATGCATCCAGTTGCAGCCAATGTCCAGGTGACCAGCATTCCAATAAGAAGCGAGATCAATGTGTCCCAAAACTTATAAGCTTCCTATCCTATAAAGAAATGTTGGGTCTCTTCTTGGTTCCCTTTGCCCTTGCCTTGTCTCTAATCACCAGCTTTGTTCTGGGAATCTTCATTAAATTCCGAGAAACCCCCATAGTCAAAGCCAACAACCGGCACCTCACCTACATTCTCCTGGTCTCCCTCCTCCTTTCCTTCTTGACCTCCCTTCTATTCATTGGTCGCCCCAGAAAAGTGACCTGCCTTCTTCGACAAACCACCTTCAGTGTTGTATTCTCAGTTGCTGTGTCTTCTTTGCTGGCCAAGACCGTCATGGTGGTAGTGGCCTTTCTGGCCACAAAGCCAGACAGCAGGATCAGGAAATGGCTGGGGAAGACTCTGGCCAACTCCATTGTCTTGTCCTGCTCTGGAGTCCAGGTGGGCATCTGCATGATATGGCTGGGAATCTCTCCCCCATTCCCAGATTCTGACCTGCATTCCCAATCAGGACACATTGTGCTGCAGTGCAATGAAGGCTCAGTCACCATGTTCTATTCTGCACTGGGCTACATGGGCTTTCTGGCTGCCATCTGCTTCTTCGTGGCTTTCCTTGCCCGAAAGCTGCCTGGATGCTTCAATGAAGCCAAGTGGATCACATTCAGCATGTTGGTTTTCTGCAGCGTTTGGGTCTCCTTTGTTCCCACCTACCTGAGCACCAAAGGGAAATACATGGTGGCTGTGCAGATCTTCTCAATCCTGGCCTCCAGCCTGGGCTTACTGGGCTGCATCTTTATCCCCAAATGCTACATCATTATCCTGAGACCTGACATGAACACCAAGGAGCATCTAATGATATAAAACAATAAGGAAACCTGATTTTGATCCCTATTTTACAAAAGATTATTGGTAATTTCTAATATCGCTTAGAATTACAGTCTTTTTATGTGTTCTAAGAAATGTCTGTTCTTTTCATGTGAAATTTGAATTATAACCATTAAATATTGAAAGAGAAGCAGTATTAGATTATTTTGTTTAAAATAATTATATTCTATACTTTCTCTCGGTCTGATATCCAGTAAGATTGGAATGATAATCATTGACATTAATCATTTTTCTGAAACCAAATCAGGTAAATTATCACCACAATTGATAAAATGTCACCATCACTTATTGACATTAAGCCCTGGGTTTATTCATTAGGCCATGGCAGTAACTTGCCTTTTATATCCTTCTTTTTTCATTGATTAACACCAACCTTATGGCACACAATCAATCAAGGGAGAAAAGCAAAGCTTCCAGGGCACAGAAAGGTTGTTCATGGTTCAGGCAGCTTCCAAAGCCCAAAGGGAGAAACTGGACAGAGCTGAGGGAGGGACAGAAAGCATTGTGCTGTGGAGGAAATCAAGGGAGAAAGCAATCTTTCCTTCTGCCTCTTTATTCAAACACTTCTAGACATTATTTCTGTGGCCACAGATGGTCAACTGTGGCTGACTGCACAGGTAAACCTCTGCCACCAGATGTTGAATCTCAAAATAAAACACATGCACACATACACAGGAACCACTTTATAATCAAATACAATACAATTGTCAGGATGTCATCGATGCCATCCTGCCATGGTGCCAGGAAGAAACATCCCACCAGACTGTTAAACTCATAGGACCGTGGAAAGTAGGGCAGAATGCTGGAGATGGGGTTTTGATGTCTTCACAGAACTGCAAACATGTAAATCAAAGTATCGTGCCGAGCAATTCAGCACCTAGGAGAGATCAAAGGGCGATATCGCCACGTTAGTTGATTCGGACCAGGAAGACCTGAAAACTGAGAGACGAAGGGAAGGGTGACCAATCGATGTATCCTGATGGGGGGAAAACTTGGAGATTCTCAAACTGTTGGTAGCGGGAGCTTTATTCACTCGAGTTTTTAATGTGCAATGTATCACTGGCTCTAATAAATATTCCTTCATATCCTCAAGGGGCTTGTGTCAGGAACTCTGATTTCATAGCCAACGGATCGAGGGCATCACAAAAACAATGTCCATGGAATTTCCATCAACCCTTAACCTCATAAACATAAACATTGCTATATCTTCTCCCTATTTTAAAGCAGAAGATTTTGTAACAGGGGCTCAGAAGGATCATCCAGATGGTATATGTCTATTTGGATGTAGCTATTCTGGGCTCTTTGACCTGCATTTACAAAGACGACCTCATCCAAACTAAGATGAAGTTCCCCCTGACTAGTTAATAAGGGTTCAGTTGATTTAGTGTAAAGTATTATACCCTTGAATGTTTAACATATTACAACCTTTAGCATCTCAAAATTGAGATTCTTAAGTAGAGGGCAGCCAAACTTCCCAGAATTCTTCCCTCCTGACTCTTAAACTAGAACTGTGTCTATGAGCCACATAAAAATATTTTCTCCAGCTGCACACCTATGTTGCCACAAAGATTCCCAATTATCCTTCTAATTATCAAAACCATGGTGATAATAACAAAGCTTAAGGGATTTCATCACCATCATCACAGGTCACTTTTGAAACCACTGTGACAAACACTTACTCACTCCTCATATATAAAACCTGAACATCTGATCCATAATTACCTCCTGTACAGCTGAGAGCAGAAGGTGCTGTTGGTTTCCAGATTTGGTGCCAAGCTGGACCATATTCAATAAAGAGCAGTTCTTTAGAGCAGTTGTATTGTTGGTACTGTAAGTCGTTCTTCCTCATCATTCGCCAGCTCTGGGACCAAGGAAGAGCTGTCTGTGCCTCAGAGAGAGAATTGTAGCAAACAGCACCATCATGGTATCTCAAGTGTTGCTGTCCCTGCTTCTGCTGCTGTCCCCTTTTCCCTGTGAGACTCTGTTGAAAAAATGTCCATTCAATGTAGAACCTAGAAGGGCAATTTCTACAATCAGGGAGACTACCTGATCGGTGGAATCATATCTACAACTAGTGCTGCATTTCGACCAAATGTCTTCATCAAGCCTCCAAGCCATGAGTTTGAAAGGTAATTATTGACATGTACAGTATGTGCCCCTAGTGACTGATTTTTCCCTCTCCAATGTCTTCTTAGTAGGCAATGGTTCCCTTTCCCAATTCCTGCCATTTTTCAAGCAGCCTATTTTTTCCTCCAGATTTTCTTTAAATAAAAGATATTTTGGATATTTCAAAACGTGAAATTTGTCTTTTGAGTTCTTCATCGAGGACTAGCATCAACATCAGATGCTCCACAACTTTTAAAAGGGACACCTTTACTTTCCAGTAAAGGAGAAAGGTCTCTTGTGCATGCAATGTGCTAAGATTATGACACAGAAACAACAAAAAATAGTGTATCAATATCATTAATTCATTGCACATTTCTTCACTTCTATTGATGTGCTTCAAGAATTATACGTTAATAAAAATATATAACATAATAGCATTTTATGCTTTGGGGAAAAAAGAGACTGTAATCTTGGTCACCTGTCCATAGCTATCTGGTCATACTGGAAAAGAAGTAAATATTTAGACCACGGCTTTCCAAAGTTTTTCCCGCGGCGACACACCAACCGGCATTGGTGTGTCACCGCGTGAAAACCCGGAAGTGCGGCAGAGCGCAAAAACCCGGAAGCGCTGCTGCTGATGATGATCAGCGCTTCCGGGTTGTGTGGCGACACACCAGACTGTGTGTGGCGGCACACTTTTGTGTCGCGACACACAGTTTGGAAAGCTCTGATTAAGTCTAAAGAATATCCAGCAATAAAGGGAAGTATTAAGTAAATTACTAGATTAGAGTCAGAATCAAAGGGAATTTATAGAAAAACTTCTTCTTGGTATGCAGTTACTTTACTTATTGATGTATTTTTTGTTCAGCAAACGTATATGGCTGCCCAGCTCAGTGGATGTGATTCTGGGTGGTATACAACTAACAATTAAAACAATGTCACAACCATTAAAACACTTAAAACAATAAACATAATCAAAATAAATAAAAAGAAAGATTTCAGGAAAAAAACAGCCATCTAAGCACAATGCAATCATCGTGCAGGCTCCCCAAGCTTGCTGGAAAAACCCCTTTCCAAAAGGCAAACGGGGGGGGGGGGGGGATGATGTGCTTTAATAGCTGTTGAGGGAGGAATGTGCTTGGGTTTTTCTGGGGGGAATTCAGTGCCATCCCATTTTACCCTTGCCATTTTTCACATCAGGGGGCTTCTGCTGTCTTGAAATAGATTTGTGTGTGATCAACAAGGGGAAAGCTCTTCTTTGCTTTCTTAAAGGTAGAAAGTGTATATCTAGGAACCTCTGAGACACAGCCTCAGGAAGGTTTGATGGTGCTTCAAATCATTCCAATCACAAGTTTACCCAGAGCAGTCCAAGACCTAATCACTTTGTTTAAACAACATGCTAAGAGTGTTGGATTTTGATACTGTGTGTGTGCGTGTGTGTGTCTTGAGGAAACAGAAGCACAATTGCGGTTGTTGAACATAGAGCAAGAAAGTATTACACAGTGCTATTGTGCAACAATGTCAGGGTTCTAGTGAGAATTGTGCCATTTGCCTATGTATAATTAGACTGTGTTGTGTGGGGAGGGGGAAGTCGTGCCAGGAGCTGTGTCTTACACCAGAGACTTTGGAATGCATCATCAAGGTCGTCCACCTGCAGGTGTCTGGAGTGAGTGAGAAGGTAACGGACATTGACATTCCAGCCCAGGGACAGTGGAGTGGTCCCAAAGGAAGAGAAGCTGGTTGCATTCAAGCTGCAAGATGATCGGAAGAAAAAAACAAAGAAGGGAGACCTGGAAGGCAGTGGTGATGCCACTGAGATCCTTGTGATGCGAACCCCAAAAACCTGAGCAGAGTGGTCCATGGGGATTGGAGGCGGTGTGAAACCTGAAATTGGCAAACAAACTGCCAAGCAACGCATCACTCAAGTGCAAAGGGTGGCTTCCTTAGAAACGAAAACGTCCCGAATGGATTTTGAATTAGAGACCATAAGTCATAAGTCAACAGATAGCAATGATAAACAAGACTCTGCAACAAATCTTACAGAACCAAGAAGAAGGTAAATCTGCCCAAAGAGGTGCCAGTCCAATGATGACATCGGTTGAAAGTGATGGCTTGGATGGAAGTGAAGAGGAAGAAACCTCTGAACCTGAGGAGAGCTTCAGCCTTCCAGCTCAAAGCATACCTCCAAAGGTGGGAATGACTATTGGAACACACCAAGATACTTTGAGATTTATTGTGGCACTGATAGCTAATCAGCTGATAGTCTTGGGGCTGAAATGGCTTAGAGGACGAAATCCCCAGATTGATTGGGTTTCGGGGGAGATGGACTTTGCTGGTGGGTCATATGGTGGGTTGGAAGCCGAGGACGTCCGAATTGGACCTGAAATCACGGCCGCTGAGGTTGAGATTGAAAATCAGCCAGGACAGGAGGTAGAGATTCCTGAGCAATATGAGGAAGTGCAAATTGTTTTTGATGAAGCAGAATCAAACCAGTTGCCTCCTCATCATAACACTGACTGTGCTATTGAACTCGAACCTGGGGCGGTCCTACCAAAGGCTAAACTATACTCCATGACCCACAAAGAATTACAAGAACTAAGAAAGTTCATTGATAAAAATTTGGAAAGGGGTTTTATTGAACCATCCACCTCACCCATGGCTGCTCCTGTGTTGTTTATGAAAAAGAAAGATGGATCATTAAGACTGCGTACCGACTATAGGGGTTTAAATGCCATATGTATTTCCAATCAGTACCCATTGCCTCTATTAAAAGACATGTTAGCCCAATTTACCAAAGGGAAATCTCTTTACTAAACTGGATTAAAGAGAGGCGTAGTTTAGAGTGCCCATACGTGAAGGAGACGAATGGAAAACTGCTTTTAATTGTCAATTTGGATGTTTCCAATATCAGGTCATGCCGTTCAGATTGTCTGGAGGGCCTGGTGTATTCATGAGCTTAATTCATGAGTTTTACATGAATTTTTATATCAAAGGGTACTGGTCTGCCTAAACGATATTCTGATTGTATTGTCGAAGGCCTTCACGGCCGGAGTTCAATGGTTGTTGTGGGTCTTCCGGGCTGTGCGGCCTTGTTCTGGAAGTTGTGGTTCCTAACGTTTCACCAGCATCTGTGGCCAGCATCTTCAGAGGGCAGGAGCACAGACAGAAGCGCTCTTTCTGTGCTCAGGTAGAATGGCAATGTTTGGCAGTGTTTGTTTGTTGCATCCATCCCAATATACAATTCACTATGGAAAAAGAAACTGATGGCAAACTTCCATTTTTAGATATGCTGGTCATACGCAAACCGGACCTCAAACTAGGACACAAAGTATACAGAAAACCCACCCATACAGACCGGTATCTGCACAAAAATTCCAATCACCACCCACGACAAAAGAGAGGCATGATCAAAACCTTGGTGGATCGTGCTAATCGAAACTGTGAAACCAAATTTCTCAACAATGAACTTAACCATCTGAATTGGGTCCTACAGGTGAATGGCTATTCCAAGAATGAAATAAAAAGAGCCATCAAACCAAGAAAACAACATCCAACTGAAGAAAAACAGCCCCCCACAAACAAAGTATTCCTGCCCTACATCAAAGGAGTCACTGACCACATGTGAAAACTGATGGAAAAACACAACTTTCAAACAGTCTTCAGACCCACCAGAAAAATACAACAAATGCTAAAATCAGCAAAAGACAAAAGGGACCCCCACACCGCTGCAGGAGTATACCGTATACCATACAGCTGCAGACAAGTATACAATTGGAAGCACAACTTCCAGAACATGGCCACACAGCCCGGAAGGCCCGCAACAACCATCAATATTCTGATTTATACTGAAACCATAGAAGAGCATGTTAAACTGGTGCGGGACGTGTTATAAAGACAAATTGCATAATAAAGAGAGCTAGTTTGGTCTAGTGGTTAAGGTGCTGGGTTAATCTGTGAGTTGTAGTCCCGCCTTAGGCATGAAAGCCAGTTGGGTGACCTTGGGCCAGTCACTTTCTCTCAACCCAACTCACCTCACAGGAGGTAGGAGTATTAGGTACATTCACCGCCTTGAGCTATTTATAAAAATAATAAAGGCGGGATAAAAATTAAAATAAATAAATAAATAAATAATATTTAATTTTTGTTCAACAAACCATGATTAAAAGAAATCATGCTTTAGCCCAGTATGTGTAACGACATAGGTCATAACATATATATAGGTCACAGGACATAACGTAAATAGGTCGACAGTATCGAAAGCCACTGAGAGATCTAAGAGAGCTAGGATGGATGCACTCCCTCCATCGCACTCTCGCCAGAGATCATCAATAAGCGCGACCAATGCGGTCTCTGTCCCATATCCCGGCCTGAAACCTGAGTGGAAGGGGTCTAGATAATCCGTTTCCTCCAGAATCCTCTGGAGTTGCCACGCCACCACCTTCTCAACCACCTTTCCCAAAAAGGGAAGGTGGGAGACTGGGCGAAAATTGCCCAGGATGGTAGGGTCCAGGGACGGCTTCTTGAGGAGGGTGCACCAGCGCCTCCTTAAAGGCCTCCGGGAACACCCCCTCACTCAAGGACAAATTAATCATCACCCGGACCCATCCACATGTCACCTCACTGGCCGATTTCACCAGCCAGGAGGGACAAGGGTCAAGCTGGCATGTGGTGGCGTTCACAGTCCGGAGGATCCTGTCTACTTCCTCAGGCACAACAGGATCAAACTGTTCCCAGATAACATGGTAAGTACGAGCCCCTGGCATCTCCACAGATCCTTTCTCACGCTTGGAGTCCAACTTGGAATGAATCTGAGCGATTTTATCCTGCAGATGCTCAGAAAACTCTTCCGATCGGCCCTGTAGGTGGGTCTCCCTCTGCTCCCGACCCAACAGTGATGGGTATGCTAAGTTTATTTATTTATTCGTCCAACTTCTATCACCACCCATCTCCCCCCACAAAGGGGACTCTGGGCGGTTTACAACAAAGTAAAGTAAACAAAGTCTGCCCTGCAGTTCCAGTCCAGTTGCCTAGTGGAACCAGTCCAGTCTGCGTGCAGTTCCAGTCCAGTTGAAATGCTTAACCAGATTCTATTGGATGCAGCAAGGCAATTCAAGACTGGGACTGTTGAATAGAACTGGAGTGAAACTGCAAGGCAGACTGGACTGGAAATTCAGGATAAACTGGACTGGATCCACTAGGCAACTGGACCGGAACTGTGAGGCAGACAGGACTGGAACCCCTAGGCAACTGGACTGGAACTGTGAGGCAGACTGGACTGAAACCCCTAGGCAACTGGACCGGAACTGCGAGGCAAACAGGACTGGAACTACTAGGCAATTGAACTGGAACTGCACGCAGACTGGACTGGTCCAGTTTAGGAAACCCTCTGGTATTTTGCATTCTCACTTGCACTTCACATAGAAGAAGACTCTCTGTATCATGGGCTGTTTTTCTGGACTACTCCCCAAATTTGTGACTTTCAGAAGTCTTTCTTGCTCAGAAGGACTATAAAAAAAAACTCCATGGAAGATGGCAAGGACTTCAGTGATACATCTCCTAGTAAACATCTCAATAAACATGTAGGATACTTAGACACTCTAATCTAGGTTGCAGTTAACACTATGTAGGAAAGACAGAATACTATGTGGGGGAAAGATATGGGTAAAGAAACCTGGCCAAGGTGGAGTCACCCATTACATTACACTGTAGGAAGATTTGGTGGTCTCTCTTGTCTGTGTTACATGAACAGACATTATATTGTGGATCATGACTTGATACAATGCGATTGAACAACCATATTTATTTTGTGTTCAACAAACCATGATTAAAAGAAATCATGCTTTAGCCCAGTATGTGTACCCAGGCCACAACACATTTCAATTCATATAAATACTGCCCCCATTCACAGGTTTATCTTGCTTAAAGACAATCACTCTCCCCTTCAGAGTTGGACTTTGAAGAATCCAGAGAGAAAGAGTAGTGAGTCTCTTGAACTTTGGTGTTCGAGAAGACTCCTGAGAATACTATGGTCAGCCAAGAAACCAAACCAGTGGGTCATTGAACAAATTAACCCAGTGTTCTCACTCGAGGCACAAATGACCAAGCTCAAATGCTTTCTTAATACTTTGGACAAATGAAACAAAAAACTAACTCTGTGGAGAAGCCTATAATGCTGGGGAAGTTGAAAGGAAAGACAAGCAGGTCATGAGCAGCAGCAATATGGATGGAATCAATTACAGCAGTGATTGTTGTACCATAGGTCTGCTCAGAGTTGATGGGAGTCAGGTGGCATACAAATTTAATAAATAAATAAATAAATAGGAATTCTTGAAGGATCAGCTTAAAGTCTTTCTGGAGAACATCCCTCTAGGTGATAGCTAAGAGTCGACACCATCTTGATAGTCCATCAAAGCAGGACCAGCTGTATGTGTCCTTTTCCTTGATTTTAGGTTCACCTTTGAATCAACATTAAGAGCTAGGGTGTGGAATAAACTTATCAGTTTACAATAGAGAGGTGGCTATTACTGTTGCTATCAATTTTTTTATCAAAACTCCTATTTAAAGATCGGGCCCACCGCACAAGGTCAATTGACAAAAGTGATCACTTGTGAGGGAAATTAGGCAGAGTGGCATCTTGGCCCCACTACGATTGAATTTCTGTCTCAGTTCTGGCTTCTTCCCCTCAAATTAGCTCCTAAGGTCATAGCCGTGCTTCTTTATGCCAATGATTTAGTTCTGACTCAGACTTTGACTGGATTAAAACATGCCCTAAGATCACTTGCCACTCATGGTAAGAATGAAGAATTGTAAATTAACTGTGCAAAGGTAAAAGCTATTTGATATAGAAACACAATCAGACCATGTCACACAGCCAAAGACGTACTTTTAAGTAGCCAATTCCCCTCATTTATGTCACGGAGATATTCTCCCATGGTTTCCAATCTGAGAAACCTCAGTTTAATGTCCTGCCATCAGCTGCACTAGAAGGCCCATGATAAGACTATCTATCTATCTATCTATCTATCTATCTATCTATCTATCTATCTATCTATCTATCTATCTATCATCTCTCTATCTCTACCTACCTACCTACCTACCTACCTATTGTATTTTTCCACTGCCCTGATGGGATGTATGCTGGCTTAAAGGGAAAAATCAAGGCATGAGAATAAACAGACAAGAATGCAGCTTTTTAGAGCCAACAGTGTTTACTGGTAGCATAAGGCAATAAATGCAGATATAGTACATTATTGCAAAAAGGGTACAGGAAAAGCAAAACAGAAAAACAGAGTACATCTTATCCCAGTGTAGTGCTTCCACCGACAGACAGGAAGGAGCCCATGCCATGGCATCACTCACATAGCCAGGCATAGCCCACACTTCCCAGGCCACGGGAAGTGAACACGTGAAAAACTACATGGCTAAAAGACACTAGAAAGCAAGAAGCATAAAACACCATTTTGCATGGTCAGATATTCAGTTCTTCCAGCATTCTGATAGGCTGGATGTTAGGTATGACACACATCAGGCCCAAAAGCACACAGCATTGGGTGGCAGTGGCTTGCATCTCAGCAAGCACGTGAGTTCCCCCCCTCCTTGCTCTAAACAGAGCATTGTTTCTCACAGAGGAAATCAGGGGGACTTGTTCTCATGGGAAGATTCAGAAACTAGCCATAACAATGTACACGTGATTGTTGTTATCTAGCCACCTGGCGTTCACGTCACCATGAGAACGCTTTGCTGGTAAAGGATGCAATTTGCCAAAACACTTTTGCTTTGTAGAGAAACCTAATTTCCAATCTCATATAACAAATCTGACATCTCAACAATGACTTTGCCCATGTACCTTATGCTGCCCGACTGTGCCCATGTGGCACATGGACTAGAGAATCCCTGCCCATATCTTATTCTGCTGTGGGTTTCACAGACATTCTAGTTTCTCCTTGAACTGTCCTTACCTAGTAAAATGCCCAGGGCACGGTGATTCCTTCTACGTGCAAGCTCTTCTCTCAGGCCAGTCACACTCCATTCCTTCAGATGTTGCCAGGTTTTGCTAGACCACCTTTAAAGTTAGGTGGGGACCCTTGACTGTTGTCACTCTCTGTCCAAAGCGGAGACAACCACAGACGGATGATGAAAGACTCTATTGTAGTATATACAGTATATCTCAAAAGGATTTCTGCTTCCCCCTTGACCAATTCAGCATTTTTTAGTTCAAAATTTTAATCTCCCCAAAGTTTCCCAGATTCCAGATTTTAGCTCTTGGTATGCTCATAGTTTTACTTTGAAATGATATTATTCTTTTTATTTATTTATTTTCTATCCCACCTTTATTATTTTTAAATACCTAATACTCCTTCCTTCTACTATTTCCCCCACAACAACAACCCTGTGAGGTGAGTTGGGCTGAGAGAGACTGACTGGCCCAAGGTCACCCAGCTGGCTTTCATGCCTAAGGCAGGACTTGAACTCACAGTCTCCTGATTTCAGCTTTAGGATTCATAGAGTTTTACTAGGATAATATTTATTCAAATCGAGGATGTTAACCCTGGTGATGTTCTCTTGTTTATTTTTCTTGTTTATTTCTTCTTTATTTGACTGCTTCTCTTTTATGCTGATTATTGACTCCCCCTAAAATGGAACTGAATTTAATGTTTCTATGGCTGTCCTTAATTTTTAGAATGCGCCTTTGTCTAGATGCACGGAAAGCTGTCCTCCAGGATACACCAAACTCAAAAGAGAAGGAGCCCCAGACTGCTGCTACGACTGTTCTCCGTGCAGGGAAGGAACAATCGCCAGGCAAGAAGGTCGGTGGCTCTACAGCAAGGAGGGGACTTGAGGATACAGGTTGAATTCAATATTGCTGCTCTGGGCAGTATTTGTTAGAGGTGCCGCTTTCCTGCTAGTTCTAGACCTAACTGGGCTGACCATACATCCCATTTTGAATGGGACAGTCCCGTTTTTTAAAAAATTCCCAGCCGTCCCATCATTTTAATAAAATTTTATCCATTTTGTCCCATTTTTTTAAACAATTGAAAGGTCCCGCGAACCTGTCTGTCAGTATGGAGGCCAAGTCAGAAGAGGAAGATCTAACGACAGACGGTGAAGGCACGAAATTCAAATCTGAGCCAGAGCCTCCAATTGGAGAAAGTCAAGGTCCGGAACCTATCAGCGTGCGCATTAGGCGAACTGAGAGGCGGGCCGAACAACTGGAGGCACAATTCACTGGCCGAGCCAGACCCACCTGCAGTTAGAGTGAAGGGTAGCCGTCCCACCTGCTTGCCCATCGGCACGCCTTGCCTCATCTTGCTTCTGCCCTGCCGGCCAGGAAGTGACCGCGGATGGACCGACCATGCCCTCCTCCCGGGGCCATAGACCAGGCCAAGGAGGGGTGAGCTCATGCTCCCTCCCATCCCCAGCACACTTCTGTCCTCATTGGGTGACCCTCATACTCCCCACGCCCGCTGCATCAGCAGAGGGCTGCAGGGCTGGAGGTCACGATGGGAACAATGAGAGAGCGCCCACACGCCCCATTTGCTGGGACGCCACAGGGACCGCACTGCCGGTGAGGCTTTGTTAGACAGAGTGCATTCGTTAGGGTCCCGTTTTTGTCTCAAGGAAATATGGTCAGCCTAGACCTAACTCATCATCTATTTCTCCTTATTTCCACAAAGAAACATTTAAAAAAAACAGTCAGCATAATATTTCAGAGATTTGGGACAACCATATACTGTATTTGGCGTGATGGTGTGGCCATTAAAAGTAAAATAATGAAATATGGCTGAATTCTTGTGCTGCTGTATCCTTGTCTGGTTTCAGGAAAGAAGATCAATCTTGTGGGATTTGGCATCTCATTAATCTTCAGCCTTTAAAAATCAGTGGCAATTTCCCCTTAACACTGAGATCCTCAAGTTTTGGTAAGAAAAGGATATTTTTTTAAGATGGCGCCGAGTATGTCTGTTTAGAATGGGTGCTGTTCGTTGGATGGTTTTAGGATGTTGTGGAGGGTTAGAGGCTTAGAGATTTGGACTGTATTTTGGCAGAGTCTCCTGGGGTCATTTCTTGACCAGACCAAGCTAAATTGGCTTTCTATCTGGCCCATGCAGCTTATATCCTGCTGGGCTGTTTGCCGGCTTGCAGTGGGATTGCATGTAGCACCCCAGGCCTATTCCCTTACCTGGATTGAGGCTTGGAGAACTGGCCTTGGAGACTGCAGCCGGCGGCAGAGGCTGGATTGTTGGACCGCCGGCTGCATGGATCAGCTCCTTCGCTCGGGAACTGCTCCATAGGATTTCTGACTATTGGCGGTGGGAAGGAGGCTGGCGTAGACGATGGAGGAAGCCCCTATATTCATGTGGAAGTGACTGTGCTACAGAGCAAAGAGGACGAGGGGGATGCTGATGCAGGAGCATAGATGAGGGCTGCCTTTCTTTCCATTGTAGTGGCCTGGAGATGAGGGATTTTGCTGTGGTGGACGCAGGGCTGGTCAAAGCTGATTGCATCTGACCATCCTTGCTCTTCTTGACTAGTCAGTGTCTTTCGATACCACTGATCACAGAACCCTTCTGGACTGGCTTTGCGAGTTATGGGTGGGCGACACTGTCTTGCTCTGGTTCTCCTTCTTCCATGGTCGATTCCAATTGGTTTTGATAGGGGGGAGAAATCCAGCCCAAGGCCCCTACCATTGTGGGCTGCCTCAGGGCTCGGTTCCCTCTCCTCTCCTATTTAACATCTATATGAGGCCACTGGGTGAGGTTATCCTACAGTTTGGGGTGAAGTATCATTAATACGCTGATGATACCCAGTTTTATATCTCTAGCCCAGGCTGCTTGAGTGATATTGTGGGTGTCCTGTCCCAGTGCCTGGAGGTTGTAATGGTCTGGGTGGGGTGCAGTAGGCTTCAACTCAACCCAAGCAAGACTGAGTGGCTTTGGGTATTTGAGATTTCTAATCACAAGGTTTTTACACCATTGATCTTGGATGTGGTGGCACTGCCCCAGACAGTCCAGGTATGCAATCTGGGGGTCCTCTTGGTCTCATGCTCCTGCTAGAACAGCAAGTGGCAGCCGTGGCTAGTAGGGCCTTTGCAGACCTTAGAGTTGTACACCGGTTGTGTCTCTTCCTGCACTGGGAGGCTTTGCTCACAGTCACTAGTGCCCTTATAACCTCTCGTCTGGATTACTGCAATGCATTTTACATGGGGCTGCCCTTGAAGAGCATTCGGAAGCTTCAGCTGGTGCAGAATGTGGCTGCATGTGTATTAAATGATGCTGGATATTCAACATATTTAAAACCACTGCTACGTGAGCTGTATTGGCTTCCAGTGTGCTTCTGGGAGCAATTGGAAATTCTGATTTTCACCTTTAAAGCCCTTCATGGCTTGGCACTGGGCTACCTAAGCGACCGTCTTCTCCCAGTTCTTTCTATCTGTCCAATTCGGTACAACAGGTTCAGCATGTTATGGTCCCATCACCCAACGATGGTAGGGACTAGGAGACATGCCTTCTCTGCCATAGCCCCTCCCCTCTGGAATATTCTCCCTTCAGACATTAGGATGACACCAACCCTATTGGCATTTTGTATGGCCGTGAATACTGGTTATGTGCCCGGGACTGGGGTCTGGAGTTTGTTAAGGGCCTCATTTCTTGGCTATAATAACATATAGCAATAGTTTTACATGGTGATCTTATATATTTATTTTCTATTGTTTTAATTGTTTTAGGTTTTTATCAATGTACGCCACCCAGAGTCATTTGTTGAGAAGTGCGACTATAGAAATCAAATAAATAAATAAATAATTCTCGTGGGAAATGTGAACTTGGTCATGATGTGGGTTTCACTGGTAAACAGTGGAGCCATATCAGGAATGCATAATTTCTTCCACTCCAAAAATAAAATAGAGACTTCTCCACTTGTGCTCAATACCTTATGGTATTGTATTAGTTTGGTCATAACTTTTGTAGAAGCTTTGAGGACCACATTCCTCAAGGTTTTCAGAGGAAGCCTGGAACCAAAAGTATCTAGTCCTAAGGTCGAGATTGGGGTTCTAATGACCCCATCAGGTTTCAAATTGTAGACCAAACTTTCAGTTCTGGTGACTTCTGAAGCTTGCAGCTCGCTAACCACAGGGATCTTTGCTTACTTTATAGAATGCTGTTGTTTATTCGTTCAGTCACTTCCGAGTCTTTGTGACTTCATGGACCAGCCCACGCCAGAGCTTCCTGTTGGCTGTCACCACACCCAGCTCCCCCAAGTTGAAGTCCGTCACCTCCAGAATATCATCCATCCATCTTGCCCTTGGTCGGCCCCTCTTCCTTTTGCCTTCCACTTTCCCTAGCATCAGCGTCTTCTCCAGGGTATCCTGTCTTCTCATTATGTGGCCAAAGTACTTCAGTTTTGCCTTTAATATCATTCCCTCAAGTGAGCAGTCTGGCTTTAGTTCCTGGAGTATGGACTGGTTTGATCTTCTTGCAGTCCAAGGCACTCTCAGAATTTTCCTCCAACACCACAGTTCAAAAGCATCTATCTTCCTTTGCTCAGCCTTCCTTATGGTCCAGCTCTCACAGGCATAGGTTACTACAGGGAATACCATTGCTTTAACTATGCTGACCTTTGTTGTCAGTGTGATGTCTCTGCTCTTAACTATTTTATCAAGATTTGCCATTGCTCTCCTCCCAAGAAGTTGGCAAAACGTGATGGGTGATTTTAATTTGAATAATTTAAGTCCCAAGTCAATTGCAATCAATGGGTGCATCAAGCATCTCGAGAACCCAGAGTCCAACATTGCTGCCCCCACAAATTTCTCCCCCCCCCTGTCTAAGGTTCTACTCTGCACTGGGCTACATAGGCTTTCTGGCTGTCATCTGCTTCTTTGTGGCTTTCCTGGCCAGAAAGCTGCCTGGATGCTTCAACGAAGCCAAGTTAATCACCTTCAGCATGTTGGTTTTCTGCAGCGTTTGGCTCTCCTTTGTCCCCAGCTACCTGAGCAGCAAAGGGAAATACTGTCAGATTTCCCACATGAAAATTGTTTTGGCAAATTGGTTTCTATACACAGCGTTCTCATGATGACATGAAGTGCAGGTGGTCAGATAACAACTGTCACGTGTGCATTGTTATGGCTAGTGCCTACACATTCGCATGGGAACAATTCCCCCTGAAGCCTTCGTGGGAAGCCCTGGGAGAACAGGGAGGGGGAGATCACATGCTTGCTTAGATGCAGCACTGCTACCCAATGCTATGTGCGATGGCCTATGCTTTAGGCCTGGTGTGTGTCACACCTAACTTCCAGGCAATCAGAAAGCTGGGAGAACTGAATAACTAACCATGCAAAATGGTGTTCTCTGCTTCTTGACTGTTTGTGTCTTTAGCCATGTAGTTCTTCACGTGTTCTGTTCCTGTGGACTGGGCAGTGCGTAGCTATGCCTGGCTGTGTGTGCAAGCCATGGCATGAGCTCTGGCCCTGGAAACAATACACGAATCTCTGCTTATAGGTTTATTTTTCCTTTTTTGCAATAATGTAACTATATATGCATTTATTGCCTTAACTATATCTGCATTTATTGCCTTATGCTACAAGTTAACACTTTTAGCCATAAATGCTGCACTCTTGTCTGTTTATTCTCAAGCCTTGATTTTTCCCTTTAAACTGCGTACATCCTATCAGGTTATGGGCCCAGAGAGAAATTTGCGTTTTCTTTGCTGTGTTATACCTGGCTGTAAAAGGGAATTTGTTTTTAGAGGCTGATTTCAGAGTAAATGTGTTTTCTTTGAGTGGTCAGCAATGGCTGAACAGAGTCTGGTCAGTCTGCCATTTGAGCCTTTAGATGGCACAAACTATCTGACCTGGTGTGTGGAGATGAAATCATTCTTTTTGCAAGAAGATTTGTGGCAGTATGTGGCAAATCCACCACCAGAGGATCCCTCTGAAGAAGTGCAAGTGTGTTTGGACCGTGCTTATAGCTTTTTTGGTTTTGGGAATCAAATCCTCTGAACGGAATTATATCAGCCACTCAAGGACTGTGCAATGAGTGCTGAGAGGCTATTAGAGCCTTTAATACAAAGTAGAACTCTGTTGCCCTTGGTGGACTATTAAGACAGCTTTATAGCTTGAAACTGCAACCAGGCTGAGAATGTGATGACCCACGTTGGTAAGCTCAAGACTTTGTTTGCTGCATTTGTACAAGAAGGCATGTTTTTCTGGGAATATGAAAAAGCATGTGTGATTTTGTCAAGCTTGGACCGCAGTTTTGATCTACTGATCGAGAAAGCAAAGACGCTATCTCCCTGCGACCTTCCTGTGGATTATTTTACGAGCCACTTCCAGGAACTAAGTTGTAAGCCGTCTGTTATTGTTGTTCCTGAGACTTCCAAACAGAGCGTTCCAGCTGAAGTGAAACCTGGAATGGAATCTACATTTGCTGTGGTTCAGTGTGATTCTTCTCAGAAATCACTGGAAGGCTGTTCCCTGTCGTATCGTCCAGTGGATGCTGCCAGTGCACAAGAGGCCAGATTTACGAAGGGAAGGGAAACCAAAAGCCAGAAGTCAGCTAGACAATGAATCCAAGTTTTCTACTCTGCTGACTGCTGTATGTAAGCATTTCTCCAGAGACTTGGTTGTTGAATTCGGCCTGCAGTAAAGTTTGTAAACATGAACGGTTATTGTTACAAATGCAAGCCTTGAGTTCAGCAAGTTACTTTAGCTGATATTTCTGTGATAAGTGTGTGAAATGTGTATGTGTATGTGTTCCTACACTTGTTTTTCTCTCCTCAGTGTTCCAGCCCTGGTCAAGTCTGAGTGTACTTGTTGTGTTCAAAGGTGCTGGATGTTTCATTGAGAGATATGAAACTGAGTGTGTTAGAGGCTGAGTGTGTTAGAGAAAAACTGCAAAATCAAGTGTGTGAGATGCTTCCTAAGAAGGAGATTGTGTGGACAGGACGTTGTGTGTTTAATGTTTCCCCACATCATGAATGCATCCATTATTTTTTCACAAAGTACTGGGGTATCCTGGATGGGAGAGTTTGTCTCAGATAGCCAAATGCATTTTGAGTTAGAACCCAGGAAATGTGCAAAAGTTTCTTGATTGTGTTGTGTGTAAACTGTGTGTAAACAATCTAATATCAGGACTGTATCTGTTGCTAGGCAAAGTGACAGTATGTTAACTAGACCATTTCAGTTGGTTCATAGAGATCTAGTTAGCCCCCATGTCCCAAGTAATGGTGGGGTGCGAGTTTCATGTTCCTTCTGGTTGATGATCATGCCTGCTTTGTGTTGTTGCTACTTGTTGAAGTCTAAAGTGAAGGTATGTGCTTGCTTTGAAGTGTATGTAGCAATAGTAGGAAGAAAATATGGTTATCTTGTAGGTCAGTTCCAGTCTGATTGTAGTGGAGAGTTCCTAAGCCATGTGTTCCAGAATTGGATTTGTAGGAAAGTATTCTCCCAAAAGACTTGCCAATGTTGGAATTCTAGCAGAGTGTTGGTGTTGTGAATACCATTAACAATAGCCTGCTGTTAGTTGCTCAGGTGCCATCCCGTGTCTGGGGAGAGGCTGCCTTGACTGCAGTGTGTTTCTAACTAACAGGTTGCAGAATTCAACTGTAAAAAGAAGTTCATTGTTTTTCTTTGGTTTGGCAAGCGCCCTTCACTGAAGTACCTGCATGTCTGTGGAACATTTGCATGTGTTCACATCCCCAGGTCTCAGCGAAGGAAGAACCAACCAAAAGCACAGTGCTTCAGGTTGTTGGTTGTTGGTTGTTGATTAAAATCCAAGGCTTATCGGTGTTTCATTAGGCCATGGTCAAATCCAAAACTCCAGAAGTGCTTTATTTTTCTAAGCAGCCTACTGGTTGGGAAAGGTTGTATGCTAATGTTGCAGAAGTGTTGCTGCATTGCTAGTGTAAAACCTACTGTCCATGCTTCAGTAGATGGGCAAAAACCAGTTTAGGTTTCTTCTCTTCCCCAGTCTCCTAGTGTGTTAAAAGGGTCCCTCAGGTGAAGGGAGTGGAAATTTCACCTGGGCAGGTACAGGGCCTGGAGGGGGAGTCAGGTAGTGGAAAGACTATGGTAATGAGGAAGTACAGTGGTCATTCCTCATGGGTCCTCTTATTCCAGGGTGTGAAGCCTGACAGATTTGTGATTTAGCAGGTGACAGTGTGTCAAGTTACCTGAAAAAACCCAGTCTTTTCAAGACGTGTTGCTCCTGCCTTTTGAGAGGCAAGAACATTGGAACACAGCCGAGGATAGTCAGTTTGTGTCAGAACTCTGGCATGGCTCCCAGAGTTCCGCCATACAGCTGATGAGTGCAGGAGGAAAGATACCGACGTAATTGACAAAAGGAGACAGCAGACCCGGGTAAAAAGCGGAAGTACGAAATCAAACACGCCGAGGGGAGGATGGACATTTGACCCCACTAAGACCACCTGAGCCAACCCGGGGAAAGCCATGGTGGGGAGGGGGGCAGGAGCCCCGTAGGAGAGCTTAAAATTCCAAGCACACTTCCGTAAGCCATCTTAGTCTTTCTTAGCGTTAATCCTTTATGTACAATAAATCGTTATTCTTCAAGCACGTGCACATTGCGTGATCTGTGAAGCAACGTGTGTACATCACAGTAGAAGAACCTCACATAAAGACTAAGATCATCACCAGTCGATTGTCCCGGGAACGAACCTGAAAACCCTCAGGAAGTTCCGCGGTTGAGATCGGCTACCAACTACAGCCTGCAGTGAAATATCCAGCTGATCTTCCGGTGGGAAACTTAAAAATCTGGGAGTCCTTAGGGCGGAGACTGGCACACACCGGCAGCCACGGCAGAAGAACCAGCTGAGTATTCGGTGGGAATTTTAAAGCCCAGGGAAAACTCTACGGTCACAATAGCAGCGCGCAGTGAGTGGAACAGCTGATCGGCGGCAGGAACTCAAAAGCACGAAAGCTGTGCTGATCACCCCAGAGGAGTTCTCAACACATGATACCGGCAAAATATGGAGCAAAGTGGAGACCTGCACGAGGATAACACACCCAGTATGTCAGCCATGACAGCGACAGGGGCGACAACACAAGCGGCAGCAGGGAACTCCCTGGAGCGCGGCGCACAGCGGAAGGTAAGGAAGCCCAAAGAGCGGGAAGAAGGCAAGCCCCCCCAACCCCCCCCCAAACGCACACAAAAGCAAATGGCGGAATGGTCACTCAGAGTAGGGGAAGCATGATCCCGGGGCCGAGCAAGCAGACAGCTAAATCGCGGGTTTCCCAGGTGCAACGCATCGCGGCTTTAGAAGCAAGAGCAGCCCGGGTGGAGACGGGGCTAGATAACATGGACATGAAATTAACAGCAATCCAAGCTGCATTAGAAAGGCTGCTGAAACAGCCACAGAACAGAGAAAGGAGCAGAAGGGATGACAAGGAAGATAGCTCCCCCATCGGTTCCTCGGAAGCAGAAAGCACGGAAGTAAGTGATGACGGGGAAGACGGAGAAGGGGAGGAAATCGATGAGCCAACCACACAAGCAAATCTTCGGAGTAATATACCTTTCTACCAGTACAACAAACCCATCATAACGGCTAAACTTAAAACTAAATTTGATGGGGACCCTGAAAAGCTGGCATGCTTCCTGAACCATGTCAGAGGGTTCATGGAGGAGTCAGAGCGCTTCTTCCTTAATGAAGAAGCCAAAGTTTGCTATGTATCCAATTTCTTGGTTGGAGAGGCAGCAAAATGGTTGGCCATGCTGCATGAAACAAGAGCTAAAGAACTCCACAATTTTGGACTATTCATGAAGGCGCTGCAGAAGCGGTTTGAAGACACCCTGTCTTACATGTCGGCAAAGGCAGAAATACAGAGATTGAGGCAAGGACACCGCACAGTGGCAGAATATGGCCTAGAATTCAAAAAAACTTGTCAGCCGCCTACCCAACTGGCCCGAGTCATTCAAAGTAGAATACTTCCAAATGGGATTGAGGCCGGAGTTGTTAGACATGGCAGCAGGGAGAGTGGACCCAGAAACCCTCGATAAATGGGTCCAACTGGTGGGAAAGGTGGAGAGCACAAAACTACGAATCCGTTCCTACCTCCAGTTACAATACACAGGGAGAAACCAGTACACTAGCTCATACAACAACAAAAGAGAATATGACAAAAAACCATGGGCTGAAGAGAAAGAACGGCGGGCAAAGCACAAACTATGCTTCAAGTTTGGAAGAGAGGGCCACAGGATACAAGATTGCAAGCAACCAGCAGAAAGGGGCAAGATGGGAGACAGACACAACAAAGCTCAACCCTACAAGCAGACAACGGCAAAGGCAGCGATGGAAAGACACAGAGTCATGGAACCAGAGTCATCCACGGACGAGTCTACGGATGAAGAATTCGTACCGGTGGGAAACGACAACGGCTTGGCCTAAAATGCGCCGCAGGACAGGCCTTCAACAAGGGGCGCAATGACACCTTGACCACCAGAGACTGCCCCACGATGCAAGTCAAGGTAAAATTAGAAACCTTAGATGGGGGGAGAAATTTGTGGGGGCAGCAATGTTGGACTCTGGGTGCTCGAGATGCTTGATGCACCCATTGATTGCAATTGACTTGGGACTTAAATTATTCAAATTAAAATCACCCATCACGTTTTGCCAACTAGATGGGTCGGAAATGAGGGGGGGCAGTAGGGCACTTCACTGAAGCAGTAAAAATGTCAATCGGCACACACGTGGAGACCCTACGGTTCATTGTGGCCCCCATAGCAACACAACCAATCATGCTGGAGCTTAAATGGCTGAGGGAAAGAAACCCCCAGATCGATTGGGTGTCGGGAGAAATGGAGTTTATAGATGGAAAATACTACAATGCAACCACTAATGGAAGAGGGGATGGAACAGAAACAGGGGCAGCTGGGACCGTAAAGGGGGTGGAGACGCAACAGGTGAAGACAACAACATTCCCAAAGCATTTTAACCCGGTAAGAGAGGTTTTCGGCGAAGAAGAATGCGATCAACTACCACCCCACTGACAAACTGACTGTGCCATAGAACTCATACCGGGAGCCACATTCCCCAAACCAAATATGTATGCAATGACCCAGAAGGAACTACAAGAACTGCGAAAGTTCATAGACAAAAACCTGGCGTGGGGGTTCATTGAACCAGCCAACTCCCCCCTGGCAGCCCCAGTCCTATTCAGAAAGAAAAAAGATGGATCCCTCTGCTTATGTACTGACTACAGGGGACTAAATGCCATATCAGTCACTAACCAGTACCCCTTACCACTGCTGAAAGACATGATGGCACAAGTAGCAAAAGGAAAAATCTTCACGAAATTGGACCTGAGGGAAGCTTACTACAGAGTCAGAATAAGAGAGGGGGATGAATGGAAAACAGCTTTTAACTGTCCACTGGGTTCATTCCAATACCGCGTCCTCCCATTCGGTATTGCGGGAGGACCAGGCATATTTATGAAATTAATCAACGAGGTCCTGTATGAATTCTTATACAAGGGGGTCATCGTCTACTTAGACGACATTCTCATCTTTTCGGAGAACAGAGAAGAACATGAACAGTTAGTAATGGCAGTACTCGAAAAACTACTCGAAGCAAAGCTATACGTTAAACTGGCCAAGTGCGAGTTTAACAAAGAAAAACTAGACTTCCTGGGCTTCCGCATATCGCACAAGGGCATCGAAATGGACCCTGCCAAGGTACAGGCAGTCCTGGGGTGGGAACCCCCGCGAACCAGAAGGCAACTACAGGCTTTCATTGGGTTCACCAATTTCTATAGAGAGTTCATAAACAATTTTGCGCAGATCGCATTGCCATTAACTGACTTATTGAAAACAGGAAAAAAGGGGACTAACCCAAACAAGAAACGAGCTAGTGCAAAAATCAAGTGGACGCCGGAGTGCCAGGAAGCCTTCGACAAACTCAAGGCCCTCTTCACAGAGGAACCCGTACTGAAGCACCCCGAGGTCGAGAAACCATTTATAATTCATACTGATGCTTCCGATAATGCTATAGGGTCAATCTTGCTGCAAGCTGATGAAATGAACAAACTGAGACCCTGCGCATACATCTCCAAGAAGTTCAGTGACACAGAAAAACGCTGGCACGTGTGGGAAAAGGAAGCGTTCGCTGTCCGCCACGCATTAGCCACGTGGTGACACCTCCTAGAAGGATCACCCGTGTCATTCGAGTTATGGATGGACCATAAAAATCTTGAGGCACTAAAAGCCCCAAGAAAATTAAACCCCAAACAATTACGTTGGGCCGAGTTCTTCAGCAGATTCAACTTCTCGCTGAAGTACTTCCCGGGAGGAAAAAACTACTTGGCAGATGCGTTGTCACGACTCCCACAACATGAAGGGAAGACAGAAGAAATCACGGAATCACTATTCCCATGCAGCCAGACACCCACAACAAGCAACCAAGAAACACTGAACGTACAAGGGGAGCACTTAGCAATCACACGAGCGCAGAAAAAGAAACAAGCTAATGAATCCCCATTAGAAACAGAAATACAAAATGCAATTCTAAACGACACATGGTGGGGTGAAAACAGAGATGCGTTACAAGAACAGGATGGGAGATGGTGGAAAGAGGACAAATTATATGTACCCGAAACAGTCAGAAAACGAGTACTTGAGAACAGCCATGACCACAAAAACAGCAGGGCATTTTGGCTATGTCAAGACCATCCACCTAGTGAGACGCAAATTCTGGTGGCCGACACTGTGCAGAGACGTAAAGACTTATGTAAGATCTTGCCCAACTTGTGCCACCACAAAACGGACAATAGGGAAGCCTACTGGATTGCTGCAAAATGTGGCAAGCCCCATGCAATCATGGAGACAAATCGCCATGGATTTCGTGGTGGACCTACCCACGAGCAAATGCAAAATGGCAATTTGGGTGGTGACAGATCTCTTCTCGAAGCAAGCACACTTCATCGCATGCAACGGAATCCCAACAGCACCGAAGATGGCCAAACTGTTCGTCCAGAACATCTACCAATTACACGGAGCACCAGAACAAATCATTAGCGATCGTGGAAGTATATCAGTATCAGTATCGATCGTGGAAGTACATTCACGTCAAAGTTCTGGAGAGAGTTCTTAAAAACTAATTGGATCAGAACAGGGACTGAGCAGTGCGTTCCATCCGTGCACAGACGGAGCGTCAGAACGCCTGGTATCAATCCTTGAACAATATCTCCGGTGTTACATAAGCTACCAACAAAACGACTGGGCGGAGTTGTTACCATTCGCGGAAGTGGCATACAACAACGCAATACACCAGAGCACCGGATTCACGCCGTTCCAAATAGCTACAGGACAAGACTTCGCCAACATCCCAGAAGTGGTGATAATCAGCAGAGAACAGATGAATGGGACTTTACAAGCAGATGAGTGGATCAAAAAAATCACAAGCAACTGGCCAATAATGCTTCAAACATTACAGGAAGCAAAGGCCACATACAAAAAGTATGCTGACAAGAAAAGAACAACAGAGTGGGAACTTAAAGAGGGGGAAAGGGTCTACCTCTCAACAAAAAACCTACGCTCAATGCAGGCATCACAAAAACTAGCTCCAAGATTCATCAAACCATTTCTCATAAATAAAGTAATTAACCCAGTAACGGCAAGACTACAACTCCCTAAGTCACTGAAGAAGGTCCACCCGGTATTTCACATAAGCTTGCTAAAACAATATCACCCATCTGACCAATTGCACTCGGAAACCCCAGAACCAACAGCGAACATCGTAAATGGGGAACCACATTTTGAGATTGACGACATCTTAGACTCCCGATGGCACAGAGGACAACTCCAATACTTAGTCAAATGGCAACACCTACCAGTTGGCTTCAAGGAATGGGTGGCAGCTCGACACATGCAAGCACCCAAATTAATCAAGCAGTTCCACCGCACATCCCCTGAAAAACCCCACTGATGACATACTAATATTATTTTCTCTCATTACAGGAAAGGGAACAACCGTGTAACAAACGAGCCACCGGAGCGGAATAGACAAAGGGGGGGGGGAGAAAATATTGGGCCGGAGGCATGTCAGAACTCCGGCATGGCTCCCAGAGTTCCGCCATACAGCTGATGAGCGCAGGAGGAAAGATACCGACGTAATTGACAAAAGGAGACAGCAGACCCGGGAAAAAAGTGGAAGTACAAAATCAAACATGCTGAGGGGAGGATGGACATTTGACCCCACTAAGACCACCTGAGCCAACCCGGGGAAAGCCATGGTGGGGAGGGGGGTGGGAGCCCCGTAGGAGAGCTTAAAAGTCCAAGCACACTTCCGTAAGCCATCTTAGTCTTTCTTAGCATTAATCCTGTATGTACAATAAATCGTTATTCTTCAAGCATGTGTGCCTTGCGTGATCTGTGAAGCAACGTGTGTACATCACAGTAGAAGAACCTCACAGTTTGAGAGTTTTGGTGAAGTGTTAAAAATAACCAACCTGTCCTTTGTTTTAGTAAGCTGTAGGTTCCAGATGAGTGTTCAGAAAGACATTTCTTCGTGATAATACTCTGCAATGTAAAGCCAGCTTTGTTGCCCAGGGATTTGTTTCACAGAAGGAGTTTGTGAACTGTGATCTAATGTATGCACCCACAGCTAAGCCAGAATGTTTACGTGTGGTACGTTTTCTGGTTGCGTAGCATGAAACAGGTGTCCATTTACATATTGTGATGTTGACACAGCATATTTGAATATAGATCTCCCTGAAACAGTGTGTGTAAGGCAAGCCTTTGGCTATACATATGTAACAATTCCCAGAAAGGCCATTGACTTCACAGGGTGCTTTATGGATCTTAAAGCAGGCCAGTCATTGATGTGTAGAAAAACTGGGATGTGTAGAACAGTCACGTGCTGTTTTCTGTGTGTACGTAAGAGATTGTAGAAGTCTGTATAGTACTTCTCACTTATGTAGGTGTTTTCTGCTTAGAAACTGAATCTTTCCACCTTGTATAAGAATTTGTCAGCCAGCTGAGACAGTATTTCCAGCTGAGGGAGTTAGGCACAAATTCAAACATTTATTGTAGTGTTGAAGGTTCTAAAGCCCAGAACAGAGAATCAGGTTCTTGATTTCCTACAGAGTGTTATTTGTGTAAGGAAGGCTTATCCTTAATTTGTTGTATATCACTCTGCAGTAACACAGTGAATACACCCTGATTTAGTTTACCTAGTTTGCCCAGGTAGAATACCAAGCCTGCAAATGGTTTAGCCATCTATGCGAGCCTGGCAAGGGTTGAAAACAGTCCTGTGGTTTTTCTTAAAAGCAAAGCAAACCTCTGCCTCAAAAAATATCAGCTAACAGCAGCTAACAGGTTTGGAATTCCTGGTTATCTATGCCAGCTGCATTTTTGCAAAGGAGGGGACAGAACATCTGTGGGCGATTTTACTCTTTCTATTTACTGCTTTCTACTACTGCATAATTTGTATTTGATGTATTTGTATGTATCTGAATAAAACATTGCATAAAGTGTATATTGTGCATTACATATGTGTAACAAGTGTTTTTAAACCACTTTCTAGTTTTGATGACTATTGGTTGTAAAAACTTAAAACTTGAACAGTGTAAATTAATACATGTACTAACCATGTTTTTTCTTGTTGCTGTAAAAATGTATTTTACAGCTTTGAACTACTTCCATCATTGCTACTGTGTGCCGAAAACCAATTTGGGAGGGGTGTCAGATTTCCCACATGAAAATTGTTTTGGCAAATTGGTTTCTATACACAGTGTTCTCATGATGACTTGAAGTGCAGGTGGTCAGATAAAAACTGTCACGTGTGTATTGTTATGGCTAGTGCCTACAAATTCGCATGGGAACAATTCCCCCTGAAGCCTTCGTGGGAAGCCCTGGGAGAACAGGGAGGGGGAGATCACATGCTTGCTTAGATGCAGCACTGCCACCCAATGCTATGTGCTATGGCCTATGCTTTAGGCCTGGTGTGTGTCACACCTAACTTCCAGGCAATCAGAAAGCTGGGAGAACTGAATATCTAACCATGCAAAATGGTGTTCTATGCTTCTTGACTGTTTGTGTCTTTAGCCATGTAGTTCTTCACGTGTTCTGTTCCTGTGGACTGGGCAGAGCGTAGCTATGCCTGGCTGTGTGTGTAAGCCATGGCATGAGCTCTGGCCCTGGAAACAATACACGGATCTCTGCTTATATCTTCATCTAAAGGAAAAAGGACACTCATTTGAGGACATTAATGTTCACATTTTAGACAGAGAAGATAGGTGGTTCGAGAGAGAGGTCAAGGAATCCATTTATGCCAACTTGGAAAATCCTTCCTTGAATAGAGGTGGTGGCCTCAGGCACAATCTTTCCCCTATTTTCCTTCCTGCTTTGTCTTCTGTGCCTAGGAAGATTAAGACCATTTCGCAAGCTCAACAGCAGCATGGTAATCTTAACGATCCTCCTTTAGATGATAAAGGGTCTTAGAAATAACATCTCAAAAATAACCATGACCTAGCCCCAGGTGCAAGGTCACACAGCCACCTAGAAACATATTTAAGGATTCCCTTACTAACTTTACTCAGACTGAAGAAGCTCCTTGAATAAGGAGCGAAACGTTTCTACTGAGAAAATAGAAATCCAGTTGACATGATTCAAGCCACAGACTGTTCCACCTGGATGACTGAGAACCTTCATCGACATATTGCCATACATTTTGGGGAAGTAACCCTGAAGTTGGTAAGGAAATTCGAGAAGACAGCAAGAAAGGTGGCAGACTATAGAAACCACCTATGTTTCAACCTCAGATGCAGACAACAGAGACTCATCCCGACAAGCCTACGCCTGCAATCCACGGTGAAGGGTCACAGAGCAGACCAGATCCTGCAGAAGGCACAAAGACATCTTCTAAATGAAAGAATAAGGCAAGTCCACTTCACCATTGATGCCCTGCAATACAATTTTGAAAACCTTCACCAGGAACTCACAGCCACCCTTCCTGACCCAGTCCTGGATAGAGTTATTCAGCTTGGCAATAAAGTACAGCTGGCCCAGCATCACAAGGTCAAGGAGAGGCAAACTAAGAAATTTTACATTCTTCTTTCTCGCAGCAAGCAGAAACAAGGAACTGGAGAAACCGCTGGGAGGAACAACAACAACAGGACCACAGAGGACAAAAAGAACATGTGGGTGAAAAATCTCTCAGACAGAGAACTCACCCAACCAGAGAGAGATGTCCTAGCCAAAGGTCTTAATTTTGCCATCACTCTCAAGCAAGTTCCGGTGGTGGAGCTCATTACAGCCACAGAATCTGCCATCCACAACAACCACCTACCTTTTGAGGAAGCGGAACAACTCCGGCTTAAAATATCTGCAGCTCTGTCCAGTGCTCAACCTCCTCCCCCCAACCTTACCGTCCAAGAGAGGAGAGCCCTGACAACCCTCAGCAAAGATGAAACCATCACCATTTTACCTGCTGACAAAGGAAGATGTACAGTGGTTCTAAACACTGCAGACTACCACAATAAAATTACCTCACTTTTGGAGGATCACCATACATATGAAAAACTGAAAAGAGACCCCACCAGCAATTACAAGAAAAAGGTAATAGAGAGTTTGAAACAATTGGAAAATGATGACTTCATCAATAGGATTACCTACCACCGTCTGTATCCTGGAGAAGCCATCCCTTGCATCTAGGGACTTCCTAAGATCCACAAGGAAGGAACTCCCCTCCGACCCATAGTCAGCAGCATTAATTCGGTAACATACAACATTGCCAAACACCTCTCTACCACACTAGGACCTCTAGTTGGACACTCTGAACACCACATCCAAAATTCGGAAGAATTTGTTTCCAGAGCAAAGATCCTGAAACTGGATACAGATGAAACTATGGTCTCCTTCGATGTGTCCTCCCTTTTCACCAGCATCCCCACCACTCATGCTCTATCCGCTGTCAGGAAGAGACTAGAAGAGGACAGCACCCTTGAAAGGAGAAACCATCTCAACCCAAACCAGATCTGCCATCTTCTGGACCTGTGTCTTAAAACCACTTATTTCTCATACAGAGGTGACTTTTACAGACAAAAACACGGCTGTGCCATGGGTTCTCCTGTGTCTCCCATTGTGGCCAATTTATACATTTAAGAAGTGGAGAAGAAAGCACTCAACACTTTCCAGGGAACGGTGCCCACCCACTGGTTTAGGTATGTGGATGACACCTGGGTCAAAATCAAGGCCCAGGAAGTACAGGCCTTCACGGACCATATAAACACTATAGATGCCAACATTAGCTTCACCAGAGAAGACACCAAGGACAACAGACTGGCATTCCTAGACTGTGAAGTCCTCATTGGGACTGGTGGCAAGCTAGAAATAGGGATCTACAGGAAACCCCCACACACAGATCAATATCTGATGTTTGACTCCCACCATCCACTGCAGCACAAACTAGGAGTCATCAGGACATTGTCACACAGAGCAGAAACCATCCCCACCTCCATGGATTCCAAAAAGAATGAAAATCAGCACCTGAGAACAGCTCTGAAGGCCTGTGGATATCCAAATTGGGCCTTCACTAAATCTAAGTCTACCAGACCTAAAACAGCGACAGATAGGGCTGAGACTCAGAGTAAACGGAAGAACCTGGTCATTCCTTACATGGCTGGCGTGTCTGAAAAGATAAAACGGATATTTGGCAAACACCACATACCTGTATATTTCAAACCCACCAACACACTGAGACAGAGACTTGTACACCCCAAAGATCAAACTCCAAAACACAAGGAAAGCAATGTAGTGTATGCAATCCAGTGCAGTGAGGAGTGCTCTGAAATCTACATTGGAGAAACCAAACAACTTTTGTACAGGAGGATGGCCCAACACAGAAGAAGTAACACCACAGGACCAGAGTCAGCAGTTTATCTTCATCTAAAGGAAAAAGGACACTCATTTGAGGACATTTTGTTGTTTATTCGTTCAGTCGTTTCCGACTCTTCGTGACTTCATGGACCAGGCAATGCCAGAGCTTTCTGTCGGCCGTCACCATCCCCAGCTCCCCAATGGTTGAGTCCGTCGCCTCCAGAATACCATCCATCCATCTTGCCCTTGGTCGGCCCCTCTTCCTTTTGCCTTCCACTTTTCCTAGCATCAGCTTCTTCTCCAGGGTATCCTGTTTTCTCATTATGTGGCCAAAGTACTTCAGTTTTGCCTTTAATATCATTCCCTCAAGTGAGCAGTCTGGCTTGATTTCCTGGAGTATGGACTGGTTTGATCTTCTTGCAGTCCAAGGCACTCTCAGAATTTTCCTCCAACACCACAGTTCAAAAGCATCTATCTTCCTTCGCTCAGTCTTCCTTATGGTCCAGCTCTCGCAGCCATAGGTTACTACAGGATATACCATTGCTTTAACTATGCGGACCTTTGTTGTCAGTGTGATGTCTCTGCTCTTAACTATTTTATTGAGATTTGTCATTGCTCTCTTCCCAAGAAGTAGACGTCTTCTGATTTCCTGGCTGCAGTCAGCATCTGCAGTAATCTTTGCGCCTAGAAATACAAAGTCTGTCACTGCCTCTACTTTTTCTCCCTCTATTTGCCAGTCATCAATCAAGCTCGTTGCCATAATCTTGGTTTTTTTGAGGTTTAACTGCAACCCAGCTTTTGCACTTTCTTCTTTCACCTTCGTCATAAGGCTCCTCAACTCCTCCTCGCTTTCAGCCATCAAAGTGGTATCATCTGCATATCTGAGATTGTTAATGTTTCTTCCAGCGATTTTAACTCCAGCCTTGGATTCCTCAAGCCCAGCACGTCGCATGATGTGTTCTGCGTACAGGTTGAATAGGTAGGGTGAGAGTATACAACCCTGCCGTACTCCTTTCCCAATCTTAAACCAGTCCGTTGTTCCGTGCTCTGTTCTTACCGTTGCTACTTGGTCGTTATACAGATTCCTTAGGAGGCAGACAAGATGACTTGGTATCCCCATACCACCAAGAACTTGCCACAATTTGTTATGATCCACACAGTCAAAGGCTTTAGAATAGTCAATAAAACAGAAATAGATGTTTTTCTGAAATTCCCTGGCTTTCTCCATTATCCAGCGGATATTGGCAATTTGGTCTCTAGTTCCTCTGCCTTTTCTAAACCCAGCTTGTACATCTGGCAATTCTCGCTCCATGAATTGCTGGAGTCTACCTTGCAAGATCTTGAGCATTACCTTACTGGCATGTGAAATAAGTGCCACTGTTCGATAGTTTGAACATTCTTTAGTGCTTCCCTTTTTTGGTATGGGGATATAAGTTGATTTTTTCAAATCTGATGGCCATTCTTGTGTTTTCCAAATTTGCTGGCATATGGCATGCATCACCTTGACAGCATCATCTTGCAAGATTTTAAACAGTTCAGCTGGGATACCATCGTCTCCTGCTGCCTTGTTATTAGCAATGCTTCTTAAGGCCCATTCAACCTCACTCTTCAGGATGTCTGGCTCTAACTCACTGACCACACCGTCAAAGCTATCTCCAATATTATTATCCTTCCTATACAGATCTTCCGTATATTCTTGCCACCTTTTCTTGATCTCTTCTGCTTCTGTTAGGTCCTTACCAACTTTGTTTTTGATCATACCCATTTTTGCCTGGAATTTACCTCCGATGTTTCTAATTTTCTGGAAGAGGTCTCTTGTCCTTCCTATTCTATTGTCTTCTTCCACTTCCGCACATTGCTTGTTTAAAAATAATTCCTTATCTCTTCTGGCTAACCTCTGGAATTTTGCATTTAATTGGGCATATCTCCCCCTATCACTGTTGCCTTTTGCTTTCCTTCTTTCTTGGGATACTTCCAGTGTTTCAGCAGACAGCCATCTTGCCTTTTTTGGTTTTCTTTTTCTTTGGGACGTTTTTTGTTGCCGCCTCCTGAACAATGTTGCGAACTTCTGTCCATAGTTCTTCTGGGACCCTAGCTACTAAATCTAGTCCCTTAAATCTATTCTTCACCTCCACTGCATATTCCTTAGGAATATTAGTGAGCTCATATCTAACTGATCTGTGGGTCTTCCCTATTCTCTTTAGTCTGATTCTAAATTTTGCAATAAGAAGTTCATGATCTGAACTACAGTCAGCTCCAGGTCTTGTTTTTACTGACTGTATAGATGTCCGCCACCTTTGGCTGCAAAGATGTAGTCAATCTGATTTCGGTGTCGACCATCTGGTGAAGTCCATGTATAAAGTCGTCTTTTAGGTTGTTGGAAGAGAGTGTTTGTTATGCACAGTGAGTTGTCTTGGCAAAATTCTATCAGCCTATGTCCTGCTTCATTTTGTTCTCCCAGACCATGCTTGCCTGTAATTCCAGGTGTCGTCTGACTACCCACCTTAGCATTCCAGTCTCCTGTAATGAAAATAACATCTCTTTTTGGTGTATTATCTAGTAGGTGCTGCAGATCCTCATAGAACTGATCTACTTCTGCTTCTTCAGCATCTGTGGTTGGGGCATATATTTGGATCACTGTGATGTTAAATGGCTTACCCTGAATTCGAATTGAGATCATTCTATCGTTTTTTGGATTGTATCCAAGCACTGCTTTAGCCACTTTATTATTAATTATGAAGGCTACTCCATTTCTTCTGTGGTCCTCTTGTCCACAGTAGTAGATCTGGTGGTCATCTGATGTGAAGTGGCCCATCCCAGTCCATTTCAGTTCACTGACACCTAAAATGTCTATATTTAATCTTGACATCTCACCAATAACCACATCCAATTTGCCCTGGCTCATAGATCTTACATTCCAGGTTCCTATGGTGTGTTGATCTTTAGAACATCGGATTCATCGTTCATCACCAGCACCGTTGGCCGCTAGCCGTCCTTTCGGCTTTGAGCTAGCTGCGTCATCACATCTGGGGCTAGTTGAATGTATCCTCTGTTCCTCCCCAGTAGCATTTTGACCATCTTCCGACCTGGGAGTCCCATCTTCCGATGGTTTACCGACATATCTTTGGTTGTACTGATCCATTTAGTTTTCATGGCAAGAATACTGGGGTGGGTTGCCATTACCTTCCCCAGGGATCGTATTTAGTCTGACCTCTCTGCCACGACCTTCCCGTCTTGGGTGTCCCTTCACGGTTTAGCTCATGGTTTCATTGAGGTGCTCAAGCTCCAGCACCACGACAAGGTAACAATCTCCTTTGCTGGAGTTGAGGACATTAATGTTCACATTTTAGACAGAGAAGATAGGTGGTTTGAGAGAGGGGTCAAGGAATCCATTTATGCCAACTTGGAAAATTCTTCCTTGAATAGAGGTGGTGGCCTCAGGCACAATCTTTCCCCTATTTTCCTTCCTGCTTTGTCTTCTGTGCCTAGGAAGTTTAAGACCATTTCGCAAGCTCAACAGCAGCATGGTAATCTTAACGATCCTCCTTTAGATGATAAAGGGTCTTAGAAATAACATCTCAAAAATAACCATGACCTAGCCCCAGGTGCAAGGTCACACAGCCACCTAGAAACGTATTTAAGGATTCCCTTACTAACTTTACTCAGACTGAAGAAGCTCCTTGGATAAGGAGCGAAACATTTCTACTGAGAAAATAGAAATCCAGTTGACATGATTCAAGCCACAGACTGTTCCACCTGGATGACTGAGAACCTTCATCGACATATCTCTGCTTATAGGTTTGTTTTTCCTTTTTTGCAATAATGTAACAATATATGCATTTATTGCCTTAACTATATCTGCATTTATTGCCTTATGCTACAAGTAAATACTTTTAGCCATAAACGCTGCACTCTTGTCTGTTTATTCTCAAGCCTTGATTTTTCCCTTTAAACCGCATACATCCTATCAAATACATGGTCTCTGTGCAGATCTTCTCCATCCTGGCCTCCATCCTGGGCTTACTGGGCTGTATCTTTGTCCCTAAATGCTACATCATTATTCTGAGACCTGGCATGAACACCAAGGAAGATTTAATGATATAAAACAATAAGGAAATCTGATTTTGGTCCCTATTTTTGAATAGCTTATTGGTAATGTTGGGGTTTGTATATACCAAGGAATTTACAGATAGATTAATTATACTGGAGAGGCTTGATGTATCTAGGTGAGAAGTGAAATATTCTGCAAGTCATCCACTTTGCAGCCATTGTTGTAGGGATGATGTGGCAGTAATGACTCATACTACAGGTGCTATAGTTTAGTTGGGTGTGGCAGATGATGAGAGTGACCTATAACGTTATAGGTCAGTATTTGTATAAAAGAAGTGAAGTTCTTGTGTACTTTCTTCTCGTTGCTGTATTCCTTCTCGTTGCTGTATTCCTTCTCGTTGCTGTTATCATTTGTAACTGTGTTGGATGTTACTGGACTGTATTTTGGACTGCATATGTATATAAAGTAAATAGGCTATTTTATCTAATCTCTGCTCGAGTGTCTATTTAGTGCATAGAACGTGGATCACTGGTGTCTTGGAAAAAGGAGTAGGCCACCCAACATTGCGTGCTCTGACAGGTTTCGGGCCCAGCAGTGGAACGTGTGCAGCTGGCATGCTGGCACGGCTGTGAGGATGTTGGATGCCTATCCAGGAATCGTGTGGATATCTGGGGAGAATTTGGAACTTTTACAGGTTCTGTGCCTGGCTGTGTATTTTTCCTAGGCCTGTTTGCAGCTGAAGGACGTTCTGATAAAGTCTGTGCTATTTATTTATCAGTGTCTGCCCAGGAGGGGCTGAGTAGCAATGAGCACAGTGAAAATGCAGTCTACTATTGGAGGTGGTTTCCCTCTGGAAAGGCTGAATGGCTCCAATTATCTGTTGTGGGCATACAAGATGGAAATGTTTCTTCGCCGGGAAGGTATTTGGGGAGCCGTCCATGAGCCACCGGACGAGTTGGACGATAGGGAAGCTATTTTACAGAATGAGAGAGCATTGTCAAGCATAATTTTATGATTGGAGGACAGCCAATTATGTTATGTACTCCAGTTAGCTAGTGAGTGCTGGGAAGCTTTAAGAAATGTTTATCTTAGAAGCACACCGTTATGCAAGGTTATGTTGACAAGAAAATTGTATCATGCTAGGTTAGATAGCAGTCATAATATTCTTGAACATTTGCAATATATGACTGGGCTGTTCCTAGAATTGGCCCAAAGAGGAATGCAATTCACAGAGGCGCATAAAGTTTATGTAATTCTCAGTTCACTTAATGAAATATGGGATAATTTAGCTACCAGTTTCGGGTCTTTATCTATGAGGGATTTGACTGTAAATTATATGACTGGGAGAATTCTGGAGGAGGAACAAAGAAGAAAGGATTGTAATGTAAATAAGCCGAAGCAGAGCAGTAGGCTTGTGGGGGAGTGTGTTCCTTGTACTACTGATAAAGCTTTGGCTGTTAAATGTAAATGTTTTCGCTGTGGGTCTAAATTGCATTTGCAACGGGACTGTAATGTTGCTGAAAGTAAGGCAAAAGTCAAGCTGAGGATTGCCAAGCAATGAACTACTGTCCAGCTGTCGGTGATTAATTCTACAGGAAGGAATTTAAAGGAAATGTGGCTTCTGGACAGCGGAGCAAGCGAAAGTATTGCCATTGACAAGAAGATGTTTCAAAGGTTTACGCAGGCTGAACGGGACCATGTTAGCCTGGCAAATGGAACTTTTACAACTGTTATTGGAAAAGGGTTTGTGTTTGTACCTAGTTTGAATATTGAATTATCTATGCTATGTGTACCAGACCTAGAGTACAATATCTTAAGTGTTTCTCAGTTAGATAAACAGGGATATGATTTAAGGTTTGGGAAGGGTGAATGCATTGTTATGAAAAATAATCATGTCTGTGGTAAGGGTGTATTGCAGAACAGTCTGTATGAGATGAAACCCAAGACAGATGTAACCCATGATGTAGCAATGATCAACAAACCAAACCATGATTCATGTGAACATTTGTGGCATAGACGGTTGGGGCATCCAAGTTTCAAAGTGGTTGAAAAGATGTCTGAAGCAAGTTCTGGAATGGATTTGAAACCATACCAAGCTTATCTGGATTGCATGGCATGTAAGGTTGCTAAGTCTAAGGTGTATCCTGTAAGCAAATTAAGTGATAGAAAGTCACAGAAATGTTTTGAATTAGTTCATGCTGACCTAATTGGCCCATTACCAGCCACATTAGGTGGTGCTAAATATGTCTTAATAATTGTTGACGATTTCACTAGATTCGGGTTCTGTTATCTGTTGAAAGCTGAGAGCCAAACATTTGATAAGTTCAGGAATTGGGTGCAGTTTGTAGAACGTAGATATAACACAAAGGTGTGTACTTTGCAGACTGACCGGGGTACTGAGTTTATGAGTGGCAGTTTTCAGCAATGGCTCAGTAGGAGGGGCATTGCACACAGGAGAACCAATCCGCATAGTTCAGCTGAGAATGGCATGGCGGAATGAAGAAATTTAGCGTTACAGACAGTAAAGGATTCATTGTTAGCTGACTCAGGGTTATCTAGAGGATACTGGGGAGAAGCTATACTGACTGCTAATTATTTAATTAACAGGTTAGGGAGTGTGTCTGTAAATCAAACACCATATTATATTTTGTATGGCAAGAAGCCATCATTAGCTCATTTGAAGGTGTTTGGGTGCACAGCCTGGGTTCACGTGCATAAGGAACTACATAGGAAAGGTCAGGCTAAAGCATAGAAAATGGTTTTTGTGGGGTATGAGCCAGTAACCAAGGGATATAGGTTCACTGATGGCAGAAGACTTGTTATTTCACGATCAGCAAGTTTCAGTGAGCATATTGGCAGAAGTTACACGGAGGGAGTCAGGTTTTTCTTACTAGTCAGGGACAGATCAAGCTATCAGAGCAGTGAGAGTCCAGAGATGTGATTATGGATGAAGAGGAATTAACTCCTAGTGTGCCAATGATGCAGGATGCTACTGTATTGCGCAGATCTGAAAGAGTTAACAAGGGCATACCACCTCAGCATTACAAACCAGGTGATGTTAAAGTGTGTTTTGTTAATTATGAACCTCGTAGTTGTTCAGAGGTAATGGAATTGCCACCACGAGAGCAGAAAAAGTGGAAAGCTGCTATGGATGTGGAAATGAATGCCATTAATTCCCATCAAGGTGTTTAAATCTACTAGGCTGCCTGAGGTTCATTGGGGAGTAGGTTGTAGGTGGGTTTATAAGAAAAAGACCTTAGTCAATGGTGATATTCAGTATAAGGCTAGGCTTCTAGCACAAGGGTTTTCCCAGATTAAGAATCAGACTTATGAAGGGGTTATTTGCGCCAACACTAAGAGGGGAGACATTAAGGTTTGCCTTAGCAATGGCAGCAGCTGGGAATTGTGTAGTAAATCATTATGATATCACCACAGCATATCTGCATGCTAATTTGAGGGAAGAAATTTATATGGCTGAAGCTCCGGGTTATGAATCTAATGAGGCAGGTAGAGTGTACAAGTTGCAGAAAGCGTTGTATGCACTCAAGCAATTGGCACGTTGCTGGAATCTGTGATTAGATGAAGCATTGCAAAGAATGGGGTTTAAGTGTAGCAAGGCTGACCCATGTCTGTACATAATGCAATGTAATGATGAACAGGTGTTGCTTTTGATCTTTGTAGACGATTTGTGTTTTATAGCTAAAGATAAAAGGAGGGTAAATGAATTTACTGAACATCTCAAGCAACAATTTGATGTTAAAGATCTGGGAGAGATTAGAAATTACCTAGGCGTAGGTATTCAGAAGGTTGATGGGGGTTACGTTCTAGAGCAGCAGAAGAAAATTGAACAGCTGCTAAGAGACAATGATATGGAACATTGCAAGGAGGTTCCTACCCCGATGACAACTGATTGGGTCCCGTTGGGGGAGATGGGCGGTAATATAAATCTAATAAAATAAAAAATAATAAAAAAAAATTGTTAAGATAGAGGCTGGAGACGATGACCAAACATCATGTAATCAAGAACACTATCAATCAATAATTGGAAGTTTGTTATATTTAGCACAATGGTCGCATCCCGATATCGGGAATGCGGTGAATGTACTGAGTAGGTACGTTGTGCAACCTACCCAGAGGCATTGGAAAGGTATTAAACGGGTGTTTAGATATCTTAAAGGGACTATTAATAAATATTTATTAATAAAACCTTGTAAACCATTGGAACTGAAATGCTATGTAGATAGTGATTGGGGTAATGATGTGCATGATAGGAAATCAATGTCAGGATTGATAATTATGTTTGGTGCACCTTGGTGGGGTGGAGGTCTTGGAAACAGAATTCTGTTGCCGTATCTACTGCAGAGGCAGAGTACACTGCACTATCTGACCTATGTTCAGAGCTAATATGGTATAGGCAATTGTTAAGGGATGTAAATGTAACAATTGAGGGACCTATATGTGTATATGAAGACAGTGAAGCGTGTATACAGATGGCAAAGAATGATAGAATCACAGGGAGGAACAAACATGTGGATATCAAGTATGACAATGTTAGGAATGCTGTAAAAGAATCTCTGATTAATTTACAATATTGTCCATCTGAGAGTAACGTAGCAGATGTGATGACAAAGCCTCTAAGTGTAGAGAGACATAGGATATGTGTATCCAATATGTGTATGTCTTCTATTCTGTATAAGTGAAATGTAATATCTATTGTAAATTGGAGGGGTGTTGGGGTTTGTATATACCCAGGAATTTACAGATAGATAAATTATACTGGAGAGGCTTGATGTATCTAGGTGAGAACTGAAATATTCTGCAAGTCATCCACTTTGCAGCCATTGTTGTAGGGATGATATGGCAGTAATGACTCATACTACAGGTGCTATAGTTTAGTTGGTTGTGGCAGATGATGAGAGTGACCTATAATGTGATAGGTCAGTATTTGTATAAAAGAAGAGAAGTTCTTGTGTACTTTCTTCTCGTTGCTGTATTCCTTCTCGTTGCTATATTCCTTCTCATTGCTGTTATCATTTGTAACTGTGTTGGATGTTACTGGACTGTATTTTGGACTGCGCATGTATATAAAGTAAATAGGCAATTTTGTCTAATCTCTGCTTGAGTGTCTATTTACCGCATAGAACGTGGATCACTGGTGTCTTGGAAAAAGGAGCAGGCCACCCCACGTTGCATGCTCTGACAGGTAATTTGAAATAACATCACTTCAAATTACCGTCCTTTTTATGTGTTCTAAGAAATCTCTTTTCCTTTCATGTGAATTTTGAATTATAATCAATTATTGAAACACAAATACCATTAGATCATCTTGTTTAAAACACTTACATTCTTTCCTCTCTCTCAATCTGACATTAGGTAGGATTAGGAAGATAATGTGACTGCCCTCTCTCAGTGCCTAGGGGCTGTGGGGGTCTGGATGGGGAACAACAGGCTTCAGCTGAACCCTGGGAAGACGGAGTGGCTGTGGGTTAATGGCTCCTCTGTATCTGGGATATTGTTGTCTTTAGTTCTGGATGTGGTGGCCCAGCCCCAGACAGACCTGGTGCGTAATCCGGGGTTTTTTCTGGACTCATGACTCCTGCTCGAAGAGCTGGTGGCAGTCGTGGCCAGGAGGGCCTTTGCGCAACTTCGTGTTGTGCGCCAGTTGCGCCCTTTTCTGGATCGTGAAGCCCTCCAAACAATCACTCATGCCCTGGTCATCTCCCATATAGACTATTGCAATGTGCTCTACATGGGGCTACCCTTGAAGAGTATCTGGAAGCTACAACTGGTTCAGAATGCAGCTGCGAGGGCAATTCTTGGTGCCCCAAGATCGGCACCTGTAACACCTTTGCTGCGCAAGCTGCATTGGGTACCGGTTTGCTTCTGGGTCCAATTCAAGGTGTTGGTTACCACCTTAAAAGCCCTACATGGCATGGGTCCAGGTTACCTGAGGGACCAACTCATCCCCATTACATCAACCCGTCCCAACCAATCATGCAGAGAGAGCATGTTACAAACCCTGTCGGTAAAAGAATTCCGTTTGGTGGGGTCCAGGAGGCGGGCCTTCTCCGCAGTGGCTCCCACCCTTTGGACCATTCTGTCCCCGGAGGTGAGGCCCCATTGCTCCTGACCTCCGGAAGATCCTGAAGACCTGGTTCTGCCACCGTGCTTGGGCCGGGAAGGGGAGTAGTTATTCCTGGGGATGGCTGGTGCCTTAGAGTGTTCCTCAAATCTATACAATCCTTTCTTGCCATCTGGATTTTTATTTTATATTTATATGTTATATTTCTATGTATATTTTATATTATTGTTTTTAACTGCTTTTAACTTGTTAGCAGTATTGTAAACTGTTGGTGTGTGGGTTTTCTTTCATGTGCAGTTGTATTTCAAACAGATAATATTTACAGTTCTCTTCCAGATCCCTGGAAGTGTTACTAATCATTCAGCACACTCCAGAAAAGAGAGAAGTAGTAGTAGTAGGAAGCAGGCATGGAGGCAGGCAGGCAGGCAGAAGTTCTTTTATACTTTTTAACCTGAATATGGGAAAAGGTTTTCGCTGAGATCAATGAAATACTATCTATTAATTTGCAAATAATACCCAAAAATAGCATTATTGTTAAATTTCGGAAATATGAAATTAGAGTGGCAAAAGAAAGAGATGATAATAATTCTTGTCACTGCCCTAAGATTAATAATGGTTAAAAAATGGAAAATGAATTATGAGTATGAGCTTGAAGATTGGTTTAAAGAGGTATGGAATATAGCTATTAATGTCAGATTGACTTATGAACTAAAATATAGAAAGGGTTTGGTGAAAAGGAATGATTTTGATGTTATATGGGGTGAATTCCTGGAAAATGTCTTTGTTAAAGGGAAAGGAGTAAAACCAGATCAATATATATTATCTTTCTAGAGAAGAGGGCTTATTAAGAATCAGTAATAATAAAAATGTATGATAATAAAAAGTAAAGAGTTAAGGAGAGTTACAAGTCCCGTGGGTGACAGGTGCACATAGAGGTTAAGGTTATAAAGTTATATGTGTTATGTTTTGGTTGTTTGATGGATTTTTTTTTTGTTATTGATTGTGTGTTTTGTTATTGTATTTTAAAAATAAAAATTATTAATAAAAAAAACCTGGATCACCTGATGCCTGACCCCTTGTCCTTTTAACCTTTCAACCTGAGAGCACCTGATGCCTGACCTTTTGACTGTGCAGGTGCTTAATTAACAAGGGTTATTACTTGTGACTTACTCCTTGGAAAATAATACACCAAGATAAATCACCCAGAGTCCCTCTTCTGGGGGGAGATGGGCAGTGGCAAAATTTTAAATAAATAAAAATAAATAAAATAATAATAATAATAATAATAATAATTCACATTAATCAGTTTACTGAAACTAGATCAAATAAATCATCACCACAACAGATAAAATGTCACCATCATCTTTTGACATTAAGTCCTGAGCTTATTTATTAGGCCTTGGTGGCAAATTGCCATTTTTTAATCCTTTTTTAATAGATGGCACATAATCAATCAAGGGAGAAAAGCAAAGCTTCCAGGGCACAGAAAGGTTTTTCTTGATTCAGGAAGCTTCCAAAGCCCAAAGGGAGATCTGGGACAGAGCTGAGGGAGGGACAGAAAGCATCCTGCTGGGGAAGAAGTCAAGGGAGAATGCGCACCTCCAACGCTGAAGGTAAAGCACCATCTTTCCTTCTGCCTCTTTCTGCAAACCTGAGGGCAGCAGCAAATTCCCAGACATTGATGCTGTGGCCTTAGAAGGTCATCTGGTGCAGAATGCACAGGTCACCTTCTGCCACACGATGCTGACTCTCAAAATAAAACAAAAAAGATATACCCTACTATATCTTCAAAATCATCACAACAATGTCCATGGAATATCTGTCAAATCTTATCATTATAAACATTGTTATCTCTTCTCCATTTTGCAAAGCATATGATTTTTTAGCAGGGCCTCTGAAGGGTCTCCCTACTCGGATGTGGCTATTCTGGGGTATCTGACCTGCATTTAGGAAGATGACCTCATCCACACCAAGATGGAGTTTCCCCGACTAGTTAATAAGGGTTCAGTTCATTTAGTGGGCAGTATTATAACCTTGAATGTTTATCATATTAAAACCTTCAGCGTCTCAAGATTTAGTTTCTTAAGTAAAGGGCAGTCAAACTTTCCTGAATTCTTCCCTTCTAGACTACTGAACTAAAACTGTGTCTAGGAGTCACACAAAAATATTAAAAATAAAAGCAAAATTGGGGATGTTGAATATAGAGCAAAAATGATTAGTTAGTGCTAATGTGCCACAAATCCTTCTCATGATTTTTATGGGTGTACTTATCCTCCTCCCCAATTAACATGAGTATTCAAGGCAAATAACAACAACAAAAAATGGACTCCAAGCCGGACTTGCAGCTTGACAAGTCAAAGTTTTTCAGAGTGCTGAAGACCTGACTAGCTTTTCCCTGTTTGTGGTGATCTATAGATAAGATAAGAGGGGCATGGTGGCTCAGTGGAAATGAGCTGCATTACTAGCTCTTCTGGGAGGAACGTGCTTGGGTTTTCCTGAGGGGAATTCAATGCCATCCCATTCTACCCTTGTCATCTTTTCACCTCACAGGGGCTTCTGCTGTCTTGAAATTGTCTTGGGTGTGGTCAACAAGTGAGAAAGCTATTATTTCCTCCAGATAATGGTTTAAAGGGAAAAAAGTGTATATCTGGCAACCTCAGAGACAGACTCAGGAAGGTTTGACGGTACTTCCAATAAGAGGTTTACCCAGAGCAGTCGAAGTCCTAATCACTGTTTTCACAAAATGCTAAGAGTGATGGATTTTGATATTGCATGTGTGTGTGTGTGTGTATTTGTGTATGTGTGTTGAGGAAACAGAAGGACAATTGGGGATGTTGAATATAGAGCAAAAATGATTAGATAGTGCTAATGTGCAACAAATCCTTCTCTTGATTTTTATGGGTGTATTTATCCTCCTCGCCAATTAACATGAGTATTCAGGGCAATTAACAACAACAATAGCAAAATGCACAAATACCTTGCAAGAAGATTCAAGCAACAAGTTCTGCTCAAGAAAGCACATGGGATTTTCTGTCTAATAGGAACATCCAATCACCTGGAAAGGCCCTGTAAATCAATAATAGAGGAATTTGCTATTTCTAAATTGTGCAACGACTGCCTGACAATATTTCCTGTATTACAAGATAATGAAAGTGAGCTCTGGTCCCGCCCTCCACCTTTGCCCTTCATGAGATCAATCAGATTAGTTTGCACATTTATAGAGTGGTGTCATGCATCCTCATTCCACTGATGTTTCAGGCTGTGGGAAATTCACGCATGTGGTTCTAAGTCTAAACTTTAATTGATCAGTGCCAGATGTCTTTAAAGTAAAGCTGCAGGCAATACCACCTGTCTTTATAAACTGAAGAGGAAAACCTATTGATATCTCTTCCACTGTAGTATCAACAGTCTGAGCTTCAGCCACATTTTGCCTTTCTTGTTTGCCATTCATGAGTTCAATCAGAGTCCTAGGCTGCTCCACAATATCTCCCTGGGCTACAACATCTATGAGAACTTTTTCAACCCCCTAGCGACATACGAGGCAATGATGGACTTTCTGTATATGGGGCAGGAGAACACCCCAAACTACAGTTGTGGAAGAAAAAAAAATATCCTGGCCCTTCTTGAAGGGACTGATTCCGAGCTCTTTCATCACATTTCAACCATGCTGAGCATCTACAAAATCCCACAGGTATGAATATAAATAGAAGCTAAGTCCATTTTGGAAATTCTCCAGATGAGTCCAGAATATGGAACTATAGTTTTATTTCCCTTGTATTACTTTGGTCTTTCTGAGATTGGTACACAACACAGATTTGGAAACAATACACTGTCTATATGACCTTCTACTATTCTGCTATGAATTGGACTCAGAACAAAGAGCTATTCCTCACAGAAACAACTAGATCTAGTAGACTAAGTGGTCTATCTGGTCATTTTGTTCAGAAAAGAGGAAGAAAAGGTTGGAGAAATTTTAAGGCCCACAAATGCTTGTCATAAGATAGTGGTATGTGGTCTGTTTCCAGAATGATTAAATATTATTCTGTTCACATTTTTAGATGACAGTGAGAATTGGGCATATCAGGAGAAACAAAAAAATAAAAAAAAAAGTCAGTGGAATGCATTCTTAATGGGGTCTCTAAGAAATACGTATGATAAGAGAGGATCCAGAATTTTTGGGTGCAAAATGAGTGCTTGGACATGAGGCTGGTGCTCTCCCAACAGTTTAGTGAGAAGAATTGGTAGAATGCCAGCAGAGGAAATCTCCAATCTGTGTCCCTTGGATGGGATGGGGCTGGCATTGGAGGAGAAGATATGTTTGGACATACTGTATGTCTAGACCACTGGGTTTAGATATATTTCAGAAAGTACCTGGATTTATGGAGTTAGCACAAATGGCAAAATTAACAATTTTATTAAAAGATAAAAATATTTTGAAATTTAAAGAAATGTGGCAACCAATATTAGATTACCTGTATACTACTGAGAAAAATGAAGTGATGACTATGGGTTGTGTATTCTAAGGAATTAAACATATAGAAATAAATAGTAAATTAAGGGAAAATAAAGATAAGAGATATATCAAGATGCTAATTGTATATCTTTAGCTAGGATAGTCGGAAAACTTTTATATATATTTATATATATTACTTCTTATATATTGATTTTTTTTTGGAATTTAAGTGTATAAATAACAATATGTAATAACAATATATAACAATAACAGTAAGATCTGTAGTATTTTATGTATTTAAATTTGTTATTTTGTATGTTGATTTTTATGTATGTATGTATGTTTTTGTAGAATATTTTAATGAATAAAGAGTTTTAAAAAGTACCTGAATTGGGAGAGTTCCGAAGGAATTTTTTTTAATTTTTTTTATAATAATTTTATTAAGTTTTACAATACATGTTAAAAGTTAGAATAAAGAAAAGAAATAGAATAGAAACACAAAATAAGAAAAAATGATAAAGAAAAAGTGAAGTTGAAAAATAATAAACAAAGAAAGTATAGAAAATAGATGTCCTCCAATCTATCTTTGAACTTAAGGTACAATAATTAATTTTAAATGTTAGTCCTTCATATAATACACAGGAACTTTTCTTTGTCATATGTCTTTCAATTTCTATAATCCAATCTTCTGATCTTCATATGGATTTCACCTTTCTTACTGTCTCCCAATAATCCATCTTTGGCTTCCACTCTTTAAAGTAGTAATTAAGTGTTGAGTGTTCATTAATGCATTTTTATCTCTTCCATAAAGTCCAATTAGTATAACAAATAAAAGCCTTATGTACTTCTAATAAACTACAATATATTCTATTCATATTATGATTATATATTCCATTAATACATAACCTAACATAATACTTAACTTAATACATAATATATACTCAATGGCAAATTCGCAATATACACCATCTCATCATATCATTATCTTAAACAATAATCTATAGTATCAACTTATATTTGTGTTTAGCCTTATATCTTATATTTAGAATATCACTTAGATTCAATGGCAAGTTCTCAAGTATACAATCCAAATCCATTTTTTTCATTAACCATATCTCCCAATCATAATACTGAATCTTCTGTTTAGGTTATGCCAAGTTCATAATATGCAAAGTCAAGTTTACAATATACAGCCTGCTTTTTACTATGTCTCATATAGAGTATCAGAGCAATTTGTATTTCACAGTATCTATCCAATTGCATACTCAGATTTTCTCCCCGTCTCCACAACCATAACATTTTTATATCAAAATTATACTGTATAGCTTTCCGAATGTTTTTCTGAACCAAAACATCCAAAATTCCCTCCTCCTGTTTCTCTTCTATTTCAAAAACGTTTTTCTTTCCTGCTTCAGATTCTATTTCTTGTTTTTCTTTCTCTTGGTCTTGCAAAGATATCAATAATAATTCCAGTGACCTTCTAATCTCTGAAAGAAGTAGAATTGCAGCTGCAAAAACCATCTCGCTTCTATGACCTTCAGATTTTTCTAGTCAAAACAAAAGTTGGTCTGTTCATGGAATATTACCAACAAAGTCTATCAAATGAAATTAAAAAAAAAACATTCCAATAATCCAAAGTACAGGAGGGTTCAAACTGCAGGCTGCTTAATCCAAACAGACAGTTTCTCAAAAAGTAGATTGTCAATTAGTTTATCAAGCGAAGAATTACAAACAAAGTCTCTTAAATCCCTCTAATACAAAAGAAAGGTAAAAAAAAATTCAGACGTTTCATATGTTGCAAATATAGAATCCATCAAACTTCCACCAGAATCAGTTATAGCAAAGAAAGCACAAAATTAGCCAACATTTTAAACCAGGTCCAAAAGATAGATCTTAGATTTCAAAAATATTCTAATCTAAAAAAAACATTCCTAAAGTGATCTAAAAGCGGCTGGACGCTCTTGTGTCTCTTCAAAGAGACTTGTTTCCCCTGCGAGAGCCTGATATCTCTCGGCCATTTCCCTGCACTTACCCTGTTCTTTCCGCGGCGGAAAACTACAGAAAAAACAAGGGTAGGCAATTCCAATGGCCCCACGAGTAATCTTCTGGTCTCCCCTTCTCCAGGGGAAAAAAAACTTCAGTGGTCCACAACTTCTGCAATCCACTGCAAGCAAGGAAAATTCAGTCAGTTCTCAGCTTCTCTGAGAAATTTGACTGGTCGAGCTGGCAGCCAAGCCTGGAGTCAGAGTTCCGAAGGAATTAGGAAACAGTGCTCACCCCCTATTTCCCGAGAAATCCTTATCCAACACCTGGAAAATTTGCAGCTCCTGCTATGTGCTAAGAACTAAAAGTGATCTGCAGAGTAAGCTCCTACAGGTACTAAAAGCTCTCCACTGAGCTCCATGTGCATCAGCCCAGACTAACCTGTGTAGGTAGGGGGTGTTGGTCAAGGGATATCAGCCACAAGGAGAACAGGAGTTTCCTAGCCAGGGACAACATGAACAGAGACAACAGAAGTAGGAGAGTGATGAGCAATGGAGATGGAAACTTTCACGGAGCTATTGATTTCTGGAAACATAAGCTCTTAGATTTAAGCATCTGAATATTATCACTAAAAGTGAGACAGACCAGCAATGTTTTCTCTTTTTTGTTAGATCAACTATGGTGTTATCAGCCACATTCCTGCACATAAACAGCATTTTCCTTTTTTCTACCGGCTGAGTCCAAAACAAGAACCTCCTTACTTGGCAATTGTCAAGTTGCTCCTCCATTTCCGATGGACGTGGATCAGCCTCTTTGCTCCAGACAATGAAAATGGGGACAGGTTCAGAAGAACCTTTGTGCCAGTAGCCACAAGGGAAGGAGTTTGCATTGCCTTCTCAGATAGCATCTTTACACAAAATATGGGGAAATATATTCCATTCACAGAAGAAATGAAAAAAAAGTGCCTGCTTCTCTATTTCAGCAACCGTCAAGTTAAAGTAATTGTTTGTCAAATAGACTTTCAGGCCACAATGATTCTAGTAGCACTAATAAAACTCTTTGAAAGGAATGAGTTATTTGAGGGTAAAGTGTGGCTAACAGCAGCTTTGCCAGACTTAAGTGTGAGAATGTTTTACCAAGTGCTTGATCTCCAGCATCAACATCTTTTGTTATCCTTCTTAACTCAGGCAAAGAAAAGGACACAATATTATGATTTTGTTTCATATTACTCTGCTATCCAGCAATATGGGGAGGCAGCATTCCAGTGCTCCTCTTTAAGTCCTGTGTTGTCCAAGAAAGCTTGGAAAATTTGCCTAGAAAAAGAGAACTGGGAATTCCCACCCCAGGATATGGTTGCAAGAATCCTCTCTGAGGATGCCTCTAGTATTTCCACAGCAATTCAGGCCGTGTCCTCTGCCCTCAATGCTGCCTCTTCTGCCCAACTGAGGAAGAGGAGGATGCGGGTTGGAGACCATCGGACACCACAGATACTACAGCCATGGCAGGTGAGACTTCTCCTTTGAGTTTCCATTGATGCACCCCTTCAATTCTTCAGTGTTAAATTCTGCATAGGCACGGCTGAGGGTGTGTGTTTATAAAATGTTGGTGTGTGAGTTTTCTTGCATATGCAGAGTATCAGAAAGCATTTGGCATTAGAGACCAATAATGACGCCAGGCATTGCAGTAAATCAGTTGTAGTTGTATACAGTACATACAAACACAGATATTTACAGTTCTCTTCCACATCCCTGGAAGTGTTACAAATCTTTCACCACACACCAGAAAGAGAAGGCGGCAGAGGGAGGCAGGGAAAGGCAGCAGCACATAATAATTGACAGCTTCTGTAATAATAATTATCTGTAATCATAGACCTTTTCCAACACAGATATAAAAGTACATAAAAGTTAATCTTTTGCTATTAATTAAACATTTAGTAACATTATTTCTCTAAAACCAAACCATTTAATCACCCAAACCCAAAATCAAAACTTCATGTTTTTGCTTTTCATGCAAATAGTCCAAAAGCTGCTTCCCAATAGAAACAAATCCAGTTACTGTATTCTCACATTGTCTCCTAATTGCCTTTTGGGTAGAAACCCACATGGTTTTTGGTGAATAAAGTCCTGTAAAATTTTCTTCATTCTTTCAGTCAATATTGAAACAAATATTTTATAATCATTGTCCAACAATGACATTGGTCTATAATTCTTAGTTAGAGTAATATCTTGGCCTTCTTTTGGTAAAAGTACTATATTGGCTTCTTTCCAAGAGTCAGGCATTCCAGAGCCCTGCAAAATAGAATTCATCAATCTTTAAAAAGGCTGAAGAAGCTGGTCCTCGAAACACCTATAATACAACGCTGGCAAACCATCTGGACCTGGTGCTTTCCCCAGTTTGGCTCTTTTTATAGCTTCCACTATTTCACAAGTAGTTATAGGGTTGTTCATTAATAATTTCTGTGATTGTGAGACTTCGGGTAATCTTTGTTTCTCCAACTACTCATCTATCTTTTCCAGAGAAACTTCTTGTCTTTTATTCAAACTGGAAAAAAAGTTGTGGAATGATTTCTTAATTCCTTCATTATCCATTAATTCAATATTTCCTTCTTGAATTTTTAGTATCATTTTCTTTTCTCTTTCCTTCCTTAATTTATAGGCCAACCATCTTCCAGGTTTATTGGCAAACTCAAAATGTCTCTGCTTAACATAATTCAAATTTGTCTTAATATCCCTCACCGTCAACATAGATAATTGTTGGTGTAATGATTTAAGTTAATGTAAAATACTAGTATCCACTGGGTTTTTCTGTAACTCAAATTCTTTTATTTCAATTTGATCCAGGATAGTTTGCATTTTTTGTTGAGATTTCTTTTTGATATTACAATTATGGTAAATAAAGTGACCTTTCATGACTGCCTTACTGGTGTCCCAAACAATTTTTAGGTCAGTCCCTTTGTCCATGTTGATGTCAATAATATCTTTTAAACTCCTCTTGCAATCAACCAAAATGTTTTCTCTTTGTAAAATAGTTTCATTCAATCTCCATCTAAAAGCCATAGATGATCCCTATGTTCAAACTTACTGGATAATGATCAGAGAAAGTCTTTGGTAAAATATCAACCTGACAAAATTTATTGGATAAATTATTTGAAATCCATAACGTGTCAATTCTTGAAAAGGATTTATGTCTTTCTGAGTAAAAGGTATATCCCCTTGCCAATTCATTTTTGTGTCGCCAGGAATCTACTAATGCCAAATTGTCTATCATGTCAAAAAGCACTGTGGCAGTCTTCCTTGTTTAAGCTGAATTTCCTTTTCAGATGTCCTGTCCAATCGTGGGGAAGTTACACTATTCCAATCTCCTAGTAGGAACCATCTTTGATATGAAAAAGACAACAGTTCATTCAGAAGGTGTCTAAAAAATTTACTTTTATACTCATTTGGTACATATATCTCCACAACAATAGATTTAAGTCCATTAAGCTCGACTTCCACTGTTACATATCTGCCATGTTCGTCAGAAAGCAATACACATAGTTTCAATTGTGGCTTAACATATATTACAAGTCCATTTATCTTCTTCAAACCTGCAGAAATAAATTCCTCTCCCAATTTTTTATTCATCAAATATTTAATATCATTTTTCCTTATATGTGTCTCCTGTAACCATATCACATCATGTTTTAATTTCTTCAAATAATGAAAAAAAAATTCTTTTGTGCAGGGCATTTGCCCCATTCACATTCCAAGTAAATTAAGTGCAAGCCATAATTAAGCAGATATCTGATCAAAGTCCTTGGATGTAGCACCCATGTCTACACCTTGTACAGCAGATTCTTGGGGTCTAGTTCCAGGTGCAGATTTCTCATCTAGTTTCCAGATAGATCAATATGAAGTTCCACAGGATCAGCATTGGTCTAGGAACTGCAGAAAGGTTGCATCACAGGTGTATGGTCCTGATTTATTGATTGAGTTGACATTCAGGCCTCCACAAAGACAAAGGTCTCTTGGTGGTGTGCTTAAAAAAGCAGCAAGGATCTTAATGCTGAAGTTCAGGGAACATGTGGATGGTGTCCAAGTTCCTGCTACAAGATGCTATGAAGAAACGTAGTTTTGAAGCAGAAAGAACTGCTTTTAATTCAGAACACAAAGTCATTACTGATTGTATAGTCGAAGGCTTTCACGACCGGAATCCGATGGTTGTTGTGGGTTTTATTTGCAATAATGTAACTGTATATACATTTATTGCCTTTTATTACAAGTAAACATTTTAGCCATAAACGCTGCACTCTGTCTGATTACTCTGCGCCTTAACCCTATAAGCCAGCATTATCCCACAGTAAGTTAAGTGCAAGCCATGATTAAGCAGACATCTGATCAAAGTCCTTGGATGTACCACCCATGTCTACACCTTGTAGAGCAGATTCTTGGGGTCTAGTACCAGGTGCAGATTTCTCATCTAGTTTCCAGCTAGGGAATTAGTGATGACTTTGTGTTCTGAATTAAAAGCAGTTCTTTCTGCTTCAAAACTATGTTTCTTCACAGCATCTTGTAGCAGGAACTCGGAACCCATCCACATGTCCCCTGAACTTTAGCATTAAGATCCTTGCTGCTTTTTTAAGCACACCATCAAGAGACCGTCTTCTTTGTGGAGGCCTGAAAGTCAACTCAATCAATAAATCAGGACCATACACCTGTGATGCAACCTTTCTGCAGTTCCTAGACCAATGCTGATCCTGTGGAACTTCATATTGATCTGGTCTGATGGAGAAGACCTACTTTCCATCTTCTCCCATAACAAGCCTTCCTCTCTGCCTGGTTTGTGATGCTTCTATGGTGGCTGTGGTGATGAGACAGTAGAGACTGGGATATGCCCAGCTCCCTTTGGCTGCTTCTGGCTGCCATGGGCATACCCCTCACTGCTGGATGCTGGGACTGCTTTATGTAGCCATTTTGGTCTTGGAAGCAAGAGCGATCTGGCAGCAGCAACCTGGCAGCATAATTCCTTATCAGTCCTTCATAAGAAACTGATCAGCCATCATCCTAGTCACTCTCCTACATGGGGGTAACAGTCTCAGGCAAGAATACTAGACCTGTGTCTGGTTGTTGTGTTTTAAAAAAAACCTATTTCACATGGAGCTCTTACAGTGCAGGGCACAGGCTGAAGTGGAGAGTCCACACACCAGCACCCCGTGGTTAGATTTTTCTTCGACAACATGAGACAGTGAATGGTGTGAGTAAGCATGAGGGGGCATGTCCAAGAGACAGAGAACAAGTGGAAAAGCCAAGCAAGCTGGAGTAAGAGAGAGAGAAATATGGCATTAGAAGGACTGAGCAAGGGAGAACGATTGAGGGAGCAAGATGGAATGGAGGAGGAGAAGGAGGAGGAGGAGAGGTGAAGACAACAGAGAGGAGCAGGCAGAGTGACAGAGTGAGACAGAGAAACAGGCCAGCAGTGCAAAAGGAAGGCAGAATGAAGTTCAGGATAAGTCCCTCTGCGGCAAGCTTTTGTGGCCAGAGGGATCATCATAATATTTCATGTTATATGTATGTACATACATATATAATTTTTTAGAAAAGATATTAAAGCATTAAATATGAACAGGATCTCATGGGATCCCAAACACAGATCTAATGAGATTCATTTATCTTTTGAGATTTCCCTCTTTATGTAATTTTAGCTGTTTCTTAGGATTTGTTTGCTGACTTTTGGCTTTGTGGAACAAGATCGTGAGTTGAATTAACTGTTTCAGGAACCTCACAAGAAACATCTGGACAAGATCCAGCTTCCCTTGGGAGGAAGGGAAGGATAATTCCTCTTAGATCCTGAAGCTCTTTACAGGCACTGATTTGAAAAGGTCCACTTATTCATATAAGCCTAATATCTATTTTTTTAAAATACGTTCAGCAAAGAATTAGGGCTGAATTCGAACTGTATAAGATATGGGGGTTGTTTTGCATATCTTTCTAGCTTCATCTTTTCCTCAGAAATTTCCAGCTTTACAATCTTTCCGTGGATGGTGTTTATTTGGATGACAATGGAGATCCCGTTGCTGATTTTGATATCATGCACTGGGCAGTCTTTCCCAATGAGTCTACTGCTGGGGTAAAAGTCGGGAGAGTCGAAAGAGAGGCCTCTTCAGAAGTCAGCCTCTCTATCAATCAAAGTGTCATCATGTGGCCAACATCATTCAGTCAGGTAGGTGGTGGTGCTACTTTTTAGTGCTTACCATTTATCAGCTGTTATACATGCCTGATTAGAAAAAAATCCCTCGGAATTCAATGCAAGAAGCAGTGTGGTGTCCTACTCCAGAGCATAGCCAGGAAGGTATTTACCATGGTTGAGTTTAGGAATCCTCTGTTATTTTGCCTTCTCATTTGTTCTTCACATGGAGGAAGACTCTCTGCACCATGGGCTGCTTTTCCTGGACCAGTCCCCAAATTTGTGACTTTCAGAAGTCTTTGTTGCTAAGCAGAACTTAAAAAAACCCTCCATAGATGACTGCAAGAACTTCAGTGATACATTTCCTACCAACCACCTCAATAATCATGTAGCATACTTAGATACCATACTCTAAGTTGCAGTTACCTTTATGTAGCACAGACAGAATATTAAGTGCGGGAAAGATATGGCTGAAGAAACCTGGCCAAAGGTGGAGTCATCCATCACATTACAATGTAGGAAGATTTGGTGGTTTCCGTTGTCTGTGTTACATGAACACAGACATTATATTGTGGATCATGACTTGGTGCAATTCGATTGGACAACCGTATTTATTCTGTGTTCAACAAACCTTGATTTAGAGAAATCATGTTTTAGCCCAGTATGTGTACCCAGCCTACAACACATTTCTTCTTTTAAACAGCATTATTATAGTTTATAGATAAAAAGATAAAAAAGATTGAAAAAAACTCTGTCTATCCATTCAGTCGTGTCCGACTCTCGGTCACTTTGTGGATCAATGCATTCCCTGCCTTTCTATCTCTTACAGCTTCCTTTAGTTCCATCAAAGTCATTCCAGTATCTCTTCTGATGGTGTCAAGCCAGTGAGTCCTAGGCCGGCCCCTTCTTCTTTTACCACTGATCAGTCCCAGCATAATTGTCTTTTCGAGTGAGTCGGTTCGCATAACATGACCAAAGTATGACAGTTTTTGTTTGGTGATCTTGGCTTCCAGGGATATTTTTGGTTTGACTCTGTCTAGGACTTCTTTGTTGGTAATCTTTGCTGTCCATGAGATACATAGTAGTTGTCTCCAGCACCACAATTAAAATGCATCTATCTTTCTCCTATTTGCCTTCCTCAAAGTCCAAGTTTCACAACCATACATAGCTATTGGAAATATGATTGTAATAACTAGTCTGCATTTGGTTGGGAGGCTGATATCTTTATTCTTCCAGATGTTATTTATGCTGGTCACTGCTGTTCTTCCAAGCACTGTATGTATTCTAATCTCCTTGCTGTAGTCACCCTTTTGATCAATTTTAGAGCCAAGGAAGTTAGACTCCTTCACAGCTTCAATTACCTCATTGTTGATCTTAACACTGACTTGCACATTCTCGGCCATTGTCATTATCTTTGTTTTTTTGGTGTTAAGGCGCAATCCAAGTTTTCCACTTTGATCTTTGACTATTAGGAGTTCCAGATCTTTTTTGCTTTCTGCCAGCAGTGTTGTATCATCTGCATAACGAAGGTTGTTGATGTTCCTACCGCCAATTTTTACTCCAATAGTAGATTCTTCCAGATGTGCCTTTCTCATAACCACTTCTGCATACATGTTGAATAATGAAGGTGATATAATACAACCCTAATGAGTGCCTTTTCCAATTTTGAACCACTCTGTGTCTCCATATGCTGTCCTTACAGTTGCTTCTTGATCAAAGTACACAGATCGTATCAGTTGGATGAGGTGTGATGATATTCCCATTTCTTTCAAGCAGTTCCAGAGCTTGTCATGATCAACAGAGTCAAAAGCTTTTGTATAGTCAATGAAGCACATGTAGAGGTCTTTTTGGAATTCCCTTGCCTTTTCCATCATCCATCAAAGGTTGGCGATGTGATCACACATTCCTATTCCTTTTTGGAATCCAGCTTGTACATCTGGTAACTCTCTTTCGATGGCTGAGTTCATACATTGTTGGATTATCTTCAAGAAAATTTTACTCGCATGTGGTATTAAGACAATGTTACAATAGTTTGAACTGACTTTTGTGTCACCTTTTTCGGTATTGGAATAAATACTGACCTTTTCCACTCTTTTGGCCATTGACCAGTCTTCCATACACTTTGACATAATGCTGTCAATGCTTTTGATGGCAGTGGTCTCAGTGGCTCTGCTGGCATTCCATCAACTCCAGGGGCTTTGTGGTTTGACATCTGATTGAGTGCCCATTCTACTTCCTCCTCCAAGATATCAGGTTCCAGCTCTGGCAGTTCTTCTCCTGTGCCATGGTTTTGATTTTCATTTGTGTAAAGTTGCTCTGTATATTCCTGCCACCTTTCTCTGATTGCTTGTTGGTCGTGTAATTCCTGACCATCATGTCCGCTGACTGTTACCTTTCTTACAATAAAAGGAGCTCTGACCTTCTTCACGTAAGCAAAACACTCCCTTGTATGTCCTTTCCGGGCTGCTTCCTCCAGTTTCCTGCATTGCTCAGCCCAAAATTCTTCTTTGTCTATCCTCGCTTCTCTCTGAAACTTTGCATTTAATCTTCATACTTCTTCCCTATCACCAATAGCTTTTGCCTTTCTTCTTTTTACTGCAGTTTCTGATGTTGTTTCTGATATCCACTTAGCCAATTTTGTTGGTTTCTTGTAAGCAATATGTTGATGTGCTACTACAATGACAGTTGCTTTTATTTTTTCCCATAGTTTGTCTGGTTGTCTTTCTGTGGTGTTAAGCAATTTGAATCTGTTTGATCCATAAAGATTTTTGGCGGAGAGTACTGGAGTAGGTCGCCAGGTCTTTCTCCAGGCCAGAGCCATGTTGGGCAGCATAAATTATGCTGTTCACCCCTCCACCATGGTGAGGTATGGTTGGACTTTGGAGGGGTGAAAACAAATAAAGAAAAAAAATTAAAAAGTGAAGAAATAAATAGAAAAAGAGAATTATGACTTCCAACTTTCGACAGTAAATATATACATAGAAAATACATCAATCTCTTACTCAAATTTTAACTATAATAAATATTATAGAATCCCGGCCCATATCTTATTCTGCTGTGGGTTTCAAAGACATTCTAGGGTCTGCTTGATCTGTCCTTACCTAGTAAAATGCCCACGGCACGCCAATTCCTTCTATATACAAGCTCTTCTCTCGGACCAGTCAGACTCCATTCCTTCAGATGTTGCCAGGTTTTGCTAGACCACCTTTAAAATTAGGTGGGTACCAACACCCCTTGACTGTTGTCACTCGCTGACCAAGGCCAAGTCAACAACAGAGGAACAATGAAAGTCTCTTCTGCTATATACATATGTCAAAACGATCTATGCTTCCCCCTTGACCAGTGCAGCAGTTTTTAGTTCAAACCTCTAGTTTCCACAAAGCTTTCCCAGATTGCAGATTTAGCTCTTGGTAGGCTCGTAGATTTATTTTGAAATGATATTATGATTTCAGCTTTAGGATTCATAGAGTTTTATTAGAATCATATTTATTCAGATCAAGGATTTCAACCCAGGTGATCCTCTCAGATGTGTTTTTCTTTTTTATTTCTTCTTTATTTCACTGCTTCTCTTTCCTGCTCATTATTGACTCCCCTCAAAATGGAACTGAATTCAATGTTTCTATGGCTGTCCTTTGTGTCAGAAGGCACCTTTCCCTAGATGCACAGAAAGCTGTCCTCCAGGATACACCAAACTCAAAAGAGAAGGAAAGCCAGACTGCTGCTACGACTGTTCTCCATGCATGGAAGGAACAATCGCCACGCAAGAAGGTTGGTGGGTCTAGAGCAAAGAGGGGACTTGAGGATAAAGGGAAATTCACTCTTCTAGCTCTGGGCAGTGTTTGTTACAGGTGCCGCTTTCCTGTTGTTCTAGCTCCTCATTTATTTTTCTTTATTTCCACAAAGTAATATTTCTTAAATAAACAGCATAATATTTCAAAGATATGGGACCATCATACAATTTTACATGATAGTGTGGCCATTAAAAGTAAAATAATTAAACATGGCTGAACTCTTCAGATGTATGTGTGTTTAGAACGGGTGATGTTCATTGGAGTCTTTTAGTATGTTCTAGGGGGATAGAGGCTCTGACATTTGGACTGTGTGGTGGTGGAGTCTCTTGGAGTTGTTTCCTGACTGGACCGAGCCACATTGGCATTTTTTTGCCCGTGCAGCTTATATTTCCTGCCGGCCTGTTTGGTGGCTTGTAGTGGGATTGCATGTAGCACCCTAGGCCTCTTCCCCTACCTGGATTTTGGCTTGGAGAACTGGCCTTGGTGATTTGAGCTGGTGGTGGCGGCTGGATTGTTTGACTGCCGGGGGCATGGATCGAGTTCTTCTCACAGGAAGTGCTCCATATGTTTTGTGACTATTGGCGACGTGGCGGTGGGAAGGAGCCTGGTGTTGACAATGGAGGAAGCCCCAATAGTCCTGCGGAAGGGACTGTGCTGCGAAGCAAGGAGGAGGAGGAGGATGCTGGAGCATGGATGAGGGCTACTTTTCTTTCCATCGTGGTCACGTGGAGGTGAAGGATTTTGCTGTGGTGGACGCAGGGCTGGTCAAGGCTGGTTGCAGCTGCTGGGGCCCAGTGCCTGCAGTTCCTTCCCCCACACAGCCAGGTAGCCATTTTGCCTTCCCTTTGGCTGTGAACTGGAAGGTGCTGGTAACAGCCATCTGCATGAACTGTGTTAATCAATAGTCATCGCAACCCAAGAGGACTTGATTGAAAGGATTTAAATTGGAATGGAACTAGCCATCAAGATGGAAAATGTTAGGTTGTGGTTTGTGGTTTGCGGTTCTGCTCAATTTCCTACAGGTGAGAACCGGGGGACGGATTTCTTTGAATCACTAGGATTGTGCAATTGGGGCCTAAGCAGCCTGGTGAGAAGAGACTGCCTGAGGGCATGGTATGGTTGGTAGATGGGGGATGAGGTGAGGTGGTTCCTGTTTTAATCAGTAGTCATTGCGACCCAAAAGGACTTGATTGAAAGGATTTAAATTGGACTCGAACTAGTCATCATGTTGAAATGTTTTAGGTTGTGGTTTGTGATTCTGCTCACCTTCTCACAGGTGACAGCTGGGGGAGGGGGTTCCTTTGAATCACTGGGATTGAGCAAACGGGGCCTCAGCAGCCTCATGAGAAGAGACTGCCTGAGGGCATTGTATGGTTGGTAGATGGGGGATGAGGTGAGGTGGTTCCTGATTAGCTGGAGGCACTGAGTGCAGAATTCTTCAGAACGGCCTCGAGTATTAGGGAGCCGTTACTGGTTGATTGTAGGTAGTGTGAGTGAGGTGGGGCCTGCCCCAGGTTATCCAGATCCTGATGCATAATAGTGATTATATGCCTGTCCTGGTTTCTCTGTCATAGCAGTGGCAGGGTGTTCTGGAATTGAGGGAGATATTAGTTTCTCCCCTGTCATGATCAGATCACTCTCCAGTGAGCCTTCAATTCTCTGTCAATTCTATTTGATCGGCCCACCCCAGGTGACTAATAGGCCCATTTGGGTTTCAGAGGGAGCTTGAGAATGTATCAGGAAGTCTGCTACACGGTCCGACAGAAGCCTTGGTGGCTGCAGGGAATCGGAGAGTGGCTGCAGCCTTGGATCAGCCTCTTTGTGCCCATGGTTCCCAGCAATCTCTCTGGTATACAGAAGAGCTGAGAGAAGTAAAGAGGGCAAAGAGATGCCTTGAGTGCTGCTCATGGATGACAAAGAGCGAAGAAAATTGAACATGAGTTAGAGCCACTATTAGAACCTACCTCATGGCAGTAAGGGCAGCGAAACGTGAATATTTCTCAACCCTTGTGTCTGCAGGTAGTAATCCAGTGGCCCTATGACTGATGACCTGGACTCCAGCATTAGTGCAGAAGCAGTCAAGGCTACAGACGCTATGTCTTGCATGGATATCTGATGGAGGTTTGATCCTGTTTTACCTGAGGAAGTGGACAGGGCTCTTGCAGCTGCTAGCTTAGCCACCTCTGTGTTAGGTAATAATTCCTTGATGATGGGGATGGTTCCATTTTTTTTATACAAATTTTATTAGAGTTTTAAAATATACAAAGTTAAAAGTTAGAAATAGAACAGAAAAAGAAATACAAATCAAAGAAAAAGAAAAAGTGTAGAAAAGTAAAAGAAAGATAAAGAAAAGACATAGAAATTAATCGACTTCCGAACTATCTATGGTCATAGGAATAAAAAATTATTTCTTACATGCTAGCTTTAAATATAATATTCATATACATTTCTTGTCTAATATGTTTTACTTCTGTAAAATCTAGTCATCAATACCCCATGCAAGCTTTGGTCCACCTGCTTCTTGCAAATAGTCTATTAATGGTTTCCACTCTTTAAGATAATAACGATTTGAGTTTTCTCTTAGTAAACATGTCAATTTATCATTCTCTGCTGATGATGGGGATGGTTCCATTGGCTCTCAAGGAGGTGATGGTCCACCATCTCCCGAAGGACCCATCGCTCATCCCAACTAGTCTGGACAGCTTTCATCCAGTCTCCAACCTCTCCTTTTTAGGGAAGGTTGTGGAGAAATAGTTGCATGGCAGCCGCAAAGGACCCTGGAGAAAGCGGATTATCTGGACCCCTTTCGGTATGGTTCAGGCAGGGTTAGGGGACTGAGATGGCATTGATCGCACTCTTAAATGACCTCTAGAAGGAGCGGGATAGGGGCATTCTGACCATCCTTCCTCTTCTTGACTTCTCAGCAGCCTTCTTTGTGGGGTGCCTCAGGGCTCGGTTCTCTCTCCTCTCCAATTTAACATCTACATGAGGCTGCTGGGTGACATCATCTGACAGTTTGGGGTGAAGTATCATCAATATGCTGATGATACCCAGCTTTGTATCTCCACCCTGGACCACCTGAGTGATTCTGTGGCTGTCCTGTCCCAGTGCCTTGAGGCTGTAAAGGTTGGATGAGTTGCAATGGGCTTCAACTCAACCCAAACATGACTGAGTGGCTTTGGGTATTTGGGCCTTCCAGTGACAAGATTTTGCCACCATTGGTCTTAGGTGGGTGGAACTGTCCCAGACAGACCCTGTCCCCCATCTGGAGGTCCTCTTGGACTCACTGATGGGGACTAGGAGACATTCCTTCTCTGCCGTAGCCCCTGCCCTCTGGAATATTCTCCTCCAGAGAATAGGATCACCTGACCCTCTTGGCCTTTCGTAAGACTGTAAACACCTGGGGTATTTGGCCAGGGCTACGGCCCCAGATGTGTTAAGGGTTCCGTTTCTTGCCATTACTAACATATAGCAATAGGTTTACTTGGTGACAAATGCATCTTTTGTATTGCTTTAATTGTTCTAATTGTTTTATGTTTTTTATCATTGAATGCCACACAAAGTCACTTGTTGAAATGGGTGCCAAAAGAAATCAAATAAATAAATAAATAAATAAATAAATAAATAAATAAATAAATCTCCCAGGAAATGTGAAATTGTTTATGACGTCGACTTCAGTGGTGAACACTGGAACTATATCTGGAATACATTATTTCTTCCTCTCCAAAAATAAAATGAGAGACTTCTCCCCTTGTGTTCAGAACTTACTTTATGGTATTCTATTAGTTTCATAGTAACTTTCAGAGAAGCTTTGAATACCACATTCCAGGTTTTCAGGGGAAGCGTGGAACCAAAAGTATCTAGTCCTAAGGTCTACATTGGGTTTCTAATGATGCCATCAGTTTTCAATTTTGAGACCAAGCTTTCCGTTCTGGTGAGTGTTGAAGCTTGCAGCTGAGTAACCACAGGGATCTATGTCTGCTTTATAGAATAGTGCAGTGCAAATCCTTCAAAAGAGATGCTTCAGAGGAACATACAATGCTTCTCTTTTTGAATCACTCAAAAGCCAAATCTTCTCCAGGCTCACACAGTGGATTCAAAAGCTGCTCTGGGTAAAGATGCAGTTACTGTCTTGTTTCCAAAGGAGGGTTGCATGTTGTTCCTTAGTCTTCTGCAGATCCTCTTGGAAAGGATTTGCCCAGGATCTGACCCTGATCTCCTGAGGATTTCTACTGCATCAGAATGGCCAACTGCAATTTTAGGCAGGCTTGGTCTTGAGCTACATGTCCCATAGCAGCTCATAACTATTCCCATTGCCCATTCATCATTGTCCGGCATGAATTATCTCTTATCCTTTTTGTAACCATCTTAGTCCTAGCCAGATATTGCAGAATCTGGGCAAATACATTTCCTCTCATCTTCCAGCATACCAACACACACTTGATTGACGATTATGTGCCATTAAGTGGTTTTCGACTTCTAGGGACCATGTAGACACATTGTCTTCAATACAATTCTCTCACTTCATCACCTTCAAAGACGTAATCCGAATAATTGATTTAAATTGGTTTTTTCATAATGTTAAAGCCACAGATATTGTAACATGCTAGCTAAATAACAATGGCTTTTGTTTTTCAGATGCATCCAGTTGCAGCAAATGTCCGGATGACCAGCATTCCAAAAAGAAGCGAGATCAATGTGTCCCAAAATTTATAAGCTTCCTATCCTATGAAGAAATGTTGGGTCTCATCTTGGTTCCCTTTTCCCTTGCTTTGTCTCTAATCACCACCTTAGTTCTGGGAATCTTCATTAAATTTCGAGAAACCCCCATAGTCAAAGCCAACAACCGGGACCTCACCTACATTCTCCTGGTTTCCCTCCTCCTTTCCTTCTTGACCTCCCTTCTATTCATTGGACGCCCCAAGAAAGTGACCTGCCTTCTTTGACAAACCACCTTCAGTGTTGTATTCTCAGTTGCTGTGTCTTCATTGCTGGCCAAGACTGTCCAGCAATGGACAAGGTGGTGGTGGCCTTTCTGGCCACAAATCCAGGCAGCAGGATGAGGAAATGGCTGGGGAAGACTCTGGCCAACTTCATTGTCTTGTCCTGTTCTGGGGTCCAGGTGGGCATCTGCATGATATGGCTGGGAATCTCTCCCCCATTCCCAGATTACGACCTTCACTCCCAACCTGGACACATCGTGCTGCAATGCAATGAAGGCTCAGACACCATGTTCTACACTGCACTGGGCTACATGGGCTTTCTGGCTGCCATCTGCTTCTTCATGGCTTTCCTAGCCCGCAAGCTGCCAGGGACCTTCAATGAAGCCAAGTGGATCACCTTCAGCATGTTGGTTTTCTGTAGCGTTTGGGTCTCCTTTGTCCCCACCTACCTGAGCACCAAAGGGAAATACATGGTGGCTGTGCAGATCTTCTCCATCCTGGCCTCCAGCCTGGGCTTACTGGGCTGCATCTTTATACCTAAATGCTACATCAACATTCTGAGACCTAACATGAACACCAAGGAGCATTTAAGGATATAAAACAAGGAAACCTGATTTTTGTCCCTAATTATAATAGTTTATTGGTAATTTGAAATGACATCGCTTAGAATTACAGTCTTTTTATGTGTTCTAAGAAATCTCTCTTCTTTTCATGTGAATTTTGAATTATAATCATTAAATACTGAAAGAGAAACAGTATTATATTATTTTGTTTAAAATAATTACATTCTATACTTTCTCTCAATCTGATATCCAGTAAGATTAGAATGATAATCATTGACACTAATCATTTTTCTGAAACCAGATCAGGTAAATTATCACCAGAACGGATAAAATGTCACCATCACTTTTTGACATTAAGCCCTGGGTTTATTCATTGGGCCATGGCAGTAACTTGCCTTTTATATCCTTCTTTTTTCACTGATTGACACCAACCTGATGGCACACAATCAATCAAGGGAGGAAAGCAAAACTTCCAGGGCACACAAAGTTTTTTCATGATTCAGGCAGCTTCCAAAGCCCAAAGGGAGACCCGGGACCGAGCTGAGGGAGGGACAGAAAGCATCCTGCTGGGGAAGAAGTCAAGGGAGAATGCGCACCTCCCATGCTGAAGGGAAAGCACCATCTTTCCTTCTGCCTCTTTCTGCAAATGTCAGAGCAGCAGCAGATTTAAAGTGATTATTGTGTTGACTCTGAAGGTCAACTGAGGCTGACTGCACAGGTCTACCTCTGCCACATTATGTTGACTCTCAAAATAAAACACACACAAACACACACGCCACTTTATACTCAAATACATCACAACTGTCACGATGTCATCCATGCCATCCTGCCATGGCACCGGGAAGAAACATCCCGCCAGACTGTTAAAGTCATACGACCATGTAAAGTAGTGCAGAATGCTGGCAATGGGGTTTTGATGTATTCAGAGAACTGCAAACATGTAAATCAAAGTATTGTTAGTTGATTCGGACCAGGAAGACCTGAAAACTTAGAGACGAAGGGAAGGTGGAGAAGAAGAGAGCTCCAACTGGAGCGCACGGGAGTGCTCAGCATGAGAAGACAGCTCGGCGAGTGGGAGAGAGGGCGGAGAGGCGTGTTATTGTTTTAAATATTCCAGAAACGCTTTGCAATTGAGATATCAAATAAAAGACAAAAGACATAAAATTATAATTATATATTATAATAATATATATATATATTAAAATAAAAACATAACTACAAAGTTTCTCTCTTCACAGAGAGAGATAGCCTCAGTATAATTTACAGAGGCAAAAAGACAGAACAGCAGAGAACAAAGAAGAAACAAGGCAGGGCAAGGCCGTGTTTTACAAAACAAAGGCAAGTTAATATAAAAAGGTAAAGGTAAAGGTTTTCCCCTGCACAGTCGTGTCCAACTCTAGGGGGTGGTGCTAATCTCTGTTTCTTAGCCAAAGAGCCAACGCTGTCTGAAGACGCTTTCGTGGTCATGTGGCCGGCATGATGCATGCAGAACGCTGTTACCATCCCACAGAAGTGGTACCTATTTATCTACTTGCATTTGCATGCTTTCGAATTGCTTGGTTGGCAAGAGCTGGGGCGAGTGCGGGAGCTCACTCCGTCATGTGGTGCTCGGGTCACCTTCCTACACATTTCTATTTCTGTCAATTTTTGTCAGTGAACCGCCGACCTTCCTACACATTTCTATTTCTGTCAGGACAATCAGTAACCATGACAACTGACCTGTGAACCTGGCCGATACTTAAAGAAAACAAAAGAATACCTTGGGAGTACAAACAGAAACCCAGACTTGCTGGCACCACAGTCTTGTGATCCAAATTCTTGTTTCCAGCTAGCAGAATATCTTCTGATTCATATTCTTTTAAATAATAAAACCACAACATGGTGAACCTCAGAACCCCAACGAACCCAACCAGGCAAGAGAGCAGGGGATAACTGGAGGAGCGGGGAGTCACGCTAAAGATCCTGACCAACCTCAAGAGTGCAACCTGATCTAGGACAAAGAAAAGAGCCAAGCCTGCTTGGTCCCTGGAGGTGGGAGGAGGCACGGAGAGGAATTCAGACAGGTGGGTGACTTTGCAAGACAGAGGCTCCCGCTCCAGCTGGTTGAAATTAGAGCAGCGGATGGAGAAAATGGAATGAGATATTAGTTCCTTAGGAGAGCGCGTATCCAACCTGCAGGAAGCGGTTGAGCAGCTCCTTCAGAAACTGAGTCGGGGAAGACAACCAGTGTGGCTGCGATGAAATATTTGACATCTTTGGAAAGAGAGAGAGACGAATCTGAAACAGAGGGCAGTCGCGGGATGACCAAGTTGGTAATCGCTCGCTCCCCTCATGGCCGAACCCAAGCCCGGGCAACAAGATGGACCCTGAGCGCAGACGGGACATTTGGGATGAGAGACTTGAGTGTAAAATTCGCTGGGGACCCTAAAAGCCTGGCCTGCTTCCTAACCCACATGAGGGGATTCATGGAAGAATGTGAGGGGTCATTTCCCACCAAAGGCTCCAAGGTGCAGTACATTTCGACCCATCTTGAGGGTGAGGCCATGGAATGGCTTGTAGAGTTGCACAATTCAGACTCTCCAGAACTAGAGAATTTTGAGAGTTTCATGAGCATGCTGAGGGAAAGGTTCAAAGACCCCCTTTCTAAGATGAGTGCCAAGACCAGCCTACAGCATATTAAATGAGGAAGCAGGTCATTCTTGGAGTATGCCACGGAATTCAGGAGGCTGGCTGGGAAACTGACAGACTGGCCAGAATCAGTAAAAATTGAATACCTCCCAGGGGGGTTGCAACCAGAGATCCTAGAGTGGTCCCTAGAAATGGGGATCCTGGGACAATAAGAGGATGGATTTGTCTCACCGGCGAAGTAGAAGACCTACAAATTCACTTCAAGAGACATCAACAAGCCCAAACAATGGGAAATTGCCCAACGCCACTGCCCCTTCCCTCAGAGAGACGTGGAGATCGTAAGTCATGGGTTGAAGAAAAAGAGTGGTGGGTGAGGAAATACTATGCTTTAAATGTGGCAAGGAGGGTCATTGCATCACCAGCTGCCCGCAATCTGCAACCCTGATGATGAGCAAAGTGGGAGGGAGTGGCGCAAAGATTTTTGGAGTGAAGACCAAGGGAGCCGCGGCGGGCATGACAGAGGGAAGGGTTCATGAAGCCCTATCAGAAGGAGGAGACTTGACTGAGGAAGAATTCCAGTCAGCGGGAAATGGCGAGAGCCTCTTCTAAGTGGTGCTGAAGGGCAGGCTATTATAAATAGGCACAAATATTCCATGGTGAGTGGGGATTGCCCAGCAATGCTGGTGAGGTTAGAGATAGAGACATTGGGGGGTCATGGCAGCATGAGTCTAGTAGGGATGTTACATTCGAGGCATACCAGATGTCTCATGTATCCCACCCTAGTGGCTGGAATGAGACTGGAACTGAGAATACTGAAAGAGCCTATCAGCTTCATTCAACTTGATGGAACGGAGATGAAAGGGGGCCCAGTAGAGTACTGCACCAAAGTGGTTCCGATGCAAATAGGAAGCCATGAAAAGACTTTGAGATTTTTAGTGGCTCCTATTTCTGATCAACCTGTAGTATTGGGACTTGCTTGGATGCAAGCCCAGAACACCCAAGTGAATTGGGTCACTAGACAATTAACTTTCGCCAATTGAATTTATAAATGGTTAACCCCTGGAGAGTGGAAGGGCGAGCCTGAGCTAATAGGTGCAGCGTCTGAGATGTGGGGGGAAGTGGCAGAAGAAGAGAATGGTCTCATCCCCATGCAGTACAGAGATTTATTTATTTATTTATTTATTTATTCGATTTATCACTGCCCAACTCCCTCAAAGGGACTCTGGGTGGTTTACAATCTCGCATAAACTCCAATACAACATAAATAGAGTCAAATAAACATTAAAATAAGTAATTTAAAAATACAATAAACATAATAAAATCAAGATGGTAGTAGCTTTTTTAAAAAAAAACACTGGAAAGGGCAATTCAAGGGCCAACCTAATGTATTAGCCATCCCAAAGAGTGTATACTCTTCTTCTTTAAAAGAGGTGTTTGGAGAAGTAGAGTCTAACCATCTCCCACCTCATAGGAAGTCGGACTGTGTGACAGAACTGGAACCAGGTGCTGAGTTGCCCAGAACTAAGTTGTACTCCATGACTCCCAAGGAACTAGAGGCATTGTAGGATTTCATTGACAAAAACTTAGAACGAGGGTTCCTTTGCCCAGCCACTTCATCAATGGCTGTGCCTGTTCTCTTCAGAACCAAGAAAGATGGTTACTGAGGTTGTGCACTTACTACTGGGGCTTGAATGCTATCTGTACTTCCAACAAATACCCCTTACCGCTGATGAAGGACATGCTAGCCCACCTATCAAAGGGGAAGATTTTTACCAAATTAGACTTAAGGGAAACGTACTTCCGAGTTTGAATTTGGGAGGGAGATGAGTGGAAAACAGTTTTTAATTGCAAGCTGGGGTCCTTTGAGTACTTAGTAATGCCCTTCGGATTAAGAGGGGCCCCTGGGGTCTTCATGCATTTAATAAATGAAGTGTTACCTGATTTCCTGTACCGGGGCGTGGTAGTTTACTTAGATGATATACTAATTTATACTGAGACGATGGAAAAGCATGTAATTTTGGTTAGGGAAGTACTAAAGCGGTTGTTGCAAAATCAAATTGTATGTGAAATTGTCAAAATGTGAATTTCATAAAGAACAATTAGATTACCTGCGATATCGGGTATCAAGTAAAGGGATCGAAATGGATCCAGCCAAAGTAAGAGATGTAGTAGCTTGGGAACCACCAAGGACTAGAAGGCAATTGCAGTGTTTCCTGAGGTTTGCAAATTTCTATAGGCAGTTTATACCAAATTTTGCCCAGGTAGCTTATTTGTTAAAGACCAAAGGAAGAGGGGATCTTAAGGCAGTAATGAGACCAGGAGCGGGCGTGCAGTGGACTGCAGAGTGCCAAGAGCCTTTTGAGAAATTAAAATTATTATTTACCTCAGAGCCCATGTAAAAGCATCCCAATTCCACAAAGCTCGTGACAGTACAAGTGGATGCATCAGATGTGGCAGTAGGGGTGATTTTATTACAGAAAGATGAGAGAGAGGCTGAGACCTTGTGCTTACATTTCCCGCAAGTTCAGTGACACAGAGCAACGCTGGCATGTATGGGAAAAGGAAGCATTTGCAGTGAAATTGGCTCTAGTGAACTGGAGGCATTTGTTAGAAGGGGCGTCTCAGCCTTTTGAAGTTTGGGCAGATCACAAAAATTTGGAAGCTTTATGCACCCTAAGAAAATTGAACTCTAAGCAGATTAGGTGGACTGAGTTCTTTAGTAGATTCAACTTTACTCTTAAGTACTTGCCCAGGGGAAAGAACTTTTTGGCTGACGCTTTATTGCAGCTGCCCCAACATTAAAGCCAGAGAGAAGAGGTAGTAGATTTGATCATCCCTGTCCAGCAATTAGGGATGGCAGCGGTCACAAGAAGTCAGAGATCCGCACCTACTTTAAAGGTGGGAGAGGATTTACAAATTGAGTTACTCTCTGAACCGAAGGAAGATAAATGTTTTAAGGCAAATAACGCAAAACTGACAGAAAAACAGGAATTCTGGTGGAGTGGAGATAGATTGTATATTCTGGAGCCTTTGCGTAGGAAAGTACTCGAGAGATGCCATGATATCAAGTCAGCTGGCCATTTCGGGTTCATAAGACTTTGCAAATTTGAGGCGGCAATTCTGGTGGCCATGTCAGAGTATGTAAAAAAATATATATTTTATTCTTGAGATTTTACTGGTCTGGAATGTGCAAAGTAGATAGCAGCGAGCGCTGGGTGAGATCATCATCCTTGAGGACAGGATGATGCAATGCTAACAATCTACACCTGTGTATAAGAATGACTCTGCAATATTAAGTGTATATATATCATGTCTGAAAGATATTGAGTGTGGGGTAGTTTGTATGGAGTTGGTTAAGGATCGTGTCTGTATATATATCTGTGCTGTGTATAGTAAAGTCTGTATATACTCAAAGCAACAGACTCTGTAATTTATTACAGTAGCATAGAAGCAGCTTTTCTTTCACAGGAGCAGTGGACGATGCCAATTTTCTGAAACACACTCAGACAGGTTATGGGCCCAGGGCATTGGCGCTGAACCCTGACTTCGTATTTGAAGAACCACTGGTGCACGTGAAGGCATACACAGGTGCTGTCGTCAGAAGCCATGGAGACTGAGGCAGAGTTTGCTGTGAGTGGTGACTTGCCTTTGAACTGACTCAATGAACAGAGCTACCTGCCATGGGGCATGAAGATGGAGATGTTCCTCCGGAGAGATGGGCTCTGGGACACTGTGAGTAATCCCCCTGCACAGCCTGATAACAGGCAGCTTAGAGCAGAGGAAAAGGCCCAGTCAAGTATTATTTTGGGACTTGAGGACAGCCAGATAATACATGTACATGGACTGGCAACTGCTAATGAATGCTGGAATGTGCTAGAGGCAAATATATGTGTGTGATACCCTGAGCAGCAAGATAGCTCTAACACGTAAACTGTACCGAGCACATTTGCTGGCAGGAGGGAGTGTATCAGAACATTTGCAGTACATGAGACTTTTGTTTGCGGAACTGCAAGAGAGCGATATGGACTTTGATGAGGCAAACAAAGTCTACATTATTTTGAGCTCTCTAAATTATTCCTGGGACATGATAGTAGCCAGTTTAGAGTCAACGCAAGAAAGAGAGCTGACTCTGCACTATATAACTGGGCGTCTACCTGAGGAGGAGCAGCAGAGAGGAGAAAAATCTCTGGACTGCAGCCGTGCTAAAGCAAACAAAAACATGCCATGTGAAACAGCAGTCAGCAAGGGAACAGTGAGAGTATTTGCTGTTAGAAGATGCTTCAGATGTGGGTCCACAAAGCATTTGAGGAGAAATTGTACAGCCCAGATGCAAGGGAAGAAAGACACATCTAGGAAAGAGACATCATGGAGAGACAGACAGCGGCGTGTTTCTGTTGCAAGAACTGCTGAAGAGCTAAAGCAGGGAACCTGGCTGTTAGACAGCAGAGCAAGCAGACACCTATCAAATAAAAAAGACGATTTTGTATCTTTGAATCCTGCTTCACAAGACCACATCAGTCTAGCAGACAGGAAGAAGTCTCCTGTACATGGAGAAGGGCAAGTCTTTGTGCCTAGTATGAACAGGACATTGGCTGGGGTGTTATTGGTACCTACACTTGAATATAATTTGCTGAGTGTTTCCAGCTTGACACAGAATGGGTACACTGTGTTATTTTCTGGTAGATCTTGCACTGTAAAAAAGAATGGGATTTTATGTGCAAGGGGTGTATTAAGGGGTAGATTATATGTAATGTTGCCACATGAAAGCACACACACTGTACAAACCATCATGTGCAACCAGCCTATGCATGATAACTGTGTCCATTTGCTACATAGACAGATGGGCCATGCTAATTTCAAAGCCCTGGCCAAGATGCCTGAAGTGAGTGAGGGGTTGAATGTAAAAGCATGTAACAAATATCTGGATTGCTCTGTGTGTAAAATGTCTAAATCTAAAGTGTATCCTGTCAAGAAACATAGTGATAGGGTTACAAGGAAAATGTTTGAATTAGTACATGTGGACCTAATTGGACCTCTAACTCAAACCCTAGGAGGGGCAAAGTATGTTTTAGTCATAGTAGATGACTATACTAGATATGTTTTTTGTTATCTGATGAAAAACAAGGGTGAAACATTTCAAATCTTTAAAAATTGGGTTACCTGGGTTCAAAGGAGATTCTCTAGTAAGGTAATGCAGCTTCAAACTGACCGAGGGGGTGATTTCTTAGCAGGGAGGTTCCAGGATTGGCTGAAACACCAAGGGATTTGGCATCGCAAGACCAATCCATATTCCCCATGTGAAAATGGCATGGCTGAATGCTGGAATGGTGTCTTGCAAACCATGAAAGACTCGTTAATGCAGGACTCTGGATTGCCTAAATATTTTTGGGGAGAAGCTATCTCAACAGCTAACTACATAAATAATAGGGTGTGGAGTTCTGTGGTGAATACAACTCCATATCAGTTGCTGTTTAATAGGCGGCCAGTGTTATCACACATGAGAGTGTTTGGCTGCAATGCTTGGGTACATATACCTAAGGGGCAGAGATGAAAAGGACAGCCTAAAGCAATGAAGCTTAGATTTATAGGTTATCAGCCTGTGTCTAATGCATATAGGTTTACACTTAATGATGGGAGAGTGGTGATCTCAAGATCAGCTGAATTTGCTGAACACAATGGGTGGAAAAAGGTTCATGCAAATACTGAAGTATTTTGCCAATAGATAGGGAACAAACAGAATATGATGAGCAGCCCTCAGGGAGTAGCTTTGATAGTTCTGCTCAGAGAGCAGAAACTCCATCTCCAAAGGTTGAGAGAGAGGAGGGGGAGGAAGAAATGTTCACTCCAACACGGGCAGAAATAATATCACAGTTTTCTCCAAAGGTAGAGAGAGAGGAGGGGCAAACAAGCAGTTTCATACCCAGACATTCTGAAAGGATGACAAAAAACAAGCCACCAGAGCGTTTTACTGTAGGGGAAGTAAAGGTTTGTTATGTAAACTGTGAACCACAAAGTTTTCAGGATGTATTGAAATTGCCTAAAACAGAGGCTGATAAATGGTAGAGTGCCATGGATGAGGAAATGCAATCCATGGCTGATAATAATGTTTTACAATCCACACATTTGCCTGAAGGTCAATGAGCTGTTGGTTGCAGGTGGGTATATAAAAGACTTTGTTATCTGGAAATGTGAAATACAAGGCTCGTTTAGTTGCCCAAGTTTATTCGCAGAGAAAGAATCTTGATTATTCTGAAACATTTGCTCCCACATTTACATCTGAAAGTGTAAGGTTAGCTTTAAAAGTAGCAGCAATGAGAAACTTAGAGGTAAATCATTTTGATATTACCAGGGCATATTTAAATGCAGAACTCAAAAAAACTATTTATATGATTGAGGCACCTGGATATGAGCGTAGTAAGCCAGGCATGGTTTACAAGCTTAAGAAGGTAATATATGATCTGAAACAGTCAGCCAGAAACTGGAATCAATGTTTAGATAATGCACTGCAAGCTGTAGGATTTTTAAGGAGTATTGTAGATCCATGTTTGTATACTAAAGGTATTGGAAAAGATCAAATTAGAGTGTTAACATTTGTAGATGACATTTGTGTACTAGCCAAGACAGGAGAGCTAATACAAGGAGTTGCTAAGCAAATAGGGAAAGAGTTCCAATGAAAGGATCTGGATAGTATAAAAAATTATTTAGGAGTTGATATTAAAAGAACTCAGGATGGAAGTTTCCTACTTAACCAGAAACAAAAAATAGTGCAGTTATTAAGAGATTATAACATGGAAGAATGTAAGCATGTTCAAACACCAATGGTTATAGATTTTCAGAAGGGTATAGGAACTACTGATTTTCAGGATCTAGATCTGTACCAGTCTGTAATTGGGAGTTTATTAGATTTCGCACAGTGGACAAGACCAGACATTGCCAATGCAGTGAACATTCTGGGAAGATTGGTGGAAAAATCAACAAATGATGCATGGCAAGCAGTCAAACGTATATTAAGATATCTTAACAGATAACTAGATAACTAGACAACTTAACTTAACAGATAACTAGAACTTAACAGATACTAGAATGTTATGTGGATAGTGATTGGGCTGGTGACACACAGGACAGGAAATCCACTACTGGTATTATCATTACATTTGGAAAGTCAATAATCACATGGAAGGCAAGAAAACAGGGGGCAGTAGCAGTTTCCACAGCTGAGGCAGAATTTGCAGCTCTTTCTCAACTATGTAATGAGGTAATTTGGTTCAAACAATTGCTTACTGACTGGGTATATCTGTAAAAGAACCTGTAACAGTGTATGAGGATTCACAAACCTGTATTCAAATGGCCAAAACAGAAAGGATGCATAATAGGAGTAAGCATGTAATGAACATGAATTTGAGTAAACTCTGGGAGACAGTGGAGGACAGGAAGGCCTGGCGTGCTATGGTCCATGAGGTCACGAAGAGTCGGACACGACTAAATGACTGAACAACAACAAAAATGTAGATATCAAATACTGTAATGTAAGAGAATGTGTGTATAATGGATTAATTGATCTTGTATACTGTGAGTCACAAAATTTAGCTGATTTGATGACTAAACCTTTATGTACACAAAGACATAAGAGCTTATCAGAACAACTGGGGATGATAAATCAGGGAAACATTCAGACGCAGTAAAATGGAGGGGTGTCAGAGTATGTAAAAAGAAATATATTTTATTCTTGAGATTTTACTGGTCTGGAATGTGCAAAGTAGATATCAGCGAGCGCTGGGTGAGATCATTGTCCTTGAGGACAGGACGATGCAATGCTAATGAGCTACACCTGTGTATAGGAATGACTCTGCAATATTAAATGTGTATGTATGTATGTGTATATATATATATATATATATACACACACACACACACACACACACACACACACACACACATACATACATACATACATATATATATCCTGTCTGAGAGATATTAAGTGTGGGGTAGTTTGTATGGAGCTGGTTAAGGATCGTGTCTGTATATATATCTGTGCTGTGTATAGTAAAGTCTGTATATACTCAAAGCAACAGACTCTGTAATTTTGTTACAGCAGCATAGAAGCAGCTTTTCTTTCACAGGAGCAGTGGACGATGCCAATTTTCTGAAACACACTCTGACAGGCCATCCCTTCGGAAAGACATGGAGGAATATGTTGCCCAACCTGTGCCATGGCCAAAAGAGTGGGGGGGGGAATGCAGAGGGCTATTGTAGAATGTGACAAGCCCCACCCAACCTTGGAAGCAGATTTTTGTTGTTGTTGTTGTTCAGTCATTTAGTTGTGTCCGACTCTTCGTGACCTCATGGACCATAGCACGCCAGGCCTTCCTGTCCTCCACTGTCACCCAGTGGACTTTATAGTAGATTTACCAGAGAGCCACAAAAAGGCAGTAGTTTGGGTAGTAACCAATTTATTTTCAAAGCAAGCCCATTTCATTCTGTGCACTAGTGTACCAAATGCAGGACAGCTAGCCAAGATGTTTGTGCAACACATTTATAGACTACACAGGACCCCTGAATGAATCATAAGTGACAGGGGCATACAAGTCACCTCCAAATTTTGGAGGGCATTCCTAAAGATGATTGGCATGGGACAAGGCTGAAGCTCCAGCCATCATCCAGAAATGGACAGAGGCTGTGAATGTACTAACCAAGTGTTGGAGCAGTACCTTAGATGCTATGTCAGCTATCAACAGTACGATTCGGTGGATCTACTTCCGTTGACTGAAGTGGCTTATAACAGTTCAGTACACAAGAGTATGGGGTTTCCTTCTTTATAAGTGGTGAACTGGCAAGATTTTGTGGCATTCCTGGAGTTACCAAAAGATAAAACCGAAATCATCCCATTGGATGAGTGGATGAAACGCATAGCTGACAGGTGGCCAACAATAGAGAGGGCATTGGAGGACGCCAAAGAAACTTACAAGAAATACGCTGACAGCAAAAGGGCACCAGAGTGGGAACTGAAAGTGGGGGAGAAGGTGTATTTATCTAAGAAGTTTCTAAAATCCTCACAAGCCTCAAGAAAGCTGGGTCCAAAATACGTGGGAACTTTCCCAACCACCAAAATTATCAACAATGTGACAGTACAATTACAGCTACCAAAAGTTTTGAGAAGAGTTTACCCCATTTTTCATTTTAGTCTGCTGAAACCAGTTAAAGATTCAGAACGTTGGCACCCAGAGCAACCCACACCGGTTCCAGTAATGGTTGACGGAGAACAGCTTGTTTGTTTGTTTATTTCATTTCTGTCAATGACCAGCAAAATTTAAAATAAAAAGAGACAAAGTACAATCAGAAAATACGATAATAAACTACAAACTAACAAAATATATCACATAATAATACAGCATTCACTCTGCTATTACTGTGTTAATACATTTGTTACCATTATGGGGTAAGCCTAGAACATTAGAAATTATACAATAAGAAATTATAACATAAAAGTAAAATTGTATATCCCCTGACAAATTATCAATTAAAATATTTCAATTTAAAAATATACATTTAAAATAGGGAATTATTTTTTCGTCTGGATTTGTCTTATTTTCATTGCAGCAACACAAAATTTGGCAACTGTACACGTAATATAAGGTTTTAAATCCTGAAGTAGATCATTCATGTAAAAATTATCTGGATACCCAGGGAGTTTTTCTATTAGGGGCTCAATGTAAATTGACCTGATATCCCTATAAAATTTACAGTGTAGCAGTACATGTAAAATAGTTTCTACTTCCATTTCACCGCATGGGCAGATGCGCTCAGTTACGGGGACTTTGTTGTATCTGCCTTGGAGTAGTGCAGATGGGAGAATATTGAATCTGGCTTTAAAAAATGCAATTCTCAACTTATGGAACGTTAGATTTAGGAGATACTGTATCTTGCTGGTTCCCATACGCCCCTGTTTATCCAAATTCTATTATGTTGTGGGAGCCTACTAAGTTCATTCTGTAACGCCATGTCCTTTATTCTTTGGGTGACTATTTGTTTGGCTTGATCATAGCCTAATGATATTAAGAAAAGAGGAGAGAGTCCATACGAAGCCAGCTTGTGTTCTACCGCTTGCTTCCAGGGTGAAGAGAAATTATCTACTAGGACTAAAGGAGTTAAACCATCTGGAAAAAAATGGATTTTTAGCCAATAATTTATCATCAGCTTCCAGGCCCTCACTTGAATTGATGGCATTCTTGTCTCGAGCCTTAACTGGGCGTTTGCTGTACCGTTGGGTGCGGCCAAAATTAATTGCAGGAATTTTGTTTGGACTGTTTCCTGCGGCACCTTCTTCTTTTAAATTCCTATCTGTGCCCCATAGAGAATTTGGGCCAATGTTTTGGCCTCAAAAAGTTTTAAACCCGCGGGTACTAATTGTCCTCCGCCAGTATAAAAAAAAGTTTAATGGCGTTCATTGACCTGAGGGCTGATTGGGCTACGTAGTTCTGGTGTGCATTCCAAATACCTTTTGAGTGGAAGACCACCCCAAGGTATTTAAATACATTGACCTGTTCTAATTTGTGCCCTTCTGCTATCCAGGAGTGCTGCCTTGCTCTCTTAGCAAAAACTAAATTTTTTGATTTATCAAAGTTGAGGACCAAGTGATTTTGTCTACAGTATCTTAATGTTGCTGCAATTGCTCTTTTCAATCCAGTGGGGGTTTGCGAAATTAAGGCAGCATCGTCAGCATATAGGAGTATTGAGATTTTACGCTGTGCTAAGTTGGGTGCATGAATATCCATATTATGTAAGAGGTCCACGAATGAATTAATATAGAGATTAAAAAGAGTGGGGGCAAGAATACAGCCTTGTCACACTCCTCTCTGCACATTTACTATGCCAGAGAGTGTCCCGAGAGTGTTACACCTCACTCTTATGGAGGAATTGGAATACAATTTCTGCATAAGGAAGAGAAGGCACCTGTCAATAGTTGTATTTTTTTAATTTTTCCCAAAGGACATTTCTGGAAATTGAATCGAAGGCTTGTTTAAAATCAAGGAAGGCTACAAAGAGGGTTGATTTCTTTCTGTACGTGTGTTTTTGTACTAGATGATGGAGTACCAGTATGTGATCTACTGTTGATCTCCCTTCTCTGAAACCTGCCTGTTCATCTTGGATTATGCCCTCTGACTCAATCCAGTCTTGTAATTTAAGATTTAAATGTTTGGCGTATAGCTTACTAACCACACTCAAAAGGCTAATGGGCCTGTAATTACATGGCTCGTTCTTGTTACCCTTTTTGTAAATTGGGACAATTATTGCCAAACCCCAGTCTTTTGGGATATGACCAGACTGGTCTATAAATGTGAACAGAGATGCTAGTAGTGCTGCCCACCAACTAGAGATCTTTTAATCATTTCAGGCATAACACAATCAGCACCTGGAGCCTTGTTGACCTTAAGAGATTCGATCAATCGAGATGCCTCTTGGACTGAAACTGGTGGCCAATTCTGTACTTGCTCCAGAGCAATCTGACTCACATTCTCAGTACTGGCTGGGTCAGCATATAACTCTCTAAAAAATTCCTCCCAAGCTTGAGTTGGTACCTGATTAAATGAAGCGGTCAGCGATTTTCCCAGCCCTCTGGTAATAGACCAGAAAAGGGGTGAATCTCTTGTCCTGACTGATTGAATAAGTTTCTGCCAGGACTCCTGCAGTGCTGATTTTTTCTTTTTTAAAAAAAGAGATTTATACTGAGATTTTAAGTTCTTTAAAAGATTTATTTGGTCCTCTGAGGGGAGGTTTTTACTATTTCTATAAGCCCTATTGTAAGCACTTTTCATCTGAGCACACTCCTGATCAAACCAATTTTTATTTTTCATACCCCAATTTCTAAGGTGTTGTTGTGTTCCTTTATAAAAAAAGTGATTTGAGGTTAGCCATTAACATTTCATAACATTCTAAATATGGTCTTTGGGAATTATTATTTAACAAATGTGCACGAATTTCTATAGTTTCTGGAGCTACCATCCAATTGCCCCTAGTGATTGACTTTTCCCTCTCCAATGTCCTTTTAGAAGGGAGTGATTCCCTTTCCCAATTCCTGCCCTTTTTCAAGCAGCCTATTCTTTTTCCTCCAGATTTTCTTTAAATGAAAGGTATTCTCGATTTTTTGAAACCTGAAGTGTGTCTTTTGAGTTCTTCATCAAGGAATAGCATCAAGACCAAGATCTTGTGCATGCAAAAATAAGATTATGACAGAGAAACAACCATAAAATATAGGGTATCGATATGATTAATTCCTTGAGCATTTCCTTAAATCTATTGATGTGCTTCAAGATTTATTGTTGTTGTTGTTCAGTCGTTTAGTCGTGTCCGACTCTTCTTGACCTCATGGACCATAGCACACCAGGCCTTCCTGTCCTCCACTGTCTGCCAGAGTTTACTCAAATTCATGTTTGTTACATCGGTGATGCTATCTAACCATCTCATCCTCTGCCGTCCCCTTCTCCTTTTGCCTTCAGTCTTTCCCAGCATCAGGGTCTTTTCCAGTGACTCCTCTCTTCGCATTAGGTGGCCAAAGTATGTATGTATGTATGTATGTATGTATGTATGTATGTATGTATTTATTTATTTATTTATTTATTTGATTTATCACCGCCCAACTCCCCCAAGGGGGACTTGAGCTTCAGCTTCAGTATCTGTCCTTCCAATGAGCAATCAGGGTTGATTTCCTTTAGGATTGACTGATTTGACCTCCTTGCAGTCCAAGGATCTCTTAAGAGTCTTCTCCAGCACCACAGTAAAAATATTTAACACAATAGCATTTTATGCTGTGGCAAAAATGATACTGTAATCTTGCTCACCTATCCATAGCTATCTGGTCAAACTGGAAAAAAGTAAGTAATTAGACTAAAGAATATACAGCAATAAAGGGAAGTATTAAGTAACTTATTGGATTAGAATCAGTATCAAAGGGAACTTGTAGAAAAGCTTGTTCCTGGTATGCAGTTACTTTATTTAGTGATTTATTTGTTTGTTTAGAAAACATATATGACTGCCCATCTCAGTAGATGTGATTCTGGGTGGTGTACAACTAAGAATTAAAAGAATGTCACAACCATTAAAACACTTAAAACAATCAACATAATCAAAATAAATAAAAAGCAAGATTTCAGGAAAATAACAGCCATCTACGTACAATACAATCATCGTGCAGGCTCCCCATGGGATCCCCAAGCTTGCTTGAAAAACCACGTTTTAAGGGCTCTCTGAAAGGCTAACAGGGGTGGGGCTAACCTCAACTTGGAGGGGGGGAATGATGTGCGTTAATAGCTCTTGAGGGAGGAACATCCTTGGGTTTTGCTGATGGGAATTCAGTGCCATTGGAAGGTCCTGGAATAGAACCTTCCATGGAGGAGCTGGGGGGAGGTCACACATCCCAGAGAATATGTGACCACAGCCAGTTTCAAAAGGCAATGGTGAGGGGAAACCCAGACAGCCGATCGTTAGCACCCATCAACTACAATCCACAAGGAGAGCCCTGAGCAAGACGGAGGAGGAGCGGGGCAGCATGCGCTGATGGCTGAAACTGACATCACTGCCAAAAGACTGACAAAGGGGGGAGGAATCAGTAAAACAAACCGCTTTGGCGGGAAAAGGCACTCAGATCTTTGAAACTGTTTTGGATTACTTGCTTCCTTATTAAAACTCTATCTGCAATGCTTGCATTGAGGAGTATTTATTAGGACATAGAATCTGAAACCTTAGAGAAAGATCTGAGTCCCGTTACATCAATTTTTCCCGAGGCTACTCCTGAAACTTCAGAGAGCCCCATATTTGAGAATTGATCCCACACTTTGGAAGACTCGAGAGCAACATGTCCCACGCAGAAGCGATGAAGGGACCAAGCTCATTGACACTGAGGACTGGGGAGGAATGGCCCAGCTCATCCAAGAGGGGAGAAACCATGCTGCAGGAGAGACAGACAACCTGCATCCAACCCAAGGCGGGGGAAAGGAAAAGAATACACAAGACCAAGGGAAGCGAACCAAGGAAACTCGTAGAACCCTCAACTCCACGCACCCAACCAGTGATGGTGGAATGGTCCCAAGGGATCAGAGCTGGTGTGCATCAAGCGAAAGGCAAGTGCACCTCAAAGCCGTTGATCACACAAACCCAAAGACTGGCGTCATTGGAGGACAGGACATCCCGCCTAGAGTCAGAGCTGGTGGCCATAAACCAGCAATTGGCGATGATCTGGACATCACTAGAAAAGCTCCTGCAACCCCAAGGGAGGATCGTAAAACCAACGGAGAATCCCAGCTCCCCCCCCCACATCTTCTGACACTGAATCCACCAAAGAGAGCGAGGGGGAGGAGCAGTACTCAGAGCCAGAGACAGGATCCCTGCCTCAGACAAGCCATGCGAGTAGCCAATTTTTCCCTCAACCAAATTTTATTTATTTATTTATTTATTTATTTATTTATTTATTTATTTATTTATTTTTGTATTTATACCCCACCTATCCCCTCCCTAACGGAGGACTCTAGGCAGCTTACATACATCATGTAAATAAACCCGCCTTGGTAACAGAACTAAGGACGAGGTTTGATGGAGACCCAAGCAAACTGGCTTCCTTCCTAAAACACGTTCAGGGTTTCATCGAAGAGTCAGAGGGGGCCTTTCCCAATGAGGAAGTGAAAGTGAGATACGTCTCCAATTTCCTTGACGGGAAAGCCACAATTCGGCTAATAACTTTGTATGATGGAACTTCCAGTTGGACATAGCAGTGTGACAGACAAGGTTTTCAGAGCTCTGAAGCCTCGCCCTAGCTGTTCTCCGTGTGCGGTGGTCTTTGGAGAAGAGGGACCACTGAAATATTCCCTCGGACAGAGGGAATTCAGAAGATTTACCAAGAGGGTCGTGGATTGCTGCTACCTTTGCCCTCTTGTTTTTCCATCACGAGAGGAGTGGGGGTTGTAACAGTGAAAAGCGACTAGAGGAAAACTTTTCAAGCTCTGCGGAGGGCAGTAAATCTCTAGGTAGAGAGACATTAGCACTAGCTGATCCAACTTCTTAGATCACCTAAAGGAGAGAGGGAGGGGGAATTTGTCTTTTCTCCTTCTCTCTTGTTTTTTTTTTTCTGTTTTAAATAACTTTCTTATTAATATCTAAGATCTAACTCTGGACATTGCTTGTGGATGTTGGTCAGTTGTTACTTTTTTTTCTTTGCCAAGGAAACGTTTATATGGGTGGAAATTAATATATGGACTTTGCCATGTTATGGATGGTTTTTTTTTTAATTTTGATTAAATTAAAAAGACTTTTTGATGGTAAAATGGTTTACCACATACAGTACTTGTGATTACAAGTGTTATTTACTTATAACTTTTCCTTGTTGGATTAATGGATTTGTTTTTTTTTGGGGGGGGGGGGTTATTTGAGCTTTCATTGAATATAAACTGCCTGAGAATTGTCTGGTTTGTTTACTGTCTCTTATAGTGTTTTGTCTATATTTTGGATTACAAATGTGTTGCTATGACGACAATCATCGGCTGACTTTTTTTCTCTCCCTTCCTCGCATTTCCCTTTGTGTTGAAAAGAGGAGGGGGGGATACAGAAATATTTCTACAATGGCCACAAGAGGGCGGAAAGAGAAAGACGTCAGGAGGCCCTCTTTAGAACCAACAGAAAGTTCTTCTGTGTATATGCAAAAGGTCTTGGATGCAATCTTAGCACTGGGTCAACAGGTGGATAGAAAATTAGAAGATATGAAAAAAGAACTGACCCAAGACTTAAAGCAACAGTTTAGGAAGGAAATTCAGAAAGTTAAAGAAGTTGTGGACAGTTTGTCAGTGGAACCTAAGGATACACAAGCAAGGGTACAAACGTTGGAATTTAAATCAGAGTTACTAAAGATATTGAGCAAAATCTAGATGCTATTGCATTAGCAGAAATGAGGGAGAAAGAATTTATATTGAGATGAAGGGCAGTTCCAGAACAACAAGATGAAAATACAAGGGAAATTATTGTTTCTGCTCTAGCCAAGCTATTAGAGATGAAAGAACAAGATCTTGATCTTGAAATAGATAAATTTTTTAGAGTTAACTCACATTATGCTAGAGAAAGAAAAGTGCCAAGAGATATATGGATACATTTCGTGAGAAAAGTTACAAGGAATCAAATTTTGAAAAAACATTACAATAGTGGATTGAATATAGCAGGAAAGAGAATAATTGTATTAAAAGAAATTCAATGTATTGTCAAACGCTTTCACGGCCGGAGTTTGACGGCTGTTTTGGGTCTTCCATGCTGTGTGGCCGTGTTCTGGAAGTTGTGGTTCCTAATGTTTCGCCAGCATCTGTGGCCAGCATCTTCAGAGGGCAGGAGCACAGATAGAAGCAAAATCTCTGTGCCCAGGTAGAGTGGCAATGTTCTATTTATAGAGCTAAATTATAGGAGATTAGGTGGGGTTTTTTGTTGTGTTGAAATGTTAACGAGTGGCTGATGTGCGTGATTAGCATGTTCATTGTGAGAAGTATTCCCATGTCCTGGTGGTTGGACTGAGTTCGTTGACCTTTTGCAGGCTGTGTTTTTCAGGACTGGTAGCCAGGTTTTGCTAATTTTTAAACTTTCTTCTTTTTTATTGTAACTGTGCTGGTGTTTGTGAATTTCAATGGCTTCACTGTATAATCTGGTGTAGTGGCTTTTGGTGTTGTCCAGTATTTCTGTGTTTTCAAATAGGATTTTGTGTCCCGTTTGCTTGAGAGCATGTTCAGGTACTGAAGATTTTTCTGGTTGCTGTAGTCTGCAGTGTGTTTTGTGTTCTTTTATCCTGGTGTGAATGCTTCATTTTGTGGTTCCAATGTATACTTGTCCACAGCTGCATGGTATGCGGTATACTCCTGCAGCGGTGCGGGGGTCCCTTTTGTCTTTTGCTGATTTTAGCATTTGTTGTATTTTTCTGGTGGGTCTGAAGACTGTTTGAAAGTTGTGTTTTTCCATCAGTTTTCCCATGCGGTCAGTGACTCCTTTGATGTAGGGCAGGAATACTTTGTTTGTGTGGGGCTATTTTTCTTCAGTTGTATGTTGTTTTCTTGGTTTGATGGCTCTTTTTATTTCATTCTTGGAATAGCTATTCGCCTGTAGGACCCAATTCAGATGGTTAAGTTCATTGTTGAGAAATTGGGTTTCACAGTTTCGATTAGCACGATCCACCAAGGTTTTGATCATGCCTCTCTTTTGTCGTGGGTGGTGATTGGAACTTTTGTGTAGATACTGGTCTGTATGGGTGGTTTTTCTGTATACTTTGTGTCCTAATTTGAGGTCTGGTTTGCGTATGACCAGCATATCTAAAAATGGAAGTTTGCCGTCATTTTTTTTTTCCATGGTAAATTGTATATTGGGGTGGATGCCGTTTAGGTGGTCCAGAAATTTCTCCAGTTCTTCTTCAGTATGACTCCAAATTGCGAAGGTGTCATCCACGAACCGGAACCAGACTGTTGGTGTAATGGGTGCCAATTCCAAAGCCTGTTTTTCAAAATGTTCTATGTATAAGTTTGCTATGACTGGGCTCAGGGGGCTTCCCATGGCAACGCCATCCATCTGTTCGTAGAACTCATTCTCCCATTGAAAGTAACTAGTTGTTAGGCAGTGTTGAAATAAAGCTTTAACATCTTCTGGGAAGATTTGCTTGATGAGTGCCAGGGTGTCCCTTACTGACACCTTGGTAAACAGGGAGACCACGTCAAAGCTGACCAGTTTGTCTGTGTGGCTGAGTTTTAGGGTGCTGATTTTGTTGATGAAGTGTCCTGAGTCTTTGATGTGGGATGGAGTCTGTCCGATGTGGGTCTGTAAAAGGGTTGCCAAATGTTTGGATAATTCATATGTCGGGGAGCCAATGGCACTTACAATGGGTCTGAGTGGGATCGAGTCTTTGTGGATTTTGGGGGGTCTGTATAGTCTAGGTGAGAGAGCTTCTGTCTTGCAAATACGTTGTAGTACTTTGGGATGCAGGGAGGAGCTCTTTATCAGTGGTGAGTGATGAGTGTAATTAGCATGTTCATTGTGAGAAGTATTCCTATGTCCTGGTGGTTGGACTGAGTTCGTTGACCTTTTGCAGGCTGTGTTTTTCAGGACTGGTAGCCAGGTTTTGCTAATCCCACCAAAAAAATACAACAAATGTATATACAAATCACTCTCATCAGCCACTCATTAACATTTCAACACACAAAAAATACCCCACCTAATCTCCTATAATTTAGCTCTATAAATAGAACATTGCCACTCTACCTGGGCACAGAGATTTTGCTTCTATCTGTGCTCCTGCCCTCTGAAGATGCTGGCCACAGATGCTGGCGAAACGTTAGGAACCACAACTTCCAGAACACGGCCACACAGCCCAGAAGACCCACAACAGCCATAAAAGAAATTCCTTTAAGAATATTAAGGAAAAGAAAAGATTACTCATTTCTTACAGATAAATTAAAACAACATGATATTTCATTTAGACTGGAGAGATTAGAAGGAGTAACTTTTATGTGTAAGGAACAAAGATTCAGATTAAATTCTATTTTAAAGGCAAGAGCATTTTTGGAGAGATATGGGGCAGATTTGAGTGATGGGCCTTCCAGATTTAAAGTTATACTATGCAGCATGTTGTTTAGTATGGCTTTAAAAATGGATTGTTTTGAAAAATGAAAAATTATTGAATTTAGAAGGTCATGATTTAAGATACGGATGGCATGGATATTTATGGTATGATAAAGTTAAAGTTAATGTGGACTTTAAAAATAATTATATTAGAAGATCTTTGTTAAAGATTTGGAATAAATACAGATCAACTCTATGTTACAAGGTGCCTTTATGGATTTCTACACAAGAAGCATTCTATCGAACTGAAACAAGAGATAAAGATAAATGGCTGACTTATAAGGATTTGCTAAAAAAAGAACAAGGCGAATACAAAATTAAATCAAAAGAACAACTTGCTTCGGAAGGATATACCTTTCAATGGCTTTCTTACATGCAGATTATAAAGAAATTTAAGTCAGATAAAAAGGATTTTGTATTTCAACAGAGTAAATCAGAATTTGAAATACAACTTTGTGAAACAGATGAACATTTAATTGCTAAAGTGTATAAACTATTGTTGAGAGGAGAAATGGTGGAAGAACAAGTTAAGGACTGTATGATTAAATGGGCACAAAACATTGGACATAACATACATATGCAACAATGGGAAAATATGTGGACTAAAGGTCTGAAATTTACCCTGTGTTATAATTTGAAGGAAAATTTCTATAAGATGATGTATCAATGGTGTATGACCCCTCAAAAACTTGCGAAAATATATGGGACTGTTTCTAACATTTGTTGGAAATGTAATAAACAAGAGGGGTCATTTTACCATATGTGGTGGACATGTAAGATTGCAAAGAAATTTTGGACCCAAATACATACATTGATGCAGAGTATATTACAAATACATGTTCTGTTTAAACCAGAATTATTTTTGTTGGGAGTATTGGATTTACAAATAGAAAAACATTTTGTTAGAATTATACAATATATGATAAAAGCAGCAAGACTTCTTTATGCACAATTTTGGAAAACCCAGACTTTACCAACAGTACAAGAGTGGATGTTAAAATTGATGGACATGGCAGAAAATGATAAATTGACTTGTTTATTGAAAGAAAACTCAAGTTATCAATATCTCAAAGAGTGGAAACCATTGATTGATTATTTGCGAAATGCAGGAGGGGTGAAGCTTACATGGGGTTTTGAAGAGTAGATTAAATATAAAAGAGTATATTAGACAAAGAATTATTTCTATGTATTGTATGAAAAACCAACATTTAAGGCAGATTTTTTTTATTTTCATGACCAGAAATAGATTGGAAGTTATCTAATTTTTATATCTTTTTCTTTCTTTTACTTTACTACGGTGGGATCAGTACTCCTACAGCGAGACGATAACAATGTCTTGAGACCCTGAGCATACATCTCTTGAAAATTTTCCAAAACAGAGAGACGATGGCATGTGTGGGAGAAAGAGGCTTTTGCAGTCCGCTACACACTAGCCAAATGGAGACATTTATTGGAGGGCTCCCCCCACCCCTTTGTAGTATGGACAGACCACCAAAACTTGCATGCCCTAAGGGAGCCAAGGAGATTGAACCCCAAACGAATACATTGGGCTGAATTCTTCAGTAGGTTCAACTTTACACTGCAGCACATCCCAGGGGAACAAAACTTCCTAGCGGACACACTGTCCAGACTACCCCAGCATGATGCACAGAGGGAAGTAATTACTGACACCATAATGTCTCCCAAACAATTAAACATGGCCACTAACCCGGCCCCACGTTATCAAGCCAGGCAAGCCACAATCACATGCAGCCATACCAAAAAAAACCCCCGCAGAGAATACTCTGGAAAGCCAATTGAAGGCAGAGGTATAAGCGGACCCCTGGTGGCAAACAAATAAAAATACCTTACAAGAATTAAATGGGTTTTGGTGGAAAGACAACATGTTGTATGTCCCTACAACACTACGTAAAAAGGTCCTAGAACAATGCCACGATGAAAGAACCGCAGGCCATTTTGGGTTTGTAAAGACTTTGCATTTAGTCTGCAGACAATTTTGGTGGCCAACGTTGAGAAAAGATGTCAAGGACTACATAACATCTTGCCCAGTGTGTGCTACAGCAAAAAAGGCACCAGGGAAACCCAAGGGACTATTGCAACCGTTAGCCAACCCTTCCCACCCATGGAAGCAAATCGCCATGGATTTTATTGTAATTCTACCAGAAAGCAAAAAACGAACTGCAATTTGAGTGGTGGTGGACATGTTCTCCAAACAAGGCCACTTCATTCCATGCAAGGGCATCCCAACAGGAAGCCAATTAGCAAAGCTCTTCATCCAACACATCTACCACACTCATGAGATCCCCAAGCGAATAATTAGCGATCGTGGCAGCACTTTCACATCAAAGTTTTGGAAAACCTTTTTGAACTCTATAATAGTTAAACAAGACATAAGCTTGGCATTCCATCCAGAGATGGATGGATTGACTGAACGATTAGTAGAGTAGAGTAGAATAGAGCAATATCTCAGGTGCTATATTAGCCACCATCAGGACGACTGTGTAGACCTACTACCCTTCGCAGAGGTTGCCTACAACAATGCCCTGCATCAAAGCACAGGATTTTCCCCTTTCATGGTCACCACAGGTCAGGAGTTTGTACCCATCCCGAACCTCCTCGCAGGGGCCCTAGAGAAAAATGCCAGCCCAGACACAACCTCCGCAACAGCAAAAGACTGGATCTTGAAATTAACAGCAACTTGGCCAGTCATGCAACAAACTCTATAGGAGGCAAAAGACTCATATAAAAATATGCGGATTGGAAACGGTGCCCTGAGTGGCAGCTGGAAGTGGGAATGAAAGTATACCTTTCTATAAAACACCTATGCACCACACAGCCCTCAAAGAAATTAGGATCAAAATATGTGGGACCGTTCCCAATAGTGAAAGTTATCAACCCAGTAATGAGACAGCTGCAATTACCAAAGAACTTCCGCAGAATTCACCCTGTATTTCTTTTTTTATATATATAAATTTTATTAAAGTTTTAAAATATACAAAGTTAAAAGTTAGAAATGAAACAAAAATAGAAATACAAATTAAAGAAAGAGAGAAAAAAGTGTAGAAAAGTAAAAGAAAGAAAAAGAAAAAGATATAGAAATTAGTTAACTTCCGATCAATCTCTGGTCATAGAAATAAAAAAGGTTTATCTTACATGCTAGCTTTTCATATAATATTCATAAACATTTCTTGTCTAATATATTCTTGAATCATTGGTAAAGTTTGATTTTTCCAATTTTGTGCATAAAGAAGTCTTGCTGCTGTAATCATATATTGCATGATTCTAATAAAATGTTTTTCTATTTGTACATCTAATATTCCCAATAAAAATAATTCTGGTTTAAATGGAATTCGAGTTTGTAATATGCTTTGCATAAATGAATGTATTTGAGTCCAAAATTTCTTTGCCACCTTACATGTCCACCACATATGATAAAAGGACCCCTCTTGTTTTTTTACATTTCCAACAAATGTTGGAAACAGTCCCATACATTTTAGCAAGTTTTTGTGGGGTCATGTACCATTGATACATCATCTTGTAAAAATTTTCATTCAAATTGTAACACAGTAAATTTTAATCTTTTATTCCACATATCTTCCCATTGTTGCATTTGTATATTGTGGCCGATATTTTTTGCCCATTGAATCATGCATTCTTTGACTTGTTCTTCCACCATTTCTCCTTTTAACAATAATTTATACATTTAAGCAATTAAATGGTCATCTGTTTCACATAATTGTTTCTCAAATTCCGATTTTTTGTTGTTGTTCAGTCGTTTAGTCATGTCCGACTCTTTGTGACCTCATGGACCATAGCATGCCAGGCCTTCCTGTCCTCCACTGTCTCCCGGAGATTACTCAAATTCATGTTCGTTACATTGGTGATGCTATCTAACCATCTCATCCTCTGCCGTCCCCTACTCCTTTTGCCTTCAGTCTTTCCCAGCATCAGGGTCTTTTCCAGTGAGTCCTCTCTTCGCATTAGGCGGCCAAAGTATTTGAGCTTCAGCTTCAGTATCTGTCCTTCCAATGAGCAGTCAGGGTTGATTTCCTCTAGGACTGACTGATTTGACCTCCTTGCAGTCCAAGGGACTCTTAAGAGTCTTCTAATTTAAATTTCTCTATAAGTTGCATATAAGAAAGCCACTGAAAAGTGTATCCTTCTAGAGCAAGTTCTTCTTTTGATTTAATAATGTAATGTCCTTGTTCCTTTCTTAAGAAATCCTTATATGTCAACCATTTGTCTTTATTTCTTACTTCTGTTCTATGAAATGCTTCTTGCGTAGAAATCCATAATGGTCTCTTGTAACATAAAATTGACTTATATTTGTTCCAAGTCCTTAACAAAGATCTTCTATAATGAAGTCAAAAAAGAAGTTTATAAATTAAGAGCCTTTGCTGACGACCTAGTCATTACCTTAGAGAACCCACTGGATGGGATTGAGCTACTGATGCAGAAATTGGAAGACTTTGGATCGTTAGCAGTGTTCAAAGTGAACTTACAGAAAACAAAAGTTTTGACTAAGAATATGGATTACCATCAACAAGAGAAATTGAGAGAAATGACGGGATATTCAATGGAGAAAAAAGTAAAATATTTGGGAGTATAGTTAACATCCAAATATGTCAAATTATTTCAGAATAATTATATTCCATTTAGGACAGATATTAAAAAAGATTTAGATTGTTGGGAAAAAATGCAATTATCATTATTAGGTATAATAATGATAATATCAGTTATTTTAAATGAATGTTTTGCCACGAATCTTATATCTTTTTCAAACATTACCTATATTGGCATCAGAGGCACCTTTTAAACAATGGCAGCGGGACATCTCTAAGTTTATTTGGCAAGGGAAAAAACCAAGAATAAAATATACAGTTTTGCAAGACTCAAAAGAAAGAGGTGGCCTAGGTCTTCTGGATTTGAAATTATACTATGCAGCTTGTTGTTTGGTATGGCTTAAAGAATGGATTGTTTTGAAAAATGAAAAATTATTGAATTTGGAGGGTCACGAATTACGATTTGGATGGCATGGATACCTGTGGTATGACAAAGCAAAAGTTAATGTGGATTTTAAAAATCACCCTGTATTTCATATATGTTGGTTGAAAAAAAACAAAGCATCAGAGATGTGGCATCTGGAACCTCCGGAGCCTCCTCCCTTAACAGTAAACGGAGAACCACACTTCAAAGTACACAGTATCTTGGACTCCAGACGCTGTAGAGGAAAGCTACAGTATCTAATTCACTGGAAACACTGTTAAAGTATTTGGTAAAGTTATTCTATGTAGAATCAAACGAATGGAATTTCACCACTATGAAACCCTGGCCTGGAAGGTGGAAATTTCCAAGCTCCTCTGCTGTAAGCGTTTTCCATAACAATAGATGTAAACAACAGATGGGCTTTCATCTAGCCAAAACAATTGAAAGTTATCAGTCCTTTTCCCATGAGAATAGTCTCTCGTAGGAAAGCTAATATGCAACACCGCCACCCCATGGCGGTTTATAGTAAGTACAACTGTTACTAAAATGTTAACCTGAAAAGTAGCCTTAGCCCATATTAGCCAATCAGAATTGTGAACCATGGGTATAATTCACCTATGAATCATGGGTACTCATCTCACTCATGCTTTTTCTATGCTTCTGTTGACTGCTATCTACATGTACTTTGTATCTGAACTGTAACTATGCCTGGTCTTTGCACAGACCATGATGTTTTCATTCCTCACTTCTGGTGATGGAACTCTGTGTATGCTTTTTTTCTTTCTTTTTGCAATAATGCACCATACATCCATTATTGCCTTATGCTATCAATAAAGATAGTGTTAGCCTTAAAACACGTTGTTTGGATTACTCTATGCCTGGAACCCCAATAGCCGCCATCACCCCACAGGTTATGGGCCCAGAGAGAAATTTGCGTTTTCTTTGCTGCGCTGGATCTGGCTGTAACAAAGGGGTTTGTTTTTGAGGCTGCATTTTGGAGTAAACGTGTTTTTTTTGAGTGGTCAGCATGGCTGCTGCAGGGCTAACTAGTCTGCCTTTTGAGCGTTTGAATGGCACAAACTACCAGACCTGGTGTGTGAAGATCAAGTCTTTCTTCCTAAAAGAAGGTTTGTGGAAGTATGTGAAAGACGCACCTCTAGCTGGTCCCATTACTGATGAAGTGCAGTTGTGTTTGGATCGTGCTTATGGCAATTTGATTCTGGGACTGGAATCATCGCAGCTACTGCATATCAGCAATCTGGACACTGCACATGCATGTTGGGAGGCTCTCAAAGCCCTTTATTCCAAGCAAACCTCTGCTGCCATCGTTGGTCTATCACGTCAGCTTTACAACCTGAAGCTGCAGCCCGGTGGATGACCATACTCGCTATATGTTTTGTTATTTGCTCAAATCTAAAGCAGAGGCTCTTGCTCGCTTTAAGGAGTTTGTTGCAATGGTGGAGAGAAACTATGGCTATCAAGTAGGTCAGTTTCAATCGGATTGTGGAGGAGAGTTCCTAAGTCATGAGTTCCAGAATTGGCTTCGAAGGAAAGGAATCTCCCATAGACTTGCCAATGTTGGTGTTCCTGCTGAGAATGGAATAGCTGAAAGGACGATTGGTGTTGTTAATACCATTAGAAATAGCCTGATGTTAGATGCCCAGGTGCCAGCCTGTTTTTGGGGTGAGGCTACCATGACTGCAGTGTATCTAACCAACAGGGTGTGGAATTCAGCTGTCAATGAAGTTCCTTACTTCCTTTTGTTTGGCAAGCGCCCTTCGCTGAAGCATCTGCATGTTTTTGGAAGATTAGCGTATGTTCACATCCCTAAGTCTCAGCGAAGGAAGAACCAGCCAAAAGCACAATGCTTAAGGTTTGTTGGTTACTCCTCTAGATCTAAGGGTTACCATTTTTCTGCAGGCTATGGTCATGTGGTAGTGTCCAGAAGTGCTAATTTTGAGCACCCTACTGGTTGGGATAGGTTGAATGCTAGTTCAGGGGTATTGTTGCAATCTAGTGCACAGCCAACTGTCCATGCTCCTGTGGCTGGACAACAACCAGTTCAGCTGCCTTCTGGTTCCCAGTCTCCTAGTGTGGTAAGAGGGTCCCCTCAGGTGAAGGAAGAGGAAATTTCACCTGAGCAGGTTCAGGACCTGAAGGGGGAATCAGGTAGTGAAAAGGCACAGGACAGTGATGAGGAAGAGGCAGTGGTAATTCCTCGTAGGTCTGCACGTTCCACAAAGGGTGTGAAGCCTGACAGATTTGTGATTCAGCAGGTGAGAGTGTGTCAGATTACCTGTGAACCTCAGTCTTTCCAGGAGGTGTTGCTTCTGCCTGTTGAAGAGCAGGAGAAGTGGAACACAGCAATGGATAAGGAGTTTGAGGCATTAGTGAATCAAAAGGTGTTTGAGGTCACTGACTTGCCCACATCCCAGAAAGCTGTTGATTCCAGATGGGTTTTCAGAAAGAAGCTTCTTCCTGATAATACAGTGCAGTACAAAGCCAGGCTTGTTGCTCAGGGGTTTTCACAAGAGAGGTTTTTGAACTATGATCTCACATATGCACCCACAGCTAGACCAGAGTCTTTACGTATGGTACTTTCTCTGGCTGCACAGCGTGAACATGTTGTCCATCATTTTGATGTTGACACAGCATATCTGAATGCAGAGCTCCCTGAAACAGTGTACATGAAGCAGGCTCCTGGCTATGCTTGTGGCAATTCTCAGAAGGTGTACAGACTGCGCAAGGCGCTTTATGGATTAAAGCAGGCCGGTCGCTGTTGGCATCAATGTTTAGATAAGGCTTTGATGGAGTTAAAGTTTAAAAAGTCAGTTGCTGATCCTTGTGTGTATGTATGAGGTTTTGGAAGTAATTACACGGTGTTGCTAACGTATGTTGATGATTTTTGCCTAGCAACTGGTTCTTTGTACCTTGTACAAGAGTTTGCAACACAATTAAGACAGTACTTTCAATTAAAAGACCTAGGTGAGCTGAAATACTATCTAGGTGTTGAAGTCACTAGAGCTCAGAGTGGTGAATTCTATCTGAGTCAGAAGAGAAAAATTGATCAATTGTTGAGTCAACTTGAAATGTCAAATGCAAAACCTACCAAAACACCAATGACTCTTGATTTCCTAAAGAGTGACACATGTGAGGAAGTTTGTCCTCAACCTGCATTGTATCACTCTGCTGTAGGAAGCTTGCTACACTTAACACAATGGACACGTCCTGACGTAGCTTACTCAGTTGGAGTACTCAGTCGTAAATTTGCCAAACCATCCATGCGAGATTGGCAAGGGTTAAAAAGGGTCCTGCGTTACCTTAAAGGCACAGCTGATTTTTGTCTTAAAATATCAGCCACCAAGGCTGAAATGCCTAAGATTTATGTTGACAGCTCTTTTGCAGAAGAGGGAGACAGAAAGTCTGTGAGTGGTTTTGTTTATTTTCCAATGCACCCATCGCCTGGAGGGCAAGAAAACAGAGTTCAATAGCCGTTTCAACGTGCGAGGCCGAATATAGCGCCCTCAGTGAGGCAATAAATGAATTACACTGGTGTAAACAACTGTTTGGAGATCTTTCTGTAGATATACCCTCACCAATGACAGTGTATGAAGACTCACAATCATGTATTTCACTTGCTCTTTCTGAACACGTGAAAGGGAGGACAAAATATGTTGATGTGAAATTCAAAAATGTAAGACATGCAATTCAGGAAGGGTTTATCCAGTTAGAATATTGTCCTTCTGAACTAAATGTTGCTGATATCTTCACAAAAGCTCTACCTCTTGATAAGCATATTGCCATGGTTACCAAGTTGGGACTAGAACAAATGTGTCTGAAATAAAATCATTAGTGTCTCTCTGTGCTTGTAAAAGTTTCCCCCCACAGCATTTTGAAATTCATTCGGAAGGGGTATTAAAGTATTTGGTAAAGTTATTCTATGTAGAATCAAATGAATGGAATTTCACCACTATGAAACCCTGGCCTGGAAGGTGGAGATTTCCAAGCTCCTCTGCTGTAAGCGTTTTCCATAACAATAGACATAAACAACAGATGGGCTTTCATCTAGCCAAAACAATTGAAAGTTATCAGTCCTTTTCCCATGAGAATAGAGTCTCGTAGGAAAGCCAATATGCAACACCGCCACCCCATGGCGGTTTATAGTAAGTACAACTGTTACTAAAATGTTAACCTGAAAAGTAGCCTTAGCCCATATTAGCCAATCAGAATTGTGAACCATGGGTATAATTCACCTATGAATCATGGGTACTCATCTCACTCATGCTTTTTCTATGCTTCTGTTGACTGCTATCTACATGTACTTTGTATCTGAACTGTAACTATGCCTGGTCTTTGCACAGACCATGATGTTTTCATTCCTCACTTCTGGTGATGGAACTCTGTGTATGCTTTTTTTCTTTCTTTTTGCAATAATGCACCATACATCCATTATTGCCTTATGCTATCAATAAAGATAGTGTTAGCCTTAAAACACGTTGTTTGGATTACTCTATGCCTGGAACCCCAATAGCCGCCATCACCCCACAGGTTATGGGCCCAGAGAGAAATTTGCGTTTTCTTTGCTGCGCTGGATCTGGCTGTAACAAAGGGGTTTGCCCAATAGCCACCATCACCCCACAAACACTTGCCTCCCAGCTTCAACAAATGGGTAGAGCAGCAGCACGTTCAAGCACCAAAACTGATTGCTCAATTCCAAATGGCCTGACAAACCTAAGTAACATGTACATAATTATGAATGCCCATATTAACTTGTTTCTCGTTGCAGGTTGGTAGCTCAAGACACTGAAACGCACATTGGTTGGCAGTCGCCTGTATTTTACTATATATATAATTTTTATTATCGTATAAAGTTACCTTTAAAAGTATCTTTTACTGTATAAATCTACCTTTAAATGTATTTTGGGGGAGCAGTAAAAATATTTAACACAATAGCATTTTATGCTGTGGCAAAAATGATACTGTAATCTTGCTCACCTATCCATAGCTATCTGGTCAAACTGGAAAAAAGTAAGTAATTAGACTAAAGAATATACAGCAATAAAGGGAAGTATTAAGTAACTTATTGGATTAGAATCAGTATCAAAGGGAACTTGTAGAAAAGCTTGTTCCTGGTATGCAGTTACTTTATTTAGTGATTTATTTGTTTGTTTAGAAAACATATATGACTGCCCATCTCAGTAGATGTGATTCTGGGTGGTGTACAACTAAGAATTAAAAGAATGTCACAACCATTAAAACACTTAAAACAATCAACATAATCAAAATAAATAAAAAGCAAGATTTCAGGAAAATAACAGCCATCTACGTACAATACAATCATCGTGCAGGCTCCCCATGGGATCCCCAAGCTTGCTTGAAAAACCACGTTTTAAGGGCTCTCTGAAAGGCTAGCAGGGGTGGGGCTAACCTCAACTTGGAGGGGGGGAATGATGTGCGTTAATAGATCTTGAGGGAGGAACATCCTTGGGTTTTGCTGATGGGAATTCAGTGCCATTGGAAGGTCCTGGAACAGAACCTTCCATGGAGGAACTGGGGGGAGGTCACACATGCCAGAGAATATGTGACCACAGCCAGTTTCAAAAGACAATGGTGAGGGGAAACCCAGACAGCCAATCGTTAGCGCCCATCAACTACAATCCACAAGGAGAGCCCTGAGCAAGACGGAGGAGGAGCGGGGCAGCATGCGCTGATGGCTGAAACTGACATCACTGCCGAAAGACTGACAAAGGGGGAGGAATCAGTAAAACGAACCGGTTTGGAAGGAACAGGCACTCAGATCTTTGAAACTGTTTTGGATTACTTGGTTCCTTATTAAAACTCTATCTGCAATGCTTGAATTGAGCAGTCTTTATTGGGACATAGAATCTGAAACCTTACAGAAAGATCTGAGTCCCATTACATCAATTTTTCCCGAGGCTACTCCTGAAACTTCAGAGAGCCCCATATTTGAGAATTGATCCCACACTTTGGAAGACTCGAGAGCAACATGTCCCACGCAGAAGCCATGGAGGTTCCAAGCTCATTGACACCAAGGACTGGGGAGGAATGGCCCAGCTCATCCAAGAGGAGAGAAACCATGCTGCAGGAGAAACAGACAACCTGCATCCAACCCAAGGCAGGGGAAAGGAAAAGAATGCACAAGACCAAGGGAAGTGAACCAAGGCACCTCGTAGAACACGCACCCAACCGCCGATGGCTGAAACTGACATCACCATTGAAAGACTGACAAGCGAGGGAGGAATCAATAAAACAAACTGGTTTGGCGGGAACAGGCAATCAGATCTCTGAAGCTGTTTTGGATTACTTGGTACCTTATTAAAAATCTATCTGCAATGCTTGCATTGAGCAGTCTGTATTGGGACATAGAATCTGAAACCTTACAGCCATCCCAATCTACCCTTGCCATTTTTCACATCAGGGGGTTTCTGCTGTCTTGGAATAGATTTGTGTGTAATCAACAAGGGGAAAGCTCTTCTTTGATTTCTTAAAGGTAGAAAGTATATATCTGGGAACACAGCCTCAGGAAGGTTTGATGGTGCTTCAAATCATTCCAATGACAGGTTTACCCAGAGCAGTCCAAGACCTAATCACTTTGTTTAAACAACATGCAAAGAGTGATGGATTTTGATATTGTGTGTGTGTGTGTGTGTGTGTGTGTGTCTTGAGGAAACAGAAGCACAATTGGGGTTGTTGAACATAGAGCAAGAAATTATTACACAGTGCTATTGTGCAACAGTGTCAGGGTTATAGTGAGAATCCTGACATTTGCCTATGTATAATTAGACTGTGTTGTGTGGGGAGGGGGAAGACAATCCAGGAGCTGTGTCTAACGCCAGAAACTGTGGAATGCATTGTCAATGTTGTCCACCTGCAGGAGTCTGGAGGGGGTGAGCGCGGAGTGAGAAAGTAATGATCATTGACATTGACATCATGGACATGAAGAAACTGGCACGAAGGGGGAGAGCTAAGTTTGAGTGTTTGGCAGGAAACCATCATTCGGATCTTTGGGAGTGCTTTGATTTACATGTATCCTTAATAAAGCTTATTCTGCATTTCAATGAATTGCATGGAGAAGTGTTTATTGGGACATTGAAGTCAGGGTCCCGAAGGAAGAGAAGCTGGTTGCATTCAAGCTACAAGGTGATCGGAAGAAAAAACCAAAGAAGGGAGACCTGGAAGGCAGTGGTGATGCCGCTGAGATCCTTGTGATGTGAACCCCAAAAACCCGAGCAGAGTGGTCCATGCAGATTGGAGGCGATGTGAAACCTGAAATTGGCAAATGAACTGCAAAGCAACGCGTCACTCAAGCGCAAAGGGTGGCTTCCCTAGAAACGAAAATGTCCTGAATGGATTTTGAATTAGAGACCATAAGTCAACAGATAGCAATGATAAACAAGACTCTGCAATAAATCTTACAGAAACCAAGACAGAAGTAAAGCTGCCCAAAGAGGTGCCAGCACTACGATGACATTGGCTGAAAGCGATGGCTCGGATGGAAGTGAAGAAGAGGAAGAAACCTCTGAACCTGAGGAGTGCTTCAGTCTTCCAGCTCAAAGCGTACCTCCAAAGGTGAGAACGCCTTCTATCAAAGTTAAACCTATTACTGTTAATAAATTAAAGATGCTATTTGATGGCAATCCAGAGAAGCTCGCATGTTTCATGACTCATGTCAGAGGGTTTATGGAGGAGTTTGAAGAATGCTTTGCCAACGAAGATGCTAAGGTGAGGTATGTGTGTCGAGTTTTTTGGAAGGAGAGGCAGCAAATTGGCTGGTAGCAATGCATGAAGCGAAGGCTAAAGAACTACTAACATTTAGCTCTTTCATGATGGCATTGCGAAAACGGTTTGAGGATACCTTATCAAAGATGTCTGCCAGAGCTGAGTTGCAGAATCTAAGGCAAGGAAATCGCACTGTGGCAGAGTATGCCATGGAGTTTAGAAAACTCATAAGCAGATTACCAGATTGGCCAGAAACTTTCCAAATTGAGTATTTTCAGATGGGTCTGAAGCCAGAAATCCTTGAGATGGCAGCCGGAGGAGGGGATCCTGAAACCATAGACGAGTGGATCCAATTGGCAGGGAAGGCAGAAAACACCAAACTATGCATAAAGTTGTATAGACAGTTTCAAATACTACCTAGAAGAGTTACGGAGGTTGCAAAATCATCTGAAAAGGTGGTTAACCAGAAAACCTGGGAAGAGGAAAAGGAACGTCGAGCAAAAAGTGGAGTGTGTTTTAAATGTGGCAAAGAAGGCCATTGCATTAGTAATTGCCCCCAAAATAATTACATTCCAAAAAAGAAACCAGAGCCTAAAGGAGCTAAACCACCTCAGCCAAAAAGGTCAGAAGAAATCCAAGATGGCGGCCGCAAGTCATCGTGGCCGATTACCGCTCCGGGAGAAAGCCACAGAAACCCTGTGAAAAAACCCCGAAAATTCACCTTTGGGGGTCTAGTGAGGTGGTGTTGTCGGTGGGTGAGTGGCTTTCTCTGGGGGGAGTGTTGGGGTGAGCCCTTGTGTCCAGTCGGAGCCTCCGTGGAATGGCGTAGGGAGGCGAGCGAAGGGGCGAGCCCAGCGAGCAGCCGGAGACTCTGTAGGCTGCCGAGGTCCGTGGGAAGCTGGAGGCCGCAGAGACTGTGGGGTTCGAGTTGGGCCGGTGGAGCTGGCAAGGATCTGTTGCCCGGTGCCCGGTGCCCACCGAGGGTTGGAGACTGCAGGGGGCTGCCGAATGGTAGCTGGAGGCTGGAGATTTTTGATTGCTTGTCTTTGAGCTGGGGCCGGCGGAGCCTGCAGAATCCAAAGACTATCGTGGTCTGCTGGAGGCTGCCAGAGGCCTCTCTGTTTTCGATTGCTGGAGGCTGGAGGCTGGAGACCATCGGAATTGGAGCTAGGCCAGTACAGTTGGTGGGGGCCTAGCGGAGCCATCACAGCACGGAGGGGAGCCCGGTTGAGGCAGCGGACTCCTGGACTTTTTTCCTGGGCCGACTTCTAGAGGGGGTTCGGAGGCTTCCGATGTTGGAGTGGACTGGAGTTGGTGGAGAGCCCTGCGGCCCTGGAAGGCGCAGAGGCTGGACAGATAGCCCAGGAGACCAGGGCGTACGAAGAACACGGACTAACTCCCATAAAAATTCTGGATGTCGTCCCATTTAAGGTAAGGTGGCAGAGGGTTCGTAGGGGTCCCTTGGTATGAATGTGGACCCCCCCCCGGGTGAGAGACGAGGAGGGGGAGCCAAGATTGTATGGGTATGTAAGAGTATCCCCTGGGTGAGAGCCAGGTGGGGTAGGAGTGACTGTTGGTGGGTGTTGGTACCTCTCCCTGACCAGTGAGAGAAGTTGAGGGAGAGGTACAGAGTGTGAGTGGGGGTGGTGCTGGACCCTAACAGTGCCGAGAGCGAGAGCTGGTGCACTGGGGGGTCTTGTCACTGCCTGACATTGTGTGGGACTGGATGATGGATGAATGGGATAAGGGACCCTTGATTAAGCCCAGGAATTCCGGAGGTCTGGGAGTGGAGGCTACTAGGCCAGAGCCAGGAATCTCTGGGGGCTGTATGGCGGGCTATTTGATTCAGGTGGTGACGGGCAGGGGACGGTATGACAGGAACCGGAGGGCAGGCCATCATCGGGGAAGGCGCCCCCAGTGTTTGCTACCGGTGGCGCGTTCCGGCCCCCCGTGTTCATACCCAGGCCCTGGTAAGCAGATCCTCATGGGCTCCGGTCTCCGACTGCTGCTGCTGAATGCCAGGTTGGTGAACAACAAGGCCCCCCTTATAGGTGATCTAATCATAGAGGAGGGGGCCGACCTGGCGTGTATTACCGAGACCTGGCTGGGCCCAGAGGGGGGAGTAGCCCTCTCCGAGATATGCCCAGCCGGGTTTTGGGTGTGGCATCAGCCGAGATACCGGGGCAGGGGAGGAGGGGTGGCAGTTGTCATCTGAGAGTCCCTTGTGGCCTTCAGGGACCCTGCTCCACAAGTGACCAGGTGTGAGACCCTGTTTTTCAAGTTGGGTTCACGAGAACAGTTGGGAGAGTTGCTGCTGTACCAGCCTCCCTGCTGCGTAGCAACCTCCCTGCCTGAGCTGCTCGAGGCTGTCTCGGGGTTGGCGGTGGAGTTCCCCAGACTTATGGTTCTGGGGGACTTCAATCTGCCGTCTCTGGGACGGTCCTCGGAGGCGGCCCGGGAGTTCATGGCTACCATGGCAGCTATGGGCCTCTCTCAGATTATTCGTGACACGACTCGTGACAGTGGTCTCACCCCGGACTTAGTTTTCTTGTCTGAGCAGTGGCAATGTGATCTGAGGGGAGAGTTACTTCTTTCCCCATTGTCATGGTCAGACCACAACCTGGTGACCCTGAGACTCTCTTGTGCTACCCCACTCCGCAGGGAGGCGGGACCCATTTCATTGGTCCGCCCCCGGCGACTGATGGACCCAGTGAGGTTTCAGAAGGAGCTGGGGGTTATTCCCGAGGACTTGCTTCACGCTCCAGTGGAGGTCCTGGCCGCAGCCTGGAATAAGGCAGCGGCCGGAGCCCTGGACAAGATCGCGCCTATGCGACCTCTCCGGCCCTACTCGACCCGCTGCTCTCCGTGGTTCACGGAAGAGTTAAGGGCTTTGAAGAGGGTTAAGAGACGTCTAGAGCGCCGCTGGAGAAAGACGAAGACTGAATCTGACCGAACACAAGCTAGAGCCGCAGTTAAGGCCTACCTTGTGGCGGTAAGAGCGGCGAAACGTGAATATTTCTCCGCTCTTATGGCGTCCGCAGAATGCCGCCCGATGGCCCTTTTCAAGATTACAAGATCACTTTTGGGTCGGGAGCAGGGGGAGACCCACTTACAGGGCCGTTCGGAAGAGTTTTCTGAGCATCTGCAGGACAAAATCGCTCAGATTCATTCCAAGTTGGACTCCAAGCGTGAGACAAGATCTGGGGAGATGCCAGGGGCTCGTACTTACCAAGTTATCTGGGAACAGTTTGATCGTGTTGCGCCTGATGAAGTAGACAGGATCCTCCGGATTGTAAACGCCACCACATGCCAGCTTGACCCATGTCCCTCCTGGCTGGTGAAATCAGCTAGTGAGGTGACATGCGGCTGGGTCCAGGCGATGATTAATTCGTCCTTGAGTGAGGGGGTGTTCCCGGCTGCCTTTAAGGAGGCGCTGGTGCACCCCCTCCTCAAGAAACCTTCCCTGGACCCTACAATCCTGGGCAATTTTCGCCCAGTCTCCCACCTTCCCTTTTTAGGAAAGGTGGTTAAGAAGGTGGTGGCGTTGCAACTCCAGAGGATTCTGGATGAAACGGATTATCTGGACCCCTTCCAGTCAGGTTTCAGGCCAGGATATGGGACGGAGACCGCATTGGTCGCACTTATGGATGATCTCTGGCAAGAGCGGGATGGAGGGAGTGCATCCATCCTTGCTCTCTTAGATCTCTCAGCGGCTTTCGATACCATCGACCACGGTATACTTTTGGGGCGGCTCGAAAAGTTGGGGGCGGGCGGCGTGGTTTTGCGCTGGTTCGCCTCCTTTCTCCAGGGCCGTTCCCAGTCGGTGTTGATAGGGGAGGAGAGAGCTGACCTGCGACCCCTGACTTGTGGGGTGCCGCAGGGGTCGGTTCTCTCTCCACTCCTATTTAACATCTACATGAAGCCACTGGGCGAGATCATCCATCACCACGGGATGAGGTATCACCAATATGCTGATGATACCCAGTTATACATCTCCGTCCTGGGTGAAGTAAGTGATGCGGTCAATGCCTTATCTCAGTTCCTGGAAGCTGTGGGGGTCTGGATGGGGAACAACAGGCTTCAACTGAACCCTGGTAAGATGGAGTGGCTGTGGATTGATGGCCCCCCTGGATCCGGGAAGTTGTCATCTTTGGTTCTGGGGGGGGGGGTTGCACTACCCCACTCGGATCCAGTGCGGAATCTGGGGATCCTCCTGGACTCGCGACTCCTGCTCGAAGAGCAGGTGGCAGTTGTGGCCAGGAGGGCCTTTGCACAGCTGCGAGTTGTGAGCCAGTTACGCCCTTTCCTGGATCGGGAGGCCCTCCGAACAGTCACTCACACCCTTGTCATCTCCCGTATAGACTATTGTAATGCGCTCTACATGGGGCTACCCTTGAAGAGTATCTGGAAGCTTCAGCTGGTGCAGAATGCAGCAGCGCGAGCAGTTATGAGTGCCAGAACATTGGCACATGTAACACCTCTGCTACGCGAGCTGCATTGGGTGCCAGTTTGCTTCCGGGTCCAATTCAAGGTGTTGGTGATTACCTTTAAAGCCCTACATGGCATAGAACCAGGGTACCTGAGGGACCGTCTCATCCCGATAACGTCGACCCGCCCCACCCGTACATGCAGAGAGGGCATGCTTCGGACCCCCTCAACAAGAGAATTCCATCTAGCGGGGTCCAGGAGGCGTGCCTTCTCTGCGATAGCGCCCGCCTTGTGGAATATTCTGCCCCCGGAGGTGAGACTGGCCCCCTCCCTCCTGGCCTTTCGGAAGGCCCTTTAGACCTGGCTTTGCCACCTGGCCTGGGACGACGGAGGTGGTAGTTCCTCCTGGGGTTGGCTGGCCCCATAGCTCCACTATCTATTCTGCGGATCCAAGCCCATCCCGGATTTTATTTTATTATGTTTTGTTTGTGTTTTTAGATATTTTGTATAGTTTTTAAATTTTTATTTATTGTAACCCGCCCAGAGTCCCTTGCATGGGAGATGGGCGGGGAATAAATTTGAATAATAAATAAATAAATAAAATAAAAAGAAAAGGAGCTGCCATAGCAATCGAGCAGCCAAGCAAAGTGGATTTATTCAGAGGAGAAAACGACTCTACAGATGAAGAATTTTGCTGGCGGGAAACTCCAACTGCCTGTCCTGAGATGCACCAGTGGACAGCCATTTGCAGATAGGCGCGCAGATCCACTGGTGAGTGGTGATTGTCCAACCATGCAAGTGAAGGTAAAAATCGAGACTTTGGATGGGAGGGAGCAAGCCAGCTTATTGGCTATGCTGGACTTAGAGTGTTCCAGGTGCTTAATTCACCCAGCCATAGTGACTGGAGTAAGACTAAAATTATATATGCTTTTTTTTTTAATAAGTTTTATTAGATTTTTAAATATACAAAGCTAAAAGTTAAGAATGAAATGGAAATAGAAATACAAATTAAAAGAAAAAGAAAAGAAAAGTGCAGTAAAGAAAAAGAAAGAAAGAAAAAGACAAACAAAGAAGTTGGATAACCTCCGATCCATCTATGGTGATAAGAATAATATAGATAGTTTGTTTTTACATGCTGGTTATTCATATAACATTCATATATTTTTCTTATCTATTATATACTATTTATATATAATCTAATCGTCAAAACCCCATGTTAGCTTTACTCCTCCTGCTTTTTGCAAATAGTCCATCAAAGGTTTCCACTCTTTAAGAAAGTAACAATTTGAATTGTCTTTTAATAAGCAAGTCAATTTATCGTTTTCTGCCATCTCTAATAATTTCAACATCCATTCCTGTATTGTTGGTACACTTTGGTTTTTCCAGTTTTGTGCATATAAAAGTCTTGCTGCTGTGATCATGTATTGTATTATTCTAAAAAAATGTTTTTCTATTTGTACCTCCCAAATTCCGAGTAAAAAAATTTCTGGTTTAAATGGTATTCGTATCTGTAGTATATTTTGCATCAATGAATGTATCTCAGTCCAAAATTCTTTTGCAATATTGCAAGTCCACCACATATGGTAAAAAGACCCTTCTTGTTTTATACATTTCCAACATAAGTTGGAGGTGTTCCCATACATTTTTGAGAGTTTTTGTGGGGTCATATACCATTGATACATCATCTTATAGAAGTTTTCTTTTAGGTTGCAACATAACGTAAATTTTAATCCTTTATTCCACATATCTTCCCATTGATGGAGTTGTATATTGTGGCCAATATTTTTCACCCATTGAATCATACAATCTTTAACTTGTTCCTCTACCATTTCTCCTTTTAACAATAATTTATACATTTTAGCAATTAAGCGTTCATCATTTTCACATAGTTGTATTTCAAATTCTGATTTAGTTTGTTCAAATTCTAGATTTTTTTTGTCTAGTTTAAATTTCTCTATGAGTTGCATATAGGAGAGCCATTGAAAAGTATATCCTTCTTGAGCAAGTTCTTCTTTTGATTTTATCACATAGTGTCCTCGTTCTTTTTTTAGAAAGTCCTTATATGTCAACCACTTATCTTTATTTCTTACTTCTGTTCTATAAAAAGCTTATTGCGTGGAAATCCATAAAGGTCTCTTATAACATAAAGTTGATTTATATTTATTCCAAATTCTCAACAGGGATCTTCTAATATAGTGATTTTTAAAGTCCACATTAATTTTAGCCTTATCATACCACAGATATCCATGCCATCCAAATCTCAATTCATGACCTTCCAAATTTAATAATTTTTCATTTCTCAAGACAATCCATTCCTTAAGCCATACCAAACCACAAGCTGCATGGTATAGTTTCAAGTTCGGGAGTCCTAAACCACCTCTTTCTTTTGAATCTTTCAAGACTTTATATTTTATTCTTGGTTTTTTCCCTTGCCAGATGAATTTAGAAATGTCTTTCTGCCACTGTTTAAATGGTTCCTCTGATGTCAGTATAGGTATTGTTTGAAAGAGATATAGAATTCTTGGTAATATATTCATTTTAATCGCTGATATTCTCCCCAATAATGATAGTTGTAGTTTTCCCCAATGATCTAAATCTTTTTTAATATCAATCCAAAGTGGGATATAGTTATTTTGAAATAATTTAACATTTTTCGATGTTAAATAAACTCCCAAATATTTTACTTTTTTCTCCAAAGAAAATCCTGTAATTTCTCTCGATTTCTCTTGTTGGTGATAGTTCATGTTCTTAGTCAAAACTTTTGTTTTCTGTAAGTTAATTTTGAACCCTGCTAATGACCCAAAGTCCTTCAATTTCTGCATCAGTAATTCAATTCCATCCAGTGGATTCTCTAATGTAATGACTAGGTCGTCTGCAAAGGCTCTTAATTTGTAAACTTCCTTTTTAACTCTAATACCATGAATACCATCATCCTGTCTGATATCTCTAAGTAGAACTTCTAAGACCAATATAAACAAAAGCGGAGATAAAGGACAGCCTTGTCTTGTGCCTTTTTGTATTTCACAAGGTTTACTAAAATCTCCATTAACAATTATTTTTGCAGATTGAGGTGTATAAATTGATTTAATCCACTTAATAAAATTCCCACCAAAGTTCATAATCCCCAATACTTTAAACATAAAGGACCAGTTTAAATTATCAAATGCTTTTTCGGCATCTATGAATATCAAGGCGGCTTGTTTTTCATTATGTTGTTCTAAATACTCTAATACATCCAAAACATTTCTAATATTATCTCTAATTTGTCTTTTGGGTAAAAAACCTGCTTGGTCTTGATGAATAAAGTTTCCAAGAGTATTTTTCAATCTTTCCGCTAAAATTGTTGTAAATATCTTATAATCATTATTCAATAATGATATTGGTCTGTAATTCTTTGTTGAATTCAAATTTAGTTGTTCTTTCGGAATCAAAGTAATATGAGCCTCTTTCCATGTTTCTGGCATAATTCCTGTTTCCAAAGTTGAATTTATAGTTTTTTGGAGAGGAATACTCAATTCATCTTCAAAGTATTTGTAGTAAGCTGCCGATAGTCCATCCGGACCTGGTGCTTTTCCACTCTTAATTTTCTTAAAAGCCATTAACATTTCTTCTTTTGTTATAGGATTATTAAGTAATGTTCTTTGTTCATCATTTAAAACAGTTAATCTTTGCTTGCTCATATATTCATCAATTTCAGCTATTTGAACATCCTGTTTTTTATATAATGCTGTATAATAAGAATGAAATGCTTCTTGTATCTCCACATTATTCACTAAGATTTTCCCTTTATGTTGTATATTAGAAATTATATTTTTTTGTCTTTGTTTTCTTAGCTTATGAGCTAACCATCTTCCTGGTTTATTTGCAAATTCAAAATATTTATGTTTTGTAAATTTCATTTGAGTTTCTATCTCCTGTACCAAAATCATCGATATTTGTTTTTGTAGAAATTTAATTTGAATTATCAATGTATTATCCATCGGTTTATCCCTCAGACATTTCTCTTTATTTTTAATTTCATCCAAGATCAATTGAATTTTTTCTTGCTTCTTTTTCCTCATTTGAGCATTATATTGAATAAAGTAACCCCTCATGTACGCTTTACTTGCATCCCAAATTACTTGTGTACTAGTATCCTTATTTGAATTCAGTAGAAAGTATTCTCTTAATCTTTTCTTACACATGTCAACAACGTCTTCTTTCCAGAAAATTGACTCATTTAGCCTCCATCGAAATACATTCCTTTTTCCTTTAATAGTTAGTAAAACATGGTTATGATCTGATAGAGTTTTAGGTAGTATTTCAACCTTATTTACATCCATCATTAAGGTTTTAGAGATCAAGAACATATCTATTCTGGAAAATGATCTGTATCTTTCTGAGTAATATGTATATTCTTTAGAGTTTCCATTCATAAGTCTCCAAATGTCTTGTAAATCCAACATATCTTTTAAATCAAAGAAAGTTTGGGGTAGTTTTCCCTGTGTATGTTTCACATTTTTTGCGAATGTCTATCTTCCATTGGGATAATCATCCCATTCCAGTCCCCCATAAAACACCAATTCTCATATGATAAGTCCAAAAGTTTATCCATTATGTTTTTATAAAATAATCCTTTATCAAAATTTGGAGCATAAATCCCAACTATCAATGTTTTAGTCCCTTGTATATTTACTTCCACTGCAATATATCTTCCTTCGTCATCAGTCAATATTAATTTTGGATTGAGTTTTTGTTGTATATACAGGACTACCCCCTTAGTTTTTTTTAATCCAGATGAAATAAATTCTTCTCCTAGTTGTTTTTGAATCAAATACTTAATGTCTTTTTTACAAATATGAGTCTCTTGTAAGCAAATTACATCCAATTTTATTTTTTTCAAAAAATGAAAAATTTTCTTTCTCTTTTGGGGGGAATTTGCCCCATTGATATTCCATGTTAGATATTTAAAGTCCATGATATTTGGATATTTAAAAGTTCTTTTTTAAATCCACTCCAGTAGCTCCCATCTCCGATAAATCCTCACTCTTTTACTTATCTTTGAATGTCTCTTTCATTTCTTCCAGAACTTTAGATACTTCACTCATATCTGTCATATATTTCTCTATGAAGGCCTTTGCTTTCAAAATGGAATTTATTTTGAATCTTTGTTCTTTAAAAGTGAAAGATACTCCTTCTATTCTTTCCCATCTAAATGATACGTTATTTTGCTTTAATTTATCTGTAAAGAAGTATTCCTTTCTTTTTCTTAATATTCTTACTGGGACTTCTTTTAAGACAATTATATATTTCCCTGCTATACTTAATCTGTCACTGTAGTGCTTCTTCAAAATTTGTTCTTTTGTAACTTTCCTCACGAAATATATCAATATATCTCTTGGCACTTTCTTCTCTCTAGCGTAACGTGAATTAACTCTAAAAATTTTATCTATTTCAGAGTCCAGATCTTCTTCTTCTATCTGTGAGTATTGAGCTAAAGCACCAACTATATATTCTCTCATGTTCTCATCTGACTTTTCTGGAACTCCTCTCAATCTCAATATGAATTCTTTTTCTCTCATTTCTACTAGAGCGATAGCATCTAAGTTGTATTCCATATCTTTAGTAATAGATTCTGATTTAATCTCTAATTTCTTAACCTGTTCTTGTGTCTCTTTAGATTCCCCTGATAAGATATTTACTACCTCTTTGATATTTTGTATTTCTTTTCTAAATTCTTCTTTTAGATCTTCTTTCATTGCTTCCAATTTTTGTATACTTGTGGCCTAAATTGTTAATTTTTTTTTCCATTTTTATATCCAAGGAGGCAATTGAGTCATCCATCTTTTTCTCCAATGTAGCAATTGAATCATCCATCTTCTTCTCCAGGGTAGCAGTTGAATCATCAATTTTTTGGTTCAGTGCTGCAATCGCATCGAATATTTTTTTCATGTCTGATGTTGATACTTCAGAAAATGATGCGATGGAATCAGTAGGCATTCTCCCTGTTTCTTTCTCCTTTTCCTTATCTCTGTCCCTCTTCGCTCTTGCAGCCACAGTGGCCATATTGCGTATAGTATTCTTGTAAAAAAAAAAGAGAGAGAAAAATAACGGAAGACAAAAGGAAACAACAACAAACAGCTAAAAAAAGAGGGGGAAAAGGGAGGTGGGAGAGGAAGGATAAAAATTTGTTCAAAAATTAAAAAGCAAAAGGTGGATAATAGAAGAAAAAGAAAAAAATTCAATATACACTAAAAATTAAAAAATAAAAATAATACTGCCTTTTCTTAATAGTTTTTACATAAAAAAAAGGACAGAATGTACTTTGGTAAAATCAACAGTTCTCACATAGAAAAAATAGAAAATAAGAATACAATGGGTATTTCCTTTAACTGTAGTCAAAATGTCCTTGAAAATTTAATAACAATCCAGTTCTCAGGCAAGCTTGTAATCACAAGTCCCAAAGAAGAGAGAGAAGAAAAAAAAAAGAAGGGGGTGGGGGAAAGAGAAAGCTTCAGCCCTAAATGTCTTTACTCTCCAGGATAAAATGTAACAAAGAAGTCTATTAAAATCCCATATAATAAGGAAATTCCAAGAAACTGTTCAAAACAAAGGAACTCCAAAAGTACCCTTTATAATCCAAATAATGTCCAAACATATTGCAAGAAAAAAAAGAGAAAAAATGCCATCACAAGATGAGAAACAGAAGTAAAATAAAATAAAAGGCAGACCATTAATCCATTTGAGTTCAAAATCCAGAGAGGAAAGTAGATTAATCCCACATAAGTAAATAAGCCATTCGTCAATAGTCAATGTCACTCAGTATCACTTAGCTCCGAGTAAAGTCATTATTCTTTAAACTCCCACCATTTTCTCAAGTCTTCTTAGAAAGAAAGTTACACAAGCACCAGCAATATCAATCATGTCCATAGAAGGATCTTAGCAGATAACAAGTAAAATTAAAATAAACACAAATATAAATCGGTGACTAAAAGTGCTGAATTTAGGTGCTACTTATCTGAAAAGATTTTGCGGTTTCCTGCAGAGCAATAGTGATGTTTCTTCCAGTCGCTTTTCGCCGCTTCAATTTCCTTTTTCCCGTGGTGGAAAGGCGGGAATTGAGAAAGAGCGGCGATTCCAGCGACCCATGTGGTTTATCTTCTGATCCCCTTTTCTTCAAAGGGGACATTTCAGCGGTTCTGTCTCTTTGAAAACCGCTGCAGGCAGGCAAACTGCGGAGCCGAGACAGGAGCTCTCGGTTCAGCGCACCGACATCTTCAGCACCCGGAAGCGATCTCAAAAATTATATATGCTTAAAGTGCCAATAATTTTTGTCAACTTGATGGTTCTGAAAGGGGGTCCGGTGGAATATTACATAGAAGCAGTGAAAATTACTATTGGAACACACCAAGATACTTTGAGATTTATTGTGGCACTGATAGCTAATCAGCCAATAGTCTTGGGGCTGAAATGTCTTAGAGAACGAAAATCCCAGATTGATTGGGTTTTGGGGGAGATGAACTTTGCTGATGGGTCATATGGTGGGTTGGAAGCCGTGGACATCCAAATTGGACCTGTAATCAGCGCCGCTGGGGTTGAGGTTGAAAATCAGCCAGGACAGGAGGTAAAGATTCCTGAGTAATATGAGGAAGTGCAAATGGTTTTTGATGAAGCAGAATCAAACCAATTGCCTCCTCATCATAACACTGACTGTGCTATTGAACTCAAACCTGGAGCAGTCCTACCAAAGACTAAACTATACTCCATGACCCACAAAGAATTACAAGAACTAAGAAAGTTTATTGATAAAAATTTGGAAACCATCCACCTCACCAATGGCTGCTCCTGTGTTGTTTAGGAAAAAGAAAGATGGATAATTAAGACTATGCACCAACTATAGGGGTTTAAATGCCATATGTATTTCCAATCAGTACCCATTGCCTCTATTAAAAGACATGTTAGCCCAACTTACCAAAGGGAAAATCTTTACTAAACTGGATTTAAGAGAGGCGTACTTTAGAGTGCGCATACGTGAAGGAGACAAATGGAAAACTTCTTTTAATTGTTAATTTGGATGTTTCCAATATTGGGTCATGCCGTTTGGATTGTCTGGAGGGCCTGGTGTGTTCATGACCTTTATTAATGAGTTTTACATGAATTTTTATATCGAGGGGTACTGGTCTACCTAGTACTGATCTATACTGAAACCATTGAAGAGCATGTTAAACTGGTGTGGGAAGCGTTAAAAAGACTTCTTGAAGCTCAGTTGTATGTTAAATTGTCTAAATGTGAATTTCACAAAGAAAAACAGGACTATTTGTTATATAGAGTGTCTCACCAGGGAATTGAAATGGATCCTGCAAAAGTACAAGATGTGTTGGGGTGGGAACCTCCAAGAACACGAAAGCAATTACAATCATTCCTAGGGTTCTCAAATTTCTATCAACAGTTCATCCCCAACTTTGCACAGATTGCTTTGCCTTTAACTGATCTCCTAAAAACAAAACCCCAGGGTGAAGGGGGAAAAGCAGAAAAACCGGGGAGGATGTTATAATGGACTCCGGAATGCCAAGCCGCTTTTCATGAACTAAAAAAGCTGTTAGGGTTTGATATACCCAGGAATTTACAGCTAGATATAAATTATACAGAGAGGCTTGATATTTAGGTGAGAGGGGAAATATTCTGCAGAGTCACCCAATTAGCAGCCATTGTTGTAGTGATGATGTGTCAGTGTGTGACTCATACAACAGGTGCTTAGAGTTAAGTTGGGTGTGGTGAATAATGAGAGTGACCTATAAGGTGATTGGTCAGTTTATATATAAATACAGAGATGTCCTGTATTCGTTCTTCTCATTATTCTCAATTTACCTTCTGTATGCTGTATCGTTGGTTTATCATTTGTTACCTGTGTGGAAGTGATCTGTAAATACGTATGTATATAAGTAAATAGGATATTTGATATAACTTCTGTTTGGAGTCTATTTACTGCATAGTACATGGATCGCTGGTACCTAGGAGAGAAGCAGGCCGCTCCATCCGCTCGCCCTGACAGGTTATGGGCCCAGAGGCGACAGAGAAGCCATAGATGACAAGTTTTGGACTGGCTGTGGATTGTGGGATCGTGTCCAGTCTGTGAGCTGGAAGTTTTGGAAGCCTATCTGGGAGTCGTGTGGATATTTGGAGTGATTTGGAGCTTTAACAGGTTCCGTGCCTCCATGTTTTTTTTCTCCTATGCTTGTTTTTCAGCTGGAGGACGTTCTGATAAGGTCTGTGTCTTTAATCATCGGTGTCTGCCCAGGAGGGGCTAAGACAGATGAGCGACGTGAAGATGTTGCCTGCAGTCGGGGGAGGATTTCCTCTGGAAAGACTGAATGACACTAATTATTCATCATGGGCATACAAAATGGAAATGTATCTTCGACGTGAGGGTCTTTGGAAATTTATTGTTGACCCACCGACTGAGTTGGACGGAGAAGCAGTTGCTCTATTACACGATAGAGCATTGGCAAGCATAATTTTATGTCTGGAGGATAGCCAGCTATGTTATGTTAGGCATTTAACGGTAGCCAGTGAGGTTTGCGAAGCTTTAAAGAATGTTTATCTGAGAAGCACGCCATTATGCAAGGTTATGCTGACAAGGAAACTTTATCACGCCAGATTAGGGGTATCTGATAATATTCAGGAACACCTGCATTATATGACAAGTTTGTTTCAGGAGTTGGATCAGAGAAATATGCCATTTACAGAAGCAAATAAAGTGTATGTAATTCTCAGTTCTCTAAATGAAACGTGGGATACTTTAGCAACAAGCTTCGGGTCATTATCTGAGAGTGATTTGACCGTAAATTACTTATCTGGCAGATTATTGGAAGAAGAGCAAAGAAGAAAACAGTGTCCTAACGTAATTAGCAATAACATAAAGCAGTCTGTTAAGGAATGTTATTCTAATGTGTCTAATAATATTTTATTTGTAAAGCATAAATGTTTCTACTGCAAGTCTGATAAGCATGTGTTGAAAGATTGTGATAAGAAACAGAAGCTTAAAGCCAAGCCGAGAATCTCCAAGCCGGGAGATGCTGCACAGCTGTCTCTAATTAGTTAATTTGAAACAGATTTAAAGAGACCATGGATATTTGACAGTGGGGCTTGTGAGCACATAGCAAATAACAGGCAGATGTTTAAGAGTTTTAAGCAGGCTGATAGAGATCATGTTAGCCTAGCTAATGGAAGCATTGCATCTGTGACTGGTAAAGGGTTAGTGTATGTACCAGGATTAAATGTTGAATTATCAATGTTATGTGTACCAGAACTGGAGTACAATATTATAAGTCTTTCACAATTGGATACACAGGGATATACTTTACAGTTTGATAATAGTGAATTTATTATCATGAAGGATAATAATGTTTGTGGTAAAGGTGTTTTACAGAACAATTTATATGAAATGGTACAAACCAGGACAAGCAGAAGCCATGATTTAGCTTCAATTAATAAGCCAACACATGATTCATGTGAACATCTATGGCATAGAAGGCTGGGGCATCCGAGTTTCAAAGTGATTGAAAATATGTCAGAAGCAACTTCTGGAATGAATTTGAAACAGTGCCAAGTGTATTTGGATTGCACAGCTTGTAAGGTTGCAAAGTCAAAAGTATATCCTGTGAGCAAATTTAGTGATAGGAAGTCACATAAATGTTTTGAATTAGTTCACGCTGATTTAATTGGTCCATTACCAGCTACAATAGGGGGTGCTAAATATGTTTTAGTCATTGTAGATGATTACACCAGATTTGGGTTCTGTTACCTATTGAAAGCTAAAAGTCAAAGATTTGATAAGTTTAGAAACTGGGTGCAGTTTGTGGAACGTAGATATAACACAAAAGTGTGTAGTTTACAAACTGACCGGGGTACTGATTTTCTGAGTGGTATTTTTCAGCAATGGCTTGGTAGAAGGGGCATTGTGCATAGGAGAACCAACCCGCATAGTTCAGCTGAGAATGGCGTGGCTGAACGTAGGAATTTGGCATTGCAGACAGTAAAGGATTCACTTATTGCTGACTCAGGGTTATCAAGAGGATACTGGGGAGAGGCAATATGAACAGCTAATTATTTAATTAACAGGTTATGGAGTGTGTCTGTAAATCATATTATATGTTATATGGCAAGAAGCCATCATTAGCTCATTTGAAGGTGTTTGGGAGCACTGCCTATGTTCACGTGCATAAAGAGGTACGCAGGAAAGGGCAGGCAAAAGCACAGAAGCTGATGTTTGTGGGGTATGAGCCAGGGACCAAAGGATATAGGTTCACTGATGACAGGAAAGTTGTTATTTCCAGATCAGCAAGTTTTAGTGAGCACAGCAATTGGCAGAGATTACACGGGAGTAGTGAGATTTATCTTCCTAGTCAGGGAGTTTTTGAGTTCTCAGAGCGGAGAGAGTCCACTGATGTGATTAAGAAGGAAGAGGAATTAAACCCTAGTGTGCCAATGATGCAGGATGCTACAGTATTGCGCAGATCTGAGAGAATTAACAAAGGCATACCACCTCAACGTTATTCACCAGGTGATGTAAAAGTGTGTTTTATCAATTATGAACCTCGTAATTACCAGGAAGTTTTGGAGTTGCCACCACATGAGCAGAGTAAATGGAAAGCTGCTATGGATGTGGAAATGAAAGCCATTAATTCTCATAAGGTTTTTAAATCTACCAGGTTGCCTGAGGGGCATAGGGCAGTAGGTTGTAGGTGGGTGTATAAGAAGAAAACCTTACTGAATGGTGATATTCAGTATAAGGCTAGGTTGGTAGCACAAGGATTTTCCCAGGTAAAGAATCAGACTTATGATGAAGTTTTTGCACCAACGCTAAGAGGGGAGACATTTAGGTTTGCCTTAGCAATGGCAGCAGCTGGGAATTGTGTAGTACAACATTATGATATTACCACAGCATATTTTCATGCTGATTTGATAGAAGAAATCTATATGGCTGAAGCCCCAGGTTATGAATCAAATATTGCAGGCAGAGTATACAAGTTGCAGAAAGCGTTGTATGGACTCAAGCAGTCGGCACGTTGCTGGAATCTAAAGTTAGATAAGGAATTACAAAGAATGGGATTCAAGTGTAGTATAGCTGACCCATGTCTGTATGTAAAGCAATGTGAAAATGATGAACAGATTTGGCTTTTGATTTTTGTAGACAATTTGTGTTTTATAGCGAAAGATCAAAGCAGGGTAATTGAATTTACTGAACAACTGAAACAACACTTTGATGTCAAAGATTTGGGAGAGATTAGGAATTACCTAGGCGTAGGTATTCAGAAGGTTGAAAGGGGTTATGTTCTAGAGCAGTGGAAGAAGTTTGAAGCACTGCTAAGAGAGAACAATATGGAACATTGCAAGGAAGTTCCAACCCCGATGACAACAGATTTTGTTAAAACAGAGACTGGAGATGATGACCAAATTTCATGTGATCAGGAACACTATCATTCAATAATTGGAAGTTTATTGTATATAGCACAATGGTCGCGTCCTGATATCGGGAACACAGTAAATTTACTGAGTAGATATGTAACAAAACCTACCCAGAGGCATTGGCAAGGTATTAAATGTGTGTTTAGGTATCTTAAGGGGACTATTGATAAATGTTTATTAATAAAACCATGTAAGCCATTGGAATTGAAATGCTATGTAGATAGTGATTGGGGTAATGATATACATGATAGGAAATCAATGACAGGATTGATAATAATGTTTGGTAACACCTTAGTTGGGTGGAGGTCTCGTAAACAAAGTTCAGTCGCCGTATCAACTGCAGAGGCGGAATACGCTGCATTATCTGACCTATGTTCAGAGTTAATTTGGTATAGGCAATTGTTAATGGATGTAAATATAACAATTGAGGGTCCTATATGTGTATACGATGATAGTGAAGCATGTATACAGACTGCAAAGAGTGATAAAATCAGATCAAGGAGCAAACATGTTGATATTAAATATCACAATGTTAGGAATGCTGTCAAAGAGTCTCTGATAGATTTGCAATATTTTTCCATCTGAATGTAACGTAGCAGATTTGATGACAAAGCCTCTAAGCATAGATAGACATAGGATGTGTATATCTCAAATGTGTATGTCTTCTATTCTGTACAATTAAAATGTGAATGTAATATCTATTGTAAATTGAAGGGGTGTTGGGGTTTGATATACCCAGGAATTTACAGCTAGATATAAATTATACAGAGAGGCTTGATATTTAGGTGAGAGGGGAAATATTCTGCAGAGTCACCCAATTAGCAGCCATTGTTGTAGGGATGATGTGTCAGTGTGTGACTCATACAACAGGTGCTTAGAGTTAAGTTGGGTGTGGTGAATAATGAGAGTGACCTATAAGGTGATTGGTCAGTTTATATATAAATACAGAGATGTCCTGTATTCGTTCTTCTCATTATTCTCAATTTACCTCCGGTATGCTGTATCGTTGGTTTATCATTTGTTACCTGTGTGGAAGTGATCTGTAAATACGTATGTATATAAGTAAATAGGATATTTGATATAACTTCTCTTTGGAGTCTATTTACTGCATAGTATGTGGATCGCTGGTGCCTAGGAGAGAAGCAGGCTGCTCCATCCGCTTGCCCCGACAAAAGCTGTTTTCAGCCGAGCCAATTTAAAAACACCCCGATTTGGACCAGCCTTTTGTGATCCAAACATGCTTCTGATACAGCAGTGGGTTCAGTGTTATTACAGAAAGATGCCAATAATGTATTGCGACCATGCGCTTACATTTCTCGTAAATTCACTGAAACTGAATTTCAGAGATGCTGGCATGTGTGGGAGAAGGAGGCTTTTGCTGTATTCCATGCCCTAGCTACATGGTGGCATTTGTTAGAAGGCTTTCCTCATCCTTTTGAAGTGTGGACTGATCACTAAAATTTAGAAGTGTTAAGGTCGTCCCACAAATTAAATCCAAAGCAAGTACGTTGGGCTGAGTTTTTCAGTAGAATTAATTTCACAGTCAAATATCTTCCTGCTGGGAAAAACTTTTTGGCAGATGCCATTTCCCAATTGCCTCAGCACGACAGTTAAAGGGAAGAAGTCATAACCACTGTAATGTCACCTCAACAACTAGGCATTGATCAGAACACTAATAAAAGAGAGCCCGGTGACCAAGAGGTTATCTCCCACATGCAATTGGGAAAAGCTGCCATCAGCCGTAGTAGAAAGGGGTCTCCCAAGATCCCTCTAGAATCATCACTAATGAAGGAAATATGGGCTGAACTTGTAAAAGACTCATGGTGGAAAATAAATAAGCAGACGCTCCAAGAGAGTAATGGACTGTGGTGGAGTGGGGAAAGGTTGTATATTCCTGATACATGAAGAAAACGTATTTTGGAAAGGTATCATGATGATAAGGTGTCTGGACATTTTGGTTTTGTAAAAACTCTGCATTTCGTCAGGCGGCAATTTTGGTGGCCCACATTGAGAAAAGATGTAAAAGGCTATGTTATCTCTTGTCCCACCTGTGCCACTATGAAAAAAGCTTCTGCAAGCCAGTGGGGTTGTTGCAGCCTGTTGCGAATCCTTCTCGACCCTGGAAGCAAATAGCTATGGACTTTATTGTGGACTTCCCTGTGAGCAAGGGAAAGACTATGATTTGGGTTGTTACAGATTGTTTTCTAAACAAGCACATTTTATTCCATGTAAGAGCATACCGTCTGCTACTCAATTAGCCAAACTCTTTATACAGCACATATATCATCCTCACAGGGCCCCCGTGAGTGATCGTGGAAGTCAATTCACTTCAAAATTTTGGAGGGCATTTTTAAAATTAATTGGAACTGAACAAGGTTTAAGCTCTGCATTCAATCCTTCAAAGGATGGATCGACTGAATGTCTTAATGCTATATTGGAGCAATATTTATGATGCTACATAAGTTACCAAAAAAAATGACTGGGTTGATCTCTTACCATTCACTGAGGTTGCTTATAATAATGTTGTGCATCAGAGTACTGGGTTTTCGTCCTTTAAGATTGCTACTGGTCAGGATTTTACGCCTATTCCTGAATTGCCAGCTGCCCCTGCCAGTGTGGAATCCAATCTTTTATTGGCTGATGAGTGGATTGCGAAAATCACAGCTAATTGGCCCATTATGGAAAAGACTTTGCAGGATGCTAAAGAAATGTATAAAAAATTCACTGATCATAAGAGGTCTCTGGAATGAACACTGCTGGTGGGAGAAAAGGTGTATTTGTGCACCAAAAAATTTGCATTCTACTCAGCCATCAAAAAAATTAGGGGTGAAATATGTTGGACCTTGTTAAAGTAATAAAACTTTTGACTGTTCAATTAGCTTTGCCTAAGAATCTGCAGAAAGTACAACCCGTGTTTCACATCTGTTTGTTAAAACCGTTCAAAACCTCTGCAAAATGGCATCCAGAAAACCCTGCTTCCCCTCTTGTGATGTAATGTTGGGGGGGGACACAACATTTTGAAATTAAAGCTATTCTTGATTCCAGATTTTGGCGAGGCAAGCTTCAGTACCTCATCCAATGGCAACATTTGCCCAGTGGTTTTAATGAGTGGGTGGATAAGTCTCATGTTTCTGCTCCCAGGCTACTTGCTAAATTCCATCATCAGTTTCCTGATAAGCCTGGCTATAATGTTCTGTTCAATTGCTGTTTTTTTTTTGTCTCTTTTACAAATTTGCTGCTATGCTGCATGCCCAGTTTAATTTTCTTGCTTTTCTTGTTTGCTTTTCTTTCTTTTTGGGGGTCAGCAAGTCAGGGTTCTAGTGAGAATTCTGACATTTGCATATGTATAATTATACTGTGTTGTGTGGGGAGGGGGAAGAGCTGAGAGAAGTAAAGAGGGCTAAGAGATGCCTTGACTGCCACTCATGGACGACAAAGAGCAAAGAAAATTGAACAAGAGCTAGAGACGCTAATAGAACTTGAATATTAAACTTAAACGTGAATATTTCTCAACCCTTGTGTCTGCAGATAGTCATCCAGTGGTTCTATGACTGATGACCTGGACTCCAGCATTAGTGCAGCACCAGTGGAGGCTATGGAGGCTAAGTCTTGCAAGGATATCTGGGGGAAGTTTGATACTATTGTGGCTGAGGAAGTGGACAGGGCTCTTGCAGATGCTAGCTTGGCCACCTCTGTGATAATTAATAATTCCCTGATGATGTGGATGGTTCCATTAGGTCTCAAGGAGGTGATGGTCGGGCTTCCAGTGGAAATATGGGTGACTGAGCAGCTGTGTCTGTGGGCTCCGTGGGCAGAACTGGCATTGTGGCAGTTTTCTTGGGCTCAGGCTGGTTTGTCTTGTAGCCCAGGAACGTTTTTCCAGATTAAGGAAAATGCTTGGAATCGACCCATTTGCCTGCTGGATGGTGAGTTGCAGTGAAGAGATTGTAAACTGTCAGAGTACACAACGCTGGGGCTGCCAATGTTCCTTCTAGACCTCAGAGTAATACGTTCTATTGAGTAAGCAGACACTCACAAGAGATTAGATAAAATAATCTATTTACTCTATATACATACGTAGTACAATACAGTCCAATAACGTCCAACACAGATAGATGAGAATATAGTAACGAGAAAGAATGAACACCAGAACTTCTCTACTTTTATACAAATATCAACTAATCACGTTATAGGTCAAACAAATTATCTGCCACACCCAGCTTAAACTATATCAGCTGCAGTATGTGTCACCACTTACTTCAACAATGGCTGCTAATTGAATAACTTGCAGAAAGTATTACCTCTCATCTATTTACCTCTCCTGTCTAATTAATCTATCTGTAAATTCTGGGTATTTATTCAAACCCCAACATAAACAGTGTCTGCGATCAACACATAAGGCTTTGCCGGGAGGCTGGGATATGACCATTTTCCAATCTGTGCTGCAGCTCTTAAAGGGACATTAAGTCCAGCCACCCCATTTCTAAAGCACCAAAATAATAATAATAATAATAATAATAATAATAATAATAATTATTATTATTATTATTATTATTATTATTATTATTATTATTTTAAGTATTTGTACCCTAAGTGGCTTTCTACATTAAGGAGAAATGTTCTCTCTTGGTGCTTACTGTTATTTTTGTGATTAATTAAAAAAAAAAGTAAGCTTTGGATTTTGCTTTCCATCCAATACTAAGGAGAGTTGAGACTATATTATCATCTTCCTGTTATTATATTTGTGTTAATTTTGAAGGTTTTAGCATTTTTCCTACACGTTGAATCTGCTATTCTGAACTTTTACTTTCATACCGCTACTTCCATGGGGAACTGTCTTGCATCTTATCTTAACTCAGTTTGGATATTTTCCATTACCTTTCACTTCTGCCAGTTAAGTATCTAGGGGGGACCATAATTTACTATTTCAGAAATGGAGGATCTTAACCAGGCTCTCTATGACTTTCACCGAGATATTAAAGCAGATATTAAAGCAGATATTAAGCAGATATTAAGCAGATTGTTGGCCTGTCATAAGATTTTAAAGACCTGGGATATTTGGCCGGGGCTAGGGCCCCAGGTGTGTTAAAGGTTCCATTTCTTTCCCTTACTAACATATAGCAATAGTTTTACTTTGTGACAAAATGCAGCTTTTGTATTGCTTTAAGTGTTCTAATTGTTTTATGTTTTTTTTATCATTGAATGCCATACTTGTTGAAATGGGTGCCTATAGAAATCAAATAAATAAATACTTAAATAAATATCCCAGGAAATGTGAACTTGGTTATGATGTGGACTTCAGTGGTGAACACTGGAACAATATCTGGAAGGCATTACGTCTTCCACTCCAAAAATAAAAGAAGCGACTTCTCCCCTTGTGTTCAATACCTTCTTTATTGTATTGTATTAGTTTCATAGTAACTTTCAGAGAAGCTTTGAATACCACATTCCAGGTTTTCAGGGGGAGCGTGGAACCAAATGTATCTAGTCCTAAGGCCGAGATTGGGTGTCTAAATTGAAATCAGGTTTCAATTTTGAGACCAAGCTTTCAGTTCTGGTGAGTGTTGAAGCTTGAAGCTGGGCAACCACAGGGATCTGTGTCTACTTTCTACAACTTTATACTTTCTACAACTTAATACTTTATACCTGGCATCTTACCCACTGAGCCACCACGCCCCTACTTTATACAACAGTGCAGTGCAAATTCTTCAAAAGAGATGTTTCAGAGGAACATACAATACTTCTCTTTTTGAACCACTCAAAACTCAAATCTTCTCCAGGCTCACACAGCTGATTCAAAAGCTGCTCTGGGAAAAGATGCAGTTACTGTCATATTTCCAAAAGAGGGTTACATGTTGTTCCTTGGTCTTCTGCAGATCCTCTTGGAAAGGATTTGCACAGGATCTGACCCTGATTTCCTGAAGATTACTACTGGATCAGAATGGCATTACTACTGGATCAGAATTGTACTCAGGGAGTCTAACATGAGGCCCATGGCAGGATTTGCCCCACATTAATTATTTGTTCTCTTTTTTTATCCATCCTGGGCCTAACCAGATACTGCAGAATCTCGGCCAACACATTTCCTCTCCTCTTCCAGCATACCAACTCTCATTTGATTGATGATTATGTGCCATCAAGTAGTTTTTGACTCCTAGGGACCACATAGATACATTTTCTCCAAGACAATTCTCTCACTTCATCACCTCCAAAAACATAATCCCAATAATTCATTTAATTTGGTTTTTTCATGATGTTAAGTAAAGTAAAGACACAGATATTGTTAGATGCTAGCTAAAGAACAATTGCTTTTGTTTTTCATATTCATCCAGTTGCAGCCAATGTCCGGATGAACAGCATTACAATAAGAAGCAAGATCAATGTGTCCCCAAAGTTATAAGCTTCCTATCCTATGAAGAAACATTGGGTCTCATCCTGTCACTCTTTACCCTTGCTTTGTCTCTAATCACCAGCTTTGTTCTGGAAATCTTCATTAAATACCAAGAAACTCCCATAGTCAAAGCCAACAACAGGGACCTCACCTACATTCTTCTGCTTTCCCTCCTGCTTTCCTTCTTAAACCCCCTTCTATTCATTGGTCACCCCAAGAAAGTGACCTGCCTTCTTCGACAGACGATCTTCAGTGTTTTATTCTTAGTTGTTTTGTCTTCATTGCTGGCCAAGTCAGTCATGGTGGTGGTGGCCACACAGCCAGGCAGCAGGATGAGGAAATGGTTGGGCATCCGTATCATATGGCTAGGAATCTCTCCCCCATTCCCAGATATTCACCTGCATTACCAATCAGGACACATCCTGCTGCAGTGCAATGAAGGCTCAGTTACCATGTTCCACTCTGCACTGGGCTACATGGGCTTTCTGGCTGCCATCCGCTTCTTGGTGGCTTCCCTTGCCTGAAAGCTCCCAGGATGCTTCAACGAAGCCAAGTGGATCACCTTCAGCATGTTGGTTTTCTGTAGAGTTTGGCTCATCATTGTATCCACCTACCTAAGTACCAAAGGGAAATATATGATGTCTGTGCAGATCTTCTCCATCCTGGCCTCCAGGCTGGGCTTACTGGGTTGCATCTTTATCCCCAAATGCTACATCATTATCCTGAGACCCGATGTGAACACCAAGGAGCACCTAATGGAGAATTCTAAAAGGGAACCTGATTTTTTTAGATAGATATAGGGAAGGATGGAGCGATGGATAGATAGGTAGAAGGGACCGAGGGAGATGATGATAGAGATAGAGATGCATGATCATCCTTTCCTGTTTAGAATTCACTTTCTTAGACCTGACATGAGCACCAAGGAGCATTTAATAATATTAAGCAATAAGGAAACCTGATTTTGGTCCCTATTTTCCAATAGTTTATTGGTAATTTGAAATAACAAAGCTTAGAATTATAGTCCTCCTTATGTGTTCTAAGAAATCTCTCTTTCTTTCATGTAATTATAATGATTAAATAATGAAACAGAAATGTTGTTAGATCATATTTTTGGAAATAATTATATTTTTAACCAGTTTTCTAAAACCTGATCAGATAATTTTTCACCACAGTGTATAAATTCACTGTCACCTTCTGACATTAAAGCTGGGGCTTATTTATTAGGCATTGGCAGCAACTTGCCTTTTTTTATCCTTCTTTTTTGGCACATAATCAATCAAGGGAGAAAAGCGAAGCTTCAAGGGCACAGAAAGTTTTTCTTGATCCAGGCAGCTTCCAAAGCCCAAAGGGAGACCCGGGACAGAGCTGAGGGAGGGACAGAAAGCATCCTGCTGGGGAAGAAGCCAAGGGAGAATGCGCAACTCCAATGCTGAAGGGAAAGCAAAATCTTTCCTTCCGTATCTTTCTGCAAACATGAGAGCAGCAGAACATTTCCAGACATTGTTGCTGTGGCCTCAGAATGAATACGCAGGTCAACGTCTGACACATGATGTTGACTCTCAAAATAACACACACACAAAGACACATGCATACACACCACTTTAAAATCAAAAACATCACAACAATATCCAGCAAATTTCCATCAAACCTTAGCCTCATTAACTTAAACATTGCTATATCTTCTCCCAATTTTAAAGCAGAATATTTTATAACAGGGGCTCTGAAGGATCATCCAGATGGTATATCTCTACTTGGATGTAGCTATTCTGGAGTATCTGACCTGCATTTAGGAAGATGACCTCATCAACACTAAGATGAGGTTCCCATTGACTAGTTCAGTTGATTTAGTGTATTTAGTGTGATCGTGGATGCGTCTTTGGACAACGCTGGATCTTTGGCTAACAAACGGAGATGAGCATTGGCCACTAGAGTTGGACACGACTGCAAAATGTGCACGGGAAACTTTAACTTTACCTTTTTATCATCAACTTGAAAATTTAGCATATTACAACCTTTAGCACTGCAGGAGTGAGGTTCTTAAGTAAAGGGCAGGCAAACTTTCCTGAACTTTCCCCTCTTGACTCTTAAACTGGAATTGTGTCTATGAGTCACACAAAAATATTTTCTCCAGCTGCACGTCTATGTTGCTACAATGATTCCCAATTCTCCTTCCAATTATCAAAACCATGGTGAGAGTAACAAAGCTTAAGGGATTTCATCACCATCACCACAGGCCATTTTTGAAACAACTGTGACACATATCTGTTAATTTCTCATGAATATAACCTGAACATCTGATCCATAATTACCTCCTGCACTGCTGAGAGCAGAAGGTGCTACTGATTGAAGCAGGGACAATGCCATTCTGAAATTAATGGTTGTGGTTTCCAGATTTGGTGCCAAGATTGACCATCTTCAATAAAGAGCACTTCTTCAGTGCAGTCGTACTGTTGGTTAGTAGTTTCTCCTCATCATTGGCCACCTTGGGGACCAAGGAAGAGCTGTCTTTGCCTGAAAGAGAATTCTACCCAATAGCAACATCATGGCATCTCGAGTGCTGCTGTTCCTGCTTCTGCTGGTGACCCATTTTCCCTGTGAGCCTCTGTTGAAGAAATGTCCATTCAATATGAAAATAGAAAAAAGAAAGTTTAATTACTACAAGCCAGGAGACTACCTGATCGGTGGAATCATATCTACAGCTAATGCTGAATTTCTACCAAATGAGTTCTTCAAGCCTCCAATACAGGAGATTATAGGGTAATTATTGACATGTAGTGACTTATTTTTCCATCTCCAAAGTCTTTTTAGTAGTGAATGATTCCCATTTCCCAATTCCTGGCCTTTTTCAAGCAGCCTATGCTTCTTCCTCCAGATTTTCTTCAAAATAAAAGGTATTTTCGATTTTTTAAAACCTGAAGTGTTTCTTTTGAGTTCTTCATGGAGGACTAGTATCAACACCAGGTGCTCCAAAATCCAAAAAGGAACACGTTTATTTTCCAGTCAAGGAGAAAGTTCCCTTGTGCATGCAATGTGCTACATTTATGACAGGGAAATAACCCTCTGATTAGGAAGAAGATATTGCTGAACTCAATTCATAGAATAACCAAGGAAAGAGGATTTGTCATATATGCAGAATAAAGTTAAGGAAATCTTCTGACAGCTGAATGACAATAAATATGGCCAAAATCATATCCTTTTCTTCCACGGGCAGAATTCAGGTTTAGAAAGTACCATATAACATACGGTATCAATATCATTAATTCATTGGGCAACTCTTTACTTCTACTCATGTTCTTCAAGAATGATACACTAATAAAAATATTTAACACAATAGCATTTTATGCTGTGGGAAAAAAGAGACTAATGTCAGGTCACCTATCCACAGCTATCTAGTCAAACTGGAAAAAAAGTAAATAATTAGACTAAAGAATATACAGTAAAAATTGAAATATTAAGTAAATTATTAGATTACAATCAGAGTAAAATATAACTTTTAGAAAAGCTTGTTCCTGGCATGCAGTTACTTTATTTATTATTATTACCATTATAGTAAGGATTCATATATCACCATAAGAATATGTTTGCCCCTTTGGGAATGGCTGGTTTTACACAAGTTTATTTTGTACAAATGTAAGCAGTTACTCAGATACTTTTCCACCTGATGTTAGTTTGGCTATAAGAGTTCTTTTCCGTGTTATCCCCCCAAGTCATATTGTAGACAAAGAATCAGATCAAGCTTTTGGGGTAAGGTTTACTTTGACCCTGACCTGCCAAGCTTTTCTTCTGTTCTTTCTTTTGTGCACTCTTTTGTGCACATGGAGCTTTATGTGTAATAGGAATATCCAGAGAACTCTATCACCTAGAAAAGCCTTATAGATAAATAATGCAGGAATTTGCTATTTCCTAATTGTGCAATGAGTGCCTGACAATATTTCCTGCATTGAAAAGTAACCAAAGTGAGCTCAGGTCCATTCTTTGTCCTTCGTGAGATCAACCAGATTAGTTTTCACAGTTATATGGTGGTCTCTTGCATCCTCATTCCATTGAAGTTTCAGGCTGTGGGACATTCACAAGTGTGTTCCTAAGTCAGAGCTTCAATTCATCAGTGCCAGTTGTCTTTAAAGTAAAAGCAATACCACCTGGCTTTATAAACTGAAGAGGAAAACCTATTGATATCTCTTCCATTGTAGTGTCAACAGTCTGAGCTTCAGCCACATCTTGCCTTTCTTGTTTGCCATTCATGAGATCAATCAGAGTCCTAGGCTGCTCCACAATATTTCCCTGGGCTACAACATCTATGAAAACTTTTTCAACCCCCTAATGACGTACCAGGCCCTGATGGAATTTCTGTCTATGGGGCAGGAGAACACCCCAAACTACAGTTGTGGAAGAAGAAAAAATATCCTGGCCCTTCTTGAAGGGACAGATTCCGAGCTCTTTCATCACATTTCAACCATGCTTAGCATCTACAAAATCCCACAGGTATGAATATAAATAGAAGTGAAGTCTATTTTGGAAATGCTCCAGATGAGTCCAGAAGGTGGCACCAAGCAAAGGTGGACTCAGATGGTAGATCTTAAGACACCTGAAATTGTTTTATTCTTCTTCTTATGAATTGGACTCAGAACAGAGAGCCGTTCCTGATAGAAACGACTAGAGCTAATTGATCTATCTGGTCAGTATGTTCAGAAAAGAAGAAGAAAAGGATGGAGATATTTTAAGGCCCACAAATGCTTTTCCTAAGATAGTGTTATGTGGTGTGTTGCCCGAATGATTCAATATTATTCTGCTCACACTCTTAGATGACAGTGATAATTGGGCAGGAGAAAGAAAAAAAGTCAGTGCAATGCATTCAGAATGGGGTCTCGAAGAAATACGTATGATAAGAGAGGATCCAGAATGTTTGGGTTCAAAGTGAGTGTGGACTGAATTCTAACCTGAGTGATACAAAATAGGTGGCTTTCACTCAGAGAATCAATGAGGACTGAATGATCTGAAGGAAGAATCCTTCACAGGTCAAAAGAAAGAGGAAGACGAAGAAAGTGGTGGTTGGATGCAATTCCTGAGTGGATGAGAAGCAAGAGGGGAGAACTAATGACACGGTATGACACCATGTATGGAGAAAGTGGATGCAAGGAATCTTTCCAAGAGTACAAAGGCATTGAGAGGATAAGGGCAGAGCCACTTTAACATCCTTTGAAGCACAAAGGAGGTCACCATTAATTTGCTCTATCCCCAAAGCTGATCTCCATTCTGCTTAGACATTCTCCAAAATTGGGAGGGTCTGAAAGAAATTTGTGTGATAGGAGAGGATCTGGAATATATCAGTGGAAAAAGAGTGTGGACTGATTTCTAAAGTGAGTGATACAAAATAGGTGGGTTTGACACATAGAATGAATGATGACTTTAATGCCCTTTGAAGCACAAAGGAGGTCACCATTAATTTGCTCTATCCTGAAAGCTGACCTCCACTCTGCTTGGACTTGAGGCTGGTCCTCTCCCAACAGTTTAGTGAGAAGAGTGTTGAGGTGGAGAGATTGGTAGATTTCACTGCCAACAAATAAAATCTCCAACCTGTCTCCCTAGGATGGGATGGGGCTGACATTGGAGGAGAAGATAAGTTTGGACATATGGCTAGAGCACTGGGTTTAGGTATCTTTCAGAAAGTAATTGGATTGTGAGAATTCCCAAGAAAATAGGAAAGAGTGCTAATTCCTGATCTATGACTAGGAAAATTTGCAGCTCTTGATCTATTGTGTGCTGGGAAATACAGGTGATCCGCAGAGTAAGTAGGGGCTCCTACATGCACCAAAAGCTCTCCACTGAGCTCCATGTGCATCAGCCCATACTAGCCTCTGTGGGTAGGGGGTGTTGGTCAAGGGTCAGCCACAAGGAGAACAGGGGTTTCCAAACAGGGATGACATGAACAGGGACAACAGAAGTAGGAGAGTGATGAGCAATGGAGATGGAACCTTTCATGCAGCTGTTGCTTTCTGGAAACATTAGCTAAGTAGGTATGAAAAGCTCTTAGATTTAAGCATCTGAATATTATCACTAAAAGTGAAACAGACCAGCAATCATTTCTCTTTTTCGTTAGATCAACTACGGTGTTATCAGCCACATTCCTGCGCATAAACAACATTTTCCTTTTTTCTACCGGCTGATTCCAAAACAAGAACCTCCTTACTTGGCAATTGTCAAGCTGCTCCTGCATTTCCGATGGACATGGATCGGCCTCGTTGCTCCAGACAATGAAAATGGGGAAAAGTTCAGAAGAACCTTTGTGCCAGTAGCCACAAAGAGAGGGGTTTGCATTGCCTTCTCAGATAGCATCTTTACAAAAAATATGGGGGAATATATTTCAGGTAAAGAAGAAATGGAAAAAAAGTACCTGCTCTATTTCAGCAAACGTCAAGTAAAAGTAATTGTTTGTCAATTAGACTTTCAGGCCACAATGATTCTAGTAGCAGTAATAAAACTCTTTGAAAGGACTATGTTATTTGAGGGTAAAGTGTGGCTAACAGCAGCTTTGCCAGACTTTAGTGTGAGAGTGTTTTACCAACTGCTTGATCTCCAGCATCAACATCTTTTGTTATCCTTCTCAACTCAGGCAAAAAAAAGGATGCAATATTATGATTTTGATTCATATTACTCTGCTATCCAGCAATATGGGGAGGCAGCATTCCAGTGCTCCTCTTCAAGTCCTGTGTTGTTCAAGAAAGCTTGGAAAACATGCCTAGAAAAAGAGAAGTGGGAATTCCCACCCCAGGATACGGTTGCAAGAATCCTGTCTGAGGATGCCTTTAGTATTTCCACAGCAATTCAGGCCCTTTCCTGGGTCCTCAATGCTGCCTCTTCTGTCCAACTGAGTAGGAGGAGGATGCGGGTTGGAGACCATTGGACACCCCAGATGGTACAGCCATGGCAGGTGAGGTTCCGTCAATGCCCTACTTCAATTCCTCAGTGTTAAATTCTGTGTAGGCATGGCTGAGAGTTTTTGTGTGTATAATATGTTTTGAACAGCAGTTGCTCTGTTGTAGTGCTTGTTCCTATCAGATGGGGCGGTGTGGGGAAAGAATGAGACTCTCTTGCTGACTCTTCCAAAATGGAAGCACCTGTGCTGGTCTGGTATCCTGTATAATAAAAGTGATACCTCTATAGTGACAGCATTTCCGCATTATTATAGTGTATAAGCACCAGGATAGCACAGCTATCCTCATGTTCTCCCTCAATCACCCAACCTGATCTTCTCTAGTTTCCTTTTTTAATAGAGCTTTATTAATTTTCAAGATATAATTAAAACAAAATCCCAAAATCAAAACTTCATTTTTTTGCATTAGAAGCAAATACTCCAAAAATGGCTTCCAAATAGAAACAAATCCAGTTACATTATAGCATTTTCACATTGTCTCTTAATTGTCTTTTGGGTAGAAATCCACATTGATCTTGGTGAATAAAGTCCTGTAAAATTTTCTTCATTCTTTCAGCCAATATTGAAGCATATATTTTTTAATCATTGTTCAATAATGAAATTGGTCTATAGTTAGAGTAATTCTTAGTTAGAGTAATATCCGCCTTCTTTGGTAGAAGTACAATACTGGCTTCTTTCCAAGAGTCAGGCATTTCAGAGCCCTGCAAAAGAGAATTCATCAATCTTTAAAAGGGCTGAAGAAGCTAATCCTGGAAACACCTATAATACAGCACTGGCAAACCATCTGGACCTTTTGCTTTCCCCAGTTTGGCTCTTTTTATAGCTTCCACTATTTCAAAAGTACTTATAGGATTGTTCATTAATAATTTCTGTGATTATGAGAGTTTGGGTAAATTTTGTTTCTCCAAATACTCATCTATCTTTTTCAGAGAAACTTCTTGCCTTTTATTGTTGTTGTTGTTGTTCTGTCGTTTAGTCGTATTGGACTCTTCATGACCTCATGGACCATAGCACGCCAGGCCTTCCTGTCCACCACTGTCTCCTGGAGTTTACTCAAATTCATGTTCATTACATTAGTGATGCTATCTAACCATCTCATCCTCTGCCATCCCCTTCTCCTTTTGCCTTCAGTTTTTCCCAGCATCAGGGTCTTTTCCAGTGAGTCCTCTCTTCAAATTAGGTGGCCAAAGTATTTGAGCTTCAGCTTCAGCATCTGTCCTTCCACTGAGCAGTCAGGTTAGATTTGCTTTAGGATTGACTGATTTGACCTCCTTGCAGTCGAAGGGACTCTTAAGAGTCTTCTCTAGCACCACAGCTCAAAAGCATCAATTCTTTGGCGCTCAGCCTTCCTTATGGTCCAACTCTAACAGCCATACATCACTACTGGAAAAACCATAGCTTTAATTATACGGACCTTTGTTGGTAAGGTGATGGCTCTGCTTTTTAATATGCTGTCTTGGTTTGCCATAGTTTTCTTCCCAAGGAGAAAGTGTCTTTTAATTTCATGGCTGCAGTCACCGTCTGTGGTGATTTTGAAGCCCAAGAAAATAAAATCTGTCACAGCTTCCATTTCTTCCCCTTCTATTTGCCAGGAAGTGATGGGACCAGAAGCCATGATCAGAATTTTTTTAATGTTGAGTTTCAAGCCAGTTTTTGCACTCTCCTCTTTCACCCTCATCAAGAGGCTCTTTAGTTCCTCTTCACTTTCTGCCATTAGGGTGGTATCGTCTGCATATCTGAGGTTGTTGATATTTCTCCCAGCAATCTTAACTCCGGCTTCTGATTCATCCAGCCCGGCATTTCTGGAAGTTCTGCTGAAGCCTAGCTTGTAGGATTTTGAGCATAACCTTGCTAGCATGTGAAATGAGTGCAATTGTATGGTAGTTTGAACATTCTTTGGCATTGTCCTTCTTTGGAATTGGAACACAAACTGACCTTTTCCAATCCTGTGACCACTGTTGAGTTTTCCAAAATTGTTGGCATATTGAGTGCAGTACTTTAACAGCATCATCTTTTAGGATTATAAATAGCTCCGCTGGGATACTGTCTTCTCCGCTAGCTTTGTTGTTAGTAATGCTTCCTAAGGCCCACTTGACTTCACTCTCTAGGATGTCCGGCTCAAGGTCAGTGACCACACCATCGTATTTATCAGGGATATTAAGATCTTTCTTGTATAGTTCTTCTGTGTATTCTTGCCACCTCTTCTTAATCTCTTCTGATTCTATTAGGTCCATGCCTTTTTTGTCCTTTATCCTTCCCATCTTTGCACAAAACATTTCCTTGATATCTCCCATTTTCTTGAAGAGATCTGTAGTCTTCCCCATTCTATTGTTTTCCTCGATTTCTTTGCATTGTTCATTTAAGAAGGCCTTCTTATCTCTCAGCCAAAGTCAGCTCCAGGTCTTCTTTTTGCAAATTGTGTAGAGCTTCTCCATCTTTGGCTGCAAAGTTTATAATCAATCTGATTTTGGTATTGACCATCTGGTGATGTCCATGTGTAAAGTTGTCTCTTGTGTTGTTGGAAAAGAGTGTTTGCTATGACCAGCGTGTTCTCTTGACAAAACTCTATTAGCCTTTGCCCTGCTTCATTTTGTACTCCGAGGCCAAACTTGCCTGTTATTCCGGTTATTTTTTGACTTCCTACTTTAGCATTCCAGTCCCCTATGATGAAAAGGACATCTTTTTTTGGTGTTAGTTCTAGAAGGTGTTGTAGGTCTTCATAGAACCGGTCAACTTCAGCTTCTTCGGCATCAGTAGTTGGGGCATAGACTTGGATCACTGTGATGTTGAATGGTTGGATTCGAACTGAAAGCATTCTGTCGTTTTTGAGGTTGTACCCCAGTACTGCCTTTCCCACTCTTTTATTGACTATGAGAGCTACTCCATTTCTTCTAAGGGATTCTTGCCCACAGTAGTATATATAATGGTCTCCTGAATTAAATTCACCCATTCCTGTCCATATTAGTTCGCTGATTCCCAAGATGTCGATGTTCAATCTTGTCATCTCATGTTTGACCACATCCAGCTTACCTTGATTCATAGATCTTACATTCCAGGTTCCTATGCAATATTGTTCTTTATAGCATCGGACTTTCCTTCCACTTCCAGACACATCCACAACTGAGCTTCCTTTTGGCTTTGGCCCAGCCACTTCACTCTTTCTGGAGCTACTCGGAATTGCCCTCCGCTCTTCCCCAGTAGCAGATTGGACAACTTCTGACCTGAGGGGCTGATCTTCCGGCGTCATATCTTTTAGCCTTTTGATACAGTCAAATGGGGTTTTCTTGGCAAGGATTCTGCAGTGGGTTGCCATTTCCTCCTCCAGTGGACCACGTTTTGTCAGAACTCTCCGTCATGACCTGTCTGTCTTGACATGACTTCATTGAGTTATTCAAGCCCCTTTGCCACAACAAGGCAGTGATCCATGAAGAGGCTTGCCTTTCACAGAAATTGGGAACAAAAATTGTGGAATGATTTCTTAATTCCTTCATTATCCATTAATTCAATATTTCCTTCTTGAATTTTTAATATCATTTTCTTTTCTCTTTCCTTCGTTAATTTATAGGCCAACCATCTTCCAGGTTTATTGGCAAACTCAAAATGTCTCTGCTTAACATAATTCAAATTTGTCTCAATATCCCTCACAATCAACATAGATAATTGTTGGTGTAATAATTTAAGTTGATGTAAAATACCAGTAACTACTGGGTTTTTCTGTAACTCAATTTCTTTCATTTTAATTTGATCCAGGATAGTTTGCATTTTTTGTTGAGATTTCTTTTTTATTTATTTATTTATTTATTCAATTTCTCACTGCCCAACTCCCTCAAGCAACTCTGGGCGGTTTACAAATCATCAAAATTACGAATATCAAAGATTAAAACATTAAAATAACCATTTAAAATACCATACATATAAAAATTAAGGCGATGTGCTCTTTCAGCCTTTGAAGGGCTATTCTAGGACTATCTTACTATACTAGGCATCCCCAGGAGTTTCTGCTCTCCTTACAACCCCAGGCCTGTTGACAAAGACAAGTTTTAAGTTGTTTCCTGAAGCCCAGGAGCGAGGTGGACTGTCTTAACTCTGGGGGAAGAATATTCCACACGGCAGGTGCTGCTGCAGAGAAGGCACACTTCCGTGACCCCGTGAGATGGAATTCTTTAACTGATTGGGTTCGTAGCATGCATGCCCTCCCTGCATGACTGGATGGGATGGGCCGATGTAATGGGGATAAGACGGTCCCTTAGGTAACCTGGTCCCATGCCATGAAGGGCTTTAAAGGTCATAACCAACACCTTGAATTGCACCCGGAAGCAAACTGGAACCCAGTGCAGCTCGCGTAGTAATGATGTCACATGAGTCCGATATGGGACTTCTAAGATGGTTCGTGCGGCCGCATTCTGGATCAGTTGGAGCTTCCGGATACTCTTCAAGGGTAGCCCCATGTAGAGCACATTACAGTAGTCTATATGTGAGATAGCCAGGGCATGAGTGACTGTTCGAATTTATATTACAATTATGGTAAATAAAGCGACCTCTCATGACTGCCTTACTGATGTCTCAAACAATTTTTAGGTCAGTCCCTTTGTCCAAGTTGATGTCAAAAATATCTTTTAAACTCCTCTTGCAATCAACCAAAATGTTTTCTCTTTGTAAAATAGCTTCATTCAATCTCCACCTAAAAGCCATATATGATCTCTGTGTTCAAACTTACTGGAATATGATCAGAGAAAGTCTTTGTTAAAATATCAACCTGACAAATTTTATTGGATAAATTGTTTGAAATCCATGACATGTCAATTCTTGAAAAGGATTTATGTCTTTCTGAGTAAAAGGTATATCCCCTTGCCAATCCATTTTTGTGTCGCCAGGAATCTACTAATGCCAAATTTTCTATCATGTCAAAAAGCACTGTGGCAGTCTTCCTTGTTTAAGCTGAATTTCCTTTTCAGATGTCCTGTCCAATCGTGGGGAAGTTACACCACTACAATCTCCTAGTAGGCACCAGCTTTGATATCAAAAATATGATAATTCATTCAGATGGTGTGTAAAAAAATTACTTTTATACTCATTTGGTACATATATCCCCAAAACTATAGATTTAAATCCATTAAGCTCGACTTCCAATGCTACATATCTGCCATGTTCGTCAGAAAGCAATAAACGTGGTTTCTATTGTGGCTTAACATATATTACAAGTCCATTTAACTTCTTCAAACCTGCAGAAATAAATCCCTCTCCCAATTTTTTATTCATCAAATATTTAATATCATTTTTCCTTATATGAGTCTCCTGTAAGCATATCACATCATGGTTTAATTTCTTCAAATAATGAAAAAAAAATTCTTTTGTGCAAGGCATTTACCCCATTCACATTCCATGTAAGTTAAGTGCAAGCCATGATTAAGCAGACATCTGATCAAAGTCCTTGGATGTAGCACCCATGTCTACACCTTGTAGAGCGGATTCTTGGGATCTAGTTCCAGGTCCAGATTTCTCATCTTGTTTCCAGATAGGGAATTAGTGATGACTTTGTGTTCTGAATTAAAAGAAATTCTTTCTGCTTCAAAACTATGTTTCTTCATAGCATCTTGTAGCAGGAACTCAGACACCATCCACATGTCCCCTGAACTTCAGCATTAAGATCCTTGCTGCTTTTTTAAGCACACCACCAAGAGAGCTTCTTCTTTGTGTGTTAAAGTTAGTCTATGTAGGATTCAAGCGAATGGATTCCTTCACTATGAAATCTTAGCCTGTAAAATGGAATTTTACAGGTTCCTATGCTGTAAGCAGTTTCCCATAACAAAAAGCATGAAAAACACCAGATGTGCTTTTCTCTAGTCAAAACAATGGTGATAACCGTCTTGTCCCGTGAGAGCAGCGTCCCGAAGGGAAAGCCAATGCGCAACACCACCATCACATGGCGGTTTATAGTAAGTACAACTGTTACTACATTGTTAAGCTGAAACATGGCCTAGCCCACATTAGCCAATCAGAATGTTGAACCATGGGTATAATTCAACTATGAACTATGGGTACTCATCTCACTCATTCATTTTCTATGCTTCTGTTTGACTGCTATCTACATGTACTTTGTATCTGAACTGTAACTACGCCTGGTCTTTGCACAGACCATGATTTTTCTTTCCTCACATCTGTTGATGGAACTCTGCGTATGCTTTTTTTTTTTTCCTTTTTGCAATAATGCACCATACATCCATTATTGCCTTATGCTATCAATAAAGATATTGTTAGACTTAAAACACGTTGTTTGGATTACTCTGTGCCTGGAACCCCAAAAGCCAGCAACACCCCACATTGTGGAGGCCTCAAAGTCAACTCAATCAATAAATCAGGGCCATAAACCTGTGATGCAACCTTTCTGCAGTTCCTAGGGCAATGCTGATCCTGTGGAACTTCATATTGATCTGGTCTGATGGAAAAGACCGATTTTCCATCTTCTCCAATCACAAGCCTTCCTCTCTGCCTGGGTTGTTATACTTGGTGGCCATGGTGATGAGACGGTAGAGATTGGTATCTGCCCAGCTCCCTTTGGCCACTTTCGGCTGCCATGGGCATACCCCTCTCTGCTGGATGCTGGGACTGCCTTGTGTGCCCGTTTTGGTCTTAGCAGCAAGAGCGATCTGGCAGCAGGAACCTGTCAGCATAATTCCATATCACTACTTTGTAAGGCATTGCTCAGCTATCATCCTAGACTATTGCCTACATGGGTGTAACACTCTCAGGCAAGATTGCTAGACATTTGTTCGTTTAAAAAAATAAAACCAATGTTACATGCTGTTCTTACATTTTTAAAAAGAAATTAAAGCATTAAAAATGAACAGGTTCTCATGGGATCTCAAACACAGACCTTTAGGTCAAATGAGATTCATACCTCTCAGCCTAATTCCATATCAGTCCTTCATAAGACACTGCTCAGCCACCATCCTAGTTGCTCTCCTACATGGGGGTAACAGTCTCAGGCAAGAATCCTAGACCTCTGTCTGTTTTTTTTTTAAACCTATTTCACATGCAGCTCTTACAATACAGGGCATAGGCTGAAGTGGAGAGTCCACACACGAGCACCTGCTGGTTAGTTTTTTCTTCTTCTTTTTTTTCCATAAGTTTTATTGAATTTTAAAATACATATTAAAAGTTAATACAAAGAAAGAAATAGAAATACAAAGTAAGAAAAAAGGAAAGAAAAAGTGAAGTCAAAAAATAACAAACAAAGAAAATATAGGAAATAGATGTCCTCCAAATTATCCTTGAACTTTAGGTACAACAATTAACTTTAAATGTTAGTCCTTCATACAATAGACAGGAACTTTTCTTTGTCATATACCCTATGATTTCTATAATCCAATCTTCTGTTCTTCATATAGGTTTCGCCTTTCTTGATATCTTCCAACAATCCATCTCTGGTTTCTACTCCTTGGAATAGTAATCAAATGTTCATTGTTGCATCAATTAAATGTTTTCCATTTGCTCTTTCCATTTTAACATCTATATTTATATCTTCAATAAAATCCAATTAGTGTAACAAATAAAGGCCTTATCTACTTCTAATAAAATACAATATATTCTGTTCATATTATGATTATATATTCCATTAATACATAACCTAACATATTACATAACATAATACGTAATATAGCAAGAATAATACAACATATTCATACATAACATCCTGTAATAACCTACATTCTAATTCCATCTCATCATCTCATTGTCTTCTCATAAATGTATCTCCAGAAAGAGTAATCTATAATATCAAGTTATATTTATATTTATAATCTTGTATCTTACACTTAGAATATCATGTTTTTATGCATCTATACAGTTTCTCATATCTGCTCTCACTCTGTGTACAATCCAGATCCGCATTTTCATTAACCTTGTATTCCAGATCAACATCAATAAATCTCCTGTTTAGGTTATGCCAATATCACAATATGCAACTTGTTTATTTCTGTAACTCATGTGGGATGTCAAAATATTTATTTTACCATATCTATCAATTTGCATGTTAAAATCTTCCTGTCTCAGCTGCCACAATGTGTTTATGCCCAAACGTTTAATAGACCACTTCCTGTAAAATATCATAGTCTTCTTCTGTACCAATACATTCAAAATCCTATTTCCCTGTTTCTCTACTGGTTCGAAAGGTCTTCCCTCTGTTTCTAAATCTGTCCCTTGTATCTTCTGTTCCTGAGCCACCAAAACTATTAATATACGTTCTATGGATTTCTTAATTTGTAAAAAAGCTTTGCTGGTTTCCTTCTTAAAATCCTGAAGTGCTGTGAGAAATGCCATTTCCACCTACACCCCCCTTTCAAACCGTAATCAACTGCCATAGCCAAAACAAAAATTTTCTCAGGGAGCAGGGAAGGGAGCAGGGAACAGCTGTTCTATTATTATCAGTAATGTCTATTTCTTTAAGTGAAAAAAGCTTTTAAAATAAAAGATGAAAAATTCCACAGAGCAGTATTTCAAACAGTTTGTAAAAGGAAAGATTAAAATATATTCCAAGTGAGAGAAAGTCCATTCTAAAAAAAAGTAGAAAAATAAGAAGGAAAAGAGGCACACATTCTCTATACTTTATTCTTTATTCTTCTTTATTCTTCAGGCTGCAAGCTGCTTAACCCAAACAAACAATTTCTCAAAAGTCAGTTAGTTTGTCGAGTGAAAAATACCAACAAAGTCTCTTAAGTCCCAATTTCTCTGATACAAAAGAAAGGCAAAAAAATACAAACTTGTTCACTATGTTGCCAAAATAAAATCTATCAAACTTCCACCAAAATTAATTATAGCAAAGAAAACACAAAATTAGCCAACATTTTGAACGAAGTCCAAAGATAAATTTTAGATAATAAAAATGTTCTAATCTAAAAAAGAAAACTAATGTAAAGTGATCTAAAAGCTGGCTGTCGCTCTTGTGTCTCCCGAGAGACTTACGTTCCCTGCAGAGCTAGGATCCTCCTTCGGCCATTCCACTGCATTCACCCCCGTTCTTCTCCGCGGTGGAAACAACAAAGAAAAACAGGAGTGGGCAATTCCAATGGCTCTGTGAGCAATCTTCTGGTTCCCCCTTCTCCAGGGGGAAGCTTCAGTGGTCTGTAGACCCCTGCAAACAAGATAGAAAGTCAGCCAGGTCTCAAAGCTCAGAGCTCTGAGAAACTCTGACTTGTCAAGCTGCCAGCCAGGCTTGGAGAGTGCTGGTTAGTTTTTTCTTCGACAACATGAGACAGAGAAGGGTGAAAGTAAGAAGATGGTGCATGTGGAAGAGACGGAGAACAAGTGGAAAAGCCAAGCAAGCTGGAGTAATAGAGAGAGAAATATGGCATAAGAAGAACTGAGCAATGGAGAAAGATTGAGGGAGCAAGATGGAGGAGGAGGAGGAGGAGGAGGAGGAGGGGAGAAAACTGTTAGAGATTGGGTTTCAACCAAGCACGTCTCTCACACACAAGCTCGAAGGAGGAGACAGCCTCTGCTGTAACCTGATCTTACTTGCTTTGTGTGGGAGGGGCTGAATCCCTGTTTCCTGTTCCCTTCTCTCTCTCTTTCTGCTTGGATCTCCTACCAAGGAACATGGCAGCCATGGTTGCTGCCTTACATTGATCATACTTCCATTCAGGTGGGCCGCATTGGAAGCATGTGGTTCACATCAGAACTAATTGCTCGCACGCATGGACTGTTTCTACTAATGAACTTTGAGTTACAATAAAATTGTAAACTCTTTTTTTATGTAACTTTACATTAACGTGTTAAGTGTGTTTATTTTGTGTTTTGAACTGATTAAGCCTTGTGCAAGTTTATGGGAACATTTCTACTCTGCTATATACTAATAAGAAGCTGTGTGGAATTCTGGTATTACCATCCAAGAATTCCTACAAAAACACAGAGAGAAGCAGGCAGAGGAACAGATTGAGATAGAGAAACAGACCAGCGTTGCAAAAGGAAGGGAGAATGAAGTTTTGGATAGAACCCTCTGCAGCAAGCTTTTGTGGCCAGAGGCATCATCATAGTATTTCATGTTATATGTATATACATAAATATATTACTTTTTAGAAAAGAAATTAATGCATTAAATATGAACAGGAACTATGTCTATGAAGGTTCTCAGTCAGTCCTTAAGGAGCGAAACGTTTCCACTGAGAAAATAGAAATCCAGGTGACATGATTCAAGCTACAGATGAACAGGAACTCATCGGATACCAAATACAGACCACCAAATTTAATGAGATTCATTTATATTTTGAGATATCCCTCTAAATGTAATTATAGGTATTTGTTAGGATTGGTTTGCTGACTTTTGGCTTTGTGGGACGAGATCATGAGTTGAATTAACTGTTTCAGGAACCTCACAAGAAACATCTGCACATGATCCAGCTTCCCTTGGGAGGAAGGGAAGGATACTTCCTCTAAGATCCTGAAACTCTTTATAGGCAGAGACACTGACTTGAAAAGGTCCATTTATTCATACCAGTCTAATATCTATTTTTTTAATACATTCAGCAAAGAATTAGGGTGAAATGGAACTGTATAAAATATGGGGGTCATTTTTCCATATTTTTTAGCTTCATCCTTTCCTGAGAAATTTCCAGCTTTTCAATCTTTCCGTGGATGGTGTTTATTTGGATGAGAATGGAGATCCCGTTGCTGATTTTGATATCATGCACTGGGCAGTCTTTTCCAACAAGTCTACTGCTGGGGTAAAAGTCGGGAGAGTAGAAAGAGAGGCCTCTTCAGAAGTCAGCCTCTCTATCAATCGAAGTGCCATCATGTGGCCAACATCATTCAGTCAGGTAGGTGATGCTCCTACTTTGGGGTTCTTAACATTTATCAGCTGCTATACATGCCTGCTTAGAAATAAATCCATTGGAATTCAATGCAGATTTGCTCCAAGAATGGAATCTAAAGCCCCTTTAATTCCACAGACATTATGAATAATTTTCTTATTTTTCTATTGATTTTCCCATTTCTTTCCCGCCGCAATGCAGGCAACTCTTGGTGGATTATGTAATATACAAACCTTAAAAGACAGTGAATCCTAAGACACAGTAAACAATTTAAATAAAGTAAAATGAAGTCAAAGTAAACCAAGGAAAAATAATAATAGTAACAATAATAATAATAACAACAAGAACAACAGAAAGCAATAACAATATAGTAAACGTAATGATCAAAGATGGGTAAAAACTCCCAACCTACTTAAAACTCTCTCTGGAACCATTCAGTTCTCTGCACCCTCCAGAGTACCATCCACAATAAGACTATTTAAGTGCATTTTTTCAGCTGTATGCATAGGACTCTAGGGGTGTGATGGATACCTCACTGGTCTACAGGGCGCAAGAAGTAGTGTGGTGTCCTACTGCAGAGCATAGCCAGGAAGGTATTTACCATGGTCCAGTTTAGGAAAGCCTCTAGTATTTTGCCTTCTCACTTGTTCTTCACATGGAGGAAGACTCTGTACCATGGGCTGCTTTTCCTGGACTAGTCCCCAAATTTCTGGCTTTCAGAAGTCTTTGTTGCTAAGCAGGACTTTAAAAAACCTCCATGGATGACTGCAAGGGCTTCAGTGATACATTTCCTAGTATGCACCTCAATAGACATGTAGCATAATTGTTGTTTATTTTATTTATTTATTTGTTCAATTTATTCCCCGCCCATCTCCCATGCAAGGGTCTCTGGGCAGGTTACAACAATTAAAAAATTAAAAGCTGTAGAAAATACAAAATATCTAAAAAACACAACCAATATAAAATAAATAAAAACCAAGGTAGATTGGGAACCGTAGAATAGATCATGGTGTTACGGGGCCAGCCAACCCCAGGAGGCAATACCGCCTCCATCGTCCCAGGCCAGGCAGCAGAGCCAGGTCTTAAGGGCCTTCCGAAAGGTCAGGAGTGAAGGGGCCAGTCTCATCTCCGTGGGCAAGATATTCCATAAGGTGAGGGCTATCGCAGAGAAGGCATGCCTCCTGGACCCTGCTAGATGGAGTTCTCTTGTTGAGGGGGTACGAAGCATGCCCTCTATGCATGCACGGGTGGGGCAGGCCGATGTTATCGGGACGAGACGGTCCCTCAGGTACGCTGGCCCTATGCCATATAGGGCTTTAAAGGTAATCACCAACACCTTGAATTGGACCTGGAAGCAAACTGGCAGCCAATGCAGCTCGCGTAGCAGAGGTGTTACATGTGCCGATCTCATAGCACAAATAACTGCTCGCGCCGCCGCATTCTGTACCACCTGAAGCTTCCGGGTAGCCCCATGTAGAGTGCATTACAGTAGTCTATACGGGAGATGACAAGGGCATGAGTGACTGTTCGGAGGACCTCCCGATCCAGGAAAGTGCGTAACTGGCGCACAACACGAAGCTGTGCAAAGGCCCTCCTGGCCACGACTGCCACCTGCTCTTCGAGCAGGAGTCGCGAGTCCAGGAGGACCCCCAGATTCCACACTGGATCCAAGTGAGGTAGTGCAACCCCACCCAGAACCAAGGATGACAACTTCCCGAATCTAGGGGGGCCATCAATTCACAGCCACTCCATCTTACCAGGGTTCAGTTGAAGCCTGTTGTTGTTGTTCAGTCGTTTAGTCATATCCGACTCTTCGTGACCTCATGGACTATAGCACGCCAGGCCTTCCTGTCCTCCACTGTCTCCTGGAGTTTACTCAAATTCATGTTCGTTACATCGGTGATGCTATGTAACCATCTCATCCTGTGTCGTCCCCTTCTCCTTTTGCCTTCACTCTTTCACAGCATCAGGGTCTTTTCCAGTGAGTCCGCTCTTCACATTGGGTGGCCAAAGTATTTGAGCTTCAGCTTCAGTATCTGTCCTTCCAATGAGCAGTCAGGGTTGATTTCCTTTAGGATTGACTGATTTGACCTCCTTTCTATCCAAGGGACTCTTAAGAGCATACTTAGATACCGTAATCTAGGTTGCAGTTACCACTCTGTAGGAAAGACAGAATAAAGTGGGGGAAAGTGGGGGAAAGATATGGCTGAAAAAACCTGATCAAGGTGGAGTCACACATAACATTACACTGTAGGAAGATTGACCATATGTCCACTTTTGAATGGGACAGTCCCATTTTTTTAGCATTTTTCAACCGTCCCATCGTTTTGATAAAAATCTCAATTTTGTCCTGCTTTTTAAACCTAGCGGGAATGGCGCGGAAGGAGGATTGGAGCCAGAGCTGCCAATTGGAGGCAGCCCGAAAGAGGAAGCCCTCCCGCCTATCAGTGTGCGGAAAAGGAGGGACTGGGGGTGGGGTTTGCAGGCGGGAGCCAATCGCGGGGACCAGGCTTGGGGACCCCTGTCTTTTTCATGAATACGGAATATTATATAAGACCCTGTCCCGTTTTGCCATCCCAATGTCCCGTTTTTGTCTCAAGGAAATATGGTCAGCCAAAGTTTAGGAATCCTATGGTATTTTGCATTTTTACTTCTTCACTTGGAGGAAGACTCTCTCTGTACCATGCAATGCTTTTCCAGGACTAGTCCCCAAATTTCTGGCTTTCAGAAGTCTTTGTTGTTCAGCAGGACTTAAAAAAAAAACCTCCATGGACGACTGCAAGGACTTCAGTGATACATTTCCTAGAAACCACCTCAATAATCATGTAGCATACTTAGATGATTAGAATGATCTCAATTCAAATTCAGGGTAAGCCATTTAACATCACAGTGATCCAAATATACGCCTCAACCACAGATGCTGAAGAAGCAGAAGTAGATCAGTTCTATGAGGATCTGCAGCACCTACTGGATAATACGCCAAAAAGAGATGTTATTTTCACTACAGGAGACTGGAATGCTAAGGTGGGTAGTCAAACGACACCTGGAATTACAGGCAAGCATGGTCTGGGAGAACAAAATGAAGCAGGACATAGGCTGATAGAATTTTGCCAAGACAACTCACTGTGCATAACAAGCACTCTCTTCCAACAACCTAAAAGACGACTTTATACATGGACTTCACCAGATGGTCGACACCGAAATCAGATTGACTACATCCTTAGCAGCCAAAGGTGGCAGACATCTATACAGTCGGGAAAAACAAGACCTGGAGCTGACTGTAGTTCAGATCATGAACTTCTTATTGCAAAATTTAGAGTCAGACTAAAGAGAATAGGGAAGACCCACAGATCAGTTAGATATGAGCTCAATAACATTCCTAATGAATATGCAGTGGAAGTGAAGAATAGATTTAAGGGACTAGATTTAGTAGATAGGGTCCCGGAAGAACTATGGACAGAAGTTCGCAACATTGTTCAGGAGGCGGCAACAAAAAACGTCCCAAAGAAAAAGAAAACCAAGAAGGCAAGATGGCTGTCTGCTGAGACACTGGAAGTAGCCCAAGAAAGAAGGAAAGCAAAAGGCAACAGTGATAGGGGGAGATATGCCCAATTAAATGCAAAATTCCAGAGGTTAGCCAGAAGAGATAAGGAATTATTTTTAAACAAGCAATGTGCGGAAGTGGAAGAAGACAATAGAATAGGAAGGACAAGAGACCTCTTCCAGAAAATTAGAAACATCGGAGGTAAATTCCAGGCAAAAATGGGTATGATCAAAAACAAAGATGGTAAGGACCTAACAGAAGCAGAAGAGATCAAGAAAAGGTGGCAAGAATATACGGAAGATCTGTATAGGAAGGATAATAATATTGGAGATAGCTTTGATGGTGTGGTCAGTGAGTTAGAGCCAGACATCCTGAAGAGTGAGGTTGAATGGGCCTTAAGAAGCATTGCTAATAACAAGGCAGCAGGAGATACCATACTCTAGGTTGCAGTTACCTCTATGTAGGACAGACAGAATAATAACTGGGGGAACAATATGGCTGAAGAAACCTGGCCAAAGGTGGAGTCATCCATCACATTAGAATGTGGGAAGATTTGGTGGTCTCCGTTGTCTGTGTTAGATGAACAGACATTATATTGTGGATGATGAATTGATACAGTGCGATTGGACAACCATATTTATTTTGTGTTCAACAAACCATGATGAAGAGGAATCATGTTTTAGCCCGGTATCTGTACACAGCCTACAGCATATTTCTTTTTTTAAAACAGCTTTATTATATTTTCTAGATGAAAAGATGAAAAAGATTGAAAAAACCAAAAAAGAATGACTTCCAACTTTCTACAGCAAATATATACATAGAAAATATATCAAACTCTTACTCCAATTTTAACTATAATAAGTATTATAGAATCCCTGCCCATATCTTACTCTGCTGTCGGTTTCACAGACATTCTAGAGCAGAGCTTTCCAAAAGTGTGTCGCCAGACACAGCGTGGTGTGTTGCTACACCACACGGAAGTGGCGCGCGTGTGCACGGCGGCTGCCATGCATGCGCGCGCCGCCGCACGCCCCCCCGCTCCACCACTGTGCGCGCGTGCGCCGCCACACACCCCCGCGCTGCCACTGTGCACGTGCATGCCGCCGCAGGTCCCCCTACACCCCCACCGTGTGTGCGCGCGCCGCCGCACACCCCTCCCTGCACTGCCACCGCCACTGCTGGTGTGTCGCCAGTGGCGGCACTTTGGAAAGCCCTGTTCTAGAGTCTGCTTGATCTGTCCTTACCTAGTAAAATGCCGAGAGCACTCAAATTCCTTCTACATGCAAGCTCTTCTCTCGAACCAGTCAGAATCCATTCCTTCAGATGTTGCCAGGTTTTGCTAGACCATATTTAAAATTAGGTGGGTACCAACACCCCTTGACTGTTGTCACGCGCTGACCAGAGCCAAGTCAACAACGATGAAAGTCTCTTCTGCTATATACATATGTCAAAATTATTTATGCTTCCCCCTTGACCAGTGCAGCAGTTTTTAGTTCAAACCTCTCGTTTCCACAAACCTTTTCCAGATTGCAGATTTATAGTAGCTCTATTTTGAAATGATATTATGATTTCAGCTTTAGGATTCATTGAGTTTTATTAGAATCATATTTATTCAAATCAAGGATGTCAACCCAGGTGATGCTCTCAGGTGTGTTTTTCTTTTTTATTTCATCTTTATTTGACTGCTTCTCTTTTCTGCTGATTATTGACTCCCCTCAAAATGGATCTGAATTCAATGTTTCTATGGCTGTCCTTTATGTTCAGAAGGCACCTTTCTCTAGATGCACAGAAAGCTGTCCTCCAGGATACACCAAACTCAAAAGAGAAGGAGAGCCAGACTGCTGCTATGACTGTTCTCCGTGCATGGAAGGAACAATTGCCAGGCAAGAAGGTTGGTGGCTCTCAAGCAAGGAGGGGACTTGAGGATACAGGTGAAATTCACTCTTGCTCTTCTGGGCAGTGTTTGTTACAGGTGCAGCTTTCCTGCTAGTTCCAGACCTATCTCCTCATCTATTTGCCCTTATTTCCACAAAGAAAACTTAAAAAAAAACATTTGGCATAATATTTCAGAGATTTGGGACCATCGTATAATTTAGCATGATGGTGTGATCATTAAAAGTAAAATAATGAAACATGGCTGAATTCTTTTGCTGCTGTATCCTTGTTTGGTTTAAGGAAAGGACATCAGTATTGTAAGATTTGGCAACTCTTTGGTCTTCAGCCTTTAAAAATGGGTGGCAATTTCCCCTTAACATTGAGATCCTCAAGTGTCTGTAGGAAAACAATATTTTTTTAAGTTGGCGGCAAGCGAGTATGTCTGTTTAGAATGGGTGCTGATCATTGGAGGCTTTTAGTATGTTCTGGAGCATTAGAGGCTTAGAGATTTGGACTGTATTGTGGCAGAGACTCTTCACGTCGTTTCCTGACTGGACTGAGCTAGATTGGCTTTCTATCTGGTCCATGCAGTGGCAGAGGCTGCATTGTTGGACCACCAGGGACATAGATCGGCTGCTTCACATAGGAAGTGCTCCATATCTTTTGTGACTATTGGCAATGTGGTGGTGGGAAGGAGGCTGTCATTGACGATGGAGGAAGTGTTGGGATTATCAGGAGTCAACTCAGCATTGTCTCATAAGCATAATAGGGTGTCTTTCTAGTAAATGTATCTCTACCGTGCTTGTGGGAGGTTACCTGGGTCACCTGATTTTCTCTTCCTCCTTCTTTTTGGTTTGGGGATTCTCATTCCCTATCCTTATTCCTTGGGCACATGTACAAGCAAGAGGAGTACAAGAATCTACTTGTATCCAGATCCACTGAATAAATGTAAGCTATATTTATTTTTTCTTCATCTAACTAATGTGTGAAGACTGAATTTATTTCTGAACGTAATTAAGCTTAAAGTGCAAGTTCCCTGCTGGTCACGCTTCTACTCTGCAAGATTGTTGTTGGCTTCTTGGAGTTCTTTTATTAACCTGTACTGGGTTATGGGCCCAGTACAAACCAGTACAAGACCAGTTCAAACCAGTGCAGTACTGATTTCTTAAAAAGTTTTTTGTTGGCCTCACAGCCACAAAAAGGCAAGCCACTAGCAATTTAAAAAGCTAAGTTCAGAATTTTTTCTCTCTCTCTAAACAATGGAGAAAGAGGAGTGGGCTCCCTCCATGCCAAAATTGACTGAATATAATTACTCAGCATGGCTATTCAGATAAAGAATGAAGCTAGATTCAAGGAAAAGGAAGTGTGCCATGAGGATGCTTCAATGGAAGTGAACACAAAGATCTTATGGCAACAGATGTCTTTTATGTACCAGACTTAGAAGCCAATTTACTGAGTGTCTCAACATTGAACAACAAAGGTTCTAATGTGATTTTTGATGCTAATGGACAATGTAAAGTCACCAGTGGTTAAAACATTTATGTTACAGGTTTTCAAAAGGATGGCGTTTACCAGGTGCATTGTGAACAACTGCCACCAGATGTCAGCCTCGTCAATAGGCAGCAAAAGGAGGACAACAGCCCCACCACCTGGCACAGCAATTTTGCGCACTCATTTTAATGCAATTTTAAGAATGAAAACAAGGCATGTTAAGAGATTTTGAAATAAGCAACCATGAAAAATGCCAACCAAAATGTGTGATATGCATCAGAGGTAAAGCAACAAGACCAGCCATACCCAAACAAAGGGAAAGGTGGGAAACTAAGCCACTTGAAATTATACACACTGATTTGCATGGACTTCTTCGAGCACCAGCAGGCAGAAATAAATATGTTTTATGTTTTATAGACGATTTTTCCAGATATTGTGTGACCTACCTACTGAAGGAGAAATCCCAAACAGTGGACATGCTGAAAGCATATGTAGACCTGATGACCAACAAGTTCAACAGAACCCCTCAATCCCTCCAGAGCGATGAAGGAGGTGAGTTCATTTCACAAACCATGCAAACATACCTAACACAGCTAGGCGTAGAACACAGACTAAACACTCCATACATGCCTGAAGAAAATGGAGTTGCAGAAAGGAAAAATCGCTCACTAATGGACATGGTAAGATGTATGCTTTTAGAAGCAGACTTGCCTGACTAATACTTGGCAGATGCTGTTTTAACAACTACATACTTACAAAAGAAAATGCCAACCAAACAAATGAGGTAGCACTTTTTGAGCTGTGGCATGATCGCAAACCAAGCATAAAGCATCTAAGCGTGTTTGGATCCAAAACTTATACACACATACCAAAAAAAGAGAGATCCAAACTAGACCCCAGAGCTGAAGAAGGCATCATGATCGAGTATGCTCCAGGAAGCAAGGGATACAGAATCCTGAACCTGAAGACAGGAAAAGTAAGTACATGCAGAGTGGTATACTTCGATGAACGCAAGAAAGGCTACCATAGTCATGCTGACGATGACTGCGCAGAAACCAACAGCAGCAGTTACCAGCTTGAGATGTTTAGCCAAATATCTGAAGAAACAACCACCAAACTGACCCAGAGGGAGATAGAAGCCCAGGTAGAAATTCCACCAGAGTCAGATGACAAGGCCAAGGATGCCGAAGGGGTTGAACCACCAAGTGCCACTCCTGAACCTGCTCCAAGATGCTCATCATGACCCAACAAAGGAGTTCCAACTGAGAGACTCACCTACCTAAGAAGATCATCATTACTGAAAGAACCTGCATCGTGGAACAAAGTGCAGCAAATGCCACCAGATGAAGCAAGCAAGTGGAAGAAAGCAGCACAAGAAGAGCTAGAAGCTCTACACAAGAACAAAACATGGACTGTGACAAGACTACCAAAAGGCAAGGTTCCATAGGATGCAAATGTGTTTTCAAAGCCAAACAAGATGAAAATGGAGAAGTACAAAGATACAAAGCTAGACTAGCCGCAAAAGGCTATTCAAAAATATATGGACTTGATTACGATGAATGTTTTGCTCCTGTTGTAAAACATACCACAATCAGAATGCTCCTGAATCTAGCAGCTTCCAGGAACATGAGTGTTGAGCACCTAGATGTAAAAACTGCATTTCTGAATGGAGAGATAGAGGAAGAACTGTATATGCTACAACCACCAGGCTTCACCATTCACAAGATACAGCAACTCATTTGGAAACTTCAGAAAGGGATTTATGGCCTGAAACAAGCAGCAAGAGCATGGAATGAGTAGTTGAACCAAGTACTTCTTAAGCAAGGATTTGTTCAAGGCCAAGCTGATCCCTGTCTCTACACAAGACACAGAAATGGCAGAGAGGTGTACATTCTTTTTATGTGGATGATTTGATGATTTGCTATAATAACAAAAGAGACTTTGATGAAATTGTGTCCAACATGAACAAAAAAGTAGAAGTCAAGCATCTGGATAAGCCAGCTACTACTTGGGAATACAGATTGAAAAGGAAGAAGATGGAAGCTTTCTTCTAAGCCAGAAGCCCCTATAGTCATGCGGAAGTGACTGATGTGGAGCAAGGCATACGAGGAGGAGTAGGATGCTGGAGCAGGGATGAGGGCTACTTTTCTTTCCATCGTGGTGGCATGGTGGTGAGGGATTTTGCTGTGATGGGCCCAGGGCTGTTCAAGGCTGGTTGCAACTGGTGGGGCCCTGTGGCTGCTTTTCCTTCCCCAATGTACCTGGGTAGCCATTTTGGCTTCCCTCTGGCTGAGAACTGGAAGGTGCTGGCAACAGCCATCTACGTGAACTCGTTTAATCAGTAGTAATTGCAGCCCAAGAGGACTTGATTGAAAGTATTTAAATCGGAGTTGAACTAGTCATCAATATGGAAAATTTTAGGTTGTCCTTTATGGTTCTGCTCAACTTCCCAGAGGTCTGAGCCGGAGGAGGGGATTTCTTTGAATCACTGGGATTGTGCAATTGGGGCCTAAGCTGTCATGTGAGAAGAGGCTGCCTAAGAGCATGGTATGGTTGGTAGATGGGGGATGAGGTGAGGTGGTTCCTGATTAGCTGGAGGCACTGAGTGCTGAATTCTGAAGAAGGGCCTCAGTTATTAGGCAGCCCTTATTGGATGATTGTAGGTTGTGTGAGTGAGGTGGGGCCTGTCCCAGGTTATCCAGATCCTGATGCATAATAGTGGCCATATGCCTGTCCTGGTTTCTCTGTCAGAGCAGTGGTAGGGTGCTCTGGAATTGGGGGAGATATTCGTTTCTCCCCTGTCATGATCAGTACACTCGCCAGTGAGCCTCCAATTCTCTGGCACCAGTCCCTGCGCAGGGACTAGTAGGCCCATTTGGGTTTCAGAGGGAGCTTGAGGTTGTTTCAGGAAGTCTGCTACATGGTCTGACAGAAGCCTTGGTGGCTGCATGGAATGGGAAAGCGGCTGCAGTCTTGGATCAGATCACACCTGGATGGCCTCTCTGAACCCATGGTTCCCAGGACTCTCTCTAGTATACAGAAGAGCTGAGAGAAGTAAAGAGGGCTAAGAGATGCCTTGAGCACTGCTCATGGATGACAAAGAGCAAAGACAATTGAGCACAAGCTAGAGATCCTATTAGAGCCTACCTCACAGTGCTAAGAGCACATAAACGTGAATATGTCTCTCCCTTATTGTGTCCGCAGATAGTCATCCAGCAGCCCTATTACTGATGACCTGGACTCCAGCATTACTGCAGCACCAGTGGAGGCTACAGAGGCTATGTCTTGCAAGGATATCTGATGGAAGTTTGATCCTCTTGTACCTGAGGAAGTGGACAGGTCTCTTGCAGCTGTTAGCTTGGCCACCTCTGTGGTAGTTAATAATTCCTAGATGGTGGGGATGGTTCCATTGTCTCTCAAGGAGGGGATGGTCCACCCTCTCCCGAAGGAGCCATCGCTCAACCCAACTAGTCTGGACAGCTTTCGTCCAGTCTTCAACCTTTCCCTTTTAGGGAAGGTTGTGGAGAATGTGATTGCACGGCAGCCACAAAGGACCCAGGCTGAAGTGGACCACTTTCACCTTATATGGACCACTTTCACCTGGGTTAGGGGACTGATATGGTATTGATCACACACTTAGATGACCTCTGGCAGGAGCGGGTTAGGGGCACTGTCACCATCCTTGCTCTTCTTAACTTCTCAGCAGCCTTCTTTGTGGGGTGCCTCAGGGCTTGGTTCTCTCTCCTCTCCTATTTAACATCTACATGAGGCCACTGGGTGAGGTTATCCGACGGTATGGGGTGAAGTATCATCAATATGCTGATGATACCCAGCTTTGTATCTCCACCTAGGCTTCCTGAGTAATGCTCTGGATGTCCTGTCCCAGTGCCTTGAGGCTGTAAAGGTTGGATCGGGTGCAATGGGCTTCAACTCAACCCAAGCAAGTTTGAGTCATTTTGGGTATTTGGGCCTTCTACTGACAAGGTTTTACCACTGTTGGTCTTAGGTGGGGTGGCACTGTCCCAGACGGACTCTGTGCCCAATCTGGAGGTCCTCCTGGACTCACTGATGGGGACTAGGAGACATGCCTTCTCTGCCATAGCCCCTGCCCTTTGGAACATTCTCCTCCAGAGAATAGGATCACCTGACCCTCTTGGCCTTTCATAAGACTGTAAACACCTGGCGTATTTGGCCGGGGCTAGGGCCCGAGATGTGTTAAGGGCTCTGTTTCTTGCCCTCACTAAAATATAGCAATAGTTTTACTTGGTGAGAAAATGCATCTTTTGTATTGCTTTAATTGTTTTAATTGTTTTATGTTTTTTTATCATTGAATGCCACACAGAGTCACATACCTTCTTTTCTGTATTATATTAGTTTCATATTAACTTTCAGAGAAGCTTTGAATACCACATTCCAAGTTTTCAGGGGAAGCGTGGAACCAAAAGTATCTAGTCCTTTTTTAAAAAAATTAATATATATTTTATTATTTAAAATGTTTACACATTAACAAAATAGATACATTTACAAAGAGTTACAACACATAAACAACATATTTACATTCAACTATTTAAGAAAATGACAACATGTAATTACATATAGAACAATTAATTTAAAAAGACTTCCTGTTTCTTTTATGAAGAAACCTTTTTAACATATATTGAATAACACTATTTTTCTTATCTCTTTCCATCCCTTTAATATTTCATTATTGTATTTATAATTTTTCTTGTTACCTATTTCGTTTTTATCCTTTTCCCATATAATTATTTATTACATTCTAATATTCTGCTTTTTAATAATTATTCATATATATTTAACATTTGTTTTCTATATAATATTTTTTCTTCTGATTTTTCCACTCTTACAGAAATAGTTTTATATTATAGTCCCTTTGAATAAATTTTAAAAAGGGATTCCATATTAATTCATAATTTCCAATTTCTTTACATTTTATTAAGTTCGTTAGCCTGTCCATCTGTGCTAGTTCCATTGCTTTGATAATCCATTCATCTGTTGACGGGATATGTTCTTCTTTCCAGTGTTTTGCAAAGGTTATCCTTGCTGCTGTAATCAAGTGATGTAATAGGTTTTTACAGTCCTTGTTAGTCTTTATGTCCATGAGACCCAATAGGTAGAATTCTGTTTTTTTTCCCATATTGATTTCTATAATTTTACATATACAGCAATGAATTTTTTCCCAATATTTTTTAGTTTTTTTATATGTCCACCATAAATGGTAAAAAGAACCCACTTTTATTTTACATTCCCAACATAAATTAGAACTTAAACATTTCATTTTATACAATTTCTCAGGAGGCAAATACCACCTAAAGATCATTTTATAGCTATTTTCTTTTAGATTATTACTTGCGGTAAATTTAATATTTTTCATCCAAATAGTTTGCCAATCTTCATAACTAATCTCTCTACCTAAATTTTATTCCCATTTTATCATATAATTTTTAGTTTTTATGTCACTAGCTTTTAGATCTAATAATTTTTTATACAATTTAGAAATCAAATGGTCATTATCATTCGATAATATACTATCCCAATTATCTGTTACTTTCACAAAATTAAACATTTTTTTATCTAATTTGAATTGTTCTTTTAGTTGTAAATATTTAAACCATTGGCATTTAAAGCCCTCTTTTTCTAATTCTTCCCTTGTTTTGAATTCATAATTATTTCCAGCAAATTTGAGTAAAATTTTGTATCTTAACCATTTTTTATCATTTGGATTTTCTATTCTGACATTTGCCTCCTGGGGAGATGTCCACAACGGAAGTGTAGGTAATAAAGAATTTTTGTATCTATTCCATATTTTTAGTATTGATTTCCTAATTATATGATTACTGAATGCCTTATTGATTTTGCCTTTATTGTACCACATGTACCCATGCCAACCAAATCTGATGTCATGACCTTCTAAATTTAATATATTTGTATTTTCTAATTTTATCCATTCTTTCAACCAGACCAAACCACAGGTTTCATAATATAGTTTTAAATTTGGTAATCCCAATCCTCCTCTTTCTTTAGTGTCTTGTAAATATTTTAATTTTATTCTGGTTTTTTTCCCTTGCCATATAAATTTAGTTATATCTCTTTGCCAATTTATAAAGGTTTGGTCCGTTATTGTTATAGGGATTGTCTGGAATAGATACAAAATTCTAGGTAGTACGTTCATCTTTATTGTCGCAATTCTACCCAATTATGACAATTGTAAAGATTCCCATTTTTCTAAATCTTTTTTAATTTCTTTCCATATTTTAATATAATTATTTTTAAATAAGTCTATATTTTTAGCAGTTATCTGTATTCCTAGATATTTAATTTGTTTTACATTTTGGAATCCTGTTTTTTGCTCCAATTTTGTTCACTCTTCTTTTATCATATTTAAATTTATCATTTTAGTCTTTTGTTTATTTATTTTAAAACCTGCTAAATCTCCAAATTCTTGCAGCTTTTTGTTTAAGTTTTCTATTGAATCTAATGGGTTTTGCAGTATTATCACCAAATCATCAGCAAATGCTTTTAGTTTGTATATTTCTTTTTTAATTTTAATTCCTTTAAGATTATCATCTTTTCTATTTTTTTCCAGTAAACCTTCCAATACCAATATAAATATTAATGGAGACAATGGGCATCCCTGACATGTACCTTTTTCTATATTGATTTCTTGCGTTTCTTCTTCATTCACTATTATTTTGGCTTTTTGTAATTTATAAATGGCTTGAATTGCTTTTTATAAATTTATTAAATTTAATGCTTTTTCAGCATCTAAGAATAATAACATTATAGGTTTTTCATTGTGCACATTCGCATATTCTATCAAATTTATTATTGTATGCAAATTTTCTTTAATTTGTCTGTTTGGCAAAAATCCATTCTGGTCACAATTAATCAATTTTTTTTTTAAAAAAAATTAATCTTTCAGCCAATATGATACTGAATAATTTATAATCATTGTTTAATAGAGAAATCGGTCTGTAATTTTGACATTTTGTTAGATCTTGATTTTCCTTTGGGATTAAGGCAATCTTAGCTTCAGTCCATGTTTGTGGTATCTTATTTCCCTCCAGAATTGAGTTAAATAATTTTGAGTGGTTCTATTAATTGTTCTTTGGGAAAAAAAAGTATCTAGTCCTAAGGTCAAGATTGGGTTTCTAATGATGCCATCAGGTTTCAATTTTGAGACAAAGCTTTCAGTTCTGGTGTGTGTTGAAGCTTGTAGCTGGGTAACCATAGGGATCTGTGTCTACTTTATACAACAGTGCAGTGCAAATCCTTCAAAAGAGATGCTTCAGAGGAACATACAGTGCTTCTCTTTTTGAACCACTCAAAACCCAAATCTTCTCCAGGCTCACACAGCTGATTCAAAAGCTGCTCTGGGTAAAGATGCAGTTACTGTCATATTTCCAAAAGAGGGGTGCATGTTGTTCCTTGGTCTTCTGCAGATCCTCTTGGAAAGGATTTGCACAGGATCTGACCCTGATTTCCTGAAGATTACTACTGGATCAGAATGGCATTACTACTGGATCAGAATTGTACTCAGGGAGTCTAACATGAGGCCCATGGCAGGATTTGCCCCACATTAATTATTTGTTCTCTTTTTTGTAACCACCCTAGGCCTAGCCAGATACTGCAGAATCTCAGCCAACACTTTTCCTCTCCTCTTCCAGCATACCAACTCTCACTTGATTGATGATTATGTGCCATCAAGTAGTTTTCGACTCCTAGGAGACACATAGATACATTTTCTCCAAGACAATTCTCTCACTTCATCATCTTCAAAAACATAATCCCAATAATTAATTTAAATTGTTTTTTTCATGATGTTAAGTAAAGCCACAGATATTGTTAGATGCTAGCTAAAGAACAATGGCTTTTGTTTTTCAGATGCATCCAGTTGCAGCCAATGTCCGGATGACCAGCAATCCAATAAGAAGCAACAACAATGTATCCCAAAGGTTATAAGCTTCCTATCCTATGAAGAAATGTTGGGTCCCATTCTGGCTCTCTTTGCCCTTGCTTTGTCTCTGATCACTGGCTTTGTCCTGGGAATCTTCATTAAATACCAAGAAACCCCCATAGTCAAAGCCAACAACCGGGACCTCACCTACATTCTCCTGGTTTCCCTCCTCCTTTCCTTCTTGACCTCCCTTCTATTCATTGGTCGCCCCAGGAAATTGACCTGCCTTCTCCGACAAACCACCTTCAGTGTTGTATTCTCAGTTGCTGTGTCTTCTTTGCTGGCCAAGACCATCATGGTGGTGGTGGCCTTTCTGGCCACAAAGCCAGGCAGCAGGATGAGGAAATGGCTGGGGAAGCGTCTGGCCAACTCCACTGTCTTGTCTTGCTCTGGGGTCCAGGTGGGCATCTGCATGATATGGCTGGGAATCTCTCCACCATTCCCAGATTCCGACCTGCATTCCCAATCAGGACACATTGTGCTGCAGTGCAATGAAGGCTCAGTCACCATGTTCTACTCTGCACTGGGCTATATGGGCTTTCTGGCTGCTATCTGCTTCTTCGTGGCTTTCCTTGCCCGAAAGCTGCCTGGATGCTTCAATGAAGCCAAGTGCATCACCTTCAGCATGTTGGTTTTCTGCAGCGTTTGGGTCTCCTTTGTCCCCACCTACCTGAGCACCAAAGGGAAATACATGGTGGCTGTGCAGATCTTCTCCATCCTGGCTTCCAGCCTGGGCTTACTGGGCTGCATATTTGTCCCTAAATGCTACATCATTATTCTGAGACCTGACATGAACACCAAGGAGCATTTAAGGATATAAAACAATAAGGAAACCTGATTTTGGTCCCTATTTTTCAATAGTTTATTTGTAATTTTAAATAACATAGGTTAGAATTACAGTCCTTTTTATGTGTTCTTAGAAATCTCTCTTCCTTTCATGTAAATTTTATATTATAATCATTAAATATTGTAACAGAAATAGCATTAGATCATCTCGTTTAAAATAAATACATTCTATACTTAAAACCTGACATCAGGTAGGATTAGGATGATAATCATTGACACTAATCAGTTTACTGAAATGAGATGAGATAAATTATCACCACAGCAGATAAAATGTCACTATCATCTTTTGACTTTAAGTCCTGGGCTTAACAGGATATGGTCCTGATGAGTATTCATGGGAGGATGAAAGTGATATACATGCCCCTCTACGCACAAGGCAATTTCACCATCAATACCCACTGAAACCCAAACCACAAATGGGGAGAAAGGGGGGGTCCTCAGGGGGGGATAGTGTCAGGAAAGAAGCTTCAGACTTGGATGAGGAGTTTACCGAATGGGCAGTCAGGACCGGACGATGGTCAGAGCAGGCAGAAGAGATGGAACCAAACGAGCAGGAACTGAGGCTGCAGATGGAAGAGGACAATGTGATGCGGTGCTGCTGCCTCCCACTGTGCAGGAGCGAAGAGCTGAGAGGCACACAGAGCAGCGAAGGGAAAGAGATCTCATGCGGAAACAGTGATCCGCATGAATGCGCATGTGCGCGTCGGGTTCCAAGACAATATATGGAGGGCGGAGACTGTGAAGAGGTTGTCAAGGACAACCATTCAAACTTCAATGCTCTGTCTTGTCTGGACTCAGAAGAAGCCACAGATTATCTTCACCTCGCTGCAAACAGCGATTGGACTTAAGTTTGATTTTGATAGAGCTCTCCATGATAATTTCAAATTCTTACCTAAACTCTGAGGAAAACGTGAGTCTCAATTTAAGTAATTTATGAGAGGAATTGAACTGAGGAAAAAAGAGGTAATCAAACCCCTGGATTCTAGGTTAATAATAAAACATTCTTTACCAAGCTGTGTGAGTGGGTTAGGGTTAGGGTTAGGGTTAGGGTTAGGGTTAGGGTTAGGGTTAGGGTTAGGGTTAGGGTTAGGGTTAGGGTTAGGGTTAGGGTTAGGGTTAGGGTTAGGAAACGACAATATTTTTTAGGAAATGACAATTTTTTTATTTGTAAAACCGTTCTGCAAGTGGCCCCGGCGCGCCCCTAGGAACGGGCAGCCGGGCTCACAGAAAAAAATAACAAAAAAACACTCCTGACTGGAGAAACAGAAAAAAGAACATGCCTGCCGGCAAAACCGCCGCCCCCCGAAAACGTCCATGCTAAAAACAAGAAGGCAGTTCGGCCGAGAAGGCCCCCAGGCAAGGCCGTGCGGCTCCACGCCGTGGCACCCAGTACGCGCAGTGCCCACAGTCTGGGGCGCTCAAGTGATCAGCGGTAGCAAGGGCGCCCGCTCGCGCCACGGCCACAGCCACCAGTGCTCCTTGGGAAGCCGCTCCCACTCGGCAGCACGAATCCAGGCCGCCCGGTCGATGACACGCTCTGCCTCCTTCGCCGCCCAGTCCGCCGGCGCAGAGCTCAGCGCAGCGGTCCCAGTTCTCCACCCAAGCATCCGGGTGGAGTCCGAAATGCATGCCGAGGACACGCACCGTGCACGTGGGCAGGGCCACCGCCGCCACAACAAGGGCCGCACGTGCGCCCAACTCCACCCCCCACCCCCACCACTCTGCAACTGGCCAGCGGCTCAAGGACCACAAACCAGCTCTTGCGGTCAATGACCTGGGCCCCAGAGGCCACCTCATACGCATGTAGGATCTCCCTCGCCCGCCGGCCCTCCTCGAGCGAACACACGAGGAGGGAGATGTCGTCGGCGTGGACGAGGAACTGCGCACCGCACGCCGTGCCACTCCTCAGCCCTGCCGGGCACGGGAAGCCCGCCAGGCCACCATTGCACTCCAGCCCCCACAGCGCCACATCCAGCGCAAGGATGTACAGCACCGGGCTGAGCGGGCAGCCCTGCCACATGCCTGAGCACACCGGGACGGGTGCCCCCCATGCGTTGTTGACCTGGGGGACGACGGTTGCCCCAGCATACAGCATCCGGACCAGTGCCACGAACTCGACGGGGACCCCATGCCACACCAATGCCCACTACAGGGAGGTGTGGTGGACACGGTCGAAGGTGCGTGACTGGTCCATCTGCAGGAGGAAGCCCCGCCACTCCCCCTGGCCCGCCCAGCAGAAGACCTCACGCAGGAGGCTACGGCCCGGTATCGTGCTGGTTCAAGTGGGCGCCATGCGGGGCCCTACTGCAGTGGCCAGCCAGTCCGCAAGGATGCACGCCAGCACCCACTAGTCAACGTTCGTCAGGACAATCGGGTGCCAATTGGCGGGCAGCGTGCGGTTGAGGTCCCCCAGCTTCGTGAAGAGCAGGAGGATGCTCTGGTACAGCGACCCTGGCAGCTGCCCACCACACGCCCGCGCACCCGCCGTGCAGCCCTTGAAGGTGCAGACAGCAGGTTGTCGAATGCCCCGTAGAATGCCCAGCCCAGCCCAGCCCATCCGGGCCCAGGGCAGAGCGAAGCCACCAACTGCGCAGCGCCACCCACAACTCCGCCGCGGTAAATGCACCACCCAGTGCCGCGAGCCAGGCCGCTGTATCCATGCCACCGCCGCTGGGCGGGGGCAATGGCGCAAAGAACTCCTCCAAGCCCGCGTCCCCCTTGTCCACCCGCCCAGCAAAGAGCACCCAGTAAAACCAGTCAACCACCGCCAGCATGCCCTGCTTATCGGTGTGCAGTGGGGCAGCAGGGTCGTCCCGGAGCGCCTCCACGAAGACTGCCATTCCGGCCAAGGGGACATCCTCATTGTTGGCTGCTGCCGGCTGAGCGCCACGCCCTTGCTCCTCCCAGGCGTCGGCGCCAACCGGGCCGGCTGCCACTCGCGCGAAGTGGCAGAAGAATCAGACCCGCCGCCGGGCCACGTGAAACCCAGCGATGATCCGGCGCGCCCACTCCAGTTGGTCCCCATCCACTGGCGTGCCCTCGCGCACTTGCACATGGCAGCCCAGGAAGGCACACACTGCCGCCTGGTAGCGCCTGAGGTCCCACCGTACATGGCGCCCCTCCCAGCACTGACAGAAGACGCGCACGTCCCTCTTGACCCGCTCCCACCACTCGGCGAGGCGGGCTGGGCCATACACGTCCCGCAGGGAGAGGCGCTCCTCGAGGAGGTGTGCGAGCCTGCCACGCAACCCCATGTCCCCATCCAGCTTGGTGGCGGTGAGGCTCCAGAGGAGGCGCCGCGCCGCCAGCCAGCCCACCAGTTGCAGCACCACCCTCACCACTGCGTGCATGGACCAGGGCGTGACCAGCACATGTCAGGAGTGTACTGGGCAGTCCTGCTGCACTCACACGCAGTCGAGGTGCGCCGCCGCCGCCCCATAATTGGTGCAGAAAGACAGTGGGCGCGCGGGGTGTGATCCCCCTTCGTCCACTGCCACCTCCTCCGCCCCCTCCCCCTGTGCTGCCTCCGCCTCTGCCTGGGCAGCTCCTGGTGGTGAGGGGAAGAAGCCTAAGGTGTTGGGCACGGTGAGCGCTGCATCCACCAGATCACTTTCCTTGCGGATGGTCTCTGCGTAGCACTTCTCGGGTGAGAGCGGCGGCCCACCGGCTGAGGCCTGGCACACACCTGCACCCAACAACCCCCCTCGTCACCCGGCCACCAGCAGTGCGACACGGTCCTGGGGAACTGCGTGGTTGTTGAAGTCCCCTGCCACCAGCAGCAAGTGCCAGGTCACGCAGGCTGCATGGAGGTGTACCCACAGCCCATGCCACACCACCGCCGAGGAGGCCGACGTGTAAACCGTGCAGAGTTGTAACGCGCGCCGTCCTAGCAAGCTGCCAGGCCTGCTGGTTCTCACCGCGGCTCCCTCTGGCTCTGCTGACACCCCTGCCACCTCGAAGTCGAGGACAGCCAGCTGGCCTAGCACCTCCTCCATGTAGTGCTGGATGCACACGCTGAGGCCGCCATGCATGAGGATGCCCAACCCTGCCCACCCCTCGGTCCCGTAGCTACAGAAGGAGGAGCCCAAAGGCCACAGGCACTGGGCTGTGGTCGGTGGCTCTCGTCCAGGATGTGCGTCTCCTGGAGGACGATGACATCTACGGGCAGGCTCTGCAGCGCCAACAGGAGTTCCTCATGCTGCACCGCCTACTGCAGCCCGCCTCAATTCCTGGTCGCAACCGCGAACTCCCCACTGGCGAACACCTCATCCTCGCCCCCCATCCCGGGGTGAGACCACGGGGAGGACATTGGCGACTCCCCGTGTCTCTGCCATAGCAGGCCATAAGGACAGACGGCCTCACAAGGAGGCGGAGGTGGGCCCCCAGGCCCCCCGAAGCCGAAGCAGGCTCACGCGAGAGAGGCCCCTCCGAACCCATGAATGGGGCCTCATGGCGCACTCCACCTGTTGCAGCCAACTTCGCCCCACCTGCCCCGCCGCTCCCGGAGGCCTGGGCTGGTGTGGGAGGCACGGAACCACCCCGAGATGATGCCAGGCTGTCGGGCCCCGACAATGAGAGGAACAGGTGGAGCAGCGAACCCGAGGAAGAGGAGGGTGTGGTGGGCGTAGCCCCCCTCACCTCCCCACACACCCGCCTATCCGTCGTCTCCCGCTCACACTCGGGGGTCCCTTCCTGGGAATAGCACACCCCCTCGGGTGGGACGTAGCCCCACCCCAGGCCCGGGTCGATGACTGCAGAAGAGGCGACCGGCTCTGCCATGACCCGTTCCTGTGACCCCCCCCCAGGTCTGCCTCGCTGCCCGAGAGGAGGCAGTAGTCCAGGGCCCAGAGAAGGAGATGGGCCCCGTCATCCCAAGTCAGCGCCTGTGCCACCCTCATTCCTGCGGACGGCCCAGGCCCCTCCCCAACCCACGGTGCCCGGCCGACTGGCGTCTTCTCGACCGGCCTTCGAAGGCGTGCGAGAGGCATGGGAGCTGTGGGCCCAGCACCGGCATTGACGGCCTTCACTGTCCACAGAAGCGGTTACCCGCCAACCAGCTGGGCCCCACCACTACTGCCTACGGCCGACCTGCTTTAGCACGCGGCCACCCCTGGGAACGCTTGGGGCACTCCACCTTGTCGCTCGACTGCCATCGGCAGATTGCGCGGAATGCCTCGCCACCTCCATTGCCATCACAGGTTCGCCTGCCGGTGGCACAGATGTCCCTGCTGCGGGCGATCCGAGACGCTCGGACCGCCCGGCACTGCCGGCACATGGGCCCCCCTCCTCCTCCGGCCCCATCGCCACAGTCACTGGGCCATCCGTGGCTGTCCCGCTCCATGGAGCAAACCGCTCTGCTGCCCTTCTGCCTCATCTGCCGCCGTCGCCGCCACCCACGGCGCAACGCCATCCGCCCACTCCCGTGAGCCCAGATTGAAACCCACCCTCGGGCAGCTGGCATACATGTGGCCCTGCTCGCCTCAGAGGTTGCAGCACACCACCGCCTGGCACCCTGATGTGACATGCCCCCGTGCCCCGCACCACGCACAGAGCAGCGTCGTGCATGCCCGCCGCTGGTGGCCATAGCCACCGTAGGAGAAACAGGCAGGCAGCTGCCCCGTGTAGCGTGTCACACACCGCTCGGCCCCCAGGTAGAAGAACTTGGGGAGTCGCCGGGCACCCCCCGGGGTGAAGCAGAGCAGGGCACACACCTCCCTCATCCAGATATGTGCCTCATCCTGCACCTTGGACGGCGGCGCGAGCAGCATGCCTAACCGTCCCAGGTGGTGACATCCGGCAGCGGCACGAGGTGTGACCGGAAGAAGACGAAGACCTGCCAGACGTTGCCCACCACCAGCGAGGAGACCTGGAAGCCCTCGAAGAGCCCCTGTGTGGCCCGCGCCAGGTCGTGGCAGCCCACCTCAAAGAGGGAGAAGGCCGCGAATGACACAAAGCATACATCCACCTCCCTTGACTCCGGGGGCTGGATGACGGCCACAAGCAGCTCCACTGGGAATTCAAGGCCCGAACAAATGACCTCCTGGATAATGTGGCACCGTGTCCAGCACCCCGTGTCTCCCCCCACGTAGCAGAAGCGGAGGATGTACCACTCCCGCTAGGGTCCCGCCGCCAGCGGCCGGTCCGCCCCCACCGCCCAGGGCTCCTCAGGCGGAACCCAGTCTGAATAGGAGTCGATTCCCACAGAGGCGAGGACCCCGGCAAGGTCACCCTGGGCGAAGCTGCCGCTGGAACTGTTGGGTCGCTGAGAAGGCTTGGGCCGCATGGCACCGGGGGCCCCTGCCCCACCGCCCACCACCGACACATACGAAGGGGCCTGCCAGGCCCGTGAAGACCGTGCACCGTCGTCGGCCGCCGCTGCCAACCTACGAACCGGGACAACCTCTACCGGGCCCACGGCAACTAGCTCAGCCCCCCGAGGCAAAGAAGGTGGAATGGCCCGGCCCTCGTGAGACACCCCTGCACCCTCCACCGGTGACCCCGGAGTGGGCCTTGGCCCCTCCGGGCCACGCGCTGGTCCGTCTGGCCTCGGGTCATCCAGTGCCCCTGGAGGGGCCCCGTCAAACACCCAAGGAGCCCGCGGGGACCTCTGCGGCAGCAGGCTCGCGGGACGCCCCTCTGGCTGAACCACCATGTCCATGGCCACCAAAGCCTCAGGGACGCCCATGTCCAATGGTTCACTGAGCAAGGCTGGGTGCCACGCGTCGAATCGGTCCTCCATGGAGCCGTGTTGGACCCGGCCCTCCGACGCACTTCAGGAGCGCCTGACCCCGAGCGCGCCAGGCACGTGCTGGCCGCCGCTGAGGAGCGGAGGAGGACCACTGCCACATCCCGCTCCGCAGCGAGGTAGGTCGCGGGCAGGGCTGCGGCCAGGTCGAGCGCCCACCCCTTTCTGAGGGAGGCCTCCCGCAAGCCCTGCACCCCCCATGAAGAAAAGCCCTTGTCGCCGGCAGCATCCCGGGAATGGGAATGGCCGAACCCGCCGCCGCCCTCCTGCGAGCGGCTGCGAAGGGGAGAGCAGTCCCACCCAGCAGAGCTCTCTCCTCTCTCCGAGGGAGAGGCTGAGGAGCAGCGGCGCCCCCCCACCAATCACACACGGCCGTCACGGCCTCACTCTGACCGGCAAGCCGGTTAGGGGCCGCGGCCGGCCCGCAGATCCTCTAAGGAGGACCTGAGCGACGAGACCCTCGACCAGCCCGTACCCTCCTCCATGCATGAGTCACTCCCCATATCGGAGGGGATCCCCCAAACCCACGGACCAGAAACCACGGCCCGCCGGGCACCGTCCGGGCCGACCAGGCAGCCCAAGAAATGCGCGAGCCCCCCTTGCTGTGCAGGGGTGTCACAGGGAGCCCCCGGACTCCCCTCAGGGGCAGGGGCAGCGCTCCCCAATGTGAGAGGACCCACCTGCCACTCCTCCCCGGGGCCCGAAGTCACCACTGCCAGAGGTGCAGCCGCGCCAGACCGTTGCACCCCCGGGGGGCCCCCCAACAAACCAGCAGACCCCTCCATAAGACCTCCCAGAAACCGCCCCGGCACCGAGCCCAAGGGCAGAAGAGAGCAGGGAGGAAGAACAAGCCTGTCCCGGCAAACAAGGCAAAAGGGCCTCCTCGCATGTCGTAGAGGTTCCAGCCGGCTCGGTAACCGACTCACGAGGAGTCCCACTGGAACCTGCAGCAGGGCTAACTCCCTGCACCCCGACTGAGCCCGAACCGAGCTCAACTAAGGGGCCGACACCCCCAGGAGTACTTGGGGGGCGGCCCCCACCCCTCCACTGCAGGGGGGGCCACGCATCAGCCCCCCAACTGGCAACGAGGAGTCTGCCATCTCCAGGCACACAGCAGTCACCAGGGAAGGGAAGGGAAGGGGAAGAAAACATCCGCAAAAAAGCCCCAACACAGGGACAGGGGGCCCAACAACAACCCCCCTCGCTCCTAGGAGCTGTCCTCATGGGGCAGGGGGAAAAAAACCGCAAAAAAAACCCCAAAATGCAAACAAACACTGAAAAACCCTGGGAGATTGGAAACACCTGGAAAAAAATGGCCACCACCAAACTCAAACAGCCAAAAGGGGGAACAGAAAAATGGCCCCCAAACACCCCAGAAGGGAGCAGGACCACCACCACCACCCTGTGATGGGGGGGTGCCCCACACCTTCCCACAGCGGGGGCTACCAAAAATACCCGCCCCCCTCTGCTCAAAACACCCCAAAAACCTGAAGGCAAGGGACTCCTGAGGTGGAGCTGTTGCAAGGCAGGTGTGCTCAGTTAGGGTTAGGGTTAGGGCAGGACAGTTTGTCCCCGAGCCCATACTCTCGCTACCAAGAGACAGCAGGATGGAGGTTATTCAATCGCTGATGTAATGGAATCAGCTGGTATTAGAAAACACCCAGCTCACACAACAGGTCACTCTCCTCACCACCCAATTGGCTCAACTCTAATCTTCACAGCCCCTTGCGACAGCAGTGTTTTCCTCATGCCCTAAATGCCCTGTTTTGGCACCAGAAAAATTTAACAGAGTACTGGCCCAGTTTCCTGCTTTCTTTGCCCAATGCCAATTTTATATGAGTCTTCATCCCGAAAAATTCCCATCTGACTGTCATAAAGTGGGATTTGTGATCAGTTTGCTGGCTTGTTTGGCTGCAAGGTGGGCTACACCTTTGATAACTTAGCAAAGCCCACTGCTACATAATTTTGAGGAGTTTAGCCATCAGTTACAACTCATGTATGAAGATCCTGTCAAGACAGAAACTGCCATTAGTTGTATAAGGGAATTAAAGCAGGGTCGCCGCCCGGCGGCCGAATACATCAGCAACTTCTGCTTTCTGGTGCAAGACTTAAAATGGAATGATGAGGCATGAATGTCTTGATTTCAGGAGGGACTATCCCCAGAAGTATTAGATGAGCTGGCCCAAACAGAATGTCCGCCAAATCTCCAGTCGTTAATGCAGTTATGACTGTGCATTGATGGACGTCTTCAACAATGAAAGGCGAGGTGGCGTAATTCTTCAACTTTTTCTCCAATAACCCCTCAAGAAAATAGAGAATCTTTGGTAGATGAACCCATGCAAATAAGGGGTGCTTGACCTCGCCTCATATTGAGAAGAACAGATGCAGGAGTGAAGGATTGTCTTTATATTGTGGAAGTCAAGGTCACTTTGCCACAACTTGCCCTTTCAAGAAGATCAAGCCTTCCCGGTCAGGAAATGAAATTGGCTCAGCTTAAGGAGGCAGTTAGGTTGGGCCAAGTGGGCAGCTAGTTTTACCCAGGTGCCCCATAGCACGCCAACCAAAAACCTTGCAGTAACAGTTTCATTACAGATTTTGGGAAGACCTTTTTTGCAGGTCCAGGCCATGGTTGATTCCGGGGCTACCGCAAACTTAATGAATGAAGAATTTGTTGGAAAGTGGAATACTCCACACTCGGTAGAACCTCCATTGATAGTTGAGATGATTGATGGGTGACCATTAGGTTCAGGGCCAGTAACTGTAGCAACTGACCCTATTCAAATGCAGATGGGTAATCAGAATGAATGGATAGAATTTTAGTTAGCGGCAACAACACATTTACCCCTAGTGTTAGGCCTAGAGTGGCTTCAGGCACATGACCCTCACATAGTGTGGTCTTCAGCAGTGATCACCTTCGGAAGCGCTGTCTGCAAAGACCATGTGTTCAATGCCATTGCTGCTGGAACTAAAGATTTAACATTTTCAAATCATCCTCTGCAATTTAAGGACTTTGCAGATGTATTCAGTGAGAAAGAGGCTGACCAATTGCCACTTCACTGACCTTATAATTGTCCCATCGATTTAATTCCTAATGCCAAGCTGCCTGTGGGTCACATTTATTCCGTCGAAGCAGGAACTGGCCGCTCTCAAGGAGTTTATTGATAGCAATTTGAAAAAAGAATTGATCAGATCATCTCCTGTAGTGGCTCCAGTGTTATTTGTGAAGAAAAAGTCTGGAGAATTGAGACTATGCTGCGATTACAGGAAGTTAAACAAAATTACCATCAAAAAGTGTTACCCATTACCGTTAATATTCGAACTGTTGGAACAGTTATGCAATGCTAAAATCTTTACCAAGTTGGACTTATGAGGCACATATAACCTAGTGCAAATTCGGAAAGGTGATGAGTAGAAGAGTGTCAGGGTATACTCAGAAAAAATGTACTGTGAATTTTACTGTCTTGAATAAAGGAGTGTACAGCTGAGAACACTGAGCAATTAGCTCAGAAGGAACATGAGTGCTAATTGCCAGCACCTGGAATAGGGAGGTCTATGCTAATGACTCAGCAAATATATTTGTATATAAGCTATTGAAGCTGAACATTTGTTGCGGTGTGTTGTAGGAATTGCTTGATAGTATTGCTGTGTATCATTGGTTAAAGGTATTTGCATGTGTGTGTGTATGTGTGTGTGTGTGTGTGTGTGTGTGTGTATATATATATATATTTGTATAGTAAAGTCTGTATATATTGGAAGTGGAGGTGCGCACTGACCACAGAAATTTAGAACATCTGAAGACCGCTAGGAAACTTAATCAGCAACAGATCCGATGGTCCTTATTCTTCTCACGGTTCAATTTCAAGATTACATACATTCTACAAGGGTGAAATCAAAGAGCAGATGTCCTTTCCTGGAAGCCAGAATACCAGCATCTAGAGAGTCAATCATCACTTCAACCTGTCATTCCCTTGGAAAGGTTTGCTGCGACTCACATTCCAGGAGACTTCTTTCAACAAATTCAACAAGAACAACAACAACAAGACCCTTATGTTTGAGTTAGGAGGTGAGAACTCTCGCAGCTACCAAAAGATCAGCCCAATTCTTGGACTTGGACCAATGACACGCTGTATTATAGGGGATGTTATTATGTGCCAGCAGGGAAGTTATGAGGTACCATTCTGCAATGGTGCCATGACGGTCTGGAAGCGGGCTACCTTGGATTATTTAAGACCTTGCACTTGATTTCCAGATAATTTTGGTGGCTGCATAGCCATCATGATGTGAAAAGTTATGTAACATCTTGTCCTAGTTGTCGTAGAGCCAAGAACACTGCTGGAAAACCCACAGGCCTCTTATTACCACTTCCCACACCAAGTTGCCCATATGAAGATGTGTCCATGGACTTCATCACAGACCTACCTGTGTCAAAGGAGGCTTCAACAATCTTGGTGGTGGTAGATATGTTCACCAAAATGGCACATTTTATTGCATGTTCTGGACTGCCCATGGCTCAAGAAACAGCAAAATTGTACCTTAATCACGTTTTCAAACTGCATGGTCTGGATAAAAGGGTAATATCAGACCAAGGTTCACAATTCACTGCTCGGTTCTGGTGGGCCCTTCTTAGGAACTTAGGGGTCCAAAGTCACCTGTCCTCAGTGTATCACCCTGAGTTAAATGGGATACTGAACGAGTCAATGCCATTATAGAACAATATTTATGTTGCTATGTAAATTTCCAACAGGATAACTGGACTGATCTTTTGGCATTGGCAGAATTCACATACAATAATGCACAACATACATCCACTAGAATGTCTCCATTCTTAGCTAATTATGGATTTCACCCTCGACTCTTTTCCTTGTCAGTTCCAGAGCTACAGCAATGTACCAGGTACTTTATGACCAACTAGAAAAGGACAAGGAGGACTATATACATTTTGCTGACCATCACCATCAAACAGGACCTTCGTTAAACTCGGTGATCTGGTCTGGCTTTCCACAAAAACCTTTCTACATCATGACCATCAAAGGAATTAGATTACTGATTTTAGGACCTTTTCCAGTGGAAGTGGTGATTAACCTGGTGACCTTTCATCCGACATTGCCATTCCACGTCTGAGTACACCCAGTTTTTCATAGATCCCTTCTGGTCCCCATAACAGCCACCAGCCCATATAGATCTGTGAGATTACCACCCCTTCTCATTGAGATTCATAAAGAACCTGAATATGAAGTTGCTCAAATTTTGGACTCTCACATTCACCGTGGTCATCTTCAATACCTAATTGATTATACCTAAAGGATATGGTCCTGATGAGTATTCATGGGAGGATGAAAGTGATATACATGCCCCTCTACGCACAAGGCAATTTCACCATCAATACCCACTGAAACCCAAACCACAAATGGGGGGAAAGGGGGGTCCTCAGGGGGGGATAGTGTCAGGAGAGAAGCTTCAGACTCAGATGAGGAGCTTACCAAATGGGCAGTTGGGACCGGACGACAGTCAAAGCAGGCAGAAGAGGTGGAACCAAACAAGCAGGAACTGAGGCTGCAGATGGAAGAGGACAACATCATGGAGATGCCACTGCCTCCCAGTACATGGGAGCAAAGAGCTCAGAGGCACGCAGAGCAGCAAAGGGAAAGAGATCTCCTTACACGCGAACAGAGACATCCGTGCGAATGTGCATGTGCGCCTTGAGTTCCAAGACTATATTAGGGTGGAGACTGCGAAGAGGTTGTTGGGGACAACCATTCAAACTTCAAAGCTCTGTCTTGTCTGGACTCAGAAGAAGCCACAGATTGTCTTCACCTAGCTGAAAACAGCAATTGGACTTAACTCTGATTTTGAATGAGCACTCTGTGATCATTTCAAATTCTTAACTAAACTCTGAGAAAAACGTGAGTCTCAATTCAAGTAATTTCGGAGAAGAATTGAACTAAGGAAAAAAGAGGTAATCAAATCCCTGGATTATAGTTTAATAATAAAATATTCTTTACCAAGCTGTGTGAGTGAGTGTTTAAGTCAGGTCCGGTCACCTTGGCAGCAACTTGCCCTTTTCTCATCCTTTTTTAATAGATGGTACATAATCAATCAAGGGAGAAAAACGAAGCTTCCAGGGCACAGAAAGTTGTTTCCTGATTCAGGCAGCTTCCAAAGCCCAAAAGGAGAGACCGGACAGAGCTGAGGGAGGGACAGAAAGCATCCTCCTGGGGAAGAAGTCAAGGTAGAATGTGCACCTCCAACACTGAAGGGAAAGCACCATCTTTCCTTCCGCCTCTTTCTGCAAACCTGAGAGCAGCAGCAAATTTCCAGACATTGTTGCTGCACAGGTCAACTTCTGCCACACGATGCTGACTCTCAAAATAAATAAAAAAAATACCCTGCTGTATCTTCAAAAACATCACAACAGTGTCCATGGAATTTCTATCAAATCTTATCCTTATAAACATTGCTATATCTTCTACATTTGTAAAGCAGAAGGTTTTTTAGCAAGGCCTATGAAGGGTCTCCCTACTCGGATGTAGCTATTCTGGGGTATCTGACCTGCATTTAGGAAGATGGCCTCATCCACACCAAGAGGGAGTTCCCCCATCTAGTTAATAAGGGTTCAGTTGATTTAGTGGGCAGTATTATAAACTTTCCAGTTGCTGTGCTCACAAAAACTAGAAAGCAAACATCAATTACGTTATCAGCAGCCGAAGCTGAATATGGAGCTTTATCAGAATTATGTTCTGAAGTGGTATGGTACAAACAACTATTGCAAGATCTACATATTAAAGTGGAAAAACCAATTCAAGTATTAGAGGATAGTGAAGCATGTATACAGATGGCAACAAGTGATCGGGTAAGAGGTAGAAGGAAACATGTTGATATTAAGTATTATCATGTTAGAGAAGCAGTTAAAGATAAACTGATTGAATTAAAATACTGTCCATCTGAGGAAAGTACACCTGATATAATGACTAAACCGTTATGTGCTGAAAAATACAAAACATGTGTAGAGAAACTGGGTTTAGTATCAATGTAATGAATAAAAAAGTTTTTAAGCTATTCTGTTGTAAATTGGAGGGGTGTTGAAGTGTATAAAAGTGTACATCAGAATTTACAATAGAATAGAAGCCATTATAAGAAGAAGTGCTGAGTCATGTGGTCAGCAAGTTTGCTGTGTCATTAAGACATAGAGGAAGCTGATGAAAGAGACAGGAAGCTGATGAAAAAAGATGATGCAATGTATAATACTATTTGACCATGAATATATAAAAGCATACGTATGCCTGTATATTTTTCTCGCTCCTTCATTACTGGACTGCGCTGTGAATACGTCTGTATGCTGTTTTGCAGAGGACATGCAAAGTTGTATGTATGTAAATAGACTCTTAACACTGAGTATTGTGTCTGAGTCGTTTCTTATCTAAGGCTTGAAGGACTTTACTTTTACTGAACACGGTAACGCTGAAGAAAACTCTGACATAAACTTGAATGTTTAACATATTACAACCTTTAGCATCTCAAGATTGAGTTTCTTAAGTAAAGGACAATCAAACTTTTCTGAATTCTTCCTCCACAGGGCCTCTGAAGGATCATCCAGATGGTATCTCTCTACTTGGTAGTAGCTATTCTGGGGTGTCTGACCTGCACTTAAGAAGATGACCTCATCTACACCAAGATGGGGTTCCCCCTGACTTGTTAATAAGGGTTCAGTTGATTTGGGTGCAGTACGATAACTTTGAAGGTTTCACATATTACAAACTTTAGCATCTCAAGATTGAGTTTCTTTAGTAAAGGGCAACCAAACTTTCCTGAATTATTCCCCCCTTGAGTCATAAACTGGAACTGTGTCTATGAGTCACACAAAAATATTTTCTCCAGCTGCCCACCTATGTTGCCACAATGATTCCCAATTCTCCTTCTAATTATCAAAACCATGGTGATGGTGACAAAGCTTAAGGGATTTCATCACCATCATCACAGGTCACTTTTGAATCCACTGTGACAAATACTTGCTCACTCCTCATATCTAAAACCTGAACATCTGATCCATAACTCCCTCCTGCTCTGTTGAAAGCAGAAGGTGCTATCGATTGAAGCAGGGATAATCCCATTCCAAAATTAACAGTTGTGGCTTCCAGATTTGGTGCCAAGCTGGACCATCTTCAATAAAGAGCAATTCTTCAGTGCAGTTGTGCTATTTTGTTAGTAGTTTTTCCTTATCATTAGCCAGCTTTGGGACCAAGGAAGAGCTGTCTTTGCCTCAGAGAGAGAATTATAGCAAACAGCACCATCATGGTATCTCAAGTGCTGCTGTTCCTACTTCTGCTGGTGACCCATTTTCCCTGTGGGTCTCTATTAAAGAAATGTCCATTCAATATGATAATAGAAAGAAAAAACTTTAATTACTACAAGTCAGGAGACTACCTGATCAGTGGAATCATATCTACAGCTAATGCTGGATTTCAACCATATGAGTTCTTCAAGCCTCCAAGACATAAGTTTCTAGGGTAATTATTAACATATATGTTCCTTGAGTGATTGATTTTTCTCTCTCCAATGTCTTTTTAATAGGGAATCATTCCCATTTCCCAATCCCTGGCCTACTTCAAGCAGCCTATTCTTTTTCTTCTAAATTTTCCTTATGTAAAAGCTATTTTGGATTTTTTGAAACCTGAAGTACTTCTTTTGAGTACTTCATCGAGGTCTAGCATCAACACCAGATGCTCCTCAACTTTTAAAAGGAAAACCTGTATATTCCAGTCAAAAAAAGAGATCCTTATGACATGCAATTTGCTACGATTATGACAGAGAAATAGCCATCTGATTTGGAAGAGGATATTGCTGAACTCAATTTATATTATCACAAGGAAAGAGGATTTGTCATACATGAAGAATAAAGTTACGGAAAACTTCTGGCAACTGAATGACAATATATTTGGCAAAAATTATCTCCTGTTCTTCACCGTGCAGAATCCAGAGTTAGAAAGTACCATAAAAAATAGGGTATCAATATTATTAATTAATTGGGCATTACTTTACTTTATTGATGTGCCTTAAGAATTATACACTAATAAAAAATATTTAACACAATAGCATTTTATGCTGTGGGAAAGAAGGGGCTGTAATCTTTGTCACCTATCCATAGCTATCTGGTCAAACTGGGGAAAAAAGTAAATAATTAGACTAAAGAATATACGGCAATAAAGGGAAGTAAACTGGAAAAGACCCTGATGCTGGGAAAGACTGAAGGCAAAAGGAGAAGGGGACGGCAGAGGATGAGATGGTTAGATAGCATCACCGATGTAATGAACATGAATTTGAGTAAACTCCGAGAGACAGTGCAGGACAGGAAGGCCTGGCGTGCTATGGTCCATGAGGTCACGAAGAGTCGGACACGACTAAATGACTGAACAACAACAACAACAATAAGTAAATTATTAGATTAGAATCAGTATGAAAGGGAACTTGTAGAAAAGCTTGTTCCTGGTATGCAGTTACTTCATTTATTGATTTATTTGTTTATTTAGCAAATGTACATGGCTGCCCATTTCACTGGACGTGACTCTGGGTGGTGAACAACTAACAATTAAAACAATGTCACAACCATTAAAACACTTAAAGCAATAAACATAATGAAAATAAATAAGCAAGATTGCAGGAGAATAATGGCCATCGAAGCACAATACAACCATTGCGCAGGCTCCCCATGGGATCCCCAAGCTTGCTGGAAAAACCTCTGAAAGGCTACCAGGGATGAGGCTAACTTCACCTTCGGGAGAATGATGTACTTTGATAACTGTTGAGGGAGAAAAGTGCCTGTGCTTTGCTGAGGGGCATTCAGTGCCATCGCATTCTCCCCTTGTCAGAAGGGTGGCTTCTGTTGTCTTTAAATAATGAATGTTTGCTCGTACTTCAAAACATTCCAAAGACAGGTTTACCCAGGGCAGTCCGAGACCTAATCCCTATGTTGTCACAACATGCTTTAATTGATCAGTGCCAGATGTTTTTAAGGTAAAAGTTTTTCTCTTCCGTTTATAAAGACAGGTGGTATTGCCCACACTTACTGATATCTCCTCTGTTGTAGTGTCAAAGGTCTGAGCTTCAGCCACATCTTGCCTTTCTTGTTTGCCGTTCATAAGATCAACCAGAGTCCGAGCCTGCTCCACAATATCAGCCTGGGCTACAACATCTATGAGAACTTTTTCAACCCCCTAATGACGTACGAGGCCATGATGGACTTTCTGTCTATGGGGCAGGAGAACACCCCAAACTACAGTTGTGGGAGAAGAAAAAATGTCTTGGCCCTTCTTGAAGGGACTGATTTCGAGCTCTTTCATCACATTTCAACCATGCTGAGCATCTACAAAATCCCACAGGTACGAATATAAATAGAAGCTAAGTCCATTTTGGAAATGCTTCCGATGAGTCCAGAAGGCGGCACTGTTGCATAGTACCAAGGAAAGTTGGAGTCAGATGCTAGATCTTAAAAAGACCTGAAATAGTTTTATTTCCCTTGTATTACTTTGGTCTTTCTGACATTGATACACAACATGGATTTGGAAACAATACATTGTCTTCAAGACCTTCTGCTTTTCTGCTATGAATTGGACTCACAACAAAGAGCCTTTTTTCACAGAAACAGATAGAGCAAGTAGACGAATTGTTCTATCTGGTTAGAATATTCAGAAAAGTGTAAGAAAAGGATGGAGAAAGTTTAAGGCCCACAAACGCTTGTCATAAGATAATGGTATGTGGTCTGTTGCCAGAATGTCAAGAAAAGCAAAAAAGTCAGTGGAATGCATTCAGAATCAGGTCTCCAAGAAATTTGTGTGATAAGAGAGGATCTGAAATATATGGGTGCAAATTCAGTGTGGATTGAGTTCTAAAGTGAGTGATACAAAATAGGTGGGTTTGACACATAGAATGAATGAGGACTGAAAAGCATGAAGGAAGAATCCTTCACAGGCCAAAAGAAAGAGGAAGACCAAGAAAGTGGTGGTTGGATGGAATTCCTGAGTGGATGAAAACCAAGAGGGGAGAACTAATGACACCGTATGACACCGTGTAAGGAGAAAGTGGATGCAAGGAATCCTTCCAAGACTACAAAGTCATTGAGAGGATAAGGGAAGAGCCACTTTAACATCCTTTGAAGCACAAAGGAGGTCACCATTAATTTTCTCTATCCCCAGAGTTGATCTCCACTCAGCTTTGTACATGAGGCTGGTGCTGTCCCAACAGCTTAGTGAGAAGAATGTTGAGGTGGAGAGATTGGTAGATTTCCCTACCAGTAAAAAAAAAATTCTTTTTTTTTTTTTTTTTTGTTTTGTTGTTTATTCGTTCAGTCGTTTCCGACTCTTCGTGACTTCATGGACCAGTCCATGCCAGAGCTTCCTGTCGGCCGTCACCATCCCCAGCTCCCCAATGGTTGAGTCCGTCACCTCCAGAATACCATCCATCCATCTTGCCCTTGGTCGGCCCCTCTTCCTTTTGCCTTCCACTTTCCCTAGCATCAGCTTCTTCTCCAGGGTATCCTGTCTTCTCATTATGTGGCCAAAGTACTTCAGTTTTGCCTTTAATATCATTCCCTCAAGTGAGCAGTCTGGCTTGATTTCCTGGAGTATGGACTGGTTTGATCTTGCAGTCTTGAGTGCCTTGGACTGCAAGATCAAACCAGTCCATACTCCAGGAAATCAAGCCAGACTGCTCACTTGAGGGAATGATATTAAAGGCAAAACTGAAGTACTTTGGCCACATAATGAGAAGACAGGATACCCTGGAGAAGAAGCTGATGCTAGGGAAAGTGGAAGGCAAAAGGAAGAGGGGCCGACCAAGGGCAAGATGGATGGATGGTATTCTGGAGGTGACGGACTCAACCATTGGGGAGCTGGGGATGGTGACGGCCGACAGGAAGCTCTGGCGTGGACTGGTCCATGAAGTCACGAAGAGTCGGAAACGACTGAACGAATAAACAACAAAACAAAAAAAAAAAAAGAATACCAATCTGTCTCCCTAGGATGGGATGGGGCTTCCAGTGGAGGAGGAGGTATGTTTGGACAGATGGCTAGAGCAGGGGGTTTAGCCATCTTTCAGAAAGTAATTGTATTGGGGCGAATTCCCAAGAAATTAGGAAACAGTGATCACCCCCTACTTTCCCGAGAAATCCTTATCCACCACCTGGAAAATTTCCAGCTCCTGATCTATTCTATTGTGTGTTAAGAACTACAGGTGATTCCCAGCGTGAATAGGGGTTCCTGCAGGCACTAAAGGTCTCCACTGAGCTCCATGTGCATCAGCCCATACTAACCTGTGTGGATTGGTGTTGTTGGTCAGGGGTCACCGTGGACATCAGCCACAAGGAGAACAGGGGTTTCCTAGCCAGGGATGACATGAACAGAGACAACAAAAGCAGGAAAGAGATCAGCAGTGGAGATGGAACTGTTCATACAGCTATTGCTTTCTGGAAACATTAGCTCAGAAGCTGTGAAAAGCCCTTAGATTTAAGTATCTGAATATTATCACTAAAAGTGAGAAAGACCAGCAATGTTTTCTCTGTTTTGTTAGATCAACTATGGTGTTATCAGCCACATTCCTGCACATAAGCATAATTTTCCTTTTTTCTACCGGCTGAGTCCAAAACAAGAACCTCCTTATTTGGCAATTGTCAAGCTGCTCCTGCATTTCCGATGGACGTGGATCGGCCTCGTTGCTCCGGACAATGAAAATGGGGAAAAGTTCAGAAGAACTTTTGTACCAGTAGCCACAAAGAGAGGAGTTTGCATTGCCTTCTCAGATAGCATCTTTACACCGAATGAGGGAAAAAATATTCCATTCTCAGAAGAAATGAAAAAAAAGTACCTACTTCTTTATTTCAGGAACCGTGAAGTAACAATAATTGTTTGTCAATTAGACTTTCAGGCCACAGTAACACTGGTAGCACTAATACAACTCTTTGAAAGGAATAAGATATTGGCGGGGAAAGTGTGGCTTGCAGCAGCTTTGCCGGATTTTAGTGTGAGAGTGGTTTACAAACTGCTTGATCTCCAGCATCAACATCTTTTGTTATCCTTCTCAACTCAGACAAAAAAAAGGATGCAATATTATGATTTTGATTCATATTACTCTGCTATCCAGCAATATGGGGAGGCAGCATTCCAGTGCTCCTCTTCAAGGCCTGTGTTCTCCAAGAAAGCTTGGAAAAGATGCCTAGAAAAGGAGAACTGGGAGTTCCCACCCCAGGATACGGTTGCAAGAATCCTGTCTGAGGATGCCTCTAGTATTTCCACAGCAATTCAGGCCCTGTCCTGGGTCCTCAATGCTGCCTCTTCTGCCCAACTGAGTAAGAGGAGGATGTGGGTTGGAGACCATCGGACACCACAGATGCTACAGCCATGGCAGGTGAGACTTCTGCTTCGAGGTTCCTTCAATTCCTCAGTGTTAAATTCTGTGTTGGCATGGCTGAGGGTTTCTGTGTGTATAATATGTTTTGAAGAGCAGTTGCCCTGTTGTAGTGTTTGTTCTGATCAAACGAGGAGGTTTGGGGAAAGGAAGTGAGATTCTGTTGCTGAATCTTCTGAAATGGAACTCTCTCTGCTGCGGGAGTCCTTGGTGCTCTCTGAGCCTTGTTGTTTTCATGCAGACGTTTCATTGCCAGGCTAGGCAACATCTTCAGTGCAAAAAGGGAGTGGAATTTGCTCTCTGTTTATATACCCTGGCTTGTCCTGCCTGTGTTGGTGGGGGTCTTGTACTCTCCTTGGTAGTTCCTTGGTTGGGCTGTTGGGTGCTGCCTCGGTGATTGACATAGTTAATAGTTCCTTGATTAAGGTCTATTGTGTTGTTTGATTGCTCCTCTGCTGCTAATCTTGATGTTAATCTTTGCATATCTTGTTGTTGATTGCTGGCCCAGAAGTTTCTCTTCGATTGGTATCTCTGCTGCTTTGGGATGCTGTATAATGAAAGAGATGCCTCTATAGTGACAGTATTTCCCCATTTGTATAGTGTATAAGCACCGGGATGGCACAGCTATACTCATGTTCTCCCTCTATCAACCAACCTGGTCGTCTCTAGTTTCCAGCCTGGGAATTAGTCATGTCTATTTATTCTGAATTCAAAGCATTTCTTTCTGCTTCAAATCTATGTTTCTTCATAGCATCTTCTATGAGGAACGTGGACCCCATCCACATGTCCCTTGAACTTCCGCTTTAAGACCCTTACTGCCTTTTTAGCACAATACCAAGAGTGACAAATTATGGTGGTCTGAAAGTTAAATCAATCAATAAAGCAGTGCCATACACTCGTGATGCAAACTTTGTGTGGCTCCTAGCCCAAAGCTGAGCCTGTGGAACTTCAGATTGATCTGGTGTGATGGAAAAGACCAATTTTCCATCTTCTCCAATCACAAGCCTTCCTCTGTGCCTGGATTGTGATGCTTCGATGGTGGTTGTGGTGATGAGACAGTAGAGACTGGGATCTGCCTACTTGGGTGTATCACTCTCAGGCAAGACGGCTAAACATGTATTTGCTGAAAAAGAAAAAACTAATGCCACATGCCATTCTTACAGTTTTAAAAAGAAATTAAACCATTAAAAATGAACAGGATCTCATGGGATCTCAAACACGGACCTTTATTTCAAATGACATTCATTTATCTTTTGGGATTTCCCTCTTAATGTAAATTTGGGTGTTTGTTAGAATTGGTTTGCTGACTTTTAGCTTTGTGGGACAAGATCATGAGTTGAATTAAATGTTTCAAGAAACTCACAAGAAACATTTGGAAGAGATACAGCTTCCCTTGGGAGGAAGGGAGAGAGACTGCCTCAGAGATCCTGAAGCTCTTTACAGGCAGAGGCACTGGCTTGAAAAGGTCCAGTTATTCATACCTGTCACGTATCTATTTTTATATTTCTTATCCATTCAATGGTGCCTGATTCCCGGAGACTGCCTGGACAATTCCCTGCAGATTTCTTCGCAAGGTTTTTCAGAAGTGGTTGGCCATTGCCTCCTTTCTGGGGCTGAGAGAGAGGGACTGGCCCAGGGTCACCCAGCTGACTTTGTGCCTAAGGTAGGACTGGAACTCATGGTCTCCCAGTTTCTAGCCAGATGCCTTCACCACTAAATCAAACTGCCAAACCCACATCTGTAATAATACGGATGTGTAGACTGAATTAGGGCTCAAATGGAACTGTATAAGATACAGGGGTGGTTTTCCATGTCTTTCTAGATTCATCCTTTCCTGGGAAATTTCCAGCTTTACAATCTTTCCGTGGATGGTGTTTATTTGGATGAGAATGGAGATCCCGTTGCTGATTTTGATATCATGCACTGGGCGGTCTTTCCCAACAAGTCTACTGCTGGGGTAAAAGTTGGGAGAGTAGAAAGAGGGGCCTCTTCAGAAGTCAGCCTCTCTATCAATCAAAGTGCCATCATGTGGCCAACATCATTCAGTCAGGTAGGTGACGCTGCTGCTTTTTAATTCTTACCATTTATCAGCTGTTATACATGCCTGCTTAGAAATAAATCCTGCAGAATTCAATGCAGATTTCCTCCAAGGAATGGAATCTAAAGCTCCATTAGTTCAAGAGAAGTTATGCATAATTATTTTAACTTATTTAATGATTTCCTTATTTGTTCCCTGCCACAATGCAGGCAACACTTAAGTGAGTCTTAATTTACAGTAAACAGTATAAAACTAAATAAAGTCAAAGGAAACCAGGATAAAAAATAGCAGTAAGAAATAATAATATAGTAAACGTAATAAAAAAAGATGGCTCAAACTCCCTAAATACTTTGAGCTCTCTCCAGATCAGTTCAGTTTTCTGCGCCCTCTTGAACAAAATGCACAATAAGACTATTTAAATACATTTTTTCACCTGCATGCATAGGACAATAGTGGTGTGCCAGATAACTCACTGATCTATAGGGCGCAAGAAGCAGTGTGGTGTCCTACTCCAAAGCATATGCAGGAAGGTATTTACCATAATCCAGTTTAGGAAACCATCTGGTATTTTGCCTTCTCACTTCTTCTTCACATGGAGGAAGACTCTCTGTACCATTGGCTGCTTTTCCTGGACTAGTCCCCAAATTTGTGGCTTTCAGAAGTCTTCGTTGCTTTTTGTTGTTTATTCGTTCAGTCGCTTCCGACTCTTCGTGACTTCATGTACCAGCCCACGCCAGAGCTTCATGTCAGCCGTCACCATCCCCAGCTCCCCCATCGTTGAGTCCGTCACCTCCAGAATATCATCCATCCATCTTGCCCTTGGTCGGCCCCTCTTCCTTTTGCCTTCCACTTTCCCTAGCATCAGCTACTTCTCCAGGGTATCCTGTCTTCTCATTATGTGGCCAAAGTACTTCAGTTTTGCCTTTAATATCATTCCCTCAACTGAGCAGTCTGGCTTTATTTCCTGGAGTATGGACTGGTTTGATCTTTTTGCAGTCCAAGGCACTCTCAGAATTTTCCTCCAACACCACAGTTCAAAAGCATCTATCTTCCTTCGCTCAGCCTTCCTTATGGTCCAGCTCTCGCAGCCATAGGTTACTACGAGGAATACCATGCAGATTTAACTATGCAGATCTTTGTTGTCAGTGTGATGTCTCTGCTCTTAACTATTTTATCAAGATTTGCCATTGCTCTCCTCCCAAGAAGTAGACCTCTTCCGATTTCCTGGCTGCAGTCAGCATCTGCAGTAATCTTTGCACCTAGAAATACAAAGTCTGTCACTGCCTCCACTTTTTCTCCCTCTATTTGCCAGTTATCAATCAAGCTGGTTGCAATAATCTTGGTTTTTTTGAGGTTTAACTGCAACCCAGATTTTGCACTTTCTTCTTTCACCTTCATCATAAGGCTCCTCAGCTCCTCCTCGCTTTCAGCCATCAAAGTGGTATCATCTGCATATCTAAGATTGTTAATGTTTCTTCCAGCGATTTTAACTCCAGCCTTGGATTCCTCAAGCCTAGCACGGAGCATGATGTGTTCTGCGTACAGGTTGAATAGGTAGGGTGAGAGTATACAGCCCTGCCGTACTCCTTTCCCAATCTTAAACCAGTCCGTTGTTCCGTGCTCTGTTCTTACCGTTGCTACTTGGTCGTTATACAGATTCCTCAGGAGGCAGACAAGATGACTTGGTATCCCCATACGACCAAGAACTTGCCACAATTTGTTATGATCCACACAGTCAAAGGCTTTAGAATAGTCAATAAAAGAGAAATAGATGTTTTTCTGAAACTCCCTGGCTTTCTCCATTATCCAGCGGATATTGGCAATTTGGTCTCTAGTTCCTCTGCCTTTTCTAAACCCAGCTTGTACATCTGGCAATTCTCGCTCCATGAATTGCTCGAGTCTACCTTGCAAGATCTTGAGCATTACCTTACTGGCATGTGAAATAAGTCTCACTGTTTGATAGTTTTAACATTCTTTAGTGCTTCCCTTTTTTGGTATGGGGATATAAGTTGATTTTTTCCAATCTGATGGCCATTCTTGTGTTTTCCAAATTTGCTGGCATATGGCATGCATCACCTTGACAGCATCATCTTGCAAGATTTTAAACAGTTCAGCTGGGATACCGTCGTCTCCTGCTGCCTTGTTAGCAATGCTTCTTAAGGCCCATTCAACCTCACTCTTCAGGATGTCTGGCTCTAACTCACTGACCACACCGTCAAAGCTATCTCCAATATTATTATCCTTCCTATACAGATCTTCCGTATATTCTTGCCACTTTTTCTTGATCTCTTCTGCTTCTGTTAGGTCCTTACCATCTTTGTTTTTGATCATACACATTTTTGCCTGGAATTTACCTCCGATGTTTCTAATTTTCTGGAAGAGGTCTCTTGTCCTTCCTATTCTATTGTCTTCTTCCACTTCCGCACATTGCTTGTTTAAAAATAATTCCTTATCTCTTCTGGCTAACCTCTGGAATTTTGCATTTAATTGGGCATATCTCCGCCTATCACTGTTGCCTTTTGCTTTCCTTCTTTCTTGGGCTACTTCCAGTGTCTCAGCAGACAGCCATCTTGCCTTCTTGGTTTTCTTGTTCTTTGGGACGTTTTTTGTTGCTGCCTGCTGAACAATGTTGCGAACTTCTGTCCATAGTTCTTCCGGGACCCTATCTACTAAATCTAGTCCCTTAAATCTATTCTTCACTTCCACTGCATATTCATTAGGAATGTTATTGAGCTCATATCTAACTGATCTGTGGGTCTTCCCTATTCTCTTTAGTCTGACTCTAAATTTTGCAATAAGAAGTTCGTGATCTGAACTACAGTCAGCTCCAGGTCTTGTTTTTCCCGACTGTATAGATGTCTGCCACCTTTAGCTGCTAAGGATGTAGTCAATCTGATTTCGGTGTCGACCATCTGGTGAAGTCCATGTATAAAGTCGTCTTTTAGGTTGTTGGAAGAGAGTGTTTGTTATGCACAGTGAGTTGTCTTGGCAAAATTCTATCAGCCTATGTCCTGCTTCATTTTGTTCTCCCAGACCATGCTTGCCTGTAATTCCAGGTGTTGTCTGACTACCCACCTTAGCATTCCAGTCTCCTGTAGTGAAAATAACATCTCTTTTTGGTGTATTATCCAGTAGGTGCTGCAGATCCTCATAGAACTGATCTACTTCTGCTTCTTCAGCATCTGTGGTTGAGGCATATATTTGGATCACTGTGATTTTAAATGGCTTACCCTGAATTCAAATTGAGATCATTCTATCGTTTTTTGGATTGTATCCAAGCACTGCTTTAGCCACTTTACTATTAATTATGAAAGCTACTCCATTTCTTCTGTGGTCCTCTTGTCCACAGTAGTAGATCTGGTGGTCATCTGATGTGAAGTGGCCCATTCCAGTCCATTTCAGTTCACTGACACCTAAAATGTCTATATTTAATCTTGACATCTCACCAATAACCACATCCAATTGGCCCTGGCTCATAGATCTTACATTCCAGGTTCCTATGGTGTGTTGATCTTTAGAACATAGGATTCGTCGTTCACCACCAGCACCGTTGGCTGCTAGCCGTCCTTTCGGCTTTGAGCTAGCTGCGTCATCACATCTGGGGCTAGTTGAACGTATCCTCTGTTCCTCCCCAGTAGCATTTTGACCATCTTCCAACCTGGGAGTCCCATCTTCCAATGGTATACCGACATATCTCTGGTTGTACTGATCCATTTAGTTTTCACGGCAAGAATACTGGGGTGGGTTGCCATTACCTTCCCCAGGGATCGTATTTAGTCTGACCTCTCTGCCACGACCTTCCCATCTTGGGTGTCCCTTCACTGTTTAGCTCATGGTTTCATTGAGGTGCTCAAGCTCCAGCACCACGACAAGGTAACGATCTCCTTTGCTGGAGTAAAGCTTAGCTTGTTGTAAACAAGTAAATCTTGTTGCTTAGCAGGACTTTAAAAAAAACTCCATGGATGACTTCAAAGACTTCAGTGAAACATCTTCTAGTAAACATCTCTATAAACATGTAGCATACTTAAATACTGTAATCTCAGACTGAAGAAGCTCCTTGGATAAGGAGCGAAACGTTTCCACTAAGAAAATAGAAATCCAGTTGACATGATTCAAGCTACAGACAATTCCACCTGGATGACTGAGAACCTTCATAGACATACTGTAATCTAGGTTGCAGTTAACACTATGTAGGACAGACGGAATAGTACGTGGGGAAAAGATATGGCTAAGGAAACCTGACCAAGGTGGAGTCACCCATTACCTTACACTGTAGGAAGATTTGGTGGTTCTGTTGTCTGTGTTACGTGAACACAGGCATTATATTGTGGGTCATGACTTGATACAATGTAATTGGACAACTGTATTTATTTTGTGTTCAACAAACCATGATTTAAAAAATCATGTTTTAGCCCTGTATGTGTGCCCAGGTCACAATACATTTCTTTTTTTTTTTTTAATTTTATTGGATTTTAAATATACAAATCTAAAAATTAAGAATGAAACGGAAATAGAAATACAAATTAAAAGAAAAAGAAAAGAAAGGTGCAGTAAAGGAAAAAAAAAAGAAAGAAAAACACAAACAAAGAAATTGGATAACCTCCGATCCAACTATGGTCATAAGAATAAAATAGATAGTTTGTTTTTACATGCTGGTTATTCATATGACATTCATATACTTTTCTTGTCTATTATATACTATTTATATATAATCTAATCATCAAATCCCCAAATTAGCTTTACTCCTCCTGCTTTTTGCAAATAGTCCATCAATGGTTTCCACTCTTTAAGAAAGTAACAATTTGAATTGTCTTTTAATAAGCAAGTCAATTTATCATTTTCTGCCATCTCTAATAGTTTCAACATCCAATCCTGTATTGTTGGAACACTTTGATTTTTCCAGTTTTGTGCATATAAGAGTCTTGCTGCTGTGATCATATACTGTATTATTCTAGAGAAATATTTTTCTATTTGTACCTCCCAAATTCCAAGTAAGAAAAATTCTGGTTTAAATGGTATTCGTATCTGTAGTATATTTTGCATCAATGAATGTATCTCAGTCCAAAATTCTTTTGCAATGTTACAAGTCCACCACATATGGTAAAAAGACCCCTCTTGTTTTGTACATTTCCAACATAAGTTGGATATGTTCCTGTACATTTTTGAGAGTTTTTGTGGGGTCATATACCATCGATACATCATCTTATAAAAATTTTCCTTTAAGTTGTAGCATAAGGTGAATTTTAATCCTTTAGTCCACATATCTTCCCATTGATAAAGTTGTATATTGTGGCCAATATTTTTCACCCATTGAATCATACAATCTTTAACTTGTTCCTCTACCATTTCTCCTTTTAACAATAATTTATACATTCTAGCAATTAAGCGTTCACCATTTTCACATAATTGTATTTCAAATTCTGATTTAGTTTGTTCAAATTCTAATTTTTTTAATCTAATTTAAATTTCTTTATAAGTTGCATATAGGAGAGCCATTGAAAGGTATAACCTTCTTGGGCAAGTTCTTCTTTTGATTTTATCACATAGTGTCCTTTTTCTTTTTTTAAGAAGTCCTTATATGTCAGCCACCTGTCTTTATTTCTTACTTCTGTTCTATAAAAAGCTTCTTGTGTGGAAATCCATAAAGGTCTCTTATAACATAAAGTTGATTTATATTTATTCCAAATTCTCAACAAGGATCTTCTAATATAATGATTTTTAAAGTCCACATTTATTTTAGCCTTATCATACCACAGATATCCATGCCATCCAAATCTCAATTTATATGAATTGAAATGTATTGGCCACAATACATTTCAATTCATATAAATACTGCCCCCATTCACAGGTTTATCTTGCTTAAAGAGAATCACTCTCCCCTTCAAAGTTGGATTTTGAAGAAGGCAGAGAGAAAGAGTAGTGAGGCTTTTGAGTTTTGGTGTGGGAGAAGACTCCTGAGAATACCATGGTCAGCCAAGAAACCAAACCAGTGGGTCACTGAACAAATCAACCCAGTGTTCTCACTCGAGGCACAAATTACCAAGCTAAAATACTTTCTCAATACTTTGGACAAATTATGCAAGAACCTAAATCTGTGGAGAAGTCCATAATGCTGGGAAAGTTTAAAGGAAAGACAAGAAGATGATGAGCAGCAAAAAGGTAGATGGACCCAATTACAGCAGTGATGGGTGTACCATAGGTCTGCTCAGATTTGATGAAAGTCAGATGGCATACAAATTTATTAAAGAAATTAATAGGAAGACTTGAAGGATCAGTTTAAAGTCTTTCTGGAGAAAATCCCTCTATGTGATAGCTAAGAGTTGACACGAACTTGATACTCCATCAAAGCAGGACCAGCTGTGTGTGTGGTTTTCCTTGACTTTAGGTTCACCTTTGAATCAACATCAAGAGCTAGGGTATGGAATAAACTTATGAATTTACAATAGACAGGTGGCTATTACTGTTGCTATCAATGTTTTATCAAAACTCCTCTTTAAAGCGATGTCAGGATGAACACATCTCTGCCATTATTGTGTCACGTGTAAAGGCCGGAATCATTTTTGCCCTGAGTGAAACCTTGCTCTATTAGCATCTGGTTTAGTTCCACATTCCAGGCCCTTGCTGCTTGTTAAGTCCATAGATCCCCTTCTGAAGCCTGCACACTAAATGCCGGTTCTTTGGATCAATGAAGCCTTCAGGTTGTTGCATATACAACTCCTCCTGAATTTCTCCATACAAGAACGCAGTTTTAATGTCTATATGTTCCACTTGCATGTTTCTGCTTGCAGCTAGACTTAGAAGAAGTTGAATGGTTGTGTGGGTCACAAATGGAGAAAAAGTCTGATCATCCTCCCCATACATTTGTGAATAGAGCTTGGCTACCAGTCTAGCTTTATATCTTTCGACCTCTCCTTTCTCATTCTGTTTGACCTTAAAGACCCATTTGCAACCAATGGCCTTTTTGCCAACAGGTAACTTTGTGAGCCAAGTGGGCCTTAGGAAGCATTACTAACAACAAAGCTAGCAGAGAAGACAGTATCCCAGCTGAGCTATTTAAAATCCTAAAAGATGATGCTGTTAAAGTGCTGCACTCAATATGCCAACAAATTTGGAAAACTCAACAGTGGCCACAGGATTGGAAAAGGTCAGTTTACGTTCCAATTCCAAAGAAGGGCAATGCCAAAGAATGTTCAAACTACCGTACAATTGTGGTCATTTCACATGCTAGCAAGGTTATGCTCAAAATCCTACAAGCTAGGCTTCAGCAGCATGTGAACCGAGAACTACCAGACGTGCAAGCTGGGTTTCGAAGAGGCAGAGGAACTAGAGATCAGATTGCCAACATTCGCTGGATCATGGAAAAAGCAAGAGAGTTCCAGAAAAACATCTACTTCTGCTTCATTGACTACGTTAAAGCCTTTGATTGTGTGGATCACAACAAACTGTGGCAAATTCTTAAAGAGATGGGAGTACCAGACCACCTTACCTGTCTCCTGAGAAACCTGTATGCGGGTCAAGAAGCAACAGTTAGAACCGGACATGGATATATTATCACCCTGCTTATTTAACTTATATGCAGAGTACATCATGAGAAATGCCGGGCTGGATGAATCAAAAGCCGGAGTTAAGATTGCCGGGAGAAATATCAACAACCTCAGATATGCAGATGATACCAGCCTAATGGCAGAAAGTGAAGAGGAACTAAAGAGCCTCTTGATGAGGGTGAAAGAGAAGAGTGCAAAAGCTGGCTTGAAACTCAACATTAAAAAAACCCAGATCATGGCATCTGGGCCCATCACTTCCTGGCAAATAGAAGGGGAAGAATTGGAAGCAGTGACAGATTTTATTTTCTTGGGCTCCAAGATCACCGCAGACGGTGACTGCAGCCATGAAATTAAAAGACGCTTGCTCCTTGGGAGGAAAACTATGGCAAACCTAGACAGCATGTTCAAAAGCAGAGCCATCACCTTGCCGACAAAGGTCCGTATAGTTAAAGCTATGGTTTTTCCAGTAGTAATGTATGGCTGTGAGAGTTGGACCATAAGGAAGGCTGAGCGCCGAAGAATTGATGCTTTTGAAATGTGGTGCTGGAGAAGACTCTTGAGAGTCCCTTGGACTGCAAGGAGGTCCAACCAGTCAATCCTAAAGGAAATCAACCCTGACTGCTCATTGGAAGGACAGATGCTGAAGCTGAAGCTCAAATACTTTGGCCACCTAATGCGAAGAGAGGACTCACTGGAAAAGACCCTGATGCTGGGAAAGACTGAAGGCAAAAGGAGAAGGGGACGGCAGAGGATGAGATGGTTAGATAGCATCACCGATGTAATGAACATGAATTTGAGTAAACTCTGGGAGACAGTGGAGGACAGGAAGGCCTGGCGTTCTATGGTCCATGAGGTCACAAAGAGTCGGACACGACTAAACAACTGAACAACAACAACATGTGCCTCGAGTGATTGATGTTTCTATCCAAAGTCTTTTTATTAGCGAATGATTCCCATTTCCCAATTCCTAGCCTTTTTCAAGCAGCCTATTCTTCTTCCTCCAAATTTTATTTAATGGTGTGGCCTTTCTTCATAATTGCAAATGTGCTTATCGTTTTCAGATTTACATCTGGAACATATAAAACGTTATTAGAAATTAAGTCCTTCTGGGTGGTGCCATTTCTGTACCTCAGGAAAGCACACCCCTCTCCTTGCACAGGGATTGCTTTTCCATCTGCTAAGCTGATCTCTTCCTTCGAACTTGGGTTCAATTCGATGAACAGAGAAACATCATTAAAAATGAGCATGTTACAGCCACTGTCTAATATGAAAGATGAACAATTTTTATCTGTGGCTGAAAATGCAAGAAGACTCGCATCTGGAGCTTTTTCTTTGTTGCCTTTGTGATCACCCTTCCTGGCCCAACAGTTTTTCTTTAAATGACCATTCTTGCCACAAAAATGGCACTTGATGGGCCTCTTTGTTACTGAAAGGCTCCTCTAATGCAGTTTGCCATCTTTGCCCCGAGGCATCTTAGAAAAATAGACTGCCTCATTGTTGGTCTCTTTGCAATTTCTATAGGAATCTTGTCTGCTGCACTCAGAGTATATTTCCTGGATTAAATATGAAAGAGGTTGTCTTGATCCTCTATAACTAGCAGCAAAACTAGAAAAAATTTCAAGCAATGATCCCGATAGAAATCCCACTTGTAACCTGTTATCCAAAATCACAGCATTGCAAGCAAGCTTGTGCAGCAATGATTGAAAATTAGAAATATGTTCATCTATGTCTTCATTTGGTTTGAATTTTAAATTGGATAACTTCCTCACTAAATTAATAACTTGGGAGTCACCTCCCTCTCCATAGTGTTTAAACAATTCCTCCATCACCCCTCTTGCAGTATCTCTCTCCTGGATTTGAACCAGCATTTGTGCACTTAGGAAATTCATGATCTAGCCTTGGAGCTTAAGGACATTGGCCATCCAGCTTACATATTCTGCTGAGTCTGAACTAGGAGGATTTTCATTCAAAATGATGTGCAGATTAAAAATCCTTGCCTGCCTTCCCACCCATATCTTCCAGGGATAAAACTCTCTGGGTTTTAGTTTAAAAATCACTGGACTGTGAGGCAGGAATACACTGTCCATTTTGTCTAAGCAAAAATGATTCAAAAATCATTTCAAAAAGAAAAAAAATTCTTTCCTTTATGCTTTCTAGCTAATTCCTGTTGTAAGAAAACTGAAAGCAGAAGACAGAGCAGCCCTCAAATACCTAAAGATGGACCAAAATTTCATCATCCTCCCAGCAGACAAAGGCTGCACCACTGTCATTATGGACAGATCACAATATATACAAAAAGCTAAAGATTTACTTGAGGACAAAGAAACCTACACCCCAGTAAACACCAATCCGATACAGAAACTGGACAACCAGGTCAAAAGAATCCTCAACAACCTAACCAAGAAAGGTCAAATCAGTAAAGAAGAACAGAGGAGGATGAAAAGCAGTGGACCTATCATCCCACGCTTCTATGGATGCCCCAAAATACACAAGCCCGACATACCACTCCGTCCAATTGTATCATTACCAGTGACCCCCACATACAACATAGGTAAAGAACTTACAAGAAAACTTGGGCATCTCACAGAGGAGAGTGAATACTCTATCAACTCCCCACTACAGTGCCTCCAGAAAATCAAAGACCTAAAAATAGATGAAGATGAAATTATGGTGTCATTTGATGTCACTGCACTCTTTACATCCATAGACCAAGCACTAGCGATTGAATCCATGGCAGCAGTTCTACATAACACACCTGACCTAACTAGATACACCAAGATCAAAATACCCAGAATCATGGACGTCATCAACCTCTGCCTCACTACATACTTTCAGATTGATGGACAAATATACCAACAAATCAAAGGAACACCTATGGGATCACCACTCTCAGGACGCATAGCAGAGATAGTAATGCAATGTCTAGAAAGGATAGCACTCCCACACATACAACCCAAAGTATGGATCCGGTATGTAGATGACACCTTCGTCATAATAAAAAAGGATCAACTGGAGGAAACAAACGAAGCCATCAACAACATCTTCAAAGGAATAAAATTCACAAGGGAAGAAGAAAACAACACACTACCCTTCTTGGACATCCTCACCAGTAGAGGAAATGATGGCATTCTAGAAACACATGTCTATCGGAAATCTACCCACACAAACCAAGTGCTCCACTACCAAAGCAATAACCCTACCTCACACAAGAGGAGCTGTGTAAGAACACTATTCAGATGAGCACAAACACACTGCAGCAACCCAGAACACCAGAAAAAGGAAACAGACCACTTATATAGCATCTTCCAGCAAAATGGATATCCATGCAACTTTATCAAAAAGTGCCTGACCACTCAACCCAACACAGCAAAACCAACAGAAGCTATGAAAAGGATTACACTACCATACATCAGAAACATCTCAGAAACTACTAATAGACTGTTACAACCACACGGCATCACTGTAGCACACAAACCAACCAAAGCCCTTCAGAACATCGTAAGTAAACCAAAAGACCCAGTAGCCCAAGAAGAAAAAACAGGAGTTATCTACAACATTCAGTGTAAGGACTGTAACAGCCATTATGTGGGACAGACTGGCAGAAGACTAGCAGAACGCATCCATGAACACCAACTAGCAGTCAGAAGACATGATGAAAACTCCTTAATCTCACAACACATGGACAGACTTAACCATACTTTCAACTGGGAAACTGTGAGCATCTTAAACCAAGCCAAATCCAAAAATGCTAGAGAATTCCTGGAAGCTTGGCACTCAGACAAAGCAGCCATCAACAGACACATAGAGGTTAACAACATTTACATACCATTCATAAGAGACAGTAGAAAAGCCAGAAGACCAGAAGACCTCTTGGCTAGCAATCAACAACAAGATATGCAAAGGTTAACAGCAAGATTAGCAGCAGAGGAGCAATCAAACAACACAATAGACCCTAATCAAGGAACTATTAACTCAGTCAATCAACCAAGCAGCACACAACAACCCAATCAAGGTACTACCAAGGAGAGTACAACACCCCCACCAACACAGGCAGGGCAAGCCAGGGTATATAAACAGAGAGCAAGTTCCACTCCCTTTTTGCACTGAAGATGTTGCCTAGCCTGGCAATGAAACGTCTGCAAGTAAACAACAAGGGTCAGAGAGCACCAAGGACTACACAGTAAGAAACCTCTTCAGTAGCTAGACTGAATTATTATCTCACAAAAATAACAATGCTCATGCAAAACCTGCAAAGAAGAAAATTTCACCTCAAAAAACAAAACAAGGCAAAAGGAAAAATTCCTTCTGATTAAAAGAAAAAATTCTATTTCTGCAAAACCCTGGGCCCATAACCCTTTGAAGCCCATTCAGCAGTCTCTTAGAACTACTGAAATAGAGCAGAGCTGCAGAGTTTGTGTACAGAAAAAGAATATCGTTTAAAAACAGAGTCCATGAGCATATTAGAGAGATCCAGGTTAGTCTTACACCCTTAGCCCATCCAAGCATAAAGAAACACACGCTTAGACATGGCAGATATGAAAAGTAAGTAGAAAAGAGTCCTTACATTTATTCGTTTCAGGTACAGCATTTGTGGTATATAAATTATGTTCCATTCCTTCTTTGTTTCCCTAAACTTAATACCTCTTGCCCTGCTTGCTGCAAGAGATCCATGTAGAAAGGGGGGGAAATCTCCTAGGCCCATCCATGGCCTAGGTTGGAGCAGCACACAGCCATGTGATTCCTCCCAGTCCAAGGAGGAGACAAAGAGAGAGAAAGAGGAAGTGAGAGTGGCCACAAACAGCTTCCTCAGAAAAGCATGGAGAGCTTGCATCCTAGAGCAGTCATCCATATGCTGATGAGGCATTCTGGATTTGCCAGAATCTCTAACAGTAAGGTCAAAGCCGTGCTTCTTTATGGTGTAAGGCCCCTGCTTACACTGTTTTACCCAAGTTCCTGAAGTTACCAGTAACAGTCTTGAGTCGAGGCTTGGAGATATAAAATAACAGCATGTATTTTGGCCAAGACAGAGCTGGGTGAGGTCTCCACAGGCATCATGACAGTAAAATGCCTGGGAAGATCCACACACACACATCACAAGCACAGAGATTATATAGAGTAGCAAAGCTGGTAAGAAAGCAGAATGAACTCTCCTCCTAGTCAGAGGGCAAGGTTCCTAAATCTGCATCGCTAGTAGTAAGCATACTTAGAGACCTCCAGGGGCAGTCTTCATGTTTCCTGGTATTCCAAACAATCCTTGGAGAGCGTTATCTCCCTAGAGACAACAACAAGGTCTCTGCAGTCTCCTTTCACCTAGTTTCTAACAGCAAGCAGTTTCCAAAAGCAAGATGGCGTAGGTTATACTAAGCTAACCCTTACATTTCCTCCCTTTATTTTATCAGCGAAATGCTTTTCGCTAGAGGCCATCCCACCAAAGGGTGTACTCATAAGGAACACACCTGAGTACCATTACTTTGGAAGGCTGGGCTTCAGTGTTAACAGGTAAGGTGAGGCAATAACAGTTATCCCATCAATGAAAGACATTTGGAAGCAAAAAGAAAAGAAGGTCTCCCAGAGCAAGTAAAACCAGAAAAACAATGCATTTCCAATCAGTGAAAATATTACAGAACCGGTCCAAATAGCTGACAGTCTAATAATGCATTTAAGCGTGTTACAGAAGGAAAAACAAAGCAAAAAAATACAAATAGCTCAGGGTATGCAAAATCCTTAATCTCCCTCCCTTTATTTTAGAGGGAGCGAAATGCTTTTCACTCCAGAAGTCTATAGGAATAAATCTTATAACCATCACCTTGAATGCTGGGGATGGTCGAGCAGGAAGAAGCCACTAGGTTAAGCAGATGCAGCAAGTAGCAGCTTCGCTAATAATAGTTCCTAACACAGCCAGTCTCAGGCCCATCGTGGGGACTGGGCACATATAGTCTTTAAGCTTATTAAGTTACATTGTACGTTTACGTTGACGTTGTCTTGTTCTTTAAGCACTTGGTCCTTAGGTCCCCAGTAACTGCACAAAAACATACCTTGTTACATTAATTCACTAACTGTTGGGATCATAAACAACAGTAGGTACCTATATTTTTTCCTTACATAAGTAACCTACATGGAGCTTTCAACATAATATATCCACAATATAGTTGTTACAATTGTTCTTTCTTACCATAAAAGCTTCCAATTAGTCATTACTCGAACATCTACACAAAACTGAACATGAAACATAACCCATAATATACCCTAAACATGTATCACTAAATATTTTCAAATACACATTCCATAGCTCAGTCCTTTATTTCCGTCTCTGTCCATAAGCTGCAAGCTTAGGCACAGAGAATCTAACCTATTCCAGTGACTTTTTCAACTTAACACATTTCAAAGTGACATCTACAAAACAATAGGACATTTAACACCACTATCTCCAGTTCAAGTACACATTAAACCAAAGGACTATTCAACACACAATTATTACATTGGCACTCCTCAATCAAAATCAGTTTTTCTTCCTGTTGTCATCAGTTTCCCCATATAAGTTTTGAAGATTTGAACTCAGATCCTAAAGAAAAACCTTTAACATAGCACACTTGGGAAAAACTGGCAATGAAATGTGGCCTTTACAGCTTAGTGACCAAACACACACACACACACAAAAAAAAACAATAAACAGAGCAATATCAGCAAAAAGAAACAAACAAAATTAGGTAACTAATTAGTTAACCAGGCAAACATACCATCATTCCATTTCTAAACTGGGCTGTGGGCAAGGGCACAAACGTCTTCGGTAATAGTTTCAATTTCTTTTACCATTACCATTAAGGATGATGCAGCAGGTGGAGGTGTTCACCAGTCAATTACAAAACCCTCCTTCTCTGCACCCAACAGAGAAGTCAAAAGTAATGTATGTCATAACAGTAAGGTGGGCATTTGGGTGGCTACCAAATCTAAAGCATTTGCAATTTTATTGGTAATTATTTCCAAAACTATCAGAAGCCTAATAATCCTGTTTGTCAAAGATGGGGATAGTTGGGTGACAAAAATTCAGGTTCTAGGTGATGGGCCCCTACCCATTTGATGATGTGTTTGGGCGGCAGTCTCTTATAGGCCCACTCTCCACAGACCCACCAAGGAATCTGTTCACCCTCCAAAGTAGTGACCCAATTTGAAACTTTGCCAGAACTAATGAAAATAAAATTTTAGAGTTAATTCACATTATGCTAGAGAAAGAAATTGACAAGAGATATATTGATACATTTTGTGAGAAAAGTTACAAGGGATCAAACTTTGAAAAAAACATTACAGTAGTGGATTGAATATAGCAGGAAAGAGAATAATTGTATTAAAAGAAATTCCTTTAAGAATATTAAGGAAAAGAAAAGATTATTCATTTCTTACAGATAAACTAAAACAACATAATATTTCATTTAGATGGGAGAGATTAGAAGGAGTAACTTTTATGTATAAGGAACAAAGATTATTTTAAAGGCAAGAGCATTTTTGGAGAGATATAGGGCAGATTTGAGTGATACATCAAGAGACTTGAATGAAAATGAAATGACACCAAAAGACAGTGAAATGAGTGAAGATTTATCCAAATTGGGGTCTGCTGGACTGGACATTACAAAGAATTTTTAAATATGAACCTACTTATGGATTATAAATATCTAACCTGGAATATTAATGGAATGAATTCACCCCAGAGGAGGAAAAGGACTTTTCATTTTTTAAAGAAATCAAAATTTGATATAATTTGTTTGCAAGAGACTCATATTTGTAAAAAAGACATTAAGGATTTGATCCAAAAGCAACTTGGAGAAGAATATATTTCAGCTGGAGTAAAAAAACTAAGGGTGTTGTTTTGTATATACAACCAAAGTTGAATCCACAAATGATATTGAGTGATGATGAAGGAAGATATGTTGGAGTTGAAGTCAATATACAAGGGACTAAAATGCTGATAGTGAGACTTTATGCTCCAAACATTGACAAAGGAGTATTTTATAAAAAATTAATGGACAAATTGTTGGATTTACCTTATGAAAATTGGTGCCTTATGGGTGACTGGAAGGGGGTAATTTTTCCAATGGAAGATAGACATTCTCAAAAAACAATGAGACTTATTCAAGGAAAATTACCCCAAACATTTTTTGATTTGAAAGATATGCTGGATTTACAATACATTTGGAGATTTATGAATGGAAATTCTAGGGAATATACATACTTTTGTATTTTTTATAAAATTTGTGATCAGAGTTATGGAAAAACCAAGAGATAAGTTTGTAGTAAAAATGTTGCTTTATTTAAAACAAAGAAAAACGAAACTAAGCTTTTTCTTCAGCCGAAGAGAAGGCATGGCTATTTACATTTAGATAGCACAGCAGAATGCAGAGTAGTTAGCAGAGGACAAAAGGCATTTACATTTTAAACCTTTACCTGACCAGCATCTGAGTGGACAGGATCCACCATGTGACCAAAACACCTAGGCAACAGATTCCCAATATGGGCAAAGCTCAAACAGCTAATTCGGATTGGTCAGAACACTCAGACTGGCCGGCACCTGAAGGCAATAACATTCCTGAGTGGGGGTGAACATGTGCTCTGAGCCCAAACAGGAAAAAAGTTTTGAGGCCTGGCTTTTTAAAAACTCAGCCACATATTCTACAGACATAAAAAATATATACAACACATACTACTCAGAGAGATATAGATCATTTTCTCGGATAGATATGTTTTTGATTTCTAAAAGTTTGATGCTGGATGTTATTAAGGTTGAAATATTACCTAAGACTCTTTCAGATCATAATCCAGTTATGTTGACTATTAAAGGGAAAAGGAATACATTCCGATGGAGATTAAATGAGACAATTCTAAGGAAAAATGAAACAGTTGATACATGTAAAATAGTTAAGAGAATTCTTTCAATTGAATTTAGATAAAGGCACTAATGTTCAGACTGTTTGGGATGCCAGGAAAGCCTATATGAGGTGTTACTTTATTCAATACAATGCTCAAATGAGGAGAAGAAAAAGAGAAAATTCAACTGATTCTAGATGAAATTAAACATAAAGAGACTTCTTTGAGAGATAACCCATTAGATGACACATTGATGACTCAAATTACATTTTTACAAAAGCAAATGTCAATGATATTGATACAGAAAATAGAGACTCAAATTAAATTTGTGAAACAGAAGCATTTTGAATTTGCAAACAAACCAGGTAGATCATTGGCCTACAAATTACGTAAACAAAGACAAAGAATTTAATTTCTAAAATACAACATGAGGGGAGAACTGATAGACAACGTAGGTATTCAAGAAGCCTTTCATTGTTATTATTCAGCATTGTACAAAAAGCAAGATGTTCTATTAGATGATATTGACAAATATTTGATTAAATAAAAATTAACTGTTCTTACCGATCAGCAAAATTTATTGCTTAATAACCCTATAATGGTAGAGGAAATGTCAACTGCTTTCAAGAAAATTAATAGTGAAAAAGCGCCTGGCCCCTATGGTTTATCAGCGGCTTATTATAAAAGCGTTGAAGACGAAGTTTGTTTACTTCTACAAAAGACTATGAATTCGATCTTAGAAACAGATGTAATGCCAGAAACATGGAAGAAGCTCATATTGCACTGATTCCAAAAGATCAACAAGATTTGACTTTAATGAAGAATTATAGACCAATATATTTATTGAATAATGACTATAAGATATTTACAACAGTACCGGCGGAAAGAATGAAAAACATTCTTAAGAATTTAATTCATGAGGATCAGGCAGGATTTCTGCCTAAGAGACAAATTTGAGACAATGTGTGAAATGTTTTGGATATATTGGAGTATTTGGAACAACATAATGAAAAACATTATGAAATTATGAAATGAAAAAGTCCCATGGCGATTGACGAATGGCAATGGGGGCAGGACTGTGAAATCCGGAAGCTTTTAGGGAAAGCACATGGGCGGTGGATACGGATTCAGTCGCCCTGACTCAAGGATCGAGGCAGTTGAGTAGTTCGGAAGCTGTATCCACGACTGAGCAGCCCTATTTAGGATCCACTCTGCTCACCCAATATGGGGAGGGGGCTAGAAAAGGTGCCCTAAACATAGTCTGCCTCATTTTCTCCCTGACTGGATTACCGCGACCAGTGGGGTCACCATCTAGCGGTCGTAAAAAATACATGAATTTTGGAACATGGAATATACGGACACTGCAAGACAATATGGATAGTGAATGACCTGAATGTAGGACTTCCATTATTGCAAGGGAGCTGAGACGTTTTAATATTGATATAGCAGCACTCCAAGAAACTCGAAGAGGAGGAGAAGGACAGTTGAAGGAAGAAAAAGGAGGTTATACCTTCTTTTGGAAAGGACTGCCTGAACAAGAACGACAAATACATGGGGTAGGCTTTGCTATCAAAAACGACCTTGTGAAGCTCTTGTCCGAAGTTCCCACTGGGATTAACGAACGACTCTCAACTCTCCAAATAAAACTCGCCAAAAACCAACAGGCAACTATCCTAAGTGCTTACGCACCAACACTAGATGCAGATGAGGATATCAAGGAAAAATTTTATACCCAGCTGGACACCATCTTATCAGAGATACCAAAGGAGGATAAAATTATCCTCCTGGGCGATTTCAATGCAAGAGTTGGGCGTGATTTTGATTTGTGGCCAGGGATCATTGGGAAAGAAGGAGTTGACAACAGCAACACAAATGGAATCTTACTTCTGACTAAATGTGCAGAGCATAACCTTGTCATTACTAACACTCTTTCGCCAGAAAAATAAATTTAAAACATCATGGAAGCACCCACGGTCGAAGCACTGGCATCTTTTAGATTATGTAATTGTCCATGCTAGAGATCGCCGCGATGTACTTCTCACCAGAGCCATGACGAGCGCCGATGACTGCTGGACAGACCATCGATTAATTCGACCCACAATGGCCATAAAGATTGTCCCTCATTGTAGGCTCCAAGGAAGAAAACCAAGGCGTAAAATGAATACACTGGCCGTTCAATATTCTATTAAACGAGCTTGGTTTCAATCAACTCTCAAGGAACATCTGTATATGGAACTTCCTGAAAATGTTGAGGAACACTGGATTAAACTGAAGACTTCTATTATTTCAGCCTGTGAACAAACTATCGGATACCAAACTAAGAGACATCAGGACTAGTTTGATGAGAATGATAATGAGATTGAACATATTATTGACAAGAAAAGGAAAGCCTTCCGAATATGGCAAAAAGTTATTAACTGTGCCGTTAAGAAAAAAATCTATGCCAGTGCAAAGGCAGAAGTCCAAAGAAGAACTAGAGATGGCTGTTGTGGGTCTTCCGGGCTGCGTGGCCGTGTTCTGGAAGTTGTGGTTCCTAACGTTTCGCCAGCATCTGTGGCCAGCATCTTCAGAGGGCAGGAGCAAAGATAGAAGCAAAATCTCTGTTCCCAGGTAGAGTGGCAATGTTCTATTTATAGAACTAAATTATAGGAGATTAGGTGGGGTTTTTTTTGTGTGTTGAAATGTTAACGAGTGGCTGATGAGCATGATTAGCATGTTCATTGTGAGAAGTATTTCCATGTCCTGGTGGTTGCACTGAGTTCGTTGACCTTTTGCAGGCTGTGTTTTTCAGGACTGGTAGCCAGGTTTTGGTAATTTTTAAACTTTCTTCTTTTTTATTGTACCTGTGCTGGTGTTTGTGAATTTCAATTGCTTCTCTGTATAATCTGGTGTAGTGGCTTTTGGTGTTGTCCAGTATTTCTGTGTTTTCAAATAGGATTTTGTGTCCTGTTTGCTTGAGAGCATGTTCAGCTACTGAAGATTTTTCCGGTTGCTGTAGTCTGCAGTGTCTTTCGTGTTCTTTTATCCTAGTGTGAATGCTTTGTTTTGTGGTTCCGATATATACTTGTCTGCAGCTGCATGGTATGCGGTATACTCCTGCAGCGGTGCGGGGGTCCTTTTTGTCTTTTGCTGATTTTAGCATTTGTTGTATTTTTCTGGTGGGTCTGAAGACTGTTTGAAAGTTGTGTTTTTCCATCAGTTTTCCCATGTGGTCAGTGACTCCTTTGATGTAGGGCAGGAATACTTTGTTTGTGGGGGGCTGTTTTTCTTCTGTTGGATGTTGTTTTCTTGGTTTGATGGCTCTTGGTTTGAACAGCCCCACACATTTTGCAGATGCTCATGATGCACGGGGCTTTTTTAATGCCATAAAGGCCATCTATGGACCAACAAACCATGGTACAAATCCCTTACGCTCAGTAGATGGTGCTAAACTTCTAAAGGACAAAGAGTCTATTGCACTGCGCTGGAAAGAGCATTACTACAATCTCCTTAATCGTCACTCTACTGTGGCTGATGAAGTCTTCTTGCAAATCCCGCAAAAACAAATAAGAGATGAGCTTGCAGTACCCCCTAGTTTGGAGGAAGTCAGTAAAGCCACTAAACAAATGAAAAATAACAAAGCTAGTGGACCTGATGGGATTCCTGCTGAAGTCTTTAAAGAAGGCGGGCCTGAACTTACACAACAACTTCATAAGCTCATCGAAAAAATCTGGATGAGGGAGGATATTCCAGCAGACTTTAGGGATGCCATAATTATCACTCTCTTTAAAAAGGGTGATAGAACAGACTGTGGAAACTATCGAGGCATCTCCCTTCTAGCCACAGCAGGCAAAATCCTGGCAAAGATCATCGCAAACCGTCTCCTATCTGTATCAGAAGACATCCTCCCTGAAATGCAAAATGGCTTCCGCCCTTTCAGGGGAACAGTGGATATGATCTTCACTGCACGACAGCTTCAAGAAAAATGCAAGGAGCAAAACCGCCCTCTGTACATTGTGTTTATTGATCTGACTAAAGCTTTTGATACTGTAAATCATACTGCTCTCTGGACCATCCTTCTGAAAATCGGATGCCCTGATAAATTTGTGAACATCTTGTGGCTACTCCATGACGACATGATGGCAACAATCCTGAATAACAATGGCTCTCAAAGCGATCCATTTAAAGTGGAATCCGGCGTTAAACAGGGATGTGTCATTGCTCCAACCTTATTCGCTATCTTCATCGCTATGATTATACACCTTGTTGAAGAGAAACTTCCTACTGGTGTAGAAATTATATATGGAACAGATGGAAAGCTTTTTAATCTTAGTAGGCTGAAAGCAAAAAATAAGGTAATTGCAACTTCTGTTATAGAACTTCAATATGCTGATGATAACGTAGTCTGTGCGCACTCCAAGGAAGATGTTCAAACTATCCTAAACATCTTTGCAGAAGCATATGAAAAGCTCGGCCTCTCAATTAACATTAAAAAAACCAAAGTGCTTTACCAGCAAGTTCGAACCAATCCCTCTGCAGCGCCATCAATCCAGCTTAAAGGTGTGTCACTAGAAAATATCGACCACTTTTCTTATCTTGGCAGCCATCTATCTACAAAAGCCGACATCGACGCTGAAATTCAGCATCGCCTGAGTTCTGCAAGTGTAGCTTTCTCCCGAATGAAGCGTAGAGTGTTTGAGGATCGGGACATTCACAGGGAGACCAAAATGCTTGTTTACAAAGCCATTGTACTACCAACCCTTCTGTACGCCTGTGAAACATGGACCCTCTACAAACGCCACCTCCAACTTCTTGAAAGATTCCATCAACGCTGCCTCCGAAAAATTCTGCAAATTACTTGGGAAGATAGGCTGACTAATGTTAGCGTATTAGAAGAAGCGAAAACCACCAGCATTGAAACAGTGATCATCCAACATCAACTTCGCTGGACCGGTCATGTTGTTCGAATGCCTGACCATCGTCTTCCAAAGCAGCTACTTTACTCCCAACTTAAGAATGGAAAACGGAATATTGGTGGACAGCAAAAGAGATTCAAAGATACTCTCAAAGCTAATTTTAAAAAATGTAATATCAGCATTGAGAACTGGGAAGCCCTAACTCATGAGCGTTTCAAATGGAGGTCAGCCTTTATTAATGGCGCTATGGACTTTGAAGAAGCACGAGTACAGGGCGAAAGGGAGAAAAGAGCTAAAAGGAAGGCATGTCAGGCAAACCCTCATCATGACCCTCTCCCACCTGGAAACCTATGCCCTCATTGTGGGAGGTTGTGCGGATCCAGAGTTGGCCTTCATAGCCACTTACGGATCCACTGTTAAAATTTTACCTTTGGAAGACAATCTTACTCGGCTACGAGTGATCGCCAATGATGATGATGAATGAAAAACAGGCTGCTTTGATATTTGTAGATGCTGAAAAAGCTTTTGATAATTTAAATTGGGCCTTTTTGTTTAAAGTATTGGAAATTATGAACTTTGGAGGAAATTTTATTAAATGGATTAAATCTATATATACCCCCCAAACTGCTAAAATAATTGTTAATGGTGATTTGAGTAAATCATGTGAAATTCAAAAAGGTATAAGACAAGGATGTCCTTTATCCCCACTTTTGTTCATATTGGTCCTAGAAGTTCTACTTAGAGATATCAGACAAGAAGATGGCATATCTGGTATAAGAGTTAAAAAAGAAGTTTATAAGCTAAGAGCCTTTGCTGTCAGGGAGATAAAGGGCAGCGGTGGAGGGAGCTTCCTCCAGCAAGGGAAGCGCATGTGCAGTTCTGAAGCTTTGGCATTGCCTCCCAAATGCCTCAGGAAAGCCCCGCCTTAGATTCTGGACTTTATCTCTGGGGTTCTTCAAGCCATTTCAGTTTAGCAGGATTTCTGTAAGTAGGAACGTAATAAACACTAGAGACTAGATTCCAAGCCTCAGTGTGTTATTTCTACACCTGAACCAGGACATTTGCTGACAACCTAGTCATCACTTTAGAAAACCCATTAGTTGGGATTGAGTTATTAATGCAGAAATTGAAAGACTTTGGGTCGCTAGCAGGGTTCACAGTGAATCTACAGAAAACAAAAGTTTTAACTAAGAATATGAATTGTCAACAACAAGAGAAACTGAAAGAATTAACTGGATTTACAATGGAAAAAATATTTGGGAATTTATTTAACATCAAAGAATGTGAACTTGTTTCAGAATAATTATTCTTTACTTTGGACAAATATAAAAAAAGACTTAGATCGGTGGGAGAAATTGCAACTATCATTATTAGGTAGAATATCAGTGATTAAAATGAATGTTTTACCAGGAATTTTATATATTTTCCAAACAGTACCTATATTGGCTTCAGAAGCGCCTTTTAAACAATGGCAACGTGATATCTCCAAGTTTATATGGCAAGGGAAAAAACTGAGAATAAAATATAAAGGCTTGCAAGATTCAAAAGAAAGAGGTGGCCTGGGCCTCCCAGATTTGAAATTATACTATGCAGCATGTTGTTTAGTATGGCTTAAAGAATGGATTGTTTTAAAAAATGAAAAATTATTGAATTTAGAAGGTCATGACTTAAGATACGGATGGCATGGATATTTATGGTATGATAAAGTTAAAGTTAATGTGGACTTTAAAAATCATTATATTAGAAGATCTTTGTTAAAGATTTGTAATAAATATAGATCAACTTTATGTTATAAGATGCCTTTATGGATTTCTACACAAGAAGCATTCTACAGAACTGAAACAAGAGATAAAGATAAATGGTTGACTTATAAGGACCTGCTAAAAAAAGAACAAGGAGAATATAAAATTAAATCAAAAGAACAACTTGCTTCGGAAGGATGTACTGTACATTTCAATGGATTTCCTATATGCAGCTTACAGAGAAATTTAAGTCAGATAAAAAAGACTTTGGATTTCAACAGAGTAAATCGGAATTTGAAACACAACTTTGTGAAACAGATGAACATTTAATTGCCAAAATGTATAAACTATTGCTGAGAAGAGAAATGGTGGAAGAACAAGTTAAAGATTGTATGATTAAATGGGCACAAAATATTGGTCATAATGTACATATGCAGCAATGGGAAAATATGTGGATTAAAGGATTGAGGTTTACTCTGTGTTATAATCTGAAGGAAAATTTCTATAAGATGATGTATCAATGATATATGACCCCCAAAAAACTTGCATAAATATATGGGACTGTTTCTAACATTTGTTGGAAATGTAATAAACACGAGGGGTCGTTTTACCACATGTGGTGGACATGTAAGATTGCAAAGAAATTTTGGACCCAAATACATACGTTGATGCAGAGTATATTACAAATACAGATTCTGTTTAAACCAGAATTATTCCTGTTGGGAATATTGGATTTACAAATACAAATACCTGAGGGACCGTCTCGTCCTGATAACGTCAGCCCGTCCCACCCGTGCATGCAGAGAGGGCATGCTTCGGACCCCCTCAACAAGAGAATTCCATCTAGCGGGGTCCAGGAGGCGTGCCTTCTCTGCGATAGCGCCCGCCTTATGGAATATCTTGCCCCCGGAGGTGAGACTGGCCCCCTCCCTCCTGGCCTTTCGGAAGGCCCTTAAGACCTGGCTCTGCCACCTGGCCTGGGACGACGGAGGTGGTAGTGCCTCCTGGGGTTGGCTGGCCCCATAGCTCCACTATCTATTCTGCGTGTCCAAGTCCATCTTGGATTTTATTGTATTTATTCTCTGCTGTGCTTTTAGATATTTTTGTATAGTTTTTAAATTGTATTTGTTGTAACCTGCCCAGAGTCCCTTGCATGGGAGATGGGCGGGGAATAAATTTGAAAAATAAATAAATAAATAAATAAATAGAAAAATATTCTGTTAGAATTATACAATATATGATAACAGCAGCAAGACTTCTTTATGCACAATTTTGGAAAACTCAGACTTTACCAACAGTACAATAGTGGATGTTAAAATTGATGGACATGGCAGAAAATGTTAAATTGATTTGTTTATTGAAAGAAAACTCAAGTTATCAATATCTCAAAGAGTGGAAACCATTGATCGACTATTTGCAAAATGCAGGAGGGGTGAAGCTTACATGGGGTTTTGAAGAGTAGATTAAATATAAAAGAGTATATTAGACAAAGAATTATTTCTATTTATGGTATGAAAAACCAACACTTAAGGCAGATTCTTTTATTTACATGACCAGAGATAGATTGGAAGTTATCTATTTTTCATATCTTTTTCTTTCTTTTACTTTACTACACTTTTACTTTTCTTTTTCTATATTTTGTATTTCTATTTCTCTTTTCATTTCTAACTTTTAACTATGTATTTTAAAATCCTAATAAAATTTATATATAAAAAAAGAAAGGACAAGGGGTCAGGCATGAGGTGATCCAGGTTGAAAAGTAGAAAAGAACCTGCCTTCTGCCTGCCTGCCTACTTGCCTGCTTCCTACTACTACTGCTACTTCTTCTTCTCTCTTTTCTGGTGTGTGGTGAAAGATTTGTAACATTTCCAGGGATCTTCATGGGTAGAATGAATGTTCCAAAGGGCAGGAGCCACCGCAGAGAAGGCCCACCTCCTGAACCCCACCAAATGGAATTCTTTTACCGACGGGGTCCGTAACATGGCCCCTCTGCATGACAGGGTGGGGCAGGTTGATGTAACAGGGATGAGACGGTCCCTCAGGTTACCTGGACCCATGCCATGTAGGGCTTTAAAGGTGATAACCAACACCTTGAATTGTATCTGGAAGCAAACCGGCACCCAATGCAGCTTGCAGAGCAAAGGTGTTATATGTGCTGATCTTGAGGCACCTAAAATTGCCCATGCGGCCGCATTCTGGACCAGTTGAAGCTTCCAGACACTCTTCAGGGGTAGCCCCATGTAGAGTGCATTACAATAATCTATGTGGGAGATGACCAGGGCATGAGTGACCGTTCAAAGGGCCTCTCGCTCCAGGAAAGGGCGTAACTGGTGCACAACACGAAGTTGGGCAAAGGCTCTCCTGGCCACGACTGTCACCTGCTCTTCGAGCAGGAGTCGTGAGTCCAAGAGAACCCCCAGGTTATGCACCAGGTCTGAATGGGGTAGTGGGGTAGGCAATTAACCCACAGCAACTCCATCTTATCAGGGTTCAGCCTGTCGTTCCCCATCCAGACCCCCACAGCCCCCAGGCACCTAGACAGGGAAGCCACAGCATCACTTACATCCCCCGGGATGGAGATATACAAATCAGCATATTGATGATACCTCATCCTGTGGAGACGAATGATCTCACCCAGCAGTTTCATGTAGATGTTAAAAAGGAGTGGAGTGAGAACTGGACCCTGCGGCACCCCATAAAGGAGGGGCCTTGCGCCCGATTTCTTCCCCCCACCCATCAACACTGATTGGCATCGGCCCTGGAGGGAGGAGGTGAAGCAGCGCAAAACTACGCCGCCCACCCCCAACTCCCTGAGTTGCCCCAAAAAGATACCATGGTCGATGGTATCGAAAGCTGCTGAGAGGTCAAGGAGAGCTAGGATGGATGCACTGCCCCCATCCTGCTCCCACCAGAGATCTTCCATAAGTGTGACAAATGCCATTTAAGTTCCATATCCACACCTGAAAACTGACTGAAAGGGGTCTAGATAATCTTTTTCATCTAGAATCCTCTGGAGCTGCAACGCCACCACTTTCTCAACCACCTTCCCCATAAAGGGGAGGTGGGAGACTGGCTGATAATTGTTTAGTACAACAGGGTCCAGCGATGGTTTCTTGAGGAGGGGGTGCACCAGTGACCCTTGAAGGCCGCTGGGAACACCCCTCTCGCAAGGATGCATTTACCATGGGCTGGTCCATCCCAGGCCATTGCCTACAGCCTCAACTTGACTTGAAGACACACCCACAATAAGGTAATAGCTTTAAAAAAACAAGTGGAGATATCCATAATCCCCTTTTGTAAGACATACATATTTTGTACAATAAACATAGCCCCAGCTAACTAAGGGAGGTTTTTTAAAAAAATAAAATACTTAGTTAGATGTTTCTTTGTAGAGTCTGGGGAAAATCTGTTTGATAATGGTACAAATGATGCTAGGACAAACCGTATAGCATGAAATCCTATCTTGTTGCCTGTTTCTTAAAAAGTTTGAGAAATGGGGATCAAATGTAATTGGTCCTTATAGTACTTACTCTTAGCACAGATTGTGCTCTCTGCCAGAGGTGCTACAGCAATATTAGTCACCCCCAAATCTGATGCAGGGTAAGAAGAATTGAAATGCTTATGTTGCAGACTCTTAATCTCATTTTCCTACATATACATGCAAGTATACTGTACATATATTATATTTGTATAAAACAGGACAATAGTAACCTGTCTTGAGTAACCTAGTATTTCATGTGCTGTCTGGAAGATTTCTCTTGGTAGGACCATGAAACCAAAGTCACGACTAACTCCTTGGCTCAGAACCAATACAAGACCAAGATGTGTGATCAGGGGAGAGGGCTGAGAATGGCTGGAGTGTCCTGATGCTTATTAAATTTGCAAATGAGGATTCTCCCCACAACAACCCTGTGACGTGAGTTCAGCTGAGAGAGAGTGACAAGGTCAACCAGCTGGCTTTCATGCCTCAGGCATGACTAGAACTCACAGTCTCCTGGTTTCTAGCCCAGCACCTTAACCACTAGACCAAACTGGCTCTTTATCTTTATCTTTATCTTTATCTTTATCTTTATCTTTATCTTTATCTTTATCTTTATCTTTATCTTTATCTTTATCTTTATCTTTATCTTTATCTTTATCTTTATCTTTATCTTTATCTTTATCTTTATCATCTTTATCATCTTTATCTTTATCATCTTTATCAACTTTATCATCTTTATCATCATCTTTATCTTTATCATCATCTTTATCATCATCTTTATCTCTATGTTGGAGACCAACCCAGGAGTAAAACAGTCTTATCCCTACAACGTGCAAATTTGTTGCAATCCACACTTTTCCCCTAATGAAGTTAAAAATATTTTCAGTTCTTTCAAGTAGATATGACAGTGTTGTTGTGGCCTGAAGATCCAGTTGACAAACTGTAATTTTTATTTGACCATAGATAATGAAATGGAGCTTTTGCTTTTTTTTTTTCTATATCCATTTAGAAAAAGGGAAAATGATGACTTTGCTCAGGAATGTGGCTGATAGCCTTATAGCTGATCTAAGAAGAAAGAGAAATATTGGTAGTTTGTGTCCCGTGTAATGATAAAAGTCAGGTGCTTAAATGCAAGGGCCTCCTTTCCCCACTGCTGAGAGAAGTTTCCAGAAAACCACACCTGCATGACATTTTCTGGCTCCCTTGGTGTTCTCTCCTGTTGTCCTCTTCACTCCCTCTGAGGCTAGGGGGCTCTGACTTAATCAATGGTTGATGCTCATGCAGCACACCCATCTGGTCAAACCCTACCCGTGCAGCTAAGCATGTACAGGATGCAGTGGGGCACTTTTTCTGCCAACAGATGAGGCTCACATGAGCTTAACCCACTCTGTGGCTCACCCACATAAAAGATCATACCTGTCATGTGATCCAGGGCAGATAGGAGCATCTTAATACAGAACTGGAACAGAGAATCTTCTGACTTTCCAGGGTATGAGCACACACAAACAGATCTGATTGGGAGTGATGGCTAAATCCAATGCTCTCGTTCCCAATCAGAACTTGTCTAAACCTCAACCCCAGCCTTTATGATGTTACTCACAGAACTTCATTTCGTTCATTGAATTGACAAACTTTTTAATTCTGATCGATTATTTATTTATTTCGTATGGCATTTTTCTTGCTGGGAAATCCCTTGTGAGGTCGAGCAGCTGGATGTGTAGACTACTTAGCCATGACAAGTCACATTGCCCGGGGTGCACCATGAGGAGGCTAGTGTACATTGCACCCGCTGCTACCTTCCTGCTGAAGCGGTATCTATTTATCTACTTGCATTTACATGCTTTCGAATTGCTAGGTTGGCAAGAGCTATAGATTATTTCTGCTGATTTGATCGCTCTATATTTTGGCTTGAAATATTGTTTGGTAAATTTTCCCCACAAATTGTTTCTTATTTGAATAAGATTTCATTGTCTTTATATCATTGATTTCAAATATTTGATAATTAACTGGTTCTTAATTATAGACTTTTTTCTAACGTCTGGAATGCAGAAGCCTGTTTAATAACCCAAGATCAATGGCACTGTGGCAAGATCCAGTTCATAAGAGGGGAGAATATATTGATTATGACATCCTTTGTGCTGTCTTACGGACTAGAGGGAGCATGTTAAGCTGCTGTCCGTATGTGTCCTCAAGATCTCTGTGCTGTTCCATGGTCTTCCTTGACCCATTCCATTTTCCTTCATCACTTTCTTTTGCAATTTGATCCTCAGTTCCAACCTTAAATAATAATGAATTAAGTGACTATGAGAGCTATCCAGTGCTGGATTAGCCTGCCTCCTGGAGCTCCATCACAGGAAGGTTTCTGGTAAAAGTTGGACACCTGTTTGTCTGGAGTCATCTGAGGATTCCTGCTCAGGGCAGGGGGTTGGGATGGAAGATCTCTACAGCCCCTTTTAACTTTTTTGTTCTATGATTCTGTGGCCAAACCTACCTCTTTTGTACTGGTCACTAACTCTTTAATTTATAACTCATTCAGCACTCCTACATTTTTGGTTCTCTTTCGTCTTGCTTTCCATACCTATTTTCAAAATATCCGATTGCCACTGCCTCCAACTCATTTTAAGATTACTTTTGACAAATTAAACTCACACATTGTTTTACCAAATTGGGCATAAGGATGTGGTTATATGCAGCTATAGAGGGCTGTCCAAAAAACACTCATTCTTGCAATAGATGACATTCTACCTGTTCCCTTTCTTCAAGCATTACTGTGCCTTACCATTTCTCCACCGTTTCCCCAAGTATAATATTCTCCCATGGGACCCATGTTTATATACATGCTGTTTTGTTTCTTTGAAGAAAGTCTCTTCAGTGGCAGAAAAGGAGAAGTCACAAAGCCTAACCTGTGTTTCAAAGCCTTGTTGTGCCAGAGAAGCAAAATAAAGATATATGTACTTTATGGGGAAAAAATCCTTTCAGGTCTTTTAATATCTACTCTCAACCTCCTCTCTGTTTAAAATCTTGCAAGATGATGCTGTCAAGGTGATGCATGCCATATGCCAGCAAACTTGGAAAACACAAGAATGGCCATCAGATTGGAAAAAATCAACTTATATCCCCATACAAAAAAAGGGAAGCACTAAAGAATGTTTAAACTATCAAACAGCGGCACTTATTTCACATGCCAGTAAGGTAATGCTCAAGATCCTGCAAGGTAGACTCCAGCAATTCATGGAGCGAGAATTGCTAGAAGTACAAGCTGGGTTTAGAAAAGGCAGAGGAACTAGAGACCAAATTGCCAATATCCGCTGGATAATGGAGAAAGCCAGGGAGTTTCAGAAAAACATCTATTTCTGTTTTATTGACTATTCTAAAGCCTTTGACTGTGTGGATCATAACAAATTGTGGCAAGTTCTTAGTGGTATGGGGATACCAAATCATCTTGTCTGCCTCCTGAGGAATCTGTATAACAACAGTAAGAACAGACCACAAACAACGGACTGGTTTAAGATTGGGAAAAGAGTACGGCAGGGTTGTATACTCTCACCCTACCTATTCAACCTGTATGCAGAACACATCACGCAACGTGCTGAGCTTGAGGAATCCAAGGCTGGAGTTAAAATCGCTGGAAGAAACATTAACAATCTCAGATATGCAGATGATACCACTTTGATGGCTGAAAGTGAGGAGGAGCTGAGGAGCCTTATGACGAAGGTGAATGAAGCAAGTGCAAAAGCTGGGTTGCAGTTAAACCAAAAAAACCCCCAAGATTATGGCAACCAGCTTGATTGATAACTGGCAAATAGATGGAGAAAAAGTGAAGGCAGTGACAGACTTTGGCGACATAATGAGAAGACAGGATACCCTGTAGAAAATGCTGATGCTAGGGAAAGTGGAAGGCAAAAGGAAGAGGGGCCGACCAAGGGCAAGATGGATGGATGATATTCTGGAGGTGACGGACTCGACCTTAGGGGAGCTGGGGATGGCGACGACCGACAGGAAGCTCTGGTGTGGGCTGGTCCATGAAGTCACGAAGAGTCGGAAGTGAGTGAACTAATAAACAACAACAACTCTGCCTCCAGATTTATTTAAAATTATATATGATTGTTGTCTTCATAGTAATCTGAAGAATTTACAATCTGGAATTAAGTGCATTTTAGCTTCATACCAGTGGGATTTTGTAGATGCCCAACATGGTAGAAATATGTTGAAAGAGTACAGAATCCATCTCTTCAAGAACTGCCAGCAGGTTCTGTAGTCTTTCACATCTGTAGTTTGGGCCATTCTCCTGCCCTGTAGACAGCAAGTCCATCATGGCCTCATAGGTCATTTTTCCATTGAAAAAGCTCTCATAGATGTTGCAGCTCAGGTTGATGTTGGGTAATGTTGATCTCATGAACAGCAAAGAAGAAGGGCAGGGTGTGGTAGTAGGTCATACCAGTTACACTGGAATATAACAGATATCGAAAGGTCAACATCTTCAATTTGGATTTTCTTCTTCAGTTCATAATGGTTGAAATGTGAAGAAAGAGCTCCGAATCAGTCCCTTCAAGAATGGCCAGGATATTTTTTTCTTCTTCCACAACTGTAGTTTGGCATATTCTCCTGCCCCATACACAGAAAGTCCATTATAAGTTCAGTTGATTTATTGTAAAGTATCATAACCTTGAATATTTAACATATTACAACATTAGCATTGCAAGAGTGAGGTTCTTAAGTAAAGGGCAGGCAAACTTTCCTGAACTATTCTGCTCTTGACTCTTAAACTGAAACTTTTTCTATCAATCATACAAAAACATTTTCTCCAGCTGCACGTCCATGTTGATCCAATGATTCCCAATTCTCCCTCTAATTATCTAAACCATGGTGAGAGTAACAAAGCTTAAGGGATTTTATCACCATCACCACAGACCATTTTTGAAGCCACAGTGAAACATAGTTGTTAATTCTTCATATATAAAACCTGAACATCTGATCCATAATTACCTCCTGCTCTGCTAAGAGCAGAAGGTGCTACTGATTGAAGCAGGGAAAACGCCATTCTGAAATTAACAGTTATGATTTCCATATATGGTGCCAAGATGGACCATCTTTAATAAAGAGCACTTCTTCAGTGCAGTCGTGCTGTTGGTTAGTACTTTCTCCTCATCATTAGCCACCTTTGGGACCAAGGAGGAGCTGTCATTGCCTGAAAGAGAATTATAGCAAATAGTACCATCATGGCATCTCGAGTGCTGCTGTTCCTGTTTCTGCTGGTGACCCATTTTCCCTGTGAGCCTCGGATGAAAAAATGTCCATTCAATACAAAAATAGAAAAAAGAAAGTTTAATTACTACAAGCCAGGAGACTACCTGATCGGTGGAATCGTATCTACATCTAATGGTGCCTTTAAACCAAATGAGTTCTTCAAGCCTCCAATACGTATGGTTAGAGGGTAATTATTGACATGTATGTTACTCTAGTGGTTGATTTTGTCCTCTCCAAAGTCTTTTTAGTAGAGAATGATTCCCATTTCCCAATCCCTAGGCCTTTTTCAGGAAGCAATTCTTCTTCCTCCAGATTTTCTTTAAATAAAAGGTATTTCGAATTTTTAAAGACCTGAATAGTTTCTTTTGAGTTCTTCATCTAGGACTAGCATCAACACCAGGTGCTCCAAAACTTTCAAAAGGAACACCTTTATTTTCCAGTCAAGGAGAAAGGTCTCTTGTGCATGCAATGTGCCACAGTTATGACGCAGAAATAACCCTCTGATTAGGAAGAAGATATTGCTGAAATCGATTCATAGAGTCACCAAGGAAAGAGGATTTGTCATATATGCAGAATAAAGTTAAGGAAATCTGGCAATTGAATGACAATAAATTTGGACAAAATCATCTCCTGTTCTTCCCCATGCAGAATCCCGAGTTAGAAAGTACCATAAAAATAGGGTATCGATATCATTAATTCATTGGGCATTTCTTTACTTCTGATATGCTTCAAGACTTATATACTAATAAAAAATATTTAACACAATAGCATTTTATGCTGTGGGAAAGAAGAGACTGTAATCTCGGGTCACCTATCCATAGCTATCTGGTCAAACTGGAAAAAAAGTAAATAATTAAACTGAAGAATATATAGTAAAAATGCAAATATTACGTAATTATTAGATTACAATCAGAATAAAAGAGAACTTGCAGAAAAGCTTGTTCCTGGTCTGCAGTTACTTTATTTATTATTACTACCATAATAGTAAGGATTCATATAAAATCATAAGAATATATTTGTGCCTTTGGGAATGGTTGGTTTTATGCACGTTTATTTTGTACAAATGGAAGCAATTACTCAGATACTATTCCACCTGATGTTAGTTTTGCTATAAGAGTTATTTTCCATGTTATCCAACTAAGTCATAATGTAGACCAAGAATCAAATTGTGTGTTTGGGGTAAGTTTCACTTTGACCCTGACCTGCCAAGCTTTTTATCAGCTCCTTGTTTTGGAAGGGAGCTCCCTTTGGGGCACATGGAATTTTATGTCTAATAGGAATTTCCAGAGAACTCTTTCACCTAGAAAGGCCTTATAGATAAATAATGCAGGAATCTGCTATTTCCTAATTGTGCAATCAGAGCCTGACAATATTTCCTGCATTGTAAAGTAACAAAAGTGAGCTCTGGTCCATTCTTTGCCCTTTATGAGATCAACCAGATTAGTTTGCACATTTACATGGTGGTCTCTTGCATCTTCCAGAACTTCATCAATGCCAGATATCTTTAAAGTAAATTCATCAGTGCCATATGTCTTTAAAGTAAAAGCTGCAGGCAATACAACTTGTCTTTATAAACTGAAGAGGAAAACCTAATGATATCTCTTCCATTCTAGTGTCAACATTCAGAGCTTCAGCCACATCTTGCCTTTCTTGTTTGCCATTCATGAGATCAATCAGTGTACTAGGCTGCTCCACAATATCTCCCTGGGCTACAAGATCTATGAGAACTTTTTCAATCCCCTATTGACGTACGAGGCTATGATGGACTTTCTGTCTATGGGGCAGGAGAACACCCCAAACTACAGTTGTGGAAGAAGAAAAAATATCCTCGCCATTCTTGAAGGGACCGATTCTGAACTCTTTCATCACATTTCAACCATGCTGAGCATCTACAAAATCCCACAGGTATGAATATAAAAAGAAGCGGTCCATTTTGGAAATTTCCCTAGATGAGTCCAGAAGGTGGCACACTTGGATAGCACCAAGCAAACTCCTATTCTGCTATGAATTGGACTCAGAACAAAGAGCCATTCCTCACAGAAACAACTAGAGCTAGTAGACTAGTTGGTCTATGTGGTCAGTACGTTCAGAAAAGAAGAAGAAAAGGATGGATAAATATTAAGGCCCACAAATGCTTGACATATGATAGTGGTATGTGGTCTGTTGCCAGAATGATTCAATATTTTTCTGCTCACACTTTAGATAACAGTGAGAATTTGGCATGTCAGGAGAAACAAAAAAGTCAGTGGAATGCATTCAGAATGGGGTCTCTAAGAAATACGTATGACAGAGAAGATCCAGAATGGATGGGTGCTCAATGAGTGTGGACTGAATTCTAACCTGAGAGATACAAAATAGGTGGCTTTCACTCATAGAATGAATGAGGACTGAAAGATCTGAAGGAAAGATCCTTCACGAGTCAAAAAAAGAGGAAGACCAAGAAAATGGTTGTTGGATGCAATTCCTGAGTGGATGAAAACAAGAGGGGAGAACTAATGACATGGTATGACACCATGTATGGAGAAAGTGAACGCAAGGAATCTTTCCAAGAATACAAAGGCATTGAGAGGATAAGGGCACAGCCACTTAAATGTCCTTTGAAGCACAAAGGAGATCACCATCAATTTGCTCTATCCCCAAACTGATCTCCATTCTGCTTGGACATGAGGCTGGTGCTCTCCAAACAGTTTATTGAGAAGAATGTTGAGGTGGAGTGATTGGTAGATTTCCCTGCCAGTAAAGAAAATCTCCAATCTGTCTCCCTAGGATGGGATGGGGCTGGCATTGGAGGAGAAGATAAGTTTGGACATATGGCTAGAGCACTGTTTAGATATCTTTCAGAAAGAAATTGGATTGGGAGAATTCCCAAGAAATTAGGAAAGAGTTATCACCCCCTACTTTCCCAAGATATCCTTATCCACCACCTGGAAAACTTTGAGCTCCTGATCTATTGTGTGCTGAGAACTACAGGTGATCCACAGAGTAAGTAGGGGCTCCTACAGGCACCAAAGGCCATCCATTGAGCTCCATGTGCATCAGCCCATATTAACCTGTGTGGGTAGGAGTTGTTGGTCAAGGGATCACAATGGATAACAGACACAAGTAGAACAGGGGTTTCCTAGCAAGGGACCACATGAACAGACAAAACAGAAGTAAGAGAGTGATGAGCACTGGAGATGGAACCTTTCATGCAGCTTTCTGGAAACATTAGTTCAGTAGGTATGAAAAGCTCTTAGATTTAAGCATCTGAATATTATCATTAAAAGTGAGACAGACCAGCAATCATTTCTCTTTTTTGTTAGATCAACTATGGTGTTATCAGCCACATTCCTGCTCATAAACAGCATTTTCCCTTTTTCTACCGGCTGAGTCCAAAACAAGAACCTCCTAACTTGGCAATTGTGAAGCTGCTACTGCATTTCCGATGGACATGGATCGGACTCGTTGCTCCAGACAATGAAACTGGGGAAAAGTTCAGGAGCACCTTTGTGCCAGTAGCCACAAAGAGAGGAGTTTGCATTGCCTTCTCAGATAGCATCTTTACACAAAATATGGGGAAATATATTCCAGTCAACGAACAAATGGAAGAAAAGGAGCTGCTTCTCTATTTCAGCAACCGTCAAGTAAAAGTAATTGTTTGTCAATTAGACTTTCAGACCACAATAATTCTAGTAGCACTAATAAAACTCTTTGAAAGGAAAAAGTTATTTGAGGGTAAAGTGTGGCTAACAGCAACTTTGCCAGACTTCAGTGTGAGAGTGTTTTACCAAGTGCTTGATCTCCAGCATCAACATCTTTTGTTATCCTTCTCAACTCAGGCAAAAAAAAGGATGCAATATTATGATTTTGATTCATATTTCTCTGCTATCCAGCAATATGGGGAGGCAGCATTCCAGTGCTCCTCTTCAAGTACGGGGTTTTCCAAGAAAGCTTGGAAAATATGCCTAGAAAAAGAGAACTGGGAATTCCCACCCCAGGATATGGTAGCAAGAATCCTGTCTGAGGATGCCTCTAGTATTTCCACAGCAATTCAGGCCATGTCCTGGGTCCTCAATGCTGCCTCTTCTGCCCAACTGAGTAAGAGGAGGATGCAGGTTGGAGACCATCGGACACCCCAGATGCTACAGCCATGGCAGGTGAGACTTTTGCTTCGAGGCTCCATCGATGCTCCCCTTCAATTCCTCTGTGTTAAATTGGGTGTAGGCAGGGATGAGGGTGTTTAAGATGTGTTGAAGAGCAATTCCCCTGTTGTAGTGTTTGCTATGATCAGATGGGGAGGTTTGGGGAAAGAAAGTGAAATTCTGTTGCTGAATCTCTGCTGCTTTGGGATGTGTATAATGAAAGAGATGCTTCTATAGTGACAGCATTTCCCCATTTGTATAGTGCATAAACACCAGGATGGCACAGCTATCCTCATGTACTCTTTTGATCACCCAACCTGGTCTTCCACAGTTTCCAGCCAGGGAATTAGTCATGACTTTGTGTTCTGAATTAAAAGCAGTTCTTTCTGCTTGAAATATATCTTTCTCCATGGCATCTTCTGTGTGGAACTCGAATCCCATCCACATGTCCCCTGAACTTCAGCTTTAAGATCCTTACTGCTTTCTCAAGCACACTACCAAGAGTGCCAAACTGTGGTGGCCTGAACATTAAATCAATCTAGAAATCAGCGCCATACACTAATAATGCAACCTTTCTGCAGTTCCTAGGCCAACGCTGATCCTGTGGAACTTCATATTGATCGTGGTCTGATGGAAAAGACCCATTTTCCATCTCCTCCCATCACAAGCCTTCCTCTCTGCCTCGATTGCAATGCTTCGATGGTGGCTGTTGTGATGAGACAGTAGAGGCTCGGATCGGCTAGACATCTCTTTGTTTTAAAAAAAGAAGAAAAAACCCGATGCCACATTCCATACTATATTTTTAAAAACAATCTTTGTTGTTCATTCAGTCACTTCCAACTCTTTGTGACTTTATGGACCAGCCCATGCCAGAGCTCCCTGTCAGCCATTGCCATCCCCAGCTCCCCCATGGTTGAGTCCGTCACCTCCAGAATATCATCCATCCATCTTGCCCTTGGTCGGCCCCTCTTCCTTTTACCTTCCACTTTCCCCAGCATCAGCATCTTCTCCAGGGTATCTTGTCTTCTCATTTTGTGGCCAAAGTACTTCAGTTTTGCCTTTAATATCATTGCCTCAAGTGAGCCTCCAGCAAAGGAGATTGTTACGTTGTCACGGTGCTGGAGCTTGAGCACCTCAATGATGCCATAAGCTAAACCATGAAGGGACACCCAAGACGGGAACATCACGGCAGAGAGGTCAGACTAAATACGATCCCTGGGGAAGGTAACGGCAACTCGCCCCAGTATTCTTGCCGAGAAAACTAAATGGATCAGTACAACCAGAGATATGTCGGTATACCATCGGAAGATGGGACTCCGAGGTTGGAAGATGGTCAAATGCTACTGGGGAGGAACAGAGGATAAATTCAACTAGCCCCAGAAGTGATGACGCAGCTATCTCAAAGCCAAAAGGATGGCTAGCAGCCGACGGTGCTGGTGGTGAACGACAAATCCGATGTTCTAAAGACCTTGGGGGAGATGGGGTGATGACGGCCGACAGGAAGCTCTGCGTGGGCTTGTCCATGAAGTCATGAAGAGTTGGAAGTGACTGAACAAATAAACAACAACAACCTCAAGTGAGCAGTCTGGCTTCATTTCCTGGAGTATGGGCTGGTTTGATCTCTTGCATTCCAAGGAACTCTCAGAATTTTCCTCCAACACCATAGTTCAAAAGCAAAAACCAAACTAAAGCTTTAAAAATGAACAGGATCTCATGGGATCTCAAACACAGACCATTATTTCAAATAAGATTAATTTACCTTTTGGAATTTCACTCTTAATGTAATTTTGGGTGTTTGTTAGAATTGGTTTGCTGACTTTTGTCTTTCTGGGACAAGATCGTGAGTTGAATTAAATGTTTCAGGAAATTTAATTTTTTTTATCCATTCAATTGTGCTTGATTCCCAGAGACTGCCTGGACAAGATCCTGCAGTTTTCTTCACAAGGTTTTTCAGAAGCGGTTGGCCATCGCCTCCTTCCTAGGGCTGAGAGAGAAGGACTGGCCCAGGGTCACCCAGCTGGCTTTGTGCCTAAAGTAGGACTGGAACTCACAGTCTCCCACTTCCTAATGTGATGCCTTCACCACTAAATCAAACTGGCAAACCCATACCTGTAATAATAGCCATACCAACACTGAATTAGGGCTGAAATGGAACTGTATAAGAGACAGGGATGGTTTTCCATGTCTTTCTAGCTTCATCCTTTCCTGAGAAATTTCCAGCTTTACAATCTTTCCCTGGATGGTGTTTATTTGGATGAGAATGGAGATCCTGTTGCTGACTTTGATATCATGCAGTGGGCAGTCTTTCCCAACAAGTCAACTGCTGGGGTAAAAGTCGGGAGAGTAGAAAGAGAGGCCTCTTCAGAAGTCAGCCTCTCTATCAATCAAAGTGCCATCATGTGGCCAACATCATTCAGTCAGGTAGGTGGTGCTGCTACTTTGGGGTTCTTACTATTTGCAAGCTGTTATACATGCCTGGTTAGAAATAAATTCCTCAGAATTAAATGCTGATTTGCTCCAAGGAATGGAATCCAAAGCCCCATTAATTCCACAGACATTATGCATAATTATCTTAACTTATGTAATGATTTCTTTATTTGTTCCCTGACAAAATGCAGGCAACTCTTAAGTGAGTCTTAAGTTACAGTAAACATGTTAAAACGAAATAAAGTGAAGTCAAAGTAAACAAGGGTAAAAAATAGCAGTAAGAAATAACATTAATAACAAACTTAATAAAAAAAGTTGGCTAAAACTCCCTAGATACTTAGAGCTCTCTCCACTGCATGCATGATACACTAGTGGTGTATAGGGCATAAGAAGTAGTGCTGTGTCCTACTCCAGAGCATAGCCAGGAAGGTATTTACCATGGTCCAGTTTAGGAAAGCCTCTGGTATTTTGCGTTCTCACTTGCTCTTCACATAGAGGAAAAATCTCTGTATCACAGGCTGCTTTCCCTGGACTAGTTCCAAAATTTGTGACTTTCAGAAGTCTTTGTTGCTCAGCAGAACATTAAAAAAACTCCATGGAAGACTGCAAGGACTTCAGTGACACATCTAGGAAACATCTCAATAAACGTGTAGCATACTTAGATATTGTAATCTAGGTTGCAGTTACCACTATGTACGACAGACAGAATACTAAGTGGGGGAAATATATGGCTAAAGAAACCTGGCCAAGATGGAGTCACCCATTACGTTACACTGTAGGAAGATTTGGTGGTCCCCGTTGTCTGTGTTACGTGAATCAGACATATTGTGGATCATGACATAATACAATGCAATTGGACAACTATATTTATTTTGTGTTCATCAAACCATGATTAAAAAAAAAACCTGCTTTACCCCAGTATGTGTGTGTGACTCCTGAGAATATCATGGTCAGCCAAGAAACCAAACCAATGGGTCATTGAAAAAATCAAACCAGTGTTCTCATTGAGGCACAAATGACCAAGCTCAAATTCTTTCTCAGTACTTTGGATGAATAAAGCAAAAACCTAGCTCTGTGGAGAAGTCTATAATGCTGGGAAAGTTGATTGGAAAGATAAGAAGATGAGAACCAGCAGCAAGGTGGATGGACCCAATTAAAGCAGTGATGGGTGCACGATAGGTCTGCTCAGAGTTGATGGAATTCAAAACTCCAATTTAAAGATCCGGCCCAGCACACAAGGTCAATTGACAAAAGCGATCACTGGTGAGGGGCGTTAGGCAGGGTGGCATCTTGGCCCCACTACGATTGAATTTCTGTCTCAGTTCTGGCTTCTTCCCATCACATTAGCTCCTAAGGTCACAGCCGTGCTTCTTTATGGCAATGATTTAGTTCTGTCTCAGACTTTGACTGGATTAAAACAGGCCCTAAGATCACTTGCCACTCACGGTAAATATGAAGAATTATATATTAACTGTGGAAGGGCAAAAGTCTTGCTATTTGATATAGAAACACAATTTGATCATTTCACATAGCCAAAGACGTACTTTTAAGTAGCCAGTTCCCCTCGTTTCGGTCCGGGAGATATTGTAATTCTCCCATGGTTTGGAGGTTCTAGCAGGGGAGCGCAGCTATCATATACCCTTTACCGAAGATCGGTACACTCCTTCTATCTGGGATGGTCGTTCTCTTCCACCGAGCGCGCAGCTTCGGGAGGGATGCAAAAATCACTATATTAGAAGATCCTTGTTAAGAATTTGGAGTAAATATAAACTAATTTTATGTTATAAAAGACCTTTATGGATCTCTACGCAAGAAGCATTTTCTAGAACAGAAGTAAGACCTAAAGACAAATGGTTGACCTATAAAGATTTCTTAAAAAAAGAACAAGGACAATATATAATTAAATCAATAGAAGAATTGGCATCAGAGGGATACACTTTTCAATGGCTTTCATACATGCAACTTGTAGAAAAATTTAAATCAGATAAGAAAGACCTTGAATTCGAACAAACCAAATCGGAATTTGAGATACAATTATGTGAAGCTGATGATCATTTAATTGCTAAAATGTATAAATTATTGTTAAAAGGTGAAATGGTAGAGGAACAAGTTAAATGTATTGTCGAAGGCTTTCACGGCCGGAGTTCAATGGCTGTTGTGGGTCTTCCGGGCTGTGTGGCCGTGTTCTGGAAGTTGTGGTTCCTAACCCAGAGATTTTGCTTCTATCTGTGCTCCTGCCCTCTGAAGATGCTGGCCACAGATGCTGGCGAAACGTTAGGAACCACAACTTCCAGAACACGGCCACACAGCCCGGAAGACCCACAACAGCCATTGAACAAGTTAAAGTTTGTATGATTAAATGGGCTAAAAATATTGGTCATAATATTCAAATGCAACAATGGGAGGATATGTGGACTAAAGGGTTAAAATTTACTTTGTGCTACAACTTAAAAGAAAACTTTTATAAGATGATGTACAGATGGTATATGACCCCACAAAAACTTTCTAAAATGTATGGGAATGTTTCCAACTTATGTTGGAAATGTAAAAAAAGAGGGATCTTTTTACCATATGTGGTGGACATGTGAGATTGCAAAGAAATTTTGGATTCTAATACATTCATTGATGCAAAATATATTACAAATTCGAGTCCCATTTAAACCTGAATTATTTTTATTGGGAATAACAGAATAATAAGTTGGGAAACAATTTACAAGAATTATGCAATACATGATCACAGCAGCAAGACTTACTTATGCACAAAATTGGAAAAACCAGATCTTGCCCACGATACAAGATTGGATGTTAAAATTGATGGATATGGCAGAGAATGATAAACTGACATGTTTATTAAAAGAAAATTCAAATTATTATTTTCTTAAAGAGTGGAAACCATTAACTGACTACTTACAAGATGCGGGAGGAGCAAAGCTTATATGGGGATTTGAAGATTAAATTATATATAACTTGATATAGTGGACAAGAAATGTTTTTCAATGTTTTATATAGACCTAGCATGTAAGATAAAATTGTTAAATTACTATGACCAGAGACAAATCGGAAGTTGACCAATTTCTATGTTTCATCTTTTTCTTTTTCTTTTCTTTGCTTTACTACACTTTTTTACTCTTTTTCTCTCTTTGATTTGTACTTCCATTTTCTTTTCCATTTCAAACTTTTATCTATGTATACTTAAAACCTAATAAAATTTAATAAAAAAACACGAAATTCTCCCATGGTTTCCAAAATGAGAAAGCTCAGTTTAATGTCTTGCCATCAGCTGCACCAGAAGGCTCATGATAAGAAAATATCCTCTGCTGCCCGACTGTGCCCTTGTAGCACAAGGACTAGAGAATCACAGCCCCTCTCGTATTCTGCTGTGGGTTTCACAGACATTCTAGGGTTTGCTTGATCTGTCCTTAACTAGTAAAATTGTTAGAGTTATTCTTTGTAGAATGCATACGAATGGATTCCTTCACTAGCTTGCCTGTATTTTTCCATACCCCTCTGCTGTGAGTGTGTATCAAAACATTCCAGCAGTAAACACCAGGTGTGACCTTCACTAGACTAGGCATTGCCAATATGTTATGACTAGCTAATCTACACATTCCCATGAGAACCATTTCCCCGGGAGAGACAATGTGCAACACTGCCATCTCATGGCGATTTATAGTAAGCACAACTTTTACTGCATTGTAAGCTTAAAAATGTCCTGACCCACATTTGGCCAATCAGACTGCTGAAACAAGTGTATAACTCAGCTATGAACTATGGGTCCTCACTTATTCTCTCTTCTTCTTGACTGCTATCTTTCTTGTTACCATGTACTTTGTTCCTGAACTGTAACTATGCCTGGCCTTTGTATGGGCCATGATTTTTTCTCACATCTGCTGATGGAACTCTGCTCATGCTTTGATTTTTTCCTTTTGCAATAATGTACTATATCTCCATTATTGCCTTATGCTACCAATAAACATACTGTTAGCCCTAAATGCACGTTGTTTGGATTACTCTGCGCCTGGAACCCCATAAGGCCAGCAATATCCCACAGGTTATGGGTTGCCCAGTCTGGATGGTCTGCTGTTCGCTGCGCTGGATCTGGCTGTAACAAGGGGGTTTGTTTTTAAGGCTGCATTTTAGAGTAAACGTGTTTTTCTTTGAGCGGTCAGCATGGCTGCTACAGGGCTAACTAGTCTGCCTTTTGAGCATTTGAATGGCACAAACTATCGGACCTGGTGTGTGAAAATCAAGTCTTTCTTCCTAAAAGAAGGTTTGTGGAAGTATGTGAAAGACCCACCTCCAACTTGTGTCATTACTGAAGAAGTGCAGTTGTGTTTGGATCGTGCTTATGGCAATTTGATTCTGGGACTGGAATCATCGCAGCTACTGCATATCAGCAATCTAGACACTGCAAATGCATGTTGGGAGGCTCTCAAAGCCCTTTATTCCAAGCAAACTTCAGCTGCCATTGTTGGTCTATCATGTCAGCTTTACAATTTGAAGCTGCAGCCCGGTGGAAACGTGATGACCCACCTCCATAAACTCAAGACTTTGTTTCTTGAACTTGAGGAGCGGGATGTTGTGGTCCCTGATACCCAGAGAGCTTGTATTATCCTGTCAAGCTTGGACAAGAGCTTTGACATGCTCATCGAGGCAACTCAGACGTTGAGACCCCAAGACCTCACTGTGGATTATCTTACAAATCGGCTGCAGGAAATCCAGCAAGCCCGTGACCTGGAGAGGATGCAGGGTAAGCCATCTGTTGCTATTCCTGAGGCTTCTACACAGCGTTTTCCAGTTGGAACAGAAGCTGCTTGTGCTGTAAGGAGATGCTACCGGTGCAACTCAACTCAACACTTCTTGAGAGACTGTCCCCAGCCACCTTGCCCAGCCGGTATTGCCAGTGGAAAGAGGTTCGTGCGAAAGAAGGGGAAACAACCGCCTAGACAACGTACCCAAGTGTCTGCTCTACTCACGGCTGTGAGCAAGCGATCTCCAGAGACTTGGCTCTTGGACTCGGCTTGTAGCCAAATCATTGTAAACAATGAACAGTTGTTGTTAACAAAAAGCAAGCCTAAAATCCAACAGGTTGCTCTAGCTGATGGATCCATGGCTGATGTGTCTTCTCAGGGTAAAGTATACATTCCTTGTTTGGGGATAAGTGTGCAAAATGTGTTGTGTGTTCCTACACTTGACTTTTCCCTCCTCAGCGTTCCAGCCCTGGTGAAGTCTGGATATACTGTTGTATTCAAGGGTACTGGATGTTCTATTGAAAAAGATGGAATTGAATGTGCTAGGGGGAGGTTAGTGAATCAGTTGTATGAAATGCTTCCTAAACAGGGGATTGTGTCAGGAAATTGTGTTTCCAATGTTCCTCCACATAACAAATGCATCCACTATTACCACAGAGTTCTGGGACATCCCGGGTGGGGAAGTTTGTCCCAGATGGCCAAGGTGTATCCTGAGCTAGGATTCAAAAAGTGTGATGACTTTCTTGATTGTACTGTGTGCAAACAATCTAAGATCAAGGCTGTGCCTGTTGCTAAGCAAAGTGACAGAGTGTCAACTAGGCCTTTTCAGTTGGTTCATGGAGACCTAGCTGGCCCCAATGCTCCTAGTGAAGGAGGGGCACGTTTCATGTTTCTTCTGGTGGATGACCATACTCGCTTTACGTTTTGTTATTTGCTCAAATCTAAAGCGGAAGCCTTTGCTCGCTTTAAGGAGTTTGTTGCAATGGTGGAGAGAAACTATGGTTATCAAGTAGGTCAGTTTCAATCTGATCGTGGTGGAGAGTTCCTAAGCCATGAGTTCCAGAATTGGCTTTGTAGGAAAGGAATCTCCCATAGACTTGCCAATGTTGGTGTTCCAGCTGAGAATGGAATAGCTGAAAGGAAGATTGGTGTTGTTAATACCATTAGAAATAGCCTGATGTTAGATGCCCAGGTGCCAGCCCGTTTCTGGGGTGAGGCTACCATGACTGCAGTGTATCTAACCAACAGGGTGTGGAATTCGTCTGTAAATGAAGTTCCTTATTTCCTTTTGTTTGGCAAGCGCCCTTCGCTGAAGCACCTGCGTGTTTTTGGAACATTTGCATATGTTCACATTCCTAAGTCTCAGCAAAGGAAGAACCAACCAAAAGCACAATGCTTAAGGTTTGTTGGTTATTCATCAAGATCTAAGGGTTACCATTTTTCTGCAGGCTATGGTCGTGTGGTAGTCTCCAGAAGTGCTAATTTTGAGCACCCAACTGGTTGGGATAGGTTGAATGCTAGTTCAGAGGTTTTGTTGCAATCTAGTGTACAGCCAACTGTCCATGCTCCTGTGGCTGGACAACAGCCAGTTCAGCTGCCTTCTGTTTCCCGGTCTCCTAGCATGGTGAGAAGGTCCCCTCAGGTGAAGGAAGAGGAAATTTCACCTGAGCAGGTCCAGGACCTGAAGGGGGAATCAGGTAGTGAAAAGACAGAGGATAGTGATGAGGAAGGTGCAGTGGTCATTCCTCGTAGGTCCTCTCGTTCCACAAAGGGTGTAAAGCCTGACAGGTTTGTGATTCAGCAGGTGAGAGTTTGTCAGATCACCTGCGATCCTCAGTCATTCCAGGAGGTGTTGCTTCTGCCTGTTGAAGAGCAGGAGAAGTGGAACACAGTGATGGATAAGGAGTTTGAGGCATTAGTGAATCAAAAGGTGCTTGAGGTCACTGACTTGCCCCCATCCCAGAAAGCTGTAGGTTCCAGATGGGTTTTCAGAAAGAAGCTTCTTCCTGTTAATACAGTGCAGTACAAAGCCAGGCTTGTTGCTCGGGGATTTTCACAAGAGAGGTTTTTGAACTATGATCTCACATATGCACCCACAGCTAGACCAGAGTCTTTACGTATGGTACTTTCTCTGGCTGCACAGCGTGAAATGGTTGTCCATTATTTTGATGTTGACACAGCATATTTGAATGCAGATCTCCCTGAAACTGTGTACATGAAGCAGGCTCCTGGCTATGCTTGTGACAATTCCCAGAAAGTGTACAGACTGTGCAAGGCGCTTTATGGTTTAAAGCAGGCCAGTCGTTGTTGGCATCAGTGCTTAGATTCGGCTTTAACAGAACTAGGATTTAAAAAGTCTGTTGCTGATCCTTGTGTGTACATAAGAGGTTCTGGAAGTAGCTATACAGTGTTGCTAACTTATGTGGATGCTTTTTGCTTAGCAACTGGTTCTTTGCACCTTGTACAAGAGTTTGCCAAACAACTCAGACAGTATTTTCAGTTGAAAGACCTAGGCGAACTGAAATATTAAGTCAGCCCGCCCCACCCGTGCATGCAGAGAGGGCATGCTTCGGACCCCCTCAACAAGAGAATTCCATCTAGCGGGGTCCAGGAGGCGTGCTTTCTCTGCGACAGCGCCCGCCTTATGGAACATCTTGCCCCCGGAGGTGAGACTGGCCCCTTCACTCCTGGCCTTTCGGAAGGCCATTAAGACCTGGCTCTGCCGCCTGGCCTGGGACAACGGAGGTGGTAGTGCCTCCTGGGGTTGGCTGGCCCCGTAGCAATATGACCTATGCTACGGTCCCCAATCCATCTTGGATTTTATTTTATTTTATTTTATTTTATATTTGGATATATTTTTTACACATTGTCTATCTTGTATGGTTTTAAATATTTTAAATTTTTAAGTTTTAATTATTGTAACCCGCCCAGAGTCCCTTGTATGGGAGATGGGCGGGTAATAAATTAATTAAATAAATAAAATAAATAAATATTATTTAGGTGTTGAAGTCACTAGATCTCAGAGTGGTGAGTTTTATATGAGTCAGAGGAGAAAAATTGATCAGTTGTTGAGTCAACTTGAGATGTCAGATGCAAAGCCTACCATGACTCTTGATTTCCTAAAGGGTGACACGTGTGAGGAACCTTGTCCTCAACCTGAATTGTATCACTCTGCTGTAGGGAGTTTGCTACACTTAACGCAGTGGACACGCCCTGACTTAGCTTACTCAGTTGGAGTACTCAGTCGTAAAGTTGCCAAACCATCTATGCGAGATTGGAAAGGGTTAAAAAGGGTCCTACGTTACCTTAAAGGCACAGCAGATCTTTGTCTTAAAGTGTCAGCTACTAAATCTGAAATGCCTGTGATTTATGTTGACAGCTCTTTTGCAGAAGAGGGAGATAGGAAATCTGTGAGTGGTTTCCTTTGCTTGTTTGCCAATTCAGCCGTTTCTTGGCGGGCAAGAAAGCAAAATGCAATCGCAGTTTCAACTTGCAAAGCAGAATTTGCCGCCCTCAGTGAAGCAGTAAATGAGCTACATTGGTGTAAACAACTCTTCCAAGATCTCACCGTAAACATTGAGTTACCGTTTACAGTTTATGAAGACTCACAATCATGCATTGCGCTTGCTCTATCTGAACATGTGAGAGGCCGCACTAAGTATGTCGATGTGAAGTTTAAGAATGTAAGACATGCAATTCAGGAAGGATTTATCCAATTAGAGTATTGTCGTTCTGAACTGAATGTGGCAGATGTGTTCACGAAAGCTCTACCTTTCAAAAAACATGCTACCATGGTTACAAGATTGGGACTGGAGCAAATATGTTTGAAATAAAATAATTTGTGCCTCTGTGCCTCTGTGTGCTTGTAAAATGACAGTTTTCACTCCCCAAAGTGTTTCGAAATCCATTCGGAAGGGGTGTTAGAGTTATTCTATGTAGAATGCATACAAATGGATTCCTTCACTAGCTTGTCAGTATTTTTCCATACCCCTCTGCTGTGAGTGTGTATCAAAACATTCCAGCAGTAAACACCAGGTGTGACCTTCGCTAGGCTAGGCATTGCCAATATGTTATGACTAGCTAATCTACAAAATACCCATGAGAACCATTTCCCCGGGGGAGACAATGTGCAACACTGCCATCCCATGGCGATTTATAGTAAGCACAACTTTTACTGCATTGTAAGCTTAAAAATGTCCTGACCCACATTTGGCCAATCAGAATGCTGAAACAAGTGTATAACTCAGCTATGAACTATGGGTCCTCACTTATTCTCTCTTCTTCTTGACTGCTATCTGTCTTGTTACCATGTACTTTGTTCCTGAACTGTAACTATGCCTGGCCTTTGTATGGGCCATGATTTTTCCTCACATCTGCTGATGGAACTCTGCTCATGCTTTGATTTTTTCCTTTTGCAATAATGTACTATATCTCCATTATTGCCTTATGCTACCAATAAACATATTGTTAGCCCTACATGCACGTTGTTTGGATTACTCTGCGCCTGGAACCCCATAAAGCCAGCAATATCCCACAAAAATTCCCAGGTCATGCTAATTCCTTCTACGTGCAAGCTCTTCTCTCGGACCAGTCAGATTCCTTTCCTTCAGATGTTGTTAGGTTTTGCTAGCCCACCTTTAATGTTAGCCGGGTACCAACACCCCTTGACTGTTGTCACTCGCTTACCAAAGCCAAGACAACCATAGACGGATGATGAAAGACTCTATTGCTGTACACACATCACAAAAGGATTTATGCTTCCCCCTTGACCAATTCAGCAGTTTTTTTTGTTCAAAATGTTAATGTCCCACTCCAAGCCTGGCTGGCAACTCGACAAGTCAGAGTTTCTCAGAGCTCTGAGCTCTGAGACCTGGCTAACTTTCTATCTTGTTTGCAGGGGTCTATAGACCACTGAAGTTTCCCCCTGGAGAAGGGGGAACCAGAAGATTGCTCACAGAGCCATTGTAATTGCCCACTCCTGTTTTTCTTTGTTGTTTCCACCGCGGAGAAAAACGGGGTGAATGCAATGAAATGGCCGAAGGAGGATCCTAGCTCTGCAGAGAACGTAAGTCTCTTGGGAGACACAAGAGTGACAGCCAGCTTTTAGACCACTTTATATTAGTTTTCTTTTTTAGATTAGCACATTTTTTATTATCTAAAATTTATCTTTGGACTTCGTTCAAAATGTTGGCTAATTTTGTGTTTTCTTTGCTATAATTAATTTTGGTGGAAGTTTGATAGATTTTATTTTGGCAACATAGTGAACAAGTTTTGTATTTTTCTGCCTTTCTTTTGCATCAGAGAAATTGGGATTTAAGAGACTTTGTTGGTATTTCTTACTCGACAAACTAACTGACTTTTGAGAAATTGTTTGTTTGGGTTAAGCAGCTTGCAGCCTGAAGAATAAAGAAGAATAAAGAATAAAGTATAGAGAATGTGTGCCTCTCTACCTTTTTTTTTTTCTACTTTTTTTTAGAAAGGACTATCTTTCATTTGGAATATATCTTCATCTTTCCTTTTACAAACTGTTTGAAATACTGCTCTGTGGAATTTTTTCATCTCTTACTTTAAAAGCTTTTCTTACTTAAAGAAATAGACATTATTGATAAATAATAGAACAGCTGTTCCCTGCTCCCCTGAGAAAATTTTTTGTTTTGTCTACGGCAGCTGATTACGATTTGAACATGGCATTTCTCACAGCACTTCAGGATTTTAAGGAAGAAACCAGCAAAAATTTTTTGCAAATTAAGAAATCCATAGAACGTATATTAATAGTTTTGATGGCTCAGGAACAGAAGATACAAGGGACAGATTTAGAAACAGAGGAAAGACCTTTCGAACCAGTAGAGAAACAGGGAAAGAGGACTTTGAATGTATTGGTACAGAAGAAGATTATGATATTTTACAGGAAGTGGTCTATTAAATGTTTGGGCATAAATACATTGTGGCAGCTGAGACAGGAAGATTTTAATATGCAAATTGATAGATATGGCAAAATAAACATTTTGATATCCCACATGAGTTACAGAAATAAACAAGTTGCATATTGTGATATTGGCATAACCTAAACAGGAGATTTATTGATATTGATTTGGAATGCAAGGTGAATGAAAATGCGGATTTGGTATTGTACACAGAGTAAGCACAGATATGAGAAACTTACAGATGCATAAAAACATGATATTTTAAGTGTAAGATACAAGATTATAAATAAATATGTTGATATTATATATTACTCTTTCTGGAGACACATTTATGAGAAGACAATGAGATGATGAGATGGAATTAGAATGTAGGTTATTACAAGAATATGTTGTATGTATTAGGTTATATGTTATGTTAGGTTTTGTATTTTTGCTATATTATGTATTATGTTATGTAATATGTTAGATTATGTATTAATGGAATATATAGTCATAACATGAACAGAATATACTGTATTTTATTAGACGTAGATAAGGCCTTTATTTGTTATACTAATTGGACTTTATTGAAGATATAAATATAGATGTAAAAGTGGAAAGAGCAAATGGAAAACATTTAATTGATGCAACAATGAACATTTGATTACTATTCTAAGGAGTAGAAACCAGAGATGGATTGTTGGAAGATATCAAGAAAGGCGAAACCTATATGAAGAACAGAAGATTGGATTATAGAAATCAAAGGGTATATGACAAAGAAAAGTTTCTGTGTATTGTATAAAGGACTAACATTTAAAGTTAATTGTTGTACTTAAAGTTCAAGGATAAATTGGAGGACATCTATTTTCTATATTTTCTTTGTTTGTTATTTTTTGACTTCACTTTTTCTTTTCCTTTTTCTTACTTTGTATTTCTATTTCTTTTCTTTTGTATTACCTCTTAATATGTATTTTAAAATTTAATAAAACTTATGGACAAAATGTTAATGTCCCCAAAGTTTCCCAGATTCAAGATTTTAGCTCTTTATAGGCTCATAGTTTTACTTTGAAATGATATTATGATTTCAGCTTTAGGATTCATAGAGTTTTACTAGGATAATATTTATTCAAATTGAGGATGTCAACCCAGGTGATGCTCTCGGATGTGTTTTTCTCTTTTATTTCTTTTTTATTTGACTGCTTCTCTTTTATGCCGGTTATTGACTCTCCCAAAAATGGAATTGATGGAATATTCTTGTGGCTGCTCTTTATGTTTAGAAGGCACCTTTGTCTAGATGCACGGAAAGCTGTCCTCCAGGATACACCAAACTCAAAAGAGAAGGAGAGCCAGACTGCTGCTACGACTGTTCTCTGTGCATGGAAGGAACAATCGCCAGGCAAGAAGGTTGGTGGCTCTAGAGCAAGGAGGGGACTTGAGGATACAGGTTGAATTCACTCTTCCTGCTCTGGGCAGTGTTTGTTACTGGTGCTGATTTCCTGTTTGTTCTTTACCGAACTCCTCATCTATTTGTCCTTATTTCCACAAATACACCTTTTTTAAAAAAAAACAGCATAATATTTCAAAGATCAGGTGCTGTTCGTTGGATGGTTTTAGGATGTTCTGGAGGGTTAGAGGCTTAGAGATTTGGACTGTATTTTGGCGGGGTCATTTCCTGACTGGACAAAGCTAAATTGGCTTTCTATCTGGCCGGTGCAGCTTCTTTCCTGCCAGGCTGTTTGGCGGCTTGCAATGGGAATGCACCCCAGTCCTATTCCCTTATCGGGATTCTGGCTTGGAGAACTAACCTTGGGGATTGCAGCATACAGTGGTGGCTGGATTGTTCTACCACCAGCTGAATGAATAAGCTCCTTCACTCGTGAACTGCTCCATAGTTTTTTGGCTATTGGCAATGTAGCAGTTGGAAGGAGGCTGTTGTCGGCGATGGAGGAAGCCCCTGTAGTTGTGCGGAAGGGACTGTGCTGCGGAACAAGGAGGACGAGGGGGATGCTGATGCTGGAGCGCAGATGAGGACTGTCTTTGTTTCCATCGTGGTGGTGTGGAGGTGAGGGATTTAGTTGTGGTGGACGCAGGGCTGGTCAATGCTAGTTGCAGCTGTTGGGGCCCCGTGGCTACTGTTCTTTCCCCCATGCAGCGGAGTATCCATTTTGCCTTCCCTCTGGCTGAGAACTGGAAGGTGCTGGAAACAGCCATCTGCATGAACTGTTTTAATCAGTAGTCATCACGACCCAAGAGGACTTGATCGAAAGGATTTAAATTGGGATTGAACTAGTCATCAAGTTGGAAAAGTTTTGGTTGTGGTTTGTGGTTCTGCTCAACTTCCCACAGGTGAGAGCCAGGGGAGGGGATTTCTTTGAATCACTGGGATTGTGCAATTGGGACCTAAGCTGTCGTGTGACAAGAGGCTGCCTGAGGGCATGGTATGGTGGGTAGATGGGGGATGAGGTGAGGTGGTTCCTGATTAGCTGGAGGCACTGAGTGCTGAATTTTGCAGAAGGGCCTCGGGTATTACGGAGAACTTATTGGTTGATTGTAGGTTGTGTGAGTGAGGTGGGGCCTGTCCCAGGTTATCCAGATCCTGATGCATAATAGTGGCCATATGGCTGTCCTGGTTTCTCTGTCAGAGCAGTGGCAGGGTGTTCTGAAATTGGTGGAGATATTGGTTTCTCCCCTGACATGATCAGATCACTCCCCAGTGAGCCTCCAATTCTCTGGTGCCAGCCCCCTGCACAGGGAGGCTGGGCCTATTTGATCGGCCCACCCCAGGGCACTAATAGGCCCATTTGGGTTTCAGAGGGAGCTTGAGGTTGTTTCAGGAAGTCTGCTACATGGTCCAACAGAAGCCTTGGTGGCTGCATGAAATGGGAGAGTGTCTGTGGCCTTGGATCAGATTGTGCCCGTACCACCACTTTGTGTCCATGGTTCCCAGCACTCTCCGTGGTATACAGAAGAGCTGAGGGAGTAAAGAGGGCTAAGAGATGCCTTGAGCGCCACTCATGGATGACAAAGCGCGAAGACAGAACATGAGACAGAGCTGCTATTAGAGCTTCCCTCACGGCGATAAGGGCAGAGAAACATGAATATTTCTCTGCCTTTATTCTGTCAGCACATAGTCTTGCAGGGATATCTGGGGGCAGTTCGATACTGTTCTACCTGAGGAAGTGGACAGGGCTCTTGTAGCTGCTACCTTGACCACCTCTGTGTTAACTAATAATTTCTTGATAATGGGGATGGTTCCATCAGCTCTCAAGGAGGCAATGGTCCACCGTCTCCTGAAGGAGCCATTGGTCAAGCTTTCATCCAGTCAGCAGCCTCTCCTTTTTATTGAAGGTTGTGGGGAAAGTAATTGGTGGCAGCCGCAAAATGACCCTGGATGAAGCAGATTATCTGGACCCCTTTCAGTCAGGTTCAGGCTATGTTAGGGGACTGAGATGGCATTGATCACACTCTGAGATGACCTCTGGCAGGAGCACAATAGGGTCACCATGACCATCCTTGCTGTTCTTGACTTCTCAGCAGCCTTCTTTTTGGGGTGCCTCAGGGCTCTGTTCTCTCTCCTCTCCTCTTTAACATCTACATGAGGCTGCTGGGTGATGTCATCCAACAGTTTGGGGTGAAGTATCATCAATATGGTGATGATACCTAGCTTTGTATCTCCATCCTGGGCCGCCTGAGTGATGCTGTGGATGTCCTGTCCCAGTGGCTTGAGGCTGTAAAGGTTGCATGGGGTGCAATGGGCTTCAACTCAACCCAAGCAAGTTTGAGTCGTTTTGGGCATTTGGGCCTTCCAGTGACAATTTTTTTCTATTGTTGGTCTTAGGTGGGGTGGCACTGTCCAAGACGGACCCTGTGCGCTATCTGGAGGTCCTCTTGGACTCACTGATAGGGACGAGGAGACATGCCTTCTCTGCTGTAGCCCCTGCTCTCTGGAACATTCTCCTCCAGAGAATAGGATCACCCAACCCTGTTGGCCTTTCATAAAGACGTGGGGTACTTGGCCGGGCTTAGGGCCCCAGGTGTGTTAAGGGCTCCGTTTCTTGCCCTAACATATAGCAATATTTTTACTTGGTGACAAAATGCATCTTTTGTATTGCTTTAGTTGTTCTAATTGTTTCATGTTTTTTTATCATTGAATGCCACACAGAGTCACTTGTTGAAATGGGTACCTATAGAAATCAAATAAATAAATACATAAATAAATCTCCCAGGAAATGTGAACTTGGTTATGATGTGGACTTCTGTGGTGAACATTGGAACTATATCTGGAATGTATTATTTCTTCCACTACAAAAATAGAATAAGAGACTTCTCCCCTTGTGTTCAGTACCTTCTTTATTTTATTGTATTAGTTTCATAGTAACTTTCAGACAAGCTTTGAATAACACATTCCAGGTCTTCAGGGGAAGCGTGGAACCAAAAATATCTCATCCTAAGGCCGAGATTGGGTGTCTAATGATGCCATCAGGTTTCAGTTTTGAGACCAAGCTTTTGGTTTTCTGGTGAGTGTTGAAGCTTGCAGCTGGGTAACCACAGGGATCTATGTCTACCTTACTTATAAAATAGTGCAGTGCAAATCCTTCAAAAGAGATGCTTCAGAGGAACATACAATGCTTCTCTTTTTGAATCACTCAAACCCCAAAACTTCTCCAGGCTCACACAGCAGATTCAAAAGCTTCTCTGGGTAAAGATGCAGTTACTACCATGATTTCAAAAGAGGGTTGCATGTTTTTCCTTGGTCGACTGCAGCAACTCTTGGAAAGGATTAGCAGATGATCTTTCCCTGATCTCCTGAGGATTTCTACTAAATCAGAATGGCCAAGTGCAAGTGTCCTTAGGCAGTCTAACAAGAGGCCCATGGTAGGATTCAAAGACAATGCCCTGCTTCTCTTTCAACTTTCTGTTCAAATTCAGCTGCATGTCCCATAGCACCTCCTAAATATTGCCCACTGATTATTTGTCCTGCATGAATTATTTGTTCTCTTTTTTGTAACCATCTTACTCCTAGCCAGATACTGCAGAATGTGGGTGAACACATTTCCTCTCCTATTCCAGCAAACCAACTCTCACTTCATTGATGATTATGTGCCATCAAGTTGTTTTTGAGTTCTAGATAGATACATTTTCTCCAAGACAATATTCTCACTTCATCAAATTCAAATGCATAATCCTAATAATTGATTTAAATGGGTTTTTTTCATGGTGTTACAGCCACAGATATTGTAACATGCTAGCTAAATAACAATGGTTTGTGTTTTTCAGATGCATCCAGTTGCAGCCAATGTCCAGATGACCAGCATGCCAATAAGAAGCGAGATCAATGTGTCCCAAAAATCATAAGCTTCCTGTCCTACGAAGACACGTTGGGTCTAATCTTAGCTCTCTTTGCCCTTGCTTTGTCTCTAATCACCAGCTTAGTTCTGGGAATCTTCATTAAATTTCGAGAAACCCCCATAGTCAAAGCCAACAACCGGGACCTCACCTACATTCTCCTGGTTTCTCTTCTCCTTTCCTTCTTGACCTCCCTTCTATTCATTGGTCACCCCAAGAAATTGACCTGCCTTCTTCGACAAACCACCTTTAGTGTTGTATTCTCTGTTGCTTTGTCTTCTTTGCTGGCCAAGACCGTCATGGTGGTGGTGGCCTTTCTGGCCACAAAACCAGGCAGCAAGATGAGGAAATGGCTGGGGAAGACTCTGGCCAATTCCATTGTCTTGTCCTGCTCTGTGGTTCAGGTGGGCATCTGCATGATATGGCTGGGAATCTCTCCCCCATTCTCAGATTGTGACCTGCATTCCCAACCAGGACACATCCTGCTGCAATGCAATGAAGGTTCAGTCATCATGTTCTACACTGCCCTTGGCTACATGGGCTTTCTGGCTGCCATCTGCTTCTTGGTGGCTTTTCTGGCCCGCAAGCTGCCTGGATGCTTTAACGAAGCCAAGTGGATCACCTTCAGCATGTTGGTTTTCTGCAGTGTTTGGGTCTCCTTTGTCCCCACCTACCTGAGCACCAAGGGGAAATATATGGTGGCTGTGCAGATCTTCTCCATCCTGGCCTCCAGCCTGTGCTTACTGGGCTGCATCTTTGTCCCCAAATGCTACATCATTATTCTGAGACCTGGCATGAACACCAAGGAGCATTTAAGGATATGAAACAATAAGGAAACCTGATTTTGTTCCCTCTTTTCAATACTTTATTGGTAATTTTAGATAACATAGCTTAGAATTACAGTCTTTTTTATGTGTTCTAAGAAATATATTTTCCTTTCATGTGAATTTTGAATTATAATAATTAAATATTGGAACAGAAACATCATTAGATCATCTTGTTTAAAATAATTACCTACTATACTTTCTCTCATCTGATATCCAGAAATATTAAGATGATAATCATTGACATTAATAAGTTTTCTGAAACCAGATCAGGTAAATTATCACCACAGCATATAAAATGTCACCATCCCTTTTTGATATTAAGCCCTGCATTTATTTCTTAGGCTTTGGCAGCAACTTGCCTTTTTTATCCTTCTTTTTTCATTGATTGACACCAACATGATGGCACACAATCAATCAAGAGAGAAAAGCAAAGCTTCCAGGGCACATAAAGGATTTTCAGGATTCAGGCAGCTTCCAAAGCCCAAAGGGAGACCCTGGACAGATCTGAGGGGGGTTAGAAAGCATCCTGCTGGGGAAGAAGTCAAGGGAGAATGCACACCTCCCACGCTGAAGGGAAAGCACCATCTTTCTACAAACCTAAGACGAGCAGAAGATTTCCAGATATTATTGCTGTGGCCTCGGAAGGTCAACTGTGGCTGACTGCACTGGTCAACCTCTGCCACATGATGTTGACTCTCAAAATAAAACACACAAACGCATACACCTCTTTATAATCAAAAACATCACAACAATGTCCAGGGAATTTCCATCAAACCTTAACCTCATAAATATAACCATTGCTATATCTTCTCCATATTTTAAAGTAGAAGGCTTTGTAACAGGGCCTCTGGAGGATCATCCAGATGGTATCTCTCTACTTGGAAGTAGCTATTCTGGGGTGTCTGACCTGCACTTAAGAAGATGACCTCATCTACACCAAGATGGGGTTCCCCCTGACTTGTTAATAAGGGTTCAGTTGATTTGGGTGCAGTATGATAACTTTGCTCCAGCAAAGGAGATCGTTACCTTGTCGTGGTGCTGGAGCTTGATCACCTCAATGAAACCATGAGCTAAACCGTGAAGGGACACCCAAGACGGGAAGGTCGTGGCAGAGAGGTCAGACTAAATACGATCCCTGGGGAAGGTAATGGCAACCCACCCCAGTATTCTTGCCATGAAAACTAAATGGATCAGTACAACCAAAGATATGTCGGTATACCATCGGAAGATGGGACTCCCAGGTCGGAAGATGGTCAAAATGCTACTGGGGAGGAACAGAGGATACGTTCAACTAGCCCCAGATGTGATGACGCAGCTAGCTCAAAGCCGAAAGGATGGCTAGCGGCCGACGGTGCTGGTGGTGAACGACGAATCCGATGTTCTAAAGATCAACACACCATAGGAACCTGGAATGTAAGATCTATGAGCCAGGGCAAATTGGATGTGGTTATTGGTGAGATGTCAAGATTAAATATAGACATTTTAGGTGTCAGTGAACTGAAATGGACTGGAATGGGCCACTTCACATCAGATGACCACCAGATCTACTACTGTGGACAAGAGGACCACAGAAGAAATGGAGTAGCCTTCATAATTAATAATAAAGTGGCTAAAGCAGTGCTTGGATACAATCCAAAAAACGATAGAATGATCTCAATTCGAATTCAGGGTAAGCCATTTAACATCACAGTGATCCAAATATACGCCCCAACCACAGATGCTGAAGAAGCAGAAGTAGATCAGTTCTATGAGGATCTGCAGCACCTACTAGATAATACACCAAAAAGAGATGTTATTTTCATTACAGGAGACTGGAATGCTAAGGTGGGTAGTCAGACGACACCTGGAATTACAGGAAAGCATGGTCTGGGAGAACAAAATGAAGCAGGACATAGGCTGATAGAATTTTGCCAAGACAACTCACTGTGCATAACAAACACTCTCTTCCAAAAACCTAAAAGACGACTTTATACATGGACTTCACCAGATGGTCGACACCGAAATCAGATTGACTACATCCTTTGCAGCCAAGGTGGCGGACCTCTATACAGTCGGTAAAAACAAGACCTGGAGCTGACTGTAGTTCAGATCACGAACTTCTTATTGCAAAATTTAGAATCAGACTAAAGAGAATAGGGAAGACCCACAGATCAGTTAGATATGAGCTCACTAATATTCCTAAGGAATATGCAGTGGAGGTGAAGAATAGATTTAAGGGACTAGATTTAGTAGATAGGGTCCCAGAAGAACTATGGACAGAAGTTTGCAACATTGTTCAGGAGGCGGCAACAAAAAACGTCCCAAAGAAAAAGAAAACCAAGAAGGCAAGATGGCTGTCTGCTGAAACACTGGAAGTAGCCCAAGAAAGAAGGAAAGCAAAAGGCAACAGTGATAGGGGGAGATATGCCCAATTAAATGCAAAATTCCAGAGGTTAGCCAGAAGAGATAAGGAATTATTTTTAAACAAGCAATGTGCGGAAGTGGAAGGAGACAATAGAATAGGAAGGACAAGAGACCTCTTCCAGAAAATTAGAAACATCGGAGGTAAATTCCAGGCAAAAATGGGTATGATCAAAAACAAAGATGGTAAGGACCTAACGGAAGCAGAAGAGATCAAGAAAAGGTGGCAAGAATATACGGAAGATCTGTATAGGAAGGATAATAATATTGGAGATAGCTTTGACGGTGTGGTCAGTGAGTTAGAGCCAGACATCCTGAAGAGTGAGGTTGAATGGGCCTTAAGAAGCATTGCTAATAACAAGGCAGCAGGAGACGACGGTATCCCAGCTGAACTGTTTAAAATCTTGCAAGATGATGCTGTCAGGGTGATGCATGCCATATGCCAGCAAATTTGGAAAACACAAGAATGGCCATCAGATTGGAAAAAATCAACTTATATCCCCATACCAAAAAAGGGAAGCACTAAAGAATGTTCAAACTATCGAACAGTGGCACTTATTTCACATGCCAGTAAGGTAATGCTCAAGATCTTGCAGGGTAGACTCCAGCAATTCATGGAGCGAGAATTGCCAGATGTACAAGCTGGGTTTAGAAAAGGCAGAGGAACTAGAGACCAAATTGCCAATATCCGCTGGATAATGGAGAAAGCCAGGGAATTTCAGAAAAACATATATTTCTGTTTTATTGACTATTCTAAAGCCTTTGACTGTGTGGATCATAACAAATTGTGGCAAGTTCTTGGTGGTATGGGGATACCAAGTCATCTTGTCTGCCTCCTGAGGAATCTGTATAACGACCAAGTAGCAACGGTAAGAACAGAGCACGGAACAACGGACTGGTTTAAGATTGGGAAAGGAGTACGGCAGGGTTGTATACTCACACCCTACCTATTCAACCTGTACGCAGAACACATCATGCGACATGCTGGGCTTGAGGAATCCAAGGCTGGAGTTAAAATCGCTGGAAGAAACATTAACAATCTCAGATATGCAGATGATACCACTTTGATGGCTGAAAGCGAGGAGGAGTTGAGGAGCCTTATGATGAAGGTGAAAGAAGAAAGTGCAAAAGCTGGGTTGCAGTTAAACCTCAAAAAAACCAAGATTATGGCAACGAGCTTGATTGATGACTGGCAAATAGAGGGAGAAAAAGTGGAGGCAGTGACAGACTTTGTATTTCTAGGCGCAAAGATTACTGCAGACGCTGACTGCAGCCAGGAAATCAGAAGACATCTACTTCTTGGGAGGAGAGCAATGGCAAATCTTGATAAAATAGTTAAGAGCAGAGACATCACACTGACAACAAAGGTCCGCATAGTTAAAGCAATGGTATTCCCTGTAGTAAGTAGTAAGTAGTAAGGGGCGTGGTGGCTCAGCGGGTAAGATGCCAGGCTTGTCGATCGGAAGATCGCAAGTTCGGAGGTTCGAATCCCTAGCCCTGCGTGCGGAGTGAGCTCCCGCACTAGCTCCAGCTCTTGCCAACCTAGCAATTCGAAAGCATGCAAATGCAAGTAGATGAATAGGTACCACTTCGGTGGGTAGGTAACAGCGTTCCATGCGTGTCATGCGGCCACATGACCGTGGAAGCGTCTTCGGACAACGCTGGCTCTTCGGCTAACAAATGGAGATGAGCACCGGCCCCTAGAGTCGGACACGACTGCACAAATGTGCGGGGGGAACCTTTACCTTTTTTTATTCCCTGTAGTAACCTATGGCTGTGAGAGCTGGACCATAAGGAAGGCTGAGCGAAGGAAGATAGATGCTTTTGAACTGTGGTGTTGGAGGAAAATTCTGAGAGTGCCTTGGACTGCAAGAAGATCAAACCAGTCCATACTCCAGGAAATAAAGCCAGACTGCTCTCTTGAGGGAATGATATTAAAGGCAAAACTGAAGTACTTTGGCCACATAATGAGAAGACAGGATACCCTGGAGAAGAAGCTGATGCTAGGGAAAGTGGAAGGCAAAAGGAAGAGGGGCCGACCAAGGGCAAGATGGATGGATGGTATTCTGGAGGTGATGGACTCAACCATGGGGGAGCTGGGGATGGTGACAGCCGACAGGAAGCTCTGGCGTTGACTGGTCCATGAAGTCACGAAGAGTCGGAAACGACTGAACGAATAAACAACAATGATAACTTTGAAGGTTTCACATATTACAAACTTTAGCATCTCAAGATTGAGTTTCTTTAGTAAAGGGCAACCAAACTTTCCTGAATTATTCCCCCCTTGACGCTTAAACTGGAACTGTGTCTATGAGCCACACAAAAATATCTTCTCCAGCTGCACACCTATCTTGTCACAAAGATTCCCAATTCTCTTTCTGATTATCAAAACCATAGTGATGGTAACAACGCTTAATGGAATTCACCACCATTATCGCAGGTACATCGCCCCGGCCACCTCCCTATTTGAGGTAGCAGCTAGGGCCTCTGCGGGACCGTGCAGCAGATCTTTGGGGATAACCCCCAGCTCCCTCTGAAACTGAGTTGGGTCCATCAGTCGCTGGGGACAGACCGATTGAATAGGTCCTGCCTCCCTGCGGAGTGGGGTGGAATAAGAGAATCTCAAGGCCACCAGGGCGTGACCTTACCATGACAAAGGGAAAGATGTAACTGTCGAAGGCTTTCACGGCCAGAGTTCGATGGCTGTTGTGGGTCTTCCGGGCTGTGTGGCCATGTTCTGGAAGTTGTGGTTCCTAACGTTTCACCACCATCTGTGGCCAGCTTCTTCAGAGGGCAGGAGCACAGATAGAAGCGAAATCTCTGTGCCCAGGTAGAGTGTCAATGTTCTATTTATAGAGCTAAGTTATAGGAGATTAGGTGGGGTTTTTTGTTTTGTTGAAATGTTAACAAGTAGCTGATGAGCGTGATTAGCATGTTCATTGTGAGAAGTATTCCCATGTCCTGGTGGTTGGACTGAGTTCGTTGACCTTTTGCAGGCTGTTTTTTTCAGGACTGGTAGCCAGGTTTTGCTAATTCCACCAGAAAAATACAACAAATGTATATACAAATCATGCTCATCAGCTAATCTCCTATAACATAGCTCTATAAATAGAACATTGACACTCTACCTGGGCACAGAGATTTTGCTTCTATCTGTGCTCCTGCCCTCTGAAGATGCTGGCCACAGATGCTGGTGAAACGTTAGGAACATTGATATGGATGTGATCTGTAAATACGTATGTATATAAAGTAAATAGGATATTTTATAATCTCTGTTTGAGGCTCTATTTACTGCACAGTACGTGGATCACTGGTGTCTAGGAAGAAGGATCAGGCCGCTCCACCCGCTCACTCTGACACAAAGCCACTCCTTCCTCCGGGCCCAGCTAGGTTTTGGTAATACACGCCAGGTCAGCCCCCTCCTCCGTGATAAAGTCACTTATGAGGGGGGCCTTGTTGTTAACTGACCTGGCGTTAAGCAGCACCAGCTGGAGGTCAGGGCCCCCACGAGTCTGCTGTCCAGGGCCTAGGTTTACGTCCGGAGGGTCAGAACACATGACAGGCAAAAAACATCTGGTGTGTCTTCCTCGATGATGACTCACCCTCCGGCTTCCATCATAACATCCCCTGTCTGTCACCACCTCAATAAAATGCCCCGCCCTACATCCCCCAGAGTTTCCCAGTCCAATTGCCCCCAATCCTGGACCTTTAAAATCCCTGGTTTGAAATAGGGATCCCTCCATCCTCTCATCCCACTCTACACACAAGCACACAAGCACAAGGAGATGGTGAACTACCAGCGCATCAGCTCTCGCTCTCGGCACTGGTAGATCCAACCATCACCTACATACTCACCATGCCCCCCCCTCAGCCTCTCTTACTGGACAGCAGGGGGGGCATAACACTTGCTACCCCTCACCCCCTGTCTCTCACTCAGAGGGTGAGTGTTCTACCAAACACCATTCACACCCAGGCTCCCTCCCTCATCTCTCACACATGGGAGGAGACACTCATTCAACTTGGAGGGACCCCCAAATCCCTGCCATAATCGGAAAGTTAGAGGGGTTGGGAGAGGATCACCAGTCCTCAATTCCAGGCCCCATGTCTGGGCTCGCTGGCCTGCCATGCTCGGGGCTTATTGCCCCACTAGTCCTCCGCACTGGCCGGCCATGCCGAAGGTTCGTCGCCCCGCTGGACCTCTGTGCTAGTCTATCGGCCTGTGGGCTTGTCGCCTCACTGGTTCTCCACACTGGCCTGCCGTGCTTGGGGCTCATTTCCCTCTGGTCTCCAGCGTTGGTCCTCTTTGCCCCGCTGGGCCGCTGCGCTGGCTCACTGTAACTAGGGCCTGTCGTCCAGCCAGCCTGCTGTGCCAGCCCACTGTGCCTGGGGTTGCCCCGGTAGTCCATCATGCTGGGACTCTGTTGCCACGCTGGCCTATCCCACCAGCTCACCACTCCTCTAAACTTGCCGCGCCTAGGGCTACGCTGTTGCCGCATCTGTCTGCCACACTGGGGTTCACCTGCCATGTCAGGGCTCGTCGCACCACCGGTCCTCAGTGCCGGTCCACCACATCAGAGGGCCTTGCTGGGGGGCCTGCCACACCACCAACCCTGCCTCCGAGGACCATGAAGTTGACCACCACGCCACCAAGTCCTTCCAAGCCATGGGCATCTGTCGAGGCCGCTGCGCTCTGCCGTGTTCTGCTGCTCCACCGCTCCATCCAGGGAACTCCGGCAAATTCTCCCCAAAACCCTAACTATTAAGTAGGGATGGGAATCAGAGCTCTAGCTCTCAAAAAGCTCAAAAAGGCCTGGAGCCCCCTCCTTCAGAGTGGCAGCGGCAGCAATCGGCATCTGCTTCCGACCGCCATCTTGGATCAATATCCAAGTATACTTCTTCCATCTTTGAATCAGTCCACTGACATCTTTTAGTATACTATTTCAAGGTTTAAACCTTCTTCAGAGATCTGTTGGATAACCTTTCTTTTTTCACCTATGTTTCTGTTTCTATATTCAATGTATTAAAGACATTGTTGAAATAGGTATAGGTAAAGGTTCCCCCCGCACATTTGTGCAGTTGTGTCCGACTCTAGGGGCTGGTGCTCATCTCCGTTTGTTAGCCGAAGAGCCAGCATTTTCCGAAGATGCTTCCACGGTCATGTGCCCGCATGACACGCGTGGAACGCTGTTACCTACCCACCGAAGTGGTACCTATTCATCTACTTGCATTTACATACTTTCGAATTGCTAGCTTGGCAAGAGCTGGAGCTAGTGCGGGAGCTCACTCCGCACGCAGGGCTAGGGATTCGAACCTCCGAACTTGCAATCGACAAGCCTGGCGTCTTACCCGCTGAGCCACCACGCCCCTTATCTTATGTTTCTGTTTCTATATTCAATGTATTAAAGACATCGTTGAAATACTTTTTTCTTTTCTCTTTTAATTGCTCTTTGGAATGCTTTGTTAAATTCGATCCTGAGGCTTTTATCTTTCTTGGCTTTGGCTTCTCTCCTCTTCTTGTTGATTTCCACTATTTGTTCTGATATCCAGCTTGTACCTTTTATTTCTAGTCTCTTTTCACACTCATTTTAACATCTTTCATTTCACTTCACAGTTCCTCTAGTTCATTATCAATGAGTTTCAGGACTCCAAAGCTATTCAAAGCTATTCCGGATGCTGTCCTTAACAGTGGTGGGTCTATGCTCAAAATTATGTCATGTACACTGCTTGGTTTTCTTCTTCCACTTTAGCTTGACTGGGAACATTTCCATGAGCATTTTGTCATCTGATCCACTATCTGCCTCTGGTCATGTCTTTGCTCTTATAGCAAATCAAACCTCTTCCACCTCCTTCTACCAATAATACAGTCAGTTTGATTTTGGTGGCTACAATTGGTGACATCTATGTTTATATAATATGTATAATACCTTAGGATGGCCCTAGAATTGCCCTTTCCAGTGTTTTAAAGGAGAAATTACCATTGTGATTTTATTATATTTATTGTATTTTTAAATTGCTTATTTTAATGTTTATTTAATTTTATTCATTTTTGTATTAGAATTTATGTTGGATTGCAAACCACCCAGAGTCCCTTTGAGGGAGTTGGGCAGTGATAAATCGAATGAATGAATGAATGAATGAATGAATAAATAAATAAATAAATAAATAAAGTGTCATTATGGTTGTTTGAAGGCTTTATCAGCAATGAAGGAATGGTTGGATTGGCAGAAACTGATAAGTTCTTCTGCTTCTTTTCTGTTTCTCATGTTTTCCTCTTTGGTATTTCCGGGTTTGGCATTCCAATCTCAAACCACATGTTGCACTACTTCCAGGTAGCCTTAAGGCCAGAAGGAATATAGACCTAATGAACACAGGGCCAAGCCACTATAATAGTGGCTAGACTAGTTAACCCCCAAGATCCCTTCCAACCTTTTCTTCTATGCTTCTATAGGTTTCTATGACTGTACTTCGTTCCTTCCTCTTCTGAAGGGAAGGGAGCGTGCACCACGAAGCCAAGAATTTCACAAACCCAAAGAATGTCTTCTTTGGAAGCCAAAACATCCCAGCTAGACTTTGAGATGGAAACCATGAGCCAACAGATGTCAGTGATCCAAAAGACATTGGAAAAGATTTTGCAAAACCAAGAAGCCAAAAAGGTTGCCATGAAGAAGAGTAGCCCTCCCATCACATCAACCGAAGCCGAGTCAATGGAGGACAGCGAAGAAGAATAGGAGTACTCTGAATCTGAAGGCATGCTATGGGCCCCGATCCAGCAGAGTGCCGTGAGTACCCAACCCATTTCTCAGCCAAGCAAACCTGCAACCATTACCAAGTTAAAAATGACGGTGACCCAGAGAAATTTGCATGTTCCCTAAACCACGTACGGGGGTTTATGGAAGAATCAGAAGGGTCTTTCACTAATGAGGAAGTGAAAGTGAGATACGTTTCTAACTTTCTTGAAGGAGAGGCAGGGAACTGGTTAATTACATTGCATGAGACAAGGGCCAAAGAACTAAATACTTTTGATGACTTTATGTTGGCTCTGCAGAAAAGATTTGAAGATACCTTGTCGAGAATGTCAGTGAAAGTAGAATTACAAAATCTGAGACAAGTAAATCGAACTGTGGCAGAGTATGCTATGAAATTCAAAAAATTAATGGGTCGATGACCAGATTGGCACAAGTCCTTTCGAGTAGATTATTTCCAAATGGGACTAAAACCAGAGCTGCTTGAAATGGCTGCGGGGAGAGGGGACTCTGAAACATTGGATGAATAGATTCAGTTAGCTGGGAAAGCTGAAAATACCAGGCTGCAGATTTGATTATACCAGCAATTCCAACCCTCTGCCCGGCGACCCATTAGAAGCAAGCCACCAGCTAAGAGAGAGTCCAGACAAAAATCCTGGGAAGAAGAAAACCAGAGACTAGCCAAAAGTGGACTATGTTTTAAATGTGGATAAGAAACTCATCGTCTCAGCAATTTCCTCAAACCACAGGAGGAGAGAGGAAGAAAGTTGAGGAAAAACCCACGAAACCAGTTCCATCCAAATGTACAATAGCCAAGGCGGCAACAGAAGGGTGGAGATCCCAAGACCCATCCAAAACCACAAATGACTCTACTGATGAAGAGTTCATGCCAGCAGGAAAAGGCCAACTGCCTGTCCTAAAGTGCGCTGGAGGACAGGCATTTAACAATCACACTCTGGTGAGCGGAGATTGTCCAATGATGCAAGTAAAGGTACAGATTGAGACTTTGGATGGGAGGGATAAAGCAAGTTTATTAGCCATGCTTGACTCTGGGTGTTCTAGGTGTTTAATTCACCCTGCAATAGTGACTGGTCTGGGGTTGAAGTTATTTAAACTGAAAGTACCCATAATACTTTGCCAACTAGATGATTCTGACATGAAAGTGTGTCCAGTGGAATATTACACAGAGGCCATGAAAATGTGAATTGGGACTCATGAAGAGACTTTAAGATTCATTATGGCCCCAATTTCTACTCAACCTATTGTTTTGGAGTTGAAATGGCTATGGGAGAGAAACCCTCACATTGACTGGGTATTGGGGAAAATGGAATTTGTTGATGGGACTTACAAAGGTGCAAATGCTGATGAAATGTCTATGGGAATGGAGATGGGGGCTGCAGGGATAGAATGTTCTGAAAAGGACTGTGACAGTGAACAAGTTAAATTCCCTGAACAATATACCAATGTAACTGAAGTACAGTATTTGATGAGACCGAGTGTAATCAATTGCCCCTCATCAGAAAACTGATTGTGCCATTGAACTTATTCCTGGGGCGACACTTTCAAAGCCCAAAATGTATTCCATGACCCACAAAGAATTACAGGAGATGAGAAAATTTATTGACAAGAACTTGGAGAGGGGTTTTATTGAACCTGCTACTTCCCCCATGGCAGCACCTATTTTGTTTAGAAAGAAAAATGATGGGTCTTTGCGATTGGGTACTGATTATAGACTTTAAATGCAATTTCTATTTCTAATCAATACCCATTGCCACTGATGAAGGATATGTTAGCTCAACTATCCAAGGGAAAAATCTTTACCAAACTGGACATGAGGGAAGCTTATTTCCGTTTCCGCATTTGTGAGGGGGATGAATGGAAAACTGCTTTCAATTGCCCCTTGGGGTCTTTCCAGTACCATGTGATGCAGTTTGGGTTGTCTGGTAGGCCCAGTATCTTAATGAATTTAATCAAAGGTGTTTTACATGAATTTTTGTATAAAGGGGTTTTAGTATACTTGGATGAGATTTTAATCTATTCAGGAAACTTTGAAGAGCATGTGAAATTGGTACATGCCGTATTTGAGAAATTGCTAGAGGCTCAGTTGTATGTGAAATTATCCAAATGTGAATTTCATGAAGAAAACCTGGACTATTTGGGGTTTAGAATTTCTAATCTAGGCACTGGGATGGATCCAGCAAAGTGAGGGATGTTCTGGATTGGAAACCTCCATGAACCCGGAGGCAGTTACAATCGTTCCTTGGATCTTCAAATTTCTATCACCAGTTCATCCCCAATTATGCTCAAATTGCTTTACCTCTAACTCAGGGCTTTCCAAACTGTGTGTCACAACACAAAACTGTGTCACCTGGGGGCCCCAAGTGTGTTGATGTGGTGGCAGGGGCTGCCCCTTCAAAAGGGCAGGGTCCGGGGAACCCGAAAATGCCCTCGGTTCCGGCAGGGAGGTGAAAAGCCTCCCTGCGCGCGTGCACGCTGCCGGCACAGCTGATGGGGGCTGGGGTGGAAATTCTCCCTGCACATCAGCTGAGCAGCAGAAAGCTCGGCAGCGTGAGTGTGCGGGAAGGGTTTTCGTCTCCCTGCCGGAACCGAGGGCATTTTCGGGCTCCCCGGAGCCTGCCTTTTCCGCTGCTGCCCCTTCAAAATGGCAGGCTCTGGGGACCCCGGAAATGCCCTTGTTTCTGGCAGGGAGGCAAAAAGCCTCCCTGCGCACGCGCGCGCTGCCGGCACAACTGATGGGGGCTGGGGTGGAAATTCTCCCCACGCATCAGCTGAGCAGCAGAAAGCTCGGCAGCGTGAGTGTGCGGGGAGGCTTTTCTCCTGCCTGACGGAACCGAGGGCATTTTCGGGCTCCCCGGACCCTGCCCTTTGCCGCTGTCCCTTCGAAAGGGCAGGCTCCGGGGACCCCGAAAATGCACTCGGTTCCGGCAGGGAGGCGAAAAGCCTCCCCGCACACACATGCTGCTGGGATTCCTGGCACAGCTGATGGGGGCTTGGGTGGAAATTCTCCCCGCGCATCAGCTGAGCGGCGGAAAGCTCGGTAATGTGCGCGCACATGGGAGGCTTTTTGCCTCCATGCCCCAGGGCATTTTTGGGGTTCCTCAAGCCTGCCCTTTCGAAGGGGCAGCCACTGCCGCCTTGGCGACAACCCAGAAAAACTGCCGCTGGCACTTCCGGTTTTTGAAAAATGAGGAATTTTCTGACTATGAGAGTTATCAAGTGTTGGACTAGTCTGCCTCCTGGAGCTCCAACATAGGAGGGTTTCAAGTAAAAGTTGGACAGCCGTTTGCCAGGAGTGGTCTGAGGATTCCTTCTCTGGGCAGAGTTTGGGCTAGAAAATCTCTACAGCCTGTTTTAACTTTTTCATTCTATGATTGTGTGTCAAAAACCACCTTTTTTTTACTGGTCACTAACTTTACAAATTAAAACACACACATTCAGCACTCATAAATTCTTGGCTCTCTTTCATCTTGCTTTTCATACCCATTTTCAATATACCCAATTACCACTGCCTCCAACTCATTTTCAGATTACAAACCCAACTGACAATTTCATTTACCAAAGTGGGCAGAAGCACACAGTTATACACTGCTGTTGTGGGTTTTTCTTTTTTCTTTTTTAATAAATTTTATTGAGTTTTAAAATACATATTAAAAGTTAAAGCAGGAAATAAAGATAGAAATTCAAAGTAACAAAAAAGTAAAGAAAAAGTGAAGTCAAGAAAATAATAAACAAAAGAAATATAGAAAATAGATAGCTTCCAATCTATCTTTGGTCTTTAAATACAATAATTTGCTTTAAATGTTAGTCTTTCATACAATATACAGGAACTTTTCTTTGTCATATACACTTCAATTTCTATAATCCAATCTTCTGGTCTTCATGTAAGTTTCACCTTTCTTGCAATTCTTCAATTATCCATCTGTGGTTTCCACTCCTTGGGATAATATCCATTTAAGTGTTCTTAGCTGTATCAGTTTAATGTTTTTTATACACTCTTTCCATTTTTACGTCTATACTTATATCCTTAATAAAGTCCAATTGGTCTTAAATCATATGTATAACAAGTAAAGGCCTTATTTTAATTCAAATAAAATGCAATATATTCTATTCATATATATCCATAAAAATAACATTAATTTAATCATAATCTTATTTAAAGTACAATTATGCCATATTCTACTTCTTCTTACATATTTACCTAATTAACAAATTTTTGTAACTACATATTCCACTAATACATAACCTAACAACAATTCTCATAATATTCATACATATAATTATAAAAATATGTCATCCTGTAATAACATTAGTTCTAATTCCAACTCATCATCCTGTCCCAATGGTATATCTTCTCATACATGCATCTCCATAAAAAAAAAGTAATCTATAACATCAACTTATTTATATCACTAATTTCAAAATCACATATCCTACAATTAAAATATCACATTTTTATATATCCATACAGTTTCTCATATCAACTTTACTCTATGTCCAATCCAAATCCATGATTTCATTACCTTGTGTCCCACATTATATTAAAACTCCTATTCAGGTTATGCCAAAATCACAATATGCAGCAACCTGTTTTGTTCTGTATCTCATATTCTTAACCTTTCCCAGTATTTCACAATAGCTATCTATTTGCATATTAAAATCTTCCTGTCTCAACTGCCGCGATGTGTTTGTACCCAAGTTGTAATGTGCAACCCGTTTTGTTAACCATTTCATGTAGAATATCAAAATCTTCTTCTGAACCAATGTATTTAAATCCCCCTTTCTTGTTTCTTCACTATCTCAAAAGAATTCTCTTCCATTTCTAAATCTATCTTTTGTTCCTTTTGTTCCAAGTCTATCAATAAAAGTTCCAGTGATTTCTTAATTTCTGAAAGAGTTTCACAAAATTCTTTTTTAAAATCTTGAAGTGCTGTTTAAAATGCCATTCTCTCCCACCCCCTCTTTCTTCTTTCAAGCTGCCATAGCCAGCCGTTCTAGTCAAAACAACACTTTTCCCAGGGAGTGAGAAGTCAGCTGATCTATTCGGATGGAAAGTTACCAGCAGGGTTTGTCTATTAAGTAAATTTTTTTTAAAATAAAAGATGAAAAGTTCCAATAATCCCAAATAAAGAGAGAAAACAATGGCTGTTGTGGGTCTTCCGGGCTGTGTGGCTGTGTTCTGGAAGTTGTGGTTCCTAACGTTTCGCCAGCATCTGTGGCCAGCATCTTCAGAGGGCAGGTGCACAGATAGAAGCAAAATCTCTGTGCCCAGGTAGAGTGGCAATGTTCTATTTATAGAGCTAAATTATAGGAGATTATGTGGGGTTATTTGTTGTGTTGAAATGTTAACGAGTGGCTGATGAGCATGATTAGCATGTTCATTGTGAGAAGTATTCCCATGTTCTGGTGGTTGGACTGAGTTCGTTGACCTTTTGCAGGCTGTGTTTTTCAGGACTGGTAGCCAGGTTTTGCTAATTTTTAAACTTTCTTCTTTTTTATTGTAACTGTGGTGGTGTTTGTGAATTTCAATGGCTTCTCTGTATAATCTGGTGTAGTGGCTTTTGGTGTTGTCCAGTATTTCTGTGCCTTCGACAATACAGAGAAAACAATATTTCAAACAGTTTATAAAAAAGGGAAAGGATAAATATCAACCAGTATAAAAAGAGAAAAAAAGAAAATAAGCAGATTCATCAATAGTTAGTCCAACAAAATGTATTCAAAAGATATTTTTTTAAAAAAACTTATACTTCCAAGTGAGACAAAATCCACTCTAGAAAAAATAGAAAGGTAAAAAGAAAAAAAATGCAAATGTTTCACTATGCTTCCAATATAAATCCATCATATTTCCACCATGATTACTATAGCAAAGAAAGCACAAAATTTGCCAACATTTATGTGCAAAGTCCAGAGATAGACATTAGATCATAAAACAATCTATTCTAAAAAAATTTTTTAAAAAAAGTAATCTAAAAGCCGGCTTTAGCTCTAACTTACTTATTCCCTGTAAGAGCTTGATGTATTTTCCAGTCGTCCTCACTGCTTCCAGCCTCTTGCTCTCTTCGCGGTGGAAAAACAACAGAAAAAGCAGGGGGAGGCAATTCCAACAACCCTGTGATCAATCTTCCCATTCTCCCCTATCCAGGGAGAAATTCCAGTGGTCTTATCTTATCTATAGACCACTGCAAATGGGGAAAAGCTAGCCAGGTCTTCAGCACTCTGAAAAATTCTGACTTGTCAAGCTGCTAGTCCGGCTTGGAGTCCCTGTTGTGGGTTTTTCAACAAACACTCATTCTTCCAACAGATGACATTCTACCTGTTCCCTTTCTCCAAGCATTTGTGTGCCTTAACATTTCTCCATCCTTTCCCCACCTTTAATAAACACTCTACCATGGGAAGCACATTCATCTACATGCTGTTTTGCTTCTTTGAAGAAAGGCTCTTCAGTGGCAGAAAAGAAGAAATCACAAAGTCTAGGCATTGTGTTGGGGTTTTTATATACCCAGGAATTTACAGTTAGATAAATTATACTGGAGAGGCTTGATATCTAGGTGAGAGGGGAATTATTCTGCAAGTCATCCAGTTAGCAGCCATTGTTGTAGTGATGATGTGTCAGTGTGTGACTCATACTACAGGTGCTAAGAGTTAAGTTGGGTGTGGTAGATAATGAGAGTGACCTATAACGTGATTGGTCAGTTTATGTATATATACAGAGAAGTCTGGAATTCTTCTCGTTTCTTCTCGTTTCTGTATCATTGGTGTATCATTTGTTACCCGTGTGGATGTGATCTGTAAATACATATGTATATAAAGTAAATAGTATATTTATATAATCTCTGTTTGGAGTCTATTTACTGCATAGTACGTGGATCACTGGTGACTAGGAGGAAGGATCAGGCTGCTCCACCCACGCACTTGGACAGGTTACGGGCCCAGCAGTGACAGGATCTGGACCAGCCGTGGACCGTGTGCAGTTGTGAGGACTTTGGAAGCCTATCCAGGAGTTGTTTGGATATTTGGAGCGATTTTGCAGCTGTTGCAGGTTCCGTGCCTGCTGTGTGCTTTTTCCTAGGCTTGTTTTGCAGCTGAAGGACATTCTGATAAGGTCTGTGCAATTTATTCATCAGTGTCTGCCCAGGAGGGGTTGAAGGAAGATGAGCACAGTGAAGATGTTGTTGTCAGTTGGAGGAGGATTCCCTCTGGAAAGACTGAATGCATCTAATTATCTGTCCTGGGCGTACAAAATGGAAATGTATCTTCACCGTGAAGGTCTTTGGAAGATTGTACTTTGCACTCAACCAGACTTGGATGATGAGGACGTTGTTCTACAGGATGAGAAAGCATTGGCAAGCATAATTTTATGTTTAGAAGATAGCCAATTATGTTATGTTAGAGATTGTCAGTTAGCCAATATGTGTTGGGAAGCTTTAAAGAATGTTTATCTTAGAAGCACACCGTTAGGCAAAGTGTTGTTGACACGGAGACTTTATCATGCTAGGTTGCCTGAAGGAAGGAATATCTGTGAACACTTGCATTATATGAATGGCTTGTTCCTCGAGTTGGCTCAGAGAGATATTCAGTTTCCAGAAGCACATAAGGTTTATGTAATTCTCAGCTCTCTGAATGAAACATGGGACACTTTAGCTACTAGCTTCGGGTCTTTATCTGAGAATCATTTGAGCATAAATTATTTTAGTGGCAGACATTTGGAAGAGGAACAAAGAAGGAAAAGTTCTAACATAATTAGTAACAAAGCAAAACAGTCTGTGAAGGAAAGTTATTTTGTAACTCAGAGAATGTTTTATCTGTGAAGTGTAAATGTTTTTGCTGTAAGTCTGATAAACATTTGTTTAAAGACTATGATAAGAAAAAGAAACAGAAGCCTCTGTTTCTGACTCAGGGCTATCTAGAGGATACTGGGGAGAGCCTATATTGACTGCTAATTATTTGATTAACAAGTTGTGGAGTGTGTCTGTAAATCAAACTCCATATTATATTTTGTATGGCAAGAAGCCATCATTAGCTCATTTGAAGGTGTTTGGGTGCACTGCCTATGTTCACGTGCATAAGGAGGTACGTAGGAAGGGACAGGCAAAAGCACAGAAGATGACGTTTATGAGCCAGGAACCAAGGGATATAGGTTCACTGATGGCAGAAGAGTTGTTATTTCCAGATCAGCAAGTTTTAGTGAGCACAGCAATTGGCAGAGATTACACGGGAGTAGTGAAGTTTTTCTTCCTAGTCAGGGACATTTTGAGTCCTCAGAGCAGCGAGATTCCAGAGATGTGATTAAGAAGGAAGAGGAAGTAACTCCTAGTGTGCCAATGATGCAGGATGCTACAGTATTGCGCAGATCTGAAAGAGTTAACAAGGGCATACCACCTCAATGTTACACACCAGGTGATGTAAAAGTGTGTTTTATTAATTATGAACCTCCTAGTTATAAGGAGGTATTGGAGTTGCCACCACAAGAGCAGAAAAAGTGGAAAGCTGCTATGGATGTGGAAATGAATGCCATTAATTCCCATAAGGAGTTTAAATCTACCAGGCTGCCTGAGGGGCATAGGGCAGTAGGTTGTAGGTGGTTTTATAAGAAGAAGACCTTAGTGAATGGTGATATTCAGTATAAAGCTAGGCTTGTAGCACAAGGGTTTTCCCAGGTTAAGAATGAGACTTATGATGAGGTTTTTGCACCAGCGCTAAGAGGGGAGACATTTAGGTTTGCCTTAGCAATGGCAGCAGCTTGGAATTGTGTAGTGAACCATTATGATATCACCACAGCATATCTGCATGCTGATTTGAGGGAAGAAATCTATATGGCTGAGGCTCCAGGATATGAGTCTAATGTTGCAGGGAGAGTATACAAGTTGCAGAAAGCGTTGTATGGACTCAGGCAATCAGCACGTTGCTGGAATCTAAGGTTAGATAAGGAATTGCAAAGAATGGGGTTCAAGTGTAGCATAGCTGACCCATGTCTGTATGTAAAGCAATGTGAAAATGATGAACAGATGTTGCTTTTGATTTTTGTAGATGATTTGTGTTTTATAGCGAAAGATCAAAGCAGGGTAATTGAATTTACTGAAAAACTGAAACAACAATTTAATGTCAAAGATCTGGGAGAGATTAGGAATTACCTAGGCGTAGGTATTCAGAAGGTTGATGGGGGTTACGTTCTAGAGCAGCGGAAGAAAATTGAACAGCTGCTAAGAGACAATGATATGGAACATTGCAAGGAGGTTCCTACCCCGATGACAACAGATTTTGTTAAGACAGAGACTGGAGATGATGACCAAACTTCATGTGATCAAGAACACTATCAGTCAATAATTGGAAGTTTATTGTATTTAGCACAATGGTTGCATCCTGATATTGGGAATGCAGTAAATGTACTGAGTAGATATGTTACACAACCTACCCAGAGGCATTGGAAGGCTATTAAATGTGTGTTTAGGTATCTTAAGGGGAGTATTAATAAATGTTTATTGATAAAACCTTGTAAGCCATTGGAATTAAAATGCTATGTAGATAGTGATTGGGGTAATGATGTACATGATAGGAAATCAATGACAGGATTGATAATTATGTTTGGTAACACCTTGGTGGGGTGGAGGTCTCGGAAACAGAGTTCTGTTGCAGTATCAACTGCAGAGTCGGAGTACGCTGCATTATCTGACCTATTTTCAGAGTTGATATGGTATAGGCAATTGTTAATGGATGTAAATATAGCAATTGATGAACCTGTATGTGTATATGATGACAGTGAAGCATGTATACAGATTGCAAAGACTGATAGAATCAGAGGGCGTAGCAAACATGTTGATATCAAGTATCACAATGTTAGGAATGCTGTCAAAGAGTCTCTGATTGATTTGCAATATAGTCCATCTGAATGTAATGTAGCAGATGTGATGACAAAGCCTCTAAGTATAGATAGACATTGGATGTGTGTGTCCAATATGTGTATGTCTTCTATTCTGTATAAGTGAAATGTAATATCTATTGTAAATTGGAGGGGTGTTGTGGTTTTAATATACCCAGGAATTTACAGTTAGATAAATTATACCAGAGAGGCTTGATATCTAGGTGAGAGGGGAATTATTCTGCAAGTCATCCAATTAGCAGCCATTGTTGTAGTGATGATGTGTCAGTGTGTGACTCATACTACAGGTGCTAAGAGTTAAGTTGGGTGTGGTAGATATTGAGAGTGACCTATAGCGTGATTGGTCAGTTTATGTATAATATACCCATCTCTTCAAGGACTGCCAGCAGATTCTGTTTTCTTCCACATCTGTAGTTTGGGACATTCTCCTGCCCTGTAGACAGCAAGTCCATCATGGCCTCATAGGTCATTCTTGCATTGAAAGAGCTCTCATAGATGCTGTAGCCCAGGGTGATGTTGGATAACACCCTTGGGCTCTGGTTGATCTCATGAACAGCAAACAAGAAGGGCAGGATGTGGAAGAAGGCCATACCTCCTACACTGCAACATCACAGGTATGAAAAGGTCATCATCATCAGTTTGGATTTTCTTATTCAATTCATAGAAGCATGTCATATTTACTGTAGCTTTATATTTATATATTGCAATGCAGAAAATATCAGCAGACAGTCATTGTTCAATTAAAAACTAGATAACTCCTGAATCCTTTATTTATAGGGCCCCTCCAGGTGACAGAATTCTTTGGATATGTCTATTAGAAGGACAATGGGAGCTTCTTCCCAAAACAAACACCAAAGAGATAGAGCAAGCTTGGTATGTCAGGATCAAAGGGATCCTACAAAAACCATGTGAGCTGATCCTGACTATCATGTTCTCCACATTATGAATTGGGGGGGAAATGAGAAAAATAACTGCTACACCAACATGAAGACAGTTAGGAAAACTAGTAAAATAAAAGAAATTGGAGAAAACAAGTATAAGAAAGGGGAGAAGTCTCTTAGTACTGTAACTGCTTCAATTTGTTTAGAATAAACCTTTGCAAAACCAAACATTTCTTAATTTTATTTACTTCTTTATTTACAGGACTTCTATGGCTGACTAGCTCATACAAAGACTCTAGTAGGCTCACAAAAATCCATCAAACCTATTTAAAAAATACCCTTCCCCCCATAAACCAGATCAAACATCCTCATAGCTCAATCCCCTTCCTAACCCAATGCTTGGGGGAAGAGCCAGATCTTCACAGCTCTCCAGAAGGCTGAAAGGGGAGTGTTGTCAAGACATCATGACATGATCCCACAAAGTTCTGGTCTTGGTCTTTATTATTTATTTATTTATTTATTTATTCAATTTATTCCCCGCCCATCTCCCATGCAAGGGACTCTGGGCGGGTTATAATAATAAAAAATTTAAAAACTACACAAAATAGAAAATATCTAAAGAATACATCCAATATAAATTAAATAAAATCCAAGATGGATTGGGAACCGTAGTATAGATCATATTGCTACGGGGCCAGCCAACCCCAGGAGGCACTACCGCCTCTGTCGTCCCAGGCCAGGCAGCAGAGCCAGGTCTTAAGGGCCTTCTGAAAGACCAGGAGTGAAGGGGCCAGTCTCACCTCCGGGGGCAAGATGTTCCATAAGGCGGGCGCTATCGCAGAGAAGGCACGCCTCCTGGACCCCGCTAGATGGAATTCTTTTGTTGAGGGGGTCCGAAGCATGCCCTCTCCGCATGCATGGGTGGGGCAGGCCGACGTTATTGGGACGAGACGGTCCCTCAGGTACCCTGGCCCTATGCCATATAGGGCTTTAAAGGTAATCACCAACACCTTGAATTGGACCCGGAAGCAAACTGGCACCCAATGCAGCTCGCGTAGCAGAGGTGTTACATGTGCCGATCTCATGGCACCCATAACTGCTCGCGCCGCCGCATTCTGTACCAGCTGAAGCTTCCGGATACTCTTCAAGGGTAGCCCCATGTAGAGCGCATTACAGTAGTCTATACGGGAGATGACAAGGGCGTGAGTGACTGTTCGTAGGGCCTCCCGATCCAGGAAAGGGCATAACTGGCGCACAACTCGAACTTGTGCAAACGCCCTCCTGGCCACGACTGCCACCTGCTATTCGAGCAGGAGTCGCAAGTCCAGGAGGACCCCCAGATTCTGCACTGGATCCGAGTGAGGTAGTGCAACCCCACCCAGAACCAAGGATGACAACTTCCCAGATCTAGAGGGGCCATCAATCCACAGCCACTCCATCTTACCAGGGCTCAGCTGAAGCCTGTTGTTCCCCATCCAGACCCCCACAGCCTCCAGACACTGAGATAAGGGATTGACCGCATCACCTACTTCACCCGGGATGGAGATGTATAACTGGGTATCATCAGCATATTGGTGATACCTCATCCCGTGGTGACGGATGATCTCGCCCAGTGACTTCATGTAGATGTTGAATAGGAGAGGAGAGAGAACCGACCCCTGCAGCACCCCAAAAGTCAGGGGTCGCGGGTCAGCTCTCTCCTCCCCTATCAACACCAACTGGGAACGGCCCTGGAGGAAGGAGGCGAACCAGCGCAAAACTACGCCACCCACCCCCAACTCCCTGAGCCATCCCAAAAGTATACTGTGGTCGACGGTATCGAAAGCCGCTGAGAGATCTAGGAGAGCCAGGATGGACGCACTCCCTCCATCCCGCTCTCACCAGAGATCATCCATAAGCGCGACCAATGCTGTCTCCGTCCCATATCCTGGCCTGAAACCTGACTGGAAGGGGTCTAGATAATCCGTTTCCTCCAGAATCCTCTGGAGTTGCCACAACACCACCTTCTCAACCACCTTTCCCAAAAAGGGAAGGTGGGAGACTAGGAGAAAATTGCCCAGGATGGTAGGGTCCAGGGATGGCTTCTTGAGGAGGGGGTGCACCAGTGCCTCCTTAAGGGCCGCCGGGAACACCCCCTCACTCACGGACAAATTAATCATTGCCTGGACCCAACCACATGTCACCTCACTAGCTGATTTCACCAGCCAGGAGGGACATGGGTCAAGCTGGCATGTGGTGGCATTCACAGTCCGGAGGATCCTGTCTACTTCATCAGGCGCAACAGGATCAAACTGTTCCCAGATAACATGGTAAGTACGAGCCCCTGGCATCTCTGCAGATCCTGTCTCACTCTTGGGGTCCAACTTGGAATGAATCTGAGCGATTTTGTCCTGCAGATCCTCAGAAAACTCTTCCGATCGGCCCTGTAAGTGGGTCTCCCCCTGCTCCCGACCCAAAAGTGATCTTGTAATTTTAAAAAGGGCCATCAGGCAGCATTCTGCTGATGCAATAAGAGCGGAGAAATATTCACGTTTCGCCACTCTTACCGCCACAAGGTAGGCCTTAACTGCGGCTCTAGATTGTGTTTGGTCAGATCCAGTCTTCGTCTTTCTCCAGCGGCACTCTAGACATCTCTTAACCCTCTTCAAAGCCCTTAACTCTTCCGTAAACCACAGAGAGTGGCGGGCCAAACAGGGCTGGAGAGGTCGCATAGGCGCAATCTTGTCCAGGGCTCTGGCCACAGCCTTATTCCAGGCTGCAGCCAGGACCTCCACTGGACCGTGAAGCAAATCCTCAGGAATAACCGCCAGCTCCTTTTGAAACCTCAGTGGGTCCATCAGTCACCGGGGGCGGACCAATCAAATGGGTCCTGCTTCCCTGCGGAGTGGGGCAGCACAAGAGAGTCTCAGGGTCACCAGGGCGTGGTCTGACCATGACAATGGGGAAAGATGTAACTCTCCCCTCTTCTACAATCAAAACCACAAAGTCTCATGTGATGCGTTGAAGAGTATATTATATATTTTTTCCTCCCATGCATGTTTCTGGACAGCTGGACCATGAGTGTGGGCGCGGATTTAGATTTGGAGAAGGTTGTGCAATAAATAATTGCTTTGTCTCTTCCAAAACATGAGAATCTTTTCCTGGATCTCTCTATCTCTCTCACACGCTGGCAGGGTTTGCACAGATGGGAGACGCTAGCTCGGAAGACGAAATTAAAACCATTACGATGCAGGCAACTCTGTTTAAAAGGGGGGGGGGGCTGTGCTTGAAATCTTTTCTTATGCAGGGGGCTACGTGTTTCCATGTGCTGTGCAAACATCTGCATGGCCATTTGCATCCTATGGGGAACATTCTCCAAACAGAGTGCAAAAGATTAGGAGAAACGCTTGGGCCCCATCAAATGATCCAGGTAGGAAGTATGCCAGCCTCACAAAACAAAAAAAGCTGAGAAAACTTCCCGCTTGTCTCTAGCAATCGTTCCATATTCCTCGTCTTGTCCTAATAAGGGAGGGGAAAAAAACTATTTAGAGTGGGAAATAACCATCCCTCTTTTTCATTAATTCCTTCTCGCAAAACTAAACAATCTCTTTGCTGCTATGGTTTTAATTCTATTTTTTTTCCAGTTTCCAGGGGATATAAGGTCTCTTAATGCACCTATTCCATTTTGAGGAAGGGCACTGAAAACAAGCACACACCTGCACAATGGTGCCCCGTGGCAAACATTTCTTTAGTTTTCTGTGCAATTTTGGCTGTGGGACCTCAGTGGGTCTTGAAAAAAGGGCCTGGGATTTACAGAAGGCCATAAACCCCGGTTGGCTTATCCTGTTTCAGCTAGTGGTGTCCCTTTCTCTATAAAGATATAGATATAACTGTAGATTAGTAATACAGTGTGTGGGATATTGAGAGCCAGTTTGGTGTAGTAGTTAAAGCAACGGGCTAGAAATCATGAGGCCGTCAGTTGTAGTCCTGCCTTAGGCACAAAGTAGGCTGACCATACATCCTGTTTTGAATGGGAGAGTCCCTTTTTTTTAGCATTTTTCAACTGTCCCATCGTTTTCATAAAAATCTCAATTTTTTAAACCCAGCAGGAATGGTGCGGAAGGAGGATCTGAGCCAGAGCTGCCAATTGGAGGCAGCCCGGAAGAGGAAGCCCTCCCGCCTATCAGTGCATGGCAAAGGAGGGTGGAGAGGCAGAGAGGAGGGCAATTGGTTAGGCGGGAGCCAATCGTGCGGACCAGGGGGTGGGGTTGGCAGGTGGGAGCCAATCACATGTGCTGGGGGGCGAGGTTTGCAGGCGGGAGCCAATCGTGCAGACCGGGAGGCATGGTTTGAAGGCAGGAGACAATCACGTGGACCGGGGGATGGGGACCCCTGTCTTTTTCATGAATACGGAATATTACATACGACCCCGTCCCATTTTGCCATCCCAATGTCCCGTTTTTGCCTCAAGGAAATATGGTCAGCCTATCCCTTGTTAGTTTCAAAACAACCATTTTCTCACTCCAGGTTTTCCCCCCTCCCAGCTTGTTAAGGTTTTTTTTTCCCAAATTTTATTAAGATTTTAAATATACGTAGTTAAAAGTTAGAAATGAAAAAGAAATAGGAATACAAATCAAAGAAGAGAAAAAGTGTACAAAAGTAAAGAAAAAAAAGATAAAGATATGTAATAATGGCTGGGAATCTCTCCCCCATTCCCAGATTCTGTCCTGCATTCCCAATCAGGACACATCGTGCTGCAGTGCAATGAAGGCTCAGTCACTATGTTCTACTCTGCACTGGGCTACATGGGCTTTCTGGCTGCCATCTGCTTCTTGGAGGCTTTCCTTGCACGAAAGCTGCCAGGATGCTTCAACAAAGCCAAGTGGATCACCTTCAGCATGTTGGTTTTCTGCACCATTTGGATCTCCTTTGTCCCCACCTATTTGAGCAACAAAGGGAAATATATGATGGCTGTGCAGATCTTCTAGATCCCGGCCTCCAGCCTGGCCTTACTGGGCTACATCTTTATATCTAAATGCTACATCATTATCCTGAAACCAGATGGCTTCCTTCAGATTTATCAGAAATTTTCTGAGGGCGTTTTTGTACTTCTGGATTGTCTAGCAGGAATGATGGAAGCCACTGAACTAGATATATCCTTCACTTTTCAACTTCAATGATAAAAGGGACAGCAATCGTAAATCCTTATCTTAAAATGTTCTATTCTATAAGATGTTTGAAGATTTAAATTTAAAATACTTTGGATAAGCAAAAATTAATGGCATTATATCGGAAAAACTCATGTACTGCAGAGATAAGGCCCAAATCTAATCTGAAAATGTATCCAACGTGTGGTACACAGATTTCAAAACAACCCTGCAGTTCATACAACAGGCAGAACACTTTCAGCACTTTCATGAATATGTATGAGAATATGTAAGCCTCAGGATTTTGATACGACACAATTCTGATACAATTAAGCAACATGGATTTCATTGTGTTTGAGGATCTTATAAAACCTGTAATTTAAAAATACATTGCTTTTTGAAGATTTGTCCTCTAGTCCTAAATGTATCTTCAGTGTGAACCTGAGTAATGAATAGTTCAGCTGCCTTCAAAAGCTTTTAAAAAGTTCTTAGTCATGTTTTTTGGGGGAAAATCATTAATTTTTTTTTGGATGTGACCCACCTATACATCCCTGAGTAATAAAAAATATTTGATTATATTAAATTGTCATTCATAACACGAAGAAAGGATTCCTGGGCCATAGATTGGAAAACTGAAGACTATCCCAAGTGGAAGGGTGGTAGAAACAAAAGATTATTTTTTATGCAGGTGAAAACATTTTGTGATTAACATTCTTAGGCTCTTCTGGATTTTACAGGGTGAATTTAGTAACTATTGGGTAACAATTGAACATTTCTGATGAATAAACAACTGGGGAAAAAGTAAATCAGTTTTAATCATCATGCACCTCAAACAAGCACATTTTAAATGATAATTGAATCTTGGCTGAATGAGTCTTGCCATGCCTGACATTTTGCTAATTTTTTTAAAAAAATGGAACAAAATGGACATTTATATTAAAATGATGGGATGGTCAAGAAATGTGAGAAAAACAGTACTGTCCCAGTTAAAACGGTATGTACGGTCAGCCTACATTAAAGTCGCGGTTTATTTTTTAGGCCTTGGCAGCAACTTGCATTTTTTATCCTTCTTTTATGGCACATAATCAATTAAGGGAGAAAAGCAAAACTTACAGGGCACAAAAAGGGTTTTCTTGGTTCAGGTAGGTTACGAAGCCCAAAGGGAGACACCGGACAGAGCTGAGGGAGGGACAGAAAGCATCCTGCTGGGGAAGAAGTCAAGGGAGAATGTGCACCCCCAACGCTAAAGGGAAAGCACCATCTTTCCTTCCGCCTCTTTCTCCAAACCTGAGAGCAACAGAACATTTCCAGACATTATTGCTGTGGCCTAAGAAGGTCAACTGAGGCTGACTGCACAGGTCAACCTCTGCCACATTATGTTAACTACATTATGTTAACTCTTATAACAAAACACACACATACACCCCACTTTATATTCAAAAACATCACAACAATGTCCACGGAATTTCCATCAAACCTTAACCTCATAAACATAAACATTGCTATATCTTCTCCATATTTTAAAGCAGATGATTTTGTAACAGGGGCTCTGAAGGATCATCCAGATGGTATATCTCTTCGTGGATGTAGCTATTCTGGGGTATCTGACCTGCATTTAGGAAGATGACCTCATCCACATCAAGATGGAGTTCCCCCAACTAGTTAATAAGGGTTCGGTTGATTTAGTGTGCAGTATTATCACCTTGAATGTTTAACATATTTATTTATTTATAGTGATATTTATACCCCGCCTATCCCCTCCCTAGTGGAGGACTCTAGGCAGATTACAATCATATATATATAGTTCAATTATACACCAATTTCAAATATACAATTCACCGTGTGTGAAGGGAGGGGGGTGAGGGAACCGACTCTACTAGGCTTCCAGACTACAATTCCCAGGATGCCTTGAGCCAGCTGCAGACGTCCTGTAGCTGTCACATCCGGGTCCGTCGTCACCACTGCATTTGATCTTCCTCCGATCCTCTGATCCTTTCCTCCGGTGGAGCACACTCCCTGACAGGACGCCAGCAAATTAGCCCACTTAAGGTGGTACCCATTTATCTACTTGCTAGGCTTTCGAACTGCTGGGTTGACAATATTACAATCTTTAGCATCTCAAGATTGAGTTTCTTAAGTAAAGGGCAGTCAAACTTTCCTGAATTCTTCCCTCTTGACTCTTAAACTGGAATTGTGTCTCTGAGGGAGAAATATTTTCTCCAGCTGCACCTCTATGTTGCTACAATGATTCCCAATTCTCCTTCCAATTATCAAACCATGGTGAGAGTTACAATGCTTAAGGGATTTCATCACCATCACCACAGGCCATTTTTTAAACCACTGTGACAAACACTTGCTCACTCCTCATATCTAAAACCTGAACTTCTGGTCCATAATTACCTCCTACACAGCTGAGAGCAGATCGTGCTACTGATTGAAGCAGCGATGACGCCATTCTGAAATTACTGGTTGAGGTTTCCAGATTTGGTGCCAAGCTGGACCAGGTTCAATAAAGAGCAATTCTTCAGTGCAGTCATACTGTTGGTTAGTAGTTTTTCCTCCTCATTAGCCAAGCTGGGGACCACGGAAGAGCTGTCTTTGCCTGAAAGAGTATTATAGCAAATAGCACCATCATGGCATCTCGAGTGCTGCTGTTCCTGTTTCTGCTGGTGACCCATTTTCCCTGTGAGCCTCTGTTGAAGAAATGTCCATTCAATATGAAAATCGAAAGAAGAAAGTTTAATTACTACAAGCCAGGAGACTACCTGATTGGTGGAATCATATCTACAGCTAATGCTGCATTTCTTCATAATGAGTTCTTCAAGCCTCCAATACGTATCGTTATAGGGTAATTATTGACATGTATGTGCCTCTAGTGATTGATTTTTCCCTCTCCAAAGTCTTTTCAGTAGCGAATGATTCCCATTTCCCAATTCCTGGCCTTTTTCAAGCAGCCTATTCTTCTTCCTCCAGATTTTCTTTAAATAAAAGGTATTTTGGATTTTTTAAAACCTGAAGTGTGTCTTTTGAGTTCTCCATCAAGGAATAGCATCAATACCAGGTGCTCCAAAACTTTTAAAAGTAACACCTTTATTTTTCAGTCAAGGAGAAAGGTCTCTTGTGCATGCAATGTGCTACAGTTATGACAGAGAAATAACCCTCTGATTAGGAAGAAGATATTGCTGAACTCAATTCATAGAAACACCCAGGAAAGAGGATTTGTCATATATGCAGAATAAAGTTAAAGAAATCTTCCGGCAACTGAAAGAATAAATTTGGCCAAAATAATCTCCTTTTCTTCCCCGGGTAGAATCCAGAGTGAGAAAGTACCATATAATATAGGGTATCAATATCATTAATTCATTGGGCATTTCTATACTTCTACTGATGTTCTTCAAGAATTATACACTAATAAAAATATTTAACATAATAGCATTTTATTCTGTGGGAAAGAAGAGACTGTAATCTCAGGTCACCTATCCACAGCTATCTCGTCAAAGTGGAAAAAAGTAAATAATTAAACAAAAGAATATACAGTAAAAATGGAAATATTAAGTAAATTATTAGATTATAATCAGAATAAAAGAGAACTTGTAGAAACTTTTCTGCCTGGTATGTAGTTATTTTTTTATTATTACTACCATAATAGTAAAGATTCATATATCATCATAAGAATATATTTGTTCCTTTGGGAATAGTTGGTTTTATACAAGTTTATTTTGTACAAATGTAAGCAGTTACTCAGACACTTTTCCACCTGATGTTAGTTTGGCTATAAGAGTTCTTCTCCATTTTATCCCCCCAAGTCATAACGGAGACTAAGAATCAGATCGAGTATTTGGGGTAAGGTTAACTTTGACACTGACCTGCCAAGCTTTTCTTCTGCTCCTTGTTTTGGAAGGAAGCTCCCTTTGGTACACATGGAATTTTATATCTAATAGGAATATCTAGAAAACTCTATCACCTGGAAAGGCCTTATAGACAAATAATGCAGGAATTTGCTATTTCTTAATAGTGCAATGAGTGCCTGACAATATTTCCTGCATTTCAAAGAAACAAATGTGAGCTCTGGTCCATTTTTATGAGATCAACCAGATTAGTTTGCACATTTATATGGTGGTCTCTTGCATCCTCATTCTATTGATGTTTCAGGCTGCGGGACATTCACAAGTGTAGTCCGAAGTCAGAACTTTAATTCATCAGTGCCAGATGTCTTTAAAGTAAAAGCTGCATGCAATACCACCTAACTTTATAAACTGAAGAGGATAACCTGTTGATATCCCTTCCATTGTAGTGTCGACACTCTGAGCTTCAGCCACATCTTGCCTTTCTTGTTTGCCATTAATGAGATCAATTCGAGTCCTAGGCTGCTCCACAATATCTCCCTGGGCTACAGCATCTATGAGAACTTTTACAACCCCTTAATGACATATGAGGCCATGATGGACTTTCTGTATATGGGGCAGGAGAACACCCCAAACTACAGTTGTGGAAGAAGAAAAAATATCCTGGCCCTTCTTGAAGGGACTGATTCCGAGCTCTTTCATCACATTTCAACCATGCTGAGAATCTACAAAATCCCACAGGTATGAATATAAATAGAAGCAAAGTCCATTTTGGAAATTCTCCAGATGAGTGCAGAAGGTGTCACTCTTAGATAGTACCAAACAAAGTTGGAGTCAGATGGTAGATCATCAGAGACCTGAAATAGCTTTATTTCTCTTCTATTGCCTTGGTGTTTCTGATGTTGGTACACAACATGGATTTGGAAACAATTCACTTTCTTCATTTTTGTTCAGAAAAGAAATGGATGGAGAAACTTCAAGGCCCACAAACGCTTGCCATAAAATAATGGTATGTGGTCTCTTTCCAGAATGATTCAATATTATTCTGCTCACATTTTTAGATGACAGTGAGAATTGGGCATATCAGGAGAAATAAAAAATGTCAGTGGAATGTATTCTCGAAGGCTTTCACGGCCGGAGTTCAATGGCTGTTGTGGGTTCCTTCCACAAGTTCCTTCCAGAACACGGCCACACAGCCTGGAAGACCCACAACAGTCAGTGGAATGCATTCAGAATGGGGTCTCTAAGAAATACGTATAATAAGAGAGGATCCAGAATGTATGGGTGCAAAATGGGTGTAGACTGAATTCTAACCTGAGTGATACAAAATAGGTGGCTTTCATGGATAGGATGAATGAGGACTGGAGGATCTTAAGGAAGAATCCTTCACAGGTCAAAAGAAAGAGGAAGACCAAGAAAGTGGTGGCTGGATGCAATTCCTGAGTGGATGAAGAGCAAGAGGGGAGAACTAATCACACAGTATGACACCATGTATGGAGAAAGTGGATTGAAGGAACATTTCCAAGAGTACAGGCATTGAGATGATAAGGGAGAAGGCACTTTAATGTCCTTTGTGATGGAGTCTTGAAGGGTAATAAAAGATCTCCAAGCAGCTAACAACAATCTTGCAGAGTAAAAGCGTGAACCAGCAATGAACTTGCACTTTAAGCTTAATTACGTTCAGAAATAAATCCAGTCTTCACACATTAGTTTTTGTTTATTCGTTCAGTCGCTTCCGACTCTTCGTGACTTCATGGACCAGCCCACGCCAGAGCTTCCTGTCGGCCGTCACCATCCCCAGCTCCCCCACAGTTGTGTCCGTCATCTCCAGAATATCATCCATCCATCTTGCCCTTGGTCGGTCCCTCTTTCTTTTGCCTTCCACTTTCCCTAGCATCAGCTTCTTCTCCAGGGTATCCTGTCTTCTCATTATGTGGCCAAAGTACTTCAGTTTTGCCTTTAATATCATTCCCTCAAGTGAGCAGTCTGGCTTTATTTCCTGCAGTATGGACTGGTTTGATCTTCTTGCAGTCCAAGGCACTCTCAGAATTTTCCCCAACACCACAGTTCAAAAGCATCTATCTTCCTTCGCTCAGCCTTCCTTATGGTCCAGCTCTCGCAGCCATAGGATACTATGGGGAATACCATTGCTTTAACTATGTGGACCTTTGTTGTCAGTGTGATGTCTCTGCTCTTAACTATTTTATCAAGATTTGCCATTGCTCTCCTCCCAAGAAGTAGACGTCTTCTGATTTCCTGGCTGCAATCAGCATCTGCAGTAATCTTTGCGCCTAGAAATACAAAGTCTGTCACTGCCTCCACTTTTTCTCCATCTATTTGCCAGTTATCAATCAAGCTGGTTGCCATAATCTTGGTTTTTTTGAGGTTTAACTGCAACCAAGCTTCTGCACTTTCTTCTTTCACCTTCGTCATAAAGCTCCTCAACTCCTCCTCGCTTTCAGCCATCAAAGTGGTATCATGTGCATATCTAAGATTGTTAATGTTTCTTCCAGCGATTATAACTCCAGCCTTGGATTCCTCAAGCCCAGCACGTCGCATGATGTGTTCTGCGTACAGGTTGAATAGGTAGGGTGAGAGTATGCAGCCCTGCCATACTCCTTTCCCAATCTTAAACCAGTCCGTTATTTCGTGCCCTGTTCTTACCATTGCTACTTGGTCGTTATACAGATTCCTGAGGAGGCAGACAAGATTTTTTATTTATTTATTTATTGTGGTATTTATATAGGGGCGTGGTGGCTCAGCGGGTAAGACGACAGGCTTGTTGATCGGAAGATTGCAAGTTCGGAGGTTCGAATCCCTAGCCCTGCGTGCAGAGTGAGCTCCTGCACTAGCTCCAGCTCTTGCCAACCTAGCAATTCGAAAGCATGCAAATGCAAGTAGATTAATAGGTACCACTTCGGTGGGTAGGTAACAGCGTTCCGTGCGTGTCATGCGGCCACATGACCGTGGAAGCGTCTTCGGACAACGCTGGCTCTTTGGCTAACAAACGGAGATGAGCACCGGCCCCTAGAGTCGGACACGACTGCACAAATGTGCGGGGGGTACCTTTACCTTTTTTTTATCCCCTCCCTAATGGAGGACTCTAGGCGGCTTACAAGCATATATATACATTAATTATACAATTTTTACAATTCACCATTTTCACCGCGCATGAGGGGAGGGGGTAAGGGAACTGACCCTTCCAGGCTCTGGATTACAATTCCCAGGATGCCTTGAGCCGGCTGCTGACATCCTGTAGCTGTTGCATCTGGGTCCGTCGTCACCGCCGCCATCCGATCTTCCTCCGATTCTTTCCTCCGGTGGTGCCGACTTCCCGACAGGATGCCAGCAAATTAGCCAACTTAAGGTGGTACCCATTTATCTACTTGCAAAGCTTTCGAATCTGTTGGGTTGAGAGGAGCTGGGACTAGCAACGAGAGCTCACCTCATTTCACAGGGTTCGATGACTTGGTATCCCCATACCACCAAGAACTTGCCACAATTTGTTATGATCCACACAGTCAAAGGCTTTAGAATAGTCAATAAAACAAAGATAGATGTTTTTCTGAAACTCCCTGGCTTTCTCCATTATCCAGCGGATATTGGCAATTTGGTCTCTAGTTCCTCTGCCTTTTCTAAACCCAGCTTGTACATCTGGCAATTCTTGCTCCATGAATTGCTGGAGTCTACCTTGCAAGATCTTGAGCATTACCTTACTGGCATGTGAAATAAGTGCCACAGTTCGATAGTTTGAACATTCTTTAGTGCTTCCCTTTTTAGGTATGGGGATATCAGTTGATTTTTTCCAATCTGATGGCCATTCTTGTGTTTTCCAAATTTGCTGGCATATGGCATGCATCACCTTGACAGCATCATCTTGCAAGATTTTAAACAGTTCAGCTGGGATACCATCATCTCCTGCTGCCTTGTTATTAGCAATGCTTCTTAAGGCCCATTCAACCTCACTCTTCAGGATGTCTGGCTCTAACTCACTGACCACACCGTCAAAGCTATCTCCAATATTATTATCCTTCCTATACAGATCTTCCGTATATTCTTGCCACCTTTTCTTGATCTCTTCCGATGTTTCTAATTTTCTGGAAGAGGTCTCTTGTCCTTCCTATTCTATTGTCTTCTTCCACTTCCGCACATTGCTTGTTTAAAAATAATTCCTTATCTCTTCTGGCTAACCTCTGGAATTTTGCATTTAATTGGGCATATCTCCCCCTATCACTGTTGCCTTTTGCTTTCCTTCTTTCTTGGGCTACTTCCAGTGTTTCAGCAGACAGCCATCTTGCCTTCTTGGTTTTCTTTTTCTTTGGGACGTTTTTTGTTGCCGCCTCCTGAACAATGTTGCGAACTTCTGTCCATAGTTCTTCTGGGACCCTATCTACTAAATCTAGTCCCTTAAATCTATTCTTCACCTCCACTGCATATTCCTTAGGAATATTAGTGAGCTCATATCTAACTGATCTGTGGGTCTTCCCTATTCTCTTTAGTCTGATTCTAAATTTTGCAATAAGAAGTTCATGATCTGAACTACAGTCAGCTCCAGGTCTTGTTTTTACCGACTGTATAGATGTCCGCCACCTTTGGCTGCAAAGGATGTAGTCAATCTGATTTCGGTGTCGACCATCTGGTGAAGTCCATGTATAAAGTCATCTTTTAGGTTGTTGGAAGAGAGTGTTTGTTATGCACAGTGAGTTGTCTTGGCAAAATTCTATCAGCCTATGTCCTGCTTCATTTTGTTCTCCCAGACCATGCTTGCCTGTAATTCCAGGTGTCGTCTGACTACCCACCTTAGCATTCCAGTCTCCTGTAATGAAAATAACATCTCTTTTTGGTGTATTATCCAGTAGGGGCTGCAGATCCTCATAGGACTAATCTACTTCTGCTTCTTCAGCATCTGTGGTTGGGGCGTATATTTGGATCACTGTGATGTTAAATGGCTTACCCTGAATTCTAATTGAGATAATTCTATCGTTTTTTGGATTGTATCCAAGCACTGCTTTAGCCACTTTATTATTAATTATGAAGGCTACTCCATTTCTTCTGTGGTCCTCTTGTCCACAGTAGTAGATCTGGTGGTCATCTGATGTGAAGTGGCCCATTCCAGTCCATTTCAGTTCACTGACACCTAAAATGTCTATATTTAATCTTGACATCTCACCAATAACCACATCCAATTTGCCCTGGCTCATAGCTCTTACATTCCAGTTTCCTATGGTGTGTTGATCTTTAGAACATCGGATTCGTCGTTCACCACCAGCACCGTCGGCCGCTAGCCGTCCTTTCGGCTTTGAGCTAGCTGCGTCATCACATCTGGGGCTAGTTGAACGTATCCTCTTTTCCTCCCCAGTAGCATTTTGACCATCTTCCAACCTGGGAGTCCCATCTTCCGATGGTATACCGACATATCTCTGCTTGTACTGATCCATTTAGTTTTCACGGCAAGAATACTGGGGTGGGTTGCCATTACCTTCCCCAGGGATCGTATTTAGTCACATTAGTTAGATGAAGATAAAATAGATATAGCTTACATTTATTCAGTAGATCTGGATACAAGTAGATTCATGGTAGATCTGCGTGTAAGTGAAATGTAATGGACGAGAGATGCATTGTGCAGCCCTTCTGCTTTCAGGTGTGACCAAAGTGTAACAGAGGTTGTTAATCCCCCAAACTCAAGAAGAAGAAGGAAGTGGAATTTAGGTGACCCATGTGACATCCCAAAAGCATAATAGAGATTTGTTTACTAGAAAAGTCCCCCCTTATGCATATGAGACAATGCTGAGTTCACCCCTGATGGTTCCAACACCCCTTCTCAAGTTAGCATGTCTCAGAGTCCACAAGGTTCAATTTCTTCCGCAGTTCTTTGTAACTGTTCCTTGGAAATGTCCTTGTGGGACAATAATCTAGTCCGACTGTTCCTTGCTCTTGCAAGAATCTTACTGCATGATACTTAACATCAATGTGTTTAGTTCTTCCATTAATCTTTTCTGACTGTGAGAGCCTAATACAACTTTGGTTGTCTTTGTAGACCTGAATAGGGGAAGATTCCTCTATCCCCATGTCTTCAAGTAGTAGCTTGAGCCATGAAACCTCTTTGCATGTTTCTGCTGCTGACACATACTCTGCCTAGTGGATGAATGTGCAACTGTATCTTGCTTACAACTTCCCCAGCTTACTGCCCAACCCCATAGAAAAATACATGCCCACTAGTGGATTCATGGTCAGTAACGTTTTCTGCCCAATCTGCATCTGTAAACACCACTAGTTTAGGATTGTCTGTGGCTGGTAGCTTTAGTTTTAGGTGTGTAGTGCCCTTTAGGTACCTTCCCACCCACTTAACACCAGTCTAGTCTCTCTGTGTGGGTCTGCTACTCTTTCTACATAGAAAGTTTACTGCAGCTGCTATGTTTGGCCTAGTGGTAGTGGCTAGATACAGTAGCTTACCTATGGCACTTTTATAGCCGTTGTTCTCTGATAAGAGTTCAGTAGTTTCCTGTTGCTTGTTGAAACCTGTTTCCATTGGTGTTGGTATAGGATTGGCACTTGGCAGTCCTAAGCTTTCCAACAGTTCTAGGATCTTTTGCTTCTGTCTTAGAACAAAGCTTCCATCTTCTTTCTTTTCAATCTGTATACCCAAGTAGTAGCTGGGATTTCCCAGATGCTTGATGTCTACTTCTTTGTTCAGGTTGGACACGGTTTAATCAAAGTCTCTTTTGTTATTATGGCAAATCATCAAATCATCCAAATAACTAAAACGTATACCTCTCTGCCATTTCTGCATTTTGGGTAGAGACAGGGATCAGCTTTGCCTTGAACAAAGCCTTGCTTAAGAAGTACTTGGTTCAACTTCTTATTCCATGCTCTTGCTGGTTGCTTCAGGCCATAAATCCACTTCTGAAGTTTGCAAACTAGCTGCTGTGTCTTGGGATCGGCGAAGCCTGGAGATTGCAGCATGTACAGTTCTTCCTGTATCTCTCCATGTAGAAATGCAGTTTTTACATCTAGGTGCTCAACACTCATGTTCCTGGAAGCTGCTAGACTCAGGAGCATTCTGACTGTGGTATGTTGTACAACAGGAGGAAAACATTCATCGTAATCAAGTCCATATTTTTGTGAATAGATTTTGCGGCTAGTCTATCTTTATATCTTTGCACTTCTCCATTTTCATCTTGTTTGGCTTTGAAAACCCATTTGCATCCTATGGCTTTCTTACCTGTTGGTAGTTTTGTCAAAGTCCATGTTTTGTTCTTCTGTAGAGCTTCTAGCTCTTTTTGTGCTGCTTTCTTCCACTTGCTTGCTTCATCTGGTGGCATTTGCTGCACTTTGTTCCACGATGCAGGTTCTTTCAGTAATGATGATCTTCTTAGGTAGGTGAGTCTCTCGGCTGGAACTCCTTTGTTGGGTCATGATGAGCGTCTTAGAGCAGGTTCAGGAGTGGCACTTGGTGGTTCAACCCCTTCTGCATCCTTGGCCTTGTCATCTGACTCTGGTGGAATTTCTGTCTGGGCTTATATCTCCCTCTGGTCAGTGTGGTGGTTGTGTCTTCAGATATTGGGCTAAACATCTCAAGCTGGTAACTGCTGCTGTTGGTTTCTGGGCAGTCATTATCAGCATGATTATGGTAGCCTTTCTTGCGTTCATCGAAGTACACCACTCTGCACGTACTTACTTTTCCTGTCTTCAGGTTCAGGATTCTGTATCCCTTGCTTCCTGGAGCAAAGTTGATCATGATGCCTTCTTCAGCTCTGTGGTATACTTTGGATCTCTTTTCTTTTGGTATGTTTGCATAAGCTTTGGATCCAAACACTCTTAGATGCTTTATGCTTTTTTTGTGTTCATGCTATAGCTCAAAAGGTGTTACCTCGTTGGCTTTGGTTGGCAGTCTATTCTGTAAGTATGCAGCTGTTAAAACAGCATCTGCCCAGTATTTGTCAGGCAGATTTGCTTCTAAAAGCATACATCTTACCATATCCATTAGTGAGCGATTTTTCCTTTCTGCAACTCCGTTTTATTATGGCGTGTATGGAGTTGTTAGTCTGTGTTCTATGCCTACCTGTGTTAGGTATATTTGCATGGTTTGTGAAATGAACCCACCTCCTAGATCGCTCTGAAGGGTTTGAGGGGTTCCGTTGACCTTGTTGGTCACCATGGCTACATATCCTTTCAGCATATCTGCTGTTTGGGATTTCTCCTTCAATAGGAAGGTCACACAATATCTGGAAATATCATCTATAAAGCATAAAACATATTTATTTCCACCCGCTGATGCTTGAAGAGGTCCACACAAATCAGTGTGGATAAGTTCGAGTGGCTTAGTTGCCCGCCTTTCCCTTTGTTTGTGTATGGCTGGTCTTGTTGCTTTTCCTTTGATGTATATCACACATTTTGGTTGGCATTTATCATGGTTGAATATTTCAAAATCTCTTACCAAGCCTTCAGTTTTCATTCTTAGAATTGCGTTAAAATCATGGTGCGTAAAACACCTGTGCCAGGTGGTGGTGCTGTCGTCCTCCTTTTGCTGCTGATAGGCAAGGCTGACATATGGTGGCAGTTGTTCGCAGTTCACCTGGTAAATGCCACCCTTTTGAAAACCTGTAACATAAATCATTTCTCCACTGGTGACTTTACATTGTCCATTAGCATTAAAAATCATATCAAAACTTTTGTTGTTCAATGTAGAGTTACTTAGTAAATTGGCTTCTAAGCCTGACACTTAGTAAACATCTGTTCCCGTAAGATCTTTGTATTCACTTCCACTGATGCATCACAATGGCACACTTTGTTTTCCTTGAATCATTAGCAAACTGCTAATGTTATGCTTCCTTCTGTGGTTTCACTTAGCCCACAAAAGTCATGTTTATACCCACATAGATGCCTGCTTGCCCCTCAATCAATTACTCATCATCTAGGAATTTCATTGTTATCAGCTCTATAAGCAGTGTGTAAAGCGTTCTCATGCTTAAAATTTTTCTCTCGAAAAAAATTCTTGTCTTTATTTCTGCAGAATCTTGCAATATGACCTGGCCTCTTACATGAATTACAGACAATGACCTTTTTAGGCTTTTGATGAGTCACTAATTGCTCTAGCTCAAGTTTACCCTTTGTTGCTAGCTTACAAATGTCTCTGCTGGGCACTGTATTGTTATGCAAATTTTCTTGCCTCTGACATTCCAATATAATGGCTCCTAGAAGCTGAGAAAAAATCTTGCCTTCTAAATTCAAACGAGCAATGAATGAAAAAATCTATTTGGTAACGTGCTTATCAAAAAAGACATCTTAGGTTTTTCATTCATGAGATTCTGAACTTTGCTCAGCTGATCAAAGATTACCTGTATCCTGATCAGGTGGTTGTTTACATTTCCACTGTCTTCCAAATTACATGCATTCAGTTTTCGCAACAAAGAAATCACTTTCTGATCATCAGCTTCTAAATATATAAGGGGCATAAATTCTCAATCATTTCCTTAGAAGTAGAAATATTTTTAATATCTGCTAATCTGTGATATGGAAGAGATCTAGCAATGAGAAGTTTAGCTCTCTTATACTTTTTCTTCCACTGTCTTTTGGCTTCCACCCCATCCTCTGGTTTAGGTTCAGGTAAATACAGAGCATCAAAACAATCTTCAGAATCTAGCTCCATCCTCAATCTGAATAGCCATGCTGAGTAATGATCCTCAGTCAATCTTGGCAAAGGGAAAGGGAGCGCCTTCCTCTTTCTCCATTGTTTAGAGAGAAAGAAAAAATTTCTGATCTTAGCTTTTTAAATCTGCTAGTGGCTTCCCTTTTTGTGGCTGTGAGACCAACAAAAAAAAAACTTTTAAAGAGATCAGTACTGCACTGGTTTATACTGGTCTTGTACTGGGCCCATAACCCTTGATGGAGTCTTGAAGGGTAATAAAAGAACTCCAAGAGCTAACAACAATCTTGCAGAGTATAAGCATGAACCAGCAGGGAACTTGCACTTTAAGCTTAATTATGTTCAGAAATAAATTCAGTCTTCAGACATTAGTTAGTTGAAGAAAAATAGAGATAGCTTACATTTATTCAGTAGATCTGGATAAAAGTAGATTCATGGTAGATCTGCGTGCAAGCTAGATGTAATGGACGAGAGATGCATTGTGCAGCCCTCCCGCTTGGAGGTGTGCCCAAAGAGTAATGGAGGTTGTTAATCCCACAAACTCAAGAAGAAGGAGGAAGTGGAAATCAGGTGACCCATTTGACATCCCACAAGCATAATAGAGATGTGTTTACTAGAAAATACTTCCCTTATGCTTATGAGACAATGCTGACTTGACCCCTGATGATTCCTACACTTTGAAGCACAAAGGAGGTCATCATTAACTTGCTCTATCCCCAAAGCTGATCTCCATTCTGCTTGGACATGAGACTGGTGCTCTCCCAACAGTTTAGTGAAAAGAATGTTGAGGTGGAGAGATAGGTAGATTTCCCTGCCAGCAAACAAAATCTTCAATCTGTCTCCCTAGGATGAGATGTGGCTGGCATTAGAGGAGAAGATGAGTTTCAACATATGGCTAGACCACAGGGTTTAGATATATAGTGTTTCAGAAAGTAATTGGATTGGGAGAATTCCCAAGAGGTTAGGAAACTGTGCTCACCCCTACTTTCCCATGAAATCCTTATTCACCACCTGGAAAAATTTGCAGCTCCTGATCTATTGTGTGCTGAAAACTACAGGTGATACGTATAGTAAGTAGGGGCTCCTACAGGGACCAAAAGCTCTCCACTGAGCTCCATGTGCATCACCCCATACTAACTTGTGTGCGTAGGGGGTGTTGCTCAGTGGTAACCATGGGCATCAGCCACAAGGAGAACAGGGGTTTCCTAGTCAGTGACAACATGAACAGAGACAACAGAAGCAGGAAAGAGATCAGCAGTGGAGATGGAACCTTTCATGCAGCTATTGCTTTCTGGAAACCTTAGCTCAGTAGGTATGAAAAGCTCATAGATTTAAGCATCTGAATATTATCGCTAAAAGTGAGACAGACCAGCAATCTTTTCTCTTTTTTGTTAGATCAACTATGGTGTAATCAGCCACATTCCTGTGCATAAACAGCATTTTCCTTTTTTCTACCGGCTGAGTCCAAAACAAGAACCTCCTTACTTGGCAATTGTCAAGCTGCTCCTGCATTTCCGATGGACATGGATCGGCCTCATTGCTCCAGATAATGAAAACGGGGAAAGGTTCAGAAGAACCTTTGTTCCAGTAGCCGTAAAGAGAGGAGTTTGCATTGCCTTCTCAGATAGCATCTTTACACAAAATATGGGGAAATATATTCAAGGCAAAGAAGAAAAGGAAAAAGAGTACCTGCTTCTCTATTTCAGCAACCTTCAAGTAAAAGTAATTGTTTGTCAATTAGACTTTCAGGCCACAATACTTCTAGTGGCACTTATAAAACACTTCGAAAGGAATGTGTTATTTGAGGGTAAAGTGTGGCTAACAGCAGCTTTGCCAGACTTTAGTGTGAGAGTGTTTTACCAACTCCTTGATCTCCAGCATCAACATCTTTTGTTATCCTTCTTAACTCAGGCAAAAAAAAGGACGCAATATTATGATCTTGATTCATATTACTCTGCTATCCAGCAATATGGGAAGGCAGCATTCCAGTGTTCCTCTTCAAGTCCTGTGTTGTCCAGGAAAGCTTGGAAAATATGCCTAGAAAAAGAGAACTGGGAATTCCCACCCCAGGATATGGTTGCAAGAATCCTGTCTGAGGATGCCTCTAGTATTTCCACAGCAATTCAGGCCATGTCCTGGGTCCTCAATGCTGCCTCTTCTGCCCGACTGAGTAGGAGGAGGATCCGGGTTGGAGACCATCGGACACCACAGATGGTACAGCCATGGCAGGTGAGACTTCTCCTTCGAGGTTCCATCGATACTCCAATTCAATTCCTCAGTGTTAAATTCAGTGTAGGCAGGGCTGGCAGGGTGAGGGTTAAGATGTTTTGTAAAGCAGGTGCCCTCTTGTAGTCTTTGTTCTCATCAGATGAGGAGGTTTGAGGAAAGAAAGTGAGATTCTGTTGCTGAATCTTCCAAAATGGAACTATCTCTACTTCTTTGGGATCCTGTATAATAAAAGTGATACCTCTATTGTGACAGTCTGTAGCTTGAATCATGTCAACTGGATTTCTATTTTCTCAGTGGAAACGTTTCGCTCCTTATCCAAGAAGCTTCTTCAGTCTGAGCAAAGTTAGTAAGGGAATCCTTAAATATGTTTCTAGGGTGGCTGTGTGACCTTGCACCTGGGGCTAGGTCATGGTTATTTGAGATGTTTATCAAATTGTGGCAAGTTCTTGGTGGTATGGGGATACCAAGTCATCTTGTCTGCCTCCTGAGGAATCTGTATAACGACCAAGTAGCAACGGTAAGAACAGAGCACGGAACAACGGACTGGTTTAAGATTGGGAAAGGAGTACGGCAGGGTTGTATACTCTCACCCTACCTATTCAAACTGTACGCAGAACACATCATGCGACATGCTGGGCTTGATGAATCCAAGGCTGGAGTTAAAATCGCTGGAAGAAACATTAACAATCTCAGATATGCAGATGATACCACTTTGATGGCTGAAAGCGAGGAGTTGAGGAGCCTTATGACGAAGGTGAAAGAAGAAAGTGCAAAAGCTGGGTTGCAGTTAAACCTAAAAAAAACCAAGATTATGGCAACCAGCTTGATTTATGACTGGCAAATAGAGGGAGAAAAAGTGGAGGCAGTGACAGACTTTGTATTTCTAGGCGCATAGATTACTGCAGACGCTGACTGCAGCCAGGAAATCAGAAGACGTCTACTTCTTGGGAGGAGAGCAATGGCAAATCTTGATAAAATAGTTAAGAGCAGAGACATCACACTGACAACAAAGGTCCGCATAGTTAAAGCAATGGTATTCCCTGTAGTAACCTATGGCTGTGAGAGCTGGACCATAAGGAAGGCTGAGCGAAGGAAGATAGATGCTTTTGAACTGTGGTGTTGGAGGAAAATTCTGAGAGTGCCTTAGACTGCAAGAAGATCAAACCAGTCCATACTCCAGGAAATCAAGCCAGACTGCTCACTTGAGGGAATGATATTAAAGGCAAAACTGAAGTACTTTGGCCACATAATGAGAAGACAGGATACCGTGGAGAAGAAGCTGATGCTAGGAAAAGTGGAAGGCAAAAGGAAGAGGGGCCGACCAAGGGCAAGATGGATGGATGGTATTCTGGAGGTGACGGACTCAACCACTGGGGAGCTGGGGATGGTGACGGCCGACAGAAAGCTCTGGTGTGGACTGGTCCATGAAGTCACGAAGAGTTGGAAACGACTGAACGAATAAACAACAAAAACCTTTTGGGATTTCCATCTTAATGTAATTTTGGGTATTTGTTAGAATTGGTTTGCTGACTTTTGTCTTTCTGTGACAAGATCGTGAGTTGAATTGAATGTTTCAGAAAACTCAGAAGAAACATCTGGATGAGATCCAGCTTCCCTTGGGAGGAAGGGAGAGAGACTGTTTCAATGATCGTGAAGTGTTTTACAGGCAGAGGCACTGGTTTGAAAAGGTCCAGCTATCCATGCCAGTCACATATCTATTTTTATATCTTTTTAATCCACTCAATTGTGCCTGATTCCCAGAGACTGCTTGGACAAGTCCTTGCATTTTTCTTGGCAAAGTTTTTCAGAAGTGGTTGGCCATTGCCTCCTACCTAGGGCTGAGAGAGAGGGACTGGCCCAGGGTCACCCAGCTGGCTTTGTGCCTAAGGCAGGACTAGACATCACAGTCTCCCAGTTTCTAGCCAGATGCCTTCACCACTAAATCAAACCTGCAAACCCATATCTGTAATAATAGCGATGTCTAGACTGAATTAGGGCTGAAATGGAACTGTGTAAGATACGGGGATGGTTTTCTTTGTCTTTCTAGCTTCACCCTTTCCTGGGAAATTTCCAGCTTTACAATCTTTCCATGGATGGTGTTTATTTGGATGAGAACGGAGATCCCGTTGCTGAGTTTGATATCATGCACTGGGCAGTCCTTCCCAACAAGTCAACTGTTGGAGTAAAAGTTGGGGAAGTAGAAAGAGAGGCCTCTTCAGAAGTCAGCCTCTCTATCAATCAAAGTGCCATCATGTGGCCAACATCATTCAGTCAGGTGGGTGCTGCTGCTACTTTTGGGTTCTTACCATTTATCAGCTGTTATACACCCCTGCTTAGAAATAAATCCATTGGAGTTCAAGACAGATTTGCTCCAAGGAATGGAATCTAAATCCCCATACAGACATTATGCATAATTCTCTTAAATTATTCAATGATTTCCTCATTTGTTCCCTGCGACAATACAGGCAAATCTTAAGTGAGTCTTAAGTTACAGTAAACAATTTAAAACTAAATAAAGTCAAAGTAAGCCAGGGTAAAAAATAGGAGTAAGAAATAACAATATAGTAAACGTAATGAACATAAACATAAACATAAACATCACACTGACAACAAAGGTCCGCATAGTTAAAGCAATGGTATTCCCTGTAGTAACCTATGGCTGTGTGAGCTGGACCATAAGGAAGGCTGAGCGAAGGAAGATAGATGCTTTTGAACTGTGGTGTTGGAGGAAAATTCTGAGAGTGCCTTGGACTGCAAGAAGATCAAACCAGTCCATACTCCAGGAAATAGAGCCAGACTGCTCACTTGAGGGAATGATATTAAAGGCAAAACTGAAGTACTTTGGCCACATAATGAGAAGACAGGATACCCTGGAGAAGAAGCTGATGCTAGGGAAAGTGGAAGGCAAAAGAAAGAGGGACCGACCAAGGGCAAGATGGATGGATGATATTCTGGAGGTGATGGACACAACCGTGGGGGAGCTGGGGATGGTGACGGCCGACAGGAAGCTCTGGCGTGGGCTGGTCCATGAGGTCACGAAGAGTCGGAAGTGACTGAACGAATAAACAACAACAAACGTAATGAAAAAAGATGGCTAAAACTCCCTAGATAGTTTGAGCTCTCTCCGGATCTGTTCAGTTTTCTGTGCCTTCTTGAATGCCATCCTCAATAAGGCTATTTAAATACATTTTTTCAGCTGCATTCATAAGACACTAGTGCTGTGACAGCTACCTCACTGATCTATAGGAAGCAATAAGCAGTATAGTACAGTAGTGGTGTGTCGCATACCTCACTGGTGTATGGAGCACAAGAAACTGTCTTGCGTAGCCAGGAAGGTGTTTACCATGGTCCAGTTTAGGAAAGCCTCTGATATTTTGCATTCTCACTTGCTCTTCATATGGAGGAAGACTCTCTGTACCATGGGCTGCTTTTCCTGGATTACTCCCAAAATTTCTGGCTTTAAGAAATCTTTGTTGCTCAGCAGGACTTAAAAAAAACTCCATGGACTTCAATGATACATTTCCCAGTATCAACCTCAATAAACATGTACCATACCTAGATACCAAACTCTAGGCTGCATTTGCCACCATGCAGGAGAGACAGAATACTAAGTGGGGGAAAGATATGGCTAAAGAAACCTGGCCAAGTGGAGTCACCCATTATTTTACACTGTAGGAAGATTTGGTGGTCTCCGTTGTCTGTGTTACGTGAACACAGACATTATATGGTGGGTCATGACTTCATGCAATGCGATTCTACAACCATATTTTTGCATAATTTTTGAAAATTTACAAATTTGCATATTTTTCCATATTTTGCATATTTTTGCATAATAAAGAGAGCCAGTTTGGTCTAGTGGTTAAGGTGCTGGGCTAGAAACCAGGAGTCTGTGAGTTCTAGTCCCACCTTAGGCATGAAAGCCGGCTGGGTGACCTCAGGCCAGTCACTCACTCTCAGCCCAACTCACCTCAGAGGAGGTAGGAGTATTAGGTATGTTCACCACCTTGAGCTATTTATAAAAATAATAAAGGCGGAATAAAAATTAAAATAAATAAATAAATACAAAATATTTAATTTTTTTTAACAAACCATGATTAAAAGAAATCATGCTTTAGCCCAGTATCTGTACCCAGGCCACAACACATTTCAATTCATATAAACACTGCCCCCATTCACAGGTTTATCTTGTTAAAGTCAATCACCTTCCCCTTCAAAGTTGGACATTGAAGAAGCCAGAGAGAAAGAGCAGTGAGGCTTTTGAACTTTGGTGTTGGAGAAACCTCCTGAGAATACCATGGTCAGCGAGGAAACCAAACCAATGGATCATTGAACAAATCAACCCAGTGTTCTCACTCGAGGCACAAATGACCCAGCTCAAATGCTTTCTCAATACTTTGGACAAATGATACAAAAACCGAACTCTGTGGAGAAGTCTATAATGCTGGGGAAGGTGAAAGGAAAGATAAGCAGGTGATGAGCAGCAGCAAGATGGATGGACCCAATTACAGCAGTGATGGGTGTACCATAGGTCTGCTCAGAGTTAATGGGAGTCAACTGGCATACATATTTAATAAATTAATTAATAGGAATTCTTGAAGGATCAGCTTAAAGTCTTTCTGGAGAAAATCCCTCTATGTGATAGCTATCAAGTTGATAGTCAATCAAAGCAGGACCAGTTGTGTGTGGTTTTCCTTGATTTTAGGTTCACCTTTGAATCAACATCAAGAGCTAGGGTATGGAATAAACTTATCAGTTTACAATAGGCAGGGGGCTATTACTGTTGCTATCAAAGTTTTATCAAAACTCCTCTTTAAAGATCTGGCGCACCACACAAGGTCAATTGACAAAAGCGATCACTGGTGAGGGGCGTTAGGCAGGGTGGAATCTTGGCCCCACTATGATTGAATTTCTGTCTCAGTTCTGGTTTCTTCCCCTCAAATTAGCTCCTAAGGTCATAGCCATGCTTCTTTCTGCCAATGGTGTAGTTCTCCTGTCTCAGACTTTGACTGGATTAAAACATGTCCTAAGATCACTTGCCACTCCCGGTAAGAATGAAGAATTGTAAAGTAACTGTGCAAAGGCAAGAGACTTGGTATTTTATATAGAAACACAATCAGACCATTTCACCTAGCCAAAGACATACTTTTAAGTAGCCAATTCCCCTCATTTAGGTCAGGGAGATATTGAAATTCTCCCACGGTTTTCAATCTGAGAAACTCAGTTTAATGTCCTGCCGTCAGCTGCACTAGAAGGCCCATGATAAGACTATCTATCTATCTATCTATCTATCTATCTATCTATCTATCTATCATCTATCTATCTATCTATCTATCTATCTATCTATCTATCTATCTATCTGCTACCTACCTACCTACCTACCTTTTGTATTTTTTATAAAATTTGTGATCAAAGTTATGGAAAAAACCAAGAGATAAGTTTGTAGCAAAACGTTGTTTTATTTAAAACAAAAACATAGGAACAAACCTTGAATCTTCTTCTTTAGCCAAAGCATGGCATGGTTGATTAACATAGCCATTTAGATAGCAGAGAGCAGAATGCAGAGTAGTTAGCAGAGGACAAAAGGCATTTACATTTTAAACCTTTACCTGACCAGCATCTGAGTGGACAGGATTCAGCATGTGACCAAAACACCTAGGCAACAGATTCCCAATATGGGCAAAGCTCTAACAGCTAATTCTGATTGGTCAGAAACTCTCAGACTGGCCGGCACCTGAAGGCAATAACATTCCTGAGTGGGGGTGAACATGTGCTCCTGAGCCCAAACAGGAAAAAAGTCTTGAGGCCTGGCTTTTTTAAAAACTCAGCCACATATTCTACAGACATAAAAAATATATACAACACTACCTACCTACCTACCTATTGTATTTTTCCAGTGCCCATCTCAACAATTACTTTGCCCATGTACCTTACACTGCCCAACTGTGCCCATGTGGCACATGGACTAGAGAATCACAGCCCCTATCGTATTCTGCTGTGGGTTTCACAGAGCTTATAGAGTCTGCTTTATCTGTCCTTACCTAGTAAAATTTCCAGGGAACGACGATTCCTTCTACATGCAAACTCTTCTCTCGGACCAGTCAGGCTCCATTCCTTCAGATGTTGCCAATTTTCGCTAGTCCACCTTTAAAGTTAGGCAGGTACCAACACCCCTTGACTGTTGTCACTCTCTGACCAAAGCCAAGGCAACCACAGGCAGATGAGGAAAGACTCCATTGCTGTATACATATGTCAAAAGTTTTCTGCTTCCCCCTTGACCAATTCAGCATTTTTTAGTTCAAAATGTTAATCTCCCCAAAGTTTCCCAGATTCCAGATTTTAGCTCTTGGTAGGCTCATAGTTTTACTTTGAAATGATATTATTCTTTTTATTTATTTATTTTCTATCCCCCCTTTATTATTTTGAAATACCTAATACTCCTTCCTTCTTCTATACCCCCCCCAACAACTACCCTGTGAGGTGAGTTGGGCTGAGAGAGACTGACTGGACCAAGGTCACCCAGCTGGCTTTCTGTCAGATTTCTCATATGAAATTGGCAAATTGTTTTCTGTACAAAGCAAAAGTTTCTCATGATGACGTGATGCCAGGTGGCCAGATAACAAGAAAGCGTTCTCATAGCTGTGAATGGCTGTGCCCATATCTTCCATAGATATGAAAGTGTAGGTGGTCAGTAAAGGTACCATGTGATGATTGTTTACGTTTAGTCCTAAACCTTCGCATGGGAACAATTTCCTCTCATCCTTTTGTGGGAAGCCTTGCTGTATGTAGAGCACAGGGAGGGGGGAGATCACATGCTTGCTCACATGCAACACTGCCACCCATTGACAGGTTATAGTATGTGCTATGGCCAATGAGCTGCCAGCCATTGACACTGCCATTGGTTCTGTCAGCCAATCAGAAAGCTGGAACAAGTGTATATCTCAGCTGTGAACCATAGTTCCTTGCTTCTTGACTTCTGCTGCCTCTTAGCCATGTCTTCATGTATGTTCTTCTCCTGACTGGGAAGTTTGTAGCTATGCCTGGCTATGTGAGTGATTGCCATGGCGTGAGCTCCTTTCCTGTCCTCGCAGTGGAAGAACTGGAGAAGATGTACTCTGCTTTGTCTGTACCTTTTTGCACCGCTGTAACTGTATATACAACTTTGCTTTTATTTATAGTAAAGCCATTTTAGCTTTGAAAAGCTCCACTCTGTGTTTGTTACTCAGCGCCTCTTTTTCCCTATAAGCCAGCATTATCCAACCCTTTCATGCCTTAGGCAGGACTAGAACTCACAGTCTCTTGATTTCAGCTTTAGGATTAGGACTAGAAGGCCCATGATAAGTCAGTCAGTCAGTCAGTCAGTCAGTCAGTCAGTCAGTCAGTCAGTCAGTCTATCTATCTATCATCTATCTATCTATCTATCTATCTATCTATCTATCTATCTATCTATCATCTATCTATTTATTGTATTTTTCCACCGCTCATCTCAACAATGAATGTGCCCATGTACCTTATGCTGCCCGACTGTGCCCATGTGGCACATGGACTAGAGAATCTTATTCTGCTGTCGGTTTCACAGACATTCTTGGGTCTGTTTGATCTGTCCTTACCTAGTAAAATGCCCAGGGCATGCCGATTCCTTCTACGTGCAAGCTCTTTTCTCTGGCCAGTCAGGCTCCATTGTTTCAGATGTTTGCAGGTTTTGGTAGACCACCTTTAAAGTTAGGCAGGTACCAACACCCCTTGACTGTTGTCACTCTCCGACCAAAGCCAAGACAACCACAAACGGATGAGGAAAGACTCTATTGCTGTATACATATTTCAAAAGATTTCTGCTTCCCCCTTGACCAATTCAGCATTTTTTAGTTCAAAATGTTAATGTCCCCAAAGTTTCCCAGATTCCAGATTTTAGCTCTTGGTAGGCTTATAGTTTTACTTTGAAATTATCTTTATCTTTATCTTTATCTTTATCTTTATCTTTATCTTTATCTTTATCTTTATCTTTATCTTTATCTTTATCTTTATATATTTTCCTTATTTTCTATCCCGTCTTTATTATTTTTATAAATAACTCAAGACAGCGAATATACCTAATCCTCCTTCCTCCTCCAATTTTCCCCACAAAAACAACCCTGTGAGGTGAGTTGGGATGAGAGAGACTAACTGGCCCAAGGTCACCCAGCCGGCTTTCATACCTAAGGCGGGACTTGAACTCACAGTCTCCTGATTTCAGCTTTAAGATTCATCGGGTATTACTAGGAAAATATTTATTCAACTTGAGGATATCAGTCCAGGTGATGCTCTCGGATGTGTTTTTCTCTTTTATTTCTTCCTTAAAAGATTCTAACTAATTCTCTTTTATTCTTGTTATTGACCAAAAAATTGAATTGATGGAATGATACTGTGGGTGCTCTTTATATTTATAAGGTGCCTTTGTCTAGATGCACGGAAAGCTGTCCTCCAGGATACACCAAACTCAAAAGAGAAGAAGACCCAGTCTGCTGCTACGACTGTTCTCTGTGCATGGAAGGAACAATTGCCAGGCAAGAAGGTCAGTGGCTCTCAAGCAAGGAGGGGACTTGAGGATACAGTTCGAATTCACTCTTGCTGCTCTGGCAGTGTTTGTTACAGGTGCCACTTTCCTGCTAGTTCTAGACCTAACTAGGCTGACCATACGTCCAATTTTGAATGGGACAGTCCAGTTTTTAAACAATTCCCAACCGTCCCGTCATTTTAATAAAAATGTCCATTTTGTCCCATTTTTTAAAAAAATTGAAAGGTCCTGCGAACCTGTCTATAAGGATGGAGGCCAGGTCGGAAGAGGATGAGCTGCTGAGGAAGGACAGCGAAGGCGGGAAATTCAAATTGGAGCCAGAGCCACCAATTGGAGAAAGTCAGGGGCCGGAACCTCCACTGCCTATCAGCGCATGCATTAGGCAAGCTGAGAGGCAGGCCGAACAACTGGAGGTGTGATTGGCTGGCCGAGCCATACCCACCTGTGGTCAGAGTGAAGGGGGCTCCCCGGCCCACCCGCTTGCCCGCCAGCATGCCTCGCTTCTCCTCGCCTCTGCCCTGCCAGCCAGGCAGTGACCGCAGATGGACTGAGCGTGCTCCCGGGCCCGTGGCCCTGGCCTAGGAGGGGTGAGTTCACTCTTCCTCCTGCCCCTGGGACACTTCTGCCCACATTGGGTGACCCTCATACTCTCTGCAGCAGCAGGGGCTGTGGGGCTGGAGGTCGCAAGGGGAACAATGAGAGAGCGCCCAGCCGCCACATTTGCTGGGGCACCGCAGGGACTGCACTGCTGGCGAGGCTTTGTTAGATGGAATGTGTGCGTGCATGCGTGCTTGCTTGCATGCACGCACGCATGCCTACTATGTCCGGTGAGCCATGGGTACGTTAGGGTCCCGTTTTTGTCTCAAGGAAATATGGTCAACCTCGACCTATCTCATCATCTATTTGTCCTTATTTCCACAAAGAAACATTTAAAGAAAACCATCAGCATAATATTTCAGAGATTTGGGACCACCATATATTTGGCATGATGGTGTGGCCATTGAAAGTAAAATAATGAAACATGGCTGAATTCTCTTGCTGCTGTATCCTTGTCTGGTTTCAGGAAAGAAGATCAATCTTGTAGGATTTGGCATCTCATTAGTCTTCAGCCTTTAAAAATCAGTGGCAATTTCCCCTTAACACTGAGATCCTCAAGTGTTGGTAGGAAAAGGATAATTTTTTAAGATGGCGCCGAGCGAGTATGTCCGTTTAGAACAGGTGCTGTTCGTTGGAGGGTTTTACGATGTTCTGGAGGTTTAGAGGCTTACAGATTTGGACTGTATTTTGGCGGAGTCTCCTGGGGTCATTTCCTGAGTGGAGGATGCTAAATTGTCTTTCTGTCTGCCCCGTGCAGCTTCTTTCCTGCTGGGCTGTTTGGCGGCTTGCAATGGGATTGCTTGTAGCACCCCAGACCTATTCCCTTACCTGGTTTGGAGAACTGGCCTTGGGGACTGCAGCCGGCAGCAGAGGCTGGATTGTTGGACTGCCGGCTGCATGGATCGGCTCCTTCGCTCGGGAACTGCTCCATAGGATTTCAGACTATTGGCGATGTGGTGGTGGGAAGGAGGCTGGCGTCAACGATGGAGGAAGCCCTTATATTCGTGCAGAAGTGATTGTGCTGTGGAGCAAAGAGGACAAGGGAGATGCTGATGCTGGAGCACAGATGAGGGCTGCATTTCTTTCCAATAAAGTGGCCTGGAGATTAGGGATTTTGCTGTGGTGGACTCAGGGCTGGTCAAAGCTAATTGCATCTGACCATCCTTGCTCTTCTTGACCAGTCACTGGCTTTTGAAACCACTGATCATGGAACCCTTCTGAACTGGCTTTGGGAGTTAGGGGTGGGCGGCACTGTGTTGCTCTGGTTCTCCTTATTTCAGGGACTATTCCAATTAGTTTTCATAGGGGGGAGAAATCCAGCCCAAGGACCCTACCTTTGTGGGGTGACTCAGGGCTCGGTTCTCTCTCCTCTCCTATTTAACATCTACATTAGGCCAAAGGGTGAGGTGATCCTACAGTTTGGGGTGAAGTATCATTAATATGCTGATGATACCCAGTTTTATATCTCTAGCCCAGGCTGCTTGAGTGATGCTGTGGGTGTCCTGTCCCAGTGCCTGGAAGTTGTAATGGTCTGGATGGGGTGCAATAGGCTTCAACTGAACCCAAGCAAGACTGAGTGGCTTTGGGTATTTGGGCCTTCTAGTCACAAGGTTTTTCCACCATTGATCTTGGATGTCGTGGCACTGCCCCAGACAGTTCAGGTACGCAATTTGGGGGTCCACTTGGACTTACACTCCTGCTAGAACAGCAAGTGACAGCTGTGTCCAGTAGGGCCTTTGCACACCTTAAAGTTGTACACCGGTTGTGTCTCTTCCTGCACTGGGAGGCTTTGCTCACAATCACTAATGCCCTTATAACCTCTGGTCTGGATTACTGCAATGAATTTTACATTGGGCTGCCCTTGAAGACCATTCGGAATCTTCAGCTGGTGCAGAATGCAGCTGCATGGGTAGTAAATGATGTTGGATATTCAACACATGTAAAACCACCGCTATGTGAGCTGCATTGGCTGCCAGTGTGCATCTGTGTGCAATTTGAGATTCTGGTTTTCACCTTTAAAGCCCTTCATGGCTTGTCACTGGGCTACCTAAAGGACCGTCTTCTCCCAGTTCTTTCTATCTGTCCAATTCGGTACAACAGGTGGGGCATGTTACGGTCCCATCACCCAAGGTTGGTAGGGACTAGGAGACATGCCTTCTCTGCCATAGCCCCTCCCCTCTGGAACATCCTCCCTTCAGACATAAGGATGACCCCGACCCTATTGGCATTTTGTATGGCCGGGAAGACCAGGTTATGTGCCTGGGCCTGGGGTCCGGAGTTTGTTTAGGGCCTCATTTCTTGGCTATACTAACATATAGCAATAGATTTACATGGTGATCATATATATTTATTTTGAATTGTTTTAATTGTTTTAGGTTTTTATCAATGTACACCACCCAGAGTCATTTGTTGAGAAGGGCGACTATGGAAATCAAATAAATAAATAAATAATTCTTGTGGGAAATGTGAACTTGGTCATGATGTGGATTTCACTGGTAAGCAGTGGAGCCATATCTGGAATGCATTATTTCTTCGACTCCAAAAATAAATTAGAGAATTCAATACCTTTTTTATAGTATTATATTAGTTTGGTAGTAACTTTTGGAGAAGCTTTGAGGACCACATTCCTCAAGGATTTCAGGGGAAGCCTGGAGGAGATTTGAGGACCTTTGGAGAAGCTTTGAGGACCACATTCCTCAAGGTTTTCAGGGGAAGCCTGCAAACAAAAGTATGGTCGAGATTGGGGTTCTAATGACCCCATCAGGTTTCAATTTGTAGTCCAAACTTTCAGTTCTGGTGACTTTTGAAGCTTGCAGATGTGTAACCACAGGGATCTTTGCTTACTTTATAGAATGTTGTTGTTTATTCATTCAGTCACTTCCGACTCTTCGTGACTTCATGGACCAGGCCACGCCAGAGCTTCCTGTAGGCAGTCGTCATCCCCAGCTCCCCCATGGCCAAGTCCATCACCACCAGAATATCATCCATCCATCTTGCCCTTGGTCGCCCCTCTTCCCTTTGCCTTCTACTTTCCCTAGCATCAGTGTCTTCTCCAGGGTATCCTGTCTTCTCAATATGTGGCCAAAGTACTTCAGTTTTGCCTTTAATATCATTTGCTCAAGTGAGCAGATTGGATTTACTTCCTGGAGTATGGACTGGTTTGAACTTCTTACAGTCTAAGGCACTCTCAGAATTTTCCTCCAACACCACAGTTCAACATTTATTTAGTTGTACATCTTGCAATTCTCGCTCCATGAATTGCTGGAGTCTACATTGAAAGATCTTGAGGATTACCTTACTGGCATGTGGAATAAGTGCCACTGTTCGATAGTTTGAACATTCTTTAGTGTTTCCCTTTTTTTGTATGGGGATATAAGTTGATTTTTTCCACTCTGATGGCAAATTTTCATGGCAAGAATACTGGGGTGTTTTGTCGTTACCTTCCCCAGGGATCGTATTTAGTCTGACCTCTCTGCCATGACCTTCCCGTCTTGGGTGTCCCTTCATGGTTTAGCTCATGGCATCACTGAGGTGCTCAAACTCCAGCACCACGACAAGATAACAATCTCCTTTGCTGGAAATGTTACAGAATAGTGCAGTGCAAATCCTTCAAATGACATGTTTCCGAAAAATATACAATGCTTCTCCTTTTGAATTATTTAAATGCCACATATTTTCCAAGCTCACACAGCTGATTCAAAAACTGCTCTGGCTTTCACTGCATGTGTGTACAAGACTGGGGAAAGACATAGTTACTGCCTTTCGAAACGATGATTCCATGTTGTTCTTTGCCTTTCCGCCAATCCTCTTGGAAAGGATTTGCACAGGATCTGAACCTGATTTTCTGAGGATTTCTCCTGGATCAGAATGACCCATCTGCCCAGTGTTGTTCTCTGGCAGGCCAACATGAAGCCCATGGTAGGATTCAGAGACAATGCCCAGCTTCTCTTTTAGCTTTCAGTTCAAATTCAGCTTCATGTCCCATAGCACCTCCAAGCTATTGCCCAATGATCGGTTGTCCCCATGAATTAACTATTGTCTCCAAGATGAAAATCATCACCTACAAAAACATAATTTTAATTGTCTTCCATCATGTTATGGCCACAGATATTGTTAGATGAAGGCTAAAGAACAATGGCTTGTGTTTTTCAGATGCATCCAGTTGCAGCAAATGTCCGGACAACCAGCATTCCAATAAGAAGCGAGATGAATGTGTCCCAAAGATTATAAGCTTCCTATCCTTTGAAGAAATGTTGGGTCTCATCTTGGCTCTCTTTGCCCTTGCTTCTTCCCTAACCACCGGCTTTGTTCTGGGAATCTTCATTAAATACCGAGAAACCCCCATAGTCAAAGCCAACAACCGGGACCTCACCTACATTCTCCTGGTTTCCCTTCTCCTTTCCTTCTCGACTTCCCTTCTATTCATTGGTCGCCCCAAGAAACTGACCTGCTTTCTTCGACAAACCACCTTCAGTGTTGTATTCTCAGTTGCTGTGTCTTCATTGCTGGCCAAGACTGTCATGGTGGTAGTGGCCTTTCTGGCCACAAAACCAGGCAGCAGGATGAGAAAATGGCTGGGGAAGACTCTGGCCAACTCCATTGTCTTGTCCTGCTCTGGGGTCCAGGTGGGTATCTGCATGATATGGCTGGGAATCTCTCCCCCATTCCCAGATTCTGACCTGCATTCCCAACCAGGACACATCCTGCTGCAGTGCAATGAAGGCTCAGTCACCATGTTCTACGCTGCACTGGGCTACATGGGATTTCTGGCTGTCATCTGCTTCTTCATGGCTTTCCTGGCCCGGAAGCTGCCGGGGACCTTTAATGAAGCCAAGTGGATCACCTTCAGTATGTTGGTTTTCTGCAGCGTTTGGCTCTCCTTTGTCCCCACCTACCTGAGCACGAAAGGGAAATACATGGTGGCTGTGCAGATCTTCTCCATCCTGGCCTCCAGCCTTGGCTTACTGGGCTGCATCTTTGTCCCTAAATGCTACATCATTATCCTGAGACCTGACATGAACACCAAGGAGCATTTAAGGATATAAAACAATACGAAAACCTGATTTTGGTTCCTAATTTTCAATAGTTTATTGGTAATTTGAAATAACATAGCTTAGAATTACAGTCCTTTTTATGTGTTCTAAGAAATCTCTCTTCCTTTCATGTGAATTTTATATTATAATCAATTATTGAAAAAGAAATAGCATTAGATCACTTTGTTTAAAATAGTTACATTCTTTACTCTCTCTCAATCTGAGATCAGGTAGGATTACGATGATAATGTAACTGCATTCTCTTGGTGCCTGGGGGCTTTGGGGGTCTGGATTGTGAACAACAGGCTTCAGCTGAACCCTGGTAAGATGGAGTGGCTGTGGGTTAATGGCTCCTCTGTATCCGGGTGATGGTCGTCTTTAGTTCTGGATGTGGTGGCACGGCTGCAGAAAGACCCGGTGCAAAATCTGGCGGTCCTTTTGGACTCACGTCTCCTGCTCGAAGAGCAGGTAGCAGCTGTGGCCAGGAGCGTGTTTGTGCAACTTTGTGTTGTATGCCAGTTATGCACTTTCCTGTATCAAGAAGCCCTCCGAACAGTCAATCATGTCCTGGTCATCTCCCGTATAGACTATTGCAATGTGCTCTACATGGGGCTACCCTTGAAGAGTATCCAGAAGCTACAACTGGTCCATAATGCGGCCACGAGTGCAATTCTTGGTGCACCAAGATTAGCACATATAACACCTTTGCTCCGTGAGCTGCATTGGGTACCAGTTTGCTTCCGGGTCCAATTCAAGTTTTTAGTGATCACCTTTAAAGCCCTACATGGCATGGCTCCAGGTTACCTGAGGGACCGTCCCATCCCCATTACATCAACCCGTCCCACCCAATCATGCAGAGAGGGCATGTTACGGACCCTGTTGGTAAAAGAATTCCATTTGGCGGGGTCCAGGAGGCGGGCCTTCTCCATAGTGGCTCCCACCCTTTGGAACATCCTGCCCCCAGAGGTGAGGCAAGCCCCATCGCTCCTGGCCTCCGGAACACCCTGAAGACCTGGCTCTTCCACCGTGCTTGGGGCGGGGAGGGGAGTAGTTATTCCTGGGGATGGATGGTGCCTTAGAGTGTTCCTCACATCTATACAATCCTTTCTTGCCCTCTTGAATTTTATCTTATATTTATATGTTTTATTTCTATGTATATTTTATATTATTGTTTTTAACTGCTTTTAACTTGTTAGCGGTATTGTAAACTGTTGGTGTCTGGGATTTCTTTCATGTGCAGAGTATCAGAAAGCATTGGCATTAGAGACCAACAATGAAGCCAGACATTGCAGTAAATCAGTTGCAGTTGTATTTCAAACAGATAATATTTACAGTTCTCTTCCAGATCCCAAATCTTTCACCACACACCAGAAAGGAGAGAAGAAGTAGTAGTAGGAAGCAGGCAGGCAGAAGGCAGGTTCTTTTATACTTTACAACCTGAATAAGGGAAAAGGTTTCTGCTGAGATCAATGAAATACTATCTATTAATTTGCAAATAATATCCAAAAATAGCATTATTGTTAAATTTTGGAAATATGAAATTAGAGTGGCAAAAGAAAGAGATGATAATAATTCTTGTCACTGCCCTAAGATTAATAATGGTTAAAAAATGGAAAATGAATTACAAGTATGAGCTTGAAGATTGGTTTAAAGAGGTATGGAATATAGCTATTAATGGCAAATTGACTTGTGAACTAAAATATAGAAAAGGTTTGGTGAAAAGGAACGATTTTGATGTTATATGTGGTGAATTTCTGGAATATGACTTTGTTAAAGGGAAAGGAGTAAAACCAGATCAATATATATTATCTTTCTGGAGAAGAGGGCTTATTAAGAATCAGTAATAATAAAAATGTATGATAATAAAAAGTAAAGAGTTAAGGAGAGTTACAAGTCCCACGGGTGACGGGTGCACGTAGAGGTTAAGTTTATAAAGTTATATGTGTTGTGTTTTGGTTGTTTGACTGATTTTTGTTGTTATTATTGATTTTGTGTTTTGTTATTGCATTTTAGAAATAAAAATTATTTTTAATTTTTAATTAAAAAAAAACCTGGATCACCTGATCCCTGACCCCTTGTCCTTTCAACCTTTTTACCTGAGAGCACCTGATGCCTGACCTTTTGACTGTGCAGGTGCAGTGGAGGACAGGAAGGCCTGGCGTGCTATGGTCCATGAGGTCACGAAGAGTCAGACACGACTAAATGATAGAACAACAACAAAACAAAAATTACTTCTGACTTACTCCTTGGAGAATAATACACCAGCATAAACTGACCAGAGTCCTTCTTTTTTTGGGGGGAGATGGGCAGTAGCAAAATTTGAAATAAATAAAAATAATAATAATAATAATTCACATTAATCAGTTTACTGAAGCTAGATCAAATAAATCATTACCACAACAGATAAAATGTCACCATCATCTTTTGACATTACGTCCTGAGCTTATTTATTAGGCCTTGGCAGCAACTTGCCCTTTTTTCATCCTTTTTTAATAGATGGTACATAATCAATCAAGGGAGAAAGGCGAAGCTTCCAGGGCACAGAAAGGTTTTTCTTCATTCAAGCAGCTTCCAAAGCCCAAAGGGAGATCCGGGACAGAGCTGAGGGAGGGACAGAAAGCATCCTGCTGCGGAAGAAGTCAAGGGAGAATGTGCACCTCCCACGCTGAAGGTTAAGCACCATCTTTCCTTCTGCCTCTTTTTGCAATCCTGAGAGAAGCAGCAGATTCCCAGACATTGATGCTGTGGCCTTAGAAGGTCAACTGGTGCTGACTGCACAGGTCACCTTCTGCCACACGATGCTGACTCTCAAAATAAAACAAAAAATATATACCCTACTATATCTTCAAAATCATCACAACAATGTCCATGGAATATCTGTCAAATCTTATCATTAAAAACATTATTATCTCTTCTCCATTTTGTAAACCATATGATTTTTTAGCAGGGCCTCTGATGGGTCTCCCTACTCAGATGTTGCTATTCTGGGGTATCTGACCTGCATTTAGGAAGATGGCCTCATCCACACCAAAATGGAGTTCCCCCGACTAGTTAATAAGGATTCGGTTGATTTAGTGGGCAGTATTATAACTTTGAATGTTTATCATATTAAAACCTTCAGCATCTCAAGATTTAGTTTCTTAAGTAAAGGGCAGTCAAACTTTCCTGAATTCTTCCCCTCTAGACTCCTGAGCTAAAACAGTGTCTAGGAGTCACACAAAAATATTTTCTCCAGCTGCACACCTATGTTGCCACAAAGATTCCCAATTCTCCTTCTAATTATCAAAACCATGGTGATTGTAGCAAAGCTTAAGGGATTTCATCACCATCATCACAGGTCGCTTTTGAAACCACTCTGACAAATACTTGCTCACTCGTCATATCTAAAACCTGAACGTCTGATCGATAATTGCCTTCTGCTCTGCTGAGGGCAGAAGGTGCTGTTGGTTTCCAGATTTGGTGCCCAGCTGGACCATCTTCAATAAAAAGTACTTCTTTAGTGCAGTTGTATTGTTGGTACGTAGGTCCTCCTCATCATTCGCCATCTCTGGGACCAAGGAAGAGCTGTCTGTGCCACAGAGAGAGAATTATTGCAAACAGTACCATCATGGTATCTCAAGTGTTGCTATCCCTCCTTCTGCTGCTGTCCCATTTTCCCTGTGAGACTCTGATGAAGAAATGTCCACTGAATGCAATAATTGAGGGAGCATACAAGGACAATTTCTACAAGCCAGGAAACTACCTGATCGGTGGAATCATATCTTCATCTAATGCTTACTTCCAACCGTATGAGTTCTTCAAGCCTCCAAGACATGCATCTATAAGGTAATTATTGACATGCTTGTGCCTCTAGTGATTGATTTTTCCCTGTCCAATGTTTTTAGTAGGTAATGGTCCCCATTTCCCAATTCCTGGCTTTTTTCAAGCAGCCTATTCTTTTAAGAATCAAAGGAAACTTGTAGAAAAGCTTGTCCCTGGTATGCAGTTACTTTAATTATGTATTCAATTATTTATTCAGCAAATGTATATGGCTGCCCATCTCACTGGACGTGACTTTGAGTGGTGAACAACTGACAATTAAAATAATGTCACAACCATTTAAACTCTTAAAAAATAAACATAATGAAAATAAATAAGAAGCAAGATGGCAGGAGAATAACGGCCATTTAAGCACAATACAACCATCGCTCCTCATGGGATCCCCAGCTTGCTGGAAAAACTATATTTTCAGAGCTTTCCAAAAGTCAAACAGGGGTGGGGCTAACCTCACCTTGGAGTGGGGGGAAATGAGGTGCATTAGTAGCTCTTCTGGGAGGAACGTGCTTGGGTTTTCCTGTGGGGAATTCAATGCCATCCCATTCTGCCCTTGTCATCTTTTCACCTCACGGGGGCTTCTGCTGTCTTGAAATTGTCTTGGGTGTGGTCAACAAGTGAGAAAGCTATTATTTCCTCCAAAGAATGGTTTAAAGGGAAAAAGTATATATCTGGCAACCTCAGAGACAGACTCAGGAAGGTTTGACGGTACTTCGAATGAGAGGTTTACCCAGAGCAGTCGACGTCCTAATCACTGTTTTCACAAAATGCTAAGAGTGATGGATTTTGATATTGCATGTGTGTGTGTGTGTTTATGTATGTGTGTTGAGGAAACAGAAGGACAATTGGGGATGTTGAATATAGAGCAAAAAATGATTAGATAGTGCTAATGTGCAACAAATCCTTCTCTTGATTTTTATGGGTGTAGTTATCCTCCTCGCCAATTAACATGAGTATTCAGGGCAATTAACAACAACAATAGCAAAATGCACAACTACCTTGCAAGAAGATTCAAGCAACAAGTTCTGCTCAAGAAAGCACATGGGATTTTCTGCCTAATAGGAACATCCAGTCACCTAGAAAGGCCCTGAAAATCAATAATACAGGAATTTGCTATTTCTAAATTGTGCAACGACTGCCTGACAATATTTCTTTTTTTTTTTTCCATAAGTTTTATTAATTTTAAAATACACATTAAAAGCTAATACAAAAGAAAAGAAATAGAAATACAAAGTAAGAAAAGGGAAAAGAAAAAGTGAAGTCAAAAAATAACAAACAAGAAAAAATATAGAAAATAGATGTCCTCCAATTTATCCTTGAACTTTAAGTACAACAATTAACTTTAAATGTTAGTCCTTAATACAATACACAGAAACTTTTCCTTGTCATATACCCTTTGATTTCTATAATCCAATCTTCTGTTCTTCATATAGGTTTCGCCTTTCTTGATATCTTCCAACAATCCATCTCTGGTTTCTACTCCTTAGAATAGTAATCAAATGTTCGTTGTTGCATCAATTAAATGTTTTCCATTTGCTCTTTCCATTTTTACATCTATATTTATATCTTCAATAAAGTCCAATTAGTATAACAAATAAAGGCCTTATCTACGTCTAATAAAATACAGTATATTCTGTTCATGTTATGACTATATATTCCATTAATACATAATCTAACATATTACATAACATAATACATAATATAGCAAAAATACAAAACCTAACATAACATATAACCTAATACATACAACATATTCTTGTAATAACCTACATTCTAATTCCATCTCATCATCTCATTGTCTTCTCATAAATGTGTCTCCAGAAAGAGTAATATATAATATCAACATATTTATTTATAATCTTGTATCTTACACTTAAAATATCATGTTTTTATGCATCTGTAAATTTCTCATATCTGTGCTTACTCTGTGTACAATACCAAATCCACATTTTCATTCACCTTGCATTCCAAATCAATATCAATAAATCTCCTGTTTAGGTTATGCCAATATCACAATATGCAACTTGTTTATTTCTGTAACTCATGTGGGATATCAAAATGTTTATTTTGCCATATCTATCAATTTGCATATTAAAATCTTCCTGTCTCAGCTGCCACAATGTATTTATGCCCAAACATTTAATAGACCACTTCCTGTAAGATATCATAATCTTCTTCTGTACCAATACATTCAAAATCCTCTTTCCCTGTTTCTCTACTGGTTCAAAAGATCTTTCCTCTGTTTCTAAATCTGTCCCTTGTACCTTCTGTTCCTGAGCCACCAAAACTATTAATATACGTTCTATGGATTTCTTAATTTGCAAAAATTTTTTGCTGGTTTCTTCCTTAAAATCCTGAAGTACTGTGAGAAAGGCCATTATTTATTGTTCAAAGCGTAATCAACTGCCGTAGACAAAACAAAAAAATTTCTCAGGGAGCAAGGAACAGCTGTTCTATTATTTATCAATAATGTCTATTTCTTTAAGTGAGAAAAGCTTTTAAAGTAAGAGATGAAAAAATTCCACAGAGCAGTATTTCAAACAGTTTGTAAAGGGAAAGATGAAAATATATTCCAAATGAAAAATAGTCCTTTCTAAAAAAAAATAGAAAAGGAGAAAAAAAAAGGTAGAGAGGCACACATTCTCTATACTTTATTCTTTATTCTTCTTTATTCTTCAGGCTGCAAGCTGCTTAACCCAAACAAACAATTTCTCAAAAGTCAGTAAGTTTGTCGAGTGAGAAATACCAACAAAGTCTCTTAAGTCCCAATTTCTCTGATACAAAAGAAAGGCAGAAAAATACAAAACTTGTTCACTATGTTGCCAAAATAAAATCTATCAAACTTCCACCAAAATTAATTATAGCAAAGAAAACACAAAATTAGCCAACATTTTGAACGAAGTCCAAAGATAAATTTTAGAATAATAAAAATGTACTAATCTAAAAAGAAAACTAATATAAGGTGATCTAAAAGCTGGCTGTCACTCTTGTGTCTCCCAAGAGACTTACTGTTCTCTGCAGAGCTAGAATCCTCTTTCGGCCATTTCATTGCACCCCCCGTTCTTCTCCGCGGTGGAAACAACAAAGAAAAACAGGAGTGGGCAATTCCAATGGCTCTGTGAGCAATCTTCTGGTTCCCCCTTCTCCAGGGGGAAACTTCAGTGGTCCGTAGACCCCTGCAAACAAGATAGAAAGTTAGCCAGGTCTCAGAGCTCAGAGCTCTGAGAAACTCTGACTTGTCGAGCTGCCAGCCAGGCTTGGAGTGACTGCCTGACAATATTTCCTGCATTGCAATGTAATGAAAGTGAGCTCTGGTCCCGCCCTCCACCTTTGCCCTTAATGAGATCAATCAAATTAGTTTGCACATTTATAAAGTGGTCTCTTGCATCCTCATTCCACTGATGTTTCAGGCTGTGGGAAATTCACGCATGTGGTTCTAAGTCTAAACTTTAATTGATCAGTGCCAGATGTCTTTAAAGTGAAGCTGCAGGCAATACCACCTGTCTTTATAAACTGAAGAGGAAAACCTATTGATATCTCTTCCACTGTAGTATCAACAGTCTGAGCTTCAGCCACATCTTGCCTTTCTTGTTTGCCATTCATGAGATCAATCAGAGTCCTAGGCTGCTCCACAATATCTCCCTGGGCTACAACATCTATGAGAACTTTTTCAACTCCCTAGTGACATACGAGGCAGTGATGGACTTTCTGTATATGGGGCAGGAGAACACCCCAAACTACAGTTGTGGAAGAAGAAAAAATATCCTGGCCCTTCTTGAAGGGACTGATTCCGAGCTCTTTCATCACATTTCAACCATGCTGAGCATCTACAAAATCCCACAGGTATGAATATAAATAGAAGCTAAGTCCATTTTGGAAATTCTCCAGATGAGTCCAGAAGATGGAACTATAGTTTTATTTCCCTTGTATTACTTTGGTCTTTCTGAGATTGGTACACAACACAGATTTGGAAACAATACACTGTCTACTGTATATGACCTTCTACTATTCTGCTATGAATTGGACTCAGAACAAAGAGCTGTTCCTCACAGAAACAACTAGATCTAGTAGACTAAGTGGTCTATCTGGTCATTTTGTTCAGAAAAGAGGAAGAAAAGGTTGGAGAAATTTTAAGGCCCACAAATGCTTGTCATAAGATAGTGGTATGTGGTCTGTTTCCAGAAAAATTAAATATTATTCTGTTCACATTTTTAGATGACAGTGAGAATTGGGCATACCAGGAGAAACAAAAAAATAAAAAAAAGTCAGTGGAATGCATTCATAATGGGGTCTCTAAGAAATACGTATGATAAGAGAGGATCCAGAATTTTTGGGTGCAAAATGAGTGCTTGGACATGAGGCTGGTGCTCTCCCAACAGTTTGGTGAGAAGAATTGGCAGAATGCCAGCAAAGGAAATCTCCAATCTGTCTCCTTAGGATGGGATGGGGCTGGCAATGGAGGAGAAGATAAGTTTGGACATACCGTATGTCTAGACCACTGGGTTTAGATATATTTCAAAAAGTAACTGGATTTATGGAGTTAGCACAAATGGCAAAATTAACAATTTTATTAAAAGATAAAAATATTTTGAAATTAAAGAAATGTGGCAACCAATATTAGATTACCTGTATACTACTGAGAAAAATGAAGTGATGACGATGGGTTGTGTATTCTAAGGAATTAAACATATAGAAGTAAATAGTAAGTTAAGGGAAAATAAAGATAAGAGATATATCAAGATGCTAATTGTATATCTTTAGCTAGGATAGTCGGAAACATTTTTTATATATATTACTTCTTATATATTGATTTTTTTTGGAATTTAAGTGTATAAATAACAACATGTAATAAATATATATATAACAATAACAATGAGATCTGTAGTATTTTATGTATTTAAATTTGTTATTTTGTATGTTGATTTTTATGTATGTATGTATGTATGTATGTATGTATGTTTTTGTAGAATATTTTTATGAATAAAGAGTTTTAAAAAGTACCTGGATTGGGAGAGTTCCGAAGAAATTAGGAAACAGTGCTCACCCCCTATTTCCCGAGAAATCCTTATCCAACACCTGGAAAATTTGCAGCTCCTGATCTATTATGTACTAAGAACTACAAGTGATCTGCAGAGTAAGCTCCTACAGGTACCAAAAGCTCTCCACTGAGCTCCATGTGCATCAGCCCAGACTAACCTGTGTAGGTAGGGGGTGTTGGTCAAGGGATATCAGCCACAAGGAGAACAGGAGTTTCCTAGCCAGGGATGACATGAACAGAGACAACAGAAGTAGGAGAGTGATGAGCAATGGAGATGGAAACTTTCATGCAGCTGTTGCTTTCTGGAAACATAAGCTCATAGATTTAAGCATCGGAATATTATCACTAAAAGTGAGACAGACCAGCAATTTTTTCTCTTTTTTGTTAGATCAACTATGGTGTTATCAGCCACATTCCTGAGCATAAAGAGCATTTTCCTTTTTTCTACCGGCTGAGTCCAAAACAAGAACCTCCTTACTCGGCAATTGTCAAGCTGCTCTTGTACTTCAGATGGACGTGGATCGGCCTCTTTGCTGCAGACAATGAAAATGGGGAAAAGTTCAGAAGAACCTTTGTGCCAGTAGCCACAAGGGAAGGAGTTTGCATTGCCTTCTCAGATAGCATCTTTACACAAAATATGGGGAAATATCTTCCATTCACAGAAGAAATGGAAAAAAAGTGTCTCCTTCTCTATTTCAGCAACCGTCAAGTTAAAGTAATTGTTTGTCAATTAGACTTTCAGGCCACAATGATTCTAGTAGCACTAATAAAACTCTTTGAAAGGAATGAGTTATTTGAGGGTAAAGTGTGGCTAACAGCAGCTTTGCCAGACTTAAGTGTGAGAATGTTTTACCAAGTGCTCGATCTCCAGCATCAACATCTTTTGTTATCCTTCTTAACTCAGGCAAAGAAAAGGACACAATATTATGATTTTGCTTCATATTACTCTGCTATCCAGCAATATGGGGAGGCAGCATTCCAGTGCTCCTCTTTAAGGCCTGTGTTGTCCAAGAAAGCTTGGAAAATATGCCTAGAAAAAGAGAACTGGGAATTCCCACCCCAGGATATGGTTGCAAGAATCCTGTCTAAGGATGCCTCTAGTATTTCCACAGCAATTCAGGCCGTGTCCTGTGCCCTCAGTGCTGCCTCTTCTCCCCAACTGAGGAAGAGGAGGATGCGGGTTGGAGACCACTGGACACCCCAGATGCTACAGCCATGGCAGGTGAGACTTCTCCTTTGAGTTTCCATCGATGCTCCCCTTCAATTTTTCAGTGTTAAATTCTGCATAGGCACGGCTGAGGGTGTGTGTTTATAAAATGTTGGTGTGTGAGTTTTCTTGCATATGCAGAGTATCAGAAAGCATTTGGCATTAGAGACCAATAATGACGCCAGGCATTGCAGTAAATCAGTTGTAGTTGTATACATACAAACACAGATATTTAAAGTTCTCTTCCACATCCCTGGAAGCGTTACAAATCTTTCACCACACACCAGAAAGAGAAGAAGGCAGAGGGAGGCAGATGGAGGCAGGGAAAGGCAGCAGCACATAATAATTGACAGCTTCTGTAATAATAATTATCTGTAATCATAGACCTTTTCCAACACAGATATAAAAGTACATAAAAGTTAATCTTTTGCTATTAATTAAACATTTAGTAACATTATTTCTCTAAAATCAAACCATTTAATCACCCAAGCCCAAAATCAAAACTTCATGTTTTTGCTTTTCATGCAAATAGTCCAAAAGCGGCTTCCAAATAGAAACAAATCCAGTTATATTATACTATTCTCACATTGTCTCTTAATTGCCTTTTGGGTAGAAACCCACATGGTTTTTGGTTAATAAAGTCCTGTAAAATTTTCTTCATTCCTTCAGTCAATATTGAAACAAATATTTTATAATCATTGTCCAACAATGACATTGGTCTATAATTCTTAGTTAGAGTAATATCTTGGCCTTCTTTTGGTAAAAGTACTATATTGGCTTCTTTCCAAGAGTCAGGCATTCCAGAGCCCTGCAAAATAGAATTCATCAATCTTTAAAAAGGCTGAAGAAGCTGGTCCTCGAAACACCTATAATACAACGCTGGCAAACCATCTGGACCTGGTGCTTTCCCCAGTTTGGCTCTTTTTATAGCTTCCACTATTTCACAAGTAGTTATAGGGTTGTTCATTAATAATTTCTGTGATTGTGAGACTTCGGGTAATCTTTGTTTCTCCAACTACTCATCTATCTTTTCCAGAGAAACTTCTTGTCTTTTATTCAAACTGGAAAAAAAGTTGTGGAATGATTTCTTAATTCCTTCATTATCCATTAATTCAATGTTTCCTTCTTGAATTTTTAGTATCATTTTCTTTTCTCTTTCCTTCGTTAATTTATAGGCCAACCATCTTCCAGGTTTATTGGCAAACTCAAAATGTCTCTGCTTAACATAATTCAAATTTGTCTCAATATCCCTCACCGTCAACATAGATAATTTTTGGTGTAATGATTTAAGTTAATGTTAAATACTAGTATCCACTGGGTTTTTCTGTAACTCAAATTCTTTTATTTCAATTTGATCCAGGATAGTTTGCATTTTTTGTTGAGATTTCTTTTTGATATTACAATTATGGTAAATAAAGTGACCTTTCATGACTGCCTTACTGGTGTCCCAAACAATTTTTAGGTCAGTCCCTTTGTCCATGTTGATGTCAATAATATCTTTTAAACTCCTCTTGCAATCAACCAAAATGTTTTCTCTTTGTAAAATAGTTTCATTCAATCTCCATCTAAAAGCCATAGATGATCCCTATGTTCAAACTAACTGGATAATGATCAGAGAAAGTCTTTGGTAAAATATCAACCGGACAAATTTTATTGGATAAATTATTTGAAATCCATAACATGTCAATTCTTGAAAAGGATTTATGTCTTTCTGAGTAAAAGGTATATACCCTTGCCAATTCATTTTTGTGTCGCCAGGAATCTACTAATGCCAAATTGTCTATCATGTCAAAAAGCACTGTGGCAGTCTTCCTTGTTTAAGCTGAATTTCCTTTTCAGATGTCCTGTCCAATCGTGGGGAAGTTACACTATTCCAATCTGTTCCAGTAGGAACCATCTTTGATATGAAAAAGACAACAGTTCATTCAGAAGGTGTCTAAAAATTTACTTTTATACTCATTTGGTACATATATCTCCACAACAATAGATTTAAGTCCATTAATCTCGACTTCCACTGCTACATATCTGCCATGTTCATCAGAAAGCAATACACATAGTTTCAATTGTGGCTTAACATATATTACAAGTCCATTTATCTTCTTCAAACCTGCAGAAATAAATTCTTCTCCCAATTTTTTATTCATCAAATATTTAATATCATTTTTTCCTTATATGAGTCTCCTATAAGCATATCACATCATGTCTATGAAGGTTCTCAGTCATCCAGGTGGAATTGTCTGTAGCTTGAATCATGTCAACTGGATTGACTGACTGACTGATTGATTGATTGGATTGATTGACTGAAGAAGCTTCTTGGATAAGGAGCGAAACGTTTCCACTGAGAAAATAGAAATCCAGTTGACATGATTCAAGCTACAGACATATCACATCATGGTTTAATTTCTTCAAATAATGAAAAAAAATTCTTTTTTGCAGGGCATTTGCCCCATTCACATTCCAAGTAAATTAAGTGCAAGCCATAATTAAGCAGATATCTGATCAAAGTCCTTGGATGTAGCACCCATGTCTACACCTTGTACAGCAGATTCTTGGGGTCTAGTTCCAGGTGCAGATTTCTCATCTAGTTTCCAGATAAATCAATATGAAGTTCCACAGGATCAGCATTGGTCTAGGAACTGCAGAAAGGTTGCATCACAGGTGTATGGTCCTGATTCATTGATTGAGTTGACTTTCAGGCCTCCACAAAGACGAAGGTCTCTTGGTGGTGTGCTTAAAAAAGCAGCAAGGATCTTAATGCTGAAGTTCAGGGAACATGTGGATGGTGTCCGAGTTCCTGCTACAAAATGCTATGAAGAAACATAGTTTTGAAGCAGAAAGAACTGCTTTTAATTCAATATATATATACAATATATATACAATAAAGTCCCCTGAACTTTAGCATTAAGATCCTTGCTGCTTTTTTAAGCACACCACCAAGAGACCATCTTCTTTGTGGAGGCCTGAAAGTCAACTCAATCAATAAATCAGGACCATACACCTGTGATGCAACCTTTCTGCAGATCCCAAAAACAGACCACCAAATCTAATGAGATTCATTTATCTTTTGAGATTAACCTCTTTATGTAATTTTACCTGTTCGTTAGGATTGGTTTGCTAACTTTTGGCTTTGTGGAACAAGATCGTGAGTTGAATTTACTGTTTCAGGAACCTGACAAGAAACATCTGGACATGATCCAGCTTCCCTTGGGAGGAAGGGAAGGATACTTCCTCTTAGATCCTGAAGCTCTTTACAGGCACTGATTTGAAAAGGTCCACTTATTCATATAAGCCTAATATCTATTTTTTTTAAATACGTTCAACAAAGAATTAGGGCTGAATTCGAACTGTATAAGATATGGGGGTTGTTTTTCATATCTTTCTAGCTTCATCTTTTCCTCAGAAATTTCCAGCTTTACAATCTTTCCGTGGATGGTGTTTATTTGGATGACAACGGAGATCCCGTTGCTGATTTTGATATCATGCACTGGGCAGTCTTTCCCAATGAGTCTACTGCTGGGGTAAAAGTCGGGAGAGTCGAAAGAGAGGCCTCTTCAGAAGTCAGCCTCTCTATCAATCAAAGTGTCATCATGTGGCCAACATCATTCAGTCAGGTAGGTGGTGGTGCTACTTTTTAGTGCTTACCATTTATCAGCTGTTATACATGCCTGATTAGAAAAAAATCCCTCGGAATTCAATGCAAGAAGCAGTGTGGTGTCCTACTCCAGAGCATAGCCAGGAAGGTATTTACCATGGTTGAGTTTAGGAATCCTCTGTTATTTTGCCTTCTCATTTATTCTTCACATGGAGGAAGACTCTCTGCACCATGGGCTGCTTTTCCTGGACCAGTCCCCAAATTTGTGACTTTCAGAAGTCTTTGTTGCTAAGCAGGACTTAAAAAAACCCTCCATAGATGACTGCAAGAACTTCAGTGATACATTTCCTACCAACCACCTCAATAATCATGTAGCATACTTAGATACCATACTCTAAGTTGCAGCTACCTTTATGTAGCACAGACAGAATACTAAGTGCGGGAAAGATATGGCTGAAGAAACCTGGCCAAAGGTGGAGTCATCCATCACATTACAATGTAGGAAGATTTGGTGGTCTCCGTTGTCTGTGTTACATGAACACAGACATTATATTGTGGATCATGACTTGGTGCAATTCAATTGGACAACCGTATTTATTCTGTGTTCAACAAACCTTGATTTAGAGAAATCATGTTTTAGCCCAGTATGTGTACCCAGCCTACAACACATTTCTTCTTTTAAACAGCATTGTTATAGTTTATAGATACAAAGATAAAAAAGATTGAAAAAAACTCTGTCTATCCGTTCAGTCGTGTCCGACTCTCGGTCACTTTGTGGATCAATGCATTCCCTGCCTTTCTATCTCTTACAGCTTCCTTTAGTTCCATCAAAGTCATTCCAGTATCTCTTCTGATGGTGTCAAGCCAGTGAGTCCTAGGCCGGCCCCTTCTTCTTTTACCACTGATCAGTCCCAGCATAATTGTCTTTTCGAGTGAGTCGGTTCGCATAACATGACCAAAGTATGACAGTTTTTGTTTGGTGATCTTGGCTTCCAGGGATATTTTTGGTTTGACTCTGTCTAGGACTTCCTTGTTGGTAATCTTTGCTGTCCATGAGATGCATAGTAGTTGTCTCCAGCACCACAATTCAAATGCATCTATCTTTCTCCTATTTGCCTTCCTCAAAGTCCAAGTTTCACAACCATACATAGCTATTGGAAATATGACCGTATTAACTAGTCTGCATTTGGTTGGGAGGCTGATATCTTTATTCTTCCAGATGTTATTTATGCTTGTCATTGCTGTTCTTCCAAGCACTGTATGTATTCTAATCTCCTTGCTGTAGTCACCCTTTTGATCAATTTTAGAGCCAAGGAAGTTAAACTCCTTCACAGCTTCAATTACCTCATTGTTGATCTTAACACTGACTTGCACATTCTCTGCCGTTGTCATTATCTTTGTTTTTTTGGTGTTAAGGCGCAATCCAAGTTTTCCACTTTGATCTTTGACTATTAGGAGTTCCAGATCTTTTTTGATTTCTGCCAGCAGTGTTGTATCATCTGCATAACGAAGGTTGTTGATGTTCCTACCGCCAATTTTTACCCCAATAGTAGATTCTTCCAGATGTGCCTTTCTCATAACCACTTCTGCGTACATGTTGAATAATGAAGGTGATATAATACAACCCTAATGAGTGCCTTTTCCAATTTTGAACCACTCTGTGTCTCCATATGCTGTCCTTACAGTTGCTTCTTGATCAAAGTACACAGATCGTATCAGTTGGATGAGGTGTGATGATATTCCCATTTCTTTCAAGCTTGTCATGATCAACAGAGTCAAAAGCTTTTGTATAGTCAATGAAGCACATGTAGAGGTCTTTTTGGAATTCCCTTGCCTTTTCCATCATCCATCAAAGGTTGGCGATGTGATCACACATTCCTATTCCTTTTTGGAATCCAGCTTGTACATCTGGTAACTCTCTTTCGATGGCTGAGTTCATACATTGTTGGATGATCTTCAAGAGAATTTTACTCGCATGTGGTATTAAGACAATGTTACAATAGTTTGAACTGACTTTTGTATCACCTTTTTCGGTATTGGAATAAATACTGACCTTTTCCACTCTTTTGGCCATTGACCAGTCTTCCATACACTTTGACATAATGCTGTCAATGCTTTTGATGGCAGTGGTCTCAGTAGCTCTGCTGGCATTCCATCAACTCCAGGGGCTTTGTGGTTTGACATCTGATTGAGTGCCCATTCTACTTCCTCCTCCAAGATATCAGGTTCCAGCTCTGGCAGTTCTTCTCCTGTGCCATGGTTTTGATTTTCATTTGTGTAAAGTTGCTCTGTATATTCCTGCCACCTTTCTCTGATTGCTTGTTGGTCGTGTAATTCCTGACCATCATGTCCGCTGACTGTTACCTTTCTTGCCATAAAAGGAGCTCTGACCTTCTTCACGTAAGCAAAACACTCTCTTGTATGTCCTTTCCGGGCTGCTTCCTCCAGTTTCCTGCATTGCTCAGCCCAAAATTCTTCTTTGTCTATCCTCGCTTCTCTCTGAAACTTTGCATTTAATCTTCGTACTTCTTCCCTATCACCAATAGCTTTTGCCTTTCTTCTTTTTACTGCAGTTTCTGCTGTTGCTTCTGATATCCACTTAGCCAATTTCGTTGGTTTCTTGTAAGCAATATGTTGATGTGCTACTTCATTGACGGTTGCTTTTATTTTTTCCCATAGTTTGTCTGGTTGTCTTTCTGTGGTGTTAAGCAATTTGAATCTGTTTGATCCATAAAGATTTGTGGCGGAGAGTACTGGAGTAGGTCGCCAGGTCTTTCTCCAGGCCAGAGCCATGTTGGCCGGCATAACCTATGCTGTTCACCCCTCCACCATGGTGAGGTATGGTTGGACTTTGGAGGGGTGAAAACAAATAAAGAAAAAAAATTAAAAAGTGAAGAAATAAATAGAAAAAGAGACATAAATTATGACTTCCAACATTCTACAGTAAATATATACATAGAAAATACATCAATCTCTTACTCAAATTTTAACTATAATAAATATTATAGAATCCCGGCCCATATCTTATTCTGCTGTGGGTTTCACAGACATTCTAGGGTCTGCTTGATCTGTCCTTACCTAGTAAAATGCCCACGGCACGCCGATTCCTTCTATATACAAGCTCTTCTCTCGGACCAGTCAGACTCCATTCCTTCAGATGTTGCCAGGTTTTGCTAGACCACCTTTAAAATTAGGTGGGTACCAACACCCCTTGACTGTTGTCACTCGCTGACCAAGGCCAAGTCAACAACAGAGGAACAATGAAAGTCTCTTCTGCTATATACATATGTCAAAACGATTTATGCTTCCCCCTTGACCAGTGCAGCAGTTTTTAGTTCAAACCTCTAGTTTCCACAAAGCTTTCCCAGATTGCAGATTTAGCTCTTGGTAGGCTCGTAGATTTTCTTTGAAATGATATTATGATTTCAGCTTTAGGATTCATAGAGTTTTATTAGAATCATATTTATTCAGATCAAGAATGTCAACCCAGGTGATCCTCTCAGATGTGTTTTTCTTTTTTATTTCTTCTTTATTTGACTGCTTCTCTTTTCTGCTGATTATTGACTCCCCTCAAAATGGAACTGAATTCAATGTTTCTATGGCTGTCCTTTATTTTTAGAAGGCGCCTTTCTCTAGATGCACAGAAAGCTGTCCTCCAGGATACACCAAACTCAAAAGAGAAGGAAAGCCAGACTGCTGCTACGACTGTTCTCCATGCATGGAAGGAACAATCGCCACGCAAGAAGGTTGGGGGGTCTAGAGCAAAGAGGGGACTTGAGGATAAAGGGAAATTCACTCTTCCAGCTCTGGGCAGTGTTTGTTACAGGTGCCGCTTTCCTGTTATTCTAGCTCCTCATTTATTTTTCTTTATTTCCACAAAGAAACATTTCTTTAAAAAACAGCATAATATTTCAAAGATATGGGACCATCATACAATTTTGCATGATAGTGTGGCCATTAAAAGTAAAATAATTAAACATGGCTGAACTATTTAGCTGTATGTGTGTTTAGAACGGGTGATGTTCATTGGAGTCTTTTAGTATGTTCTAGTGGGATAGAGACTCCGACATTTGGACTGTGTGGTGGTGGAGTCTTTTGGAGTTGTTTCCTGACTGGACCGAGCCAGATTGGCATTTTTCTTGCCTGTGCAGCTTATATTTCCTGCCGGCCTGTTTTGTGGCTTGTAGTGGGATTGCATGTAGCACCCTACGCCTCTTCCCCTACCTGGATTTTGGCTTGGAGAACTGGCCTTGGAGATTTGAGCTGGTGGTGGCGGCTGGATTGTTGGACTGCCGGGGGCATGGATCGAGTTCTTCTCACAGGAAGTGCTCCATATATTTTGTGACTATTTATGACGTGGCGGTGGGAAGGAGCCTGGCGTTGACAATGGACGAAGCCCCAATAGTCCTGCAGAAGCGACTGTGCTGCGAAGCAAGGAGGAGGAGGAGGATGCTGGAGGATGGATGAGGGCTACTTTTCTTTCCATCATGGTCACGTGGAGGTGAAGGATTTTGCTGTGGTGGACGCAGGGCTGGTCAAGGCTGGTTGCAGCTCCTGCGGCCCTGTGGCTGCAGTTCCTTCCCCCACACAGCCGGGTAGCCATTTTGCTTTCCCTTTGGCTTCCCTTTGGCAGCCTGGTGAGAAGAGACTGCCTGAGGGCATGGTATGGTTGGTAGATGGGGGATGAGGTGAGGTCGTTCCTGTTTTAATCAGTAGTCATTGTGACCCAAAAGGACTTGATTGAAAGGATTTAAATTGGAATGGAACTAGTCATCAAGATGGAAAATGTTAGGTTGTGGTTTGTGGTTTGCGGTTCTGCTCAACTTCCTACAGGTGAGAGCCGGGGGACGGGATTTCTTTGAATCACTAGGATTGTGCAATTGGGGCCTAAGCAGCCTGGTGAGAAGAGACTGCCTGTAGGCATGGTATGGTTGGTAGATGGGGGATGAGGTGAGGTGGTTCCTGTTTTAATCAGTAGTCATTGAGACCCAAAAGGACTTGATTGAAAGGATTTAATTTGGACTTGTCATCATGTTGAAATGTTTTAGGTTGTGGTTTGTGATTCTGCTCACCTTCTCACAGGTGACAGCTGGGGGAGGGGGTTCCTTTGAATCACTGGGATTGAGCAAACGGGCCTCAGCAGCCTCATGAGAAGAGACTGCCTGAGGGCATTGTATGGTTGGTAGATGGGGGATGAGGTGAGGTGGTTCCTGATTAGCTGGAGGCACTGAGTGCAGAATTCTTCAGAACGGCCTCGAGTATTAGGGAGCCGTTACTGGTTGATTGTAGGTTGTGTGAGTGAGGTGGGGCCTGCCCAAGGTTATCCAGATCCTGATGCATAATAGTGATTATATGCCTGTCCTGGTTTCTCTGTCATAGCAGTGGCAGGGTGTTCTGGAATTGAGGGAGATATTAGTTTCTCCCCTGTCATGATCAGATCACTCTCCAGTGAGCCTTTAATTCTCTGTCAATTCTATTTGATCGGCCGACCCCAGGTGACTAATAGGCCCATTTGGGTTTCAGAGGGAGCTTGAGAATGTTTCAGGAAGTCTGCTACACGGTCCGACAGAAGCCTTGGTGGCTGCAGGGAATCGGAGAGTGGCTGCAGCCTTGGATCAGCCTCTTTGTGCCCATGGTTCCCAGCAATCTCTCTGGTATACAGAAGAGCTGAGAGAAGTAAAGAGGGCAAAGAGATGCCTTGAGTGCTGCTCATGGATGACAAAGAGCGAAGAAAATTGAACATGAGTTAGAGCCGCTATTAGAACCTACCTCATGGCGGTAAGGGCAGCGAAACGTGAATATTTCTCAACCCTTGTGTCTGCAGTTAGTCATCCAGTGGCCCTATGACTGATGACCTGGACTCCAGCATTAGTGCAGAAGCAGTCAAGGCTACAGACGCTATGTCTTGCATGGATATCTGATGGAGGTTTGATCCTGTTTTACCTGAGGAAGTGGACAGGGCTCTTGCAGCTGCTAGCTTAGCCACCTCTGTGTTAGTTAATAATTCCTTGATGATGGGGATGGTTCCTTTTATATATATATACAAATTTTATTAGAGTTTTAAAATATACAAAGTTAAAAGTTAGAAATAGAACAGAAAAAGAAATACAAATCAAAGAAAAAGAAAAATTGTAGAAAAGTAAAAGAAAGATAAAGAAAAGACATAGAAATTAATCGACTTCCGATCTATCTATGGTCATAGGAATAAAAAATTATTTCTTACATACTAGCTTTAAATATAATATTCATATACATTTCTTGTCTAATATGTTTTACTTCTGTATAATCTAGTCATCAAAACCCCATGCAAGCTTTGCTCCACCTGCTTTTTGCAAATAGTCTATTAATGGTTTCCACTCTTTAAGATAATAACAATTTGAGTTTTCTTTTAGTAAACATGTCAATTTATGGCTGTTGTGGGTCTTCCGGGCTGTGTGGCCGTGTTCTGGAAGTTGTGGTTCCTAACGTTTCGCCAGCATCTGTGGCCAGTATCTTCAGAGGGCAGGAGCACAGATAGAAGCAAAATCTCTGACTTTGATAGAGATTTTGCTTCTATCTGTGCTCCTGTCCTCTGAAGATGCTGGCCACAGATGCTGGCGAAACGTTAGGAACCACAACTTCCAGAACACAGCCACACAGCCTGGAAGACCCACAACAGCCATCTAACTCCGGCTGTGAAAGCCTTCGACAATACAATGTCAATTTATCATTTTCTGCCGATGATGGGGATGGTTCCATTGGCTCTCAAGGAGGTGATGGTCCACTGTCTCCCGAAGGACCCATCGCTCATCCCAACTAGACTGGACAGCTTTCATCCAGTCTCCAACCTCTCCTTTTTAAGGAAGGTTGTGGAGAAATGGTTGCATGGCAGCCGCAAAGGACCCTGGAGAAAGCGGATTATCTGGACCCCTTTCGGTATGGTTCAGGCAGGGTTAGGGGACTGAGATGGCATTGATCGCACTCTTAAATGACCTCTAGAAGGAGCGGGATAGGGGCACTCTGACCATCCTTCCTCTTCTTGACTTCTCAGCAGCCTTCTTTGTGGGGTGCCTCAGGGCTCGGTTCTCTCTCCTCTCCAATTTAACATCTACATGAGGCTGCTGGGTGACATCATCTGACAGTTTGGGGTGAAGTATCATCAATATGCTGATGATACCCAGCATTATATCTCCACCCTGGACCACCTGAGTGATTCTGTGGCTGTCCTGTCCCAGTGCCTTGAGGCTGTAAAGGTTGGATGAGCTGCAATGGGCTTCAACTCAACCCAAACAAGACTGAGTGGCTTTGGGTATTTGGGCCTTCCAGTGACAAGATTTTGCCACCATTGGTCTTAGGTGGGTGGAACTGTCCCAGACAGACCCTGTCCCCCATCTGGAGGTCCTCTTGGACTCACTGATGGGGACTAGGAGACATTCCTTCTCTGCCGTAGCCCATGCCCTCTGGAATATTCTGCTCCAGAGAATAGGATCACCTGACCCTCTTGGCCTTTTGTAAGACTGTAAACACCTGGGGTATTTGGTCAGGGCTACGGACCCAGATGTGTTAAGGGTTCCATTTCTTGCCATTAGTAACATATAGCAATAGGTTTACTTGGTGACAAAATGCATCTTTTGTATTACTTTAAGTGTTCTAATTGTTTTATGTTTTTTATCATTGAATGCCACACAGAGTCACTTGTTGAAATGGGTGCCTAAAGAAATCAAATAAATAAATAAATAAATAAATCTCCCAGGGAATGTGAACTTGGTTATGATGTCGACTTCAGTGGTGAACACTGGAACTATATGTGGAATACATTATTTCTTCCTCTCCAAAAATAAAATGAGAGACTTCTCCCCTTGTGTTCAGTACTTATTTATGGTATTCTATTAGTTTCATAGTAACTTTCAGAGAAGCTTTGAATACCACATTCCAGGGTTTCAGGGGAATCGTGGAACCAAAAGTATCTAGTCCTCAGGTTGAGATTGGGTTTCTAATGATGCCATCAGTTTTCAATTTTGAGACCAAGCTTTCCGTTCTGGTGAGTGTTGAAGCTTGCAGCTGAGTAACCACAGCGATCTATGTCTGCTTTATAGAATAGTGCAGTGCAGATCCTTCAAAAGAGTTGTTTCAGAGAAATATGCAATGCTTCTCTTTTTGAATCACTCAAAAGCCAAATCTTCTCCAGGCTCACACAGTGGATTCAAAAGCTGCTCTGTATAAACATGCAGTTACTGTCCTGTTTCCAAAGGAGGGTTGCATGTTGTTCCTTCGTCTTCTACAGATCCTCTTGGAAAAGATTTGCCCAGGATCTGACCCTGATCTCCTGAGGATCTTCTACTTTTCATAATGTTAAAGCCACAGATATTGTAACATGCTAGCTAAACAACAATGGCTTTTGTTTTTCAGATGCATCCAGTTGCAGCCAATGTCCGGATGACCAGCATTCCAATAAGAAGCGAGATCAATGTGTCCCAAAACTTATAAGCTTCCTATCCTATGAAGAAATGTTGGGTCTCATCTTGGTTCCCTTTGCCCTTGCTTTGTCTCTAATCACCAGCTTAGTTCTGGGAATCTTCATTAAATTTCGAGAAACGCCCATAGTCAAAGCCAACAACCGAGACCTCACCTACATTCTCCTGGTTTCGCTCCTCTTTTCCTTCTTGACCTCCCTTCTATTCATTGGACGCCCCAAGAAAGTGACCTGCCTTCTTCGACAAACCACCTTCAGTGTTGTATTCTCAGTTGCTGTGTCTTCTTTGCTGGCCAAGACTGTCATGGTGGTGGTGGCCTTTCTGGCCACAAAACCAGGCAGCAAGATGAGGAAATGGCTGGGGAAGACTCTGGCCAACTCCATTGTCTTGTCCTGCTCTGGGGTCCAGGTGGGCATCTGCATGATATGGCTGGGAATCTCTCCCCCATTCCCAGATTCTGACCTGCATTCCCAATCAGGTCACATTGTGCTGCAGTGCAATGAAGGCTCAGTCACCATGTTCTACTCTGCACTGGGCTACATGGGCTTTCTGGCTGCCATCTGCTTCTTCATGGCTTTCCTGGCCCGAAAGCTGCCAGGGACCTTCAATGAAGCCAAGTGGATCACCTTCAGCATGTTGGTTTTCTGCAGCGTTTGGCTCTCCTTTGTCCCCACCTACCTGAGCACCAAAGGGAAATACATGGTGGCTGTGCAGATCTTTTCCATCCTGGCCTCCAGCCTGGGCTTACTGGGCTGCATCTTTATACCTAAATGCTACATCATTATTCTGAGACCTAACATGAACACCAAGGAGCATTTAAGGACATAAAACAAGGAAACTTGATTTTTGTCCCTAATTATAATAGATTATTGGTAATTTGAAATGACATCACTTAGAATTACAGTCTTTTTATGTGTTCTAAGAAATCTCTCTTCTTTTCATGTGAATTTTGAATTATAATCATTAAATACTGAAAGAGAAACAGTATTATATTATTTTGTTTAAAATAATTACATTCTATACTTTCTCTCAATCTGATATCCAGTAAGGTTAGAATGATAATCATTGACATTAATCATTTTTCTGAAACCAGATCAGGTAAATTATCACCACAATTGATAAAATGTCACCATCACTTATTGACATTAAGCCCTGGGTTTATTCATTAGGCCATGGCAGTAACTTGCCTTTTATATCCTTCTTTTTTCACTGATTGACACCAACCTTATGGCACACAATCAATCAAGGGAGGAAAGCAAAGCTTCCAGGGCACACAAAGGTTGTTCATGATTCAGGTAGCTTCCAAAGCCTAAAGGGAGACACAGGACAGATCTGAGGGAGGGACAGAAAGCATCCTGCTGGGGAAGAAGTCAAGGGAGAATGCGCACCTTCCATGCTGATGGGAAAGCAACATCTTTCCTTCTGCCTCTTTCTGCAAATGTCAGAGCAGCAGCAGATTTAAAGCGATTATTGTGTTGACTCTGAAGGTCAACTGAGGCTGACTGCACAGGTCTACCTCTGCCACATTATGTTGACTCTCAAAATAAAATACACACAAACACAGAAAGCATTTTATACTCAAATACATCACAACTGTCACGATGTCATCCATGCCATCCTGCCATGGCGCCAGAAGAAACATCCCGCCAGACTGTTAAACTCATAGGACCGTGTAAATTAGTGGAGAATGCTGGCGATGGGGTTTTGATGTATTCACAGAACTGCAAACATGTAAATCAAATTATTGTTAGTTGATTTGGACCAGGAAGACCTGAAAACGTAGAGACGAAAAGAAGGGCAACGAAGCCACGAATCCCGATGGGGGGGAAACGTGGAGATTCTCAATCTGTTGGTTGCAGGAGCTTTATTTAATTGAGTCTTTAATGTGCAATGGATCACTGGCTTTAATAAAGATTCCTTCATATCCCTATGGGGCTTGTGTCACGATCTGCGATTTAATAGCCAACAGATTGAGGGCATCACAGAAAGACGCGAGTGAGTATGGCGACCTTACCTGAAAACTCCATGTTTACCAAGGAAGTGGAATATCCAGAACCTGCAGAAACCCCTCCGATGTTGGGAGGGGGAGATGGGGACGGTGGAGAAGGTGGAGAAGAAGAGAGCTCCAACTGGAGCGCACAGGAGTGCTCAGCATGAGAAGACAGCTCGCCGAGTGGGAGAGAGGGCGGAGAGGCGTGCTATTGTTTTAAATATTCCAGAAACGCTTTGCAATTTAGAGATCAAATAAAAGACAAAAGACATAAAATTATAATTATATATTATAATAAAACAAACATTATATATATTAAAATAAAATCATAACTACAAAGTTTCTCTCTTCACAGAGAGAGATAGCCTCAGTATAATTTACAGAGGCAAAAAGACAGAACAGCAGAGAACAAAGAAGAAACAAGGCAGGGCAAGGCCGTGTTTTACAAAACAAAGGTATGTTAATATAAAAAGGTAAAGGTAAAGGTTTTCCCCTGCACAGTTGTGTCCGACTCTAGGGGGCGGTGCTAATCTCTGTTTCTTAGCCACCGCTGTCCGAAGACGCTTTCGTGGTCATGTGGCCAGCATGATGCATGCAGAACGCTGTTACCATCCCACAGAAGTGGTACCTATTTATCTACTTGCATTTGCATGCTTTCAAATTGCTAGGTTGGCAAGAGCTGGGGCGAGTGCGGGAGCTCACTTCGTCATGTGGTGCTCGGGTCTCGAACCACCGACCTTCCAATCGACAAGCCTGGCGTCTTAACGACTGAGCCATCGTGCCCCGTTATACACATTTCTATTTCTGTCAGGACAATCAGTAACCATGACAAGTGACCTGTGAACCCGGCCAATACTTAAAGAAAACAAAAGAATACCTTGGGAGTACAAACAGAAACCCAGACTTGCTGACACCACAGTCTTGTGATCCAAATTCTTGTTTCCAGCTAGCAGAATATCTTCTGATTCAAATTCTTTAAAATAATAAAACCACAACATGGTGAACCTTGGAACCCCAATGAACCCAACCAGGCAAGAGAGCAGGGGATAACTGGAGGAGCGGGGAGTCACGCTAAAGATCCTTACCAACCTCAAGAGTGCAACCTGATCTAGGACAAAGAAAAGAGCCAAGCCTGCTTGGTTCCTGGAGGTGGGAGGAGGCGCGGAGAGGAATCCAGACAGGTGGGTGACTTTGCAAGACAGAGGCTCCCGCTCCAGCTGGTTGAACTTGGAGCAGCGGATGGAGAAAATGGAATGAGATATTAGTTCCTTAGGAGAGCATGTATCCGACCTGCAGGAAGCGGTCGAGCAGCTCTTTCAGAAACTGAGTTGGGGAAGACAAACAGTGTGGCTTCAATGAAATATTTGACATCCTTGGAAAGAGAGAGAGACGAATTTGAAACGGAGGGCAGTCGCGGGATGATCAGGTTGGTAATCGCTCGCTCCCCTTGTGGCTGAACCCAAGCCTGGGCAACAAGATGGACCCCGAGTGCAGATGGGACATTCGGGATGAGAGACTTGAGTGTAAAATTCACTGGGGACCCTAAAACCCTGACCTGCTTCCTAACCCACACGAGGTGATTTATGGAAGAATGTGAGGGGTCATTTCCCACCGAAGGCTCCAAGGTGCAGTACATTTCGACCTTTCTTGAGGGTGAGGCCATGGAATGGCTTGTAGAGTTGCACAACTCAGACTCTCCAGAACTAGAGAATTTTGAGAGTTTCATGAGCATGCTGAGGGAAAAGTTCAAAGACCCCCTTTCTAAGATGAGTGCCAAGACCAGCCGACAGCATATTAAACGAGGAAGCAGGTCATTCTTGGAGTATGCCATGGAATTCAGGAGGCTGGCTGGGAAACTGACAGACTGGCAAGAATCAGTAAAAATTGAATACCTCCAAGGGGGGTTTCAACCAGAGATCCTAGAGTGGTCCCTAGAAATGGGGGACCCTGGGACACTAAGAGGATGGATTTGTCTCACCGGCGAAGTAGAAGACCTGCAAATTCCCCTCAAGAGACATCAGCAAGCCCAAACAACGGGAAATTGCCCAACGCCTCTGCCCCTTCCCTCAGAGAGATGTGGAGATCATAAGTCATGGGTTGAAGAAAAAGAGTGGTGGGCGAGGAAATACTATGCTTTAAATGTGGCAAGGAGGGTGATCGCATCACCAGCTGCCCACAATCTCCAACCCTGATGACGAGCAAAGTGGGAGGGAGTGGCGCAAAGATTTCCTGAGTGAAGACTAAGGGAGCCGCGGCTGCCATGACAGAGGGAAGGGTTCATGAAGCCCTATCAGAAGGAGGAGACTTGACTGAGGAAGAATTCCAGTCAGCGGGAAATGGCGAGAGCCTCTTATAAGTGGTGCCGAAGGGCAGGCTATTATAAGTAGGCACAAAGATTCTATGGTGAGTGGGAATTGCCCAGCAATGCTGGTGAGGTTAGAGATAGAGACATTGGGGGGTCATGGCAGCATGAGTCTAGTAGGGATCTTACATTCAAGGCATACCAGATGTCCCATGTATCCCACCCTAGTGGCTGGAATGAGACTGGAAGTGAGAATACGGAAAGAGCCCATCAGCTTCTTTCAACTTGATGGAACGGAGTTGAAAGGGGGCCCAGTAGAGTACTGCACCAAAGTGGTTCAGATGCAAATAGGAAGCCATGAAAAGACTTTGAGATTTATAGTGGCTCCTATTTTTGATCAACCTGTAGTATTGGGACTGGCTTGGTTGCAAGCCCAGAACACCCAAGTGAATTGGGTCACTGGACAATTAACTTTTGCCAATTGAATTTATAAATGGTTAACCCCTGGAGAGCGGAAGGGCGAGCCTGAGCTAATAGGCACAGCGTCCGAGATGTGGGGGGAAGTGGCAGAAGAAGAGAATGGTCTCATCCCCATATGGTACAGAGATTTATTTATTTATTTATTTATTTATTTATTTATTTATTTATTTGATTTATCACCGCCCAACTCCCTCAAAGGGACTCTGGGTGGTTTACAATCTCACATAAACTCCAATACAATATAAATAGAGTAAAATAAACATTAAAATAAGAAATTTAAAAACACAGTAAATATAATAAAATCAAGATGGTAGAAGCTTTTTTTAAAAAAAAACACTGGAAAGGGCAATTCAAGGGCCAACCTAATGTATTAGCCATCCCCAAGAGTGTATACTCTTCTTCTTTAAAAGAGGTGTTTGGAGAAGTAGAGTCTAACCATCTCCCACCTCATAGGAAGTCGGACTGTGTGACAGAACTGGAACCAGGTGCTGAGTTGCCCAGAACTAAGTTGTACTCCATGACTCCCAAGGAACTAGAGGCATTGTAGGATTTCATTGACAAAAACTTAGAACGAGGGTTCATTTGCCCAGCCACTTCATCAATGTCTGTGCCCGTTCCCTTCAGAACCAAGAAAGATGGTCACTGAGGTTGTGCACTGACTACAAGGGCTTGAATGATATCTGTACTTCCAACAAATACCCCTTCTCGCTGATGGAGGACATGCTAGCCCACCTATCAAAGGGGAAGATTTTTATCAAATTAGACTTAAGGGAAATGTACTTCCAAGATTGAATTTGGGAGGGAGATGAGTGGAAAACAGTTTTTAATTGCAAGCTGGGGTTCTTTGAGTACTTAGTAATGCCCTTTGGATTAAGAGGGGCCCCTGGGGTCTTCATGCATTTAATAAATGAAGTGTTACATGATTTCCTGTACCGGGGCGTGGTAGTTTACTTAGATGATATACTGATTTATACTGAGACGATGGAAAAACATGTAATTTTGGTTAGGGAAGTACTAAAGCAGTTGTTGCAAAATCAAATTGTATGTGAAATTGTCAAAATGTGAATTTCATAAAGAACAATTAGATTACCTGGGATATCGGGTATCAAGTAAAGGGATCGAAACGGATCCAGCCAAAGAGATGTAGTAGCTTGGGAACCACCAAGGACTAGAAGGCAATTGCAGTGTTTCCTGGGGTTTGCAAATTTCTATAGGCAGTTTATACCAAATTTTGCCCAGGTAGCTTTAAAGGTAAAGGTAAAGGTTCCCCCCACAAATTTGTGCAGTCGTTTCCGAATCTAGGGGCCGGTGCTCATCTCTGTTTGTTAGCCGAAGAGCCTGCGCTGTCCAAAGACGCTTCCATGGTCATGTGGCCAGCATGATGCGTGTGGAACGCTGTTACATACCCACCAAAGTGGTACCTATTCATCTACTTGCATTTGCATGCTTTCGAATTTCTAGGTTGGCAAGAGCTGGAACTAGTGTGAGAGCTCACTCTGCACGCAGGGCTGGGGATTCGAACCTCCGAACCTGCGATCGACAAGCCTGGTGTCTTACCCGCTGAGGGGTAAGCTTTACCCCTTATTTATTTGTTAAAGACCAAAGGAAGAGGGGATCCTAAGGCAGTAATGAGACCAGGAGTGGGCGTGCAGTGGACTGCAGAGTGCCAAGAGGCTTTTGAGAAATTAAAATTATTATTTACCTCAGAGCCCATGTTAAAGCATCCCGATTCCACGAAGCTCCTGACAGTACAAGTGGACGCATCAGATGTGGCAGTAGGGGTGATTTTATTACAGAAAGATGAGAGAGAGAGACTGAGACCTTGTGCTTACCTTTCCCGCAAGTTCAGTGACACAGAACAATGCTGGCATGTATGGGAAAAGGAAGCATTTGCAGTGCAATTGGCTCTCGTGAACTGTAGGCATTTGTTAGAAGGGGCGTCTCAGCCTTTTGAAGTTTGGACAGATCACAAAAATTTGGAAGCTTTATGCACCCTGAGAAAATTGAACTCTAAGCAGATTAGGTGGCCTAAGTTCTTTTGTAGATTCAACTTTACTCTTAAGTACGTGCCTGGGGCAAAGAACTTTTTGGCTGACGCTTTATCGCAGCTGCCCCAACATTAAAGCCAGAGGGAAGAGGTAGTAGATTTGATCATCCCTGTCCAGCAATTAGTGATGGCAGCGGTCACAAGAAATCAGAGATCCGCACCTACTTTAAAGGTGGGAGAGGATTTACAAATTGAGTTACTCTCTGAACTGAAGGAAGATAAATGTTTGAAGGCAAATAATGCAAAACTGACAGAAAAACAGGAATTCTGGTGGAGTTGAGATAGATTGTATATTCCGGAGCCGTTGAGGAGGAAAGTACTCGAGAGATGCCACGACATAAAGTCAGCTGGCCATTTCAGGTTCATAAGACTTTGCAAATTTGAGGCGGCAATTCTGGTGGCCATGTCAGAGTGTGTAAAAAGAAATATATTTTATTCTTGAGATTTTACTGGTCTGGAATTTGAAAATGGCATGGCAAACCATGAAAGACTCGTTAATGCAGGACTCTGGATTGCCTAAATATTCTTGGGGAGAAGCTATCTCAACAGCTAACTACATAAATAATAGGGTGTGGAGTTCTGTGGTGAATACAACTCCATATCAGTTGCTGTTTAATAGGCGGCCAGTGTTATCACACATGAGAGTGTTTGGCTGCAATGCTTGGGTACATATACCTAAGGGGCAGAGATGAAAAGGACAGCCTAAAGCAATGAAGCTTAGATTTATAGGTTATCAGACTGGGTCTAAAGCATATAGGTTTACACTTAAGGATGGGAGAGTGGTGATCTCAAGATCAGCTGAATTTGCTGAACACAATGGGTGGAAAAAGGTTCATGCAAATACTGAAGTATTATTGCCAATAGATAGGGAACAAACAGAATATGATGAGCAGCCCTCAGGGAGTAGCTTTTATAGTTCTGCTCAGAGAGCAGAAACTCCATCTCCAAAGATTGAGAGAGAGGAGGGGAAGGAAGAAATGTTCACTCGAACATGTGCAGAAATAATATCACAGTTTTCTCCAAATGTAGAGAGAGAGGAGGGGCAAACAAGCAGTTTCATACCCAGACATTCTGAAAGGATGACAAAAAACAAGCCACCAGAGCATTTTACTGTAGGGGAAGTAAAGGTTTGTTATGTAAACTGTGAACTACAAAGTTTTCAGGATGTATTGAAATTGCCTAAAACAGAGGCTGATAAATGGTATAGTGCCATGGATGAGGAAATGCAATCCATGGCCGATAATAATGTTTTATAATCCACACATTTGCCTGAAGGTCAAAAAGCTGTTGGTTGCAGCTGGGTATATAAAAGACTTTGGTATCTGGAAATGTGAAATACAAGGCTCGTTTAGTTGCCCAAGGTTATTCACAGAGAAAGAATCTTGATTATTCTGAAACATTTTCTCCCACTGTTACATCTGAAAGTGTAAGGTTAGCTTTAAAAGTAGCAGCAATGAGAAACTTAGAGGTAAATCATTTTGATATTACCAGGGCATTTAAATGCAGAACTCAAAAAAACTATTTATATGATTGAGGCATCTGGATATGAGAGTAGTAATCCAGGCATGGTTTACAAACTTAAGAAGGCAATATATGATTTGAAACAGTCAGCCAGAAACTGGAATCAATGTTTAGATAATGCACTGAAAGCTGTAGGATTTAAAAGGAGTATTGCAGATCCATGTTTGTATACTAAAGGTATTGGAAAAGATCAAATTAGAGTGTTAACATTTGTAGATGACATTTGTGTACTAGCCAAAACAAGAGAGCTAATACAAGGAGTTGCTAAGCAAATAGGGAAAGAGTTCCAATTAAAGGATCTGGGTAGTATAAAAAATTATTTAGGAGTTGATATTAAAAGAACTCAGGATGGGAGTTTCCTACTTAACCAGAAACAAAAAATAGTGCAGTTATTAAGAGATTATAACATGGAAGAATGTAAGCATGTTCAAACACCAATGGTTATAGATTTTCAGAAGGGTATAGGAACTACTGATTTTCAGGATCTACATCTGTACCGGTCTGTAATTGGGAGTTTATTATATCTCGCACAGTGGACAAGACCAGACATTGCCAATGCAGTGAACATTCTGGGAAGATTGGTGGAAAAACCAACAAATGATGCATGGCAAGCAGTCAAACGTATATTAAGATATCTGAAGGGTACAATGGATAATTGTTTAATGTTAGGAGCAACAGGAACACAGATACTAGAATGTTATGTGGATAGTGATTGGGCTGGTGACACACAGGACAGGAAATCCACTACTGGTATTATTATTACATTTGGAAAGTCAATAATCACATGGAAGGCAAGAAAACAGGGGGCAGTAGCAGTTTCCACAGCTGAGGCAGAATTTGCAGCTCTTTCTGAACTATGTAATGAGGTAATTTGGTTCAAACAATTGCTTACTGATTGGGTATATCTGTAAAAGAACCTGTAACAGTGTATGAGGATTCACAAACCTCTATTCAAATGGCCAAAACAGAAAGGATGCATAATAGGAGTAAGCATGTAATGAACATGAATTTGAGTAAACTCCGGGAGAGAGTGGAGGACAGGAAGGCCTGGCGTGCTATGGTCCATGAGGTCACGATGAGTCGGACACGACTAAATGACTGAACAACAACAAAAATGTAGATATCAAATATTGTAATGTAAGAGAATGTGTGTATAATGGATTAATTGATCTTGTATACTGTGAGTCACAAAACAATTTAGCTGATTTGATAACTAAACCTTTATGTACACAAAGACATAAGAAGTTATCAGAACAACTGGGTATGATAAATCAGGGAAACATTCAGATGCAGTAAAATGGAGGGGTGTCAGAGTATGTAAAAAGAAATATATTTTATTCTTGAGATTTTACTGGTCTGGAATGTGTAAAGTAGATAGCAGCGAGCGCTGGGTGAGATCATCATCCTTGAGGACAGGATGATGCAATGCTAATGAGCTACACCTGTGTATAGGAATGACTCTGCAATATTAAGTGTATGTGTGTATATATATATCCTGTCTGAGAGATATTAAGTGTGGGGTAGTTTGTATGGAGCTGGTTAAGGATTGTGTCTGTATATATTTCTGTGCTGTGTATAGTAAAGTCTGTATATACTTAAAGCAACAGACTCTGTAATTTATTACAGCAGCATAGAAGCAGCTTTTCTTGTGGGATGTTGCTGGCTTCATGGGGTTCCAGGCGCAGAGTAATTTAAACAACGTGTTGTAAGGCTAACAATATCTTTCTTGGTAGCATAAGGCAATAATGGATGTATAGTGCATTATTGCAAAAGGAAAAAATCAAAGCATGAGCAGAGTTCCATCAACAGATGTGAGGAAAAATCATAGCCTATGCAAAGGCCAGGCATAGTTACAAAGTACATGGCAACATGCAGATAGCAGTCAAGAAGAAGCATAGAGTGAAAATAAGTGAGATGAGGACCCATAGTTCATAGCTGAATTATACACATGTTTCAGCAATCTGATTGGCCAAATGTGGGCTAGGACATTTTAAGCTTAAAATGCAATAACAGTTGTACTTACTATAAATCGCCATGAGATGGCAGTGTTGCCCATTGGCCCTCCCCGGAGAAAATGGTTCTCATGGGAATGGTAGCTTATCTAGTCAAAACAATGCTGACTAGAACTAGCGATGGTCACCCACCTGTTGTTTACGATATTTTGGAAACCATTCACAGCAGCAGCAAGGCATGGAAAAATACTGGCAAGCTAGTGAAGGAAACCATTCGTATGCATTCTACACAGGATAATTCTAACAAATAACTTTAACATTTCTTTCACAGGAGCAGTGGACGATGCCAATTTTCTGAAACACACTCTGACAGGCCATCCCTTCGGAAAGACATGGAGGAATATGTTGCCCAACCTGTGCCATGGCCAAAAGAGTGGGGGGGGGGAACCCAGAGGGCTATTGTAGAATGTGACAAGCCCCACCCAACCATGGACGCAGATTTTTGTTCTTGTTGTTGTTCAGTCATTTAGTCGTGTCTGACTCTTCGTGACCTCATGGACCATAGCACGCCAGGCCTTCCTGTCCTCCACTGTCACCCGGTGGACTTTATAGTAGATTTACCAGAGAGCCACAAAAAGGCAGTAGTTTGGGTAGTAGCCAATTTATTTTCAAAGCAAGCCCATTTCATTCTGTGCACTAGTGTACCAAATGCAGGACAGCTAGCCAAGATGTTTGTGCAACACCTTTACAGACTACACAGGACCCCTGAATGAATCATAAGTGACAGGGGCATACAATTCACGTCCAAATTTTGGAGGGCATTCCTAAAGATGATTGGCATGAGACAAGGCCGAAGCTCCAGCCATCATCCAGAAAAGGACAGAGGCTGTGAATGTACTAACCAAGTGTTGGAGCAGTACCTTAGATGCTATGTCAGCTATCAACAGTACGATTTGGTGGATCTACTTCCGTTGGCTGAAGTGGCTTATAACAATTCAGTACACAAGAGTATGGGGTTTCCTTCCTTCCAAGTGGTGAACGGGCAAGGTTTTGTTGCATTCCTGGAGTTACCAAAAGATAAAACCGAAATCGTCCCATTGGATGAGTGGATGAAACACATAGCTGACAGGTGGCCAACAATAGAGAGGGCATTGGAAGACACCAAAGAAACTTACAAGAAATACGCTGACAGCAAAAGGGCACCAGAGTGGCAACTAAAAATGGGGGAGAAGGTTTAATTATCAAAGAAGTTTCTAAAATCCTCACAAGCCTCAAGAAAGCTGGGTCCAAAATACGTGGGAACTTTCCCAACCACCAAAATTATCAACAATGTGACAGTACAATTACAGCTACCAAAAATTTTGAGAAAAGTTTACCCCATTTTTCATTTTAGTCTGCTGAAACCAGTTAAAGATTCAGAACGTTGGCAACCAGAGGAACCCACACTGGTTCCAGTAATGGTTGACGGAGAACAGCTTGTTTGTTTATTTCATTTCGGTCAATGACCAGCAAAATTTAAAATAAAAGGAGACAAAGTACAATCAGAAGATACGATAATAAACTACAAACTAACAAAATATATCACATAATAATACAGCATTCACTCTGCTATTACTGTGTTAATACATTTGTTACCATTATGGGGTAAGCCTAGAACATTAGAAATTATACAATAAGAAATTATAACATAAAAGTAAAATTGTATATCCCCTGACAAATTATCAATTAAAATATTTCAATTTAAAAATATACATTTAAAATAGGGAATTATTTTTTTGCTGGATTTGTCTTATTTTCATTGCAGCAACACAAAATTTGGCAACTGTACACGTAATATAAGGTTTTAAATCCTGAAGTAGATAATTCACGTAAAAATTATCTGGATACCCAGGGAGTTTTTCTATTAGGGGCTCAATGTAAATTGACCTGATATCCCTATAAAATTTACAGTGTAGCAGTACATGTAAAATAGTTTCTACTTCCATTTCACTGCATGGGCAGATGCACTCAGTTACGGGGACTTCTTAGATAAATACATTAGCAGAGACCTCCCTATTCCAGGTGCTGGCAATTAGCACTCATGTTCCTTCTGAGCTAATTGCTCGGTCTTCTCAGCTGTACACTCCTTTATTCAAGACAGTAAAATTCACAGTACATTTTTTCTGAGTATACCCTGACAGTCTTCTACTCATCACCTTTCCAAATTTGCACTAGGTTATATGCGCCTCATAAGTCCAACTTGGTAAAGATTTTAGCATTGCATAACTGTTCCAACAGTTCGAATATTAACGGTAATGGGAAACACTTTTTGATGGTAATTTTGTTTAACTTCCTGTAATCGCAACATAGTCTCAATTCTCCAGACTTTTTCTTCACAAATAACACTGGAGCCACTACAGGAGATGATCTGATCAATTCTTTTTTCAAATTGCTATCAATAAACTCCTTGAGAGCGGCCAGTTCCGGCTTCGACAGGGAATAAATGCGACCCACAGGCAGCTTGACATTAGGAATTAAATCGATGGGACAATTATAAGGTTGGTGAAGTGGCAATTGGTCAGCCTCTTTCTCACTGAATACATCAGTCTCCAGGAAAGGAGATCGTTACCTTGTTGTGGTGCTGGAGCTTGAGCACCTCAATGAAACCATGAGCTAAACCGTGAAGGGACACCCAAGACGGGAAGGTCGTGGCAGAGAGGTCAGACTAAATACGATCCCTGGGGAAGGTAATGGAAACCCACCCCAGTATTCTTGCCGTGAAAACTAAATGGATCAGTACAACCAGAGATATGTCGGTATACCATCGGAAGATGGGACTCCCAGGTCGGAAGATGGTCAAAATGCTACTGGGGAGGAACAGAGGATACGTTCAACTAGCCCCAGATGTGATGACGCAGCTAGCTCAAAGCCGAAAGGACGGCTAGCAGCCGACGGTGCTGGTTGTGAACGACGAATCCGATGTTCTAAAGATCAACACACCATAGGAACCTGGAATGTAAGATCTATGAGGCAGGGCAAATTGGATGTGCTTATTGGTGAGATGTCAAGATTAAATATAGACATTTTAGGTGTCAGTGAACTGAAATGGACTGGAATGGGCCACTTCACATCAGATGACCACCAGATCTACTACTGTGGACAAAAGGACCACAGAAGAAATGGAGTAGCCTTCATAATTAATAATAAAGTGGCTAAAGCAGTGCTTGGATACAATCAAAAAAACGATAGAATGATCTCAATTCGAATTCAGAGTAAGCCATTTAACATCACAGTGATCCAAATATACGCCCCAACCACAGATGCTGAAGAAGCAGAAGTAGATCAGTTCTATGAGGATCTGCAGCACCTACTGGATAATACACCAAAAAGAGATGTTATTTTCACTACAGGAGACTGGAATGCTAAGGTGGGTAGTCAGACGACACCTGGAATTACAGGCAAGCATGGTCTGGGAGAACAAAATGAAGCAGGACATGGGCTGATAGAATTTTGCCAAGACAACTCACTGTGCATAACAAACACTCTCTTCCAACAACCTAAAAGACGACTTTATACATGGACTTCACCAGATGGTCGACACCGAAATCAGATTGACTACATCCTTTGCAGCCAAAGGTGGCGGACATCTATACAGTCGGTAAAAACAAGACCTGGAGTTGACTGTAGTTCAGATCACGAACTTCTTATTGCAAAATTTAGAATCAGACTAAAGAGAATAGGGAAGACCCACAGATCAGTTAGATATGAGCTCACTAATATTCCTAAGGAATATGCAGTGGAGGTGAAGAAAAGATTTCAGGGACTAGATTTAGTAGATAGGGTCCCAGAAGAACCATGGACAGAAGTTTGCAACATTGTTCAGGAGGCGGCAACAAAAAACGTCCCAAAGAAAAAGAAAACCAAGAAGGCAAGATGGCTGTCTGCTGAGACACTGGAAGTAGCCCAAGAAAGAAGGAAATCAAAAGGCAACAGTGATAGGGGGAGATATGCCCAATTAAATGCAAAATTCCAGAGGTTAGCCAGAAGAGATAAGGAATTATTTTTAAACAAGCAATGTGCGGAAGTGGAAGAAGACAATAGAATAGGAAGGACAAGAGACCTCTTCCAGAAAATTAGAAACATCGGAGGTAAATTCCAGGCAAAAATGGGTATGATCAAAAACAAAGATGGTAAGGACCTAACAGAAGCAGAAGAGATCAAGAAAAGGTGGCAAGAATATACGGAAGATCTGTATAGGAAGAATAATAATATTGGAGATAGCTTTGACGGTGTGGTCAGTGAATTAGAGCCAGAAATCCTGAAGAGTGAGGTTGAATGGGCCTTAAGAAGCATTGCTAATAACAAGGCAGCAGGAGACGACGGTATCCCAGCTGAACTGTTTAAAATCTTGCAAGATGATGCTGTCAAGGTGATGCATGCCATATGCCAGCAAATTTGGAAAACACAAGAATGGCCATCAGATTGGAAAAAATCAACTTATATCCCCATACCAAAAAAGGGAAGCACTAAAGAATGTTCAAACTATCGAACAGTGGCACTTATTTCACATGCTAGTAAGGTAATGCTCAAGATCTTGCAAGGTAGACTCCAGCAATTCATGGAGCGAGAATTGCCAGATGTACAAGCTGGGTTTAGAAACGGCAGAGGAACTAGAGACCAAATTGCCAATATCCGCTGGATAATGGAGAAAGCCAGGGAATTTCAGAAAAACATCTATTTCTGTTTTATTGACTATTCTAAAGCCTTTGACTGTGTGGATCATAACAAATTGTGGCAAGTTCTTGGTGGTATGGGGATACCAAGTCATCTTGTCTGCCTCCTGAGGAATCTGTATAAAGACCAAGTAGCAACAGAAAGAACAGAGCACGGAACAACGGACTGGTTTAAGATTGGGAAAGGAGTACGGCAGGGCTGTATACTCTCACCCTACCTATTCAACCTGTACGCAGAACACATCATGCGACGTGCTGGGCTTGAGGAATCCAAGGCTGGAGTTAAAATCGCTGGAAGAAACATTAACAATCTTAGATATGCAGATGATACCACTTTGATGGCTGAAAGCGAGGAGTTGAGGAGCCTTATGATGAAGGTGAAAGAAGAAAGTGCAAAAGCTGGGTTGCAGTTAAACCTCAAAAAAACCAAGATTATGGCAACGAGCTTGATTGATAACTGGCAAATAGAGGGAGAAAACGTGGAGGCAGTGACAGACTTTGTATTTCTAGGCGCAAAGATTACTGCAGATGCTGACTGCAGCCAGGAAATCAGAAGACGTCTACTTATTGGGAGGAGAGCAATGGCAAATCTTGATAAAATAGTTAAGAGCAGAGACATCACACTGAGAACAAAGGTCTGCATAGTTAAAGGAATGGTATTCCCTGTAGTAACCTATGGCTGCCAGAGCTGGACCATAAGGAAGGCTTAGCGAAGGAAGATAGATGCTTTTGAACTGTGGTGTTGGAGGAAAATTTTGAGAGTGCCTTGGACTGCAAGAAGATCAAACCAGTCCATTCTCCAGGAAGTAAAGCCAGACTGCTCATTTGAGGGAATGATATTAAAGGCAAAACTGAAGTACTTTGGCCACATAATGAGAAGACAGGATACCCTGGAGAAGATGCTGATGCTAAGGAAAGTGGAAGGCAAAAGGAAGAGGGGCCGACCAAGGGCAAGATGGATGGATGATATTCTGGAGGTGACAGACTCAGCCATGGGGGAGCTGGGGAGGGTGACGGCCGACAGGAAGCTCTGGCGTGGGCTGGTCCATGAAGTCACGAAGAGTCGGAAGGGACTGAACGAATAAACAACAACATCAGTCTGGCCAAATCCATTGTCTTGTCTTGCTCTTGGGTCCAGTTGGGCCTCTGCATGATATGGCTGGGAATCTCTCCCCTATTCCCAGATTCCAACCTTCATTCCCAATCAGGACACATTGTGCTGCAGTGCAATGAACGCTCAGTCACCATGTTCTACTCTGCACTAGACTATATGGGCTTTCTGGCTGCTATCTGCTTCTTTGTGGCTTTCCTTGCTCGAAAGCTGCCTGGATGCTTCAATGAAGCAAAGTGGATCACCTTCAGCATGTTGGTTTTCTGTAGAGTTTGGCTCATCATTGTATCCACCTACCTAAGTACCAAAGGGAAATATATGATGGCTGTGCAGATCTTCTCCATCCTGGCCTCCAGGCTGGGCTTACTGGGTTCCATCTTTATCCCCAAATGCTACATCATTATCCTGAGACCTGATGTGAACACCAAGGAGCACCTAATGGAGAATTCTAGGACTCCAAGCCTAGCTGGCAGCTCGACAAGTCAGAGTTTCTCAGAGCTCTGAGACCTGGCTGACTTTCTACCTTGTTTGCAGGGGTCTACAGAATCTGTAAGACCACTGAAGCTTCCCGCTGAAGAGGGGGGAACCAGAAGATTGCTCACAGAGCCATTGGAATTGCCCACTCCTGTTTTTCTTTGTTGTTTCCACCGCGGAGAAGAACGGGGGTGAATGCAGTGGAATGGCTGAAGGAGGATCCTAGCTCTGCAGGGAACGTAAGTCTCTTTGGGAGACACAAGGGCGACAGGCAGCTTTTAGATCACTTTATATTAGTTTTCTTTTTTAGATTAGAACATTTTTATTATCTAAAATTTATCTTTGGACTTTGCTTAAAATGTTGGCTAATTTTGTGTTTTCTTTGCTATAATTAATTTTGGTGGAAGTTTGATAGATTTTATTTTGGCAACATAATGAACAAGTTTGTATTTTTTTTGCCTTTCTTTTCTATCAGAGAAATTGGGACTTAAGAGACTTTGTTGGTATTTTTCACTCGACAAACTAATTGACTTTTGAGAAATTGTTTGTTTGGGTTAAGCAGCTTGCAGCATGAAGAATAAAGAAAAATAAAGAATAAAGTATAGAGAATGTGTGCCTCTTTCCCTTCTTATTTTTCTACTTTTTTTTAGAACGGACTTTGTCTCATTTGGAATTTATTTTTATTTTTCCTTTTACAAACTGTTTGAAATACTGCTCTGTGGAATTTTTCATCTTTTATTTTAAAAGTTTTTTTCACTTAAAGAAACAGACAGCGCTGATAAGAATAGAACAGCTGTTCCCTGCTCCCTGGGAAAATTCTTGTTTTGACTACAACAGCTAACTACGGCTTGAAAAGGGGGGGTAGGAAGAATGGCATTTCTTACAGTACTTCAGGATTTTAAGAAAGAAATCAGCGAAGCTTTTCGCAAATTAAGAAATCCATAGAACGTATATTTATAGTTTTGGTGGCTCAGGAACAGAAGATACAAGGGACAGATTTAGAAACAGAGGGAAGATCTCTCGAACCAGTAGAGAAACAGGGAAAGAGGATTTTGTATGAATTGGTACAGAAGAAGATTATGATATTTTACAGGAAGTGGTCTATTAAACGTTTGGGCATAAACACATTGTGGCAGCTGAGACAGGAAGATTTTAACATGCAAATTGATAGAAATGGTAAAATAAACATTATGATATCCCACATGAGTTACAGAATAAAACAAGTTGCATATTGTGAACATGGCATAACCTAAACAGGAGATTTATTGATGTTGATCTGGTACACAAGGTTAATGAAAACGCGGATCTGGATTGTACACAGAGTGAGCGCAGATATGAGAAACTGTATGAATGCATAAAAATATGATACTCTAAGTGTAAGATACAAGATTATAAATATAAATATAAGTTGATATTTGTCAGGGTTCATGTCTATGAATCCTGCCATTAGGATCTATAATAGCTTAGTGCTTGTATAGTAGTTGGGAGGGGGAATGACAGTTGAGTGTTATGTCTGCTGCTGGAAGCTAGAGACAGCTAGGCCAAGGTCACGCACCTGCAAAGGAGAGGAGATGGGACCGTTTGCTCCATGAGATCATCGCTGGTGAATTGGCGCGCAAAGGGAAGGGTTAAGAGAGCATAGTTTGGCGGGAATCAGTATTCAAGTCTTTAGGAGTGCTTCAATGAACATGTATCCTAAATAAAGCTTTATCTGCATTTCAATGAATTGCATGGAGAAGTGTTTATTGGGACATTGTTGTTGAGATCATCACAGAAAGACTTGAATCTACAATCCAGTCGGTTTATCCTGAGGTTACAAGTGGTAACTCCATTTAGTGCCTCCTGAGTGAGAATCGGCTTGTCCAAGCAACTTCAGCATGGAAGAATCTATGGAATGCTTCCAGACGGAGGAAGGGGAGCAACCAGGCCCCTCTTCAGGTTGGGAAGCGAAGAGTGCGGCTGCTGAACCCGAAGCAGCTAAGAAAAAAGCCTCTAAGAAGGTGTCTCGACGAAGTGGCGTAGAGACTACCGAACTAGCCATGGCACGCACCCCTCGAGTGGGAGCGGAATGGTCCGTGGGAATTGGAGGCGGCATCCGGGCTGGGAAGGGAAAACGCACTGCTAAACCCAGAGTGACCCAGTCCCAGAGGATGGCTTCACTGGAAGCGAAGACGGCACGTATTGATGGTGAAATGGAGACTATTAGTCACCAACTACAAACCCTTATTCAATCCGTGCAACAACTGGCTTTGATTTCAAAGCAGGAAGGTATTCCAGGGGCGGATTTACCACCTAAATTGATGACCACGGCAGCAGAGAGCGGCACGTCTAGTGGAGAGGAGGAGGAGGAATCCTCTGGATCCGAAATGGAGGTGCCTCAACCGGCCGTGAGTAAATTACAAAGGGGCCAACCTAGGGTGTTCGCGTTGAACAAACTGAAAACAAGATTTGATGGGGACCCAGCGAAATTGGCTTGCTTTATGACCCATGTCAGGGGTTTTATGGAGGAGTTTGAAGAGTCTTTCTTAACGGAAGAAGCCAAAGTAAGGTACGTCTCAAGTTTCTTAGAGGGAGAGGCTGCTTTATGGCTGGTGGCGTTGCATGACTCTAACTCTCCAGATTTATGGACTTTTAATGGCTTTATGCTAGCTTTACGACGCCGGTTTGAAGATACCCTCTCTAAAATGTCAGCTAAAGTGCAGCTGCAGCAGCTACGCCAGGGAAACCGATCTGTTGCCGAATACGCAATGGAGTTTAAAAAACTCATAGGCATGGTCCCATCTTGTCCTGAGACGTTTCAGGTGGAATACTTCCAGATGGGGCTGAAACCCGAGATTTTAGAGATGGCAGCAGGACGGGGTGACCCTGACACCCTAGAAGAATGGATTCAATTAGCCGGAAAGGTTGAGAGCACCCAATTAAGACTGAGATCGTACAGGAAGCTACATAGCTCGGGGAAAAGCCCTTTGGGACAGCCCCCGGCGAAGAAGCTAGCTAGAGCCACTGCTTGGGAAGAGGAAAAAGAACGCAGAGCAAAGAGAGGCTTGTGTTTCAAATGTGGCAAAGAGGGACATCGCATTGGTAACTGCCCTCAGAACCCCTCTACAGTAAAAGCAAAGCCAGACAGCCAGCCTTCCAAGCCATCTAAGCTACCACCACGCAAGGGAACAGCTCATGCTCTGGAGGACAGCAAGACCCGGGATCTGGTTGGGGGAGAGAACGACTCCTCTGACGAAGAGTTCATGCAGCCGGCGGAAAACGAGCGATGTCTGGCTTGAAGTGCGCCGTGGGCCAGACATTTGCAGATCGGCGCTCCGATCCGCTGGTGAGTGGAGACTGTCCTACCATGCAGGTTAAGATAAAGCTTGAAACTTTGGATGGGAGGGATCAGAACAATTTGATGGCAATGCTGGACTCGGGGTGCTCAAGATGTTTGATGCATCCTGCCATTGTTACAGGACTGAGACTTAAGTTGCATAAGTTAAAAGTTCCCATCATATTTTGTCAGCTGGACGGGTCAGATATGAAAGGGGGTCCAGTGGAATACTATACAGAAGCCCTAAAAATGACTATTGGGACTCATCAAGAGACTATTAGGTTTATTGTGGCTCCCATTTCCAATCAGCCCATAGTATTGGGGCTCAAATGGTTGAGGGAGCGTAACCCTCAGATTGACTGGGTTTCTGGAGAAATGGAATTTGCAGATGGCTCATATTTGGGAGTTGAGCGGGAAACTGCAGGACTCGGTGTGGTGCGGGAGCTAGCTCAAGCAGCGGTGGCACCGTCACTATATGAGGAGGAGGGGGAGATTTTCTTAGAGACGGAATCAGACCAGATGCCCCCTCATCGGAAAACAGACTGTTCTTTACAATTGGAGCCTGGGGCAGTGTTACCTAAACCCAAGTTGTATTCAATGACTCATAAGGAACTACAAGAGCTGAGGAATTTTATAGATAAGAACCTCAAGCGGGGGTTTATTGAGCCATCCACCTCACCCACGGCGGCTCCGGTTTTATTCCGGAAAAAGAAAGATGGCTCATTACGGCTTTGTACGGACTACAGGGGGTTGAATGCTATTTGTATTTCTAACCAATATCCGCTCCCGTTGATGAAAGATATGCTGGCTCAACTGACCAAAGGGAAAATATTCACTAAGCTGGATTTGAGAGAAGCGTATTTTAGAGTACGCATAAAAGAAGGGGATGAGTGGAAGACCGCTTTTAATTGCCAATTAGGTTGTTTTCAATATAAAGTCATGCCGTTCGGATTAAGGGGCGGGCCTGGAGTCTTCATGAGCTTAATTAATGAGGTTCTGCATGAATTTCTGTACCAGGGGGTATTGGTATATCTGGATGACATCTTAAGATACACAGAGACCATGGAACAACATGTAAAACTAGTAAAAGCAGTGCTCAGAAAGCTTTTAGAAAACAAACTGTATGTTAAGTTGTCTAAATGTGAATTTCACAAAGAAAAACTGGATTTTCTAGGCTACAGAATATCCCATCAGGGCATTGAAATGGATCCCGCCAAAGTTAAAGATGTATTGGCGTGGGAAACCCCCAGAACAAAAAAGCAATTACAATCTTTTCTCGGGTTCGCAAATTTCTATCGCCAGTTCATTCCCGGGTTCGCCAAGATTGCGTTACCGTTAACCGATATGTTAAAAACCAAGAAATCGGCTGATGGCGTATTAGCAAATAAACCTCAACCGAAATTAAAATGGACGCCGGCGTGCCAAACGGCTTTTGAACAACTGAAGCAGTTGTTCACTGCAGAACCCGTTTTAAAACATCCTGATCCAGAACGTCCCTTTGTGATCCAGACAGACGCGTCCAATTCTGCGGTTGGATGCGTATTATTGCAAAAAGACAATAATGATCAATTAAGGCCTTGTGCATATATTTCTCGTAAATTTACTGAGGCTGAACAACGTTGGTTGGTGTGGGAAAAGGAAGCTTTTGCAGTGCGACATGCTCTAGCTACATGGCGACACCTGCTGGAGGGTTCGCCTCATCCCTTTGAAGTCTTCACTGACCATAAGAACTTGGAAGCACTTAAAACGCCTCGGAAATTAAATCCTAAACAAATCCGTTGGGCTGAATTTTTCAGTAGGTTCAATTTCACATTAAAGTATTTGCCAGCTGGAAAAAACTTTTTAGCAGATGCTTTATCCAGACTGCCACAGCATGACACTCAACCAGAACTGATGATATCCACAGTAATGTCTCCCCAACAATTGGGATTATCCAACCAGGAGGAACCTGGTTCTGACAACGATGCAGCACCCATACCTGTACAATTGCAAGGGAAGGTGGCTATCACTAGAAGCAAGGCCAAACCACCGAAACCTTTATGTGAACCCTCCCTAGAGAAAGAACTTAAAACCGCTATAGAGGCTGACGATTGGTGGAAAGAGCACAAGCAAACATTAACTGAGACGAATGGGGTGTGGTGGAATGGAGACAGATTATATGTTCCAGAGACTGTGAGAAAGGCTATTTTACAACGTTGTCATGATAGCAAAATTGCCGGACATTTCGGATTTGTAAAAACTTTACATTTGGTCAGAAGGCAATTTTGGTGGCCAACTTTGAGGAAAGATGTTAAACAATATGTTTTGTCATGTCATGTTTGTGCATCCATGAAAAAAGCACCCGGGAAACCGGTGGGACTATTGCAAACAGTGGCTGAGCCAACAAGCCCATGGAAACAAATTTCAATGGATTTCATTGTAGACTTACCAGAGAGTAAAGGCAAGACCGTCATATGGGTAGTAACTGACTTATTTTCTAAACAAGCTCATTTCATCCCTTGTAAAGGATTGCCATCTGCTGGTCAACTGGCAAAGTTATTCATCTTGCACATTTACCGAGCGCACGGCGCCCCCTTGCGGATTATCAGCGATCGCGGAAGTCAGTTTACCGCCAAATTTTGGAAATCATTTCTAAAATTGATTGGAACTGAACAGGGTCTTACCTCTGGGCATCATCCGGAGGGTAACGGAGCTTGTGAACGGCTTAACTCCGTGTTGGAACAGTATTTACGGTGTTACATTAGTCATCAGCAAGATAATTGGGTGGAGTTGTTACCCTTTGCTGAGGTAGCGTATAATAATGCTGTTCATCAGAGCACTGGATTTTCACCATTTAAAGTGGCTACTGGCCAGGATTTTGTACCTATTCCTGAGCTACCTGACCCTGCCATGCTTCAACAAACTGATCCTGTACTAGCAGATGAATGGATTACAAAAATACGATCAAATTGGCCGATAATGTTGAATATATTACAAGAAGCAAAAAATTCATACAAAAATTTTGCTGATCGTAAACGGGCTCCAGAATGGCCTTTAGTGGTGGGAGAAAAGGTCTACCTGTCTACAAAACATTTGAAATCAACTCAGCCATGCAAGAAACTGGGGCCTAAGTTTATTGGGCCATTTCCCATTGTGAAAGTGATCAACCCAGTAGCTGCTCAATTGGACTTGCCAAAGAACCTTCGTAGAGTACATCCTGTCTTCCACATCAGCTTATTGAAACCAGTTAAACCAGCTGATCAGTGGCATCCAGATCCAGTGGCGCCGCCACCTATCATGGTGGGAGATAACGAACATTTTGAAATTGTGAACATTTTGGACTCCAGATTGCACCGGGGGAAATTACAGTATTTGGTGCAATGGAAACATTTGCCTGTGGGGTTTGAGGAGTGGGTTGATAAGATTCATGTTTCAGCGCCAAGGTTATTGAAGAAATTCCATGATCAATTCCCTTCTAAACCTGGTTAACTGCACAATTATTCTTATTTCTGTTTTTCAGATCTCAGTGCCTCCCATTGTCTTGCAGCCTGAAGAATTCTGGAATTTGTCCATGTACCTTTATGTATACTTGTATTTCTTAACCTTTCTTGTTCTTGGCATACTATTCTTTCTTTTGGAGGGTCGGCATGTCAGGGTTCATGTCTATGAATCCTGCCATTAGGATCTATAATAGCTTAGTGCTTGTATAGTAGTTGGGAGGGGGAATGACAGTTGAGTGTTATGTCTGCTGCTGGAAGCTAGAGACAGCTAGGCCAAGGTCACGCACCTGCAAAGGAGAGGAGATGGGACCGTTTGCTCCATGAGATCATCGCTGGTGAATTGGCGCGCAAAGGGAAGGGTTAAGAGAGCATAGTTTGGCGGGAATCAGTATTCAAGTCTTTAGGAGTGCTTCAATGAACATGTATCCTAAATAAAGCTTTATCTGCATTTCAATGAATTGCATGGAGAAGTGTTTATTGGGACATTGTTGTTGAGATCATCACAATATTATAGATTACTCTTTCTGGAGATACATTTATGAGAAGACAATGAGATGATGAGATGGAATTAGAATGAAGGTTATTACAGGATGATATTATGTATCAATATGTTGTATGATTATTATAAGAATTGGTATATTATGTATTAGGTTATATGTTAGGCTTTGTATTCAGTTCAGATGGACATTGTCCCAAGGAGTGAAAATTGAAGATGGATGGTGGAGATATAGGATTATAAATATAAATGGAGGTTGATGTTATGGCTTATTTTACCTTTTTGGAGATATATATATAAGAAGATAATGGGATGATGAGGTGGAATTAGAATTAGAATTAATGTTATTATAAGATGACATATTCTTACAATATTATGTATGAATATGTACATATGAATATTATAAGAATTATAAGAATGAGAAGATAATGAGATGATGAGATGGAATTAGAATGAAGGTTATTACAGGATGATATTATGTATGAATATGTTGTACGATTATTATAAGAATTGGTATAATATGTATTAGGTTATATGTTATGTTAAGTAATGTATTCTTGCTATGTTATGTATTATGTAATATGTTAGGTTATGTATTAATGGGATATATAGTCATAATATGAACAGAATATATTGCATTTTATTAGAAGTAGATAAGGCCTTTATTTGTTACACTAATTGGATTTTATTGAAGATATAAATATAGATGTAAAAATGGAAAGAGCAAATGGAAAACATTTAATTGATGCAGCAATGAACATTTGATTACTATTCCAAGGAGTAGAAACCGGAGATGGATTGTTGGAAGATATCAAGAAAGGTGAAATCTATATGAAGAACAGAAGATTGGATTATAGAAATCATAGGGTATATGACAAAGAAAAGTTCCTGTGTATTGTATGAAGGACTAACTAACATTTAAAGTTAATTATTGTACTTAAAGTTCAAGGATAAATTGGAGGACATCTATTTTCTATATTTTCTTTGTTTGTTATTTTTTGACTTCACTTTTTCTTTCCTTTTTTCTTACTTTGTATTTCTATTTCTTTCTTTGTATTAATTTTAATATGTATTTTAAAATTCAATAAAACTTATGGAAAAAAAAGAGAATTCTAAAAGGGAACCTGATTTTTTTATATAGATATATCTTGCCGGCCAGAGTCAGGCCATGACGGCTGCGCGCGATCGGTGGGGGGGCGCTGCTGTTCCTCGGCCTCTCCCTCGGGGAGAGGAGAGGGGTCTGCCCAGCGGGACCGCTCTCCCTTCGCAGCCGCTCACAGGAGGGCAGCGGCGGGTTCGGCCGTTCCCGTTCCCGTTCCTGGGATGCAGCTGGTGACACGGGCTGTTCTATGTGGGGGGCGCACGGCTCGCGGGAGGCCTCCCTCCAGGAGGGGTGGGTGCTCGACATGGCCGCGCCCCTGAGCATGCTGCCCACGACCTACCTTGCTGCGGAGCGGGACACGGCGGTGGTCCTCCTCTGCTTCTGGGGGCTGGTGGTGGGTCACGTATGCCTCCCGCGGGTGCCGGTCCTGGGCCTCTCTAAGTACGGCCAGGCGCGCTTCTGGGTGGTGCTGGAGCGCGAGCTCAATCCGCTCTTGATGGTCCTGAGGGACGGGCTCCCGGCCCCGAGCCCGGCATACGACTGCGCCACGGTGCCGTGCTTGCTGACCCTGGCGGCCGTGGAGCGGCTGCAGGTGGCGCGGAAGCCGAGGGGCAAGACCTACTGGACCCTGTGGCTGACGGAGCAGGGCCTGCTCCGGGCCCTCCAGGAGATCCACAGAGGCTGACGGGCGGGCTCGGCCGCAGAGTTCCCCATGGGCCAGCATGCCGGGTTCGTCCTCTCGGCGCTGTCAGCCCCTGACTACGTGGCCTGGCTGGACGCTGTCGTGGTGGTGCTGCTGAGGATGAGGGGGTGTCTCGTCCGGGCCGTGAGAGCAAGGCGATGCTGCCATCTGGCAGGGGCTCCCCTTGATGGCACCGTGGCGCCTCTGCCCGGGGGGTGGCACGTGGCTCCTCGGCGGTGGCCAGCGTGCGCCTGGCGCGCTCGGGGTCAAGCACTCCTGCGGGTGCATCGGAGGGCTGGGTCCGATGCGGCTCCGTGGAGGACCGGTTCGACACACATTTTGCTGACCATCACCGTCAAACAGGACCTTCGTTAAACTGGATGATCTGGTCTGGCTTTCCACAAAAAACTTTCTACATCATGACCATCAAAGGAATTAGATTACTGATTTTTTGGACCTTTTCCAGTGGAAGTGGTGATTTACCTGGTGACCTTTCATCCGACATTGCCATTCCACATCTGAGTACACCCAGTTTTTCATAGATCCCTTCTGGTCCTCGTAACAGCCACCAGCCCATATAGATCTGTGAGATTACCACCCCTTCCCATTGAGATTCATAAAGAACCTGAATATGAAGTTGCTCAAATTTTGGACTCTCACATTCACCATGGTCATCTTCAATACCTAATTGATTGGAAAGGATATGGTCCTGATGAGTATTCATGGGAGGATGAAAGTGATGTACATGCCCTTCTACGCACAAGGCAATTTTACCATCAATACCCACTGAAACCCAAACCACAAATGGGGGGAAAGGGGGGATCCTCAGGGGGGGATAGTGTCAGGAGAGAAGCTTCAGACTCAGATGAGGAGCTTAGCAAATGGGCAGTCGGGACCGGACGACAGTCAAAGCAGGCAGAAGAGGTGGAACCAAACAAGCAGGAACTGAGGCTGCAGATGGAAGAGGACGACATCATGGAGATGCCGCTGCCTCCCAGTACATGGGAGCAAAGAGCTCAGAGGCACGCAGAGCAGCAAAGGGAAAGAGATCTTCTTATGCGCAAACATCCATGCGAATGAGCATGCGCGCCTTGAGTTCCAAGACTATATTACGGTGGAGACTGCGAAGAGGTTGTTGGGGACAACCATTCAAACGTCAAAGCTCTGTCTTGTCTGGACTCAGAAGAAGCCACAGATTGTCTTCACCTAGCTGAAAACGGCGATTGGACTTAACTCTGATTTTGAATGAGCACTCCGTGATCATTTCAAATTCCTAACTAAACTCTGAGAAAAACGTGAGTCTCAATTCAAGTAATTTCAGAGAAGAATTGAACTAAGGAAAAAAGAGGTAATCAGATCCCTGGATTATAGCTTAATAATAAAACATTCTTTACCAAGCTGTGTGAGTGAGTGTTTAAGTCAGGTCCGGTCACCTTGGCAGCAACTTGCCTTTTTTATCCTTCTTTTTTAATAGATGGCAAATAATCAAGTGAGAAAAGTGAAGCTTCCAGGGCACAGAAAGTTGTTTCCTGATTCAGGCAGCTTCCAAAGCCCAAAAGGAGAGACCGGACAGAGCTGAGGGAGGGACAGAAAGCATCCTCCTCGGGAAGAAGTCAAGGTAGAATGTGCACCTCCAACACTGAAGGGAAAGCACCATCTTTCCTTCCACCTCTTTCTGCAAACCTGAGAGCAGCAGCAAATTTCCAGACATTGTTGCTGCACAGGTCAACTTCTGCCACACGATGCTGACTCTCAAAATAAATAAAAAAAATACCCTGCTGTATCTTCAAAAACATCACAACAGTGTCCATGGAATTTCTATCAAATCTTATCCTTATAAACATTGCTATATCTTCTACATTTGTAAAGCAGAAGGTTTTTTAGCAAGGCCTATGAAGGGTCTCCCTACTCGGATGTAGCTATCCTGGGGTATCTGACCTGCATTTAGGAAGATGGCCTCATCCACACCAAGATGGAGTTCCCCCATCTAGTTAATAAGGGTTCAGTTGATTTAGTGGGCAGTATTATAAACTTTCCAGTTGCTGTGCTCACAAAAACTAGAAAGCAAACATCAATTACGTTATCAACAGCCAAAGGTCCAGGGGGAGGAACCAGACAAAGAACGATCCAAGAAAGTCCTCAACAGCAGAACAGGCGGAAGATAACAAGGTGTATTGTTACAACGGCTGCGAAGGCGGATGAAGGCTGCAGCAGACAAAAGGTCATCAATTGTCATGGTATCCATGCCATTAGATTAGAGCCTTTTTCTGTGAAGGTTGTGTGCTGATCGTTGTGCACCGATCTCCACACATAAAACAAATTCACGCACAGGCGTCTTCCAACCACACCAAACCCAAAACAACCAAAAGTCCCATGGCGATTGACGAATGGCAATGGGGGCAGGACTGTGAAATCCGGAAGCTCCTAGTCATGGACCAGCACATGGGTGGTGGATACGGATTCAGTCGTCCACACTCAAGGTTCGAGGCAGTTGAGTAGTTCGGCAGCTGTATTCACGACTGAGCAGCCCTATTTAGGTTCCACTCTGCTCACCCCATATGGGGAGGGGGCTAGAAAAGGTTCCCCTTAACATAGTCTGCCTCATTTTCTCCCTGACTGGACTACTGCGACCAGTGGGGTCACCATCCAGCGGTCGAAAAAGACACATGAATGCTGCCTCCGAAAAATTCTGCAAGTTACTTGGGCAGATAGGCGGACTAATGTTAGCGTATTAGAAGAAGCGAAAACCACCAGCATTGAGACAATGATCATCCAACATCAACTTTGCTGAACCAGCCATGTTGTTTGAATGCCTGACCATCGTCTTCCAAAGCAGCTCCTTTACTCCCAACTTAAGAATGGAAAACGGAATATTGGTGGACAGCAAAAGAGATTCAAAGATACTCTCAAAGCTAATTTAAAAAAATGTAATATCAGAATTGAGAACTGGGAAGCCCTAACTCATGAGCATTTCAATTGGAGGTCAGCCTTTATTAAAGGCGGTATGGACTTTGAAGAAGCATGAGTACAGGGCGAAAGGGAGAAAAGAGCTAAAAGGAAGGCACGTCAGGCAAACCCTCATCATGACCGTCTCCCACCCGGAAACCTATGCCCTCATTGTGGGAGGTTGTGCGGATCCAGAACTGGCCTTTACAGCCACTTACAAATCCACTGTTAAAATTTTACCCTTGGAAGACAATCTTTCTCGGCTATGAGTGATCGCCAATGAATGATGATGAACTTTGTGAGTGTCCAAGTGTTGTTGTTTTGCAGATCCTCAAATTTTTCTTGAGCTGCTTTCCTCCACTTACTTGCTTCAGCTGGTGGCAGCTGTAGTACTTCCTTCCATGATGCAGGCTCTTTCGGCAATGCCACTCCTGCTAGGTAGGACAGTCGCTTGGCCAGACCTCCCTTGTTGGGTCTCGATGAGCGCCTGAGGTCCGGAACAGGACTCAGGTCTTGATGATGCTGCATATCTGCCCTTCTTTCCCTACTGGTTCCTCATTGTCTGACTCAGGCGGAGTCTCCGGCTCGATGTCCTCTCTCTGGGCTTGCCTGCTCGCTGCCACTGGAAACACTGGGTGAGGTACTTTGAACAGATCATCATCACCCTTGATATCTCTGATTTTCTTGAAGAGATCTCTAGTCTTCCCCATTCTATTGTTTTCCTCGATTTCTTTGCATTGTTCATTTAAGAAGGCCTTCTTATCTCTCCTTGCTATTCTCTGGAATTCTGCATTCAGTTGTTTATATCTTTCCCTTTCTCCCTTGCCTTTTGCTTCCCATCTTTCCTCAGCTATTTGTGAAGCCTCATCAGTCAGCCACTTTGCTTTCTTGCATTTCTTTTTCTTTGGGATGGTTTTAGTTGCTGCCTCCTGTACAATGTTACGAACCTCCATCCATAGTTCTTCAGGCACTCTGTCTACCAGATTTAATCCTTTAAATCTATTCCTCACCTCCACTGTATATTCATAAGGGATATGATTTAGGTCGTTAAGAGCAGAGACATCACACTGACAACAAAGGTCCGCATAGTTAAAGCAATGGTATTTCCTGTAGTAACCTATGGCTGCGAGAGCTGGACCATAAGGAAGGCTGAGCGAAGGAAGATAGATGCTTTTGAACTGTGGTGTTGGAGGAAAATTCTGAGAGTGCCTTGGACTGCAAGAAGATCAAACCAGTCCATACTCCAGGAAATCAAGCCAGACTGCTCACTTGAGGGAATGATATTAAAGGCAAAACTGAAGTACTTTGGCCACATAATGAGAAGACAGGATACCCTGGAGAAGAAGCTGATGCTAGGAAAAGTGGAAGGCAAAAGGAAGAGGGGCCGACCAAGGGCAAGATGGATGGATGGTATTCTGGAGGCGACGGACTCAACCATTGGGGAGCTGGGGATGGTGACGGCCGACAGAAAGCTTTGGCGTGGGCTGGTCCATGAAGTCACGAAGAGTCGGAAACGACTGAACGAATAAACAACAATGATTTAGGTCATACCTGATTGGTCTAGTGGTTTTCTCTACGTTCTTCAATTTAAGCCTAAATTTTGCGATAAGAAGCTCATGATCTGAGCCACAGTCAGCTCCAGGTCTTGTTTTTGCTGATTGTATAGAGCTTCTCCATATTTGGCTGCAAAGTATATAATCAATCTGATTTCGGTATTGACCATCTGGTGATGTCCATGTGTAGAGTCGTCTCTTGTGTTGTTGGAAAAGAGTGTTTGCTATGACCAGCATGTTCTCTTGACAAAACTCTATTAGCCTTTGCCCTGCTTTATTTTGTACTCCGAGGCCGAACTTGCCTGTTATTCCGGTTATTTTTTGACTTCCTACTTTAGCATTCTAGTCCCCTATGATGAAAAGGACATCTTTTTTTGGTGTTAGTTCTAGAAGGTGTTGTAGGTCTTCATAGAACCGGTCAACTTCAGCTTCCTCGGCATCAGTGGTTGGGGCATAGACTTGGATCACTGTGATGTTGAATGGTTTGCCTTGGATTCGAACTGAAAGCATTCTGTCATTTTTGAAGTTGTACCCCAGTACTGCCTTTCCCACTCTTTTATTGACTATGAGAGCTACTCCATTTCTTCTAAGTGATTCTTGCCCACAGTAGTATATATAATGGTCTCCTGAATTAAATTTGCCCATTCCTGTCCATTTTAGTTCGCTGATTCCCAAGATGTCGATGTTCAATCTTGTCATCTCATCTCAAATCTAGTGAAATCATCCACAATGACTAAAACATATTTAGCACCACCTATTGTGGCTGGTAATGGGCCAATTAGGTCAGCGTGAACTAATTCAAAACATTTATGTGACTTTCTATCACTTAATTTGCGTACAGGATACACCTTTGACTTTCAACCTTACATGCCGTGCAGTCCAGATAAGCTTGGCACAGTTTCAAATCCATTCCAGAACTTGCTTCAGACTTCTTTTCAACCACTTTGAAACTTGGATGCCCCAACCATCTATGCCACAGATGTTCACATGAATCATGTGTTGGTTTGTTAATCATGGCTACATCATGGTTCAATTCTGTCCTGGGTTTCACCATTACATATAAATTGTTCTGTAAAACAACCTTACCACAGACATGATTATCCTTCATAACAATGCATTCACCCTTACCAAACTTTACATCATATCCCTGTTTATCTAACTGAGAAACACTTATGATGTTATACTCTAAGTCTGGTACACATAGCATAGATAATTCAGTATTTAAACTTGGTACATACACAAACCCTTTGCCAGTAACAGATGCAACACTTCCATTTGCAAGGCTATGGAACCTTTTGTGCAAAGGGGAGTATTAATAAATGTTTATTGATAAAACCTTGTAAGCCATTGGAATTAAAATGCTATGTAGATAGTGATTGGGGTAATGATGTACATGATAGAAAATCAATGACAGGATTGATAATTATGTTTGGTGACACCTTGGTGGGGTGGAGGTCTCGGAAAGAGAGTTCTGTTGCCGTATCTACTGCAGAGGCAGAGTATGCTGCACTATCTGACCTATGTTCAGAGTTAATATGGTATAGGCAATTGTTAACGGATCTTAATATAACAATTAATGAACCCATATATGTATATGATGACAGTGAATCATGTATACAGATTGCAAAGACTGATAGGATCAGAGGAAGGAGCAAACATGTGGATATCAAGTATCACAATGTTAGGAATGCTGTAAAAGAATCTCTGATTAATTTGCAATATTGTCCATCTGAGAGTAATGTAGCAGATGTGATGACAAAGCCTCTAAGTATAGATAGACATAGGATGTGTGTATCCAATATGTGTATGTCTTCTATTTTGTATAAGTGAAATGTAATATCTATTGTAAATTGGAGGGGTGTTGGGGTTTGTATATACCCAGGAATTTACAGTTAGATAAATTATACTGGAGAGGCTTGATATCTAGGTAAGAGGGGAATTATTCTGCAAGTCACCCAATTAGCAGCCATTGTTGTAGGGATGATGTGGCAGTGTATGACTCATACTACAGGTGTAATCATTTAGTTGGGTGTGGTAGATGATGAGAGTGACCTATAATGTGATTGGTCAGTTTATATATATAAGCAGTGGAGATATTGTATTCTTTCTTCTCATTTGCTGTAACTTTTCATCACTGTATCATTTGTTACCTGTGTGGATGTGTTCTGTAATACGTATGTATATATAGTAAATAGGATATTTTATCTAATCTCTGTTTGAGTGTCTATTTACTGCACAGAACGTGGATCTCTGGTGTCTAGGAAAAAGGATCAGGCTGCTCCATGAACGCACTCTGACAGTTTGTCCCAGTTGTCTGTGCCAGAGGATGGCGCTGTCATCCTCCTTTTCTCGGTGACCATGCATGCCAGGTCTGGCCTCTCACAATTGAGAAAGATTAAACCTTGATCTTGGTATCCTGTTTGAAAGACACCCTTTTGGTTCATTATCTCACATTTATTATCTTTGAAACTGTAAGGTCCCTGGCTTACACTGTTTTACCCAAGTTACTGAGGTTGCCAAAAACAGTCTTGAGTCGAGGCTTGGAGATTAAAATAACAGCATTTATTTGGCCAAGCAAAGCTGGGTGAAATCTCTGCAGACATCATGGCAGTGAATGTCTGGGAAGAGATCCACACACACACATTGCAAGCTCAATGATTATATAAGGTTTGCAAAGCTAGTAAAGAAGCATGCATAAACTCTCTCCTGGTAACAGGGCAAGGCTTTCTGTATCTGCATTTCTAGCTGGCTTTCTGTCACCTCGTATGTTAAACAACCTTGCCATGCGTTATCTAAACGAACTCTCTCCTTAAGACAGTAGCATGGTCTCTGCATCTTATTTTACCTACTTCCCTTTTGCAAGCAGTTTCCAAAAGCAGAATGGCTTTAGTTAAGCTAACCCTTACAAAACAAATGGTGTGGCCTTTCTTCATGAGTGCAGATGTGCTTATCAAATTCAGGCTCAATGCTGGAACATACAAAACGTTAGTAGCAATTAAGTCCTGGGTTGTGCCATTTCCACACCTCCAGAGAGCACACCACTCTCCTTGCACAGGGATTGCTTTTCCATCTGCTAAGCTGATCTCTTCCTTTTAACTTGGGTTCAATTCGATGAAGAGAGAAACATCATTAAACGTGTGTGTTACAGCCACTGTCTAAGATGAAAGATGAGCAATTTTTATCTGTGGCTGAAAATGCAAGAAGACCCGCATGTGGAGCTTTCTCCTTTTTGCCTTTCTGATCAGCCTTCCTGGCCCAACAGTCTTTCTTTAAGTGACCATTCTTGCCACAAAAATGGCATTTGATGGGCCTCTTTGTTATTGAAAGGCTCCTTTGCTGCAGATTGCCATCTTTGCCCCAAGGCATCTTAGAAAAATAGACTGCCTCATTGTTGGTCTGTTTGCCATTTATATAGGAATCTTGTCTGCTGCACTCAGACTTTATTTCCTGGATTAAATCTGAAAGAGGTTGTCTTGATCCTCTATAACTAGCAGCAAAACAAGAAAAATTTTCAGGCAGCGATCCCAATAAAAATCCCACTTGGATCCTGTTATCCAAAATCAAATCATTGCAAGCAAGCTAGTGCAGCAGTGATTGCAAATTAGAAATATGCTCATCTATGTCTTCATTTGGTTGGAATTTTAAATTGGATAACTTCCTCACCAAATTAATAACTTGGGAATCACCTCCCTCTCCATAGAGTTTAAACAATTCCTCCATCATGTGGAGTACCTCTGTGCTGGATTTGAACCAACTTTTGTGCACTTAGGGAATTCATGATCAAACCTTGGAGTTTAAGATCATTGGCCATCCAGCTTGCATATGCTGCTGATTCTGGACTAGGAGGATTTTCATTCAAAATGCTGTGCAGATTAAAAATCCTTGCCTGCCTTTTCACCCATATCTTCCAGGGATAAAACTCTCCGGGTTTTAGTTTAAAAATCACCAGACTGTGAGGCAGGAGCACACTGTCCATCTTGTCTAAGGAAAAATGATTTAAAAATCACTTCAAAAAGAAAAAAAATATTTCCTTTTATAATTAAGGCTATTTCCTGTTGTAAGAAATCTCTTCAGTAGCTAGACTGAGTTTTTCTCTCACAAAAACAACAACGCTCATGCAAAACCAGCAAAAAAGAAAATTTCTGCTCAAAAACAAAACATGGGAAAAGAAAAAAAATTCCTGCTTTTTAAAACACAAAATCTATTTCTGCAAAATCCTGGGCCCGTAACCCTTTGAAGTCCATTCAGCAGCCTGTTAGAACTAGTGAAATGGAGCAGAGCTGCAAAACATGTGTACAGAAAAAGAATATTGTTTAAAAACAGAGCCCATGAGCATATTAGAGAGATCCAGGTTAATCTTACACTTTTAGCCCACCCAAGCATAAAGAAACACGCGTTTAGACATGGCAGTTATGAAAAGTAACTACAAAAGAGTCTGTACATTTATTCATTGCAGGTACAGCATTTTTGGTAGATAAATTATGTTCCATTTCTTCTTTGTTTCCCTCAGCTTAATATCTCTTGCCCTGCTTGCTGCAAGAGATGTGTGTAGAAAGGGGGGGGAAATCTCCTAGGCCCATCCATGGCCTAGAATGAAGCAGCACACAGCCATGTGCTTGCTCCCAGTCCAAGGAGGAGTGAGAGAAGAAAGAGACCACAAACAGCTTCCTCAAAAGCATGGAGAGCTTGCATCTTAGAGCAGCCATCCATATGCTGATGATGCATGCTGAATTTGCCAGGATCTCCAACATTTTTATGTGTTCTAAGGAATTTTACTTCCTTCTTTCTGAGCTTTGAGTTATGCTGACCAATAAAGGGTAAACCCCAACTTAGGCCGATCCTTGCCTGCTTCAGAAAGCTGACTGAACCTGTGTCTAGCTGGTTTTATTGAACAGGACTCAGGGCCTTTACCCTATCTAGGACCCAGGTCGTGAAACCATGTGCCTCAGCAGGGAAGTATGCCCTCGAAGTACTGACTGTTCCTGACAATGTGTCCATTAATATTAAATAAGGCAAAAAGAACTAGGAGTTGCCAAGAGAAGGTGCTGTTTCTATGGGAAATCATTATCTGACCAAGCTTGTGGCATTAATATATGAGTTGATTCTCCACCCTTGCTAAATGGGTGGAAATTTGTATTTTTCGTGTGTCTCGCTAAAAGAAACTTGGCTCAAAACAGAGTGTGTGGTCTACACTCACTAAAAAGGGGAAGAGTATGATAACCCCCAGTGTCAGAATTCCCAACAAAGAAAACCTTCAGGCAATTACTCTAAAGGATCCATTTATTTAGGATTAGTACACTTCAGGACAGCAGAAGCCTCGAATAATGGTTTTTGTGCCAAAAAGAGGCTTATCAAAGCAATGGCAAAAACACCCATAAAAGCCCAGCCATAACAAACCAATTTTATTTTTTTATTTTTTATTTTATCTTATTTATACCCCGCCTATCCCCTCCCTACTGGAGGACTCTAGGCGGCTTACAACATCAGTATATATCAATTTATACATCATCAATTTATACATCATATATCATATTACCGCGCGATAGGGAAGAGGACAGGGAACCGGCTCTTCAGCTGCAGGCATCGGACTACATGCCCCAGCATGCCTCGCTTCCGCGCTGGCTGCTGACGTCCAGGAAGCTGTTCTTTGGATCCGTCGTCCTCCGCCGTCATCACCGGGATTCCCAGGTCTTCTTTTGGATCGAGGACGACCCTCCGCTGGACACTGCAAATTGTCCCACGTGAGTGGTACCCATTCATCTACTTGCTATATTAGCTTTCGAATCGCTGGGTTGGCAGAGAGCTAGGGCTAGTGACGAGAGCTCACCTCGTCACGTGGTTTCGAACTGCCAACCTTATGGTTGGCAGTCTAACGGCTCAGCGGTTTAACCCGCTGAGCCACCGCGCCCCCTGATTCCCACTCCAAGAATCCCCCCACCCTAAGGAATGTCCCTCAGGGAACAGGCGGTTATCAGTTCTATCCATGCAATGCAGCAGGCAAAGTCTCTGAAGCCAAATATAGCAGACCAGCAACCTACACGTGTATAAAAGGCAAAAGCATGGCAGACGAATATGTGAGGCTGACAAAGAGACTCCCAATTTCCACCTTCATTAAATAATATAAACAAAGCAGCAAAAATCATATTCTTTTAAATAATTGCACTTTTTATTTTTTTCACAATCTGCAGTCAAGGAGAATCATGAAAATAATGAATGACATAAATAAATTTTCTGAAATCGCAAAAGTTGAATTGTCATCAGATCAGCTTTGTTTAATCTAATTTTTATATGAGATGAAATACTGTTGCTAATGATGAGGACTGTTGCTGCTCTAGTTTGATTGTAATTGTGGATTGAACTTTTTTCTTCCAGCCAGACCTCTATTTTTTTATTGGTTTGGTCCAAATATTGGAAAAGTTCCAACTTTAATTCCTCTTTAAAGCAAAGTGACACAATTTTAACCTTGAAACCAAGGAATATGAACTAAATCTTTACTAAGGGCATATATTCACAATGTAAAAGTGTTTGCTGCAGTTCTAGGAAACCAGATTATGAGTTCTAATATTTTTCTTCTGTCTTGTGCAAATAAAGACCAAAGTTAAGTTAAGTGAAGTGTCTGGAGGAGGGAGATGGGCGGTGATATAAATTTTATAAATAAATATAAATAAATAAGTTATCAAGGACCAGGCCTCATTGGTGGCCCACACAAAGAGAAGACCGATGAAGAGGTGAAGAGCATGAAGTGTAAGAAATTAAGGCCAAGGTCAAATTATCAAGAACCAGGCCTCATCAGCTGCCCATGCAAAGAGATCACCCGTCATATGCCAAACATGAGGAGAAGGTGCACAAAGTTTAAGAGGGAACAACACAGTCAGGAATGCAGTAAATCTTGGAGATCCTCTGGCACTCACCCCCAACCCCAGTCCTTTTAGATTCTTTTGAGGTTCAGGCTACTGGCCCACACCTCTGGAGTCCATACTGCTGGCTGACATATTTGGAATCAGAACTTAAGATTCATGTTCATCCTTGAACCAGCTGACCAATTCAGGATTGGTCCATACAAGATATGGAACTAATTTAGTCCTTCATGTACACTCCATCAAATGGTTTTGGAGGAGGTCTCTAGATTCAATGGGTAGAGGTCTCAGGTGCACACTTAGCAGAAGTACTCTGACCTGTCTATCCCATGGGATTGCCCATGGCCTCACCTTCTCAGATTTTGTTTAACCCTTCACCTTCAGCCATTGTTGGTTAGGTACTCATCTAGCAGTATCTCTTGGTTCCACATAACATCATAAACAAGTCAGTAACAGGCCATTTTTCAGATTAATGCACTACAGGAAAAACAATACAAATCAAGGAAAACACAATATAAAATCCAAAGTATCAAAGCACCATCCAGGGAATGTCTTTCAGATCTTATCTCTAATTTTGAAGACTGGGAGTCTTCTCCATTTAGAAAGAGAGAATAAAAATTTTAACAGGTGCCTCTAATGGGTTATTCCATATATCATTATCTGGAGGTAACCATTCTGGACTATCTGATCTTCATTGAGGAAGATGCCCTCATCTGCATCAGACAGAATAACAAGGAATTAGAATGTCCCCACTGGCTAGTTAAAAAAGGTTCAGTTGTGTTAGCACATTACAATCTTTACAATCTGAAGAGAGAGTTTCTAGGGTAAAAGGCAGTCAAACTTCCCTGAACTGTTTCCTTCTTGACTCTGAACCTCAAACTATGCACCTGAGTCATGCAAAACTGTTTTCTCCAACTCCAGACCTCTGTTGCAACAGACATTCCCAATTCCCACTCTCATTATTACAATCATGGTTATTTATTCTATTTTGAAAAATGTTTCTGGGATTTCCACCAACACCACCATTAGCTTTAAACTAATGTGACAAAAAAATTGGAAATCTGCTGGGTAGGACTGGGCAGGGACTGTGCCAGTCTGAAATTGCAGGTTCAATTTCCAGATCTGGGGCCAAGCTGGACCATCTTAATTGCAGTTCTGCTGTTCTGTGAGTTCTGAGATCCAGCTCTCTGACGGAGAGAGAAGTATAGGAAGGATCTCCATCAATAGATAAAAAATGCTGCTTCTGCAAATGCAACTCTTTCTGCTTCAGCTTCTGTCCCAAATTCCCTGTGCCCCCATGCTGATGAAATGTCCACTGAAGGTGATAATAGAAGAAATGAAGGAGTTTAATTTCTACAAGCCAGGAGACTACCTGATTACTGGAATAACATCTGTAACATTTTCTGCATTTTACCCATATGTTTTCTCCGAGCCTCCAACCCACAAATTTGAAAGGTATTTGTATACACCAGTGAGGTATCCGTCAACAGGATTCTGCTGATTGATTTTACCCAGTCCATTTTTTTAAAAAAAAATGACTTCCTTTTTCCAATTCATAACCTTGAGGAAGGCAAGTTGAGAATTGAGAACTTGAGAATTGCTTCTCCCAATTTACCCAGGCAGGTAATACCACCTGCTCAAGAGTGAATTCACCAGCACTTGAATCCAGCCATTTGTCACCTCCTGGGTGGTATAACAGGAAGAACTAATATAATATTATGACAAAATGTATGTAGACTTGACAACACTCCCCTTTAAGCCTTCCCGAGGGCTGTGAAGACCTGGCTCTTCCCTAAAGCATTGGGCTAGGAAGGGGGGTTGAGCCATGAGGATGTTTGGTCTGGTATGTTTTTAAATAGGTTTGATGGAGAGTCATTGTATGAGATAGGCAGCCATTAAAGTCCTGTAAATAAATAAGTAAATAAAATAAAGAAATGTTTGGTTTTGCAAAAGTTTATTCTAAACAAATTGAAACAGTTACAGTACTAAGAAAATTCTCCACTTTCTTTTACTAATTTTTTTCAATTTCTTTTACTTTATTTTTCTTTTATTATTGCTTTTTCTTAACTGTGTTAGTGATGGTGTAAGAGCTGTTTTCCTAGTTTTCCCCCCAAGTCATAATTTGGAGAACATGATTATTAGGAACAGCTCTGGTGTTTTTGGTAGGATCCCTTTGATCCTGACTTACCAAGCTTTCTCTATCTCTTTGGTGTTTGTTTTGCGAAGAAGCTCCCATTGGGGTCAAATGGACTGTCCTTCTAATAGAAATGTCCAAAGAAGTCTGTCACCTGGACAGTCCTTATAAATAGAGTTTCCTATTTTTTAATTGAACAATGAGTGTCTGCTAATATTTTCTGCATTGCAATGTATAAATATAAATCTACAGTATATATGACATGCTTTTATGAACTGAAGAAAAAAATCCAAAGTGATGACCTTTTGATATCTGCAATGTTGTAGTTTAAGTGGTATGGCCTTCTTCCACATCCTGCCCTTCTTCTTTGCTGTTCATGAGATCAACCAGAATCCAAAGCTCTTACAAAATATCACCCTGGGCTACAGCACCTATGAGAGCTTTTTGAATGCAAGAATGACCTATGAGGCCATGATGGACTTGCTGTCTACAGGGCAGGAGAATGTCCCAAACTACAGATGTGGAAGACAAAAGAACCTGCTGGCAGTTCTTGAGGAGACAAATTCTGAACTCTTTGAACATGTTTCTGCTGTCTTGGGCATCTACAAAATCCCACAGGTATGAATCTAAATGAACTTTTATTTTATTAATCAAATTTTGCCACCACCCATCTCCTCCCGGAAGAGGGACTCAAGGCGATTAATTCCAGGTTGTAAATTCTTCAGATTAGCCCAGTAGACTGTATTGATATATACACTTCCATCTACCATCTGGAGGCAGAGGAGAAATTTAAAGACCAGAAAGAATTTCCTTTCCATAAAGTACATATTTCTTCTTGGTGATCACTCATAGCCAAGTTAGATTGTCTTCCAGGGGTAAAATCCTAACAGTGGATCCGTAAGTGGCTGTAAAGGCCAATTCTGGAATCGCACAACCTCCCACAATGGGGGAATAGCTTTCCAGGTGGAAGACGGTCACGATGAGGGTTTGCTTGACGTGCCTTCCTCTTAGCTCATTTCTCCCTTTCGCCTTGTACCCATGTTTCTTCAAAGTCTGTAGCGCCTTTAATAAAGGCTGACCTCCAATTGAAACGCTCATGAGTTAGGGCTTCCCAGTTCTCAATGCTGATATTAATTATTTTTTAAATTAGCTTTGGGAGTATTTATTTATTTATTTATTTATTTATTTGTCATATTTATATCACGCCCATCTCCCCCTCAAGGAGGGACCTTGGGTGGTTCACAACGAAAGTTTAAAATCAGTAAAAAACATAAATACCACTAAAAGTCAATAAAAATATCTAATACAATTTGATCCAAGCAATGGTAGATCTTACTATCCCATAGGTTGGAAAGGGTGGTCAGGTAGATCTAAGAGACCAGCCAACCCCAAGATTGGCTTTTCCCCTCCCCTCCCCAAGCATGGTGGCAAAACCAGGTCTTTAGGTTTTTTCTAAAGACCAGGAGAGAGGGGGGCAATCTTATTTCAGGGGGAAGGATATTCCAGAGGGCAGGGGCTACTGCAGAGAAGGCACGCCTCCTGGACCCTGTCAGATGGAACTCTCTTACAGACGGGGCTCGTAGCATGCCCTCTCTGAAGGACCGGGTGGGACAGGTTGATGTGACAGGGATGAGATGGTCCCTCAAGTAACCTGGACCCATGACATCTAGGGCTTTAAAGGTGGTAACCAACATCTTTAATTGAATCCAGAAGCAAATTGGAACCCAATGCAGCTCACGGAGCAAAGGTGTAATATGTGCTGATCTTGAGGCACCTAAAATCACCCATGCGGCTGCATTCTGAACCAGCTAAAGCTTCCGGACACTCTTCAAGGGTAGCCCCATGTAGATCACATTACAATAGTCTATATGGGAGATGACCAGGGCATGAGTGACCGTTCAAAGGGCCTCTCGCTCCAGGAAAGGGTGTAACTGGTGCACAACACGAAGTTGTGAAAAGGCCCTTCTGGCCATGACTGCCACCTGCTCTTTGAGCAGGAGTCGTGAGTCAAAGAGGACCCTCAAGTTACGCACTATTTTGTCTGGGGTAGTGCAACCCCATGCAGAAGTAAGAATGATAAATTCCTAGACACCGAGGGGCCATTAACCCACAGCGACTCCATCTTACCAGGGTTCAGCTGAAGCCTGTTGTTCCCCATCCAGACCCCCACAGCCCCCAGGCACTTGGACAGGGTAGTCACAGCATCACTTACTTTCCCCGGGATAGAGATGTATAACTCTGTATCATCAGCATATTGATGATACCTCATCACGTGGAAATGGATGATCTCGCCCAGCGGTTTCATGTAGATATTAAATAGGAGAGGAGAGAGCACTGAGCCCTGCGGCACCACACAAAGGAGGGGCCGTGGACCCGATCTCTCCTCTCCTATCAACACCGATTGGGACCAGCCCTGGGGGAAGGAGGTGAACCAGCACAAAACCACGCTGCCCACCCCCAACTCCCTGAGTCATCCCAAAAGTATACCATGGTCAATGGTATCAAAAGCCACTGAGAGGTCAAGGAGAGCCAGGATGGATGCACTGCCCCCATCCCACACCCGCCAGAGATCATCCATAAGTGCGACCAATGCTGTTTCCATCCCATATCCTAACCTGAAACCTGACTGAAAGGGGTCTAGATAATCCGTTTCATCAAGAATCCTCTGGAGCTGCAACACCACCACTTTCTTAACCACCTTCCCCATAAAGGGGAGGTGGGAGACTGGACGAAAATTGTCCAGTATAACAGGGTCCAGCGATGGTTTCTTGAGGAGGGGGCGCACCAGCGCCTCCTTAAAGGCCACCGGAAACACCCCCTCCTGCAAGGATGCACTTACCATTGACTGGACCCAGCCACACGTCATCTCCCGAGCTGATTGAACCAGCCAGGAGGGACATGGATCTTGTTCGCATGTGGTGGCATTTACGGTCCAGAGGATCTTATCCACTTCCTCAGGTCCAGCAGGATCAAACTGTTCCCAGATAACTGGGTAAGTACGTTCCTCAGGCATCTCCCCAGACCATGTTTCACACTTAGAGTCTAACTTAGAGCGAATCAGAGCAATTTTATCCTGCAGATGCCCCGAAAACTCCTCAGCACGGCCCTACAGATGATTTTCTGAATCCCCTTTCCCCAAAATGGATTGGGTGATCGTGAACAGGGCCATTGGGTGGCATTTTGCGGATGCAATAATAGCGGAGAAATATCGGTGTTTTGCCGCTCTTAACGCCACAAGGTAGGCCTTAACTGCGGCTCTAGCTTGTGTTCGGTCAGGTTCAGTCTTTGTCTTCCTCCAGCGGCGCTCTAGGCATCTCTTAATCCTCTTCAGGTCCCTCAACTCCTCCGTGAACCACTGGGAGTATCAGGTTCGATAGGATAAGAGAGGCCACACAGGCGCAATCCTGTCCAAGGTCCCAGCTGCCTCCCTATTCCAGGTAGCAGCTAGGGCCTCCACTGGACCGTGCAGCAGATCTTTGGGGATAACCCCCAGCTCCCTCTGAAACCGAATTGGGTCCATCAGTCACCAGGGGCAGACTGATCGAATAGGTCCTGCCTCCCTGCAGAGTGGGGCGGTGGAAGAGAATGTCAAGGCCACCAGGGCGTTATCTGACCATGACAAACGGGAAAGATGTAACTCTCCCCTCAGAGCACATTTATTTGTTTATTTATTTATTTATTTATTTATTTATTTATTTATTTGTCATATTTATATCCCACCCATCTCCCCCACAAGGAGGGACCCTGGGCGGTTCACAACAAAAGTTTAAAATCAGTAAAAAACTATAAATAACAATAATAAACAATAAACATTGCCACTGCTCCAACAAGACAACTAAGTCCGGTGTGAGACCACTGTCTCTAGTCAGGTCCCGTATGATCTGGGTCAGGCCCATGGCCACCATGGTGGACATGAACTCCCGAGCCGCCTCTGAGGACCATCCCAGGGACGGCAGATTGAAATCCCCCAGAACCATAAGTCTGGGGAATTCCACTGCCAACCCCAAGACAGCCTCCTGCAGCTCAGGCAGGGAGGTTGCTACACAGCAGGGAGGCTGGTACAACAGCAACACTCCCAGCTGCTCTCGGTAGAAACAGGGTCTCACAACTGGCTACCTGTGGAGCAGTGCCCCTGAAGGCCACAAGAGACTCTCTGATGACAACTGCCACCTTCCTCCCCTGCTCTGACATCTTGGCTGGTGCCACATCCGAAACCCAGCTGGGCACATCTCTGACAAAGCCACACCTCCCTCCAAGCCCAGACAGGTTTCGGTAATACATGCCAGATCATCCCCCTCCTCCATGGTCAAGTCACTTATGTGGGGGGCCTTGTTGTTAACTGACCTGGCATTAAGCATTAAGAAGCACCAGATGGAGGTCAGGGCCCCCACGAGTCTGCTGTCCAGGGCCTAGGTTTAAGTCCAGAGGTTCGGAACACGCCACAGGTAATAAACATCTCGGGCATCTTCCTCGACGATGACTCACCCTCCGGATTCCGTCATAACATCCCCTGCCTGTCACCACCTCGATAAAATGCCCCGCCCTACATCCCCCAGGGTTTCCCAGTCCATTTGCCCCCAATCCTGAACCTTTAAAATCCCTGGTTTGAAATAAGGTTCTCTCCATTCTCTCATCCCACTCTACACACAACCACACAGCCACAAGGAAATGGTGGACTACCAGCGCACCAGCTCTTGCTCTCGGTGCTGGTAGATCCAACCATCACCTACATACTCACCATGCCCCCCCTCAGCCTTTCTCACTGGACAGCAGGGGGGGCAAAACACACTTCCCCTCACCCCCTGTCTCTCACTCAGAGGGTGAGTGTTCTACCAAACACCATTCACACCCAGGCTCCCTCCCTCGTCTCTCACACGTGGGGGGAGGCACACATTCACATTGGAGGGACCCCAAAATCCCTGCTGTAATTGGCAAGTTAGAGGGGTTGGGAGGGGATAACCAGGCCTCAATTCCAGGTCCCACATCTGGGCTCGCTGGCCTGCTCTGCACGGGGCTTATTGCCCCACTGGTCCTCTGTGCTGGCCTGTTGTGTCGGGGCTTCGTCACCCTGCTGGTCCTCTGCATTAGTCTGTCGTCCTGTGGGCTCATCGCCCCGCTGGTCCTCCACACTGGCCTGCCGCACTTGGGGCTCATTGCCCTCTGGTCTCCCACATTGGCGTATTGCATGGGGCTCATTGCTCCTAGCTCACTGCACCTAGGGCTCATCGTCCTGTTGGCCTGCTGTGCCAGTCCATTGTGCCTGGGGTTCGTCACCCTGCTAGTCCATCGCGCCAGGACTCGTTGCCACGCTGCCCCATCCCACCAGTTCACCACTCCCCCAAACTTGCCGCACCTGGGGCTCCGCCATGCCTGGGGCTTGTTGCCATGTCTGTCCGCCATGCTGGGATTCACCCGCCGCGTCAGGGCTCGTTGCGCCGCCGCTCTTCCGCGATGGTCCATCACATTGGGGGCCTCGCTGGGGGGCCTGCCGCACCACCAACCACGCCTCCAAGAACCATGCACTCAACCACCATGCCACCCAGTCCTTCCAAACCTTGGGCATCTGCTGAGGCCGCTGCTCTCCACTGCGTTCCGCCACCCCACCAGGGAACTCTGGTAAACTCCCCAAAACCCCAACTAGTAAGTGGGGTTGGGAATCGGAGCTCAAGCTCAAGTTCTGAAAAAAGCTCCAAAAGCTCAAAAAGGCCTTGAGGCTGGATTGATGGCGCTGCAGAGGGATTGGTTTGAACTTGCTGGTGAAGCACTTTGGTTTTTTTAATGTTAAGTGAGAGGCGGAGCTTTTCATATGCTTTTCATATGCTTCAGCAAAGATGTTATCATCAGCATATTGAAGTTCTATAACAGAAGTTGTAATTACCTTATTTTTTGCTTTCAGCCTACTAAGATTAAAAAGCTTTCCATCTGTTCGATATATAATTTCTACACCAGTAGGAAGTTTCTCTTCAACAAGGTGCATAATCATAGCGATGAAGATAGCGAATAAGGTTGGAGCAATAACACATCCCTGTTTAACACCAGATCCCACTTTAAATGGATCGCTTTGGGAGCCATTATTATTCAGGATTGTTGCCATCATGTCATCATGGATTAGCTGCAAGATGTTCACAAATTTGTCAGGGCATCTGATTTTCAGAAGAATGGTCCAGAGAGCAGTACGATTTACAGTATCAAAAGCCTTAGTCAGATCAATAAACGCCATGTACAGAGGGTGGTTTTGCTCCTTGCATTTTTCTTGGAGCTCTCATGCAGTGAACGACAGTATCTACTGTCCCCCTGGAAGGGCAGAAGCCATTTTGGATTTCAGGGAGGATGTGTTCTGATATAGATAGGAGATGGTTTGCGAGGATACTTGCAAGGATTTTGCGTGCCATAGCTAGAAGGGAGATGCCTCGATAGTTTCCACAGTCTGTTCTATCACCCTTTTTAAAGAGAGTGATAATTATGGCATCCCTAAAGTCTGCTTGAATCTCCTCCCTCATCCAGATATTTTCGATGATCTTATGAAGTTGTTGTGTAAGTTCAGGCCTGCCTTCTTTAAAGACTTCAGCAGGAATCCCATCAGGTCCACTAGCTTTGTTATTTTTCATTTGATTAGTGGCTTTACTGACTTCCTCCAAACTAGGGGGTACTGCAAGCTCATCTCTTATTTGTTTTTGTGGGATTTGCAAGAAAACTTCAAAGAAGAAGATTTGCAATAAGATATATGTATAAAGTACATATATCTTTATGTTGTCTCTGTGCCACAACATGGCTTTGAAACAATGCCTAGGCTTTGTGACCTCTCCTTTTCTCTCACTGAAGAACCTTTCTTCAAAGAAGGAAAACAGCATGTAGATGAACTTGGGTCCCATAGAAGAATGTTTTTTAAAGTTGGGGAAAGGGTGGAGAAATGTTAAGACACACAACTGCTTGGAGAAAGGGAACAGGTCGAATGTCACCTGTTGCCAGAATGAGGGTTTGTTTGTTGAAACATCCACAATATAACTGTGCTTCACCCCACCTTGATAAATGAAAGTGTGAGTTCACTTTGTCACAAGTAATCTTAAAGTGAGTTGAAGGCAGTGGCAATTGGGTATATTGAAAATGGGTATGAGAAATCAAGACGAAAGAGAGCCAAGAGTTATATGAGTGCTGAATGAGTGAGTTTAAAATTGAAGAGTACAAAAGAGGTGGCTTTGGCCACAGAATCATAGAATGAAAAAGTTAAAAGGGGCTGTAGAGATCTTCCATCCCAACCCCCTGCCCTGAGCAGGAATCCTCAGATGACTCCAGACAAACAGGTGTCCAACTTTTACTAGAAACCTTCCCGTGATGGAGCTCCAGGAGGCAGGCTAATCCAGCACTGGATAGCTCTCATAGTCACTTAATTCATTATTATTTAAGGTTGGAACTGAGGATCAAATTGCAAAAGAAAGAGATGAAGGAAAATGGAATGGGTCAAGGAAGACCATGGAACAGCACAGAGATCTTGAGGACAGCAGCTTAACATGCTCCCTCTAGTCCGTAAGACAGCACAAAGGATGTCATCATCAATATATTCTCCCCTCTTATGAACTGGATCTTGCCACAGTGTCAGTGATCTTGGGTTATTCAACAGGCTTCTGCATTCCAGACATTAGAAAAGAAGTCTATAATTAAGAACCAATTAAAGAGTTTATTGTCAATTATTTGAAATCAATGAGATAAAGGCAATGATATCAAATGAGGAATCAAATCAGCAGTAATAATCCATGAGAATTAAACATGTTTGTCAGTTCAATGAAAGAAAAGAAGTTCCGTGAATAGCATCATATGGGCTGGGGTTGAGGTTTAGGTAAGTTCTGATTGAGAATGAGTGTGGGATTTAGCCATGAATGGTGGGTCTTTGTGCATGTCTGTGTGTGTCTCTCTGTGTGTGTCTGTGTCCCTGGTAAATCAGGAGAGTTCTCTCTTCCAATGAGAGAGCTGCCCTGGATCACTTGCCGGGTCTGATCTACTATGTTGGTGACCCACAGAGTGTGTAGGGCTCATGGGAGCCTTAACTGTTGGCAGCAAAAGTGCCCCACTGCATCCAATCCATCAGCAATACTTAGCTTCATGGGTAGGGTTTTACCAGAAGGTTGTGCTGCATGAGGGTCATCCATGAGGGTCACCCATGAAGATCACCCACTGAAAATGTCAGAGCCCCCTAGCCTCAATGGGAGTGAAGAGGAGAGAACAGGAGGTCCAGAAAATGTCATGCAGGTGTTGTTTTCTGGAAACTTCTCTCAGCAGTGGGGAAAGGAGGCCCTTGGATTTAAGCACCTGACTTTTATCATTAAAAGGGACACAAACTACCAATATCTTCTCTTTCATCTTAGATCAGCTATGGAGTTAACAGCCACATTCCTGAGCCAAGTCATCATTTTCCCTTTTTCTACCGGATGAATCCGAAACAAGAACCTCCTTACTTAGCAATTGTCAAGCTGCTTCTGCATTTCCGGTGGACGTGGATCGCCCTCCTTTCTCAGGACAATGAAAGAGGAGAAAACTTTAAAAGAACCTTCACAACTGTAGCTTTAAAACATGGGATTTGCATTGTCCTCTCAGAAAGCATCCCAGCAATGGCTAGGGATATAAGTCCCAAAGTATTGTTTATGAAAAAAAGAAAGCAAAGTCTCCTTTTTCTTATCAATAGTCAAGTAAAAATTATAGTTTGTCACCTGGATCTTCAGGCCACAATGATGTTATCAGGCCTACTACGCAGTACTGAAAATATTAATAACTTCATTTGGGGAAAAGTGTGGATTGCAACAACTTTGCCAGTTATAGGTATAACGATGCTTTATTCCTGGGTTGATCTCCAACATAAACAAGCTTTGTTTTCCTTCCACACCAAGACAAAGAAAAGGACACAATATTTTGACTTTGATTCATATTTCTTTGCTGTCAACCAATATATGAAGGGAGCATTCCAGTGTTCCTATTCAAGGTCTGTGTTGTCCAAGAAAATTTGGGAAAAATGCCTAGAAATAGAGAACTGGGAATTCCCACCCCGTGATGTGGTTGCAAGAATCCTGTCTGAGGATGCCTCCATTTGTTACCCAGCAATCCAAGCACTGGCCTGGGTCCTCAATGCTGCCTTTTCTTCCCAACTGAGGAGGAGGAGGAGGCTGGCTGGAGTCCACCAGACACCCCAGATGGTACAGCCATGGCAGGTGAGAATTCTCCTTTGAGGATCCATCAATGCTTCCCCTTCAATTCCTCAGTGTTAAATTGGGTGTACGGAGGGGTGAGTTATAACAAACAGCAGTTGCCCGGTTTGAAGAATTTGAGAGTGAGTGAACGAGTGAGTGATTATGTTACTAAATCTTTCAAAGTTGAACCATTAGTGCTGGCTTGGTATGCTGTAATGACAGAGGTACAGTACCTCTATAGTTAAAAGGCGATTTTCCCCATTTGCAAATTAAACAAGTACCAGGACGATCCAGCCATCCTCAGCCTATTTTCTCCATTACATTAAATTACATAAGAATCAGCCGATCACACATGCCGGTCCTGTCTAGTTTCTGAGACTTTGGTTTCATGGCCCTGGTAGAAGAAGGTTGTACCAGAGAAATCTTTGAGACAGTGCATGAAATACTAGGTTACTCAAGACAGGTTATATTGTCCTGTTTTATACAAGGGAGTCTTATATGTACAGTTTTCTTGCATGTATATTCAGGAAAATGAGATTAAGAGTCTGCAACACAAACATTTCAACTATCTTTATCCTGCATCAGATTTGGGGGTAACTAATAGTGCCTCTGGCACAGAGAACGATCAGTGCAAAGTGTAAGTACAATAAGAATAAGACTTTGTACCATTATTATTATTTGTACCATTACATTGTCTTGTTTTATACAAGGGAGTTTTATAAGTACAGTTTAATTGCATGTATATCTGGGGAAAAGAGTTTAAGCATCTGCAACATAAGCAGAGCCAGTTGATTCATCTTCCAAACTTGAACCATTTCTGCTCTGATTGAGATGCTGTAATGACAGTGATACCTCTATACTGACAAAGCAATTTTCCCCATTTGCAAATTAAAAAGCATCAGGACGCTCCAGCCATCCTTATTCCTCCCCCATGTTCACACATGCTGGGCTTGTCTAGTTTCTGAGCCAAGGAGTTAGACCTGACTGGTTTCATGGCCCTAGCAGAAGAAGGTTGTACCAAGAGATATCTTCGAGACAGTGCATGAAATACTAGCTTACTCAAGACATGTTACATTCTCTTGTTTTATACAAGGGAGTCTTAAATGTACAGATTACTTACATGTATATCTGGGAAAATGAGTTTAAGCATCTGCAACATAAGCATTTCAACTCTTCTTGTCTTGCATCTGATTTGGGGGTAACTAAGAGTGCCGTAGCACCTCTGCCACAGAGAACAATCAGTGCTAAGGGTAAGTATGTATTATAAGTACTATAAGGATCAGTTAGACTTGATCCCCATTTGGCAACATTTTAGGCAACATGACAGGATTTCAGAATGTAGGTTTTCTCCTAGCTTCATTTGTGCCACTATGATTTACCCCACACTCCACAAAGATACAATAAGCACTGGTAACTAAGTATTTTAACTTTTTAAAAAACTCCTGTAGTAGTTGGGGCTATGTTTATTGTACAATATAAATATGTAATACAAAGGGGGATTTGTTAGATGATGGTGGCCTTTGGGGTTTCAGGCTTGAAGTAATCCAAACAATGTGTTGTAAGGCTAACAATATCTTTATTGATAGCATAAGGCAATAATGGATGTATGGTGCATTATTGCAAAAAGGAAAAACAGAGCATAAGCAGAGTTCCATCACCAGAATGGAAAGAAAACATCATGGTCTGTGCAAAGACCAGGCATAGTTACAGTTCAGATACAAGTACATGTAGATAGCAGTCTACATAAAGAAAGCATAGGAAGAACATAAGTGAGAAGAATACCCATGGTTCATAGCTGAATTATACTCATGGTTCAGAATTCTGATTGGTTAAAATGGGCCAGGCACCTCTTTCGGCCTAACATTTTGGTAACAATTGTACTTACTATAGACCGTCATGGGGTGGCGGTGTTGCACATTGGCTTTCCCTCGAGATGCCTTTCTCATGGGAACCGGACTGATAAGGTTTTGTTTTGGCTAAATAGACAAGCAACACCTGTTGTTTACGGGCTACAGCGGAGAGGCTTGGAATTTTCCACTTTCAGGCCAGATTCATAGTGAAGAAAATGCCATGCGTTTGATTCTGCATAGCATAACTTTACCAAATAACTTTAACAGGATTATGGATATCTCCACTTATTTTTTAAAGCTAATACCTTATTTTGTGAGTGTGTGCCTTTGAGTCAGTTTTTGATTCCTGGTGACTGCCTTTACTAGAAACTGCAGTTTTCCTGGCAAGATTTTGGAAGTGGTTTGCCCTTGCCTGATTCTTCCTCCAAGGGCTAAGAGAGAGGGACTGGCCCAAGGTCACCCAGCTGGCTTTGTATCTAAGCCAGGACTAGAACTCACAGTTTCACTGTTTCTAGCTTGATGCCTTAAGCACTACACCAAACTGGCTGATATAGCAATATTGCTTGGGTTCTACATGTATCTATACCTTACATCTTGTAGCTCTTATCTAATTTTGCAATCTGGCTTTGGCTTCACCAATGCTCTTGTTTTTCTATTGATATATGTATTCATCCAGCTACTCTATTCATAAGCCAATGTTCTTAGTTCTAGACTCCCTTTACTCAGTCTATCTTCTATTGAAATACCTCTCTTCTATAACCACTCCAACTATACCTCTAAATTGTTGAATCATTAGACCTCCATATTTCTCTATTGCTAACCTCTCTATCTCCCTATTTCTCTAACAGTAATCTCTATATTCCCAGGTTGGGAGGTCTTTTCTCTCTGTCTTTTACATCTCAGGAGTTCCTCCACTCTTCTGCTCCATCAAATCCTATGCTTTTCCTTCAATGGCCCAAAGGTGGATCTCTCATCTTTCCCTGTTCCCTGCTGGGCTTCCCTCTTCTAGAACTTCTTCCTTCCTCCAGTTCCGAGAGTGAGTGGTAGAAGAAAGAAGGAACAGTCCTTATACACCCCAGTTGCCAGCTACTGCCACTCCTATTTCCTCTCTGCTCTGCAAGGCTTTTGCCTCATTGAAGCACTTCAGGCGTCAGCCAGGCTCCCATTCTGAGCTCTGTGGCTCAGCTTTTTCACAGCCCAGAAAGTGACCTGACAGCTGGCAGGTCCTTGTGTCTTTTCTCCTGAGTGCAAAGTCCAGCCTGCCTGTTTGTCCCAATGTCTCCACTCTACAGCTTCCATGTAATCCTTCTCTCTTCACCCTCCACATCCAGCTGCTCTTTCAGTTGTATCAGCAGCTGTGCCATCTGAAGGCCGGGGCAGAGCTGAAACGGGATCCTTACAATCCTCTGAGCAATTCAAACCTAGGTTTGCTCCCTGGACAGGAACCATTTTAGACAGTCACAAAGGTTTTATTTCCTGCTGTCTGAGATGGATGGATGAATGGATGGATGGATGGATGGATGGATGGATGGATGGATAAAGGATATTTTTTAAAAAAATTAAAGCATAAGAAATTAACCAAATCTCTTGCAGGGAAACACTTAGATCTAATGAGATAGAGTTAGCTTTTGAACTTTCAGCCGTATTTAATTTTTTGTTAAAATAATGATGCCAAGCTATGGCTTGGTAGGACCATATAGTCATTCCTTCGAGAAAGTGGAAGACATATCTGAAAAAGATCCAGTATTCCCTGGAGAAGGAGGGAGATGAGCTTCCCATCAAATCCTGGATAATTCTCTTTCAGACAGAAGTGCTTTGCTGAAGAGCTTGAATTCTTCAGAACACTTCCAATCCAGAAGAATAGCCATTAAAAAATTGAAGAAAGGTTCCAATGGAATGTGGAAGCTTCACAGGTAATTTTCTATGTCTTTGCAGCTTCATCTGTTCCTGAGAAACTTCCAGCTTCACAATCTTTCCAGGGATGGGGTTTATTTGGATGAAAATGGAGTTCCTGTGGCTGACTTTGATATTGTGCACTGGGCAGTGTTTCCCAACAAGTCAGAAGGTGGGGTGAAATTTGGGAGTGTAGAAAGAGAAGCCTCCTCTGAAGTCAAGGTCTCCATCAATCAGAAGGCCATCCGATGGCCAACATCATTGAACAAGGTAGCTGATGGTGCTTGGGTTTGGGGCTTCTATTCACCTTTTCATGTGGAAATTTTTCTTTGTTGTTGTTGTTCAGTCGTTTAGTCGTGTCCGACTCTTCATGACCTCATGGACCATAGCACGCCAGGCCTTTCTGTCCTCCACTGTCTCCCGTAGTTTACGCAAATTCATGTTCATTACATCGGTGATGCTATCTAACCATCTCATCCTCTGCCGTCCCCTTCTCCTTTTGCCTTCAGTCTTTCCCAGCATCAGGGTCTTTTCCAGGGAGTCCTCTCTTCGCATTAGGTGGCCAAAGTATTTGAGCTTCAGCTTCAGTATCTGTCCTTCCAATGAGCAGTCAGGGTTGATTTCCTTTAGGATTGACTGATTTGACCTCCTTGGCAAATTTTTCTACTCAGAAACAATTCTCATTGAGGACAATCCAGAGAAAATACAAGGAAGGGAACCTAAAGCTTGATTACTTCATTAGATAACATGGTTCTTTAGATGTTTTCCACTAGTTTATCACAAACTTGAACCTTCTACACTTGTGTTGGGTCCTTTACAGTCTACATAATTAAACTGGAATAAGATACCATAATTAATATTTACTTATTTATTTATTTATTTAAGAAAAGCAGAGTGTGAGGGTTAGGGAAAATACAAGCTATAGCATTCCCACACATGCACTAAGGCAAAACACCTTTTGCAATGGAACCACTTTTCTTCAGAATGGAGAGTAAGACAAAGGGGATGCTTTTGGATTGACCACAGAGATTGAAGGAGAAATAGTGACCTTTCATTTGCCCCTTGTGCACAGAGTCCTTTTCCAAAAAGGTCAATGTCAGATGGTACCTCCAACAGTTAGAAAGGAAAGAAGATGGGGCTACCCATCAGTAGCTGCTATGCCACTACTTCTTCGTTGAATTTGCTCAATGTGCTTCTTGGCTTTCTGAAACTAGTTCATTGAAATAATCCCCTCTAATTCCTATGTTGCCCTGGCTGATCTCTATTTTGATGTTTAGACAGTGCCGTCTTCGAGATGTACAGAAAGTTGTTCCCCAGGATACGCCAAGCTCATAAGAGAGGGAGCACCAGTTTGCTGCTATGACTGTTCTCTGTGTATGGAAGGAACCTCCTCTGTGCAAGAAGGTAGGTGGCTCTGGAGAAAAGAGAGAAATGGAGGATGAAATCAGAATTCACCTTCGCTTTTCTGGGCAAGATTTGTTAAAAGTGTTTTCTTTTCTGCTAGTCATAGATCTAATGACTAGCATTTTTTTTCAAAATTCCACAAAGCAAAAAAAGAAATGAATTTCTTGTAGGGGTCCACAAACATTTCAAGGATTGGGTACTATGACCCAATGTTGCATGATGATGTGGCCATTAACATAAATAATGATAGCTAGCTGAAATCTCTCAAGTTGTTGCCTTTTTGCCTGGTTTCAGGAAAGAAGATAAGTCTTTTGAGAGCTGATGATCTCATTGGTCTTCACCCTCTAAAACAAGTGAGGATTATTTCTAATTAACGTTTGGTCCTATGAATACAGAACAACTGAGTGGGCAACTGAGTTCCAGCCTGGGTTCTTTTCCAGCCACAGGCCAGACTTGGTGTACCAATCGAAGAGAACATAGACTTCGTGTGCTAAGAGCCATACACCATAATGAAGATGGAGTGAAGAAAAAAACATTAATTGACTTAAATTGGACATGAATTATTCAAATTAATAAAATTTCAGCCCACACATTCCTTCAACTTTCTTCTACTTGCTGGAACAATCAGGTGAGGGAACTAAATATAGGAGCCAAAACAGCATCCCTTGTCACTATCAAATAGGCAAGGCAACAAGGCAACAACTACATCCCAACAGAAATTGTTATCTAAAGCTAAAGTTCTAGATTTGTGCCCACCTGACGCCTCTGGTAGGATTCAAAAGACAATGGTGCACTACTCTTTCACCTTTTAGGTCATATTCAGCTGCATGATCCAGAGCTCTTCCTCACTATTACTCATGGTCCAATTATCCTTCATGAATACCTTTTCTCACCCTCCAACTCAGGCCTTAACTAAGTACAGTGGGAAAGTATTTTCCAATATCTTCTCCACCTCTTCCAAACTCCTCTCTCACACCATCACTTTAAAAAGATGTTTTATCTACTGTAGTGGTAATTGATTAAAGTTGCATTTTTCATGATCCTGCAGCTGCAGAAACTGATACATGCTAGCAACTGTTTTTCAGATGCAGCCCATTGCAGCAAGTGTCCAGATGACCAGCATTCCAATAAGAAGCGAGATCAGTGTGTCCCCAAAGTTATAACCTTTTTGTCCTATCAAGAAACATTGGGTCTAATCCTGGCTCTCTTTGCACTAACTTTGTCTCTAACCACTGCCTTTGTTCTTGGAATCTTCATTAAATACCGAGAAACTCCCATCGTCAAAGCCAACAACCGGGACCTCACCTACATTATCTTGGTTTCCCTCCTCCTTTCCTTCTTTACCTCCCTTCTATTCATTGGTCGCCCCAGGAAATTGACCTGCCTTCTCCGACAAACCACCTTCAGTGTTGTATTCTCAGTTGCTGTGTCTTCTTTGCTGGCCAAGACCATCATGGTGGTGGTGGCCTTTCTGGCCACAAAGCCAGGCAGCAAGATGAGGAAATGGCTGGGGAAGCGTCTGGCCAACTCCATTGTCTTGTCTTGCTCTGGGGTACAGGTGGGCATCTGCATGATATGGCTGGGAATCTCTCCCCCATTCCCAGATTCCGACCTGCATTCCCAATCAGGACACATTGTGCTGCAGTGCAATGAAGGCTCAGTCACCATGTTCTACTCTGCACTGGGCTATATGGGCTTTCTGGCTGCAATCTGCTTCTTCATGGCTTTCCTTGCCCGAAAGCTGCCTGGATGCTTCAATGAAGCCAAGTGGATCACCTTCAGCATGCTGGTTTTCTGCAGCGTTTGGGTCTCCTTTGTCCCCACTTACCTGAGCACCAAAGGGAAATACATGGTCGCTGTGCAGATATTCTCCATCCTAGTCTCCATCCTGGGCTTACTAGGCTGTATCTTTATCCCCAAATGCTACATCATTATCCTAAGACCTGACATGAACACAAAGGAGCATCTAAAGATGAAAAACAATGAAGGCTGATGATTTTAGAACCTATTCTTGTACAGCTTACTGGTATTATAAAATAACATGCCATGGAAGTAATCTCCTTTTTAGGTGTTCTAAACAATCTTTTTCCATCCATGGGAGTTCTGGTTGATGGTATCGAAAGCCGCTGAGAGGTCAAGAAGAGCAAGTATGGATCCACTGTGCCCATCCCGCTCTCACCAGAGATCAATAAGTACAATAAGGATCAGTTAGACTTGATCCCTATTTGGCAAACTTTTGAAGCAATAGGCAATGTGTCACGATTTCCTGCTGTAGGGTTTGTCCTACCTTTGTTTGTACCACTGTCAATCAGATTTACCCCAGATTCCACAAAGAAACAATAAGCTGGTAACAAAGTATTTTATTTTTTTAAAAAAAAACTCCCTTACTAGTATGGGCTAAGTTTATTTTACAACATAAGTATATCTTACAAAAGGGTTTTATGGATATCTCCACTTATTTTTTTAAAGCTAATACCTTATTGTGTGCATGCCTTGGAGTGAGTTTTTGACTCCTGGTAAGTGCCTGGACCCTGCACTTTTCTTGGCAAGATTTTGGAAGTGGTTTGCCCTTGCCTGCTTCCTCTTCCTAGGGCTGAGTGAGAGGGAGCGGCCCAAGGTCACCCAGTTGGCTTTGTGCCTAGGTCCGCACAAAGAGCTAGAAGATATAAGGTAAGAGGTTGGTTGGACCATATAGTGATTCCTTCAAGAAAGTGGAAGGCATATCTGAAAAAGATCTGGTATTCCCTGGAGAAGGAGGGAGAGAATATTCCCATAAAATCCTGAATTCTTTTTCAGACAGAAGTGCTGAGCTGAAGAGGATGAATTATTAAGAGCATTTCCAATACAGAAGAATAGCCATAAAAACCTTGAAGAAAGGCTGAAATGGGATTGTGGAAGCTGCATGTGTGATTTTCTGTGTCTTTGCAGCTTCTGGTCCTCAGAAACTTCCAGCTGCACAATCTTTCCAGGGAAGGGGTTTATTTGGTTGAAAATGGAGTTCCTTTTGCTGACTTTGATATTGTGCACTGGGCAGTGTTTTCCAATGAGTTTGAAGGTGGGGTGAAAGTTGGGAGTGTAGAAAGGGAAGCCTCCTCTGAAGGCAAGGTCTCCATCAATCAGAGTGACATCCTATGGCCATCATTTAAGAAGGTAGTTGATGCTGCTTGGGTTTTGGCCTTCTATGTATCTTTTCATATGCAAACTTTTCTGCTCAGAAACAATTCTCATTGAGGACAATTGAGATAACCTCCAAAGAAGGTTAATGTTAATTCATTTATGTCAGGCTCCTCCATCAAATGTTATCTGCATGGATTTCAGAGCAGGAAGTTGGGTGGGGGACTGTGTGTGAGTGGGAAAGCAAGTTGTTTAGACTATCTCTTACTTCCAAAGTTGGGCCGTTGGAGACATCTGCATAAAGAGGATTAACCGGCAGGAATGGGGGTTGGGTCTGTAGGGGGAGGAAGGGAAAGTCTTGACTGTTTGAATGGTTTAATGAGAAAAAGTGCAGGAAACCTCATTCACAACGTTTTTGTTGCTGTGTGTACTTCGTCCTAATAAATGAAATCACTACAATTTATTGTATGGATTTACTTTGATGGGATTTGAGTATAGCAGTCATTAAAATTAGATATCATGGTTTGGGATAACCCTCAGTGTCCGAGTTACCAATCAAAAAATCCCTCAGGCAATTACCCTAAAAGATTCATTTATTAAGGATCAGTATACTTCAGGCAAGGCAAAGCCTCAAATAAAGATGTTCACATGTAAAGCTGCATTATCAAAATGTCCCTCTGACTTCAGCCATAGTTAAGACATAACAATTCAGTTCCCACTCCAAACAACCCTCCGCCTGACAGAATGTCAGTTGAAAGAGCAGGTGCTTATCACAGTTCCTGGCAAGCTATGCAGGAATGCCGAGAGGGAGGCTTGCATCTTGAAGCAACGAAATGCAGGGCCAGCAATCAACAGCATTCAGAGAAGCATGTCAGACGAACATGCGAGGCTGACATGGTTCTTTAGATGTTTTCCAGTAGTTTATCACAAACACGAACCTGCTAAACCACCAATTGTGTTGGGGCCTTTACAGTCTATTCTGTTAAACTGGAACAGGTTACCATAATTAATAATCAATCAAACAATCTTATTTTCAATAAAAGAAAAGCCAGAGTGTTAGGGTTAGGGAAAAATATAAGATATACAATTCCCACACATACACTAAGGATAAACACCATTTGCAATGGAACCACTTTTCTTCGGAATGGAGAGTAAGACAAAAGGGATGCTCCTGGATTAAGCACAGAGATTGATTGATAAAGAGAGTCGCCTTTCATTTGCCGCTTGTGCACAGAGTCCTTTCCCAAAAAGGTAAATTTTAGATGGTACCTCCAAGAGTTAGAGAGGAAGGAAGATGGGGGTACCCATCAGTAACTGCTATGCCACTACTCCTTGATTGAGTTTGCTCACTGTGCTCCTCAGCTTCCTGAAAACAGTTCATTGAAATAAACCCCGCTAGTTCCTATGTTGACCTGGCTAATCTTTATTTGCATGTTTAGATGGTGCCCTATTCTAGATGTACAGAAAGTTGTTCCCCAGGATACTCCAAACTCATGAGAGAGGGATCATCAGTCTGCTGCTACGACTGTTCTCTGTGCATGGAAGGAACAATCTCCGTGCAAGAAGGTAGGTGGCTCTGGAGAAAAGAGAGAAATGGAGGATGCAATCAAAATTCACCTTCGCTTTTGTGGGCAACATTTGTTAAAGGTGTTTTCTTTCCTGCTAGTTGTAGAACTAATGACTAGCATAGTAATTTCATAATTCCACAAAGCAAGAAAAATTGAATTTCTTGAAGGGGTCCACAAACTTTTCAAGGATTGGGTAATGCATGATTATATGGCTAATGTTGCATGATTAAATGGCCATTAATATAAATAATCAAAGGTAGCTGAAATCTCTCGAGTTCTTGTCTCCTTGCCTGGTTTCAGGAAAAAAGACAAGTCTTGTGAGAGGTGATGATCCAATTGGTATTCACCCTTTAAAGCAGTGATGATTCTTTCCAATTAAGGAAATTAAGGAAATTAAGGAAATTAAGGAAATTAAGGAAATTAAGGAAATTAAGGAAATTCCAGTCTGAATTACCATCTTTAAGCTAGGACTACTTTTAATGACTTGAGAGTCCCTTGGACTGCAAGGAGGTCAAACCAGTCAATCCTAAAGGAAATCAACCCTGACTGCTTATTGGAAGGACAGATGCTGAAGCTGAAGCTCAAATACTTTGGCCACCTAATGCGAAGAGAGGACTCACTGGAAAAGACCCTGATGCTGGGAAAGACTGAAGGCAAAAGGAGAAGGGGACAGCAGAGGATGAGATGGTTAGATAGCATCACCGATGTAATGAACATGAATTTGAGTAAACTCCGAGAGACAGTGGAGGACAGGAAGGCCTGGCGTGCTATGGTCCATGAGGTCACGAAGAGGTGGACATGACTAAACGACTGAACAACAAAAAAAACTTTTAATGAAACTGAAGAAATTATCTTCTTTGAAATAATTACATTAAAATCACATGGCTAAGATATATAAATTTTCTGAAACCAGTGCAGATAAACTATCATTTGGAAACTTTCATGATCTAGTCTTTAGATGAGATATACATCTGTTGCTCATGATGATGAGTGTTTTTGTCAGTGTCTCATTTTGAATAGAGATTTCTTTCTTCTCAATTGATGTCCATATTTCAATTGATGGCCCTTGCTCTTCCTTTGAATTTTATTCTTGAAAATATTTGCAGCACTTGGTGTTGGGTTGTGGACACCACCACTCAGTGATCAAAGACATGTTATGGTTTTATGATTTAAAAAGAACTTGAAACAGAAAATATTTTCTGTTAGCTGGAAACAAGAAGCTGGAAACAAGAAACTTGGAGACAGCAAGTATGGGTTTCTGTTTGTACTCCAAAGGAATTCTATTGTTCTGTTAAGTATTGGCCGGGTTCAGAGGTCAATTGTCATAGTTACTAGTTAAATATATAATTTATATCACCACCCATCTCCCACACAAGGAGGGACCCTGGGCAGTTCACAATAAAACAATTTAAAATTCAATAAAAAACATAATACCAATAATCAATAAAAATATGAAAACAGTGAAATCCAAGTAATGGCAGTTCTACTTCATCCCATGAGCAGGTAGGCTGGTCCAGGGCAGGTTTAAGGAACCAGCCAACTCCAAGAATGGCTATTCCCATCCCTACTCCAAGCATGGTGGCAAAACCAGGTCTTCAGTTCCTTTCGGAAGTCCAGGAGAGAGGGGGCTAACCTCACTTCTGGGGGAAGGATGTTCCAAAGGGTGGGAGCTACTGCAGAGAAGGCCTGCCTCCTGGACCCCATCAGGTGGAATTCTCTTACAGACGGGGTCCATAGTATGCCCTCTCTGCATGACAGGGTGGGACAGGTTGATGTAAGAGGGATGAGACGGTCCCTCAGGTAACCTGGACCCATGCCATGTAGGGCTTTAAAGGTCAAAACCAACACCTTGAATTGTATCCGGAAGCAAACCGGCACCCAATGCAGCTCGCAGAGCAAAGGTGTTATATGTGCTGATCTTGAGGCACCTAAAATTGCCCATGCGGCCGCATTCTGGACCAGTTGAAGCTTCCGGACACTCTTCAAGGGTAGCCCCATGTAGAGCGCATTACAATAATCTATGTGGGAGATGACCAGGGCATGAGTGACCATTCAAAGGGCCTCTCGCTCCAGGAAAGGGCGTAACTGGTGCACAACACGAAGTTGCGCAAAGGCCCTTCAAGCCACGACTGCCACCTGCTCTTTGAGTCGTGAGTCCAAGAGGACACCCAAGTTACACACTGGGTCTGTCTGGGGCAGTGCAACCCCATCCAGAACTAAAGATGGCAAATTCCTGGAAACTGAGGGGCCATTAACCCGCAGCCACTCCATCTTACTAGGGTTCAGCTGAAGCCTGTTGTTCCCCATCCAGACCCCCACAGCCCTCAGGCACCTGGACAGGGAAGCCACAGGATCACTTACTTCCCCCAGGATGGAGATATACAACTGAGTAACATCGGCATATTGATGATACCTCATCCCGTGGAGACGAATGATCTCACCCAGCAGTTTCATGTAGATGTGAAAAAGGAGTGGAGAGAGAACTGGACCCTGTGGCACCCCATAAAGGAGGGGCCTGCACTGGATCTCTTCCCCCCCCATCAACACCGATTGGCATCAGCCCTGGAGGGAGGAGGTGAACCAGCGCAAAACTACGCCGCCCTACCCTAACTCCCCGAGTTGCCCCCAAAAGATACTATGGTCAATGGTATCAAAAGCCGCTGAGAGGTCAAGGAGAGCTAGGATGGATTCACTGCCCCCATCCTGCTCCCGCCAGAGATCTTCCATAAGTGTGACAAATGCCATTTAAGTTCCATATCCACACCTGAAACCTGACTGAAAGGGGTCTAGATAATCCGTTTCATCTAGAATCGGCTGGAGCTGCAACACCACCACTTTCTCAACCACCTTCCCATAAAGGGGAGGTGGGAGACTGGCTGAAAATTGTCCAGTACAACAGGGTCCAGCGATGGTTTCTTGAGGAGAGGGTGCACCAGTCCCTCTTTGAAGGCTGCCAGGAACACCCCTCTCGCAAGGATGCATTTACCATGGGCTGGTCCATCCCAGGCCATTGCCTACAGCCTCAACTTTCCAGGTTTTGTTTTTCCCTTGGTCTTCAGCCATTTCTTGCTGGTAAAGTACTCACCTAACCCTGTATTTTGGACCTTTGGCAGCTAACAGATATAACAGCAAATATAACATGTGCCTGTAATGATTTAACTATAAATTATATCATCACCTGGAGAATCTCACTTGAATTTAAGAAGTATTAAAGAAGTCTCATCCAGATCAGGGCAGGGTGAGGGGGATTTATAATATCCCCACTTACTAGTTGGCCTCTATTCCATGTGAGGAGGTTTGTACCAGCCCCCAGAGCTAAGTTGTTCCTCTTCCACTTTAACCAATTGACTTCCTCAGCTACTTAGTCCCAATGCTCCTCCAGAGTGTCTATGCTGCTCTGTCTTCAATCACTGATTGGCTCACACTGAAGATGTTGCTAAAAAATGCGAAAAGGGAGTGGGACTAGCTCTCTGTCACACATGGAGAGACTCAACCATACTTTCAACTGGGAAAGTGTGAGCATCTTAAACGAAGCCAAATCCAAAAATGCTAGAGAATTCCTGGAAGCTTGGCACTCAGACAAAGCAGCCATCAACAGACACATAGAGGTAAACAACATTTACATACCATTCATAAGAAACAATAGAAAACCCAAAAGAACAGAACACCTCCTTGCCAGCAATCAACACCCAGATATGCAAAGATTAACACCAGGATTAGCACCAGAGGAACAATCAAACAGCACAATAGACTCTAATCAAGGAACTATTAACTCAGTCAATCAACCAAACAGCAAACAACAGCCCAATCAAGGAAATCCTAAGGGGAGAACACCACCTCCACCAACACAAGCAGGACAAGCCAGGGTATATAAACAGAGAGCAAGTCCCACTCCCTTTTCCCAATGAAGAAGCTGCCTAGTCTGGCAATGAAATGTCTGCAAGAAAACAACAAGGCTCAGAGACCACCAAGGACTCCACATGTTTGTGTGTGTGTGTGTGTATACACATACATACATACATACATACATACATACATACATACATACATACATACTGTATATACAACAGATAGCAGGAAATCACAACCTCTTTCCTACTGTCTAAAAGGGTGCCTGTATTGTTCTTTCAACTGTGAATTGCTTAGTGGATTGGAAGCATCCCATTTCAGCTCTGCCACAGCCTTCAGATGGCACAGCTACTGATACAACTGAATACTGGATGTTGAGAGTGAAGAGACGGCAATTACATGGCAGCTGTTGAGTGGAGACATTGGGACAAAAAGGTCATGTTGGTCATGCTGGTCATGGTACTCAGGAGAAAAGACAAAAAGACCTGTCAGCTGTCGAGTCACTTTCTGGGCTGTGAAAAAGCTGAGCCAGAGAGCTTGGAATGGGAGCCTGGCTGAAGCCTGATGTGCTTCAAACAGGCCAAAGCCTTGCTGAACAGAAAAGAAATGGGGGTGTCGGCAGCTGCCAACTGGGGTGCACAAGGAGTGTTCCTTCTCTCTTCCACCACCACCCCGTGTTGGAATTGGAGAAAGGAAAAAGCTCTGGAAATGGGAAACCCAGCAGGGAACAGAGAATGATGCAAGAGATCCACGTTTGGTCCAGCATAGGAAATCAAAGGCTTTGATGGAGCAGAAGAGCGGAGGAACTCCAGAGAGATTAAAGACAGAGTGAACTTGGTTGGGAAGGAGAATGGACCCCCCAACCTGGGAATATAGATATAAGTGCAGAGAAATTGGGAGATAGAGAGGTTAGCAATAGAGAAATATGGAGGTCTACTGATTCAATGATTTAGAGGTATAGAGGAAGATAGACTGAGTAAATGGAGTCTAGAACTAAGCACTGGCTTTGGAATAGAGTAGCTGGAGTAATAAATACAAAAAAAAATCCAATTGCATTGGTGAAGCCAGAAACAGATTGCAAAATTAGATAAGAGCTACAAGATGTAAAGTATAGATATAGATAGTGTATGGCCAGCCTTCCTGTAAATATCTGAAATCCCATGTTGCCCAAATTAGAGACTTCAAATAGAGGTTTCAAAGAATACAGCTTTAATTATTTGGCCAAAAAGAAAAGCTGGGTGTGACACACACACACACACATGGAGTCTAACAACAGATTGTTATATAGTTACAGAGAACAAAGAAATTTACATTTTTAGCATAGGGACCAATCAAGTGGTTTCTACAGACATTAAACCTCCCCTTTTTGGCATCCTGGCATTCTCCAGATGTATGTACAGAAAGAAAATAATTGGTAACTTTGTATGTTTCCTCCCCTGGCAGTTCCCAAGCAAAAGATAGTGAACAGGCCTTTTATCAGAGATAGAGAGAAATCCTCCCAAATGGCTTTTGATCTTTCAGGGGAAGAAGTTAGAAAACCTTGGAAACTTTGTTCTTAACACATTCCCTTCCTGTGAGCAAAAAACAACAACACTTTCTTATCTTCCTTCTTTATGGACCTACAGTGGGGCCCCCTTTCCTCTCCAAACAAACAAGACACTTACAATTTCATCCAGGGAACCTGGCTAGAGTGAGAAACTATATAAAGGTGTTTAAAACTATATAGATAAAACTATACATGCTAAATATATATATATATCAAAACTATGGGGGGACCTAAATTTTCCCCCAGGGCCATATAATAGAACCCAAGCAATAAGGTGTTGCTATATCAGCCAGTTTGGTGTAGTGGTGAAGGCATCATCCTAGAAACAGGTAGACCATGAGTTACAGTCCCGCCTTAGGCACAAAGCCAGCTGGGTGACCTTGGGCCAGTCCATCTCCCTCAGCCCTCAGATGAAGAAGCAGGCAAGGGCAAACCACTTCCCAAAGCTTGCCAAGAAAACCAAGTTTTATTTTACTAACAAGTCTATCCAACAAATACAGGATTTCCTAGTGGTCTTCCATTCATGTATCATGGTTGTTTGACATTGTGCTTAATGACCCACAGTGATTCGCTTAATGACCGAAGCCAGAACTGATGTTGTAAGTCAGCGCATTCACGTGACGTCTTTATTTTTTTATTTATATATCCAATTTATTCCCCACCCATCTCACTCGGAGAGGGACTTAATGACCGAGCTGCTTAGTGACAGAGTTGGCGGTCCCAATTGCAGTCAGAAAGGAGGACTACCTGTATTGTATGGTGATGTCCCCAGAGTGGTTGTGGACAGTATTTTCTGCTCTTTTCTTATTTGGAGCTGAGGAGTTGAATGGACAAAACTGGTGCTTTCAATCTTGCAGAGGCTTTGGGCACCATTTCATCTGTTAAAGCCCACAACCCTCTAAACGTAGCCCCAAAAGTTTGACCATACCCACTTCTGGGACATTTTGCAGGCTGAAATACACATGGATTTTCTACACACATACAGTACATTCGTATGTATGTATGTATGTATGTATGTATGTATGTATGTATGTATGTATGTGTATCTGTAGAATCTATCCTCAGCATTTCCAGATTTCCTTGATGATAACCCTTTAAGTGCTAAGAGTCTGTGATTGACCAAAGTCTACAATGAATTTCATGATTTCAACTTGGATCTCGCTAGTCTTCTATGTGTCAAATGAATCATAATGAATGTTAGAGGTTAATCTAGCCTATAGGCACTTTTCCTTTTTCATAGTAATATAGGCTTTTTTGTTGTTGTTTGCACGTGTTGTGCAGCGATTTTATAGTTAATAATTAAACTAACACTTTTATGTGAATCTTGGGTTATGTGAACCCTTGGGAGTCCTGAAAGAAAAGGTATGGGATAGATGGTCATGGAGAAAATCTATTCATGTGGTCGCTGGGAGTCGTAAAGGCCTCGATGGCCCATAATCAATAAAACAATCTCGTCAAGCCGACCGGACGAGTGGGTTTTTCAGCCTCATGTCGCTAGATGGCGCTCTAGAAATAAGCAACCTCCACGCCTGGAAAGCTGTCCATACAGTAGCAGCATCTGTGGTTGCTGAGGACCGACATCCAACGGGAGGGGGAGCGGGGGGGGGGAGCTGAACCAATAGAGTATTGGATTGCTAGAGGGGATGTCGGAGTAGAGGAGGAGGGCAGAGGAACTTCCTGTTCCAGCTTCCGCCTCCGAGGAGAGTGTCGCGGAGGAGCGCTCTGCAGTATTCCCTGTGTCGCAGTAACAGCAGCAGCTGAAAGGTGAGTTGAGGCTAGCTCGGAGGCCGGGAGCAAGTAGGGCTGTTTCGTGTCCTCCGTGGGGTAGAATCAGATCAGCAACTCTGCTGAAAAATGCCAGCTGCTACATATTCCTCCCCTCCCCAAATTTTATTCCACTGGTGCTGCACGCTTCAAAACTGGTGCATGCAATTTTCTGGCGGTCGGGTGATTTAAAAAGTCTCTTTCATGTTAGCATTGACTCCTTGTGAATGTATGGAGATGTTGTTTTCTTGGCAACAATATGGGACTGATCTGCCACTGCTGTCTCCTGGGAACATTTTCTACTTCCAAGTCTAGCCAACAAACTCTCCCATCCCTGTATTAACCAGGTTCATCTCTGCTTAACCCAGCACTTTGTTTAAAAGAGCTATTGAGGACCATTTGGGATGTTCAGGTGTATAGGTAGTCCTCCAATTTATTCCCCACCCATCTCACTCAGAGAGCATCTTAATGACTGAGCTGCTTAGTGACAGAGTTGCCGGTCCCAATTGCAGTCAGAAAGGAGGCCAGATTATTATTTGGATCTGTGGAGTTGAATGGACAAAACTGGTGCTTTCAATCTTGCAGAGGCTTTGGGCACCATTTCATCTGTTAAAGCCCCCAGCCCTCTAAAAGTAGCCCCAAAAGTTTGACCATACCCACTTGTGGGGCATTTTGCAGGCTGAAATACACATGAATTTTCTACATACATACAGTACATTCGTATGTATGTATGTATGTATGTATGTATGTATGTATGTATGTGTATCTGTAGAATCTATCCCCAGCATTTCCAGATTTCCTTGATGAAATCTTAGCACCCTTTAAGTGCTAAGAATCTGTGATTGACCCAAGCCAACAAGTGAATTTCATGATTTCAACTGGGATCTCGCTAGTTTTCTATGTGTCAAATGAATCATAATTTTATTTATTATTTTGTTTATCATTTAAATTTGTATCACCGCCCATCTCCTCCAACCAGGGAACTCTGAGCGGTTCACAACAAACAAGTTAAAAATATAAAATTACAACAACAATAATTTACATATAAAATCCAATTAGAAAGATGTTAATAATAAGGCGGGTTTCATGGCACCAGCCACTCCCAAGAGGAACTATTGGCATTCCCATCCCAAGCAAGGCGGCAGAACCAGGTCTTCAAGTTTTTCCGGAAGGTCGGGAGCGAAGAAACTCGCCTCAGCTGCAGGGGCAAGATATTCCAAAGGGCGGGTGCTACTGCAGAGAAGGCACGCCTCCTGGACCCTGCTAGATGAAATTCTTTTGCCGATGGGGTCCGTAGCATGCCCTCTCTGCATGACCGAGTGGGGCAGGTCGATGTTTCAGGGATGAGACGGTCCCTCAGGTAACCTGGTCCCATGCCATGTAGGGCTGTAAAGGTGATAACCAACATGTTGAATTGGACCCGGAAGCAAACTGGTATCCAATGCAGCTCGTGCAGCAGGGATGTTACATGGGCCGATTTTACAGTACCCATAACTTTCCGCGCGGCCGCATTCTGGACCAGCTGAAGCTTCCGGATACTCTTCAAGGGTAGCCCCATGTAGAGCGCATTGCAATAGTCTATAAGGGAGATGACAAGGGCCTGAGTGACTGTTCAGAGGGCAGTGTATTAATCATCCCCTGGACCCAGCCACACGTCACCTCCCGGGCCGATTTTACCAGCCAGGAAGGGCACAGACCTAAATGGCATGTGACATTTACAGTTTGGAGGATCCTGTCCACTTCCTCAGGTCCAACAGGATCAAACCATTTGCAGATAACAGGGCAAGTACGCTCCCCTGGCATCTCCCCAGACTGTGCCTCATGCTTAGAGTCCAACTTAGAATGAATCCGAGCAATTTTATCCTGCAGATGCTCTGAAAACTCTTCCGAATGGCCCTGTAAATGGGTCTCTGATTGAACTTGACACAAAAGAGATTTGGTAATCTTAAACAGGGCCGTCGGATGGCATTCTGCGGATGCAATAAGAGCGGAGAAATATTCATGTTTCACCGCTCTTACCGCCACAAGGTAGGCCTTAATAGTGGCTCTAGATTGTGTTCGGTCAGATTCAGTCTTCATTTTCCTCCAGCGGCGCTCCAGACATCTCTTCACCCTCTTCAACACCCTCAGCTCCTTTGTAAACCATGGGGAGTGACGGGTTGAACGTGGCAAGAGAGGCCGCACAGGCGCGATCCTGTCCAAGGCCCCGGCCGCCTCACTATTCCAGGCTGCGGCCAGGGCCTCCACTGGACCGTGCAACAGATCTTCGGGTAACACCACATTGGGTCCATAAGTCGCCGGGGGCGGACCAATCGAGTAGGTCCTGCCTCCCTGCGGAGTGGTGCGGGACAAGGGAATCTCAAGGTCACCAAGGCATGGTCTGACCATGACAATGGGGACAGATCTAGCTCTCCCCTCAGGTAACATTGCCACTGCTCAGACAAGAAAACCAAGTCCGGGGTGAGACCACTGTCTTGAGTCGGGTCCCGAATTAGCTGAGACAGGCCCATGGCTGCCATGGTAGCCATGAACTCCCGAGCCGCTTCCGAGGCACGTCCCAGGGACGGCAAGTTGAAGTCCCCCAGAACCATAAGCCTGGGGAAGTCAACCGCCAGCCCCGAGACGGCCTCCTGCAGCTCAGGCAGGGAGCTTGCCACGCAGCAGAGACGCTGGTACAGAAGCAACACCCCCAACTGTTCTCAGGATCCCAACTTGAAATACAAGGTCTCACAACCGGCCACTTGCGGAGCAGTGCCCCTGGAGGCCATTAGAGATTCTCGGACGACAACCGCCACCCCACCTCCCCTGCCCCGGTGTCTCGCCTGCTGCCACACCTGGAACCCAGCTGGGCACATTTCCGAAAGGGCTACTCCCCCCTCTGGGCCCAGCCAGGTCTCGGTGATACAGGCCAGGTCTGCCCCCTCCTCTACAATCAGGTCATTTATAAGGGGCGCCTTTTTATTCACTGACCTGGCATTAAGGAGCAACATCTGGAGACCAGAGCTCTTGAGAATCTGTCGTCCAGGGCCTGGGTTTGAACTCGGAGGGCCAGAACACATCACCGGTAACAAACACCAGGGGTGTTAATGAATGTTAGAGGTTAATCTAGCCTTTTGCCACTTTTTCATTGTAATGTATGCTTTTTTGTTGTTGTTTGCATGTGTTGTGCAGCCATTTTATAGAAAATAATTAAACTAACACTTTTATGTGAATCTTGTAGACAAAAAGGATGCCAATAAGAGCCTTCCCGACAACTGAGAATCACAAGCAGCATTAAAAAGGAAAGCAAATGAAGCCAGCAATCAAATCTTTTCCACTTTCTCCAGAGAACCCCAAAACTCTTCTTCCCCAGCAGGTGACAGACGATAGAGAGAAAAACAGGAAGACAGTTTTTTAGCTGGAAAAAAATTGATTATGTGGAACTCAAATACTAAATGAAAAAGTCAAGGGGGATAATTCCAAATTCAGAAAAAGAGGGAAATATCTGGAAGTCAGTGGGGAGGAAGAGGTCACTTGGATAGCCACGGAGGGCAGACAGTAACCAAGCCTCACCCTGTGAGGAAGGAAACAGTAGCTTGAATCAAAGCACCACCAAACAAGGAATCAGAAATAGTTTTGATCTCCTCGAGAATCCAAGAATATCAGTGGTGGAAAAGCCCCACAGCGGTGTATATTGTGGGAAAAGGACAGATACAGATCACAGCTGATCATGAATGAAAGGACCCACACCGGCGAGAAGCCCTACCAGTGTTCTCGGTGCAGCAAAAGCTTTAGCAAGCACGCCACCTTGGTGAATCACAAGAGGACTCACGCCAGGGAGAAACTGTATGAATGTCCACATTGTGGGAAAAGTTTCAGTCGGAATTCCAACCTTGTGATACACCAGAGGACTCACACAGGAGAGAAACCATATGAGTGTCCAGATTGTGGGAAAAGTTTCAGTCGGAATTCCAACCTTGTGATACACCAGAAGACTCACACAGGAGAGAAACAGTATGAGTGTCCGGATTGTGGGAAATGTTTCAGTCGGGAATCCAACCTGGTGCTACACCAGAGGACTCACACTGGAGAGAAACCTTATGAGTGTCCGGATTGTGGGAAAAGTTTCAGTTGGGAATCCAACCTGGTGACACACCAGAGGACTCACACAGGAGAGAAACCGTATGAGTGCCCAGATTGTGGGAAATGTTTCAGTCGGGAATCCAACCTGGTGGTACACCAGAGGACTCACACTGGAGAGAAACCTTATGAGTGTCCGGATTGTGGGAAAAGTTTCAGTTGGGAATCCAACCTGGTGACACACCAGAGGATTCACACAGGAGAGAAACCGTATGAGTGTCCGGATTGTGGGGAAAGTTTCAGTCAGCAATCAGGCATGGTGATACACCAGAGAACTCACACAGGAGAGAAACCGTATGAGTGTCCAGATTGTGGGAGATGTTTCAGTCAGAAATCCCACCTGATGCTACACCAGAGGACTCACACAGGAGAGAAACCATATGAGTGTCCAGATTGTGGGAAAAGTTTCAGTCAGCAATCAGGCATGGTGATACACCAGAGAACTCACACAGGAGAGAAACCGTATGAGTGTCCAGATTGTGGGGAAAGTTTCAGTCGGAATTCCTACTTGGTGATACACCAGAGGACTCACACAGGACAGAGACTGTATGAGTGTCCGGATTGTGGGAAATGTTTCAATTGGAATTCCCAACTGTTGATACACCAGAGGACTCACACAGGAGAGAAACCGTATGAGTGTCCGGTTTGTGAGAGAAGTTTTAGTCGGAATTCCTACTTGGTGATACACCACAGGACTCACACAGGAGAGAAACCATATGAGTGTCCAGATTGTGGGAAAAGTTTCAGTCAGCATTCAGGCATGGTGATACACCAGAGAACTCACACAGGAGAGAAACCGTATGAGTGTCCAGATTGTGGGAAACATTTCAGTGGGAATTCTGAACTGGTGATACACCAGAGGACTCACACAGGAGAGAAACCGTATGAGTGTCCAGATTGTGGGAAATGTTTCAGTCAGAACTCCACCCTGGTGTACCACCAGAGGACTCACACAGGAGAGAAACCGTATGAGTGTCCGGATTGTGGGAAACGTTTCATTCGGAATTCCGACCTGTTGATACACCAGAGGACTCACAGAGGAGAGAAACCGTATGAGTGTCCGGATTGTGGGAAAAGTTTCAGTCGGAAGTCCAACCTGGTGATACACCAGAGGACTCACACTGGGGAGAAACCATATGAGTGTCCGGATTGTGGGAAAAGTTTCAGTAGTAGGTCTGTCCTTATAAATCACGTAGGTTTACACACAGGGGAGAAACCATTCAAATGCCCAGACTGCGGACAATGCTTTACACAAAATGCCTCCCTGATCAAACACAAGAAAATCCACATGAGGCAGAAGATGATGTGTGTAGAGAAGCCTTGAATTTCACTTCTAATCTCCCATTGAAAGTCCTGCTGAGAAATTAACTATTTAATTTCTGGCCTGATTCTTTTCAGTCAAACATTAGACATGAGGGCAGAGGGGAAAAGTGGAAAGTGTCCTATCTTGTTGCCTATTTCTTAAAATGTTTGACAAATGACGATCAAATGTAATTATTATACTATTACTATTATACAAATAGTACTTACTCTTAGCACTGATTGTGCTGTCTGCCAGAGGTGCTTTGGCACTATTAGTCACCCCCAAGTCTGATGCTGGATAAGAAGAATTGAAATGCTTATGTTGCAGACTCTTAATCTCATTTTCCTAGATATACATGTAAGTATACTGTACATATAAGACTCCTTTGTATAAAACAGGACAATAGTAACCTGTCTTGAGTAACCTAGTATTTCATGCACTGTCTGGAAGATTACTCTTGGTAGGACCTCCTCCTTTTAGGGCCATGAAACCAAAGTCAAGACTAACTCCTTGGCTCAGAACCTAGACAAGACCAAGATGTGTGATCAGGGGAGAAGGCTGAGAATAGCTGGAGTGTCCTGATGCTTATTAAATTTGCAAATGAGGGAAATCGCTTTGTCAATATAGAGATATCTCTGTCATTACAGCATCCCAAATGAGTACAGATGGTTGAAGTTTGGAAGATTTATCAACATACTCACTCACTCACGCTCAAATGCTGGGCAACTGCTGTTTGGAATATCTCTCCCCTCCCTGCACCCAATTTAACACTTAGGAGTTGAAGGGGGAGCATCTATGGAACCTCAAAAGAGAAGTCTCACCTGCCATGGCTGTACCATCTGGGGTGTCTGATGGTCTCCAACCCGCATACTCCTCCTCCTCCTCAGTTTGGAGGACTAGGCAGCATTGAGGACCCAGGCCAGAGCTTGGATTTCTGTGGAAATACTTGTGGTATCCTCGGACAGGATTCTTGCAATCTTATCACGGGGTGAGATTTCCCAGTTCTCTTTTTCAAGGCATCTTTCCCAAACTTTCTTGGACAACACAGGCCTGGAATAGGAACACTGGAATGCTGCCTTCCCATATTGTTTGATAACAATGTAATATGAATTAAAATCATAATTATAATTTTGTGTCCTTTGTCTGGGTGTGGAAAACAAAGCATTTTTATTATTATTTATTATTTATTTATTTAATTTTTATCCCGCCTTTATTATTTATATAAATAACTCAAGGTGGCGAACATACCTATTACTCCTTCCTCCTCCTCTTTTCCCCACAACAACAATCCTGTGAGGTGAGTTGGGCTGAGAGAGAGTGACTGGCCCAAGGTCAACCAGCTGGCTTTCATGCCTCAGGCGGGACTAGAACTCACAGTCTCCTGGTTTCTAGCCCAGCACCTTAACCACTAGACCAAACTGGCTCTCCAGTTTATGTTTATGATGTTTGAGACCAACCCAGGAGTAAAACAGTCTTATACCTACAACGTGCAAATTTGTTGCAATCCACACTTTTCCCCTAATGAAGTTAAAAATATTTTCAGTTCTTTCTAGTACATATGATAGTGTTGTTGTGGCCAGAAGATCCAGTTGACAAACTGTAATTTTTACTTGACCATAGATAATAAAATTGAGCTTTTGCCTTTTTTTATATATCAGTTCTGAGATTTATATCCTTAGTGATTGCTGGGATGCTTCCTGAGAGGACAATGCAAATTCCATTTTTTTCAGCCAAAGCTGCAAAGGTTCTTTGAAAGTTTTCTCCTCTTTCATTGTCCTGAGAAAGGGCAATCCACATCCACGTCCACTGGAAATGCAGGAGCAGCTTGACAATTGCTGAGTAAGGAGGTTCTTCTTTTGGATTCATCAGGTAGAAAAAGGGGAAATGATGACTTTGCTCAGGAATGTGGCTGAGAACCCCATAGCCGATCTAAGATGAAAGAGAAATATTGGTAGTTTGTGTCCCTTTCAATGATAAAACTCAGGCACTTAAATGTAAGGCCCAACTTTCCCCACTGCTGAGTGAAGTTTCCAGAAAAACACACCTGGATGAGATTTACTGGTTCCCTTGGTGTTCTCTCCTGTTGTCCTCTTCGCTCCCTCTGAGGCTAGGGGGCTCTGACTTAATCAATGGTTGATGCTCATGCAGCACACCCATCTGGTCAAACCCTACCCATGCAGCTAAGCATGGGTGATGTACAGGATGCAGTGGGGCACTTTTTCTGCCAACAGATGAGGCTCACATGAGCTTAACACACTCTGTGGCTCACCCACATAAAAGATTGTACCTGTCATGTGATCCATGGCAGATAGGAGCATCTTAATACAGAACTGGAACAGAGAATCTCCTGACTTTCCAGGGTATGAGCACACACAAACAGACCCACCATTCCGATTGGGAGTGATAGCTAAATCCAACACACTCGTTCCCAATCAGAACTTGTCTAAACCTCAACCCCAGCCCTTATGATGCTACTCACAGAACTTTGTTTCGTTCATTGAATTGACAAAAATGTTTAATTCTGATAGATTATTTATTTATTTCGTAGGGCATTTTTCTTCCTGGGAAATCCCTTGTGAGGTCAAGCAGCCGGATGTGTAGACTACTTAGCCGTGACAAGTCACATTGCCCGGGGTGCACCATGAGGAGGCTAGTGTACATTGCACCCGCTGTTACTTTCCTGTTGAAGCGGTATCTATTTATCTACTCGCATTTACATGCTTTCAAATTGCTAGGTTGGCAAGAGCTATAAATTATTTCTGCTGATTTGATTGCTCTATATTTTAGCTTGAAATATTGTTTGGTAAATTTCCCCCACAAATTGTTTCTTATTTGAATATGATTTCATTGTCTTTATGTCATTGATTTCAAATATTTGATAATTAAGTGGTTCTTAATTATAGACTTCTTTTCTTATGTCTGGAATGCAGAAGCCTGTTTAATAACCCAAGATCAATGGCACTGTGGCAAGATCCAGTTCATAAGAGGGGAGAATATATTGATGATGACATCCTTTGTGCTGTCTTATGGACTAGAGGGAGCATGTTAAGCTGCTGTGTCTATGTGCCCTCAAGGTCTCTGTGCTGTTCCATGGTCTTCCTTGACCCATTCAATTTTCCTTCATCTCTTTCTTTTGCAATTTGATCCTCAGTTCCAACCTTAAACAATAATGAATTAAGTGACTATGAGAGCTATCCAGTGCTGGATTAGCCTGCCTCCTGGAGCTCCATCACGGGAAGGTTTCTAGTAAAAGTTGGACACCAGTTTGACTCGAATGGTCTGAGCATTCCTGCTCAGGGCAGGGGGTTGGGCTAGAAAATCTCTACAGCCCCTTTTAACTTTTTTGTTCTATGATTCTGTGGCCAAACCCACCTCTTTTGTACTGGTCACTAACTTTTTAATTTATAACTCATTCAGCACTCCTACATTTTCAAACTTCGATGGCTGTTGTGGGTCTTCCGGGCTGTGTGGCCGTGTTCTGGAAGTTGTGGTTCCTAACGAAGCAGCTGGCGAAACGTTAGGAACCACAACTTCCAGAACATGGCCACACAGCCCGGAAGACCCACAACAGCCATCGAACTCCGGCCTTGAAAGCCTTCGACAATACATTTTTGGCTCTCTTTTATCTTGCTTTCCATACCTACAGTATTTGCAAAATATCCGATTGCCACTGCCTCCAACTCATTTTAAAATTACTTTTGACAAACTCAACTCACACGTTGTTTTACCAAAGTGGGCATAAGGATGTGGTTACATGCAGCTATAGAGAGCTCTCCAAAAAACACTAATTCTTGCAACAGACGACATTCTACCTCTTCCCTTTCTCCAAGCATTTCTGTGCCTTAACATTTCTCCACCGTTTCCCCAAGTTTAATAAAAATTCTCCCATGGGACCCAAGTTTGTATACATGCTGTTTTGTTTCTTTGAAGAAAGTCTCTTCAGTGGCAGAAAAGGAGAAGTCACAAAGCCTAACCTATGTTTCAAAGCCTTGTTGTGCCAGAGAAACAAAATAAAGATATATGTGCTTCATGGAAAGAAAATCATTTCAGGTCTTTCAATATCTACTCTGCCTCCAGATTTATTTCGATATACTGTATATGAGTATTGTCTTCATAGTAATCTGAAGAATTTACAACCTGGAATTAAGTGCATTTTAGCTTCATACCTGTGGGATTTTGTAGATGCCCAACATGGTATAAATATGTTGAAAGAGTTCAGAATCCGTCTCTTCAAGAACTGCCAGCAGGTTCTGTTGTCTTCCACATCTGTAGTTTGGGACATTCTCCTGCCCTGTAGACAGCAAGTCCATCATGGCCTCATAGGTCATTCTTGCATTCAAAAAGTTCTCATAGATGTTGCAGCCCAGGGTGACGTTGGGTAACACCATTGGGCTCTGGTTGATCTCAGCAAAGAAGAAGGGCAGGATGTGGTAGTAGGTCATACCAGTTACACTGGAATATAACAGATATCGAAAGGTCAACATCTTCAATTTGGATTTTCCTCTTCAGTTCATAATGGTTGAAATGTGAAGAGCGAGCTCTGAATCAGTCCCTTCGAAAATGGCCAGGATATTTTTTCTTCTTCCACAACTGTAGTTTGGTGTATTCTCCTACCCCATAGACAGAAAGTCCATCATAGGTTCAGTTGATTTAGTGTAAAGTATCATAACCTTGAATGTTTAACATATTACAAACATTAACATTGCAAGAGTCAGGTTCTTAAGTAAAGGGCAGGCAAACTTTCCTGAACTTTTCTGCTCTTGACTCTTGAACTGAAACTTTTTCTATCAGTCACAAAAAAACATTTTCTCCAGCTGCACGTCCATGTTGATACAATGATTCCCAATTCTCCTTCCAATTATCAAAATCATGGTGAGAGTAAGAAAGCTTAAGGGATTTCATCACCATCACCACAGGCCATTTTTGAAACCACAGTGACACATAGCTGTTAATTCTTCATATATAAAACCTGAACATCAGATCCATAATTACCTCCTGCTCTGCTAAGACAGAAGGTGCTACTGATTGAAGCAGGGAAAACGCCATTCTGAAATTAACAGTTATGATTTCCATATATGGTGCCAAGATGGACCATCTTTAATAAAGAGCACTTCTTCAGTGCAGTCGTGCTGTTGGTTAGTACTTTCTCCTCATCATCAGCCACCTTTGGGACCAAGGAGGAGCTGTCATTGCCTGAAAGAGAATTATAGCAAATAGCACCACCATGGCATCTCGAGTGCTGCTGTTCCTGCTTCTGCTGGTGACCCATTTTCCCTGTGAGCCTCAGTTGAAAAAATGTCCATTCAATACAAAAATAGAAAAAAGGAAGTTTAATTACTACAAGCCAGGAGACTACCTGATTGGTGGAATCATATCTACATCTAATGGTGCATTTGTACCAAATGAGTTCTTCAAGCCACCAATACATATGGTTAGAGGGTAATTATTGACCTGTATGTTACTCTAGTGGTTGATTTTGTCCTCCAAAGTCTTTTTAGTAGAGAATGATTCCCATTACCCAATCCCTAGGCCTTTTTCAGGAAGCAATTCTTCCTCCTCCAGATTTTCTTTAAATAAAAGGTATTTTGGATTTTTAAAGACCTTAATAGTTCCTTTTGAGTTCTTCATCTAGGGCTAGCATCAACACCAGGTGCTCCAAAACTTCCAAAAGGAACACCTTTATTTTCCAGTCAAGGAGAAAAGTCTCTTGTGCATGCAATGTGCTACAGTTATGACAGAGAAATAACCCTCTGATTAGAAAGAAGATATTGCTGAACTCAATTCATAGAATCACCAATGAAATAGGATTTGTCATATATGCAGAATAAAGTTAAGGAAATCTGGCAATTGAATGACAATAAATTTGGACAAAATCATCTCCTGTTCTTCCCCAAGCAGAATCCCGAGTTAGAAAGTACCATAAAAATAGGGTATCAATATCATTAATTCATTGGGCATTTCTTTACTTCTACTGATGTGCTTCAAGACTTATATACTAATAAAAAATATTAAACACAATAGCATTTTATGCTGAGGGAAAGAAGAGACTGTAATCTCGGGTCACCTATCCACAGCTATCTGGTCAAACTGGAAAAAAAGTAAATAATTAAACTAAAGAATATACAGTAAAAAATGGAAATATTACATAATTATTAGATTACAATCAGAATAAAAGAGAACTTGTAGAAAAGCTTGTTCCTGGTATGAAGTTACTTTATTTATTATTACTACCATAATAGTAAGGATTCATATAAAATCATAAGAATATATTGGTGCCTTTGGGAATGGTTGGTTTTACACAAGTTTATTTTGTACAAATGTAAGCAGTTACTCAGATACTATTCCACCTGATGTTAGTTTTGCTATAAGTTATTTTCCATGTTATCTCCCTAAGTCATAACGTAGACAAAGAATCAAATTGTGTGTTTGGGGTAAGTTTCACTTTGACCCTGACCTGACAAGCTTTTCATCAGCTCTTTGTTTTGGAAGGGAGCTCCCTTTGGGGCACATGGAATTTTATGTCTAATAGGAATATCCAGAGAACTCTTTCACCTAGAAAGGCCTTATAGATAAATAATGCATGAATTTGCTATTTCCTAATTGTGCAATGAGTGCCTGACAATATTTCCTGCATTGCAAAGTAACAAAAGTGAGCTCTGGTCCATTCTTTGCCCTTTATGTGATCAACCAGATTAGTTTGCACATTTACATGGTGGTCTCTTGCATCCTCCAGAACTTCATCAATGCCAGATATCTTTAAAGTAAATTCATCAGTGCCATATGACTTTAAAGTAAAAGCTGCAGGCAATACAACTTGCCTTTATAAACTGAAGAGGAAAACCTAATGATTTCTATTCTAGTGTCAACATTCAGAGCTTCAGCCACATCTTGCCTTTCTTGTTTGCCATTCATGAGATCAACCAGAGTCCTAGGCTGCTCCTCAACATCTCCCTGGGCTACAAGATCTACGAGAACTTTTTCAATCCCCTATTGACGTACGAGGCTATGATGGACTTGCTGTCTATGGGGCAGGAGAACACCCTAAACTACAGTTGTGGAAGAAGAAAAAATATCCTGGCCATTCTTGAAGGGACCGACTCTGAACTCTTTCATCACATTTCAACCATGCTGAGCATCTACAAAATCCCACAGGTATGAATATAAAAAGAAGCGGTCCATTTTGGTCATTTCCCCAGATGAGTCCAGAAGGTGGCACACTTGGATAGCACCAAGCAAACTTGGACTCAGATGGTAGCTCTGAAGAGACCTGAAATAGTTTTATTTCCCTTGTATTACTTTGGTCTTTATGACATTGGTACACAACACGGATTTGGAAACAATACATTGTCTTCATGACCTTCTCCTATTCTGCTATGAATTGGACTCAGACATTCCTCACAGAAACAACTACAGCTAGTAGACTAATTGGTCTATGTGGTCAGTATGTTCAGAAAAGAGGAAGAAAAGGATGGAGAAATGTTAAGGCCCACAAACACTTGTATTAAAATAGTGGTATGTGGACTGTTACCAGAATGATTTAATATTTTTCTGCTCACACTTTACATGACAGTGAGAATTGGGCACATCAGGAGAAACAAAAAAGTCAGTGGAATGCATTCAGAATGGGGTCTCTAAGAAATATGTATGACAGAGAAGATCCAGAATGAATGAGGACTGAAAGATCTGAAGGAAGAATCTTTCACAGGTCAAAAAAAGAAGAAGACCAAGAAAGTAGTTGTTGGATGCAATTCCTGAATGGATGAAAACAAGAGGAGAGAACTAATGACATGGTATGACACCATGTATGGAGAAAGTGAATGCAAGGAATCTTTCCAAGAGTACAAAGGCATTGAGAGGATAAGGGCACAGCCACTTTAAAGTCCTTTGAAGCACAAAGGAGGTCACCATTAATTTGCTCTATCCCCAAAGCTCATCTCCATTCTGCTTGGACATGAGACTGGTCCTCTCCCAACAGTTTAGTGAAAAGAGTGTTGAGGTGCACAGATTGGTAGATTTCCCTGCCAGTAAAGAAAATCTCCAATCTGTCTCCCTAGGATGGGATGAGGGTGGGACTGGAGGAGAAGATAAGTTTGGACATATGGCTAGAGCACTGGGTTTAGTTATTTTTCAGAAAGTAATTGGATTGGGAGAATTCCCAAGAAATTAGGAAACAGTGCTCACCCCCTACTTTCCGAAGAAATCCTTATCCACCACCTGGAAAATTTGCAGCTCCTGATCTATTGTGTGCTGAGAACTACAGGTGATCCACAGAGTGAGTAGGGGCCCCTACAGGCACCAAAAGCTCTCCACTGAGCTCCATGTGCATCAGCCCATTCTAACCTCTGTGGGTAGGGGGTGTTGGTCAAGGTATCACCGTGGACATCAGCCACAAGGAGAACAGGGGTTTCCTAGCCAGGGACCACATGAACAGAGACTACAGAAGTAGGAGAGTGATGACCAATGGAGACGGAACCTTTCATGCAGCTATTGCTTTCTGGAAACCTTAGCTCAGTAGGTATGAAAAGCTCTTAGATTTAAGCATCTGAATATTATCACTAAATTGAGACAGACCAGCAATCTTTTCTCTTTTTTGTTAGATCAACTATGGTGTTATCAGCCACATTCCTGCTCATAAAGAGCATTTTCCCTTTTTCTACCGGCTGAGTCCAAAACAAGATCCTCCTTACTTGGCAATTGTCAAGCTGCTCCTGCATTTCCGATGGACGTGGATCGGCCTCGTTGCTCCAGACAATGAAAATGGGGAAAAGTTCAGAAGAACCTTTGGGCCAGTAGCCACAAAGAACAGAGTTTGCATTGCCTTCTCAGATAGCATTTTTCCACTGAATATGGGAAAAAATGGTCCATTCTCAGAAGAAATGGGAAAAAAGTACCTGCTTCTGTATTTCAGCAACCATCAAGTAAAAGTAATTGTTTGTCAATTAGATTTTAAGGCCACAATGATTCTAGTAGTAAAGAAAATCTCCAATCTGTCTCCCTAGGATGGGATGAGGGTGGGACTGGAGGAGAAGATAAGTTTGGACATATGGCTAGAGCACTGGGTTTAGTTATTTTTCAGAAAGTAATTGGATTGGGAGAATTCCCAAGAAATTAGGAAACAGTGCTCACCCCCTACTTTCCGAAGAAATCCTTATCCACCACCTGGAAAATTTGCAGCTCCTGATCTATTGTGTGCTGAGAACTACAGGTGATCCACAGAGTGAGTAGGGGCCCCTACAGGCACCAAAAGCTCTCCACTGAGCTCCATGTGCATCAGCCCATTCTAACCTCTGTGGGTAGGGGGTGTTGGTCAAGGTATCACCGTGGACATCAGCCACAAGGAGAACAGGGGTTTCCTAGCCAGGGACCACATGAACAGAGACTACAGAAGTAGGAGAGTGATGACCAATGGAGACGGAACCTTTCATGCAGCTATTGCTTTCTGGAAACCTTAGCTCAGTAGGTATGAAAAGCTCTTAGATTTAAGCATCTGAATATTATCACTAAATTGAGACAGACCAGCAATCTTTTCTCTTTTTTGTTAGATCAACTATGGTGTTATCAGCCACATTCCTGCTCATAAAGAGCATTTTCCCTTTTTCTACCGGCTGAGTCCAAAACAAGATCCTCCTTACTTGGCAATTGTCAAGCTGCTCCTGCATTTCCGATGGACGTGGATCGGCCTCGTTGCTCCAGACAATGAAAATGGGGAAAAGTTCAGAAGAACCTTTGGGCCAGTAGCCACAAAGAACAGAGTTTGCATTGCCTTCTCAGATAGCATTTTTCCACTGAATATGGGAAAAAATGGTCCATTCTCAGAAGAAATGGGAAAAAAGTACCTGCTTCTGTATTTCAGCAACCATCAAGTAAAAGTAATTGTTTGTCAATTAGATTTTAAGGCCACAATGATTCTAGTAGCACTAATAAAACACTTTGAAAGGAATAAGTTATTTGAGGGTAAAGTGTGGCTAACAGCAGCTTTGCCAGACTTTAGTGTGAGAGTGTTTTACAAACTGCTTGATCTCCAGCATCAACATCTTTTGTTATCCTTCTTAACTCAGGCAAAAAAAAGGATACAACATTATGATTATCGTTCATATTACTCTGCAATCCAGCAATATGGGGAGGCAGCATTCCAGTGCTCCTCTTCAAGTCATGTGTTGTCCAAGAAAGCTTGGAAAATATGCCTAGAAAAAGAGAACTGGGAATTCCCTCCCCAGGATATGGTTGCAAGAATCCTGTCTGAGGATGCCTCTAGTATTTCCACAGCAATTCAGGCCATGTCCTGGGTCCTCAATGCTGCCTCTTCTGCCCGACTGAGTAAGAGGAGGATGAGGGTTGGAGACCATCGGACACCACAGAAGGTACAGCCATGGCAGGTGAGACTCTTGCTTCGAGGCTCCATCGATGCTCCCCTTCAATTCCTCAGTGTTAAATTGGGTGTAGGCAGGGATGAGGGTGTTTAAGATGTGTTGAAGAGCAGTTCCCCTGTTGTAGTGTTTGCTATGATCAGATGGGGAGGTTTGGGGAAAGAAAGTGAAATTCTGTTGCTGAATCTCTGCTGTTTTGGGATGTGTATAATGAAAAAGTTTCCTCTATAGTGACAGTATTTCCCCATTTGTATAGTGCATAAACACCAGGATGGCACAGCTATCCTCATGTACTCTTTTGATCACCCAACCTGGTCTTCTACAGTTTCCAGCCAGGGAATTAGTCATGACTTTGTGTTCTGAATTAAAAGCAGTTCTTTCTGCTTGAAATATTTGTGTCTCCATGGCATCTTCTGTGTGGATCTTGGACTACATCCACATGTCCCCTGAACTTCAGCTATAAGATCCTTACTGCTTTCTTAAGCACACTACCAAGAGTGCCAAACTGTGGTGGCCTGAACATTAAATCAATCTAGAAATCAGCGCCATACACTAATAATGCAACCTTTCTGCAGTTCCTAGGCCAACGCTGATCCTGTAGAAATTCATATTGATCGTGGTCTGATGAAAAAGACCCATTTTCCATCTCCTCCCATCACAAGCCTTCCTCTCTGCCTCGATTGCAATGCTTCGATGGTGGCTGTTGTGATGAGACAGTAGAGGCTCGGATCGGCTAGACATCTCTTTGTTTTAAAAAAAGAAGAAAAAACCCGATGCCACATTCCATTCTATATTTTTAAAAACAATCTTTGTTGTTTATTCATTGAGTCACTTCCAACTCTTTGTGACTTTATGGGCCAGCCCATGCCAGAGGTTCCTGCCAGCCATCGCCATCCCCATCTTCCCCATGGTTGACTCTGTCACCTTCAGAATATCATCCATCCATCTTGCCCTTGGTCGGCCCCTCTTCCTTTTACCTTCCACTTTCCCCAGCATCAGCATCTTCTCCAGGGTATCTTGTCTTCTCATTTTGTGGCCAAAGTACTTCAGTTTTGCCTTTAATATCATTACCTCAAGTGAGCCTCCAGCAAAGGAGATTGTTACGTTTTCATGGTGCTGGAGCTTGAGCACCTCAATGATGCCATGAGCTAAACCGTGAAGGGACACCCAAGACGGGAATGTCACGGCAGAGAGGTCAGACTAAATACGATCCCTGGGGAAGGTAACGGCAACCAACCCCAGTATTCATGCCTTGAAAACTAAATGGATCTGTATAACCAGAGATATGTCGGTATACCATCGGAAGATGGGACTCCGAGGTCGGAAGATGGTCAAATGCTACTGGGGAGGAACAGAGGATAAAATCAACTAGCCCCAGATGTGATGACGCAGCTATCTCAAAGCCGAAATGACGGCTAGCAGCTGACGGTGCTGGTGGTGAATGACAAATCCGATCTTCTAAAGACCTTGGGGGAGATGGGGGTGACAACGGCCGACAGGAAGCTCTGGCGTGGGCTGGTCCATGAAGTCATGAAGAGTTGGAAGCGACTGAACAAATAAACAACAACAACCTCAAGTGAGCAGTCTCACTTCATTTCCTGGTGTATGGCCTGGTTTGATCTTCTTGCAGTCCAAGGAACTCTCAGAATTTTCCTCCAACACCACAGTTCAAAAGCAAAAAACAAACTAAACCTTTAAAAATGAACAGGATCTCATGGGATCTCAAACACAGACCTTTATTTCATATGAGATTCATTTACCTTTTGGGATTTCACTCTTAATGTAATTTTGGGTGTTTGTTAGAATTGGTTTGCTGACTTTTGTCTTTCTGGGACAAGATCGTGAGTTGAATTAAATGTTTCAGGAAATTTAATTTTTTTTATCCATTCAATTGTGCCCGATTCCCAGAGACTGCCTGGACAAGATCCTGCAGTTTTCTTCACAAGGTTTTTCAGAAGCGGTTGGTCATTGCCTCCTTCCTAGGGCTGAGAGAGAAGGACTGGCCCAGGGTCACCCAGCTGGCTTTGTGCCTAAAGTAGAACTGGAACTCACAGTCTACCAGTTTCTAGCCAGATGCCTTCACCACTAAATCAAACTGGCAAACCCATATCTGTAATAATACCAATGTTTAGACTGAATTAGGGCTGAAATGGAACTGTATAAGAGACGGGGATGGTTTTCCATGTCTTTCTAGCTTCATCCTTTCCTGAGAAATTTCCAGCTTTACAATCTTTCCCTGGATGGTGTTTATTTGGATGAGAATGGAGATCCTGTTGCTGACTTTGATATCATGCACTGGGCAGTCTTTCCTAACAAGTCTACTGCTGGGGTAAAAGTTGGAAGAGTAGAAAGAGGGGCCTCTTCAGAAGTCAGCCTTTCTATCAATCAAAGTGCCATCATGTGGCCAACATCATTCAGTCAGGTAGGTCATGCTGCTACTTTTTAGTTCTTAAAATTTATCAGCTGTTATACATGCCTGCTTAGAAATAAATTCCTCAGAATTAAATGCTGATTTGCTCCAAGGAATGGAATCTAAAGCCCCATTAATTCCACAGACATTATGCATAATTCTCTTAACTTATGTAATGATTTCTTTATTTGTTGCCTGCCAAAATGCAGGCAACTCTTAAGTGAGTCTTAAGTTACAGTAAACAAGTTAAAAGGAAATAAAGTGAAGTCAAAGTAAACAAGGGTAAAAAATAGCAGTAAGAAATAACATTAATAACAAACTTAATAAAAAAAGTTGGCTAAAACTCCCTAGATACTTAGAGCTCTCTCCACTGCATGCATGATACACTAGTGGTGTAACCTTACTGGTGTAAAGGGCATAAGAAGTAGTGCTGTGTCCTACTCCAGAGCATAGCCAGGAAGGTATTTACCATGGTCCAGTTTAGGAAAGCCTCTGGTATTTTGCCTTCTCACTTGCTCTTCACATAGAGGAAGAATCTCTGTATCACAGGCTGCTTTCCCTGGACTAGTTCCAAAATTTGTGACTTTCAGAAGTCTTTGTTGCTCAGCAGAACATTAAAAAAACTCCATGGAAGCCTGCAAGGACTTCAGTGACACATCTTCTAGTGAACATCTCAATAAACGTGTAGCATACTTAGATACTGTAATCTAGGTTGCAGTTGCCACTATGTAGGACAGACAGAATACTAAGTGGGGGAAATAAATGGCTAAAGAAACCTGGCCAAGGTGGAGTCACCCATTGCATTACACTGTAGGAAGATTTGGTGGTCCCCGTTGTCTGTGTTACGTGAATCAGACATATTGTGGATCATGACATAATACAATGCGATTGGACAACTATATTTATTTTGTGTTCATCAAACCATGATTTAAAAAAACATGCTTTACCCCAGTATGTGTACCCAGGCCACAACACATTTCAATTCATATAAATACTGCCCCCATTCACAGGTTTATCTTGCTTAAAGACAATCACTCTCCCCTTCAAAGTTGGACTTTGAAGAAGCCAGGGAGAAAGTGTAGTGAGGCTTTTGAACTTTGGTTTTGGAGAAGACTCCTGAGAATACTATGGTCAGCCAAGAAACCAAACCAATGGGTCATTGAAAAAATCAAACCAGTGTTCTCATCGAGGCACAAATGACCAAGCTCAAATTCTTTCTCAATACTTTGGACGAATAAAGCAAAAACCTAGCTCTGTGGAGAAGTCTATAATGCTGGGAAAGTTGATTGGAAAGATAAGAAGATGAGAACCAGCAGCAAGGTGGATGGACCCAATTACAGCAGTGATGGGTGCATGATAGGTCTGCTCAGAGTTGAGGGAATTCAGGTGGCATACAAATTTATTAAATAAATTAATAGTAAGACTTGAAGGGTCAGGTTAAAGTCTTTCTGGAGAAAATCCCTCTATGTGATAGCTATCAACGTTATAGTCCATCAAAGCAGGACCAGCTGTGTGTGTGGGTTTCCTTGATTTTAGGTTCACCTTTGAATCAACATTCAATATAACATTGAATATAACATTGAATCAACAGCTAAGCTATGGAATAAATTTATCAATTTACAATAGACGGGGCTATTACTGTTGCTATCAAAGTTTTATCAAAACTCTAATTTAAAGATCTGGCCCAGCACACAAGGTCAATTGACAAAAGCGATCACTGGTGAGGGGAGTTAGGCAGGGTGGCATCTTGGCCCCACTACGATTGAATTTCTGTCTCAGTTCTGGCTTCTTCCCATCACATTAGCTCCTAAGGTCACAGCCGTGCTTCTTTATGCCAATGATTTAGTTCTGTCTCAGACTTTGACTGGATTAAAACAGGCCCTAAGATCACTTGCCACTCACGGTAAGTATGAAGAATTGTATATTAACTGTGCAAGGGCAAAAGTCTTGCTATTTGATATAGAAACACAATTTGATCATTTCACATAGCCAAAGACGTACTTTTAAGTAGCCAGTTCCCCTCGTTTCGGTCCGGGAGATATTGAAATTCTCCCATGGTTTGGAGGTTCTAGCAGGGGAGCGCAGCTATCATATACCCTTGACCAAAGATCGGTACACTCCTTCTATCTGGGATGGTCATCCTTTTCCACCGAGCACGCAGCTTCGGGAGGGACGCAAAAATCACTATATTAGAAGATCCTTGTTAAGAATTTGGAATAAGTATAAACTAATTTTATGTTATAAAAGACCTTTATGGATCTCTATGCAAAAAGCATTTTTTAGAACAGAAGTAAGAACTAAAGACAAATGGTTGACCTATAAAGTTTTCTTAAAAAAAGAACAAGGACAATATATAATTAAATCAATAGAAGAATTGGCATCAGAGGGATATACTTTTCAATGGCTTTCATACATGCAACTTGTAGAAAAATTTAAATCAGATAAGAAAGACCTTGAATTTGAACAAACCAAATCAGTGAGGTTCTTCTACTGTGAGTTACACACGTTACTTCACAGATCACGCAAGGCGCACGTGCTTGGAGATTAACGATTTATTGTACACACAGGATTAACACGAAGAAAGACTAAGATGGCTTACGGAAGTGTGCTTGGACTTTTAAGCTCTCCTACTGGGCTCCCTCCCCCCTCCCCACCGTGGCTTTCCCCGGGTTGGCTCAGGTGGTCTTAGTGGGGTCAAATGTCCATCCTCCCCTTGGCATGTTTGATTTCATATTTCCGCTTTCTTCCCGGGTCTGTTGACTCCTCTTGTCAATTACGTCTGTCTCTTTCCTCCTGCGCTCATCAGCTGTATGGCGGAACTCTGGGAGCCATGCCTGAGTTCTGACATGCCTCCGGCCCAAGATTTTCTCCCCCCCCCCCTTTGTCTATTCCGCTCCGGTGGCTCGTTCGTTATACGGTTGTTCCCTTTCCTGTAATGAGACAAAACAATATTAGTATGTGCTCAGTGGGGTTTTTCAGGGAATGTGCGGTGGAACTGCTTGATTAGTTTGGGTGCTTGCATGTGTCGGGCCGCCACCCATTCCTTGAAGCCGACTGGTAGGTGTTGCCATTTGACTAAGTATTGGAGTTGTCCCCTGTGCCATCGGGAGTCTAAGATGTCGATCTCAAAGTGTGGTTCCCCATTTACGATGTTCACTGTTGGTTCTGGGGCTTCCGGGTGCCATTGGTCGGATGGGTGATATTGTTTTAACAAGCTTATGTGGAATACCGGGTGGACCTTCTTCAGTGACTTAGGGAGTTGTAGTCTTGCTGTCACTGGGTTAATTACTTTTGTTATGAGAAATGGTCTGAGCTGGGACTTCCAGGTGCTGGACTGAGTGGAGCGAAGAGCTGGTGGCTCCGCGGTTTTTCTGTTTGCGGCAAGAAAATAGCTGAAAAATCACCCTCGAAGAGAGGGTGAGCAGAAGATTTATCACAAGGGTCGTCGAACTTGCTGCTCTATCCCGACCCCTGTATTTACACCATGGGGGAAGGGAGATTTGAGTGACGACAGACGACTGGAACTAACATGAAAGCTCTGCAGAAACCGTGAAACTGAATAAGTTAAGTAGCTCCTCATCCAGCCTTTTAGATGCACCTTTTTTAAAAATATTACTTGCTTTATTAAGCACTAAGATTTATCTCTGGACTGTGATTTATAAATGCTGGTGTTTTATTTATTTTTTTCTTGTCAAAAGAGTGTTTAAACGGTGGGACTGGAAAGCTAATTGATTCTGCCTGAAATAGACTGAGTGACTTTCTCTTTTGATTGTTAATATTTCTACTCTTGGTTTGCTTTCATTCTTATTGCAATTATAAGTATTTTTTTTCCTTTGGGGACTAATTTGCCTGGATTTAAAGTTTTTATGGATAAATGAATTAATGATTTGACATCCTTTCTTTTACCTGCTTGGGATTTTTATTATGAAAGAATTTTTTTTTTGCTTTTTTCCATAAGTGTTTGAATATTTTTTGGATTATATAAGTTACTTTATAGAATTTTAATGAATGTTTTGGATTCCTTTTGTACATAAATTAGATGACTTATTCATGGTTGGACTGTGTGGATATAAGCTGCCGTGAGAAACCCTGGGATTGTTTATCTTTTTTGTTATTATTTTGATTACAATAGAACCTCTCTGTTCTTTTTTTATCTTTTATTCACTTGCTCTTATGCTTGGACATACAATTTTAATGGACTAGATTTTTTGTTATTCTGTAGTTATTCTGATAACTACATTTAACGGACTATTTTTATTTTTTGAAGTTTTTATTCTCCTATTGTTAAAAAGGGAGAAGAAAAGAGAAAAGAGAAAGAGAAGAAAAAATAGTAGCCCCTTTTTTCTGTTTGTTCTTTGTCTTCCCCTTCTCCTCTCTTTTTTTTTTTTCCTTTTCTCTCTTACAGGGAAATTATCTACATTATGACAACCATGGCATTAACACCTGGAGCATCAATGGAACCTCCTCAATCAGAAATGAAAAAACTCCTGGAAGTAATGGCATCATTTAACAAGAAAATGGAAGATTCAATGACATCACTTAACAAGAAAATGGAAGATTCAATGACATCACTTAACAAGAAAATGGAAGATTCAATGGCACAAAATAAACAGATGGAAGAACAAATTGCATCTTTAGATAAAAAAATTGATAAGAAGATGGAAGAAATGAAGAAAGAGATAATCCAAGAGATTACACTAGAGTTTAAAAAAGAGGTTCAGATAGTAAAGGGAGTTGTGAATATTTTGTCAGGGGAACTCAAGGATATACAAGGCCAGATGCAAACATTAGAGACAAAATTAGAAGATGTTATTAAGGAACTTGAATATAATCTAGATATTACTGTATTAGCAGAAATGAGAGAGAAAGAATACATTTTGAGATTGAGAGCAGTTCCAGAACAATTAAATGAAAATGTAAGAGAAAGGACTGTTTCTATATTAGATAAAGTCTTGGAGATGAAAGAACAAGATCTAGATTTGGAAATAGATAAATTTTTTAGAGAACAGAAAGTGTTTAAAGAACAAAAGTTAAGGATAATTTCTACTTTAAAAGTTAAAACATTTCTAGAGAAATATAAGACAGACATGAGGGAGGCACCAGGAGAACGTAAGAAGCATTTCATAGAATAGAATAGAAGTAAAGAACAGAGATAAATGGCTGACCTATAAGGACTTTTTATTGTTAAAATCGATGGATTGGCAGAAAAGGATAAATTGACACGTTTATTAAAAGAAAATTCAACTATTTTTTAAAGATTAGAAACTATTAATGGACTATTTGGAAAATGTTGGAGGGGCAAAGCTTATATGAGGATTTGAAGATTAAATTATATATAAATTGATATATTAGATAAGAAATGTTTTTTAATGTGATATACAGACCTAGTACAGTATGTAAGATGCATTTTATAGAATAGAATAGAAGTAAGGAATAGAGATAAGTGGTTGACTTATAAGGACTTTCTATTACTAAAATTGATGGATTGACAGAAAATGAGAGATTGATATGTTTATTAAAAGAAAATTTAAACTATTACTTCTTTAAGAGTAGAAACTAATAATGGACTATTTGGAAAATACTGGAGGGACAAAACTTAGATGAGGAATTGAAGATTAAATCATATATAAATTGATATATTAGACAAGAAATGTTTTTTCAAAGTGATGTATAGACCTAGCATGTATGACAAATTTTGTAAAGTACTGTGACCAGAGATTAATCGGAAGTTGACTACTTTCTATGCTTCATTTTTTCTCTTTTTTTCTTTGCTTTACTACACTTTTTTTCTTCTTTCTTTGATTTGTATTTCTATTTCTTTTTCCGTTTCCAACTTTTAACTATGTATATTCAAAACCCAATAAAATACTTGAAAAAAAAAGAAGAAAAAAATGGTCCGATGAATCTTGGAGCTAGTTTTCGTGATGCCTGTGTTGAGCGTAGGTTTTTGTTGAGAGATAGACCCTATCCCCCTCTTTAAGGTCCCACTCTGTTGTTCTTTTCTTGTCTGCATACTTTTTGTATGTGGCCTTTGCTTCCTGTAATGTTTGAAGCATTATTGGCCAGTTGCTTGTGATTTTTTTGATCCACTCATCTGCTTGTAAAGTCCCATTCATCTGTTCTCTGCTGATTATTGCCACTTCTGGAATGTTGGTGAAGTCTTGTCCTGTAGCTATTTTAAACGGCGTGAATCCGGTGCTCTGGTGTATTGCGTTGTTGTATGAGCTAGTGTACTGGTTTCTCCCTGTGTATTGTAGTTGGCGGTAAGAACGGATTCATGGTTTCATGCTCTCCACCTTTCCCGCCAGTTGGACCCATTCATTGAGGGTTTCTGGGTCCCCTCTCCCTGCTGCCATGTCCAACAACTCCGGCCTCAATCCCATTTGGAAGTATTGTACTTTGAATGACTCGGGCCAGTTGGGTAGGCGGCTGACAAGTTTTTTGAATTCTAGGGCGTATTCTGCCACTGTGCGGTGTCCTTGCCTCAGTCTCTGTATTTCTGCCTTTGCCGACATGCGAGACAGGGTGTCTTTGAACCGCTTCCGCAGCGCCTTCATGAATAGTCCAAAATTGTGAAGTTCTTTAGCTCTTGGTTCATGCAGCATGGCCAGCCATTTCGCTGCCTCTCCAATCAAGAAATTGGATACATAGCGAACTTTGGCTTCTTCATTAAGGAAGAAGCGCTCTGACTCCTCCATGAACCCTCTGACGTGGTTCAGGAAGCATGCCAGCTTTTCAGGGTCCCCATCAAATTTAGTTTTAAGTTTAGTTGTTCTGATGGGTTTGTTATGCTGGTAGAATGGTACATTACTCCCAAGGTTTGCTTGTGTTGTTAGTTCGTCTATTTCCTCCCCTTCTCCGTCTTTCCCATCATCACTTTCTTCTGTGCTTTCCGATTCAGAGGAACCGATGGGAGAGCTATCTTCCTTGTCATCCCTTCTGCTCCTTTCTCTGTTCTGTGGCTGTTTCAGCAGCCTTTCTAATGCAGCTTGGATCACTGTTAATTTCATGTCCATGTTATCTAGCCCCGTCTCCACCCGGGCTGCTCTTGCTTCTAAAGCCGCGATGCACTGCACCTGGGAAACCCGCGATTTAGGTTTCTGCTTGCTCGGCCCCGGGATCATGCCCCCCCTACTCCGAGTGACCATTCCGCTGTTTGCTTTTGTGTGCGTTTGGTGGGGGTTTGGAGGGGCTCGCTTTCTTCCTGCTCTTTGGGCTTCCTTACCTTCTGCTGTGTGCCACGCTCAAGGGAGTTCCCTGCTGCCGCTTGTGTTGTCACCCCTGTCGCTGCTGTGGCTGACGTACTGGGTGTGTTATCCTCGTGCAGATCTCCGCTTTGTTCCATATTTTGCTGGTATCATGCATTGAAAACTCTGGGGCGATCCTCACAGCTTTCAGCGCTTTCGAAGTTCCTGCTGCCGATCAGCTGGTTCACTCACCGCGCGCTGCTAGTGTGGCCATAGAGTTTTCTGAGGCTTTAAAATTCCCACCAAATAATCAGCTGGTTCTTCTGCCGTGGCTGCTGGTGTATGCCAATCTCCGCCCTAAGGACTCCCGGATTTTTAAGTTTCCCACCAGAAAATCAGCTGGGTAGTTCTGCGCAGGCTGCAGTTGGTAGCCGATCTCCACCGCGGAACTTCCTGAGGGTTTTCAGGTTCGTTCCCGGGACAATCAACTGGTGATGATCTTAGTCTTTATGTGAGGTTCTTCTACTGTGAGTTACACACGTTACTTCACAGATCACGCAAGGCGCACGTGCTTGGAGATTAACGATTTATTGTACACACAGGATTAACACGAAGAAAGACTAAGATGGCTTACGGAAGTGTGCTTGGACTTTTAAGCTCTCCTACTGGGCTCCCGCCCCCCTCCCCACCGTGGCTTTCCCTGGGTTGGCTCAGGTGGTCTTAGCGGGGTCAAATGTCCATCCTCCCCTCGGCGTGTTTGATTTCATATTTCCGCTTTCTTCCCGGGTCTGTTGACTCCTCTTGTCAATTACGTCTGTCTCTTTCCTCCTGCGCTCATCAGCTGTATGGCGGAACTCTGGGAGCCATGCCGGAGTTCTGACAAAATCGGAATTTGAGATACAATTATGTGAAGCTGATGATCATTTAATTGCTAAAATGTATAAATTATTGTTAAAAGGTGAAATGGTAGAGGAACAAGTTAAAGATTGTATGATTAAATGGGCTAAAAATATTGGTCATAATATTCAAATGCAACAATGGGAAGATATGTGGATCAAAGGACTAAAATTTACTTTGTGTTATAATTTGAAGGAAAATTTTTATAAGATGATGTATAGATGGTATATGACCCCACAAAAGTTAGCTAAAATGTATGGGAATGTTTCCAACTTGTGTTGGAAATGTAAAAAAAAAGAAGGGTCATTTTACCATATGTGGTGGACATGTGAGATTGCAAAGAAATTTTGGATTCAAATACACTCATTGATGCAAAATATTCTACAAATACGAATTCCATTTACTTTGTGCTACAACTTAAAAAAAAACTTTTATAAGATGATGTACAGATGGTATATGACCCCACAAAAACTTTCTAAAATGTATGGGAATGTTTCCAACTTATGTTGGAAATGTAAAAAAAAAAGAGGGGTTGTGAGGTGCTCCGCTCCGATGTCCAAATAGCCAGTTCTCTCAAGCAAACCCACAGACATGAGGTTGCCAAGAAGTAACAGGTTTAATCCGGTACATGCAGGTTAGCACGAAAGAAAGACTTGAATGAGTTGCTATACTAAAGGTTGGCAGTTTTAAGCATTTCCCCCCCAGAGTCCTGGCCCCTCCCCAAGGTTTGTATTCATGTTGCAGTCACGTAGCTGGGGTCTCAGACAGTCAGCTCTGTGGATGTGTACCCGATCTCACAGATTGTTGCCAATGGGTTTCTTCCTGGCTGGTTGTCTCTTGCGCGGTGGCGTCTTTACTCCCCATCAATCTACATAGCTTCCTGCTTTGATGACAGGACTCTGCCAGAATCCTGACGGGGGTCTTTTTACCATATGTGGTGGACATGTGAGGTTGCAAAGAAATTTTGGATTCAAATACATTCATTGATGCAAAATATATTACAAATTCGAGTCCCATTTAAACCTGAATTATTTTTATTGGGAATAACAGAAGAACAAGTTGGGAAGCAATTTACAAGTATTATGAAATACATGATTACAGCAGCAAGACTTATATATGCACAAAATTGGAAAAGCCAGATCTTGCCCACGATACAAGATTGGATGTTAAAATTGATGAATATGTCAGAGAATGATAAACTGACATGTTTATTAAAAGAAAATTCAAATTATTATTTTCCTAAAGAGTGGAAACCATTAACTGACTACTTACAAGATGCGGGAGGAGCAAAGCTTATATGGGGATTTGAAGATTAAATTATATATAACTTGATATAATGGACAAGAAATGTTTTTTAATGTTTTATATAGACCTAGCATGTAAGATAAATTTGTTAAATTACTATGACCAGAGACAAATTGGAAGTTGACCAATTTCTATGTTTCACCTTTTTCTTTTTTTTTTCTTTGCTTTACTACACTTTTTTACTCTCTTTCTCTCTTTGATTTCTACTTCCATTTTCTTTTCTGTTTCAAACTTTTATCTATGTATATTTAAAACCTAATAAAATTAAATAAAATTTAATGATAATAAAAAAGAAATTCTCCCATGGTTTCCAAAATGAGAAAGCTCAGTTTAATGTCTTGCCATCAGCTGCACCAGAAGGCTCATGGTAAGAAAATATCCTCTGCTGCCCGACTGTGCCCTCGTAGCACAAGGACTAGAGAATCACAGCCCCTCTCATATTCTGCTGTGGGTTTCACAGACATTCTAGTATTTGCTTGATCTGTCCTTACCTAGTAAAATTCCCAGGTCACGCCAATTCCTTCATTGTAATTGCATTGTAAGCTTAAAAATGTCCTGACCCACATTTGGCCAATCAGAATGCTGAAACAAGTGTATTACTCAGCTATGAACTATGGGTCCTCACTTATTCTCTCTTCTTCTTGACTGCTATCTGTCTTGTTACCATGTACTTTGTTCCTGAACTGTAACTATGCCTGGCCTTTGTTTGGGCCATGATTTTTCCTCACATCTGCTGATGAAACTCTGCTCATGCTTTGATTTTTTCCTTTTGCAATAATGTACTATATCTCCATTATTGCCTTATGCTACCAATAAACATATTGTTAGCCCTACATGCACGTTGTTTGGATTACTCTGTGCCTGGAACCCCATAAAGCCAGCAATATCCCACAAAAATTCCCAGGTCATGCTAATTCCTTCTACGTGCAAGCTCTTCTCTCGGACCAGTCAGATTCCTTTCCTTCAGATGTTGCCAGGTTTTAATAGACCACCTTTAATGTTAGGTGGGGACCCTTGACTGTTGTCACTCGCTGACCAAAGCCAAGACAACCAAAGACGGATGATGAAAGACTCTATTGCTGTACACACATCACAAAAGGATTTATGCTTCCCCTTGACCAATTTAGCAGTTTTTTTGTTCAAAATGTTAATGTCCCCAAAGTTCCCCAGATTCCAGATTTTAGCTCTTTATAGGCTCATAGTTTTACTTTGAAATGATATTATGATTTCAGCTTTAGGATTCATAGAGTTTTACTAGGATAATATTTATTCAAATCGAGGATGTCAACCCAGGTGATGCTGTCAGATGTGTTTTTCTCTTTTATTTCTTTTTTATTTGCTTCTCTTTTATGCTGGTTATTGACTCCCAAAAATGGAATTGATGGAATATTCTTGTGGCTGCTCTTTATGTTTAGAAGGCACCTTTGTCTACTTGCACAGAAAGCTGTCCTCCAGGATACACCAAACTCAAAAGAGAAGGAGCCCCAGACTGCTGCTACGACTGTTCTCCATGCACGGAAGGAACAATCGCCAGGCAAGAAGGTTGGTGGCTCTAGAGCAAGGAGGGGACTTGAGGATACTGGGCAAATTCACTCTTGCTGCTCTGGGCAGTGTTTGTTACTGGTGCCGCTTTCCTGTTTGTTCTTTTCCAAACTCCTCATCTATTTGTCCTTATTTCCACAAATAAACTTTTTTTAAAAAAAAAACCAGCATAATATTTCAAAGATCAGGTGCTGTTCATTGGATGGTTTTAGGATGTTCTGGAGGGTTAGAGGCTTAGAAATTTGGACTGTATTTTGGCGGGGTCATTTCCTGACTGGACAAAGCTAAATTGGCTTTCTATCTGGCCAGTGCAGCTTCTTTCCTGCCGGGCTGTTTGGCAGCTCGCAGTGGGATTGTGTATAGCACCCCAGTCCTATTCCCTTATCGAGATTCTGGCTTGGAGAACTAGCCTTGGGGATTGGAGCATGCGGTGGCCTCTGGAATGTTCTACCGCCAGCTGAATGGATAAGCTCCTTCACTCGTGAACTGCTCCATAGTTTTTTGGCTATTGGCAATGTAGCAGTTGGAAGGAGGCTGTTGTCGACGATGGAGGAAGCCCCTATAGTCGTGCGGAAGGGACTGTGCTGTGGAACGAGGACGAGGGGGATGCTGATGCTGGAGCGCAGATGAGGACTGTCTTTGTTTCCATCGTGGTGGTGTGGAGGTGAGGGATTTAGCTGTGGTGGACGCAGGGCTGGTCAAAGCTAGTTGCAGCTGTTGGGGCCCCGTGGCTACTGTTCTTTCCCCCATGCAGCAGAGTATCCATTTTGCCTTCCCTCTGGCTGAGAACTGGAAGATACTGGAAACAGCCATTTGCATGAACTGTTTTAATCAGTAGTCAGCACGACCCAAGAGGACTTGATCAAAAGGATTTAAATTGGGATTGAAGTTGGAAAAAATCAAATCCATCAAGTTGGAAAAAAATTGGTTGTGGTTTGTGGTTCTGCTCAACTTCCAACAGGTGAGAGCCAGGGGAGGGGATTTCTTTGAATCACTGGGATTGTGCAATTGGGACCTAAGCTGTTGTGTGACAAGAGGCTGCCTGAGGGCATGGTATGGTTGGTAGATGGGGGATGAGGTGAGGTGGTTCCTGATTAGCTAGAGGCACTGACTGCTGAATTCTGCAGAAGGGCCTTGGGTATTATGGAGAACTTATTGGTTGATTGTAGGTTGTGTGAGTGAGGTGGGGCCTGTCCCAGGTTATCCAGATCCTGATGCATAATAGTGGCCATATGGCTGTCCTGGTTTCTCTGTCAGAGCAGTGGCAAGGTGTTCTGAAATTGGGGGAGATATTGGTTTCTCCCCTGTCATGATCAGATCACTCCCCAGTGAGCCTCCAATTCTCTGGTGCCAGCCCCCTGCACAGGGAGGCTGGACCTATTAGATCGGCCCACCCCAGGACATTAATAGGCCCATTTGGGTTTCAGAGGGAGCTTGAGGTTGTTTCAGGAAGTCTGCTACATGGTCCACCAGAAGCCTTGGTGGCTGCATGGAATGGGAGAGTGGCTGTGGCCTTGGATCAGATTGTGCCCATACCACCACTTTGTGTCCATGGTTCCCAGCACTCTCCGTGGTATAGAGAAGAGCTGAGGGAGTAAAGAGGGCTAAGAGATGCCTTGAGCGCCACTCATGGATGACAAAGCGCGAAGACAGAACATGAGATAGAGCTGCTATTAGAGCTTCCCTCATGGCGATAAGGGCAGAGAAACATGAATATTTCTCTGCCTTTATTCTGTCAGCACATAGTCTTGCAGGGATATCTGGGGGCAGTTCGATACTGTTTTACCTGAGGAAGTGGACAGGGCTCTTGTAGCTGCTACCTTGACCACCTCTGTGTTAATTAATAATCTCAAGGAGGCGATGGTCCACCCTCTCCGGAAGGAGCCATCGGTGAAGCTTTCATCCAGTCACCAGCCTCTCCTTTTTATTGAAGGTTGTGTTGAAAGTGGTTGGTGGTAGCCGCAAAAGGACCCTGGATGAAACAGATTATCTGGACCCCTTTCAGTCAGGTTCAGGCTATGTTAGGGGACTGAGATGGCATTGATCACACTCTGAGATGACCTCTGGCAGGAGCACGATAGGGTCACCATGACCATCCTTGCTGTTCTTGACTTCTCAGCAGCCTTCTTTTTGGGGTGCCTCAGGGCTCTGTTCTCTCTTCTCTCCTCTTTAACATCTACATGAGGCCGCTGGGTGATGTCACCCGACAGTTTGGGGTGAAGTATCATCAATATGGTGATGATACCTAGCTTTGTATCTCCATCCTGGGCCGCCTGAGTGAAGCTGTGGATGTCCTGTCCCAGTGGCTTGAGGCTGTAAAGGTTGGATGGGGTGCAATGGGCTTCAACTCAACCCAAGCAAGTTTGAGGCATTTGGGCCTTCCAGTGACAAAGTTTTTCTATTGTTGGTCTTAGGTGGGGTGCAACTGTCCAAGACAGACCCTGTGCGCTATCTGGAGGTCCTCTTGGACTCACTGATGGGGACGAGGAGACATGCCTTCTCTGCTGTAGCCCCTGCTCTCTGGAACATTCTCTTACAGAGAATAGGATCACCCAACCCTGTTGGCCTTTCATAAAGATGTGGGGTACTTGGCCGGGCTTAGGGCCCCAGGTGTGTTAAGGGCTCCGTTTCTTGCCCTAACATATAGCAATATTTTTACTTGGTGACAAAATGCATCTTTTGTATTGCTTTAGTTCTAATTGTTTTATGTTTTTTATCTTTGAATGCCACACAGAGTCACTTGTTGAAATGGGTACCTATAGAAATCAAATAAATAAATACATAAATAAATCTCCCAGGAAATGTGAACTTGGTTATGATGTGGACTTCTGTGGTGAACATTGGAACTATATCTGGAATGTATTATTTCTTCCACTACAAAAATAGAATAAGAGACTTCTCCCCTTGTGTTCAATACCTTCTTTATTGTATTGTATTAGTTTCATAGTAACTTTCAGACAAGCTTTGAATAACACATTCCAGGTCTTCAGGGGAAGCATGGAACCAAAAATATCTGGTCCTAAGGCCGAGATTGGGTGTCTAATGATGCCATCAGGTTTCAATTTTGAGACCAAGCTTTCAGTTCTGGTGAGTGTTGAAGCTTGCAGCTCGGTAACCACAGGGATCTATGTCTTACCTTACTTATAGAATAGTACAGTGCAAATCCTTCAAAAGAGATGCTTCAGAGGAACATACAATGCTTCTCTTTTTGAATCACTCAAAACCCAAAACTTCTCCAGGCTCACACAGCAGATTCAAAAGCTTCTCTGGGTAAAGATGCAGTTACTACCATGATTTCAAAAGAGGGTTGCATGTTGTTCCTTGGTCTACTGCAGAAACTCTTGGAAAGGATTAGCAGAGGATCTTTCCCTGATCTCCTGAGGATTTCTACTGAATCAGAATGGCCAAGTCCAAGTGTCCTTAGGCAGTCTAACAAGAGGCCCATGGTAGGATTCAAAGACAATGCCCTGCTTCTCTTTCAACTTTCTGTTCAAATTCAGCTGCATGTCCCATAGCACCTCCTAAATATTGCCCACTGATTATTTGTCCTGTATGAATTATTTCTTCTCTTTTTTGTAACCATCTTACTCCTAGCCAGATACTGCAGAATGTGGGTGAACACATTTCCTCTCCTATTCCAGCAAACCAACTCTCACTTCATTGATGATTATGTGCCATCAAGTTGTTTTTGAGTTCTAGATAGATACATTTTCTCCAAGACAATATTCTCACTTCATCAAATTCAAATGCATAATCCTAATAATTTATTTAAATTGGATCTTTTCATGGTGTTACAGCCAAAGATATTGTAACATGCTAGCTAAATAACAATGGTTTGTGTTTTTCAGATGCATCCAGTTGCAGCCAATGTCCAGATGACCAGCATTATAATAAGAAGCGAGATCAATGTGTCCCAAAAATTATAAGCTTCCTGTCCTATGAAGACACATTGGGTCTAATCTTAGCTCTCTTTGCCCTTGCTTTGTCTCTAATCACCAGCTTAGTTCTGGGAATCTTCATTAAATTTCGAGAAACCCCCATAGTCAAAGCCAACAACCGGGACCTCACCTACATTCTCCTGGTTTCCCTCCTCCTTTCCTTCTTGACTTCCCTTCTATTCATTGGTCACCCCAAGAAACTGACCTGCCTTCTTCGACAAACCACCTTTAGTGTTGTATTCTCTGTTGCTTTGTCTTCTTTGCTGGCCAAGACCGTCGTGGTGGTGGTGGACTTTCTGGCCACAAAACCAGGCAGCAAGATGAGGAAATGGCTGGGGAAGACTCTGGCCAACTCCATTGTCTTGTCCTGCTCTGTGGTTCAGGTGGGCATCTGCATGATATGGCTGGGAATCTCTCCCCCATTCTCAGACTCTGACCTGCATTCCCAACCAGGACACATCCTGCTGCAATGCAATGAAGGTTCACTCATCATGTTCTACACTGCCCTTGGCTACATGGGCTTTCTGGCTGCCATCTGCTTCTTGGTGGCTTTTCTGGCCCGCAAGCTGCCTGGATGCTTTAATGAAGCCAAGTGGATCACCTTCAGCATGTTGGTTTTCTGCAGTGTTTGGGTCTCCTTTGTCCCCACCTACCTGAGCACCAAAGGGAAATACATGGTGGCTGTGCAGATCTTCTCCATCCTGGCCTCCAGCCTGGGCTTACTGGGCTGCATCTTTGTCCCCAAATGCTACATCATTATTCTGAGACCTAACATAAACACCAAGGAGCATTTAAGGATATGAAACAATAAGAAAACTGGATTTTGGTCCCTGTTTTTTAAAAGATTATTGGTAATTTGAAATAACATAGATTAGAATTACAGTCTTTTTTATGTGTTCTAAGAAATATATTTTCCATTCATGTGAATTTTGAATTATAATAATTAAATATTGGAACAGAAACATCATTAGATCATATTGTTTAAAATAATTACCTACTATACTTTCTCTCATCTGATATCCAGAAATATTAAGATGATAATCATTGACATTAATAAGTTTTCTGAAACCAGATCAGGTAAATTATCACCACAGCATATAAAATGTCAGCATCACTTTTTGATATTAAGCCCTGCATTTATTTCTTAGGCTTTGGCAGCAACTTGCCTTTTTTATCCTTCTTTTTTCATTGATTGACACCAATGTGATGGCACACAATCAATCAAGGGAGAAAAGCAAAGCTTCCAGGGCACAGAAAGGATTTTAAGGATTCAGGCAGCTTCCAAAGCCCAAAGGGAGACCCTGGACAGAGCTGAGTGGGGTCAGAAAGCATCCTGCTGGGGAAGAATTCAAGGGAGAATGCACACCTCCCACGCTGAAGGGAAAGCACCATCTTTCTACAAACCTGAGACAAGCAGATTTCCAGATATTATTGCTGTGGCCTCAGAAGGTCAACTGTGGCTGACTGCACTGGTCAACCTCTGGCACATGATGTTGACTCTCAAAATAAAACACACAAACGCATACACCACTTTATAATCAAAAACATCACAACAATGTCCAGGGAATTTCCATCAAACCTTAACCTCATAAACATAATCATTGCTATATCTTCTCCATATTTTAAAGTAGAAGACTTTGTAACAGGGCCTCTGAAGGATCATCCAGAAGGTATCTCCCTACCTGGAAGTAGCTATTCTGGGGTGTCTGACCTGCACTTAAGAAGATGACCTCATCCACACCAAGATGGGGTTCCCCCTGACTTGTTAATAAGGGTTCAGTTGATCTGGGTGCAATATGATAACTTTGAAGGTTTCACATATTACAAACTTTAGCATCTCAAGATTGAGTTTCTTAAGTAAAGGGCAACCAAACTTTCCTGAATTATTCCCCCCTTGACTCTTAAACTGGAACTGTGACTATGAGCCACACAAAAATATCTTTTTCAGCTGCACACCTATCTTGTCACAAAGATTCCCAATTCTCTTTCTGATTATCAAAACCATAGTGATGCTAACAAAGCTAAATGGAATTCATCACCATTATCACAGGTCCATGGCCCCGGCCGCCTCCCTATTCATGGTAGCAGCTAGGGCCTCTGCTGGAATGTGCAGCAGATCTTTGGGGATAACCCCCAGCTCCCTCTGAAACTGAGTTGGGTCCATCAGTCGCTGGGGGTAGACCGATTGAATAGATCCTGCCTCCCTGCGGAGTGGGGTGGAATAAGAGAATCTCAAGGCCACCAGGGTGTGATCTTACGATGACAAAGGGAAAGATGTAACTGTCGAAGGTTTTCACTGCCGGAGTTCGAAGGCTGTTGTGGGTCTTCCGTGCTGTGTGGCCGTGTTCTGGAAGTTGTTCCTAACGTTTCGCCAGCATCTGTGGCCAGCATCTTCAGAGGGCAGGAGCACAGATAGAAGCGAAATCTCTGTGCCCAGGTAGAGTGTCAATGTTCTATTTATAGAGCTAAGTTATAGGAGATTAGGTGGGGTTTTTTGTTGTGTTGAAATGTTAATGAGTGGCTGATGAGCGTGATTAGCATGTTCATTGTGAGAAGTATTCCCATGTCCTGGTGGTTGGACTGAGTTCCTTGACCTTTTGCAGGCTGTGTTTATCAGGACTGGTAGCCAGGTTTTGCTAATTTTTAAACTTTCTTCTTTTTTATTGTAAGTGTGCTGGTGTTTGTGAATTTCAATAGCTTCTCTGTATAATCTGGTGTAGTGACTTTTGGTGTTGTCCAGTATTTCTGTGTTTTCAAATAGGATTTTGTGTCCTGTTTGCTTGAGAGCATGTTCAGCTACTGAAGATTTTTCCGGTTGCTGTAGTCTGCAGTGTCTTTCGTGTTCTTTTATACTTGTGTGAATGCTTCGTTTTGTGGTTCCGATGTATACTTGTCCGCAGCTGAATGGTATGCGGTATACTCCTGCAGCGGTGCGGGGGTCCCTTTTGTCTTTTGCTGATTTTAGCATTTGTTGTATTTTTCTGGTGGGTCTGAAGACTGTTTGAAAGTTGTGTTTTTCCATCAGTTTTCCCATGCGGTCAGTGACTCCTTTGATGTAGGGCAGGAATACTTTGTTTGCGGGGGGCTGTTTTTCTTCAGTTGGATGTTGTTTTCTTGGTTTGATGGCTCTTTTTATTTCATTCTTGGAATAGCCATTCGCCTGTAGGACCCAATTCAGATGGTTATGTTCATTGTTGAGAAATTGGGTTTCACAGTTTCGATTAGCATGATCCACCAAGGTTTTGATCATGCCTCTCTTTTGTCGTGGGTGGTGATTGGAATTTTTGTGCAGATACCGGTCTGTATGGGTGGGTTTTCTGTATGATTTGTGTCCTAGTTTGAAGTCTGGTTTTCGTATGACCAGCGTATCTAAAAATTGAAGTTTGCCATCAGTTTCTTTTTCCATGGTGAATTGTATATTGGGGTGGATGCCGTTTAGGTGGTCCAGAAATTTCTCCAGTTCTTCTTCAGTATGACTCCAAATTGCGAAGGTGTCATCCACGAAACGGAACCAGACTGTTAGTGTAATGGGTGCCAATTCCAAAGCCTGTTTTTCAAAATGTTCCATGTAAAAGTTTGCTATGACTGGGCTCAGGGGGCTTCCCATGGCAACGCCATCCATCTGTTCGTAGAACTCATTCTCCCATTGAAAGTAACTAGTTGTTAGGCAGTGTTGAAATAAAGCTGTAATGTCTTCTGGGAAGATTTGCTTGAGTGCCAGGGTGTCCCTTACTGGTACCTTGGTAAACAGGGAGACCACGTCAAAGCTGACCAGTTTGTCCGTGTGGTCCACCAACCCCACCTCCGAGGACCATGAAGTCGACCACCACGCCGCCAAGTCCTTACAAGCCGTGGGCGTCTGTCAAGGCCGCTGCGCTTCGCTGTGTTCCGCTGCTCCACCGCTCCATCCAGGGAACTCTGGCAAACTCTCCCCAAAACCCTAACTAGTAAGTAGGGATGGGAATCAGAGCTCAAGCCCTCAAAAAGCTCAAAAAGGCCTGGAGCCCCTCCTTCAGAGCGGCAGCGGCAGCAATCGGCATCTGCTCCCGACCGCCATCTTGGATCAATATCCAAGTATACTTCTTCCATCTTTGAATCAGTCCACTGACATCTTTTAGCATACTATTTCAAGGTTTAAACCTTCTTCAGAGATCTGTTGGATAACCTTCCTTTTTTCCCCTATGTTTCTGTTTCTATATTCAATGTATTAAAGACATTGTTGAAATAGGTATAGGTAAAGGTTCCCCCCACACATTTGTGCAGTTGTGTCCAACTCTAGGGGCCGGTACTCATCTCTGTTTGGTAGCCGAAGAGCCAGCGTTTTCCGAAGATGCTTCCACGGTCATGTGCCCGCATGACACGCGTGGAACGCTGTTACCTACCCACCGAAGTGGTACCTATTCATCTACTTGCATTTACATACTTTCGAATTGCTAGCTTGGCAAGAGCTGGAGCTAGTGCGGGAGCTCACTCCGCACGCAGGGCTAGGGATTCGAACCTTCGAACTTGCAATCGACAAGCCTGGCGTCTTACCCGCTGAGCCACCACGCCCCTTATCGTATGTTTCTGTTTCTATATTCAATGTATTAAAGACATCGTTGAAATATTTTTTCTTTTCTCTTTTAATTGCTCCTTGGAATGCTTTGTTAAATTCCATCCTGAGGCTTTTATCTTTCTTGGCTTTGCCTTCTCTCCTCTTCTTGTTGATTTCCACTATTTGTTCTGATATCCAGCTTGTACCTTTTATTTCTAGTCTCTTTTCACACTCATTTTAACATGTTTCATTTCACTTCACAGTTCCTCTAGTTCATTATCAATGAGTTTCAGGACTCCAAAGCTATTCAAAGCTATTCCGGATGCTGTCCTTAACAGTGGTGGGTCTATGCTCAAAATTATGTCATGTACACTGGTTGGTTTTCTTCTTCCACTTTAGCTTGACTGGGAACATTTCCATGAGCATTTTGTCATCTGATCCACTATCTGCCTCTGGTCATGTCTTTGCTCTTATAGCAAATCAAACCTCTTCCACCTCCTTCTACCAATAATACAGTCAGTTTGATTTTGGTGGCTACAATTGGTGACATCTATGGATATATAACATGTATAATACCTTAGGATGGCCCTAGAATTGCCCTTTCCAGTGTTTTAAAGGAGATATTTTGTTGTTTATTCGTTCAGTCGCTTCCGACTCTTTGTGACTTCATTGACCAGCCCTCACCAGAGCTTCCTGTCTGCCGTCACCATCCCCAGCTCCCCCATGGTTGACTCTGTCACCTTCAGAATATCATCCATCCATCTCTAGTTCCTCTGCCTTTTCTAAACCCAGCTTGTACATCTGGCAAATTCTCGCTCCATGAATTGCTGGAGTCTACCTTGCAAGATCTTGAGCATTACCTTACTGGCATGTGAAATAAGTGCCACTGTTCGATAGTTTGAACATTCTTTAGTGCTTCCCTTTTTTGGTATAGGGATATAAGTTGATTTTTTCCAATCTGATGGCCATTCTTGTGTTTTCATCGTGATTTTATTATATTTATTGTATTTTTAAATTGCTTATTTTAATGTTTATTTAATTTTATTCATTTTTGTATTAGAATTTATGTTGGATTGTAAACCGCCCACAGTCCCTTTGAGGGAGTTGGGCAGTGATGAATCGAATAAATAAATAAATAAATAAATAAAAATAAATGTGTCATTATGGTTGTTTGAAGGCTTTATCAGCAATGAAGGAATGGTTGGATTGGCAGAAATTGATAAGTTCTTCTGCTTCTTTTCATTTTCTCATGTTTTCCTCTTTGGTATTTCCAGGTTTGGCCTTCCAATCTCAAACCACATGTAGCACTTCTTCCAGGTAGCCTTAAGGCCAGAAGGAATATAGACCTAATGAACAAAGGGCCAAGCCACTATAATAGTGGCTAGACTAGTTAACCCCCAAGATCCCTTCCAACCTTTTCTTCTATGCTTCTATAGGTTTCTATGACTGTACTTCGTTCCTTCCTCTTCTGGAGGTTAGTGCCAATGACCCGCTGTAAGGTGGTAGAGTTTGGTGAACACGTACAGCAGAATCCTTACCAAGTAATAGGAGACCATGACATTAGGAGAGGCAAAAGTCCTCATCTCAACAGGTTTGCATGTTTGGGAACCTCCATCCGGACAGAAAAAAACAATGTCAAAAAAACAGTGCAGCAGACATCAAGGGGGCAACTGAGATCCAGGTACTGCAAACCTCCAAAACTGCAGCAGAGTGGTCTCTGGGAGTTGGCGGTGGCCTGAAACAAGGGAAGGGAGCGTGCACCACGAAGCCAAGAATTTCACAAACCCAAAGAATGTCTTCTTTGGAAGCCAAAACATCCCAGCTAGACTTTGAGATGGAAACCATGAGCCAACAGATGTCAGTGATCCAAAAGACATTGGAAAAGATTTTGCAAAACCAAGAAGCCAAAAAGGTTGCCATGAAGAAGAGTAGCCCTCCCATCACATCAACCGAAGCCGAGTCAATGGAGGACAGCGAAGAAGAATAGGAGTACTCTGAATCTGAAGGCATGCTATGGGCCCCGATCCAGCAGAGTGGCGTGAGTACCCAACCCATTTCTCAGCCAAGCAAACCTGCAACCATTACCAAGTTAAAAATGACAGCGACCCAGAGAAATTTGCATGTTTCCTAAACCACGTACGGGGGTTTATGGAAGAATCAGAAGGGTCTTTCACTAATGAGGAAGTGAAAGTGAGATACGTTTCTAACTTTCTTGAAGGAGAGGCAGGGAACTGGTTAATTACATTGCATGAGACAAGGGCCAAAGAACTAAATACTTTTGATGACTTTATGTTGGCTCTGCAGAAAAGATTTGAAGATATCTTGTTGAGAATGTCAGTGAAAGTAGAATTACAAAATCTGAGACAAAGAAATCGAACTGTAGCAGAGTACGCTATGGAATTCAAAAAACTAATGGTTCGATGACCAGATTGGCCCAAGTCCTTTCGAGTACATTATTTCCAAATGGGACTAAAACCAGAGCTGCTTGAAATGGCTGCGGGGAGAGGGGACTCTGAAACATTGGATGAATGGATTCAGTTAGCTGGGAAAGCTGAAAATACCAGGCTGCAGATTCGATTATACCAGCAATTCCAACCCTCTGGCCGGCGACCCATTAGCAGCCAGCCACCAGCTAAGAGAGAGTCCAGACAAAAATCCTGGGAAGAAGAAAAAGAGAGACTAGCCAAAAGTGGACTATGTTTTATATGTGGATAAGAAAGTCATTGTCTCAGCAATTTCCTCAAACCACAGGAGGAGAGAGGAAGAAAGTTGAGGAAAAACCCATAAAACCAGTTCCATCCAAACGTACAATAGCCAAGGCAGCAACAGAAGGGTGGAGATCCCAAGACCCATCCAAAACCACAAATGACTCTACTGATGAAGAGTTCATGCCAGCGGGAAAAGGCCAACTGCCTGTCCTAAAGTGCGCCGGAGGACAGGCATTTAACAATCACACTCTGGTGAGCGGAGATTGTCCAATGATGCAAGTAAAGGTACAGATTGAGACTTTGGATGGGAGGGATAAAGCAAGTTTATTAGCCATGCTTGACTCTGGGTGTTCTAGGTGTTTAATTCACCCTGCAATAGTGACTGGTCTGGGGTTGAAGTTATTTAAACTGAAAGTACCCATAATACTTTGCCACTTTCCGACATGAAAGTGTGTCCAGTGGAATATTACACAGAGGCCATGAAAATGCGAATTGGGACTCATGAAGAGACTTTAAGATTCATTATGGCCCCAATTTCTACTCAACCTATTGTTTTGGGGTTGAAATGGCTATGGGAGAGAAACCCTCACATTGACTGGGTATTGGGGAAAATGGAATTTGTTGATGGGACTTACAAAGGTGCAAATGCTGATGAAATGTCTATGGGAATGGAGATGGGGGCTGCAGGGATAGAATGTTCTGAAAAGGACTGTGACAGTGAACAAGTTAAATTCCCTGAACAATATACCAATGTAACTGAAGTACAGTATTTGATGAGACCGAGTGTAATCAATTGCCCCTCATCAGAAAACTGATTGTGCCATTGAACTTATTCCTGGGGCGACACTTTCAAAGCCCAAAATGTATTCCATGACCCACAAAGAATTACAGGAGATGAGAAACTTTATTGACAAGAACTTGGAGAGGGGTTTTATTGAACCTGCTACTTCCCCCATGGCAGCACCGATTTTGTTTAGAAAGAAAAATGATGGGTCTTTGCGATTGGGTACTGATTATAGACCTTTAAATGCAATTTCTATTTCTAATCAATACCCATTGCCACTGATGAAGGATATGTTAGCTCAACTATCCAAGGGAAAAATCTTTACCAAACTGGACTTGAGGGAAGCTTATTTCCGTTTCCGCATTTGTGAGGGAGACGAATGGAAAACTGCTTTCAATTGCCCCTTGGGGTCTTTCCAGTACCATGTGATGCAGTTTGGGTTGTCTGGTAGGCCCCATATCTTAATGAACTTAATCAAAGGTGTTTTACATGAATTTCTGTATAAAGGGGTTTTAGTATACTTGGATGAAATTTTAATCTATTCAGGAAACTTTGAAGAGCATGTGAAATTGGTACATGCCGTGTTAGAGAAATTGCTCAGTTGTTTGTGAAATTATCCAAATGCGAATTTCATGAAGAAAACCTGGACTATTTGGGGTTTATAATTTCTAATCTAGGCATTGGGATGGATCCAGCAAAAGTGAGGGATGATCTGGGTTGGGAACCTCCATGAACCCGGAGGCAGTTACAATCGTTCCTTGGATTTTCAAATTTCTATCACCAGTTCATCCCCAATTATCCTCAAATTGCTTTACCTCTAACTCAGGGCTTTCCAAACTGTGTGTCGCGACACAAAACTGTGTCGCCTGGGGGCCCCAAGTGTGACAACGCGTGACAACACGGAAACACTGTTGGTGCTTCCGGGTTGCGGTGCGGTGGCAGGGGCTGCCCCTTCAAAAGGGCAGGCTCTGGGGAACCCGAAAATGCCCTCGGTTCCGGCAGGGAGGTGAAAAGCCTCCCTGCACGCGTGCACGCTGCCGGCACAGCTGATGGGGGCTGGGGTGGAAATTCTCCCTGCGCATCAGCTGAGCGGCAGAAAGCTCGGCTGCGTGAGTGTGCGGGAAGGCTTTTCATCTCCCTGCCGGAACCGAGGACATTTTCGGGGTCCCCGGAGCCTGCCCTTTCGAAGGGACAGCGGCAAAGGGCAGGCTCCGGGGACCCCGAAAATGCACTCGGTTCTGGCAGGGAGGCGAAAAGTCTCGCCACACATGCATGCTTCTGGGATTCCCAGCACAGCTGATGGGGGCTGGGGTGGAAATTCTCCCCGCGCATCAGCTGAGCGATGGAAAGCTCAGTAATGTGTGCGCATGTGGGAGGCTTTTTGCCTCCATGCCCCAGGGCATTTTTGGGGTTCCTCAAGCCTGCCCTTTAGAAGGGGCAGCCACTGCCGCCGCGGCGACAACCCGGAAGCACCGCCGCCGGCACTTCTGGTTTTTGTGCCACACTGGCTGTGGCGCTTCCGGGTTTTTGTGGGCCGGCCGTTCGTGTGTTGCCAATGGCCAAAGTTTGGAAAGCCCTGCTCTAACTGATCTTTTGAAAACCAAATCTCAGGACGATTCAGTGAAAGCCAAGAGCCCAGGAGCAAAGTTAAAATGGACTCCTGAGTTTCAGGAGACGTTTGACAAACTTAAAGCTTTATTCACAGCTGAACCAATATTAAAACACCCAGATACAGAGAAACCTTTTGTAATGCACACTGATGCCTCAGATACAGAAATTGGGTCCATATTATTACAAGCCGATTCGCAAAGTAGGTTGAAACCTTGTGAGGATATTTCAAGGAAATTCACTGAAACTGAAAGACGGTGGCATGTCTGGGAAAAAGAGGCTTTTGCAGTCAAACATGATTTAGCAACATGGTGACATCTGTTAGAATGGTCTCCCCACCCATTTGAAGTTTGGACTGATCATAAAAATTTGGAGGCTTTAATGTCTCCAAGGACATTAAATCCAAAACAAATATGCTGGGCTGAGTTTTTTAGCCAGTTTAATTTTCCTTGAAGTATTTCCCGGGGAGCGGAATTCTTTGGCTGATGCATTGTCACGTTTACCTCAACACGAAAGTCAGAGAGAAGAAATAGTGGATACTATAATGTCCCCATCCCAGTTAAATTTGCCAACTTGTCAGCAAGGTGGTCTATCAGACCTATATGACAATACAGCAGAGATTCAGGGAGGAAAAGTAGCGATTACACGAAGCCAAAGCAAAAAATGGTCAATCCTTACTGAATCAGCTCTCACCAAAAAGTTACGCAGTGAAGCTTTGACAGACCCTTTGTGGAACTCCAAGAAGCCTCCAAGAATATAATGGGTTTTCATGGAATGGGCAAAAGCTTTATGAACTATGAGGAAAAATGTTCTTGAAAACAGTCATGACCACAAAATTGTGGGACATTTTGGTTTTGTAAAAACTTTGCATTTAATTAGGAGGCAATTTTGATGGCCTACATTAAAGAAAGATGTTAAAGAATATGTAACAACCTGCCCAGTATGTGCTTCTGCAAAAAAGATGACTGGGAAGCCCAGAGGACTGTTACAATCTGTAGCTAATCCTTCACAACCCTGGAAACAAATTGCAATGGATTTCATTGTTGATTTACCTGAAAGTAAGAAAAAGACTGCTATTTGAGTGATTACAGACTTATTTTCTAAGCAAGCTCACTTTGTTCCATGTAAAGGGGTTCCTAATGCAACTCAGCTAGCTAAACTGTTTGTGCAGCATATTTACCACCCACATGGTGTCCCAGAAAGAATGATCAGCGACTGTGGCAGTACTTTCACTTCTAAATTCTGGAGAGTTTTTTTTTTAATTAATTGGAACTGAACAAGGTTTAAGCTCTGGATTTCATCCGATGACTGACGGATCAACTGAACATCTTAATGACATATTAGAACAATATTTACACTGTTATACTAGTCACCAACAAAATGATTGGGTAGATTTATTACCTTTTGCTGAAGTCGCCTACAATAACGCTGTACATCAAAGCACTGGGTTCTATCATTTTAAGATAGCTACAGGGCAAGAGTTTGTCCCAATTCCTGAATTTCCTTCTGCACCGAATCAAACTGCCACTATTCCAATTTTACCCAATGATTAGATACAGAAAATGACAGCTAATTGGCCAGTAATGTTGCAAACCCTCCAAGAGGCTAAGGAATCATATAAAAAATTTGCAGACAAAAAGAGAGCACCAGAATAGGAGTTGAAGGTTGGAGATAAAGTTTATTTGTCCACCAAACATCTTCGTTCTACACAGCGTTCAGAAAAGCTTGCTTTGAAATATATTGGACCGTTTCCTATTTCTAAAGTTATTAATCCTGTTACTGTTCAGCTGCAACTTCCTAAAACGTTTCAAAAAGTTTATCCAGTCTGTCATATTAGTTTGTTGAAACTGTATCACTCAACCCCTACGTGGCATCCTGAAAAACCTGAACCCTCACACCTCCTCGTAGACGGTTACCAGCATTTTGAAATCGCTGAAATGTTGGATTCCAGAATTCATAGGGGCAAACTCCAATATTTGGTAAAATTGTTGCACTTGCCTGCTGGAATTAATAAATGGGTGGAAATTTCTAATGTTCGAGCTCCTAAGCTCGTTGCTCAATTTCACTGTAATTTCCCTGACAAACCTCATTAATCATGTTTTGTATTCTCTATTTCTTTCTGTTTTCTTTACAGATTCATTAATCAACGTTTGAATTTTTTTTAGTTTTATGTCTTTCCTTGTTTCTTTTGGGAGGGTGACATGTCAGGATCTCTTTGAGATTCCTGCCATTATTGTGAGAGGGTTTTTACAGATACGTGTCAGCCAGAAACAGAGCGCCAAAAGGAAGGGGGAGTGCATTCCAATCTCTGTGCCAGACTGTTTGCACCAGATCATTACAGCTTGTTTGCACTGAATCAAGGTCGCAAACCTGCATGGCCAGGAGGGGCATGCTGAGGAGTGGGAAAAAGAGATGGACAATGACTCGTGGTTGGAGGGGGCTAGCACTTGGGGAAAGAAGAAGTCAAATTTCAATTATTTGGCATTATTTGGTCATTCAGGTCTTAACTGATGTTTCGACTTACATGTAACCTTAATAAAACTTTACTATCGTGCAATGTTTTGCATTGAGAAGTGTTTATTGGGACACTGAAGTTAAGAACATTGCACTTGTATTCTATCTGTACTATATTCTGTATTTTGTATTTTAATTATATTTTGAAAAATTAATAAAGCTTTATTTAAAAAATTATAGACTTCTTTTCAGATGTCTGGAATGCAGAAGCCTGTTTAATAACCCAAGATCACTGGCACTGTGGCAAGTTTCAGTTCATAAGAGGAGCAAATAAATTTATGATGAGATCCTTTGTGCTGTCTCATGGATGAAAGGAAGCATGTTAAAGCTGCTGTCTGAATGTGCCATCAAGCTCTCTGTGCTGTTCCATGGTTTCCTTGACCCGTTCCCTTTTCTTCATATCTTTCTTTTGCAATTTGATCCTCAGGCCCAACCTTGAAAAATGAGGAATTTCCTGACTATGAGAGTTATCAAGTGTTGGACTAGTCTGCCTCCTGGAGCTCCAACATAGGAGGGTTTCAAGTAAAAGTTGGACAGCCATTTGCCAGGAGTGGTCTGAGGATTCCTGCTCTGGGCAGAGTTTGGGCTAGAAGATCTCTACAGCCTGTTTTAACTTTTTCATTCTATGATTGTGTGTCAAAAACCACCTTTTTTTTACTGGTCACTAACTGTACAAATTAAAACACACACATTCAGGACTAATAAATTCTTGGCTCTTTTTCATCTTGCTTTTCATACCCATTTTCAATATACCCAATTACCACTGCCTCCAACTCATTTTCAGATTACAAACCCAACTGACAATTTCATTTACCAAAGTGGGCAGAAGCACACAGTTTTATACACTGCTGTTGTGGGTTTTTCTTTTTTCTTTTTTTAATAAATTTTATTGAGTTTTAAAATACATATTAAAAAGCAGGAAATAAAGATAGAAATTCAAAGTAAGAAAAAAGTAAAGAAAAAGTGAAGTCAAGAAAATAATAAACAAAAGAAATATAGAAAATAGAAATAGCCTCCAATCTATCTTTGGTCTTTAAATACAATAATTTGCTTTAAATGTTAGTCTTTCATACAATATACAGGAAATTTTCTTTGTCATATAAATTTCAATTTCTATAATCCAATCCAATCTTCTGGTCTTCATGTAAGTTTCACCTTTCTTGCAATTCTCCAATTATCCATCTGTGGTTTCCACTCCTTGGGATAATATCCATTTAAGTGTTCTTAGCTGTATCAGTTTAATGTTTTTTATTCACTCTTTTCATTTTTACGTCTATATTTATATCCTTAATAAAGTCCAATTAGTCTTAAATCAAATGTATAAAGTAAAGGCCTTATTTTAATTCAAATAATATACAATATATTCTATTCATATATATCCATAAAAATAACATTAATTTAATCATAATCTTATTTAAACTACAATTATACCATATTCTACTTCTTCTTCCATATTTACCTAATTAACAAATTTTTGTAACTACATATTCCACTAATACATAACCTAACAACAATTCTCATAATATTCATACATATAATTATAAAAATATGTCATCCTGTAATAACATTAGTTCTAATTCCAACTCATCATCCCGTCCCAATGGTATATCTTCTCATACATGCATCTCCATAAAAAAAAAGTAATCTATAACATCAACTTATTTATATCACTAATTTCAAAATCCCATATCCTACAATTAAAATATCACATTTTTATATATCCATACAGTTTCTCATATCAACTTTACTCTATGTCCAATCCAAATCCATGATTTCATTACCTTGTGTCCCACATTATATTAAATCTCCTATTCAGGTTATGCCAAAATCACAATATGCAGCAACCTGTTTTGTTCTGTATCTCATATTCTTAACCTTTCCCAGTATTTCACAATAGCTATCTATTTGCATATTAAAATCTTCCTGTCTCAACTGCCACGATGTGTAATGTGTAACCTGTTTTGTTAACCATTTCATGTAGAATATCAAAATCTTCTTCTGAACCAATGTATTTAAATCCCCGCTTTCTTGTTTCTTCACTATCTCAAAAGAATTCTCTTCCATTTCTAAATCTATATTTTGTTCCTTTTGTTCCAAGTCTATCAATAAAAGTAGCTTGAATCATGTCAACTGGATTTCTATTTTCTCAGTGGAAACATTTCGCTCCTTATCCAAGGAGCTTCTTCAGTCTGAGCAAAGTTGGTAAGGGAATCCTAAATATGTTTCTAGGTAGCTGTGTGACCTTACACCTGGGGTCACACAGCTACCTAGAAACATATTTAGGATTCCCTTACCAACTTTGCTCAGACTGAAGAAGCTCCTTGGATAAGGAGCGAAACGTTTCCACTGAGAAAATAGAAATCCAGTTGACATGATTCAAGCTACAGACAATTCCACCTGGATGACTGAGAACCTTCATAGACATATCTATCAATAAAAGTTCCAGTGATTTCTTAATTTCTGAAAGAGTTTCACAAAATTCTTTTTTAAAATCTTTTTTTAATCAGATTTTATTACATTTTAATTTTACATAGATAAAAGTTTGAAACAGAAAAGAAAATGAAAATACAAATCAAGAAAAAAGAAAAGATAAAAAAGTGTAGTAAAGGAAAAAAGGAAAAAAGATAAAGCTGAAACATAGAATTTAGTCAACTTCCGATTTGTATCTGGTCATGGTATTTTAAAAATTTTATCTTACATGCTAGGTCTATATATAACATTAAAGAATATTTCTTGTCTATTACATCAATATATATATATTTTAATCTTCAAATCCCCATATAAGCTTTGCCCCTCCCGCATCTTGTAAATAGTCAGTTAATGGTTTCCACTCTTTAAGAAAATAATTATTTGGATTTTCTTTTAATAAACATGTCAGTTTATCATTCTCTGCCATATCCATCAATTTTAACATCCAATCTTGTATCGTAGGCAATATCTGGTTTTTCCAATTTTGTGCGAAAATAAGTCTTGCTGCTGTGATCATGTATTGCATAATCCTTGTAAATTGCTTCCCAGGTTGTCCATCAATTATTCCCAGTAAAAAAAATTCCGGTTTAAATGGAACTCGAATTTGTAATATATTTTGCATCAATGCATGTATTTGAGTCCAAAATTTCTTTGCAATCTCACATGTCCACCACATATGGTAAAAAGACCCCTCTTTTTTTTTACCTTTCCAACATAAGTTGGAAACATTTCCATACATTTTAGAAAGTTTTTGTGGGGTCATATACCATCTGTACATCATCTTATAAAAGTTTTCTTTTAAATTATAGCACAAAGTAAATTTTAGCCCTTTGGTCCACATATCTTCCCATTGTTGCATTTGAATATTATGGCCAATATGTTTAGCCCATTTAATCATACAGTCTTTAACTTGTTCCTCTACCATTTCACCTTTTAACAATAATTTATACATTTTTGCAATTAGATGATCATCTGTCTCACATAGTTGTAACTCAAATTCCAATTTGGTTTGTTCAAATTCAAAGTCTTTCTTATCTAATTTAAATTTCTCTACGAGCTGCATATATGAAAGTCATTGAAAACTGTATCCCTCTGATACCAATTCTTCTATTGATTTAATTATATATTGTCCTTGTTCTTTCTTTAAAAAGTCTTTGTAGGTTAACCATTTATCTTTATTTCTTACTTCTGTTCTGTAGAATGCTTCTTGTGTAGAAATCCATAAAGGTCTTTTATAACCTTTACATTTACATTTATTCCAGATTCTTAACAAGGATCTTCTAATATAATGGTTTTTAAAGTCCACATTAACTTTAACTTTATCGTACCACAAATATCCATGCCATCCATATCTTAATTCATGTCCTTCCAAATTCAATAATTTTTCATTTTTCAAAACTATCCATTCTTTAATCCAAACCAAGCAACAAGCAGCATAATATAATTTCAAATCCGGCAGACCTAGTCCTCCTCTTTCTTTAGAGTCTTGCAAGACTTTATATTTTATTCTTGGTTTTTTCCCTTGCCAAATAAACTTAGAAATATCTCGCTGCCATTGTTTAAAAGGTTCTTCTGATGCCAATATAGGTAGTGTTTGAAAAAGATATAAAATTCTTGGCAAAACATTCATTTTGATTGCTGAAATTCTACCTAATAATGATAATTGCAGTTTTTCCCAATGTTCCAAATCTTTTTTAATATCCATCCAAAGTGGAATATAGTTATTCTTAAACAACTTAACATCTGAGCAATTTTGTCCTGCAGATGCTCAGAAAACTCTTCCGATCAGCCCTGTAAGTGGGTCTCCCCCTGCTCCCGACCCAAAAGCGATCTTGTAATTTTAAAAAGGGCCGTCAGGCAGCATTCTGCGGATGCAATAAGAGCGGAGAAATATTCATGTTTCGCCGCTCTTACCGCCACAGAGAGCAGAGAGCGATTATGGATGATAACTGGCATCTGCCAGGATGCTTCAACAAAGCCAAGCGGATCACCTTCAGCATGTTGGTTTTCTGCACCATTTGGATCTCCTTTGTCCCCACCTATTTGAGCAACAAAGGGAAATATATGATGGCTGTGCAGATCTTCTAGATCCCGGCCTCCAGCCTGGCCTTACTGGGCTACATCTTTATATCTAAATGCTACATCGTTATCCTGAAACCAGATGTGAACACCAAGGAGCGCCTAATGGTGAATTCTAAAAGGGAACCTGATTTTTTTAGATAGATATAGGGAAGGATGGAGCGATGGGTAGATCGGTAGAAGGGAGGGAGGGAGATGGTGATAGATATAGAGATGCATGATCATCCTTTCCTGTTTAGAATTCACTTTCTGAGACCTGACATGAACACCAAGGGGCATTTAATGATATAAAACAGTAAGGAAACCTGATTTTGGTCCCTATTTTTCAATAGTTTATTACATATACAGAATATACAGAAATATTATTAAATCATCTTTTTTGAAATAATTACATTCTTTATTCTCTCTCTGTCTCATGTCAGGTAAGATTATCATTGACATTAATCAGTTTTCTGAAACCAGATCAGATAAATTTTCACAGTGGATAAACTCACTGCCACCTTTTGACATTAAAGTAGCCTGACCATATTTCCTTCAGACAAAAATGGGACATTGGGATGGCAAAAGTGGGACAGGGTTAAACTGATGTAATATTCTATATTGATGAAAAAGTAAGTCTATAAAAAAAGTTTTAAAGAGTTTTTGAGATCCATTTGCTGGTCCTTAAACAGATTACTGTATATATAAAAATATTTTTGTTTTCATTAAAATGAAAAAGTTTCATTACATGAACATATTGAGCTAACAATTTTTCTTCAGTGACAGAACTCATACAAAAATTTAGGTAGACATAGAGGGGGACTGTATTTGACAGGAGGTGAATGGGGAAAGCACAGCTCATGGGCTTTGTAACATCACGGATCGCTGCAAGGCGGGGAAGGGGGAGATAAGGGAGGCAGGGAAGGGAGGATTCAAAAACTCCATGCCCGGTGAGGCTTCTCTTCCTTCTGCCTTCCCTCCTCCTCCTCCTGCTTTTTTTTCTCCCTCTTTCTCTCTTTCCCACAATCCCAAACAAAAGACTCTCTCTTGCCAAGCTGGATAAATAATCAGTTTCACTCTTGAAAAAAGTGGGCAGGATCACATCCCGAACGCATTTTAATAAAACAAACAGAGAGCAGAGAGCGACCAGCTAAGAGCAGAGCAGAGGCAGTGGCAAAGATCTCTCTCCCCGTCTCTCTCTGTCTCCCTCTCTCTCTCTCTCTTTCCCCCTTCCTTGCACCTCTCTAGTCTCACCCAACATCAGGCACCTCTGTGAATGTTTGTTTATTCGGTCAATGACCAGCAACTTAAAATTATTTAAAAAAACAATTAAAATCACACTAATCAATTAAATACAATTATACATTGATTGTTCTGTAGAATAAAACTATAAATTTAAACAATTATAATATAATCTATAAAACCCTAATACAATAAAACCCTATTACAATAATGACATGTTTATTTATCTAAACATTAACATTAGCTCTGTCATTTTAATAGTATGTTATAAAATATATACCTTAAATTTTTTATTAAAAATGGCTATGCAAAGCATTAATAAAAATAGAAAAATATACACAATTCCCTACTTCTTTAACCGGTTTTGTCTTATTATCATTGCGGCAACCCCTGTACTGGAGGGAAAAAATCTTGATTGCTCAACTCAACCAACTTTGTGCGATATGAATTTATAAAGCATCAAAGTCCTTTTGGAAAATACTGTGATTGTGAGCAACAAGGTAATGAAGTACAGTACATGTTTCTGTGTTCCACTCTGTGCTTGAAGTTTACTGGACTGCCAGGTTGAAGTTGAGACCAAGACTTCCTATTGCCTAAAAATAATTCTGTCTTAATTCATTTCCAAAAACACTGCATTCAAAAAGTTTTGTAATTGTAAATTCTGTAAGTTTCTGCTTTGGCTACAAGATTATGTAAGATGTAAGCCTGTGTCCAGTCAATCCAATGGCAGACTGTTAGGGACCATATCTCACATTTGAAAATGGTCAGTAGATGCATAAAATGTACCTATCCAGATAAGTATAATTATTTTAATCCAAAAATACATGCCTCTTCGGTTTGTCAGTTTAATTAGACACCCGAAGGCTTCCTTCAGATTTATGAGAAATTTTCTGAGGGCATTTTTGTACTTCTAGATTCTCTAGCAGGAATGATAGAAGCCACTGAACTAGATATATCCTTGACTTTTCAACTTCAATGATAAATGGGACAGCAATCGTAAATCCTTATCTTAAAATGTTCTATTCAATAAAATGTTTGAAGATTTAAATTTGAAATACTTTGGATAAACAAAAATTAATGGCATTATATTGGAAAAACTCATGTACTGCAGAAATAAGGCCCAAATCTAATCTGAAAATGTATCCAATGTGTGGTACACAGATTTCAATATCTCATTCCTAAAAACCCTGCAGATCATACAGCAGGCAGAACACTTTCAGATCTTTCATGAATATGTATGAGAATATGTAAGCCTCAGGATTTTGATACGACACAATTCTGATACAATTAAGCAACATGGATTTCATTTTGTTTGAGGATCTTATAAAACCTGTAATTTAAAAATACATTGCTTTTTGAAGATTTGTCCTCTAGTCCTAAATGTATCTTCAGTGTGAACCTGAGTAATGAAAAGTTCAGCTGCCTTCAAAAGCTTTTAAAAAGTTCTTAGTCATGTTTTTGGGGGAAAAATCATTAATTTTTTTTGGATGTGACCCACCTATACATCCCTGAGTAATAAAAAATATTTGATTATATTAAATTGTCATTCATAACACAAAGAAAGGATTCCTGGGCCATAGATTGGAAAACTGAAGACTATCCCAAGTGGAAGGGTGGTAGAAACAAAAGATGATTTTTTATGCAGGTGAAAACATTTTGTGATTAACATTCTTAGGCTCTTCTGGATTTTACAGGGTGAATTTAGTAACTATTGGGTAACAATTGAACATTTCTGATGAATAAACAACTGGGGAAAAAGTAAATCAGTTTTAATCATCATGCACCTCAAACAAGCACATTTTAAAAGATAATTGAATCTTGGCTGAATGAGTATTGCCATGCCTGACATTTTGCTATTTTTTTTTAAAAAACGGGACAAAATGGACACTTATATTAAAATGATGGGACGGTCAAGAAATGTGAGAAAACAGTACTGTCCTATTTAAAACGGTACGTATGGTCAGCCTATATTAAAGTCGCGGTTTATTTTTTAGGCCTTGGCAGCAACTTGCATTTTTTATCCTTCTTTTATGGCACATAACCAATTAAGGGAGAAAAGCAAAGCTTACAGGGCACAGAAAGGGTTTTCTTGGTTCAGGTAGGTTATGAAGCCCAAAGGGAGACACCGGACAGAGCTGAGGGAGGGACAGAAAGCATCCTGCTGGGGAAGAAGTCAAGGGAGAATGTGCACCTCCAACGCTAAAGGGAAAGCACCATCTTTTCTTCCACCGCTCTCTGCAAACCGGAGAGCAGCAGAACATTTCCAGATGTTATTGCTGTGGCCTAAGAAGGTCAACTGAGGCTGACTGCACAGGTCAACCTCTGCCACATGATGTTGACTCTTAAAATAAAAAGCACACACACACCGCACTTTATAATCAAAAACATCATAACAATGTCCACGGAATTTCCATCAAACCTTAACCTCATAAACATAAACATTGCTATATCTTCTCCATATTTTAAAGCAGATGATTTTGTAACAGGGGCTCTGAAGGATCATCTAGATGGTATATCTCTATGTGGATGTAGCTATTCTGGGGTATCTGACCTGCATTTAGGAAGATGACCTCATCCACATCAAGATGGAGTTCCCCCAACTAGTTAATAAAGGTTCAGTTGATTTAGTGTACAGTATTATCACCTTGAATGTTTAACATATTGATTTATTTATAGTGATATTTATACCCCGCCTATCCCCTCCCTAGTGGAGGACTCTAGGCGGCTTACAATCATATATATACAGTTCAATTATACACCAATTTCAAATATACAATTCAGCACACGTCAAGGGAGGGGGGTGAGGGAACCGACTCTACTAGGCTTCCGGACTACAATTCCCAGGATGCCTTGAGCCGGCTGCTGATGTCCTGTAGCTGTCACATCCGGGTCTGTCGTCACCACTGCATTTGATCTTCCTCCGATCCTCTGATCCTTTCCTCCGGTGGAGCAGACTCCCCGACAGGACGCCAGCAAATTAGCCCACTTAAGGTGGTACCCATTTATCTACTTGCTAGGCTTTCGAACTGCTGGGTTGATGATATTACAATCTTTAGCATCTCAAGATTGAGTTTCTTAAGTAAAGGGCAGTCAAACTTTCCTGAATTCTTCCCTCTTGACTCTTAAACTGGAATTGTGTCTCTGAGCCACACAAAAATATTTCTTCCAGCTGCACGTCTATGTTGCTACAATGATTCCCAATTCTTCTTCCAATTATGAAAACCATGGTGAGAGTAACAATGCTTAAGGGATTTCATCACCATCACCACAGGCCATTTTTGAAACCACTGTGACAAACACTTGCTCACTCCTCATATCTAAAACCTGAACATCTGGTCCATAATTACCTCCTGCACAGCTGAGAGCAGATCGTGCTACCGATTGAAGCAGCGATGATGCCATTCTGAAATTACCGGTTGAGGTTTCCAGATTTGGTGCCAAGCTGGACCAGCTTCAATAAAGAGCAATTCTTCAGTGCAGTCATACTTTTGGTTAGTAGTTTTTCCTCCTCATTAGTCAACCTGGGGACCAAGCAAGAACTTTCCTTCAAAGAGAATTATAGCAAATAGCACCATTATGGCATCTCGAGTGCTGCTGTTCCTGTTTCTGCTTGTGACCCATTTTCCCTGTGAGCCTCTGTTGAAGAAATGTCCATTCAATATGAAAATCGAAAGAAGAAAGTTTAATTACTACAAGCCAGGAGACTACCTGATTGGTGGAATCATATCTACAGCTAATGCTGCATTTCTTCATAATGAGTTCTTCAAGCCTCCAATACGTATCGTTATAGGGTAATTATTGACATGTATGTGCCTCCAGTGATTGATTTTTCCCTCTCCAAAGTCTTTTAAGTAGCGAATGATTCCCATTTCCCAATTCCCGGCCTTTTTCAAGCAGCCTATTCTTCTTCCTCCAGATTTTCTTTAAATAAAAGGTATTTTAGATTTTTTAAAACCTGAAGTGTGTCTTTTGAGTTCTCCATCAAGGAATAGCATCAATACCAGGTGCTCCAAAACTTTTAAAAGTAACACCTTTATTTTCCAGTCAAGGAGAAAGGTCTCTTGTGCATACAATGTGCTACAGTTATGACAGAGAAATAACCCTCTGATTAGGAAGAAGATATTGCTGAACTCAATTCATAGAAACACCCAGGAAAGAGGATTTGTCATATATGCAGAATAAAGTTAAGGAAATCTTCCGGCAACTGAAAGACAATAAATTTGGCCAAAACAATCTCCTTTTCTTCCCCGGGTAGAATCCAGAGTGAGAAAGTACCATATAACATAGGGTATCAATATCATTAATTCATTGGGCATTTCTATACTTCTACTGATGTTCTTCAAGAATTATACACTAATAAAAATATTTAACATAATAGCATTTTATTCTGTGGGAAAGAAGAGACTGTAATCTCAGGTCACCTATCCACAGCTATCTCGTCAAAGTGGAAAAAAGTAACTAATTAAACAAAAGAATATACAGTAAAAATGGAAATATTAAGTAAATTATTAGATTACAATCAGAATAAAAGAGAACTTGTAGAAACATTTCTGCCTGGTATGTAGTTATTTTTTTATTATTACTATCATAATAGTAAAGATTCATATATCATCATAAGAATATATTTGTGCCTTTGGGAATAGTTCGTTTTATACAAGTTTATTTTGTACAAATGTAAGCAGTTACTCAGATACTTTTCCACCTGATGTTAGTTTGGCTATAAGAGTTCTTTTCCATGTTATCCCCCCAAGTCATAACGGAGACTAAGAATCAGATCGAGTATTTGGGGTAAGGTTAACTTTGACCCTGACCTGCCAAGCTTTTCTTCTGCTCCTTGTTTTGGAAGGAAGCTCCCTTTGGTGCACATGGAATTTTATATCTAATAGGAATATCTAGAAAACTCTATCACCTGGAAAGGCCTTATAGATAAATAATGCAGGAATTTGCTATTTCTTAATAGTGCAATGAGTGCCTGACAATATTTCCTGCATTTCAAAGAAACAAATGTGAGCTCTGGTCAATTCTTTCCCTTTTATGAGATCAACCAGATTAGTTTGCACATTTATATGGTGGTCTCTTGCATCCTCATTCTATTGATGTTTCAGGCTGTGGGACATTCACAAGTGTAGTCCGAAGTCATAACTTTAATTCATCAGTCTCAGATGTCTTTAAAGTAAAAGCTGCATGTAATACCACCTAACTTTATAAACTGAAGAGGATACCCTGTTGATATCCCTTCCATTGTAGTGTCGACACTCTGAGCTTCAGCCACATCTTGCCTTTCTTGTTTGCCGTTAATGAGATCAATCAGAGTCCTAGGCTGCTCCACAATATCTCCCTGGGCTACAGCATCTATGAGAACTTTTACAACCCCCTAATGACATATGAGGCCATGATGGACTTTCTGTATATGGGGAGGAGAACACCCCAAACTACAGTTGTGGAAGAAGAAAAAATATCCTGGCCCTTCTTGAAGGGACTGAGTCCGAGCTCTTTCATCACATTTCAACCATGCTGAGCATCTACAAAATCCCACAGGTATGAATATAAATAGAAGCAAAGTCCATTTTGGAAATTCTCCAGATGAGTGCAGAAGGTGGCACTCTTGGATAGCATTAAGCAAAGTTGGAGTAAGATGGTAGATCTTAAGAGACCTGAGATAGTTTTACTTCCCTTCTATTGCCTTGGTGTTTCTGATGTTGGTACACAACATGGATTTGGAAACAATTCACTTTCTTCATGACCTTTTCCTATTCTGGTATGAATTGGATTCAGAACAAAGAGCTGTTCCCAGCAGAAACAGCTAGAGCTAGTGGACTAATTGGTCTGTCTGGTCATTTTGTTCAGAAAAGAAACGGATGGAGAAACTTCAAGGCCCACAAACGCTTGCCATAAAATAATGCTATGTGGTCTCTTTCCAGAATGATTCAATATTATTCTGCTCACATTTTTAGATGACAGTGAGAATTGGGCAAATCAGGAGAAATAAAAAATGTCAGTGGAATGCATTCAGAATGGGGTCTCTAAGAAATACTTATAATAAGAGAGGATCCAGAATGAATGGGTGCAAAATGGGTGTAGACTGAATTCTAACCTGAGTGATACAAAATAGGTGGCTTTCATGGATAGGATGAATGAGGACTGGAGGATCTGTGAAGAATCCTTCACAGGTCAAAAGAAAGAGGAAGACCAAGAAAATGGTGGCTGGATGCAATTCCTGAGTGGATGAAAAGCAAGAGGGGAGAACTAATCACACAGTATGACACCATGTATGGAGAAAGTGGATTGAAGGAACATTTCCAAGAGTACAAAGGCATTGAGATGATAAGGGCAAAGCCACTTTAATGTCCTTTGTGATGGAGTCTTGAAGGGTAATAAAAGAACTCCAAGCAGCTAACAACAATCTTGCAGAGTAGAAGCGTGAACCAGCAAGGAACTTGAACTTTAAGCTTAATTACGTTCAGAAATAAATTCAGTCTTCACACATTAGTTTTTGTTTATTCGTTCAGTCGCTTCCGACTCTTCGTGACTTCATGGAACAGCCCACGCCAGAGCTTCATGTCGGCCGTCACCAACCCCAGCTCCCCCATGGTTGAGTCTTTCACTTCCAGAATATCATCCATCCATCTTGCCCTTGGTCGGCCCCTCTTCCTTTTGCCTTCCACTTTCCCTAGCATCAGCTTCTTCTCCAGGGTATCCTGTCTTCTCATGATGTGGCCAAAGTACTTCAGTTTTGCCTTTAATATCATTCCCTCAAGTGAGCAGTCTGGCTTTATTTCCTGGAGTATGGACTGGTTTGATCTTCTTGCAGTCCAAGGCACTCTCTGAATTTTCCTCCAACACCACAGTTCAAAAGCATCTATCTTCCTTCTCTCAGCCTTCCTTGTGGTCCAGCTCTCGCAGCCATAGGTTACTACAGGGAATACCATTGCTTTAACTATGCGGACCTTTGTTGTCAGTGTGATGTCTCTGCTCTTAACTATTTTATCAAGATTTGCCATTGCTCTCCTCCCAAGAAGTAGACGTCTTCTGATTTCCTGGCTGCAGTCAGCATCTGCAGTAATCTTTGCGCCTAGAAATACAAAGTCTGTCACTGCCTCCACTTTTTCTCCCTCTATTTGCCAGTTAACAATCAAGCTGGTTGCAATAATCTTGGTTTTTTTGAGGTTTAACGGCAACCCAGCTTCTGCAATTTCTTCTTTCACCTTCGTCATAAGGCTCCTCAACTCCTCCTCGCTTTCAGCCATCAAAGTGGTATCATCTGCATATCTAAGATTGTTAATGTTTCTTCCAGCCATTTTAACTCCAGCCTTGGATTCCTCAAGCCCAGCATGTCTCATGATGTGTTCTGCGTACAGGTTGAATAGGTAGGGTGAGAGTATACAACCCTGCCGTACTCCTTTCCCAATCTTAAACCAGTCCGTTGTTCCGTGCTCTGTTCTTACCGTTGCTACTTGGTCGTTATACAGATTCCTCAGGAGGCAGACAAGATGACTTGGTATCCCCATACCACCAAGAACTTGCCACAATTTGTTATGATCCACACAGTCAAAGGCTTTAGAATAGTCAATAAAACAGAAATAGATGTTTTTCTGAAACTCCCTGGCTTTCTCCATTATCCAGCGGATATTGGCAATTTGGTCTCTAGTTCCTCTGCCTTTTCTAAACCCAGCTTCTACATCTGGCAATTCTCGCTCCATGAATTGCTGGAGTCTACCTTGCAAGATTTTGAGCATTACCTTACTGGCATGTGAAATAAGTGCCACTGTTCGATAGTTTGAACATTCTTTAGTGCTTCCCTTTTTTGGTATGGGGATATAAGTTGATATTTTTCCAATCTGATGGCCATTCTTGTGTTTTCCAAATTTGCTGGCATATGGCATGCATCACCTTGACAGCATCATCTTGCAAGATTTTAAACAGTTCAGCTGGGATACCGTCATCTCCTGCTGCCTTGTTATTAGCAATGCTTCTTAAGGCCCATTCAACCTCACTCTTCAGGATGTCTGGCTCTAACTCACTGACCACACCGTCAAAGCTATCTCCAATATTATTATCCTTCCTATACAGATCTTCCGTATATTCTTGCCACCTTTTCTTGATCTCTTCTGCTTCTGTTAGATTCTTACCATCTTTGTTTTTGATCATACCCATTTTTGCCTGGAATTTACCTCCGATGTTTCTAATTTTCTGGAAGAGGTCTCTTGTCCTTCCTATTCTATTGTCTTCTTCCACTTCCGCACATTGCTTGTTTAAAAATAATTCCTTATCTCTTCTGGCTAACCTCTGGAATTTTGCATTTAATTGGGCATATCTCCCCTTATCCTTGTTGCCTTTTGCTTTCCTTCTTTCTTGGGCTACTTCCAGTGTCTCAGCAGACAGCCATCTTGCCTTCTTGGTTTTCTTTTTCTTTGGGACGTTTTTTGTTGCCGCCTCCTGAACAATGTTGCAAACTTCTGTCCATAGTTCTTCTGGGACCCTATCTACTAAATCTAGTCCCTTAAATCTATTCTTCACCTCCAATGCATTTTCCTTAGGAATATTAGTGAGCTCATATCTAACTGATCTGTGGGTCTTCCCTATTCTCTTTAGTCTGATTCTAAATTTTGCAATAAGAAGTTCGTGATCTGAACTACAGTCAGCTCCAGGTCTTGTTTTTACCGACTGTATAGATGTCCGCCACCTTTGGCTGCAAAGGATGTAGTCAATCTGATTTCAGTGTCGACCATCTGGTGAAGTCCATGTATAAAGTCGTCTTTTAGGTTGTTGGAAGAGAGTGTTTGTTATGCACAGTGAGTTGTCTTGGCCAAATTCTATCAGCCTATGTCCTGCTTCATTTTGTTCTCCCAGACCATGCTTGCCTGTAATTCCAGGTGTCGTCTGACTACCCACCTTAGCATTCCAGTCTCCTGTAATGAAAATAACATCTCTTTTTGGTGTATTATCCAGTAGGTGCTGCAGATCCTCATAGAACTGATCTACTTCTGCTTCTTCAGCATCTGTGGTTGGGGCGTATATTTGGATCACTGTGATGTTAAATGGCTTACCCTGAATTCGAATTGAGATCATTCTATCGTTTTTTGGATTGTATCCAAACACTGCTTTAGCCACTTTATTATTAATTATGAAGGCTACTCCATTTCTTCTGTGGTCCTCTTGTCCACAGTAGTAGATCTGGTGGTCATCTGATGTGAAGTGGCCCATTCTAGTCCATTTCAGTTCACTGACACCTGAAATGTCTATATTTAATCTTGACATCTCACCAATAACCACATCGAATTTGCCCTGGCTCATAGATCTTACATTCCAGGTTCCTATGGTGTGTTGATCTTTAGAACATCGGATTCGTCGTTCACCACCAGCACCGTCGGCCGCTAGCCGTCCTTTCGGCTTTGAGCTAGCTGCGTCATCACATCTGGGGCTAGTTGAATGTATCCTCTGTACCTCCCCAGTAGCATTTTGACCATCTTCCGACCTGGGAGTCCCATCTTCCGACGTTATACTGACATATCTCTGGTTTTACTGATCCATTTAGTTTTCACGGCAAGAATACTGGGGTGGGTTGCCATTACCTTCCCCAGGGATCGTATTTAGTCACATTAGTTAGATGAAGATAAAATTGATATAGCTTGCATTTATTTAGATGATCTGGATACAAGTAGATTCATGGTAGATCTGTGTGTAAGTGAAATGTAATGGACGAGAGCTGCATTGTGCAGCCCTTCTGCTTTCAGGTGTGACCAAAGAGTAACAGAGGTTGTTAATCCCCCAAACTCAAGAAGAAGAAGGAAGTGGAAATCAGGTGACCCGTGTGACATCCCACAAGCATAATAGAGATGCGTTTACTAGAAACGTCCCCCCTTATGCATATGAGACAATGCTGAGTTTACCCCTGATGATTCCAACACCCCTTCTCAAGTTAGGATGTCTCAGAGTCCACAAGGTTAAACTTCTTCCACAGTTCTTGGTAACTGTTCTTTGGAAATGTCCTTGTGGGACAATAGTCTAGTCCGGCTATTCCTTGCTGTTGCAAGTTTCTTACTGCATGATACTTAACACCAATGTGTTTAGTTCTTCCATTAATCTTTTCTGACTGTGAGAGCCTAATACAACTTTGGTTGTCTTTGTAGACCTGAATAGGGGAAGATTCCTCTATCCCCATGTCTTCAAGTAGTAGCTTGAGCCATGAAACCTCTTTGCATGTTTCTGCTGCTGACACATACTCCACCTCTGTGGATGAATGTGCAACTGTATCTTGCTTACGGCTTCCCCAGCTTACTGCCCAACCCCATAGAAAAATACATGCCCACTAGTGGATTCACGGTCAGTAACGTTTTCTGCCCAATCTGCATCTGTAAACCCCACTAGTTTAGGATTGTCTGTGGCTCGTAGCTTTAGTTTTAGGTGTGTAGTGCCCTTTAGGTACCTTCCCACCCACTTAACACCAGTCTAGTCTCTCTGTGTGGGTGTGCTACTCTTTCTGCATAGAAAGTTTACTGCAGCTGCCATGTTTGGCCTAGTGGTAGTGGCTAGATACAATAGCTTACCTATGGCACTTTTATAGCCGTTGTTCTCTGATAAGAGTTCAGTAGTTTCCTGTTGCTTGTTGAAACCTGTTTCCATTGGTGTTGGTATAGGATTGGCACTTTGCAGTCCTAAGCTTTCCAACAGTTCTAGGATCTTTTGCTTCTGGCTTAGAAGAAAGCTTCCATCTTCTTTCTTTTCAATCTGTATACCCAAGTAGTAGCTGGGATTGCCCAGATGCTTGATGTCTACTTCTTTGTTCAGGTTGGACACGGTTTAATCAAAGTCTCTTTTGTTATTCTGGCAAATCATCAAATCATCCACATAACAAAGAATGTACACTTCTCTGCCATTTTTGCGTTTTGGGTAGAGACAGGGATCAGCTTTGCCTTGAACAAAGCCTTGCTTAAGAAGTACTTGGTTCAACTTCTTATTCCATGCTCTTGCTGGTTGCTTCAGGCCATAAATCCGCTTCTGGAGTTTGCAAACTAGCTGCTGTGTCTTGGGATGTGCGAAGCCTGGAGGTTGCAGCATGTACAGTTCTTCCTCTGTCTCACCATGTAGAAATGCAGTTTTAACATCTAGGTGCTCAACACTCATTTTCCTGGAAGCTGCTAGACTCAGGAGAATTCTGATTGTTTTGTTTTACAACAGGAGCAAAAAATTCGTTGTAATCAAGTCCATATTTTTGTGAATAGATTTTGTGGCTAGTCTATCTTTATATCTTTGCACTTCTCCATTTTCATCTTGTTTGGCTTTGAAAACCCATTTATTTATTTATTTAATTTATATAACTGCCCATCTCCCCTAACGGGGAACTCTGGGCGGTTTACAATAAAAATAAATTAGATAAAAACATGAAATATAAATATATATACCAACAATTTATACAATTAATATAATAAATAGATATAAAAATCCAAGTGGGAGATAGTGTTAATAAAAGAAGGGCATTATAAAATTACGGGATTAACCACCCCCATGAGGAACTATTGTTTCTTCCCTCCCATGCCAGGCGGCATAACCAGGTGTTCAGTTCTTTCCTAAAGGTCGGGAGGGAGGGGATCTGTCTCAACTCTGAGGGCAAGATGTTCCATAGTGTGGGTGCTGCTACAGAGAAGGCCCGCCTCCTAGCCCCCATCAGATGACATTCTTTAATTGATGGGGCTCGTAGCAGGCCCTCTCTGAATGATCGGGTGGGGCGGGTCGATAATATGGGGATAAGACGGTCCCTCAGGTATTCTGGCCCCATGCCATGTAGGGCTTTAAAGGCGATAACCAACACCTTGAATTGTACACGGAAGCAAACCGGCACCCAATGCAGCTCGCGGAGCAAAGGTGTTATATGTGCGGATCTTGGTGCACCTAAAATCGCCTGCGCGGCTGCATTCTGCACCAGCTGTAGCTTCCAGATAGTCTTCAGGGGTAGCCCCATGTAGAGCGCATTGCAATAATCTACATGGGAGATGACGAGAGCGTGAGTGACTATTCGGAGGGCATCGCGATCCAGGAATGGGCGCAACTGGCGCACAAGCTGAAGCTGTGCAAAAGCCCTCCTAGCCACGACTGCCACCTGCTCTTCGAGTAGGAGTCGTGAGTCTAGAAGGACCCCCAAGTTGCGCACCGGTTCTGAATGGGGCAGTGCTACCCCATTGAAAACCAAAGATGATAATTTCCCAGAAGACGCTAAGCCATCAATCCACAGCCACTCGGTCTTGCCAGGGTTCAACTGAAGCCTGTTGTTCCCCATCCAGGCCCTCACAGACCCCAGGCACTGGGACAGGGTGGTCACTGCATCACTTACTTCACCTGGGATGGAGATATACAGTTGAGTATCATCTGCATACTGATGATACCTCATCCCATGGTGTCAGATGACCTCGCCCAGCGGTTCCATGTAGATGTTGAATAGGAGAGGAGAGAGAACCGAACCCTGCGGCACCCCACAAAGGAGTGGTCGCGGGCCTGATCTCTCCTCTCCTACCACCACCGACTGGGAATGGCCCCGGAGGAAGGAGGTGAACCAGTGCAAAACTACGCCGCCCACCCCCAACTCCCTAAGCCGTCCCAAAAGGATACCATGGTCGATGGTATCGAACTCCACTGAGAGATCTAAGAGAGCCAGGATGGATGCACTACCTCCATCCTGCTCCCACCAGAGATCATCTGTAAGCGCGACCAATGCAGTCTCCATCCCTAATCCCGGCCTGAAACCTGACTGGAAAGGGTCTAGATAATTAACAGTTCGGAGGATCTTGTACACTTCCTTAGGTCCAACAGGATCAAATTGTTCCCAGATAATAGGGCAAGACCACTCTCCTGGCATCTCCCCAGACTGCATTTCACGCATGGAGTCCAACTTAGACCGAATCCAAGCGATTTTATCCTGAAGATGCTCAGCAAATTCTTCTGCACGGCCCTGTAGGTGGGTGGTCGACTCCACCCTACCTAAGAGAGACCGAGTAATCTTAAACAGGGCCGTCGGACGGCATTCTGTGGATGCAATAAGAGCGGAGAAATATTCACGTTTCGCCGCTCTTACCGCCACAAGGTAGGCCTTAATAGCAGCTCTAGATTGTGTTCGGTCCGATTCCGCCTTTTTCTTTCTCCAGCGGCGCTCTAGACGTCTCTTCACCCTCTTCAAGACCCTCAACTCCTCCGTATACCACGGGGAGTGACAGGTCGAATGGGGTTGGAGAGGTCGCATCGGCGCGGTCCTGTCCAAGGCTCTGGCCGCCTCCCTATTCCAGGAAGCGGCCAGTGCCTCCGCTGGACCGTGCAGCAGATCATCGGGTATTACCCCCAGCTCCCTCTGAAACCTCATTGGGTCCATAAGTCGCCGGGGCAGACCAATCGAATAGGTCCTGCCTCCCTGCGGAGTGGGGCAGCATAAGAGAATCTTAGGGATATCAGGACGTGATCTGACCATGACAACGGGGATAGTTCTAACTTTCCCCTCAGGTCACTTTGCCATTGCTCAGACAAGAAAATCAAATCCGGAGTGAGTCCACTGTCTCGAGTTGGGTCTTGAATAATCTGGGACAGGCCCATGGCTGCCATGGTAGTCATGAACTCCCGAGCCACTTCCGAGGCACGTCCCAGGGACAGCAGATTAAAATCATTTGCATCCTATGGCTTTCTTGCCTGTTGGTAGTTTTGTCAAAGTCCATGTTTTGTTCTTGTGTAGAGCTTCTAGCTCTTTTTGTGCTGCTTTCTTCCGCTTGCTTGCTTCATCTGGTGGCATTTGCTGCACTTTGTTCCACGATGCATGTTCTTTCTGTAATGATGAACTTCTTAGGTAGGTGAGTCTCTTGGCTGGAATTCCTTTGTTGGTTCGTGATGAGCGTCTTGGAGCAGGTTCAGGAGTTTCACTTGGTGGTTCAACCCCTTCTGCATCCTTGGCCTTGTCATCTGACTCTGGTGGAATTTCTGCCTGGGCTTCTATCTCCCTCTGGGTCAGTGTGGTGGCTGTGTCTTCGGATATTGGGCTAAACATCTCAAGCTGGTAACTGCTGCTGTTGGTTTCTGGGCAGTCATTGTCAGCATGATTATGGTAGCCTTTCTTGCGTTCATCGAAGTACACCACTCTGCGTGTACTTACTTTTCCTGTCTTCGGGTTCAGGATTCTGTATACCTTGCTTCCTGGAGCATACTCGATCATGATGCCTTCTTCAGCTCTGGGGTATAGTTTGGATCTCTTTTCTTTTGGTATGTTTGCATAAGCTTCAGTATTTGTTAGGCAGATCTGCTTCTAAAAGCATACATCTTACTATGTCCATTAGTGAGCAATTTTCCCTTTGTGCAATTCCATTTTGTTATGGCGTGTATGGAGTGGTTAATCTGTGTTCTATGCCTAGCTGTGTTAGGTATATTTGCATGGTTTGTGAAATAAACTCACCTCCTATTTATAAATAAATAAATAAATAAATAAATAAATAAATAAATAAATAAACAAACAAACTTGTTGGTCACCATGGCTACATATGCTTTCAGCATATCTGCTGTTTGGGATTTCTCCTTCAATAGGAAGGTCACACAATATCTGGAAATATCATCTATAAAGCATAAAACATATTTATTTCCACCCGCTGATGCTTGAACAAATCAGTGTGGATAAGTTCGAGTGGCTTAGTTTCCCGCCTTTCCCTTTGTTTGTGTATGGCTGGTCTTGTTGCTTTTCCTTTGATGTATATCACACATTTTGGTTGGAATTTATCATGGTTGAATATTTCAAAATCTCTTACCAAGCCTTCAGTTTTCATTCTTAGAATTGCGTTAAAGTCATGGTGCGTAAAACACCTGTGCCAGGTGGTGGTACTGTCATCCTCCTTTTGCTGATGATAGGCAAGGCTGACATATGGTGGCGGTTGTTCGCAGTTCACCTGGTAAATGCCATCCTTTTGAAAAACTGTAACATAAATCATTTCTCCACTGGTGACTTTACATTGTCCATTAGCATTAAAAATCATATCAAAACCTTTGTTGTTCAATGTCGAGTTACTTAGTAAATTGGCTTCTAAGCCTGACACTTAGTAAACATCTGTTCCCGTAAGATCTTTGTATTCACTTCCACTGATGCATCACAATGGCACACTTTGTTTTCCTTGAATCATTAGCGAACTGCTAATGTTATGCTTCTTTCTGTGGTTTCACTTAGCCCACAAAAGTCATGTTTATGCCCACATAGATGCCTGATTGCCCCTCAATCAATTACTCATTATCTAGGAATTTCATTGGTATCAGCTCTATAAGCAGTGTGTAAAGCCTTCTCATGCTTAAAAATTATCTTACATGAATTACAGACAATAACATTTTTAGGCTTTTGATGAGTCACTGATTGCTCTAGCTCAAGTTTACCCTTTGTTGCTGGGTTACAAATGTCTCTTCTGGGCACTGTATTGTTATGCAAATTTTCTTGCCTCTGACATTCCAATATAATGGCTCCTAGAAGTTGAGAATAATTCTTGCCTTCTAAATTCAATGCAGCAATGAATGAAAAAATCTATTTGATAACGTGCTTATCAAAAAAGACATCTTAGGTTTTTCATTCATGAGATTCTGAACTGTGCTCAGCTGATCAAAGATTACCTGTATCCTGATCAGGTGGTCGTTTACATTTCCACTGTCTTCCAAATTACATGCATGCAGTTCTCGCAACAAAGAAATCACTTTCTGATCATCAGCTTCTCAATATAGGGGGCATAAATTCTCAATAATTTCCTTAGAAGTAGAAATATTTTTAATCTCTGCTAATCTGTGATCTGGAAGAGATCTAGCAATGAGAAGTTTAGCTCTCTTATACTTTTTCTTCCACTGTCTTTTGGCTTCCACCATCCTCTGGTTTAGGTTCAGGTAAATACAGAGCATCAAAACAATCTTCAGAATCTAGCTCCATCCTCAATCTGAATAGCCATGCTGAGTAATTATCCTCAGTCAATCTTGGAAAAGGGAAAGGGAGTGCCTTCCTCTTTCTCCATTGTTTAGAGAGAAAGAAAAAATTTCTGAACTTAGCTTTTTAAATCTGCTAGTGGCTTCCCTTTTTGTGGCTATGAGGCCAACAAAAAAAAAACGTTTTAAGAGATCAGTACTGCACTGGTTTATACTGGTCTTGTACTGGGCCCATAACCCTTGATGGAGTCTTGAAGGGTAATAAAAGAACTCCAGGAGCTAACAACAATCTTGCCGAGTAGAAGCATGAACCAGCAGGGAACTTGCACTTTAAGCGTAATTACGTTCAGAAATAAATTCAGTCTTCAGACATTAGTTAGATGAAGAAAAATAGAGATAGCTTACATTTATTCAGTAGATCTGGATAAAAGTAGATACATGGTAGATCTGCGTGCAAGCTAGATGTAATGGACGAGAGATGCATTGTGCAGCCCTCCCGCTTGGAGGTGTGCCCAAAGAGTAATGGAGGTTGTTAATCCCACAAACTCAAGAAGAAGAAGTGGAAATCAGGTGACCCATGTGACATCCCACAAGCATAATAGAGATGTGTTTACTAGAAAATACCCCCCTTATGCTTGTGAGACAATGCTGACTTGACCCCTGATGATTCCTACACTTTGAAGCACAAAGGAGGTCACCATTAACTTGCTCTATCCCCAAAGCTGATCTCCATTCTGCTTGGACATGAGGCTGGTGGTCTCCCAACAGTTTAGTGAGAAGAATGTTGAGGTGGAGAGATTGGTAGATTTCCCTGCCAGCAAACAAAATCTCCAATCTGTCTCCCTAGGATGAGATGCGGCTGGCATTGGAGGAGAAGATGAGTTTCAACATATGGCTAGACCACAGGGTTTAGATATATAGTGTTTCAGAAAGTAATTGGATTGGGAGAATTCCCAAGAAATTAGGAAACTGTTCTCACCCCTTACTTTCCCAAGAAATCCTTACTCACCACCTGCAAAATTTGTAGCTCCTGATCTATTGTGTGCTGAAAACTACAGGTGATCCGTAGAGTAAGTAGGGGCTCCTACAGGCACCAAAAGCTCTCCACTGAGCTCCATGTGCATCACCCCATATTAACTTGTGTGCGTAGGGGGTGTTGCTCAGTGGTAACCATGGACATCAGCCACAAGGAGAACAGGGGTTTCCTAGTCAGTGACAACATGAACAGAGACAACAGAAGTAGGAGAGTGATTAACAATGGAGACAGAACCTTTCATGCAGCTATTGCTTTCTGGAAACTTTAGCTCAGTAGGTATGAAAAGCTCATAGATTTAAGCATCTGAATATTATCACTAAAAGTGAGACAGACCAGCAATCTTTTCTCTTTTTTGTTAGATCAACTATGGTATAATCAGCCACATTCCTGTGCATAAAAAGTATTTTCCTTTTTTCTACCGGCTGAGTCCAAAACAAGTACCTCCTTACTTGGCAATTGTCAAGCTGCTCCTGCATTTCCGATGGACATGGATCGGCCTCATTGCTCCAGATAATGAAAACGGGGAAAGGTTCAAAAGAACCTTTGTTCCAGTAGCCACAAAGAGAGGAGTTTGCATTGCCTTCTCAGATAGCATCTTTACACAAAATATGGGGAAATATATTCAAGGCAAAGAAGAAAAGGAAAAAGAGTACCTGCTTCTCTATTTCAGCAACCTTCAAGTAAAAGTAATTGTTTGTCAATTAGACTTTCAGGCCACAATACTTCTAGTGGCACTTATAAAACACTTTGAAAGGAATATGTTATTTGAGGGTAAAGTGTGGCTAACAGCAGCTTTGCCAGACTTTAGTGTGAGAGTGTTTTACCAACTGCTTGATCTCTAGCATCAACATCTTTTGTTATCCTTCTTAACTCAAGCAAAAAAAAGGATGCAATATTATGATCTTGATTCATATTACTCTGCTATCCAGCAATATGGGAAGGCAGCATTCCAGTGTTCCTCTTCAAGTCCTGTGTTGTCCATGAAAGCTTGGAAAAGGTGCCTAGAAAAAGAGAACTGGGAATTCCCACCCCAGTATATGGTATCAAGAATCGTGTCTGAGGATGCCTCTAGTATTTCCACAGCAATTCAGGCTGTGTCCTGGGTCCTCAATGCTGCCTCTTCTGCCCAACTGAGTAAGAGGAGGATGCGGGTTGGAGACCATCGGACACCACAGATGGTACAGCCATGGCAGGTGAGACTTCTCCTTCGAGGTTCCATCGATACTCCAATTCAATTCCTCAGTGTTAAATTCTGTGTAGGCAGGTCTTGCGGGGGGGGGGGGGGTTAAGATGTTTTGAAGAGCAGGTGCCCTCTTGTAGTCTTTGTTCTCATCAGGTGAGGAGGTTTGGAGAAAGAAAGTGAGATTCTGTTGCTGAATCGTCCAAAATGGAACTCTCTCTACTTCTTTGGGATCCTGTATAATAAAAGTGATACCTCTATAGTGACAGTATTTCCCCATTTCTATAGTGTACAAGCAGCAGGATGGCACAGCTGTCAACATGTTCTCTTTCGATCACCAAACCTGGTCTTCTCTAGTTTCCCGCCAATGAATTAGTCATGATTTGTGTTCTGAAGTAAGAGCAGTTCTTTCTGTCATTCTTTGGTGTGTTTTTTGAGTCCGAAGTGACTGAACGAATAAACAACAACCTCAAGTGAGCAGTCTGGCTTTATTTCCTGGAGTATGGACTGGTTTGATCTTCTTGCAGTCCAAGGTACTCTCAGAACTTTCCTCCAACACCACAGTACAAAAGCAAAAAGCAAACTAAAGCTTTAAAAATGAACAGGATCTCATGGGATCTTATTTCAAATATTTATTTCAATCCCTTTTGGGATTTCCATCTTAATGTAATTTTGGGTGTTTGTTAGAATTCGTTTGCTGACTTTTGTCTTTCTGGGACAAGATCGTGAGTTGAATTAAATGTTTCAGAAAACTCAGAAGAAACATCTGGATGAGATCCAGCTTCCCTTGGGAGGAAGGGAGAGAGACTGTTTCAATGATTGTGAACCGTTTTACAGGCAGAGGCACTGGCTTGAAAAGGTCCAGCTATCCATACCAGTCACATATCTATTTTTATATCTTTTTTATCCATTCAATTGTGTCTGATTCCCAGAGACTGCCTAGACAAGTCCTTGCATTTTTCTTGGCAAGGTTTTTCAGAAGTGGTTGGCTATTGCCTCCTTCCTAGGGCTGAGAGAGAGGGACTGGCCCAGGGTCACCCAGCTGGCTTTGTGCCTAAGGCGGGACTGGAACTCACAGTCTCCCAGTTTCTAGCCAGATGCCTTCACCACTAAATCAAACTGGCAAACCCATATCTGTAATAATACCGATGTCTAGACTGAATTAGGGCTGAAATGGAACTGTATAAGATACGGGGGTGGTTTTCCATGTCTTTCTAGCTACATCCTTTCCTGGGAAATTTCCAGCTTTACAATCTTTCCATGGATGGTGTTTATTTGGATGAGAACGGAGATCCCGTTGCTGAGTTTGATATCATGCACTGGGCAGTCCTTCCCAACAAGTCAACTGCTGGAGTAAAAGTCGGGGAAGTAGAAAGAGAGGCCTCTTCAGAAGTCAGCCTCTCTATCAATCAAAGTGCCATCATGTGGCCAACATCATTCAGTCAGGTGGGTGCTGCTGCTACTTTTGGGTTCTTACCATTTATCAGCTGTTATACATCCCTGCTTAGAAATAAATCCATTGGAGTTCAATACAGATTTGCTCCAAGGAATGGAATCTAAATCCCCATACAGACATTATGCACAATTCTCTTAACTTATTCAATGATTTGAATAAGAGTAACTGGCAGAGTAACCCCCCAAAGACTGAGGAAACTGAGGGGCTCTGAGAGCTGTGGAGCCGGGGCCTGTGGAATCTGGTGGAGGCCTGTGGAGGCCTGTAGAGACCAATGGAGGCCGGCTGGAATTGGAACCGGTGGTGGGCTCGGAATCTGGCCTTGGAACTGGGGTGCCCCCGGAAAAGGACGGTCTTGCTTATTTGTAATCTGGACTCCACTATTGAAATCAATTAAGATCATTCAATAGTTGCTGCTTGCTGGTCACGTGAAGGACTACCACCCCCATTGTCAGGGCGGCAGAAAATTGCGGGGTCTCTGGTGTGAGTGCAGTTCCCCTCCGTGAGTGAGAGTCGCGGGTGGGTGTCCAGGGTTGTATGTGTTTGAGAGAGTACCTAACCCTGAGTGAGAGACAGGGTATGTAGGAGTGACTGTTTGCCCCCTTGTGGCTAGTGAGAGAAGCCACAGGGGGCATAATGAGTGATTGGATGGTGAATGGAAGGAGCGGTTGGGGCTTGCCAGCGCCGAGAGCTTCGGTTGGTTGCGCTGGTGGCCTACGACTGCCCAGGAGGATTGAGAGTGAAAGGATGGATGCGTGGAAGAGACCCCTGCCTAGATCCAGGTTTTCGAGGGATTCGGGAGTGGAGGCGACCAGATCAGGAAACTCTGGGGACTATAATGTGGGCAATTCGATCGAGGTGGTGACGGGCAGGGGATGTTGTGATGGGATACAGAGGACAGGCCAACTTCGGGGAAGGCGCCCCCGGTGTTTGGTACCGGTGGCACGTTCTGGTCCTCTGAGTTCAGCCCTAGGTTCTGGACAGCGGATCCTTGAGGGCCCCGGTTTTTGGCTGCTGCTACTCAACGCCAGGTCAGTAAACAACAAAGCCCCTCTCATAAGTGAATTAATCACGGAGAGAGGGGCTGACCTGGCGTGTATTACTGAAAACTGGCTGGGCCCAGAGGGAGGGGTATCCCTCTCAGAGATGTGCCCAGCCGGATTTCAGGTGTGGCACCAGACGAGAGACCGGGGTAGGGTAGGAGGGGTGGCAGTTGTCATTAGAGAGTCTTTGGTGGCTTTCAGGGGCCTTGCTCCACACGTATCCAGTTGTGAGACCCTGTTTTTCAAGTTGGGTGCCCGAGAAAGGTTGGGAGTGTTGCTGTTGTACCAGCCTCCCTGCTGCATAGCAACCTCCCTGCCTGAGCTGCTAGAAGCCATCTCGGGGTTGGCGGTGGAGTTCCCCAGGCTTATGGTCCTGGGGGATTTTAACTTGCCGTCCCTGGGGCATGCCTCGGAAGCGGTTCAGGAGTTCATGGCTACCATGGTGGCCATCGGCCTGTCCCAGATTATTCGGGACCCGACTCGAGACAGTGGACTCACTCCGGATTTGATTTTCTTGTCAGAGCAATGGCAGAGTGACCTGAGGGGAAAGTTAGAACTATCCACGCTGTCATGGTCAGATCATGCCCTGATATCCCTAGGATTCTCTTATGCCGCCCCACTCCACAGGGAGGCAGGACCTATTCGATTGGTCCGCCCCCAGCGACTTATGGACCCATTGCGGTTTCAGAGGGAGCTGGGGGTAATACCCGAGGATCTGCTGCACAGTCCAGCGGAGGCACTGGCTGCAACCTGGAATTGGGAAGTGGCCGGTGCCTTGGACAGGATCGCGCCGATGCAACCTCTCCAGCCCCATTCGACCCGTCACTCCCCGTGGTTTACGGAGGAGTTGAGGGTCTTGAAGAGGGTGAAGAGACATCTAGAGTGCCGCTGGAGAAAGACGAAGACAGAATTTGACCGAACACAATCTAGAGCCGCTATTAAAGCCTACCTTGTGGCAGTAAGAGCAGTGAAACGTGAATATTTCTCCGCTCTTATTGCGTCTGCAGAATGCCGCCCGACGGCCCTGTTTAAGATTACTTGATCTCTCTTAGGTAGGGTGGTATCGACCACCCACCTGCAGGGCTGTGCGGAAGAATTTTCTGAGCATCTGCAGGATAAAATCGCTCGGATTCGATCTAAGTTGGACTCCATGCATGGATCGCAGTCTGGGGAGATGCCGAGAGAGTGGTCTTGCCCTATTATCTGGGAATGATTTGATCCTGTTGGACCTAAGGAAGTGGACAGGATCCTTCGAATTGTTAATTCCACCACTTGTTATTTAGATCCCTGCCCTTCCTGGCTAGTAAAATCGGCCAAGGAGGTGACAGGTGGATGGGTCCAGGCTATGATTAATACATCCTTGTTGGAGGGGGTGGTTCCAACTGCCTTCAAGGAGGCATTGATGCACCCCCTCCTCAAGAAGACATCCCTCGACCCTACCATCCTGGACAATTTTCGTCCAGTCTCCCACCTTCCCTTTTTGGGAAAGGTGGTTGAGAAAGTGGTGGCGTTGCAACTTCAAAGGACCCTGGATGAAGCGGATTATTTAGACCCGTTCCAGTCAGGTTTCAGGCCGGGATATGGGACGGAGACTGCATTGGTCATGCTTACGGATGATCATCCATCCTGGCTCTCTTAGATATCTCAGTGGCTTTCGATAACATCGACCATGGTATCCTTTTGGAGCGGCTTAGGGAGTTGGGGGTGGGCAGCGTAGTTTTACGCTGGTTCACCTCCTTACTCCGGGGCCGCTCCCAGTCGTTGGTGATAGGGGAGGAGAGATCCAGCCCATGACCGCTCCTGTGTGGGGTGCTGCAGGGGTCGGTTCTCTCTCCTCTCCTATTCAACATCTACATGAAACCGCTGGGTGAGGTCTTCCGTCACCATGGGATGAGGTATCATCAGTATGCGGATGATACTCAATTGTATATCTCCATCCCTGGTGAGGCAAGTGATGCAGTGTCCACCCTCTCCCAGTGCCTGGGGGCTGTGAGGGCCTGGATGGGGAACAACAGGCTCCAGTTGAACCCTGGTAAGACCGAGTGGCTGTGGATTGATGGCTTAGCATCTTCTGGGAAATTATCATCTTTGGTTCTCGATGGGGTAGCACTGCCCCATTCGGATCCGGTGCATAATCTGGGGGTCCTTCTAGACTCACGACTCCTGCTCGAAGAGCAGGTGGCAGTCGTCACTAGGAGGGCCTTTACACAACTTCGGTTAGTGCGCCAGTTACGCCCATTCCTGGATCGCGACTCCCTCCGTACAGTCACTCATGCTCTCGTCATCTCTCATATAGATTATTGCAATGCGCTCTACATGGGGCTACCCTTTAAGACTATCCGGAAGCTTCAGCTGGTGCAGAATGCAGCCGCGCGGGCAGTTTTGGGTGCATCAAGATCAGCACATGTAACACCGTTGCTCCGCGAGCTGCATTGGGTGCCGGTTTGCTTCTGGGTACAATTCAAGGTGTTGGTTATCACCTTTAAAGCCCTACATGGCATGTGGCCAGAATACCTGAGGGACCGTCTTATCCCCATGTTATCGACCCGTCCCACCCGGTCATTCAGAGAGGGCCTGCTACGAACCCCATCAATTAGAGAATGCCATCTGATGGGGTCTAGGAGGTGGGCCTTCTCGGTGGTAGCTCCCACTCTATTGAACATCTTGCCCCCAGAGTTGAGACAGATCTCCTCCCTCCCGACCTTTAGGAAAGAGCTGAAGACCTGGTTCTGCCGCCTGGCATGGGAAGGAGGAAGGGATAGTTCCTCATGGGGGTGGCTAATTCCCTAATTTTATAATGTCCGTCTTTTAATCATTCCATCACCATCTGGATTTCATAATTATTTACTGTACTGTATATTGAGGTTTTATGTATTTTAGATTTTATTTTAACTTATTTATTGTGAACCGCCCAGAGTTCCCCATGTGGGGAGATGGGCGGTCATATAAATTAAATAAATAAATAAATAAATAAATAAATAAATTTCCTCATTTGTTCCCTGCGACAATACAGGCAACTCTTAAGTGAGTCTTAAGTTACAGTAAACAATTTAAAACTAAATAAAGTCAAAGTAAGCCAGGGTAAAAAATAGCAGTAAGAAATAACAATATAGTAAACGTAATGAAAAAAGATGGCTAAAACTCCCTAGATAGTTTGACCTCTCTCCGGATCTGTTCAGTTTTCTGTGCCTTCTTGAATGCCATCCTCAGTAAGACTAGGAGGAAGACTCTCTGTACCATGGGCTGCTTTTCCTGGATTACTCCCAAAATTTCTGGCTTTAAGAAATCTTTGTTGCTCAGCAGGACTTAAAAAAAACTCCATGGACTTCAATGATACATTTCCCAGTATCAACCTCAATAAACATGTACCATACCTAGATACCAAACTCTAGGCTGCATTTGCCACCATGCAGGAGAGACAGAATACTAAGTGGAAGAAAGATATGGCTAAAGAAACCTGGCCAAGTGGAGTCACCCATTATTTTACACTGTAGGAAGATTTGGTGGTCTCCGTTGTCTGTGTTACGTGAACACAGACATTATATGGTGGATCATGACTTGATGCAATGCAATTCTACAACCATATTTTTGCATAATTCTTGCAAATTTACAAATTTACATATTTTTGCATATTTTACAGATTTTTGCATAAATCTCTTTATTTTGCAATAAAGAGAGCCAGTTTGGTCTAGTGGTTAAGGTGCTGGGCTAGAAACCAGGAGTTTGTGAGTTCTAGTCCCGCCTTAGGCATGAAAGCCGGTTGGGTGACCTTGGGCCAGTCACTCTCTCTCAGCCCAACTCACCTCAGAGGAGGTAGGAGTATTAGGTATGTTCACCACCTTGAGCTATTTATAAAAATAATAAAGGCGGAATAAAAATTAAAATAAATAAATAAATACAAAATATTTAATTTTTTTTCATCAAACCATGATTTAAAAAATCATGCTTTAGCCCAGTATCTGTACCCAGGCCACAACACATTTCAATTCATATAAACACTGCCCCCATTCACAGGTTTATCTTGTTAAAGTCAATCACCTTCCCCTTCAAAGTTGGACATTGAAGAAGCCAGAGAGAAAGAGCAGTGAGGCTTTTGAACTTTGGTGTTGGAGAAACCTCCTGAGAATACCATGGTCAGCGAGGAAACCAAACCAATGGATCATTGAACAAATCAACCCAGTGTTCTCACTCGAGGCACAAATGACCCAGCTCAAATGCTTTCTCAATACTTTTGACAAATGATAAAAAAAAAACGAACTCTGTGGAGAAGTCTATTATGCTGGGGAAGGTGAAAGGAAAGACAAGCAGGTGATGACCAGCAGCAAGGTGGATGGACCCAATTACAGCAGTGATGGGTGTACCATAGGTCTGCTCAGAGTTGATGGGAGTCAAGTGGAATACATATTTAATAAATAAATTAATAGGAATACTTGAAGGATCAGCTTAAAGTCTTTCTGGAGAAAATCCCTCTATGTGATAGCTATCGACTTGATAGTCCATCAAAGCAGGACCAGTTGTGTGTGTGGTTTTCCTTGATTTTAGGTTCACCTTTGAATCAACATCAAGAGCTAGGGTATGGAATAAACTTATCAGTTTACAATAGGCAGGGGGCTATTACTGTTGCTATCAAAGTTTTATCAAAACTCCTCTTTAAAGATCTGGCGCACCACACAAGGTCAATTGAGAAAAGCGATCACTGGTTAGGCAGGGTGGAATCTTGGCCCCACTACAATTGAGTTTCTATCTCAGTTATGGCTTCTTCCCCTCAAATTAGCTCCTATGGTCATAGCCGTGCTTCTTTCTGCCAATGATTTAGTTCTGTCTCAGACCTGAAACATGCCCTAAGATCACTTGCCACTCACGGTAAGAATGAAGAATTGTAAAGTAACTGTGCAAAGGCAAGAGACTTGCTATTTGATATAGAAACACAATCAGACCATTTCACCTAGCCAAAGACATACTTTTAAGTAGCCAATTTCCCTCATTTAGGTCAGGGAGATATTGAAATTCTCCCACGGTTTCCAATCTGAGAAAGCTCAGTTTAATGTCCTGCCATCAGCTGTACTAGAAGGCCCATGATAAGTCAGTCAGTCAGTCAGTCAGTCAGTCAGTCAGTCAGTCAGTCAGTCAGTCAGTCAGTCAGTCAGTCAGTCAGTCAGTCAGTCAGTCTATCTATCTATCTATCTATCTATCTATCTATCTATCTATCTATCTATCTATCTATTGTATTTTTCCACCGCTCATCTCAACAATGAATGTGCCCATGTAGCTTATGCTGCCCAACTGGAGTAGAGAATCTTATTCTGCTGTCGGTTTCACAGACATTCTTGGGTCTGTTTGATCTGTCCTTACCTAGTAAAATGCCCACGGTATGCCAATTCCTTCTACATGCAAGCTCTTTTCTCTGGCCAGTCAGACTCCATTCTTTCAGATGTTTGCAGGTTTTGGTAGACCACCTTTAAAGTTACGTGGGTACCAACACCCCTTGACTGTTCTCACTCTCTGACCAAAGCCAAGACAACCACAGGCGGATGATGAAAGACTCTATTGCTGTATACATATGTCAAAAGATTTCTGCTTCCCCCTTGACCAATTCAGCATTTTTTAGTTCAAAATGTTAATGTACCCAAAGTTTCCCAGATTCCAGATTTTAGCTCTTGGTAGGCTTATAGTTTTACTTTGAAATTATATTTATATTTATATTTATATTTTTTATATTTATATTTATATTTTTTATATTTATATTTATATTTATATTTATATTATTTATATTTATATTATTTATATTTATTTATATTTATATTTATATTTATATTTATATTTATATTTATATTTATATTTATATTTATATTTATATTATTTATATTTATATTTATATTTATATTTATATTTATATTTATATTTATATTTATATTTATATTTATATTTATATTTATATTTATATTTATATTTATATTTACTTATTTTCTATTCCGTCTTTATTATTTTTATAAATAACTCAAGGCAGCGAACATACCTAATACTCCTTCCTCCTCCAATTTTCCCCACAACAACAACCCTGTGAGGTGAGTTGTGCTGAGAGAGACTAACTGGCCCAAGGTCACCCAGCCGGCTTTCATACCTAAGGTGGGACTTGAACTCACAGTCTCCTGATTTCAGCTTTAAGATTCATAGAGTATTACTAGGATAATATTTATTCAACTTGAGGATGTCAATCCAGCTGATGCTCTCGGATGTGTTTTTCTCTTTTATTTCTTCCTTAAAAGATTCTAACTAATTCTCTTTTATTCTATTTATTGACTCCCAAAAAATTGAATTGATGGAATGATACTGTGGGTGCTCTTTATATTTATAAGGTTCCTTTGTCAAGATGCACGGAAAGCTGTCCTCCAGGATACACCAAACTCAAAAGAGAAGAAGACCCAGTCTGCTGCTACGACTGTTCTCTGTGCATGGAAGGAACAATCGCCAGGCAAGAAGGTTGGTGGCTGTAGAGCAAGGAGGGGACTTGAGGATACAGTTCGAATTCATGCCATTAAAAGTAAAATAATGAATTCTTGTGCTGCTGTATCCTTGTCTGGTTTCAGGAAAGAAGATCAATCTTGTGGGATTTGGCATCTCATTAGTCTTCAGCCTTTAAAAATCAGTGGCAATTTCCCCTTAACACTGAGATCCTCAAGTGTTGGTAGGAAAAGGATATTTTTTAAGATGGCGCCGAGAGAGTATGTCTGTTTAGAACGGGTGCTGTTCATTGGAGGGTTTTAGGATGTTCTGGAGGGTTAGAGGCTTACAGATTTGGACTGTATTTTGGCGGAGTCTCCTGGGGTCGTTTCCTGACCAGACCAAGCTAAATTGGCTTTCTATCTGACCCCTGCAGCTTATAATCTGCTGGGCTGTTTGGCGGCTTGCAGTGGGATTGCATGTAGCACCCCAGGCCTATTCCCTTACCTGGACTGAGGTTTGGAGAACTGGCCTTGGGGACTGCAGCCGGCGGCAGAGGCTGGATTGTTGGACTGCCAGCTGCATGGATCAGCTCCTTCACTCGGGAATTGCTCCATAGGATTTCAGACTATTGGCGATGTGGCGGTGGGAAGGAGGCTGGCGTCGATGATGGAGGGTTAGGACGATAGGTGTGCTGGCTCGCCTCCAGAACAGATTGGAGAGTCTTGGCAGTCAGCCAGAGGTAAGGAATGCAGCCCAAGGTTACTTTGCAAGACTGGCCGAGAGAGAGACAAACCAGCGTGTGCCAATAATCAGAGTAGTGAAGCAAAGGGTAGTCAATAATCCAAACTGGGTCAAGGGTTCCAGAAGTCCGAGCCACGATAATTCAAGCCAGGTCCAGGGGTCCAGAAGGCAGAGTAAGATAGTCCAAACAGGGTCAGGAACGCAGGAAACAGAACAGGATACCAGAGTGGTCGCGAAGCCAAAGTGCAACGTTGCTCCCACAAATCCCTCACTGCTTCATTGGTGATTTATCAAGAGGTCAGGAGCTGTCCTCTGGGTCCTGCAAAGACTCTCCCTGCCCTCTGCGTAACTCCCTGGCAGCCAGCCGAGCACTTTTCCTCCTGTCCTTTAAGGCGAGGTGCACACGCCTCCGCCTCTGCCCTTTGGGGGATTCAGGAGAGCTGGGAGGCTGATGGGATCCAGCTGGCTGCTGGCTAAAGGGTGGGGACAAACCGCAATCCCCAGCTTGCTCCGCTGTAGCCTCGGTTGCTGGCTGCTGGCTAAAGGGTGGGGCCAAACCACCATCCCCAGCTTGCTCTCCTGCAGCCTCAGGTATTGCTGCCTCCTGCGGTGCCGGGTCATCGTCTGGGCCCGTGTCCGCATCTGGGGCCTCGCCTGGCTCAATCCCCTGGGGGTTTGCCAAGGGCAGCTCGTCCTCTGACTCATCGCTGAGGCCCTGGGGCAGAGGCTGCACTAGGACAATAGGGAGGATTCCCTATATTCATGCAGAAGTGACTGTGCTGCGGAGCAAAGAGGACAAGGGAGATGCTGACGCTGGAGCACAGATGAGGGCTGCATTTCTTTTCATTGTAGTGGCCTGGAGATGAGGGATTTTGCTGTGGTGGACACAGGGCTGCTCAAAGCTGATTGCATCTGACCATCCTTGCTCTTCTTAACTAGTCAGCGTCTTTCGATACCACTGATCACGGAACCCTTCTGGACTGGCTTCGGGAGTTAGGGGTGGGCGGCACTGTGTTGCTCTGGTTATCCTCCTTATTTCAGGGTCTATTCCAATTAGTTTTCATAGTGGAGAGAAATCCAGCCCAAGGCCCCTACCTTTGTGGGGTGACTCAGGGCTCGGTTCTCTCTCCTCTCCTATTTAACATCTACATGAGGCCACTGGGTGAGGTGATCCTACAGTTTGGGGTGAAGTATCATTAATATGCTGATGATACCCAGTTTTATATCCCTAGCCCAGGCTGCTTGAGTGATGCTGTGGGTGTCCTGTCCCAGTGCATGGAAGTTGTAATGGTCTGGATGGGGTGCAATAGGCTTCAACTGAACCCAAGCAAGACTGAGTGGCTTTGGGTATTTGGGCCTTCTAGTCACAAGGTTTTTCCACCATTGATCTTGGATGTGGTGGCACTGCCCCAGACAGTCCAGGTATGCAATTTGGGGGTCCACTTGGACTCACACTCCTGCTAGAACAGCAAGTGGCAGCCGTGTCCAGTAGGGCCTTTGCACACCTTAGACTTGTACACTGGTTGTGTCTCTTCCTGCACTGGGAGGCTTTGCTCACAGTCACTAATGCCCTTATAACCTCTCGTCTGGATTACTGCAATGAATTTTACATGGGGCTGCCCTTGAAGACCATTCGGAAGCTTCAGCTGGTGCAGAATGCAGCTGCATGGGTAGTAAATGATGTTGGATATTCAACACATGTAAAACCACTGCTATGTGAGCTGCATTGGCTGCCAGTGTGCATCTGGGTGCAATTTGAGATTCTGATTTTCACCTTTAAAGCCCTTCATGGCTTGTCACTGGGCTACCTAAAGGACCGTCTTCTCCCAGTTCTTTCTATCTGTCCAATTCGGTACAGCAGGTGGGGCATGTTACGGTCCCATCACCCAAGGTTGGTAGGGACTAGGAGACATGCCTTCTCTGCCATAGCCCCTCCCCTCTGGAACATCCTCCCTTCAGACATTAGGATGACCCCGACCCTATTGGCATTTTGTATGGCCATGAAGACCTGGTTATGTGCACGGGCCTGGGGTCCGGAGTTTTTTAAGGGCCTCATTTCTTGGCTATACTAACATATAGCAATAGTTTTACATGATGATCATATATATTTATTTTGTATTGGTTTAATTGTATTAGGTTTTTATCAATGTACACCACCCAGAGTCATTTGTTGAGAAGGGCGACTATGGAAATCAAATAAATAAATAAATAATTCTTGTGGGAAATGTGAACTTGGTCATGATGTGGATTTCACTGGTAAGCAGTGGAGCCATATCTGGAATGCATTATTTCTTCCACTCCAAAAATAAAATAGAGAATTCAATACCTGTTTTATAGTATTATATTAGTTTGGTAGTAACTTTTGGAGAAGCTTTGAGGACCACATTCCTCAAGGATTTCAGGGGAAGCCTGAAGGAGCTTTGAGGAGCTTTGGAGAAGCTTTGAGGACCACATTCCTCAAGGTTTTCAGGGGAAGCCTAAAAAAAAAGTATGATCGAGATTGGGGATCTAATGACCCCATCAGGTTTCAATTTGTAGTCCAAACTTTCAGTTCTGGTGACTTTTGAAGCTTGCAGATGTGTAACCACAGGGATCTTTGCTTACTTTATAGAATGTTGTTGTTTATCCATTCAGTCGCTTCCGACTCTTCGTGACTTCATGGACCAGCCCACGCCAGAGCTTCCTGTAGGCAGACGTCATCCACAGCTCCCCCATGGCCAAGTCCATCACCACCAGAATATCATCCATCCATCTTGCCCTTGGTCGCCCCTCTTCCCTTTGCCTTCTACTTTCCCTAGCATCAGTGTCTTCTCCAGGGTATTCTGTCTTCTCAATATGTGGCCAAAGTACTTCAGTTTTGCCTTTAATATCATTTGCTCAAGTGAGCAGATTGGATTTATTTCCTGGAGTATGGACTGGTTTGAACTTCTTACAGTCTAAGGCACTCTCAGAATTTTCCTCCAACACCACAGTTCAACATTTATTTAGTTGTACATCTGGCAATTCTCGCTCCATGAATTGCTGGAGTCTACATTGAAAGATCTTGAGGATTACCTTACTGGCATGTGGAATAAGTGCCACTGTTCGATAGTTTGAACATTCTTTAGTGTTTCCCTTTTTTTGTATGGGGATATAAGTTGATTTTTTCCACTCTGATGGCAAATTTTCATGGCAAGAATACTGGGGTGTTTTGTCGTTACCTTCCCCAGGGATCGTATTTAGTCTGACCTCTCTGCCATGACCTTCCAGTCTTGGGTGTCCCTTCATGGTTTAGCTCATGGCGTCATTGAGGTGCTCAAACTCCAGCACCACGACAAGATAACAATCTCCTTTGCTGGAAATGTTACAGAATAGTGCAGTGCAAATCCTTCAAATGACATGTTTCCGAAAAATATACAATGCTTCTCCTTTTGAATTATTTAAATGCCACATATTTTCCAGGCTCACACAGCTGATTCAAAAACTGCTCTGGCTTTCACTGCATGTGTGTACAAGACTGGGAAAAGACATAGTTACTGCCTTTCGAAACGATGATTCCATGTTGTTCTTTGCCTTTCTGCCAATCCTCTTGGAAAGGATTTGCACAGGATCTGAACCTGATTTTCTGAGGATTTCTCCTGGATCAGAATGACCCATCTGCCCAGTGTTGTTCTCTGGCAGGCCAACATGAAGCCCATGGTAGGATTCAGAGGCAATGCCCAGCTTCTCTTTTAGCTTTCAGTTCAAATTCAGCTTCATGTCCCATAGCACCTCCTAGCTATTGCCCAATGATCGGTTGTCCCTATGAATTAACTATTGTCTCCAAGATGAAAATCATCGCCTACAAAAACATAATCCCAATAATTGATTTTAATTGTCTTCCATCATGTTAAGGCCACAGATATTGTTAGATGAAGGCTAAAGAACAATGGCTTGTGTTTTTCAGATGCATCCAGTTGCAGCAAATGTCCGGATAACCAGCATTCCAAAAAGAAGCGAGATCAATGTGTCCCAAAGATTATAAGCTTCCTATCCTTTGAAGAAATGTTGGGTCTCCTCTTGGCTCTCTTTGCCCTTGCTTCTTCCCTAACCACCGGCTTTGTTCTGGGAATCTTCATTAAATACCGAGAAACCCCCATAGTCAAAGCCAACAACCGGGACCTCACCTACATTCTCCTGGTTTCCCTCCTCCTTTCCTTCTAGACTTCCCTTCTATTCATTGGTCGCCCCAAGAAACTGACCTGCTTTCTTCGACAAACCACCTTCAGTGTTGTATTCTCAGTTGCTGTGTCTTAATTGCTGGCCAAGACTGTCATGGTGGTGGTGGCCTTTCTGGCCACAAAACCAGGCAGCAGGATGAGGAAATGGCTGGGGAAGACTCTGGCCAACTCCATTGTCTTGTCCTGCTCTGGGGTACAGGTGGGCATCTGCATGATATGGCTGGGAATCTCTCCCCCATTCCCAGATTCTGACCTGCATTCCCAATCAGGACACATCGTGCTGCAGTGCAATGAAGTCTCAGTCACTATGTTCTACTCTGCACTGGGCTACATGGGATTTCTGGCTGCCATCTGCTTCTTGGTGGCTTTCCTGGCCCGAAAGCTGCCAGGGACCTTCAGTGAAGCCAAGTGGATCACCTTCAGCATGTTGGTTTTCTGCAGCGTTTGGGTCTCCTTTGTCCCCACCTACCTGAGCACCAAAGGGAAATACATGGTGGCTGTGCAGATCTTCTCCATCCTGGCCTCCAGCCTGGGTTTACTGGGATGCATCTTTGTCCCTAAATGCTACATCATTATTCTGAGACCTGACATGAACACCAAGGAGCATTTAATGATATAAAACAATAAGGAAACCTGATTTTGGTTCCTAATTTTCAATAGTTTATTGGTAATTTGAAATAACATAGCTGAGAATTACAGTCCTTTTTATGTGTTCTAAGAAATCTCTCTTCCTTTCATGTGAATTTTGAATTATAATCAGTTATTGAAAAAGAAATAGCATTAGATCATCTTGTTTAAAACAGTTACATTTTTTACTCTCTCTCAATCTGAGATCAGGTAGGATTAGGATGGTAATGTAACTGCCCTCTCTTGGTGCCTGGGGGCTTTGGGGGTCTGGATTGGGAACAACAGGCTTCAGCTGAACCCTGGTAAGACAGAGTGGCTGTGGGTTAATGGCTCCTCTGTATCCGGGTGATGGTCGTCTTTAGTTCTGGATGTGGTGGCACAGCCGCAGAAAGACCCAGTGTGAAATCTGGGGGTCCTTTTGGACTCACGTCTCCTGCTCGAAGAGCAGGTGGCAGTTGTGGCCAGGAGGGCCTTTGTGCAACTTTGTGTTGTATGCCAGTTATGCCCTTTCCTTTATCAGGAAGCCCTCCGAACAGTCAATCATGCCCTGGTCATCTCCCGTATAGACTATTGCAATGTGCTCTACATGGGGCTACCCTTGAAGAGTATCCGGAAGCTACAACTGGTCCATAATGCGGCCACGAGTGCAATTCTTGGTGCCCCAAGATCAGCACCTGTAACACCTTTGTTGAGCGAGCTGCATTGGGTACTGGTTTGCTTCCGGGTCCAATTCTAGTTGTTAGTGATCACCTTTAAAGCCCTACATGGCATGGGTCCAGGTTACCTGAGGGACCGTCTCATCCCCATTACATCAACCCGTCCCACCCAATCATGCAGAGAGGGCATGTTACGGACCCTGTTGGTAAAAGAATTCCATTTGGCGGGGTCCAGGAGGCGGGCCTTCTTCGCAGTGGCTCCCACCCTTTGGAACATCCTGCCCCCAGAGGTGAGGTAAGCCCCATCGCTCCTGGCCTCCAGAAGACCCTGAAGACCTGGCTCTTCCACCGTGCTTGGGTTGGGGAGGGGAGTAGTTATTCCTTGGGACGGATGGTGCCTTAGAGTGTTCCTCACATCTATACAATCCTTTCTTGCCCTCTTGAATTTTATCTTATATTTATATGTTTTATTTCTATGTATATTTTATATTATTGTTTTTAACTGCTTTTAACTTGTTAGCGGTATTGTAAACTGTTGGTGTGTGGGATTTCTTTCATGTGCAGAGTATCAGAAAGCATTGGCATTAGAGACCAACAATGAAGCCAGACATTGCAGTAAATCAGTTGCAGTTGTATTTCAAACAGATAATATTTACAGTTCTCTTCCAGATCCCTGGAAGTGTTACAAATCATTCACCACACACCAGAAAGGAGAGAAGAAGTAGTAGTAGGAAGCAGGCAGGCAGAAGTCAGGTTCTTTTATACTTTACAACATGAATATGGGGAAAGGTTTTCGCTGAGATCAATGAAATACTATTAATTTGCAAATAAGTCCATAAATAGCATTATTGTTAAATTTTGGAAATATGAAATTAGAGTGGCAAAAGAAAGAGATGATAATAATTCTTGTCACTGCCCTAAGATTAATAATATTTAAAAAATGGAAAATGGATTATGAGTATGAGCTTGAAGATTGGTTTAAAGAGGTATGGAATATTGCTATTAATGACAAATTGACTTGTGAACTAAAATATAGAAAGGGTTTGGTGAAAAGGAACAATTTTGATGTTATATGGGGTGAATTTCTGGAATATGACTTTGTTAAAGGGAAAGGAGTAAAACCAGATCAATATATATTATCTTTCTGGAGAAGAGGGCTTATTAAGAATCAGCAATAATAAAAATGTATGATAATAAAAAGTAAAGAGTTAAGGAGAGTTACAAGTCCCACGGGTGACAGGTGCACGTAGAGGTTAAGTTTATAAAGTTATATGTGTTATGTTTTGGTTGATTGATTGATTTTTTTTGTTATTGATTGTGTGTTTTGTTATTGTATTTTAAAAATAAAAATTATTAATAAAAAAAACCTGTATCACCTGATGCCTGACCCCTTTTCCTTTCAACCTTTTAACCTGAGAGCACCTGATGCCTGACCTTTTGACTGTGCAGGTGCAGTGGACGACAGGAAGGCCTGGCGTGCTATGGTCCATGAGGTCACGAAGAGTCGGACATGACTAAATGATAAAACAACAACAAAACAAAAATTACTTTTGACTTACTCCTTGGAGAATAATAAACCAGCATAAACTGACCAGAGTCCCTCTTTTGGGGGGAGATGGGCAGTAGCAAAATTTGAAATAAATAAAAATAATAATAATAATTCACATTAATCAGTTTACTGAAGCTAGATCAAATAAATCATTACCACAACAGATAAAATGTCACCATCATCTTTTGACATTAAGTCCTGAGCTTATTTATTATTCCTTGGTGGCAACTTGCCCTTTTTTCATCCTTTTTAAATAGATGGTACATAATCAATCAAAGGAGAAAAGCGAAGCTTCCAGGGCACAGAAAGGTTTTTCTTGATTCAGGCAGCTTCCAAAGCCCAAAGGGAGATTCGGGACAGAGCTGAGGGAGGGACAGAAAGCATCCTGCTGTGGAAGAAGTCAAGGGAGAATGAGCACCTCCCACGCTGAAGGTTAAGCACCATCTTTCCTTCCGCCTCTTTGTGCAAACCTGAGAGCAGCAGCAGATTCCCAGACATTGATGCTGTGGCCTTAGAAGGTCAACTGGTGCTGACTGCACAGGTCACCTTCTGCCACATGATGCTGACTCTCAAAATAAAACAAAAAATATATACCCTACTATATCTTCAAAATCATCACAACAATCTCCATGGAATATCTTGATAGGATGTATGCTGGCTTATAGGGAAAGAGGCAGAGTAAACAGACAGAGACAGAATGCAGCATTTCTGGCTAAAATAACTTATGATAAAAGCAGAGTTGTATATACAGTTACACGTTGCAAAAAGGTACAGACAAAGCAGAGAAAATCTTCTGCAGTCTATTGCTTCCACTGACAGACATGACAGACATGAAGGAGCACCATGGCATCACTCACATAGCCAGGCATAGCTCACACTTCCCAGTCCACAGGAACAGAACACGTGAAGAAGTACATAGCTAAAAGACACAAGAAGTCAAGAAGCATAGAACACCATTTTGCATGGTTAGATATTCAGTTCTTCCAGCTTTCTGATTGGCTGGAAGTTAGGTGTGACACACACCATGCTTAAAGCATAGGCCTAAAGCACATAGCATGACCTGCTATTGGGTGGCAGTGCTGCATCTAAGCAAGCATGTGCTAAGCAAGCATTGATCCCCCCCTCCCTTGCTCTACACAGAGCAAGGCTTCCCACAGAAGGAATCAGGAGGACAAAACAATACACACGTGACAGTTGTTATCTGGCCACCTGCACTTCACGTCACCATGAGAAAACTGTGCTTTCAGAAGGCTGTGCTTTGTATAGAAAAACAATTTGCTAATTTCATACGAGAAATCTGACACCCCTCCCAAATTGTTTTTGGCACACACTGTAGCAAAGGGATTTTCAAAGCTGTAAAATACATTTTTACAAAAACAGAAAAAACATGGTTAGTACATGTATTATTCAAACTGTTCAAGTTTCAGTTTTTTACAACCAATAGTTATAGAACGCTATAAGCACGTATAATTTCATACGAGAAATCTGACATATCTGTCAAATCTTATCGTTGAAAACATTATTATCTCTTCTCCATTTTGTAAACCATATGATTTTTTAGCAGGGCCTCTGAAAGGTCTCCCTACACAGATGTTGCTATTCTGGGGTATCTGACCTGCATTTAGGAAGATGGCCTCATCCACACCAAGATGGAGTTCCCCCGACTAGTTAATAAGGATTCAGTTGATTTAGTGGGCAGTATTCTTCATGGATCACTGCCTTGTCGTGGCGAAGGGGCTTGCGTAACTCAATGAAGTCAGGTCAAGAAGAACAGGTCATGACAGAGAGTTCTGACAAAACTTGGTCCAGAACTGGAGGAGGGAATGGCAAACCACTCCAGTATCCTTGCCAAGAAAACCGATGGACAGTATCAAAAGGCTAAAAGATATGACGCCGAAAGATGAGCCCCTCAGGTCGGAAGGTGTCCAAAATGCTACTGGGGAAGAGCGGAGGGCAATTCCGAGTAGCTCCAGAAAGAGTGAAGCGGCTAGGCCAAAGCCGAAAGGACGCTCAGTTGTGGATGTGTCTGGAAGTGGAAGGAAAGTCCGATGCTGTAAAGAACAATATACCTGGAATGTAAGGTCTATGAATCAAGGTAAGCTGGATGTTGTCAAACATGAGATGACAAGATTGAACATGGACATCTTGGGAATCAGCGAACTAAAATGGACAGGAATGGGCGAATTTAATTCAGGAGACAATTATATATACTACTGTGGGCAAGAATCCCTTAGAAGAAATGGAGTAGCTCTCATAGTCAATAAACGAGTGGGAAAGGCAGTACTGGGGTACAACCTCAAAAACGACAGAATGCTTTCAGTTCGAATCCAAGGCAAACCATTCAACATCACAGTGATCCAAGTCTATGCCCCAACCACTAATGCCGAAGAAGCTGAAGTTGACCGGTTCTGTGAAGACCTACAACACCTTCTAGAACTAACACCAAAAAAAGATGTCCTTTTCATCATAGGGGACTGGAATGCTAAAGTAGGAAGTCAAAAAATAACTCAAATAAGAGGCAAGTTCGGCCTCGGAGTACAAAATGAAGCAGGGCAAAGGCTAATAGAGTTTTGTCAAGAGAACACGCTGGTCATAGCAAACACTCTTTTCCAACAACACAAGAGACGACTCTACACATGGACATCACCAGATGGTCAATACCGAAATCAGATTGATTATATACTTTGCAGACAAAGATGGAGAAGCTCTATACCATCAGCAAAAACAAGACCTGGAGCTGACTGTGGCTCAGATCATGAGCTTCTTATCGCAAAATTTAGGCTTAAATTGAAGAACGTAGAGAAAACCACTAGACCACACAGGTATGACCTAAATCATATCCCTTATGAATATGCAGTGGAGGTGAGGAATACATTTAAAGAATTAGACCTGGTAGACAGAGTGCCTGAAGAACTATGGATGGAGGTTCGTAACATTGTACAGGAGGCAGCAACTAAAACCATCCCAAAGAAAAAGAAATGTAATGAACATGAATTTGAGTAAACTCCGAGAGACACTGGAGGACAGGAAGGCCTGGCGTGCTATGGTCCATGAGGTCATGAAGAGTCGGACACGACTAAATTACTGAACAACAACAAATTATAACCTTGAATGTTTATCATATTAAAACCTTCAGCATCTCAAGATTTAGTTTCTTAAGTAAAGGGCAGTCAAACTTTCCTGAATTCTTCCCCTCTAGACTCCTGAGCTAAAACAGTGTCTATGAGTCACAGAAAAATATTTTCTCCAGCTGCACACCTATGTTGCCACAAAGATTCCCAATTCTCCTTCTAATTATCAAAACCATGGTGATGGTAACAAAGCTTAAGGGATTTCATCACCATCATCACAGGTCACTTTTGAAACCACTCTGACAAATACTTCCTCACTCCTCAAATCTAAAACCTGAATGTCTGATCAATAATTACCTTCTGCTCTGCTGAGGGCAGAAGGTGCTATTGGTTTCCAGATTTGGTGCCAAGCTGGACCATCTTCAATAAAGAGCACTTCTTTAGTGCAGTCGTATTGTTGGTTCGTAGTTCTTCCTCATCATTCGCCAGCTCTGGGACCAAGGAAGAGCTGTCTGTGCCTCAGAGAGACAATTATTGCAAACAGCACCATCATGGTATCTCAAGTTTTGCTATCCCTGCTTCTGCTGGTGACCCATTTTCCCTGTGAGACTCTGATGAAGAAATGTCCACTGAATGTGATAATTGAGGGAGCATATATGGACAATTTCTACAAGCCAGGAAACTACCTGATCGGTGGAATCATATCTACATCTAATGCTTACTTCCAACCATATGAGTTCTTCAAGCCTCCAAGACATGCAACTATAAGGTAATTATTTGCATACTTGTGCCTCTAGTGATTGATTTTTCCCTCTCCAATGTCTTTTTAATAGGTAATGGTTCCCATTTCCCAATTCCTGGCTTTTTTCAAGAAGCCTACTCTTTTTCCTTCAGATTTTCTTGAATTAAATGGTATTTTGGATTTTTTAAAATCTGGTGTGTCTTTTGAGTTCTTCATTGAAGACTAGCATCAACACCAGATGCTCCCCAACTTTTAAAAGGAACACTTTAATTTACAGTCAAGGAGAAAGGTCTCTGTGTATATGCCTTTTAATAAAGCTGTCTTTTAAATAAAGCTGCAGGCAATACCACCTGTCTTTATGAAATGAAGAGGAAAACCTACTGATATCTTTTCCATTGTAGTGGCAACAGTCTGAGTTTCAGCCATATCTTACCTTACTTGTTTGCCATTCATGAGATCAACCAGAGTCTGAGGTTGCTCCACAATATCTCCCTTGGCTACAGCATCTATGAGAACTTTTTCAACCCCCTAATGACATATGAGGCCATGATGGACTTTCTGTCAATGGGGCAGGAGAACACCCCAAACTACAGTTGTGGAAGAAGAAAAAATATCCTGGCCCTTCTTGAAGGGACTGATTCCGATATTTTTCATCACATTTCAACCATGCTGAGCATCTACAAAATCCCACAGGTATGAATATAAATAGAAGCAAACTCTATTTTGGAAATTCTGCAGATGAGTCCACAAGGTGACACTCTTGGATAGCGTTAAGCAAAGTTGGAGTCAGATGGTAAATCGTAAAAGACCTGAAATAGTTTTATATCCCTTCCATTGATTTGGTCTTTCTGACATTGGTACACAACACGGATTAGGAAACAATACACTGTCTTCATGACCTTCTACTATTCTGCTATGAATTGGGCTCACAACATAGAGCTGTTCCTCACAGAAACAACTAGAGCTAGTAGACTAATTGGTCTATGTGTTCAGTATGTTCAGAAAAGAGGAAGAAAGGGATGGAGAAAGTTTAAGGCCCACAAATGCTTGTCATAAGGTAGTGGTCTGTGGTCTGTTGCAGAATGGTTCAATATTATTCTGTTCACACTCTTAGATGACAGTGAGAATTGGGCATATCAGGAGAAACAAAAAAATTCAGTGGAATGCGTTCAGAATGGGGTATCTAAGAAATAGGTATGCTAGGAGTGGATCCAGAATGGATGGGTGCAAAATGAGTTTGGACTGAATTCTAAACTGAATGATACAAAATAAGTGGGTTTGACACATAGAATGAATGAGGACTTTAATGTCCTTTAAAGCACAAAGGAGGTCACCATTAACTTGCTCTATCCCCAAAGCTGACCTCCACTCTGCTTGGACATGAGGCTGTTGCTCTCCCAACAGTTTAGTGAGAAGAAGGTTGAGGTGGAGAGATTGGTAGATTTCCCTGCCAGTAAAGAAAATCTCCAATCTGTCTCCCTAGGATGGGATGTGGCTGGAATTGGAGGAGAAGATAAGTTTGGACATACAGTACTGTATGTCTAGACCACTGGGTTTAGATATATTTCAGAAAGTAATTGGATTTGGAGAATTCCAAAGAAATTAGGAAACAGTGTTGTTGTTGTTGTTGTTCAGTCGTTTAGTCGTGTCTGACTCTTCGTGACCTCATGGACCATAGCACGCCAGGCCTTCCTGTCCTCCACTGTCACCCGGAGTTTACTCAAATTCATGTTCATTACATCGGTGATGCTATCTAACCATCTCATCCTCTGCCGTCCCCTTCTCCTTTTGCCTTCAGTCTTTCCCAGCATCAGGGTCTTTTTATTTTATTTCTCCAACTTATATCACCGCCCATCTCCCCCCATAGAGGGGACTCTAGGCGGTTTTCCAGTGAGTCCTCTCTTCGCATTAGGTGGCCAAAGTATTTGAGCTTCAGCTTCAGTATCTGATCTTCCAATGAGCAGTCAGGGTTGATTTCCTTTAGGATTGACTGATTTGACCTCCTTGCAGTCAAAGGGACTGTTAAGAGTCTTAAGAAGACTTAAGAGTCTTCTCCAGCACCACAGTTCGAAAGCATCAATTCTTCGGTGCTCAGCCTTCCTTATGGTCCAACTCTCACAGCCATACATTACTATTGGGAAAACCATAGCTTTAACTATACGGACCTTTGTCGGCAAGGTGATGTCTCTGCTTTTTAATATGCTGTCTAGGTTTGCCATAGCTTTCCTCCCAAGGAGCAAGCGTCTTTTAATTTCATGGCTGCAGTCACTGTCTGCGGTGATCTTGGAGCCCAAGAAAATAAAATCTGTCACTTCTCGTGATGTATTCTGCATATAAGTTAAATAAGCACGGTGATAATATAAAGCCTTGTCGTACTCCTTTCCCAATTTTGAACCAGTCCGTTGTTCCATGTCCGGTTCTAACTGTTGCTTCTTGCTCACCCCCTATTTCCCAAGAAATCCTTATCCAACACCTGGAAAATTTGCAGCACCTGATCTATTGTGTGTTGGGAAATACAGGTGATCCGCACAGTAAGTAGGGGCTTCTACAGGCACCAAAAGCTCTCCACTGAGCTCCATGTGCATCAGCCCATACTAACCTGTGTAGGTAGGGGGTGTTGGTCAAGGGATCACCATGGACATCAGCCACAAGGATAACAGGGGTTTCCTAGCAAGGGACAACATTAACAGAGACAACAGAGGTAGGAGAGAGATCAGCAATGGAGATGGAAACTTTCACGGAGCTATTGATTTCTGGAAACATAAGCTCTTAGATTTAAGCATCTGAATATTATCACTAAAAGTGAGAAACAACAGCAATCTTTTGTCTTTTTTGTTAGATCAACTATGGTGTTATCAGCCACATTCCTGCACATAAACAGCATTTTCCTTTTTTCTACCGGCTGAGTCCAAAACAAGAAGCTCCTTACTTGGCGATTGTCAAGCTGCTCCTCCATTTCCGATGGACGTGGATCGGCCTCTTTGCTTCAGACAATGAAAATGGGGATAGGTTCAGAAGAACCTTTGTGCCAGTAGCCACAAGGAAAGGAGTCTGCATTGCCTTCTCAGATAGCATCTTTACACAAAATATGGGGAAATATATTCCATTCACAGAAGAAATGAAAAAAAAGTGTCTCCTTCTCTATTTCAGCAACCGTCAAGTTAAAGTAATTGTTTGTCAATTAGACATTCAGGCCACAATTATTCTAGTAGCACTAATAAAACTCTTTGAAAGTAATAAGTTATTTGAGGGTAAAGTGTGGCTAACAGCAGCTTTGCCAGACTTAAGTGTGAGAGTGTTTTACAAAGTGCTTGATCTCCAGCGTCAACATCTTTTGTTATCCTTCTCAACTCAGGCAAGAAAAAGGAGGCAATATTATGATCTTGATTCATATTACTCTGCTGTCCAGCAATATGGGAAGGCAGCATTCCAGTGCTCCTCTTCAAGTCCTGTGTTGTCCAAGAAAGCTTGGAAAATATGCCTAGAAAAAGAGAACTGGGAATTCCCACCCCAGGATGTGGTTGCAAGAATCCTCTCTGAGGATGCCTCTAGTATTTCCACAGCAATTCAGGCCGTGTCCTGTGCCCTCAATGCTGCCTCTTCTGCCCGACTGAGTAGGAGGAGGATGCGGGTTGGAGACCATCGGACACCACAGATGCTACAGCCATGGCAGGTGAGACTTCTCCTTTGAGTTTCCATTGATGCACCCCTTCAATTCCTCAGTGTTAAATTCTGCATAGGCACGGCTGAGGGTGTGTGTTTATAAAATGTTGGTGTGTGAGGTTTCTTGCTTATGCAGAGTATCAGAAAGTGTTTGTCATTAGAGATGAATAATGATGCCAGGCATTGCAGCAAATCAGTTGTACTTGTATACATACAAACTCAGATATTTACAGTTCTCTTCCAGATCCCTGGAAGTGTTACAAATCTTTCGCCACACACCAGAAAGAGAAGAAGGCAGAGGGAGGCAGATGGAGGCAGGGAAAGGCAGCAGCAGATAATAATTGACAGCTTCTGTAATAATAATTATCTGTAATCATAGACCTTCTCCAACACAGATATAAAAGTACATAAAAGTTAATCTTTTGCTATTAATTAAACATTTAGTAATATTATTTCTCTAAAATCAAACCATTTAATCACCCAAACCCAAAATCAACACTTCATGTGTTTGCTTTTCATGCAAATAGTCCAAAAGCGGCTTCTAAATAGAAACAAATCCAGTTACATTATACTATTCTCACATTTTCTCTTAATTTCCATTTGGGTAGAAACCCACATGGTTTTTGGTGAATAAAGTCCTATAAAATTTTCTTCATTCTTTCAGCCAATATTGAAACAAATATTTTATAATCATTGTCCAATAATGACATTGGTCTATAATTCTTAGTTAGAGTAATATCTTGGCCTTCTTTTGTTAAAAGTACAATATTGGCTTCTTTCCAAGAATCAGGCATTGCAGAGCCCTGCAAAATAGAATTCATCAATCTTTAAAAAGGCTGAAGAAGCTGGTCCTCGAAACACCTATAATACAACGCTGAAAAACCATCTGGACCTGGTGCTTTCCCCAGTTTGGCTCTTTTTATAGCTTCCACTATTTCACAAGTAGTTATAGGATTGTTCATTTATAATTTCTGTGATTGTGAGACTTTGTGTAATTTTTGTTTCTCCAACTACTCATCTATCTTTTCCAGAGAAACTTCTTGTCTTTTATTCAAAGTTGAAAAAAAAAGTTGTGGAATGATTTCTTAATTCCTTCATTATCCATTAATTCAATATTTCCTTCTTGAATTTTAGTATGATTTTCTTTTCTCTTTCCTTGGTTAATTTATAGGCCAACCATCTTCCATGTTTATTGGCAAACTCAAAAATTCTCTGTTTAACATAATTCAAATTTGTCTCAATATCCCTCACAGTCAACATAGATAATTGTTGGTGTAATTTATTTATTTATTTTATTTATTATTGTATTTATATCCCGCCTATCCCCTCCCTAACGGAGGACTCTAGGCAGCTTACGTATATAGTAATTGCATTTCATTATACAATATACATTTTTAAACCGCGTGCTTTAAGGGAGGGGGTAAGGGAACTGTCTCTTCCGTGGCTACTGGACTACATGTCCCACAATGCCTTGCGTCAGAGCCGGCTGCTGATGTCCTGGATGTTGCTAATTCAGGTTCCGTCGTTGCCGTCGCCATTCAAAAGATCTTTTTCCGTTTTTGGTGGCCGACTACTGACAGGACGCCAGCAAATTTTCCCACTTAAGGTGGTACCCATTTATCTACTTGCTAAGCTTTCGAACTGTTGGATTGACAGGAGCTGGGACTAGCAACGAGAGCTCACCTCGTTGCCCGGGGATTCGAACTGCCGACCTTCTGATCGGCAGTCTACAGCTCAGCGGTTTAACCCGCTGAGCCACTGAGTCCCTTTTAATAATTTAATAATTTAAGTTGATGTAAAATACCAATATCCACTGGGTTTTTCTGTAACTCAATTTCTTTCATTTTAATTTGATCCAGGATAGTTTTGCATTTTTTGTTGAGATTTCTTTTTGATATTACAATTATGGTAAATAAAGTGACCTCTCATGACTGCCTTACTGGTGTCCCAAACAATTTTTAGGTCAGTCCCTTTGTCCAAGTTGATGTCAAAAATATCTTTTAAACTCCTCTTGCAATCAACCAAAATATTTTCTCTTTGTAAAATAGTTTCATTCAATCTCCATCTAAAAGCCATAGATGATCTCTATGTTCAAACTTACTGAATAATGATCAGAGAAAGTCTTTGGTAAAATATCAACTTGACAAATTTTATTGGATAAATTCTTTGAAATCCATGACATGTCAATTCTTGAAAAGGATTTATGTCTTTCTGAGTAAAAGGTATATCCCCTTGCCAATCCATATTTGTGTCACCAGGAATCTACTAATGCTAAATTTTCTATCATGTCAAAAAGCACTGTGGCAGTCTTCCTTGTTTAAGCTGAATTTCCTTTTCAGATGTCCTGTCCAATCGTGGGGAAGTTACACCATTACAATCTCCTAGTAGGCACCAGCTTTGATATCAAAAAGATTACAATTCATTCAGATGGTGTCTAAAAAAATTACTTTTATACTCATTTGGTACATATATCCCCACAACTATAGATTTAAGTCCATTAAGCTCGACTTCCACTGCTACATATCTGCCATGTTCGTCAGAAAGCAAGAAACGTAGTTTTAATTGTGGCTTAACATATATTACAAGTCCATTTAACTTCTTCAAACCTGCAGAAATAAATTCCCCTCCCAATTTTTTATTCATCAAATATTTAATATAATTTTTCCTTATATGTGTCTCCTGTAACCATATCACATCATGGTTTTTTGTTGTTTATTCATTCAGTCGTTTCCGACTCTTCGTGACTTCATGGACCAGTCCACGCCAGAGCTTTCTGTCGGCCATAACCATCCCCAGCTCCCCAATGGTTGAGTCCATCACCTCCAGAATACCATCCATCCATCTTGCCCTTGGTCGGCCCCTCTTCCTTTTGCCTTCCACGTTCCCTAGCATCAGCTTCTTCTCCAGGGTATCCTGTCTTCTCATTATGTGGCCAAAGTACTTCAGTTTTGCCTTTAATATCATTCCCTCAAGTGAGCAGTCTGGCTTGATTTCCTGGAGTATGGACTGGTTTGATCTTCTTGCAGTCAAAGGCACTCTCAGAATTTTCCTCCAACACCACAGTTCAAAAGCATCTATCTTCCTTCACTCAGCCTTCCTTATGGTCCAGCTCTCGCAGCCATAGGTTACTACAGGGAATACCATTGCTTTAACTATGCGGACCTTTGTTGTCAGTGTGATGTCTCTGCTCTTAACTATTTTATCAAGATTTGCCATTGCTCTCCTCCCAAGAAGTAGACGTCTTCTGATTTCCTGGCTGCAGTCAGCGTCTGCAGTAATCTTTGCGCCTAGAAATACAAAGTCTGTCACTGACTCCACTTTTTCTCCCTCAATTTGCCAGACATCAATCAAGCTCATTGCCATAATCTTGGTTTTTTTGAGGTTTAACTGCAACCAAGCTTCTGCACTTTCTTCTTTCACCTTCGTCATAAAGCTCCTCAACTCCTCCTCGCTTTCAGCCATCAAAGTGGTATCATCTGCATATCTGAGACTGTTAATGTTTCTTCCAGCGATTTTAATTTCTTCAAATAATGAAAAAAAATTCTTTTGTGCAGAGCATTTACCCCATTCACATTCCAAGTAAATTAAGTGCAAGCCATAATTAAGCAGACATCAGATCAAAGTCCTTGGATGTAGCACCCATGTCTACACCTTGTACAGCAGATTCTTGGTGTCTAGTTACAGGTGCAGATTTCTCATCTAGTTTCCAGATAGGGAATTAGAGATGATGGTTGTTGTGGGTTTTCCGGGCTGTGTGGCCGTGTTCTGGCAGTTCTGGTTCCTAACGTTTCGCCAGTAGCTGTGGCTGGCATCTTCAGACGACAGGAGCACAGCTGGAAGATTCTCTCTGTGCCCAAGTGGAGGGTGTGTGTTACTGCTGGTGTTTATAGCTGCTGAGAGGGTGTGTGCCTTCTGTGGGTCATTTACAAGAGATTAGAAGAGGGTTTATGGTGGTGATTAGGGGGTGTCGTGCTGTTGTGTGTGGGATTAGCACATCTATTGTGTGAGTTGTTTGTATCTTTCTGTGGTTGAGTAGAGTTTGTTGACATTTTGCAAGCTGTGTTTTTCAGGAAACCACAGTTTCCTAAAAAACACTAGTTCCTAACTGAAAGTTAGGAACCAGAACTGCCAGAACACGGTCACAGAGCCAGGGAAACCAAGAACAACCATCGGATTCCGGCTGTGAAAGCCTTTGACTATACAATTAGTGATGACTTTGTGTTCTGAATTAAAAGCAGTTCTTTCTGCTTCAAAACTATGTTTCTTCATAGCACCTAGTAGCAGGAACTCGGACACCATCCACATGTCCCCTGAACTTCAGCATTAAGATCCTTGCTGCTTTCTTAAGCACACCACCAAGAGACATTCGTCTTTGTGGGTGTCTGAAAGACAACTCAATCAATAAATCAGGGCCATACACCTGTGATGCAACCTTTCTGCAGTTCCTTGGGCAACGCTGATCCTGTGGAACTTCATATTGATCTGGTCTGATGGAAAAGACCTATTTTCCATCTTCTCCAATCACAAGCCTTCCTCTCTGCCTGGGTTGTTATACTTAGATGGTGGCTGTGGTGATGAGACAGTAGACTGGGATCTGCCCAGCTCCCTTTGGCTGCTTTTGGCTGCCATGGGCATACCCCTCTGTGCTGGATGCTGGGACTGCCTTTTGTGGCCATTTTGGTCTTGGAAGCAAGAGCGATCAGGCAGCAGAAACCTCTCAGCATAATTCCTTATCAGTCCTTCATAAAACACTGATCAGCCATCATCCTAGTCGCTCTCCTACATGGAGGTAACAGTCTCAAGGTAGAATCCTAGACATCTGTTTGGTTTTTTTTTAAAAAAAAGTAAGCTATTTCACATGCAGTTCTTACAGTGCAGGGCACAGGCTGAAGTGGAGAGTCCGCACACCAGCACCCCCTGGTTAGTTTTTTCTTCAACAACATAAGACAGTGAAGGGTGTATGTAAGCAAGAGGGGGCATGTCCAAGAGAGAGACAACAAGTGGAAAAGCCAAGCAAGCTGGAGTAATTGTCAGGGAGATAACTGGTGAAGAAGGAGGGGGCTCCCTCCAGGGGGAGAAATGCATGCGCAGTACTGAATCACTTTGCTTTCCTCCCAAAAGGCTAAAGAAGGCCCCACCCTGATTTCTTGGGCCCTTTCTCTGAGCATTACTATTAGTTTACATTACTAGTTTAGCTGGATTCTGTCTAGTAGAGTAGGACAATAAAGCACTAGAGCCTCAACACCAAGTCTCAGCATGTTTTCCTTCACTCGAAGTCAGGACAGAAATAGAGAGAGAAATATGGCATGAGAAGGACTGAGCAAGGGAGAAAGATTGAGGGAGCAAGACAGAATGATGGAGGAGGAGGAGGAGGAGGAGGAGGAGGAGGAGGAGGAGGAGGAGGAGGAGGAGGAGGAGGACAGGAGAATACCACAGAGAGAAGCAAGCAGAGCGACAGAGTGAGACAGGGAAACAGACCAGCGGCGCAAAAGGAAGGGAGAATGAAGTTTAAGATAGGTCCCTCTGCGGAAAACTTTTGTTGCCAGAGGGATCATCATAATATTTCATGTTATATGTATGTTCATAGATATATGATTTAGTAGAAAAGTAATTAAAGCATTAAACATGAACAGGATCTCATCGAATCCCAAACACAGATGTAATGAGATTCATTTATCTTTTGAGATTTCCCTCTTTATGTAGTTTTAGCTGTTCGTTAGGATTGGTTTTCTGACTTTTGTCTTTGTGGAAAAAGATAGTGAGTAGAATTAGCTGTTTCAGGAACCTCACAAAGAAACATCTGGACAAGATCCAGCTTCCCTTGGGAGGAAGGGAAGGAGAGAGACTTCCTCTAAGATCCTAAAGCTCTTTACAGGCAGAGACACTGACTTGAAAAGGTCCAGTTATTCATACCAGCCTAATATCTATTTTTTTTAATACGTTCAACGAAGGATTAGGGCTGAAATGGAACTGTATAAGATATGGAGGTCGTTTTCCATATCTTTTTAGCTTCATCTTTTCCTGAGAAATTTCCAGCTTTACAATCTTTCGGTGGATGGTGTTTATTTGGATGAGAACGGAGATCCCGTTGCTGATTATGATATCATGCACTGGGCAGTCTTTCCAAACAAGTCTTCTGCTGGGGTAAAAGTTGGGAGAGTAGAAAGAGAGGCCTCTTCAGAAGTCAATTTCTCTATCAATCAAAGTGCCATCATGTGGCCAACATCATTCAGTCAGGTAGGTGATTCTTCTACTTTGGGGTTACCATTTATCAGCTGTTATACATGTGTGCTTAAAAATAAATCCAATGGATTTCAGTAGAGATTTGCTCCAAGAATGGAATCTGAAGCCCCATTAATTCCACAGACAGTATGCATAATTTTCTTATTTTATCTATTGATTTTCCCATTTCTTTCCAGCTGCAATGCAGGCAACTCTTGGTGGATTACGCAATATACAGACAGTGAAAGAGAGTGAATCCTAAGACCCGGTAAACAATTTAAACAAAATAAAATGAAGTTAAAGAGTTCCCGCCCAGATTTATTTAATTAAATAAATAAAGTAAACCAAGGAAAATTAATAACAGTAACAGTAAGAGTAAGCAAGAACAAAGTAATAAACGTAACGATAAAAGATGACTAAAAACTCCCTAGCTACTTAGAACTCTCTCTGGAACCATTCAGTTCTCTGCTCCCTCCAGAGTACCATCCACACTAAAACTATTTAAATACATTTTTTCAGCTGCATGTATAGGACACTAGTGGTGTGACAGCTACCTCACTGATCTATAGGGCGGAAGAAGCAGTGTTGTGTCCTATTCCAGAGCAGAGCCAGGAAGGTATTTGCCATACTCCAGTTTAGGAAAGCCTCTGGTATTTTGCATTCTCACTTGCTCTTTACATGGAGGAAGACTCTCTGTTTCATGGGCTGCTTTTTCTGGACTACTCCCCAAATTTGTGACTTTCAGAACTCTTTGTTGCTCATCAGGACTTAAAAAAAATCCTTCATGGACACCTGCAAGGACTTCAGTGACACATCTCCTAGTAAACATCTCAATAAACATGTAGCATACTTAGGTACTGTAATTTGGTTGTAGTTACCTCTATGTAGTACAGACAGAATACTAAGTGGGGGAAAGAGATGGCTGAAGAAACGTTGCCAAAGCTGGAGTCATCCATCACATTACAGCGTAGGAAAATTTGGTGGTCTCCGTTTTCTTTTTTACCTGAACACAGACATTATATTTTGGATCATGATCCAAAAGAAAAAATATATGTAGTATAATATAATATAATACTGTCTGGTCCAAGGGGGGTCAGAATGCTGACCCACCTGAATGTGAGTGTAGGTGAGAATCAGGCGAGGAGGCATCTGAAGAAGGAGGAGTGTCTGAATGCAGCTGTGCTGAATTTTTAAAGAATGTTTCATTCAGCCACTGCCACCCTAAAGATAAGAAAAGAACAAAGGTGTTTAATTGAAGTAAACCAGGGTAGAAACTAGCAGTAAGAAATAACAATATAGTAAACTTAATGAAGAAAGATGGCTAAAAGTCCTTAGATATTTCGAACTCTCTCTGGAACTGTTTAGTTTTCTGCGCCCTCCTGAACGCTATCTTCAGTAAGACTATTTAAATACATTTTTTTCAGCTGCATGCATAAGACACTAGTGCTGTGACAGCTACCTCACTGATCTACAGGGTGCAATAAGCAGTATTGTGTCCTACTCCAGAGCATAGCCAGGAAGGTATATCCATGGTCCAGTTTAGGAAAGCCTCTGGTATTTTGCCTTCTCTCTTCTTCACTTGGAGGAAGTCCCTCTCTGTACCTCTGGCTGCTTTTCCTGGACTAGTCCCCAAATTTCTGGCTTTCAGAACTCTTTGTTACTCATCAGGACTTTAAAAAAAAATCCTTCATGGATACCTGCAAGGACTTCAATGACACATCTCCTAGTAAACTTCTCAATAAACATGTAGCATACTTAGATACCATAATCTAGGTTTCAGTTACTTCTATGTAGGAAAGACAGAATACTAAGTGGGGGAAAGATATGGCTGAAGAAACCTGGCCAAGGTGGAGTCATCCATCACATTAGAGTGTGGGAAGATTTGGTGGTCTCCGTTGTCTGTGTTACGTGAACACAGACATATTGTGGATCATGACTTGATGCAATGCGATTGGACAACCATATTTATTTTGTGTTCAACAAACCTTGATTTAGAGAATCATGTTTTAGCCCACCATGTGTACCCAGCCTACAACACATTTCTTCTTTTAAACAGCATTATTATAGTTTCTAGGTAAAAAGATAAAACAGATCGAAAAAAACTGTTTGTCTATCCATTCAGTCGTGTCCAACTCTCGGTCACTTTGTGGATCAATGCTTTCCAGTCCCAGCATAATTGTATTTTTGAGTGAGTCGGCTTGCATAACATGACCGAAGTATGACAGTTTTTGTTTGGTGATCTTGGATTCCAGAGATATTTTTGGTTTGACTCTGTCTAGGACTTCCTTGTTGGTAATCTTTGCTGTCCATGAGATGCGTAGTAGTCATCTCCAGCACCACAATTCAGATGCATATATCTTTCTCCTATCTGCCTTCGTCAAAGTCCAGATTGCTCAACCATACATAGCTATTGGAAATATGATCGTATCCTCCAAGCCGGACTAGCAGCTCGATGAGTCAGAATTTTTCAGAGCGCTGAAGACCTGGCTAGCTTTTCCCTGTTTGCAGTGGTCTATAGATAAGATAAGATCACTGGAATGTCTTCCTGGAGAGGGGAGAATCAGAAGATTGATCACAGGGTCGTTGGAATTGCCTCCCCCCGCTTTTTCTGTTGTTTTTCCACCGCGGAGAGAGCGAGAGGCTGGAAGCAGTGAGGACGACTGGAGTATACTTCAAGCTCTTACAGGGAATAAGTAAGTTAGTGCTAAAGCCAGCTTTTAGATTACTTTTTTTTAATTTTTCTTTAGAATAGGTTGTTTTATGATCTAATGTCTATCTCTGGACTTTGCACATAAATGTTGGCAAATTTTGTACTTTCTTTGCTATAGTAATCATGGTGGAAATATGATGGATTTATATTGGAAGCATAGTGAAACGTCTGCATTTTTTTTCTTTTTACCTTTCTATTTTTTCTAGAGTGGATTTTGTCTCACTTGGAAGTATAAGTTTTTTTTAAAATATCTTTTGAATACATTTTGTTGGACTAACTATTGATGAATCTGTTTATTTTCTTTTTTTTTCTCCTTTTATACTGGTTGATATTTATCCTTTCCCTTTTTTATAAACTGTTTGAAATACTATTTTCTCTATTTATTTGGGATTATTGGATCTTTTTATCTTTTATTTTTTTTAAAAATTATTTTATAGACAAACCATGCTGGTAACTTTCCATCTGAATAGATCAGCTGACTTCTCAGTCCCTGGGAAAAGTTTTGTTTTGACTAGAACGGCTGGCTAAGGCAGCTTGAAAGAAGAAGGAGGGGGTGAGAGAGAATGGCATTCTTAACAGTACTTCAAGATTTTAAAAAAGAATTTTGTGAAACTCTTTCAGAAATTAAGAAATCACTGGAACTTTTATTGATAGACTTGGAACAAAAGGAACAAAAGATAGATTTAGAAATGGAAGAGAATTTTTTTGAGATAGTGAAAAAACAAGAAAAGGTGGATTTAAATACATTGGTTCAAAAGAAGATTTTGATATCCTACATGAAATGGTTAACAAAACAGGTTACACATTACAACTTGGGTACAAACACATCGTGGCCGTTGAGACAGGAAGATTTTAATATGCAAATAGATAGCTATTGTGAAATACTGGGAAAGATTAAGAACATGAGATATAGAACAAAACAGATTGCATATTGTGATTTTGGCATAACCTGAATAGGAGATTTAATATAATGTGGGACACAAGGTTAAGGAAATCATGGATTTGGATTGGACACAGAGTAAAGTTGATATAAGAAACTGTATGGATATATAAAAATGTGATATTTTAATTGTAGGATATGGGATTCAGAAATTAGTGATATAAATAAGTTGATGTTATAGATTACTCTTTTTTCTGGAGATGCGGGTATAAGAAGATATACCATTGGGACGGGATGATGAGTTGGAATTAGAACTAATGTTATTATAGGATGACATATTTTTATAATTATATGTATGAATATTATGAGAATTGTTGTTCGGTTATGTATTAGTGGAATATGTAGTTACAAAATTTGTTAATGTTTAAATTAATGTTATTTTTATGGATATACAGTATATGAATAGAATATATTGTATTTTATTAGAATTAAAATAAGGCCTTTATTTGTTATACATATGATTTAAGACTAATAGGACTTTATTAAGGATATAAATATAGATGTAAAAATGGAAAGAGTGAATAAAAAACATTAAACTGATACAGCTAAGAACACTTAAATGGACATTATCCCAAGGAGTGGAAACCACAGATGGATAATTGGAGAATTGCAAGAATGGTGAAACTTACATGAAGACCAGAAGATTGGATTATAGACATTGAAGTGTATATGACAAAGAAAAGTTCCTGTATATTGTATGAAAGACTAACATTTAAAGCAAATTATTGTATTTAAGGATCAAAGATAGATTGGAGGCTATCTATTTTCTATATTTCTTTTGCTTATTATTTTCTTGACTTCACTTTTTCTTTACTTTTTTCTTATTTTGAATTTCTATCTTTATTTTCTGCTTTAACTTTTAATATGCATTTTAAAACTCAATAAAATTTATTTTAAAAAAAAGGAAATATGATCGTATTAACTAGTCTGCATTTGGTTGGGAGGCTGATATCTTTATTCTTCCAGATGTTATTTATGCTGGTCATTGCTGTTCTTCAGAGTGCTTTTTGTTGTTGCACTTCCAAGTGCTATACGTCTTCTAATCTCCTTGCTGTAGTCACCCTTTTGATCAATTTTAGAACCAAGGAAGTTAAACTCCTTCACTGCTTCAATTACCTCATTGTTGATCTTAACACTGACTTGCACATTCTCTGCCATTGTCATTATCTTTGTTTTTTTGGTGTTAAGGTGCAATCCAAGTTTTTCACTTTCATCTTTGACTATTAGGATTAGCCGTTCTAGATCTTTTTTACTTTCTGCCAGCAATGTTGTATCATCTGCATAACGAAGGTTGTTGATGTTGCTACTGCCAATTTTTACCCCAATAGTAGATTCTTCCAGATGTGCCTTTCTCATAACCACTTCTGTGTACATGTTGAATAATGAAAGTGATAGAATACAACCCTAATGAGTGCCTTTTCCAATTTTGAACCATTCTATGTCTCCATATGCTGACCTTACAGTTGCTTCTTGATCATAGTACACAGATCGTATCAGTTGGATGAGGTGTGATGATATTCCCATTTCATTCAAGCAGTTCCAGAGCTTGTCATGATCAACACAGTCAAAAGCTTTTGTATAGTAAATGATGCACATACTGTATAGAGGTCTTTTTGGAATTTCCTTGCCTTTTCCATCATCCATTGAAGGTTGGCGATGTGATCACGCATTCCTCTTCCTTTTTGGAATCCAGCTTGTACATCTGGTAACTCTCTTTCGATGGTTGAGTTCATGCATTGTTAGATGATCTTCAAGAGAATTTTACTCGCATATGGTATTAAGGCGATGGTACAATAGTTTGAACAGACTTTCGTGTCACCTTTTTTCAGTATTGGAATAAATACTGACCTTTTCCACTCTTTTGGCTATTGACCAGTCTTCCATACACATTGACATAATGCTGTCAATGCTTTTGTTGGCAGTGGTCTCAGTACCTCTGCTGGTTTTCCATCAACTCCAGGGGCTTTGTGGTTTGACATCTCATTGAGTGCCCATTCTACTTCCTCCTCCAAGATATCAGGCTCCAGCTCCAGCAGTTATTCTTCTCCTGTGCCTTGCTTTTGATTTTCGTTTGTGTAAAGTTGCTCTGTATATTCCCGCCACTTTTCTCTGATTGCTTGTTGGTTGTGTAATTCCTGTCCATCATGTCCACTGACTGTTACCTTTCTTGCCATAAAAGGAGGTCTGACCTTCTTCCCATAAGCAAAACACTCTCTTGTATGTCCTTTCTGGGCTGCTTCCTCCAGTTTCCTGCATTGCTCAGCCCAAAATTCTTCTTTGTCTATCCTCGCTTCTCTCTGAAACTTTGCATTTAATCTTCGTACTTCTTCCCTATCATCAATAGCTTTTGACTTCCTTCTTTTTACTGCAGTTGCTGAAGTTGCTTCTGATATCCACTTAGCCAATTTTTTGGTTTCTTGTAAGCAATATGTTGATGTGCTACTTCATTGATAGTTGCTTTTATTTCCTCCCATAGTTTGTCTGGTTGTCTTTCTGTGGTGTTAAGCAATTCGAATCTGTTTGATCCATAAAGATTTTTGGCGGAGAGTACTGGAGTAGGTCGCCAGGTCTTTCTCCAGGCCAGAGCCATGTTGGCCAGCATAACTTATGCTGTTCACCCCTCCACCACGGTGAGATATAGTTGGACTTTGAGGGGTGAAAAAAAACTGAAAAAAGAAAAAATTAAAAAGTGCAGAAATAAATAGAAAAAGATACATAAAGAATGACTTCCAACTTTCTACAGCAAATATATACATAGAAAATACATCAATCTTTATCTGACTAATTCTCTTTTATGCTTGTTATTGACTCCCCGCAAAATGGAACTGAATTCAATGTTTCTATGGCTGTCCTTTATGTTTAGAAGGCACCTTTGTCTAGATGCACGGAAAGCTGTCCTCCAGGATACACCAAACTCAAAAGGGAAGGAGCCCCAGACTGCTGCTACGACTGTTCTCCGTGCATGGAAGGAACAATTGCCAGGCAAGAAGGTTGGTGGCTCTAGAGCAAGGAGGGGACTTGAGGATACAGGGCAAATTCACTCTTTCTGCTCTGGGCAGTTTTTTTTACAGGTGCCGCTTTCCTGTTGTTCTAGCTACTCATCTATTTGTCTTTATTTCCACAAAGTAATATTTTTTTAAAAAACAGCATAATATTTCAAAGATTTGGGACCACCATATAATTTTGCATGATGGTGTGGCCATTAGAAGTAAAATAATGAAACATGGCTGAACTCTTCAGCTGTATGTTTGTTTAGAACGGGTGATGTTCATTGGATGGTTCTAGGATGTTCTGGAGGGATAGAGGCTCAGAGATTTGGAATGTGTGGTGGTGGAGCCTCTTGGAGTGGTTTTCTGACTGGATCGAGCCAGACTGGCATTTTTCTCGCTGTGCAGCTCATATTTCCTGCCGGCCTGTTTGGTGGCTTGCACCTATTCCCTTACCTGGATTTTTTTGTATTTTTATAAAATTTGTGATCAGAGTTATGGAAAAACCAAGAGATAAGTTTGTAGCAAAACGTTTTATTTAAAACAAAGAAAAACGAAACTAAGCTTTTTCTTCAGCCGAAGAGAAGGCATGGCTATTTACATTTAGATAGCACAGCAGTTAGCAGAGGACAAAAGGCATTTACATGTTTAAACCTTTACCTTGATCAGCATCTGACTGGACAGGATTCAGCATGTGACCAAAACACCTAGGCAACAGATTCCCAATATGGGCAAAGCTCAAACAGCTAATTCTGATTGGTCAGAATTCCCAGACCTGCCGGCACCCAAAGGAAATTAGCATTCCTGAGTGGGGGTGAACATGTGCTCTCTGAGCCCAAACAGGAAAAAAGTTTGGAGGCCTGGCTTTTTAAAAACTCAGCCACATATTCTACAGACATAAAAAATATATACAACAGATTTTGGCTTGGAAAACTGGCCTTGGAGATTGGAGCTGGTAGTGGCCGCTGGTTTATTGGAGTGCGGGGGGCATGGATCGGGTTCTTCTCACAGGAAGTGCTCCATATGTTTTGTGACTATTGGCGACGTGGCCGTTTGAAGGACCCTGGTGTTGATAATGGAGGAAGCCCCAATAGTCCTGCGGAAGGGACTGTGCTGTGAAGCAAAGAGGAGGAGGAGAATGCTGGAGCATGGATGAGGTCTACTTTTCTTTCCATCGTCGTCACGTGGAGGTGAAGTTTTTTGCTGTGGTGGACACAGGTCTGGTCAAGGCTGGTTGCAGCTGCTGGGGCCCTGTGGCTGCAGTTCCTTCCCCCACACAGCTGGGTATCCATTTTGCCTTCTCTCTGGCTGTGAACTGGAAGGTCCTGGTAACAGCCATCTGTGAGAACTGTTTAATCACTAGTCATCGCGACCCAAATGGACTTGATTGAAAGGATTTAAATTGGAATTGAACTAGTCATCAAGGTGGAAAGTTTTAGGTCGTGGTTTGTGACTCTGCTCACCTTCCCACAGGTGAAAGCTGGGGGAGGGGGTTTCTTTGAATCACTGTGATTGTGCAATTGGGGCCTAAGCTGTCATGTGAGAAGAGGCTGCCTAAGAGCATGGTATGGTTGGTAGATGGGGGATGAGGTGAGGTGGTTCCTGCTTAGCTTGAGGCACTGAGTGCAGAATTCTGCAGAAGGGCTTCAGGTATTACAGAGACCTTATTGGTTGATTGCAGGTTGTGTGAGTGAGGTGGGGCTTGTCCCAGGTTATCCAGTTCCTGATGCATAATACGCCTGTCCTGGTTTCTCTGTCAGTGGCAGGGTGTTCTGGAATTGGGGGAGATTTTGCTTTCTCCCCTGTCATGATCAGATCACTCCCCAGTGAGCCTTCAATTCTCTGTCACCAGCCCACCCCAGGTGACTAATAGGCCCATTTGGGTTTCAGAGGGAGCTTGAGGCTGTTTCAGGAAGTCTGCTGCATAGTCCAACAGAAGCCTCGGTGGCTGCAGGGAAGAGGAATGAGACTGCAACCTTGGATCAGATCATACCTGGTCAGCCTCTTTGTGCCCATGGTTCCCAGCACTCTCTGTGGTACACAGAAGAGCTGAGAGAAGTAAAAGAGCTAAGAGATGCCTTGAGTGCCACTCATGGATGACAAATAGTGAAGACAATTGAACATGAGCTAGAGCCGCTATTAGAGCCTACTTCATGGCGGTAAGGGCAGCGAAACATGAATATTTCTCCAACCTTATTGTGTCTGCAGATAATCACCCATTGGCCCTATGACTGATGACCTGGACTCCAGCATTAGTGCAGAACCAGTGGAGGCTACTGAGACTTAGTCTTGGAAGGATATCTGGAGGAAGTTTGTTACTATTGAACCCAAGGAAGTGGACAGGGTTATTGCAGGTGCTAGTTTTGCCATCTCTGTTAATTAATAATTCCTTGATGATGGGGATGGTTCCATCAGCATTCAGTGAGGTGATGGTCCACCCTCTCCTGAACAAGCTATCTTTTGTCCTGTCTCCAACCTCTCCTTTTTAGGGAAGGTTGTGGAGAAATGGTTGCATGGCAGCCGCAAAGGGCCCTGGATGAAAAGGATTATCTGGACCCCTATCAGTCAGGTTCAGGCAGCAATATTTAAGCAAACAGCAATGTGAGTAAATCCTTAATGCTCTCCTACACCCCACTGCTTCTTGTGGACAGTAAGTCATGAGGTGTGGAATACCACAGAATGCACTTCATACAGAGCAATGGATTATGTTTTTCAGATGCAGCCCATTGTGAAAAGTGTCCAGATCACCAGCATTCCAATAAGAAGCGAGATCAATGTGTCCCAAAACTTATAAGCTTCCTATCCTATAAAGAAACGTTGGGTCTCTTCTTGGTTCCCTTTGCCCTTGCTTTGTCTCTAATCACCAGCTTTGTTCTGGGATTCTTCATTAAATTCCGAGAGACCCCCATAGTCAAAGCCAACAACCGGGACCTCACCTACATTCTCCTGGTTTCCCTCCTCCTTTCCTTCTTGACCTGCCTTCTATTCATTGGTCGCCCCAGGAAAGTGACCTGCCTTCTTCAACAAACCACCTTCAGTGTTGTATTCTCAGTTGCTGTGTCTTCTTTGCTGGCCAAAACTGTCATGGTGGTGGTGGCCTTTCTGGCCACAAAGCCAGGCAGCAGGATGAGGAAATGGCTGGGGAAGACTCTGGCCAACTCCATTGTCTTGTCCTGCTCTGGAGTCCAGGTGGGCATCTGCATGATATGGCTAGGAATCTCTCCCCCATTCCCAGATTCTGACCTGCATTCCCAATCAGGACACATCGTGCTGCAGTGCAATGAAGGCTCAGTCACCATGTTCTATTCTGCACTGGGCTACATGGGCTTTCTGGCTGCCATCTGCTTCTTCGTGGCTTTCCTTGCCCGAAAGCTGCCAGGATGCTTCAATGAAGCCAAGTGGATCACCTTCAGCATGTTGATTTTCTGCAGCGTTTGGGTCTCCTTTGTCCCCACGTACCTGAGCACCAAAGGGAAATACATGGTGGCTGTGCAGATCTTCTCCATCCTGGCCTCCAGCCTGGGCTTACTAGGCTGCATCTTTATGCCTAAATGCTACATCATTATTCTGAGACCTAACATGAACACCAAGGAACATTTAATGATATAAAACAATAAGGAAACCTGATTTTTGACCATAATTTACAATAGTTAATGGTAATTTGAAATGACATCACTTAGAATTACAGTCTTTTTGAATGTTCTAAGAAATCTCTCTTCTTTTCATGTGAATTTTGAATTATAATCATTAAATATTGAAAGAGAAGCAGCATTAGATTATTTTGTTTAAAATAATTACATTCTATACTTTCTCTCGGTCTGATATCTAGTAAGATTAGAATGATAATCATTGTCATTAATCATTTTTCTGAAACCAAATCAGGTAAATTATCACCACAATGGATAAAATGTCACCATCGCTTATTGACATTAAGCCCTGGGTTTATTCATTAGGCCATGGCAGTAACTTGCCTCTTATATCCTTCTTTTTTCACTGATTACCACTAACCTTATGGCATACAATCAATCAAGGGAGAAAAGAAAAGCTTCCAGGGCACAGAAAGGTTGTTCATGGTTCAGGCAGCTTCCAAAGCCCAAAGGGAGAAACTGGATAGAGCTGAGGGAGGGACAGAAAGCATTGTGCTGTGGAGGAAGTCAAGGGAGAAAGCACACCTCCAACACTGAAGGGAAAGCACAATATTTCCTTCCGCCTCTTTCTTGAAACATTTCTAGACAGGCAGAAGGAGCGCGGTGGCTCAGCAGGTTAAACCGCTGAGCCGTTAGTCTGCCGACCATAAGGTCGGCAGTTCGAAACCGCGGGGTGGGGTGAGCTCCCGCCACTAGCTCCAGCTTCCGCCCACCCAGCGGATCGAAAGCATATGCGAGTAGATAAATGGGTACCACTTCGTGGGTCAATTTGCCGGCGTCCAGCGGAGGGTCGTCCTCGTTCCGAAGAAGACCTAGGGAATCCCGGTGATGACGGCGGAGGACGACGGATCCGGAAAAAGAACAGCTTCCTGGACGTCAGCAGCCGGCACAGAAGCGAGGCATGTTGGGGCTTGTAGTCCAGTGCCTGCAGCCGAAGAGCCGGTTCCCTGCCCTCTTCCCTATCGCGCGGTAAATTTACAAATGATATGTGATGTATAATTGGAAAAAATGTACTGATGTTGTTGTAAGCCGCCTAGAGTCCTCCAGTAGGGAGGGGATAGGCGGGGTATAAATAGGATAAATAAATAAATAAATAAAAATTATTTCTGTGGCCACAGATGGTCAACTGTGGCTGACTGCACAGGTCAACCTCTGCCACCAGATGTTGAATCTCAAAATAAAACACATACACACATACACAGGCACCACTTTATAATCAAATACAACACAACTCTCAGGATGTCATCGATGCCATCCTGCCATGGCGCCAGGAATAAACATCCTGCCAGACTGTTAAACTCATAGGAGCGTGTAAAGTAGGGGAGAATGCTGGCGATGGGGTTTTGATGTATTCACAGAACTGCAAACATGTAAATCAAAGTATCGTGCCCATCGATTCAGCACCTAGAATAGATCAAAGGGTGATATTGCCACGTTAGTTGATTTGGACTAGGAAGACCTGAAAACTGAGAGACAAAGGGAAGGTCGACCAATCCGTGAATCCTGATGGGGGGAAAACTTGGAGATTCTCAAACTGTTGGTAGCGGGAGCTTTATTCACTCGAGTCTTTAACATGCAATGTATCACTGGCTCTAATAAATATTCCTTCATATTCTTAAGGGGCTTGTGTCAGGAACTCTGATTTAATAGCCAACGGATCGAGGGCATCACAAAAACAATGTCCATGGAATTTCCATCAAACCTTAACCTCATAAACATAAACATTGCTATATCTTCTCCCTATTTTAAAGCAGAATATTTTGTAACAGGGGCTCTGAAGGATCAACCAGATGGTATATCTCTACTTGCATGTAGCTATTCTGGGCTATCCGACCTGCATTTAGAAAGACGACATCATCCAAACTAAGATGAAGTTCACCCTGACTAGTTAATAAGGATTCAGTTGATTTAGTATCATAATATTGAATGTTTAACATATTACAACCTTTAGCATATCAAGATTGAGATTCTTAAGTAAAGGGAAGCCAAACTTCCCAGAATTCTTCCGTCTTGACTCATAAACTGGAACTGTGTCTATGAGCCACACAAAAATATTTTCTCCAGCTGCACGCCTATGTTGCCACAAAGATTCCCAATTCTCCTTCTAATTATCAAAACCACGGTGATGCTAACAAAGCTTAAGGGATTTCATCACCATCATCACAGGTCACTTTTGAAACCACTGTGACAAACACTTGCTCACTCCTCATATCTAAAACCTGAACATCTGGTTTTCATTCAATAAAGAGCAGTTCTTTAGTGCAGTTGTATTGTTGGTACGTAGGTCCTCCTCATCATTCACCATCTCTGGGACCAAGGAAGAGCTGTCTGTGCCTCAGAGAGAGAATTATAGCAGAGAGCACCATCATGGTATCTCAAGTGTTTTTAATTTAATTAATTTAATTTAATTTAATTTAATTTAATTTAATTTAATTTAATTTAATTTAATTTAATTTAATTTAATTTAATTTAATTTAATTTAATTTAATTTAATTTAATTTAATTTAATTTAATTTAATTTAATTTAATTTAATTTATATAACCGCCCATCTCCCCCAATGGGGAACTCTGGGCGGTGTTGCTTCGTCCCTAACCACCGGCTTTCCTTCTTAACTTCCCTTCAATTCATTGGTCGCCCCAAGAAACTGACCTGCTTTCTTTGACAAACCACCTTCAGTGTTGTATTCTCAGTTGCTGTGTCTTCATTGCTGGCAAAGACTGTCATGGTGGTAGTGGCCTTTCTGGCCACAAAACCAGGCAGCAGGATGAGGAAATCAGTCGGGAATACTCTGGCCTCCTCCATTGTGTTGTCCTGCTCTGGAGTCCAGGTGGGTATCTGTAGCATATGGCTGGGAATCTCTCCCCCATTCCCAGATTCTGACCTGCATTCCCAATCAGGACACATCGTGCTGCAGTGCAATGAAGGTTCAGTCACCATGTTCTATTCTGCACTGTGCTACATGGGTTTCCTGGCTGCCATCTGCTTCTTGGTGGCTTTCCTGTCCCGGAAGCTACCAGGGACCTTCAATGAAGCCAAGTGGATCACCTTCAGCATGTTGGTTTTCTGCAGCGTTTGGGTCTCCTTTGTCCCCACCTACCTGAGCACCAAGGGGAAATACATGGAGGCTGTGCAGATCTTCTCCATCCTGGCCTCCAGCCTGGGCTTACCGGGCTGCATCTTTGTCCCTAAATGCTACATCATTATTCTGAGACCTGACATGAACACCAAGGAGCATTTAAGGATATAATACAATAAGGAAACCTGATTTTGGTTCCTATTTTTCAATAGTTTATTGGTAATTTGAAATAACATCACTTCGATTTACAGTCCCCTTTATGTGTTCTAAGAAATCTCCCTTCCTTTCATGTGAATCTTGAATTATAATCAATTATGGAAACAGAAACAGCAGTTGTGGCTAGGAGGGCCTTTGTTCAACTTCATGTTGTATGTCAGTTACGCCCTTTCGTGGATCGGGAAGCCCTCCAAACAGTCAATCATGCCCTGGTCATCTCCCATATCGACTATTGCAATGTGCTCTACATGGGGCTACCCTTGAAGAGTATCCGGAAGCTACAACTGGTCCAGAATGCAGCCACGAGTGCAATTCTTGGTGCCACAAGATCGGCACCTGTAACACCTTTTCTGCGCAAGCTGCATTGGGTACCGGTTTGCTTCCGGGTCCAATTCAAGTTGTTAGTGTTCACCTTTAAAGCCCTACATGGCATGGGTCCAGGTTACCTGAGGAACCGTCTCATCCCCATTACATCAACCCTTCCCACCCAATCATGCAGACAGAGCATGTTACAGACCCCGTTGGTAAAAGAATTCCATTTGGTGGGGTCCAGGAGGCGGGCCTTCTCCGCAGTGGCTCCCACCCTTTGGAATATTCTGCGCCCAGAGGTGAGGCAAGCCCCATGGCTCCTGGCCTCCAGAAGACCCTGAAGACCTGGCTCTGCCACCGTGCTTGGGGCGGGGAGGGGAGTAGTTATTCCTGGGGATGGATGGCGCCTTAGAGTGTTCCTCACATCTATACAATCCTTTCTTGCCCTCTTGAATTTTATCTTATATTTATATGTTGTATTTCTATGTATACTTTATATTATTGTTTTTAACTGCTTTTAACTTGTTAGCAGTATTGTAAACTGTTGGTGTGTGGTTTTCTTTCATGTGCAGAGTATCAGAAAGCATTGGCATTAGAGACCAACAATGAAACCAGACATTGGAGTAAATCAGTTGCAGTTGTATTTCAAACAGATAATATTTACAGTACAATATTTACAATATTTCCAGATCCCTGGAAGTGTTACAAAGGGAAGAAGAAGTAGTAGTAGGAAGCAGGCAGGGAGGCAGGCAGAAAGCAGTTTCTTTTATACTTTACAACCTGAATATGGGAAAAGGTTTTCACTGAGATCAATGGAATACTATTAATTTGCAAATAAGTCCAAAAATAGCATTATTGTTAAATTTTGGAAATATGAAATTAGAGTGGCAAAAGAAAGAGATGATAATAATTCTTGTCAGTGCCCTAAGATTAATAATATTTAAAAAATGGGAAATGGATTATGAGTATGAGCTTGAAGATTGGTTTAAAGAGGTATGGAATATTGCTATTAATGACAAATTGACTTGTGAACTAAAATATAGAAAGGGTTTGGTGAAAAGGAACGATTTTGATGTTATATGGGGTGAATTTCTGGAATATGTCTTTGTTAAAGGGAAAGAAATAAAAGCAGATCAATATATATTATCTTTCTGGAGAAGAGGGCTTATTACGAATCAGTAAGAATAAAAATGTATGATAATAAAAAGTAAAGAGATAAGGAGATTTACAAGTCCCACGGGTGACGGGTGCACATAGAGATTAAGTTTATAAAGTTATATGTTTTATGTTTTGGCTGTTTGACTGATTTTTTTCGTTATTATTGATTTTGTGTTTTGTTATTGCATTTTAGAAATAAATATTATTAATAAAAAAAAACATGGATCACCTGATGCCTGACCCCTTGTCCTTTCAACCTTTTACCTGAGAGCACCTGATGCCTAACCTTTGGACTGTGCAGGTGCTTAATTAACAAGGGTTATTACTTCTGCCTTACTCCTTGAAGAATAATACACCAGCATAAACCGACCAGAGTCCCGCTTCTGGAGGGAGATGGGCGGTAGCAAAATTTGAAATAAATAAAAATAATAATAATAATAATTCACATTAATCACTTTACTGAAACTAGATCAAATAAAACATCACCACAACAGATAAAATGTCACCATCAACTTTTGACATTAAGTCCTGAGCTTATTTATTAGGCCTTAGCAGCAACTTGCTCTTTTTTCATCCTTTTTTAATAGATGGTACAGAAAGCATCCTGCTGGGGAAGAATTCAAGGGAGAATGCGCACCTCCCACGCTGAAGGGAAAGAACCATCTTTCCTTCCGCCTCTTTCTGCAAACCTGAAAGCAGCAGCAGATTCCCAGACATTGATGCTGTGGCGTTCGAAGGCCAACTGGTGCTAACTGCACAGGTCACCTTCTGCCACATGATGCTGACTCTCAAAATAAAACAAAAATATATATACCCTACTATATCTTCAAAATCATCACAACAATCTCCATGGAATATCTGTCAAATCTTATCGTTAAAACATTATTATCTTTTCTCCATTTTGTAAAGCATATGATTTTTAGCAGGGCGTCTGAAGGGTCTCCCTACATGGATCTAGCTATTCTGGGGTATCTGACCTGCATTTAGGAAGATGACCTCATCCACACCAAGATGGGGTTCCCCCGACTATTTAATAAGGATTCAGTTGATTTAGTGGGCAGTATTATAACTTTGAATGTTTATCATATTAAAAACATCAGCATCTCAAGATTTAGTTTCTTAAGTAAAGGGCAGTCAAACTTTCCTGAATTCTTCCCCTCTAGACTCCTGAACTAAAACAGTGTCTATGAGTCACAGAAAAATATTTTCTCCAGCTGCACACCTATGTTGCCACAAAGATTCCCAATTCTCCTTCTAATTATCAAAACCATGGTGATGGTAACAAAGCTTAAGGGATTTCATCACCATCATCACAGGTCACTTTTGAAACCACTCTGACAAATACTTCCTCACTCCTCAAATCTAAAACCTGAATGTCTGATCGATAATTACCTTCTGCTCTGCTGAGGGCAGAAGGTGCTGTTGGTTTCCAGATTTGGTGCCAAGCTGGACCATCTTCAATAAAGAGCACTTCTTTAGTGCAGTCGTATTGTTGGTTCGTAGTTCTTCCTCATCATTCGCCAGCTCTGGGACCGAGGAAGAGCTGTCTGTGCCTCAGAGAGAGAATTATTGCAAACAGCACCATCATGGTATCTCAAGTTTTGCTATCCCTGCTTCTGCTGGTGACCCATTTTCCCTGTGAGACTCTGATGAAGAAATGTCCACTGAATGTGATAATTGAGGGAGCATACAAGGACAATTTCTACAAACCAGGAAACTACCTGATCGGTGGAATCATATCTACAACTCATTCTTACTTCCAACCATATGAGTTCTTCAAGCCTCCAAGACATGCAACTATAAGGTAATTATTTGCATGCTTGTGCCTCTAGTGATTGATTTTTCCCTCTCCAATGTCTTTTTAGTAGGTAATGGTTCCCATTTCCCAATTCCTGGCTTTTTTCAAGAAGCCTATTCTTTTTCCTTCAGATTTTCTTGAATTAAATGGTATTTTGTATTTTTTAAAACCTGAAGTGTGTCTTTTGAGTTCTTCATTGAAGACTAGCATCAACACTAGATACTCCCCAACTTTTAAAAGGAAAACCTTTAATTTCCAGTCAAGGAGAAAGGTCTCTGTGTATATGCAATGTGCTAACATTAGGATACAGAAACAACCAAAAAAATAGGGTATCGATATCATTAATTCAATGCACATTTCTTCACTTCTATTGATGTGCTTCAAGGATTATAAACTAATAAAATTATTTAACACAATAACATTTTATGCTGTGGGAAAGAAGAGACTGAAACCCCCGTTTCTCAGCTGTTCACTCACCGTTCGATCGCTGATTTCATGACCTTCCAGCAAGCTGCAGCTGTCCAGAAGACTTGAGGGGCGATTCTCTGAGTTCCCCTTTACTCCAGGGAATATTTCGGGGCTCAAATCTAACATGAGCCACCAGAAAAACGCCATGCTGTGATTCTAGCTATAGAGCTAAGCTAGAGTCGTCATTCCACAATAGCTCCTCCCCAGGAAGTCTTTAGCATCTCAAGATTGAGGTCCTTAAGTAAAGGGCAGCCAAACTTTCCTGAATTCTTCCCCTCTAGACTCCTAAACTAAAACTGTGTCAATGAGTCAAACAGAAATAATTTCTCCAGCTGCACGTCTATGTTACCACAAAGTTTCCCAATTCTCCTTCTAATTATCAAAACCACGGTGATGGTAACAAAACTTAAGGGATTTCATCACCATCATCACAGGTCACTTTTGAAACCACTCTGACAAACACTTGCTCATTCCTCTTATCTACAACCTGAACATCTGATCCATAATTACCACCAGGGCAGAAGGTGCTGCTGGTTTCCAGATTTGGTGCCAAGCTGGACCATCTTCAATAAAGAGCACTTCTTTAGTGCAGTTGTATTGTTGGTTCGTAGTTCTTCCTCATCATTCGCCAGCTCTGGGACCAAGGAAGAGCTGTCTGTGCCTCAGAGAGAGAATTATTGCAAACAGCACCATCATGGTATCTCAAGTGTTGCTATCCCTGCTCCTGTTGCTGTCCCATTTTCCCTATGAGACTCTGTTGAAAAAATGTCCATTCAATGTGATAATTGAGATAATGTACAAGGGCAATTTCTACAAGCAGGGAGACTACCTGATCGGTGGAATCATGTCTACATCTAATGCTGCATTTCAACCAAATGACTTCTTTCAGCTTTCAAGCCATGAGTTCAAAAGGTCATTATTGACATGTATGTGCCTCTAGTGATTAGTTTTTCACTCTCCAATGACTTTTTAGTAGGGAATGATTCCCATTTCCCAATTCCTTGCTTTTTTCAAGCACCCTATACATTTTCCTCCAAATTTTCTTTAAGTAAAATATATTTTGGATTTTTTAAAACCTGAAGTGTGTCTTTTGAGTTCTTGATCAAGTACTACCAAAACACCAGATGCTCCCCAACTTTTAAAAGGAACACCTTTAATTTCCAGTCAAGTAGAAAGGTCTCTGTGTGCATGCAATGTCCTAACATTAGGATACAGAAACAACCAAAAATATTGGGTATGAATAACATTAATTCATTGCACCTTTCTTCACTTCTATTGATGTGCTTCCAGAATTATACACAAATAAAAATAATTAACAGAATAGTATTTTATGCTGTGGGAAAGAAAAGACTGTAAACTTGGGTCACCTATCCATAGCTATCTGGTCAAACAAGAAAGAGAGTAAATAATTAGACTAAAATATTCATTAAAAAAGCGAAGTTTTAAGTAAATTATAAGATTAGAATCTGTATGCAGTTACTTTATTTATGTATTCAATTATTTATTCAGCAAATGTATATGGCTGCCCATCTCTCTGGATGTGTCTCTGGGTGGTGAACAACTGACAATTAAAATAATGTCACAACCATTAAAACCCTTAAAAATAAACATAATGAAAATTAATAAGAAGCAAGATGGCAGGAGAATAACGGCCATTTAAGCACAATACAACCATCGCTCCTCATGGGATCCCCAGCTTGCTGGAATAACTATAAAACTATATTTCCAAAAGACTAACAGGGGTGGGGCTAACCTCACCTCGGAGTGGGGGGGAATGAGGTGCATTACTAGCTCTTCTGGGAGGAATGTGCTTGTGATTTGCTGAGGGGAATTCAATGCCATCCCATTCTACCCTTGTCATCTTTTCACCTCACAGGGGCTTCTGCTGTCTTGAAATAGATTTCTGTGTGGTCAACAAGTGAGAAATCTATTATTTCCTCCAGAGAATGGGTTAAAGGGAAAAGTGTATATCTCGCAACCTCAGAGACAGACTCAGGAAGGTTTGACGGTACTTCGAATGAGAGGTTTACCCAGAGCAGTCCAAGACCTAATCACTGTTTTCACAAAATGCTAAGAGTGATGGATTTTGATATTGCATGTGTGTGTCTGTTTGTGTATGTGTGTTGAGGAAACAGAAGCACAATTGGGGATGTTGAATATAGAGCAAAAAATTATTAGATAGTGCTAATGTGCAACAAATCCTTCTCTTGATTTTTATGGGTGTATTTATCCTCCTCCCCAATTAACATGAGTATTCAGGGCAATTAACAACAACAACAAAAGCAAAATTCACAAATACCTTGCAAGAAGATTCAAGCAACAAGTTCTGCTCAAGAAAGCACATGGGATTTTCTTTCTAATAGGAACATCCTGGAAAGGGCCTATAAATCAATAATAGAGGGATTTTCTATTTCTAAATTGTGCAACGACTGCCTGACAATACAGTATTTCCTGCATTGCAATGTAATGAAAGTGAGCTCTCATCCAGCCCTCCTCCTTTGCCCTTTATGAGATCAATCAGATTAGTTTGCACATTTATATGGTGGTCTCTTGCATCCTCATTCCATTGATGTTTCAGGCTGTGGTAAATTCACGCATGTGGTTCTAAGTCTAAACTTTAATTGATCAGTGCCAGATGTCTTTAAAGTAAAGCTGCAGGCAATAACACCTGTATTTATAAACTGAAGAGGAAAACCTATTGATATCTCTTCCATTGTAGTATCAACAGTCTGAGCTTCAGCCACATCTTGCCTTTCTTGTTTGCCATTCATGAGATCAATCAGGGTCCTAGGCTGCTCCACAATATCTCCCTGGGCTACAAGATCTATGAGAACTTTTTCAACCCCCTAATGACATATGAGGCCATGATGGACTTGCTGTCTGTGGGGCAGGAGAACACCCCAAACTACAGTTGTGGAAGAAGAAAAAATATCCTGGCCATTCTTGAAGGGACTGATTCCGAGCTCTTTCATCACATTTCAACAATGCTGAGCATCTACAAAATCCCACAGGTATGAATATAAATAGAAGCAAAGTCCATTTTGGAAATTCTGCAGATGAGTCCACAAGGTGACACTCTTGGATAGCGTTAAGCAAAGTTGGAGTCAGATGGTAAATCCTAAAAGACCTGAAATAGTTTTATATGTGTATGTGGTCTGTTAGCAGAATGATTCAATATTATTCTGTTCACACTTTTAGATAACAGTGAGAATTGGACATATCAGGAGAAACAAAAAAAGTCAGTGGAATGCTTTCAGAAAGGGGTCTGAAAGAAATTTGTGTGATAAGAGAGGATCTGGAATGTATCGGTGCAAAAAGAGTGTGGACTGATTTCTAAAGTGAGTGATACAAAATACGTGGGTTTGACAAAGAATGAATGAGGACTTTAATGTCCTTTAAAGCAGAAAGGAGGTCACCATTAATTCGCTCTATCCCCAAAGCTGATCTCCATTCTGCTTGGACATGAGACTGGTCCTCTCCCAACAGTTTAGTGAGAAGAGTGTTGAGGTGGAGAGATTGGTAGATATCCCTGCCAGTAAAGAAAATATCCAATCTGTCTCCCTAGGATGGGATGAGGGTGGGACTTGAGGAGAAGATACGTTTGGACATATGGCTAGACCACTGGGTTTAGATATCTTTCAGAAAGAAATTGGATTGGGAGAATTCCCAAGAAATTAGGAAACAGTGCTCACCCCCTACTTTCCCGAGAAATCCTTATCCAACACCTGGAAAATTTGCAGCTCCTGATCTATTGTGTGCTGAGAATTACAGGTGATACGTAGAGTGAGTAGGGGCTCCTACAGGCACCAAAAGCTCTCCACTGAGCTCCATGTGTATCAGCCCATTCTAACCTGTGTGGGTAGGGGTTGTTGGTAAAGGGATCACCATGGACATCAACCACAAGGAGAAAAGGGGTTTCCTAGCCAGGGACAACATGAACAGAGACAATAGAAGTAGGAGAGAGATCAGAAATGGAGATGTAACCTTTCATGGAGCTACTGATTTCTGGAAACATAAGCCCTTAGATTTAAGCATCTGAATATTATCACTAAAAGTGAGACACACCAGCAATCTTTTGTCTTTTTTGTTAGATCAACTATGGTGTTATCAGCCACATTCCTGCACATAAACAGCATTTTCCTTTTTTCTACCGGCTGAGTCCAAAACAAGAACCTCCTTACTTGGCGATTGTCAAGCTGCTCCTCCATTTCCAATGGACATGGATCGGCCTCTTTGCTCCAGACAATGAAAATGGGGACAGGTTCAGAAGAACCTTTGTGCCAGTAGCCACAAGGAAAGGAGTCTGCATTGCTTTCTCAGATAGGATCTTTACACAAAATGTGGGGAAATATATTCCATTCACAGAAGAAATGAAAAAAAAGTGTCTCCTTCTCTATTTCAGCAACCGTCAAGTTAAAGTTATTGTTTGTCAATTAGACTTTCAGGCCACAATAATTCTCGTAGCACTAATAAAACTCTTTGAAAGCAATAAGTTATTTGAGGGTAAAGTATGGCTAACAGCAGCTTTGCCGGATTTAAGTGTGAGAGTGTTTTACAAAGTGCTTGATCTCCAGCATGAACATCTTTTGTTATCCTTCTCAACTCAGGGAAAAAAAAGGACACAATATTATGATTTTGTTTCCTATTACTCTGCTATCCAGCAATATGGGAAGGCAGCATTCCAGTGCTCCTCTTCAAGTCCTGTGTTGTCCAAGAAAGCTTGGAAAATTTGCCTAGAAAAAGAGAACTGGGAATTCCCACCCCAGGATGTGGTTGCAAGAATCCTCTCTGAGGATGCCTCTAGTATTTCCACAGCAATTCAGGCCGTGTCCTGTGCCCTCAATGCTGCCTCTTCTGCCCGACTGAGTAGGAGGAGGATGCGGGTTGGAGACCATCGGACACCACAGATGCTACAGCCATGGCAGGTGAGACTTCTCCTTTGAGTTTCCATTGATGCACCCCTTCAATTCCTCAGTGTTAAATTCTGCATAGGCACGGCTGAGGGTGTGTGTTTATAAAATGTTGGTGTGTGAGTTTTCTTGCATAGGCAGAGTATCAGAAAGTGTTTGTCATTAGAGACCAATAATGAAGCCAGGCATTGCTGTAAATCAGTTGTAGTTGTATATATACAAACTCAGATATTTACAGTTCTCTTCCAGATCCCTGGAAGTGTTACAAATCTTTCACCACACACCAGAAAGAGAAGAAGGCAGAGGGAGGCAGATGGAGGCAGGGAAAGGCAGCAGCAGATAATAATTGACAGCTTCTGTAATAATAATTATCTGTAATAATAGACCTTCTCTAACACAGATATAAAAGTACATAAAAGTTAATCTCTTGCTATTAATTAAACGTTTAGTAACATTATTTCTCTAAAATCAAACCATTTAATCACCCAAACCCAAAATCACAACTTCATGTTTTTGCTTTTCATGCAAATAGTCCAAAAGCGGCTTCCCAATAGAAATAAATCTAGTTACTGTATACTATTCTCACATTGTCTCCTAATTGCCTTTTGGGTAGAAACCCACATGGTTTTTGGTGAATAAAGTCCTGTAAAATTTTCTTCATTCTTTCAGCCAATATTGAAACAAATATTTATAATCATTATCCAACAATGACATTGTTCTATAATTCTTAGTTAGAGTAATATCTTGGCCTTCTTTTGTTAAAAGTACAATATTGGCTTCTTTCCAAGAATCAGGCATTGCAGAGCCCTGCAAAATAGAATTCATCAATCTTTAAAAAGGCTGAAGAAGCTGATCCTCGAAACACCTATAATACAATGCTGAAAAACCATCTGGACCTGGTGCTTTCCCCAGTTTGGCTCTTTTTATAGCTTCCACTATTTCAAAAGTAGTTATAGGATTGTTCATTTATAATTTCTGTGATTGTGAGACTTTGGGTAATTTTTGTTTCTCCAACTATCTTTCTCTATCTTTTCCAGAGAAACTTCTTGTCTTTTATTCAAACTTGGAAAAAAAAGTTGTGGAATGATTTCTTAATTCCTTCATTATCCATTAATTCAATATTTCCTTCTTGAATTTTTAGTATGATTTTCTTTTCTCTTTCCTTGGTTAATTTATAGGCCAACCATCTTCCATGTTTATTGGCAAACTCAAAAAGTCTCTGTTTAACATAATTCAAATTTGTCTCAATATCCCTCACAGTCAACATAGATAATTGTTGGTGTAATTTATTTATTTATTTTATTTATTATTGTATTTATATCCCGCCTATCCCCTCCCTAACGGAGGACTCTAGGCAGCTTACGTATATAGTAATTGCATTTTATTATACAATATAAATTTTTAAACCGCGTGCTTTAAGGGAGGGGGTAAGGGAACAGGCTCTTCCGTGGCTACTGGACTACATGTCCCACAATGCCTTGCGTCAGAGCCGGCTGCTGATGTCCTGGATGTTGCTACTTCAGGTTCCGTCGCCGCCGCCATTCACAAGATCTTTTTCCGTTTTTGGTGGCCGATTACTGACAGGACACCAGCAAATTTTCCCACTTAAGGTGGTACCCATTTATCTACTTGCTAAGCTTTCGAACTGTTGGATTGACAGGAGCTGGGACTAGCAACGAGAGCTCACCTCGTTGCCCGGGGATTCGAACTGCCGACCTTCTGATTGGCAGTCTACAGCTCAGCGGTTTAACCCACTGAGCCACTGAGTCCCTTTTAATAATTTAATAATTTAAGTTGATGTAAAATACCAATATCCACTGGGTTTTTCTGTAACTCAATTTCTTTCATTTTAATTTGATCCAGGATAGTTTGCATTTTTTGTTGAGATTTCTTTTTGATATTACAATTATGGTAAATAAAGTGACCTCTCATGACTGCCTTACTGGTGTCCCAAAAAATTTTTAGGTCAGTCCCGTTGTCCAAGTTGATGTCAAAAATATCTTTTAAACTCCTCTTGCAATCCACCAAAATATTTTCTCTTTGTAAAATAGTTTCATTCAATCTCCATCTAAAAGCCATAGATGATCTCTATGTCCAAACTTACTGGATAATGATCAGAGAAAGTCTTTGGTAAAATATCAACCTGACAAATTTTATTGGATAAATTCTTTGAAATCCATGACATGTCAATTCTTGAAAAGGATTTATGTCTTTCTGAGTAAAAGGTATATCCCCTTGCCAATCCATATTTGTGTCGCCAGGAATCTACTAATGCCAAATTGTCTATCATGTCAAAAAGCACTGTGGGAGTCTTCCTTGTTTAAGCTGAATTTCCTTTTCAGATGTCCTGTACAATCGTGGGGAAGTTACACTATTCCAATCTCCTAGTAGGAACCATCTTTGATATGAATATTTAATATCATTTTTTCCTTATATGAGTCTCCTGTAAGCATATCACATCATGGTTTAATTTCTTCAAATAATGAAAAAAAAATTCTTTTGTGGAGGGCATTTGCCCCATTCACATTCCATGTAAGTTAAGTGCAAGCCATGATTCAGCAGACATCTGATCAAAGTCCTTGGATGTAGCACCCATGTCTACACGTTGTAGAGCAGATTCTTGAGGTCGAGTTGCAGGTGTAGATTTCTCATCTAGTTTCCAGCAAGGGAATATGTGATGACTTTGTGTTCTGAATTAAAAGAAGTTCTTTCTGCTTCAAAACTATGTTTCTTCATAGCATCTTGTCATCATCATCATTGGCGATCACTCGTAGCCGAGTAAGATTGTCTTCCAAAGGTAAAATTTTAACGGTGGATCCGTATGTGGCTATAAAGGCCAATTCTGGATCCGCACAACCTCCCACAGTGAGGGCATAGGTTTCCGGGTGGGAGACGGTCATGATGAGGGTTTGCCTGACGTGCCTTCCTTTTACCTCTTTTCTCCTTTTCGCCCTGTACTCGTGCTTCTTCAATGTCCATAGCTATCTTCATTGCTATGATTATTCACCTTGTTGAAGAGAAACTTCCTACTGGTGTAGAAATTATATATCGAACAGATGGAAAGCTTTTTAATCTTAGTAGGCTGAAAGCAAAAAATAAGGTAATTGCAACTTCTGTTATAGAACTTCAATATGCTGATGATAACGTAGACTGTGCACACTCCAAGGAAGATCTTCAAACTATCCTAAACATCTTTACAGAAGCATATGAAAAACTCGGCCTCTCGATTAACATTAAAAAAACCAAAGTGCTTTACCAGCAAGTTCGAACCAATCCCTCTGCAGCGCCATCAATCCAGCTTAAAGGTTTGTCACTAGAAAATGTCGATCACTTTTCTTATCTCGGCAGCCATCTATCTACAAAAGCCAACATCGACGCTGAAATTCAGCATCGCCTGAGCTCTGCGAGTGTAGCTTTCTCCCGAATGAAGCGTAGAGTGTTTGAGGATCGGGACATTCGCAGGGAGACCAAAATGCTTGTTTACAAAGCCATTGTACTACCAACCCTTCTGTATGCCTGTGAAACATGGACCCACTACAAACGCCACCTCCCACTTCTTGAAAGATTCCATCAACGCTGCCTCCGAAAAATTCTGCAAATTACTTGGGAAGATAGGCGGACTAATGTTAGCGTATTAGAAGAAGCAAAAACCACCAGCATTGAAACAATGATCATCCAAGATCAACTTCACTGGACCGGTCATGTTGTTCGAATGCCTGACCATCGTCTTCCAAAGCAGCTACTTTACTCCCAACTTAAGAATGGAAAACGGAATATTGGTGGACAGAAAAAGAGATTCAAAGATAGCATCTTGTAACAGGAACTCGGAACCCATCCACAAGTCCCCTGAATTTTAGCATTAAGATCCTTGCTGTTTTTTTAAGCACACCACCAAGAGACCTTTGTCTTTGTGGAGGTCTGAATGTCAACTCAATCAATAAATCACGGCCATACACCTGTGATGCAACCTTTCTGCAGTTCCTAGGGCAACGCTGATCCTGTGGAACTTCATATTGATCTGATCAGATGGAAAAGACCTATTTTCCATCATCTCCCATAACAAGCCTTCCTCTCTGCCTGGTTTGTGATGCTTCAATGGTGGCTGTGGTGATGAGACAGTAGAGACTGGGATATGCCCAGCTCCCTTTGGCCACTTTCGGCTGCCATGGGCATACCCCTCACTGCTGGATGCTGGGACTGCCTTGTGTAGCCATTTTGGTCTTGGAAGTAAGAGCGATCTGGCAGCAGCAACCTGGCAGCATAATTCCTTATCAGTCCTTCATAAGAAACTGATCAGCCATCATCCTAGTCGCTCTCCTACATGGGGATAACAGTCTCAGGCAAGAATACTAGACCTCTGTCTGGTGTTTTTTTTTAAAAAAAAACTATTTCACATGCAGTTCTTACAGTGCAGGGCACAGGCTGAAGTGGAGAGTCCACACATCACCACCCCATGGTTAGATTTTTCTTCGACAACATGAGAAAGTGAATGGTGTGAGTAAGCATGAGGGGGCATGTCCAGGAGACTGAGAACAAGTGGAAAAGCCAAGCAAGCTGGAGTAATAGAGAGAGAAATATGGCATTAGAAGGACTGAGCAAGGGAGAAAGATTGAGGGAGCAAGATGGAATGGAGGAGGAGGAGAAGGAGGAGGACAGGTGAAGACAACAGAGAGGAGCAGGCAGAGTGACAGAGTGAGACAGAGAAACAGGCCAGCAGTGCAAAAAGAAGGCAGAATGAAGTTCAGGATAGGTCCCTCTGCGGCAAGCTTTTGTGGCCAGAGGGATCATCATAATATTTCATGTTATATGTATGTACATATATATATAATTTTTAGAAAAGATATTAAAGCATTAAATATGAACAGGATCTCATGGGATCCCAAAAACAGACCACCAAATCTAATGAGATTCATTTATCTTTTGAGATTTCCCTCTTTACGTAATTTTAGCTGTTCGTTAGGATTGGTTTGCTAACTTTTGGCTTTGTGGAACAAGATCGTGAGTTGAATTTACTGTTTCAGAAACCTCACAAGAAACATCTGGACATGATCCAGCTTCCCTTGGGAGGAAGGGAAGGATACTTCCTCTTAGATCCTGAAGCTCTTTACAGGCACTGATTTGAAAAGGTCCACTTATTCATATAAGCCTAATATCTATTTTTTTTAAATTCGTTCAATAAAGAATTAGGGCTGAATTCAAACTGTATAAGATATGGGGGTTGTTTTTCATATCTTTCTAGCTTCATCTTTTCCTCAGAAATTTCCAGCTTTACAATCTTTCCGTGGATGGTGTTTATTTGGATGACAACGGAGATCCCGTTGCTGATTTTGATATCATGCACTGGGCAGTCTTTCCTAACAAGTCTACTGCTGGGGTAAAAGTCGGGAGAGTCGAAAGAGAGGCCTCTTCAGAAGTCAGCCTCTCTATCAATCATAGTGTCATCATGTGGCCAACATCATTCAGTCAGGTAGGTGATTCTGCTACTTTGGGGTTCCTACCATTTATCAGCTGTTATACATGCCTGATTAGAAAAAAATCCCTCGGAATTCAATGCAGATTTGCTCCAAGAATGGAATCTAAAGCCCCATTAATTCCACAGACATTATGCATAATTTTCTTATTTTTCTATTGATTTTCCCATTTCTTTCCAGCCGCAATGTAGGCAACTCTTGGTGGATTACACTATATACAACCATTAAAAGACAGTGAATCCTAAGACACAGTAAACAATTTAAACAAAATAAAATGAAGTCAAAGTAAACCAAGGAAATATAATAATAATAACAACAATAACAACAACAACGAGTTCAACAACAGTAAACAATAACAATACAGTAAATGTAATGATCTCCAGCAAAGGTGATCGTTACCTTGTCGTGGTGCTGGAGCTTGAGCACTTCAATGAAACCATGAGCTAAACCGTGAAGGGACACCCAAGACGGGAAGGTCGTGGCAGAGAGGTCAGACTAAATACGATCCCTGGGGTAGGTAATGGCAACCCACCCCAGTATTCTTGCCGTGAAAACTAAATGGATCAGTACAACCAGAGATATGTCGGTATACCATCGGAAGATGGGACTCCCAGGTCGGAAGATGGTCAAAATGCTACTGGGGAGGAACAGAGGATACGTTCAACTAGCCCCAGATGTGATGACACAGCTAGCTCAAAGCCGAAAGGACGGCTAGCGGCCGATGGTGCTGGTGGTGAACGACGAATCCGATGTTCTAAAGATCAAAACACCATAGGAACCTGGAATGTAAGATCTATGAGCCAGGGCAAATTGGATGTGGTTATTGGTGAGATGTCAAGATTAAATATAGACATTTTAGGTGTCAGTGAACTGAAATGGACTGGAATGGGCCACTTCACATCAGATGACCACCAGATCTACTACTGTGGACAAGAGGACCACAGAAGAAATGGAGTAGCCTTCATAATTAATAATAAAGTGGCTAAAGCAGTGCTTGGATACAATCCAAAAAACGATAGAATGATCTCAATTCGAATTCAGGGTAAGCCATTTAACATCACAGTGATCCAAATATACGCCCCAACCACAGATGCTGAAGAAGCAGAAGTAGATCAGTTCTATGAGGATCTGCAGCACCTACTGGATAATACACCAAAAAGAGATGTTATTTTCATTACAGGAGACTGGAATGCTAAGGTGGGTAGTCAGACGACACCTGGAATTACAGGCAAGCATGGTCTGGGAGAACAAAATGAAGCAGGACATAGGCTGATATAATTTTGCCAAGACAACTCACTGTGCATAACAAACACTCTCTTCCAACAAGATTATGGCAACCAGCTTGATTGATAACTGGCAAATAGACGGAGAAAAAGTGGAGGCAGTGACAGACTTTGTATTTCTAGGCGCAAAGATTACTGCAGATGCTGACTGCAGCCAGGAAATCAGAAGACATCTACTTCTTGGGAGGAGAGCAATGGCAAATCTTGATAAAATAGTTAAGAGCAGAGACATCACACTGACAACAAAGGTCCACATAGTTAAAGCAATGGTATTCCCCATAGTAACCTATGGCTGCGAGAGCTGGACCATAAGGAAGGCTGAGCGAAGGAAGATAGATGCTTTTGAACTGTGGTGTTGGAGGAAAATTCTGAGAGTGCCTTGGACTGCAAGAAGATCAAACCAGTCCATACTGCAGGAAATAAAGCCAGACTGCTCACTTGAGGGAATGATATAAAAGGCAAAACTGAAGTACTTTGGCCACATAATGAGAAGACAGGATACCCTGGAGAAGAAGCTGATGCTAGGGAAAGTGGAAGGCAAAAGGAAGAGGGGCCGACCAAGGGCAAGATGGATGGATGATATTCTGGAGGTGACAGACTCAACCATGGGGGATCTGGGGATGGTGACGGCAGACAGGAAGCTCTGGCGTGGGCTGGTCCATGAAATCACGAAGAGTCGGAAGCGACTGAACGAATAAACAACAAAAATGTAATGATAAAAGATGGCTAAAAACTCCCTAGCTACTTAGAACTCTCTCTGGAACCATTCAGTTCTCTGCACCCTCCAGAGTACCATCCACAATAAGACTATTTAAGTGCATTTTTTCAGCTGCATGCATAGGACACTAGTGATGTGATGGATACCTCACTGATCTCTAGGGTGCAAGAAGCAGTGTGGTGTCCTACTCCAGAGCATAGCCAGGAAGGTATTTACCATGGTTGAGTTTAGGAATCCTCTGTTATTTTGCCTTCTCACTTCTTCTTCACATGGAGGAAGACTCTCTGTACCATGGGCTGCTTTTCCTGGACCAGTCCCCAAATTTGTGACTTTCAGAAGTCTTTGTTGCTCAACAGGACTTAAAAAAACCCTCCATGGATGACTGCAAGGACTTCAGTGACACATTTCCTAGTATCCACCTCAATAGACATGTAGCATACTTAGATACGGTAATCTAGGTTGCAGTTGCCACTATGTAGGAAAGACAGAATACTAAGTGGGGGAAGGTTATGGCTGAAGAAACCTGGCCAAGGTGGAGTCATCCATCACATTAGAGTGTGGGAAGATTTGGTGGTCTCCGTTGTCTGTGTAACATGACCACAGACATTATATTGTGGATCATGACTTGGTGCAATTTGATTGGACAACCGTATTTATTTTGTGTTTAACAAACCTTGATTTAGAGAAATCATGTTTTAGCCCAGTATGTTTACCCAGCCTACAACAGATTTCTTCTTTTAAACAGCATTATTATAGTTTCTAGATAAAAAGATAAAAAAGATTGAAAAAAACTCTGTCTATCCGTTCAGTCGTGTCCGACTCTCGGTCACTTTGTGGATCAATGCATTCCCTGCCTTTCTATCTCTTACAGCTTCCTTTAGTTCCATCAAAGTCATTCCAGTATCTCTTCTGATGGTGTCAAGCCAGTGAGTCCTAGGCCGGCCCCTTCTTCTTTTACCACTTTTCAGTCCCAGCATAATTGTCTTTTTGAGTGAGTCGGCTCGCAAAACATAACCAAACTGTGACAGTTTTTGTTTGGTGATCTTGGCTTCCAGGGATATTTTTGGTTTGACTCTGTCTAGGACTTCCTTGTTGGTAATCTTTGCTGTCCATGAGATGCATAGTAGTCGTCTCCAGCACCACAATTCAAATGCATCTATCTTTCTCCTATTTGCCTTCCTCAAAGTCGAAGTTTCACAACCATACATAGCTTTTGGAAATATGATCGTATTAACTAGTCTGCATTTGGTTGGGAGGCTGATATCTTTATTCTTCTAGATGTTATTTATGCTGGTCATTGCTGTTCTTCCAAGCGCTGTATGTCTTCTAATCTCCTTGCTGTAGTCACCCTTTTGATCAATTTTAGAACCAAGGAAGTTAAACTCCTTCACTGCTTCAATTACCTCATTGTGGATCTTAATACTGACTTGCACATTCTCTGCCGTTGTCATTATCTTCGTTTTTTTGGTGTTAAGGCGCAATCCAAGTTTTTCACTTTCATCTTTGACTATTAGGAATAGCCGTTCTAGATCTTTTTTACTTTCTGCCAGCAGTGTTGTATCATCTGCATAACGAAGGTTGTTGATGTTCCTACCACCAATTTTTACCCCAATAGTAGATTCTTTCAGATGTGCCTTTCTCATAACCACTTCTGCGTACATGTTGAATAATGAAGGTGATAGAATACAACCCTAATGAGTGCCTTTTCCAATTTTGAACCATTCTGTGTCTCCATATGCTGTCCTTACAGTTGCTTCTTGATCAAAGTACACAGATCGTATCGGTTGGATGAGGTGTGATGATATTCCCATTTCTTTCAAGCAGTTCCAGAGCTTGTCGTGATCAACACAGTCAAAAGCTTTTGTATAGTCAATGAAGCACATGTAGAGGTCTTTTTGGAATTCCCTTGCCTTTTCCATCATCCATCAAAGGTTGGCGATGTGATCACACATTCCTATTCCTTTCTGGAACCCAGCTTGTACATCTGGTAACTCTCTTTCGATGGCTGAGTTCATACATTGTTGGATGATCTTCAAGAGAATTTTACTCGCATGTGGTATTAAGGCGATGGTACAATAGTTTGAACAGATTTTGTATCACCTTTTTCGGTATTGGAATAAATACTGACCTTTTCCACTCTTTTGGCCATTGACCAGTCTTCCATACACTTTGACATAATGCTGTCAATGCATTTGATGGCAGTGGTCTCAGTAGCTCTGCTGGCATTCCATCAACTCCAGGGGCTTTGTGGTTTGACATCTGATTGAGTGCCCATTCTACTTCCTCCTCCAAGATATCAGGTTCCAGCTCTGGCAGTTCTTCTCCTGTGCCATGGTTTTGATTTTCATTTGTGTAAAGTTGCTCTGTATATTCCTGCCACCTTTCTCTGATTGCTTGTTGGTCGTGTAATTCCTGTCCATCATGTCCGCTGACTGTTACCTTTCTTGCCATAAAAAGAGGTCTGACCTTCTTCCCATAAGCAAAACACTCTCTTGTATGTCCTTTCTGGGCTGCTTCCTCCAGTTTCCTGCATTGCTCAGCCCAAAATTCTTCTTTGTCTATCCTCACTTCTCTCTGAAACTTTGCATTTAATCTTCTTACTTTTTCCCTATCACCAATAGCTTTTGCCTTTCTTCTTTTTAGTGCAGTTTCTGATGTTGCTTCTGATATCAACTTAGCCAATTTCGTTGGTTTCTTGTAAGCAATATGTTGATGTGCTACTTCATTGATAGTTGCCTTTATTTCCTCCCATAGTTTGTCTGGTTGTCTTTCTGTGGTGTTAAGCAATTCGAATCTGTTCGATCCATAAAGATTTTTGGCGGAGAGTACTGGAGTAGGTCGCCAGGTCTTTCTCCAGGCCAGAGCCATGTTGGGCAGCATAAATTATGCTGTTCACCCCTCCACCATGGTGAGGTATGGTTGGACTTTGGAGGGGTAAAAACAAATAAAGAAAAAAAATAAAAAGTGAAGAAATAAATAGAAAAATAGACATAGAGTATGACTTCCAACTTTCTACAGCAAATATATACATAGAAAATACATCAATCTCTTACTCCAATTTTAACTATAATAAATATTACAGAATCCCGGCCCATATCTTAGTCTGCTGTGGGTTTCACAGACATTCTAGGGTCTGCTTGATCTGTCCTTACCTAGTAAAATGCCCACGGCATGCCGATTCCTTCTATATACAAGCTCTTCTCTCGGACCAGTCAGACTCCATTCCTTCAGATGTTGCCAGGTTTTGCTAGACCACCTTTAAAATTAGGTGGGTACCAACACCGCTTGACTGTTGTCACTCGCTGACCAAGGCCAAGTCAACAACAGAGGAATGATGAAAGTCTCTTCTGCTATATACATATGTCAAAACGATTTATGCTTCCCCCTTGACCAGTGCAGCAGTTTTTAGTTCAAACCTCTAGTTTCCACAAAGCTTTCCCAGATTGCAGATTTAGCTCTTGGTAGGCTCGTAGATTTATTTTGAAATGATATTATGATTTCAGCTTTAGGATTCATAGAGTTTTATTAGAATCATATTTATTCAGATCAAGGATGTCAACCCAGGTGATCCTCTCAGGTGTGTTTTTCTTTTTTATTTCTTATTTATTTGACTGCTTCTCTTTTCTGCTGATTATTGACTCCCCTCAAAATGGAACTGAATTCAATGTTTCTATGGCTGTCCTTTATGTTCAGAAGGCGCCTTTGTCTAGATGCACGGAAAGCTGTCCTCCAGGATACACCAAACTCAAAAGAGAAGGAAAGCCAGACTGCTGCTACGACTGTTCTCCATGCATGGAAGGAACAATCGCCAGGGAAGAAGGTCAGTGGCTCTAGAGTAAAGAGGGGACTTGAGGGTAAAGGGAAATTCACTCTTCCTGCTCTGGGCAGTGTTTGTTACAGGTGCCACTCTTCATTTATTTCTCTTTATTTCCACAAAGTAATGTTTCTTAAAAAAACAGCATAATATTTCAAAGTTATGGGACCATCATACAATTTTGCATGATAGTGTGGCCAATAAAAGTAAAATAATTAAACATGGCTGAACTCTTCAGCTGTATGTGTGTTTAGAATGGGTGATGTTCATTGGAGTCTTTTAGTATATTCTTGGGGTATAGAGGCTCCGACATTTGGACTGTGTGCTGGTGGATTCTCTTGGAGTTGTTTCCTGACTGGACTGAGCCAGATTGGCATTTTTCTTGCCCGTGCAGCTTATATTTCCTGACGGCCTGTTTGGTGGCTTGCAGTGGGATTGCATGCAGCACCCCAGGCCTCTTCCCCTACCTGGATTTTGGCTTGGAGAACTGGCCTTGGAGATTTGAGCTGGTGGTGGCGGCTGGATTGTTGGACTGCCGGGGGCATGGATCGAGTTCTTCTCACAGGAAGTGCTCCATATGTTTTGTGACTATTGGCGACATGGCGGTGGGAAGGAGCCTGGCGTTGACAATGGAGGAAGCCCCAATAGTCCTGCAGAAGCGACTGTGCTGGGAAGGAAGGAGGAGGAGGAGGATGCTGGAGGATGGATGAGGGCTACTTTTCTTTCCATCGTGGTCACGTGGAGGTGAAGGATTTTGCTGTGGTGGACGCAGGGCTGGTCAAGGCTGGTTGCAGCTCCTGCGGCCCTGTGGCTGCAGTTCCTTCCCCCACACAGCCGGGTAGCCATTTTGCCTTCCCTTTGGCTGTGAACTCGAAGGTGCTGGTAACAGCCATCTGCGTGAACTGTGTTAATCAATAGTCATCGCAACCCAAAAGGACTTGATTGAAAGGATTTAAATTGGACTCGAACTAGTCATCATGTTGAAAAGTTTTAGGTTGTGGTTTGTGATTCTGCTGTGATGATCCCAACAACAATGCCCTAATAAAAACTTCTCAATGCAGTTCGTTAGAATGCTGATTAAGCTTTATTCAGGGTACATGTTAATTGAAGCACTCCTAAAGATCTGAATGCGGATTCCCGCCAAACTAGACCATCTTAACTTCCCCCCTTGCGCGCCAAATTACAAACCAATGATCTCATGATGCAAACGTTCTCATCTCCACACTCCTGCAGGTGGGTGACCTTGACGAAGCCGTTTCCAGCCTCTACCAACAGACATAACACTCAACGGCCAGTCCCCCTCCCAACAGTTCTCAAAACATCTCTAGCCCTAATCCCAATGGCAGGATTCATTCGCAAAACATAACCAAAGTGTGACAGTTTTTGTTTGGTGATCTTGGCTTCCAGGGATATTTTTGGTTTTTTGGAACCCTGACATGCCAACCCTCCAAAACAAAGAGTAATATACAGACAACAAGAAAGGATAATGTGTACAAATAAACATAAAGACAAAGTGAGCAATTCCAGAATTGTTCAGGCTGCAGAGATATGTGAGGCGTTGCAATCTGAAAAACAAAATCAAGTAAAAAGTCATACAATTAACCAGGTTATCAGGAAACTGAGCATGGAACTTCTTTAGCAAGCGAGGAACAGAAATATGGACTTTATCAACCCATTCCTTAAACCCAATAGGTAGATGTTTCCATTGGACTAGATATTGAACTTTACCCCTATGTAATCTAGAGTCCAAAATGTCCTGAACCTCAAAATGTTCGTTATCCCCCACCATGATGGGTGGGGGAGTGCTTGGATCTGGATGCCACTGAGGAGCAGACTTAACTGGCTTTAACAAACTAATGTGGAACACAGGATGCACCTTACCAGTGCTTTGATGAACAGCATTATTATATGCAACTTCAGCAAATGGCAAGAAGTCCACCCAATTATCCTGTTGGTAACTGATATAACATCGTAAATACTGCTCCAATACCCCATTAAGGCGTTCACATGCACCATTACATTGTGAATGGAATCCAGAGGTAAGTCCCTGTTCAGTTCCAGTCAATTTTAAAAATGATTTCCAAAATTTGGCAGTAAATTGACTTCCGCGATTGCTGATAATCTGCAAGGGGGCACCGTGAGCTCGGTAGATATGCAAAATGAATAATTTTGCTAGTTGACCAGCAGATGGCAGTCCTTTACAAGGGATGAAATGAGCTTGCTTAGAAAACAGATCAGTGACAACCCATATCACAGTTTTGCCTTTACTCTTGGGTAAATCCACAATAAAATCCATTGAAATTTGTTTCCAAGGACTTGTTGGTTCAGCCACTCCTTGTAAAAGTCCCACAGGCTTACCTGGTGCTTTTTTCATAGAAGCACATACAGGACAAGACAATACATACTGCTTTACATCTTTTCTTAGAGTTGGCCACCAAAATTGCCTTCTCACCAAATGTAATGTTTTAACAAAGCCAAAATGTCCAGCAACTTTATTATCATGACAACATTGCAAAATAACTTTTCTCACAGTTTCAGGAATATACAATCTATCTCCACTCCACCATACTCCGTTAGTTTCCATTAGAGATTGTTTATGTGTTTTCCACCGTTCATCCTCCACCATAGCTTGTCGGATGTCTTTTTCTAAAGAGGGTTCACATGGAGTATGTTGATGTTTGGCTTGGCATCCAGTAAGAGCAACTTTCCCCTCCAGTTGCACTGGCAAGGGTGAAGGTAGAGTTTCAGAACCTTTCTCAGCATGGTTTGGTATCCCCAGCTGTTGTGGAGACATTACTGTAGACACAACCTGCTCCATTTGAGTATCATGCTGAGGCAAGCGAGATAGTGCATCTGCCAAATAGTTTTTCCCTGCTGGCAAATACTTCAACGTGAAATTAAACCTACTGAAAAATTTGGCCCATCTGATTTGTTTAGGATTTAACTTCCTGGGGGTTTTGAGAGCTTCCAAGTTCTTATGATCATTAAAGACTTCAAACTGGTGGAGAGAACCCTCCAGCAGATGTCGCCAGGTAGCTAATGCATGCCGTACAGCAAAAGCTTCTTTCTCCTAAACATGCCAGCATTGCTCTGCCTCCGTGAACTTACGGGAGATGTACGCACACGGTCTTAATTGATTATTATTATCTTTTTGCAATAATATACACCCAATAGCAGAATTGGAAGCGTCTGTTTGTATAACGAATGGTTGCTCAGGATCAGGGTGTTTTAAAATAGGTTCTGCGGTGAACAACTGTTTCAATTGCTCAAAAGCACTCTGGCAAGCTGGCGTCCATTTTAGTTTTGACTGGGGCTTATTTGCTAATACGCCATCAGTTGATTTTTTAGTTTTTAACAAGTCAGTTAATGGTAATGCTATTTTAGCAAATGCGGGAATAAATTGTCTATAGAAATTGGAGAACCCTAAAAAAGCTTGTAATTGCTTTTTTTGTTTTTGGGGCTTCCCAAGCCAAAACACCCCTTCATGGATCACTGCCTTGTCGTGGCGAAGGGGCTTGCGTAACTCAATGAAGTCAGGTCAAGAAGAACAGGTCATGATGGAGAGTTCTGACAAAACGTGGTCCACTGGAGGAGGGAATGGCAAACCACTCCAGTATCCTTGCCAAGAAAACCCATGGACAGTATCAAAAGGCTAAAAGATATGACGCTGGAAGATGAGCCCCTCAGGTCGGAAGGTGTCCAAAATGCTACTGGGGAAGAGCGGAGGGCAATTCCGAGTAGCTCCAGAAAGTGTGAAACGGCTGGGCCAAAGCCGAAAGGACGCTCAGTTGTGGATGTGTCTGGAAGTGGAAGGAAAGTCCGATGCTGTAAAGAACAATATTGCATAGGAACCTGGAATGTAAGAACTATGAATCAAGGTAAGCTGGATGTGGTCAAACATGAGATGACAAGATTGAACATCGACATATTGGGAATCAGCGAACTAAACTGGACAGGAATGGGTGAATTTAATTCAGGAGACCATTATATATACTACTGTGGGCAAGAATCCCTTAGAAGAAATGGAGTAGCTCTCATAGTCAATAAAAGAGTGGGAAGGGCAGTACTGGGGTACAACCTCAAAAATGACAGAATGCTTTCAGTTCGAATCCAAGCCAAACCATTCAACATCACAGTGATCCAAGTCTATGCCCCAACCACTGATGCCGAAGAAGCTGAAGTTGACCGGTTCTATGAAGACCTACAACACCTTCTAGAACTAACACCAAAAAAAGATGTCCTTTTCATCATAGGGGACTGGAATGCTAAGGTAGGAAGTCAAAAAATAACCGGAATAACAGGCAAGTTCGGCCTCAGAGTACAAAATGAAGCAGGGCAAAGGCTAATAGAGTTTTGTCAAGAGAACACGCTGGTCATAGCAAACACTCTTTTCCAACAACACAAGAGACGACTCTACACATGGACATCACCAGATGGTCAATACCGAAATCAGATTGATTATATACTTTGCAGCCAAAGATGGAGAAGCTCTATACAATCAGCAAAAACAAGACCTGGAGCTGACTGTGGCTCAGATCATGAGCTTCTTATTGCAAAATTTAGGCTTAAATTGAAGAACGTAGAGAAAACCACTAGACAAATCAGGTATGACCTAAATCATATCCCTTATGAATATACAGTGGAGGTGAGGAATAGATTTAAAGGATTAGATCTGATAGACAGAGTGCCTGAAGAACTATGGATGGAGGTTCGTAACATTGTACAGGAGGCAGCAACTAAAACCATCCCAAAGAAAAAGAAATGCAAGAAAGCAAAGTGGCTGACTGATGAGGCTTTACAAATAGCTGAGGAAAGAAGGGAAGCAAAAGGCAAGGGAGAAAGGGAAAGATATAAACAACTGAATGCAGAATTCCAGAGAATAGCAAGGAGAGATAAGAAGGCCTTCTTAAATGAACAATGCAAAGAAATCGAGGAAAACAATAGAATGGGGAAGACTAGAGATCTCTTCAAGAAAATCGGAGATATCAAGGGAACGTTTTGTGTAAAGATGGGCATGATAAAGGACAAAAAAGGCAGGGACCTAACAGAAGCAGAAGAGATTAAGAAGAGGTGGCAAGAATACACAGAAGAACTATACAAGAAAGATCTTAATATCCCTGATAAATACGATGGTGTGGTCACTGACCTTGAGCCGGACATCCTAGAGAGTGAAGTCAAGTGGGCCTTAGGAAGCATTACTAACAACAAAGCTAGTGGAGAAGACAGTATCCCAGCTGAGCTATTTAAAATCCTAAAAGATGATGCTGTTAAAGTGCTGCACTCAATATGCCAACAAATTTGGAAAACTCAACAGTGGCCACAGGATTGGAAAAGGTCAGTTTACGTTCCAATTCCAAAGAAAGGGAATGCCAAAGAATGTTCAAACTACCGTACAATTGCGCTCATTTCACATGCCAGCAAGGTTATGCTCAAAATCCTACAAGCTAGGCTTCAGCAGCATGTGAACCGAGAACTACCAGAAGTGCAAGCTGGGTTTCGAAGAGGCAGAGGAACTAGAGATCAGATTGCCAACATTCGCTGGATCATGGAAAAAGCAAGAGAGTTCCAGAAAAACATCTACTTCTGCTTCATTGACTACGCTAAAGCCTTTGATTGTGTGGATCACAACAAACTGTGGCAAAGTCTTAAAGAGATGGGAGTACCAGACCACCTTACCTGTCTCCTGAGAAACCTGTATGTGGGTCAAGAAGCAACAGTTAGAACCGGACATGGAACAACCGACTGGTTCAAAATTGAGAAAGGAGTACGAGAAGGCTGTATATTATCACCCTGCTTATTTAACTTATATGCAGAGTACATCATGAGAAATGCCAGGCTGGATGAATCACAAGCCGGAGTTAAGATTGCCGGGAAAAATATCAACAACCTCAGATATGCAGACGATACCACCCTAATGGCAGAAAGTGAAGAGGAACTAAAATGCCTCTTGATGAGGGTGAAAGAGGAGAGTGCAAAAGCTGGCTTAAAACTCAACATTAAAAAAACCCAGATCATGGCATCTGGTCCCATCACTTCCTGGCAAATAGAAGGGGAAGAAATGGAAGCAGTGACAGATTTTATTTTCTTGGGCTCCAAGATCACCGCAGATGGTGACTGCAGCCATGAAATTAAAAGACGCTTGCTCCTTGGAAGGAAAGCTATGGCAAACCTAGACAGCATATTAAAAAGCAGAGACATCACCTTGCCGACAAAGGTCTGTATAGTTAAAGCTATGGTTTTTCCAGTAGCAATGTATGGCTGTGAGAGTTGGACCATAAGGAAGGCTGAGCGCCGAAGAATTGATGCTTTCGAGCTGTGGTGCTGGAGAAGACTCTTGAGAGTCCCTTGGACTGCAAGGAGGTCAAACCAGTCAATCCTAAAGGAAATCAACCCTGACTGCTCATTGGAAGGACAGATGCTGAAGCTGAAGCTCAAATACTTTGGCCACCTAATGAGAAGAGAGGACTCACTGGAAAAGACCCTGATGCCGGGAAAGACTGAGGGCAAAAGGAGAAGGGGACGGCAGAGGATGAGATGGTTAGATAGCATCACCGATGTAATGAACATGAATTTGAGTAAACTCCGAGAGACAGTGGAGGACAGGAAGGCCTGGCGTGCTATGGTCCATGAGGTCACGAAGAGTCGGACACGACTGAACGACTGAACAACAACAAAGCCAAAACATCTTTAACTTTGGCAGGGTCCATCTCAATTCCTTGATGTGATATTCTATATCCCAAAAAATCAAGTTTTTCTTTATGAAATTCACATTTAGACAATTTCACATATGATTTGGCTTCCAACTTTTTAAACACTGCTTTGACCAAATTACCAACCGATGATCTCATGATGCAAACGTTCTCATCTCCACACTCCTGCAGGTGGGTGACCTTGACGAAGCCGTTTCCAGCCTCTACCAACAGACATAACACTCAACGGCCAGTCCCCCTCCCAACAGTTCTCAAAACATCTCTAGCCCTAATCCCAATGGCAGGATTCATAGACATGAACCCTGACATCTGCTCACCTTCCCACAGGTGACAGCTGGGGGAGGGGGTTCCTTTGAATCACTGGGATTGAGCAAACGGGGCCTCAGCAGCCTCATGAGAAGAGACTGCCTGAGGGCATTGTATGGTTGGTAGATGGGGGATGAGGTGAGGTGGTTCCTGATTAGCTGGAGGCACTGAATGCAGAATTCCACAGAAGAGCTTCGAGTATTAGGGAGCCCTATTGGTTGATTGTAGGTTGTGTGAGTGAGATGGGGCCAGTCCCAGGTTATCCAGATCCTGATGCATAATAGTGATTATATGCCTGTCCTGGTTTCTCTGTCAGAGCAGTGACAGGGTGTTCTGGAATTGAGGGAGATATTAGTTTCTCCCCTGTCATGATCAGATCACTCTCCAGTGAGCCTTCAATTCTTTTTCAATTCTATTTGATCGGCCCACCCCAGGTGACTAATAGGCCCATTTGGGTTTCAGAGGAAGCTTGAGAATGTTTCAGGAAGTCTGCTACACGGTCCGACAGAAGCCTTGGTGGCTGCAGGGAATCGGAGAGTGGCTGCAGCCTTGGATCAGATCACGCCTGGACAGCCTCTTTGTGCCCATGGTTCCCAGCAATCTCTCTGGTATACAGAAGAGCTGTGAGCAGTAAAGAGGGCAAAGAGATGCCTTGAGTGCTGCTCATGGATGACAAAGAGTGAAGAAAATTGAACATGAGTTAGAGCCGCTATTAGAACCTACCTCATGGCAGTAAGGGCAGCGAAACGTGAATATTTCTCAACCCTTGTGTCTGCAGGTAGTAATCCAGTGGCCCTATGACTGATGACCTGGACTCCAGCATTAGTGCAGAAGCAGTCAAGGCTACCGATGCTATGTCTTGCGTGGATATCTGATGGAGGTTTGATCCTGTTTTACCTGAGGAAGTGGACAGGGCTCTTGCAGCTGCTAACTTAGCCACCTCTATGTTAGTTAATAATTCCTTGATGATGGGGATGGTTCCATTGGCTCTCAAGGAGGTGATGGTCCACCGTCTCCCAAAGGACCCATCGCTCATCCCAACTAGTCTGGACAGCTTTCATCCAGTCTCCAACCTCCCCTTTTTAGGGAAGGTTGTGGAGAAATGGTTGCACAGCAGCCGCAAAGGACCCTGGAGAAAGCGGATTATCTGGACCCCTTTCAGTATGGTTCAGGCAGGGTTAGGGGACTGAGATGGCATTGATTGCACTCTTAGATGACCTCTAGCAGGAGCAGGATAGAGGCACTCTGACCATGCTTCCAATTCTTGACTTCTCAGCAGCCTTCTTTGTGAGGTGCCTCAGGGCTCGGTTCTCTCTCCTCTCCAATTTAACATCTACATGAGGCTGCTGGGTGACATCATCTGACAGTTTGGGGTGAAGTATCATCAATATGCTGATGATACCCAGCTTTATATCTCCACCCTGGACCGCCTGAGTGATTCTGTGGATGTCCTGTCCCAGTGCCTTGAGGTTGTAAAGGTTGGATGAGTTGCAATGGGCTTCAACTCAACCCATACAAGACTGAGTGGCTTTGGGTATTTGGGCCTTCCAGTGACAAGATTTTGCCACCATTGGTCTTAGGTGGGTGGAACTGTCCCAGACAGACCCTGTCCCCCATCTGGAGGTCCTCTTGGACTCACTGATGGGGACTAGGAAACATTCCTTTTCTGCCGTAGCCCATGCCCTCTGGAATATTCTCCTCCAGAGAATAGGATCACCTGACCCTCTTGGCCTTTCGTAAGACTGTAAACACCTGGGGTATTTGGCCAGGGCTACGGCCCCAGATGTGTTAAGGGTTCCGTTTCTTGCCATTACTAACATATAGCAATAGGTTTACTTGGTGACAAAATGCATCTTTTCTATTGCTTTAATTGTTCTAATTGTTTTATGTTTTTTACCATTGAATGCCACACAGAGTCACTTGTTGAAATGGGTGCCTAAAGAAATCAAATAAATAAATAAATCTCCCAGGAAATGTGAAATTGGTTATGATGTCGACTTCAGTGGTGAATACTCGAACTATATCTGGAATACATTATTTCTTCCTCTCCAAAAATAAAATGAGAGACTTCTCCCCTTGTGTTCAGTACTTACTTTATGGTATTCTATTAGTTTCATAGTAACTTTCAGAGAAGCTTTGAATACCACATTCCAGGTTTTCAGGGGAAGCGTGGAAACAAAAGTATCTAGTCCTAAGGTTGAGATTGGGCTTCTAATGATGCCATCAGTTTTCAATTTTGAGACCAAGCTTTCCGTTCTGGTGAGTGTTGAAGCTTGCAGCTCAGTAACCACAGGGATCTATGTCTGCTTTATAGAATAGTGCAGTGCAAATCCTTCAAAAGAGTTGTTTCAGAGAAATATACAATGCTTCTCTTTTTGAATCACTCAAAAGCCAAATCTTCTCCAGGCTCACACAGTGGATTCAAAATCTGCTCTGGGTAAAGATGCAGTTACTGTCCTGTTTCCAAAGGAGGGTTGCATTTTGTTCCTTCGTCTTCTGCAGATCCACTTGGAAAAGATTTGCCCAGGATCTGACCCTGATCTCCTGAGGATTTCTACTGCATCAGAATGGCCAACTGCAATTTTAGGCAGGCTTGGTCTTGAGCTACATGTGTCCCATAGCACCTCATAACTATTCCCATTGCCCATTCATCATTGTCCCGCATGAATTATCTTTTATCCTTTTTGTAACCATCTTAGTCCTAGCCAGATACTGCAGAATCTGGGCAAATACATTTCCTCTCATCTTCCAGCATACCAATACACACTTGATTGACGATTATGTGCCATTAAGTGGTTTTCGACTTCTAGGGACCGTGTAGACACATTGTCTTCAATACAATTCTCTCACTTCATCACCTTCAAAAACGTAATACCAATAATTGATTTAAATTGGCTTTTTCATAATGTTAAAGCCACAGATATTGTAACATGCTAGCTAAACAACAATGGCTTTTGTTTTTCAGATGCATCCAGTTGCAGCCAATGTCCGGATGACCAGCATTCCAATAAGAAGCGAGATCAATGTGTCCCAAAACTTATAAGCTTCCTATCCTATGAAGAAATGTTGGGTCTCATCTTGGTTCCCTTTGCCCTTGCTTTGTCTCTAATCACCACCTTAGTTCTGGGAATCTTCATTAAATTTCGAGAAACCCCCATAGTCAAAGCCAACAACCGGGACCTCACCTACATTCTCCTGGTTTCCCTCCTCCTTTCCTTCTTGACCTCCCTTCTATTCATTGGATGCCCCAAGAAAGTGACCTGCCTTCTTCGACAAACCACCTTCAGTGTTGTATTCTCAGTTGCTGTGTCTTCATTGCTGGCCAAGACTGTCATGGTGGTGGTGGCCTTTCTGGCCACAAAACCAGGCAGCAGGAAGAGGAAATGGCTGGGGAAGTCTCTGGCCAACTCCATTGTCTTGTCCTGTTCTGGGGTCCAGGTGGGAATCTGCATGATATGGCTGGGAATCTCTCCCCCATTCCCAGATTACGACCTGCACTCCCAACCTGGACACATCCTGCTGCAATGCAATGAAGGATCAGAGACCATGTTCTACACTGCACTGGGCTACATGGGCTTTCTGGCTGCCATCTGCTTCTTCATGGCTTTCCTGGCCCGAAAGCTGCCAGGGACCTTCAATGAAGCCAAGTGGATCACCTTCAGCATGTTGGTTTTCTGCAGCGTTTGGGTCTCCTTTGTCCCCACCTACCTGAGCACCAAAGGGAAATACATGGTGGCTGTGCAGATCTTCTCCATCCTGGCCTCCAGCCTGGGCTTACTGGGCTGCATCTTTATACCTAAATGCTACATCATTATTCTGAGACCTAACATGAACACCAAGGAGCATTTAAGGATATAAAACAAGGAAACCTGATTTTTGTCCCTAATTACAATAGTTTATTTGTAATTTGAAATGACATCACTTAGAATTACAGTCTTTTTATGTGTTCTAAGAAATCTCTCTTCTTTTCATGTGAATTTTGAATTATAATCATTAAATACTGAAAGAGAAACAGTATTATATTATTTTGTTTAAAATAATTACATTCTATACTTTCTCTCAATCTGATATCCAGTAAGATTAGAATGATAATCATTGACTTTAATCATTTTTCTGAAACCAGATCAGGTAAATTATCACCACAACGGATAAAATGTCACCATCACTTTTTGACATTAAGCCCTGGGTTTATTCATTTGGCCATGGCAGTAACTTGCCTTTTATATCCTTCTTTTTTCATTGATTGACACCAACCTGATGTCACACAATCAATCAAGGGAGGAAAGCAAAGCTTCCAGGGCACACAAATGTTGTTCATGATTCAGGTAGCTTCCAAAGCCCAAAGGAGACACCGGACAGATCTGAGGGAGGGACAGAAAGCATCCTGCTGGGGAAGAAGTCAAGGGAGAATGCGCACCTCCCATGCTGAAGGGAAAGCACCATCTTTCCTTCTGCCTCTTTCTGCAAATGTCAGAGCAGCAGCAGATTTCAAGCGATTATTGTGTTGACTCTGAAGGTCAACTGAGGCTGACTGCACAGGTCTACCTCTGCCACATTATGTTGACTCTCAAAATAAAATACACACAAACACACAAGGCACTTTATACTCAAATACATCACAACTGTCACGATGTCATCCATGCCATCCTGGAATGGCGCCGGGAAGAAACATCCCACCAGACTGTTAAACTCATAGGACCATGTAAAGTAGTGGAGAATGGTGGCGATGGGGTTTTGATGTATTCACAGAACTGCAAACATGTAAATCAAAGCATTGTTAGTTGATTCGGACCAGGAAGACCTGAAAACTTAGAGACGAAAGGAAGGGCAACGAAGCCACGAATCCCAATGGGGGGGAAACTTGGAGATTCTCAAACTGTTGGTTGCGGGAGCTTTATTTAATTGAGTCTTTAATGTGCAATGGATCACTGGCTTTCATAAAGATTCCTTCATATCCCTATGGGGCTTGTGTCAGGATTTGCGATTTAATAGCCAACGGATCGAGGGCATCACAGAAAGACGCGAGTGAGTATGGCGACCTTACCTGAAAACTCCATGTTTACCAAGGAAGTGGAATATCCAGAACCTGCGGAAATGAACACCACCTCCAATGTTGGGAGGGGGGAGATGGGGAAGGTGGAGAAGGTGGAGAAGAAGAGAGCTCCAACTGGAGCGCACGGGAGTGCTCAGCATGAGAAGACAGCTCGCCGAGTGGGAGAGAGGGCGGAGAGGCGTGCTATTGTTTTAAATATTCCAGAAACGCTTTGCAATTGAGAGATCAAATAAAAGACAAAAGACATAAAATTATAATTATATATTATAATAAAAGAAACATTATATATATTAAAATAAAAACATAACTACAAAGTTTCTCTCTTCACAGAGAGAGATAGCCTCAGTATAATTTACAGAGGCAAAAAGACAGAATAGCAGAGAACAAAGAAGAAACAAGGCAGGGCAAGGCCATGTTTTACAAAACAAAGGTATGTTAATATAAAAAGGTAAAGGTAAAGGTTTTGCCCTGCACAGTCGTGTCCGACTCTAGGGGGCATTGCTAATCTCTGTTTCTTAGCCGAAGAGCCAACGCTGTCCGAAGATGCTTCCACGGTCATGTGGCTGGCATGATGCATGCAGAACGCTGTTACCATCCCACAGAAGTGGTACCTATTTATCTACTTGCATTTGCATGCTTTCGAATTGCTAGGTTGGCAACAGCTGGGGCAAGTGCGGGAGCTCACTCCGTCATGTGGTGCTTGGGTCTCGAACCGCCGACCTTCCAATCAACAAGCCTGGCATCTTAACCGCTGAGCCATCGTGCCCCGTTATACACATTTCTATTTCTGTCAGGACAATCAGTAACCATGACAACTGACCTCTGAATCCGGCCGATACTAAAAGAAAATAAAAGAATACCTTGGGAGTACAAACAGAAACCCAGACTTGCTAGCACCACAGTCTTGTGATCCAAATTCTTGTTTCCAGCTAGCAGAATATCTTCTGATTCAAATTCTTTTAAATAATAAAACCACAACATGGTGAACCTCGGAACCCTAATGAACCCAACCAGGCAAGAGAGCAGGGGATAACTGGAGGAGCGGGGAGTCACGCTAAAGATCCTGACCAACCTCAAGAGTGCAACCTGATCTAGGACAAAGAAAAGAGCCAAGCCTGCTTGGTTCCTGGAGGTGGGAGGAGGCGCGGAGAGGAATCCAGACAGGTGGGTGACTTTGCAAGACAGAGGCTCCCGCTCCAGGTGGTTGAACTTGAAGCAGTGGATGGAGAAAATGGAATGAGATATCAGTTCCTTAGGAGAGCGCATATCTGACCTGCGGGAAGTTGTCGATCAGCTCCTTCGGAAACTGAGTTGGGGAAGACAACCAGTGTGGCTGCGATGAAATATTTGACATCCTTGGAAAGAGAGAGAGACGAATCTGAAACAGAGGGCAGTCGTGGGATGACCAGGTTGGTAATCGCTCGCTCCCCTCCTGGCTGAACCCAAGTCTGGGCAACAAGACGGACCCCAAGCGCAGACGGGACATTTGGGATGAGAGACTTGAGTGTAAAATTCGCTGGGGACCCTAAAAGCCTGGCCTGCTTCCTAACCCACACGAGGGGATTCATGGAAGAATGTGAGGGGTCATTTCCCACCGAAGGCTCCAAGGTGCAGCATATTTCGACCCATCTTGAGGGTGAGGCCATGGAATGGCTTGTAGAGTTGCACAACTCAGACTCTCCAGAACTAGAGAATTTTGAGAGTTTCATGAGCACGCTGAGGGAAAGGTTCAAAGACCCCCTTTCTAAGATGAGTGCCAAGACCAGCGTACAGCATATTAAATGAGGAAGCAGGTCATTCTTGGAGTATGCCACAGAATTCAGGAGGCTGGCTGGGAAACTGAGAGACTGGCCAGAATCAGTAAAAATTAAATACCTCCAAGGGGGGTTACAACCAGAGATCCTAGAGTGGTCTCTAGAAATGGGGGATCCTGGGACACTGAGAGGATGGATTTGTCTCACCGGCGAAGTAGAAGACCTGAGAATTTACTTCAAGAGACATCAGCAAGCCCAAACAATGGGAAATTGCCCAATGCCGCTGCCCCTTCCCTCAGAGAGACGTGGAGATTGTAAGTCATGGGTTGAAGAAAAAGAGTGGTGCGCGAGGAAATACTATGCTTTAAATGTGGCAAGGAGGGTCATCGCATCACCAGCTGCCCGCAATCTGCAACCCTGATGACGAGCAAAGTGTGAGGGAGTGGCGCAAAGATTTCCGGAGTGACGACCAAGAGAGCCGCGGCTGCAATGACAGAGGGAAGGGTTCGTGAAGCCGTATCAGAAGGAGGAGACTTGACTGAGGAAGAATTCCAGTCAGCGGGAAATGGCGAGAGCCTCTTCTAAGTGGTGCCGAAGGGCAGGCTATTATAAGTAGGCACAAAGATTCCATGGTGAGTGGGAATTGCCCAGCAATGCTGGTGAGGTTAGAGATAGAGACATTGGGGGGTCATGGCAGCATGAGTCCAGTAGGGATGTTACATTCGAGGCATACCAGATGTCTCATGTATCCCACCCTAGTGGCTGGAATGAGACTGGAAGTGAGAATACTGAAAGAGCCCATCAGCTTCTTTCAACTTGATGGAACAGAGATGAAAGGGGGCCCAGTAGAGTACTGCACCAAAGTGGTTCAGATGCAAATAGGAAGCCATGAAAAGACTTTGAGATTTATAGTGGTTCCTATTTCTGATCAACCTGTAGTATTGGGACTGGCTTGGTTGCGAGCCCAGAACACCCAAGTGAATTGGTCACTGGACAATTAACTTTCGCCAATTGAATTTATAAATGGTTAACCCCTGGAGAGTGGAACGGCGAGCCTGAGCTAATAGGCGCAGCATCCGAGATGTGGGGGGAAGTGGCAGAAGAAGAGAATGGTCTCATCCCCATGTGGTACAGAGATTTATTTATTTATTTATTTATTTATTCGATTTATCACTGCCCAACTCCCTCAAAGGGACTCTGGGCAGTTTACAATCCCACATAAACTCCAATACAATATAAATAGAGTCAAATAAACATTAAAATAAGCAATTTAAAAATACAATAAATATAATAAAATCAAGATGGTAGTAGCTTTTTAAAAAAAAAAAACACTGGAAAGGGCAATTCAAGGGCCAACCTAATGTATTAGCCATCCCCAAGAGTGTATACTCTTCTTCTTTAAAAGAGGTGTTTGGAGAAGTAGAGTCTAACCATCTCCCACCTCACAGGAAGTCGGACTGTGTGACAGAACTGGAACCAGGTGCTGAGTTGCCCAGAACTAAGTTGTACTCCATGACTCCCAAGGAACTAGAGGCATTGTAGGATTTCATTGACAAAAACTTAGAATGAGGGTTCATTTGCCTGGCCACTTCATCAATGGCTGTGCCCATTCTCTTCAGAACCAAGAAAGATGGTCACTGAGGTTGTGAACTGACTACCGGGGCTTGAATTCTATCTGTACTTCCAACAAATACCCCTTACCACTGATGAAGGACATGCTAGCCCACCTATTAAAGGGGAAGATTTTTACCAAATTAGACTTAAGGGAAACGTACTTCCGAGTTTGAATTTGGGAGGGAGATGAGTGGAAAACAGTTTTTAATTGCAAGCTGGGGTCCTTTGAGTACTTCGTAATGCCCTTCAGATTAAGAGGGGCCCCTGGGGTCTTCATGCATTTAATAAATGAAGTGTTACATGATTTCCTTTACCGGGGCGTGGTAGTTTACTTAGATGATATACTGATTTATACTGAGACGATGGAAAAACATGTAATTTTGGTTAGGGAAGTACTAAAGCGGTTGTTGCAAAATCAAATTCTATGTGAAATTGTCAAAATGTGAATTTCATAAAGAACAATTAGATTACCTGGGATATCAGGTATCAAGTAAAGGGATCGAAATGGATCCAGCCAAAGTAAGAGATGTAGTAGCTTGGGAACCACCAAGGACTAGAAGGAAATTACCGAGTTTCCTGGGGTTTGCAAATTTCTATAGGCAGTTTATACCAAATTTTGCCCAGGTAGCTTTACCCCTTACTTATTTTTTGTAGCTTGAATCATGTCAACTGGATTTCTATTTTCTCAGTGGAAACGTTTCGCTCCTTATCCAAGGAGCTTCTTCAGTCTGAGCAAAGTTGGACCCAACTTTGCTCAGACTGAAGAAGCTCCTTGGATAAGGAGCGAAACGTTTCCACTGAGAAAATAGAAATCCAGTTGACATGATTCAAGCTACAGACAATTCCACCTGGATGACTGAGAACCTTCATAGACCCTTACTTATTTGTTAAACACCAAAGGAAGAGGGGATCCTAAGGCAGTAATGAGACCAGGAGTGGGCATGCAGTGGACTGCAGAGTGCCAAGAGGCTTTTGAGAAATTAAAATTATTATTTACCTCAGAGCCCATGTTAAAGCATCCCAATTCCACGAAGCTCCTGACAGTACAAGTGGACGCATCAGATGTGGCAGTAGGGTTGATTTTATTACAGAAAGATGAGAGAGAGAGACTGAGACCTTGTGCTTACCGTTCCTCCAAGTTCAGTGACACAGAACAATGCTGGCATGTATGGGAAAAGGAAGCATTTGCAGTGCAATTGGCTCTAGTGGACTGGAGGCATTTGTTAGAAGGGGCATCTCAGCCTTTTGAAGTTTGGACAGATCACAAAAATTTGGAAGCTTTATGCACCCTAAGAACATTGAACTCTAAGCAGATTAGGTGGACTGAGTTCTTTAGTAGATTCAACTTTACTCTTAAGTACTTGCCCGGGGGAAAGAACTTTTTGGCTGATTCTTTATTGCAGCTGCCCCAACATTAAAGCCAGAGGGAAGAGGTAGTAGATTTGATCATCCCTGTCCAGCAATTAGGGATGGCAGCGGTCACAAGAAGTCAGAGATCCGCACCTACTTTAAAGGTGGGAGAGGATTTACAAATTGAGTTACTCTCTGCACTGAAGGAAGATAAATGTTTGAAGGCAAATAACGCAAAACTGACAGAAAAACCTGTGTATAAGAATGACTCTGCAATATTAAGTGTATATATATCGTGTCTGAAAGATATTAAGTGTAGGGTAGTTTGTATGGAGTTGGTTAAGGATCGTGTCTGTATATATTTCTGTGCTGTGTATAGTAAAGTCTGTATATACTCAAGGCAACAGACTCTGTAATTTATTACAGCAGCATAGAAGCAGCTTTTCTTTCACTGGAGCAGTGGACGGTGCCAATTTTCTGAAACACACTGATACAGGTTATGGGCCCAGGGCATTGGCGCTGAACCCTGACTTCGTATTTGAAGAACCACTGGTGCACGTGAAGGCATACACAGGTGCTGTCGTCAGAAGCCATGGAGACTGCGGCAGAGTTTGCTGTGAGTGGTGCCTTGCCTTTGAACTGACTCAATGAACACAACTACCTGCCATGGGGCATGAAGATGGAGATGTTTTTTCGGAGAGATGGGCTCTGGGACACTGTGAGTAATCCCCTTGCACAGCCTGATAACAGGCAGCTTAGAGCAGAGGAAAAGGCCCAGTCAAGTATTATTTTGGGACTTGAGGACAGCCAGTTAGTACATGTACATGACTGGCAAGTGCTAATGAATGCTGGAATGTGCTAAGGCAAATATATGTGTGTGATACCCTGAGCAGCAAGATAGCTCTAACATGTAAATTGTACTGAGCACATTTGCTGGCAGGAGGGAGTGTATCAGAACATTTGCAGTACATGAGACTTTTGTTTGTGGAACTGCAAGAGAGGGGGATGGACTTTGATAAAGCAAACAAAGTCTACATTTTTTGAGCTCTCTAAATTATTATTGGGACATGATAGTACCCAGTTTAGAGTCAATGCAAAAAAGAGAGCTGACTCTGCACTATGTAACTGGGCGTCTACTTGAGGAGGAGCAGCGGAGAGGAGAAAAATCTCTGGACTGCAGCCGTGCTAAAGCAAACAAAAACATGCCATGTGAAACAGCAGTCAGCAAGGGAACAGTGAGAGTATTTGCTGTTAGAAGATGCTTCAGATGTGGGTCCACAAAGCATTTGAGGAGAGATTGTACAGCCCAGATGCAAGAGAAGAAAGATACATCTAGGAAACAGACATCATGGAGAGACAGGCAGCGGCATGTTTCTGTTGCAAGAACTGCTGAAGAGCTAAACCAGGGAACCTGGCTCTTAGACAGCAGAGCAAGCAGACACCTATCAAATAAAAAAGATGATTTTGAATCTTTGAATCCTGCTTCACAAGACCACGTCAGTCTAGCAGACAGGAAGAAGTCTCCTGTACATGGACAAGGGCAAGTCTTTGTGCCTAGTATGAACAGGAGATTGGGTGGGGTGTTATTGGTACCTACACTTGAATAAAATTTGCTGAGTGTTTCCTGCTTGACACAGAATGGGTACACTGTGTTATTTTCTGGTAAATCTTGCACTGTAAAAAAGAATGGGATTTTATGTGCAAGGGGTGTATTAAGGGATACATTATATGTAATGTTGCCACATGAAAGCACACACACTGTACAAACCATCATGTGCAATCAGCCTATGCATGATAACTGTGTCCATTCGCAAGACCAATCCATATTCCCCATGTGAAAATGGCATGGCTGAATGCTGGAATGGTGTCTTGCAAACCATGAAAGACTCGTTAATGCAGGACTCTGGATTGCCTAAATATTTTTGGGGAGAAGCTATCTCAACAGCTAACTACATAAATAATAGGGTGTGGAGTTCTGTGGTGAATACAACTCCATATCAGTTGCTGTTTAATAGGCGGCCAGTGTTATCACACATGAGAGTGTTTGGCTGAAATGCTTGGGTACATATACCTAAGGGGCAGAGATGAAAAGGACAGCCTAAAGCAATGAAGCTTAGATTTATAGGTTATCAGCCTGGGTCTAAAGCATATAGGTTTACACTTAACGATGGGAGAGTGGTGATCTCAAGATCAGCTGAATTTGCTGAACACAATGGGTGGGAAAAGGTTCATGCAAATACTGAAGTATTATTGCCAATAGATAGGGAACAAACAGAATATGATGAGCAGCCCTCAGGGAGTAGCTTTGATAGTTCTGCTCAGAGAGCAGAAACTCTGTCTCCAAAGGTTGAGAGAGAGGAGAGGGAGGAAGAAATGTTCACTCCAAGACGTGCAGAAATAATATCACAGTTTTCTCCAAAGGTAGAGAGAGAGGAGGGGCAAACAAGCAGTTTCATACCCAGACATTCTGAAAGGATGACAAAAAACAAGCCACCAGAGCATTTTACTGTAGGGGAAGTAAAGGTTTCTTATGTAAACTGTGAACCACAAAGTTTTCAGGATGTATTGAAATTGCCTAAAACAGAGGCTGATAAATGGTATAGTGCCATAGATGAGGAAATGCAATCCATGGCCGATAATAATGTTTTACAATCCACACATTTGCCTGAAGGTCAAAAAGCTGTTAGTTGCAAGTGGGTATATAAAAGACTTTGTTATCTGGAAATGTGAAATGCAAGGCTCGTTTAGTTGCCGAAGGTTATTCACAGAGAAAGAATCTTGATTATTCTGAAACATTTTCTCCCACTGTTACATCTGAAAGTGTAAGGTTAGCTTTAAAAGTAGCAGCAATGAGAAACTTAGAGGTAAATCATTTCGATATTACCAGGGCATATTTAAATGCAGACCTCAAAAAAACTATTTATATGATTGAGGCACCTGGATATGAGAGTAGTAAGCCAGGCATGGTTTAAAAGCTTAAGAAGGCAATATATGGGTTGAAACAGTCAGCCAGAAACTGGAATCAATGTTTAGATAATGCACTGCAAGCTGTAGGATTTAAAAGGAGTATTGCAGATCCATGTTTGTATACTGAAGGTATTGGAAAAGAACAAATTAACATTTAATTTGTTAACATTTGTAGATGACATTTGTGTACTAGCCAAGACATGAGAGCTAATACAAGGAGTTGCTAAGCAAATAGGGAAAGAGTTCCAATTAAAGGATCTGGGTAGTATAAAAAATTATTTAGGAGTTGATATTAAAAGAACTCAGGATGGAAGTTTCCTACTCAACCAGAAACAAATAATAGTGCAGTTATAGAGATTATAACATGGAAGAATGTAAGCATGTTCAAACACCAATGGTTATAGATTTTCAGAAGGGTATAGGAACTACTGATTTTCAGGATCTAGATCTGTACCAGTCTCTAATTGGGAGTTTATTATATCTCGCACAGTGGACAAGACCAGACATTGCCAATGCAGTGAACATTCTGGGAAGATTGGTGGAAAAACCAACAAATGATGCATGGCAAGCAGTCAAACGTATATTAAGATATCTGAAAGGTACAATGGATAATTGTTTAATGTTAGGAGCAACAGGAACACAGATACTAGAATGTTATGTGGATAGTGATTGGGCTGGTGACACACAGGACAGGAAGTCCACTACTGGTATTATTATTACATTTGGAAAGTCAATAATCACATGGAAGGCAAGAAAACAGGGGGCAGTAGCAGTTTCCACAGCTGAGGCAGAATTTGCAGCTCTTTCTGAACTATGTACTGAGGTAATTTGGTTCAAACAATTGCTTACTGACTGGGTATAACTGTAAAACAACCTGTAACAGTGTATGAGGATTCACAAACCTGTATTCAAATGGCCAAAACAGAAAGGATGCATAATAGGAGTAAGCATGTAACGAACATGAATTTCAGTAAACTCCGGGAGACAGTGGAGGACAGGAAGGCCTGGCATGCTATGGTCCATGAGGTCACGAAGAGTCGGACACGACTAAACGACTGAACAACAACAAAAATGTAGATATCAAATATTGTAATGTAAGATAATGTGTGTATAATGGATTAATTGATCTTGTATACTGTGAGTCACAAAACAATTTAGCTGATTTGATGACTAAACCTTTATGTACACAAAGACATGAGAGGTTATCAGAACAACTGGGGATGATAAATCAGGGAAACATTCAGACACAGTAAAATGGAGGGGTGTCAGAGTATGTAAAAAGAAATATATTTTATTCTTGAGATTTTACTGGTCTGGAATGTGCAAAGTAGATAGCAGCGAGCGCTGGGTGAGATCATCGTCCTTGAGGACAGGATGATGCAATGCTAATGAGCTACACCTGTGTATAGGAATGACTCTGCAATATTAAGTGTGTGTGTGTGTGTGTGTGTGTATGTATGTATGTATGTGTGTATATATATACTGTATGTATGTATGTATGTATGTATGTATGTATGTATGTATATATATATATATATATATATATATATATATATATCCTGTCTGAGAGCTATTAAGTGTGGGGTAGTTTGTATGGAGCTGGTTAAGGATCGTGTCTGTATATATATCTGTGCTGTGTATAGTAAAGTCTGTATATACTTAAAGCAACAGACTCTGTAATTTATTACAGCAGCATAGAAGCAGCTTTTCTTTCACAGGAGCAGTGGACGATGCCAATTTTCTGAAACACACTCTGACAGGCCATCCCTTCAGAAAAACCTGTGCCATGGCCAAAAGAGCGGGGGGAAAACCCAGAGGGCTATTGTAGAAAGTGACAAGCCCCACCCAATCTTGGAAGCAGATTTTTGTTGTTGTTGTTGTTCAGTTGTTTAGTCGTGTCCGACTCTTCGTGACCTCATGGACCATAGCATGCCAGGCCTTCCTGTCCTCCACTGTCACCCAGTGGACTTTATAGTAGATTTACCAGAGAGCCACAAAAAGGCAGTAGTTTGGATAGTAACCAATTTATTTTCAAAGCAAGCCCATTTCATTCTGTGCACTAGTGTACCAAATGCAGGACAGCTAGCCAAGATGTTTGTGCAACACCTTTATAGACTACACAGGACCCCTGAATGAATCATAAGTGACAGGGGCATACAATTCACCTCCAAATTTTGGAGGGCATTCCTAAAGATGATTGGCATGGGACAAGGCTGAAGCTCCAGCCATCATCCAGAAATGACTGAACAACAACAAAAATAAATCTTGAAGCACATCAATAGATTGTTACATCGGTGATGCTATCTAACCATCTCATCCTCTGCCGTCCCCTTCTCCTTTGGCCTTCAGTCTTTCCCAGCATCAGGGTCTTTTCCAGTGACTCCTCTCTTCGCATTAGGTGGCCAAAGTATTTGAGCTTCAGCTTCAGTATCTGTCCTTCCAATGAGCAATCAGGGATGATTTCCTTTAGGATTGACTGATTTGACCTCCTTCCAGTCCAAGGGACTCTTAAGAGTCTTCTCCAGCACCACAGTAAAAATATTTAACACAATAGCATTTTTTGCTGTGGCAAAAATGATATTGTAATCTTGGTCACCTATCCATAGCTATCTGGTCAAACTGGAAAAAACTAAGTAATTAGACTAAAGAATATACAGCAATAAAGGGAAGTATTAAGTAACTTTTATTATTTTTATTTTATTTATTTTATCTTATTTATACCCCGCTTATCCCCTCCCTACTGGAGGGCTCTAGGCGGCTTACAACATCAGTATACATTAATTTATACATCATCAAGTTATACATCATATATCATATAGTTTATACCCGCGCGACAGGGAGAGAGGAAGGGAACCGGCTCTTCTGCTGAAGGCATTGGACTGCAAGTCCCAGAATGCCTCGCTCTGCGCCGGCTGCTGACGTCCAAGAAGCTGGTGTCTCCGGATCCGTCGTCCTCCATCGTCCTCCGCCGACATCGCTGCACTTCCAGGTCTTTTTGGAATCGAGGACGACTCTCCGCTGGACGCCCGCAAATTGCCCCACGTGAGTGGTACCCATTAATCTACTTGCTATATTAGCTTTCGAATCGCTGGGTTGGCAGAGAGCTAGGGCAAGTGACGAGAGCTCACCTCGTCACGCGGTTTCGAACTGCCAACCTTATGGTCGGCAGTCTAACGGCTCAGCGGTTTAACCCGCTGAGCCACCGCGCCCCTACCGCTGAGCCACCGCGCCCCTACTTAACTTATTGGATTAGAATCAGTATCAAAGGGAACTTGTAGAAAAGCTTGTTCCTGGTATGCAGTTACTTTATTTAGTGATTTATTTGTTTGTTTAGAAAACATATATGACTGCCAATCTCAGTAGATGTGATTCTGGGTGGTGTACAACTAAGAATTAAAAGAATGTCACAACCATTAAAACACTTAAAACAATCAACATAATCAAAATAAATAAAAAGAAAGATTTCAGGAAAATAACAGCCATCTAAGTACAATACAATCATCGCGCAATCTCCCCATGGGATCCCCAAACTTGCTTGAAAAACCATGTTTTAAGGGCTCTCTGAAAGGCTAACGGGTGGGGCTAACCTTAACTTGGAGTGGGGGAATGATGTGCGTTAATAGCTCTTGAGGGAGTAACATCCTTGGGTTTTGCTGACGGGAATTCAGTGCCATTGGAAGGTCCTGGAACAGAACCTTCCATGGAGGAACTGGGGGAAGGTCATGCGTGGCAGAGAATATGTGACCACAGCCAGTTTCAAAAGGCAATGGTGAGGGGAAACCCAGACAGCCGATCGTTAGCACCCATCAACTACAATCCACAAGGAGAGCCCTGAGCGAGACGGAGGAAGAGCAGGACAGTGCGCGCTGATCGCTGAAACTGACATCACTGCCGAAAGACTGACAAAGGGGGGAGGAATCAGTAAAACAAACCGCTTTGGCGGGAAAAGGCACTCAGATCTTTGAAACTGTTTTGGATTACTTGCTTCCTTATTAAAACTCTATTTGCAATGCTTGCATTGAGGAGTATTTATTAGGACATAGAATCTGAAACCTTAGAGAAAGATCTGAGTCCCGTTACATCGATTTTTCCTGAGGCTACTCGTGAAACTTCAGAGAGCCCCATATTTGAGAATCGATCCCACACTTTGGAAGACTCAAGAGCAACATGTCCCACGCAGAAGCAATGGAGGGACCAAGCTCATTGACACCAAGGACTGGGGAGGAATGGTCCAGCTCATCCCAGAGGGGAGAAACCATGCTGCAGGAGAAACAGACAACCTGCATCCAACCCAAGGCGGGGGAAAGGAAAAGAATGCACAAGACCAAGGGAAGCGAACCAAGGCACCTCGTAGAACCCTCAACTCCACACACCTAACAAGTAATGGTGGAATGGTCCCAAGGGATCATGCTCTGGAGGGTTAGAGGCTTAGAGATTTAGATTGTATGGTGGCGGTGTCTCTTGGAGTTGTTTCCTGACTGGACTGAACAAGATTGGCTTTGTATCTGGCCTGAGCAGCTTATATTTCCTGGGATGTTTGGCAGGTTGCGGTGGGATTGCAGGCAGCACCCCAGGCCTATAGTAGTCATCGCGACCCAAAAGGACTTGATTGAAAGGATTTAAATTGGAATGGAACTAGTCATCAAGATGGAAAGATTTAGGATGTGGTTTGTGATTCTGCTCATCTTCGCACAGGTGACAGCTGGGGGAGGGGTTTTTTTTTTGAATCACTGGGATTATGCAATCGGGGCCTAAGCAGTCAGGTGAGAAGAGACTGCCTGAGGGCGTGGTATGGTTAGTAGATGGGGGATGAGATGAGGTGGTGTCTGATTAGCTGGAGGCCCTGGATGATGAATTCTGCAGAAGCGCCTCGGGTATTAGGGAGCCCATATTGGTTGATTGTATGTTGTGTGAGTGAGGTGGGGTGTATGGGCCTGGCAATGGAACTTTATGGAGAGGGGAGGTGGGAGGGCTCTGAAGGGATGAGGGCAGGGTGCAACACCCCAGTAGTGACAAGTAAGGGGAGATATGATGGGAGACACGGGGCAGGCACTCATGGCGAATGGGCCACAGGTATATTGTTCCTGTGGCATGGTCCAGCCCCTAGAACGTTTACCTGGACCCCGGATGGCAGACTTTCAAAGCCCTGGGTTGTTGACTGGTGCTGTTGAAATCCAGGTTAGTTTGTAACAAGGCCATTCTTTTTCAGGACTTGATTGTTGATGAAAAGGCTGACCTGTCATGCATTACCGAGTCCTGGCTGGGACAGCATGGGGGGATTCTCCTCTCTGAGATATGCCCAGCTGGGTTATTTGTGTGGCACCAGCCAAGACCCCAAGGAAGGGTGGTGGGGTGAAGGTGGTCATCTGAGATTCTTGGGAGTAATCCAGGGGCACTGTTCCTCAGATAGCCAGGTGTGAGACCCTATTTATCAAGTTAGGCACTAGAAAGGATCAGTTGGGACTGTCACTATTGTACCAGCCTCCCTGCTTCTTAGCAACCTCTCTGCCTGAGCTTCCTGACTCTGTGGCCGGGTTGGCAGTGGCGTTCACCGGGCTCATGGTGATGTGGTGGATTCCAGCTTTTCCGCTGGTTCCCAGGAAGGGAACGCATTCCAGGAAGTTAAGCGCCTCCTCAGCCTGGACTCTGTTGCTGGGAAAGTTAAGAGGTTCAAGGTAGCTCCACCCTAGAGCCTCTCCTAGGCTATTTACCCTTAGGTTAGTTAGGTAGCTTTAGTCTGGCAAGATTCTGTCTATATGGTGTGAACAATAAAGAAGATGTTGGAAAACATCGACTCAGCGTGGTTCTTGCCCTCACATGGACACGGCCACAGATATTGTTAGATGCTAGCTAAAGGACAAAGGCTTGCATTTTTCAGATGCATCCAGTTGCAGCATTCTAATAAGAAGCAAGATCAATGTGTCCCCAAAGTTATAAGATTCCTATCCCATGAAGAAACGTTGGGTCTCATTGCCCTTGCTTCTTCCCTAACCACAGGCTTTGTTCTGGGAATCTTCATTAAATACTGAGAAACCTCCATAGTCAAAGCCAACAACCGGAACCTCACCTACATTCTCCTGGTTTCCCTCTTCTTTTCCTTCTTGACCTCCTTTCTATTAATTGGTTGCCCCAGGAAAGTGACCTGCCTTCTTTGACAAACCACATTGAGTGTTGTATTCTCAGTTGCTGTGTCTTCATTGCTGGCCAAGACTGTCATGGTGGTGGTGGCCTTTCTGGCCACAAAGCCAGGCAGCAGGATGAGGAAATGGCTGGGGAAGACTCTGGCCAACTCCATTGTCTTGTCCTGCTCTGGGGTCCAGGTGGGCATCAGCATGATATGGGTGGGAATCTCTCCCCCATTCCCAGATTCTGACCTGCATTCCCAATCAGGACACATCGTGCTGCAGTGCAATGAAGGCTCAGTCACCATGTTCTACTCTGCACTGGGCTACAAGGGCTTTCTGGCTGCCATCTGCTTCTTGGTGCTTACCTGGCCCAAAAGCTGCCAGGATTCTTGAATGAAGCCAAGTGCCAAAACCTTCAGCATGTTGGTTTTCTGCAGCGTTTGGCTCTCCTTTGTCCCCACCTACCTGAGCACCAAAGGGAAATACATGGTGGCTGTGCAGATCTTCTCCATCTTGGCCTCCAGCCTAGGCTTACTGGGCTGCATCTTTGTCCCCAAATTGTACATCATTATCCTGAGACCTGATGAGAACACCAAGGAGCATCTAATGGTGAATTCTAAAAGTGAACCCAATTTTTTAGATAGATATACAGAAGGTTGGTGCGATGGGTAGATAGGTAGAAGGGAAGGAGGGAGATGATGATAGATATAGGGATACATGATCATCTGTTCCTGTTTAGAATTCACTTTCTGAGACCTGACATGAACACCAAGGAGCATTTAATGATATAAAACAATAAGGAAATCTGATTTTGGTATTTTCAATAGTTTATTGGTAATTTTAAATAACAAATCTTAGAATTATAGTCCTTTTTATTCTAAGAAATCTCTCTTTCTTTCATGTAATTATAATGATTAAATAATGAAACAGAAATATTATTAGATCATCTTTTTTGAAATAATTACATTCTTTACTCTCTCTCGGTCTCATGTCACGTAAGATAATCATTGACATTAATCAGTTTTCTGAAACCAGATCAGATAAATTTTCACAGTGGATAAACTCACTGCCACCTTTTGACATTAAAGTAGCCTGACCATATTTCCTTGAGACAAAAATGGGACAAATTGGGACAGGGTTAAACTGATGTAATATTCCGTATTGATGAAAAAGTAAGACTATAAAAAAGTTTTAAATAGTTTTTAAGATCCATTTGCTGGTCCTTAGACAGATTACTGTATATATAAAAATATTTTTGTTTTCATTAAAATGAAAAAGTTTTATTAAATGAAAATATTGAGCTAACAATTTTTCTTCAGTGACAGAACTCATAGAAAAATTTAGGTAGACATAGAGGGGGACTGTATTTGACAGGAGGTGAATGGGGAAAGCACAGCTCATGGGCTTTGTAACATCACAGATCGTAGGAAGGAGGAGAGGGGGGAGAGAAGAGAGGCAGGGAAGGGAGGATTCAAAAACCCCATGCCCGGCGAGGCTTCTCTTCCTTCTGCCTTCCCTCCTCCTCCTCCTCCTGCTTTTTATTCTCCCTCTTTCTCTCTCTCCCACAATCCCAAACGAAAGACTCTCTCTTGCCAAGCTGGAGAAATAATCAGTTTCACTCTTGAAAAAAGGGGGCGGGATCCCATTCCGAACGCATTTTAATAAAACAGAGACCAGAGAGCGACCAGCTAAGAGCAGAGCAGAGGCGGTGGCAAAGATCTCTCTCCCCATCTCTCTCTGTCTCCCCCCCTCTCTCTCTCTTTCCCCCTTCCTTGCACCTCTCTAGTCTCACCCAACATCAGGCTCCTCTGTGAATGTTTGTTTATTCGGTCAATGACCAGCAACGTAAAATTAATTAAAATAACAATTAAAATCACACTAATCAATTAAATACAATTATACATTGATTGTTGTTGTATAGAATAAAACTATAAATTTAAAAAATTATAATATAATCTATAAAACCCTATTAAAATAAAACCCTATTACAATAATGACATGTTTATTTATCTAAACATTAACATTAGCGCTATCATTTTAATAGTATGTTATAAAATATATATCCTAAAAATTTTATTAAAAATGGCTATACAAAGCATTAATAAAAATAGAAAAATATACACAATTCCCTACTTCTTTAACCGTTTTTGTCTTATTATCATTGTGGCAAACCCTGTACTGGAGGAAAAAAATCTTGATTGCTCAGCTCAACCAACTTTGTGTGATATGAATTTCTAAAGCATCAAAGTCCTTTTGGAAAATACTGAGATTGTGAGCAACAAGGTAATGAAGTATAGTACATGTTTCTGTGTTCCTCTCTGTGTTTGAAGTTTACTGGACTGCAAAGTTGAAGTTGAGAGCAAGACTTCCTATTGCCTAAAAATAATTCTGTCTTAATTCATTTCCAAAAACACTGCATTCAAAAAGTTTTGTAATTGTAAATTCTGTAAGTTTCTGCTTTGGCTACAAGATTATGTAACACGTAAGCCTGTGTCCAGTCAATCCAATGGCAGACTGTTAGGGACCATTTCTCACATTTGAAAATGGTCAGTAGATACATAAAATGTACCTATCTAGATAAGTATAACTATTTTAATCCAAAAATACATGCCTCTTCAGTTTGTCTGTTCAATTAGACACCCAAAGGTTTCCTTCAGATTTATGAGAAATTTTCATTAAAGTCGGGGCTTATTTATTAGGCCTTGGAAGCAACTTGCATTTTTTATCCTTCTTTTTTGGCACATAATCAATCAAGGGAGAAAAGAAAAGCTTACAGGGCACAGAAAGGGTTTTCTTGGTTCAGGTAGGTTACGAAGCCCAAAGGGAGACACTGGACAGAGCTGAAGGAGGGACAGAAAGCATCCTGCTGGGGAAAATCTCAAGGGAGAATGCGCACCTCCAACGCTGAAGGGAAAGCACATCTTTCCTTCCTCCTCTTTCTGCAAACCTGAGAGCAGCAGAACATTTCCAGACATAATTGCTGTGGCCTCATAAGGTCAACTGAGACTGACTGCACACGTCAACCTCTGCCACATGATATTGACTCTTATAATAAAAAAAAAACCCACACACCCCACTTTATAATCAAGAACATCACAACAATGTCCACGGAATTTCCATCAAACCTTAACCTCATAAACATAAACTTTGCTATATCTTCTCCCTACTTTAAAGCAGAAGATTTTGTAACAGGGGCTCTGAAGGATCATGCAGATGGTATATCTCTACTTGAATGTAGCTATTATGGGGTATCTGACCTGCATTTAGGAAGAAGATCTCATCCACACTAAGATGAAGTACCCCTGACTAGTTAATAAGGGGTCAGTTGATTTTGTGTAAAGTATCATAACCTTAAAAGTTTAACATATTACAACCTCTAGCATCTCAAGAGTGAGGTTCTTAACTAAAGGGCAGGCAAACATTCCTGAAGTTTTCCCCTCTTGACTCTTAAACTGGATCTGTGTCTATCAGTCACACAAAAATATTTTCTCCAGCTGCACGTCTATGTTGCTACAATGATTCCCAATTCTCCTTCCAATTATCAAAACCATGGTGAGAGTAACAATGCTTAAGGGATTTCATCACCATCACCACAGGCCATTTTTGAAACAACTGTGAAACATATCTGTTAATTCCTCATAAATAAAACCTAAACATCTGATCCATAATTACCTCCTGCTCTGCTAAGACAGAAGGTGCTACTGATTGAAGCAGGGACGACACCATTCTGAAATTAATGGTTGTGGTTTCCAGATTTGGTGCCAAGCTGGACCATCTTCAATAAAGAGCACTTCTTCAGTGCAGTCGTACTGTTGGTTAGTAGTTTTTCTTCCTCATTAGTCACCTTGGGTACCAAGGAAGAGCTGTCTTTGCCTGAAAGGGAATTACAGCAAATAGCACCATCATGGCATCTCGAGTGCTGCTGTTCCTGTTTCTGCTGGTGACCCATTTTCCCTGTGAGCCTCTCTGGAATAAATGTCCATTCAATATGAAAATAGAAAGAAGGAAGTTTAATTACTACAAGCCAGGAGACTACCTGATTGGTGGAATCATATCTAAAGCTAATGCTGCATTTCTTCCTAGTGAGTTCTTCAAGCCTCCAAAACGTATCGTTATAGGGTAATTATTGATATGTATGTGCCTCTAGTGATTGATTTTTCCCTCTCCAAAGTCTTTTCAATAGCGAATTATTCCCATTTCCCAATTCCCGGCCTTTTTCAAGCAGCCTATTCTTCCTCCTCCAGATTTTCTTTAAATAAAAGGTATTTTGGATTTTTTAAAACCTGAACTGTTTCTTTTGAGTTCTCCATCAAGGAATAGAATCAACACCAGGTGCTCCAAAACTTTTAAAAGGAACACCTTTATTTTCCAGTCAAGGAGAAAGGCCTCTTGTGCATGCAATGTGCTACAGTTATGACAGAGAAATAACCCTCTGATTAGGAAGAAGATATTGCTGAACTCAATTCATAGAATCACCAATGAAAGAGGATTTCTCATATATGCAGAATAAAGTTAAGGAAAGCTTCTGGAAACTGAAAGAAAATAAATTTGGCCAAAATCATCTCCTGTTCTTCCCCGGGCAGAATCCAGATTTAGAAAGTACCATATAACATAGGGTATCAATATCATTAATTCATTGGGCATCTTTTTCCTTCTTCTGATGTTCTTCAAGAATGATACACTAATAAAAAGTATTTAACACAATAGCATTTTATGCTGTGGGAAAGAAGAGACTGTAATCTCGGGTCACCTATCCACAGCTATCTGGTCAAACTGGAAAAAAAAGTAAAAAATTAAACTAAAGAATATACAGTAAAAATGGAAATATTAAGTAAATTATTAGATTACAATCAGAATAAAAGAGAACTTGTAGAAATGTTTCTGCCTGGTATGCAGTTAATTTATTTATTATTACTACCATAATAGTAAAGATTCATATATCATCATAAGAATATATTTGTGCCTTTGGGAATGGTTGGTTTTATAAAAGTTTATTTTGTACAAATGTAAGCAGTTACTCAGAAACTTTTCCACCTGACGTTAGTTTGGCTATGAGTTCTTTTCCATATTATCCACCCAAGTCATAACAGAGACTAAGAATCACATTGACTGTTTGGGGTAAGGTGAACTTTGACCCTGACCTGCCAAGCTTTTCTTCTGCTCCTTGTTTTGGAAGGAAGCTCCCTTTGGTGCACATGGAATTTTATGTCTAATAGGAATATCTAGAAAACTCTATCACCTGGAAAGGCCTTATAGAAAAATAATGCAGGAATTTGCTATCTCCTATTTGTGCAATAAGTATCTGACAATATTTCTGCATTGCAAAGTAACAAAAGTGAGCTCTGATCCATTCTTTCCCCTTGATGAGATCAACCAGATTAGTTTGCACATTTATACGGTGGTCTCTTGCATCCTCATTCCATTGATTTTTCAGGCTGTGGGACATTCACAAGTGTCGTCCTAAGTCAGAACTTTAATTCATCAGTGCCAGATGTCTTTAAAGTAAAAGCTGCAGGCAATACCACCCGTTTTTTTAAACTGAAGAAGAAAACCTATTGATATCTCTTCCATTGTAGTGTCGACACTCTGAGCTTCAGCCACATCTTGCCTTTCTTGTTTGCCATTCATGAGATCAATCAGAGTCCTAGGCAGCTCCACAATATCTCCCTGGGCTACAACATCTATGAGAACTTTTTCAACCCCCTAATGACATACGAGGCCATGATGGACTTTCTGTATATGGGGCAGGAGAACACCCCAAACTACAGTTGTGGAAGAAGAAAAAATATCCTGGCCCTTCTTGAAGGGACTGATTCCGAGCTCTTTCATCACATTTCAACCATGCTGAGCATCTACAAAATCCCACAGGTATGAATATAAATAGAAGCTAAGTCCATTTTGGACATTCTCCAGATGAGTGCAGAAAGTGCAACTCTTTTATAGCACCAAGCACAGTTGGAGTCAGATGGTACATCATAAGAGACCTGAAATAGTTTTATTTCCCTTCTATTGCCTTGATGTTTCTGACATTGGTACACAGCATGGATTTGGAAAGAATACACTGTCTTCATGACGTTCTCCTATGCTGGTATGAATTGGACTCAGAACAAAGAGCCGTTCTGCTCAGAAACAGCTAGAGCTAGGAGACTAATTGGTCTGTCTGGTCATTTTGTTCAGAAAAGAGGAAGAAAAGGATGGAGAAACTTTAAGGCCCACAAACGCTTGTATTAAAATAGTGGTATGTGGTTTGTTGCCAAAATGATTCAATATTATTCTGTTCAAATTTTTAGAAGACAGTGAGAATTGGGCATATCAGGAGAAACAAAAAAGTCAGTGGAATGTATTCAGAATGGGGTCTCTAAGAAATATGTATGATAAGAGAGGATCCAGAATGGATCGGTGCAAAATGAGTGTGGACTGAATTCTAACCTGAGTGATACAAAATAGGTGGCTTTCACGCATAGAATGAATGAGGACTGGAAGATCTTAAGGAAGAATCCTTCACAGGTCAAAAGAAAGAGGAAGACCAAGAAAGTGGTGGCTGGATGCAATTCCTGAGTGGATGAAAAGAAAGAGGGGAGAACTAATGACACAGTATGACACCGTGTATGGAGAAAGTGGATGCAAGGAACCTTTCCAAGAGTACAAAGGCATTGTGATGATGAGGGCAAAGCCACTTTAATGTCCTTTGTGATGGAGTCTTGAAGCGTAATGAAAGAACTCCAAGCAGCTAACAACAATCTAGCAGAGTAGAAGTGTGAACCAGCAAGGAACTTGAACTTTAAGCTTAATTACATTCAGAAATAAATTCAGTCTTCACACATTAGTTAGATGAAGATAAAATAGATATAGCTTACATTTATTCAGTAGATCTAGATACAAGTAGATTCATGGTAGATCTGCGTGTAAGCAAATTGTAATGGACAAGAGCTGCATTGTGCAGCCCTTCTGCTTGCAGGTGTGACCAAAGAGTAACAGAGGTCGTTAATCCCACAAACTCAAGAAGAAGAAGGAAGTGGAAATCAGGTGACACATGTGACATCCCAGAAGCACAGTAGAGATGCGTTTTCTAGAAAAGACCCCCTTATGCATATGAGAAAATGCTGAGTTGACCCCTGACAATTCCAACAGCCCTTCTAAAGTTAGCATGTTTCAGAGTCCACAAGGTTCAAGTTCTTCCGCAGTTCTTGGTAACTGCTCCTTGGCAATGGCTTTGTGAGAATGTTCACAGTCATGTTCCTGGTCTAGTCCGACTATTCCTTGCTCTTGCAAGTTTCTTACTGCATGATACTTAACATCAATGTGTTTAGTTCTCCCATTAATCTTTTCTGACTGTGAGAGCCTAATACAACTTTGGTTGTCTTTGTAGGCCTGAATAGGGGTAGATTCCTCTATCCCCATATCTTCAAGCAGTAGCTTGAGCCATGAAACCTCTTTGCATGTTTCTGCTGCTGACACATACTCTGCCTCTGTGGATGAATGTGCAACTTTTTCTTGCTGACGGCTTCCCTAGCTTACTGCCCCACCCCCATAGAAAAATACATGCCCACTAGTGGATTTACAGTCAGTAACGTTTTCTGCCCAATCTGCATCTGTAAACCCCACCAGTTTTGGATTGTCAGTGGCTGGTAGCTTTAGTTTTAGGTGTGTAGTGCCCTTTAGGTACCTTCCCACGTGCTTAACACCAGTCCAGTCTCTTTGTGTGGGTGTGCTAGATTTTCTACATAGAATGTTTACTGCAGCTGCTATGTTTGGCCTAGTGGTAGTGGCTAGATACAATAGCTTACCTATGGCACTTTTATAGCTATTGTTCTCTGATAAGAGTTCGCTAGTTTCCTGTTGCTTGTTGAAACCTGTTTCCATTGGTGTTGGTATAAGATTGGCATTTTGCAGTCCTAAGCTTTCCAACAGTTCTAGGATCTTTTGCTTCTGGCTTAGAAGAAAGCTTCCATCTTCTTCCTTTTCAATCTGTATCCCCAAGTAGTAGCTGGCATTGCCCAGATGCTTGACGTCTACTTATTTGTTCAGGTTTGACACGGTTTCATCAAAGTCTCTTTTGTTATTATGGCAAATCATCAAATCATACAAATAACAAAGAACGCACACCTCTCTGCCATTTCTGCATCTTGGGTAGAGACAGGGATCAGCTTTGCCTTGAACAAAGCTCCTTTGCTCTTGCTGGTTGCTTCAGGCCATAAATCCACTTCTGAAGTTTTCAAACTGGCTGCTGTGTCTTGGGATCGGTGAAGCCTGGAGGTTGCAGCATGTACAGTTCTTCCTCTATCTCTCCATGTAGAAATGCAGTTTTTACATCTAGGTGCTCAACACTCATGTTCCTGGAAGCTGCTAGGAGCATTCTGACTGTGGTATGTTGTACAACAGGAGCAAAAAATTCATTGTAATCAAGTCCATATTTTTGTGAATAGATTTTGCAGCTAGTCTAGCTTTGTATCTTTGCACTTCTCCATTTTCATCTTGTTTGGCTTTGAAAACCCATTTGCATCCTATGGCTTTCTTGCCTGTTGGTAGTTTTGTCAAAGTCCATGTTTTGTTCTTCTGTAGAGCTTCTAGCTCTTCTTGTGCTGCTTTCTTCCACTTGCTTGCTTCATCTGGTGGCATTTGCTGCACTTTGTTCCACGATGCAGGTTCTTTCAGTAATGATGATCTTCTTAGGTAGGTGAGTCTCTTGGCTGGAACTCCTTTGTTGGGTCGTGATGAGCGTCTTGGAGCAGGTTCAGGAGTTTCACTTGGTGGTTCAACCCCTTCTGCATCCTTGGCCTTGTCATCTGACTCTGGTGGAATTTCTGCCTGGGCTTCTATCTCCCTCTGGGTCAGTTTGGTGGTTGTGTCTTCGGATATTGGGCTAAACATCTCAAGCTGGTAACTGCTGCTGTTGGTTTCTGCGCAGTCATCATCAGCATGACTATGGTAGCCTTTCTTGCATTCATCGAAGTACACCACTCTGCATGTACTTACTTTTCCTGTCTTCAGGTTCAGGATTCTGTATCCATTGCTTCCTGGAGCATACTCGATCATGATGCCTTCTTTAGCTCTGGGGTATAGTTTGGATCTCTTTTCTTTTGGTACGTTTGCATAAGCTTTGGATCCAAACAGTCTTAGATGGTTTACGCTTGGTTTGCGTTGATGCCATATCTCAAAAGGTGTTACCTCGTTGGCTTTGGTTGGCAGTCTATTCTGTAAGTATGTAGCTGTTAAAACAGCATCTGCCCAGTATTTGTCAGGCAGATCTCCTTCTAAATGCATACATCTTACCATGTCCATTAGTGAGCGATTTTTCCTTTCTGCAACTCCGTTTTGTTCTGGCCTGTATGGAGTGGTTAATCTGTGTTCTATGCCTAGCTGTGTTAGGTATGTTTGCATGAACTCACCTCCTAGATCGCTGTGAACTGCTTGAGGGGTTCTGTTGAACATTTTGGTCACCATGGCTACATATGCTTTCAGCATATCCGCTGTTTGGGATTTCTCCTTCAATAGGTAGGTCACACAATATCTGGAAATATCATCTATAAAGCAAAAAACATATTTATTTCTGCCCACTGATGCTTGAAGAGGTCCACACAAATCATTGTGGATAAGTTCGAGTGGCTTAGTTGCCCACCTTTCCCTTTGTTTGTGTATGGCTGGTCTTGTTGCTTTTCCTTTGATGTATATCACACTTTTTCATTGGCATTTATCATGGTTGCATATTTCAAAATCTCTTACCATGCCTTCAGTTTTCATTATCATGGTGCGTAAAACACCTGTGCCAGGTGGTGGTGCTGTCGTCCTCCTTTTGCTGCTGATAGGCAAGGCTGACATATGGTGGCGGTTGTTCGCAGTTCACCCGGTAAATGCCATCCTTTTGAAAACCTGTAACATAAATCTTTTCTCCACTGGTGACTTTACATTGTCCATTAGCATTAAAAATCACATCAAAACCTTTGTTGTTCAATGTAGAGTTATTTATTTATTTTTATTTATTTTATTTTATTAAATTTATATTACCGCCCATCTCCCCTGTTGGGGACCCTGGGTGGTTCACAATAAAACATAGTTTAAAAACATAAATATAAAATTACAATATGATAAATAATATAAAATCCAAGTATAAAAGATGTTAAAAGTGGTAATACTGGGAGGCTTCATGAGACCAGCCATCCCCAAGAGGAACTGTTGGCATTTCCCTACCAGGCAAGATGGCAGAGCCAGGTCTTTAAACCTTTCTGGAAGGTCGGGAGCAAGGAAACCAGCCTCAGCTCTGGGGGTAAGGTATTCCAAAGGGCGGGCACAACTGCAGAGAAGGCCTGCCTCCTGGACCCCGCTAGATGGAACTCTTTAGTTGATGGGGTCCGCAGCAAGCCTTCTCTGGCTGATCAGGTGGGATGGGTCGATGTTCTGGGGATGACACGGTCCCTCTCAGTTACTAAGTAACTAAGAGTTACTTAGTAAATTGGCTTCTAAGCCTGACACTTAGTAAACATCTGTTGCCGTAAGATCTTTGTGTTCACTTCCACTGATGCATCACAATGGCACACTTCTTTTTCCTTGAATCATTAGCGAACTGCTAATGTTATGCTTCCTTCTGCAGTTTCATTTAGGCCACAAAAGTCATGTTTATTCCCACATAGATGCCTGCTTGCCCCACAATCAATTACTCATCATCTAGGAATTTCATTGGTATCAGCTATATAAGCAGTGTGTAAAGCCTTCTCATGCTTAAATTTTTTCTCTGGAAAAAAAATTCTTGTCTTTATTTCTGCAGAATCTTGCAATATGACCTGGCCTCTTACATGAATTACAGACAATGACCTTTTTAGGCTTTTGATGAGTCACTATTTGCTCTAGCTCAAGTTTACCCTTTGTTGCTAGCTTACAAATGTCTCTGCTGGGCACTGTATTGTTATGCAAATTTTCTTGCCTCTGACATGTTCAGGTAAATACAGAGCATCAAAACAATCTTCAGAATCTAGCTCCATCCTCAATCTGAATAACCATGCTGAGTAATTATCCTCAGTCAATCTTGGCAAAGGGAAAGGGAGCGCCTTCCCCTTTCTCCATTGTTTAGAGAGAAAGAAAAAAATTCTAAACTTAGCTTTTTAAATCTGCTAGTGGCTTCCCTTTTTGTGGCTGTGAGGCCAACAAAAAAAAAAACTTTATAAGAGATCAGTACTGCATTGGTTTGTACTGGTTTTGTACTGGTCTTGTACTGGGCCCATAGCCCTTGATGGAGTCTTGAAGGTTAATAAAACTCCAAGCAGCTAACAACAATCTTGCAGAGTAGAAGCATGAACCAGCAGGGAACCTGCACTTTAAGCTTAATTACGTTCGGAAATAAATTCAGTCTTCAGGCATTAGTTAGATGAACAAAAATAGATACAGCTTACATTTATTTAGTAGATCTCGATAAAAGAAGATTCATGGTAGATGTATTCAATACCAAGCGAGATGTAATGAATGAGATATGCATTGTGCAGCCCTCCCGCTTGCAGGTGTGCCCAAAGAGTAATGGAGGTTGTTAATCCCGAAAACTCAAGAAGGAGGAGGAAGTGGAAATAAGGTGACCCATGTGACATCCCACAAGCACAATAGAGATGTGTTTACTAGAAAAAAATCACCTTATGCTTATGACACAATGCTGACTGATGATTCCTACACTTTGAAGCAGAAAGGAGGTCATCATTAATTTGCTCTATCCCCAAACCTGATCTCCATTCTGCTTGGACATGAGGCTGGTGCTCTCCCAACAGTTTAGTGAGAAGAATGTTGAGCTGGAGAGATAGGTAGATTTCCCTGCCAGCAAACAAAATCTCCAATCTGTCTCCCTAGGATGAGATGGGGCTGGCATTGGAGGAGAAGATGAGTTTCAAGATATGGCTAGACCACAGGGTTTAGATATATAGTGTTTCAGAAAGTAATTGGATTGGGAGAATTCCCAAGAAATTTGGAAACTGTGCTCACCCCTTACTTTCCCAAGAAATCCTAATCCACCACCTGGAAAATTTGCAGCTCCTGATCTATTGTGTACTAAGAACTATAGGAAATCTGTAGAGTAAGTAGGGGCTCCTACAGGCACCAAAAGCTCTCCAATGAGCTCCATCTGCATCAGCCGATACTAACCTGTGTGGGTAGTGGGTGTTGGTCAGGGGTAACCATGGACATCAGCCACAAAGAGAAGAGGGGTTTCCTGGTCAGTGACGACATGAACAGAGACAACAGAAGTAGGAGAGTGATGAGCAATGGAGATGGAACCTTTCATGCAGCTATTGCTTTCTGGAAACATTAGCTCAGTAGGTATGAAAAGCTCTTAGATTTAAGCATCTGAATATTATCACTAAAAGTGAGACAGACCAGCAATCTTTTCTCTTTTTTGTTAGATCAACTATGGGGTAATCAGCCACATTCCTAAGCATAAACAGCATTTTCCTTTTTTCTATCGGATGAGTCCAAAACAAGAACCTCCTTACTTGGCAATTGTCAAGCTGCTCCTGCATTTCCGATGGACGTGGATCGGCCTCGTTGCTCCAGACAATGAAAACGGGGAAAGGTTCAGAAGAACCTTTGTTCCAGTAGCCGCAAAGAGAGGAGTTTGCATTGCCTTCTCAGATAGCATCTTTACACAAAATATGGGGAAATATATTGAAGGCAAAGAAGAAATGGAAAAAAAGTACCTGCTTCTCTATTTCAGCAACCGTCAAGTAAAAGTAATTGTCTGTCAATTAGACTTTCAGGCCACAATACTTCTAGTGGCACATATAAAACACTTTGAAAGGAATATGTTAGTTGAGGGTAAAGTGTGGCTAAGAGCAGCTTTGCCAGACTTTAGTGTGAGAGTGTTTTACCAACTGCTTGATCTCCAGCATCAACATCTTTTGTTATCCTTCTTAACTCAGGCCAAAAAGAGGAGGCAATATTATGATGTTGATTCATACTACTCTGCTATCCAGCAATATGGGGAGGCAGCATTCCAGTGTTCCTCTTCAAGTCCCGTGTTGTCCAGGAAAGTTTGGAAAATATGTCTAGAAAAAGAGAACTGGGAATTCCCACCCCAGGATATGGTAGCAAGAATCCTGTCTGAGGATGCCTCTAGTATTTCCACAGCAATTCAGGCTGTGTCCTGTGCCCTCAATGCTGCCTCTTCTGCCCAACTGAGTAGGAGGAGGATGCGGGTTGGAGACCATCGGACACCACAGATGCTACAGCCATGGCAGGTGAGACTTCTCCGTTGAGGCTCCATCGATACTCCCCTTCAATTCCTCAGTGTTAAATTGGGTGTAGGCAGGGCTGGCAGGGGGAGGGTTAAGATGTTTTGAAGAGCAGGTGCCCTCTTGTAGTCTTTGTTCTGATCAGATGAGGAGGTTTGGGGAAAGAAAGTGAGATTGTGTTGCTGAATCGTCCAAAATGGAACTCTCTCTACTTCTTTGGGATCCTGTATAATAAAAGTGATACCTCTATAGTGACAGTATTTCCCCATTTCTATAGTGTACAAGCAGCAGGATGGCACAGCTGTCAACATGTTCTCTTTCGATCACCCAACCTGGTCTTCTCTAGTTTCCCACCAGTGAATTAGTCATGATTTGTGTTCTGAAGTAAGAGCAGTTCTTTCTGTCATTTCTTGTGTGTTTTTTGAGTCCGAAGCGACTGAGCGAATAAACAACAACAACCTCAAGTGAGCAGTCTGGCTCTATTTCCTGGAGAATGGACTGGTTTGATCTTCTTGCAGTCCAAGGAACTCTCGGAATTTTCCTCCAACACCACAGTTCAAAAGCAAAAAACAAACTAAAGCTTTAAAAATGAACAGGAACTCATGGGATCTTATTTCAAATGAGATTCATTTACCTTTTGGGATTTCTCTCTTAATGTAATTTTGGGTGTGTGTTAGAATTGGTTTGCTGACTTTTGTCTTTCTGGGACAAGATCGTGAGTTGAATTAAATGTTTCAAGAAACTCACAAGAAACATCAGGATGAGATCCAGCTTCCATTGGGAGGAAGGGAGAGCGACTGTCTCAATGATCGTGAAGCATTTTACAGGCAGAGGCACTGACTTGAAAAGGTCCAGCTATCCATACCAGTCACATATCTATTTTCATATCGTTTTTATCCATTCAATTGTGCCTGATTTCCAGAGACTGCCTGGACAAGTCCTTGCATTTTTCTTGGCAAGGTTTTTCAGAAGTGGTTGGCTATTGCCTCCTTCCTAGGGCTGAGAGAGAGGGACTGGCACAGGGTCACCCAGCTGGCTTTGTGCCTAAGGCAGGACTGGAACTCACAGTCTCCCAGTTTCTAGCCAGATGCCTTCACCACTAAATCAAACTGGCAAACCCATATCTGTAATAATACCAATGTTTAGACTGAATTATGGCTGAAATGGAACTGTGTAAGATACGGGGATGGTTTTCTTTGTCTTTCTAGCTTCATCCTTTCCTGGGAAATTTCCAGCTTTACAATCTTTCCATGGATGGTGTTTATCTGGATGAGAATGGAGATCCCGTTGCTGAATTTGATATCATGCACTGGGCAGTGTTTCTCAACAAGTCTACTGCTGGAGTAAAAGTCGGGAATGTAGAAAGAGAGGCCTCTTCAGAAGTCAGCCTCTCTATCAATCAAAGTGTCATCATGTGGCCAACATCATTCAGTCAGGTAGGTGGTGGTGCTACTTTTTAGTTCTTACCATTTATCAGCTGTTATACATTCCTGCTTAGAAATAAATCCATAGGAGTTCAATACAAATTTGCTCGAAGGAATGAAATCTAAAGCCCCATTAATTAAACAGACATTATGCATAATTCTCTTAACTTATTTAATGATTTCCTTGTTTGTTCCCTGCGACAATACAGGCAACTCTTAAGTGAGTCTTAAGTTACAGTAAACAATTTAAAACTAAATAAAGTCAAAGTAAACCAGGGTAAAAAATAGCAGTAAGAAATAACAATATAGTAAACGTCATGAAAAAAGATGGCTAAAACTCTCTAGACCTCTTTCGAACTGTCCAGTTTTCTGCGCCTTCTTGAATGCCATCATCAGTAAGACTATTTAAATACATTTTTTTCAGCTGCAGGCATAGGACAGTAGTGGTGTGTCGGATACCTCACTGGTGTATGGAGCACAAGAAACTGTGTTGCATAGCCAGGAAGGTGTTTTCCATGGTCCAGTTTAGGAAAGCCTCTGATATTGTGCATTCTCACTTGCTCTTTACATGGAGGAAGACTCTCTGTACCATGGGCTGCTTTTCCTGGATTACTCCCAAAATTTCTGGCTTTAAGAAATCTTTGTTGCTCAGCAGGACTTAAAAAAAAACTCCATGGATGACTACAAGGACTTCAGTGATACATTTCCCAGTATCCACCTCAATAAACATGTACCATACCTAGATTCCAAACTCTAGGCTGCAGTTACCACTATGTAGGACAGACAGAATACTAAGTGGGGGAAAGATATGGCTAAAGAAACCTGGCCAAGTGGAGTCACCCATTACATTACACTGTAGGAAGATTTGGTGGTCTCCGTTGTCTGTGTTACGTGAACACAGACATTATATTGTGGATCATGACTTGATGCAATGCGATTCTACAACCATATTTTTGCATAATTTTTTGCATATTTTGCAAATTTGCAAATTTTGCATATTTTTGTATAATAGAAGCAGTTTGCTCTAGAGGTTAAGGTGCTGGGCTAGAAACCAGGAGACTGTGAGTTCTAGTCCCACCTAATGCATGAAAGCCAGCTGGGTGACCTTGGGCCAGTCACTCTCTCTCAGCCCAACTCACCTCACAGGGTTGTTGTGGGGAAAATAGTTTTGTAGTTTATAAAAATTTCTGAGATCAGAGTTATAGAAATATTAAGAGACAAACGAACTGAAAGCTTGCAGTAAAAAAAACGTTGCTTTTTATTTTAAAAAGAAAGAACAGTAACTTAGCTTGCTTTCGTCAGAGAAAGAGAAGCTCATGGCTTAATTAACATAGCCCCGTACTCACATTGCAGAGAAGACAAAACAGAGAGATAACAGCAAGGTAACGAAGACAAAAGGCAGATTTACAATTTAAAGCTTTTACCACTACTTGGCAGTACCTGATTGGACAGGGCTTGACATGTGACCAATCACCTAGGCAACTTATCACTTTATTTGGGAAGAACCATCAGGTAAATCTCTGAATGGCTATACAAATAGACTTTGAGGCACAGCAATTAACATTCCTGAGGGGGAGTTAACATGTGCTCTCCTGGAGCCCACAGGAAAAGAAAACTTTTAGGCTTGGCTTTTAAAACTAGCCTTCATATTCTTTTAAGATCATAAAAATATATGCAACAAATAGGAGGAGGGAGTATTAAGTGTGTTCCACCTTGAGCTATTAATAAAAATAATAAAGGTGGGATAAAAATTAAAATTAAAAAATTAAAAAATATTTATTTTGTCTTCAACAAACCATGATTAAAAGAAATCACGCTTTAGCCCAGTATCTGTACCCAGGCCACAACACATTTCAATTCATATAAATACTGCCCCCATTCACAGGTTTATCTTGCTTAAAGTCAATCACTCTCCCCTTCAAAGTTGGACTTTGAAGAAGCCAGAGAGAAAGAGTAGCGAGGCTTTTGAACTTTGGCGTTGGAGAGGACTCCTGAGAATACCATGGTCAGCCAGGAAACCAAACCAATGAGTCATTGAACAAATCAACCCACTCGAGGCACAAATGACCAAGCTCAAATGCTTCCTCAATACTTTGGACAAATGAAGCAAAAACCTAGCTCTGTGGAGAAGTCTATAATGCTGGGGAAGTTGAAAGGAAAGACAAGCACGTGATGAGCAGCAGCAATATGGATGAACCGAATTACAGCAGTGATGGGTGTACCGTAGGTCTGCTCAGAGTTAATGGGAGTCAACTGGCATAAAAATTTAATAAATACAGTAAATTAATAGGAATACTTGAAGGATCAGCTTAAAGTCTTTCTGGAGAAAATCCCTCTAGGTGATAGCTAAGAGTCGACACCAGCTTGATAGTCCATCAAAGCAGGACCAGCTTTATGTGTGCTTTTTCTTGATTTTAGGTTCACCTTTGAATCAACATCAAGAGCTAGGCTATGGAATAAACGTATCAATTTACAATAGATGGGGCTATTACTGTTGCTATCAAAGTTTTATCAAAACTCCTCTTTAAAGATCTGGCCCAGCACACAAGGTCAATTGACAAAAGTGATCACTGGTGAGGAGCGTTAGGCAGGGTGGCATCTTGGCCCCACTACAATTGTATTTCTGTCTCAGTTCTGGCTTCTTCCCCTCAAATTAGCTCCTAAGGTCACATCCGTGCTTCTTTATGCCAATGGTTTAGTTCTGTCTCAGACTTTGACTGGATTAAAACATACCCTAAGATGACTTGCCACTCACGGTAAGTATGAAGAATTGTAAATTAACTCTGCAAAGGCAAGAGTCTTGCTCTTTGATATAGAAACACAATCAGACCATTTCACCTAGCCAAAGACATACTTTTAAGTAGCCAATTGCCCTCATTTACGTCAGGGAGATATTGAAATTTTTCTGTGGTTTCCAATCTGAGAAAGCTCAGTTTAATGTCCTGCCATCAGCTGCACTAGAGGGCCAATGAGAAGACTATCTATCTATCTATCTATCTATCTATCTATCTATCTATCTATCTATCTATCTATCTATCATCATCTACAGTATCTATCTATCATCTATCTACCTACCTACTTACCTACCTACCTATTTTATTTTTCCACTGCCCATCTCAACAATGCCTTTGCCCATGTACCTTATGCTGCCTGACTGTGCCCATGTGGCCCATGGACTAGAGAATCCCTGCCCATACCTTATTCTGCTGTCGGTTTGAGAGACATTCTAGGGTCTGCTTGATCTGTCCTTACCTAGTACAATTCCCAGGGCACGCTGATTCCTTCTACGTGCAAGCTCTTTTCTCGGCCAGTCAGGCAACATTCCTTCAGATGTTGCCAGGTTTTGCTAGAACACCTTTAAATTTAGGTGGGTACCAACACCCCTTGACTGTTGTCACTCTCTGACCAAAGCCAAGACAACCACAGGCGGATGATGAAAGTCTCTATTGCTGTATACATATGTCAAAAGATTATTGATTCCCCCTTGACCAATTCAGCATTTCTTAGTTCAAAATGTTAATCTCCCCAAAGTTTCCCAGATTCCAGATTTTAGCTCTTGGTAGGCTCATAGTTCTACTTTGAAATGATATTATTCTTTTTATTTATTTATTTATTTATTTTCTATCCCGCCTTTATTATTTTTAAATACCTAATACTCCTTCCTTCTACTATTTCCCCCACAACAACAACCCTGTGAGGTGAGTTGGGCTGAGAGAGACTGACTGGCCCAAGGTCACCCAGCTGGCTTTCATGCTTAAGGCAGGACTTGAACTCACAGTCTCCTGATTTCAGCTTCAGGATTCATAGAGTTTTACTAGGATAATATTTATTCAAATCGAGGATGTTAACCCTGGTGATGTTCTCTTGTTTATTTTTCTTGTTTATTTCTTCTTTATTTGACTGCTTCTCTTTTATGCTGATTATTGACTCCCCCTAAAATGGAACTGAATTTAATGTTTCTATGGCTGTCCTTTATTTTTAGAAGGTGCCTTTGTCTAGATGCAAGGAAAGCTGTCCTCCAGGATACACCAAACTCAAAAGAGAAGGAGCCCCAGACTGCTGCTACGACTGTTCTCCATGCATGGAAGGAACAATCGCCAGGCAAGAAGGTTGGTGGCTCTACAGCAAGGAGGGGACTTGAGGATACAGGTCGAATTCACTCTTGCTGCTCTGGGCAGTATTTGTTACAGGTGCTGCTTTCATGCTAGTTCTAGACCTAACTAGGCTGACCATACATCCCATTTTGAACGGGACAGTCCTGTTTTTTAAAAAATTCCCAACCATCCAGTCATTTTAATAAAATTTTCTCCATTTTGTCCCATTTTTTAAAAAAATTGAAAGGTCCCGCGAACCTGTCTGTCAGTATGGAGGCCAAGTCGGAAGAGGAAGATCTCCTGATGACAGACGGTGAAGGCACGATATTCAAATCTGAGCCAGAGCCTCCAATTGGAGAAAGTCAAGGTCCGGAACCTCCTCCACCTATCAGCGTGCGCATTAGGCAAACTGAGAGGCGGGCCGAACAAATGGAGGCACAATTCACTGGCTGAGACAGACCCACCTTTGGTCAGAGCGAAGGGGGCTCCCCAGCCCACCTGCTTGCCCACCGGCACGCTTTGCCTCATCTTGCTTCTGCCCTGCCGGCCAGGAAGTGACCGCGGATGGACCGACCATGCCCTCCTCCCGGGGCTGCAGCCCTGGCCAAGGAGGGGTGAGCTCATGCTCCCTCCCATCCCCGGCACACTTCTGCCCTCATTGGGTGACCCTCATACATAGGGCTGGAGGTCGCAAGGGGAACAATGAGAGAGCGCCCACACGCCCCATTTGCTGGGACGCCACAGGGACCGCACTGCCGGCGAGGCTTTGTTAGACAGAGTGCATGCACGCCTACTTTGTCTGGCAAGCTATGTGTACATTAGGGTCCCGTTTTTGTCTCAAGGAAATATGGTCAGCCTAGACCTAACTCATCATCTATTTGTACTTATTTCCACAAAGAAACATTTGAAAAAAACAGACAGCATAATATTTCAGAGATTTGGGACAACCATATATTTGGCATGATGGTGTGGCCATTGAAAGTAAAATAATGAAACATGGCTGAATTCTTGTGCTGCTTTATCCTTGTCTGGTTTCAGGAAAGAAGATCAATCTTGTTGGATTTGGCATCTCATTAGTCTTCAGCCTTTAAAAATCAGTGACAATTTCCCCTTAATACTGAGATCCTCAAGTGTCTGTAGGAAAAGGATATATTTTTAAGATGGCGCCGAGCGAGTATGTCCGTTTAGAACGGGTGCTGTTCGTTGGAGGGTTTTAGGATGTTCTGGAGGGTTAGAGGCTTACAGATTTGGACTGTATTTTGGCGGAGTCTCCTGGGGTCGTTTCCTAACCAGACCAAGCTAAATTGGCTTTCTGTCTGGCCCATGCAGCTTATATCCTGCTGGGCTGTTTGCCGGCTTGCAATGGGATTGCGTGTAGCACCCCAGGCCTATTCCCTTACCTGGATTGAGGTTTGGAGAACTGGCCTTGGGGACTGCAGCCGGCGGCAGAGGCTGGATTGTTGGACCGCCGGCTGCATGGATCAGCTCCTTTGCTCGGGAACTGCTCCATAGGATTTCTGACTATTGGCGATGTGGCGGTGGGAAGGAGGCTGGCGTCGACGATGGAGGAAGCCCCTATATTCGTGCGGAAGTGACTGTGCTACGGAGCAAAGAGGACAAGGGGGATGCTGATGCTGGAGCACAGATGAGGACTGCATTTCTTTCCATTGTAGTGTCCTGGAGATGAGGGATTTTGCTGTGGTGGACTCAGGGCTGGTCAAAGCTGATTGCATCTGACCATCCTTGCTCTTCTTGACTAGTCAGCGTCTTTCGATACCACTGATCACGGAACCATTCTGGACTGGCTTCGGGAGTTAGGGGTGGGCGGCACTGTGTTTCTCTGGTTCTCCTCCTTATTTCAGGGTCTATTCCAACTGGTTTTCATAGGGGGGAGAAATCCAGCCCAAGGCCCCTACCTTTGTGGGGTGACTCAGGGCTCGGTTCTCTCTCCTCTCCTATTTAACATCTACATGAGGCCACTGGGTGAGGTGATCCTACAGTTTGGGGTGAAGTATCATTAATATGCTGATGATACCCAGTTTTATATCTCTAGCTCAGGCTGCTTGAGTGATGCTGTGGGTGTGGATGTCCCAGTGCCTGGAAGTTGTAATGGTCTGGATGGGGTGCAATAGGCTTCAATTGAACCCAAGCAAGACTGAGTGGCTTTGGGTATTTGGGCCTTCTAGTCACAAGGGTTTTCCATCATTGATCTTGGATGGGGTGGCACTGCCCCAAGATGGTACAGTTACACAATCTGCGGGTCCTCTTGGACTGACGCTCCTGCTAGAACAGCAAGTGGCAGCCGTGTCCAGTAGAGCCTTTGCACACCTTAGGATTGTATGCCAGTTGTGTCTCTTCCTGCCCCGGGAGGCTTTTCTCACAGTGATTCATGCCCTCATGAACTCTCATCTGGATTACTGCAACATGCTTTACATGGGGCTGTCATTGAAGAGCATTCGGAAGCTTCATCTGGTGCAGAATGTGGCTGCATGGGTAGTAAATGATGCTGGATATTCAACACATGTAAAACCACCACTACGTGAGATGTATTGGCTTCCAGTGTGCTTCTGGGAGCAATTGGAGATTCTGATTTTCACCTTTAAAGCCCTTCATGGCTTGTCACTGGGCTACCTAAGGGACCGTCTTCTCCCAGTTCTTTCTATCTGTCCAATTCGGTACAACAGGTTTGGCATGTTAAAGTCCCATCACCCAAGGATGGTAGGGACTAGGAGACGTGCCTTCTCTGCCGTAGCCCCTCCCCTCTGGAATATTCTCCCTTCAGACATTAGGATGACCGCGACCCTATTGGCGTTTTGTATGGCCATGAAGACCTAGTTATTTGCCCGGGCCTGGGGTCCGGAGTTTGTTAAGGGCCTCATTTCTTGGCTATATTAACATATAGCAATAGTTTTACATGGTGATCATATGTATTTATTTTCTATTGTTTTAATTGTTTTAGGTTTTTATCAATGTACACCACCAAGAATCATTTGTTGAGAAGGGCGACTATAGAAATCAAATAAATAAATAAATAAATAATTCTCATGGGAAATGTGAACTTGGTCATGATGTGGATTTCACCGGTAAGCAGTGGAGCCATATCAGGAATGTATAATTTCTTCCACTCCAAAAATAAAATAGAGACTTCTCCACTTGTGCTCAATACCTTCTTTATGGTATTATATTAGTTTGGTCATAACTTTTGTAGAAGCTTTGAGGACCACATTCCTCAAGGTTTTCAGGGGAAGCCTGGAACTAAAAGTATCTAGTCCTATGGTCGAGATTGGGGTTCTAATGACCCCATCAGGTTTCAAATTGTAGACCAAACTTTCAGTTCTGGTGAGTGTTGAAGTTTGCAACTTGCTAACCACAGGGATCTTTGCTTACTTTATAGAATGTTGTTTATTCATTCAGTTGCTTCCGAGTCTTCGTGACTTCATGGACCAGCCCACGCTAGAGCTTCCTGTCATGCGTCGCCATCCCCAACTCCCCCATGGTCAAGTCCGTCACCTCCAGAATATCATCCATCCATCTTGCCCTTGGTCAGCCCCTCTTCCCTTTGCCTTCCACTTTCCCTAGCAGCAGCGTCTTCTCCAGGGTATCCTGTCTTCTCAATATGTGGTCAAAGTACTTCAGTTTTGCCTTTAATATCATTCCTTCAGGTGATCAGTCTGGCTTTATTTCCTGGAGTATGGACTGGTTTGATCTTCTTGCAGTCCAATGCACTCTCAGAATTTTCCTCCAACACCACAGTTCAAAAGCATCGATCTTCCTTCGCTCAGCCTTCCTCATGGTCCAGCTCTCGCAGCCATAGGGTACTACGGGGAATACCATTGCTTTAACTATGTGGACCTTTGTTGTCTGTGTGATGTGTCTGCTCTTTTTTTATATATAATCTTTTTATTCATTAAAATATAATACAATATTATCGAACATTGTTAACTTACATAAGAACCAGCATAGTAAAACACAATTAGTACTACATACCTTATAAACAATATATTATTATACACATATAAATAAATAAAAAAGGAAAAAAGGAAAAAAAAGATAACTCGATTAAACTTAAATATTAAGAAAATACCTAGAATGATAACAATAACAACATACTAAAAAATGGTTTCTGAGTTTCACAGCTAAAGATATACAAATAGTTATCTTTAAGAATCTCTTATCTTTATTTTCCCTTATATTGCTGTTATTTCTATTTACTCAATTCCTTAATATATAAATCCCATTATCATCTCTTCACTTTTTTTGATTGTGTACAGGTAATCTAGTATTGGTTGCCATATTTCTTTAAATTTCATAATATTTTTATCTTTTATTAAAATTGTTAATTTTGCCATCTGTGCTAACTCCAATATTTTCACCACCTGATCCTCTATCGTTGGTATATTTTCCTTTTTCCAGTACTGCACATATATAATCCTGGCTGCTGTAATCATATATAATAATAAGTTAGCATATTTTTCCTCCAGATCTTCTTCCATTATACCTAATAGAAATAATTCTGGTTTTTTTACAATTTCTATCTTAAGAATTCTGTGAGTCATCTCATGTATTTGTGTCCAGAATTTTTTTGCTTTCTTACAGGTCCACCATAGATGGTAAAACATTCCTTCCTTTTATAAACATTTCCAACATACATTAGAGAAGTTTTTATTTATTTATTTATCGTATTTATACCCCACCTATCCCCTCCCTAATGTAGGACTCTAGGTGGCTTACATACATATATATTTCATTTTTAACATTTCATACATATATCGCACACTAAGGGAAGGGGTAAGGGAACCGACTCTTCCATGGGTACTGGACTACATGTCCCACAATACCTTGCATCGGAGCCGGCTGCTGACGTCCTGGATGTTGCTGTTTTCGGGATCCGTCATCTTCGACGCCATTCAGGATATCTTCTTCGTTCGGTGAGCGACCCCCGACAGGATGCCAGCAAATTTTCCCACTTAAGGTGGTACCCATTTATCTACTTGCTTAAGCTTTCGAACTTTTGGGTTGACAGGAGCTGGGACTAGCAACGAGAGCTCACCTCGTTGCGTGGGGATTCGAACTGCCGACCTTCTGATCGGCAGTCCATAGCTCAGCGGTTTAACCCGCTGAGCCACCGTGTCCCTTTTTATACGTTTTAGCTAATTTTTGTGGGGTTAAATACCATCTATACATCATTTTGTAAAAGTTTTCCTTTGAATTATAACACAAAGTAAATTTTAGTCCCTTAGTCCACATTTTTTCCCATTTCTCTAATAAAATGTTATATTGAGGGGCGCGGTAGCTCAGCGGGTTAAACCGCTGAGCTGGTAGTCTGCCGATCATAAGGTCGGCAGTTCGAACCCGCGTGGCGAGGTGAGCTCTCGTCACTAGCCCCAGCTCTCTGCCAACCCAGCGATTCGAAAGCTAAATAAGCAAGTAGATAAATGGGTACCACTCTCGTGGGGCAATATGCTGGCATCCTGTCGGGGAGTCGCCTCGTAGCCGAAGACGGAGACGGAGATCTGGAGAAGCCGGAATGGCGGCTGAGGACGGCGGCAGAGGACGACGGATCCCAGCTCAACTTCCGGGATGTCAGCAGCCGGCTCCGAAAGCGAAGAATTCTGGGACCTGTAGTTCCGATGCCTGGAAAGAAGAGCCGGTTCCCTCACCCCCTCCCTAATCGCGCGGGTATAATATGATTGTATAAATGAAAGTACATGATTGTAAGCCGCCTAGAGCCCTCCATTAGGGAGGGGATAGGCGGGGTATAAATAAGATAAATAAATAAATAAATAAATATCCAAAATTTCTTGCCCAATTGATCATATAGTCTTTAACTTGTTCATCTTCTTGATTTAGTTGTAATAACATTTTGTACATTTTTGTAATAATGTGCTCATTATTCATATATAGTTGTTTTTCAATCTTTGTTTTTTGTTTTTTGAATTTATAATTCTTTTTATCTAATTTAAATCGTTCATTTAACTCCATATATGTGAACCAATGACACGCATACCCTTCTCTTTCTCTTTCTTCTCTTGTTTTTAGCATAGGTATATCTTGTTCATATTTTATTATATCTTAACCATTTTGTCTTATCACCTATACTTTCCTTCCTTGCATAGGCTTCTTGTGGCGATATCCACATTGGTATGTCGATGAAGGTTCTCAGTCATCCAGGTGGAACAGTCTATGGCTTGAATCATGTCAACTGGATTTCTATTTTCTCAGTAGAAACGTTTCACTCCTTATCCAAGGAGCTTCTTCAGTCTGAGTAAAGTTAGTAAGGATTCCCTTACTAACTTTACTCAGACTGAAGAAGCTCCTTGGATAAGGAGTGAAACGTTTCTACTGAGAAAATAGAAATCCAGTTGACATGATTCAAGCCACAGACTATCCACATTGGTGTATTTGGTAATAATCTACTTTTATATTTATCCAGACCTTTAATATTGCTTTTCTAATAATGTGATTTTTAAATTCTTTGTTCATTTTTGCTTTTTCATACCAAATATATGCATGCCATCTGAATCTAAGTTCATGTCCTTCTAATTGTAAAAGCTTTTGATTTTCCAACGTTAACCACTCTCTTATCCACAAAAAACAGCAGGTTTCAAAATACAATTTAAAATGTGGTAACCCCAACCCTCCTCTTTCTTTAGCATCTTGTATTAATTTAAATTTAATTATGGGTTTTTTTCCTTGCCAAATAAATAAATATCTTTTTGCCATACTTTAAATATTTTCTCATTTGTTAGAATTGGTAATGTTTGGAAAAGAAATAGCATATTCGGTAATACGTTCATTTTGATTATGGATATCCTTCCTAACAAAGATAGTTGTAATATTCCCCATCTTTCCATGTCAAGTTTAATTTCATTCCAAATTTTCCCATCATTATTTTTGAATAATATACTGTTTTTTGTTGATAATATTACTCCTAAATATCTAATCTTTTTTCTATTGTAAAGCCTGTTTTTTTATTAAAATTTCTTGTTGTTTTTGAGTCATATTTTTACTCAACATTTTCGTTTTTTGTTTATTTACCTTTAATCCTGCCACCTCTCCAAATTCTTTTAATTTCTTCAACAAATGTTCTACAGAATCTAAGGGGTTTTGTAGTATAAAAACTAGATCATCTGCAAATGCTTTAAATTTAAAAGTTTGTTTTTTAATTTTTACTCCTTTTATTTGACTGTCTGCTCTTATATTCCTATTAAGAACTTCTAAAACTAGAATAAATAAAAGAGGAGATAGGGGACATCTTTGTCTTGTTCCTTTTTCTATTTTACAGTTATCTGTTAATTCCTCATTTACTATGATCTTAGCTCTGTGTTGAATATATTGCTTCAATCCCTTTCACAAATGATTTACCAAATTCCATTTTCTCTAGAACTTTAACCATAAAGATCCAATTTAATTAACAAATGCTTTTTCTGCATCTAGAAATATTAAAGCTATTTGGCATTCGTTATGATGTTGTGCATATTCCAAAATGTCTATCACTGTTTGTATATTATCTTTCAATTGTCTTTTTGGTAAAAAGCCACTTTGGTCCTGATCTATAATTTCTTGTAGGATTATTTTTAGTCTTTCTGCTAATATTGAAGTAAAATTTTTGTAATCATTATTTAATAATGATATTGGCCTATAGTTTTTAGTTAGAGTTGGATCTTTTTTTGATATAAGTGTTATATTGGCTTCAGTCCATGTCTCTGGTATTTTTGGTCCATCTACAGTATAATCAAATTCAATAAATCTCTAAATGGATTTATAATTTGTTCCATAAAATATTTTTAATATCCAGCTGATATACCATCAGGTCTCGGTGTTTTTCCTATTTTGAGTTTCTTTATAGCATCTATTATTTCCTGATTTGTTATTGGACTGTTGATTATTGCTTGCTGAGTTTGTGAAAGTTTGGGAAGATTTTGCTTATTTAAGTATTTCTCAATTTTTTTAGTGAGATTTCTTGTTATTCATATAAATTTGAAAAAAAAATATAAAATGCTTTTTTAATTCTTTTCTTGTCTACTAATTCTTCACTATTCTCCCTAATTTTAGTGATCATTTTCTTCTCCCTATCTTTCCTTATCTTATAAGCTAACCATTTACCTGGTTTATTAGCGAATTCGAAGTGTCTTTGTTTTGCATATCTTAATTTCATTTCTATTTCCTTTGTTGTCAGCAATGAGATTTGTTGCTGTAATAATTTAATTTGGTATAGTAACTTATCATTTGAGGGTTTTTTCTGTAGTTCTCTTTCTTTTAATTTAATTTGATTCATAGTTGTTTGTAATTTTTGTTGATATTGTTTTTTAATCATTTGACTTACGGATATAAAATGTCCCCTCATTACTGCCTTACCTTACTAGCTGTTCTGATGTCCACTTCATTATTCAAATTTATTTCAAAAAATTCCTTTAATTTCTTTTTGCATTCTTCCACTACTTCTTTTTTAAAGATATTTTCATTCAATCTCCATTTAATGTTTCTAGAATTCTTCCTAATTGTTATGTTTACTGGATTATGATTATGAAAATGTTTTTGGTAGAATTTCAGCTTTTTTATTAAATTTTATTTGCTAAATCTTTTGAAATCCAAATCATATCTATTCTTGAAAAGGATTTAAATCTCTCTGAAAATAATGTGTAATCTTTCGCTAATCCATTGTTGTGTCTCCAGGAGTCTACCAATGTTAAATTTTCCATTAATTCAAAAAATAATTTTGGGAGTTTCCCTTGTTTATTTTTAATTTGTTTTTCTGGTTTCCTATCTAACAGTGACATGGTAACCCCATTCCAATCCCCCATCAGAATCCAACTTGTATATGTATACATTGATAATTCCTCCATTAACTTCACATAGAAATTATTTCTATCTTCATGTGGGAATACACCTACTACAATCGTTTTAATTCCTTGTATTTCTAACTCAATCCCTATATATCTTCCTTGTTCATCAGAGAATAATAAATTTGGCTTCAAATAAGGTTTTACATATAATACAATCCCATTTATTTTCTTCTCATTAGCTGCTACAAATTCTTTTCCTAAATTCTTATTCACTAAATATTTTACATCTTTTTTGTTAATATGCATTTCTTGCAAACATATAACATCGTGATTTAATTTTTTTTAGATAATGGGAAAAAATCCTTTTTGTGGAGCATTTGCTCCATTTATATTCCAAGTAGTATATTTTATTTCCATCACACAAGTAGATCCTCGTATTCCTTAGAATTCGTAGCTAACTCCTCTCTCTCTGTTTTTTGTCTTTTATCTTATTTTGTTCTAATTTCTTTCTGTGTCTTTCCATAAAGACCTTTACTTTATGTATTCAATTTAGTTTGTACCTTCTTTCTTGAAAAGTGAAACTCAGCCCCTCTTGTTTTTCCCAACGGAATGGAATATTTTTTTCTTTTCAATATTTCTGTCAGACCTGAGTAATCTTTTCTTTTTCTCAAAATTCTTATAGGTATTTCCTTAAGTACTATTATATCTTTTCCTTATGTCCTGACTTCAAGTGAAGGAAAACACGCTGAGACTTGGAGTTGAAGCTCTAATGCTTTATTGTCCTACTCTACTAGACAGAATCCAGCTAAACTAAAATGAACTAGTAATGCTCAGAGAAAGGGTCCAAGAGATCAGGGCGGGGCCTTCTTTAGCCTCTTGGGAGGAAAAAAAGTGATTCAGTACTACACATGTGTTTCTCCCCCTGGAGGGAGCCCCCTCCTTTGCCAGTTATCTCCCTGACACCTTTAATTCTAATCCTATTTTCAAAATGTGCCTGTAAGATCATATCTTTTATTTTTCTTGTGGAAAATTCAATTAGAACATCTCTGGGTTTTTGATGGATATATGCATATTTTGAATTTATGTGAAACATCCTTTCTATTTCCTCTGTCATCCTTTCCTCTTCCCAATTTATTAGGTTTGCTAATGTTATTTCTTCCATTTCTTCCTCCTTCCCCTTTGGTATGCCTCTAACTCTTAAGCTATACTCTTTGTCTCTTAATTCTAACAGTGCTAATCTATCTAGTTCATTTTCTCTCTCTATTTCTAATTCATCCACCCTTTCAGTAACTTTAAAAAATTTCCCCCTCCATTTTCTCATTCATCTTTTCTAATTTTTGTTCCAATTTCTTTTCAAAGTCCTCAAAACGTTTTCCAGCATTAGATTTATGTTTTGAAGAATTGTCTGGGAAGTCTTTAAAGAAAATTCTTCAAACATAGCACATATTCCGTTGTTATCTCCTGCCCCCGATCCTCTTCTAGTTTGCTTTCTTGTATTCATGTTTCCTTAAGTTCATACAATATGTAAATCCAATTTGTAATTTATATCCACCACGTTGTAGGAAAGAACTCAAGACACTAGAAAATGGCTCCTTTATATTAATAAGTAAGTCCAGTTCCTGTTTATTGCAGTAGTCCTTTAAATCTCTTTGCAGTTCTAAGAAATGTCTTGAAATAATAAAACTCACCAAGAGCCTCTGTGTCTCTGTAGCTGTGATTAGCCTCTTCTCCTCTTTATTTCCATATAATTATTAGTTAAGGAGGTGAGGTGGTCGATGGTATTGTCTTGTAAATCAAGACAATCAGCCGCAGTATCTACAGGTCGAAACTAGCGCTTCCCAGCTGATTGCCAGCTTCACTGCAAACAAGAGCTGTCTCCTCTCTCAAAAATAAAAAAAAAATTGTCCAAAAGTCACTTTAGCTTTTCGTTCACTTCTTCTTTTCCAGAAGCTGCTTTTTGTCCCTCTTTAATTCTCTGGGAAAACTTTTAATGCCGCGCTGAGAGTTCTAGCTGATGGGGCTCCGCTAAAACTCAACCCATCTCCATTTTCTCCTCATCGGAAACCCCGTGATGTGTCTGCTCTTAACTATTTTATCAAGATTTGTCATTGCTCTCCTCCCAAGAAGTAGATGTCTATTGATTTCCTGGCTGCAGTCAGCGTCTGCAGTAATGTTTGTGCCTAGAAATATTCTGTCACTGCCTCCACATTTTCTCCCTCTATTTGCCAGTTATCAATCAAGCTGGTTGCCATAATCTTGGTTTTTCTGAGGTTTAACTGCAACCCAGCTTTTGCACTTTCTTCTTTCACCTTCATCAGAAGGCTCCTCAGCTCCTCCTCGCTTTCAGCCATCAAAGAGGTATCATCTGCATATCTGAGATTGTTAATGTTTCTTCCAGTGATTTTAACTCCAGCCTTGGATTCATCAAGCCCAGCATGTCGCATGATGAGAGTATACAACCCTGCCGTACTCCTTTCCCAATCTTAAACCAGTCTGTTGTTCCGTGGACTGTTCTTACCATTGCTACTTGGTCATTATACAGATTCCTTGCAAGAACTTGAGCAGTACCTTACTGGCATGTGAAATCAGTGCCACTGTTCGATAGTTTGAACATTCTTTAGTGTTTCCCTTTTTTCATATGTGGATATAAGTTGATTTTTTTCCAATATGATGGCCATTCTTGTGTCTTCCAAATTTGCTGGCATATGGCATGCAAGGTAGACTCCAGCAATTCATGGAGTGAGAATTGCCAGATGTACAAGCTGGGTTTAGAAAAGGCAGAGGAACTAGAGACCAAATTGCCAATCTCCGCTGGATAATGGAGAAAGCCAGGGAGTTTTAGAAAAACATCTATTTCTGTTTTATTGACTCTTCTAAAGCCTTTGACTGTGTGGATCATAACAAATTGTGGCAAGTTCTTGGTGGTATGTGGAATCCATGTCATCTTGTCTGCCTCCAGAGGAATCTGTAGTTTAGATCATGAACTTCTTATTGCACAATTTAGAATCAGACTAAAGATTTTAAACAGTTCAGCTAGGATACTATTCTTCACTTCCACTGCATATTCATGAGGAATATTAGTGAGCTCATATTATTTTTAAACAAGCAACGTGTGGAAGTGGAAGAAGAGAATAGAATAGGAAGGACAAGAGACCTCTTCCAGAAAATTAGAAACATCGTCGGTAAATATGGGACTTTAGTCTTGCAAGATGATGCCGTCAAGGTGATGCATGCCATATCCAAACACTGCCTAGCCACTTTATTATTAATTATGAAGGCTACTCCATTACTTATATGGTCCTCTTGTCCACAGTAGTGGATCTGGTTGTCATCTGATGTGAAGTGGTCCATTCCAGCCCATTTCAGTTCACTGACACCCAAAATGTCTATATTTAATCTTGACATCTCACCAATAACCACATACAATTTGCCCTGGCTCATAGATCTTACATTCCAGGTTCCTATGGTGTATTGATCTTTAGAACATCAGATTCGTCATTCACCAACAGCACTGTCAGCCGCTAGCCATCCTTTCGGCTTTGAGCTCGCTGCGTCATCACATCTGGGGCTAGTTGAACTCATCCTCCGTTCCTCCCCAGTAGCATTTTGACCATCTCCCGACCTGGGAGTCCCATCTTCTGATGGTATACCGACATAACTCTGGTTGTACTGATCCATTTAGTTTTCACGGCAAGAATACTGGGGTGGGTTGCCATTACCTTCCCCAGTGATCGTATTTAGTCTGACCTCTCACCCATGACCTTCCCGTCTTGTGTGTCCACGGTTTAGCTCATGGCGTCATTGAGGTGCTCAAGCTCCAGCACCATGACAAGGTAACGATCCCCTCTGCTGGAGACTGTATAGAATATTGCAGTGCTAATCCTTCAAAAGACATGTTTCTGAAAAATATACAACACTTCTCTTTTTGAATCACTTAAAAGCCACATATTTTCCAGGCTCACACAGCTGATTCAAAAGTTGCTCTGGCTATCACTACATGTGTGTACAAGACTGGGAAAAAACACTGTTATTGCGATGTTTCCAAACGACGGTTCCATGTTGTTCCTTGGTTTTCTGCAGATCCTCTGGGAAAAGATTTGCACAGGATCTGACCCTGATCTTCTAAGGATTTCTTCTGGATCAGAATGACCCATCTGGCCCAGTGTAATTGTACTCTGGCAGGCCAACATGAGGCCCATGGTAGGACTCAGAGACAATGCCCTGCTTCTCTTTCATGTTTATGTTCAAATTCAGCTTCATATCCCATAGCACCTCCTAACTATTGCCCAATGATCAGTCGTCCTGCATGAATTAACCCTTGTCTTCAAGATGAAACTCTCACTTCATCGCCTCCAAAACCATAAAACCAATAATTGATTTAAATTGTCTTGCATCATGCTAGGGCCACAGATATCATTAGATGCAGGCTAAAAAACAATGGCTTGTGTTTTTCAGATGCATCCAGTTGCAGCCAATGTCCAGGCAACCAGCAATCCAATAAGAAGCGAGATCAATGTGTCCCAAAGGTTACAAGCTTCCTATCCTTTGAAGAAATGTTGGGTCTCATCTTGGCTCTCTTTGCCCTTGCTTCTTCCCTAACCACCGGCTTTGTTCTGGGAATCTTCATTAAATACCGAGAAACCCCCATAGTCAAAGCCAACAACCGGGACCTCACCTACATTCTCCTGGTCTCCCTCCTCCTTTCCTTCTTGACTTCCCTTCTATTCATTGGTCGCCCCAAGAAAGTGACCTGCCTTCTTCGACAAACCACCTTCAGTGTTGTATTCTCAGTTGCTGTGTCTTCTTTGCTGGCCAAGACTGTCATGGTGGTGGTGGCCTTTCTGGCTACAAAGCCAGGCAGCAGGATGAGGAAATGGCTGGGGAAGACTCTGGCCAACTCCATTGTCTTGTCCTGCTCTGGGGTACAGGTGGGCATCTGTATCATATGGCTGGGAATCTCTCCCCCATTCCCAGATTCTGACCTGCATTCCCAACCAGGTCACATTGTGCTGCAATGCAATGAAAGCTCAGTCACCATGTTCTACTCTGCACTGGGCTACATAGGCTTTCTGGCTGCCATCTGCTTCTTGGTGGCTTTCCCGGCCAGAAAGCTGCCTGGATGCTTCAACGAAGCCAAGTGGATCACCTTCAGCATGTTGGTTTTCTGCAGCGTTTGGCTCTCCTTTGTCCCCACCTACCTGAGCACCAAAGGGAAATACTTGGTGGCTGTGCAGATCTTCTCCATCTTGGCCTCTAGCCTGGGCTTACTGGGCTGCATCTTTTTCCCTAAATGCTACATCATTATTCTTAGACCTGGCATGAACACCAAGGAACATTTAATGATATAAAACAATAAGGAAATCTGATTTTGGTCCCAATTTTTCAATAGCTTATTGGTAATTTGAAATAACATCACTTCGAATTACCGTCCTTTTTATGTGTTATAAGAAATCTCTTTTCCTTTCATGTGAATTTTGAATTATAATCAATTATTGAAACAGAAATAGCATTAGATCATCTTGTTTAAAACACTTACATTCTTTCCTCTCTCTCAATCTGACATTAGGTAGAATTAGGATGATAATGTGACTGCCCTCTCTCAGTGCGTAAGGGCTGTGGGGGTCTGGATCAGGAACAAGAGGCTTCAGCTGAACCCTGGTAAGAAGGAGTGCCTGTGGGTTAATGGCTCCTCTGTATCTCGGAGATGGTTGTCTTTAGTTCTGGATATGGTGGCCCAGCCCCAGACAGACTTGGTGCGTAATCTGGGTGTTCTTCTGGACTCATGACTCCTGCTCAAAGAGCTGGTGGCAGTCATGGCCAGGAGGGCGTTTGCGCAACTTTGTGTTGTGCGCCAGTTGCGCCCTTTTCTGGATCGTGAAGCCCTCCGAAAAGTCGCTCATGCCCTGGTCATCTCCCATATAGACTATTGCAATGTGCTCTACATGTGGCTACCCTTGAAGAGTATCTGGAAGCTATAACTGGTTCAGAATGCAGCTGTGAGGGCAATTCTTGGTGCCCCAAGATCAGCACCTGTAACACATTTGCTGCGCGAGCTGCATTGGGTACCGGTTTGCTTCTGGGTCCAATTCAAGGTGTTGGTTACCACCTTAAAAGCCCTACATGGCATGGGTCCAGGTTACCTGAGGGACCATCTCATACCCATTACATCAACCCGTCCCACCCAATCATGCAGAGAGGGTATGCTCTTGACCCCATTAGCAAAAGAATTTCATCTAGCGGGGTTTCCTGGAGTATGGACTGGTTTCATCTTCTTGCAGTCCAAGGCACTCTCAGAATTTTCCTCCAGCATCACAGTTCAAAAGAATCTATCTTCCTTCGCTCAGCCTTCCTTATGGTCCAGCTCTCGCAGCCATAGGTTACTATGGGGAATACCATTGCTTTAACTATTTGGACCTTTGTTTTCAGTCTGATGTCTCTGCTCTTAACTATTCTATCAAGATATGCCATTGCTCTCCTCCCAAGAGGTAGATGTCTTCTGATTTCCTGGCTGCAGTCAGCGTCTGCAGTAAACATTGCACGTAGAAATACAAAGTCTGTCACTGCCTCCACTTTTTCTCCATCTATTTGCCAGTGATCAATCAAGCTGGTTGCCATAATCTTGGTTTTTTTTGAGGTTTAACTGCAACCCAGACCCCGTCGGTAAAAGAATTCCGTTTGGTGGGGTTGAGGAGGCGGGCCTTCTCCTCAGTGGCTTCCACCCTTTGGAACATTTTGTCCCCGGAGGTGAGGCCCCATTGCTCCTGGCCTCCGGAAGACCCTGAAGACTTGCTTCTGCCACCGTGCTTGGGGCAGAGAAGGGAGTAGTTATTCCTGGGGGTGGCTGGCGCCTTAGAGTGTTCCTCACATCTATACAATCCTTTCTTGCCATCTGGATTTTTATCTTATATTTATATGTTGTATTTCTATGTATATTTTATATTATTGTTTTTAACTGCTTTTAACTTGTTAGCGGTATTGTAAACTGTTGGTGTGTGGGATTTCTTTCATATGCAGAGTATCAGAAGGCATTGGCATTAGAGACCAACAATGAAGACAGACATTGCAGTAAATCAGTTGCAGTTGTATTTGAAACAGATAATATTTACAGTACAATATTTACAATATTTCCAGATCCCTGGAAGTGTTACAAAGGGAAGAAGAAGTAGTAGTAGGAAGCAGGCAGGGAGGCAGGCAGAAAGCAGGTTCTTTTATACTTTTCAACCTGAATATGGGAAAAGGTTTTTGCTGAGATCAATGAAATATTATCTATTAATTTGCAAATAAGTCCAAAAATAGCATTATTGTTAAATTTCAGAAATATGAAATTAGAGTGGTGAAAGAAAGAGATGATAATAATTCTTGTCACTGCCCTAAGTTTAATAATAGTTAAAAAATGGAAAATGGATTACGAGTATGAGCTTGAAGATTGGTTTAAAGAGGTATGGAATATAGCTATTAATGTCAGATTGACTTGTGAACTAAAATATAGTAAAGATTTGGTGAAAAGGAACGATTTTGATGTTATATGGTGTGGATTTCTGGAAAATGTCTTTGTTAAAGGGAAAGGAGTAAAACCAGATCAATATATATTATCTTTCTGGATAGGAGGGCTTATTAAGAATCAGTAATAATAAAAATGTATGATAATAAAAAGTAAAGAGTTAAAGAGAGTTCAAGTCCCACGGGTGACAGGTGCACGTAGAGGTTAAGTTTATAAAGTTATATGTGTTATGTTTTGGTTGTTTGATTGAATTTTTTTGTTATTGATTGTGTGTTTTGTTATTGTATTTTAAAAATAAAAATTATTAATAAAAAAAACCTGTATCACCTGATGCCTGACCCCTTTTCCTTTCAACCTTTTAACCTGAGAGCACCTGATGCCTGACCTTTTGACTCTGAAATTGTTTAATTAATAAGGCTTATTACTTGTGACTTACTCCTTGAAGAATAATACACCAGGATAAACCACCCAGAGTCCCTCTTCTGGGGGGAGATGGGCGGTGGCAAAATTTTAAATAAATAAAAATAATAATAATAATAATAATAATTCACATTAATCAGTTTACTGAAACTAGATCAAATAAACCATCACCACAGCAGATAAAATGTCACCATCATCTTTTGACATTAAGTCCTGAGCTTATTTATTAGGCCTTGGCAACAAATTGCCTTTTTCATCCTTTTTTAATAGATGGCACATAATCAATCAAGGGAGAAAAGCGAAGCTTCCAGGGCACAGAAAGGTTTTTCTTCATTCAGGCAGCTTCCAAAGCCCAAAGGGAGACCCGGGACAGAGCTGAGGGAGGGACAGAAAGCATCCTGCTGGGGAAGAAGTCAAGGCAGAATGTGCACCTCCCACGCTGAAGGTTAAGCACCATCTTTCCTTCCGCCTCTTCCGGCAAACCTGAGAGCAGCAGCAGATTCCCAGACATTGATGCTATGGCCTTAGAAGGTCAACTGGGGCTGACTGCACAGGTCATCTTCTGCCACACGATGCTGACTCTCAAAATAAAACAAAAAAGATATACCCTACTATATCTTCAAAATCATCACAACAATGTCCATGGAATATCTGTCAAATCTTATCATTATAAACATTGTTATCTCTTCTCCATTTTGCAAAGCATATGATTTTTTAGCAGGGCCTCTTAAGGGTCTCCCTACTCGGATGTGGCTATTCTGGGGTATCTGACCTGCATTTAGGAAGATGACCTCATCCACACCAAGATGGAGTTCCCCCGACTAGTTAATAAGGGTTCAGTTGATTTAGTGGGCAGTATTATAACCTTGAATGTTTATCATATTAAAACCTTCAGCATCTCAAGATTTAGTTTCTTAAGTAAAGGGCAGTCAAACTTTCCTGAATTCTTCCCCTCTAGACTCCTGAGCTAAAACAGTGTCTAGGAGTCAAACAAAAATATTTTCTCCAGCTGGACACCTATGTTGCCACAAAGATTCCCAATTCTCCTTCTAATTATCAAAACCATAGTGATGGTAACAAAGCTTAAGGGATTTCATCACCATAATCACAGGTCACTTTTGAAACCACCCTGACAAATACTTGCTCACTCCTCATATCTAAAACCTGAACGTTTGATCCATAATTACCTCCTGCTCTGCCGAGGGCAGAAGGTGCTGCTGGTTTCCAGATTTGGTGCCCAGCTGGACCATCTTCAATAAAGAGCACTTCTTTAGTACAGTTGTATTGTTGGTACGTAGGTCCTCCTCATCATTCGCCAGCTCTGGGACCAAGGAAGAGCTGTCTGTGCCTCAGAGAGAGAATTATAGCAGACAGCACCATCATGGTATCTCAAGTGCTGCTGTTCCTGCTTCTCCTGCTGTCCCCTTTTCCCTGTGAGACTCTGATGAAGAAATGTCCACTGCATGTGATAATTGAGGGAGCATACAAGGACAATTTCTACAAGCCAGGAAACTACCTGATCGGTGGAATCATATCTACATCTAACGCTTACTTCCAACCATATGAGTTCTTGAAGCCTCCAAGACATGCATCTATAAGGTAATTATTGACATGCTTGTGCCTCTAGTGATTGATTTTTCCCTGTCCAATGTCTTTTAGTAGGTAATGGTTCCCATTTCCCAATTCCTGGCTTTTTTCAAGCAGCCTATTATTTTTAGAATCAAAGGGAACTTGTAGAAAAGCTTGTCCCTGGTATGCAGTTACTTTATTTATGTATTCAATTATTTATTCAGCAAATGTATATGGCTGCCCATCTCACTGGACGTGACTTTGAGTGGTGAACAACTGACAATTAAAATAATGTCACAACCATTTAAACGCTTAAAAAATAAACATAATGAAAATAAATAAGAAGCAAGATGGCAGGAGAATAACGGCCATTTAAGCACAATACAACCATCGCGCAGGCTCCCTGTGGGATCCCCAGCTTGCTGGAAAAACTATATTTCCAAAAGTCTAACAGGGGTGGGGCTAACCTCACCTTGGAGTGGGGGGGAATGAGGTGCATTACTAGCTCTTCTGCTAGGAACGTGCTTGGGTTTTCCTGAGGGGAATTCAATGCCATCCCATTCTACCCTTGTCATCTTTTCACCTCACAGGGGCTTCTGCTGTCTTGAAATTGTCTTGGGTGTGGTCAACAAGTGAGAAAGCTATTATTTCCTCCAGAGAATGGTTTAAAGGGGGAAAAGTGTATATCTGGCAACCTCAGAGACAGACTCAGGAAGGTTTGACGGTACTTCCAATGAGAGGTTTACCCAGAGCAGTCCAAGACCTAATTACTGTTTTCAGAAAATGCTAAGAGTGATGGATTTTGATATTGCATGTGTGTGTGTGTTTATGTATGTGTGTTGAGGAAACAGAAGCACAATTGGGGATGTTGAATATAGAGCAAAAAATGATTAGATAGTGCTAATGTGCAACAAATCCTTCTCTTGATTTTTATGGGTGTATTTATCCTCCTCCCCAACTAACATGAGTATTCAGGGCAATTAACAACAACAATAGCAAAATGCACAACTACCTTGCAAGAAGATTCAAGCAACAAGTTCTGCTCAAGAAAGCACATGGGATTTTCTGCCTAATAGGAACATCCAATCACCTAGAAAGGCCCTGAACCGCCCTCCACCTCTGCCCTTCATGAGATCAATCAGATTAGTTTGCACATTTATAGAGTGGTCTCTTGCATCCTCATTCCACTGATGTTTCAGGCTGTGGGAAATTCACGCATGTGGTTCTAAGTCTAAACTTTAATTGATCAGTGCCAGATGTCTTTAAAGTACAGCTGCAAGCAATACCACCTGTCTTTATAAACTGAAGAGGAAAACCTATTGATATCTCTTCCACTGTAGTATCAACAGTCTGAGCTTCAGCCACATTTTGCCTTTCTTGTTTGCCATTCATGAGATCAATCAGAGTCCTAGGCTGCTCCACAATATATCCCTGGGCTACAACATCTATGAGAACTTTTTCAACCCCCTAATGACATACGAGGCAATGATGGACTTTCTGTATATGGGGCAGGAGAACACCCCAAACTACAGTTGTGGAAGAAGAAAAAATATCCTGGCCCTTCTTGAAGGGACTGATTCCGAGCTCTTTCATCACATTTCAACCATGCTGAGCATCTACAAAATCCCACAGGTATGAATATAAATAGAAGCTAAGTCCATTTTGGAAATTCTCCAGATGAGTCCAGAAGATGGAACTATAGTTTTATTTCCCTTGTATTACTTTGGTCTTTCTGAGATTGGTACACAACACAGATTTGGAAACAATACACTGTCTATATGACCTTCTACTATTCTGCTATGAATTGGACTCAGAACAAAGAGCTGTTCCTCACAGAAACAACTAGATCTAGTAGACTAAGTGGTCTATCTGGTCATTTTGTTCAGAAAAGAGGAAGAAAAGGTTGGAGAAATTTTAAGGCCCACAAATGCTTGTCATAAGATAGTGGTATGTGGTCTGTTTCCAGAATGATTAAATATTATTCTGTTAAAGGGCAAAAGATTTATACGATCTGAAGAGAAACCAGAGTATAAAAACTGGAAGGAAACTGGAAAAACCAAACTGTACCAATGATACAAGAATGGATGTTGAAATTATTGGATATGGAAGAAAATGACAAATTGACATGTTTATTAAAAGAAAATTCAAATTGTTACTATCTTAAAGAGTGGAAGCCTTTGATGGACTATTTGCAAAAAGCAGGAGCAAAGCTTGCATGGGGTTTTGATGATTAGATTATATATAAATAGAATATATTAGACAAGAAATGTATATGAATGTTATATGAATAGCCAGCATGTAAGAACAAATTACTTTTTTTTACTCCTATGACCATAGATAGATCGGAAGTTGTCCAATTTCTATGTCTGTTTTCTCTTTCTTTTCTTTACTTTACTACACTTTTTTTCTTCTTTCCTTAATTTATATTTCTATTTCTGTTTCATTTTCAACTTTTAATTTTGTTTATTTAAAATCTTAATAAAAATTTATATAAATATTATTCTGTTCACATTTTTAGATGACAGTGAGAATTGGGCATATCAGGAGAAACAAAAAAAAAGTCAGTGGAATGCATTCATAATGGGGTCTCTAAGAAATACATATGATAAGAGAGGATCCAGAATTTTTGGGTGCAAAATGAGTGCTTGGACATGAGGCTGGTGCTCTCCCAACAGTTTAGTGAGAAGAATTGGTAGAATGCCAGCAGAGGAAATCTCCAATCTGTCTCCCTAGGATGGGATGGGGCTGGCATTGGAGGAGAAGATAAGTTTGGACATACCGTATGTCTAGACCACTGGGTTTAGATATATTTCAGAAAGTACCTGGATTTATGGAGTTAGCACAAATGGCGAAATTAACAATTTTATTAAAAGATAAAAATATTTTGAAATTTAAAGAAATGTGGCAACCAATATTAGATTACCTGTATACAGTATACTGTATATTCCTGGCAAATAGAAGGGGAAGAAATGGAAGCAGTGACAGATTTTATTTTCTTGGGCTCCAAGATCACCGCAGACGGTGACTGCAGCCATGAAATTAAAAGACGCTTGCTCCTTGGGAGGAAAGCTATGGCAAACCCAGACAGCATATTAAAAAGTAGAGACATCACCTTGCCAACAAAGGTCCGTATAGTTAAAGCTATGGTTTTTCCAGTAGTAATGTATGGCTGTGAGAGTTGGACCATAAGGAAGGCTGAGCGCCGAAGAATTGATGCTTTCGAGCTGTGGTGCTGGAGAAGACTCTTGAGAGTCCCTTGGACTGCAAGGAGGTCAAACCAGTCAATCCTAAAGGAACTCAACCCTGAATGCTCATTGGAAGGACAGATGCTGAAGCTGAAGCTCAAATACTTTGACCACCTAATGCGAAGAGAGGACTCACTGGAAAAGACCCTGATGCTGGGAAATACTGAAGGCAAAAGGAGAAGGGGACGGCAGAGGATGAGATGATTAGATAGCATCACCGATGTAATGAACATGAATTTGAGTAAACTCCGAGAGACAGTGGAGGACAGGAAGGCCTGGCGTGCTATGGTCCATGAGGTCACGAAGTCGGACACAACTAAACGACTGAACAACAACAACAACATACTACTGAGAAAGATGAAGTGATGACGATGGGTTGTGTATTCTAAGGAATTAAAAATATAGAAATAAATAGTAAGTTAAGGGAAAATAAAGATAAGAGATATATCAAGATGTTAATTGTATATCTTTAGTTCGGATAGTCGGAAACCTTTATATATATTACCTCTTATATATTGATTTTTTTTTTGAATTTAACTGTATAAATAACAATATGTAATAACAATATATAACAATAGCAATAAGATATATAGTATTTTATGTATTTAAATTTGTTATTTTGTATGTTGATTTTTATGTATGTATGTATGTATGTATGTTTTTGTAGAATATTTTAATGAATAAAGAGTTTTTAAAAAGTACCTGGACTGGGAGAGTTCCCAAGAAATTAGTTTCCTAGCCAGGGACGACATGAACAGAGACAACAGAAGTAGGAGAGTGATGAGCAATGGAGATGGCACCTTTCATGCTGCTGTTGCTTTCTGGAAACTTAAGCTCTTAGATTTAAGCATCTGAATATTATCACTAAAAGTGAGACAGACCCTCAATCATTTCTCTTTTTTGTTAGATCAACTATGGTGTTATCAGCCACATTCCTGCACATAAACAGCATTTTCCTTTTTTCTACCGGCTGAGTCCAAAACAAGAACCTCCTTACTTGGCAATTGTCAAGTTGCTCCTCCATTTCTGATGGACATGGATTGGCCTCTTTGCTCCAGACAATGAAAATGGGGACAGGTTCAGAAGAACCTTTGTGCCAGTAGCCACAAGGGAAGGAGTTTGCATTGCCTTCTCAGATAGCGTCTTTACACAAAATATGGGGAAATATATTCCATTCACAGAAGAAATGGAAAAAAAGTTCCCGCTTCTCTATTTCAGCAACCGTCAAGTTAAAGTAATTGTTTGTCAATTAGACTTTCAGGCCACAATGATTCTAGTAGCACTAATAAAACTCTTTGAAAGGAATGAGTTATTTGAGGGTAAAGTGTGGCTAACAGCAGCTTTGCCAGACTTAAGTGTGAGAGTGTTTTACCAAGTGCTTGATCTCCAGCATCAACATCTTTTGTTATCCTTCTCAACTCAGGCAAGGAAAATGACACAATATTATGATTTTGTTTCATATTACTCTGCTATCCAGCAATATGGGAAGGCAGCATTCCAGTGCTCCTCTTTAAATCCTGTGTTGTCCAAGAAAGCTTGGAAAATATGCCTAGAAAAAGAGAACTGGGAATTCCCACCCCAGGATATGGTTGCAAGAATCCTCTCTGAGGATGCCTCTAGTATTTCCACAGCAATTCAGGCTGTGTCCTGTGCCCTCAATGCTGCCTCTTCTGCCCAACTGAGGAAGAGGAGGATGCGGGTTGGAGACCATAGGACACTCCAGATGCTACAGCCATGGCAGGTGAGACTTCTCCTTTGAGTTTCCATCGATGCTCCCCTTCAATTCTTCAGTGTTAAATTCTGCATAGGCACGGCTGAGGGTGTGTGTTTATAAAATGTTGGTGTGTGAGTTTTCTTGCATATGCAGAGTATCAGAAAGTGTTTGTCATTAGAGACCAATAATGAAGCCAGGCATTGCAGTAAATCAGTTGTAGTTGTATACATACAAACACAGATATTTACAGTTCTCTTCCACATCCCTGGAAGTGTTACAAATCTTTCACCACACACCAGAAAGAGAAGAAGGCAGAGGGAGGCAGGGGAAGGCAGCAGCACATAATAATTGACAGCTTCTGTAATAATAATTATCTGTAATCATAGACCTTTTCCAACACAGATATAAAAGTAGATAAAAGTTAATCTTTTGCTATTAATTAAACATTTAGTAACATTATTTCTCTAAAATCAAACCATTTAATCACCCAAACCCAAAATCACAACTTCATGTTTTTGCTTTTCATGCAAATAGTCCAAAAGCGGCTTCCAAATAGAAACAAATCCAGTTACATTATACTATTCTCACATTGTCTCTTAATTGCCTTTTGGGTAGAAACCCACATGGTTTTTGGTGAATAAAGTCCTGTAAAATTTTCTTCATTCTTTCAGTTAATATTGAAACAAATATTTTATAATCATTGTCCAACAATGACATTGGTCTATAATTCTTAGTTAGAGTAATATCTTGGCCTTCTTTTGGTAAAAGTACAATATTGGCTTCTTTCCAAGAGTCAGGCATTGCAGAGCCCTGCAAAATAGAATTCATCAACCTTTAAAAAGGCTGAAGAATCTGATCCTCGAAACACCTATAATACAACGCTGACAAACCATCTGGACCTGGTGCTTTCCCCAGTTTGGCTCTTTTTATAGCTTCCACTATTTCACAAGTAGTTATAGGATTGTTCATTAATAATTTCTGTGATTGTGAGACTTTGGGTAATTTTTGTTTCTCCAACTACTCATCTATCTTTTCCAGATAAACTTCTTGTCTTTTATTCAAACTGGAAAAAAAAGTTGTGGAATGATTTCTTAATTCCTTCATTATCCATTAATTCAATATTTCCTTCTTGAATTTTTAGTATCATTTTCTTTTCTCTTTCCTTCCTTAATTTATAGGCCAACCATCTTCCAGGTTTATTGGCAAACTCAAAATGTCTCTGCTTAACATAATTCAAATTTGTCTCAATATCCCTCACAGTCAACATAGATAATTGTTGGTGTAATGATTTAAGTTGATGTAAAATACTAGTATCCACTGGGTTTTTCTGTAACTCAATTTCTTTTATTTTAATTTGATCCAGGATAGTTGGCATTTTTTGTTGAGATTTCTTTTTGATATTACAATTATGGTAAATAAAGTGACCTCTCATGACTGCCTTACTGGTGTCCCAAACAATTTTTAGGTCAGTCCCTTTGTCCAAGTTGATGTCAAAAATATCTTTTAAACTCCTCTTGCAATCAACCAAAATGTTTTCTCTTTGTAAAATAGTTTCATTCAATCTCCATCTAAAAGCCATAGATGATCCCTATGTTCAAACTTACTGGATAATGATCAGAGAAAGTCTTTGTTAAAATATCAACCTGACAAATTTTATTGGACAAATTATTTGAAATCCATAACATGTCAATTCTTGAAAAGGATTTATGTCTTTCTGAGTAAAAGGTATATCCCCTTGCCAATCCATTTTTGTGTCGCCAGGAATCTACTAATGCCAAATTGTCTATCATGTCAAAAAGCACTGTGGCGGTCCTCCTTGTTTAAGCTGAATTTCCTTTTCAGATGTCCTGTCCAATCGTGGGGAAGTTACACTATTCCAATCTCCTAGTAGGAATAATCTTTGATATGAAAAGGACAACAATTCATTCAGAAGGTGTCTAAAAAATTTACTTTTATACTCATTTGGTACATATATCTCCACAACAATAGATTTAAGTCCATTAAGCTCAACTTCCAATGCTACAGATCTGCCATGTTTGTCAGAAAGCAATATACATAGTTTCAATTGTGGCTTAACATATATTACAAGTCCATTTATCTTCTTCAAACCTGCAGAAATAAATTCCTCTCCCAATTTTTTATTCATCAAATATTTAATATCATTTTTCCTTATATGAGTCTCCTGTAAGCATATCACATCATGGTTTAATTTCTTCAAATAATGAAAAAAAATTCTTTTGTGCAGGGCATTTGACCCATTCACATTCCATGTAAGTTAAGTGCAAGCCATGATTAAGCAGACATCTGATCAAAGTCCTTGGATGTAGCACCCATGTCTACACCTTGTAGAGCAGATTCTTGGGGTCTAGTTCCAGGTGCAGATTTCTCATCTGGTTTCCAGCTAGGGAATTAGTGATGACTTTGCGTTCTGAATTAAAAGAAGTTCTTTCTGCTTCAAAACTATGTTTCTTCATAGCATCTTGTAGCAGGAACTCGGAACCCATCCACATGTCCCCTGAACTTCAGCATTAAGATCCTTGCTGCTTTTTTAAGCACACCACCAAGAGAGCTTCTTCTTTGTGGAGGCCTGAAAGTCAACTCAATCAATAAATCAGGACCATACACCTGTGATGCAACCTTTCTGCAGTTCCTAGACCAATGCTGAGCCTATGGAACTTCAGATTCATCTGGTGTGATGGAGAAGACCAATTTCCCATCTTCTCCAATAACAAGCCTTCCTCTCTGCCTGGTTTGTGATGCTTCTATGGTGGCTGTGGTGATGAGACAGTAGAGACTGGGATATGCCCAGCTCCCTTTGGCTGCTTCTGGCTGCCATGGGCATACCCCTCACTGCTGGATGCTGGGACTGCCTTATGTAGCCATTTTGGTCTTGGAAGCAAGAGCGATCTGGCAGCAGAAACCTGTCAGCATAATTCCTTATCAGTCCTTCATAAGAAACTGATCAGCCATCATCCTAGTTGGTCTCCTACATGGGGGTAACAGTCTTAGGTAGGAATACTAGACCTCTGTCTGGGTTTTTTTTTTTTAAAAAAAAAAACCTATTTCACATGCAGCTCTTACAGTGCAGGGCACAGGCTGAAGTGGAGAGTCCACACACAAGCACCCCCTGGTTAGATTTTTCTTCGACAACATGAGACAGTGAATGGTGTGAGTAAGCAAGAGGGGGTATGTCCAAGAGACCGAGAACAAGTGGAAAAGCCAAGCAAGCTGGAGTAATAGAGAGAGAAATATGGCATTAGAAGGACTGAGCAAGGGAGAAAGATTGAGGGAGCAAGATGGAATGGAGGAGGAGGAGAAGGAGGAGGACAGGTGAAGACAACAGAGAGGAGCAGGCAGAGTGACAGAGTGAGACAGAGAAACAGGCCAACAGTGCAAAAGGAAGGCAGAATGAAGTTCAGGATAGGTCCCTCTGCGGCAAGCTTTTGTGGCCAGAGGGATCATCATAATATTTCATGTTATATGTATGTACATACATATATAATTTTTTAGAAAAGATATTAAAGCATTAAATATGAACAGGATCTCATGGGATCCCAAAAACAGACCACCAAATCTAATGAGATTCATTTATCTTTTGAGATTTCCCTCTTTATGTAATTTTAGCTGTTCGTTAGGATTGGTTTGCTAACTTTTGGCTTTCTGGAACAAGATTGTGAGTTGAATTTACTGTTTCAGGAACCTCACAAGAAACATCTGGACATGATCCAGCTTCCCTTGGGAGGAAGGGAAGGATACTTCCTCTTAGATCCTGAAGCTCTTTACAGGAACTGATTTGAAAAGGTCCTCTTATTCATATAAGCCTAATATCTATTTTTTTTAAATACGTTCAATAAAGAATTAGGGCTGAATTCAAACTGTATAAGATATGGGGGTTGTTTTTCATATCTTTCTAGCTTCATCTTTTCCTCAGAAATTTCCAGCTTTACAATCTTTCCGTGGATGGTGTTTATTTGGATGACAACGGAGATCCCGTTGCTGATTTTGATATCATGCACTGGGCAGTCTTTCCCAATGAGTCTACTGCTGGGGTAAAAGTCGGGAGAGTCGAAAGAGAGGCCTCTTCAGAAGTCAGCCTCTCTATCAATCGAAGTGTCATCATGTGGCCAACATCATTCAGTCAGGTAGGTGGTGGTGCTACTTTTTAGTGCTTACCATTTATCAGCTGTTATACATGCCTGATTAGAAAAAAAATCCCTCGGAATTCAATGCAGATTTGCTCCAAGAATGGAATCTAAAGCCCCATTAATTCCACAGACATTATGCATAATTTTCTTATTTTTCTATTGATTTTCCCATTTCTTTCCAGCCACAATGTAGGCAACTCTTGGTGGATTACACTATATACAATCATTAAAAGACAATGAATCCTAAGACACAGTAAACAATTTAAACAAAATAAAATGAAGTCAAAGTAAAGCAAGGAAATATAATAATAACAACAACAATAACAGCAACAACGAGTTCAACAACAGTAAACAATAACAATACAGTAAATGTAATGATAAAAGATGGCTAAAAACTCCCTAGCTACTTAGAACTCTCTCTGGAACCATTCAGTTCTCTACACCCTCCAGAGTACCATCCACAATAAGACTATTTAAGTGCATTTTTTCAGCTGCATGCATAGGACACTAGTGATGTGATGGATACCTCACTGATCTCTAGGGTGCAAGAAGCAGTGTGGTGTCCTACTCCAGAGCATAGCCAGGAAGGTATTTACCATGGTCGAGTTTAGGAATCCTCTGGTATTTTGCCTTCTCGCTTCTTCTTCACATGGAGGAAGACTCTCTGTACCATGGGCTGCTTTTCCTGGACCAGTCCCCAAATTTGTGACTTTCAGAAGTCTTTGTTGCTCAACAGGACTTAAAAAAACCCTCCATGGACGACTGCAAGAACTTCAGTGATACATTTCCTACCAACCACCTCAATAATCATGTAGCATACTTAGATACCATACTCTAAGTTGCAGTTACCTTTATGTAGGACAGACAGAATACTAAGTGGGGGAAAGATATGGCTGAAGAAACCTGGCCAAAGGTGGAGTCATCCATCACATCTCCGTTTTCTGTGTTACATGAACACAGACATTATATTATGGATCATGACCCAAAAGAAAAAAAAACTTATAATGTAATACTGTCTGGTACTAGGGGGGTCAGAATAAGGCGAAGAAGAAGGAGTGTCTGAATGCAGGTATGCTGAATGTTTAAAGAATGTTTCATTCAGCCATTGCTGCCTAAAGAAAAGAAAAGAACAAAGGCATTTAATTGAAGTAAACCAGGGTAGAAAATAGCAGTAACAAATAACAACATAGTAAACTTAATGAAAAAAGATGGCTAAAACTCCCTAGATATTTAGAACTCTCTCCAGAACTGTTCATTTTTCTGTGACCTCTTGAATGCCATCCTCAGTAAGATTATTTAAATACATTTTTTCAGCTGCATGCATAGGACACCAGTGCTGTGACAGGTACCTCACTGATCTATAGGGCGGAAGAAGCAGTGTGGTGTCCTACTCCAGAGCATAGCCAGGAAGGTGTTTGCCATGGTTCAGTTTAGGAAAGCCTCTGGTATTTTGCCTTCTCATTTGTTCTTCACAAGGAGGAAGACTCTCTGTTTCATGGGCTGCTTTTTCTGGACTAGTCCCCAAATTTCTGGCTTTCAGAAGTCTTTGTTGCTAAGCAGGACTTTAAAAAAAAACTCCATGGATGACTGCAAGGACTTCAGTGTTACATTTCCTAGTATCCACCTCAATAGACATGTAGCATACTTAGATACGGTAATCTAGGTTGCAGTTACCACTATGTAGGAAAGGCAGAATACTAAGTGTGGGAAAGATATGGCTGAAGAAACCTGGCCAAGGTGGAGTCATCCATCACATTAGAGTGTGGGAAGATTTGGTGGTCTCCGTTGTCTGTGTTACGTGAACACAGACATTATATTGTGGATCATGACTTGGTGCAATTCGATTGGACAACCGTATTTATTTTGTGTTGAACAAACCTTGATTTCGAGAAATCATGTTTTAGCCCAGTATGTGTACCCAGCCTACAACACATTTCTTCTTTTAAACAGCATTATTATAGTTTCTAGATAAAAAGATAAAAAAGATTGAAAAAAACTCTGTCTATCCGTTCAGTCGTGTCCGATCTCGGTCACTTTGTGGATCAATGCATTCCCTGCCTTTCTATCTCTTACAGCTTCCTTTAGTTCCATCAAAGTCATTCCAGTGTCTCTTCTGATGGTGTCAAGCCAGTGAGTCCTAGGCCGGCCCCTTCTTCTTTTACCACTGATCAGTCCCAGCATAATTGTCTTTTCGAGTGAGTCGGCTCGCATAACATAACCAAAGTATGACAGTTTTTGTTTGGTGATCTTGGCTTCCAGGGATATTTTTGGTTTGACTCTGTCTAGGACTTCCTTGTTGGTAATCTTTGCTGTCCATGAGATGCATAGTAGTCGTCTCCAGCACCACAATTCAAATGCATCTATCTTTCTCCTATTTGCCTTCCTCAAAGTCCAAGTTTCACAACCATACATTTCTATTGGAAATATGACCGTATTAACTAGTCTGCATTTGGTTGGGAGGCTGATATCTTTATTCTTCCAGATGTTATTTATGCTTGTCATTGCTGTTCTTCCAAGCGCTGTATGTCTTCTAATCTCCTTGCTGTAGTCACCCTATTGATCAATTTTAGAGCCAAGGAAGTTAAACTCCTTCACAGCTTCAATTACCTCATTGTGGATCTTAATACTGACTTGCACATTCTCTGCCGTTGTCATTATCTTCGTTTTTTTTGGTGTTAAGGCGCAATCCAAGTTTTTCACTTTCATCTTTGACTATTAGGAATAGCCGTTCTAGATCTTTTTTACTATCTGCCAGCAGTGTTGTATCATCTGCATAACGAAGGTTGTTGATGTTCCTACCACCAATTTTTACCCCAATAGTAGATTCTTTCAGATGTGCCTTTCTCATAACCACTTCTGCGTACATGTTGAATAATGAAGGTGATAGAATACAACCCTAATGAGTGCCTTTTCCAATTTTGAACCATTCTGTGTCTCCATATGCTGTCCTTACAGTTGCTTCTTGATCAAAGTACACAGATCGTATCGGTTGGATGAGGTGTGATGATATTCCCATTTCTTTCAAGCAGTTCCAGAGCTTGTCATGATCAACCCAGTCAAAAGCTTTTGTATAGTCAATGAAGCACATGTAGAGGTCTTTTTGGAATTCCCTTGCCTTTTCCATCATCCATCAAATGTTGGCAATGTGATCACAAATTCCTATTTCTTTTTGGAATCCAGCTTATACATCTGGTAACTCTCTTTCGATGGCTGAGTTCATACATTGTTGGATGATCTTCAAGAGAATTTTACTCGCATGTGGTATTAAGGCGATGGTACAATACTTTGAACAGACTTTTGTGTCACCTTTTTCGGTATTGGAATAAATACTGACCTTTTCCACTCTTTTGGCCATTGACCAGTCTTCCATACACTTTGACATAATGCTGTCAATGCTTTTGATGGCAGTTATCTCAGTAGCTCTGCTTGTATTCCATCAACTCCAGAGGCTTTGTGGTTTGACATCTGATTGAGTGCCCATTCTACTTCCTCCTCCAAGATATCAGGTTCCAGCTCTGGCAGTTCTTCTCCTGTGCCATGGTTTTGATTTTCATTTGTGTAAAGTTGCTCTGTATATTCCTGCCACTTTTCTCTGATTGCTTGTTGCTCGTGTATTTCCTGTCCACCATGTCCGCTGACTGTTACCTTTCTTGCCATAAAAGGGGCTCTGAACTTCTTCACATAAGCAAAACACTCCCTTGTATGTCCTTTCTGGGCTGCTTCCTCCAGTTTCCTGCATTGCTCAGCCCAAAATTCTTCTTTGTCTATCCTCGCTTCTCTCTGAAACTTTCCATTTAATCTTCTTACTTTTTCCCTATCACCAATAGCTTCTGCCTTTCTTCTTTTTACTGCAGTTTCTGGTGTTGCTCCTGCTATCAACTTAGCCAATTTAGTTGGTTTCTTGTAAGCAATATGTTTATTTATTTATTTATTTATTACATTTATATCCCGCCTATCTCCCCCACAAGGAGGGACCCTGGGCGGTTGATGTGCTACTTCATTGACAGTTGCTTTTATTTCCTCCCATAGTTTGTCTGGTTGTCTTTCTGTGTTGTTAAGCAATTCGAATCTGTTTGATCCATAAAGATTTGTGGCGGAGAGTACTGGAGTAGGTCGCCAGGTCTTTCTCCAGGCCAGAGCCATGTTGGCCGGTATAACTTATGCTGTTCACCCCTCCACCATGGTGAGGTATGGTTGGACTTTGGAGGGGTGAAAAAAAACTAAAAAAAGAAAAAATTAAAAAGTGCAGAAATAAATAGAAAAAGGTACATAAATTATGACTTCCGACTTTCTACTCATTTTGAAATGATATTATGATTTCAGCTTTAGGATTCATAGAGTTTTATTAGAATCATATTTATTCAGATCAAGGATGTCAACCCAGGTGATCCTCTCAGAAGTGTTTTTCTTTTTTATTTCTTCTTTATTTGACTGCTTCTCTTTTCTGCTGATTATTGACTCCCCTCAAAATGGAACTGAATTCAATGTTTCTATGGCTGTCCTTTGTGTTCAGAAGGCACCTTTGTCTAGATGCACAGAAAGCTGTCCTCCAGGATACATGAAACTCAAAAGAGAAGGAAAGCCAGACTGCTGCTACGACTGTTCTCCATGCATGGAAGGAACAATCGCCAGGCAAGAAGGTCGGTGGCTGTAGAGCAAAGAGGGGACTTGAGGATAAAGGGAAATTCACTCTTCCTGCTCTGGGCAGTGTTTGTTACAGGTGCCGCTTTCCTGTTGTTCTAGCTCCTCATTTATTTTTCTTTATTTCCACAAAGTAATATTTCTTAAAAAACAGCATAATATTTCAAAGATATGGGACCATCATACAATTTTGCATGATAGTGTGGCCATTAAAAGTAAAATAATTAAACATGGCTGAACTCTTCAGCTGTATGTGTGTTTAGAACGGGTGATGTTCATTGGAGTCTTTTAGTATGTTCTAGGGGGATAGAGGCTCAGAAATTTGGACTGTGTGGTGGTGGATTCTCTTGGAGTTGTTTCCTGACTGGACCGAGCCAGTTTGGCATTTTTCTTGCCTGTGCAGCTTATATTTCCTGCTGGCCTGTTTGGTGTCTTACAGTGGGATTGCATGTAGCACCCTAGGCCTCTTCCCCTACCTGGATTTTGGCTTGGAGAACTGGCCTTGGAGATTTGAGCTGGTGGTGGCGGCTGGATTGTTGGACTGCCGGGGGCGTGGATCAAGTTCTTCTCACAGGAAGTGCTCCATATGTTTTGTGACTATTGGCGACATGGCGGTGGGAAGGAGCCTGGCGTTGACAATGGAGGAAGCCCCAATAGTCCTGCGGAAGGGACTGTGCTGTGAAGCAAGGAGGAGGAGGAGGATGCTGGAGCATAGATGAGGGCTACTTTTCTTTCCATCGTGGTAACGTGGAGGTGAAGGATTTTGCTGTGGTGGATGCAGGGCTGGTCAAGGCTGGTTGCAGCTCCTGCGGCCCTGTGGCTGCAGTTCCTTCCCCCACACAGCCGGGTAGCCATTTTGCCTTCCCTTTGGCTGTGAACTGGATGGTGCTGGTAACAGCCATTTGCGTGAACTGTGTTAATCAATAGTCATCGCAACCCAAGAGGACTTGATTGAAAGGATTTAAACTGGAATGAAACTAGTCATCAAGATGGAAAATGTTAGGTTGTGGTTTGTGGTTTGCGGTTCTGCTCAACTTCCTACAGGTGAGAGCCGGGGGACGGGATTTCTTTGAATCACTAAGATTGTGCAATTGGGGCCTAAGCAGCCTGGTGAGAAGAGACTGCCTGAGGGCATGTTATGGTTGGTAGATGGGGGATGAGGTGAGGTGGTTCCTGTTTTAATCAGTAGTCATTGCGACCCGAAAGGACTTGATTGGAAGGATTTAAATTGGACTCGAACTAGTCATCATGTTGAAAAGTTTTAGGTTGTGGTTTGTGATTCTGCTCACCTTCCCACAGGTGACAGCTGGGGGAGGGGGTTCCTTTGAATCCCTGGGATTGAGCAAACAGGGCCTCAGCAGCCTCATGAGAAGAGACTGCCTGAGGGCATTGTATGGTTGATAGATGGGGGATGAGGTGAGGTGGTTCCTGATTAGCTGGAGGCACTGAATGCAGAATTCTGCAGAAGGCCCTCGAGTATTAGGGAGCCCTTATTAGTTGATTGTAGGTTGTGTGAGTGAGGTGGGGCCAGTCCCAGGTTATCCAGATCCTGATGCATAATAGTGATTGTACGCCTGTCCTGGTTTCTCTGTCAGAGCAGTGGCAGGGTGTTCTGGAATTGGGGGAGATATTGCTTTCTCCCCTGTCATGATCAGATCACTCCACAGTGAGCCTTCAATTCTCTGTCAATTCTATTTGATCGGCCCACCCAAGGTGACTAATAGGCCCATTTGGGTTTCAGAGGGAGCTTGAGAATGTTTCAGGAAGTCTGCTACACGGTCCGACAGAACCCTTGGTGGCTGCAGGGAATCAGAGAGTGGCTGCAGCCTTGGATCAGATCACGCCTGGACAGCCTCTTTGTGCCCATGGTTCCCAGCAATCTCTCTGGTATACAGAAGAGCTGAGAGAAGTAAAGAGGGCAAAGAGATGCCTTGAGTGCTGCTCATGTATGACAAAGAGGGAAGACAATTGAACATGAGTTAGAGCCGCTATTAGAACCTACCTCATGGCGGTAAGGGCAGCGAAACGTGAATATTTCTCAACCCTTGTGTCTGCAGATAGTAATCCAGTGGCCCTATGACTGATGACCTGGACTCCAGCATTAGTGCAGAAGCAGTCAAGGCTACCGATGCTATGTCTTGCGTGGATATCTGATGGAGGTTTGATCCTGTTTTACCTGAGGAAGTGGACAGGGCTCTTGCAGCTGCTAACTTAGCCACCTCTATGTTAGTTAATAATTCCTTGATGATGGGGATGGTTCCATTGGCTCTCAAGGAGGTGATGGTCCACCGTCTCCCGAAGGACCCATCGCTCATCCCAACTAGTCTGGACAGCTTTCATCCAGTCTCCAACCTCCCCTTTTTAGGGAAGGTTGTGGAGAAATGGTTGCACAGCAGCCGCAAAGGACCCTGGAGAAAGCGGATTATCTGGACCCCTTTCAGTATGGTTCAGGCAGGGTTAGGGGACTGAGATGGCATTGATTGCACTCTTAGATGACCTCTAGCAGGAGCGGGATAGGGGCACTCTGACCATGCTTCCTCTTCTTGACTTCTCAGCAGCCTTCTTTGTGAGGTGCCTCAGGGCTCGGTTCTCTCTCCTCTCCAATTTAACATCTACATGAGGCTGCTGGGTGACATCATCTGACAGTTTGGGGTGAAGTATCATCAATATGCTGATGATACCCAGCTTTATATCTCCACCCTGGACCGCCTGAGTGATTCTGTGGATGTCCTGTCCCAGTGCCTTAAGGCTGTAAAGGTTGGATGAGTTGCAATGGGCTTCAACTCAACCCATACAAGACTGAGTGGCTTTGGGTATTTGGGCCTTCCAGTGACAAGATTTTGCCACCATTGGTCTTAGGTAGGTGGAACAGTCCAAGACAGACCCTGTCCCCCATCTGGAGGTCCTCTTGGACTCACTGATGGGGACTAGGAGACATTCCTTCTCTGTCGTAGCCCATGCCCTCTGGAATATTCTCCTCCAGAGAATAGGATCACCTGACCCTCTTGGCCTTTCGTAAGACTGTAAACACCTGGGGTATTTGGTCAGGGCTACGGCCCCAGATGTGTTAAGGGTTCCGTTTCTTGTCATTACTAACATACAGCAATAGTTTTACTTGGTGTCCTGTGTAGGTGCAGAAATAACACGCCGAGGCAGGGAATCTAGTCTCTAGTGTTTATTGGAACCTACATACAGAATCCTGCTAAACTGATAGTGCCCGAAGAATTCCAAGGATATGAGTCCAACTTAGGGTGGAGCTTTCTTGAGGCGTTTGGGAGAGAAGGCCAGGCTTTCTGAGCTACGTACTCGTTTGACTGACATGGGTAAGCTTCCCCCTCCTCCCTCCTGTGTCTCCCTGACACCACCGCCCTCTCCAGCAAAACATTCCATAGCATCCTCCTCCCCTCCTTCGTCCTTGGTGTCAGTCAGATTCCCTTGTGAAACTGATTCCATCTCCTCCTCCTGAGAGCTGGGCAGAGGAGGTAAGTCTTCCAAGGACGGAATTTCAGGGGAGGAATCATCGCTGTCTGTTTGATCAGATAACATCTGAGGCACAGCTGGCGGCGGCATCTGAAAAACATCTGGAGTGTTAGTACAGCTTTCCCCCCTCCCGCCTGGGAACTGCAAACCAGAAGTGGACGGGCGAGAATCCACCTCCTCCTCCCTCGCTGGCCCCGGTTCTTGGAGTTGAGGCGGATCCTGGCAACTTACGAACACCTCAGGCTGGCCGGCTTCATCGTTTTCAGCCAAGGGATGTAGCTCTGGCAGTTGAGGTGCTCATGGCTTGTGAGGGAAAAGCTGATGAAACTTGTGTACAAGCAAGGGGGCATGTACGTCCTTGGCATTTCCCCAACAGCGCTCCATTTGAGAATACCCCTTCCAGTGTATTAAATACTGAATTCCCCTGCCCCTCCTCCTGGAATCCAAGATTTCTTGCACTTCATATTCCGGTTCCCCTTCGACAAGTATCGGGGGTGGTGGTGGTGGTATGTGAACGCAAGGCGCTTGGAGGGGAATCTTTGACTAACAATGACCTGTGAAACACTGGGTGTATCTTCATGGAGTGGGGCAGCTGCAAACGATAAGCAACAGGGTTTATTTGCTGTAACACTAGGAAAGGGCCGATGAACTTAGAGTCCAATTTCTTGCAAGGCCTGCTAGATGGCAAAAACTTAGTAGAGAGCCAGACTTTTTCTCCGACTGCAATCGAAGGTCCTTCCCGCCTGTGTTCGTCTGCGTTCCTTTTATAGGCTGCTTTGGCCATATCAAGCTGCTCTTTTAACAGCTGATGGGCAGCCTGCCTTTCTGCCAGGAAATCCATGGCTGCAGGGACAGTTGTTTGTTGGAAAGAAAGAGGCAACACTCTCGGGTTCGTGCCATAGAGTGCCTGGAAAGAGGACATCTTGGTCGAGGAATGTACTGAATTGTTGTAAGCAAATTCTGCCATGGGGAGCAGGTCTGGCCAATTGTCCTGGCAATAGTTAATGTAACATCTGAGATATTGCTGCAATAATTGGTTAGTTTTCTCAGCCTCCCCATTACTGCAAGAATGATTCGCAGAGGACAAGTGTATTTTGACCCCCAATGTCTGAAAAAGCGCCCCCCAGAACCTGGAAGTAAATTGTGAACCTCGATCTGAGATCAGGTGGTTAACCATGCCTCTATATCGGAAGACATTGTCCAAAAAGAGCTGTGCTGTAGCTTGTGCCATTGGGAGACCCTTGTAGGGAATAAAATGTGCCATCTTTGTAAAACAGTCCACCACCACCAGAATGGAAGTGAAACCTTGTGCCTGTGGCAAGTCGGTGATAAAATCCATGGAGATAGTGTCCCAAGGCTGGGGGGGTGTGGGTAGGGGTTGCAAAAGGCCTGCTGGTTTCCCTGGAGCAGTTTTAGCACGTCTACATGTGTGGCAAGAGGCCACGTAAGTCTTAATGTGTGCTGCCATCTTGGGCCACCAGTAATCTCTGAGTGTCTTGTGCAGCGTTTTGAACACACACACACCGTGTCCTGCTGTTGGGCTATCATGACATAGCTGTAGGACCTCTTCCCTCAGGGTAATGGGAACATAAAGCCACCCGCTATGCCAAAGGGTCCCTGCCTCTACTGTGAATGGGGACAGGGTTCCACACTGGCCCCCTTGGAGGTCATCCAGCCTAGCCCATGCATAGGGGTCTTGCTGCTGCTGAGCCTTGATTCGTGCAAGGAGATCATCCGCTTGCCTGACGGCTGCTAAGATCTCTACTTGGTCCCTTTCGGGAGGTGTCTCAAAATTGTGAGGCTGCAATATTGTGGCTTGAGTGGCTTGGTCAGGTTCTGCAATGTCCTGTGGCTGCCTAGACAAAGCGTCGGCCAGCTTGTTTTGCTTGCCAGGTAAGTACGAGATTACAAAATCGAAGCGTGAAAAAAATTGACTCCATCTGACCTGACGGGGGGTGAGGGATCCAGACTTTTGCAAAAGTGCCAAGTTTTTATGGTCTGTGGAAACCTTGACTGGAAATGTTGCCCCCTCTAACCAATGCCTCCATTCTTGAAAGGCTGACTTTATGGCAAGTAATTCTTTGTTGAAGACATCGTAATTCCTCTCTGCTGGTGACAGCATGCGAGAGAAATAGGCACAAGGAAGTAAGTCCTCCCCTTTTTCGTCCGCCGCTTGGAGCAGAATGGCGGCGATCGCCCAGTTAGAAGCGTCACAATGGACATGGAACTGCCTTTGTGGATCCGGATGCCTCAGGAGAGGAGGGGAGGCAAACAGCTGCTTAAACTCTTGGAAGGCAGCCTGCTGCTGTTCCCCCCAGCAAAAGCGTGTGCCTTTCTTTAAAAGCTGAGTAAGGGGTCGCACCCTCTCTGTATAGCCGGTAATGAATTTGTGAAAAAAATTCTGATAGCCGAGAAATTGCTGCACCTCCCTGACGTTGCGGGGAGGTTTCCAAGACAGAATTGTTTGGACCTTTGCAGGATCCATGGCTATGCCTTCTGTGGAAATCCTGTAGCCCAGATAGTCTAATTGAGTTAAACCAAAGGCACACTTCTCTAGCTTGGCAAAAAGCTTGTTCTCCCTCAGCCTCTGCAGAACGTTGCGTACATGAGTTATGTGGGAAGTGGGGTCCTCAGAATAAATCAGAATGTCATCGAGATAAATGACTACATATTTATCTAACAAGTCTGAGAAAATGTGGTTCATAAATCTGGAAAATACCGCCCCACAATTACTTAGTCCGAAAGGCATGACTAAATATTCAAATTTACCATACCTGGTGTTAAAGGCTGTCAAGTATTCATGGCCTGGTTTCATCCTGATCAAATTGTAGGCATTCCTGAGGTCTAGTTTGGTAAAAATGCGTGCCTTTTGCAGGCGATCTAGCACTTCCGATATAATTGGAAGAGGGTAGTGGTCTCTAACGGTGACTGCGTTGAGTGCGCTGTGGTCATGCACCGTGTGCATGGGGGCCCTTTTTCCACCAGTCTGTGCTGCAGGGGCGAAAGGATCAGGCTTCTTTGGTACGAAGAAGGTGGGGGCAGATGCTGGTGATTTACTGTAGATGGTCGGATGAATCCCTTCTTGAGGTTGGTATCCAGATATTCTTTCAGGATAGCTAGCTCCTTTGGTGACATTGCATAATGCCTTGCTGCTGGGATCTTGGCTCCAGGCTTTAAATCTACTCTGCAGTCGAAAGTTCTATTGGGAGGCATCACTGTGGCCTCTTGTTCTCCGAAAATGTCTGCATAGTCTCCATACTTTGCTGGTAGGTGAGCCCTCCCTGCTTCCAAGCTTGCAGCTGTTGGTTGGGATCGGGTAATTTCCTGTAATTTGTGGTGCAGACAGTCCTGAGTGGGGAAAGAAACTGTTCCGGTCATCCAGTCCAAATTGGGGTTGTGAAGCCGTAACCACGGTGTGCCCAGGATGATCGGAACTTGCAATGAAGCTGTGACATACAGTTGGATCCACTCCGTGTGATCTGCGATAGAGAGTTGAATTGGCTGGGTGCAGTGTGTAATTGCGCCTGCCTTGAGCGGTTGCCCATCGATGGTTTCAACCTGTATGGGGCTTGGTAGGGCAATCGTTGGAATTTGAAACTTTTCCACTGCTTCCCCATCTATAAAATTTGTCGTTGCACCAGAGTCGATCATCACTTCTACAGGTAATGGTTGCTTGGAATCTGTTGTCAGCGTGGCTGGAACAAGGTAAAAATCCTGGCTGCTATTTGCCATCTGAACCCTTCTTAATTGCTGAATGGCCTCCCTACGGGGCTCTGGCGAGGGGGGCCGTTGGCATTTAACTGCTGGGAAGAGGAGACTGGAATTTGTGCCTGTTCTGTCTCCTGGGTTGTAAATCTTACTGTAGTTGCTTGGCGTCTGGCCGGGCAAGCCCTTGCGATGTGTCCTGGCCCCCCGCAATAGAAACAAAGTGCCTTTCCCCTTCTTCTTTGCCTCTCGGCTTCAGAAACCAACCTCCGTGCGGCCCCAATATTCATGGATTCTTCTGCGCTCAGAGGAACTGCCGCGTTAGGGAAGGTAGTAAAACTTGGAAATGCCTGCCGTGTTCCTGCCCTGCTTCTGCCTGGTCGGAGCTGCCTTAATTCTTCTAGCCGGGCATCTATGACCACTGCCAACTGATACAAGCCTTCCAACGTAGCTGGCATACCCTGACGCACTAGCTCCGTTTTAATCTCTTCGTCCAGTCCTTGTTTAAACTGATCCTTCAATGCCACCTCGTTCCACCCCAAGTCTCCTGCCAGCAGTTTGAAATCTGCGATGTATGCTCCTACTCTCCTGTTCCCCTGTCGGAGCCGTCGGATTTCTCAGATAGCAGTGACTTCTCTGATTGGGTCATCAAAATGGGCTCTGAAACGGGCCATAAAATTCTGGTAGTTGTCTAGAATTGGGTCGTTGGCCTCAACCATCGGGATGGACCATCTTGCAGCTGAGCCTTTCAGCAAACTTAAAATGAAGGTGACCCTGGACCTTTCCGTCGGAAACTCAGCAGGTCGGCTGTCGAAAAACATGGTGCACTGGGCGACGAATGTCCTTAGGTGCTCTGTCTCTCCTCCAAATTTTTCAGGTAAACACCCTGGTGATCGCAGCACCACTGGTGGGGGAGCTGCTGCCAGGGCCAGCTGCTGGACGACTGGAGGTGGTTGTTGCATTTGTTGTAACATAGCTGCCTGTAAATTATTAATCTGGTCATCGACTTGTTGCTGGTGCTGTGTTAACGCTGCTGCTAGCTGGATTATGGCCTGCTGCAGTTCCTGCGTCTGAGAAGCCATTCTCCTGATCTAGTTCTTCTTCCCTCTTCCGATGGGAGTTGTGGTTTAGCAGGATTGATGTCCTGTGTAGGTGCAGAAATAACACGCCAAGGCAGGGAATCTAGTCTCTAGTGTTTATTGGTACCTACATACAGAATCCTGCTAAACTGATAGTGCCCGAAGAATTCCAAGGATATGAGTCCAACTTAGGGTGGAGCTTTCTTGAGGCGTTTGGGAGAGAAGGCCAGGCTTTCTGAGTTACGCACTCGTTTGACTGACATGGGTAAGCTTCCCCCCTCCTCCCTCCTGTGTCTCCCTGACACTTGGTGACAAAATGCATCTTTTGTATTGCTTTAATTGTTCTAATTGTTTTATGTTTTTTATCTTTGAATGCCACACAGAGTCACTTGTTGAAATGGGTGCCTAAAGAAATCAAATAAATAAATAAATAAATAAATCTCCCAGGAAATGTGAACTTGGTTATGATGTCGACTTCAGTGGTGAACACTGGAACTATATCTGGAATACATTATTTCTTCCTCTCCAAAAATAAAATGAGAGACTTCTCCCCTTGTGTTCAGTACTTACTTTATGGTATTCTATTAGTTTCATAGTAACTTTCAGAGAAGCTTTGAATACCACATTCCAGGTTTTCAGGGGAAGCATAGCACCTCATAACTATTCCCATTGCCCATTCATCATTGTCCCGCATGAATTATCGCTTATCCTTTTTGTAACCATCTTAGTCCTAGCCAGATACTGCAGAATCTGGGCAAATACATTTCCTCTCATCTTCCAGCATACCAGCACACACTTGATTGATGATTATGTGCCATTAAGTGGTTTTCGACTTCTAGGGACCGTGTAGACACATTGCCTTCAATACAATTCTCTCAGTTCATCACCTTCAAAAATGTAATCCGAATAATTGATTTAAATTGGTTTTTTCATAATGTTAAAGCCACAGATATAGTAACATGCTAGGTAAACAACAATGGCTTTTGTTTTTCAGATGCATCCAGTTGCAGCCAATGTCCGGATGACCAGCATTCCAATAAGAAGCGAGATCAATGTGTCCCAAAACTTATAAGCTTCCTATCCTATGAAGAAATGTTGGGTCTCATCTTGGTTCCCTTTGCCCTTGCTTTGTCTCTAATCACCGGCTTTGTTCTGGGAATCTTCATTAAATTTCGAGAAACCCCCATAGTCAAAGCCAACAACCGGGACCTCACCTACATTCTCCTGGTTTCCCTCCTCCTTTCCTTCTTGACCTCCCTTCTATTCATTGGACACCCCAAGAAAGTGACCTGCCTTCTTCGACAAACCACCTTCAGTGTTGTATTCTCAGTTGCTGTGTCTTCATTGCTGGCCAAGACTGTCATGGTGGTGGTGGCCTTTCTGGCCACAAAACCAGGCAGCAGGATGAGGAAATGGCTGGGGAAGACTCTGGCCAACTCTATTGTCTTGTCCTGTTCTGGGGTCCAGGTGGGCATCTGCATGATATGGCTGGGAATCTCTCCCCCATTCCCAGATTACGACCTTCACTCCCAACCTGGACACATCGTGCTGCAATGCAATGAAGGCTCAGAGACCATGTTCTACACTGCACTGGGCTACATGGGCTTTCTGGCTGCCATCTGCTTCTTCATGGCTTTCCTGGCCCGAAAGCTGCCAGGGACCTTCAATGAAGCCAAGTGGATCACCTTCAGCATGTTGGTTTTCTGCAGCGTTTGGCTCTCCTTTGTCCCCACCTACCTGAGTACCAAAGGGAAATACATGGTGGCTGTGCAGATCTTCTCCATCCTGGCCTCCAGCCTGGGCTTACTGGGCTGCATCTTTATACCTAAATGCTACATGATTATTCTGAGACCTGGCATGAACACCAAGGAGCATTTAAGGATATAAAACAAGGAAACCTGATTTTTGTCCCTAATTACAATATTTTATTTGTAATTTGAAATGACATCACTTAGAATTACAGTCTTTTTATGTGTTCTAAGAAATCTCTCTTCTTTTCATGTGAATTTTGAATTATAATCATTAAATACTGAAAGAGAAACAGTATTATATTATTTTGTTTAAAATAATTACATTCTATACTTTCTCTCAATCTGATATCCAGTAAGATTAGAATGATAATCATTGACATTAATCATTTTTCTGAAACCAGAGAAGGTAAATTATTTATTTTTTTATTTATTTATTATTTCAATTTATTCCCCGCCCATCTCCCTTGCAAGGGACTCTGGGCGGGTTACAACAATTGAAAGTTAAAAACTATAAAAATATCATCTAAAAATACAATAATAATAAAATAATAATATACAATAATAAATTATCTAAATCCAAGATGGATTGGAGACCATGGTGTAGATCGTATTCCTACGGGGCCAGCCAACCCCAGGAGGCACTGCCACCTCTGTCATCCCAGGCTCGATGGCAGAGCCAGGTCTTGAGGGCCTTCCGGAAGGCCAGGAGCGAGGGGGCGAGTCTCACCTCCGGGGGCAAGATGTTCCATAAGGCGGGCGCTATCGCAGAGAAGGCACGTCTCCTGGACCCCGCCAGATGGAATTCTCTTGTTGAGGGGGTCCGAAGCATGCCCTCCCTGCATGCACGGGTGGGGCGGGCCGACGTTATCGGGACGAGACGGTCCCTCAGGTACCCTGGCCCTATGCCATATAGGGCTTTAAAGGTAATCACCAACACCTTGAATTGGACCCGGAAGCAAACTGGTAGCCAATGCAGCTCGCGTAGCAGAGGTGTTACATGTGCCGATCTCATGGCACCCATAACTGCTCGCGCCGCAGCATTCTGAACCAGCTGAAGCTTCCGGATACTCTTCAGGGGTAGCCCCATGTAGAGCGCATTACAGTAATCTATACGGGAGATGACAAGGGCGTGAGTGACTGTTCGGAGGGCCTCCCGATCCAGGAAAGGGCGTAACTGGCGCACAACACGAAGTTGTGCAAAGGCCCTCCTGGCCGTGACTGCCACCTGCTCTTCGAGCAAGAGTCGCGAGTCCAGGAGGACCCCCAGATTCCGCACTGGATCCGAGCGAGGTAGTGCCACCTCACCCAGAACCAAAGATGACAACTTCCCGGATCTAGGGGGGCCATCAATCCACAGCCACTCCGTCTTACCAGGGTTCAGCTGAAGCCTGTTGTTCCCCATCCAGGCCCCCACAGCCTCCAGACACTGACATAAGGCATCGACCGCATCACTTACTTCACCTGGGATGGAGATGTACACCTGGGTATCATCAGCATATTGGTGATACCTCATCCCATGGTGACGGATGATCTCGCCCAGCGGTTTCATGTAGATGTTGAACAGGAGAGGAGAGAGAACCGACCCCTGCGGCACCCCACAAGTCAGGGGGCGCGGGTCAGCCCTCTCCTCCCCTATCAACACCGACTGGGAACGGCCCCGGAGGAAGGAGGTGAACCAGCGCAAAACTACGCCGCCCACCCCCAACTCCCTGAGCCGTCCCAAAAGTATACCGTGGTCGACGGTATCGAAAGCCGCTGAGAGATCTAAGAGAGCTAGGATGGACGCACTCCCTCCATCCCGCTCTCGCCAAAGATCATCCATAAGCGCGACCAATGCGGTCTCCGTCCCATATCCCGGCCTGAAACCTGACTGGAAGGGGTCTAGATAATCCGTTCAAATTAACACCAGAACGGATAAAATGTCACCACCATTTTTGACATTAAGCCCTGGGTTTATTCATTAGGCCATGACAGTAACTTGACTTTTATATCCTTCTTTTTTCACTGATTGACACCAACCTGATGGCACACAATCAATCAAGGGAGGAAAGCAAAGCTTCCAGGGCACAGAAAGGTTTTTTAGGATTTACGCAGCTTCCAAAGCCCAAAGGGAGACCCAGGACAGATCTGAGAGAGGGACAGAAAGCATCCTGCTGGGGAAGAAGTCAAGGGAGAATGCACACCTCCCATGCTGAAGGGAAAGCAACATCTTTCCTTCTGCCTCTTTCTGCAAATGTCAGAGCAGCAGCAGATTTAAAGTGATTATTGTGTTGACTCTGAAGGTCAACTGAGGCTGACTGCACAGGTCTACCTCTGCCACATTATGTTGACTCTCAAAATAAAACACACACAAACACACATGCCACTTTATACTCAAATACATCACAACTGTCACGATGTCATCCATGCCATCCTGGAATGGCGCCGGGAAGAAACATCCCGCCAGACTGTTAAACTCATAGGACCATGTAAAGTAGTGGAGAATGCTGGCGATGGGGTTTTGATGTATTCACAGAACTGCAAACATGTAAATCAAAGTATTGTTAGTTGATTCGGACCAGGAAGACCTGAAAACTTAGAGACGAAGGGAAGGGCAATGAAGCCACGAATCCCGATTGGGGGGGGGGAAACTTGGAGATTCTCAAACTGTTGGTTGCGGGAGCTTTATTTAATTGAGTCTTTAATGTGCAATATATCACTGGCTTTCATAAAGATTCCTTCATATCCCTATGGGGCTTGTGTCAGGATTTGCGATTTAATAGCCAACAGATCGAGGGCATCACAGAAAGACGCGAGTGAGTATGGCGACCTTACCTGAAAACTCCATGTTTACCAAGGAAGTGGAATATCCAGAACCTGCAGAAACCCCTCCGATGTTGGGAGGGGGAGATGGGAAAGGTGGAGAAGAAGAGAGCTCTAGCCGGAGCACACGGGAGTGCTCAGCATGAGAAGACAGCTCGCCGAGTGGGAGAGAGGGTGGAGAGGCGTGTTATTGTTTTAAATGTCCCAGAAACGCTTTGCAATTGAGAGATCAAATAAAAGACAAAAGACATAGGTCTGGTAAGACCTATAAGAAGGACGGTCTGATAAGGTCTGTGCATTTAATCATCGGTGTCTGCCCAGGAGGGGCTGAGGAAAGATGAGCACAGTCAAGATGCAGTCAACAGTTGGAGGTGGATTTCCTCTGGAAAGACTGATTGACTCTAATTATCTGTCGTGGGCGTACAAAATGGAAATGTTTCTTCGACGTGAAGGTCTTTGGAAGATTGTACTTGATCCCCCACATGAGTCAGACGAAGAAGAGATTGTGCTACAGAACGAGAAAGCATTGGCAAGCATAATTTTATGTTTTTTAGGATAGCCAAATATGTTATGTTAGAAATTGTACGTTAGCCAGTGGGTGTTGGGAAGCTTTAAATAATGTTTATCTTAGAAGCACACCGTTATGCAAGGTTATGTTGACATGGAGGCTTTATCATGCTAAATTGCTTGAAGGTGGGGATATCCGTGAACACTTGCATTATATGACTGGTTTGTTCCTCGAATTAGCACAGAGAGATATGCAGTTTTCAGAAGCACATAAGGTTTATGTAATTCTCAGTTCTCTGAATGAAACATGGGATTCTTTATCGACCAGTTTCGGGTCTTTATCTGAGGGTGATTTGACCGTAAATTATGTAACTGGCAGTCTTCTGGAAGAGGAGCAAAGAAGTTAAAGTTCTAACGTAATTAGTAATAAAGCAAAACAGTCTGTGAAGGAAAGTTATTCTTGTAACTCTGATAATGTTTTATCTGTAAAGCGTAAATGTTTTCGCTGTAAATCTGATAAGCATTTGTTAAAACACTGTAATGTTGCACGGAAGGAAAAAGCCAAGCCGGGGATTTCCAAGCAACGGAGTGCTGCCCAGCTGTCAGTAATTACTTCTGTAGTAAAGGATTTAAAGGAGCCGTGGCTTCTTGACAGCGGAGCCAGACAGCACATAGAAAATAATAAGCAGCTGTTTAAAGGTTTCAAGCAGGCTGAACGAGATCATGTTAGTCTTGCGAATGGGAGTGTTGCATCTGTTACTGGTAAAGGGTTTGTGTATGTACCAAGTTTAAATACTGATTTATCAATGCTATGCATACCAGACTTAGAGTATAACATCATAAGTGTTTCTCAGTTAGATAAACAGGGATATGATGTAAAGTTTGGTAAGGGTGAATGCATTGTTATGAAGGATAATCATGTCTGTGGTAAGGGTGTCTTAAAAGGTAAAGGTACCCCCCGCACATTTGTGCAATCGTGTCCGACTCTAGGGGCCGGTGCTCATCTCCGTTTGTTAGCCAAAGAGCCAGCATTGTCCAAAGACGCTTCCACGGTCATGTGGCCGCATGATATGCGCGGAACGCTGTTACCTACCCACCGAAGTGGTACCTATTAATCTACTTGCATTTGCATGCTTTCGAATTGCTAAAGTAACCTTAATAAACATTATTTCTATAAAAATAACAATTTAATCTTCAAAGCCCAAAATCATTAATTTTTTCAGGTACAAGCAAATAATCCAGAAGTGGTTTCCACATAGAAATGAACGCAGACACAGTTTTCTCTCTTATTAATGCTGTCAATTTTGCCATCTCTGCCAGTTCCAATAATTTCACCATCCATCCTTTCACTGTGCAAATTTGTTTATCTTTCCATCTTTGCGCATACAAAAGTCTTGCAAGACTTTTGTATGCGCAAAGAATTGCAAAGAGTATTTTTGAGAAAATAGTATTCCACATTTTGCTGAGGGCTTTGGAGATGGAGAATGGTTGCAGAATTAGCATTCTTAATGGTCATCTTTCATCACATGAACCAGCTGAAGAAGTCTCTGCAAGGCACTGGAGAAAATGTTTTGACGTCAAGTCACAAGATTCTTGGATTTAAAAGAGAACTGAATGTTTGGGAAAATCATGCTGCAAAAGGAAATATTGAAATGTTTCCACTGGGGACATGATATGGATCCCGCCTGGCACTAATCTGCCCCTAAATCATTTGTGCCAGTTTTAATGGACAGGTGTGAGTGCTGTTCCTTCTGTGGGCAACACGGCAACTTCCACACACTCCATAAAAGAGTTGTTTAAAAAACTTGAACGAGGTCCCTGAAAACAGCCCTGTGGGAGGGAAACTGGATACTGAAGGAGCCTGTCCTGAGGGAGAGTATGGCTGGCTGGTAGGAATCTTGGGTAGCACCAATCAAGTTCCATTAAAGCATTACCTTCATTCAACAACAATTTGCTTCAGGCCTACTATATGGTTTGTCAGATTTGTGTAGGGCTTGGCATTGTCTATCTGTAAGCTTGACAAAGACAGGCAGTTCGGCGTAATGGTTAAGACACCAGGCCAGAAGCTGGGAGACCCTGAGTTCCAGTCCTGCCATGGGCACAAAGCCAACTGGGTGACCTTCGGCCGGTCACTCTCTCTCAGCCCTCAGAAGATGAAGCAGGCGAGGGCAAACCACTTGCCAACAAAACCACAGGGACTTGTCCTGGCAGTCGCAGGAGTCAACACTGACTCGAAGGCAACACAAAAACACACAGACAGATTGACAACAATTGTTTTCATCTCCATAAGGCACGAAGAGAGATGAACTATTGTTGTTGTTGTTGTTCAGTCATTTAGTCATGTCCGACTCTTCGTGACCTCATGGACCATAGCACGCCAGGCCTTCCTGTCCTCCACTGTCTCCCGGAGTTTACTCAAATTCATGTTCATTACATGGGTGATGCTATCTAACCATCTCATCCTCTGCTGTCCCCTTCTCCTTTTGCCTTCAGTCTTTCCCAGCATCAGGGTCTTTTCAAGTGAGTCCTCTCTTCGCATTAGGTGGCCAAACTATTTGAGCTTAAGCTTCAGCATCTGTCCTTCCAATGAGCAGTCAGGGTTGATTTCCTTTAGGATTGACTGATTTGACCTCCTTGCAGTCCAAGGGACTCTCAAGAGTCTTCTCCAGCACCACAGTTCAAAAGCATCAATTCTTCGGCGCTCAGCCTTCCTTATGGTCCAACTCTCACAGCCATACATTACTACTGGAAAAACCATAGCTTTAACTATACGGACCTTTGTCGGCAAGGTGATGTCTCTGCTTTTTAATATGCTGTCTAGGTTTGCCATAGCTTTCTTCCCAAGGAGCAAGCGTCTTTTAATTTCATGGCTGCAGTCACTGTCTGCGGTGATCTTGGAGCCCAAGAAAATAAAATCTGTCACTGCTTCCATTTCTTCCCCTTCTATTCACCAGGAAGGGATGGGACCAGATGCCATGATCTGGGTTTTTTTAATGTTGAGTTTCAAGCCAGCTTTTGCACTCTCTCCTTTCACCCTCATCAAGAGGCTCTTTAGTTCCTCTTCACTTTCTGCCATTAGGGTGGTATCGTCTGCATATCTGAGGTTGTTGATATTTCTCCCGGCAATCTTAACTCCGGCTTGTGATTCATCCAGCCCGGCATTTCTCATGATGTACTCTGCATATATGTTAAATAAGCAGGGTGATAATATACAGCCTTGTTGTACTCCTTTCCCAATTTTGAACCAGTCGGTTGTTCCATGTCCGGTTCTAACTGTTCCTTCTTGACCCGCATACAGGTTTCTCAGGATACAGGTAAGGTGGTCTGGTACACCCATCTCTTTAAGAATTTGCCACAGTTTGTTGTGATCCACACAATCAAAGGCTTTAGCGTAGTCAATGAAGCAGAAGTAGATGTTTTTCTGGAACTCTCTTGCTTTTTCTACGATCCAGCGAATGTTGGCAATCTGATCTCTAGTTCCTCTGCCTCTTCGAAACCCAGCTTGCACTTCTGGTAGTTCTCGGTTCACATACTGCTGAAGCCTAGCTTGTAGGATTTTGAGCATAACCTTGCTAGCATGTGAAATGAGCGCAATTGTACGGTAGTTTGAACATTCTTTAACATTGCCTTTCTTTGGAATTGGAACGTAAACTGACCTTTTCCAATCCTGTGGCCACTGTTGAGTTTTCCAAATTTGTTGGCATATTGAGTGCAGCACTTTAACAGCATCATCTTTTAGGATTTTAAATAGCTCAGCTGGGATACTGTCTTCTCCACTAGCTTTGTTGTTAGTAATGCTTCCTAAGGCCCACTTGACTTCACTCTCTAGGATGTCCGGCTCAAGGTCAGTGACCACACCATCGTATTTATCAGGGACATTAAGATCTTTCTTGTATAGTTCATCTGTGTATTCTTGCCACCTCTTCTTAATCTCTTATGCTTCTGATAGGTCCCTTCCTTTTTTGTCCTTTATCATGCCATCTTTGCACAAAACTTCCCTTGATATCTCCAATTTTCTTGAAGAGATCTCTAGTCTTCCCCATTCTATTGTTTTCCTCGATTTCTTTGCATTGTTCATTTAAGAAGGCCTTCTTATCTCTCCTTGCTATTCTCAGGAAATCTACATTCAGTTGGTTATATCTTTCCCTTTCTCCCTTGCCTTTTGCTTCCCTTCTTTCCTCAGCTATTTGTAAAGCTTCAACAGTCAGCCACTTTGCTTTCTTGCATTTCTTTTTCTTTGGGATGGTTTTTGTTGCTGCCTCCTGTACAATGTTACGAACCTCCATCCATAGTTCTTCAGGCACTCTGTCTACCAGATCTAATTCTTTAAATCTATTCCTCACCTCCACTGTATGGAGAAAAGGGATATGATTTAGGTCATACCTGAGTGGCCTAGTGGTTTTCCCTACGTTCTTCAATATAAGCCTATATTTTGCAATAAGAAGCTCATGATCTGAGCCACAGTCAGCTCCAGGTCTTGTTTTTGCTGATTGTATAGAGCTTCTCCATCTTTGGCTGCAAAGTATATAATCAATCTGATTTCGGTATTGACCATCTGGTCATATCCATGGGTAGAGTCGTCTCCTGTGTTCTTGGAAAAGAGTGTTTGCTATGACCAGCTTGTTCTCTTGACTATTAGCCTTTGCCCTGCTTCATTTTGTACTCCGAGGCCAAACTTGCCTGTTATTCCGGTTATTTTTTGACTTCCTACTTTAGCATTCCAGTCCCCTATGATGAAAAGGACATCTTTTTTTGGTGTTAGTTCTAGAAGGTGTTGTAGGTCTTCATAGAACCAGTCAACTTCAGCTTCTTCGGCATCAGTGGTTGGGGCATATACTTGGATCACTGTGATGTTGAATGGTTTGCCTTGGATTCGAACTGAAAGCATTCTGTCATTTTTGAGGTTGTACCCCAGTACTGCCTTTCCCACTCTTTTATTGACTATGAGAGCTACTCCATTTCTTCTAAGGGATTCTTGCCCACAGTAGTATATATAATGGTCTCCTGAATTAAATACGCCCATACCTGTCAATTTTAGTTCACTGATTCCCAAGATGTTGATGTTCAATCTTGTCATCTCATGTTTGTCCACATCCAGTTTACCTTGATTCATTGATCTTACATTCCAGGTTCCTATGCAATATTGTTCTTTACAGCATCGGACTTTCCTTCCACTTCCAGACACATCCACAACTGAGCGTCCTTTTGGCTTTGGCCCAGCCGCTTCACTCTTTCTGGAGCTACTAGGAATTGCCCTCCGCTCTTCCCCAGTAGCATATTGGACACCTTCCGACCTGAGGGGCTCATCTTCCGGCGTCATATCTTTTAGCCTTTTGATACTGTCCATGGGTTTTCTTGGCAAGGATACTGGAGTGGTTTGCCATTCCCTCCTCCAGTGGACCACGTTTTGTCAGAACTCTCCGTCATGACCTGTCCGTCTTGACCTGACTTCATTGAGTTACGCAAGCCCCTTCGCCATGAGAAGGCAGTGATCCATGAAGGGGGATATAGTACTGCTGCAGGTTATTAAAGAACTTCCTGTAGTAAACTTGTTTGTAAACTGCCCAGAGTCCCCTTTGGGGGAGATGGCGTGGTGATAAAAGTCCAATGAATGAATGAATGAATGAATGAATGAATGAATGAACTGTTCTATTAGTAAAGGGGGTGTAATGGCCTTTGCTAGTAGATAGTAACCTCTCCAAGGTAGTAAGAATTGTTGCATTGCCCCTGCCTGGGTGCTGTTACTGTCCAGTAATGTTTCTAAAGGTACCCTGGTTCATGAGAACATCACAATAGGCTCTAATGCCCCCCAAACTGGACAGGTTGTGTGTTCTCATCTCCAGTTCAAATGTTTCAATTCATTTGCTTTGTATTTGTTTCTCCTCCTCCGAAAAATTCTGCAAATTACTTGGGAAGATAGGCGGACTAATGTTAGCATATTAGAAGAAGCGAAAACCACCAGCATTGAAACAATGATCATCCAACATAAACTTTGCTGGACCGGTCATGTTGTTCGAATGCCTGACCATCATCTTCCAAAGCAGCTACTTTACTCCCAACTTAAGAATGGAAAACGGAATATTGGTGGACAGCAAAAGAGATTCAAAGATACTCTCAAAGCTAATTTTAAAAAATGTAATATCAGCATTGAGAACTGGGAAGCCCTAACTCATGAGCGTTTCAATTAGAAGTCAGCCTTTATTAATGGCGCTATGGACTTTGAAGAAGCACTTGTGCAGGGCGAAAAGGAGAAAAGAGCTAAAAGGAAGGCACGTCAGGCAAACCCTCATCATGACCGTCTCCCACCCGGAAACCTATGCCCTCATTGTGGGAGGTTGTGCGGATCCAGAATTGGCCTTTATAGCCACTTACGGATCCACCGTTAAAATTTTACCTTTGGAAGACAATCTTACTCGGCTACGAGTGATCGCCAATGATGATCGCCAATGATTTGTTTCTCCTCCGGATTTCTTTAACTTTGTGTGACTTATTGTCTGGAACAATTTTGATTCATACATAATGCTTTTTTTTCATTCATCACTAACATTGTGAAAAAGAGAGAGAGAAGGATCAACCCTACTAGCTCATTGTTGTTCAGTCGTTAAGTCATGTCCAACTTTTTGTGACCTCATGGACCATAGCACGCCAGGCCTTCCTGTCCTTCACTGTCTCCCGGAGTTTACTCAAATTCATGTTCATTACATCGGTGATGCTATCTAACCATCTCATCCTCTGCCGTCCCCTTCTCCTTTTGCCTTCAGTCTTTCCCAGCATCAGGGTCTTTTCCAGTGAGTCCTCTCTTCGCATTAGGTGGCCAAAGTATTTGAGCTTCAGCTTCATCATCTGTCCTTCCAATGAGCAGTCAGGGTTGGTCACCTTATGAGTGTCCGGATTGTGGGAAAAGTTTCAGTTGGGAATCCCACCTGGTGCTACACCAGAGGACTCACACAGGAGAGAAACCATATGAGTGTCCAGATTGTGGGAAAAGTTTCAGTCAGCAATCAGGCATGGTGATACACCAGAGAACTCACACAGGAGAGAAACTGTATGAGTGTCCGGATTGTGGGAAATGTTTCAATTGGAATTCCCAACTGTTGATACACCAGAGGACTCACAGAGGAGAGAAACCGTATGAGTGTCCGGTTTGTGAGAGAAGTTTTAGTCGGAATTCCTACTTGGTGATACACCAGAGGACTCACACAGGAGAGAAACCGTATGAGTGTCCAGATTGTGGGAAAAGTTTCAGTCAGCATTCAGGCATGGTGATACACCAGAGGACTCACACAGGAGAGAAACCGTATGAGTGTCCGGATTGTGGGAAACGTTTCATTCGGAATTCCGACCTGTTGATACACCAGAGGACTCACAGAGGAGAGAAACCGTATGAGTGTCCGGATTGTGGGAAAAGTTTCAGTCGGAAGTCCAACCTGGTGATACACCAGAGGACTCACACTGGGGAGAAACCATATGAGTGTCCGGATTGTGGGAAAAGTTTGAGTAGTAGGTCTGTCCTTATAAATCACGTAGGTTTACACACAGGGGAGAAACCATTCAAATGCCCAGACTGCGGACAATGCTTTACGCAAAATGCCTCCCTGATCAAACACAAGAAAATCCACATGAGGCAGAAGATGATGTATGTAGAGAAGCCTTGAATTTCACTTCTAATCTCCCATTGAAAGTCCTGCTGGGAAATTAACTATTTAATTTCTGGCCTGATTCTTTTCAGTCAAACATTAGACATGAGGGCAGAGGGGAAAAGTGGAAAGTGTCCTATCTTGTTGCCTATTTCTTAAAATGTTTGACAAATGACGATCAAATGTAATTATTATACTATTACTATTATACAAATAGTACTTACTCTTAGCACTGATTGTGCTGTCTGCCAGAGGTGCTTTGGCACTATTAGTCACCCCCAAATCTGATGCTGGATAAGAAGAATTGAAATGCTTATGTTGCAGACTCTTAATCTCGTTTTCCTAGATATACATGTAAGTATACTGTACATATACAGTAAGACTTCTTTGTATAAAACAGGACAATAGTAACCTGTCTTGAGTAACCTAGTATTTCATGCACTGTCTGGGAGATTACTCTTGGTAGGACCTCCTCCTTTTAGGGCCATGAAACCAAAGTCAAGACTAACTCCTTGGCTCAGAACCTAGACAAGACCAAGATGTGTGATCAGGGGAGAAGGCTGAGAATAGCTGGAGTGTCCTGATGCTTATTAAATTTGCAAATGAGGGAAATCGCTTTGTCAATATAGAGATATCTCTGTCATTACAGCATCCCAAATGAGTACAGATGGTTGAAGTTTGGAAGATTTATCAACATACTCACTCACTCACGCTCAAATGCTGGGCAACTGCTGTTTGGAATATCTCTCCCCTCCCTACACCCAATTTAACACTTAGGAGTTGAAGGGGGAGCATCTATGGAACCTCAAAAGAGAAGTCTCACCTGCCATGGCTGTACCATCTGGGGTGTCTGATGGTCTCCAACCCGCATACTCCTCCTCCTCCTCAGTTTGGAGGACGAGGCAGCATTGAGGACCCAGGCCAGAGCTTGGATTTCTGTGGAAATACTTGTGGTATCCTCAGACAGGATTCTTGCAATCTTATCATGGGCTGAGATTTCCCAGTTCTCTTTTTCTAGGCATCTTTCCCAAACTTTCTTGGACAACACAGGCCTGGAATAGGAACACTGGAATGCTGCCTTCCCATATTGTTTGATAACAATGTAATATGAATTAAAATCATAATTATAATTTTGTGTCCTTTTCTTTGTCTGGGTGTGGAAAACAAAGCATGTTTATTATTTATTATTATTTATTTATTTAATTTTTATCCCGCCTTTATTATTTTTATAAATAACTCAAGGTGGCGAACATACCTATTACTCCTTCCTCCTTCTCTTTTCCCCACAACAACAATCCTGTGAGGTGAGTTGGGCTGAGAGAGAGTGACTGGCCCAAGGTCAACCAGCTGGCTTTCATGCCTCAGGCGGGACTAGAACTCACAGTCTCCTGGTTTCTAGCCCAGCACCTTAACCACTAGACCAAACTGGCTCTCCAGTTTATGTTTATGATGTTGGAGACCAACCCAGGAGTAAAACAGTCTTATACCTACAACGTGCAAATTTGTTGCAATCCACACTTTTCCCCTAATGAAGTTAAAAATATTTTCAGTTCTTTCTAGTAGATATGATAGTGTTGTTGTGGCCAGAAGATCCAGTTAACAAACTGTAATTTTTACTTGACCATAGATAATAAAATTGAGCTTTTGCCTTTTTTTTATAACAGTTCTGAGATTTATATCCTTAGTGATTGCTGGGATGCTTCCTGAGAGGACAATGCAAATTCCATTTTTTTCAGCCAAAGCTGCAAAGGTTCTTTGAAAGTTTTCTCCTCTTTCATTGTCCTGAGAAAGGGCAATCCACATCCACGTCCACTGGAAATGCAGGAGCAGCTTGACAATTGCTGAGTAAGGAGGTTCTTCTTTTGGATTCATCAGGTAGAAAAAGGGAAAATGATGACTTTGCTCAGGAATGTGGCTGAGAACCCCATAGCCGATCTAAGATGAAAGAGAAATATTGGTAGTTTGTGTCCCTTTCAATGATAAAACTCAGGCACTTAAATGTAAGGCCCAACTTTCCCCACTGCTGAGTGAAGTTTCCAGAAAAACACACCTGGATGAGATTTACTGGTTCCCTTGGTGTTCTCTCCTGTTGTCCTCTTCGCTCCCTCTGAGGCTAGGGGGCTCTGACTTAATCAATGGTTGATGCTCATGCAGCACACCCATCTGGTCAAACCCTACCCGTGCAGCTAAGCATGTACAGGATGCAGTGGGGCACTTTTTCTGCCAACAGATGAGGCTCACATGAGCTTAACACACTCTGTGGCTCACCCACATAAAAGATTGTACCTGTCATGTGATCCATGGCAGATAGGAGCATCTTAATACAGAACTGGAACAGAGAATCTCCTGACTTTCCAGGGTATGAGCACACACAAACAGACCCACCATTCCGATTGGGAGTGATAGCTAAATCCAACACACTCGTTCCCAATCAGAACTTGTCTAAACCTCAACCCCAGCCCTTATGATGCTACTCACAGAACTTCGTTTCGTTCATTGAATTGACAAAAATGTTTAATTCTGATAGATTATTTATTTATTTCGTAGGGCATTTTTCTTGCTGGGAAATCCCTTGTGAGGTCAAGCAGCCGGATGTGTAGACTACTTAGCCGTGACAAGTCACATTGCCCGGGGTGCACCATGAGGAGGCTAGTGTACATTGCACCCGCTGTTACTTTCCTGTTGAAGCGGTATCTATTTATCTACTCGCATTTACATGCTTTCAAATTGCTAGGTTGGCAAGAGCTATAAATTATTTCTGCTGATTTGATTGCTCTATATTTTAGCTTGAAATATTGTTTGGTAAATTTCCCCCACAAATTGTTTCTTATTTGAATATGATTTCATTGTCTTTATGTCATTGATTTCAAATATTTGATAATTAACTGGTTCTTAATTATAGACTTCTTTTCTTACGTCTGGAATGCAGAAGCCTGTTTAATAACCCAAGATCAATGGCACTGTGGCAAGATCCAGTTCATAAGAGGGGAGAATATATTGATGATGACATCCTTTGTGCTGTCTTATGGACTAGAGGGAGCATGTTAAGCTGCTGTTTCTATGTGCCCTCAAGGTCTCTGTGCTGTTCCATGGTCTTCCTTGACCCATTCAATTTTCCTTCATCTCTTTCTTTTGCAATTTGATCCTCAGTTCCAACCTTAAACAATAATGAATTAAGTGACTATGAGAGCTATCCAGTGCTGGATTAGCCTGCCTCCTGGAGCTCCATCACGGGAAGGTTTCTAGTAAAAGTTGGACACCAGTTTGACTCGAATGGTCTGAGCATTCCTGCTCAGGGCAGGGGGTTGGGCTAGAAAATCTCTACAGCCCCTTTTAACTTTTTTGTTCTATGATTCTGTGGCCAAAACCACCTCTTTTGTACTGGTCACTAACTTTTTAATTTATAACTCATTCAGCACTCCAACATATTTGGCTCTCTTTCGTCTTGCTTTCCATACCTACAGTATTTGCAAAATATCCGATTGCCACTGCCTCCAACTCATTTTAAGATTACTTTTGACAAACTCAACTCACATGTTGTTTTACCAAAGTGGGCATAAGGATGTGGTTACATGCAGCTATAGAGGGCTCTCCAAAAAACACTAATTCTTGCAACAGACGACATTCTACCTCTTCCCTTTCTCCAAGCATTTGTGTGCCTTAACATTTCTCCACCGTTTCCCCAAGTTTAATAAAAATTCTCCCATGGGACCCAAGTTTGTATACATGCTGTTTTGTTTCTTTGAAGAAAGTCTCTTCAGTGGCAGAAAAGGAGAAGTCACAAAGCCTAACCTATGTTTCAAAGCCTTGTTGTGCCAGAGAAACAAAATAAAGATATATGTGCTTCGTGGAAAGAAAATCATTTCAGGTCTTTCAATATCTAATCTGCCTCCAGATTTATTTCGATATATATGAGTGTTGTCTTCATAGTAATCTGAAGAATTTACAACCTGGAATTAAGTGCATTTTAGCTTCATACCTGTGGGATTTTGTAGATGCCCAACATGGTAGAAATATGTTGAAAGAGTTCAGAATCCGTCTCTTCAAGAACTGCCAGCAGGTTCTGTTGTCTTCCACATCTGTAGTTTGGGACATTCTCCTGCCCTGTAGACAGCAAGTCCATCATGGCCTCATAGGTCATTCTTGCATTCAAAAAGTTCTCATAGATGTTGCAGCCCAGGGTGACGTTGGGTAACACCATTGGGCTCTGGTTGATCTCAGCAAAGAAGAAAGGCAGGATGTGGTAGTATGTCATACCAGTTACACTGGAATATAACAGATATCGAAAGGTCAACATCTTCAATTTGGATTTTCCTCTTCAGTTCATAATGGTTGAAATGTGAAGAGCGAGCTCTGAATCAGTCCCTTCGAAAATGGCCAGGATATTTTTTCTTCTTCCACAACTGTAGTTTGGCGTAGTCTCCTACCCCATAGACAGAAAGTCCATCATAGGTTCAGTTGATTTAGTGTAAAGTATCATAACCTTGAATGTTTAACATATTACAAACATTAGCATCGCAAGAGTCAGGTTCTTAAGTAAAGGGCAGGCAAACTTTCCTGAACTTTTCTGCTCTTGACTCTTAAACTGAAACTTTTTCTATCAGTCACAAAAAAACATTTTCTCCAGCTGCACGTCCATGTTGATACAATGATTCCCAATTCTCCTTCCAATTATCAAAATCATGGTGAGAGTAAGAAAGCTTAAGGGATTTCATCACCATCACCACAGGCCATTTTTGAAACCATAGTGACACATAGCTGTTAATTCTTCATATATAAAACCTGAACATCTGATCCATAATTACTCCTGCTCTGCTAAGACAGAAGGTGCTACTGATTGAAGCAGGGAAAACGCCATTCAGAAATTAACAGTTATGAGTTCCATATATGGTGCCAAGATGGACCATCTTTAATAAAGAACACTTCTTCAGTGCAGTCGTACTGTTGGTTAGTACTTTCTCCTCATCATTAGCCAACCTGGGGACCAAGGAAGAGCTGTCTGCCTGAAAGAGAATTACAGCAAATAGCACCAAAATGGCATCTCGAGTGCTGCTGTTCCTGCTTCTGCTGGTGACCCATTTTCCCTGTGAGCCTCGGTTGAAAAAATGTCCATTCAATACAAAAATAGAAAAAAGAATGTTTAATTACTACAAGCCAGGAGACTACCTGATTGGTGGAATCATATCTACATCTAATGGTGCATTTGTACCAAATGAGTTCTTCAAGCCACCAATACATATGGTTAGAGGGTAATTATTGACCTGTATGTTACTCTAGTGGTTGATTTTGTCCTCTCCAAAGTCTTTTTAGTAGAGAATGATTCCCATTACCCAATCCCTAGGCCTTTTTCAGGAAGCAATTCTTCTTCCTCCAGATTTTCTTTAAATAAAAGGTATTTTGGATTTTTAAAGACCTTAATAGTTTCTTTTGAGTTCTTCATCTAGGACTAGCATCAACACCAGGTGCTCCAAAACGTTTAAAAGGAACACCTTTATTTTCCAGTCAAGGAGAAAAGTCTCTTGTGCATGCAATGTGCTACAGCTATGACAGAGAAATAACCCTCTGATTAGAAAGAAGATATTGCTGAACTCAATTCATAGAATCACCAATGAAATAGGATTTGTCATATATGCAGAATAAAGTTAAGGAAATCTGGCAATTGAATGACAATAAATTTGGACAAAATCATCTCCTGTTCTTCCCCAAGCAGAATCCCGAGTTAGAAAGTACCATAAAAATAGGGTATCAATATCATTAATTCATTGGGCATTTCTTTACTTCTACTGATGTGCTTCAAGACTTATATACTAATAAAAAATATTAAACACAATAGCATTTTATGCTGAGGGAAAGAAGAGACTGTAATCTCGGGTCACCTATCCACAGCTATCTGGTCAAACTGGAAAAAAAGTAAATAATTAAACTAAAGAATATACAGTAAAAAATGGAAATATTATGTAATTATTAGATTACAATCAGAATAAAAGAGAACTTGTAGAAAAGCTTGTTCCTGGTATGAAGTTACTTTTTTATTACTACCATAATAGTAAGGATTCATATAAAATCATAAGAATATATTTGTGCCTTTGGGAATGGTTGGTTTTACACAAGTTTATTTTGTACAAATGTAAGCAGTTACTCAGATACTATTCCACCTGATGTTAGTTTTGCTATAAGAGTTATTTTCCATGTTATCCCCCCAAGTCATAACGTAGACCAAGAATCAGATCAAGCGTTTGGGGTAAGGTTCACTTTGACCCTGACCTGCCAAGCTTTTCATCAGCTCCTTGTTTTGGAAGGGAGCTCCCTTTGGGGCACATGGAATTTTATGTCGAATAGGAATATCCAGAGAACTCTTTCACCTAGAAAGGCCTTATAGATAAATAATGCAGGAATCTGCTATTTCCTAATTGTGCAATCAGAGCCTGACAATATTTCCTGCATTGCAAAGTAACAAAAATGAGCTCTGGTCCATTCTTTGCCCTTCATGTTATCAACCAGATTAGTTTGCACATTTACACGGTGATCTCTTGCATTCTCCAGAACTTCATAAATGCCAGATATCTTTAAAGTAAATTCATCAGTGCCATATGTTTATAAAGTAAAAGCTGCAGGCAATAGAACTTGCCTTTATAAACTGAAGAGGAAAATCTAATGATATCTCTACTATTCTAGTGTCAACATTCAGAGCTTCAGCCACATCTTGCCTTTCTTGTTTGCCATTCATGAGATCAATCAGAGTCCTAGGCTACTCCTCAATATCTCCCTGGGCTACAACATCTATGAGAACTTTTTCAACCCCCTAATGACATACGAGGCAATGATGGACTTGCTGTCTATGGGGCAGGAGAACACCCCAAACTACAGTTGTGGAAGAAGAAAAAATATCCTGGCCATTCTTGAAGGGACTGATTCTGAACTCTTTCATCACATTTCAACCATGCTGAGCATCTACAAAATCCCACAGGTATGAATATAAAAAGAAGCGGTCCATTTTGGACATTTCCCCAGATGAGTCCAGAAGGTGGCACACTTGGATAGCACCAAGCAAACTTGGACTCAGATGGTAGCTCTGAAGAGACCTGAAATAGTTTTATTTCCCTTGTATTACTTTGGTCTTTATAACATTGGTACACAACACGGATTTGGAAACAATACATTGTCTTCATGACCTTCTCCTATTCTGCTATGAATTGGACTCAGACATTCCTCACAGAAACAACTACAGCTAGTAGACTAATTGGTCTATGTGGTCAGTATGTTCAGAAAAGAGGAAGAAAAGGATGGAGAAATGTTAAGGCCCACAAACACTTGTATTAAAATAGTGGTATGTGGTCTGTTACCAGAATGATTTAATATTTTTCTGCTCACACTTTACATGACAGTGAGAATTGGGCACATCAGGAGAAACAAAAAAGTCAGTGGAATGCATTCAGAATGGGGTCTTTAAGAAATATGTATGACAGAGAAGATCCAGAATGAATGAGGACTGAAAGATCTGAAGGAAGAATCCTTCACAGGTCAAAAAAAGAAGAAGACCAAGAAAGTAGTTGTTGGATGCAATTCCTGAGTGGATGAAAACAAGAGGGGAGAACTAATGACATGGTATGACACCATGTATGGAGAAAGTGGATGCAAGGAATCTTTCCAAGAATACAAAGGCATTGAGAGGATAAGGGCACAGCCACTTTAAAGTCCTTTGAAGCACAAATGAGGTCACCAATAATTTGCTCTATCCCCAAAGCTGATCTCCATTCTGCTTGGACATGAGACTGGTCCTCTCCCAACAGTTTAGTGAGAAGAAGGTTGAGGTGGAGAGATTGGTAGATTTCCCTGCCAGTAAAGAAAATATCCAATCTGTCTCCCTAGGATGGGATGAGGGTGGGACTGGAGGAGAAGATAAGTTTGGACATATGGCTAGAGCACTGGGTTTAGATATCTTTCAGAAAGTAATTGGATTGGGAGAATTCCCAAGAAATTAAGAAACAGTGTTCACCCCCTACTTTCCTGAGAAATCCTTATCCACCACATGGAAAATTTGCAGCTCCTGATCTATTGTGTGCTGAGAACTATAGGTGATCCACAGAGTGAGTAGGGGCACCTACAGGAACCAAAGCTCTTAGATTTAAGCATCTGAATATTATCACTAAAAGTGAGACAGACCAGCAATCATTTCTCTTTTTTGTTAGATCAACTATGGTGTTATCAGCCACATTCCTGCTCATAAACAGCATTTTCCCTTTTTCTACCGGCTGAGTCCAAAACAAGAACCTCCTTACTTGGCGATTGTCAAGCTGCTCCTGCATTTCCGATGGACGTGGATCGGACTCGTTGCTCCAGACAATGAAAATGGGGAAAAGTTCAGGAGCACCTTTGTGCCAGTAGCCACAAAGAGAGGAGTTTGCATTGCCTTCTCAGATAGCATCTTTACACAAAATATGGGGAAATATATTCCAGTCAATGAACAAATGGAAGAAAAGGAGCTCCTTCTCTATTTCAGCAACCGTCAAGTTAAAGTAATTGTTTGTCAATTAGACCTTCAGACCACAATAATTCTAGTAGCAATAATAAAACTCTTTGAAAGGAATAAGTTATTTGAGGGTAAAGTGTGGCTAATAGCAGCTTTGCCAGACTTTAGTGTGAGGGTGTTTTACAAACTGCTTGATCTCCAGCATCAACATCTTTTGTTATCCTTCTTAACTCAGGCAAAAAAAAGGATACAACATTATGATTACCGTTCATATTACTCTGCAATCCAGCAATATGGGGAGGCAGCATTCCAGTGCTCCTCTTCAAGTCCTGGGTTGTCCAAGAAAGCTTGGAAAATATGCCTAGAAAAAGAGAACTGGGAATTCCCACCCCAGGATATGGTTGCAAGAATCCTGTCTGAGGATGCCTCTAGTATTTCCACAGCAATTCAGGCCATGTCCTGTGTCCTCAATGCTGCCTCTTCTGCCCGACTGAGTAAGAGGAGGATGCGGGTTGGAGACCATCGGACACCACAGATGGTACAGCCATGGCAGGTGAGACTCTTGCTTCGAGGCTCCATCGAGGCTCCCCTTCAATTCCTCAGTGTTAAATTGGGTGTAGGCAGGGATGAGGGTGTTTAAGATGTGTTGAAGAGCAGTTCCCCTGTTCTAGTGTTTGCTATAATCAGATGGGGAGGTTTGGGGAAAGAAAGTGAAATTCTGTTGCTGAATCTCTGCTGCTTTGGAATGTGTATTTATTTATTTATTTATTTATTTTATTATTTCAATTTATTCCCTGCCCATCTCCCTTGCGAGGGACTCTGGGCAGGTTACAACAATTGAAAGTTTAAAAACTATACAAAAACAATATCTAAAATACATCCAATAATAAATTACATGAATCCAAGATGGATTGGGGACTGTAGTATTGATCGTATTACTACGGGGCCAGCCAACCCCAGGAGGCACTGCCGCCTCTGTCGTCCCAGGCCCGGTGGCAGAGCCAGGGCTTAAGGGCCTTCCGGAAGGCCAGGAGTGAGGGGGCCAGTCTCACCTCCGGGGGCAAGTTATTCCATAAGGCGGGCGCTATCGCAGAGAAGGCACATCTCCTGGACCCCGCTAGATGGAATTCTCTTGTTGAGGGGGTCCGAAGCATGCCCTCTCTGCATGCACGGGTGGGGCGGGCCGACGTTATCAGGATGAGACGGTCCCCCAGGTACCCTGGCCCTATGCCATATAGGGCTTTAAAGGTAATCACCAACACCTTGAATTGGACCCGGAAGCAAACTGGTAGCCAATGCAGCTCGCGTAGCAGAGGTGTTACATGTGCCGATCTCATGGCACCCATAACTGCTCACGCCGCGGCATTCTGCACCAGCTGAAGCTTCCGGATACTCTTCAGGGGTAGCCCCATGTAGAGCGCATTACAGTAATCTATACGGGAGATGACAAGGGCGTGAGTGACTGTTTGGAGGGCCTCCCGATCCAGGAAAGGGCGTAACTGGCGCACAACATGAAGTTGTGCAAAGGCCCTCCTGGCCACGACTGCCACCTGCTCTTCGAGCAGCAGTCGCGAGTCCAGGAGGACCCCCAGATTCCGCACTGGATCCGAGCGAGGTAGTGCAACCCCACCCAGAACCAAAGATGACAACTTCCCGGATTTAGGGGGGCCATCAATCCATAGCCACTCCGTCTTACCAGGGTTCAGTTGAAGCCTGTTGTTCCCCATCCAGGCCCCCACAGCCTCCAGACACTGAGATAAGGCATCGACCGCATCACTTACTTCACCTGGGATGGAGATGTATACCTGGGTATCATCAGCATATTGGTGATACCTCATCCCGTAGTGACGGATGATCTCGCCCAGCGGCTTCATGTAGATGTTGAACAGGAGAGGAGAGAGAACCAACCCCTGCGGCACCCCACAAGTCAGGGGCCGCGGGTCAGCCCTCTCCTCCCCTATCAACACCGACTGGGAATGGCCCCGGAGGAAGGAGGCGAACCAGCGCAAAACTACGCCGCCCACCCCCAACTCCCTGAGCCGTCCCAAAAGTATACCATGGTCGACGGTATCAAAAGCGGCTGAGAGATCTAAGAGAGCTAGGATAGACGCACTCCCTCCATCCCGCTCTCGCCAAAGATCATCCATAAGCGCGACTAATGCGGTCTCCGTCCAATATCCCGGCCTGAAACCTGACTGAAAGGGGTCTAGATAATCCGTTTCCTCCAGAATCCTCTGGAGTTGCCACACCACCACCTTCTCAACCACCTTTCCCAAAAAGGGAAGGTGGGAGACTGGGCGGAAATTGCCCAGGATCGTAGGGTCCAGGGATGGCTTCTTGAGGAGGGGGTGCACCAGCGCCTCCTTAAAGGCCTCCGGGAACACCCCCTCACTCAAGGACAAATGAATCATCGCCTGGACCCATCCACATGTCACCTCACTGGCCGATTTCACCAGCCAGGAGGGACAAGGGTCAAGCTGGCATGTGGTGGCGTTCACAGTCCGGAGGATCCTGTCCACTTCCTCAGGCGCAACAGGATCAAACTGTTCCCAGATAACATGGTAAGTACAAGCCCCTGGCATCTCCACAGATCCTGTCTCACGCTTGGAGTCCAACTTGGAATGAATCTGAGCAATTTTATCCTGCAGATGCTCAGAAAACTCTTCCGATCAGCCCTGTAAGTGGGTCTCCCCCTGCTTCCGACCCAACAGTGATCTTGTAATTTTAAAAAGGGCCGTCGGGCGGCATTCTGCGGACGCAATAAGAGCGGAGAAATATTCACGTTTCGCTGCTCTTACCGCCACAAGGTAGGCCTTAACTGCGGCTCTAGATTGTGTTCGGTCAGATTCAGTCTTCGTCTTTCTCCAGCGGCGCTCTAGACGTTTCTTAACCCTCTTCAAGGCCCTTAACTCTTCGGAAAACCACAGAGAGTGGCAGGCCAAGTAGGACCGGAGAGGTCGCATAGGCGCGATCTTGTCCAGGGCTCCGGCCGCAGCCCTATTCCAGGCCGCGGCCAGGAGCTCCACTGGACCGTGAAGCAAGTCCTCGGGAATAACCCCCAGCTCCTTCTGAAACCTCACTGGGTCCATCAGTCGCCGGGGGCAGACCAATCGAATAGGTCCCGCCTCCCTGCAGAGTGGGGCAGCAGAGGAGAGTCTCAGGGTCACCAGGGCGTGGTCTGACCATGACAATGGGGAAAGATGTAACTCTCCCCTCAGATCACATTGCCACTGCTCAGACAAGAAAACTAAGTCCGGGGTGAGACCACTGTCCTGAGTCGGGTCACGAATAATCTGAGACAGGCCCATAGCTGCCATGGTAGCCATGAACTCCCGAGCCGCCTCCGAGTCACGTCCCAGAGATGGCAGATTAAAGTCCCCCAGAACCATAAGTCTGGGGAACTCCACTGCCAACCCCGAGAGAGCCTCGAGCAGCTCAGGCAGAGAGGTTGCTACGCAGCAGGGAGGCTGGTACAGCAGCAACACTCCCAACTGTTCTTGTGAACCCAACTTGAAAAACATGGTCTCACATCCGGCCACTTGTGGAGCAGTGCCCCTGAAAGCCACAAGAGACTCTCGGATGACCACTGCCACCCCTCCTCCCCTGCCCCGGTGTCTCGGCTGATGCCAGACCTGAAACCCGGCTGAGCACATTTCCGAGAGGGCCACTCCCCCCTCTGGTGCCAGCCAGGTCTTGGTAATACATACAAGTTCGGCCGTGATCAAGTCACTTATAAGGGGGGCTTTGTTGTTCACCGACCTGGCGTTCAACAGCAGCAGCCGGAGACCGGAGCCCACGAGGATCTGCTTACCAGGGTTGTGAACATGGGGGGCCGGAACGCACCACCAGTAACAAACACCAGGGGCACCTTCCCCAAAGATGGCTTGCCCTCCAGTTCCCATCATACTGTAATGAAATTATATATTGATTATATTTATTAAGTTTTATTGTTCAGTTTATATGAATATAGATGTATAAAATCATTGTTTGATAGAACCAGATAGTGAGCTATGCTTGTCCCGTTCATGAACTCACTAGAGTATTCACATTGCTGGTATGCATAAATTGAGGATCAACAACAGATAACAATTGGAACAGATAACAACTGGAACAGATAACAGTAGGAACAAGAGAGAACGTAATAGATACGTGAGTGTAAGGAGAATATGGAATAAGGGAGAACGTACTGAACAAAAAAATGCAAGGTCGGAACAAACGCTCAACTGGCTGTGACATATACAGTTTTGACACTGGCTGTGACGTATACAGTTTTGACTGGCTGTGACGTATACAGTTTTGACACTGACTGTGACGTGAATTTGGATTTAACATCTGCTAGAAGGATGACCTGCAATTGAAACTTTGGAGGTGCAAGACTCCCCACAGGGGGCAGGGGACGCCCTGAATGTCTGACTCCCAGCCCATTCTAACTGTCTGGCCAACTGTTAGAAGGGGGATGTAAGTATCTAGTAAGATACTAAGTCCTGTAACTGATGTAAGTATCTAGTAAGATACTAAGTCCTGTAACTGTTGTAAGTATCTAGTAAGATACTAAGTCCTGTAACTGTTGTAAGTATCTAGTAAGATACTAAGTCCTGTAACTGTTGTAAGTATCTAGTAAGATAGTAAGTCCTGTAACTGATGTAAGTATCTAGTAAGATACTAAGTCCTGTAACTGATGTAAGTATCTAGTAAGATACTAAGTCCTGTAACTGTTGTAAGTATCTAGTAAGATACTAAGTCCTGTAACTGTTGTAAGTATCTAGTAAGATACTAAGTCCTGTAACTGTTGTAAGTATCTAGTAAGTTAGTAAGTCCTGTAACTGATGTAAGTATCTAGTAAGATACTAAGTCCTGTAACTGATGTAAGTATCTAGTAAGATACTAAGTCCTGTAACTGTTGTAAGTATCTAGTAAGATACTAAGTCCTGTAACTGTTGTGGGAGGTGCGAGACTCTCCAACGGGAGCAGGGGACGCCCTGAATGTCTGACTCCCAGCCCATTCTAACTGTCTGGCCAACTGTTAGAAGGGGGATGTAAGTATCTAGTAAGATGCTGGTTCTGTAACTGTTGTTAGTATCAATGGGATACTGTTAAGAAAGCCTGAAAGGTGAAAACTTTGGTTCTGTAACTGTTGTTAGTATCAATGAGATACTGTTAAGAAAGCTTGATAAGGTGAATGTTAACAGCAACTTGAATAACCTAGTGAGGTATGGTCATTGATATTTATTTGATGGTTATCCTAATATAGTATTGTAATAAGCTCTAGAGAATCTTGTAATTTTATTCTATTTATTATTTTCTAATTGTAACTAACTAACTGCTTTGCTTTCTGTCTGAATATTATTTCCTGATTGTAAATACCTGCTTTGCTTTCTGTCCGAATAACACAAGAATAAAAGAACTATTATTGAACTTTACATGGAGTAAGTTGTACTCATTAAAGTGGATTTTATGACAATACCGTCCCCTGCCCGTCACCACCCGAATCAAATGGCCCACCATATAGCCGCCAGAGATTCCCGGTTTTGACCCAGTAGCCTCCACTCCCAGGCCTCCTGAATTCTTAGGGTTATTTAAGAGTCCCTTATCCCAACCATCCATCATGCACTCCCACACACTCTTGGGCAGTGGTAAGACCCACCAGTGCACCAGCTCTTGCTCTCGGCACTGGTAGGGTCTAGCACCACCCCACTCACACCCTGCACCTCTCCCTCAACTTCTCTCACTGGTCGGGGAGAGGTGCCAACACTCACCACAATCACTCCTGCCCCACCTGCCTCTCACCCAGGGGGTACTCTTCCACACTCATACAATCTTAACCCCCCCTTCCTCGTCTCTCACCCGGGGGGGGGGTCCACATTCACACCAAGGGACTCCTGCAAGTTCTCTGCCACCTTAGCTCAATGGTGTTAGTCCGAGTAATTGTTCTTATTGTTATTCTTATGCCCTGATCGACAGGGCTATCGGTCCGGCCTCCGTCCCATCCGCGTCTTCCAGGGCCGCCAGGTTCGCCACCAGTTCCAAACAGCTCCCACATCAGGAGCCTCCGGGCCCTCTCAAAAAGTGGTCTGGGAAAAAGACCAGATAGTCTGCGGCGGGTGGCCGCCTCGTCCATCTCCCTCTCAGTTCGCACTTCGTGGCCTCTGGCAGCCCTTGATGGTCTCCAGAAGCTCCGAGGGCTCCGCTGCATCCGCTGGACTCCCTTCTGAGCCACCCCGGGTCTGCTAGGCCCCCACCAACTCCACCGGCCTAGCTCACCTCCGACGGCTTCCAGGCTCCAGCGGTCGATTTCGGAGGCTTCCAGAAGCCTCCAGCAGCTCTCAGAAGTCTCCAACCCCCACAAGCCCCGCTGGTCCAGCTCGAAGCCTCGCATTCAGAGTCTTCCGGCCTTTAGTGAGCTCCAGTTCTTGCCAACCCCGCTGGTCTAGGTCTCACCCAACAGCCCCTTGCAGACCCCGGCAGCCTACAACTGTCTCCGGCAACTCACTGGGTCCCGTTTTGTCGTGTCGTTCCAGAGGCCCAACCAGCCTCGGCCACCACTCCCCTCGGAGAAGCCACTCACCCCACCGGCAACCACCACCTCTCCAGAACCCCAAAGGTGAAATTTAGGGATTTCGGTGGGTTTTCAAGGGTTTTCAAGGGTTCTTTTCGGCTTTCTCTGGAGCTATTATCAGCCGCATTAACTTGCGGCCGCCATCTTGGATGTTAGAGCATATATTTCATGTATAATGAAAGAGATGCCTCTATAGTGACAGCATTTCTCCATTTGTATAGTGCATAAACACCAGGATGGCACAGCTATCCTCATGTTCTCTTTCGATCACCCAACCTGGTCTTCTACAGTTTCCAGCCAGGGAATTAGTCATGACTTTGTGTTCTGAATTAAAAGCAGTTCTTTCTGCTTGAGATATATGTTTCTCCATGGCATCTTCTGTGTGGAACTTGGACCACATCCACATGTCCCCTGAACTTCAGCTATAAGATCCTTACTGCTTTCTTAAGCACACTACCAAGAGTGCCAAACTGTAGTGGCCTTAACGTTAAATCAATCTAGAAATCAGCGCCATACACTAATAATGCAACCTTTCTGCAGTTCCTAGGCCAACACTGATCCTGTAGAAATTCATATTGATCGTGGTCTGATGAAAAAAAACCATTTTCCATCTCCTCCCATCACAAGCCTTCCTCTCTGCCTCGATTGCAATGCTTCGATGGTGGCTGTTGTGATGAGACAGTAGAGGCTCGGATCGGCTAGACATCTCTTTGTTTTTTAAAAAAAGAAATAAAACCGATGCCACATGCCATTCTTACATTTTTAAAAACAATCTTTGTTGTTTATTCATTCAGTCACTTCCAAGTCTCTGTGACTTTATGGGCCAGCCCATGCCAGAGCTTCCTGTCAGCCATCACCATCCCCATCTTCCCCATGGTTGAGTCCGTCACCTCCAGAATATCATCCATCCATCTTGCCCTTGGTCGACCCCTCTTCCTTTTACCTTCCACTTTCCCCAGCATCAGCATCTTCTCCAGGGTATCTTGTCTTCTCATTTTGTGGCCAAAGTACTTCAGTTTTGCCTTTAATATCATTGCCTCAAGTGAGCCTCCAGCAAAGGAGATTGTTACGTTGTCACAGTGCTGGAGCTTGAGCACCTCAATGATGCCATAAGCTAAACCATGAAGGGACACCCAAGACGGGAACATCACGGCAGAGAGGTCAGACTAAATACAATCCCTGAGGAAGGTAACGGCAACTCGCCCCAGTATTCTTGCCGAGAAAACTAAATGGATCAGTACAACCAGAGATATGTCGGTATACCATCGGAAGATGGGACTCCGAGGTAGGAAGATGGTCAAATGCTACTGGGGAGGAACAGAGGATAAATTCAACTAGCTCCAGATGTGATGACGCAGCTATCTCAAAGCCAAAAGGACGGCTAGCAGCCAACGGTGCTGGTGGTGAACGACAAATCCGATGTTCTAAAGACCTTGGGGGAGATGGGGTGACAACGGCCGACAGGAAGCTCTGCGTGGGCTTGTCCATGAAGTCATGAAGAGTCGGAAGTGACTGAACAAATAAACAACAACAACCTCAAGTGAGCAGTCTGGCTTCATTTCCAGGAGTATGGCCTGGTTTGATCTCTTGCAGTCCAAGGAACTCTCAGAATTTTCCTCCAACACCATAGTTCAAAAGCAAAAAACAAACTAAAGCTTTAAAAATGAACAGGATCTCATGGGATCTCAAATACAGACCTTTATTTCAAATGAGATTCATTTACCTTTTGGGATTTCACTCTTAATGTAATTTTGGGTGTTTGTTAGAATTGGTTTGCTGACTTTTGTCTTTCTGGGACAAGATCGTGAGTTGAATTAAATGTTTCAGGAAATTTAATTTTTTTTATCCATTCAATTGTGCCCGATTCCCAGAGACTGCCTGGACAAGATCCTGCAGTTTTCTTCACAAGGTTTTTCAGAAGCGGTTGGCCATCGCCTCCTTCCTAGGGATGAGAGAGAAGGACTGGCCCAGGGTCACCCAGCTGGCTTTGTGCCTAAAGTAGGACTGGAACTCACGGTCTCCCACTTCCTAATGTGATGCCTTCACCACTAAATCAAACTGACAAACCCATATCTTTAATAATCTCCATATCAACACTGAATTAGGGCTGAAATGGAACTGTATAAGAGACAGGGATGGTTTTCCATGTCTTTCTAGCTTCATCCTTTCCTGAGAAATTTCCAGCTTTACAATCTTTCCCTGGATGGTGTTTATTTGGATGAGAATGGAGATCCTGTTGCTGACTTTGATATCATGCACTGGGCAGTCTTTCCTAACAAGTCTACTGCTGGGGTAAAAGTTGGGAGAGTAGAAAGAGAGGCCTCTTCAGAAGTCAGCCTCTCTATCAATCAAAGTGCCATCATGTGGCCAACATCATTCAGTCAGGTAGGTGGTGCTGCTACTTTGGGGTTCTTACTATTGTGTACCAGTTGTGTGTGTGGTTTTCCTTGATTTTAGGTTCACCTTTGAATCAACATCAAGAGCTAGGGTATGGAATAAACTTATCAATTTACAAAAGACAGGTGGCTATTACTGTTGCTATCAAAGTTTTATCAAAACTCCAATTTAAAGATCTTGCCCAGCACACAAGGTCAATTGACAAAAGCGATCACTGGTGAGGGGAGTTAGGCAGGGTGGCATCTTGGCCCCACTACGATTGAATTTCTGTCTCAGTTCTGGCTTCTTCCCATCACATTAGCTCCTAAGGTCACAGCCGTGCTTCTTTATGGCAATGATTTAGTTCTGTCTCAGACTTTGACTGGATTAAAACAGGCCCTAAGATCACTTGCCACTCACGGTAAGTATGAAGAATTGTATATTAACTGTGCAAGGGCAAAAGTCTTGCTATTTGATATAGAAACACAATTTGATCATTTCACATAGCCAAAGACGTACTTTTAAGTAGCCAGTTCCCCTTGTTTCGGTCCGGGAGATATTGAAATTCTCCCATGGTTTCCAAAATGAGAAAGCTCAGTTTAATGTCTTGCCATTAGCTGCACCAGATGGCTCATGATAAAATATCCTCTGCTGCCCGACTGTGCCCTCGTAGCACGTGGACTAGAGAATCACAGCCCCTCTCGTATTCTGCTGTGGGTTTCACAGACATTCTAGGGTTTAATGGCTGTTGTAGGTCTTCCGGGCTGTGTGGCCGTGTTCTGGAAGTTGTGGTTCCTAACGTTTCGCCAGCATCTGTGGCCAGCGTCTTCAGAGGGCAGGAGCACAGATAGCATTAGAAGCACAAAATCAGAGATTTTGCTTCTATCTGTGCTCCTGCCCTCTGAAGATGCTGGCCACAGATGCTGGCGAAACGTTAGGAACCACAACTTCCAGAACACGGCCACACAGCCCGGAAGACCCACAACAGCCATTGAACTCTGGCCGTGAAAGCCTTCGACAATACATTCTAGGGTTTGCTTGATCTGTCCTTACCTAGTAAAATTCCCAGGTCACACCAATTCCTTCTACGTGCAAGCTGTTCTCTCGGACCAGTCAGATTCCTTTCCTTCAGATGTTGCCAGGTTTTAATAGACCACCTTTAATGTTAGGCGGGTACCACCACCCCTTGACTGTTGTCACTCGCTGACCAAAGCCAAGACAACCATAGACGGATGACGAAAGTCTCTATTGCTGTACACACATCGCAAAAGGATTTATGCTTCCCCCTTGACCAATTCAGCAGTTTTTTGTTCAAAATGTTAAAGTCCCCAAAGTTCCCCAGATTCCAGATTTTAACTCTTTGTAGGCTCATAGTTTTACTTTGAAATGATATTATGATTTCAGCTTTAGGATTCATAGAATTTTACTAGGATAATATTTATTCAAATTGAGGATGTCAACCCAGGTGATGCTGTCAGATGTGTTTTTCTGTTTTATTTCTTTATTTGACTGCTTCTCTTTTATGCCGGTTATTGACTCCCAAAAATGGAATTGATGGAATATTCTTGTGGCTGTTCTTTATGTTTAGAAGGCACCTTTGTCTACTTGCACAGAAAGCTGTCCTCCAGGATACACCAAACTCAAAAGAGAAGGAGAGCCAGACTGCTGCTACGACTGTTCTCCATGCATGGAAGGAACAATCGCCAGCCAAGAAGGTCGGTGGCTCTAGAGCAAGGAGGGGACTCGAGGTTACAGGTCGAATTCAATCTTCCTGCTCTGGGCAGTGTTTGTTCCAGGTGCCACTTTCCTGTTTGTTCTTAACCAAACTCCTCATCTATTTGTCCTTATTTCCACAAATAAACTTTTTTTTTAAAAAAAACAGCATAATATTTCAAAGATCACGTGCTGTTCGTTGGATGGTTTTAGGATGTTCTGGAGGGTTAGAGGCTTAGAGATTTGGACTGTATTTTGGCGGGGTCATTTCCTGACTGGACAAAGCTAAATTGGCTTTCTATCTGGCCGGTGCAGCTTCTTTCCTGCCAAGCTGTTTGGCGGCTTGCAATGGGATTATGTATAGCACCCCAGGCTTATTCCCTTATCGGGATTCTGGCTTGGAGAACTAGCCTTGGGGATTGGAGCCTGTGGCTGCGGCTGTATTGTTCTACCGCCAGCTGAACGGATAAGCTCCTTCACTCGTGAACTGCTCCATAGGTTTTTTGGCTATTAGCAATGTAGCAGTTGGAAGGAGGCTGTTGTTGACGATGGAGGAAGCCCCTATAGTCGTGCGGAAGAGACTGCTGTGGAACAAGGAGGATGAGGGGGATGCTGATGCTGGAGCGCAGATGAGGACTGTCTTTGTTTCCATCGTGGTGGTGTGGAGGTGAGGGATTTAGCTGTGGTGGACGCAGGGCTGGTCAAAGGTAGTTGCAGCTGTTGGGGCCCCGTGGCTACTGTTCTTTCCCCCATGCAGCGGAGTATCCATTTTGCCTTCCCTCTGGCTGAGAACTGGAAAGTACTGGAAACAGCCATCTGCATGAACTGTTTTAATCAGTAGTCATCATGACCCAAGAGTACTTGATCGAAAGGATTTAAATTGGGACTGAACTAGTCATCAAGTTGGAAAATGTTTGGTTGTGGTTTGTGTTTCTCCTCAACTTCCCACAGGTGAGAGCCAGGGGAGGGGATTTCTTTGAATCACTGGGATTGTGCAATTGGGGCCTAAGCTGTCGTGTGACAAGAGGCTGCCTGAGGGCATGGTATGGTTGGTAGATGGGGGATGAGGTGAGGTGGTTCCTGATTAGCTGGAGGCACTGAGTGCTGAATTCTGCAGAAGGGCCTCCGGTATTACGGAGAACTTATTGGTTGATTGTAGGTTGTGTGAGTGAGGTGGGGCCTGTCCCAGGTTATCCAGATCCTGATGCATAATAGTGGTTATACGCCTGTCCTGGTTTCTCTGTCAGAGCAGTGGCAGGGTGTTCTGAAATTGGGGGAGATATTGCTTTCTCCCCTGTCATGATCAGATCACTCCCCAGTGAGCCTCCAATTCTCTGGTGCCAGCCCCCTGCACAGGGAGGCTGGGCCTGTTAGATCAGCCCACCCCAGGGCACTAATAGGCCCATTTGGGTTTCAGAGGGAGCTTGAGGTTGTTTCAGGAAGTCTGCTACATGGTCCAACAGAAGCCTTGGTGGCTGCATGGAATGGGAGAGTGTCTGTGGCCTTGGATCAGATTGTGCCCGTACCACCACTTTGTGTCCATGGTTCCCAGCACTCTCCGTGGTATACAGAAGAGCTGAGGGAGTAAAGAGGGCTAAGAGATGCCTTGAGCGCCACTCATGGATGACAAAGCGCGAAGAAAGAACATGAGATAGAGCTGCTATTAGAGCTTCCCTCATGGTGATAAGGGCAGAGAAACATGAATATTTCTCTGCCTTTATTCTTTCAGCACATAGTCTTGCAGGGATATCTGGGGGCAGTTCGATACTGTTCTACCTGAGGAAGTGGACAGGGCTCTTGTAGCTGCTACCTTGACCACCTCTGTGTTAACTAATAATTCCTTGATAATGGGAATGGTTCGATCAGATCTCAAGGAGGCGATGGTCCACCGTCTCCTGAAGGAGCCACTGGTCAAGCTTTCATCCAGTCACCAGCCTCTCCTTTTTATTGAAGGTTGTGGGGAAAGTGGTTGGTGGCAGCCTCAAAAGGACCCTGGATGAAGCAGATTATCTGGACCCCTTTCAGTCAGGTTCAGGCTATGTTAGGGGACTGAGATGGCATTGATCACACTCTGAGATGACCTCTGGCAGGAGCACGATAGGGTCACCATGACCATCCTTGCTGTTCTTGACTTCTCAGCAGCCTTCTTTTTGGGGTTCCTCAGGGCTCTGTTCTCTCTCCTCTCCTCTTTAACATCTACATGAGGCCGCTGGGTGATGTCATCCGACAGTTTGGGGTGAAGTATCATCAATATGGTGATGATACCTAGCTTTGTATCTCCATCCTGGGCCGCCTGAGTGATGCTGTGGATGTCCTGTCCCAGTGGCTTGAGGCTGTAAGCTCAACCCAAGCACGTTTGAGTCGTTTTGGGCATTTAGGCCTTCCAGTGACAAATTTTTTCTATTGTTGGTCTTAGGTGGGGTGGCACTGTCCAAGACGGACCCTGTGCGCTATCTGGAGGTTCTCTTGGACTCACTGATGGGGACGAGGAGACATGCCTTCTCTGCTGTAGCCCCTGCCCTCTGGAACATTCTCCTCCAGAGAATAGGATCACCCCACCCTGTTGGCCTTTCATAAAGATGTGGGATACTTGGCCAGGCTTAGGGCCCCAGGTGTGTTAAGGGCTCCGTTTCTTGCCCTAACATATAGCAATATTTTTACTTGGTGACAAAATGCATCTTTTGTATTGCTTTAGTTCTAATTGTTTTATGTTTTTTATCTTTGAATGCCACACAGAGTCACTTGTTGAAATGGGTACCTATAGAAATCAAATAAATAAATACATAAATAAATCTCCCAGGAAATGTGAACTTGGTTATGATGTGGACTTCTGTGGTGAACATTGGAACTATATCTGGAATGTATTATTTCTTCCACTACAAAAATAGAATAAGAGACTTCTCCCCTTGTGTTCAATACCTTCTTTATTGTATTGTATTAGTTTCATAGTAACTTTCAGACAAGCTTTGAATAACACATTCCAGGTCTTCAGGGGAAGCGTGGAACCAAAAATATCTGGTCCTAAGTCCGAGATTGGGTGTCTAATGATGCCATCAGGTTTCAATTTTGAGACCAAGCTTTCAGTTCTGGTGAGTGTTGAAGCTTGCAGCTGGGTAACCACAGGGATCTATGTCTACCTTACTTATAGAATAGTGCAGTGCAAATACTTCAAAAGAGATGCTTCAGAGGAACATACAATGCTTCTCTTTTTGAATCACTCAAAACCCAAAACTTCTCCAGGCTCACACAGCAGATTCAAAAGCTTCTCTGGGTAAAGATGCAGTTACTACCATGATTCCAAAAGAGGGTTGCATGTTGTTCCTTGGTCTACTGCAGAAACTCTTGGAAAGGATTAGCAGAGGATCTTTCCCTGATCTCCTGAGGATTTCTACTGAATCAGAATGGCCAAGTGCAAGTGTCCTTAGGCAGGCTAACATGAAGCCCATGGTAGGATTCAAAGACAATACCCTGCTTCTCTTTCAACTTTCTGTTCAAATTCAGCTGCATGTCCCATAGCACCTCCTAACTATTGCCCACTGATTATTTGTCCTGCATGAATTATTTGTTCTCTTTTTGTAACCATCGTAGTCCTAGCCAGATACTGCAGAATGTGGGTGAACACATTTCCTCTCCTCTTCCAGCATACCAACTCTCACTTCATTGATGATTATGTGCCATCAAGTTGTTTTTGAGTTCTAGTTAGATACATTTTCTCCAAGACAATATTCTCACTTCATCAAATTCAGAAGCATAATCCTAATAATTGATTTAAATTGGTTTTTTCATGGTGTTACAGCCACAGATATTGTAACATGCTAGCTAAAGAACAATGGTTTGTGTTTTTCAGATGCATCCAGTTGCAGCCAATGTCCAGATGACCAGCATTCCAATAAGAAGCGAGATCAATGTGTCCCAAAAATTATAAGCTTCCTGTCCTATGAAGACACATTGGGTCTAATCTTAGCTCTCTTTGCCCTTGCTTTGTCTCTAATCACCAGCTTACTTCTGGGAATCTTCATTAAATTTCGAGAAACCCCCATAGTCAAAGCCAACAACCGGGAACTCACCTACATTCTCCTGGTTTCTCTTCTCCTTTCTTTCTTGACCTCCCTTCTATTCATTGGTCACCCCAAGAAACTGACCTGCCTTCTTCGACAAACCACCTTTAGTGTTGTATTCTCTGTTGCTTTGTCTTCTTTGCTGGCCAAGACCGTCATGGTGGTGGTGGCCTTTCTGGCCACAAAACCAGGCAGCAAGATGAGGAAATGGCTGGGGAAGACTCTGGCCAATTCCATTGTCTTGTCCTGCTCTGTGGTTCAGGTGGGCATCTGCATGATATGGCTGGGAATCTCTCCCCCATTCTCAGATTGTGACGTGCATTCCCAACCAGGACACATTGTGCTGCAATGCAATGAAGGTTCAGTCATCATGTTCTACAGTGCCCTTGGCTACATGGGCTTTCTGGCTGCCATCTGCTTCTTGGTGGCTTTTCTGGCCCACAAGCTACCTGGATGCTTTAACGAAGCCAAGTGGATCACCTTCAGCATGTTGGTTTTCTGCAGTGTTTGGGTCTCCTTTGTCCCAACCTACCTGAGCACCAAGGGGAAATACATGGTGGCTGTGCAGATCTTCTCTATCCTGGCCTCCAGCCTGGGCTTACTGGGCTGCATCTTTGTCCCCAAATGCTACATCATTATTCTGAGACCTAACATAAACACCAAGGAGCATTTAAGGTTATGAAACAATAAGAAAACCGTATTTTGGTCCCTGTTTTTTAAAAGATTATTGGTAATTTGAAATAACATAGATTAGAATTACAGTCCTTTTTATGTGTTCTAAGAAATATCTTTTCCCTTCATGTGAATTTTGAATTAAAATAATTAAATACTGGAAGAGAAACATCATTAGATCACCTTGTTTAAAATAATTACCTACTATACTTTCTCTCATCTGATATCCAGAAATATTAAAATGATAATCATTGACATTGATAAGTTTTCTGAAACCAGATCAGGTAAATTATCACCACAGCATATAAAATGTCAAGATCACTTTTTGATATTAAGCCCTGCATTTATTTCTTAGGCTTTGGCAGCAACTTGCCTTTTTTATCCTTCTTTTTTCATTGATTGACACCAACATGATGGCACACAATCAATCAAGGGAGAAAAGCAAAGCTTCCAGGGCACAGAAAGGATTTTCAGGATTCAGGCAGCTTCCAAAGGGATAAGGTTTCCAATTACAAGCCTTGAGTTGAAACAGAAAGCTTCATGCCGACATTTTGAAACAGTATCCAATCAAAAATTTAAAAGCTAGTCACAAAAAAAAATTCTCTCACAGTCCAGAAATAACTTTATCCTCAAATCCAGCAAATCCAGCAGGTTCTCTTATTTAACTAAGAAAAACTTTTCCCATACAAAGAAGAAATAGAGAACACTCTTCTTCCACTTTAAAAAATAGAAACTTCAGTAAAACAATACAACATCCAGATTGGTTGCTGTAATTATAATCCATTAAAATAAGTAAGATATATGAGCAAAAAAAATATCCGAAAAATATTGAAAAGATGACCAAGAGAAGATATTTTTCTGTATTAGAGATAGCCTCTTAGAATGCAATAAATTTAAGGCAAAAAAAAGGTTGATTTAAAAGATGAGGGGGGCAGAATTAGTGTCCGTTTAAAAGGCTTCAGCAGCGGCTTGGACAAGATGAAACCCCCGCTTCTCAGCTTTTCACTCATCGTTCGATCACTGATTTCACAACCTTCCAGCAAGCTGCAGCTGTCCAGAAGACTTGAGGGGCTATTCTTTGAGTTCCCCTTTACTCAAGAGAATATGTCGGGGCTGAAATCTTGCATGAGCCACCAGAAAAACACCACGCTGTGATTCTAGCTATAGAGCTAAGCTAGAGTCGACATTCCACAATAGCTCCTCCCCAGGAAGTCTCTGGCATCTCAAGATTGAGTTTCTTAAGTATAGGGCAGCCAAACATTCCTGAATTCTTCCCCTCTAGACTCCTAAACTAAAACTGTGTCTGAGTCACACAGAAATATTTTCTCCAGCTGCACACCTATGTTGCTACAAAGTTTCCCAATTCTCCTTCTAATTATCAAAACCATGGTGATGGTAACAACAGTTAAGGGATTTCATCACCATCATCACAGGTCATTTTTGAAATCACTCTGACAAATACTTGCTCACTCCTCATATCTAAAACCAGAACATCTGATCCATATTTACCTCCTGTTCAGCTGAGGGCAGAACGTGCTGTTGGTTTCCATATTTGGTGCCAAGCTGGACCATCTTCAGTAAAGAGCACTTCTTTAGTGCAGTTGTATTGTTGGTAAGTCGTTCTTCCTCATCATTCGCCAGCTCTGGGACCAAGGAAGAGCTGTCTGTGCCGCAGAGAGAGAATTGTAGAAAACAGCACCATCATGGTATCTCAAGTGTTGCTATCCCTCCTTCTGCTGCTGTCCCCTTTTCCCTTTGAGACTCTGTTGAAAAAATGTCCATTCAATGTGATAATTGAGAGAATGTACAAGGGCAATTTCTACAAGCAGGGAGACTACCTGATCGGTGGAATCATATCTACAACTAATGCTGCATTTCGACCAAATGACTTCTTCCAGCTTCCAGGCCATGAGTTCAAAAGGTCATTATTGACATGTATGTGCCTCTAGTGATTAGTTTTTCACTCTCTGATGACTTTTTAGTAGGGAATGATTCACATTTCCCAATTCCTTGCCTTTTTCAAGCAGCCTATACATTTTCCTCCAAATTTTCTTTAAGTAAAATATATTTTGGATTTTTTAAAACCTGAAGTGTGCCTTTTGAGTTCTTGATCAAGTACTAGCAAAACACAAGATGCTCCCCAACTTTAAAAGGAACACCTTTAATTTCCAGTCAGGTAGAATGGTCTCTGTGTGCATGCAATGTCCTAGGATTATGATAAACAACCAAACAAATAGGGTATCAATATCATTAATTCATTGCACATTTCTTCACTTCTATTGATGTGCTTCAAGGATTATACACTAGTAAAAATATTTAACACAATAACATTTTATGCTGTGGGAAAGAAGAGACTGTAAACTTGGGTATCATATCCAAAGCTATATGGTCAAGCAAGAGAGTAAATAATTAGACTAAAACATATACATTAAAAAAACTAAGTATTAAGTAAACTATAAGCTTAGAATCAGTATCAAAGGGAACTTGTCGAAAAGGTTGTCCCTGGTATGCAGTTACTTTATTTATGTATTCAATTATTTATTCAGCATATGTATATGGCTGCCCGTCTCACTGGATATGACTTTGCTTGGTGAACAACTAACAATTAAAATAATGTCACAACCATTTAAACCCTTAAAAAATAAACATAATGAAAATGAATAAGAAGCAAGATGGCAGGAAAATAACAGTCGTCTAAGCACAATACAACCATCGTGCAGGCTCCCCGTGGGATCCCCATCTTGCTGGAAAAACCACATTTTCAGGGCTTTCCAAAAGGCTAGCAGGGGTGGGGCTAACTTCACCTCAGAGGGGGGGAATGAGGTGCATTACTAGCTCTTCTGGGAAGAACGTACTTGGGATTTCCTGAGGGGAATTCAATGCCATCCTATTCTACCCTTGTCATCTTTTCATATCACGGAGGCTTCTGCTGTCTTGAAATAGACTTGGGTGTGGTCAACAAGGGAGAAAGCTATTCTTTTCTCCAGATAATGGGTTAAAGGGAAAACATGTATCTGGAGACTCAGGAAGGTTTACCCAGGCCAGTCCAAGACCTAATCACTCTTTCCACAAAATGCTAAGAGTGATCGATTTCCACATTGCCTCATGGCAAGAAATTATTAGATAGTGCAACAAATCCTTCTCCTGACTTTTGTGGGTATATTTATACTCCTCCCCAATCAACATGAGTATTCAAGTCAGTTAACAACAAAAAATGCAAAATAGACAAATACCTTGCAAGAAGATTCAAGCATCAGGTCTTGCTCAAGAAAATACATGTGATTTTCTTTCTAATAGGAGCACCCAATCACCTAGAAGGTTTTGTAAATCAATAATATAGGAATTTGCTATTTCTTAGTTGTGCAATGACTGCCTGACAAAACTTCCTTCATTGCAATTTTAATGAAAGTGAGCTCTCATCCTGCCCTCCTCCTTTGCCCTTTATGAGATCAATCACATTAGTTTGCACATTTATATGGTGGTCTCCTGCATCCTCATTCCATTGATGTCTCAGCCTGTGGGACATTCATGGATGTGGTTCTATGTCTAAACTTTAATTGATCAGTGCCAGATGTCTTTAAAGTAAAGCTGCAGGCAATACCACCTGGCTTTATAAACCGAAGAGAAAAAGCTATTGATATTTCTTCTGTTGTAGTATTAAGAGTATGAGCTTCAGCCACATCTTGCCTTTCTTGTTTGCCATTCATGAGATCAACGAGAGTCCTAGGCTGTTCCACAATATCTCCCTGGACTACAACATCTATGAGAACTTTTTCAACGCCCAAATTGTTGGAGACTCTGGCAAATCCAGCATTCCTCATCAGCATATGGATGGCTGCTCTAGGATGCAAGCTCTCCGTGCTTTTTGAGGAAGCTGTTTGTGGCCACTCCCACTTCCTCTCTCTCTCTCTCTCTCCTTCTTCAACCAGGAGCAAAGCACATGGCTGTGTTCTGCTCCATCTTAGGCCATGGATGGGCCTAGGACATTTTTCCTCCTTTCTACATGCATCTCTTGCCAGCAATGAGGGGCAAGAGTTAACTAAGTTTAAGGAACAGAAAGAAGAAATGGAACATCATTTATCTACTTAAAATACTGTACCTGCAATGAATAAACATAAGAAATCTTTTGTACTTACTTTTCATACCTGCCATGTCTAAGTGTGTGTTTCTTTATGCTAAGGTGGGCTACACCTTAAGACTAATCTGGATCTCTCTAACATGGGCTCATGGACTCTGTTTTGAAACAATATTATTTTTCTGTACATGGGTTTAGCAGCACTGCTCCATTTCAGTATTTCTAAAAGACTGCTAAATGGACTTCAAAGAGTTACGGGTCCAGATTTTTCAGAAATAGATTTTGTGTTTTAAGCAGCAGGATTTTTTTTCCTTTTTCCTTGTTTTGTTTTTGAACAGAAATTTTCTTTTTTGCTGGTTTTGCATGAGCATTGTTGTTTTTGTGAGAGAATAATTCAGTCTAGCTACTGAAGAGGTTTTTTCCACCAGGAATTAGTCAGAAAGCATAAAAGTAAAGAATTTTTTCTTTTTGAAGTGATTTTTAAATCATTTTTGCTTACACAAGATGGACAGTGTGCTCCTGCCTCATAGTCCGGTGATTTTTAAAATAAAACACAGTGAGTTTTACCCCTGGAAGATATCAGTGGAAAGGCAGGCAAGGATTTTTAATCTGCACGGCATTTTGAATGAAAATCCTCCTAGTCCAGACTCAGCAGCATATGCAAGCTGGATGGCCAATGATCTTAAGCTCCAAGGCTTGATCATGAATTCCCTAAGTGCACAAATGCTGGCTCATATCCAGCACAGAGATACTGCAAGAGGGATGATGGAGGAATTGTTTAAACTCTATGGAGAGTTATTAATTTGGTGAGGAAGTTATCCAATTTAAAATTCCAAAAAAATGGAAACATAGATGGGCATATTTCTAATTTTCAAAAATTGCTGCAGAAGCTTGCTTGCAATGATGTGATTTTGGACAACAGGATCCAAGTCGGATTTTTATTGGGATCGCTGCCTGAAAATTTTTCTAGTTTTGCTGCTAGTTATAGAGGATCAAGACAACCTCTTTCAGATTTAATTCAGGAAATAAAGTCTGAGTGCAGCAGACAAGATTCCTTTAGAAATTGCAAACAGACCAACAATGAGGCAGTCCATTTTTCTAAGATGCCTTGGGGCAAATATGGCGATCTGCAGCAGAGGAGCCTTTCGATAACAAAGAGGCCCATCAAGTGCAATTTTTGTGGCAAGAATGGTCACTTAAAGAAAAACAGTTGTGCCAGGAAGGCTGATCAGAAAGGCAACAAAGAGGAAGCTCCAGATGCAAGTCTCCTTGCATTTTCAGCCACAGATAAAAATTGTTCATCTTTCATATTAGACAGTGGCTGTAACATGCTCATGTTTAATGATGTTTCTCTCTTCATCAAATTGAACCCAAGTTCGAAGGAAGCAATCAGCTTAGCAGATGGAAAAGCAATCCCTGTGCAAGGAGAGGGGTGCGCTCTCCTGAGGTGTGGAAATGGCACCACCCAGAATGGCTTAATTGCTAATAGCGTTTTATATGCTCCAGATGTAAATCTGAATATGATAAGCACATCTTCACTCATGAAGAAAGGGCACACCATTTGTTTCAAAGGTAATAAATGTGAGATCATGAACCAAGAGAGTGTCTTTCTAACAGGATACCTAGATCAAGGTTTAATCTTTCTCAATTGTGAGAGGCCAGACCTGGCATGCATGGCCAGTCACCAAGAAAAGGAGGATGACAGTGCCATCCTCTGGCACAGACAACTGGAACAAAGAAATTCAAGTGCAACTCTTCAAATGAAAAAAAAATGGTTTGGAAAGCAATTTGGAAGCCAAGGACTGTGGTAAGGCTGTTGTAAGGCACAGAACCTACACACAGGGAAATTCCACAAGGCCTGCAATTCCAAAGCAAAGCACCAGGTGCTCTAAACAGCCCCTGGAGTCAATTTACACCAAACTGTGTGGTGCAATCCAAGCATCTGTCAAAGGTAGCAGATATCTAGCAATGACAACTACCTACACCCACGTTCTAATAGAGAAAAGATTCAAACTCGATTCCCAAATGAAGGAAAGAATCTTGTTGGGGTGCCCACCGGGAAGCAAGGGAGAAAGAGTTTCAGGTCCCAAGACCGGTTCAATCCAGACTTGCAGAGTGGGGCATTTTCATGAGACAGAGACAGATCAGAATCCTCCAACCACGGACTTCCACTGAAAAGATGGCCAACTGAACGCTCTGCTCGCAAGATCAGCGGGCAGACTTAACAGCATGGATTCCTTTTGGAGGCACAGGCAGGCTTTTTCTGTTGCCCTAGAGTGTTTTCATGGACAGAAAACACTCAGAATCATCCCATTTGCACTTCATAACATCACCTTGTGGCCTGAAGATCGTCAACGGTGTTGGCATTATTCCAGTAAAAGGAGACGGGAGTCAGGGGTGCCATCATTTCCAGACCACTCTGCAGCCTTTTTGGGACACTAGGTCGAGCCTTTTTCATTTCTAAATCAATAAAGTATATTTTTAAGTTCTTGGACCCCAAGAGAGGTTTTTAACAAGAAGAAACGAATCTCTTGGTGCTGAATAACGTTTCTGGAGGAGGTTTAAAAAATTTTTTTCTAGCTGTTAGCTTGCTTTCCATTCAAATTTAAGGAGTACTGAGAATACTGAGAATAGTGGAGTTGGAGCTGGCTTTACCAATCTCCCTGTTGGCTTTGACTGCATGGACTGATCTGGTGGTGTGGTGGATTCCAGCAGTGTGGCGGACTCTGTTGCGACGGGCCGGTTCTGGCAGTCCAGTGAACTTTGGGGACATTTTAGACTCTGGTCACGTGGCTGGTGTGAGCGATCGGACGAACCCAGGACTGCAGCTTCGAGTCAGAGCGAGTGGCTTTGTTTTGGACCACTCAAAGGACATAAGAGTAACATCAATGGTCCCTCGTTTTTTGACTATGCTGCAGACTTTGATTATCATCTAGTTTTCCCCCCGTCTATTAGAGGTGGCAGAGGTTTGGGTCCCCTTGTTGTGAGAGTGGTATTCCCCTGGGTGTGGGAGAGCCAGGGGGAGGCCAGAACTGAATGATAGTATACAAGAGTGCCCACCCCTGAGTGAGAGACAGGTGGTGGGCAGGAGTGGATGTGGCCCCTCTGACCTGTGAGAGAGGTTGAGGAGGGGGCATAAAGAGTGTGGAGTGAGTGGTTCGGGGGTGGTTGGGTTCTCACAGCGCCGAAAGCTAACCGCTGGTGCGCTGGTGGGCCTACTGCCTCCTGAGAGTGACTGGGTACGGGAGGATGTGTGCATGGGAGAGGGGACCCTTGTTTCAATCTGGGGTTTTCGGAGGTCCGGTGGTGGAGGCAACCGGGCCTGAAAACTCTGGGGGCTATGGGGCGGGTTGTTCTATTGAGGTGGTGATGGGTCGGGGATGTTATGGCGGGAGCCGGAGGGCAGGCCATCGTTGGGGAAGATGCCCCCGGTGTTTATTACCGGTGGCGTGTTCCGGCCCTCCAGGCTCAAACCTAGGCCCTGGTCAACAGATCCTCGAGGGCCCTGGATTCCGGCTGTTGTTGCTTAACACCAGGTCGGTTAATAACAAGGGCCCCCTCATATGTGATTTGATCACGGAGGAGGGGGCCGACCTGGCGTGTATTACCGAAACCTGGCTGGGCGTAGGAGGAGGGGTTGCCCTCTCGGAGATCTGCCCGGCCGGGTTTCAAGTATGGCACCAGCCAAGACTTCGGGGTAGGGGAGGAGGGGTGGCAGTTGTTATCAGAGAGTCGATGGTAGCCTTCAGGGGCGCTGCTCCACAAGTAACCGGATGTGAGACCCTGTTTTTCAAGTTGGGTTCCCGAGAGCAGTTGGGAGTGTTGCTGCTGTACCAGCCTCCCTGCTGCGTAGCAACCTCCCTGCCTGAGCTGCTGGAGGCCGTCTCGGGGTTGGCGGTGGAGTTCCCCAGGCTTATGGTTCTGGGGGACTTCAATCTGCCGTCTCTGGGACGGGCCTCGGAGGCGGCTCGGGAGTTCATGGCCACCATGGCAGCCATGGGCCTGACTCAGATTATTCGGGACCCGACTCGAGACAGTGGCCTCACTCCGGATTTGGTGTTCTTGTCGGAGCAATGGCAAGGTGATCTGGGGGGTGAGTTACATCTTTCCCCATTGTCATGGTCAGATCATGCCCTGGTGGCCCTGAGATTCTCATATGCTGCCCCACTCCGCAGGGAGGCTGGACCTATTCGATTGGTCTGCCCCCGGCGACTAATGGACCCGATAGGGTTTCAGAGGGAGCTGGGGGTTATTCCCGAGGATCTTTTGCACGGTCCAGCGGAGGTCCTGGCCGCAGCCTGGAATAAGGAAGCGGCCGGGGCTTTGGACAGGATCGCGCCTGTGCGGCCTTTCTTGCCCCATTCGACCCGATATTCCCCGTGGTTCACGGAGGGATTGAGGGTTTTGAAAAGGGTTAAGAGATGTCTAGAGCGCCGCTGGAGGAAGACAAAGACCGATTCTGACCGAACACTAGCTAGGGCCGCAGTTAAGGCCTACCTGGTGGCGGTAAGAGTGGCGAAATGGCAATATTTCTCCACTCTTATTGCATCTGCAGAATGCCGCCTGTCGGCCCTGTTTAGGATTACTCGATCTCTCCTGGGTAAGGTGGGCCCAATGACCCACCTTCAGGGCCGTGCGGAGGAATTTTCGGAGCATCTGGCGGATAAAATCGCTCGGATTCGTTCTAAGCTGGACTCCAAGCGTGGTGCATGGTCTGGGGAGATGCCAAGGGAACGTCTATGCCCGGTTATCTGGGAACAGTTTGATCCTGTTGAGCCCAAGGAAGTGGACAGGATCCTCCAGACTGTAAGGGCCACTATGTGTCATCTTGACCCATGCCCTTCCTGGCTAGTGAAAGCAGCCAGTGAAGTGACATGTGGCTGGGTCCATGCGATGGTTGCTACATCCTTGGGAGAGGGAGTGTTTCCGGCTGCTTTTAAACAGGCGCTGGTGCACCCCCTCCTCAAGAAGCCATCACTGGACCCTACAGTGTTGGACAATTTTCGTCCCGTCTCCCACCTTCCCTTTTTAGGGAAGGTGGTTGAGAAAGTCGTGGCATTACAGCTCCAGAGGATTCTGGATGATACGGATTATCTGGACCCCTTCCAGTCAGGATTCAGGCCGGGATATGGGGTAGAGACTGCATTGGTCGCACTTACAGATGATCTCTGGCGAGAGCGGGATGGAGGCAGTGCATCCATCCTGGCTCTTCTTGACCTCTCAGCGGCTTTCGATACCATCGACCATGGTATCCTTTTGGGGCGGCTCGGAGAGTTGGGGTTGGGCGGCGTAGTCTTGCGCTGGTTCGCCTCCTTCCTCCGAGACCGGTCCCAATCGGTGGTGATAGGAGATGAGAGGTCCGACCCTCGGCCCCTACTTTGTGGGGTGCCACAGGGCTCGGTTCTCTCTCCTCTCCTATTTAATATCTACATGAAACCGCTGGGTGAGATCATCCGCCAACACGGGATGAGGTATCATCAGTATGCTGATGATACTCAACTATATATCTCCATCCCGGGTGAGTTAAGTGATGCAGTTTCTGCCCTTTCTCAGTGCCTGGAGGCTGTGGGGGTCTGGATGGGGAACAACAGGCTTCAGCTGAACCCTGGCAAGACGGAGTGGCTGTGGATTGATGGCGCCTCGGGATCCAAGGAGTTGTCATCTTTAGATCTGGACGGGGTTGCACTACCCCGCTCAGACTCAGTGCGGAATCTGGGGGTCCTTCTGGACTCACGACTCCTGCTTGAAGAGCAGGTGGCAGTCGTGGCCAGAAGGGCTTTTGTGCAACTTCGAGTTGTACGCCAGCTTCGCCCTTTCCTGGACCGAGATGCCCTCCGTACAGTCACTCATGCCCTGGTCATCTCCCACATAGACTATTGCAACGTGCTCTACATGGGGCTACCCTTGAAGAATATCCGGAAGCTTCAGCTGGTCCAGAATGCGGCTGCGCGCGCAGTTATGTGTGCCCCAAGATCGGCACACGTGACACCTCTGCTGCGTGAACTGCACTGGTTACCAGTTTGCTTCTGGGTCCAATTCAAGGTGTTGGTTGTTACCTTTAAAGCCCTACATGGCATGGGACCAGGTTACCTTAGAGACCGCCTCATCCCCAGAGTATCGACCCACCCCACCCGGTCATGCAGAGAGGGCATGCTACGGATCCCATCAGTAAAAGAATTTCATCTAGCGGGATCCAGGAGGCGTGCCTTCTCTGCCGTAGCACCCGCCCTTTGGAACATCTTGCCCCTTGAGGTGAGGCTAGCCCCCACACTCCTGACCTTCAGGAAACAACTGAAAACCTGGCTCTGCCACCTCGCCTGGGACGGGATGAGTAATAGCTCTTCCTGGAGATGGCTCGCACCATAAAGTTCAGTTCGGTTCGTAAACATCAGATACAGCCTCTTGGATTTTATATTTTTATATTTTTATATTTTTATATTTTTAATTGATTGTATAAAGTATTTTATATGTTTTTAATCGCTGACTTTATTGTAAACCGCCCAGAGTTCCCTTGTGGGGGGAGATGGGCGGTGATATAAGTTAGAAATAATAAATAAATAAATAAATAAATAATAAATAATCATCTCTCCATTATTATTTTTCTATCTAGTCTGAAGGACTTTATATTTTCCTACACATTTAATTTGATGTTTTTAGCTTTCAGTTTTCTGTTCACTTTCCTTGGATGCTGTATTTTAGCCTCTGGAAGTCTTTTATATAAATTTTATTAAGATTTTAAATATACAAAGTTAAAAGTTGAAAGTGAAACAGAGATAGAAATACAAATTAAAAAGGAAAGAAAAGAAAAGTGTAGTAAAGTAAAAGAAAGAAAAGAAAGACAAACGTAGAAATTGGATAACCTCCAATCTATCTATGGTCATAAGAATAAAAAAAATAGTTTGTTCTTACATGCTGGCTATTCATATAACATTCATATACATTTCTTGTCTAATATATTCTATTTATATATAATCCAATCGTCAAAACCCCATGCAAGCTTTACTCCTCCTGCTTCTTGCAAATAGTCCATCAAAGGCTTCCACTCTTTAAGAAAATAATGGTTTGAATTTTCTTTTAATAAACATGTCAATTTGTCATTTTCTGCCATATCTAGTAATTTCAACATCCATTCCTGTATCGTTGGTACACTTTGGTTTTTCCAGTTTTGTGCATATAAAAGTCTTGCTGCTGTAATCATGTATTGTATTATTCTAAAAAAAAATTTTCTATTTGTACATCCAAAATTCTGAGTAAAAAAAATTCTGGTTTAAATGGTATTCGTATTTGAAATATACTTTGCATCAGTGAATGTATCTGAATTGAAAATTTCTTTGCTATTTTACATGTCCACCACATATGGTAAAAAGACCCCTCTTGTTGCCTCTGGAAGCCTTTTATTAACCCACTAGTTTATACACATCAGCAGAAGGTGCCAGACTTTACTGTTTGAATTATGGATGGCCTTAAGATAGCAACCCTAGAGCTCCGAGCCGAGCAGTCTGCCCACTTTAACAAGATTTTCCATGAATTTTTTCAAGCTAATTTACAAGAAGTACAGGATATTGCTTTTAAAATGTATCAATCGATTGAGGATTTTCTGAAGGGAGAGGAAGAGATTCATCAAGGAAGAAGTATCCTTCCTGACTGCGAGAATCCAGATAGTGAAGAAACGACAGACTTGGAGTTACAATTCGGTTTTCAAGAAGAAAATTTGCTTGTTTATTACAGGGTTTGTTTGTAAATTGAGATAGCTCGGTCATGTGGGAAATGTTTGTTGACTTTGTAGCGGAGATAGCTGGTTTTTTTTTTTATATGTCTGTAAAAAAAACTTGTGTATAATATGGAGACAAATAAATGCTTTTGTTTATTTTGAGGTGGGATAAAAATTAAGAATAAGTAAAGTTTCTTGTAATGATTTAAAGTTTGTTTCTTAAGGTTCAATAAGGTAAGATTGAAATAATAGTATTAAGTATAAAAGTAGTTAATTTAAATGTTTTTAAAATGTTTTTACAATTTGATTGTTAAAATTAAGAATAAGTACTGTATGTAGAATGATTTTAAGGCTCTATGATTTTATTTTTCTGTAATGACTTAAAGTTTCTTCTAATGATTTAAAGTTTGCTTTTTAAGGTTTAATAGGGGTAAGATTGAAATAACAGTATAAGGTTGTATGATTCTATTTTTTTAATGATTAAAGTTTGATTTTTAAGGTTTAATGGGGTAAGGTTGTAGTATTAAGTATAAAAGTAGGTAATTTAAATGTTATTTTTGAAAAAAATGATTATAATAATTTGTCAGAGTACACAACGCTGGGGCTGCCCGTGTTCCTTCTAGACCTAGGAGTAATACGTTCTATTGAGTAAGCAGACACTCACAAGAGATAACATAAAATAGTCTATTTACTCTATATACATATGCAGTCAATACACAGTCCAATAACGACAGCAGATAATGATGATAATGAAGATAGTAACAAGAGAATGAACACCAGAGCTCTTCTGCTTATATACATCCATTGACCAATAACATTATAGGTAAAATTCATTATCTGCCACACCAAGCATAAACTACAGCAGCTGTAGTATGAGTCACATCATACTTCAACAATGGCTGCTAATAGAATGACTTGCAGAAATTATTACCTCTCACCTAATTTACCTCACCTGTCTAATTAATCTAGCTGTAAATTCTGGGTATGATTCAAATCCCAACACCCCTCCAATTTACAATAGACATTTCAATTAAACATTATAGAAGACATTGTTAAAGTTTTCTGTTAAAGTTATTCTATGTAAGATTCAAACAAATGGATTTTCTTCACTATGAATCTCTAGCCTGAAAAGTGGAATTTTCCAAGTTCCTCTGCTGTAAGCGTTTCCCATAACAAAAAGCAGTAAACAACAGATGTGCTATTATCTAGTCAAAACAAATGTGATAACAATCCTTTTCCCATGAGAACAGCGTCCCGAGGGAAAGCCAATATGCAACACCGCCATCCCATGGTGGTTTATAGTAAGTACAACTGTTACTAAAATGTTAAGCTGAAAAATGGCCTAGCCAATCAGAATGTTGAACCATGGGTATAATTCAACTATGAACTATGGGTACTCATCTCACTCATGCATTTTCTATGCTTCTTTTGACTGCTATCTACATGTACTTTGTATCTGAACTGTAACTACGCCTGGTCTTTGCACAGACCATGATTTTTTCTTTCCTCACTTCTGTTGATGGAACTCTGCGTATGCTTTGTTTTTTCCTTTTTGCAATAATGGACCATACATCCATTATTGCCTTATGCTATCAATAAAGATATTGTTAGCCTTAAAACACGTTGTTTGGAGCACTCTGCGCCTGGAACTCCAATAGTCAGCAACACCCCACAGACATACACATATTAGATACACACATCCTATGTCTCTCTATACATAGAGGCTTGGTCATTATATCTGCTACGTTATTTTCAGATGGACAATACTGTAATTCAATCAGAGATACCTTCACAGCATTTCTAACATTCTGATACTTTATATCTACATGTTTGCTTCTCCCTCTGATTTTATCATTCTTTGCCATCTGGATACACGCCTCACTGTCTTCATATACAATTATAGGTTCCACAATTGTTACATTCACATCCCTTAACAATTGCCTATACCATATGAGTTCTGAACATAGGTCAGATAGTGTAGCATACTCTGCCTCTGCAGTAGATACGGCGACAGAACACTGTTTCCGAGACCTCCACCCCACTTCTTGCCCTTTGTCCTACTTTTCTTATCACAGTCTCTTTGAACGTGAAGCTTCGAGCCAAAGCGAAAACATTTCTTCACAGCCAACACTTTCTCATTATCTGTGTAGGAAAAATCCTCCCTCACAGAGTCCCTTTGCTGTGGCATAGTTACTTTGCCTGTAAATTCCTTTCTTCTTTGCTCCTCCTCAAGAAGCCAACCAGTTAAATAATTGACAGTCAAATCCCTTTCAGATATTGACCCAAAACTGGTCGCTAAGTTATCCCACGTCTCATTCAGGGAACTAAGAATAACAAACACCTTGTGTGCTTCTGTATATTGCATACCACCTTGTGCCAATTCTAAGAAGAGCCCTGTCATGTACTGTAAATGTGCCGAGACGCTGTCTCCTTCACTCAAACGTGCACGATACAGCTTTCTGGTTAACATAACTTTACATAGAGGTGTGCTTCTAAGATACACATCTTTTAAGGAATCCCAGCACTCTTTGGCTAACTCTTTGCCATGCAGATAATTTAACTGACTGTCCTCCATGCACAAAACTATGCTGAACAATGCTCTCTTGTCTCTTAATATATCTTCCTCCTTATCCAAGTCAACAGGTGGACTACTCACGGCACTCCAAAGTCCTTCACGATGCAAAAACATATCCATCTTATACACCCACGAAAGATAATTGGATTCATTCAGCCGTGCTAGAGGGAAACTGCCTCCAATAGTAGACTGCACTTTTTGCTGTGCTCACTGCTCATGGCCCCTCCTGGGCAAGATAATGATGAATAAATGGCACAGACTCCACAGAACATCCCACAACTCCAAGTATGTCTTAGGAAACACACAGCCAGGCACGGAACCGGTAAAAGCTCCAAATCTCCCCCAGATAGCCACATGACTCCTGGATAGGCTTCAGCGTCCACACAGCTGTGCCAGTGACCTGTTAGAGTCCCAACTGGACACGTTCCACCACTGGGCCCATAACCTATCATAGTACACAACGCTGGGGCTGCCCATGTTCCTTCTAGACCTAAGAGTAATACGTTCTATTGAGTAAGGAGATACTCACAAGAGATAACATAAAATAATCTATTTACTCTATATACAAACGTAGTCAATACACAGTCCAATAACGACAGGAGATAATGATGATAATGAAGATAGTAACAAAGAGAATGAACACCAGAGCTCTACTGCTTATATACATCCATTGACCAATAACATTATAGGTCAAATTCGTTATCTGCCACACCCAGAATAAACTGCAGCAGCTGTAGTATGAGTCACATCATACTTCAACAATGGCTGCTAATAGAATGACTTGCAGAAATTACCTCTCACCTAATTTATTTATTTATTTATTTATTTATTTATTTATTAGACTTTTATCACCGCGCCATCTCCCCCAATGGGGACTCTGGGCGGTTCACCTCACCTGTCTAATTAATCTAGCTGTAAATTCTGGGTATGATTCAAACCCCAACATAATTTGATTGTTAACATTGTGGCCAGAAATATATAGAATAATGATACGAGGGAAACATTTTATAAATGAATTTATATGGGGGGAGAAGTTGATTTCAAGGTTTATGTATTTGTCTATTTTTTATATATATAAGAGGAAGAAGTGTTTGCTTTATTGATCTACATAATGTCCATGGAATGTTTTATAGAAACAATGTGACTTTGGTTAAATTTGGTAAATAGATTAATTGTTGAAAGTCGGAAGTCACTTCTTATGTAATCTAAAAAAAATTTTTTTCTTGTGTTGTTCACTTTTTTTCTTTTTTTGTAGTTTTTTATTTTTAATTGTAGTTTTTATATATGCTCTTTGGTTGTTTATTCGTTCAGTCGCTTCTGACTCTTCATGACTTCATAGACCAGCCCACACCAGAGCTTCCTGTTGGCCGATACCATCCCCAGCTCCACCACGGTCGAGTCCGTCACCTCCAGAATATCATCCATCCATCTTGCCCTTGGTCGGCCCCTCTTCCTTTGGCCTTCCACTTTCCCTAGCATCAGCTTCTTCTCCAGGGTATCCTATCTTCTCATTATGTGGCCAAAGTACTTCAGTTTTGCCTTTAATATCATTCCCTCAAGTGAGCAGTCTGGCTTTATTTCCTGGAGTATGGACTGGTTTGATCTTCTTGCAGTCCAAGGCACTCTCAGAATTTTCCTCCAGCACCACAGTTCAAAGGCATGTATCTTCCCTTGCTCTGCCCATCCTTTCTCAGAAGAAGGGGCAGAGATGCAGCATCATCCAGACCTGAGTTCTGTTCCAGAACAGAGCCTGCATCATGGAAGGAAGTGCGACAGCTGCCACCAACTGAAGCAAATAAGTGGAGGAGAGCAGCTCAAGATGAGTTTGAGGCTCTGCAATACAACAACACATGGACAAAGTTACCTGTTGGCAAAAAGCCCATTGGTTGCAAATGGGTCTTCAAGGCCAAACAGAATGAGAAAGGAGAGGTCCAAAGATATAAAGATAGACTGGTAGCCAAGGGCTATTCACAAAAGTATAGGGAAGATTATGACCAGACATTTGTGCCAGTTGTGACCCACACAACCATTCGACTTCTTCTAAGTTTAGCTGCAAGCAGAAACATGCAAGTGGAGCATATAGACATTACGACAGCATTCTTGCATGGAGAAATTCAGGAGGAGTTGTGTATCCAACAACCTGAAGGCTTCGCTGATCCAAAGAACTGGCATTTAGTGTGCAGGCTTCAGAAGGGGATCTATGGACTTAAACAAGCAGCAAGGGCCTGGAATATGAAACTAAACCAGATGCTAATAGAGCAAGGTTTCACTCAGGGCAAAGCTGACCCACGACGCAAGAATGATAGAGACATGTTCATTCTTACATTTGTAAGTGATTTGATTCTTTGTTATGAGGATCAAAAGGACATTGATTAAATTGTATCCAATTTGAACAGTGAAGTAGAGGTGAAATAACATTTTAAAATTTGGGGACGGGAGGGACAAGGAAACCCAGTTCCAAGAACAGCCGGCCAAACGAGTTGGTTGGGGAAGTCTCTGCTCCAAGGGGAGAGGCATACAGGGAGGGGTTGGAAACTGAGACCATTTCCGAGTGATGTAGAGAGCAGAAACGAGTATTTGGGGAGGAAGAAGAAAACACGGCTGTGCCATGGGTTCTCCTGTGTCACCCATTGTGGCCAATTTATACATGGAAGAAGTGGAGAAGAAAGCTCTCAACACATTCCATGGAACAGCGCCCACCCACTGGTTTAGGTATGTGGATGACACATGGGTCAAAATCAAGGCCCAGGAAGTACAGGCCTTCACGGACCATATAAACACTATAGATGCCAACATTAGCTTCACCAGAGAAGACACCAAGGACAACAGACTGGCATTCCTAGACTGTGAAGTCCTCATTGGGACCAGTGGCAAGCTAGAAATAGGGATCTACAGGAAACCCACACACACAGATCAATACCTGATGTTTGACTCCCACCATCCACTGCAGCACGAACTAGGAGTCATCAGAACATTATTACACAGAGCAGAAACCATCCCCACCTCCATGGATTCCAAAAAGAATGAAAAGCAGCACCTGAGAACAGCTCTGAAGGCCTGTGGATATCCAAATTGGGCCTTCACTAAATCTAAGTTTACCAGACCTAAAACAGCGACAGATTGGGTTGAGACTCAGAGTAAACGGAAGAACCTGGTCATTCCTTACATGGCTGGCGTGTCTGAAAAGATAAAACGGATATTTGGCAAACACCACATACCTGTATATTTCAAACCCACCAACACACTGAGACAGAGGCTTGTACACCCCAAAGATCAAACTCCAAAACACAAGGAAAGCAATGTAGTGTATGCAATCCAGTGCAGTGAGGAATGCTCTGAACTCTACATTGGAGAAACCAAACAACCTTTGTACAGGAGGATGGCCCAACACAGGAGAAGTAACACCACAGGACCAGAGTCAGCAGTTTATCTTCATCTAAAGGAAAAAGGACACTCATTTGAGGACATTAATGTTCACATTTTAGAAAGAGAAGATAGGTGGTTGGAGAGAGGGGTCAAGGAATCCATTTATGCCAACTTGGAAAATCCTTCCTTGAATAGAGGTGGGGGCCTCAGGCATAACCTTTCCCCTATCTTCCTTCCTGCTTTGTCTTCTGTGCCTAGGAAGATTAAGACCATTTTGCAAGCTCAACAGCAGCAGGGTAATCTTAACGATCCTCCTTTAGATGATAAAGAAATAAACATCTCAAAATAACCATGACCTAGCCCCAGGTGCAAGGTCACACAGCCACCCTAGAAACATATTTAAGGATTCCCTTACTAACTTTACTCAGACTGAAGAAGCTCCTTGGATAAGGAGTGAAACGTTTCTACTGAGAAAATAGAAATCCAGTTGACATGATTCAAGCCACAGACTGTCCACCAAACTCCGAAAGTGTGAATTCCACAGGGAACAGCTAGATTATTTAGGATATAGGATCTCAAACAAAGGGATCACCATGGACCAGAGTAAGATAATGGATGTTGTCGGGTGGGAACCACCTAAGACTAGGAAAGAGCTCCAATCTTTCTTAGGGTTTGTGATTTTTTACCGCCAATTCATCCACCACTACACACGAACAGCATTGCCCCTCACTGATCTACTAAAGTCTAAAGGAAAGGGTAAGGTGGGGAGAACAATGAAACCTAGCACACCCATTAAATTGACAGCAGAATGCCAAAAGGCTTTTGAGGAACTGAAAACATTGTTCACTTCGGAGCCCATATTAAAACATCCAGACCCCAAAAAAACTCATTGTCCAGGTGGATGCATCAGATATGGCCACAGGGGGGATTTTATTACAGGGATGAAGACAGTAAATTACAGCACTGTGCCTATCTCTCCCGCAAATTTAATGCCCCAGAACATAGGTGGTATGTGTGGGGGAAAGAAGCATATGTCTTCAAATCAGCCCTAGCAACATGGCGACACGTCTTAGAGGGAGCAAAGCAAACATTTGAGGTGTGGACGGATCACAAAAATCTGGAAGTGCTACAAACAGGTCAGGTGGGCCCAGTTTTTCAGCCGGTTTAACTTCACACTGAAGTTTTTAATGGGGTGGGGGGAAACTTCTTGACAGATGACTTGTTGCAATTACCACAGCACAACAGCCAAAGGGAGGAGGTGATTGACTCAATCATCCCAAACAGGTGGGTGTGCAGCAGTAACACGAAACCAAACAAAGAAGCTCATCTCAGTCATCAAAGAGAAGGTGGAGGGGGAATTGAAGGAAGCACTAAAGGCATACAATTGGCTAAAAGCAAACAAAGGAAGCCTCTTAGAAAAACAAGGTTTTTTGTGCCAGAGAGACAAACTCTACATCCCAGATTCAATGAGAAGGAAAATCTTAGACAGATGCCATGATGCCAAAGCAGCTGGGCATTTTGGATTCCTAAAAATCAGCCTCCTCTTAAGGAGGCAGTTCTGGTGGCCAAACTTAAGACAGGGGGTAGAAAACTATGTTGCCAGCTGCCAAACTTGTTCCATGGTGAAACACGTAGGGGAAAAGCCCAGGGTGTTACTACAAGGGGTTGCGAACCCTACTCAACCATGGTAACAAATATCCATGGATTTTACCATAGACTTACCGGAAAGCCAAAAAAAGACAGTAATTTGGGTGATAACTGATTTATTTTCAAAGCAGGTTCACTTTGTACCCTGTGCTAGCATTCCAACAGTGGGGCAGCTTGCGAAACTATTTCTACAACACATGTACAGGCTCCATGGTGCCCCCAAGTGGGTAATTAGTGATTGAGGAGTCCAGTTCACATCCAAATTTTGGAGAGCCTTTTTGAACTTAATGGGAGTAGAACAGGGTCTGAGTTCGAGTCACCACCCTGCCACAAACGGGGGCTGTGAATGATCTAATCAAGTATTAGAACAATACCTTAGGTGTTATGTAAATTTTCAACAGGACAACTTGGTAGAACTGCTCCCATTTGTGGAGGCAGCATTCAACAATGCACTACACCAAAGCACAGGATTCACACCATTCAAGGTTGTAAATGGCCAGGATTTTGTAGGATTCCCAGAATTACCTAAGCCTGTTAACACTCCCGCTGGATGCATGGGCTCGACATATAGCTGAGGGGTGGCCAACAATACAGAAAGCCTTACAACACACAAGGGAGACATACAAACAATACGCTGATCGCCAGAGGGCTCCCGAATCGAAATTAGGAGTGGGGGATAAAGTGTTCTTATCCACAAAATTCTTAAAGTCTTCACAACCCTCCAAAAAACTAGGGCCTAAATGTATAGGGTCCTTCCCAATCACTAAAGTAAACAATGGGGTGACAATGCGACTACAACTTCCAAAAATCCTTGAAAGGATTCACCCAGTTTTTCACTGTAGCCTATTGAAACCAGCCAAGGAGTCAGACCAGTGGCACCCGCAACAGAAAACTCCAGTACCAATGATGATAGATGGGGAATGACACTTTGAAGTGCAGGAAATACTTGATGCCTGTGTATATAAGGGGAAATTGCAGTACCTAGTCCAGTGGAAACACCTTCCAAAGTCACAATGTGAATGGGTGTACAGCTACGATGTGAAAGCACCCCGGTTAGTAAGGGATTTCGATAAGGAATAACCAGGAAAACAGACACATGGGAGGGGTTAATATTTGGGGGGGCAGAATGTCATGTATGACCCCCACCTGTGTATCATCTGTGACATGGCACCAGCCAAGAGACATGAAGCAATGAAAAAATAGCAAGCAATAGCAGCAGACATTTAGAAAGAAGGAAATGTGGATTCAGGACCTTGGACCTTCAAATGCACTGCAAAAGTGTCAGATGGGGAAGGCGGAGGATAGAATGTGTATATATACTAATCCTTTGTAAAACTCAATTCTCTTGGAGCGTTGCAGTGCTTGGAGTCACTGATACAATAAAGGTTCCTAACAATTCCAACATGTCTCATGAGTGAAGTGCTGATTGTTATCCAGGACCATCACAGCAACCTAATACTTGGGGATACAAATTGACAGAGAAGAGGATGGAAGTTTTCTCCTCAGTCAGAGGCAAAAGATTTTATAATTATTGGAGTGCCTGGTGTCATAAACTCCACTTTAATGAGTACAACTTACTCCATGTAAAGTTCAATAATAGTTCTTTTATTCTTGTGTTATTCGGACAGAAAGCAAAGCAAGTATTTAGAATTAGGAAATAATAATTGGATGAAATTATTAGATTGTCTAGGGCTTATTACAATACTATATTAGGTTAACCATCAAATAAACATGAATAACCATACCTCACTAGGTTATTCAAGTTGCTATTTGCATTCACCTTTTCAGGCTTTCTTAACAGTATCTCATCGATACTAACAACAGTTACAGGACTAGCATCTTACTAGATACTTACATCCCACTCCTAACAGTTGGCCAAACGTATTAGGGTGGGCTTGGAGTCAGACATTCAGGTTGTCCCCTGCCCCCGTTGGGGAGTCTCGCACCTCCGGGCTGGGAGTCAGACATCAGGGCATCCCCTGCTCCCTGCGGGGAGTCTCGCAGCTCCAAAGTTTAAATTGCAGGTCATCCTTTTTATAGCTGAATATGTTAAATCCAAATTCACATCACAGTCAGTGTCAAAACTGTATACGTCACAGCTACTTGAGCGTTTGTTCTGACCTTGCATTTTTCTGTTCAGTACATTCTCTCTTGTTCCTTGTTCTCCTTACACCCACTATCTGTTACGTTCTCTCTTGTTCCAACTGTTATCTGTTGCTGATAACACACACTCCTCATTTCATGCATACCAGCAACATGAATACCCTAGTGAGTTCATAAACAGTTTATGGTTCTATTAAAACTATGATTTTATATATTTATATTCATATAAACTGAACAATAAAACTTAATATCTATCATCAATATATAATTTCTTTACACTGGGACTTGAAAATGCAAACACAGTTCCAACTCTAATGGAAGCAGATTTTCACAAAGTCAAGGGCACTAGTGAACTGTTGCCTCAGAAGAATGGCTACAGGAAGGCCACTGGGAAACTGTTATATCTCTCCACGACAAGGCCAAATATCTCAACTGCAGTGGGGTTCCTCTGCAGAAAGACCAGCACACCCACCCAAAGGGATGGGACAGGCATTAAGTGGGTGGCAAGATACCTGAAGGGCACTGCAGACCTGAAGCTTAAGCTCCCAGCAACTGATTCTCCAGAACTAGTGGGGTACACTGATGCAGATTGGGCAGAGGATGTAACTGATCGCAAATCTACTAGTGGGAATGTGTTTTTTTGGGGGGGAGGGGCTGTGAGATGGGCTAGATTATTCGTGACCCGACTCGGGACAGTGGTCTCACCCCAGACTTAGTTTTCTTGTCTGAGCAGTGGCAATGTGATCTGAGGGGAGAGTTACATCTTTCCCCATTGTCATGGTCAGACCACGCCCTGGTGACCCTTAGACTCTCTTGTGCTGCCCCACTCCGCAGGGAGGCGGGACCTATTCGATTGGTCCGCCCCCGGCAACTGATGGACCCAGTGAGGTTTCATAAGGAGCTGGGGGTTATTCCCGAGGACTTGCTTCACGGTCCAGTGGAGCTCCTGGCCGTGGCCTGGAATAGGGCCGCGGCCGGAGCCCTGGACAAGATCGCGCCTATGCGACCTCTCCGGCCCTACTTGGCCCGCTGCTCTCCGTGGTTTACCGAAGAGTTAAGGGCCTTGAAGAGGGTTAAGAGATGTCTAGAGCGCCGCTGGAGAAAGACGAAGACTGAATCTGACCGAACACAATCTAGAGCTGCAGTTAAGGCCTACCTTGTGGCGGTAAGAGTGGCGAAACGTGAATATTTCTCCGCTTTTATTGCGTCCGCAGAATGCCGCCTGACGGCCCTTTTTAAAATTACAAGATCACTGTTGGGTCGGGAGCAGGGGGAGACCCACTTACAGGGCCGATCGGAAGAGTTTTCTGAGCATCTGCAGGATAAAATCGCACAGATTCATTCCAAGTTGGACTCCAAGCGTGAGACAGGATCTGTGGAGATGCCAGGGGCTCGTACTTACCATGTTATCTGGGAACAGTTGATCCTGTTGTGCCTGAGGAAGTGGACAGGATCCTCCGGACTGTGAATGCCACCACATGCCAGCTTGACCCTTGTCCCTCCTGGCTGGTGAAATCGGCCAGTGAGGTGACATGTGGATGGGTCCAGGCAGTGATTAATTTGTCCTTGAGTGAGGGGGTGTTCCCGGAGGCCTTTAAGGAGGCGCTGGTGCGCCAGTTACGCCCTTTCCTGGATCGGGAGGCCCTCCGAACAGTCACTCACGCCCTTGTCATCTCCCGTATAGATTACTGTAATGCGCTCTACATTGGGCTACCCCTGAAGAGTATCCGGAAGCTTCAGATGGTGCAGAATGCCGCGGCGCAAGCAGTTATGGGTGCCATGAGATTGGCACATGTAACACCTCTGCTACGCGAGCTGCATTGGCTACCAGTTTGCTTCCGGGTCCAATTCAAGGTGTTGGTGATTACCTTTAAAGCCCTATATGGCATAGGGCCAGGGTACCTGAGGGACCGTCTCATCCTGATAACATCGGCCCACCCCACCCATGCATGAAGAGAGGGCATGCTTCGGACCCCCTCAACAAGAGAATTCAATCTAGCGGGGTCCAGGAGACGTGCCTTCTCTGCGATAGTGCCTGCCTTATGGAATACCTTGCCCCCAGAGGTGAGACTGGCCCCCTCACTCCTGGCCTTCCAGAAGGCCCTTAAGACCTGGCTCTGCCACCGGGCCTGGGACGACAGAGGCGGCAGTGCCTCCTGGGGTTGGATGTCCCCGTAGTAATACGATCGATACTACGGTCCCCAATCCATCTTGGATTCATGTAATTTATTATTGGATGTATTTTAGATATTGTTTTTGTATAGTTTTTAAACTTTCAATTGTTGTAACCCGCCCAGAGTCCCTCGCAAGGGAGATGGGCGGGGAATAAATTGAAATAATAAAAAAATAAAAAAATAATAGTTGCAAGCAGGCTATTTTGGCACACTCAACAACTGGAGTATGTCTCAGAAGCTGAGACATGCTCAGAGCTGCAATGGCTGAAGTATTTACTTGAGGATCTGGGGGTCAGTGTTCCTGCTCCAATAAGAGTCTTTGAGGTCAAACATTTATCTATCTATCTATCTATCATCTATCTATCTATCTATCTATCTATCTATCTATCTATCTATCTATCTATCGAATTTATCACTGCCCAACTCCCCCAAGGGGGACTCTGGGCAGTTTACAAAGAATTTGAATAAGACTCTCTCTCTGTCACAGAAGGTGGGAGGGTGGACCAAACACATGGATGTTTGCTACCACATAATTAGAGAGGCACAGGAGACAGGACTAATATATTTGGAGTATTGTCCCTCAGAGAGGATGATCGCAGACATTGTTACAAAACCACTTCTTAGGGGTGTCTACCAAGGCTTATGTAGTGACTTAAATCTTGTGTAGGCATGATGTATGCATGATTTGATAAGGGGTGTTGGTGATTCTGGCAAATCCAGCATGCCTCATAAGCCTATGGATGCCTGCTCTAGGATGCAAGCTCTCCATGCTTTTTGAGGAAGCTGTTTGTGGCCACTCCCACTTTCTCTCTCTCTATTTCCTCCATCAACTGGAAGCAAAGCACACAGCTGTGTGCTGCTCCATCTTAGGCCATGGATGGGCCTAGGAGATTTTTCCCCCTTTCTACATGCATCTCTTGCCAGCAATGAGGGGCAAGAGTTAACTAAGTTTAGGGAACAGAAAGAAGAAATGGAACATCATTTATCTACCAAAAATGCTGTACCTGCAAAAAATAAATGTAAGAACTCTTTTCTACTTACTTTCCATACCTGCCATGTCTAAGTGTGTGTTTCTTTATGCTAAGGTGGGCTAAAGGTGTAAGAATAACATGGATCTGTCTAACATGCACTTATGGGCTCTGTTTTTAAACAATATTCCTCTTCTGTACATGAGTTTAGCAGCTCTGCTCCATTTCAGTAGTTCTAACAAACTGCTAAATGGACTTCATGAATGACATACAAGGCCATGATGTACTTTCTGTCTATGGGCCGGAAGAACACCCCAAACTACAGATGTGGAAGAAGGAAAAATGTCTTGGCCTTTCTTGAAGGAACTGATTCCAAGCTCTTTCACCACATTTCAACCATGCTGAGCATCTGCAAAATCCCACAGGTCTGAATACAAATAGAAGTGAAGTCCATTTTGGAAATGCTCCAGATGTGTCCAGAAGGTGGCACTGTTAGATAAAAAAAAGGTAAACGTTCCCCTGGCACATTTTATGCAGTAATGTCTGGCATGACATAAGCAGAATGCTGTTACGTACCCACCAAAATGGTACCTATTCATCTACTTGCATCTGCACGCTTTCGAATTTCTAGGTTGGCAAGAGCTGGGGTGAGTGCGGAACCTCACTCCGTCACGCGGGGCTAGGGATTCAAACCTCCAAACTTGCAATCTTCCGATTGACAAGCCTGGCATCTTACCTGCTGAGCCACCACACCTCTTGGATACCACCACAAACTCTAGGATAGCAGCAAGCAAGGTTGGAGTCACATGGTAGATCTTTAAAAAAACACCTAAAAGAGTTTTATTTCACTTGTGTTACTTTGGTCTTTCTGACATTGTTACACAACATGGATTTGGAAACAATACACTGTCTTCATGACCTTCTCCTTTTCTGCTATGAATTGTACTCACAACAAAGAGACTTTCCTCACAGAAAAAATGGAGTAAATAGACTATTTTATTTATTTTTTTATTTATTCATTTATTCAACTTATAAAGCCACCCATCTCAAACCACTGACTCTGGGCAGCTGGGACAGAGTTGAGGGAGGGACAGAAAGCATCCTGCTGGGGAAGAAGTCAAGGGAGAATGCGCACCTCCAATGCTGAAGGAAAAGCACCATCTTTCCTTCCGCCTCTTTCTGCAAACCTCAGAGCAGCAGCATTTTTTCAAGAGATTTTTGCTGTGGCCTCAGAAGGTGAACTGTGGCTGACTGCGCAGGTCAACGTCTGACACATGATGTTGACTCTCAAAATAACACACACACAAAGACACATAGACTCATACCACTTTAAAATAAAAAACATCACAACAATATTGAGCGAATTTCCATCAAAACTTAGCCTCATTAACTTAAACATTGCTATATATTCTCCCTATTTTAAAGCAGAATATTTTTTAACAGGGGCTGTGAAGGATCATCCAGATGGTATCTCCCTGCTTGGATGTAGCTATTCTGGGCTATCTGACCTGCATTTAGGAAGAAGATCTCATCCACACTAAGATGAAGTCCCCCGGGACTAGTTAATAAGGGTTCAGTTGATTTAGTCTAAAGTATCATAACCTTGAAAGTTTAACATATTACAATCTCTAGCATCTCAAGAGTGAGGTTCTTAACTAAAGGGTAGGCAAACTTTCCTGAATTTTTCCCCTCTTGACTCTTAAACTGGAACTGTGTCTATCAGTCACACAGAAATATTTTCTCCAGCTGCACGTCTATGTTGCTACAATGACTCCCAATTCTCCTTCCAATTATCAAAACCATGGTGAGAGTAACGAAGCTTAAGGGATTTCATCACCATCACAACAGGCCGTTTTACGATTGGTACATCTCTGTTAATTCATGATATATAAAACCTGAAGATCTGATCCACAATTACCTCCTGCTCTGCTGAGAGCAGGAGGTGCTACTGACTGAAGCAGGGACAACACCATTCTGAAATTAACGGTTGTGGTTTCCAGATTGATGCCAAGCTGGATCATCTTCAATAAAGAGCACTTCTTCTGTGCAGTCGTGCTGTTGGTTAGTAGTTTTTCTTCCTCATTAGCCACCTTGGGGACCAAGGAAGATCTGTCTTTGACTGAAAGAATTCTACCCAATAGCACCACCATGGCATCTCCAGTGCTGCTGTTCCTGCTTCTGCTGGTGACCCATGTTCCCTGTGAGCCTCTGTTGAAGAAATGTCCATTCAATCTGAAAATAGAAAGAAGGAAGTTTAATTACTACAAGCCAGGAGACTACCTGATCGGTGGAATCATATCTAAAGCTAGTGCTGCATTTCTACCAAATGACTTCTTCAAGCCCCCAACACGTATGCTTGAAGGGTAATTATTGACATGTATGTGCCTATAGTGATTTACGTTTACCTCTCCAAAGTCTTTCTAGTAGCGAATAATTCCCATTTCCAAATTCCTGGCCTTTTTCAAGCAGCCTATTTGTTTTCCTCCAGATTTCCTTTAAATAAAAGGTATTTTGGATTTTTTAAACCCTGAAGTGTTTCTTTTGAGTTCTTCATCAAGGACTAGCATCAACACCAGGTGCTCCAAAACGTTTAAAAGGAACATGTTTATTTTCCAGTCAAGGAGAAAGGTCTCTTGTGCATGCAATGTGCTACATTTATGACAGAGAAATAACCCTCTGATTAGAAAGAAGATATTGCTGAACTCAATTCATAGAATCACCAATGAAAGAGGATTTGTCATATATGCAGAATAAAGTTAAGGAAATCTTCTGGCAATTGAATGAAAATAAATTTGGACAAAATCATCTCCTATTCTTCCACGGGCAGAATCCAGAGTGAGAAAGTACCATAAAAAATAGGGTATCAATATCATTAATTCATTCCCTGTAGTAACCTATGGCTGTGAGAGCTGGACCATAAGAAAGGCTAAGCGAAGGAAGATAGGTGCTTTTGAACTGTGGTGTTGGAGGAAAATTCTGAGAGTGCCTTGGACTGCAAGAAGATCAAATCAGTCCATGCTCCAGGAAATAAATCCAGACTGCTCACTTGAGGGAATGATATTAAAGGCAAAACTGAAGTACTTTGGCCACATAATGAGAAAACACGATATCCTGGAGAAGAAGCTGATGCTAGGGAAAGTAGAAGGCAAAAGGAAGAGGGGCCGACCAAGGGCAAGATGGATGGATGATATTCTGGAGGTGACGGACTCAACCATGGGGGAGCTGGGGATGGTGACGGCTGACTGGAAGCTCTGGCGTGGGCTGGTCCATGAAGTCATGAAGAGTCGGAAGCGACTGAACGAATAAACAAAATCATTAATTCATTGGGCATTTATTTACTTCTACTGATGTGCTTCGAGACTTATACAATAATAACAAATATTTAACATAATAGCATTTTATGCTGTGGGAAAGAAGAGACTGTAATCTTGGGTCACCTATCCATAGCTATCTGGTCAAACTGGAAAAAAAGTAAATAATTAGACTAAAGTATATACAGTAAAAAAAGGAAATATTAAGTAAATTATTAGATTACAATCAGAATAAAAGAGAACTTGTAGAAAAGGTTGTTCCTGGTATGCAGTTACTTTATTTACTTTTACTACCATAATAGCAAGGATTCATATATCATCATAAGAATATGTTTGTCCCTTTGGGAATGGTTGGCTTTACACAAGTATATTTTGCACAAATGTAAGCAGTTACTCAGATACTTTTCCACCTGAAATATTTGCTATAAGAGTTATTTTCCATGTTATCCCCCCAAGTCATAACGTAGACCAAGAATCAGATCAAGCGTTTGGGGTAAGGTTAACTTTGACCCTGACCTGCCAAGCTTTTCTTCTGCTCCTTGTTTTGGAAGGAAGCTCCCTTTGGTGCACATGGAATTTTATGTCTAACAGGAATATCCAGACAACTCTTTCACCTAAAAAGGCCTTATAGATAAATAATGCAGGAATTTGTTATTTCCTTATTGTGCAATCAGTGCCTGACAATATTTCCTGCATTGCAAAGTGATGAAAGTGAGCTCTGGTCCATTCTTTGCCCTTCATGCGATCAACCAGATTAGTTTGTACATTTACTGTATAAGGTGGTCTCTTGCATCCTCATTCCATTGATGTTTCAGGCTGTGGGGCTGTCAGCCTCGCATGTTCATCTGACATGCTTGTCTGCCTGTTGTACACATATAGCTTGCTCGCCTGCACTTAATTGCTTCAAGAAGCAAGCCTCCCTCTCGGCATTCCTGCATCGCTTGCCAGGAACTGTGATAAGCTCCTGCTCTTTCAACAGACATTCTATCGGGCGGAGGGATGCCTGGAGTGAGAACTGAAATGGTATGTCTTGACCATGGGTGATATCAGAGGGACATTTTGATAATGCAGCTTGGGAGTGAAAATATTTATTTGAGGCTTCACCTCACCTAAAGTGTACTGATCCTGAATAAATGAACCTGTCGTATATGCAGAATAAAGTTAAGGAAATCTTCTGGCAATTGAATGACAATAAATTTGGACAAGATCATCTCCTGTTCTTCCCCGGGCGGAATCCAGAGTGAGAAAGTACCACAAAAAATAGGGTATCGATCTCATTAATTCATTGGGCATTTATTTACTTCTACTGATGTTCTTCAAGACTTATACACTAATAACAAATATTTAACACAATAGCATTTTATGCTGTGGGAAAGAAGATACTGTAATCTCGGGTCACCTATCCACAGCTATCTGGTCAAACTGGAAAAAAAGTAAATAATTACACTAAAGAATATACAGTAAAAAAAAAGGAAATATTAAGTAAATTATTAGATTACAATCAGAATAAACGTGAACTTGATAATTCATCTTGGGCGTGAAAATCTTTATTTGAGGCTTCACCTCACCTTAAGTGTACTGATCCTGAATAAATGAATATTTTAGGGTAATTGCCTGAGGGATTTCTTGATTGGGAATTCTAACACAGAGGGTTATCATAGGGACATTCACAAGTGTGGTACTAAGTCAGAACTTCAACTCATCATTTCCAGATTTCTTTAAAGTAAAAGCTGCAGGCAATACCATCTGGCTTTATAAACTGAATAGGAAAGTCTTATTGATATCTCTTCCATTGTAGTGTCAACAGTATGAGCTTCAGCAATGTCTTGCCTTTCTTGTTTGCCATTCATGAGATCAATCAGAGTCCTAGGCTGTTCCACAATATCTCCCTGGGCTACAACCTCTATGAGAACTTTTTCAACCCCCTAATGACATATGAGGCCATGATGGACTTGCTGTCTATGGGGCAGGAGAACACCCCAAACTACAGTTGTGGAAGAAGAAAAAATATCCTGGCCATTCTTGAAGGGACTGATTCCGAGCTCTTTCATCACATTTCAACCATGCTGAGCATCTACAAAATACCACAGGTATGGATATAAATAGAAGCGAAGTCCTTTTTGTACATTTCCCCAGATGAGTCCAGAAGGTGGCACTCTTGGATAGCACCAAGCAAACTTGAACTCAGATGGTAGATCTTAAGAGACCTGAAATAGTTTTATTTCCCTTGTATTACTTTGGTCTTTCTGACATTGCTACACAACACGGATTTGGAAACAATACGCTGTATTCATGACCTATTCCTATTCTGCTATGAATTGGACTCAGAACAAAGAGCCGTTCCTGACAGAAACAACTAGAGCTAGTAGACTAGGTGGTCTATCTGGCCAGTATGTTCAGAAAAGAGGAAGAGAAGGATGGAGAAATGTTAAGGCCCACAAACACTTGTATTAAAATAGTGGTATGTGGTCTGTTACCAGAATGATTTAACATTATTCTGCTCACTCTTTTAGATGACAGTCAGAATTGGGCATATCAGGAGAAACAAAAAAAGTCAGTGGAATGCATTCAGAATGGGATCTCTAAGAAATTTGTATGGTAAGAGAGGATCCAGAATGTTTGGGTGCAAAATGAGTGTGGACTGAATTCTAAAGTGAACGATAAAAACGATACAAACGATAGGTGGCTTGTACACATAGAATGAATGAGGACTGAAAGATCTGAAGGAAGAATACTTCACAGATAAAAAGAAAAAGGAAGACCAAGAAAGTGGTGGTTGGATGCAATTCCTGAGTGGATGAAAAGTAAGAGGGGAGAACTAATGACACGGTATGACACCGTGTATGGAGAAAGTGGATGCAAGGAATCTTTCCAAGAGTACAAAGGCATTGAGAAAATAAGGGCACAGCCACTTTAAAGTCCTTTGAAGGAGAAAGGAGGTCAACATTAATTCGCTCTATCCCCAAAGCTGATCTCCATTCTGCTTGGACATGAGACTGGTCCTCTCCAAACAGTTTAGTGAGAAGAGTGTTGAGGTGGACAGATTGGTAGATTTCCCTGCCAGTAAAGAAAATCTCCAATCTGTCTCCCTAGGATGGGATGGGGCTGGCACTGGAAGAAAAGATAAGTTTGGACATATGGCTAGACCACTGGGTTTAGATATCTTTCAGAAAGTAATTGGATTGGGAGAATTCCCAAGAAATTAGGAAACAGTGCTCACCCCTTACTTTCCCGAGAAATCCTTATCCACCACCTGGAAAATTTGCAGCTCCTGATCTATTGTGTGCTGAGAACTACAGGTGATCCACAGAGTGAGTAGGGGCTCCCACAGGCATGAAAAGTTCTCTACTGAGTTCCATGTGCATCAGCACATAGGTCAATTTTTCACCATGGACATCAGCCACAAGGAGAACAGGGGTTTCCTAGCCAGGGATGACATGAACAGAGACAACAGAAGTAGGAGAGTGATGAGCAATGGAGATGGAACCTTTCATGCAGCTGTTGCTTTCTGGAAACCTTATCTCAGTAGGTATGAAAAGCTCTTAGATTTAAGCATCTGAATATTATCACTAAAAGTGAAACAGACCAGCAATCATTTCTCTTTTTCGTTAGATCAACTACGGTGTTATCAGCCACATTCCTGCGCATAAACAGCATTTTCCTTTTTTCTACCGGCTGAGTCCAAAACAAGAACCTCCTTACTTGGCAATTGTCAAGCTGCTCCTACATTTCCAATGGACGTGGATCGGCCTCGTTGCTCCAGACAATGAAAATGGGGAAAAGTTCAGAAGAACCTTTGGGCCAGTAGCCACAAAGAGAGGAGTTTGCATTGCCTTCTCAGATAGCATCTTTACACCGAATCAGGGCAAAAATGTTCCATTCTCAGAAGAAATGGGAAAAAAGCACCTGCTTCTGTATTTCAGCAACCGTCAAGTAAAAATAATTGTTTATCAATTAGACTTTCAGGCCACAATGATTCTAGTAGCACTAATACAACTCTTTGAAAGGAATAAGTTATTGTCGGGGAAAGTGTGGCTTGCAGCAGCTTTGCCAGACTTCAGTGTGAGAGTGTTTTACCAACTGCTTGATCTCCAGCATAAACATCTTTTGTTATCCTTCTCAACTCAGGCAAAAAAAAGGACACAATATTATGATTTTCATTCATATTACTCTGCTATCCAGCAATATGGGAAGGCAGCATTCCAGTGCTCCTCTTCAAGGCCTTTGTTATCCAGAAACATTTGGGGAACATGCCTAGAAAAAGAGAACTGGGAATTCCCACCCCAGGATATGGTTGCAAGAATCCTGTCTGAGGATGCCTCTAGTATTTCCACAGCAATTCAGGCCGTTTCATGGGTCCTCAATGCTGCCTCTTCTACCCAACTCAGTAGGAGGAGGATGCAGGTTGGAGACCATCGGACACCACAGCTGCTACAGCCATGGCAGGTGAGACTTCTCCGATTGAGGCTCCATTGATGCTTCCCTTCAATTCCTCAGGTTTAAATTCTGTGTAGGCAGGGCTGGTGAGGGGGGGGGGGAGGTTTAAGATGTTTTTAACAGTAGTTGCCCTGTTGTAGTGTTTGTTCTGATCAGATGAGGAGGTCTGGGGAAGGAAAGTGAGATTCTGTTGCTGAATCTTCCAAGATGGAACTATCTCTACTGCTTTGGGATCCTGTGTAATAAAAGTGATACCTCTATAGTGACAGTATTTCCGCATTTCTATAGTGTACAAGCAGCAGGATGGCACAGCTATCCTCTTGTTCTCTTTCAATCACCCAACCTGGTCTTCTCTAATTTCCAGCCAGAGAATTAGTCATGACTTTTTGTTCTAAATTTATTGTGAACTGCCCACAATGTTTTTATTTTAAACCGCCCATGATCCCCCGATTGGGGTAGATGGGCTTTAATACAAGTTTAATTAATTCATTCATTAATTAAAACTTGTATTAACGCCCATCTCCCCGAAGCAGGGGATCCTGGGCTAATTAATTTTAATTAATTAATTAATTAAAAGCAGTTCTTTCTGCTACAAATCTGTGTTTCTTCATAGCATCTTCTATGATGAACATGGACCCCATCCGCATGTCCTCTGAACTTCAGCTTTAAGATCCCTACTGCTTTTTTAAGAGTGCCAAATTGTGGTGACCTGAAAGTTAAATCAATCAATATATCAGGATCATACACTCGTGATGTAAACTTTGTGTGGTTCCTAGCCCAAAGCTGAGCCTGTGGAACTTCAGATTGATCTGGAAAAGACCAATTTTCACTGCTCACCCCTCATTGCTTGATGCTGGGACTGCCTTGTGTGGCCATTATGTTCTTAGCAGCAAGAGCAATCTGACAGCAGGTACCTGTCATCATAATTCAATATCACTCCTTTTAAGGCATTGCTCAGCTATCATCCTAGACTATTGCCTACATGGGTGTAAAACTCAGGCAAGACTGCTAGACATCTGTTTGTTTAAAAGAAAACAAATAAAACAATGACAGATTCCTTTCTTACATTTTTCAAAACAAATTAAAGCAATAAAAATGAAGAGGATCTCATGGGATCTCAAACACAGACCTTTAGATCAAATGAGTTTCATTTATCTTTTGGGATTTCCTTCTTAATGTAATTTTGGTTGTTTGTTAGAATTGTTTTGCTGACTTTTGTCTTTGTGGGACAAGATCTTGACTTGAATTAAATGTTTCACAAAACTCACAAGGAACATCTGGAAGAGATCCAGCTTCCCTTGGGAGGGAGACTGCCTCAAAAATCGTGAAGCCCTATACAGGTAGAGGCACTGACTTGAAATGGTCCAGTTATTCATACCAGTCATGTATCTAAGGTAAAGGCTTCTGCGGTCATGTGGTCTGCATGATATGCACAGAATGCTGTTACCTACCCACTGAAGTGGTACCTATTAATCTACTTGTATTTGCATGCTTTCGAATTGCTAGGTTGGCAAGAGCTGGGGCGAGTGCGGGAGCTCACACCGTCACATGAGGCTAGGGATTTGAACCTCTGAACTTGTGATCTTCTGATTGACAAGCCTGGTGTCTTGCCTGCTCAGCCATCTTACCCCTTATGTATCTATTTTTGTATTTTTTATCCATTCAATTGTGCCGATTCCTGGAGACTGCCTAGAGAAATCCCTGAAGTTTTCTTAGCTAGGTTTTTCAGAAGGTTTTGGCCATTGCCTCCTTCCTAGGGCTGAGAGAGAGGGACTGGCCCAGGGTCACCCAGCTGGCTTTGTGCCTAAGGCAGGACTGCAACTTATGGTCTCCCAAACTGCCAAACCCATATCTGTAATAATAGCGATGTCTAGACTGAATTAGGGCTCCCATGGAACTGTATAAGATACAGCGGTGGTTTTCCATGTCTTTCTAGCTTCATCCTTTCCTGGGAAATATCCAGCTTTACAATCTTTCCATGGATGGTGTTTATTTGGATGAGAACGGAGATCCCGTTGCTGACTTTGATATCATGCACTGGGCAGTCTTTCCCAACAAGTCTACTGCTGGGGTAAAAGTCGGGAGAGTAGAAAGAGATGCCACTTCAGAAGTCAACCTCTCTATCAATCAAAGTGCCATCATGTGGCCAACATCATTCAGTCAGGTAGGTGATCCTGCTACTTTGGTGTTCTTATCATTTATCAGCTGTTATACATGCCTGCTTAGAAATAAATTCCTCAGAATTTAATGCAGATTTGCTCCAAGGAATGGAATTTAAAGCCCCATTAATTCAACAGACATTATGCATAATTCTCTTAACTTATTTAATGATTTCCTTATTTCTTCCCTGCCACCGTGCAGGCAAATCTTAAGTGAGCCTTAAGTTACAGTAAACAATTTAAAAATAATAAAGTAAAATCAAAGTAAACAAGGGTAAAAAGTAGCAGTAAGAAATAACAATAAAGACCCTGATGCTGGGAAAGACTGAAGGTGTTCTTATCATTTATCAGCTGTTATACATGCCTGCTTAGAAATAAATTCCTCAGAATTCAATGCAGACTTGCTCCAAGGAATGGAATCTAAAGCCCCATTAATTCAACAGACATTATGTATAATTATCTTAACTTATTTAATGATTTCCTTATTTCTTCCCTGCCACCGTGCAGGCAAAGCTTAAGTGAGCCTTAAGTTACAGTAAACAATTTAAAAATAATAAAGTAAAATCAAAGTAAACAAGGGTAAAAAGTAGCAGTAAGAAATAACAATAAAGACCCTGATGCTGGGAAAGACTGAAGGTGTTCTTATCATTTATCAGCTGTTATACATGCCTGCTTAGAAATAAATTCCTCAGAATTCAATGCAGACTTGCTCCAAGGAATGGAATCTAAAGCCCCATTAATTCAACAGACATTATGCATAATTATCTTAACTTATTTAATGATATCCTTATTTCTTCCTTGCCACTGTGCAGGCAACTCTTAAGTGAGTCTTATGTTAGAGTAAACAATTTAAAACTAAATAAAGTAAAGTCAAAGTAAACAAGGGTAAAAAGTTGCAGTAAGAAATAACAATAAAGACCCTGATGCTGGGAATGACTGAAGGCAAAAGGAGAAGGGGACGGCAGAGGATGAGATGGTTAGATAGCATCACCGATGTAATGAACATGAATTTCAATAAACTCTGGGAGAGGCCTGGCGTGCTATGGTCCATGAGGTCACGGAGAGTCGGACACCACTAAACAACTGAACAACAAAAAACTTAATGAAAAAAGTTGGCTAAAACTCCCTAGATACGTAGAACTCTCTCCTGAACTGCTCCGTTTTCTATGCCTTCTTGAATGCCATCCTCAGTAAGACTATTTAAGTGCATTTTTTCAGCTGCATGCATAGGACACTAGTGGTGTGAAAGCTACCTCACTGATCTATAGGGCACAAGAAGCATTGTGGTTTCCTACTCCAGAGCATAGCCAATAAGATATTTGCCATGGTCTAGTTGAGGAAAGCCTCTGGTATTTTGCCTTCTCACTTGTTCTTCACATGAAGGAAGACTCTCTGTACCATGGGCTGCTTTTCCTGGACTAGTCCCCAAATTTGTGACTTTTGGAAAACTTTGTTGCTCTGCAGGACTTTAAGAAAACACCATGGAAGACTGCAAGGACTTCAGTGAAACATCTCCTAGTAAACATCTCAATAAACATGTAGCATTCTTAGATACTGTAATCTAGGTTGCAGTTAACACTATGTTGGGCAGACAGAATACTAAATTGGGGAAAGATATGGCTAAAGAAACCAGACCAAGGTGGAGTCACACATTACATTACACTGTAGGAAGATTTGGTGGTCTCCGTTGTCTGTGTTACATGAACACAGACATTATATTCTGGATAATGACTTGATACAATGTGATTGGACAACTATATTTATCTTGTGTTCAATAAACAATGATTAAAAGAAATCATGCTTTAGCCCAGTATCTGTACCCAGGCTGTAGGAATTCTGGGATGGTAGTACCAGAACTCCATGCAGCTGCTTGCATGGTGTTAGATAGGAACTCACCTCCCTGATCTCTCTGGAGGGCCTGAGGGGTCCTGTTGAACTTGTTGCTCACCATGGCTACATGGTGATTTTTCCTTCAGTACGTATGTTACACAGTGCCTGGAAAAACCATCTACAAAACACATTATTTATTTACTTCCACCAGATGATGCTTGAAGAGGTCCACACAAATCAGTGTGGATAAGCTCAAGTGGCTTGGTTGCCCGTCTTTCCCGTTGCTTGAGCATGGCTGGACTGGTGGCTTTGCCTTTGATGCACACTATACACCTTGGTTGGCACCTTTCCCGATTGCTTAGTTCAAAGTCCCTTACCATATTTTCGCTCTTTATTTTGTAAATTGCATCAAAGTCCCTGTGTGCAAAATGCCTGTGCCACATGGCAGCACTGTTGTCCTCTCTTTGCTGCTGCTGCTGCTGCTGGCAGGCAAGGCTGACATCTGGTGGTGATTGTTTGCAGTTCACCTGGTAAGCTCCATCCTTCTTAAAACCTGTAACAAAAACTTGATCTCCAAGTTTTACTTCACATTTTCCTATTAATTAAATATTACATTACATCCTTTCCTGGTCAGTGTTGGAACACTCATCAGATTTGTAGACAACTGAGAAACATAATATGCTTCTATTATCATGAGGTCTCTGTATGCACCTCTATTAAAACACCTTATGGGTATTTTGCCCTTTCCCTGAATTGAGATGGAATTTCAATTCAATATTATCTTGTGGTTCTTCAATTAGCTCAGTGAAATATTCTCTGTTCCTACAAAGATGTCTGCTTGCTCCTGAATCCAGGACCCATCATTCTTTGCTTTCTTTAAAATTAGCCTCAAAAGCATTTTCTGCTCTGAAAACTGTATGTAGACCTAAATTTCTCTTGGAATTTTTTTATCTAGAAAGATCCTTTCACTCTTTGCCTTTAAAAAATCTTACTATGTGTCCAGGCCTGTTGCAATTGTTACAGAGTCTTTTGTTTTTCTGATGAGTGGGCTACTCACCCCTCCCCCTTGCTGCCAGGCCTTGGAGATGAGCTCGTGATGCTTCCTGCTCACACCTCCCCCTTGCTGCAAGACAGCTCTTGTCTCTTGGTGACCAACTATTGGAATGCAAATTTTCAATCATTTCTTTGTCAGTGGCAAGACCTTTTATTTCTGCAAGCCTGTGGTCAGGCAATGAAGTAGAGATCAAAATCATGGCTAGGATATTTTTCTGATCCCATGACTTCTTGGCTTCATCAGAATCTCCAGGCTGTGGTGGGTCAGTATCTAAGCAATCTATGCTGACTTGGAAAGTTAATCTTAATCTCAATCAATACAGCCAAGCAGAGAAGTTGTCTTCATTTAGCATTGGAAGGGGGGAAGCCCCTCCCCTCTTCACTCCATTGTTTAAGGAGAGAGAAAAAATGAACTGAGCCTTTTGAATTGTGCAAGCAGTTTCTTGGGCTGTAAGGCCAAAGAAACCCTTTTTCAAAAAATCAACTCTCAGTCTGCCAAGCTGCTCTGGTTTGCAGTTTGACTCTGGGATGTACTGGGCCCATAACCCAATGTATTAATTCTGGGATGGTAGTACCAGAACTCCACACAGCTTCTCATTAGTATATAGCAAAGTAGAAGTGTTCATATAAACTTGCACAAGGCTTAATCAGTTCAAAAACACAAAATAAAATTTCACCTAGCCAAAGACGTACTTTTAAGTAACTAATTCCCCTCGTTTAGGTCAGGGAGATATTGAAATTCTCCCATGGTTTCCAAACTGAGAAAGCTCAGTTTAATTTTCTGCCATCATCTGCACAAGAAGTCTCATGATAAGACAATACCCTATGCTGCCCGACTGTGCCCATGTGGCACATGGACTAGAGAATCCCTGCCCATAACTTATTCTGCTGTGGGTTTTACAGACATTCTAGTGTCTGCTATATCTGTCCTTACCTAGTAAGGGGCGTGGTGGCTCAGCAGGTAAAATGCCTGGCTTCTCGATTGGAAGATTGCAAGTTCGGAGGTTCGAGTCCCTAGTCCCATGTGACAGAGTGAGCTCCCACACTAGCCCAAGCTGTTGCCAACCTAGCAATTCGAAAGCATGCAAATGGAAGTAGATTAATAGGTACCACTTCGGTGGGTAGGTAACAGCATTCCGCGTGAGTCATGCCGGCCACATGACCATGGAAGCATCTTCGGACAATGCTGGCTCTTCGGCTAACAAATGGAGATGAACATTGGCCCCTAGCGTCGGACACAATGGCACAAATACGCCAGGGTAACCTTTACCTTTCCCTTACCTAGTAAAATGCCCAGGGCATGCCGATTCCTTCTACGTTCAAGCTCTTCTCTCAGGCCAATCAGACTCCATTCCTTCAGATGTTGCTAGTTTTGCTAGACCACCTTTAAAGATAAGTGGGGACCCTTGACTGTTGTCACTCTCTGACCAAAGCCAAGAAAACCACAGACAGATGATGAAAGACTCTATTGTAGTGTGTGTGTGTGTGTGTGTGTGTGTGTGTATGTATGTATGTATGTATATATATATATATATATATATATATATATATATATATATGTCAAAAGTTTGATTGATTGATTGATTGATTTTATTAAACTTATATTACCACCGGGGATCCTGGGCGGTTCACAATAAAACATTGATGCTTCCCCCTTGACCAATTCAGCAGTTTTTAGTTTAAAATGTTAATGTCCCAAAAGTTTCCCAGATTCCAGATTTTAGCTCTTGGTCGGCTCATAGTTTTACTTTTAAATGATATTTCAGTTTTAGGATTCATAGAATTTTACTAGGATAATATTTATTAAACTTGAGGATATCAACCCAGCTGATGCTATTGGATGCGTTTTTCTCTTTTATTTCTTCTTTATCTGACTAATTTTCTTTTATGCTTGTTATTGACTCCCCCCAAATGGAACTGAATTCAATGTTTCTATGGCTGTCCTTTATGTTTAGAAGGCGCCTTTGTCTAGATGCACGGAAAGCTGTCCTCCAGGATACACCAAACTCAAAAGAGAAGGAGAGCCAGACTGCTGCTATGACTGTTCTCTGTGTATGGAAGGAACAATCGCCAGGCAAGAAGGTCGGTGGCTCTAGAGCAAGGAGGGGACTTGAGGATACAGGTCAAATTCACTCTTGCTGCTCTGGGCAGTGTTTGTTACAGGTGCCGCTTTCCTGTTGTTCTAGCTCCTCATTTATTTGTCTTTATTTCCACAAAGTAATATTTCTTAAAAAACAGCATAATATTTCAAAGATATGGGACCATCATACAATTTTGCATGACAGTGTGGCCATTAAAAGTAAAATAACGAAACATGGCTGAATTCTTGTGCTGCAGTATCCTTGTCTGGTTTAAGGAAAGAACATCAGTCTTGTGGGATTTGGCATCTCATTAGTCTTCAGCCTTTAAAAATCAGTGGCAATTTCCCCTTAACACTGAGATCCTTACGTTTCTGTAGGAAAAGGATATTTTTTAAAGATGGTGCCAAGTGAGTATGTCTGTTTAGAATGGGTGCTGTTCATTGGACAGTTTTAGGATGTCCTGGAAGGTTAGAGGCTTAGAGATTTCAACTCTATTTTGGCGGAGTCTCCTGGGATTGTTTCCTGACCGGATGAAGCTAAATTGTCTTTCTGTCTGCCCCGTGCAGCTTCTTTCCTGCTGGGCTTTTTGGCGGCTTGCAATGGGATTGCATATAGCAGTGCAGCCCTATTCCCTTACCTGGATTGTGGCTTGGAGAACGGGCCTTGGGGATTGGAGCCGGTGGCAGAGGCCGGGTTAATGGACTGCCGTGGGCGTGGATTGGCTGCTTCACACAGGAAGTGCTCCATAGGTTTTCTAACTATCGGTGTTGTGCCGGTGGGAAGCAGGCTGGTGTTGACGATGGAGGAAGCCCCTGTAGTTGTGCAGAAGGGACTGTGCTGTGGAGCAAGGAGGATGAGGGGGATGCTGATTCTGGGGCACAGATGAGGGCTGCCTTTCTTTCCATCGTGGTGGTGTGGAGGTGAGGGATTTTGCTGTGGTGGACGCAGGGCTGGTCAAGGCTGGTTGCAGCTGCTAGATCCCTGTGGCTGTAGTCATCGCAACCCATGAGGACTTGATTGAAAGGATTTAAATTGGAATGGAACTAGTCATCAAGTTGGAAAGTTTTAGGATGTGGTTTGTAATTCTGCTCAATTCCCACAGGTGACAGCTGGGGGAGGGGATTTCTTTGAACCCCTGGTATTGTGCACTTGGGGCCTAAGCAGTTGGGTGGGAAGAGACTGCCTGAGGACATGGTATGGTTGGTAAATTGGGGATTCATTGGTAAATTGTGGTTTCTGATTAGCAGGAGGCACTGGATGATGAATTCTGCAGAAGTGCCTTGGGTATTAGGGAGCCCATATCGGTTGATTGTAGGTTGTGTGAGTGAAGTGGGGTGTGTGGGCCTGCCAATGGACCTTTATGGACAGGGGAGGGGTGGGCTCTGAAGGGATGAGGGCAGGTTGCATCATTCCAGTAGTGATGAGTAGAGGGAGATATGATGGGAGACACAGGGAACGCCACTCATGGCAAATGGGCCACAGGTATTTTGTTCCTGTGGCATGGTCAAGCCCGTTGAACTTGCTCCTTGGCCCCGGATGGCAGACTTTCAAGGCCGTGGGTTGTTGAGTGCTGCTGCTGAAATCCAGGTCAGTGGGTAACAAGTCCATTCTTTTTCAGGACTTGATTTTTGATGAAAAGGCTGACCTGGCATGCATTACCGAGTCCTGGCTGGGACAGCAGGGCGGGGGATTCTTCTCTCTGAGATACACCCAGCTGGTTTCTGGGTGTGGCACCAGCCAAAACCCAAGGGAAAGGTGTTGGGGTGGCAGTGGTCATCCGAGATACTGGGAGCATCCAGGGCACTGCTCCTCAGATAGCCAGGTGTGAGACCCTATTTATCAAGTTAGGCACTAAGAGGGATCAGTTGGGACTGTTGCTATTGTACCAGCCTCCCTGCTTCATAGGTACCTCTCTGTATGAGCTTCCTGACTCCATGGCCAGGTTGGCAGTTGCATTCCCTGGGCTCATGGTCTTGGGAGACTTCAACTTGCTTTCTCTGGGTTTGGGCTCTGAGGTACCTCGCGAGTTCATGGCCAATATGACAGCCATGGGCCTGTCCCAGGATATCCAGATATAATAGTGGTCATACACATGACATGGTTTTTATGTCAGAGCAGTGGCAGGGTGTTCTGGAATTGGGGGAGATATTGGTTTCTCCCCTGATATGATCAGATCACTCTCTGGTGAGCCTCCTGTTCTCTGGCGCCAATGCCTTGCGCAGGGAGGCTGGGCCTATTAGATTGGCCCACCCCAGGCGACTAATAGGCCCAATGGGGTTTCAGAGGAAGATTGAGGTTGTTCCAAGCAGTCTGCTACACAGTCCAACAGAAGCCTTGGTGGTCGCATGGAATGGAAGAGCGGCCACGTTTCAGATCGCACCTGGGCGTCCTCTCCATGCCTATGGTTTCCACTACTCTCTGTGGTATACGGAAGAGCTGAGGGAACTAAAGATGGGTAAGAGATGGCTGGAGGGTTTCTGGTGGATGACAAAGAGCAAAGACGATTGATCACGAGCTATAGCTGCTATTAGAGGCTACCTTGTGGGGGTAAGGGCGGCGAAACGTGATTGTTTCTCCATCCATATTGTGTCCACAGATAGTCGCACAGTGACCCTATTTCTGGTGACCTGGTCCCCCGTAACAGTGAGTAATACTGACTTTCACCTAAAGGCTTGCTTTGAGGAATCTGCTGTGCATCTAGCGGGTAAAGTTGCTGGCATCCACTCTACACTGGACTCCAGCTTTAGAGCAGCAACAGTGGAGGCCACAGGTGCTAAGTCTTGCAAGGATATCTGGGGGAAGTTTAATAGAATTGTCCCTGAGGAAGTGGAGAGGGCTCTTGCAGCTGCAAGCTTGGCCCCTCTGTGTTAGATCCATGTCCCTCTTGGTTGGTTAAGACTGCCCAGGAGGGAATATTTGATTGGTTCTGGGCAGCGGTTAATAATTCCTTTCAATACCACTGATCATGGAACCCTTCTGGACTGGCTTCGGGAGTTAGGGGTGGGTGGCACTGTGTTGCTCTGGTTCTCCTCCTTCTTCCAGGGTCGATTCCAATTGGTGTTGGTAGGGGGGAGAAATCCAGCCTGCGGCCCCTACCTTGTGGAGTGCCTCACAGCTCGGTTCTCCCTCCTCTCCTATTTAACATCTACATGAGGCCATTGGGTGAGGTGATACTACAGTTTGGGGTGAAGTATCATCAATATGCTGATGATACCTAGTTTTTTATTTATTTATTTATTTATTTATTTATTATTTATTTTTTGAATTTATAACACCGCCCCATCTCCCCCAAAGGGGACTCTGGGCAGTTTACAACAAGTCAAACAATTAAAATAACATAAAATACAATCAGCATAAATATAATAAATATAAATATAAAATCCAAAAGGTGACAAACTTGTGTTTAAAAGGGTTCTATGGCACCAGCCATCCCTAGGAAGAACTGTTACTCCCGCCTTCCCAGGCGAGGCGGCAGAACCAGGTCTTTAAGTTCTTCCTGAAGGCCGGGAGCGATGGGGCCTGCCTCACTTCTAGGGGTAGAATGGTCCAAAGGGTGGGCACCATCTCAGAGAAGGGCCGCCTTCTAGACCCCGCAAGGTGAAATTCCCTTGCCGACGGGGTCCGCAGCATGCCCTCTCTGCATGACCGAGTGGGACGGTTCAATATTATGGGTATGAGACAGTCCCTCAGGTAGCCTGGTCCCATGCCATATAGGGCTTTAAAGGTGATAACCAACACCTTGAATTGGACCCAGAAGCACACTGGTACCCAGTGCAGCTGAAGCAGCAGAGATGTCACATGTGCCGATCTTGGGGCACCAATAACTGTGCACACAGCAACATTCTGGACCACTTGAAGCTTCCGGATACACCTCAAGGGTAGCCCCCTATTGCACATTGCAATAGTCTATATGGGAGATGACCAGGGCGTGAGTGACTGTACTTTCCTGATTCAGGAAAGTGCGTAACTGGTGCACAACACGAAGTTGTGCAAAGGCCCTTCTGGCCACTGCTGCCACCTGCTCATCGAGCAGGAGCCGTGAGTCCAGAAGAACTCCCAGATTCCGCACTGGGTCTGAATGGGGTAGTGCTACCCCATCCAGAACCAAAGATGATAACTTCCTAGATCCAGAGGAGCCATCAATCCACAGCCACCCCATCTTACCAGGGTTCAGTCGAAGCCTGTTGTTCCCCATCCAGACCCCCACAGCCCCCAAGCACTGAGAAAGGGCACCTTTCTCCACCACAGGCTGCCTGATTGATGCTGTTGATGACCTGTCCCAGAGTCTTGAGGCTGTAAAGGTGTGATGACCCTGACTTCAATGCCCCAATAATCACTTCTCCATGCAGTTCGTTTGAATTGCAGAATAAGCTTTATTAAGGTTACATGTAAATCAAAGCATTGCTGAAGACCTGAAAAACATTTCCTGCCAAAAGATTGAATTTTGCCTTTCTGCCCTTGAGCCAGCCTCCTTCCCCCCGAAGATGTCAATGTCCAGTTCTTTCCCACTCCTTTGGTGCCCTTAACTGTCTCTAACAGTTTGGCCCGTCTCTTGGAATGCACTCTTCCCCCTCCCTTTCAGAGTCTTTCCAGGGCTGACACGTATCTTTGTAAGTAATGACAGGATTTGAATTGTAACCCTGACAAAAGGTTAGATGGGGTGCAAATGGCTTCAACTCAACCCAAGCAGTACTGAGTCGCTTTGGGTATTTGAGCCTTCTAGTCAAAAGGTTTTTCCACCATTGATCTTGGATGAGGTTCCACTGTTCCAGACGGACCCTGTGCCCAATCTGTAGGTCCTCTTGGACTCACTGATGGGGACTAGGAGACATGCCTTCTCTGCTGTAGCCCCTGCCCTCTGGAACATTCTGCTCCAGAGAATAGGATCACCTGACCCTGTTGGCCTTTCGTAAAGACCTGGGGTATGTGGCCAGGCCTAGGGCCCCAAGTGTGTTAAAAGCTCCATTTCTTGCCCTTTCTAACATACTGTATAGCAATAGTTTTACTTGGTGACAAAATGCACCTTTTGTATTGCTTTCATTGTTCTAATTCTTTTATGTTTTTTATCATTGATTGCCACACAGAGTCACTTCTTTAAATGGGCACCTATAGAAACCAAATAAATAAATAAATACTTACCGGGTCTGGTCCCAGTGCCTGGAGGCTATAATAGTTTGGACGGGGTGCAATAGGCTTCAACTCAACCCAAGCAAGACTGAGTGGTTTTGGGTATTTGGGCCTTCTAGGTTTTCCCACCGTTGATCTTAGATGGAGTGGAACTGCCCAAGACTGTCCAGGTATGCAATCTGGATGTCCTTTTGGACTCACGCTTCTGCTAGAACAGCAAGTGGCAGCCATGGCTTGGAGGGCCTTTGCACACCTTATGGTTGTGTGCCTGTTGTGTCTCTTCCTGCACCGGGAGGCTTTGCTCACAGTCACTAATGCCCTTATAACCTCATGACCTCTCGTCTGGATTACTGCAATGCACTTTACATGGGGCTGTCCTTGAAGAGTATTCGGAAGCTTCCACTGGTGCAGAATGTGGCTGCATGGGTAGTAAATGATGTTGGATATTCAACACATGTAAAAGCACTGCTATGTGAGCTGTACTGACTGCCATTGTGCTTCTGGGTGCAATTTTCTGGTCTCCGGCTGCTGCTTCTTAACGCCAGGTCAGTGAACAACAAGGCACCCTTATAGGTGACTTGATCACAGAGGAGGGGGCAGACCTGGCGTGCATCACTGAGACCTGGCTGGGTCCAGAGGGGGGAGTATCCCTCTCTGAAATGTGCCCATCTAGGTTTCAGGTGTGGCGTCAGCTGGGACACCGGGGCAGGGGAGGAGGGGTGGCAGTTGTCATCCGAGAGTCTCTTATGGCATTTCAGGGGCACTGCTCTGCATGGGGCCGGTTGTGAGACCGTGTTTTTCAAGTTGGGCTCCTGAGACCAGTTGGGAGTGTTGCTGCTGTACCAGCCTCCCTGTTGCATGGTAACCTCCCTGCCTAAGCTACTGGAGGCCGTCTCGGGGCTGGCAGTGGAGTTCCCCAGACTGATGGTTCTGGGGGACTTCAATCTGCCATCCCTGGGATGGGCGTCGGAGGTGGTCCGGGAGTTCATGGCTACCATAGCCATGGGCCTGTCCCAGATTATTCAGGACCCGACTTGAGACAGTGGTCTCACCCCGGACTTAGTTTTCTTGTCTGAGCAGTGGCAATGTGATCTGAGGGGAGAGTTACATCTATCCCCATTGTCATAGTCAGACCATGCCCCGGTGACCCTGAGTCTCTCTTGTGCTGCCCTGCTCCGCAGAAAGGTGGAACCTTTCGATTGGTCTGCCCCCAGCAACTGATGGACCCGGTGAGGTTTCAGAAGGAGCTGGGGGTTATACTCGAGGATCTGCTACATAGTCCAGTGGAGGTCCTGGCCGCAGCCTGGAATAGGGAAGTGGCCAGGGTCCTGGACAAGATCGCGCCTGTGCGACCTCTCTGGCTCTGCTTGGCCCGCCACTCTCTGTGGTTTACGGAAGAGTTAAGGGCTTTGAAGAGGGTCAAGAGACATCTAGAGCATTGCTGGAGAAAGACGAAGACTGAATCTGACCGAACACAATCTAGAGCCGCTCTTAAGGCCTACCTTGTGGCGGTAATAGCAGCGAAAACTGAATATTTCTCTGCTCTTATTGCATCTGCAGAATGTTGTCCGACAGCCCTGTTTAAGATCACTAGATCTCTTTTGGGTCGGGTAGAGTAAGTGACCCACTTACAGGGCCGGTCGGAAGAGTTTTCTGAGCATCTGCAGGATAAAATCGCTCAGATTCATTCCAAGTTGGATTCTAAGCGTGAGACACAATCTGGGGAAAGGAACATACTTACCCTGTTATCTGGGAATGGTTTGATCCAGTTGGGCCTTATGAAGTAGACATGATCCTCCGGATTGTAAAAGCCACGACTTATCACCTTGACCCGTGTCCCTCTTGGCTGGTTAAGTCAGCCCGGGAGGTGACGTGTGGATAGGTCTGTGATGATTAATACATCTTTCAGTTAGAGGGTGTTCCCGGCTGCCTTTAAGGAGGCGCTGGGGAACCCACTCCTCAAGAAACCATCCCTGGACCCCACCATCTTGGACAATTTTTGTCCAGTCTCCCACCTTCCCTTTTTGGGAAAGGTGGTTGAGAAGGTGGTGGCGTTGCAACTCCAGAGGATCCTGGAGGAAATGGATTATCTGGACCCATTTCAGTCAGGCTTCAGGCCGGGATATGGCATGGAGACCAAATTGCTCGTACTTATGGATGATCACGGGCAGGAGCAGGATGGAGGGAGTGCGTCCATCCTGGCTCTCTTAGATCTCTCAGCAGCTTTTCATACTGTTGACCATGGTATACTTTTGGGGCGGCTCAGGGAGTTAGGGGTGGGCGGCATGGTTTTATGCTGGTTCACCTCCTTCCTCCGGGGCAGTTTCCAGCCAGTGGTGGTAGGGGAGGAGAGAGCCAACCCGCGATGCCTGCTTTGTGGAGTGCCGCAGGGTTCAGTTCTCTCTCCTCTCCTGTTCAACATCTACATGAAGCCACTGGGTGAGATCATCCATCACCACGGGATGAGGTATCACCAATATGCTGATGATACTCAGTTATACATCTCCATCCCGGGTGAAGTAAGTGATGTGATTGATGCCTTGTCTCAGTGCCTCAGGGCTGTGGGGGTCTGGATGGGGAGCAACAGGCTTCAGCTGAACCCTGGTAAGACGGAGTGGTTGTGGAATGATGGACCCCTGTATCCAGGAAGTTATCATCTTTGGTTCTGGATGGGGTAGCACTGCCCCATTCAGATCCAGTGTGGAACCTCAGGGTCCTCCTGGACTCTCGACTCCTGTTCAAAGAGCAGGTGACAGTTGTGGCCAGGAGGGCCTTTGCGCAGCTTCAAGTTGTGTGCCAGCTACGCCCTTTCCTGGATCGGGATGCCCTGCGAACAGTCACTCATGCCCTTGTCATCTCTCATATAGATTATTGCAATGTGCTCTACATGGGGCTACACTTGAAGAGTATCCAGAAGCTTCAGCTGGTACAGAATGCGGCAGCGCAGGCAGTTATGGGTGCTATAAGAACAGCACATGTGACACCTCTGCTGCACGAGCTGCATTGGGTACCAGTTTGCTTCCGGGTCCAATTCAAGGTGTTGGTTATCACCTTTAATCACTTTTAAAACCCTACATGGCATGGGGCCAGGGTACCTGAGGGACCGTCTCATCCCAATAACATCGACCTGCCCCACCCGCTCATGCAGAGAGGGCATGCTTTGGACCCCTTCAACAAGAGAATTCCATCCAGTGGGGTCATGGAGGCGAGCCTTCTCTGCGATAGGGCCCGCATTGTGGAACATCTTGCCCCCAGAAGTGAGGCTGGCCCCCTCGCTCCTGACCTTCCGGAAGACTCTAAAGACCTGGCTCTGCTGCCTTGCCAGGGACAAGGGAGGTAATAGTACCTCCTCCGGGTGGCTGGCCCCATAATGTCCTCCTGGTACCTTATTTTACCATTTCTTGGATTTTTATCTATTTTTATCTATTTATTGCTCATTCCAGGGAAATAAACGATTTCACAGTCTGGATTCCGCTGGTGGGAAAGTCAAGAGGTTCAAGGTGACTCCACCTTAGAGCCCTCACTGAGTATTTTACCCATAGATTGGTTAGAGTGCTTTTAGTCTGGCTAGATTCTGTCTTGTAGGACAAGATCAATAAATAACTAGAGTTGGAGTTGAGGCTCAATGTTCTTTGCCTGCTTTCCTGACACTATACTAACATATAGCAATAGGTTTACATGGCGATCATATATATTTATTTTGTATTGTTTTAATTGTTTTAGTTTTGTATCAATTTACGCCACCCAGAGTCATTTGTTGAGAAGGGCGGCTATAGAAATCAAATAAATAAATGAATAATTCTCGTGGGAAATGTGAACTTGGTCATGATGTACATTTCACTGGTAGACAGTTGAGCCATATCAGGAATGCATTATTTCTTCCACTCCAAAAATTAAATAGAGACTTCTCCGCTTGTGCTCAATACCTTCTTTATTGTATTGTATTAGTTTGGTCGTAACATTTGTAGAAGCTTTGAGGACCACATTCCAGGTTTTCAGGGGAAGCCTGGAACCAAAGGTATCTTGTCCTAAGGTTGAGATTGGGGTCCTAATGACCCCATCAGGTTTAAATTTGTAGAGCAAACTTTCAGTTCTGGTGAGAGTTGTAGATTGCAACTTGCTAACCACAGGGATCTTTGCCTACTTTATAGAATAGTGCAGTGCAAATCCTTCAGAAGACATGTTTCCGAACAAGAAACAATGCTTCTCTTTTTGAATCACTTAAAAGCCACATATTTTCCAGGCTCACACAGCTGATTCAAAAGCTGCTCAGGGTATCACTGCATGTGTGTACAAGACTGGGAAAATACACATAATCCCAAATAAAACATAATCCCAATAATTGATTTAAATTTTTTCCATCATGTTACAGCCACAGATATTGTTAGATGCATGCTAAAGAACAATAGCTTGTGTTTTTCAGATGCATCCAGTTGCAGCCAATGTCCAGACGACCAGCATTCCAATAAGAAGCGAGATCAATGTGTCCCAAACGTTATAAGCTTCCTATCCTTTGAAGAAATGTTGGGTCTCATCTTGGCTCTCTTTGCCCTTGCTTCTTCCCTAACCACCGGCTTTGTTCTGGGAATCTTCATTAAATACCGAGAAACGCCCATAGTCAAAGCCAACAACCGGGACCTCACCTACATTCTCCTGGTTTCCCTCCTCCTTTCCTTTTTGACCTGCCTTCTATTCATTGGTCACCCCAAGAAACTGAACTGCCTTCTTCGACAAACTACCTTCAGTGTTGTATTCTCAGTTGCTGTGTCTTCATTGCTGGCCAAGACTGTCATGGTGGTGGTGGCATTTCTGGCCACAAAGCCAGGCAGCAGGATGAGGAAATGGCTAGGCAAGACTCTGGCCAACTCCATTGTCTTGTCCTGTTCTGGGGTCCAGGTGGGCATCTGCATGATATGGCTGGGAATCTCTCCCCCATTCCCAGATTCTGATGTCCATTCTGAATCAGGACACATTGTGCTACAATGCAATGAAGGTTCAGTCACCATGTTCTACACTGCCCTTGGCTACATGGGCTTTCTGGCTGCCATCTGCTTCTTTGTGGCTTTCCTGGCCCGCAAGCTGCCGGGGACCTTCAATGAAGCCAAGTGGATCACCTTCAGCATGTTGGTTTTCTGCAGCGTTTGGCTCTCCTTTGTCCCCACCTACCTGAGCACCAAAGGGAAATACATGGTGGCTGTGCAGATCTTCTCCATCCTGGCCTCCAGCCTGGGCTTACTGGGCTGCATCTTTGTCCCTAAATGCTACATCATTATTCTGAGACCTGATGTGAACACGAAGGAGCATTTAAGGATATGAAACAATAAGGAAACCTGATTTTAGTCCCTATTTTTCAATAGTTTATTGGTAATTTGAAATAACATTGCTTAGAAATACAGTCTTTTTTATGTGTTCTAAGAAATCTCTCTTCCTTTCATGTGAATTTTGAATGATAATTATTAAATATTGAAACAGAAATAGCATTAGATCATCTTGTTTATAACAGTTACATTCTTTCCTGTCTCTCAATCTGACATCAGGTAGGATTAGGATGACAATAATTGATGGCTGTTGTACTTCTTCCAGGTTGTGTGGCCGTGTTCTGGAAGTTGTGGTTCCTAACATTTCGCCAGCATCTGTGGCCAGCATCTTCAGAGGGCAGGAGAACAGACAGACGCAAAATCTCTGTGCCCAGGTAGAGATTTCGCTTCTGTCTGTGCTCCTGCCGTATGAAGATGCTGGCCACAGATGCTGGTGAAACGTTAGGAACCACAACTTCCAGAACACGGCCACACAGCCTGGAAGACCCACAACAGCCATCGAACTCCGGCCGTGAAAGCCTTCGACAATACATAATCATTGACATTTATCAGTTTTCTGAAACCAGATCAGATAAATATTCACCACAGCAGATGAATGTCTTTTGACATTAAGTCCTGGGCTTATTTATTAGGCCTTGGCAGCAACTTGCCTTTTTCATCCTTCTTTTTTGGCACATAATGAATCAAGGGAGAAAAGCAAAGCTTCCAGTGCACAGAAAGGTTTTTCTTGATTCAGGCAGCTTCCAAAGCCCAAAGGGAGACCCGGGACAGAGCTGAGGGAGGGACAGAAAGCATCGTGCTGGGGAAGGAGTCCAGCGAGAATGTGCATCTCCAATGCTGAAGGGAAAGCACCACCTTTCCTTCTGCCTCTTTCGGCAAACCTGAGAGCAGCAGCAAACTTCCAGACATTGTTGCTGTGGCCTTAAAAGGCCAACTGGGGCTGACTGCACAGGTCACCTACTTCCACAGAGATGCTGACTCTCAAAATCAAACAAAAATATATATACTCTACTATATCTTCAAATACATCACAACAATGTCCATGGAATATCTATCAAATCTTATCATTATAAACATTCTTATCTCTTCTCCATTTTGTAAAGCAGAAGATTTTTTAGCAAGGCCTCTGAAGGGTCTCCCTGCTTGGATATAGCTGTTCTGGAGTATCTGACCTGCATTTAGGAAGATGGCCTCATCCACAAAAAGATGGAGTTCCCCGACTAGTTAATAAGGGTTCAGTTGATTTAGTGGGCATTCTTCTTGGCGATCACTAGTAGCTGAGTAAGATTGTCTTCCAAGGGTAAAATCTTAACAGTGGATCCGTAAGTGGCTGTAAAGGCCAATTCTGGATCCGCACAACCTCCCACAATGAGGGCATAGTTTTCCGGGTGGGAGACGGTCATGATGAGGGTTTGCTTGATGTGCCTTCCTCTTAGCTCATTTCTCCCTTTCGCCCTGTACTTGTGCTTCTTCAAAGTCCGTAGTGCCTTTAATAAAGGCTGACCTCCAATTGAAACGCTCATGAGTTAGGGCTTCCCAGTTCTCAATGCTGATATTACACTTTTTAAAATTAGCTTTGAGAGTATCTTTGAATCTCTTTTGCTGTCCACCAATATTCCGTTTTCCATTCTTAAGTTGGGAGTAAAGTAGCTGCTTTGGAAGACGATGGTCAGGCATTCAAACAACGTGGCAGGTCCAGCGAAGTTGATGTTGGATTATCATTGTTTCAATGCTGGTGGTTTTCGCTTCTTCTAATACGGTAACATTAGTCCGCCTATCTTCCCAAGTTGTCTATGAAGGTTCTCAGTCATCCAGGTGGAATTGTCTGTAGCTTGAATCATGTCAACTGGATTTCTATTTTCTCAGTGGAAACGTTTCGCTCCTTATCCAAGGAGCTTCTTCAGTCTGAGCAAAGTTGGTAAGGGAATCCTAAATATGTTTATTTACATATACAGCTACCTAGAAACATATTTAGGATTCCCTTACCAACTTTGCTCAGACTGAAGAAGCTCCTTGGATAAGGAGCGAAACGTTTCCACTGAGAAAATAGAAATCCAGTTGACATGATTCAAGCTACAGATATCTTCCCAAGTAATTTGCAGAATTTTTCGGAGGCAGCGTTGATGGAATCTTTCAAGAAGTTGGAGGTGGCGTTTGTAGAGGGTCCATGTTTCACAAGCATACAAAAGGGTTTGTAGTACAGTGGCTTTGTAAACAAGCTTTAGATTTAGTGGGCAGTATTATAACCTTGAATGTTATAATTGAACGTTATAATTTCCTCCTGCACTGCTGAGAGCAGAAGATGCTATTGGTTCCCAGATTTGGTGCCAAGCTCAACCATCTTCAATAAAGAGCACTTCTTTAGTGCAGTTGTATTGTTGGTAAGTCGTTCCTCCTCATCATTTGCCAGCTCTGGGACCAAGGAAGAGCTGTCTGTGCCTCAGAGAGAGAATTATAGCAAACACCACCATCATGGTATCTCGAGTGCTACTGTCCCTGCTTCTGCTGCTGTCCCATCCAGAGCTGTGTTCTGGACCAGCTGAAGTTTCCGGATACTCTTCAAGGGTAGCCCCATGTAGAGCACGTTGCAATAGTCCATAGCTTTCCAAACTGTGTGTCGCAACACTTTAGTGTGTCACAACACACAGTTTAATGTGTCGCAACACAACCCAAAAGTGGACGTGCACGGCGTCGGTGCACGGTCACACGTGACACTGGTGGAATGCATGGCGGCGGCGGCAGCAACGACGGCAGTGGCGTGCCATCAGCGTTTCCACATTTTAGTGGTAGTGCTACCCCATCCAGAACTAAAGATGATTACTCCCTAGATCCGGAGGAGCCATCAATCCACAGCCACTCCATCTTACCAGAGTTCAGTTGAAGCCTGTTTCTCCCCATCCAGACCCCCACAGCACCCAGGCACTGAGAAAGGGCAGACACCGCATCACCTACCTCACCCGGGATGGAGATATACAATTGATATATTTAGATTTGCTGAAACAAATTCTTGTCCTAAATTTTTGTTTATCAAATATTTTATATCCTTTTTCTTTACATGTGTTTCTTGTAAACATATCACATCACATTTCAATTTATTCAAATAATGAAAAAAAAATATCCTTTTTTGTGGGGCATTTGCCCCATTTATATTCCATGTAAGACAATTTAAAGCCATTTTTATAAACTTAACTCAGCACTCCAGCAAAGGAGATCGTTACCTTGTCATGGTGCTGGAGCTTGAGCACCTCAATGAAACCATGAGCTAAACCGTGAAGGGACACCCAAGACGGGAAGGTTGTGGCAGAGAGGTCAGACTAAATACGATCCCTGGGAAGGTAATGGCAACCCACCCCAGTATTCTTGCCGTGAAAACTAAATGGATCAGTACAACCAGAGATATGTCGGTATACCATCGGAAGATGGGACTCCCAGGTCGGAAGATGGTCAAAATGCTACTGGGGAGGAACAGAGGATACGTTCAACTAGCCCCAGACGTGATGACGCAGCTAGCTCAAAGCCGAAAGGACGGCTAGCGGCCGACGGTGCTGGTGGTGAACGTCGAATCCGATGTTCTAAAGATCAACACACCATAGGAACCTGGAATGTAAGATCTATGAGCCAGGGCAAATTGGATGTGGTTATTGGTGAGATGTCAAGATTAAATATAGACATTTTAGGTGTCAGTGAACTGAAATGGACTGGAATGGGCCACTTCACATCAGATGACCACCAGATCTACTACTGTGGACAAGAGGAAATGGAGTAGCCTTCATAATTAATAATAAAGTGGCTAAAGCAGTGCTTGGATACAATCCAAAAAACGATAGAATGATCTCAATTCGAATTCAGGGGAAGCCATTTAACATCACAGTGATCCAAATATACGCCCCAACCACAGATGCTGAAGAAGCAGAAGTAGATCAGTTCTATGAGGATCTGCAGCAGCTACTGGATAATACACCAAAAAGAGATGTTATTTTCATTACAGGAGACTGGAATGCTAAGGTGGGTAGCCAGACGACACCTGGAATTACAGGCAAGCATGGTCTGGGAGAACAAATTGAAGCAGGACATAGGCTGAGATAATTTGGCCAAGACAACTCACTGTGCATAACAAACACTCTCTTCCAACAACCTAAAAGACGACTTTATACATGGACTTCACCAGATGGTCGACACCGAAATCAGATTGACTACATCCTTTGCAGCCAAAGGTGGCGGACATCTATACAGTCGGTAAAAACAAGACCTGGAGCTGACTGTAGTTCAGATCACGAACTTCTTATTGCAAAATTTAGAATCAGACTAAAGAGAATAGGGAAGACCCACAGATCAGTTAGATATGAGCTCACTAATATTCCTAAGGAATATGCAGTGGAGGTGAAGAATAGATTTAAGGGACTAGATTTAGTAGATAGGGTCCCGGAAGAACTATGGACAGAAGTTCGCAACATTGTTCAGGAGGCGGCAACAAAAAACGTCCCAAAGAAAAAGAAAACAAAGAAGGCAAAATGGCTGTCTGCTGAGACACTGGAAGTAGCCCAAGAAAGAAGGAAAGCAAAAGGCAACAGTGATAGGGGGAGATATGCCCAATTAAATGCAAAATTCCAGAGGTTAGCCAGAAGAGATAAGGAATTATTTTTAAACAAGCAATGTGCGGAAGTGGAAGAAGACAATAGAATAGAAAGGACAAGAGACCTCTTCCAGAAAATTAGAAACATCGGAGGTAAATTCCAGGCAAAAATGGGTATGATCAAAAACAAAGATGGTAAGGACCTAACAGAAGCAGAAGAGATCAAGAAAAGGTGGCAAGAATATACGGAAGATCTGTATAGGAAGGATAATAATATTGGAGATAGCTTTGACGGTGTGGTCAGTGAGTTAGAGCCAGACATCCTGAAGAGTGAGGTTGAATGGGCCTTAAGAAGCATTGCTAATAACAAGGCAGCAGGAGACGACGGTATCGCAGCTGAACTGTTTAAAATCTTGCAAGATGATGCTGTCAAGGTGATGCATGCCATATGCCAGCAAATTTGGAAAACACAAGAATGGCCATCAGATTGGAAAAAATCAACTTATATCCCCATACCAAAAAAGGGAAGCACTAAAGAATGTTCAAACTATCGAACAGTGGCACTTATTTCACATGCCAGTAAGGTAATGCTCAAGATCTTGCAAGGTAGACTCCAGCAATTCATGGAGCGAGAATTGCCAGATGTACAAGCTGGGTTTAGAAAAGGCAGAGGAACTAGAGACCAAATTGCCAATATCCGCTGGATAATGGAGAAAGCCAGGGAATTTCAGAAAAACATCTATTTCTGTTTTATTGACTATTCTAAAGCCTTTGACTGTGTGGATCATAACAAATTGTGGCAAGTTCTTGGTGGTATGGGGATACCAAGTCATCTTGTCTGCCTCCTGAGGAATCTGTATAACGACCAAGTAGCAACAGTAAGAACAGAGCACGGAACAACGGACTGGTTTAAGATTGGGAAAGGAGTACGGCAGGGCTGTATACTCTCACCCTACCTATTCAACCTGTACGCAGAACACATCATGCGACGTGCTGGGCTTGAGGAATCCAAGGCTGGAGTTAAAATCGCTGGAAGAAACATTAACAATCTTAGATATGCAGATGATACCACTTTGATGGCTGAAAGCGAGGAGGAGTTGAGGAGCCTTCTGACGAAGGTGAAAGAAGAAAGTGCAAAAGCTGGGTTGCAGTTAAACCTCAAAAAAACCAAGATTATGGCAACCAGCTTGATTGATGACTGGCAAATAGAGGGAGAAAAAGTGGAGGCAGTGACAGACTTTGTATTTCTAGGCGCAAAGATTACTGCAGATGCTGACTGCAGCCAGGAAATCAGAAGACGTCTACTTCTTGGAAGGAGAGCAATGGCAAATCTTGATAAAATAGTTAAGAGCAGAGACATCACATTGACAACAAAGGTCCGCATAGTTAAAGCAATGGTATTCCCTGTAGTAACCTATGGCTTTGAGAGCTGGACCATAAGGAAGGCTGAGCGAAGGAAGATAGATGCTTTTGAACTGTGGTGTTGGAGGAAAATTCTGAGAGTGCCTTGGACTGCAAGAAGCTCAAACCAGTCCATACTCCAGGAAATAAAGCCAGACTGCTCACTTGAGGGAATGATCTTAAAGGCAAAACTGAAGTACTTTGGCCACATCATGAGAAGACAGGATACCCTGGAGAAGAAGCTGATGCTAGGGAAAGTGGAAGGCGAAAGGAAGAGGGGCCGACCAAGGGCAAGATGGATGGATGATATTCTGGAGGTGACAGACTCAACCATGGGGGAGCTGGGGATGGTGACGGCCGACAGGAAGCTCTGGCGTGGGCTGGTCCATGAAGTCACAAAGAGTCGGAAGCGACTGAACGAATAAACAACAACAAACAACTCAGCACAGTCTTTCGATGCAGCAGCCCCAGCCATCTCATCTTGTGTCATTGTATCCTCTTGTTGCAGTCCAGGTACATCCTGATCCAAATTACTTCCATACTTAGTCATAAACTCTTTAGCCTTGGGGATCGAAGTTATCTTAAACCTGTGTTGTTGAAAAGTAAAACTCACCCCCTCCAAATTCTCCCAAAGAAAAGGAATCTTATTCCTCTTCAAAGCATCTGTCAAGAAAGTATATTCTTTTCTCTTTCTTAGTATCCTCACAGGAATATCTTTCAGTACAATTATGTCCACATTATCAATATTAAGTTTAGATTCAAATTGAGCTTGAAGAACTAAATCTCTGGTTTTTCTCCTAGCAAATTGTATCAATATATCTCTGGGTTTATTACCCATGGCAGCATATCTTCAGTTAATCCTAAAAATGTTTTCTGTTTCTTCTATCATTTTATCTTCTTCCCAATCAATCAGCCCCAACAAGGCTTGTATGATCTTGTCTTTAAGTTTTTCTTCTTTGGCTTCAGGGATACCCCTGAGCCTTAGACAGAACTCCTTATCTCTTAATTCCAATAATGCAATTCTGGCAAGTTCATTTTCCCATTCTTTCTCCAATACATCTACTCTATTATCCAATTTTTAAACTCCTCCTTCCAGTCTCGCTTTCATTTTTTCTAATTTCTGATCCAATATTTTTTAAAATTCAGCAAATCTTTTATCTTCTCCTTTTCCCCTCTTTTTCTCCAATTCTTCAAAAGTTTGAGCAATAGATTGTTTATAGATTGTTTAGTTTGTGATATAAATTCTTCAAACATCATTTTTATAGGGTCCAATTCAGCAGAACCATGCCTTACTTGTTTTCTCGTGATCATAATTTCTTCTTCTTCCCTCCCTTTATTTTATATATGAAAAAGAATTTGTTTTTCTTTTTGGTATAAATCCAATAATTCAATAGGTTTTAAAAAGCCAATACTTTGAATACTTTAGCTCCCTCTAGTGTCCAATCCTAGTAAATATATAAAAGAAAACTCCAATGTAATGAGAAAGGAGAAGGGTAAGGTTTCCAATTACAAGCCTTGAGTTGAAACAGAAAGCTTCATGCCGATATTTTGAAACAGTATCCAATCAAAATTTTAAAAGCTAGTCACAACAAAAATTCTCTCACAGTCCAAAAATAACTTTATCCTCAAATCCAGCAAATCCAGCAGGTTCTCTTATTTAACTAAAAAATTTTTTGCAATACAAAGAAAAAATAGAGAACAGTCTTCTTTCACTTTAAAAAAATAAAAACTTCAGTAAAACAATACAACTTCCATATTGCTTGCTGTAATTATAATCTATTAAATAAGTAAGATATAAACGGGGGAAAAAATCCCAAAAATAATGAAAAGATGACCAAGAGAAGATATTTTTCTGTATTAGAGATAGCCTCTTAGAATGCAATAAATTTAAGGCCAAAAAAAAGGTTGATTTAAAAGATGGGAAGTGGAAGTGGTGTCCGTTTAAAAGGCTTCAGCAGCGGCTTGGACAAGATGAAACCCCTGCTTCTCAGCTGTTCACTCACTGTTCGATTGCTGATTTCACGACCTTCTAGTGAGCTTGAAGACTTGAGGGGCGATTCTCTCACTTCCCCTTTACTCCAGGGAATATTTCAGGGCTCAAATCTTACATGAGCCACCAGAAAAACACCGCACTGTGATTCTAGCTATCGAGCTAAGCTAGAGTCGATGTTCCACAATAGCTCCTCCCCAGGAAGTCTTCAGCATCTCAAGATTGAGTTTCTTAAGTAAAGGGCAGCCAAACTTTCCTGAATTGTTCCCCCTTGACTCTTGAACTGGAACTCTGTCTATCAGTCACACAAAACTATTTTCTCTAGCTGCACACCTATGTTGCCACAAAGATTCCCAATTCTTCTTCTAACTATCAAAACCACGGTGATGGTAACAAAGCTTAAGGGGTTTCATCACCATCATCACAGGTCACTTTTGAAACCACTGTCACAAATACTTGCTCACTCCTCATATCAAAAACCTGAACATCTGATCCATAATCAGCGTGCCTTCTCTTCGATAGCACCCGCCCTATGGAATAACTTACCCCCTGAGACGAGACGGGCTCCCTCGCTCCTGGCCTTCAGGAAGTCTTTAAAGACCTGGTTCTGCCACCTTGCCTGGAATGAAGGAACTGATAGTTCCTCCTGGGGGTGGTTAGCTTAGTAATATCCTCCTTTTAAGAACATACCATCTTTTGGATTTGGATTTTTTATTTTTATAGTAGCTTTTAAATGTATAGTCTTTTTAACTTTTTATATATTCTGATTGTAAACCGCCCAGAGTCTACCATGGTAGAGATGGGCGGGGATAAATTCAAATAATAAATAAATAATAAATAAATAATTACCTCCTCCTCTGCTGAGAGCAGAAGGTGCTGTTGGTTTCCAGATTTGGTGCCAAGCTGGACCATCTTCAATAAAGAGCTCTTGTTTATTGCAGTTGTAGTGTTGGTATGTAGGTCCTCCTCATCATTCGCCAGCTCTGGGACCAAGGAAGAGCTGTCTGTGCCTCAGAGAGAGAATTGTAGCAAACAGCACCATCATGGTATCTCAAGTGTTGCTGTCCCTGCTTCTGCTGCTGTCCCATTTTCCCTGTGAGACTGTCATGAAAAAATGTCCATTCAATCTGATAATTGAGAAAACGTACAATTTCTACAAGCAGGGAGACTACCTGATCGGTGGAATCATGTCTACATCTAATGCTGCATTTCGACCAAATGACTTCTTCCAGCTTCCAAGCCACGAATTCAGAAGGTAATTATTGACATGTATGTGCCTCTAGTGATTAGTTTTTCACTCTCCAATAACTTTTTAGTAGGGAATGATTCCCATATCCCAATTCCTTGCTTTTTTCAAGCAGCCTATACATTTTCCTCCAAATTTTCTTTAAGTAAAATATATTTTGGATTTTTTAAAACCTGAAGTGTGTCTTTTGAGTTCTTGATCAAGTACTACCAAAACACCGGATGCTCCCCAACTTTTAAAAGGAACACCTTTAATTTCCAGTCAAGTAGAAAGGCCTCTGTGTGCATGCAATGTCCTAACATTAGGATACAGAAACAACCAAAAAAATAGGGTATCAATATCATTAATTCAATGCACATTTCTTCACTTCTATTGATGTGCTTCAAGGATTATGCACTAATAAAATTATTTAACACAATAACATTTTATGCTGTGGGAAAGAAGAGACTGTAAACTTGGGTAAGCTATCCATAGCTATATGGTCAAACAAGAGAGTAAATAATTAGACTAAAACATATACATTAAAAAAACTAAGTATTAAGTAAACTATTAGGTTTGAATCAGTATCAAAGGGAACTTGTAGAAAAGCTTGTCCCTGGTATGCAGTTACTTTATTTATGTATTCAATTATTTATTCAGCAAATGTATATGGCTGCCCATCTCACTGGATGTGACTTTGGGTGGTGAAAAACTAACAACTAAAATAATGTCACAATCATTTAAACCCTTAAAAAATAAACACAATGAAAATGAATAAGAAGCAAGATGGCAGGAGAATAATGGTCATCTAAGCACAATACAACCACCACGCAGGCTCCCCATGGGATCCCCATCTTGCTGGAAAAAAAACATTTTCAGGGCTTAATGGTCATTGGCGATCACTCGTAGCCGAGTAAGATTGTCTTCCAAAGGTAAAATTTTAACAGTGGATCCGTAAGTGGCTATAAAGGCCAATTCTGGATCCGCACAACCTCCCACAGTGAGGGCATAGGTTTCCGGGTGGGAGACGGTCATGATGAGGGTTTGCCTGACGTGCCTTCCTTTTAGCTCTTTTCTCCCTTTCGCCCTGTACTCGCGCTTCTTCAAAGTCCATAGCGCCATTAATAAAGGCTGACCTCCAATTGAAACGCTCATGAGTTAGGGCTTCCCAGTTCTCAATGCTGATATTACATTTTTTTAAATTAGCTTTGAGAGTATCTTTGAATCTCTTTTGCTGTCCACCAATATTCCGTTTTCCATTCTTAAGTTGGGAGTAAAGTAGCTGCTTTGGAAGACGATAGTCAGGCATTCGAACAACATGGCCGGTCCAGCGAAGTTGATGTTGGATGATCATTGTTTCAATTCTGGTGGTTTTCGCTTCTTCTAATACGCTAACATTAGTCCGCCTACTACTGCACTACTAGCTGTTCTGGATGGAACGTGCTTGGGATTTCCTGAGGGTTATTCAATGCAATCCCATTCTAGCCTTGTCATCTTTTCATATGACGGAGGCTTCTGCTGTCTTGAAATAGACTTGTGCGTGGTCAAAAAGGGGCAAAGCTATTCTTTCCTCCAGAGAATGGGTTGAAGGGTAAACGTGTATCTGGGGTCTCAGGAAGGTTTGATGGTACTTCCAATGACAGGTTTAGCCAGTCCAGTCCAAGACCTAATCACTCTTTCCACAAAATGCTAAGAGTGATGGATTTCCATATTGCCTGATGGCAAGAAATTATTAGACAGTGCTACTGTGCAACAAATCCTTCTCCTGACTTTTGTGGGTATATTTATACTCCTCCCCAATTAACATGAGTATTCAAGGCAGTTAACAACAACAAAAAACGCAAAATGAACAAATACCTTGCAAGAAGATTCAAGCATCAGGTCTTGCTCAAGAAAACACATGTGATTTTCTGTCTAATAGGAACACCCAATCACCTAGAAAGGTTTTGTAAATCAATAATACAGGAATTTGCTATTTCTTAGTTGTGCAACGACTGCCTGACAAAACTTCCTTCATTGCAATGTTAATCAAAGTGAGCTCTCATCCCGCCCTCCTCCTTTGCCCTTTATGAGATCACTCAGATTATTTTGCACATTTCTATGGTGGTCTCTTGCATCCTCATTCCACTGATGTTTCACCCTGTGGGACATTCATGGATGTGGTTCTATGTCTAAACTTGATCAGTGCCAGATGTCTTTACAGTAAAGCTGCAGGCAACACCACCTGTCCATATAAACCGAAGAGAAAAACCTATTGATATTTCTTCTGTTGTAGTATCAAGAGTATGAGCTTCAGCCACATATTGCCTGAATTGTTTGCCATTATTGAGATCAACCAGAGTCCTAGGTTGCTCCACAATATCTCCCTGGACTACAACTTCTATGAGAACTTTTTCAACACCTGAATTGTTGGAAACTCTGGCAAATCCAGCATGCCTCATCAGCATATAGATGGCTGCTGTAGGATGCAAGCTCTCCATGGTTTTTGAGGAAGCTGTTTGTGGCCACTCCCACTTCCTCTCTCTCTCCTTCTTCAACCAGGAGCAAAGCACATGGCTGTGTGCTGCTCCATCTTAGGCCATGGATGGGCCTGGGACATTTTTCCTCCTTTCTACACGCATCTCTTGCCAGCAATGAGGGGCAAGATTTAACTAAGTTTAAGGAACAGAAAGAAGAAATGGAACATCATTTATCTACTTAAAATGCTGTACCTGCTTTGAATAAACATAAGAACTCTTTTGTACTTACTTTTCATACCTGCCATGTCTAAGTGTGTGTTTCTTTATGCTAAGGTGGGCTACAGGTGTAAGACTCATCTGGATCTCCCTAACATGGGGTCATGGGCTCTGTTTTTAAACAATATTCTTTTTCTGTACATGAGTTTAGCAGCTCTGCTCCATTTCAGTAGTTCTAACAAACTGCTAAATGGACTTCAAAGAGTTACGGGTCCAGATTTTTCAGAAATAGATTCTGTGCTTTAAGCAGCAGGAATGTTTTTGCTTTTTCCTTGTTTTCTTTTTGAGCAGAAATTTTCTTTTTTGCTGGTTTTGCATGAGCATTGTTGTTTTTGTGAGAGAATAATTTAGTCTAGCTACTGAAGAGGTTTCTTAGACCAGGAATTAGTCAGAAAGCATAAAAGTAAAGATTTTTTTCTTTCTGAAGTGATTTTTAAATCATTTTTGCTTAGACAAGATGGCCAGTGTACTCCTGCCTCATAGTCCAGCAATTTTTAAACTAAAACCCAGGGAGTTTTATCCCTGGAAGATATGCGTGGAAAGGCAGGCAAGGATTTTGAATCTGCACAATATTTTGAATGAAAATCCTCCTAGTCCAAACTCAGCAGCATATGCAAGCTGGATGGCCAATGATCTAAAGCTCCAAGGCTTGATCATGTATTCCCTAAGTGCATAAATGCTGGTTCAAACGCAGCACAGAGATACTGCCAGAGGGATGATGGAGGAATTGTTTAAACTCTATGGAGAGGGAGGTGATTCCCAAGTTATTAATTTGGTGAGGAAGTTATCCAATTTAAAATTCCAGAAAAATGGAAACATTTTTGTTTATTCGTTCAGTTGTTTCCGACTCTTCGTGACCTCATGGACCAGTCCACGCCAGAGCTTTCTGTCGGCCGTCACCATCCCCAGCTCCCCCATGGTCGAGTCTGTCACCTCCAGAATATCATCCATCCATCTTGCCCTTGGTCGGCCCCTCTTCCTTTTGCCTTCCACTTTTCCTAGCATCAGCTTCTTCTCCAGGGTATCCTGTCTTCTCATGATGTGGCCAAAGTACTTCAGTTTTGCCTTTAATATCATTCTCTCAAGTGAGCAGTCTGGCTTGATTTCCTGGAGTATGGACTGGTTTGATCTTCTTGCAGTCCAAGGCACTCTCAGAATTTTCCTCCAACACCACAGTTCAAAAGCATCTATCTTCCTTCGCTCAGCCTGTCTTATGGTCCAGCTCTCACAGCCATAGGTTACTACAGGGAATATCATTGCTTTAACTATGCGGACCTTTGTTGTCAGTGTGATGTCTCTGCTCTTAACTATTTTATCAAGATTTGCCATTGCTCTCCTCCCAAGAAGTAGACGTCTTCTGATTTCCTGGCTGCAGTCAGCGTCTGCAGTAATCTTTGCGCCTAGATATACAAAGTCTGTCAGTGCCTCCACTTTTTCTCCCTCTATTTGCCAGTCATCAATCAAGCTCATTGCCATAATCTTGGTTTTTTTGAGGTTTAACTGCAACCCAGCTTTTGCACTTTCTTCTTTCACCTTCGTCATAAGGCTCCTCAATTCCTCCTCGCTTTCAGCCATCAAAGTGGTATCATCTGCATATCTGAGATTGTTAATGTTTCTTCCAGCGATTTTAACTCCAGCCTTGGATTCCTCAAGCCCAGCATGTCGCATGATGTGTTCTGCGTACAGGTTGAATAGGTAGGGTGTGAGTATACAACCCTGCCGTACTCCTTTCCCAATCTTAAACCAGTCCGTTGTTCCGTGCTCTGTTCTTACCGTTGCTACTTGGTCGTTATACAGATTCCTCAGGAGGCAGACAAGATGACTTGGTATCCCCATACCACCAAGAACTTGCCACAATTTGTTATGATCCACACAGTCAAAGGCTTTAGAATAGTCAATAAAACAGAAATAGATGTTTTTCTGAAATTCCCTGGCTTTCTCCATTATCCAGCGGATATTGGCAATTTGGTCTCTAGTTCCTCTGCCTTTTCTAAACCCAGCTTGTACATCTGGCAATTCTCGCTCCATGAATTGCTGGAGTCTACCTTGCAAGATCTTGAGCATTACCTTACTGGCATGTGAAATAAGTGCCACTGTTCGATAGTTTGAACATTCTTTAGTGCTTCCCTTTTTTGGTATGGGGATATAAGTTGATTTTTTCCAATCTGATGGCCATTCTTGTGTTTTCCAAATTTGCTGGCATATGGCATGCATCACCTTGACAGCATCATCTTGCAAGATTTTAAACAGTTCAGCTGCGATACCGTCGTCTCCTGCTGCCTTGTTATTAGCAATGCTTCTTAAGGCCCATTCAACCTCACTCTTCAGGATGTCTGGCTCTAACTCACTGACCACACCGTCAAAGCTATCTCCAATATTATTATCCTTCCTATACAGATCTTCCGTATATTCTTGCCACCTTTTCTTGATCTCTTCTGCTTCTGTTAGGTCCTTACCATCTTTGTTTTTGATCATACCCATTTTTGCCTGGAATTTACCTCCGATGTTTCTAATTTTCTGGAAGAGGTCTCTTGTCCTTTCTATTCTATTGTCTTCTTCCACTTCCGCACATTGCTTGTTTAAAAATAATTCCTTATCTCTTCTGGCTAACCTCTGGAATTTTGCATTTAATTGGGCATATCTCCCCCTATCACTGTTGCCTTTTGCTTTCCTTCTTTCTTGGGCTACTTCCAGTGTTTCAGCAGACAGCCATCTTGCCTTCTTGCTTTTCTTTTTCTTTGGGACGTTTTTTGTTGCCGCCTCCTGAACAATGTTGCGAACTTCTGTCCATAGTTCTTCTGGGACCCTATCTACTAAATCTAGTCCCTTAAATCTATTCTTCACCTCCACTGCATATTCCTTAGGAATATTAGTGAGCTCATATCTAACTGATCTGTGGGTCTTCCCTATTCTCTTTAGTCTGATTCTATATTTTGCAATAAGAAGTTCGTGATCTGAACTACAGTCAGCTCCAGGTCTTGTTTTCACCGACTGTATAGATGTCCACCACCTTTGGCTGCAAAGGATGTAGTCAATCTGATTTCGGTGTCGACCATCTGGTGAAGTCCATGTATAAAGTCGTCTTTTAGGTTGTTGGAAGAGAGTGTTTGTTATGCACAGTGAGTTGTCTTGGCAAAATTCTATCAGCCTATGTCCTGCTTCATTTTGTTCTCCCAGACCATGCTTGCCTGTAATTCCAGGTGACATCTGACTACCCACCTTAGCATTCCAGTCTCCTGTAATGAAAATAACATCTCTTTTTGGTGTATTATCTAGTAGGTGCTGCAGATCCTCATAGAACTGATCTACTTCTGCTCCTTCAGCATCTGTGGTTGGGGAGTATATTTGGATCACTGTGATGTTAAATGGCTTCCCCTGAATTCGAATTGAGATCATTCTATCGTTTTTTGGATTGTATCCAAGCACTGCTTTAGCCACTTTATTATTAATTATGAAGGCTACTCCATTTCTTCTGTGGTCCTCTTGTCCACAGTAGTAGATCTGGTGGTCATCTGATGTGAAGTGGCCCATCCCAGTCCATTTCAGTTCACTGACACCTAAAATGTCTATATTTAATCTTGACATCTCACCAATAACCACATCCAATTTGCCCTGGCTCATAGATCTTACATTCCAGGTTCCTATGGTGTGTTGATCTTTAGAACATCGGATTCGTCGTTCACCACCAGCACCGTCGGCCGCTAGCCGTCCTTTCGGCTTTGAGCTAGCTGCGTCATCACATCTGGGGCTAGTTGAACGTATCCTCTGTTCCTCCCCAGTAGCATTTTGACCATCTTCCGACCTGGGAGTCCCATCTTCCGATGGTATACCGACATATCTTTGGTTGTACTGATCCATTTAGTTTTCATGGCAAGAATACTGGGGTGGGTTGCCATTACCTTCCCCAGGGATCGTATTTAGTCTGACCTCTCTGCCACAACCTTCCCGTCTTGGGTGTCCCTTCACGGTTTAGCTCATGGTTTCATTGAGGTGCTCAAGCTCCAGCACCACGACAAGGTAATGATCTCCTTTGCTGGAGTGGAAACATAGATGAGCATATTTCTAATTTTCAATCATTGCTGCACAAGCTTGCTTGCAATGATGTGATTTTGGTTAACAGGATCCAAGTTGGATTTTTATTGGGATCGCTGCCTGAAAATTTTTCTAGTTTTGCTGCTAGTTATAGAGGATCAAGACAACCTCTTTCAGACTCCGAGCCGGACTGGCAGCTCGACAAGTCAGAGTTTTTCAGAGTGCTGAAGACCTGGCTAGCTTTTTCCTGTTTGCGGGGGTCTACAGAAAATATAAGAACACTGAAGTTTCTCCCTGGAGAGGGGAGAACCAGAAGATTGCTCACTGGGTCGTTGGAATTGCCCCCTCCTGCTTTTTTTGTAGTTTTCCTCCACAGAAGAAGCAGGGCGTTGGAAGCAGTGAAACGACTGGAAAAGCACCAAGCTCTACAGGGAATCATAAGTCCTAGAGACACTAGAGCAAGAAGCCGGCTTTTAGATCACTTTTATTTTTTATTTTTTTCTAGATCGTTTTATCATCTAAGGTCTACCTTTGGACTTTGCTCAAAATGTTGGAAAATTTTGTGCTTTCTTTGCTATAGTAATTATGGTGGAAGTATGATGGATTTTATATTTGAAACAGTGAAACGTTTGCATTTTTTTTCTTTTACCTTTCTACTTTACCAGAGAGGATTCTGTATCACTTGGAAGTATAAGAGTTTTTATTGAATATCTTTTGAATATATTTTGTTGGACTAACTATTGATGAATTTGTTTTTATAAACTGTATGAAATACTGCTTCTTTCCTTATTTTTGATTATTGGATTTTTTTATCTTTTACTCTAAAACCTTTTTGTATTTAGGGAAAAAAATTCTTTTTTCCTTCTCTTCTTTTTATTTCTTATAACTGGAAAATATTTGGGATTCAATAGACTGCTGGCAATTTTCCACTCAGCTGTTTACTCCCTCTCTGAGGAACTGTTTGTTTTGGCTAGAGAATAAGCCTGAAGAACAAAGAGAGGGTGGGGAAAAATGGCATTTTCAACGGTAATTCAAGAATTTAAAAAAGAAATCAGTGAAACTCTTTCAGAAATTAAGAAAACACTGGAAATTTTATTGATAAATTGGCAAGGTCAGGAGCAAAAGATAGAATTAGAAACAGAAGAATATTTTTTTGAGATAGAGGAGAAACAGAAGGCTCAGAAAAACACTTTGACATCCTACAGGAGCCAGACAACAAAACAGGCTACACATTATAATCTTGGCATAAACACATTGTGGCAGTTGAGAGAAGGAGAAGATTTGAGTATGCAACTTGATAGATATTGTGAAATATGAGGAAAAGTCCAGAAAAATATTCTGATACTCTACAAGAGACAGATAACAAAACAGGCTATACATTATAATTTTGATATAACCTGAATAGGAGATTCAGTTTAATATGGGATATAAGGTTAATGGAACCATGGATTCTAATTGGATATAGAGTATGCAAATGTAAATTAAGTTTCAACTAGTAATATACTTGTTGGGAATATTAAATGCTAAAAATTGATATGGGAAACTGTATGGATGTATAAAAATGTGATATTTTAACTGTAAGATATAAGGTTATAAAATTAGAGATATAAATATAAGTTGATGTTATAGATTATATGCAAATTAGAAATTTTTCTATGGAGATACAAGAATGAGAAAATATATTATTAGGATGGGATGCTGAGTTGGAATTATAATCAATGCTATTACAGGATGACTTATTTTTATAATTACTAGTATGAGTATTATTGAGAATTGTGGTTAGGTTATGCATTAGTGGAACAGGTAGCTATAAAAATTTTGTTGGGGTTTGTATATACCCAGGAATTTACAGTTAGATAATTTATACTGCAGAGGCTTGATATCTAGGTGAGAGGGGAATTATTCTGCAAGTCACCCCATTAGCAGCCATTGTTGTAGGGATGATGTGTCAGTGTGTGACTCATACCACAGGTGCTAAGAGTTTACTTGGGTGTGGTAGATAATGAGAGTGACCTATAGTGTGATTGGTCAGTTTGTATATATAAGCAGAAGAATCCTGGTATTCTTTCTTCTTGTTTCTTCTCGTTTGCTGTAACTTCATCGCTGTATCATTTGTTACCCGTGTGGAAGTGATCTGTAATATGTATGTATATAAAGTAAATAGGATATTTTATATAATCTCTGTTTGAGTGTCTATTTACTGCACAGTACGTGGATCACTGGTGTCTAGGAAGATGGATCAGGCCGCTCCACCCACGCACTCTGACAGGTTATGGGCCCAGAGGTGACAGGCTTTGGACTGGCAGTGGATCGTGTGCAGCTGGTATGCTGGCACAGCTGTAGGACTTTGGATGCCTATCCAGGAGTCGTTTGGCTATTTGGAGCGATTTTGGAGCTTTTCCAGGTTCCGTGCCTGGCTGTGTGTTTTTTCCTAGGCTTGTTTGCAGCTGAAGGACGTTCTGATAAGGTCTGTGCAATTTATCATTGGTGTCTGCCCAGGAGGGGCTGAGGAAAGATGAGCACAGTCAAGATGCAGCCAACAGCTGGAGGTGGATTCCCTCTGGAAACACTGAATGCATCTAATTATCTGTCCTGGGCATACAAAATGGAGATGTATCTTTGCCGTGAAGGTCTTTGGAAGATTGTACTTTGCCCTCAACCAAACTTGGACAATGAAGCAGTTGTTCTACAGGACGAGGAAGCATTGGCAAGCAAAATTTTATGTTTGGAGGATAGCCAATTATGTTATGTTAGAAATTGTCAGTTATCCAGTGGGTGTTGGGAAGCTTTAAAGAATGTTTATCTTAGAATCACACCATTATGCAAGGTTTTGTTGACAAGGAAGCTTTATCATGCTAGATTACGTGACAATGAAAGTATTTTTGACCATTTGCATTATATGACTGGTTTGTTTCTTGAATTAGCACAGAGGGATATGCAGTTCTCAGAAGCGCATAAAGTTTATGTAATTCTCAGTTCTCTTAAGGAAACATGGGATAATTTAGCTACCAGTTTCGGGTCTTTATCTGAGAGTGATTTGACCGTAAATTATTTAACTGGGCGACTTCTGGAGGAGGAACAAAGAAGGAAAAGTTATAACGTAATTACGCCAAAGCAGAACAGTATGTTTGTTAAGGAATGTACCACTGATAATGCTTTATCTGTGAAACGCTCTTTTCGCTGTCAGTCTGATAAGCATTTGCAAAAGAATTGTGATATTGCTAGAAGGAAAAAAGTCAAGCCGAGGATTTCCAAGCAACGAAGTGCTGTCCAGCTGTCGGTGATTAATTCTACTGGAAGGAATTTAAAGGAGCAGTGGCTTCTTGACAGCGGAGCAAGCCAAAACATTGCCAATGATAGGCAGAAGTTTAAAAGATTTATGAAAGCTGAATGGGATCATGTTAGCCTTGCAAATGGAAGTGTTGCATCTGTTACTGGCAAAGGGTTTGTGTATGTACCAAGTTTAAATACTGAATTATCTATGCTATGTGTACCAGACATAGAGTATAACATCATAAGTGTTTCTCAGTTAGATAAACAGGGATATGATGTAAAGTTTGGTAAGGGTGAATGCATTGTTATGAAGGATAATCATGTCTGTGGTAAGGGGGTATTACAGAACAGTTTATATGTAATGATGAAACCCAGGACAGAACTAACCCATGATGTAGCCATGATCAATGTGAACATTTGTGGCATAGATGGTTGGGGCATCCAAGTTTCAAAGTAGTTGAAAAGATGTCTGAAGCAAGTTCTGGAATGGATTTGAAACCGTGCCAAGCTTATCTGGATTGCACGGCATGTAAGGTTGCAAAGTCAAAGGTGTATCCTGTAAACAAATTTAGTGATAGAAAGTCACATAAATGTTTTGAATTAGTTCACGCTGACCTAACTGGCCCATTACCAGCCACAATAGGTGGTGCTAAATATGTTTTAGTCATTGTGGATGATTTCACCAGATTTGGGTTCTGTTACCTATTGAAAGCTAAAAGCCAAACATTTGATAAGTTCAGAAATTGGGTGCAGTTTGTGGAACGTAGATATAGCACAAAGGTATGTAGTTTGCAAACTGACCGGGGAACTGAGCTTATGAGTGGCAGTTTTCAGCAATGGCTCAGTAGGAGGGGCATTGCGCATAGGAGAACCAATCCGCATAGTTCAGCTGAGAATGGCGTGGCAGAACGCAGGAATTTAGCATTACAGACAGTAAAAGATTCACTGCTAGCTGACTCAGGGCTATCTAGAGGATACTGGGGAGAAGCTATACTGACTGCTAATTATTTAATTAACAGGTTGTGGAGTGTGTCTGTAAATCAAACACCATATTATACATTATTTTGTATGGCAAGAAGCCATCATTAGCTCATTTAAAGGTGTTTGGGTGCACTGCCTACGTTCACATGCATAAGGAGGTATGTAGGAAAGGGCAGGCAAAAGCACAGAAGATGATGTTTGTGGGGTATGAGCCAGGAACCAAGGGATATAGGTTCACTGATGGCAGAAAAGTTGTTATTTCTAGATCAGCAAGTTTTAGTGAGCATAGCAATTGGTTGAAGTTACACGGAGGGAGTGAGGTTTTTCTTCCTAGTCAGAGACAGTTCGAGCCAGCAGAGTGGCGAGAGTCCACTGATGTGATTAAGAAGGAAGAGGAAGTAACCCCTAGTGTGCCAATGATGCAGGATGCTACTCTATTGCGCAGATCTGAAAGAGTTAACAAGGGCATACCACCTCAGCGTTACACACCAGGTGATGTTAAAGTGTGTTTTATTAATTATGAGCCTCATAGTTATAAAGAGGTACTGGAGTTGCCACCACAAGAGCAGAAGAAGTGGAAAGCTGCTATGGATGTGGAAATGAATGCCATTAATTCCCATAAGGTGTTTAAATCTACCAGGCTGCCTGAAGGGCATAGGGACTAGGTTGTAGGTGGGTTTATAAGAAGAAGACCTTAGTCAATGGTGATATTCAGTATAAGGCTAGGCTTGTAGCACAAGGGTTTTCCCAGGTTAAGAATCAGACTTATGATGAGGTTTTTGCACCAACGCTAAGAGGGGAGACATTCAGGTATGCCTTAGCAATGGCAGCAGCTGGGAATTGTGTAGTGAACCATTATGATATCACCACAGCATATCTGCATGCTGATTTGAGGGAAGAAATCTATATGGCTGAGGCTCCAGGATATGAGTCTAATGTTGCAGGAAGAGTGTACAAGTTGCAGAAAGTGTTGTATGGACTCAAGCAATCAGCACGTTGCTGGAATATAAGGTTAGATGAAGAATTGCAAGGAATGGGGTTCAAGTGTAGCAAAGCTGACCCATGTCTGTATGTAAAGCAATGTGATAATGATGAACAAGTGTTGCTTTTGATTTTTGTAGACGATTTGTGTCTTATAGCTAAAGATCAAAGCAGGGTAATTGAATTTACTGAAAAACTGAAGCAACAATTTGATAAAGATCTGGGAGAGATTAGAAATTACCTAGGCGTAGGTACTCAGAAGGTTGATGGGGGTTACGTTCTAGAGCAGCGGAAGAAAATTGAACAACTGCTAAGAGAGAACAATATGGAACATTGCAAGGAGGTTCCTACCTCGATGACAACTGATTTTGTTAAGACAGAGGCTGGAGACAATGACCCAACTACCTGTAATCAAGAACACTATCAGTCAATAATTGGAAGTTTATTGTATTTAGCACAATGGTCGCATCCTGATATCGGGAATGCAGTAAATGTACTGAGTAGATATGTTACACAAGCTACCCAGAGGCATTGGAAAGGTATTAAACGAGTGTTTAGGTATCTTAAAGGGACTATTGATAAATGTTTATTGATAAAACCTTGTAAGCCATTGGAATTAAACTGCTATGTTGATAGTGATTGGGGTAATGATGTACATGATAGAAAATCAGTGACAGGATTGATAATTATGTTTGGTAACACCTTGGTGGAGTGGAAGTCTCGGAAACAGAATTCTGTCTCAGTATCGACTGCAGAGGCAGAGTACGCTGCATTATCTGACCTATGTTCAGAGTTAATGTGGTATAGGCAATTGTTAATGGATGTTAATATAGCAATTGATGAGCCTATATGTGTATATGATGACAGTGAAGCATTATACAGATTGCAAAGAGTGATAGAATCAGAGGAAGGAGCAAACATGTTGATATCAAGTATCACAATGTTAGGAATGCTGTAAAAGAGTCTCTGATTAATTTGCAATATTGTCCATCTGAATGTAATGTAGCAGATGTGATGATAAAGCCTCTGACTATAGATGTGTGTATCCAAAATGTGTATGTCTTCTATTCTGTATAAGTGAAATGTAATATCTATTGTAAATTGGAGGGGGTTTGGGGTTTGTATATACCCAGGAATTTACAGTTAGATAATTTATACTGCAGAGGCTTGATATCTAGGTGAGAGGGGAATTATTCTGAAAGTCACCCAATTAGCAGCCATTGTTGTAGGGATGATGTGTCAGTGTGTGACTCATTCCACAGGTGCTAAGAGTTTACTTGGGTGTGGTAGATAATGAGAGTGACCTATAGTGTGATTGGTCAGTTTGTATATTTAAGCAGAAGAATCCTGGTATTCTTTCTTCTCGTTTCTTCTCATTTGCTGTAACTTCATCGCTGTATCATTTGTTACTCGTGTAGAAGTGATCTGTAATACGTATGTATATAAAGTAATTAGGATATTTTATATAATCTCTGTTTGAGTGTCTATTTACTGCACAGTACGTGGATCACTGGTGTCTAGGAAGACGGATCAGGCCGCTCCACCCACGCACTCTGAGAAATTTGTTAATTAGGTAAATATGTAGGAAGATGTAGAATACGGTATAATTATAGTCTAAATATAGATTATGTTTAAACTAGTGTTATTTTTTATGGATATATATGAAATAGAATATATTTTATTTTACTAGAATTAAAATAAAGCCTTGTAATTGCTTGTTACAAGGTCCTTCCTTGTGGGGGAGATGGGCGGGATATAAATGTAATAAATAAATAAATATATATTTCAAGACTAATTGGACTTTATTAAGGATATAAATATAGATGTAAAAATGGAAAGAGCGAATAAAAAATATCAAACCAATGCAGACAGGAACACTTAAATTGACATTACTTCAAGGAGTGGAAACCACAGGTGGATTATTGGAGGATTGCAAGAAAGGTGAAACCTATATGAAGATCAGAAGATTGGATTATAGAAATTAAAGTGTATATGACAAAGAAAAGTTCCTGTGTATTGTATGAAAGACTAACATTTAAAGAAAATTATTGTACTTAATGACCAAAGAGAGATTGGAGGCCATCTATCTTTTATATTTCTTTTGTTTAGTATTTTTCTTGACTTCACTTTACTTTTACTTTTTTCTTACTTTGTATTTCTGTTTTTATTTCTTTTTCTAACTTTTAATATGTATTTTAAAATTCAATAAAATTTATATATATATAAAAAAGACAACCTCTTTCAGATTTAATTCAGGAAATAAAGTCTGAGTGCAGCAGACAAGATTCCTATAGAAATTGCAAACAGACCAACAATGAGGCAGTCCATTTTTCTAAGATGCCTCTGGGCAAAGATGGTGATCTGCAGCAGAGGAGCCTTTCAATAACAAAGAGGCCCATCAAGTGCCATTTTTGTGGCAAGAATAGTCACTTAAAGAAAGATTGTTGTGCCAAGAAGGCTGATCAGAAAGGCAACAAAGAGGAAGCTCCAGATGCGAGTCTCCTTGAATTTTCAGCCACAGATAAAAATTGCTAATCTTTCATATTAAACAGTGGCTGTAACATGCACATGTTTAATGATCTTTCCCTCTTCATCGAATTGAACCCAAGTTTGAAGGAAGAGATCAGCTTGTCAGATGGAAAAGCAATCCCAGTGCAAGGAGATGGGTGCGCTCTCCTGAAGTGTGGAAATGGCACCACCCAGAATGACTTAATTGCTAATAGCGTTTTATATGCTCCAGATGTAAATCTGAATATGATAAGCACATCTCCACTCACGAAGAAAGGCCACACCATTTGTTTCAAAGGTAATAAATGTGAGATAATGAACCAAGAGGGTGTCTTTCTAACAGGATACCTAGACTTTCATGGATCACTGCCTTGTCGTGGCGAAGGGGCTTGCGTAACTCAATGAAGTCAGGTGAAGACGGACAGGTAATGATGGAGAGTTCTGACAAAACATGGTCTACTGGAGGAGGGAATGGCAAACCACTCCAGTATCCTTGCCAAGAAAACCCATGGACAGTATCAAAAGGCGAAAAGATATGATGCCAGAAGATGAGCCCCTCAGGTTGGAAGGTGTCCAATATGCTACTGGGGAAGAGCGGAGGGCAATTCCGAGTAGCTCCAGAAAGAGTGAAGCGGCTGGGTCAAAGCCGAAAGGACGCTCAGTTGTGGATGTCTCTGGAAGTGGAAGGAAAGTCCGATGCTGTAAAGAACAATATTGCATAGGAACCTGGAATGTAAGATCAATGAATCAAGGTAAGCTGGATGTGGTCAAACATGAGATGACAAGATTGAACATCGACATCTTGGGAATCAGCGAACTAAAATGGACAGGAATGGGTGAATTTAATTCAGGAGACCATTATATATACTACTGTGGGCAAGAATCCCTTAGAAGAAATGGAGTACCTCTCATAGTCAATAAAAGAGTGGGAAAGGCAGTACTGGGGTAGAACCTCAAAAACGACAGAATGCTTTCATTTCGAATCCAAGGCAATCCATTCAACATCACAGTAATCCAAGTCTATGCCCCAACCACTGATGCCGAAGAAGCTGAAGTTGACCGGTTCTATGAAGACCTACAACACCTTCTAGAACTAACACCAAAAAAAGATGTCATTTTCATCATAGGGGACTGGAATGCTAAAGTAGGAAGTCAAAAAAAACCTGGAATAACAGGCAAGTTTGGCCTCGGAGTACAAAATGAAGCACGGCAAAGGCTAATAGAGTTTTGTCAAGAGAACAAGCTGGTCATGTCAAACACTCTTTTCCAACAACAAAAGAGACGACTCTACACATGGACATCACCAGATGTTCAATACCGAAATCAGATTGATTATATACTTTGCAGCCAAAGATGGAGAAGCTCTATACAATCAGCAAAAACAAGACCTGGAGCTGACTGTGGCTCAGATCATGAGCTTCTGATCGCAAAATCTAGGCTTAAATTGAAGAACGTAGGGAAAACCACTAGACCACTCAGGTATGACCTAAATCATATCCCTTATGAATATACAATGGAGGTGAGGAATAGATTTAAAGGATTAGATCTGGTAGACAGAGTGCCTGAAGAACTATGGATGGAGGTTCGTAACATTGTACAGGAGGCAGCAACTAAAACCATCCCAAAGAAAAAGAAATGCAAGAAAGCAAAGTGGCTGACTGATGAGGCTTTACAAATAGCTGAGGAAAGAAGGGAAGCAAAAGGCAAGGGAGAAAGGGAAAGATATAACCAACTGAATGCAGATTTCCAGAGAATAGCAAGGAGAGATAAGAAGGCCTTCTTAAATGAACAATGCAAAGAAATCGAGGAAAACAATAGAATTGGGAAGACTAGAGATCTCTTCAAGAAAACGGAGATATCAAGGGAACGTTTTGTGCAAAGATGGGCATGATAAAGGACAAAGAAGGCAGGGACCTAACAGAAGCAGAAGAGATTAAGAAGAGGTGGCAAGAATATACAGAAGAACTATACAAGAAAGATCTTAATATCCCTGATAAATACGATGGTGTGGTCACTGACCTTGAGCCGGACATCCTAGAGAGTGAAGTCAAGTGGGCCTTAGGAAGCATTACTAACAACAAAGCTAGCGGAGAAGACAGTATCCCAGCTGTGCTATTTAAAATCCTAAAAGATGATGCTGTTAAAGTGCTGCACTCAATATGCCAACAAATTTGGAAAACTCAACAGTGGCCACAGGATTGGAAAGGGTCAGTTTACGTTCCAATTCCAAAGAAGGGCAATGCCAAAGAATGTTCAAACCACCGTACAATTGCTCTCATTTCACATGCCAGCAAGGTTATGCTCAAAATCCTACAAGCTAGGCTTCAGCAGTATGTGAACCGAGAACTACCAGAAGTGCAAGCTGGGTTTCGAAGAGGCAGAGGAACTAGAGATCAGATTGCCAACATTCGCTGGATCATGGAAAAATCAAGAGAGTTCCAGAAAAACATCTACTTCTGCTTCATTGACTATGCTAAAGCCTTTGATTGTGTGGATCACAACAAACTGTGGCAAATTCTTAAAGAGATGGGCGTACCAGACCACCTTACCTGTCTCCTGATAAACCTGAGTGCGGGTCAAGAAGCAACAGTTAGAACCGGACATGGAAGAACCGACTGGTTCAAAATTGGGAAAGGAGTACGACAAGGCTGTATATTATCACCCTGCTTATTTAACTTATATGCAGAGTACATCATGAGAAATGCCGGGCTGGATGAATCACAAGCCGGAGTTAAGATTGCCGGGAGAAATATCAACAACCTCAGATATGCAGACGATACCACCCTAATGGCAGAAAGTGAAGAGGAACTAAAGAGCCTCTTGATGAGGGTGAAAGAGGAGAGTGCAAAAGCTGGCTTGAAACTCAACATTAAAAAAACTCAGATCATGGCATCTGGTCCCATCACCTCCTGGGAAATAGAAGGGGAAGAAATGGAAGCAGTGACAGATTTTATTTTCTTGGGCTCCAAGATCACCGCAGACGGTGACTGCAGCCATGAAATTAAAAGACGCTTGCTCCTTGGGAGGAAAGCTATGGTAAACCTAGACTGCATATTAAAAAACAGAGACATCTCCTTGCCGACAAAGGTACATATAGTTGGCTGTTGTGGGTCTTCCGGGCTGTGTGTACATATAATTAAAGCTATGGTTTTCCCAGTAGTAATGTATGGCTGTGAGAGTTGGACCATAAGGAAGGCTGAGCGCCGAAGAATTGATGCTTTCAAACTGTGGTGCTGGAGAAGACTCTTAAGAGTCCCTTGGACTGCAAGGAGGTCAAATCAGTCAATCCTAAAGGAAATTAACCCTGACTGCTCATTGGAAGGACAGATGCTGAAGCTGAAGCTCAAATACTTTGGCCACCTAATGCGAAGAGAGTACTCACTGGAAAAGACCCTGATGCTGGGAAAGACTGAAGGCAAAAGGAGAAGGGGACGGCAGAGGATAAGATGGTTAGATAGCATCACCGATGTAATGAACATGAATTTCAGTAAACTCCGGGAGGCAGTGGAGGACAGGAAGGCCTGGCGTGCTATGGTCCATGGGGTCACGAAGAGTCGGACATGACTAAACGACTGAACAACAACAACAACCTAGATCAAGGTTTAATCTTTCTCAATTGTGAGAGGCCAGACCTGGCATGCGTGGCCAGTCACCGAGAAAGGGAGGATGACAGTGCCATCATCTGGCACAGACAAATGGGACAAATAAATTCAAGTGCAACTCTTCAAATGAAGAAAAATGGATTGGAAAGGAATTTGGGAAGCCAAGGACTGTGGTAAGGCTGTTGTAAGGCACAGAACCTACACACAGGGAAATTCCACAAGGCCTGCAATTCCAAAGCAAAGCACCAGGCGCTCTAAACAGCCCCTGGAGTCAATTCACACCAAGCTGTGTGGGCCAATCCAAGCATCTGTCGAAGGTAGCGGACATCTAGCAATGACAACTACCTACACCCAAGTTCCAATAGAGAAAAGATTCAAATTTGATTCCCAAATGAAGGAAGGAATCTTGTTGGGGTGCCCACCAGGAAGCAAGGGAGAAAGAGTTTCAGGTCCCAAGACCGGCTCAATCCAGACTTGCAGAGTGGGGCATTTTCATGGGACAGAGCCAGATCAGAATCCTCCAACCACGGACTTCCACTGAAAAGATGGCCAACTGAATGCTCTGCTCGCAAGATCAGCGGGCAGACTTAACAGCATGGATTCTTTTTGGAGGCACAGGCAGGCTTTTCCTGTTGCCCTAGAGTGGTTTCATGGACAGAAAACACTCAGAATCATCCCATTTGCACTTCATAACGTCACCTTGTGGCCTGAAGATTGTCAATGGTGTTGGCATTATTCCGGTAAGAGGAGACAGGAGTCAGGGGTGCCATCAGTTCCTGATCACGCTGAAGCCTTTTTGGGACACTAGGTCGAGCCTTTTTCATTTCTAAATCTCCCAGTTAGTATATTTTTAAGTTCTTGAACCCCAAGAGAGGTTTTTAACAAGAAGATACGAATCTCTTGGTGCTGAATAACGTTTCTGGAGGAGGTTTAAAACATTTTTTTCCAGCTGCTAGCTTGCTTTCCATTCAAATTACAGAAGTCTGAGAATAAATAATCATCTCTCCATTATTATTTTTCTATCTAGTTTGAAGGACTTTATATTTTCCTACACATTTAATTTGATGTGTTTAGCTTTCAGTTTTCTGTTCACTTGCCTTGGATGCTGTATTTTAGCCTCTGGAAGCCTCTTATTAACCCACTAGTTTATACACATCAGCAGAAGGTGCCAGACTTTACTGTTTGAATTATGGACAGCCATAAGATAACAACCCTAGAGCTCCAAGCTGAGCAGTCTGCCCACTTTAACAAGATTTTCCATGAAATTTTTCAAGCTAATTTACAAGAAGTACAGGATATTGCTTTTAAAATGTATCAATCGATTGAGGATTTTCTGAAGGGAGAGGAAGAGATTTATCAAGGAAGAAGTATCCTTCCTGACTGCGAGGATCCAGATGGTGAAGAAATGACAGACATGAAGGAGTTAGAATTTGGTTTTCAAGAAGAAAAATGGCTTGTTTATTACAGGGTTTGTTTGGAAATTGAGATAGCTCGGTCATGTGGGAAATTTTTTCTTGACTTTGTAGGGTTGATAGCTGGGTTTTTTTTTTTTTTTGATATGTCTATAAAAAAACTCTTGTGTATAATATGGAGACAAATAAATGCTTTGGTTTATTCTGAGGTGGGATAAAAATTAAGAATAAGTAAAGTTTCTTGTAATGATTTAAAGTTTGTTTTCTAAGGTTCTGTAAAGGTTAGCTTAGCTCAACCACCGCCATTCTGTTTTTGGAAACTGCTTACTGCTAGAAATTAGGTAAAAGGGCAAGAAGATTAGATACTGCTAGCAATGCAATGTTTAGAATAACAGGAGACATGCAGACTGCCCCTGGAGTTCTGTAGGATGCTTACTGCTAGCAATGCAAATTCAGAAACCTTGCCCTTACTAGGAGAGGGTTCACGATGCTTTCTTATTGAATCTGGGAAACCTATATAAGTACTGAACTTGTGATGTGTGTGTCTGGATCTTCCCAGACATTTCACTGTCATGATGTCTGCTTTTATGCCACCCAGCTTTACTTGGCCAAATAAATGCTGTTACTTTAAATCTCCAAGCCTCAACTCAAGGACTGTTATTGGTAACTTCAGGAACTTGGGTAAAACAGTGTAAACAGGGGCCTTACAGTTCAATAGGGGTAAGCTTGAAATAATAGTATTAAGTATAATAGTAGTTAATTTAAGTGTTTTTAAATTGTTTTTACAATTTGATTGTTAAAATTAAGAATAAGTTCTGTATGTAGATTGATTTTAAGGCTCTATGATTTTATTTTTCTTTAATGACTTAAAGTTTCTTGTAATGATTTAAAGTTTGTCTTTTAAGGTTTAATAGGGTTAAGATTGAAATAACAGTATAAGGTTGTATGATTCTATCTTTTTTAATGATTTAAAGTTTGATTTTTAAGGTTTAATGGGGTAAGATTGTAGTATTAAGTATAAAAGTAAAAAAGGTAAAGGATAAAGGTTCCCCCCACACATTTGTGCAGTCGTGTCCAACTCTGGGGGCCGGTACTCATCTCCGTTTGTTAGCCGAAGAGCCAGCGTTGTCCGAAGATGCTTCCACGGTCATGTGGCTGGCATGACCCGTGCGGAATGCTGTTACCATCCCACCGAAGTGGTACCTATTTATCTATTTGCATTTGCATGCTTTCAAATTGCTAGGTTGGCAAGAGCTGGGGCAAGTGTGGGAGCTCACTCTGTCACACGGGGCTAGGGATTTGAACCTCCAAGCTTGCGATCTTCCAATCGACAAGCCTGGCGTCTTTCCCGCTGAGCCACCACGCCCCTTTTAAGTATAAAAATATTTTTTTATTTTATTTTAAATTTTTTTTATATATATATATATATATATATATATATATATATATAATTTATTTATTGGATTTATCACCACTCAACTCCCCCAAGGGGGACTGTGGGCGGTTTACAACAGAATTAAAATCATTAATATACATTTATAATAAAGAACATACATAATAAACAATAATTTAAAATATAATGAGTAAAATGGAATCCAAAGGCAGAGTATTCTTAAATTATAAAAAGGGCTCCTCAGAGCAAATCTAAGGTGCTAGACATCTCCAGGTATCTCCAATCTCCTTCTGACCCCAAGCATATTGACAAAACCAGGTTCTGAGTCTTTTTCGGAAGTCCAGGAGTGAGGGGGACTGTCTGATCTCCGGGGGCAGAATGTTCCAAAGGGCAGGGGCAACAGCAGAGAAAGCACGCTTCCGAGACCCCGCTAGGTGGAAATCCCTAACCAATGGGGTCCGTAGCATGCCCTCTCTGCATGCCCGGGTGGGTCGGGATGAAGTGATGGGGATGAGACGATCCCTTAGGTATCCTGGTCCCATGCCATGTAGGGCTTTAAAGGTGATAACCAACACCTTGAATTGTACCCGGAAGCAAACTGGAACCCAGTGCAGCTCGCGCAGCAAAGGTGTTACGTGAGTCCTCCTTGGGACACCCAAAACAGTCCGCGCAGCTGCATTCTGGATCAGTTGTAGCTTCCGGATATTCTTCAAGGGTAGCCCCATGTAGAGCGTATTACAGTAGTCTATGTGAGAGATAACCAGGGCATGAGTGACTGTTCGAAGGGCCTCTTGTTCCAGGAAGGGGCGTAACTGGCGCACAACCCGAAGTTGTGCAAAAGCTCTCCTGGCCACGACTGCCACCTGCTCTTCAAGCAGGAGTCGTGAATCCAGGAGAACTCCCAAGTTACGCACCGGATCTGTCTGGGGTAGTGCAACCCCATCCAGAATTAAAGATGATAATTTCCCAGAAGACAAGGAGCCATTAATCCACAGCCACTCCGTCTTACTAGGGTTCAGCTGAAGCCTGTTTTTCCCCATCCAGGCCCCTACAGCCCCCAGTCACTTGGACAGGACGGTCACTGCATCACTTACTTCACCCGGGATGGAGATATACAACTGGGTATCATCGGCATATTGATGATACCTCACCCCGTGGTGTCGGATGATCTCTCCCAGCGGTTTCATGTAGATGTTAAAAAGGAGCGGAGAGAGTACCGAGCCCTGTGGGACCCCACAAAGAAGGGCCCGCGGGCTGGATCTCTCGCTCCCAATCAAAACCGACTGGGCCTGGCCTTGGAGGAAGGAGGCGAACCAGCGTAAAACCATGCTGCCCACCCCCAACTCCCTAAGCCGTTCCAGAAGGATACCGTGGCCGACGGTATCGAATGCCGCTGAGAGGTCAAGAAGAGCGAGAATGGATGCACTACCTCCATCTCGCTCCCGCCAGAGATCATCCATAAGCGTGACCAATGCAGTTTCCGTCCCGTAACCCAGCCTGAAACCAGACTGAAAGGGGTCCAGATAATCCGTTTCATCCAGAATCCTCTGGAGCTGCAACGCCACCACCTTCTCAACCACATTTCCCAAAAAGGGGAGGTGGGAGACTGGATGAAAATTATCCAGTATAGTAGGGTCCAGCGATGGCTTCTTGAGAAGGGGGCAAACCAGCACCTCCTTAAAAGCTGCCAGGAACACCCCCTCTCCCAAGGATGCATTCACCATCACTTGGACCCAATTACAAGTCCCCTCCCGAGCTGCTTTCACCAGCCAGGAGGGGCATGGATCTAATTGACAGGTGGTGGCATTTACAGTCCAGAGAACTCTGTCCACTTCCTCAGGTCCAACAGGATCAAACTGTTCCCAGATAACAAAGTAAGTACATTCCCTGGGTATCTCTCCAGACTCTGACTCACGCTTGGAGTCCCACTTGGAGCGAATCCGAGCAATTTTATCCTGCAGATGCTTCGAAAATTCCTCAGCATGGCCCTGCAGATGGATTTCCGACTCCCCTTTCATCCAAAAGGGATCGGGTAATCTTAAACAGGGCCATCGGACGGCATTCTGCAGATGCAATAAGAGCGGAAAAATATTGACGTTTCGCCGCTCTGACCGCCACAAGGTAGGCCTTAATAGCGGCTCTAGATTGTGTTCGGTCGGATTCAGTCTTTGTTTTCCTCCAGCGGTGCTCTAGGCATCTCTAAATCCTCTTCAAAACCCTCAACTCCTCCGTAAACCAGGGGGAGTGTCAGGTTCGACTGGACAAGAGAGGCTGCACAGGCACGATCCTGTCCAAGGCCCCAGCCGCCTCTCTATTCCAGGCAGCAGCCAGAGCCTCTGCTGGACCGTGCAACAGATCTTCCAGTATAACCCCCAGCTCCCTCTGGAATCCTAACGGGTCCATCAGTCGCCGGGGGTGGACCAATCGAATAGGTCCAGCCTCCCTGCGGAGGGGGGCAGCATAGGAGAATCTCAAGGTCTCCAGGGCGTGATCTGACCATGACAAAGGGGAAAGATGTAGTTCTCCCCTCAGATCACATTGCCACTGCTCTGACAAGAAAACTAGATCTGGGGTGAGGCCACTGTCTCGAGTTGGGTCCTGGATGATCTGGAACAGGCCCATGGTAGCCATGGTGGTCATGAACTCCCGTGCTGCTTCAGAGGTTCGTCCCAGGGAAGGCAAGTTAAAGTCCCCCAGAACCATAAGCCTAGGGAGCTCAACTGCCAACCCTGAGACGGCCTCTAGCAGCTCAGGCAGGGAGGTTGCTACGCAGCAGGGAGGCTGGTACAGTAGCAATACTCCCAACTGTTCGCGAGAGCCCAACTGAAAGAACAGAGTCTCACACCCGGTCACTTGTGGAGCAGGGCCCCTGACGGCCATTAGAGATTCCCGGATGACAACAGCCACCCCTTCTCCCCTGCCCTGAAGTCTCGGCTGGTGCCAAACTCGAAACCCGACTGGGCATATCTCAGAGAGAGCAACACCCCCCTCCAGGCCCAGCCAGGTTTCTGTAATGCATACCAGGTCTGCCCCCTCCTCTATAATCAGATCATGTATGAGGGGGGCTTTATTATTAACCGACCTGGCATTGCAAAGCAGCAGCCGAAAGTCAGGGCAACCACGAGTCTGCTGACCAGGCCTTTGGGTTGAGCACGGAGACCCAGAACACATGACTGGTAATAAACACCAGGCACATCTTCCCCTATGATGGCCTGCTCTCCGGCTCTTGCCATACCATCCCCTACCCATCATCTCCTCAATATTCTGCCCAGCCCTATGACCCCCAGAGTCTCTAAGTCCATTAGCCTCCACTCCTGGACTCCCGAGATTCCTGGATAAACTCAGTAAACCCTCCATCACTCAACCAACAGACTTACAACAATCAATTCAAGTGATGATGGGCCCCCACCAGTGCACCAGCTCGTGCTCTCGGCAATGGCTGGACCCACTCACTACTCACAGAATTAAACACTCACTTCCTGTGCCCCCCTCATCGACTTCTCTCACTGGTCCATAGGGGGCACTCCATACACTACCCGTCCCCCCTGTCTCTCACTCAGGGGGATGAGTGCACTCATATTCTACACCCAACCCAATACTCCCTCCCACACCTCTCACTCCTGAGAGGGAGACTGTCATTCACTTGAGGGATCCCGATGATCTTAGCTATATATAGGGTGGTTAGGATGATTAGAGATGATTAACCAACTTTCATAGGGCTTATCTTAATAATCTGTGGTCCATAAACCCTGATAGCATTATTATGCTCCCGCCAGTCTGTAGCAATGCTCAGTAGATCGTCAGGGCGTTGCTGCGCCCACAGTTTTGTTTCCTGAACAGGCAGAGAGTTCTTTAAACTCTGCCAGACACTAGGATTGACTACTGGTTCCTCAGGGCATGTCCCTCTGTCTTCAACCCGTATGTAAAGCCGTTGTGTTACCGAAATGGTCGACAACTCCAGATACGCTCTTCTGGGAGGCAAGGCAAAGTCCGTTGTGTTGTTAAAACTTATACCCAACAGATCTATTAGGGGCCAGCATCCAAGCAATTTTGAGGCCAGTCTCTTACACCTCTGGAATCTGTTCACCCCCTGTAGAGTTCTTTTACAGCAGAGGTGAGATTCGCTTCTACTACGGTGAACGCCCCGCCCAGAATCTGTCCCACTATCAGGGCAAATCCCGGGGCTCACCGAATCAGGGTTCATCGGGGTTTGTTGTCATCGCCCCCGCCAGCACCACCGTCCTATTCGGGTTCCAGGTTCGCCCGTATTCGGCTTCTCAACAGCAAGAGGCTTCGCTCCTTGTTCAAAAAACGCTGTTAAACTCTGCTCAGACCAACTGCAAGCCTCGTGTCGCCCTTCGCAGTCCGTTGTGTCCCACCGCTCCGTCCAGGGGGGGGCTAAACCCCCAACACAGGTAAAAACCCGCCAGTAGCAATTCCCCAGTCATGGAAAATGCACTTCAGGGGTTCAGAAAAGTCTCCAACGATTTTCAAGGAGCTAAACAATCTCTCCCCCCCCCTTTAAGCCTTTATATATTTGTCTATGTTTTATATATATAAGAGGAAGAAGCATTTGCTTTTATTGATTTACATAATGTCCATGGAATGTTTTATAGAAACAATGCAACTTTGGTTAAATTTGGAGAAATAGATTAATTATGGGAATTGCTATATATTCTTGTTGTTGAAAGTGAGAAGTACTTATGTAATCTAAAAAAAATTTTTTTCTTCTGTTTTTTACTTTTTTTCTTTTTTCTTTTTTTGTAGTTTTTTCTTTTTATTATATTTTTATATATGCTCTACATTTAGTAAAATTCTTTAATTAAAAAAAAGAATCCTCCAACCAATAGCTCTAGAGAAGTGGGAGGTAATTATGACCTATTCAAAATATCTCACCCAGTATTTCCAGTTGCAGAGAGCAGGCATGCCCAGAGAGAGGACATTGAGCCAGAGAGTGAGCCTGAGTCAGACAATGAGGAACCAGGAGGGACAGAAGGGGCAGGGATGCATCATCATCCAGACCTGAGTTCTGTTCCGGAACAGAGCCGGCAACGTGGAAGGAAGTTCAACAGCTGCCACCAGCTGAAGCAAGAAAGTGGAGGAGAGCAGCTCAAGAAGAGTTTGAGGCTCTACAACACAACAACACATGGACACTCACAAAGTTACCTGTTGGCCAAAGGGCAATTGGTTGCAAATGGGTCTTCAAGGCCAAACAGAATGAGAAAGGAGAGGTCCAAAGATATAAAGCTAGACTGGTAGCCAAGGACTATTCACAAAAGTATAGGGAAGATTATGACCAGACATTTGTGCCAGTTGTGACCCACACAACCATTCGACTTCTTCTAAGTTTAGCTGCAAGCAGAAACATGCAAGTGGAGCATATAGATATTACAACAGCATTTTTGCATGGAGAAATTCAGGAGGAGTTGTATATGCAACAACCTGAAGGCTTCACTGATCCAAAGAATGGGCATTTAGTGTGCAGGCTTCAGAAGGGGACCTATGGACTTAAACAAGCAGCAAGGGCCTGGAATGTGAAACTAAACCAGATGCTAATAGAGCAAAGTTTCACTCGGGGCAAAGCTAACCCCTGCCTTTACACACAACACAAGAATGGTAGAGACATGTTCATTCTGACATATGTAGATGATTTGATTCTCTGTTATGAGGATCAAAGGGACATTGATGAAATTGTATCCAATTTGAACACTGAAGTAGAAGTGAAATAGCAGTTTAAAATTTGGAGATTTGAGGGACGAGGAAACCCAGTTCCAAGAACAGCCGGCCAAACAGGAGTTGGTTGGGGCAGTCTCTGCTCCAAAGACAGAGGCATATGGGGAGGGATTGGAAACGGAGACCATTCTCGAGCAATATAGAGAGCGGAAGAGAGTATTTGGGGAGGAAGAAGCAAATCAATTGCCCCCCATAAAAAACTGACTGTGCAATTGAATTGGAACCTGGGGCAACGTTATCTAAGCCAAGATTGTACCCATTGACTCCCAAGGAATTAGAGGCGCTGCGGGAGTTCATAGTCAAGAACTTGGAATGCAGATTCATCTGCCCAGCCAATTCCCCGATGGCCACACCAGTGCTGTTTAGAACAAAGACAGGTTGCTAAGAATGTGTACGGACTATCAAGGACTAAATGCCATCTCCATGGCAAATAAGTACCCATTACCATTAATAAAGGACATGTTGGCTCACCTATCAAAAGGAAAGATTTTCACCAAGCTGGACTTAAGGGAAGCATATTTTAGAGTAAGAATCAGGGAGGGGGGTGAGTGGAAAAGGGCGTTTAATTGTCAGCTGGGCTGTTTTGAATTTCTGGTCCTCCCGTTCGGATTAAAATGTGGACCGGGAGTATTTATGAAAATGATTAATGAGATAATGCATGATTTATTGTACTGAGGCATGCTCATGTATTTAGATGATATTCTAATATCATTGGCGATCACTCGTAGCCGAGTAAGATTGTCTTCCAAAGGTAAAATTTTAACGGTGGATCCCTAAGTGGCTATAAAGGCCAATTCTGGATCCGCACAACCTCCCACAGTGAGGGCATAGGTTTCCGGGTGGGAGACGGTCATGATGAGGGTTTGAATGACATGCCTTCCTTTTAGCTCTTTTCTCCTTTTCACCCTGTACTCGTGCTTCTTCAAAGTCCATAGCGCCATTAATAAAGGATGACCTCCAATTGAAACGCTCATGAGTTAGGGCTTCCCAGTTCTCAATGCTGATATTACATTTTTTAAATTAGCTTTGAGAGTATCTTTGAATCTCTTTTGCTGTCCACCAATATTCCGTTTTCCATTCTTAAGTTGGGAGTAAAGTAGCTGCTTTGGAAGACGATGGTCAGGCATTCGAACAACATGACCGGTCCAGCGAAGTTGATGTTGGATGATCATTGTTTCAATGCTGGTGGTTTTCGCTTCTTCTAATATGCTAACATTAGTCCGCCTATCTTCCCAAGTAATTTGCAGAATTTTTAGGAGGCAGCGTTGATGGAATCTTTCAAGAAGTTGGAGGTGGCGTTTGTAGAGGGTCCATGTTTCACAGGCGTACAGAAGGGTTGGTAGTACAATGGCTTTGTAAACAAGCATTTTGGTCTCCCTGCAAATGTCCCGATCCTCAAACACTGTTTTTTTTAATGTTAATCGAGAGGCCGAGTTTTTCATATGCTTCTGCAAAGATGTTTAGGATAGTTTGAAGATCTTCCTCGGTGTGTGCACAGACTACGTTATCATCAGCATATTAAAGTTCTATAACAGAAGTTGCAATTACCTTATTTTTTGCTTTCAACCTACTAAGATTAAAAAGCTTTCCATCTGTTCGATATATAATTTCTACACCAGTAGGAAGTTTCTCTTCAACAAGGTGTATAATCATAGCGATGAAGATAGCGAATAAGGTTGGAGCAATAACACATCCCTGTTTACCTCCGGATTCCACTTTAAATGGATCGCTTTGAGAGCCATTGTTATTCAGGATTGTTGCCATCATGTCGTCATGGAGTAACCGCAAGATGTTCACAAATTTATCAGGGCATCTGATTTTCAGAAGGATGGTCCAGAGAGCAGTACGATTTACAGTATCAAAAGCTTTAGTCAGATCAATAAACGCCATGTACAGAGGGCGGTTTTGCCCCTTGCATTTTTCTTGAAGCTGTTGTGCAGTGAAGATCATATCCACTGTTCCCCTGGAAGGGCAGAAGCCATTTTGCATTTCAGGGAGGATGTCTTCTGATACAGATAGGAGATGGTTTGCGATGATCTTTGCCAGGATTTTGCCTGCTGTGGCTAGAAGGGAGATGCCTCGATAGTTTCCACAGTCTGTTCTATCACCCTTTTTAAAGAGAGTGATAATTATGGCGTCCCTAAAGTCTGCTGGAATCTCCTCCCTCATCCAGATTTTTTCGATGAGGTTATGAAGTTGTTGTGTAAGTTCAGGCCCGCCTTCTTTAAAGACTTCAGCAGGAATCCCATCAGGTCCACTAGCTTTGTTATTTTTCATTTGTTTAGTGGCTTTACTGACTTCCTCCAAACCAGGGGGTACTGCAAGCTCATTTCTTATTTGTTTTTGCGGGATTTGCAAGAAGACTTCATCAGCCACAGTAGAGTGACGATTAAGGAGATTGTAGTAATGCTCTTTCCAGCGCAGTGCAATAGACTCTTTGTCCTTTAGAAGTTTAGCACCATCTACTGAGCGTAAGGGATTTGTACCATGGTTTGTTGGTCTATAGATGGCCTTTATGGCATTAAAAAAGCCCCGTGCATCATGAGCATCTGCAAAATGTTGGGTTTCTCGGGCTTTTTTTATCCACCATATGTTCTTAAATTCTCTAGTTCTTCTTTGGACTTCTGCCTTTGCACTGGCATAGATTTTTTTCTTAACGGCACAGTTAATATCTTTTTTGCCATATCTGGAAGGCTTTCCTTTTCTTGTCAAAAATATGTTCAATCTCACTATCGTTCTCATCAAACCAGTCCTGATGTCTCTTAGTCTGGTATCCGATAGTTTGTTCACAGGCTGAAATAATAGAAGTCTTCAATTTAATCCAGTGTTCCTCAACATTTTCAGGAAGTTCCATAGGCATATGTTCCTTTAGAGTTGATTGAAAGCAAGCTCGTTTAATAGGATCTTGAAGGGCCAGTGTATTCATTTTACACCTTGGTTTTCTTCCTTGGAGCCTACGATGAGGGACAATCTTTATGGCCATCGTGGATCGAATTAATCGATGGTCTGTCCAGCAGTCATCGGCGCTCGTCATGGCTCTGGTGAGAAGTACATCACGGCGATCTCTAGCACGGACAATTACGTAATCTAAAAGATGCCAGTGCTTCGACCGTGGGTGCTTCCATGATGTTTTAAATTTATTTTTCTGGCGAAAGAGTGTGTTAGTAATGACAAGGTTATGCTCTGCACATTTAGTCAGAAGTAAGATTCCATTCGTGTTGCTGTTTTCAACTCCTTCTTTCCCAATGATCCCTGGCCACAAATCAAAATCACGCCCAACTCTTGCATTGAAATCGCCCAGGAGGATAATTTTATCCTCCTTTGGTATCTCTGATAAGATGGTGTCCAGCTGGGTATAAAATTTTTCCTTGATATCCTCATCTGCATCTAGTGTTGGTGCGTAAGCACTTAGGATAGTTGCCTGTTGGTTTTTGGCGAGTTTTATTCGGAGAGTTGAGAGTCGTTCGTTAATCCCAGTGGGAACTTCTGACAAGAGCTTCACAAGGTCGTTTTTGATAGCAAAGCCTACCCCATGTATTCGTCATTCTTGTTCAGGCAGTCCTTTCCAAAAGAAGGTATAACCTCCTTTTTCTTCCTTCAACTGTCCTTCTCCTGCTCTTCGAGTTTCTTGGAGTACTGCTATATCGATATTAAAACGTCTCAGCTCCCTTGCAATAATGGCAGTCCTACGTTCAGGTCGTTCACTATCCATATTGTCTTGCAGTGTCCGTATATTCCATGTTCCAAAATTCATGTGTTTTTTACGACCGCTAGATGGTGACCCCACTGGTCACGGTAATCCAGTCAGGGAGAAAATGAGGCAGACTATGTTTAGGGCACCTTTTCTAGCCCCCTCCCCATATGGGGTGAGCAGAGTGGATCCTAAATAGGGCTGCTCAGTCGTGGATACAGCTGCCGAACTACTCAACTGCCTCGATCCTTGAGTCAGGGCGACTGAATCCGTATCCACCGCCCATGTGCTGGTCCATGACTAGGAGCTTCCGGATTTCACAGTCCTGCCCCCGTTGCCATTCATCAATCGCCATGGGACTTTTGGTTGTTTTGGGTTTGGTGTGGTTGGAAGACGCCTGTGCGTGAATTTGTTTTATGTGTGGAGATCGGTGCACAACCATCAGCACACAATCTTCACAGAAAATGAAGATTGATGTTGGATGATCATTGTTTCAATGCTGGTGGTTTTCGCTTCTTCTAATATGCTAACATTAGTCCGCCTATCTTCCCAAGTAATTTGCAGAATTTTTAGGAGGCAGCGTTGATGGAATCTTTCAAGAAGTTGGAGGTGGCGTTTGTAGAGGGTCCATGTTTCACAGGCGTACAGAAGGGTTGGTAGTACAATGGCTTTGTAAACAAGCATTTTGGTCTCCCTGCAAATGTCCCGATCCTCAAACACTGTTTTTTTAATGTTAATCGAGAGGCCGAGTTTTTCATATGCTTCTGCAAAGATGTTTAGGATAGTTTGAAGATCTTCCTCGGTGTGTGCACAGACTACGTTATCATCAGCATATTAAAGTTCTATAACAGAAGTTGCAATTACCTTATTTTTTGCTTTCAACCTACTAAGATTAAAAAGCTTTCCATCTGTTCGATATATAATTTCTACACCAGTAGGAAGTTTCTCTTCAACAAGGTGTATAATCATAGCGATGAAGATAGCGAATAAGGTTGGAGCAATAACACATCCCTGTTTACCTCCGGATTCCACTTTAAATGGATCGCTTTGAGAGCCATTGTTATTCAGGATTGTTGCCATCATGTCGTCATGGAGTAACCGCAAGATGTTCACAAATTTATCAGGGCATCTGATTTTCAGAAGGATGGTCCAGAGAGCAGTACGATTTACAGTATCAAAAGCTTTAGTCAGATCAATAAACGCCATGTACAGAGGGCGGTTTTGCTCCTTGCATTTTTCTTGAAGCTGTTGTGCAGTGAAGATCATATCCACTGTTCCCCTGGAAGGGCAGAAGCCATTTTGCATTTCAGGGAGGATGTCTTCTGATACAGATAGGAGATGGTTTGCGATGATCTTTGCCAGGATTTTGCCTGCTGTGGCTAGAAGGGAGATGCCTCGATAGTTTCCACAGTCTGTTCTATCACCCTTTTTAAAGAGAGTGATAATTATGGCGTCCCTAAAGTCTGCTGGAATCTCCTCCCTCATCCAGATTTTTTCGATGAGGTTATGAAGTTGTTGTGTAAGTTCAGGCCCGCCTTCTTTAAAGACTTCAACAGGAATCCCATCAGGTCCACTAGCTTTGTTATTTTTCATTTGTTTAGTGGCTTTACTGACTTCCTCCAAACCAGGGGGTACTGCAAGCTCATTTCTTATTTGTTTTTGCGGGATTTGCAAGAAGACTTCATCAGCCACAGTAGAGTGACGATTAAGGAGATTGTAGTAATGCTCTTTCCAGCGCAGTGCAATAGACTCTTTGTCCTTTAGAAGTTTAGCACCATCTACTGAGCGTAAGGGATTTGTACCATGGTTTGTTGGTCTATAGATGGCCTTTATGGCATTAAAAAAGCCCCGTGCATCATGAGCATCTGCAAAATGTTGGGTTTCTCGGGCTTTTTTTATCCACCATATGTTCTTAAATTCTCTAGTTCTTCTTTGGACTTCTGCCTTTGCACTGGCATAGATTTTTTTCTTAACGGCACAGTTAATATCTTTTTTGCCATATCTGGAAGGCTTTCCTTTTCTTGTCAAAAATATGTTCAATCTCACTATCGTTCTCATCAAACCAGTCCTGATGTCTCTTAGTCTGGTATCCGATAGTTTGTTCACAGGCTGAAATAATAGAAGTCTTCAATTTAATCCAGTGTTCCTCAACATTTTCAGGAAGTTCCATAGGCATATGTTCCTTTAGAGTTGATTGAAAGCAAGCTCGTTTAATAGGATCTTGAAGGGCCAGTGTATTCATTTTACACCTTGGTTTTCTTCCTTGGAGCCTACGATGAGGGACAATCTTTATGGCCATCGTGGATCGAATTAATCGATGGTCTGTCCAGCAGTCATCGGCGCTCGTCATGGCTCTGGTGAGAAGTACATCACGGCGATCTCTAGCACGGACAATTACGTAATCTAAAAGATGCCAGTGCTTCGACCGTGGGTGCTTCCATGATGTTTTAAATTTATTTTTCTGGCGAAAGAGTGTGTTAGTAATGACAAGGTTATGCTCTGCACATTTAGTCAGAAGTAAGATTCCATTCGTGTTGCTGTTTTCAACTCCTTCTTTCCCAATGATCCCTGGCCACAAATCAAAATCACGCCCAACTCTTGCATTGAAATCGCCCAGGAGGATAATTTTATCCTCCTTTGGTATCTCTGATAAGATGGTGTCCAGCTGGGTATAAAATTTTTCCTTGATATCCTCATCTGCATCTAGTGTTGGTGCGTAAGCACTTAGGATAGTTGCCTGTTGGTTTTTGGCGAGTTTTATTCGGAGAGTTGAGAGTCGTTCGTTAATCCCAGTGGGAACTTCTGACAAGAGCTTCACAAGGTCGTTTTTGATAGCAAAGCCTACCCCATGTATTCGTCATTCTTGTTCAGGCAGTCCTTTCCAAAAGAAGGTATAACCTCCTTTTTCTTCCTTCAACTGTCCTTCTCCTGCTCTTCGAGTTTCTTGGAGTACTGCTATATCGATATTAAAACGTCTCAGCTCCCTTGCAATAATGGCAGTCCTACGTTCAGGTCGTTCACTATCCATATTGTCTTGCAGTGTCCGTATATTCCATGTTCCAAAATTCATGTGTTTTTTACGACCGCTAGATGGTGACCCCACTGGTCACGGTAATCCAGTCAGGGAGAAAATGAGGCAGACTATGTTTAGGGCACCTTTTCTAGCCCCCTCCCCATATGGGGTGAGCAGAGTGGATCCTAAATAGGGCTGCTCAGTCATGGATACAGCTGCCGAACTACTCAACTGCCTCGATCCTTGAGTCAGGGCGACTGAATCCGTATCCACCGCCCATGTGCTGGTCCATGACTAGGAGCTTCCGGATTTCACAGTCCTGCCCCCGTTGCCATTCATCAATCGCCATGGGACTTTTGGTTGTTTTGGGTTTGGTGTGGTTGGAAGACGCCTGTGCGTGAATTTGTTTTATGTGTGGAGATCGGTGCACAACCATCAGCACACAATCTTCACAGAAAAAGGCTCTAATCCAATGGCATGGATACCATGACGATTGGTGACCTTTTGTCTGCTTCAGCCTTCATCCGCCTTCGCAGCCGTTGTAACAATACACCTTATCTTCCGCCTGTTCTGCCGTTGAGGACTTTCTTGGATATTTCTTGGATATATTGGATATATTATATTCTAATATACACGGAAATAATTGAAGAGCATGTAGAATTGGTGAGCGAGGTACTGAAAACACTGGAGGAAAATAAACTGTACGCCAAGCACCCAAAGTGTTAATTCCACAGGGAACAGCTAGATTATTTAGGATATAGGATCACAAACAAAGAGATCACCATGGACCAGGGTAAGATAAGGGATTTTGTGGGGTGGGAACCACCTAAGACTAGGAAACAGCTCCAATCTTTCTTAGAGTTCGTGAATTTTTACCGCCAATTCATCCACCACTACACACAAAGAGCATTGCCCCTCACTGATCTACTAAAGTCTAAAGGAAAGGGAGAGGCGGGGAGAACAATGAAACCTAGCACACCCATTAAGTCGACAGCAGAATGCCAAAAGGCTTTCGAGGAACTGAAAACATTGTTCACTTAGGAAATTAAAACGTTATTAAAACGTCCGGACCCCGAAAAAACTTTCATTGTCCAGGTGGATGCATCAGATATGGCCACAGGAGGGATTTTATTACAGAGAGATGAAGACAGTAAATTACGGCCCTGTGCCTATCCCACAAATTAAATGCCACAGAATGTAGGTGGCATGTGTGGGAGAAAGAAGTGTATGCCGTCAAATCAGCCCTAGCAACATGGTGACACCTCTTAGAGGGAGCAAAGCTATTGTTCTAATACTTGATTAGATCGTTTACAGCCCCCGTTTGTGGCAAGTTGGTGACTCGAACTCAGACCCTGTTCTACTCTCATTAAGTTCAAAAAGTCTCTCCAAAACTTGGATGTGAACTGGACTCCTCGATCACTAATTACCCACTCGGGGGTGCCATGGAGCCTGTACACATATTGGACAAATAGTTTGGCAAGCTGCCCCAGTGTTGGAATGCTAGCGCAGGGTACAAAGTGAACGTGCTTTGAAAATAAATCAGCTATCACCAAAACTACTGTCTTTTTTTGGCTTTCTGGTAAGTCTATGATAAAATCCATGCATATTTTCTTCCATGGTTGGGTAGGGTTGGCAACCCCTTGTACTAACCCCCTGGGCTTTTTCCCTACGTGTTTCACCATGGCACAAGTTTGGCAGCTGGCAACATAGTTTTCTACCTCCTGTCTTAACTTTGGCCACCAGAACTGCCTCCTTAAGAGGTGGCTGATTTTTAGGAATGCAAAATGCCCAGCTGATTTGGCATCATGGCATTTGTCTAAGATTTTCCTTCTCATTGAATCTGGGATGCAGAATTTGTCTCCCTGCCACTAAAAGGCTTCCTTTGTTTGCTTTTAGCCAATCGTGTGCCTTTAGTTCTTCCTTCAGTTCTCCCTGCACCCTCTCTTTGGTGCCTGAGATGAGTTTCTTTGTTTGGTTTCGTGTTACTGTCGCACCCCCACCTGGTTGGGATGATTGAATCAATCACCTCCTCCCTTTGGCTGTTGTGCTGCGGTAATCGCAACAAGTCATCTTTCAAGAAGTCCCCCCCCCCCTGTTAAAAACTTCAGTGTGAAGTTAAACTGGCTGAAAAACTGATCCCACCTGACTTGTTTAGGATTCAGTTTTCTGGGCGTGCTTAAGTAGTGCTTCCAGATTTTTGTGATCTGTCCACACCTTGGATGGGCCTAGGAGATTTTTCTCCCTTTCTACATGCATCCCTTGCCAGAAATGAGGGACAAGAGTTAACTAAGATTAGGGAACAGAAAGAAGGAATGGAACATTATTTATCTACCAAAAATGCAGTACTTGCAATGAATAAATGTAAAAACTCTTTTGTACTTACTTTCATACCTGCCATGTCTAAGTGTGTGTTTCTTTATGCCAAGGTGGGCTAAAGGGTTTAGACTCACCTGGATCTCTCTAACATGGGCTCATGGGCTCTGTTTTTAAACAATATTCCTTTTCTGTACATGAGTTTAGCTGCTCTGCTCCATTTCTGAATTTCTAACAGAGTGCTAAATGGACTTCATGAATAAACTACGAGGCCATGATGGAGTTTCTGTCTATCGGGCAGGAGAACACCCCAAACTACAGTTGTGGAAGAAGAAAAAGTGTCTTGCCCATTCCTGAAGGGACTGATTCCGAGCTCTTTCACCACATTTCAATCATGCTGAGCATCTGCAAAGTCCCACAGGTAAAAATACAAATAGAAGCAAAGTCCATTTTGGAAATGCTCCAGATGTGTCCAGAAGGTGGCACTCTTGGATTAAAAAAAAGGTAAAGGTTCCCCTGGCACATTTTGTGCAGTTGTGTCCAACTCTAGGGGCCGGTGCTCATCTCTGTTTGTTAGCTGAAGAGCCAGCATTGTCAGAAGACGCTTCCAAGGTCATGTGGTCGGCATGATGTAAGCAGAATGCTGTTACCTACCCACCAAAGTGGTACCTATTCATCTACTTGCATCTGCATGCTTTCAAATTGCTAGGTTGGCAACAGCTGGGGCAAGTGCAGGAGCTCACTCTGTCATGCGTGGCTAGAGATTCAAACCTCCAAACTTGCAATCTTTCAATCAACAAGCCTGGCGTCTTACCTGCTGAGTCACCACGCCCCTTGGATAGGACCACACACTCTTCGATATCTCCAAGCAAAGTTGGAGTCACATGGTAGATCTTTAAAAAAACACCTGAAAGAGTTTAATTTCACTTGTGTTACTTTGGTCTTTCTGACATTGTTACACAACATGGATTTGGAAACAATACACTGTCTTCATGACTTTCTCCTTTTCTGCTATGAATTGTACTCAGAACAAAGAGCCTTTCCTCGCAGAAAAAACTGGAGCAAATAGACTATTTTATTTATTTTTTTATTTATTCATTTATTCAACTTATATTGAATCTACCGTGGTAGATATGGGCGGTGATAAATTTAATAAATAAATAAATAAATAAATAAATAAATAATAAATATTGCCACCCATCTCAAATGACTGTCTCTGGACAGCTAACTAATTGGTCTTTCTGGTCAGTATGTTCAGAAAAGAGCAAGAAAAGGATGGAGAAATTTAAAAGCCCAAAGCCCTTGTAATAAGATTGTGGTCTGTGGTCTGTTGCCAGAATGAGTCAATACAATTCTGCTCATACTGTTAGATGACAGTGAGAATTGGGCATGTCAAGAGAAACAAAAAAGTCAGTGGAATGCACATTGTTCTCTCAGGAATGTTTGTGATCAGAGAGGATCCAGAATTGATTGGGGCAATAATGGCTGGGAATCTCTCCCCCATTCCCAGATTCTGACCTGCATTCCCAATTAGGACACATTGTGCTGCAGTGCAATGAAGGCTCAGTCACCATGTTCTACTCTGCACTGAGCTAAATGGGCTTTCTGGCTGCCATCTGCTTCTTGGTGGCTTTCCTTGCCCGAAAGCTGCCAGGATGCTTCAACAAAGCCAAGTGGATCACCTTCAGCATGTTAGTTTTCTGAACCATTTGGATCTCCTTTCTCCCCACCGATTTGAGCACCAAAGGGAAATATATGATGGCTGTGCAGATCTTCTCCATGCCGGCCTCCAGCCTGGCCTTACTGGGCTACATCTTTATATCTAATTGCTACATCGTTATCCTGAAACCAGATGTGAACACCAAGGAGTGCCTAATGATGAATTCTAAAAGGGAACCTGATTTTTTTAGATAGATATAGGGAAGGAAGGAGCAGTGGGTAGATCGGTAGAAGGGAGGGAGGGAGATGGTGATAGATATAGAGATGCATGATCATCCTTTCCTGATTAGAATTCACTTTCTGAGACCTGACATGAACACCAAGGAGCATTTAATGATATAAAACAGTAAGGAAACCTGATATTGGTCCCTATTTTTCAATAGTGTATTGGTAATCTGAAATAGCAAAGCTTAGTATTATTGTCCTTTTTATTTGTTACAAGAAATCTCTCTTTCTTTCATGTAATTATAATGATTAAATAATGAAACAGAAATATTGTTAGATTATATTTTTTGAAATAATAACATTCTTTACTCTCTCTCAGTCTCATATCAGGTAAGATAATCATTGACATTAACCAGTTTTCTAAAAGCTGATCAGATAAATTGTCACCACAGTGGACTGTCACCTTTTGACATTAAAGCCTGACATTATTAGTCTTATTAGTCTTATTCGGCCTTGGAAGCAAATTGCCTTTGTTATCCTTTTATGGCACATAATCAATCAAGGGAGAAAAGCGAAGCTTCCAGAGCACAGAAAGGTTTTTCTCGATTCAGGCAGCTTCCAAAGCCCAAAGGGAGACCCGGGACAGAGCTGAGGGAGGGACAGAAAGCATCCTGCTGGGGAAGAAGTCAAGGGAGAATGCACACCTCCCACGCAGAAAGGAAAGCACCATATTTCCTTTCGTCTCTTCCGGCAAACCTGAGAGCAGCAGAAAATTTCCAGACATTGTTGCTGTGTCCTCAGAAGGTCAACTGGGGCTGACTGCACAGGTCAACATCTGACAGATGATGTTGACTCTCAAAATCACACACACACACAAAGACACACACACACCACTTTAAAATCAAAAACATCACAACAATATCCAGCGAATTTCCATCAAATCTTAGCCTCATTAACTTAAACATTGCTATATCTTCTCCCTATTTTAAAGCAGAATATTTTGTAACAGGGGCTCTGAAGGATCATCAAGATGGTATCTCCCTACTTGGATGTAGCTATTCTGGGTTATCTGACCTGCATTTAGGAAGACGACCTCATCCACACTAAGATGAAATCCCCCCCTTACTAGTTAATAAGGGTTCAGTTAATTTAGTGTAAAGTATCAAAACCTTGAAAGGGGGCGTGGTGGCTCAGTGGGTAAGACGCCAGGCTTGTGGAACAGAAGATCGCAAGTTCGAAGGTTCGAATCCCTAGCCCCGCATGACGGAGTGAGCTCCCGCACTAGCTCCAGCTCTTCCCAAACTAGCAATTTGAAAGCATGCAAATGCAAGTAGATGAATAGGTACCACTTCGGTGGGAAGGTAACAGCGTTCTGTGCGTGTCATGCGGCCACATGACCGTGGAAGCATCTTCGGACAACGCTGGCTCTTCAGCTAACAAACGGAGAGGAGCACCGGCCCCTAGAGTCGGAAACGACTGCACAAATGTGCGGGGCGAACCTTTACCTTTACCTATCATAACCTTGAAAGTTTAACATATTACAATCTTTAGCATCTCAAGAGTGAGTTTCTTAAGTAAAGGGCAGGCAACCTTTCCTGAATTTTTCCCCTCTTGACTCTTAAACTGGAACTGTGTCTATCAGTCACAGAGAAATATTTTCTCCAGCTGCATGTTTATGTTGCTAAAATGATTCCCAATTCTCCTTCCAATTATCAAAACCATTGTGAGAGTAACAAACCTTAAGGGATTTCATCACCATCACCACAGGCCGTTTTACAATTGGTACATATCTGTTAATTCATTATATATAAAACATGAACATCTGATCCACAATTACCTCCTGCTCTGCTAAGACAGAAGGTGCTACTGATTGAAGCAGGGACAACACCATTCTGAAATTAACGGTTGTGGTTTCCAGTTTTGGTGCCAAGCTGGATCATCTTCAATAAAGAGCACTTCTTCCGTGCAGTCGTACTGTTGGTTAGTAGTTTTTCCTCCTCATTCGCCACCTTGAGGACAAAGGAAGAGCTGTCTTTGCCTGAAAGAGAATTCTACCAAACAGCACCACCATGGCATCTCGAGTGCTGCTGTTCCTGCTTCTGCTGGTGACCCATGTTCCCTGTGAGCCTCTGTTGAAGAAATGTCCATTCAATATGAAAATAGAAAGAAGAAAGTTTAATTACTACAAGCCAGGAGACTACCTGATTGGTGGAATCATATCTAAGGCTAATGCTGAATTTCTACCAAATGACTTCTTCAAGCCCCCAACACGTATGGCTATAAGGTAATTATTGACATGCATGTGCCTCTAGTGATTGATGTTTCCCTCTACAAAGTCTTTTTAGTAGCGAATGATTCCCATTTCCCAATTCCAGGCCTTTTTCAAGCAGCCTATTCGTTTTTCTCCAGATTTCCTTTAAATAAAGGTATTTTGGATTTCTTAAACCCTGAAGTGTTTCTTTTGAGTTCTCCATCAAGGACTAGCATCAACACCAGGTGCTCCAAAACTTTTAAAATGAAAACGTTTATTTTCCAGTCAAGGAGAAAGGTCTCTTGTGCATGCAATGTGCTACAATTATGACAGAGAAATAACCCTCTGATTAGAAAGAAGATATTGCTGAACTCAATCATAGAATCACCAATGAAAGAGGATTTGTCATATATGCAGAATAAAGTTCTGGATATCTTCTGGCAATTGATTGACAATAAATTTGGACAAGATCATCTCCTGTTCTTCCCTGGGCAGAATCCAGAGTGAGAAAGTACCATAAAAAATAGGGTATCTATATCATTAATCCAAAGGAAGAGGGGCCGACCAAGGGCAAGATGGATGGATGATATTCTGGAGGTGACGGACTCAACCATGGGGGAGCTGGGGATGGTGACGGCCGACAGGAAGCTCTGGCATGGGCTGGTCCATGAAGTCACGAAGAGTCGGAAGCGACTGAACGAATAAACAACAACAATATCATTAATTCATTGGACATTTATTTACTTCTACTGATGTTCTTCAAGACTTATACACTAATAACAAATATTTAACACAATAGCATTTTATGCTGTGGGAAGGAAGAGACTGTAATCTTGGGTCACCTATCCACAGCTATCTGGTCAAACTGGAAAAAAAAGTAAATAATTAGACTAAAGAATATACAGTAAAAAACAGAAATATTAAGTTAATTCTTAGATTACAATCAGAAAAAAAGAAAACATGTAGAAAAGCTTGTTCCTGTTATGCAGTTACTTTATGTACTATTATTACCATAATAGTAAGGATTCATATATAATCATAAGAATATGTTTGTCCCTTTGGGAATGGTTGGTTTTACACAAGTATACGTATTTTGCACAAATGTAAGCAGTCACTACCACTTCGGTGGGTAGGTAACAGCGTTCCATGCCTCATGCCGGCCACATGACCGTGGAAGCGTCTTCGGACAACGCTGGCTCTTCAGCTAACAAATGGAGATGAGCACCGGCCCCTAGAGTTGGACACGACTGCACAAATGTGCGGGGGGAACCTTTACCTTTTTAAGCAGTCACTGAGATACTTTTCCACCTTATGTTAGTTTGGCTATAAGAGTTCTTTTCCATTTTATCCCACCAAGTCATAACGTAGACCAAGAATCAGATCGAGTGTTTGGGGTAAGGTTAACTTTGACCCTGACCTGCCAAGCTTTTATTCTGCTCGTTGTTTTGAAGGAAGCTCCCTTTGGTGCACATGGAATTTTATGTCTAACAGGATTATCCAGAGAACTCTTTCACCTTTTTCAGTCATTTAGTCGTGTACGACTCTTCGTGACCTCATGGACCATAGCACGCCAGGCCTTTCTGTCCTCCACTGTGTCCCGGAGTTTACTCAAATTCATGTTTATTACATCAGTGATGCTATCTAACCATCTCATCCTCTGCCGTCCCCTTCTCCTTTTGCCTTCAGTCTTTCCCAACATCAGGGTCTTTTCCAGTGAGTCCTCTCTTCACATTAGGTGGCCAAAGTATTTGAGCTTCAGCTTCAGTATCTCTCCTTCCAATGAGCAGTCAGGGGTGATTTCCTCTAGGACTGACTGATTTGACCTCCTTGCAGTCCAAGGGACTCTCAAGAGTCTTCTCCAGCACCACAGCTCGAAAGTTTCAATTCTTCGGCGCTCAGCCTTCCTTTTGGTCCAACTATCACAGCCATACATTACTATTGGGAAAACCATAGCTTTAACTATACGGACCTTTGTCGGCAAGGTGATGTCTCTGCTTTTTAATATGCTGTCTAGGTTTCCCATAGCTTTTCTCCCAAGGAGCAAGCGTCTTTTAATTTCGTGGCTGCAGTCACCGTCTGCCGTGATCTTGGAGCCCAAGAAAATAAAATCTGTCACTGCTTCCATAATTTTCCCTTCTTTTTGCAAGGAAGTGATGGGACCAGATGCCATGATCTGAGTTTTTTTAATGTTGAGTTTCAATCCAGCTTTTGCACTCTCCTCTTTCTCCCTCATCAAGAGGCTCTTTAGTTCCTCTTCACTTTTTGCCATTAGGGTGGTATCGTCTGTAAGGCCATATAGATAAATAATGCAAGAATCTGTTATTTCCTTATTGTGCAATCAGTGCCTGACAATATTTCCTCCATTGCAAAGTAACGAAAGTGAGCTATGGTCCATTCTTTGCGCTTTGTGAGATCAACCAGATTAGTTTGTAAATTTATAAAGTGGTCTCTTGCATCCACATTCCATTGATGTTTCAGGCTGTGGGACTGTCAGCCTCGCATGTTCGTCTGACATGCTTGTCTGACTGTTGTACACGTATAGTTTGCTCACCTGCACTTAATTGTTTCAAGAAGCAAGCCCCCATCTCGGCATTCCTGCATTGCTTGCCAGGAACTGTAATAAGCTCCTGCTCTTTCTACAGACATTCTATCTGGCGGAGGGATACCTGGAGTGAGAACTGAAATGTTATGTCTTGACTATGGGTGATGTCAGAGAGACATTTTGATAATGCAGCTTGGGCGTGAAAATATTTAGTTTAAGGCTTCAGTACACTTAAGGTGAGGTAACGCTGCAGGCAATACCAACTGACTTTATAAACTGAACAGGAAAAACTTATTGATATCTCTTCCATTGTAGTGTCAACATTCTGAGCTTCAGCCACATCTTGCCATTCTTGTTTGCCATTCATGAGATCAACCAGAGTCCTAGGCTGCTCCACAATATCTCCCTGGGCTACAACCTCTATGAGAACTTTTTCAACCCCCTAATGACGTACGAGGCCATGATGGACTTGCTGTCTATGGAGCAGGAGAACACCCCAAACTACAGTTGTGGAAGAAGAAAAAATATCCTGGCCCTTCTTGAAGGGACCGATTCTGAGCTCTTTCATCACATTTCAACCATGCTGAGCATCTACAAAATACCACAGGTATGAATATAAATAGAAGCAAAGTCCATTTTGGAAATTCTCCAGATGAGTCCAGAAGGTGGCACCCTTGGATAGGGTTTGCCAAGCAAATTTGGACTCAGATGGTAGATCTTAAGAGACCTGAAATAGTTTTATTTCCCTTGTATTACTTTGGTCTTTCTGACATTGGTACAGAACACGGATTTGGAAACAGTACGCTGTCTTCATGAACTTCTCCTATTCTGCTATGAATTGGACTCCGAACAAAGAGCCGTTCCTGACAGAAACAACTAGAGCTAGTAGACTAAGTGGTCTATCTGGTCAGTATGTTCAGAAAAGAGGAAGAAAAGGATGGAGAAATGTTAAGACCCACAAACGCTTGTATTAAAATAGTGGTCTGTGGTCTGTTAGCAGAATGATTCAAAATTATTCTGCTCACACTCTTAGATGACAGTGAGAATTGGGCATATCAGGAGAAAAAAAAAAGGCAGTGGAATGCATTCAGAATGGGATCTCTAAGAAATACGTATAAGAGAGGATCCAGAATGTTTGGGTGCAAAATGAGTGTGGACTGAATTCTAAAGTGGACAATACAAAATAGGTGGATTTCACACATAGAATGAATGAGGACTGAAAGATCTGAAGGAAGAATCCTTCACAGGTCAAAAGAAAGAGTTAGACCAAGAAAGTGGTGGTTGGATGCAATTCCTGAGTGGATGAAAAGCAAGAGGGGAGAACTGATGACACAGTATGACACCGTGTATGGAGAAAGTGGATGCAAGGAATCTTTCCAAGAGTACAGAGGCATTGAGGGGATAAGGGGACAGCCACTTTAAAGTCCTTTGAAGCACAAAGGAGGTCACCATTAATTTGCCATATCCCCAAAGCTTGGGGATATGGATATCTCCATTCTGCTTGGACATGAGGCTGGTCCTCTCCCAACAGTTTAGTGAGAAGAGTGTTGAGGTGGTATAAAAGCTAAAGGTAAAGGTTCCCCCCGCAAATTTGTGCAGTCGTGTCCAACTCTAGGGGACGGTGCTCATCTCCGTTTGTTAGCCGAAGAGCCAGCGTTGTCCGAAGACGCTTCCACGGTCATGTGGCCGCATGATGCGCATGGAATGCTGTTACCTACCCACCGAAGTGGTACCTATTAATCTACTTTCATTTGCATGCTTTCGAATTGCTCTTCGAATTGAGGTGGAGAGATTGGTAAATTTCCCTGCCAGTAAAGAAGATCTCCAATCTGTCTCCATAGGATGGGATGGGGCTGGCACTGGAGGAGAAGTTAAGTTTGGACATATGGCTAGACCACTGGGTTTAGATATCTTTCAGAAAGTAATTGGATTGGGATAATTCCCAAGAAATTAGGAAACAGTGCTCACCCCTTACTTTCCCGAGAAATCCTTATCCACCCCCTGGAAAATTTGCAGCTCCTGATCTATTGTGTGCTAAGAACTATAGGTGAACCGCCGAGTAAGTAGGGGCTCCTACAGGAAACAAAAGCTCTCCACTGAGCTCCATGTGCATCAGTCCATACTAACCTGTGTGGGTAGGGGTTGTTGGTCAAGGGATCACCATGAACATCAGACACAAGGAGAACATGGGTTTCCAACCAGGGACGACATGAACAGAGACAACAGAAGCAAGAGAGTGATGAGCAATGGAGATGGAACCTTTCATGCAGCTATTGCTTTCTGGAATCCTTAGCTCAGTAGGCATGAAAAGCTCTTAGATTTAAGCATCTGAATATTATCACTAAAAGTGAGACAGACCAGCAATCTTTTCTCTTTTTCATTAGATCAACTACGGTCTTATCAGCCACATTCCTGCGCATAAACAGCATTTTCCTTTTTTCTATCGGATGAGTCCAAAACAAGAACCTCCTTACTTGGCGATTGTCAAGCTGCTTCTGCATTTCTGATGGACGTGGATCGGCCTCGTTGCTCCGGACAATGAAAATGGGGAAAAGTTCAGAAGAACCTTTGGGCCAGTAGCCACAAAGAGAGGAGTTTGCATTGCCTTCTCAGATAGTATCTTTACACTGAATGAGGGAACATTTCTATTCTCAGAAGAAATGGAAAAAAAGTACTTGCTTCTGTATTTCAGCAAGCATCAAGTAAAAGTAATTGTTTGTCAATTAGACTTTCAGGCAACAGTGATTCTAGGAGCACTAATAAAACACTTCGAAAGGAATAAGTTATTTGAGGGTAAAGTGTTGCTAACAGCAACTTTGCCAGACTTCAGTGTGAGAGTGTTGTACCAAATGCTTGATCTCCAGCATAAACATCTTTTGTTATCCTTCTCAACTCAGGCAAAAAAAATGACACAATATTATGATTTTCATTCATATTACTCTGCTATTCAGCAATATGGGAAGGCAGCATTCCAGTGCTCCTCTTCAAGGCCTTTATTATCCAGGAACGTTTGGGGAACATGCCTAGAAAAGGAGAACTGGGAATTCCCTCCCCAGGATATGGTTGCAAGGATCCTGTCTGAGGATGCCTCCAGTATTTCCACAGCAGTTCAGGCCCTGTCCTTGGTCCTCAATGCTGCCTCTTCTGCCCAACTGAGTAAGAGGAGGATGCGGGTTGGAGACCATCAGACACCACAGATGCTACAGCCATGGCAGGTGAGACTTCTCCGATTGAGGCTCCATCGATTCACCCCTTCAATTCCTCAGTGTTAAATTCAGTGTAGTCAGGGCTGGTGGGGTGGGGGAGGGTTAATATGTTTTGAACAGCAGTTGCCCTGTTGTAGTGTTTGTTCTGATCAGATGAGGAGGTTTGGGGAAAGAAAGTGAGATTCTGTTGCTGAATCTTCCAAAATGGAACTATCTCTACTGCTTTGGGATCCATTATAATAAAAGTGATACCTCTATAGTGACAGTATTTCCCCATTTCTATAGTGTTTAGGCACCAGGATGGCGCAGCTATCCTCTTGTTCTCTTTCGATCACCCAACCTGGTCTTCTCTAGTTTCCAGCCAGGGAATTAGTCATGACTTTTTGTTCTAAATTTATTGTGAACCGCCCACAATGTTTTTATTGTAAACCGCCCAGGCTCCCCCGATTGGAGGAGATGGGCGTTAATACAAGTTTAATTAATTAATTAAGTAATTAAAAGCAGTTCTTTCTGCTACAAATGTATGTTTCTTCATAGCATCTTCTATTTTTATTTATTTATTTATTTATGCTTAAATTTGTATACCGCTCCATCTCCCCACAAGGGAACTCTGGGCGGTTTACAGGATACAGCAGTTAAAATTTAACAGTTAAAACAGCATAATAAAATACTCTCATATAATAAAATTAAATATAAAATCCAAGATGTGATGGTTTGATGTTTAGATGTTTAAAAGGGCCCTATGGCACCAGCCATCCCCAAGAGGAACTATCCCCCCCCCCACGCAAGGCGGAAGAACCAGGTCTTTAAGTTCTTTCTGAAGGCCGGGAGCGATGAGGCCTGCCTCACCTCCGGGGGTAGCATATTCCAAAGGGTGGGCGCTACTATCGAGAAGGCATGCCTCCTAGACCCCGTCAGGTGACATTCCTTTACGGACGGGATCAGCAGCATGCCCTCTCTGAATGACCGAGTGGGACGGTTCGACGTTATGGGGATGACACGGTCCCTCAGGTAACCTGGCCCCATGCCATGTAGGGCTTTAAAGGTGATAACCAACACCTTGAATTGGACCCAGAAGCACACAGGCACCCAGTGCAGCTGTCGCAGCAGAGGTGTCACATGCGCTGATCTTGGCGCACCAATAACTGCGCGAGCAGCCGCATTCTGGACCAATTGAAGCTTCCGGATACTCTTCAAGGGTAGCCCCATGTAGAGCGCATTGCAATAGTCTATATGGGAGATGACCAGGGCATGAGTGACTGTACGGAGGGCTTCCCGATCCAGGAAAGGGCATAACTGACGCACAACGCGAAGTTGTGCAAAAGCCCTTCTGGCCACGGCTACCACCTGCTGTTCGAGCAGGAGCCGTGAGTCCAGGAGAACCCCCAGATTACGCACTTGGTCTGAATGGGGTAGTGCCACCCCATCCAGAACTAAAGATGATAACTTCCTGGATCCACAGGAGCCATCTATCCACAGCCACTCTGTCTTACCAGGGTTCAGTTGAAGCCTGTTGTTCCCCATCCAGACCCCCACAGCCTCCAGGCACTGAGAAAGGGTAGCCACTGCATCACTTACCTGACCAGGGATGGAGATATATAATTGAGTATCGTCTGCATATTGATGGTACCCCATCCCATGGTGACAGATGATCTCACCCAGCGGTTTCATGTAGATGTTAAATAGGAGAGGGGAGAGAACCGAACCCTGCGGTACCCCACAGACGAGGGGGCGAGGGTCGGATCTTTCCTCTCCTATTACCACCGATTGGGAACGGCCCCGGAGGAAGGAGGTGAACCAGCGCAGAACTACGCCGCCCACCCCCAACTCCCTGAGCCGTCCCAAAAGGATACCATGGTCGATGGTATCGAATGCCGCTGAGAGGTCAAGAAGAGCTAGGATGGATGCACTCCCTCCATCCCGCTCCCACCAGAGATCATCTGTAAGCGCGACCAATGCAGTTTCCACCCCATATCCCGGCCTGAAACCTGACTGGAAGGGGTCCAGATAATCCGTATCATCCAGGATCCTCTGGAGTTGCAACGACACCGCTTTCTCAACCACCTTTCCTAAAAAGGGGAGGTGGGAGACAGGACGAAAATTGTCCAATATAGTAGGGTCCAGTGATGGTTTCTTGAGGAGGGGGTGCACCAGAGCCTCTTTAAAAGCAGCTGGGAACACCCCCTCCCCCAGAGATGTATTAACCATCACCTGGACCAAACCACATGTCACCTCCCGGGCTGCCTGTACCAGCCAGGAAGGGCATGGGTCCAGATGACATGTGGTGGCCCTTACAACCTGAAGGATCCTGTCCACTTCCTTAGGTCCAACAGGATCGAACCGTTCCCAGATAACCGGGCAAGGACGTTCCCTCGGCATCTCCCCAGACTGTGCTACATGCTTAGAGTCCAACTTAGACTGAATCTGGGCGACTTTATCCTGCAGATGCTCAGAAAATTCTTCCGCACGGCCCTGTAGGTGGGTCACGGGCTCCACCTTACCCAGAAGAGATCTTGTTATCTTAAACAGGGCTGTCGGGCGGCATTCTGCGGACGCAATAAGAGCGGAGAAATATTGACGTTTCGCCGCTCTTACTGCCACAAGGTAGGTCTTAACAGCGACTCTAGCTTGTGTTCGGTCAGATTCAGTCTTTGTCTTTCTCCAGCGGCGCTCTAGGCGTCTCTTAACCCTCTTCAAGACCCTCAACTCCCCTGTATACCAAGGGGAGTATCGGGTCAAGTGTGGCAAGAGAGGCCGCATAGGCGCGATCCTGTCCAAGGCCCCAGCCGCCTCCATATTCTATGATGAATGGGGAACCCATCCCCATGTCCCCTGAACAAGATCCTTCCTGCTTTTTTAAGTGTGCCAAATTGTTGTTTGTTGTGTGTCTTCCGGGCTGTGTGGCGTGTTCTGGAAGTTGTGGTTCCTAACGTTTCGCCAGCATCTGTGGCCAGCATCTTAAGAGGGCAGGAGACAGAAGCGCTCTCTCTGTGCTCAGGTAGAATGGACAGTACAGCCATCGACAATACACTGCCAAATTGTGTTGGCCTGAAAGTTAAATCAATCAATAAAAAGGGCCATATACTCGTGATGCAAACGTTGTGTGGTTCCTAGCCCAACGCTGAGCCTGTGGAACTTTAGATTGATCTGGTGTGATGGAAAAGACCCATTTTCACTGCTCACCCCTCACTGCTGGATGCTTGGACTACCTTGTGTGGCCATTTTGGTCTTAGCAGCAAGAGCGATCTGGCAGCAGGTACCTGTCATCATAATTCCATATCACTCCTTTTAAGGCATTGCTCACCTATCATCCTAGACTATTGCCTACATGGGTGGAAAATTCACAGGCAAGACTGCTAGACATCTGTTTGTTTAAAATAAAAAAAAACAATGACACATACCTTTCTTACATTTTTGAAAACAAATTAAAGCAATAAATATGAACAGGATCTCATTGGATATCGAACACAGAACTTTAGATCAAATGAGTTTCATTTATCTTTTGGGATTTCCTTCTTAATGTAATTTTGGTTGTTTGTTAGAATTGTTTTGCTGACCTTTGTCTTTGTGGGACAAGATCTTGACTTGAATTAAATGTTTCACGAAACTCACAAGGAACATCAGGATGAGATCCATCTTCCCTTGGGAGGGAGACTGCCTCAAAAATTGTGAAGCTCTTTAAAGGTAGGGGCACTGACTTGAAATGGTCCAGTTATTCATACCAGTCATGTATCTAAGGTAAAGCATGACATGCGCGGAAAGCTGTTACCTACCCACTGAAGTGGTAGCTATTACTCAACTTGCATTTGCAAGCTTTCGAATTGCTAGGTTGGCAAGAGCTGGGGCAAATGCGGGAGCTCACTCCGTCACACGGGGCTAGGGATTCGAACCTCCGAACTTGTGATCTTCCGATCGAAAATCCTGTTGTCTTACCCGGTGAGCCATCGCACCCCTTATGTATCTATTTTTGTATTTTTTATCCATTCAATTGTGCCCGATTCCCGGAGACTGCCTAGTCAAGTCCCTGAAGTTTTCTTAGCAAGGTTTTTCAGAAACTTTTGGCCATTGCCTCCTTCCTAGGGCTGAGAGAGAGGGACTGGCCAAGGGTCACCTAGCTGGCTTTGTGCCTAAGGCAGGACTGGAACTTATGGTCTCCCAGTTTATAGCCTGATGCCTTCACCACTAAATCAAACTGCCAAACCCATATCTGTAATGATAGCGATGTCTAGACTGAATTTGGGCTGAAATTGAAGTTTATAAGATACAGGGGTGGTTTTCCATGTCTTTCTAGCTTCATCCTTTCCTGGGAAATTTCCAGCTTTACAATCTTTCCATGGATGGTGTTTATTTGGATGAGAACGGAGATCCCATTGCTGATTTTGATATCATGCACTGGGCAGTCTTTCCCAACAAGTCTACTGCTGGGGAAAAAGTTGGGAGAGTAGAAAGAGGGGCCTCTTCAGAAGTCAGCCTCTCTATCAATCAAAGTGCCATCATGTGGCCAACATCATTCAGTCAGGTAGGTGATGCTGCTACTTTGGTGTTCTTACCATTTATCAGCTGTTATACATGCCTGCTTAGAAATAAATTCCTCAGAATTTAATGCAGATTTGCTCCAAGGAATGGAATCTAAAGCCCCATTAATTCAACAGACATTATGCATAATTCTCTTAACTTATTTAATGATTTCCTTATTTCTTCCCTGCCACCATGCAGGCAACTCTTAAGTGAGTCTTAAGTTACAGTAAACAATTTAAAACTAAATAAAGTAAAGTCAAAGTAAACAAGGGTAACTCCAGCAAAGGAGATCGTTACCTTGTCGTGGTGCTGGAGCTTGAGCACCTCAATGAAACCATGAGCTAAACCGTGAAGGGACACCCAAGACGGGAAGGTCGTGGCAGAGAGGTCAGACTAAATACGATCCCTGGGGAAGGTAATGGCAACCCAACCCAGTATTCTTGCCGTGAAAACTAAATGGATCAGTACAACCAAAGATATGTCGGTATACCATCGGAAGATGGGACTCCCAGGTCGGAAGATGGTCAAAATGCTACTGGGGAGGAACAGAGGATACGTTCAACTAGCCCCAGATGTGATGACGCAGCTAGCTCAAAGCCGAAAGGACGGCTAGCGGCCGACGGTGCTGGTGGTGAACGACGAATCCGATGTTCTAAAGATCAACACACCATAGGAACCTGGAATGTAAGATCTATGAGCCAGGGCAAATTGGATGTGGTTATTGGTGAGATGTCAAGATTAAATATAGACATTTTAGGTGTCAGTGAACTGAAATGGACTGGAATGGGCCACTTCACATCAGATGACCACCAGATCTACTACTGTGGACAAGAGGACCACAGAAGAAATGGAGTAGCCTTCATAATTAATAATAAAGTGGCTAAAGCAGTGCTTGGATACAATCCAAAAAACGATAGAATGATCTCAATTCGAATTCAGGGTAAGCCATTTAACATCACAGTGATCCAAATATACGCCCCAACCACAGATGCTGAAGAAGCAGAAGTAGATCAGTTCTATGAGGATCTGCAGCACCTACTAGATAATACACCAAAAAGAGATGTTATTTTCATTACAGGAGACTGGAATGCTAAGGTGGGTAGTCAGACGACACCTGGAATTACAGGCAAGCATGGTCTGGGAGAACAAAATGAAGCAGGACATAGGCTGATAGAATTTTGCCAAGACAACTCACTGTGCATAACAAACACTCTCTTCCAACAACCTAAAAGACGACTTTATACATGGACTTCACCAGATGGTCGACACCGAAATCAGATTGACTACATCCTTTGCAGCCAAAGGTGGCGGACATCTATACAGTCGGTAAAAACAAGACCTGGAGCTGACTGTAGTTCAGATCACGAACTTCTTATTGCAAAATTTAGAATCAGACTAAAGAGAATAGGGAAGACCCACAGATCAGTTAGATATGAGCTCACTAATATTCCTAAGGAATATGCAGTGGAGGTGAAGAATAGATTTAAGGGACTAGATTTAGTAGATAGGGTCCCAGAAGAACTATGGACAGAAGTTCGCAACATTGTTCAGGAGGCGGCAACAAAAAACGTCCCAAAGAAAAAGAAAAGCAAGAAGGCAAGATGGCTGTCTGCTGAAACACTGGAAGTAGCCCAAGAAAGAAGGAAAGCAAAAGGCAACAGTGATAGGGGGAGATATGCCCAATTAAATGCAAAATTCCAGAGGTTAGCCAGAAGAGATAAGGAATTATTTTTAAACAAGCAATGTGCGGAAGTGGAAGAAGACAATAGAATAGGAAGGACAAGAGACCTTCCAAGTTCTTGGTGGTATGGGGATTCCAAGTCATCTTGTCTGCCTCCTGAGGAATCTGTATAACGACCAAGTAGCAACGGTAAGAGCAGAGCACGGAACTACGGACTGGTTTAATATTGGGAAAGGAGTACAGCAGGGCTGTATACTCTCACCCTACCTATTCAACCTGTACGCAGAACACATCATGCAACGTGCTGGGCTTGAGGAATCCAAGGCTGGAGTTAAAATCGCTGGAAGAAACATTAACAATCTCAGATATGTAGATGATACCACTTTGATGGCTGAAAGCGAGGAGGAGTTGAGGAGCCTTATGACGAAGGTGAAAGAAGAAAGTGCAAAAGCTGGGTTGCAGTTAAACCTCAAAAAAACCAAGATTATGGCAACGAGCTTGATTGATGACTGGCAAATAGAGAGAGAAAAAGTGGAGGCAGTGACAAACTTTGTATTTCTAGGCGCAAAGATTACTGCAGACGCTGACTGCAGCCAGGAAATCAGAAGACGTCTACTTCTTGGGAGGAGAGCAATGGCAAATCTTGATAAAATAGTTAAGAGCAGAGACATCACACTGACAACAAAGGTCCGCATAGTTAAAGCAATGGTATTCCCTGTAGTAACCTATGGCTGTGAGAGCTGGACCATAAGGAAGGCTGAGCGAAGGAAGATAGATGCTTTTGAACTGTGGTGTTGGAGGAAAATTCTGAGAGTGCCTTGGACTGCAAGAAGATCAAACCAGTCCATACTCCAGGAAATCAAGCCAGACTGCTCACTTGAGGGAATGATATTAAAGGCAAAACTGAAGTACTTTGGCCACATAATGAGAAGACAGGATACCCTGGAGAAGAAGCTGATGCTAGGAAAAGTGGAAGGCAAAAGGAAGAGGGGCCGACCAAGGGCAAGATGGATGGATGATATTCTGGAGGTGACAGACTCAACCATTGGGGAGCTGGGGATGGTGACGGCCGACAGAAAGCTCTGGCGTGGACTGGTCCATGAAGTCACGAAGAGTCGGAAACGACTGAACAAATAAACAACAACAACAAACAAGGGTAAAAAGTAGCAGTAAGAAATAACAATAAAGACCCTGATGCTGGGAAAGATTGAAGGCAAAAGGAGAAGGGGACGGCAGAGGATGAGATGGTTAGATAGCATCACCGACGTAATGAACATGAATTTCAATAAACTCCGGGAGACAGTGGAGGACAGGGAGGCCTGGCGTGCTATGGTCCATGACATCACGAAGAGTCGGACACAACTAAACAACTGAACAACAAAAAACTTAATGAAAAAAAGGTTGCTAAAACTCCCTAGATACTGAGAACTCTCTCCGGAACTGCTCCATTTTCTACGCCTTCTTGAATGCCATCCTCAGTAACACTATGTAAATACATGTTTTCAGCTGCACGCATAGGACACTAGTGGTGTGAAAGCTACCTCACTGATCTATAGGGCGCAAGAAGCAGTGTGGTGTCCTACTCCAGAGCATAGCCAATAAGATATTTGCCATGGTCTAGTTGAGGAAAGCCTCTGGTATTTTGCCTTTTCACTTGTTCTTCACATGGAGGAAGACTCTCTGTACCATGGGCTGCTTTTGTGACTTTTGGAAATCTTTGTTGCTTAGCAGGACTTTAAGAAAATACCATGGAAGACAGCAAGGACTTCAGTGACACATCTCCTAATACACATCTCAATAAACATGTAGCATACTTAGATACTGTAATCCAGGTTGCAGTTAACACTATGTCGGGCAGACAGAATACTAAATGGGGGAAAGATATGGCTAAAGAAACCAGACCAAGGTGGAGTCACACATTACATTACACTGTAGGAAGATTTGGTGGTCTCTGTTGTGTGTGTTATGTGAACACAGACATTATATTCTGGATAATGACTTGATACGATGTGATTGGACAACTATATTTATCTTGTGTTCAACAAACGATGATTAAAAGAAATCATGCTTTAGCCCAGTATCTGTACCCAGGCTGTAGGAATTCTGGGATGGTAGTACCAGAACTCCATGCAGCTGTTTGCATGGTGTTAGATAGGAACTCACCTCCCCGATCTCTCTGGAGGGCCTGAGGGGTCCTGTTGAACTTGTTGCTCACCATGGCTACATATAACTTCAACATGTCAGGTGCCTGGGATTTTTCCTTCAGTACGTATGTTACACAGTGCCTGGAAAAATCAAAGTTCAAAGTCCTTTACCATATGTTCGCTCTTCATTTTGTAAATTGCATCAAAGTCCCTGTGTGCAAAATGCCTGTGCCACATGACAGCACTGTTGTCCTCTCTTTGCTGCTGCTGCTGCTGCTGGCAGGCGAGGCTGACATCTGGTGGTGATTGTTTGCAGTTCACCTGGTAAAATCCATCCTTCTTAAAACCTGTAACAAAAGCTTGATCTCCAAGTTTTACTTCACATTTTCCTATTACCTTAAATATTACATTATATCCTTTGCTGGTCAGTGTTGGAACACTCATCAGATTTGTAGACAACTGAGGCACATAATATGCTTCTGTTATCGTGAGGTCTCTGTATGCACCTCTATTAAAACACCTTATGGGTATTTTGCCCTTTCCTTGAATTGAGATGGAATTTCCATCAGCAAGAGTAATATTTCCTTGTGGTTCTTCAATTAGCTCACTGAAATATTCTCTGTTCCTACAAAGATGTCTGCTTGCTCCTGAATCCAGGACCCATCGTTCTTTGCTTTCATTAAAATTAGCCTCAAGAGCATTTTCTGCTCTGAAAACTGTATTCAGACCTAAATTGTTCTTGGAATTATTTTCTCTAGAAAGATCCTTTCTCTCTTTGCCTTTACAAAATCTTACTATGTGTCCAGGCCTGTTGCAATTGTTACAAACTATGGGTCTTTTGTTTTTCTGATGAGTGGGCTGCTCACCCCTCCCCCTTGCTGCCAGGCCTTGGAGATGAGCTCATGATGCTTCCTGCTCATTCCTCCCCCTTGCTGCAGGACAGCTCTTGTCTCTTGGTGACCTACTATGGGAATGCAAATTTTCAATCATTTCTTTGGCAGTGGCAAGACCTTTTATTTCTGCAAGCCTGTGGTCAGGCAATGAAGTAGAGATCAAAATCATGGCTAGGATATTTTTCTGATCCCATGACTTCTTGGCTTCCCCAGAATCTCCTGGCTGTGGTGGGTCAGTATCTAAGCAATCTATGCTGCCTTGGAAAGTTAATCTTAATCTCAATCTATACAGCCAAGCAGAGAAGTTGTCTTCATTTAGCATTGGAAGGGGGGGAAGCCCCTCCCCTCTTCACTCCATTATTTAAAGAGAGAGAAAAATATGAACTGAGCCTTTTGAATTGTGCAAGCAGTTTCTTGGGCTGTAAGGCCAAAGAAACCCTTTTTCAAAAAATCAACTCTCAGTCTGCCAAGCTGCTCTGGTTTGCAGTTTGACTCTCGGATGTACTAGGCCCATAACCCAATGTAGGAATTCTGAGATCGTAGTACCAGAACTCCACACAGCTTCTTATTAGTATATAGCAAAGTAGAAGTGTTCCCATAAACTTGCACAAGGCTTAATCAGTTCAAAAACACAAAATAAAATTTAACCTAGCCAAAGACGTACTTTTAAGTAACTATTTCCCCTTGTTTAGGTCAGGGAGATATTGAAATTCTCCCATGGTTTCCAAACTGAGAAAGCTCAGTTTAATGTCCTGCCATCAGGTGCACAAGAAGTCTCATGATAAGACAATACCCTATGCTGCCCGACTGTGCCCATGTGGCACATGGACTAGAGAATCCCTGCCCATAACTTATTCTGCTGTGGGTTTTACAGACATTCTAGTGTCTGCTATATCTGTCCTTACCAATTAAGGGGCGTGGTGGCTCAGCGGGTAAAATGCCTGGCTTCTCGATTGGAAGATTGCATGTTCGGAGGTTCGAGTCCCTAGTCCCGTGTGAGCTGTTGCCAACCTAGCAATTCGAAATGTACCACTTCGGTGGGTAGGTAACAGCATTCCGCCTGAGTCATGCCGGCCACATGACCATCTTCAGACAATGCTGGCTCTTCGGTTAACAAACGGAGATGAGCATTGGCCCCTAGCGTCGGACACTACGGCACAAATACGCCAGGGTAACCTTTACCTTTACCTTACCTATTAAATTGCCCAATGCATGCCGATTCCTTCTACGTTCAAGCTCTTCTCTCAGGCCAATCAGACTCCATTCCTTCAGATGTTGCTAGTTTTGCTAGACCACCTTTAAAGATAAGTGGGGACCCTTGACTGTTGTCACTCTCTGACCAAAGCCAAGAAAACCACAGACAGATGATGAAAGACTCTATTGTAGTGTATGTATATATGTATGTATGTATGTATGTGTATATATATATATATATATATATATATATATATATATATGTAAAAAGTTTGATTTACTTATTTATTTTATTAAACTTATATTACCACCCATCTCCCCTGTCGGGGACCCTGGGCAGTTTACAATAAAACATTGATGCTTCCCCCTTGACCAATTCAGCAGTTTTTAGTTTAAAATGTTAATGTCCCAAAAGTTTCCCAGATTCCAGATTTTAGCTCTTGGTGGGCTCATAGTTTTACTTTTAAATGATATTTCAGTTTTAGGATTCATAGAATTTTACTAGGATAATATTTATTAAACTTGAGGATATCAATCCAGCTGATGATATTGGATGCGTTTTTCTCTTTTATTTCTTCTTTATCTGACTAATTTTCTTTTATGCTTGTTATTGACTCCCCCCAAAATGGAACTGAATTCAATGTTTCTATGGCTGTCCTTTATTTTTAGAAGGCGCCTTTGTCTAGATGCACGGAAAGCTGTCCTCCAGGATACACCAAACTCAAAAGAGAAGGAGCTCCAGTCTGCTGCTACGACTGTTCTCCATGCATGGAAGGAACAATCGCCAAGCAAGAAGGTCGGTGGCTCTAGAGCAAGGAGGGGACTTGAGGTTACAGGTCAAATTTACTCTTGCTGCTCTGGGCAGTGTTTGTTACAGGTGCTGCTTTCCTGCTAGTTCTAGAGCTAACTCCTCATCTATTTGTCCTTATTTCCACATAGAAACATTTTAAAAAAAGAGCATAATATTTCAGTGACTAGGGACCATCATATAATTTGGCATGATGGTGTGGCCATTAAAAGTAAAATAACGAAACATGGCTGAATTCTTGTGCTGCAGTATCCTTCTCTGGTTTAATGAAAGAAGATCAATCTTGTGGGATTTGGCATCTCATTAGTCTTCAGCCTTTAACAATCAGTGGCAATTTCCCCTTAACACTGAGATCCTCAAGTGTCTGTAGGAAAACGATATTTTTTAAAGATGGTGCCGAGTGAGTATGTCTGTTTAGAATGGGTGCTGTTCATTGGATAGTTTTAGGATGTCCTGGAAGGTTAGAGGCTTAGAGATTTCAACTCTATTTTGGCAGAGTCTCCTGAGGTTGTTTCCTGACCGGATGAAGCTAAATTGTCTTTCTGTCTGCCCCGTGCAGCTTCTTTCCTGCTGGGCTTTTTGGCGGCTTGCAATGGGATTGCATATAGCAGTGCAGCCCTATTCCCTTACCTGGATTGTGGCTTGGAGAACTGCCCTTGGGGATTGGAGCCGGTGGCAGAGGCCGGGTTAATGGACTGCCGTGGGTGTGGATTGGCTGCTTCACACAGGAAGTGCTCCATAGGTTTTCTAACTATTGGCATTGTGGCGGTGGGAAGCAGGCTGGTGTTGACAATGGAGGAAGCCCCTGTAGTTGTGCAGAAGGGACTGTGCTGCGGAGCAAGGAGGATGAAGGAGATGCTGATTCTGGGGCACAGATGAGGGCTGCCTTTCTTTCCATCGTGGTGGTGTGGAGGTGAGGGATTTTGCTGTGGTGGACGCAGGGCTGGTCAAGGCTGGTTGCAGCTGCTAGATCCCTGTGGCTGTAGTCATCGCAACCCATGAGGACTTGATTGAAAGGATTAAAATTGGAATGGAATTAGTCATCAAGTTGGAAATTTTTGGGATGTGGTTTGTGATTCTGCTCAATTCCCACAGGTGACAACTGGGGGAGGGGATTTCTTTGAATCACTGGTATTGTGCAATCGGGGCCTAAGCAGTTGGGGGGAATAGACTGCCTGAGGCCATGGTATGGTTGGTAAATTGGGGATGAGGTGAGGTGGTTTCTGATTAGCAGGAGGCACTGGATGATGAATTCTTCAGAAGTGCCTTGGGTATTAGGGAGTCCATATTGGTTGATTGTAGGTTGTGTGAGTGAAGTGGGGTGTGTGGGCCTGCCAATGGACCTTTATGGACAGGGGAGGGGTGGGCTCCGAAGGGATGAGGGCAGGTTGCATCATCCCAGTAGTGACGAGTAGAGGGAGATATGATGGGAGACACAGGGAACGCCACTCATGGCAAACGAGCCACAGGTATATTGTTCCTCTGGCATGGTCGAGCCCCTTGAACTTGTTCCTTGGCCCCAGATGGCAGACTTTCAAGACCCTGGGTTGTTGAGTGCTGCTGCTGAAATCCAGGTCAGTGGGTAACAAGTCCATTCTTTTTCAGGACTTGATTGTTGATGAAAAGGCTGACCTGGCATGCATTACCGAGTCCTGGCTGGGACAGCAGGGGGTGGGATTCTTCTCTCAGAGATACACCCAGCTGGGTTCCAGGTGTGGCACCAGCCAAAACCCAAGGTAAAGGCATTGGGGTAGCAGTGGTCCTCCGAGATATTGGGAGCATCCAGGGCACTGCTCCTCAGATAGCCAGGTGTGAGACCCTATTTATCAAGTTATGCACTAAGAGGGATGAGTTGGGACTGTTGCTATTGTACCAGCCTCCCTGCTTCATAGGCACCTCTCTGTATGAGCTTCCTGACTCCATGGCCAAGTTGGCAGTTGCGTTCTCCGGGGTCATGGTCTTGGGGGACTTCAACTTGCCTTCTCTGGGTGTGGGGTCTGAGGTACCTCAGGAGTTCATGGTCAATATGACAGCCATGGGCCTGTCCCAGGATATCCAGATATAATAGTGGTCATACACATGACTTGGTTTTTCTGTCAGAGCAGTGGCAGGGTGTTCTGGAATTGGGGGAGATATTGGTTTCTCCCCTGATATGATCAGATCACTCTCTGGTGAGCCTCCTATTCTCTGGCACCAATGCCTTGCGCAGGGAGGCTGGGCCTAATAGATTGGCCCACCCCAGGCGACTAATAGGCCCAATGGGGTTTCAGAGGAAGATTGAGGTTGTTCCAGGCAGTCTGCTACACAGTCCAACAGAAGCCTTGGTGGTTGCATGGAATGGAAGAGCGGCCACGGCCTTGTTTCAGATCGCACCTGGGCGTCCTCTCCATGCCCATGGTTTCCACTACTCTCTGTGGTATATGGAAGAGCTGAGGGAACTAAAGATGGATAAGAGATGGCTTGAGGGTTTCTGGTGGATGACAAAGAGCAAAGACGATTGATCACGAGCTATAGCTGCTATTAGAGACTACCTTGTGGCAGTAAGGGCAGCGAAATGTGATTATTTCTCCATCCTTATTGTGACCACAGATAGTCGCACAGCGACCCTATTTCTGGTGACCTTGTCCTTCCTAACAATGAGTAATACTGGCTTTCACCTAAAGGCTTGCTGTGAGGAATATGCTGTGCATCTAGTGGGTAAAGTCACTGGCATCTGCTCTACACTGGACTCCAGCTTTAGAGCAGCAACAGTGGAGGCGACAGGTGCTAAGTCTTGCAAGGATATCTGGGGGAAGTTTGATCCCATTGTCCCTGAGGAAGTGGACATGGCTCTTGCAGCTGCCAGCTCAGCCCCTCTGTGTTAGATCCATGTCCCTCTTGGTTGGTTAAGACTGCCCAGGGGGGAATGTTTGATTGGGTCTGGGCAACGGTTAATAATTCCTTTCGATACCACTTATCATGGAACCCTTCTGGAGTGGCTTCGGGAGTTAGGGGTGGGCGGCACTGTGTTGCTCTGGTTCTCCTCCTTCTTCCAGGGTCGATTCTAATTGGTGTTGGTAGGGGGGAGAAATCCAGCCTGCGGCCCCTACCTTATGGGGTGCCTCACAGCTCGGTTCTCCCTCTTCTCATATTTAACATCTACATGAGGCCACTGGGTGAGGTGATCCTACAGTTTGGGGTGAAGTATCATCAATATGCTGATGATACCTAGTTTTATATTTATTTATTATTTATTTCTTGAATTTATAACACCGCCCCATCTCCCCCAAAGGGGACTCTGGGCAGTTTACAACAAGTCAAACAATTAAAATAACATAAAATACAATCAGCATAAATATAATAAATATAAATATAAAATCCAAAAGGTGACAAACTTCTATGGCACCAGCCATTCCCAGGAAGAACTGTTACCCCCCCCCCCCTTCCCAGGCGAGGCGGCAGAACCAGGTCTTTAAGTTCTTCCTGAAGGCCGGGAGCGATGGGGCCTGCCTCACTTCCGGGGGTAGAATGGTCCAAAGGGTGGGTGCCATCTCAGAGAAGGCCCGCCTTCTAGACCCTGCCAGGTGAAATTCCCTTGCCGACGGGGTCCGCAGCATGCCCTCTCTGCATGACCGAGTGGGACGGTTCAATATTATGGGTATGAGACAGTCCCTCAGGTAGCCTGGTCCCATGCCATGTAGGGCTTTAAAGGTGATAACCAACACCTTGAATTGGACCCAGAAGCACACTGGTACCCAGTGTAGCCGAAGCAGCAGAGATGTCACATGTGCTGATCTTGGGGCACCAATAACTGTGCACACAGCAACATTCTGGACCACTTGAAGCTTCCGGATACACCTCAAGGGTAGCCCCCTATTGAGCATTGCAATAGTCTATATGGGAGATGACCAGGGCATGAGTGACTGTACTTTCCTGATTCAGGAAAGTGCGTAACTGGTGCACAACACGAAGTTGTGCAAAGGCCCTTCTGGCCACTGCTGCCACCTGCTCATCGAGCAGGAGCCGTGAGTCCAGAAGGACTCCCAGATTCCGCACTGGGTCTGAATGGGGTAGTGCTACCCCATCCAGAACCAAAGATGATAACTTCCTAGATCCAGAGGAGCCATCAATCCACAGCCACCCCAACTTACCAGGGTTCAGCTGAAGCCTGTTGTTCCCCATCCAGACCCCCACAGCCCCCAAGCACTGAGAAAGGGCACCTTTCTCCACCACAGGCTGCCTGATTGATGCTGTTGATGACCTGTCCCAGAGTCTTGAGGCTGTAAAGGTGTGATGACCCTGACTTCAATGCCCCAATAATCACTTCTCCATGCAGTTTGTTTGAATTGCAGAATAAGCTTTATTAAGGTTACATGTAAATCAAAGCATTGCTGAAGACCAGAAAAACGTTTCCCGCCAAAAGATTGAATTTTGCCTTTCCGCCCTTGAGCCAGCCTCCTTCCCCCCGAAGATGTCAATGTCCAGTTCTTTCCCACTCCTTTGGTGCCCTTAACTGTCTCTAACAGTTTGGCCCGTCTCTTGGAATGCACTCTTCCCCCTCCCTTTCAGAGTCTTTCCAGGGCTGACACGTATCTTTGTAAGTAATGACAGGATTTGAATTGTAACCCTGACAAAAGGTTAGATGGGGTGCAAATGGCTTCAACTCAACCCAAGCAGTACTGAGTCGCTTTGGGTATTTGAGCCTTCTAGTCACAAGGTTTTTCCACCGTTGATCTTGGATGAGGTTCCACTGTCCCAGACAGACCCTGTGCCCAATCTGTAGGTCCTCTTGGACTCATTGATGGGGACTAGGAGACATGCCTTCTCTGCTGTAGACCCTGCCCTCTGGAACATTCTGCTCCAGAGAATAGGATCACCTGACCCTGTTGGCCTTTCGTAAAGACCTGGGGTATGTGGCCAGGCCTAGGGCCCCAAGTGTGTTAAAAGCTCCATTTCTTGCCCTTTCTAACATATAGCAATAGTTTTACTTGGTGACAAAATGCACCTTTTGTATTGCTTTCATTGTTCTAATTCTTTTATGTTTTTTATCATTGATTGCCACACAGAGTCACTTCTTTAAATGGGCACCTATAGAAATCAAATAAATAAATAAATACTTACCGGGTCTTGTCCCAGTGCCTGGATGCTATAATAGTCTGGACGGGGTGCAATAGGCTTCAACTCAACCCAAGCAAGACTGAGTGGCTTTGGGTATTTGGGCCTTCTAGGTTTTCCCACCATTGATCTTGGATGGGGTTGAACTGCCCAAGACTGTCCAGGTACGCAATCTGGATGTCCTTTTGGACTCACGCTTCTGCTAGAACAGCAAGTGGCAGCCGTGGCTCGGAGGGCCTTTGCACACCTTAGGGTTGTGTGTCTGTTGTGTCTCTTCCTGCACCGGGAGGCTTTGCTCACAGTCACTAATGCCCTTATAACCTCATGACCTCTCGTCTGGATTACTGCAATGCACTTTACATGGGACTGTCCTTGAAGAGCATTCGGAAGCTTCAACTGGTGCAGAATGTGGCTGCATGGGTAGTAAATGATGTTGGATATTCAACACATGTAAAAGCACTGCTATGTGAGCTGCACTGACTGCCATTGTGCTTCTGGGTGCAATTTTATGGTCTCCGGCTGCTGCTTCTTAACTCTCTGAAATGTGCCCATCCAGGTTTCAGGTGTGGCGTCAGCTGAGACAATGGGGCAGGGGAGGAGGGGTGGCAGTTGTCATACGAGAGACTTTTATGACATTTCAGGGGCACTGCTCTGCATGTGGCCGGTTGTGAGACCCTGTTTTTCAAGTTGGGATCCTGAGAACAGTTGGGAGTGTTGCTGCTGTACCAGCCTCCCTGTTGCGTGGCAACCTCCCTGCCTAAGCTTCTGGAGGCTGTCTCGGGGCTGGCAGTGGAGTTCCCCAGACTGATGGTTCTGGGGGACTTCAACCTGCCATCCCTGGGGCATGCCTCAGAGGCGGCCCGGGAGTTCATGGCTACCATGGCAGCCATGGGCCTGTCCCAGATTATTCGGGACCCAACTTGAGACAGTGGTCTCACCCCAGACTTAGTTTTCTTGTCTGAGCAGTGGCAATATGATCTGAGGGGAGAGTTACATCTATCCACATTGTCATGGTCAGACCATGCCCTGGTGATCTTGAGGCTCTCTTGTGCTGTCCTGCTCCGCAGAAAGGTGGGACCCATTCGATTAGTCCGCCCCCAGCAACTGATGAACCTAGTGAGGTTTCAGAAGGAGCTGGAGGTTATATCCAAGGACCTGCTACACGGTCCAGTGGAGGTCCTGGCCGCAGCCTGGAATAGGGAAGCAGCCAGAGTCCTGGACAAGATCGCACCTGTGCAACCTGTCCTGCCCCACTCAGCCCATCACTCTCCGTGGTTTGAGGAGTTGAGGGCTTTGAAGAGGGTCAAGATATGTCTAGAGCATTCTGGAGAAAGATGAAGACTGAAACTGACCAAACACAATCTAGACCTGCTCTTAAGGCCTACCTTGTGGCGGTAATAGCAGCGAAACCTGAATATTTCTCCGCTCTTATTGCATCCGCAGAATGTTGTCTGACGGCCCTGTTTAAGATTACTAGATCTCTTTTGGGTCAGGTAGAGTCAGTGACCCACTTACAGGGCCGGTCGGAAGAGTTTTCTGAGCATCTGCAGGATAAAATCGCTCAGATTCATTCCAAGTTGGACTCTAAGCATGAGACACAATCTGGGGAAAGGAATGTACTTCCCCTTTTATCTGGGAATGGTTTGATCCGGTTGGGCTTTATGAAGTAGACATGATCGTCCGGATTGTAAAAACCACGACATATCACCTTGACCCGTGTCCCTCTTGGCTGGTTAAGTCAGCCCGGGAGGTGACGTGCGGATAGGTCTAGGCAATGATTAATACATCCTTGAGTTAGAGGGTGTTCCCGGTTGCCTTTAAGGAGCCGCTGGTGCACCCACTCCTCAAGAAACCATCCCTGGACCCCACCATCTTGGACAATTTTTGTCCGGTCTCCCACCTTCCCTTTTTGGGAAAGGTGGTTGAGAAGGTGGTGGCATTGCAACTCCAGAGGATCCTGGAGGAAATGGATTATCTGGACCCATTTCAGTCAGGCTTCAGGCCAGGATACGGCATGGAGACCACATTGCTCGTACTTATGGATGATCACTGGCAGGAGCAGGATGGAGGGAGTGCGTCCATCCAGGCTCTCTTAGATCTATCAGCAGCTTTTCATGCTGTTGACCATGGTATCCTTTTGGGGCGGCTCAGGGAGTTGGGGGTGGGCGGCGTGGTTTTATGCTGGTTCACCTCCTTCCTCCGGGGCCGTTCCCAGTCGGTGTTGATAGGGGAGGAGAGAGCCAACCCGCGACCCCTGCTTTGTGGAGTGCCGCAGGGTTCAGTTCTCTCTCCTCTCCTGTTCAACATCTACATGAAGCCACTGGGCGAGATCATCCATCACCACGGGATGAGGTATCACCAATATGCTGATGATACTCAGTTATACATCTCCATCCCAGATGAATTAAGTGATGTGATTGATGCCTTGTCTCAGTGCCTCAGGGCTGTGGGGGTCTGGATGGGGAGCAACAGGCTTCAGCTGAACCCTGGTAAGATGGAGTGGTTGTGGATTGATGGACCCCTGTATCCAAGAAGTTATCATCTTTGGTTCTGGATGGGGTAGCACTGCCCCATTCAGATCCAGTGTGGAACCTCGGGGTCCTCCTCGACTCTCGACTCCTGTTCAAAGAGCAGGTGACAGTTGTGGCCAGGAGGGCCTTTGCGCAGCTTCAAGTTGTGCACCAGCTATGCCCTTTCCTGGATCGGGATGCCCTGTGAACAGTCACTCATGCCCTTGTCATCTCTCATATAGATTATTGCAACGTGCTCTACATGGGGCTACACTTCAGCTGGTCCAGAATGTGGCAGTGCGGGCAGTTATGGGTGCTATAAGATCAGCACATGTGACACCTCTGCTGCGCGAGCTGCATTGGGTACCAGTTTGCTTCCGGGTCCAATTCAAGGTGTTGGTTATCACCTTTAATCACGTTTAAAACCCTACATGGCATGGAGCCAGGGTACCTGAGGGACCGTCTCATCCCAATAACATTGACCTGCCCCACACACTCAAGCAGAGAGGACATGCTTCGGACCCCATCAACAAGAGAATTCCATCTAGTGGAGTCCAGGAGGTGAGCCTTCTCTGCGATAGTGCCCGCATTGTGGAACATCTTGCCCCCAAAGGTGAGGCTGGCCCCCTCACTCCTGACCTTTCGGAAGACTCTAAAGACCTGGCTCTGCTGCCTTGCCAGGGACAAGGGAGGTAATAGTACCTCCTCCGGGTGGCTGGCCCCATAATGTCCTCCTGGTACCTGATTTTACTATCTCTTGGGTTTTTATCTATTTTTATCTATTTATTGCTCATTCCAGGGAAATAAACGATTTCACAGTCTGGATTCCACTGGTGGGAAAGTCATTAGGTTCAAGGTGACTCCACCTTAGAGCCCTTGCTGAGTATTTTACCCATAGATTGGTTAGAGTGCTTTTAGTCTGGCTAGATTCTGTCTTGTAGGGCAAGATCAATAAATAACTAGAGTTGGAGTTGAGGCTCAATGTGGTTCTTTGCCTGCTTTCCTGACACTATACTAACATATAGCAATAGGTTTACATGGCGATCATATATATTTATTTTGCATTGTTTTAATTGTTTTAGTTTTTTATCAATTTACGCCACCCAGAGTCATATGTTGAGAAGGGCGGCTATAGAAATCAAATAAATAAATAAATAATACTCGTGGGAAATGTGAACTTGGTCATGATGTGCATGTCACTGGTAAACAGTTGAGCCATATCGGGAATGCATAATTTCTTCCACTCCAAAAATTAAATAGAGAATTCTCCGCTTGTGCTCAATACCTTCTTTATTGTATTGTATTAGTTTGGTCGTAACTTTTGGAGAAGCTTTTAGGACCACATTCCAGGTTTTCAGGGGAAGCCTGGAACCAAAAGTATCTAGTCCTAAGGTTGAGATTGGGGTCCTAATGACCCCATCAGGTTACAATTTCTAGAGCAAACTTTCAGTTCTGGTGAGTGTTGAAGCTTGCAGCTGGCTAACCACAGGGATCTTTGCCTACTTTATAGAATAGTGCAGTGCAAATCCTTCAGAAGACATGTTTCCGAACTACAAAAAATGCTTCTCTTTTTGAATCACTTAAAAGCCACATATTTTCCAGGCTCACACAGCTGATTCAAAAGCTGCTCAGGGTATCACTGCATGTTTGTACAAGACTGGGAAAAGACACATACTCCCAAATAAAACATAATCCCAATAATTGATTTAAATTTTTTCTATCAGGTTACAGCCACAGATATTGTTAGATGTACGCTAAAGAACAATGGCTTGTGTTTTTCAGATGCATCCAGTTGCAGCCAATGTCCAGACGACCAGCATTCCAATAAGAAGCGAGATCAATGTGTCCCAAAGGTTATAAGCTTCCTATCCTTTGAAGAAATGTTGGGTCTCCTCTTGGCTCTCTTTGCCCTTGCTTCTTCCCTAGCCACCAGCTTTGTTCTGGGAATCTTCATTAAATACCGAGAAACCCCCATAGTCAAAGCCAACAACCGAGACCTCACCTACATTCTCCTGGTTTCCCTCCTCCTTTCCTTCTTGACCTGCCTTCTATTCATTGGTCACCCCAAGAAACTGAACTGCCTTCTTCGACAAACTACCTTCAGTGTTGTATTCTCAGTTGCTGTGTCTTCATTGCTGGCCAAGACTGTCATGGTGGTGGTGGCATTTCTGGCCACAAAGCCAGGCAGCAGGATGAGGAAATGGCTAGGGAAGACTCTGGCCAACTCCATTGTCTTGTCCTGCTCTGGGGTCCAGGTGGGCATCTGCATGATATGGCTGGGAATCTCTCCCCCATTCCCAGATTCTGATCTCCATTCTGAATCAGGACACATTGTGCTACAATGCAATGAAGGTTCAGTCACCATGTTCTACACTGCCCTTGGCTACATGGGCTTTCTGGCTGCCATCTGCTTCTTTGTGGCTTTCCTGGCCCGCAAGCTGCCGGGGACCTTCAATGAAGCCAAGTGGATCACCTTCAGCATGTTGGTTTTCTGCAGCGTTTGGGTCTCCTTTGTCCCCAGCTACCTCAGCACCAAAAGGAAATACATGGTCGCTGTGCAGATCTTCTCCATCCTGGCCTCCAGCCTGGGCTTACTGGGCTGCATCTTTGTCCCCAAATGCTACATCATTATTCTGAGACCTGGCATGAACACCAAGGAGCATTTAAGGATATAAAACAATAAAGAAACCTGATTTTAGTCCCTATTTTTCAATAGTTCATTGGTAATTTGAAATAACATTGCTTAGAATTAAAGTCCTTTTTGTGTGTTCTAAGAAATCTCTCTTCTTTTCATGTGAATTTTGAATTATAATCATTAAATATTGAAACAGAAATAGCATTAGTTCATCTTGTTTAAAACACTTACATTCTTTCCTGTCTCTCAATATGACATCAGGCAGGATTAGGATCATAAACATTGACATTAATCAGTTTTCTGAAACCAGATCAGATAAATTTTCACCACAGCAGATAAATGTCTTTTGACATTAAGTCCTGGGCTTATTTATTAGGCCTTGGCAGCAACTTGACTTTTTCATCCTTCTTCTTTGGCACTTAATGAATCAAGGGAGAAAAGCAAAGCTTGCAGGGCACAGAAAGGTTTTCCTTGATTCAGGCAGCTTCCAAAGCCCAAAGGGAGATCCGGGACAGAGCTGAGGGTGGGACAGAAAGCAACCTGCTGGGGAAGAAGTCAAGGGAGAATGTGCACCTCCAACGCTGAAGGGAAAGCACCATCTTTACTTTCGCCTCTTTCTGCAAACCTGAGAGCAGCAGGAAACTTACAGACATTGTTGCTGTGGCCTTAGAAGGTCAACGGGCTGACTGCACAGGTCACCTACTTCCACAGAATGCTGACTCTCAAAATCAAACAAAAAATATATACTCTACTATATCTTCAAATACATCACAACAATGTCCATGGAATATCTATCAAATCTTATCATTATAAACATTGTTATCTCTTCTCCATTTTGTAAAGCAGAAGATTTTTTAGCAAGGCCTCTGAAGGGTCTCCCCACTTGGATGTACCTATTCTGGGGTATCTGACCTGCATTTAGGAAGATGGGCTCATCCAAAAAAAGATGGAGTTCCCTGACTAGTTAATAAGGGTTCAGTTGATTTAGTGGGCAGTCTTCTTTGCGATCACTTGTAGCTGAGTAAGATTGTCTTCCAAGGGTAAAATCTGAACAGTGGATCCGTAAGTGGCTGTAAAGGCCAATTCTGGTTCCGCACAACCTCCCACAATGAGGGCATAGGTTTCCGGGTGGAAGACGGTCATGATGAGGGTTTGCTTGACGTGCCTTCCTCTTAGCTCGTTTCTCCCTTTCGCCCTGTACTCGTGCTTCTTCAAAGTCCATACCCCCTTTAATGAAGGCTGACCTCCAATTGAAACGCTCATGAGTTAGGGCTTCCCAGTCCTCAATGCTGATATTACATTTTTTAAAATTAGCTTTGAGAGTATCTTTGAATCTCTTTTGCTGTCCACCAACATTCCGTTTTCCATTCTTAAGTTGGGAGTAAAGTAGCTGCTTTGGAAGACGATGGTCAGGCATTCGGACAACATGGCAGGTCCAGCAAAGTTGATGTTGGATGATCATTGTTGCTGGTGGTTTTCGCTTCTTCTAATACGCTAACATTAGTCCGCCTATCTTCCCAAGTAATTTGCAGAATTTTTCGGAGGCAGCGTTGATGGAATCTTTCAAGAAGTTGGAGGTGGCGTTTGTAGAGGGTCCATGTTTAACAGGCATACAAAAGCGTTGGTAGTACAATGGCTTTGTAAACAAGCTTTAGATTTAGTGGGCAGTATAATAACCTTGAATGTTATAATTGAACGTTATAATTTCCTCCTGCACTGCTGAGAGCAGAAGATGCTATTGGTTCCCAGATTTGGTGCCAAGCTCAACCATCTTCAATAAAGAGCACTTCTTTAGTGCAGTTGTATTGTTGGTAAGTCGTTCCTCCTCATCATTTGCCAGCTCTGGGAATAAGGAAGAGTTGTCTGTGCCTCAGAGAGAGAATTATAGCAAACACCACCATCATGGTATCTCGAGTGCCACTGTCCCTGCTTCTGCTGCTGTCCCATCCAGAGCTGTGTTCTGGACCAGCTGAAGTTTCTGCATACTCTTCAAGGGTAGCCCCATGTAGAACACGTTGCAATAGTCCATAGCTTTCCAAACTGTGTGTCGTGACACTTTAGTGTGTCAGAACACACAGTTTAATGTGTCGCAACTCAACCCAAAAGTGGATGTGCACGGCGGCGGTGCGGGGGCACACGTGACGGCGGTGGCGTGCATTGCAGTAGTGGCAGCAACGATGGCAGCGGCATGTTTTATTGGTAGTGCTACCCCATCCAGAACTAAAGATGATAACTCCCTAGATCCAGAGGAGCCATCAATCCACAGCCACTCCATCTTACCAGGGTTCAGTCGAAGCCTGTTTCTCCCCATCCAGACCCCCACAGCGCCCAGGCACTGAGAAAGGGCAGACACCGCATCACCTACCTCACCCGGGATGGAGATATACAATTGATATATTTAGATTTGCTGAAACAAATTCTTGTCCTAAATTTTTGTTTATCAAATATTTTATATCCTTTTTCTTTACATGTGTTTCTTGTAAACATATCACATCACATTTCAATTTATTCAAATAATGAAAAAAAATTCTCCTTTTTTGTGGGGCATTTGCCCCATTTATATTCCATGTAAGACAATTTAAAGCCATTTTTATAAACTTAACTCAGCACAGTCTTTCGATGCAGCAGCCCCAGCCATCTCATCTTGTGTCATTGTATCCTCTTGTTGCAGTCCAGGTACATCCTGATCCAAATTACTTCCATACTTAGTCATAAACTCTTTAGCCTTGGGGATCAAAGTTAACTTAAACCTGTGTTATTGAAAAGTAAAACTCACCCCCTCCAAATTCTCCCAACGAAAAGGAATCTTATTCCTCTTCAAAGCATCTGTCAAGAAAGTATATTCTTTTCTCTTTCTTAGTATCCTTACAGGAATATCTTTCAGTACAATTATGTCCACATTATCAATATTAAGTTTAGATTCAAATTGAGCTTGAAGAACTAAATCTCTGGTTTTTCTCCTAGCAAATTGTATCAATATATCTCTGGGTTTATTACCCATGGCAGCATATCTTCAGTTAATCCTAAAAATGTTTTCTGTTTCTTCTATCATTTTATCTTCTTCCCAATCAATCAGCCCCAACAAGGCTTGTATGATCTTGTCTTTAAGATTTTCTTCTTTGGCTTCAGGGATATCCCTGAGCCTTAAACAGAACTCCTTATCTCTTAATCCCAATAATTCAGTTCTGTCAAGTTCATTTTCCCATTCTTTCTCCAATACATCTACTCTATTATCCAATTTTTTAACTCCTCCTTCCAGTCTCGCTTCCATTTTTTCTAATTTCTGATCCAATATTTTTTCAAATTCAGCAAATCTTTTATCTTCTCCTTTTCCCCTCTTTTTCTCCAATTCTTCAAAAGTTTGAGCAATAGATTGTTTAGTTTGTGATATAAATTCTTCAAATATCATTTTTATAGGGTCCAATTCAGCAGAACCATGCCTTACTTGTTTTCTCGTGATCATAATTTCTTCTTCTTCCCTCCCTTTATTTTATATATGAAAAAGAATTTGTTTTTCTTTTTGGTATAAATCCAATAATTCAATACGTTTTAAAAAGCCAGTACTTTGAATACTTTAGCTCCCTCTAGTGTCCAATCCTAGTAAATATATAAAAGAAAACTCCAATGTAATGAGAAAGGAGGATAAGGTTTCCAATTACAAGCCTTGAGTTGGAACAGAAAGCTTCATGCCGATATTTTGAAACAGTAACCAATCAAAATTTTAATAGCTAGTCACAACAAAAATTCACAGTCCAAAAATAACTTTATCCTCAAATGCAGCAAATCCAGCAGGTTCTCTTATTTAACTAAAAAAAACTTTTCCCATACAAAGAAAAAATAGAGAACAGTCTTCTTCCACTTTAAAAAAATAAAAACTTCAGTAAAACAATACAACTTCCAGATTGCTTGCTGTAATTATAATCCATTAAATAAGTAAGATATATAAGGGGGAAAAATCCCAAAAATAATGAAAAGATGACCAAGAGAAGATATTTTTCTGTATTAGAGATAGCCTCTTAGAATGCAATAAATTTAAGGCAAAAAAAAAGGTTGATTTAAAAGATAGGAGGTGGAACTGGTGTCCGTTTCAAAGGCTTCAGCAGCGGCTTGGACACGATGAAACCCCCGCTTCTCAGCTGTTCACTCACAGTTCTATTGCTGATTTCACGACCTTCCAGCGAGCTTGAAGACTTGAGGGGCGATTCTCTCACTTCCCCTTTACTCCAGGGAATATTTCGGGGCTCAAATCTAACATGAGCCACCAGAAAAACGCCATGCTGTGATTCTAGCTATAAAGCTAAGCTAGAGTCGATGTTCCACAATAGCTCCTCCCCAGGAAGTCTTTAGCATCTCAAGATTGAGGTTCTTAAGTAAAGGGCAGCCAAACTTTCCTGAATTCTTCCCCTCTAGACTCCTAAACTAAAACTGTGTCTATGAGTCACACAGAAATAATTTCTCCAGCTGCACGTCTATGTTGCCACAAAGTTTCCCAATTCTCCTTCTAATTATCAAAACCACGGTGATGGTAACAAAACTTAAGGGATTTCATCACCATCATCACAGGTCACTTTTGAAACCACTCTGACAAACACTTGCTCATTCCTCTTATCTAAAACCTGAACATCTGATCCAAAATTACCTCCTCCTCTGCTGAGAGCAGAAGGTGCTGTTGGTTTCCAGATTTGGTGCCAAGCTGGACCATCTTCAAAAAAGAGCACTTCTTTAGTGCAGTTGTATTGTTGGTTCGTACTTCTTCCTCATTATTAGCCAGCTCTGGGACCAAGGAAGAGCTGTCTGTGCCTCAGAGAGAGAATTATTGCAAACAGCACCATCATGGTATCTCAAGTGTTGCGGTCCCTGCTTCTGCACTGTCCCCTTTTCCCTGTGAGACTCTCTTGAAAAAATGTCCATTCAGTGTCATAATTGAGAGAACGTGCAATTGCTACAAGCAGGGAGACTACCTGATCAGTGCAATCATAGCTACATCAATTGCATCATTTCTAACAAATGTCTTCTTCAAGCTTCCAGGCCATGAGTTCAAAAGGTAATTATTGAAAAGTATGTGTCTCTGGTGATTATCAGGTTTTGCTTAAGAAAGCACATGTGATTTTCTGTCTAATAGGAACACCCAATCACCTAGAAAGGTTTTGTAAATCAATAATACAGGAATTTGCTATTTCTTAGTTGTGCAACGACTGCCTGACAAAACTTCCTTCATTGCAATGTTAATGAAAGTGAGTTCTCATCCCGCCCTCCTCCTTTGCCCTTTATGAGATCACTCAGATTATTTTGCACATTTATATGGTGGTCTCTTGCATCCTCATTCCACTGATGTTTCACCCTGTGGGACATTCATGGATGTGGTTCTATGTCTAAACTTGATCAGTGCCAGATGTCTTTAAAGTAAAGCTGCAGGCAACACCACCTGTCCATATAAACCGAAGAGAAAAACCTATTGATATTTCTTCTGTTGTAGTATCAAGAGTATGAGCTTCAGCCACATCTTGCCTGTCTTGTTTGCCATTATTGAGATCAACCAGAGTCCTAGGTTGCTCCACAATATATCCCTGGACTACAACATCTATGAGAACTTTTTCAACACCTGAATTGTTGGAAACTCTGGCAAATCCAGCATGCCTCATCAGCATATACATGGCTGCTGTAGGATGCAAGCTCTCCATGCTTTTTGAGGAAGCTGTTTGTGGCCACTCCTATTTCCTCTCTCTCTCTCCTTCTTCAACCAGGAGCAAAGCACATGGCTGTGTGCTGCTCCATCTTAGGTCATGGATGGGCCTAGGACATTTTTCCTCCTTTCTACACGCATCACTTGCCAGCAATGAGGGGCAAGATTTTACTCAGTTTAAGGAACAGAAAGAAGAAATGGAACATCATTTATCTACTTAAAATGCTGTACCTGCTTTGAATAAACATAAGAACTCTTTTGTACTTACTTTTCATACCTGCCATGTCTAAGTGTGTGTTTCTTTATGCTAAGGTGGGCTACAGGTGTAAGACTCATCTGGATCTCCCTAACATGGGGTCATGGGCTCTGTTTTTAAACAATATTCTTTTTCTGTACATGAGTTTAGCAGCTCTGCTCCATTTCAGTAGTTCTAACAAACTGCTAAATGGACTTCAAAGAGTTACGGGTCCAGATTTTTCAGAAATAGATTCTGTGCTTTAAGCAGCAGGAATGTTTTTGCTTTTTCCTTGTTTTCTTTTTGAGCAGAAATTTTCTTTTTTGCTGGTTTTGCATGAGCATTGTTGTTTTTGTGAGAGAATAATTTAGTCTAGCTACTGAAGAGGTTTCTTAGACCAGGAATTAGTCAGAAAGCATAAAAGTAAAGATTTTTTTCTTTTTGAAGTGATTTTTAAATCATTTTTGCTTAGACAAGATGGCCAGTGTACTCCTGCCTCATAGTCCAGCAATTTTTAAACTAAAACCCAGGGAGTTTTATCCCTGGAAGATATGCGTGGAAAGGCAGGCAAGGATTTTGAATCTGCACAATATTTTGAATGAAAATCCTCCTAGTCCAAACTCAGCAGCATATGCAAGCTGGATGGCCAATGATCTAAAGCTCCAAGGCTTGATCATGTATTCCCTAAGTGCATAAATGCTGGTTCAAACGCAGCACAGAGATACTGCCAGAGGGATGATGGAGGAATTGTTTAAACTCTATGGAGAGGGAGGTGATTCCCAAGTTATTAATTTGGTGAGGAAGTTATCCAATTTAAAATTCCAACCAAATGAAGACATAGATGAGCATATTTCTAATTTTCAATCATTGCTGCACAAGCTTGCTTGCAATAATGTGATTTTGGATAACAAGATCCAAGTTGAATTTTTATTGGGATCGCTGCCTGGAAATTTTTCTAGTTTTGCTGTTAGTTATAGAGGATCAAGACAACCTCTTTCAGATTTAATTCAGGAAATAAAGTCTGAGTGCAGCAGACAAGATTCCTATAGAAATTGCAAACTGACCAACAATGAGGCAGTCTATTTTTCTAAGATACCTCGGGGCAAAGTTGGTGATCTGTAGGAGAGGAACTTTTCAATAACAAAGAGGCCCATCAAGTGCCATTTTTGTGACAAGAATGGTCACTTAAAGAAAGACTGTTGTCATATAATCCACTTTAATGAGTACAACTTACTCCATGTAAAGTTCAATAATAGTTCTTTTATTCTTGAGTTATTCGGACAGAAAGCAAAGCAGGTATTTACAATTAGGAAATAATATTCAGACAGAAAGCAAAGCAGTTAGTTAGTTACAATTAGAAAATAATAAATAGATAGAATAAAATTACAAGATTCTCTAGAGCTTATTACAATACTATATTAGGTTAACCATCAAATAAATATCAATAACCATACCTCACTAGGTTATTCAAGTTGCTGTTAACATTCACCTTATCAAGTTTTCTTAAAAGTATCTCATTGATACTAACAACAGTTACAGAACCAAAGTTTTCACCTTTTCAGGCTTTCTTAACAGTATCCCATTGATACTAACAACAGTTACAGAACCAAAGTTTTCACCTTTTCAGGCTTTCTTAACAGTATCCCATTGATACTAACAACAGTTACAGAACCAGCATCTTACTAGATACTTACATCCCACTTCTAACAGTTGGCCAAACGTATCAGAGTGGGCTGAGAGTCAGACATTCAGGGCACCCCTGCTCCCGTTGAAGAGTCTCGCACCTCTAGGCTGGGAGTCAGACATCAGGGCGTCCCCTGCCCCCTGTGGGGAGTCTCGCACCTCCAAAGTTTCAATTGCAGGTCATCCTTCTTTTATAGCAGATGTTAAATCCAAATTCACATCACAGTCAGTGTCAAAACTGTATACGTCACAGCCAGTGTCAAAACTGTATACGTCACAGCCAGTGTCAAAACTGTATACGTCACAGCCAGTGTCAAAACTGTATATGTCACAGCCAGTTGAGCGTTAGGTCTGACCTTGCATCTTGTTCAGTATGTTCTCCTTACACCCACTATCTGTGCCAACTTCTATCTGTTGTTGATAACACACATTCCTCATTTTTCTAGTTTTGCTGTTAGTTATAGAGGATCAAGACAACCTCTTTCAGATTTAATTCAGGAAATAAAGTCTGGGTGCAGCAGACAAGTTTCCTATAGAATTTGCAAACAGACCAACAATGAGGCAGTCTATTTTTCTAAGATGCCTCAGGGCAAAGATGGTGATCTGCAGCAGAGGAGCCTTTCAATAACAAAGAGGCCCATCAAGTGCCATTTTTGTGGCAAGAATGGTCACTTAAAGAAAGACTGTTGTGCGAGGAAGGCTGATCAGAAAGGCAACAAAGAGGAAGCTCCAGATGCGAGTCTCCTTGCATTTTCAGCCACAGATAAAAATTGCTCACCTTTCATATTAAACAGTGGCTGTAACATGCACATGTTTAACTATCTTTCTCTCTTCATTGAATTGAACCCAATTTCGAAGGAAGAGATCAGCTTAGCAGATGGAAAAGCAATCCCTGTGCAAGGAGAGTTGTGTACTCTCCTGAGATGTGGAAATGGCACCACCCAGAATGACTTAATTGCTAATAGCGTTTTATATGCTCCACATGTAAATCTGAATATGATAAGCACATCTCCACTCACGAAGAAAGGCCACACCATTTGTTTCAAAGGTAATAAATGTGAGATAATGAACCAAGAGGGTGTCTTTCTAACAGGATACCTAGATCAAGGTTTAATCTTTCTCAGTTGTGAGAGGCCAGACGTGGCATGCATGGCCAGTCACCGAGAAAAGGAGGATGACAGTGCTGTGGGGTGTTGCTGGCTTTTGGGGTTCCAGGCGCAGATTAATCCAAACAACGTGTTTTAAGGCTAACAATATCTTTATTGATAGCATAAGGCAATAATGGATGTATAGTGCATTATTGCAAAAAGGAAAAACAACAAAGCATACGCAGAGTTCCATCAGCAGATGTGAGGAAAGAAAATCATGGTCTATGCAAAGACCAGGCATAGTTACAGTACAGATAGCAGTCAAACAGAAGCATAGAATTGAGTGAGTGAGATGAGTACCCATAGTTCATAGTTGACTTATACCCATGGTTCAACATTCTGATTGGCTAATGTGGGCTAGGCCATTTTTCAACTTAACATTGTAGTAACAGTTGTACTTACTATAAACCGCCATGAGATGGTGGTGTTGCATATTGGCTTTTCTCCCAGGGAACAGTTCTCATGGGACAAGACTGTTATCACCACATTGTTTTGACTAGAGAAAATCACATCTGGTGTTTACATGCTTTTTGTTATGGGAAACTGCTTACAGCAGAGGAACTTGGAAAATTCCATTTTACAGGCTAGGATTTCACAGTGAAGGAATCCATTCGCTTGAATCCTACATAGAATAACTTTAACAAATAACTTTAACAAGTGCCATCCTCTGGCACAGACAACTGGGACAAAGAAATTCAAGTGCAACACTTCAAATGAAAAAAAATGGTTTGGAAAGCAATTTGGAAGCCAAGGACTGTGGTAAGGCTGTCGTAAGGCACAGAACCTACACACAGGGAACTTCCACAAGGCCTGCAATTCCAAAGCAAAGCACCAGTCACTCTAAACAGCCCCTGGAGTCAATTCACACCAAACTGTGAACACCAAGAAGTACAGGATATTGCTTTTAAAATGTACCAATCGATTGAGGATTTTCTGAAGGGAGAGGAAGAGATTCATCAAGGAATAAGTATCCTTCCTGACTGCGAGAATCCAGATGATGAAGAAATGGCAAACAAGAAGGAGTTAAAATACAACTTTCAAAAAGAAAATTTTTGTTGTTTTATAAAATTTGCGATCAGAGTTATGGAAAAACCAAGAGATAAGCTTGTAGTAAAATGTTGCTTTATTTAAAACAAAAGAACGTAGGAACAAACCTTGAATCTTCTTTAGCCAAAGAAGCATGGTTGATTAACATAGCTATTTACATTTAGATAGCAGAGCAGAGTGCAGAGGTAAAGAGAACAAAAGGCATTTACATTTTAAACCTTTACTTGACCAGCATCTGAATGGACAGGATTTAGCATGTGACCAAAACACCTAGGCAACAGATTCCCAATATGGGCAAAGCTCTAACAGCTAATTTTGATTGGTCAGAACTCTCAGTCTGGCTGGCTCCAAGAGGTAAATTAACATTCCTGAGTGGGGGTGAACATGTGCTCTGAGCTCAAACAGGAAAAAAGTTTGAGGCCTGGCTTTTTAAAAACTCAGCCATATATTCTACAGACATAAAAAATATATGCAACAAAAAATGGCTTGTTTATTACAGTGTTTGTTCGGAAATTGAGATAGCTCGGTCATGTATACATACATACATACATACATACATACATACATACATACATACAAACAAGCCGAGTGAAGGAAGATGGAAGATAGATGCTTTTGAACTGTGGTGTTGGAGGAAAATTCGGACAGTGCCTTGGACTGCAAGAAGATCAGACCAGTCCATACTCCAGGAAATAAAGCCAGACTGCTCACTTGAGGGAATGATATTAAAGGCAAAACTGAAGTACTTTGGCCACATAATGAGAAGACAGGATTCCCTGGAGAAGACGTTGATGCTAGGGAAAGTGGAAGGCAAAAGGAAGAGGGGCCGACCAAGGGCAAGATGGATGGATGATATTCTGGAGGTGACAGACTCGACCTTGGGGGAGCTGGGGGTGGGAATATACATGTGGGAAATGTTTTATTGACTTTGTAGGGGAGATAGCTGGGGTTTTTTTTTTTTTTTTGATATGTCTATAAAAAAACTCTTGTGTATAATATGGAGACAAATAAATGTTTTGGTTTATTTTGAGGTGGGATAAAAATTAAGAATAAGTAAAGGTTCTTGTAATGATTTAAAGTTTGTTTTTTAAGGTTCAATAAGGTTAGACTGAAATAATAGTATTAAGTATAAAAGTAGTTAATTTAAATGTTTTTAAAATGTTTTTACAATTTGATTGTTAAAATTTAGAATAGGTATTGTATGTAGATTGATTTTAAGGCTCTATGATTTTATTTTTCTGTAATGACTTAAAGTTTCTTGTAATGATTTAAAGTTTGTTTTTTAAGGTTTAATAGGGGTAAGATTGAAATAACACTATAAGGTTGTATAATTCTATTTTTTTAAGGATTAAATTTTTATTTTTAAGGTTTAATGGGGTAAGATTGTAGTATTAAGTATAAAAGTAGATAATTTAAATTTTATTTTTTAAAAAAACGATTATAATAATTTGATTGTTAACATAGTGGCCAGAAATATATAGAATAGTGATACGAGGGAAACATTTTATAAATGAGTTTATATGGGGGAGAATTTGATTTCAAGGTTTATATATTTGTCTATTTCTTTATATATATAAGAGGAAGAAGCATTTGCTTTTATTGATCTACATAATGTCCATGGAATTGTAAGGCACCAAAACTTACCACACGCCTTTAGAGAAAGCCAAATACATGAAGGAGACTTTGTAAAAAGGAACAGCAGCAAGATTTATTTGGCCAAGCAAAGGTTGCTGGGTGGCAGCCAGACAGCTGTCACGTGCAAGTGACCTCTGAATGAAACCACCACCCAGAGCATAAGGGTGCACAAACTTTTATACAGGGAATACAAGCAGGAAGTGAGGATGAGGATGGTATGCCCATATGTGGGTGAGGTGTCTGATGACCATTCCCTGGGATTGGCTAGTTCTTGGGGATCAGGGTCCCTCCCAGAGCTGAAGGATTCTGGGATTCACCAGGTCAAGGGGTGACGTGGGTCATCAACATAGTTTCAAGGGATAGAATTGGGAACATTCACACCAATTGTTGGAACATTCACACCAAAGAAATACTTGCATCTTACAGAGACAATAGTAATACTTACAGAGACATTGGGTTATACAAGCAGGCTGAATCTCAAAGGGTCAGAACCATAAAATCATAGTTTAACATATTTACATCTCAGGAGAGGGGAAGCAAGGCATTTATTACAAGAAGGTTAGGTAAACATGTTAGCTTGTCTCAGGAAGAAGATGCTGATCAGATAGATGGTCCCAGACTGTTATGCATTCCTGAGAGAGGTGGAATTGGTTTCAGAGCTTTACACTTAACATTTCTTATGCAGTATTCTTTGGGGCTTGCTGAGGCCCATCTCAAGGGTCATCCTTGGGTAACAATTCTTTGGTTCAGGCACAATCTTTGGTTCAGTAATGTTGCATCATGGGGAAATGTTACAGCATGGTGTTTTCCAGGCCAAGGTTTGTGAGCCAGGTTTCCCTATATCCCTTCAGAATGTTTTATAGAAACAATGTGACTTTGGTAAAATTTGGAGAAATAGATTAATTGTTGTTGAAAGTCGGAAGTCACTTCTTATGTAATCTAAAAAAAAATTTTTCTTGTGTTTTTCACTTTTTTTCTTTTTTTCTAGTTTTTTATTTTTATTGTAGTTTTTATATATGCTCTTTTGTTGTTTATTCATTCAGTCGCTTCCGACTCTTCATGACTTCATGGACCAGCCCATGCCAGAGCTTCCTCTCAGCCGTCACCACCCCTAGCTCCCCCAAGATCGAGTCCATCACCTCCAGAATATCATCCATCCATCTTGCCCTTGGTCGGCCCCTCTTCCTTTTGCCTTCCACTTTCCCTAGCATCAGCTTCTTCTCCAGGGTATCCTATCTTCTCATTATGTGGCCAAAGTACTTCAGTTTTGCCTTTGATATCATTCCCCCAAGTGAGCAGTCTGGCTTTATTTCCTGGAGTATGGACTGGTTTGATCTTCTTGCAGTCCAAGGCACTCTCAGAATTTTCCTCCAACACCACAGTTCAAAAGCATCTATCCTCCTTCGCTCAGCCTTCCTTATGGTCCAGCTCTCGCAGCCATAGGTTATTATGGGGAATACCATTGCTTTAACTATGCAGACCTTTGTTGTCTGTGTGATGTGTCTGCTCTTTTTTTACATATAATCTTTTTATTCATTAAAATATAATACAATATTATAGAACTTAAATAAGAACCAGCATAGTAAAACATAATTAGTACTAAATAAATCTTCCATCTTCCTTCACTCAGCTTGTTTGTTTGTTTGTTTGTGTGTGTGTGTGTGTGTGTGTGTGTATATATATATATATATATATATATATATATATATATTCTATACTTAATAAAATTCTTTAATTAAAAAAAAGAATCCTCCAACCAATAGCTCTAGAGATGATCTAGGTGATGATGACCTATTCAAAATACCTCACCCAGTGTTTCCAGTTGCAGAGAGCAGGCATGCCCAGAGAGAGGACATTGAGCCAGAGACTCCACCTGAGTCAGACAATGAGGAACCAGGAGGGACAGAAGGGGCAGAGATACATCATCATCCAGACCTGAGTTCTGTTCCGGAACTGAGCCTGCATCATGGAAGGAAGTGCAACAGCTGCCACCAGCTGAAGCAAGTAAGTGGAGGAGAGCAGCTCAAGAAGAGTTTGAGACACTACAACACAACAACACATGGACACTCACAAGGTTACCTGTTGGCCTAAAGGCCATTGGTTGCAAATGGGTCTTCAAGACCAAACAGAATGAGAAAGGAGAGGTCCAAAGATATAAAGCTAGACTGGTAGCCAAGGGCTATTCACAAAAGTATGGGGAATTTTATGACCAGACTTTTGCACCAGTTGTGACCCACACAACCATTAAAATTCTTCTAAGTTTAGCTGGAAGCAGAAACATGCAAGTGGAGCATATAGATATTATATATTATAGACATTACAACAGCATTCTTGCATGGAGAAATTCAGGAGGAGTTGTATATGCAACAACCTGAAGGCTTCACTGATCCAAAGAACTGGCATTTAGTGTGCAGGCTTCAGAAGGGGATCTGTGGACTTAAACAAGCAGCAAGGGCCTGGAATTTGAAACTAAACCAGATGCTAATAGAGTAAGGTTTCACTCAGGGCAAAGCTGACCCCTGCCTTTACACATGACACAAGAAAAGTAGAGACATGTTCATTCTGACATTTGTAGATGATTTGATTCTCTGTTATGAGGATCAAAGGGAGATTGATTAAATTGTATCCAATTTGAACAATGAAGTAGAGGTGAAATACCAGTTTAAAATTTGGTGAAAGGAGGGATGAGGAAACCCATTTCCAAGAACAGCCGGCCAAACAGGAGTTGGTTGGGGCAGTCTCTGCTCCAAGGGCAGAGGCATATGGGGAGGGATTGGAAACGGAGACCATTCCCGAGCAATATAGAGAGCGGAAGAGAGTATTTGGGGAGGAAGAAGCAAATCAATTGCCCCCCCCCATAGAAAAACTGACTGTGCAATTGAATTGGAACCTGGGGCAACGTTATCTAAGCCAAGACTGTACCCATTGACTCCCAAGGAATTAGAGGCGCTGCGGGAGTTCATAGTCAAGAACTTGGAATGCAGATTCATCTGCCCAGCTAATTCCCCGATGGCCGCACCAGTGCTGTTTAGAACAAAGACAGGTTGCTAAGAATGTGCACGGACTATCAAGGACTAAATGCCATCTCCATGGCAAATAAGTACCTATTACCATTAATAAAGGACATGTTGGCTCACCTAGCGAAAGGAAAGATTTTCACCAAGCTGGACTTAAGGGAAGCATATTGCAGAGTAAGAATCAGGGAGGGGGATGAGTGGAAAAGAGCGTTTAATTGTCAGCTGGGCTGTCAATGAAGGTTCTCAGTCATCCAGGTGGAATTGTCTGTAGCTTGAATCATGTCAACTGGATTTCTATTTTCTCAGTGGAAACGTTTTGCTCCTTATCCAAGAAGCTTCTTCAGTCTGAGCAAAGTTTGTAAGGGAATCCTTAAATATGTTTCTAGGGTGGCTGTGTGACCTTGCACCTTGGGCTAGGTCATGGTTATTTGAGATGTTTATTTCTATGTCCCTTTATCATCCAAAGGAGGATCATTAAGATTACCTTGCTGTTGTTGAGATTGCGAAATGGTCTTAATCTTCCTAGGCACAGAAGACAAAGCAGGAAGGAAAATAGGGGAAAGATTGTGCCTGAGGCCCCCACCTCTATTCAAGGAAGGATTTTCCAAGTTGGCATAAATGGATTCCTTGACCCCTCTCTAAAACCACTTATCTTCCCTGTCTAAAATGTGAACATTAATGTCCTCAAATGAGTGTCCTTTTTCCTTTAGATGAAGGTAAACTGCTGACTCTGGTCCTGTGGTGTTACTCCTCCTGTGTTGGGCCATCCTCCTGTACAAAGGTTGTTTGGTTTATCCAATGTAGAGCTCAGAGCACTCCTCACTGCACTGGATTGCATACACTACATTGCTTTTCTTGTGTTTTGGAGTTTGGTCTTTGGGGTATACAAGCCTCTGTCTCAGTGTGTTGGTGGGTTTGAAATATACAGGTATGTGGTGTTTGCCAAATATCCTTTTTATCTTTTCAGATACGCCAGCCATGTAAGGAATGACCAGGTTCTTCCGTTTACTCTGAGTCTCAGCCATATCTGTCGCTGTTTTAGGTCTGGTAGACTTAGATTTAGTGAAGGCCCAATTTGGATATCCACAGGCCTTCAGAGCTGTTCTCAGGTGCTGATTTTCATTCTTTTTGGAATCCATGGAGGTGGGGATGGTTTCTGCTCTGTGTGACAATGTCCTGATGACTCCTAGTTTGTGCTAGCCATCCCCAAAAAGACTGGAGGAAAATCAACTGTATGCCAAACTCTCAAGTGTGAATTCCACAGGGAACAGCTAGATTATTTAGGATATAGGATCTCAAACAGAGGGATCACCATGGACCAAGGTAAGGTAAGGGATGTTCTGGGGTGGGAACCACCTAAGACTATGAAGCAGCTCCAATCTTTCTTAGGGTTCGTGAATTTTTACCACCAGTTCATCCAACACTACACACAAACAGCATTGCCCCTCACTGATCTACTAAAGTCTAAAGGAAAGGGAGAGACGGAGAGAACAATGAAACCTAGCATACCCATTAAGTCGACAGAAGAATGCCAAAAGGCTTTCAAGGAACTGAAAACATTGTTCACTTCGGAGCCCATACTAAAACATCCGGACCCAAAAAAAACTTTCATTGTCCAGGTGGATGCATCAGATATAGCTACAGGGGGCATTTTATTACAGAGAGATGAAGACAGTAAATTACAGCCATGCCCCTATCTCTCCCGCAAATATAATGCCACAGAACGTAGGTGGCCCCTGTGGGAGAAAGAAGTGTATGTAGTCATATCAGCCCTAGCTACTTGGTGACACCTCTTAGAGGGAGCAAAGCAACCATTCGAGGTGTGGACGGATCACAAAAATCTGGAAGCACTACAAACTCCCAGTAAACTGAATCCTAAACAGGTCAGGTGTCCTCAGTTTTTCAGCCGGTTTAACTTCACACTGAAGTTTTTACCAGGGGGGGGGGAGGACTTCTTGGCAGATGCCTTGTCACAATTACCGCAGCACAACAGCCAAAGGGAGGAGGAGATTGATTCAATCACCCCAACCAGGCAGAGGGGGGGGGTGGCAGTAACACGAAACCAAGCAAAGAAACTCATCTCAGGCATCATAGAGGGGGTGCAGGGAGAACTGAAGGAAGCAGTAAAGGCAGATTATTGGCTAAAAGCAAACAAAGGAAGCCTCTCAGAAAAACAAGGCTTTTGGTGACAGGGAGGGAAACTCTACATCCCAGATTCAATGAAAAGGGAAATCTTAGACAGATGCCACAATGCCAAATCAGCTGGGCATTTTAGATTCCTAAATAGCAGCCACCTCTTAAGGAGGCAGTTCTGGTGGCCAAACTTAAGACCGGGGGTAGAAAACTATGTTGCCAGCTGCCAAACTTGTGCCATGGCGAAACACGTACGGGAAAAGCCCAGGGGGTTACTACAAGGGGTTGCCAACCCTACCCAACCATGGAAGCAAATATCAATGGATTTTATCATAGACTTACTGGAAAACCAAAAAAAAGACAGTAATTTGGAAGATAACTGATTTATTTTCAAAGCAGGTTCACTTTGTACCCTGCGCTAGCATTCCAACACTGGGGCAGCTTGCCAAACTATTTGTACAACACATGTACAGGCTCCATGGCGCCCCCGAGTGGGTAATTAGTTATCTAGGAGTCCAGTTCACATCCAAATTTTGCAGAGCCTTTTTGAACTTAATGGGAGTAGAACAGGGTCTGAGTTCGAGTCACCACCCTGCCACAAACGGGGGCTGTGAACAATCTAACCAAGTATTAGAACAATACCTTAGGTGTTATGTAAATTTTCAACAGGACAACTGGGTAGAACTGCTCCCTTTTGTGGAGGTAGCATTCAACAATGCAGTACACCAAAGCACAGGATTCACACCATTCAAGGTGGTAAATGGCCAGGATTTTGTAGCATTCCCAGAATTACCTAAGCCTGATTACAGTCCCGCTGGATGCATGGGCTCGACATATAGCTGAGGGGTGGCCAACAATACAGAAAGCCTTACAACACACAAGGGAGACATACAAACAATACACTGATCGCAAGAGGTCTCCCGAATGGAAATTAGGAGTGGGGGATGAAGTTTTCTTATCCACAAAATTCTTAGTCTTCACAACCCTCCAAAAAAATAGGGCCAAACTTTATAGGGTCATTCCCAATCACTAAAGTAATCAATGGGGTGACAATGTGACTACAACTTCCAAAAAACCTCAAAAGGATTCACCCAGTTTTTCACTGTAGCCTATTGAAACCAGCCAAGGAGTCAGACCAGTGGCACCTGTAACAGCAAACTCCAGTACCAATAATGATGGATGGGGAATGCCACTTCAAAGTGCAGGAAATACTGGATGCCTGGGTATATAAGGGGAAATTGCAGTACCTAGTCCAGTGGAAACACCTTCCAAAGTCACAATGTGAATGGGTGTACAGCTACGATGTGAATCCACCCTGGTTAGTAAGGGATTTCCATAACAAATAACCTGGAAAACAGACACATGGGAGGGGTTAATATTTGGGGGGCAGAATGTCATGTATGATCCCCACCTGGGTATCATCTGTGACATGGCACCAGCCAAGAGACATGAAGCAACCAAACAATGGCAAGCAATAGCCAGCAGACATCTATAAAGAAGGAAATGTGGATTCAGGACCTTGGACCTTCAAACACACCGCAAAAGTGTCAGACGGGGAAGGGGGAGAATAGAATGTGTATATATACTAATCCTTTGTAAAACTCAATTCTCTTGGAGCGTTGAAGTGCTTGGAGTCACTGATACAATAAAGGATCCTAATGATTCCAACATGTCTCATGAGTGAAGTGCTGATTGTAATCCAGGACCATCACAGCAACCTACTACTTGGGGATACAAATTGACAGAGAAGAGGATAGAAGTTTTCTCCTCAGTCAGAGGCAAAAGATTTTAGAATTATTGGAGTGCCTGGGACTAGAAAATGCAAACTCAGTTCCAACTCCAATGGAAGCAGATTTTCACAAAGTCAAGGACACTAGTGAACTGTTGCCTCAGAACAATGGCTACAGGGAGGCCACTGGGAGACTGTTAATATCTGTCCACCACAACAAGGCCAGATATTTCAACTGCAGTGGGGATCCTCTGCAGAAAGACTAGCGCACCCACCCAAAGGGACTGGACAGGCGTTAAGTGGGTGGCAAGATACCTGAAGGGCACTGCAGACCTGAAGCTTAAGCTCCCAGCAACTGATTTTCCAGAACTAGTGGGGTACACTGATGCAGATTTGACAGAGGATGTATCTTATCGCAAATCCACTAGTGGGAATTTGTTTTTCTTTTGGGGAGGTGCTGTGAGCTGGGCTAGCTGCAAGCAGGATATTTTGGCACACTCAACAACTGAAGCGGAGTATGTCTCAGAAGCTGAGACATGCTCAGAAGTGCAATGGCTCAAGTATTTACTTGAGGATCTGGGGGGGGGTCAGTGTTCCTGCTCCAATAAGAATCTTTGAGGTCAAACATAGTTGAATAAGACTCTCTCTCTGTCACAGAAGGTGGGAGGGTGGACCAAACACATGGATGTTCGCTACCACATAATTAGAGAGTCATAGGAGACAGGACTAATACATTTGGAGTATTGTCCCTCAGAGAGGATGATCGCAGACATCCTTACAAAACCACTTCTGTGGGGTGTCTACCAAGGCCTATGTAGTGACTTAAATCTTATGTAGGCATGATGCATGGATGATTTAAGAAGGGGTGTTGGTGATTCTGGCAAATCCAGCATGCCTTATCAGCCTATGGATGCCTGCTCTAGGATGCAAGCTTTCCATGCTTTTTGAGGAAGCTGTTTGTGGCCACTCCGATTTTCTCTCTCTCTTTCCTCCTTCGACTGGAAGCAAAGCACACAACTGTGTGCTGCTCCATCTTAGGCCATGGATTGGCCTATGATATTTTCCCCCCTTTCTACATGTATCTCTTGCCAGAAATGAGGGGCAAGAGTTAACTAAGTTTAGGGAACAGAAAGAAGAAATTGAACATCATTTATCTACCAAAAATGCTGTACCTGCAAAAAATAAATGTAAGAACTCATTTGTACTTACTTTTCATACGTGCCATGTCTAAGTGTTTTTCTTTATGCTAAGGTGGGCTAAAGGTGTAAGAATAAACTGGATCTCTCTAACATGCGCTCATGGGCTCTGTTTTTAGACAATATTCCTTTTCTGTACTTGAGTTTAGTAGCTCTGCTCCATTTCAGTAGTTCTAACAATCTGCTAAATAGACTTCATGAATGACATACGAGGCTATGATGGACTTTCTGTCTATGGGGCAGGAGAACACCCCAAACTACAGATGTGGAAGAAGGAAAAATGTCTTGGCCATTCTTGAAGGAACTGATTACAAGCTATTTCACCACATTACAACCATGCTGAGCATCTGCAAAGTCCCACAGGTAAGAATACAAATAGAAGCAAAGTCCATTTTCGAAATGCTCCAGATGTGTCCAGAAGGTAGCACGCTTGGATAAAAAAAAGGTAAAGGTTCCCCCGGCACATTTTGTGCAGTCATGTCAAACTCTAGGGGCCGGTGCTCATCTCCATTTGTTAGCCGAAGAGCCAGCGTTGTCCGAAGACGCTTCCAAGGTCATGTGGCCGGCATGACATAAGCAGAATGTTGTTACCTACCCACCAAAGTGGTACCTATTCATCTACTTGCATCTGCATGCTTTCGAATTTCTAGGTTAGCAAAAGCTGGGGCGAGTGTGGGGGCTCACTCAATCAAGCGTGGCTAGGGATTCGAACCTCCAAACTTGCAATCTTCCGATCGACAAGCCTGGCATCTTACCTGCTGAACCACAACGCCTCTTGGATAGCACCACACCCTCTTGGATAACACCAAGCAAGGTTGGAGTCAAATGATACATCTTTAAAAAACGCCAGGAATAGTTTTATTTCACTTGTCTTACTTTGGTCTTTCTGACATTGTTACACAACACGGATTTGGAAACAATACACTGTCTTCATGACCTTCTGCTTTTCTGCTATGAATTGTACTGACAACAAAGAGCCTTTCCTCACAGAAAAAACTGGAGTAAATAGACTATTTTATTTATTTATTTATTCATTTATTAAACTTATATAGCCACCCATCTCAAACCACTGACTCTGGGCAGCTGGGACAGAGCTGAGGGAGGGACAGAAAGCATCCTGCTGGGGAAGAAGTCAAGGGAGAATGCACACCTCCAACGCTGAAGGGAAAGCACCATCTTTCCTTCCGCCTCTTTCTGCAAACCTGAGAGCAGCAGAACATTTCCAGACATTATTGCTGTGGCCTCAGAAGGTCAACTGTGGCTGACTGCGCAGGTCAACATCTGACACATGATGTTGACTCTCAAAATAACACACACACAAAGACACACACACCACATTAAAATCAAAAACATTCACAACAACAAAACCAGTGAATTTCCATCAAACCTTAGCCTCATTAACTTAAACATTGCTATAACTTCTCCCTATTTTAAAGCAGAATATTTTGTAACATGGGCTCTGAAGGATCATCCAGATGATATCTCCCTACTTGGATGTAGCTATTCTGGGCTATCTGACCTGCATTTAGGAAGACGACCTCATACACACTAAGATGAAGTCCCCCCCTGACTAGTTAATAAGGGTTCAGTTGATTTAGTCTAAAGTATCATAACCATGAAAGTTTAACATATTACAATCTTTAGCATCTCAAGGGTGAGGTTCTAAAGTAAACGGCAGGCAAACTTTCCTGAATTTTTCCCCTGTAGACTCCTAAACTGGAACTGTGTCTATGAGTCACACAAAAATATTTTCTCCAGCTGCACATCTATGTTGCTACAATGACTCCCAATTCTCCTTCCAATTATCAAAACGATGGTGAGAGTAAAAAAGCTTAAGGGAATACATCACCATCACCACAGGCCGTTTTACGATTGGTTGTTGTTGTTGTTGTTGTTCAGTCGTTCAATCGTGTCCGACTCTTCGTGACCTCATGGACCATAGCACGCCAGGCCTTCCTGTCCTCCACTGTCTCTCGGAGTTTACTCAAATTCATGTTCATTACATCGGTGATGCTATCTAACCATCTCATCCTCTGCCGTCCCCTTCTCCTTTTGCCCTCAGTCTTTCCCAGCATCAGGGTCTTTTCCAGTGAGTTCTCTCTTCTCATTAGGTGGCCAAAGTATTTGAGCTTCAGCTTCAGCATCTGTCCTTCCAATGAGCAGTCAGGGTTGATTTTCTTTAGGATTGACTGGTTTGACCTCCTTGCAGTCCAAGGTACTCTCAAGAGTCTTCTCCAGCACCACAGCTCGAAAGCATCAATTCTTCGGCGCTCAGCCTTCCTTATGGTCCAACTCTCACAGCCATACATTCCTACTGGAAAAACCATAGCTTTAACTATACGGACCTTTGTCGGCAAGGTGATGTCTCTGCTTTTTAATATGCTGTCTAGGTTTGCCATAGCTTTCCTTCCAAGGAGCAAGCGTCTTTTAATTTCATGGCTGCAGTCACCGTCTGCGGTGATCTTGGAGCCCAAGAAAATAAAATCTGTCACTGCTTCCATTTCTTCCCCTTCTATTTGCCAGGAAGTGATGGGACCGGATGCCATGATCTGGGTTTTTTTTAATGTTGAGTTTCAAGCCAGCTTTTGCACTCTCCTCTTTCACCCTCATCAAGAGGCTCTTTAGTTCCTCTTCACTTTCTGCCATTAGGGTGGTATCGTCTGCATATCTGAGGTTGTTGATATTTTTCCCGGAAATCTTAACTCCGGCTTGTGATTCATCCAGCCCGGCATTTCTCATGATGTACTCTGCATATAAGTTAAATAAGCAGGGTGATAATATACAGCCTTGTCGTACTCCTTTCCCAATTTTGAACCAGTCGGTTGTTCCATGTCCGGTTCTAACTGTTGCTTCTTGACCCACATACAGGTTTCTCAGGAGACAGGTAAGGTGGTCTGGTACTCCCATCTCTTTAAGAATTTGCCACAGTTTGTTGTGATCCACACAATCAAAGGCTTTAGCGTAGTCAATGAAGCAGAAGTAGATGTTTTTCTGGAACTCTCTTGCTTTTTCCATGATCCAGCGAATGTTGGCAATCTGATCTCTAGTTCCTCTGCCTCTTCGAAACCCAGCTTGCACTTCTGGTAGTTCTCGGTTCACATGCTGCTGAAGCCTAGCTTGTAGGATTTTGAGCATAACCTTGCTGGCATGTGAAATGAGCGCAATTGTACGGTAGTTTGAACATTCTTTGGCATTGCCTTTCTTTGGAATTGGAACGTAAACTGACCTTTTCCAATCCTGTGGCCACTGTTGAGTTTTCCAAATTAGTTGGCATATTGAGTGCAGCACTTTAACAGCATCATCTTTTAGGATTTTAAATAGCTCAGCTGGGATACTGTCTTCTCCGCTAGCTTTGTTGTTAGTAATGCTTCCTAAGGCCCACTTGACTTCACTCTCTAGGATGTCCGGCTCAAGGTCAGTGACCACACCATCGTATTTATCAGGGATATTAAGATCTTTCTTGTATAGTTCTTCTGTGTATTCTTGCCACCTCTTCTTAATCTCTTCTGCTTCTGTTAGGTCCCTGCCTTTTTTGTCCTTTATCATGCCCATCTTTGCACAAAACGTTCCCTTGATATCTCCGATTTTCTTGAAGAGATCTCTAGTCTTCCCCATTCTATTGTTTTCCTCGATTTCTTTGCATTGTTCATTTAAGAAGGCCTTCTTATCTCTCCTTGCTATTCTCTGGAATTCTGCATTCAGTTGTTTATATCTTTCCCTTTCTCCCTTGCCTTTTGCTTCCCTTCTTTCCTCAGCTATTTGTAAAGCCTCATCAGTCAGCCACTTTGCTTTCTTGCATTTCTTTTTCTTTGGGATGGTTTTAGTTGCTGCCTCCTGTACAATGTTACGAACCTCCATCCATAGTTCTTCGGGCACTCTGTCTACCAGATCTAATCCTTTAAATCTATTCCTCACTTCCACTGTATATTCATAAGGGATATGATTTAGGTCATACCTGATTGGTCTAGTGGTTTTCTCTACATTCTTCAATTTAAGCCTAAATTTTGCAATAAGAAGCTCATGATCTCAGCCACAGTCAGCTCCAGGTCTTGTTTTTGCTGATTGTATAGAGCTTCTCCATCTTTGGCTGCAAAGTATATAATCAATCTGATTTCGGTATTGACCATCTGGTGATGTCCATGTGTAGAGTCGTCTCTTGTGTTGTTGGAAAAGAGTGTTTGCTATGACCAGCGTGTTCTCTTGACAAAACTCTATTAGCCTTTGCCCTGCTTCATTTTGTACTCCGAGGCCGAACTTGCCTGTTATTCCGGTTATTTTTTGACTTCCTACCTTAGCATTCCAGTCCCCTATGATGAAAAGGACATCTTTTTTTGGTGTTAGTTCTAGAAGGTGTTGTAGGTCTTCATAGAACCGGTCAACTTCAGCTTCTTTGGCATCAGTGGTTGGGGCATAGACTTGGATCACTGTGATGTTGAATGGTTTGCCTTGGATTCGAACTGAAAGCATTCTGTCGTTTTTGAGGTTGTACCCCAGTACTGCCTTTCCCACTCTTTTATTGACTATGAGAGCTACTCCATTTCTTCTAAGGGATTCTTGCCCACAGTAGTATATATAATGGTCTCCTGAATTAAATTCGCCCATTCCTGTCCATTTTAGTTCGCTGATTCCCAAGATGTCGATGTTCAATCTTGTCATCTCATGTTTGACCACATCCAGCTTACCTTGATTCATAGTTCTTACATTCCAGGTTCCTATGCAATATTGTTCTTTACAGCATCGGACTTTCCTTCCACTTCCAGACACATCCACAACTGAGAGTCCTTTCGGCTTTGGCCCAGCCGTTTCACACTTTCTGGAGCTACTCGGAATTGCCCTCCGCTCTTCCCCAGTAGCATTTTGGACACCTTCCGACCTGAGGGGCTCATCTTCCGGCGTCATATCTTTTAGCCTTTTGATACTGTCCATGGGTTTTCTTGGCAAGGATACTGGAGTGGTTTGCCATTTCCTCCTCCAGTGGACCACGTTTTGTCAGAACTCTCCATCATGACCTGTTCTTCTTGACCTGACTTCATTGAGTTACGCAAGCCCCTTCGCCACGACAAGGCAGTGATCCATGAAGGGTACGTACGATTGGTACATATCTGTAAATTCATCATATATAAAACCTGAAGATCTGATCCACAATTACCTCCTGGTCTACTAAGACATAAGGTGCTATTGATTGAAGCAGGGACGACACCATTCTGAAATTAAAGGTTGTGTTTTCCAGATTTGATGCCAAGCTGGATCATCTTCAATAAAGAGCACTTCTTCTGTGCAGTTGTACTGTTGGTTAGTAGTTTTTCCTCCTCATTAGCCACCTTGGGGACCAAGGAAGAGCTGTCTTTGACTGAAAGAGAATTATAGAAAATAGCACCATCATGGCTTCTTGAATGCTGCTGTTCCTGCTTCTGCTGGTGACCCATGTTCCCTGTGAGCCTCTGTTGAAGAAATGTCCATTCAATATGAAAATAGAAAGAAGGTTTAATTACTACAAGCCAGGAGACTACCTGATTGGTGGAATCATATCTAAATCTAGTGCTGCATTTCTACCAAATGAGTTCTGCAAGCCCCCAAAACGTATGCTTAAAGGGTAATTATTGACATATATGTGCCTATAGTGATTGAGGTTTCCCTCTCCAAAGTCTTTTTAGTAGTGAATAATTCCCATTTCCCAATTCCTGACCTTTTTCAAGCAGCCTATTCGTTTTCCTCCAGATTTCCTTTAAATAAAAGGTATTTTTGATTTTTTAAACCCTGAAGTGTTTCTTTTGAGTTCTTTATGGAGGACTAGCATCAACACCAGGTGCTCCAAAACTTTTAAAAGGAACATGTTTATTTTCCAGTCAAGGAGAAAGGTCTCTTGTGCATGCAATGTGCTACATATATGACAGTGAAATAACCCTCTGATTAGAAAGAAGATATTGCTGAACTCAATTCATAGAATCACCAATGAAATAGGATTTGTCATATATGCAGAATAAAGTTAAGGAAATCTTCTGGCAATTGAACGACAATAAATTTGGACAAGATCATCTCCTGTTCTTCCCTGGGCAGAATCCAGAGTGAGAAAGTACCACAAAAAATAGGGTATCTATATCATTAATTCATTGGGCATTTATTTACTTCTACTGATGTTTTTCAAGACTTATACACTAATAACAAATATTTAACACAATAGCATTTTATGCTGTGGGAAAGAAGAGACTGTAATCTCGGGTCACCTATCTATAGATATCTGGTCAAACTGGAAAAAAAGTAAATAATTAGACTAAAGAATATACAGGAAAAAATGGAAATATTAAGTAAATTATTAGATTAAAATCAGAATAAAAGCAAACTTGTAGAACAGCTTGTTCCTTGTATGCAGTTACTTCATTTACTATTACTACCGTAGTAGCAAGGATTCATATATCATCATAACAATATGTTTGTCTCTTTGGGAATGGTTGGTTCTACACAAGTTTATTTTGTACAAATGTAAGCAGTTACTCAGATACTTTTCCACCTTATGTTAATTTGGCTATAAGAGTTCTTTCCCATTTTATCCCCCCAAGTCATAACATAGACCAAGAATCAGATCGAGCATTTGGGGTAAGGTTAACTTTGACCCTGACCTGCCAAGCTTTTCTTCTGCTCCTTGTTTTGGAAGGGAGCTCCCTTTGGTGCACATGGAATTTTATGTCTAACAGGAATATCCAGAGAACTCTTTCACCTAGAAAGGCCTTATAGATAAATAATGCAGGAATTTGCTATTTCCTTATTGTGTAATCAGTGCCTGACAATATTTCCTGCATTGCAAAGTAAGGAAAGTGAGCTCTGGTCCATTCTTTGCCCTTTATGAGATCAACCAGATTAGTTTGTAAATTTATAAGATGGTCTCTTGCATCCACATTCCATTGATGTTTCAGGCTGTGGGACTGTCAGCCTCGCATGTTCGTCTGACATGCTTGTCTGCCTGTTGTACACATATAGCTTGCTCGCCTGCACTTAATTGTTTCAAGAAGCAAACCTCCCTCTCGGCATTCCTGCATCGCTTGCCAGGAACTGTGATAAGCTCCTGCTCTTTCAACAGACATTCTATCACGCGGAAGGATACCTGGAGTGAGAACTAAAATGTTATGTCTTGACTGTGGGTGATGTTAGAGGGACGTTTTGATAATGCAGCTTGGGCATGAAAATATTAATTTGAGGCTTCACCTCACCTTAAGTGTACTGATCCTAAATCAATGAATCTTTTAGGTAATTGCCTGAGGGATTTCTTGATTCGGAATTCTAACACTGAGTGTTATCACAGGGACATTCACAAGTGTGGTCCTAAGTCAGAACTTCAATTCATCATTGCCAGATGTCTTTAAAGTAAAAGCTGCAGGCAATACCACCTGGCTTTATAAACTGAAGAGGAAAACCTATTGATATCTCTTCCATTGTAGTGACAACAGTATGAGCTTCAGCAACGTCTTGCCTTTCTTGTTTGCCATTCATGAGATCAACCAGAGTCCTAGGCTGCTCCACAATATCTCCCTGGGCTACAACCTCTATGAGAACTTTTTCAACCCCCTAATGACGTACGAGGCCATGATGGACTTGCTGTCTATGGGGCAGGAGAACACCCCAAACTACAGTTGTGGAAGAAGAAAAAATATCCTGGCCATTCTTGAATGGACTGATTCCGAGCTCTTTCATCACATTTCAACCATGCTGAGCATCTACAAAATCCCACAGGTATGAATATAAATAGAAGCGAAGTCCATTTTGGAAATGCTCCAGATGAGTCGAGAAGGTGGCACTCTTGGATAGCTCCAAGCAAACTTGGACTCCGATGGTAGATCTTAAGAGACCTGAAGTAGTTTTATTTCCATTGTATTACTTTGGTCTTTCTGACATTGGTACACAACACGGATTTGGAAACAATACGCTGTCTTCATGACCTTCTCCTATTCTGCTATGAATTGGACTCAGAACAAAGAGCTGTTTCTGACAGAAACAACTAGAGTTAGTAGACTAAGTGGTCTATCTGGTCAGTATGTTCAGAAAACAGGAAGAAAAGGATGGAGAAATGTTAAGGCCCACAAACGCTTGTATTAAAATACTGCTATGTGGTCTGTTACCACAATGATTCAATATTATTCTGCTCACACTCTTAGATGACAGTGAGAATTGCGCATATCAGGAAAAACAAAAAAATGTCAGTGGAATTCATTCAGAATGGGGTCTCGAAGAAATACGTATGATAAGAGAGTATCCAGAATGTTTGGGTGCAAAATGAGTGTGGACTGAATTCTAAAGTGGACGATACAAAATAGGTGGCTTTCACACATAGAATGAATGAGGACTGAAAGATCTGAAGGAAGAATCCTTCACAGGTCAAAAGAAAGTGGAAGACCAAGAAAGTGGTGGTTGGATGCAATTCCTGAGTGGATGAAAAGTAAGAGGGGAGAACTAATGACACGGTATGACACCGTGTATGGAGAAGGTGGATGCAAGGAATCTTTCCAAGTGTACAGAGACATTGAGAGGATAAAGGCAGACTCCAGGCTTGGCTGCCAGCTCGACCAGTCAGGTTTCTCAGAGAGCTGAGAACTGACTGAATTTTCCTTGCTTGCAGTGGATTGCAGAAGTTGTGGACCACTGAAGTTTTTTCCCCTGAAGAAGGGGAAACCAGAAGATTGCTCGTGGGGCAATTGGAATTGCCTACCCTTGTTTTTTCTGTAGTTTCCACCACGGGAAAAGCAGGGTAAGTGCAAGGGAAATGGCCGAGAGATATCTGGCTCTCGCAGGGAAGACAAGTCTCTTTGAAGAGACACAAGAGCACACAGCCGCTTTTAGATCACTTTAGGATTTTTTTTAGATTAGAATACTTTTGGAATCTAAGATCTATCTTTTGGACTTGGTTTAAAATGTTGGCTAATTTTGTGCTTTCTTTGCTATAACTGATTCTGGTGGAAGTTTGATGGATTCTACATTTGCAACATAATGAAACCTCTGTATTTTTTTTTACCTTTCTTTTGTATTAGAGGGATTTAAGAGACTTTGTTTGTAATTCTTCGCTTGATAAACTATTTGACAATCTACTTTTTGAGAAACTGTTTGTTTGGATTAAGCAGCCTGCAACTTGAAGAACAAAAACGCAGGGGAACGTTTGTAAATTCCTTTTCTATTTTTCTCTCTATATTCCTATAGAGTGAATTTTGTTTCACTTGGAATGTATTTTTTATTTCTCATTTTATAAACTGTTTGAAATATAGCTCCCTCCTGTATTTTGGATTATTGGAATATTTTTTTTAATTTTATTTGATAGACTTTGCTGGTAATATTCCATGAACAGACCAACTATTGTTTTGACTAGAAAAATCTGAAGGTCATAGAAGCGGGATGGTTTTCGCAGATGCAATTCAACTTCTTTCAGGGATTAGGTCACTGGAATTCCTATTGATATCTTTGCAAGACCAAGAGAAAGAAAAACAAAAATAGAATCTGAAACAGGAAAGAAAAATGTTTTTGAAATGGAAGAGAAACAGGAGGAGGGAATTTTAAATATATTAGTCCAGAAAAATATTCGGAAGGCTGTATATTATAATTCTGGTATAAAAATCTTATGGTTGTGGAGACAGGGAGAAAATTTGAGTATGCAATTAGTTAGATACTGTGAAATATGTGGAAAGGGAGAGAAAATTGCTCTGATACTCTACATGAGACACAGAAAAAAGCAGGCTGTATATTGTAAACTTGACTTTGCATATTATGAATTTGGCATAACCTAAACACAAGATTCAGTATCATGACTGGGATACAAGGTTAATGAAAACATGGATTTGGATTGTATATTTGCGAACTTGCCATTGACTATAAGTGATATTTTAAATGTAAAACATAAGGCTAAACACAATATAAGCTGACATTATAGATTATTGTTTAAGATAATGATATGACGAGATGGTGTATATTGCGAATTTGCCATTGAGTATTGCTATTTTGGCATAACCTAAACAGAAGATAACAGAAACTGTATGGATATATAAAGATTAATGAAAACATGGGCTTGGATTGTATATGAGAAACTGTATGGATATGTAAAAAAAGTGATATTCTAAATGTAAGATATAAGGCTAAATATAAAAATATGTTGATATTATAGATTATTATTTTTTTGGATGATGAGATGTAATTAGAATGATGGTTATTACAGGATGACATCGTGTATGAATATGTATGTATGAATATTATAAAAATTGGTACATTAGGTATTAGGTTAAGTGATATGATAGGTTATGTATTTAGTTTAAATGGATACTATCACAAGAAGTGGAAATTATAGATGGAAATATGTTAGGTTATGTACTAGTGGAATATATAAACATAATATGAATAGAATATATTGTAGTTTATTAGAAGTAAACAAGGCTTTTATTTGTTATACTAACTGGACTTTAAGGAAGAGATAAAAATGCATTAATGAACATTTAACATTTAATTACTACTTCAAGGAGTGGAAGCCAAAGATGGATTTTTGGGGGTTAGCAAGAAAGGTGAAACCCATATGAAGATCAGAAGATTGGATTATAGAAATCAAAAGGCACATGACAAAGAAAAGTTCCTGTGTATTGTATGAAAGACTGACATTTAAAATTAATTTTTGTATTTTAAGTTCAAAGATAGATTGGAGGGTATCTATTTTCTATACTTTCTTTGTTTATTATTTCCTGACTTCACTTTTTCTTTATCTTTTTCTTTATTTTGTATTTCTATTTCTACTTCTCTTTTCTATTCTAACTTTTAATATGTACTGTAAAACCTAATAAAATTATTATATATAAAAAAGAGAGGATAAGGGCACAGCCACTTTAATGTCCTTTGAAGCACAAAGGAGGTCACCATTAATTTTCTCTATCCCCAAAGCTGATCTCCATTCTGCTTGGACATGAGACTGGTCCTCTCCCAACAGTTTAGTGAGAAGAGTGTTGAGGTGGAGAGATTGGTAGATTTCCCTGCCAGTAAAGAAAATCTCCAATCTGTCTCCCTAGGATGGGATGGGGCTGGCACTGGAGGAAAAGATAAGTGTGGACATATGGCTAGACCACTGGGTTTAGATATCTTTCAGAAAGTAATTGGATTGGGAGAATTCCCAAGAAATTAGGAAACAGTGCTCACGCCTTACTTTCCCGAGAAATCCTTATCCACCACCTGGAAAACTTGCAGCTCCTGATCTATTGTGTGCTAAGGACTACAGGTGAACCACAGAGTAAGTAGGGGCTCCTACAGGCACCAAAGGCTCTCCACTCAGCTCCATGTGCATCAGCCCATTCTAACCTCTGTGGGTAGGGGGTTGTCAGGGAGATAACTGGTGGAGAAGGAGGGGGCTCCCTCCAGGGGGAGAAACGCATGCGTAGTACTGAATTGCTCTGCTTTCCTCCCAAGAGGCTAAGGAAGGCCCCGCCCTGATTTCTTGGACTTTTTCTCTGAGTATTACGAATTCATTTTAGTTTAGCTGGATTCTGTCTAGGAGAGTAGGACAATAAACATTAGAGCTTCAACTTCAAGTCTCAGTGTGTTTTCTTTCACTCGAAGTCAGGACAGGGGTGTTGGTCAAGGGGTCACCGTGGACATCAGCCACAAGGAGAACAGGGGTTTCCAACCAGGGATGACATGAACAGAGACAACAGAAGTAGGAGAGTGATGAGCAATGGAGACGGAACCTTTCATGCAGCTATTGCTTTCTGGAAACCTTAGCTCAGTAGGTATGAAAAGCTCTTAGATTTAAGCATCTGAATATTATCACTCAAAGTGAGGGAGACCAGCAATCTTTTCTCTTTTTCATTAGATCAACTATGGTCTTATCAGCCACATTCCTGCGCATAAAGAGCATTTTCCTTTTTTCTACCGGCTGAGTCCAAAACAAGAACCTCCTTACTTGGCGATTGTCAAGCTGCTCCTGCATTTCCGATGGACGTGGATCAGCCTCTTTGCTCCAGACAATGAAAATGGGGAAAAGTTCAGAAGAACCTTTGGGCCAGTAGCCACAAAGAGAGGAGTTTGCATTGCCTTCTCAGATAGTATCTTTACACTGAATGAGGGAAAAAATGTTCCATTCTCAGAAGAAATGGAAAAAAAGCACCTGCTTCTGTATTTCAGCAAGCATCAAGTAAAAATAATTGTTTATCAATTAGACTTTCAGGCCACAATGATTCTAGTAGTACTAATACAACTCTTTGAAAGGAATAAGTTATTGTCGGGGAAAGTGTGGCTTGCAGCAGCTTTGCCAGACTTCAGTGTTAGAGTGTTTTACCAACTGCTTGATCTCCAGCATAAACATCTTTTGTTATCCTTCTCAACTCAGGCAAAAAAAAGGACACAATATTATGATTTTGATTCATATTACTCTGCTATCCAGCAATATGGGAAGGCAGCATTCCAGTGCTCTTCTTCAAGGCCTTTGTTATCCAGGAACGTTTGGGGAAGATGCCTAGAAAAAGAGAACTGGGAATTCCCACCCCATGATATAGTTGCAAGAATCCTGTCTGAGGATGCCTCTAGTATTTCCACAGCAGTTCAGGCCCTGTCCTTGGTCCTCAATGCATCCTCTTCTGCCCAACTGAGTAAGAGGAGGATGCGGGTTGGAGACCATCGGACACCACAGATGCTACAGCCATGGCAGGTGAGACTTCTCCTTCGAGGCTCCATCGATGCTCCCCTTCAATTCCTCAGTGTTAAATTGGGTGTAGGCAGGGCTGGCAGGGGAAGGTTTAAGATGTTTTGAACAGTAGTTGCCCTGTTGTAGTGTTTGTTCTGATCAGATGAGGAGGTTTGGGGAAAGAAAGAGAGATTCTGTTGCTGAATCTTCCAAACTGGAACTATCTCTACTGCTTTGGGATCCTGTATAATAAAAGTGATACGTCTATAGTGACAGTATTTCCCCATTTCTATAGTGTATAGGCATCAGGATGGCACAGCTATCCTCTTGTTCTCTTTCGATCACCCAACGTGGTCTTCTCTAGTTTCCAGCCAGGGACTTAATCATGACTTTTTGTTCTAAATTTATTGTGAACCGCCCACAATGTTTTTATTGTGAACCTCCCAGGGTCCCCCAATTGGGGGAGATGGGCGTTAATAGAAGTTTAATTAATTAATTAATTAATTAAATAATTAATTAAAAGCAGTTCTTTTTGCTACAAATCTATGTTTCTTCATAGCATCTTCTATGATGAACGTGGACCCCTTCCCCATGTCCCCTGAACTTCAGCTTTAAGATACATTCTGATTTTTTAAGAGTGCCAAATTGTGTTGACCTGAAAGTTAAATCAATCAATAAATCAGGGCCGTACACTCGTGATGCAAACTTTGTGTGGTTCCTAGCCCAACGCTGAGCCTGTGCAACTTCAGATTGATCTGGTGTGATGGAAAAGACCCATTTTCACTGCTCACCCCTCACTGCTGGATGCTTGGACCGCCTTGTGTGGCGATTATGGTCTTAGCAGCAAGAGCGATCTGACAGCAGGTATCTATCAGCATAATTCCATATCACTCCTTTGTAAGGCATTGCTCAGCTATCATCCTAGACTATTGCCTACATGGGTGTAAAACTCAGGCAAGACTGCTAGACACCTGTTTGTTTAAAACAAAAAAAACAATGACACATAACTTTCTTACATTTTTGAAAACATATTAAAGCAATAAAAATGAAGAGGATCTCATGGGATCTCAAACACAGACCTCTATATCAAATGAGTTTCATTTATCTTTTGGGATTTCCTTCTTAATGTAATTTTGGTTGTTTGTTAAAATTGTTTTGCTGACTTTTGTCTTTGTGGGACAAGATCTTGACTTGAATTAAATGTTTCACAAAACTCACAAGGAACATCAGGATGAGATCCAGCTTCCCTTGGGAGGGAGATTGCCTCAAAAATAGGGAAGCCCTTTACAGGTAGAGGCACTGACTTGAAATGGTCCAGTTATTCATACCCGTCATGTATCTAAGGTAAAGGCTTCCGGGGTCATGTGGCTGGCATGACATGAGCAGAACGCTGTTACCTACCCACTGAAGTGGTACCTATTACTCTACTTGCATTTGCATGATTTCGAATTGCTAGGTTGGCAATAGCTGTGGCAAGTGCGGGAGCTCACTCCGGCACATGGGGTAGGGATTCGAACCTCCAAACTTGTGATCTTCTGATCAACAAGTCTGGTGTCTTATCCGCTGAGCCATCGTGCCCCTTATGTATCTATTTTTGTATTTTTTATCCATTCAATTGTGCCCGATTCCCGGAGACTGCCTAGACAAGTCCCTGAAGTTTTCTTAGCAAAGGTTTTTCAGAAATTTCTGGCCATTGCCTCCTTCCTAAGGCTGAGAGAGAGGGACTGTCCAAGGGTCACCCAGCTAGCTTTGTGCCTAAGGCAGGACTGGAACTTACGGTCTCCCAGTTTATAGCCTGATGCCTTCACCACTAAATCAAACTGCCAAACCCATATCTGTAATAATACCGATTTCTAGACCGAATTAGGGCTGAAATGGAACTGTATAAGATATGGGGGTGATTTTCTATGTCTTTCTAGCTTCATCCTTTCCTGGGAAATTTCCAGCTTTACAATCTTTCCATGGATGGTGTTTATTTGGATGAGAACGGAGATCCCGTTGCTGATTTTGATATCATGCACTGGGCAGTCTTTCCCAACAAGTCTACTGCTGGGGTAAAAGTTGGAAGAGTAGAAAGAGGGGCCTCTTCAGAAGTCAGCCTCTCTATCAATCAAAGTGCCATCATGTGGCCAACATCATTCAGTCAGGTAGGTGATGCTGCTACTTTTTAGTTCTTACCATTTATCAGCTGTTATACATGCCTGCTTAGAAATAAATTCCTCAGAATTTAATGCAGATTTGTATTGAGATGGTTAGATAGCATCACCGACATAATGAAAATGAATTTCAATAAACGCCGGGAGACAGTGGAGGACAGGAAGGCCTAGCGTGCTATGGTCCATGAGGTCATGAAGAGTCGGACACCACATAACAACTGAACAGCAAAAAACTTAATGAAAAAAGGTGGCTAAAACTCCCTAGATACTTAGAACTCTGGAGTCCTTGGTGCTCTCTGAGCTTTGTTGTTTTCTTGCAGACGTTTCATTGCCAAGCTAGGCAACATCTTCAGTGCAAAAGGGGAGTGGAACTTGCTCTCTGTTTATATACCCTGGCTTGTCCTGCCTGTGTTGGTGGGGGTGTTGTACTCTCCTTGGTAGTACATTGATTGGGTTGTTGTGTGCTGCTTGGTTGATTGACTGAGTTAAAAGTTCCTTGATTAGGGTCTATTGTGTTATTTGATTGCTCCTCTGCTGCTAATCTTGCTGTTAATGGCTGTTGTGGGTCTTCCGGGCTGTGTGGCCGTGTTCTGGAAGTTGTGGTTCCTAACGTTTCACCAGCATCTGTAGCCAGCATCTTCAGAGGGCAGGAGCACAGATAGAAGCAAAATCTCTGTGCCCAGGTAGAGTGGCAATGTTCTATTTATAGAGCTAAATTATAGGAGATTAGGTGGGTTTTTTTGTTGTGTTGAAATGTTAACGAGTGGCTGATGAGCGTGATTAGCATGTTCATTGTGAGAAGTATTCCCATGACCTGGTGGTTGGACTGAGTTCGTTGACCTTTTGCTGGCTGTGTTTTTCAGGACTGGTAGCCAGGTTTTGCTAATTTTTAGACTTTCTTCTTTTTTATTGTAACTGTGCTGGTGTTTGTGAATTTCAATGGCTTCTCTGTATAATCTGGTGTAGTGGCTTTTGGTGTTGTCCAGTATTTCTGTGTTTTCAAATAGGATTTTGTGTCCCGTTTGCTTGAGAGCATGTTCAGCTACTGAAGATTTTTCCAGTTGCTGTAGTCTGCAGTGTCTTTCGTGTTCTTTTATCCTGGTGTGAATGCTTCGTTTTGTGGTTCCGATGTATACTTGTCCGCAGCTGCATGGTATGCGGTATACTCCTGCAGCGGTGCGGGGGTCCCTTTTGTCTTTTGCTGATTTTAGCATTTGTTGTATTTTTCTGGTGGGTCTGAAGACTGTTTGAAAGTTGTGTTTTTCCATCAGTTTTCCCATGCGGTCAGTGACTCCTTTGATGTAGGGCAGGAATACTTTGTTTGTGTGGGGCTGTTTTTCTTCAGTTGGATGTTGTTTTCTTGGTTTGATGGCTCTTTTTATTTCATTCTTGGAATAGCCATTCGCCTGTAGGACCCAATTCAGGTGGTTAAGTTCATTGTTGAGAAATTGGGTTTCACAGTTTCGATTAGCACGAACCACCAAGGTTTTGATCATGCCTCTCTTTTGTCGTGGGTGGTGATTGGAACTTTTGTGTAGATACCGGTCTGTATGGGTGGGTTTTCTGTATACTTTGTGTCCTAGTTTGAGGTCCAGTTTGCGTATGACCAGCGTATCTAAAAATGGAAGTTTGCCGTCAGTTTCTTTTTCCATAGTGAATTGTATATTGGGGTGGATGCCGTTTAGGTGGTCCAAAAATTTCTCCAGTTCTTCTTCAGTATGACTCCAAATTGCGAAGGTGTCATCCACGAACCGGAACCAGACTGTTGGTGTAATGGGTGCCGATTCCAAAGCCTGTTTTTCAAAGTGTTCCATGTAAAAGTTTGCTTTGACTGGGCTCAGGGGGCTTCCCATGGCAACGCCATCCATCTGTTCGTAGAACTCATTCTCCCATTGAAAGTAACTAGTTGTTAGGCAGTGTTGAAATAAAGCTGTATCTGTGCTCCTGCCCTCTGAAGATGCTGGTGACAGATGCTGGCGAAACGTTAGGAACCACAACTTCCAGAACACAGCCACACTGCCCGGAAGACCCACAACAGCCATCGAACTCTGGCCGTGAAAGCCTTCGACAGTACCTTGCTGTTAATCTTTGCATATCTTGTTGTTGATTGCTGGCCAAGAGGTGTTCTGGTCTTCTGGCTTTTCTATTGTCTCTTATGAATGGTATGTAAATGTTGCTTACCTCTATGTGTCTGTTGATGGCTTCAACCAAGCAGCACACAACAACCCAATCAAGGTACTACCAAGGAGAGTACAACACCCCCAGCAACACAGGCAGGACAAGCCAGGGTATATAAACAGAGAGCAAGTTCCACTCCCTTTTTGCACTGAAGATGTTGCCTAGCTTGGCAATGAAACATCTGCAAGAAAACAACAAGGCTCAGAGAGCACCAAGGACTCCACAGTTCAACTCTGAGCTACAAATATTCTCTTCGATTGGTACTTAGAACTCTCTCCAGAACTGCTCCGTTTTCTATGCCTTCTTGAATGCCATCCTCAGTAACACTATGTAAATACATGTTTTCAGCTGCATGCATAGGACACTAGTGGTGTGAAAGCTACCTCACTGATCTATAGGGCGCAAGAAGCAGTGTGGTGTCCTACTCCAGAGCATAGCCAATAAGATATTAGCCATGGTCTAGTTTAGGAAAGTCTCTGGTATTTTGCCTTTTCACTTGTTCTTCACATGGAGGAAGACTCTCTGTACCATGGGCTGCTTTTCCTGGACTAGTCCCCAAATTTGTGACTTTTGGAAATCTTTGTTGGTCAGCAGGAATTTAAGAAAACACCATGGAAGACTGCAAGGACTTCAGTGACACATCTCCTATTAAACATCTCAATAAACATGTAGCATTCTTAGATACTGTAATCTAGGTTGCAGTTAACACTATGTCGGGCAGAGAGAATACTAAATGGGGGAAAGATATGGCTAAAGAAACCGGACCAAGGTGGAGTCACACATTACATTACACTATAGGAAGATTTGGTGGTCTCCGTTGTCTGTGTTACGTGAACACAGACATTATATTCTGGATATTGACTTGATACAATGTGATTGGACAACTATATTTATCTTGTGTTCAACAAACAATGATTAAAAGAAATCATGCTTTAGCCCAGTATCTGTACCCAGGCCGTAGGAATTCTGGGATGGTAGTACCAGAACTCCATGCAGCTGTTTGCATGGTGTTAGATAGGAACTCACCTCCCCAATCTCTCTGGAGGGCCTGAGGGGTCCTGTTGAACTTGTTGCTCACCATGGCTACATACGACTTCAACATGTCAGGTGCCTGGGATTTTTCCTTCAGTACGTATGTTACACAGTGCCTGGAAAAATCAAAGTTCAAAGTCCCTTACCGTATTTTCACTCTTCATTTTGTAAATTGCATCAAAGTCCCTGTGTGCAAAATGCCTGTGCCACATGGCAGCACTGTTGTCCTCTTTTGCTGCTGCTGCTGCTGCTGCTGCTGCTGCTGCTGGCAGGCAAGGCTGACATCTGGTGGTGATTGTTTGCAGTTCACCTGGTAAGCTCCATCCTTCTTAAAACCTGTAACAAAAGCTTGATCTCCAAGTTTTACTTCACATTTTCCTATTACCTTAAATATTACATTATATCCTTTGCTGGTCAGTGTTGGAACACTCACCAGATTTGTAGACAACTGAGGCACATTATATGCTTCTGTTATCGTGAGGTCTCTGTATGCACCTCTATTAAAACACCTTATGGGTATTTTGCCCTTTCCTTGAATTGAGATGGAATTTCCATCAGCAAGAGTAATATTACCTTGTGGTTCTTCGATTAGCTCATTGAAATATTCTCTGTTCCTACAAAGATGCCTGCTTGCTCCTGAATCCAGGACCCATCATTCTTTGCTTTCATTAAAATTAGCCTCAAGAGCATTTTCTGCTCTGAAAACTGTATGCAGACCTAAATTGTTCTTGGAATTATTTTCTCTAGAAAGATCCTTTCTCTCTTTGCCTTTACAAAATCTTACTATGTGTCCAGGCCTGTTGCAATTGTTACAAACTATGGGTCTTTTGTTTTTCTGATGAGTGGGCTGCTCACCCCTCCCCCTTGCAGCCAGGCCTTGGAGATGAGCTCATGATGCTTCCTGCTCACTCCTCCCCCTTGCTGCAAGACAGCTTTTGTCTCTTGGTGACCTACTATGGGAATGCAAATTTTCAATCATTTCTTTGGCAGTGGCAAGACCTTTTATTTCTGCAAGCCTGTGGTCAGGCAATGAAGTAGAGATCAAAATCATGGCTAGGATATTTTTCTGATCCCATGACTTCTTGGCTTCCCCAGAATCTCCTGGCTGTGGTGGGTCAGTATCTAAGCAATCTATGCTGCCTTGGAAAGTTAATCTTAATCTCAATCTATACAGCCAAGCAGAGAAGTTGTCTTCATTTAGCATTGGAAGGGGGGGAAGCCCCTCCCCTCTTCACTCCATTGTTTAAGGAGAGAGAAAAATATGAACTGAGCCTTTTGAATTGTGCAAGCAGTTTCTTGGGCTGTAAGGCCAAAGAAACCCTTTTTCAAAAAATCAACTCTCAGTCTGCCAAGCTGCTCTGGTTTGCAGTTTGACTCTGGGATGTTCTGGCCCATAACCCAATGTAGGAATTCTGGGATGGTAGTACCAGAACTCCACACAGCTTCTTATTAGTATATAGCAAAGTAGAAGTGTTCCCATAAACTTGCATAAGGCTTAATCAGTTCAAAAACAGAAAATAAAATTTCACCTAGCCAAAGACGTACTTTTAAGTAACTAATTCCCCTCTTTTAGGTCAGGGAGATATTGAAATTCTCCCATGGTTTCCAAACTGAGAAAGCTCAGTTTAATGTCCTGCCATCAGGTGCACCAGAAGTCTCATGATAAGGCAATACCCTATGCTGCCCGACTATGTCCATGTGGCAGATGGACTAGAGAAACCCTGCCCATAACTTATTCTGCTGTGGGTTTTACAGACATTCTAGGGTCTGCTTTATCAATCCTTACCTAGTAATGGGCATGTCCTTACCTAGTAAGGGGCGGGCTGGCTCAGAAGGTAAGACACCAGGCTTGTCAGTTGGAAGATTGCAAGTTCGGAGGTTTGAAACCCTAGTCCCATATGACAGGGTGAGCTCCCGCACTAGCCCCAGCTCTTGCCAACCTAGCAATTTGAAAGCATGCAAATGCAAGTAGTGTAATAGGTACCACTTCGGTGGGTAGGTAATAGCGTTCCGCATGCGTCATGCCGGCCACATGACCATGGAAGCATCTTTGGACAATGCTGGCTCTTCGGCTAACAAATGGAGATGAGCACTGGCCCCTAGCACCGGACATAACTGCACAAATGTGCGGGGGGAACCTTTACCTTACCTAGTAAAATGCCCAGGGCATGCCGATTCCTTCTACGTACAGGCTCTTCTCTCAGGCCAGTCAGACTCCATTCCTTCAGATGTTGCCAGGATTTGATAGATCACCTTTAAGGTTAGGCGGGGACCCTTGACTGTTGTCACTGTCTGACCAAAGCAAAGACAACCACAGACGGATGATGAAAGACTCTATTGCAGTATATATATCTGTCAAAAGGTTGATGCTTCCCCCTTGACCAATTCAGCAGTTTTTAGTTTAAAATGTTAATGTCCCAAAAGTTTCCCAGATTCCAGCTTTTAGCTCTTGGTAGGCTCATAGTACTCCTTTGAAATTATATTATCATTTCAGCTTTAGGATTCATAGAGTTTTGTTGTTGTTTATTCGTTCAGTCGTTTCCGACTCTTCGTGACTTCATGGACCAGTCCACGCCAGAGCCCTCTGTCGGCCGTCACCATCCCCAGCTCCCCAATGGTTGAGTCCGTCACCTCCAGAATACCATCCATCCATCTTGCCCTTGGTCGGCCCCTCTTCCTTTTGCCTTCAACTTTCATAGAGTTTTACTAGGATAATATTTATTTAACTTGAGGATGTCAACCCAGCTGATGCTCTCAGATGCATTTTTCTCTTACATTTCTTCTTTATCTAACTAATTCTCTTTTATGCTTGTTATTGACTCCCCCCCCAAATGGAACTGAATTCAGTGTTTCTATGGCTGTCCTTTATGTTTAGAAGGTCCCTTTGTCTAGATGCACAGAAAGCTGTCCTCCAGGATACACCAAACTCAAAAGAGAAGGAGCCCCAGACTGCTGCTATGACTGTTCTCCTTGCATGGAAGGAACAATCGCCAGGCAAGAAGGTAGGTGGCTGTAGAGCAAGGAGGGGACTTGAGGATACAGGTCAAATTCACTCTTGCTGCTCTGGGCAGTGTTTGTTACAGGTGCCGCTTTCCTCCTAGTTCTAGACCTAACTTCTCCTCTATTTGTCCTAATTTCCACAAAGTAACATTTTTTAAAAAAAATAGCATGATATTTCAGTGATCTGGGACCATCATATATTTTGCATGATGGTGTTGCCATCTGCGTGAACTGTTTTAATCAAGAGTCATCGCGACCCAAGAGGACTTGATTGAAAGGATTTAAATTGGAATGGAACTAGTCATCAAGTTGGAAAGTTTTAGGATGTGGTTTGTTGTTCTGTTCACCTTCCCACAGGTGAGAGCTGGGGGAGGGTATTTCTTTGAATCACTGGTATTGTGCAATAAGGGCCTAAGCACCCTGGTGAGAAGAGACTACCTGAGGACATAGTATGGTTGGAAGATTGGGGATGAGGTGAGGTGGTTTCTGATTTAGCAGGAGGCACTGGATGATGAATTCTGCAGAAGCGCCTCGGATGTTAGGGAGCCCATATTGGTTGATTGTAGGTTGTGTGAGTAAAGTGGGGTGTGTGGGCCTGGCAACGGACCTTTATGGACAGGGGAGGGGTGGGCTCTGAAGGGATGAGGGCAGTTTACATCATCCCAGTAGTGACGAGTAGAGGGAGATAAGATGGGAGACACCGGGAATGCCACTCATGGCAAACGGGCCACAGGTATATTGTTCCTGTGGCATGGTCAAGCCCGTTGAACTTGCTCCTTGGCCCCAGATGGCAGATTTTCAAGGTCCTGGGTTGTTGAGTGCTGCTGCTGAAATCCAGGTCAGTGGGTAACAAGTCCATTCTTTTTCAGGACTTGATTGTTGATGAAAAGGCTGACCTGGCATGCATTACGGAGACCTGGCTGGGAAAGCAGAGGTGGATTCTTCTCTTTGAGATAAGCCCAGCTGGGTTCCTTGTGTGGCACCAGCCAAGACCCGAGGGAAAGGCGGTGGGGTGGTGGTGGTCATCTGAGATATTGGGAGCATTCAGGGCTCTGCTCCTCAGATAGCCAGGTGTGAGACCCTATTTATCAAGTTAGGCACTAAGAGGGATCAGTTGAGACTGTTGCTATTGTACCAACCTCCCTGCTTCATAGGAACCTCTCTGACTGAGCAGTGGCAGGGTGTTCTGGAATTTCTCCCCTAATATGATCAGATCACTCTCTGGTGAGCCTCCTATTCTCTGGCGCCAATGCCTTGCGCAGGGAGTCTGGGCCTATTAGATTGGCCCACCCCAGGCAACTAATAGGCCCAATGGGGTTTCAGAGGAAGATTGAGGTTGTTCCAGGCAGTCTGCTACACAGTCCAACAGAAGCCTTGGTGGTCGCATGGAATGGAAGAGTGGCCATGGCCTTGGATCAGATCGCGCCTGGGCGTCCTCTCCATGCCCGTGGTTCCCACTACTCTCTGTGGTATACGGAAGAGCTGAGGGAACTAAAGATATTTAAGAGATGGATTGAGGGCTGCTGGTGGACGACAAAGAACAAACATGATTGATCACGATCTATAGCTGCTATTAGAGACTACCTTGTGTCGGTAAGGGCGGTGAACCATGATTGTTTCTCCATCCTTATTGTGTCCACAGATAGTCACACAGCGACCCTATTTCTGGTGACCTGGTCCCTCCTAACAATGAGTAATACTGGATTTCACCTAAAGGCTTGCTGTGAGGAACCTGCTGTGCATCTAGTGGGTAAAGTCGCTGGCATCTGCTCTACACTGGACTCCAGCTTTAGGGCAACAACAGTGGAGGCCACAGGGGCTGAGTCCTGCAAGGTTATCTGGGGGGAGTTTGATCCCATTGTCCCTGAGGAAGTGGACAGGGCTCTTGCAGCTGCCAGCTCGGTCCCTCTGTGTTAGATCCATGTCCCTCTTGGTTGGTTAAGACTGCCCAGGAAGGAACATTTGATTGGGTCTGGGCAGCGGTTAATAATTCCTTTCAATACCACTGATCATGGAACCCTTCTGGACTGGCTTCGGGAGTTAGGGGTGGGTGGCACTGTCTTGCTCTGGTTCTCCTTCTTCCAGGGTCGATTCCAATTGGTGTTGATAGGGGGGAGAAATCCAGCCCATGGCCCCTACCTTGTGGGGTGCCTCAGGGCTTGGTTCTCTCTCCTCTCCTATTTAACATCTACATGAGGCCACTGGGTGAAGTGATCCTACAGTTTGAGGTGAAGTATCATCAATATGCTGATGATACCCAGTTTTATATCTCCACCCCAGGCTGCCTGAGTGATGCTGTGGATGTCCTGTCCCAGTGCCTGGAGGCTGTAATGGTCTGGATGGGGAGCAATAGGCTTCAACTCAACCCAAGCAAGACTGAGTAGCTTTGGGTATTTGAGCCTTCTAGTCACAAGGTTTTTCCACAGTTGATCTTGGATGGCGTGGCACTGCCCCAGACAGTCCAGGTACGCCATATGGAGGTCCTCTTGGACTCACACTCCTGCTAGAAGAGGAAGTGGCAGCCGTAGCTAGGAAGGACTTTGCACACCTTAGGGTTGTGTGGCAGATGTTTCTCTTCCAGCACCTGGAGGCTTTGCTCACAGTCACTCATGCCCTCATGACCTCTCGTCTGGATTAGTGCAACACTCTTTACATGGGGCTGCCCTTGAAGATCATTCGGAAGCTTCAACAGGTGCAGAATGTGGCTGCATGTGTAGTAAATGTTGTTGGATATTCAACACCTGCAAAACCACTGCTATGTGAGGTGCATTGGCTGCCAGTGATTTTCACCTTTAAAGCCCTTCATGGCTTGGCACTGGCCTACCTAAAGGACCGTCTTCTCCCAGTTGTTTCTATCTGTCCAATTCGGTACAACAGGTTGGGCACATTATGGTCCCATCACCCAAGGATGGTAGGGACTAGGAGACATGCCTTCTCTGCCATAGCCCCTCCCCTCTGGAACATTCTCCCTTCAGACATTAGGATGACCCCGACTCTACTGGCGTTTTGTATAGCCGTGAAGACCTGGTTATGTGCCCCAGCTTGGGGTCCTGAGTTTGTTAAGAGCCTAATTTCTTGGCTATATGTGTTGGAATGTATTCCTTAAGTGGGGGATGATGTGGTAGATGTCAGAGCTGCTGCTCTTTCGCCAGAGGGGGGCAAATTCCAGGGAGATAAACGATTTCACAGTCCAGATTACGCTGGTGGGAAAGCCAAGAGGTTCAAGGTGACTCTGCCTTAGAGCCCTCGCTGAGTATTTTACCCATAGATTGGTTAGAGTGCTTTTAGTCTGGCTAAATTATGTCTTCTAGGGCAAGATAAAAAAAAAAAACTAGAGTTGGAATTGAGACTAAATGTGGTTCTTTGCCTGCTTTTCCTGACACTATACTAACATATCGCAATAGGTTTACATGGCGATCATATATATTTATTTTGTATTGTTTTAATTGTTTTAGGTTTTTATCAATGTACACCACCCAGAGTCACTTGTTGAGAAGGGCAGCTATAGAAATCAAATAAATAAATAAATAATTCTTGTGGGAAATGTGAACTTGGTCATGATGTGGATTTCACTGGTAAGCAGTGGAGCCATATCAGGAATGCATAATATCTTCCACTCCAAAAATAAAATAGAGACTTCTCCACTTGTTCTCAATACCTTCTTTATTGTATTGTATTAGTTTGGTCGTAACTTTTGTAGAAGCTTTGAGGACCACATTCCTCAAGGTTTTCAGGGGAAGCCTGGAACCAAAGGTATCTAGTCCTAAGGTTGAGATTGGGGTTCTAATGACCCCATCAGGTTTCAATTTCTGGACCAAACTTTCAGTTCTGGTGAGTGTTGAAGCTTGCAACTTGCTAACCACAGGGATCTTTGCCTACTTTATAGAATAGTGCAGTGCAAATCCTTCAAAAGAGATGCTTCCGAAAAAGATACAATGCTTCTCTTTTTGAATCACTTAAAAGATCACTTATCAGCTCACACAGCTGATTCAAAAGCTGCTCAGGCTATCATTGCATGTGTGTACAAGACTGGGAAAAGACACATAATCCCAAATAAAACATAATTCCAATGATTGATTTAAATTTTTTCCCATCATGTTACAGCCACAGATATTGTTAGATGCACGCTAAAGAACAATGGCTTGTGTTTTTCAGATGCATCCAGTTGCAGCCAATGTCCAGATGCCGAGCATTCTAATAAGAAGCGAGATCAATGTGTCCCAAAGGTTATAAGCTTCCTATCCTTTGAAGAAATGTTGGGTCTCCTCTTGGCTCTCTTTGCCCTTGCTTCTTCCCTAGCCACCAGCTTTGTTCTGGGAATCTTCATTAAATACCGAGAAACCCCTATAGTCAATGCCAACAACTGGGACCTCACCTACATTCTCCTGGTTTCCCTCCTCCTTTCCTTCTTGACCTGCCTTCTATTCATTGGTCACCCCAAGAAACTGACCTGCCTTCTTCGACAAACCACCTTCAGTGTTGTATTCTCAGTTGCTGTGTCTTCTTTGCTGGCCAAGACTGTCATGGTGGTGGTGGCCTTTCTGGCCACAAAACCAGGCAGCAGGATGAGGAAATGGCTGGGGAAGACTCTGGCCAACTCCATTGTCTTGTCGTGTTCTGGGGTCCAGGTGGGCATCTGCATGATATGGCTAGGAATCTCTCCCCCATTCCCAGATTCTGACCTGCATTCCCAATCAGGAGACATTGTGCTGCAGTGCAATGAAGGCTCAGTCACCATGTTCTACTCTGCACTGGGCTACATGGGCTTTCTGGCTGCCATCTGCTTCTTGGTGGCTTTCCTGTCCCGAAAGCTACCAGGGACCTTCAACGAAGCCAAGTGGATCACCTTCAGCATGTTGGTTTTCTGCAGCGTTTGGCTCTCCTTTGTCCCCACCTACCTGAGCACCAAAGGGAAATACATGGTGGCTGTGCAGATCTTCTCCATCCTGGCCTCCATCCTGGGCTTACTGGGATGCATCTTTGTCCCTAAATGCTACATCATTATTCTGAGACCTGGCATGGACACCAAGGAGCATTTAAGGATATAAAACAATAAGGAAATTTTTCTTCTGTTTCTGATTCTGTCTTTTGTGTCAAATCTATCAGTATAAGTTCTATTGATTTCTTAATTTCTAAAAGAGCTTCATTAAATTATTTTTTAAAATCTTGAAGTGCTGTTAAAAATGCCATTCTCACCTACTCCCCCTTTTTAGGCTGCCGTAGCTAGCTGTTCTAGTCAAAACAAAATGTTTTCCCAGGGAATGAGTGGTCAGCTGGTCTATTCAAATGGAAGGTTGCCAGCAGTGTCTGTTTATTAAGTAAGAAAAACTTTTAAAATAAAAGGTGAAAAATTCCACAGAACAATATTTCAAACAGTTTATAAAATAGAAAATAAAAAATAAATTCCGAATGAGACAAAATCCATTCTAAAAAAAGGTGAAAAGGTAAGAAGGAAAAAATGCAGACATTTCTCTGTACTTTTATTCTTCGAGCTGTAAGCTGCTTAACCCAAACAGTTTCTCAGAAAGTAAATAGTCAATTGGTTTGTCGGGTGAAAAATTACCAGCAAAATCTCTTAAGTCCCAACTTCTCTGATACAAAAGAAAGGTAAAAAAAAATACAAGCGTTTCATTATGTTGCAAAAATAAAATCTATCAAACTTCCACCAAAATTAATTATAGCAAAGAAAGCACAAAATTAGCCAACATTTTAAACGAAGTCCAAAGATAAATTTTAGATAGTAAAAAAGTTCTAATCTAAGGGAAAAATTAATATAAAGTGATCTAAAAGCTGGCTGCCGCTCTTGTGTCTCTCATGAGACTTATGTTCCTTGCAGAGCTAGGATCCTCCTTCGGCCATTCCACTGCATTCACCCCCATTCTCTCCGTGGTGGAAACTACAAAGAAAAACAGGAGTGGGCAATTCCAATGGCCCTGTAAGCAATCTTCTGGTCCCCCCCTCTTCAGGGGAAAGCTTCAGTGGTCTTACAAATTCTGTAGACTCCTGCAAACAAGGTAAAGTCAGCCAGGTCTCAGAGCTCTGAGAAGCTTTGACTTGTCGAGCTGCCAGCCAGGCTTGGAGGCTTGGAGCTTCACTTTTCTCCCTTGACTGATTATGTGACTAGAGAATAAGCCTGAAGAACGAAGAGGGGGCGGGGAAAAATGACATTTTCAACAGCAATTCAAGAATTTAAAAAAGAAATTAGTGAAACTCTTTCAGAAATTTAGAAAACACTGGAAATGTTATTAATAGATTGGCAAGATCAGGAGCAAAAGACTGAATTTGAAACAGAAGAAAAAAATTTTGAGATAGAGGAGAAAAAGGAGGTTCAGAAAAACACTTTGACATCCTACATGAGCCAGACAACGAAACAGGCTACATATTATAATCTTGACATAAACACATTGTGGCAATTGAGAGGAGAAGATCTGAATATGCAATTTGATAATTGTAAAATATGGGGAAAAATCCAGAAAAATATTCTGACATTCTACATGAGACAGATAATAAAACAAGCTATACATTATAATTTTGATATAACTTGAATAGGAGATTTAGTTTAATATTGGATATAAGGCTAATGAAACCATGGATTCTAATTGGATATATAGTATGCAAATGTAAATTATATTTCAACTAGTAATATAATTGTTGGGAATATTAAATGCTAAAAATTGATATGAGAAACTGTATGGATGTATAAAAATGTGATATGATAAGATATGAGGACAGACTGATCCCCTTTCAAAAATGTGATATTTTAAATGTAAGATACAAGGTTATATAATTAAAGATATATTTATATTAAGTTGATGTTATAGATTATATGCCAATTAGAATTTTTTTTCTGTGGAGATATAAGAATGAGAAAATATATTATTAGGATGGGATGCTGAGCTGGAATCAGAATCAATGCTATTACAGGATGACTTATTTTTATAATTACTAGTATGAATTATTGAGAATTGTTGTTAGGTTATGCATTAGTGGAACAGGTAGCTATAAAAATTTATTAATTAGGCAAATATGTAGGAAGATATAGAATATGGTATAATTATAGTCTAAATATAGATTATGTTTAAACTAGTGTTGTTATGGATATATATGAAATAGAATATATTTTATTTTACTAGAATTAAAATAAGGCCTTTCATTGTTATATATATATCTCAAGATTAATTGGATTTTATTAAAGATATAAATATAGATGTAAAAATGGAAAGAGCAAATAAAAAATATCAAACTGATGCAGTAATGAACACTTAAATTGATATTACTTCAAGGAGTGGAAACCACAGATGGATTATTGGAGGATTGCAAGAAAGGTGAAACCTATATGAAGATCAGAAGATTGGACTATAGAAATTAAAGTGTATATGACAAAGAAAAGTTCCTGTGTATTGTATGAAAGACTAACATTTAAAGCAAATTATTGTACTTAATGACCAAAGATAGATTGGAGGCCATCTATCTTCTATATTTCTTTTGTTTATTATTTTTCTTGACTTCACTTTTCTTTTACTTTTTTCTTACTTTGTATTTCTACTTTTATTTCTTTTTCTAACTTTTAATATGTATTTTAAAATTCAATAAAATTTATACAAAAAAAAAAATAAACTTGCACCCCCCCGGTACAAGAAATCATGTAAAACTTTGTTAATTAAATGCATGAAGACACCAGCCTCCCCCCCCACCCCCAGTCCAAAAGGCATTTCCAAATACTCAAAGGATCCCAGGTGGCAATTGAACACTGTCTTCCACTCGTCTCCCTCCCGAATTTGAACTTGGAAGTACGTTTCTCTTAAGTCCAACTTGGTGAAGATTTTTCCTTTCAATAGGTGAGTTAGCATGTCTTTCATCAGCAGTAAGGGGTATTTATTTGAGGTACAGATAGCATTCAACCCTCAGTAGTCAGTGGACAATCTCATTGATCCATTCTTTTAGTTCTGAAAAGGACAAGCGCAGCCATAGACGAAGTGGCCGGGCGGTTGAACCCTCATTCTAAGTTCTTGTCCACAAACTCCCGCAATGCCTCCAGTTCCTTGGGATTCATGGAGTATAGCTTAGTTCTGGGTAACTCAGTGCCTGGTTCTAATTCTATAGCACAGTCCGACTTCCTGTGAGGTGGGAGCTGGTTGGACTCAACTTCTCCGAACACCTCTTTTAGGTTGCTTTATTGTGCGGGAATGAAATTGCTCCTCTCTCCTGCTACTTTCCCCCCCACTGCGGACGCTGTGCCTATTAGTTCAGTCTTGCTTTTCCGTCAGCCGGGGTTTAACCCCTTGTAAACCCCACTGGCAATATTTAACTGTCCAGTTACCCAATTAATTTGAGGGTTTCGGGTTCGTAACCAAGCCAGTCCCTGTACTATGGGTTGATCTGAGATGGGAGCCAGTATAAATCTTAACGTCTCTTCATGGCTCCCTATTCACATCTGTACTACTTCAGTGCAATACTCTACCGGACCCCCCTTCATCTCTGTCCCATCGAGCTGAATGAAAGTGATGGGTTTGTTCAGCTTTCTCACTTTTAGTCTTAGTCCAGTCACTAGGGTGTGATGCATTAAGCATCTGGTACACCCTGAGTCCAATATCCCTACCAATCGAAGAGAATATCCCTGCTAGGTTCATGCTGCAAAGCCCCTTAATGTTTCTATCTGTAGTTTCACCAGCATTGCTGGGCAATTTCCACTCACCATGGAGTCCTCACACCTTTTCATAATATCCTGCCCTTTGGCGCTACTTAGAACAGGCTCTCGCCATTTCCCGCTGGCTGGAATTCCTTGTCCGTCAAGTCTTCTTCTGACAGGTCTTCATGGGGACTCCTCTCCACTGTGGCAGCCGTGGCTCCTTTGGCCCTTATCCCCAGAGTTCTTGCACCGTTCTCTCCATTTCTGCTCATCGTTGGGGTTGCAGACTGCGGGCAATCGGTAATGCAATGACCATCTTTGCCACATCTAAAACAAAGCTCCTTTTTCGCTCACCTTTCCTTTTTGTCGTTCCATGATTTACGATCTCCTTGCCTTTACGATGGAAGGGTTGGCATGGCTGGTCACCCCTCCGTTGGTTGGGCTCATTACTTCCTCTTGAAATGAATCCACATATCTTCCACATCACCAGCAAGACAAATCCATCCTCTCAATATTCCGGGGTCTCCTCTTGCAAGGGAACACTCCAGCATCTCTGGGTGTAACCCCTCTTGGAAGTATTCAATTTTTAGTGATTCCAGCCAATCTGTCAATTTCCCAGCCACCCTTCTGAACTCCCTGGCATACTCTGAGACTGACCTGCTTCCCTGTTTAATGTATTGTAAACTGGTCTTGGCTCTCATCTTATATAGGGGGTCTTCAAACTGGTCTCTCAGAGCACTCGTGAAACTTTCAAAGTCCTCTAGCTCCGTGGTGCCCGAGTCATGCAGTTCCATGAGCCACTCTGCTGCTTCGTGTTCGAGGTGAGCCAAGACGTACCGCACCTTGGAGCCTTCAGTAGGGAATAACCCCTCACATTCTTCCATAAACCCTTTTACGTGGGTTAGGAAACAGGCTAGGTGTGTATCGGGTCCCCATTAAAATTTACCCTCAAGTCTCTCACCCCAAATGACCTGTCAGTACTCGGTGTTCATCTCACTGCCCTGAGTTGGGGTTGGCTACGATGAGGGTGAGCGTTTACCAACCTGGTCTCACCTCAACCCTCTTCTGGTTCAGATTCTCTGCTCTTCTCTTCTGAGGGTGTCTCATTTCTCACCGCTGTCACGCTGGCTGTCATCTTTCCACTCAGTATCTGAAGGATCTGTGCTCCTTACAGGTCAGATACACACTCTCCTACAGAGCCAAACTCTTGTTCCATTTGCTGCTCCGCGACCGACTACCTGGAGTAGGAGCCTCTTTCCTTGGTCACCCACCATTCTGAAGTCCTCTCCATGCCCCCTCCTATTTCCAAAGCCCAAGCATACCAGCTCGTTTTCATTGTTCTGTGTCTGGGTGCCCTCTCGAGGTCAGTCGGGATCTTTTGCTTGACTTCTCGTTCCCCCAGTCATTCCCTGGTTTCTCACTTGGTTGAGTTCGTTGGGGTTCGAAGTTCCACCTCTCCTCCCTCTACCTCAGACAGCAAGCTGCTTCCTTGCACCAAGCCCTCCTGCTTGCTCCAGATAGGGCTTTTTCCCTTACATTTCCCATCACCCCCTCCTGATACCAGAGGTGTATCCATGGAACCTGGATATTCCATATGTAGACCTTCCTCAGTAAACTCACAGTTTCTGGGTAAGGTCTCCATGCTGACTTGAATCTTTCTGTGATGTTCTTGATCCGTTAGCTAGTAATTAGAGTCCTTGACACAAGTCACTTAGGATATGGAAAGATCTTTATTACAGCCAGTGATACATTACATGTTAAAGATTCGAGTGAAGTCAGTTCCTGTACCTAACAAATTAAAAGTCTTCAAGTTCCCCCCCCTCCGTTTTTGGGGTTTCCATTTGGCACATTCTTTACTTATCCCTCAGCTTCCTGCCATTTCTGTTTGAATCCATTGACACGGTGATTCTCCCTTTGATCTGTCCTGGGTGCTGAATCATTCACCTCATTACTTTGATTTACATGTGGGACAGCAGCAGGAGCAGGGATAGCAACACTTGAGATACCATGATGGTGCTGTTTGCAATAATTCTGTCTCTGAGGCACAGACAGCTCTTCCTTGGTCCCAGAGCTGGCGAATGATGAGGAAGAACTACGAACCAACAATACAACTGCACTAAAGAAGTGCTCTTTATTGGAGATGGTCCAGCTTGGCACCAAATCAGGAAACCAACAGCATCCTCTGCTCTCAGAAGTGCAGGAGGTAATTATAACATTCAATTATAACATTCAAGGTTATAATACTGCCCACTAAATCAACTGAACCCTTATTAACTAGTCGGGGAAACTCCATCTTGGTGTGGATGAGGCCATCTTCCTAAATACAGGTTAGATACCCCAGAATAGCTACTTCCAAGTAGGGATACCCTTCATAGGCCTTGCTAAAAAATCTTCTGCTTTACAAAATGGAGAAGTGATATCTGATATCTGAAGGGAATCTGAGGGACCGTCTCATCCTGATCACATCTACCCGCCCCACCTAGTCATGCAGGGAGGGCATGCTACGGACCCCATCAATAAAATAATTCCATCTAGCGGGGTCCAGGAGGCGTGCCTTCTCTGCGATAGCACCCGCCCTGTGGAATATCTTGCCCCTGGAGGTGAGGGAGGAGCCCTCGCTCCTGGCCTTCCATAGGTCTTTTAAGACCTGGTTCTGCCGCCTTGCTTGGGAGAAAGGAATTGATAGTTCCTCCTGAGGGTGGTTAGCCCCATTATACCCTCCTTTTAAAGATCTTCCCGTCCTCTGGATTCTAATCTATTTATTATTATATTGTATTTTTAAGTTTATAGGTTTTTAATAATAATGTTGCAAACCGCCCAGAGTCTACTGTTGTGGGATGGGCGGTGATAAATTTGAAGAATAAATAAATAAATTAGACCTTGTACTATATATTAGGGTGGTTAGCTTAGTAACAACCTCCTTTTAAGATCTTGCCATCCTCTGGATTTTTCTATTTATTATATTGTATTTTAATGATTTATAGGTTTTTTAATTTTAATATTTTATCGTAAACCGCCCATAGTCTACTGCGGTAGAGATGGGCGGTGATAAATTTGATTAATAAATAAATAAAATAAAGTAACAATGTTTATAATGATAAGATTTGACAGCTATTCCATGGACATTGTTGTGATGTTTCTGAAGATATAGTAGAGTATATATTTTTTGTTTTATTTTGATAGTCACCATTGTGCGGCAGAAGGTGACCTGTGCAGTCAGCCCCAGTTGACCTTTTGAGGCCACAGCAACAATGTCTGGAAGTTTGCTGCTGCTCTCAGGTTGGCCGAAAGAGGCAGAAGGAAATATGGTGCTTTTCCTTCAGCGTTGGAGGTGTGCGTTCCCCCTTAACTTCTTCCCCAGCAGGATAATTTCTATCCCTTCCTCAGCTCCATCCTGGGTCTCCCTTTGGGCTTTGGAAGCTGCCTGAATGAAGAAAAACCTGTCTGTGCACTGGAAGCTTTGCTTTTCTCCCTTGATTTCTCGATTGATTATGTGCCCTCATATTGGCATCAATCTATTAAAAAAGGATGAAAAATGCAGGTGCTGCCAAGGCCTAATAAATAAGCTCAGGACTACATGTCAAAAGACATATATCTGCTGTGGTGAAAATTTATCTGATCTGGTTTCAGAAAACTGATTAATGTCAATAATTATCATCCTAATCCTACCTGATGTCAGATTGAGAGAGAGGAAAGAATGAAAGTGTTTTAAACAAGATGATCTAATGCTATTTCTGTTTCAATATTTAATGATTATAATTCAAAATTCACATGAAAGGAAGAGAGATTTCTTAGAACACATAAAAAGGACTGTAATTCTAAGCAATGTTATTTCAAATTACCAATAAACTATTGAAAAATAGGGACTAAAATCAAGTTTCCTTATTGTTTTATATCCTTAAATTCCCCTTCATGTTCATGCCAGGTCTCAGAATAATGATGTAGCATTTGGGGATAAAGATGCAGCCCAGTAAGCCCAGGCTGGAGGCCAGGATGGAGAAGATCTGCACAGCCACCATGTATTTCCCTTTGGTGCTCAGGTAGGTGGGGACAAAGGAGAGCCAAACGCTGCAGAAAACCAACATGCTGAAGGTGATCCACTTGGCTTCATTGAAGGTCCCTGGTAGCTTTCGGGCCAGGAAAGCCACCAAGAAGCAGATGGCAGCCAGAAAGCCCATGTAGCCCAGTGCAGAGTAGAACATGGTGACTGAGCCTTCATTGCACTGCAGCACAATGTCTCCTGATTGGGAATGCAGGTCAGAATCTGGGAATGGGGGAGAGATTCCCAGCCATATCATGCAGATGCCCACCTGGACCCCAGAGCAGGAAAAGACAATGGAGATAGCAAGAGTCTTCCCCAGCCGTTTCCTCATCCTGCTGCCTGGTTTTGTGGCCAGAAAGGCCACCACCACCATGACAGTCTTGGCCAGCAAAGAAGACACAGCAACTGAGAATACAACACTGAAGGTGGTTTGTCGAAGAGGGCAGGTCAGTTTCTTGGGGCGACCAATGAATAGAAGGCAGGTCAAGAAGGAAAGGAGGAGGGAAACCAGGAGAATGTAGGTGAGGTCCCGGTTGTTGGCTTTGACTATGGGGGTTTCTCGGTATTTAATGAAGATTCCCAGAACAAAGCCAGTGGTTAGGGAACAAGCAAGGGCAAAGAGAGCCAAGATGAGACCCAACATTTCTTCAAAGGCTAGGAAGCTTATAACCTTTGGGACACATTGATCTCGCTTCTTATTAGAATACTCGGCATCTGGACATTGGCTGCAACTGGATGCATCTGAAAAACACAAACCATTGTTCTTTAGCCTGCATCTAACAATATCTTTGGCCGTAACATGATGGAAAAAATTTAAATTAATTATTGGGATTATGTTTTATTTGGGATTATGTGTCTTTTCCCAGTCTTGTACACACATGCAATGATAGCCTGAGCAGCTTTTGAATCAGCTGTGTGAGCTGATAAGTGATCTTTTAAGTGATTCAAAAAGAGAAGCATTGTATCTTTTTCGGAAGCATCTCTTTTGAAGGATTTGTCCTGCACTATTCTATAAAGTAGGCAAAGATCCCTGAGATTAGCCAGCTGCAAGCTTCATCGCTCACCAGAACTGAATGTTTGGTCTACAAATTGAAACCTGATGGGGTCATTAGGACCCCAATCTCAACCATAGGAGCTGTAAGAGAAGGAGGGCATTGTCTCTGAATCCTACCATGGGCCTCATGTTTGCCTGCCAGAGTACAATTACACTGGGCCAGATGGGTCATTCTTATCCAGGAGAAATCCTCAGAAAATCAGGGTCAGATCCTGTGCATATCCTTTCCAATAGGATCTATTAGGAACCAATAGGAACAACATGGAACCCTCGTTTGGAAACATGACAGTAACTGTGTCTTTTCCCAGTCTTGTACACACATCCACTGATAGCCAGAACAGCTTTTGAATTAGCTGTGTGAGCCTGGAGAATACGTATGTGGCTTTTAAGTGATACAAAAAGAGAAGCATTGTATCTTGTTTGGAAACATCTCTTTTGAAGGATTTTCACTGCACTGTTCTATAAAGTAGGCAAAGATCCCTGTGGTCAGCCAGCTGCAAGCTTCAACAGACACCAGAACTGAAAGTTTGGTCTACAAATTGTAACCTGATGGGGTCATTAGAACCGCAATCTGAAACATAGGTCTAGATACTTTGGGTTCCAGGCTTCCGCTGAAAACCTGGAATGTGGTCCTCAAAGCTTGTCCAAAAGTTACTACCAAATGAATACAATACAATAAAAAAGGTACTGAAGTTTCTATTTTATTTTTGGAGTGGAAGAAAGAACGCATTCCTGGTATGGCTCCACGGCTTACCAGTGAAATTCATATGATGACCAAGTTCACATTTCCCAGGAGAATTAATTAATTATTGATTTGATTTGATTTGATTTGATTTGATTTGATTTGATTTGATTTGATTTGATTTGATTTGATTTGATTTGATTTGATTTGATTTGATTTGATTTCTATAGCCACCCTTCTCAACAGGTGACTCTGGGTGGCATACATTTATAGAAACCTAAAACAATAAAAACAATAAAAAATATATATGATCACCATGTAAAATTATTGCTATATGTTAGTATAGCCAAGAAATGACACCCTTAACAATCTCCGGTTCCCAGGCCCGGGCACATAACAAGGACTTCATGGCCATACAAAATGTCAATAGAGTCGGATTCATCCTAATGTCTAAAAGGAGAATGTTCCATAGGGGAGGGGCTATGGCAGAGAAGGCACATCTCCTAGTCCCTACCATCCTTGGGTGATGGGAACATAACATGCCCAACCTGTTGTACCAAATTGGACAGATAGAAACAACTGGGAGAAGACGGTCCCTTAGGTAGCCCATTGCCAAGCCATGAAGGGCTTTAAAGGTGAAAATCAGAATCTCAAATTGCACCTGAAGCACACTGGCAGCCAATGCACCTCACATAGCAGTGGTTTTACAGTTGTTGAATATCCAACAACACTTACTACACATGCAGCCACATTCTGCAGCAGTTGAAGCTTCCGAATGATCTTCAAGGGTAGCCCCATGTAAAGTGTTCCAGTAATACAGACGAGAGGTCATGAGAGCATGAATGACTGAGAAAAGCCTCCCAGTGCAGAAACAGACAGAACTGGCACACAACCCTAAGGTGTGCAAAGGCCCTCCTAGCCATGGCTGCCACTTGCTCTTCTAGCAGAAGTGTGAGTCCAAGAGGACCCCCAGATTGCACACATAAACCATCTGGGGCAGTGCCACACCATCCAAGATCAACGGTAGAAAAACCTTGTCACTGGAAGACCCAAATATCCAAAGCCACTCAGTCTTGCTTGGGCTGAGTTGAAGCCTATTGCACCCCATCCAGACCATTACAGCCTCCAGGCACTGGGACAGGACATCCACAGCATCACCCAGACAGCTCGGGGTGGAGTTATAAAACTGGGTATCATCAGCATATTGATGATACTTCATCTCAAACTGTAGGATCACCTTACCCAGTGGCCTCATGTAGATGTTAAATAGGAGAGGAGAGAGAACCGAGCCCTGAGGCACCCCACAAGGTAGGGGCTACGGACTGGATTTCTTCCCCCTATCAACACCAAATGGAATCGACCCTGGAAGAAGGAGGAGAACCAGAGCAAAACAGTGCCACCCACCCCGAACTCCCGAAGCCAGTCCAGAAGGGTTCCATGATCAGTGGTATAAAAAGCCGCTGATTGGTCAAGAAGAGCAAGGATGGTCACAATGCCCCTGAACCCTGACTGAAAGTAGTCCAGATAATACGCTTGATCCAGAGTCGTTTGCAGCTGCCACATGACTACTTTTTCCACAACCTTCCCTAAAAAGGAGAGGTTGGAGAGTGGATGAAAGCTGTCCAGAATAGTTTGGTTGAGCGATGGCCCCTTGAGGAGAGGGTGCGCCATCACCTCCTTGAGATCTGACGGAATCACCCCCTCCATCAAGCATTTATTAACTGCTACCCAGACCCAATTATTCGTTCCATCCTTGGCAGTCTTAACCAACCAGGAGGGACACAGATCTAACAAAGAGGTGGCCGAGCTGACAACTGCAAGATCCCTGTCCAGTTCCTCAGGGACAATGGGATCAAACTCCGCCCAGATATCCTTTGAAGACTGTAGAGTGGATGCCAGTGACTTTACCCGCTAGATACATGGCATATTCCTCACAGCAAGCCTTTAGGTGAAAGCTAGTATTACTCCCTGTTAGGAGGGACCTGGTCACCAGACATAGGGTTGCTGGGCGACTATCTGTGAACACAATAAGGATGGAGAAAAAATCACGTTTCGCCACCCTTACCACCACAAGGTAGTCTCTAATAGCAGCTGTAGATCGTGATCAATCACCTTTGTTCTTTGTCGTCCACCAGCAGCCCTCAAGCCATCTCTTAACCATCTTTAGTTCCCTCAGCTCTTCCGTATACCACAGAGAGTAGTGGAAACCATGGGCATGGAGAGGACGCCCAGGCGCGATCTGAAACAAGGCTGTGGCCGCTCTTCCATTCCATGCGACCACCAAGGCTTCTGTTGGACTGTGTAGCAGACTGCCTGGAACAACCTCAATCTTCCTCTGAAACCCCATTGGGCCTATTAGTTGCCTGGGGTGGGCCAATCTAATAGGCCCAGACTCCCTGCACAGGTCGTTGGCACCAGAGAATAGGAGGCTCGCCAGAGAGTGATCTGATCATATTAGGGGAGAAACAATATCTCCCCCAATTCCAGAACACCCTGCCACTGCTCTGACAGAAAAACCAGGTCATGTGTATGACCGCTATTATGCGTCGGGATCTGGATAACCTGGGACAGGCCCATGGCTGTCATATTGGCCATGACTTCCTGAAATATCTCAGACCCCACACCCAGAGAAGGCAAGTTGAAGTCCCCCAAGTCCATGAGTCCGGGGAACGCCACTGCCAACCTGGCCACGGAGTCAGGAAGCTCAGTCCCAACTGATCCCTCTTAGTGCCTAACTTGATAAATAGGGTCTCACACCTGGCTATCTGAGGAGCAGTGCCCTGGATGCTCCCAATATCTCGGATGACCACCGCCACCCCACCGCCTTTCCCTCAGGTCTTGGCTGGTGCCACACATGGAACCCAGCTGGGCGTATCTCAGAGAGAAGAATCCACCTCTGCTTTCCCAGCCAGGTCTCCGTAATGCATGCCAGGTCAGCCTTTTCATCAACAATCAAGTCCTGAAAAAGAATGGACTTGTTACCCACTGACCTGGATTTCAGCAGCAGCACTCAACAACCCAGGACCTTGAAAATCTGCCATCTGGGGCCAAGGAGCAAGTTCAACGGGCTTGACCATGCCACAGGAACAATATACCTGTGGCCCGTTTGCCATGAGTGGCATTCCCGGTGTCTCCCATCATATCTCCCTCTACTCGTCACTACTGGGATGATGTAAACTGCCCTCATCCCTTCAGAGCCCACCCCTCCCCTGTCCATAAAGGTCCGTTGCCAGGCCCACACACCCCACTTTAGTCACACAACCTACAATCAACCAATATGGGCTCCCTAACACCCGAGGCGCTTCTGCAGAATTCATCATCCAGTGCCTCCTGCTAAATCAGAAACCACCTCACCTCATCCCCAATCTACCAACCAGACCATGCCCTCAGGTAGTCTCTTCTCACCAGGGTGCTTAGGCCCTTATAGCACAATACCAGTGATTCAAAGAAATACCCTCCCCCAGCTCTCACCTGTGGGAAGGTGAGCAGAACAACAAACCATATCCTAAAACTTTCCAACTTGATGACTAGTTCCATTCCAATTTAAATCTTTTCAATCAAGTCCTCTTGGGTCGCGATGACTCTTGATTGAAACAGTTCACGCAGATGGCAACATGTAAAAGATGTAAAGAGTGTTCCAGTAATCCAGACGAGAGGTCATGAGGTCATGAATGACTGAGAATACTCTACCAGTGCAGAAACAGACAGAACTGGCACAGAACCCTAAGGTGTGCAAAGGCCCTCCTAGTCACGGCTGCCACTTGCTGTTCTAGCAGGAGCATGAGTCCCAAAGGACATCCAGATTGTGTACCTGGACAGTCTGGGGCAGTGCCACACCATCCAAGATCAACGGTGGAAAAACCTTGTGACTATAAGGCTCAAATACCCAAAGCTACTCAGTCTTGCTTGGGTTGAGTTGAAGCCTATTGCACCCCATCCAGACCATTACAGCCTCCAGGCACTGGGACAGGACATCCACAGCATCACTCAGGCAGCCTGGGGTGGAGATATAGAACTGGGTGTCATCAGCATATTGATGATACTTCATCTCAAACTGTAGGATCACCTCACCCGGTGGCCTCATGTAGATGTTAAATAGGAGAGGAGAGAGAACCGAGCCCTGAGGCACCCCACAAGGTAGGGGCCATGGGCTGGATTTCTACCCCCTATCAACACCAATTGGAATTGACCCTGGAAGAAGGAGGAGAACCAGAGCAACACAGTGCCACCCACCCCTAACTCCCGAAGCCAGTCCAGAAGGGTTCCATGATCAGTGGTATCGAAAGGAATTATTAACCGCTGCCCAGACCCAATCAAATGTTCCCTCCTGGGCTGTCTTAACCAACCAAGAGGGACATGGATCTAACACAGAGGGGCCGAGCTGGCAGCTGCAAGAGCCATGTCCACTTCCTCAGGGACAATGGGATCAAACTCCCCCCAGATAACCTTGCAGGACTCAGCCCCTGTGGCCTCCACTGTTGCTTCCCTAAAGCTGGAGTCCAGTGTAGAGAGGATGCCAGCGACTTTACCCACTAGATGCACAGCAGATTCTTCACAGCAAGCCTTTAGGTGAAATCCAGTATTACTCACTGTTAGGAGGGACCAGGTCACTAGAAATAGGGTCACTGTGCGACTATCTGTGGACACAATATGGATGAAGAAACAATAATGTTTCGCCGCACTTACCGACACAAGGTAGTCTCTAATAGCAGCTAATGGATCGTGATCAATCATGTTTGTTCTTTGTCGTCCACCAGCAGCCCTCAATCCATCTCTTAAATATCTTTAGTTCCCTCAGCTCTTCCGTATACCACAGAGAGTAGTGGGAACCATGGGCATGGAGAGGACGCCCAGGCACGATCCGATCCAAGGCCGTGGCCACTCTTCCATTCCATGCGACCACCAAGGCTTCTGTTGGACTGTGTAGCAGACTGCCTGGAACAACCTCAATCTTCCTCTGAAACCCCATTGGGCCTATTAATTGCCTGGGGTGGGCCAATCTAATAGGCCCAGACTCCCTGTGCAGGGCATTGGCACCAGAGAATAGGAGGCTCACCAGAGAGTGATCTGATCATATTAGGGGAGAAACAATATCTCCCCCAATTCCAGAACACCCTGCCACTGCTCTGACAGAAAAACCAGGTCATGTGTATGACCACTATTATGCGTCGGGATCTGGATAACCTGGGACAGGCCCATGGCTGTCATATTGGCCATGAACACCTGAGGTACCTCAGACCCCACACCCAGAGTAGTCAAGTTGAAGTCCCCCAAGACCATGAGTCCGGGGAACGCCACTGCCAACCTAGCCTTGGAGTCAGGAAGCTCAGTCAGAGAGGTTCCTATGAAGCAGGGAGGTTGGTACAATAGCAACAGTCTCAACTGATCCCTCTTAGTGCCTAACTTGATAAATAGGGTCTCACACCTGGCTATCTGAGGAGCAGTGCCCTGGATGCTCCCAGTATCTTGGATGACCACTGCCACCCCACTGCCTTTCCCTGGGGTCTTGGCTAATCCAACAGCTGGAACCCAGCTGGGCGTATCTCAGAGAGAAGAATCCCCCCTGGTTTCCCAGCCAGGACTTGGTAATGCATGCCAGGTCTTCCTTTTCATGAAGCCTTTTCATGAACAATCAAGTCCTGAAAAAGAATGGCCTTGTTACTGACTGACCTGGATTTCAGAAGCAAATATCAACAATCAAGGGCCTTGCAAATTGAAGGGGCTGGACCGTGCCACAGGAACAATATACCTGTGGCCAATTTGCCATGAGTGGCCTTCCCTGTGTCTCCCATCATATCTCCCTCTACTCATCACTACTGGGATGTTGCACCGTGCCGTCATCCCTTCATAGCCCACCCCCCACCCCTGTCCATAAAAGTCCCACATGAGGTAGCCCACATACCCTACCTCACTCACACAACCTACAATAAACTGATATGGTCTCCCTAATACACGAGGCACTTCTGCAGAATTCATCATTCTGTGCCTCCAGCTAATCATAGACCACCTCACCTCATCCCCAATCTACCAACCAGACCATGCCCTCAGGTAGTCTCTTCTCACCAGGGTGCTTAGGCCCCGATTGCACAATACCAGTGATTCAAAGAAATCCCCTCCCCCGGCTCTCACCTGTGGGAAGGTGAGCAGAACAACAAACCACATCCTAAAACTTTCCAACTTGATGACTAGTTCCATTCCAATTTAGATCCTTTCAATCAAGTCCTCTTGGGTCACGATGTCTACTGATTAAAACAAATCTCGCAGATGGCTGTTACCAGCACCTTCCAGTTCTCAGCCAGAGGGAAGGCAAACTGGCTACCTGACTACATGGTGGGAGGAATAGCAGCCACAAGTCCACAACAGCTTCAACCAGCTTTGACCAGCCCTGTGTCCACCACAGCAAAATCCCTCACCTCCACATCACCATGATGGAAAGAAAAGTAGCCCTCATCCATGCTCCAGCATTCTCCTCCTCTTCCTCCTTGCTTTCTAGCACAGTCCCTTCCACACGACTATTGGGGCTTCCTCCATCATTGATGCCAGCCACCTTCCCACCGCCACATTGCCAATAGTCATAAAACATATGGAGCACTTCCTGTGAGAAGCAGTTGATCCACGACCCCGGCGGTCCAGCCTCTGCCGCCTGCTCCAATCCCCAAGGCCATTTCTCCAAGCCAAAATCCCAATAAGGTAATAGGCCTGGGGTGCTCCATGCAACCCCACTGCAAGCCGCCAAATGGCCTGGCAGGAAATATAAGCTGCACGGGACAGATAGAAAGCCAATCTATCAGGAAACAACCCCAAGAGACTCCGCCAAAATACAGTCCAAATCTCTAAGCCTCAAACCCTCCAGAACATCCTAAAACCCTCCAAAGAACAGCACCCATTCTAAACAGACATACAGCTGAAGAGTTCAGCCATATTTCATTATTTTACTTTTAATGGACACACCATCATGCAAAATATATGATGGTGATGAAATATTATGCTATTTTTTAAAAAATGTTACTTTGTGGAAATAACGACAAATAGAGGAGGAGTTAGGTCTAGAACTAGCAGGAAAGCAGCATCTGTAACAAACACTGCCCAGAGCAGCAAGAGTGAATTCTACCTGTATCCTCAAGTCCCCTCCTTGCTTGAGAGCCACTGACCTTCTTGCCTGGCAATTGTTCCTTCCATGCATGGAGAACAGTCGTAGCAGCAGTCTGGGGCTCCTTCTCTTTTGAGTTTCGTGTATCCTGGAGGACAGCTCTCTGTGCATCTAGACAAAGGCGCCTTCTAAACATAAGAGCAGCCAAAGCAACATTCCATCGATTCCATTTTAGGGGGAGTCAATAACAAGCATTAAAGAGGATTAGTCAAATAAAAAGGAATAAAAGAGAAAAACACATCCGAGAGCATCACCTGGGTTGACATCCTCGATTTGAATAAATATTATCCTAGCAAAACTCTATGACTCCAGCAAAGGAGATCGTTACCTTGTCGTGGTGCTGGAGCTTGAGCACCTCAATGAAACCATGAGCTAAACCGTGAAGGGACACCCAAGACGGGAAGGTCGTGGAAGAGAGGTCAGACTAAACACGATCCCTGGGGAAGGTAATGGCAACCCACCCCAGTATTCTTGCCGTGAAAACTAAATGGATCAGTACAACCAGAGATATGTCGGTATACCATCGGAAGATGGGACTCCCAGGTCGGAAGATGGTCAAAATGCTACTGGGGAGGAACAGAGGATACGTTCAACTAGCCCCAGATGTGATGACGCAGCTAGCTCAAAGCCGAAAGGACGGCTAGCGGTCGACAGTGCTGGTGGTGAACGACGAATCCGATGTTCTAAAGATCAACACACCATAGGAACCTGGAATGTAAGATCTATGAGCCAGTGCAAATTGGATGTGGTTATTGGTGAGATGTCAAGATTAAATATAGACATTTTAGGTGTCAGTGAAATGAAATGGACTGGAATGGGCCACTTCACATCAGATGACCACCAGATCTACTACTGTGGACAAGAGGACCACAGAAGAAATGGAGTAGCCTTCATAATTAATAATAAAGTGGCTAAAGCAGTGCTTGGATACAATCCAAAAAATGATAGAATGATCTCAATTCGAATTCAGGGGAAGCCATTTAACATCACAGTGATCCAAATATACGCCCCAACCACAGATGCTGAAGAAGCAGAAGTAGATCAGTTCTATGAGGATCTGCAGCACCTACTGGATAATACAACAAAAAGAGATGTTATTTTCATTACAGGAGACTGGAATGCTAAGGTGGGTAGTCAGACGACACCTGGAATTACAGGCAAGCATGGTCTGGGAAAACAAAATGAAGCAGGACATAGGCTGATAGAATTTTGCCAAGACAACTCACTGTGCATAACAAACACTCTCTTCCAACAACCTAAAAGATGACTTTATACTGTACATAGACTTCACCAGCTGGTCGACACCGAAATCAGATTGACTACATCTTTGCAGCCAAAGGTGACAGACATCTATACAGTTGGTAAAAACAAGACCTGTAGCTGACTGTAGTTCAGATCACGAACTTCTTATTGCAAAATTTAGAATCAGACTAAAGAGAATAGGGAAGACCCACAGATCAGTTAGATATGAGCTCACTAATATTCCTAAGGAATATGCAGTGGAGGTGAAGAATAGATTTCAGGGACTAGATTTAGTAGATAGGGTCCCGGAAGAACTATGGACAGAAGTTCGCAACGTTGTTCAGGAGGCGGCAACAAAAAACGTCCCAAAGAAAAAGAAAATCAAGAAGGCAAGATGGCTGTCTGCTGAGACACTGGAAGTAGCCCAAGAAAGAAGGAAAGCAAAAGGCAACAGTGATAGGGGAAGATATGCCCAATTAAATGCAAAATTCCAGAGGTTAGCCAGAAGAGATAAGGAATTATTTTTAAACAAGCAATGTGCGGAAGTGGAAGAAGACAATAGAATAGGAAGGACAAGAGACCTCTTCCAGAAAATTAGAAACATCGGAGGAAAATTCCAGGCAAAAATGGGTATGATCAAAAACAAAGATGGTAAGGACCTAACAGAAGCAGAAGAGATCAAGAAAAGGTGGCAAGAATATATGGAAGATCTGTATAGGAAGGATAATAATATTGGAGATAGCTTTGACGGTGTGGTCAGTGAGTTAGAGCCAGACATCCTGAAGAGTGAGGTTGAATGGGCCTTAAGAAGCATTGCTAATAACAAGGCAGCAGGAGACGATGGTATCCCAGCTGAACTGTTTAAAATCTTGCAAGATGATGCTGTCAAGGTGATGCATGCCATATGCCAGCAAATTTGGAAAACACAAGAATGGCCATCAGATTGGAAAAAATCAACTTATATCCCCATACCAAAAAAGGGAAGCACTAAAGAATGTTCAAACTATTGAACAGTGGCACTTATTTCACATGCCAGTAAGGTAATGCTCAAGATCTTGCAAGGTAGACTCCAGCAATTCATGGAGCGAGAATTGCCAGATGTACAAGCTGGGTTTAGAAAAGGCAGAGGAACTAGAGACCAAATTGCCAATATCCGCTGGATAATGGAGAAAGCCAGGGAGTTTCAGAAAAACATCTATTTTTGTTTTATTGACTATTCTAAAGCCTTTGACTGTGTGGATCATAACAAATTGTGGCAAGTTCTTGGTGGTATGGGGATACCAAGTCATCTTGTCTGCCTCCTGAGGAATCTGTATAACAACCAAGTAGCAACGGTAAGAACAGAGCACGGAACAACGGACTGGTTTAAGATTGGGAAAGGAGTACAGCAGGGCTGTATACTCTCACCCTACCTATTCAACCTGTACACAGAACACATCATGCGACGTGCTGGGCTTGAGGAATCCAAGGTTGGAGTTAAAATCGCTGGAAGAAACATTAACAATCTTAGATATGCAGATGATACCACTTTGATGGCTGAAAGCGAGGAGGAGTTGAGGAGCCTTATGACGAAGGTGAAAGAAGAAAGTGCAAAAGCTGGGTTGCAGTTAAACCTCAAAAAAACCAAGATTATGGCAACGAGCTTGATTGATGACTGGCAAATAGAGGGAGAAAAAGGGGAGGCAGTGACAGACTTCGTATTTCTAGGCGCAAAGATTACTGCAGATGCTGACTGCAGCCAGGAAATCAGAAGACGTCTACTTCTTGGGAGGAGAGCAATGGCAAATCTTGATAAAACAGTTAAGAGCAGAGACATCACACTGAGAACAAAGCTCCGCATAGTTAAAGTAATGGTATTCCCTGTAGTAACCTATGGCTGCCAGAGCTGGACCATAAGGAAGGCTGAGCGAAGGAAGATAGATGCTTTTGAACTGTGGTGTTGGAGGAAAATTCTGAGAGTGCCTTGGACTGCAAGAAGATCAAACCAGTCCATACTCCAGGAAATAAAGCCAGACTGCTCACTTAAGGGAATGATATTAAAGGCAAAACTGAAGTACTTTGGCCACATAATGAGAAGACAGAATACCCTGAAGAAGAAGCTGATGCTAGGAAAAGTGGAAGGCAAAAGGAAGAGGGGCCGACCAAGGGCAAGATGGATGGATGGTATTCTGGAGGTGACGGACTCAACCATTGGGGAGCTGGGGATGGTGACGGCCGACAGAAAGCTCTGGCGTGGGCTGGTCCATGAAGTCACGAAGAGTCGGAAGCGACTGAACGAATAAACAACAACAACAAAACTCTATGAATCCTAAAGCTGAAATCATAATATCATTTAAAAGTAAAACTATGAGCCTACAAAGAGCTAAAATCTGGAATCTGGGAAACTTTGGGGAGATTAACATTTCGAAGTAAAAACTGCTTCATTGGTCAAGGGGGAAGCATCAACCTTTTGATATCTCCTTTTGAGATATGCAGCAATAGAGTCTTTCATCATCCATCTCTGTTTTTCTTGGCTTTGGTCAGAGAGACAGTCAAGGGGTGATTGTACCAGCCTAACTTTAAAGGTGGTCTAGCAAAACCTGGCAAGGTCTGAAGGAATGGAGTCTGACTTGTCCGAGAGAAGAGCTTGCACATAGAAGGAATCAGGATGCCCTGTGAATTTTATTAGGTAAGGACAGATCAAGCAGACTCTAGATTCTCTGCAAAATTCACTGCAGAATAAGATATGGGAAGGAATTCTCTAGTCCTTGTACCACATGGGCGCAGTTGGGCAGCATAGGGTATTTTCCTATCATGAGCCTTCTAGTGCAGCTGATGGCAGGACATTAAAATGAGCTTTCTCAGTTTTGAAACCATTGGAGAATTTCAATATCTCCCCGACCTAAACGAGGGGAATTGGCTACTTGTTGTTGTTCAGTCGTTTAGTCGTGTCCGACTCTTCGTGACCTCATGGACCATAGCACGCCAGGCCTTCCTGTCCTCCACTGCCTCCCAGAGTTTACTCAAATTCATGTTCATTACATTGGTGATGCTATCTAACCATCTCATCCTCTGCCGTCCCCTTCTCCTTTTGCCTTCAGTCTTTCCAGGCATCAGGGTCGTTTCCAGTGAGTCCTCTCTTCGCATTAGGTGGCCAAAGTATTTGAGCTTCAGCTTCAGCATCTGTCCTTCCAATGAGCAGTCAGGGTTGATTTCCTTTAGGATTGACTGGTTTGACCTCCTTGCAGTCCAAGGGACTCTCAAGAGTCTTCTCCAGCACCACAGTTCGAAAGCATCAATTCTTCGGCGCTCAGCCTTCCTTATGGTCCAACTCTCACAGCCATACATCACTACTGGAAAAACCATAGCTTTAACAATACGGACCTTTGTCGGCAAGGTGATGTCTCTGCTTTTTAATATGCTGTCTAGGTTTGCCATAGCTTTCCTCCCAAGGAGCAAGCGTCTTTTAATTTCATGGCTGCAGTCACCGTCTGCGGTGATCTTGGAGCCCAAGAAAATAAAAACTGTCACTGCTTCCATTTCTTCCCCTTCTATTTGCCAGGAAGTGATGGGACCAGATGCCATGATCTGGGTTTTTTTAATGTTGAGTTTCAAGCCAGCTTTTGCACTCTCCTCTTTCACCCTCATCAAGAGGCTCTTTAGTTCCTCTTCACTTTCTGCCATTAGGGTGGTATTGTCTGCATATCTGAGGTTGTTGATATTTCTCCCGGCAATCTTAACTCGGGCTTGTGATTCATCCAGCCCGGCATTTCTCATGATGTACTCTGCATATAAGTTAAATAAGCAGGGTGATAATATACAGCCTTGTCGTACTCCTTTCCCAATTTTGAACCAGTCGGTTGTTCCATGTCCGGTTCTAACTGTTGCTTCTTGACCCGCATACAGGTTTCTCAGGAGACAGGTAAGGTGGTTTGGTACTCCCATCTCTTTAAGACTTTGCCACAGTTTGTTGTGATCCACACAATCAAAGGCTTTAGCGTAGTCAATGAAGCAGCAGTAGATGTTTTTCTGGAACTCTCTTGCTTTTTCCATGATCCAGCGAATGTTGGCAATCTGATCTCTAGTTCCTCTGCCTCTTCGAAACCCAGCTTGCACTTCTGGTAGTTCTCGGTTCACATACTGTTGAAGCCTAGCTTGTAGGATTTTGAGCATAACCTTGCTAGCATTTTTTATTATTAATTAGCATAATTGGCTACTTAAAAGTCCGTAAGTCTTTGGCTAGGTGAAATGGTCTGATTGTGTTTCTATATCAAAGAGCAAGACTCTTGCCTTTGCACGGTTAATTTACAATTCTTCATACTTACCGTGAGTGGCAAGTGATCTTAGGGCATGTTTTAATCCAGTCAAAGTCTGAGACAGAACTAAATCATTGGCATAAAGAAGCACGGCTATGACCTTATGAGCTAATTTGAGGGGAAGAAGTCAGAACACAGACAGAAATTCAATCATAGTGGGGCCAAGATGCCACCCTGCATAATTCCCCTCACCAGTGATCGCTTTTGTCAATTGACCTTGTGTGCTGGGCCAGATCTTTAAAGAGGAGTTTTGATAAAACTTTAATAGCAACAGTAATAGCCACCTGTCTACTGATGGACTATCAAGTTGATTTCGACTCTTAGCTATCACATAGAGGGATTTTCTCCAGAAAGTCTTTAACATGATCCTTCAAGTCTTCCTATTTATTAATTTATTTAATTTGTATGCCACCTGACTCCCATAAACTCTGAGCAGACCTATGGTACACCCATCACTGCTGTAATTGGGTCCATCCACCTTGCTGCTGGTCATCATCTTCTTGTCTTTCCTTTCAACTTTCCCAGCATTATAGACTTCTCCACAGAGCTAGGTTCTTGCATAATTTGTCCAAAGTATTGAGAAAGTATTTGAGCGTGGTCATTTGTGCCTCGAGTGAGAACACTGGGTTGATTTGTTCAATGACCCAATGGTTTGGTTTCTTGGCTGACCATGGTATTCTCAGGAGTCCTCTCCAACACCAAAGTTCAAAAGCCTCACTACTCTTTCTCTCTGCCTTCTTCAAAATCCAACTTTGAAGGGGAGAGTGATTGTCTTTAAGCAAGATAAACCTGTGAATGGGGGCAGTATTTATATGAATTGAAATGTGTTGTGGCCTGGGTACACATACTGGGCTAAAGCATGCTTTCTTTTAATCATGGTTTGTTGAACACAAAATAAATATGGTTGTTCAATCGCATTGTATCAAGTCATGATCCACAATATAATGTCTGTTCATGTAACACAGACAAGAGAGACCACCAAATCTTCCTACAGTGTAATGTAATGGGTGACTCCACCTTGGCCAGGTTTCTTTACCCATATCTTTCCCCCACGTAGTATTCTGTCTTTCCTACATAGTGTTAACTGCAACCTAGATTAGAGTGTCTAAGTATGTTTATTCGTTCAGTCGTTTCCGACTCTTCGTGACTTCATGGACCAGTCCACGCCAGAGCTTTCTGTCGGCCGTCACCATCCCCAGCTCCCCAATGGTTGAGTCCGTCACCTCCAGAATACCATCCATCCATCTTGACCTTGGTCGGCCCCTCTTCCTTTTGCCTTCCACGTTTATTGAGATGTTTACTAGGAGATGTATCACTGAAGTCCTTGCAGTCTTCCATGGAGTTTTTTTTTTATAGTCCTGCTGAGCAAGAAAGACTTCTGAAAGTCACAAATTTGGGGAGTAGTCCAGAAAAACAGCCCATGATACAGAGAGTCTTCTTCTGTGTGAAGTGCAAGTGAGAATGCAAAATACCAGAGGGTTTCCTAAACTGGACCAGTCCAGTCTGCGTGCAGTTCCAGTCCAATTGCCTAGTAGTTCCAGTCCTGTCTGCCTCGCAGTTCCGGTCCAGTTGCCTAGGGGTTTCAGTCCAGTCTGCCTCACAGTTCCAGTCCAGTTGCCTAGGGGTTCCAGTCCTGTCTGCCTCGCAGTTCCGGTCCAGTTGCCTAGTGGTTCCACTCCTGTCTGCCTCACAGTTCCAGTCCAGTTGCCTAGTGGATCCAGTCCAGTTTATCCTGAATTTCCAGTCCAGTCTGCCTTGCAGTTTCACTCCAGTTCTATTCAACAGTCCCAGTCTTGAATTGCCTTGCTGCATCCAATAGAATCTGGTTAAGCATTTCAACTGGACTGGAACTGCACACAGACTGGACTGGTTCCACTAGACAACTGGACTGGAACTGCAGGGCAGACTTTGTTTACTTTACTTTGTTGTAAACCGCCCAGAGTCCCCTTTGTGGGGGGAGATGGGTGGTGATAGAAGTTGGACGAATAAATAAATAAACTTAGCATACCCATCACTGTTGGGTCGGGAGCAGAGGGAGACCCACCTACAGGGCCGGAAGAGTTTTCTGAGCATCTGCAGGATAAAATCGCTCAGATTCATTCCACGTTGGACTCCAAGCGTGAGATAGGATCTGTGGAGATGCCAGGGGCTCCTACTTACCATGTTATCTGGGAACAGTTTGATCCTGTTGCGCCTGAGGAAGTAGACAGAATCCTCCGGACTGTGAACGCCACCACATGCCAGCTTGACCCTTGTCCCTCCTGGCTGGTGAAATCGGCCAGTGAGGTGACATGTGGATGGGTCCGGGCGATGATTAATTTGTCCTTGAGTGAGGGGGTGTTCCCGGAGGCCTTTAAGGAGGCGCTGGTGCACCCTCCTCAAGAAGCCGTCCCTGGACCCTACCATCCTGGGCAATTTTCGCCCAGTCTCCCACCTTCCCTTTTTGGGAAAGGTGGTTGAGAAGGTGGTGGCGTGGCAACTCCAGAGGATTCTGGAGGAAACGGATTATCTAGACCCCTTCCACTCAGGTTTCAGGCCGGGATATGGGACGGAGACTGCATTGGTCGTGCTTATCGATGATCTCTGGCGAGAGCGGGATGGAGGGAGTGCGTCCATCCTAGCTCTCTTAGATCTCTCAGCTGCTTTTGATACCATCGACCACAGTATACTTTTGGGACGGCTCAGGGAGTTGGGGGTGGGCATCGTAGTTTTGCGCTGGTTCGCCTCCTTCCTCCGAGGCTGTTCCCAGTCGGTGATGATAGGGGAGGAGAGAGCTGACCCGCGGCCCCTGATTTGTGGGGTGCCGCAGGGGTTGGTTCTCTCTCCTCTCATGTTCAACATCTACATGAAGCTGCTGGGCGAGATCATCCGTCACCACGGGATGAGGTATCACCAATATGCTGATGATGAGGCTGTGGGGGCCTGGATGGGGAACAACAGGCTTCAACTGAACCCTGGTAAGACGGAGTGGCTGTGGATTGATGGCCCCCCTAGATCCGGGAAGTTGTCATCTTTGGTTCTGGGTGGGGTGGCACTACCTCACTCGGATCCAGTGCGGAATCTGGGGGTCCTCCTGGACTCGCAACTCCTGCTTGAAGAGCAGGTGGCAGTCGTGGCCAGGAGGGCCTTTGCACAACTTCGTGTGGTGCGCCAGTTACGCCCTTTCCTGGATTGGGAGGCCCTCCGAACAGTCACTCACGCCCTTGTCATCTCCCGTATAGATTACTATAATGCGCTCTACAAGGGACTACCCCTGAAGAGTATCCGGAGGCTTCAGCTGGTGCAGAATGCCGCAGCACAAGCAGTTATGGGTGCCATGAGATCGGCACATGTAACACCTCTGCTACGCGAGCTGCATTGGCTACCAGTTTGCTTCCGGGTCCAATTCAAGGTGTTGGTGATTACCTTTAAAGCCCTATATGGCATAGGGCCAGGGTACCTGAGGAACCGTCTCGTCCCGATAACATCGGCCTGCCCCACCCATGCATGCAGAGAGGGCATGCTTCGGACCCCCTCAACAAGAGAATTCCATCTAACGGGGTCCAGGAGACGTGCCTTCTCTGCGATATCGCCCGCCTTATGGAATATCTTGCTCCCGGAGGTGAGACTGGCCCCTTCACTCCTGGCCTTTCGGAAGGCCCTTAAGACCTGGCTCTGCCGCCGGGCCTCGGACAACAGAGGCGGTAGTGCCTCCTGGGGTTGGCTGGCCCCGTAGTAATACGATCCATCCTACAGTCCCCAATCCATCTTGGATTTTATGTAAATTATTATTATTATTGGATGTATTTTAAATATTGTTTTTGTATAGTTTTTAAACCTTCAATTGTTGTAACCCGCCCAGAGTCCCTTGCAAGGGAGATGGGCGGGGAATAAATTGAAATAATAAATAAATAAATAAATAAATAAATAAATAAATGAATAAATAAATAAATAAATAAAATACCTGTTGCCAGAAGAATGGCCTAGAGCCTTCCTTCAGTACATCCAGTTGTGGAAGATGCTCTACATTTGTGTGAATTAATGGACTAAATTTCTGTAAATAACTTCTGGTTTAATAAAGAACATTCTATAGAATTTCCAGAGTTGGCTCAAAGTCCGAACAGGACAGCAGAGAACAAATAAGGAAATCATAAAATAACTTAAGAAAACTATGCATAAAGTCTGTGGAATTAATGGGGCTTTAGATTCCATTTCTTGCAGCAAATCTCTATTGAACTCCAATGGGTTCATTTCTAAGAAGGCATGTATAATAGCTGATAAATGGTAAGAACCCAAAAGTAGCAGCAGCACCTACCTGACTGAATGATGTTGGCCACATGATGACACTTTGATTGATAGAGAGGCTGACTTCTGAAGAGGCCTCTCTTTCTACTCCCCCGACTTTTACCCCAGCAGTAGACTTGTTGGGAAAGACTGCCCAGTGCATGATATCAAAGTCAGCAACGGGATCTCCGTTCTCATCCAAATAAACACCATCCACGGAAAGATTGAAAAGCTGGAAATTTCTGAGGAAAGGATGAATCTAGAAAGACATGGAAAACCACCCCCATATCTAATACAGTTCCATTTCAGCCCTAATTCAGTCTTCATGTGGTTATTATTACAGATATGGGACTGTTATGAATAAATTGACCATTTCAAGTCTGCCTGTAAAGAGATTCAGGATCCTAGAGAAAGGCTCTTTCCTTCCCTTCCTCCCAAGGGAAGCTGGATCTTGTCCAGATGTTTCTATGTGATGTATCTGAAACAGTTCATTCAACTCACGATCTTGTCCCACAAAGCGAAAAGTCAGCAAACCAATTCTAACAAACAACTATAATTACAATAAGAGGGAAATCTCAAAAGACAAGAGAATCTCATTAGATTTGGTGGTCTGTGTTTGGGATCCCATAAGATCCTGTTCATTTAATGCTTTAATATCTTTTCTAAAAAAATCATATATGTGTGTATATACATATAACATGAAATATTATGATGATGCCTCTGGTCCCAAAAGCTTGCCGCAGAGGGACATATCCTAAACTTCATTCTCCTCTCCTTTAGGACCTCTGGCCTGTTTCTCTATATCACTCTGTCTTATCAATGTTGTCTCCTCCTGTCCTCCTCCTCCTCCTCCTCCTCCTCCATTCCGTCTTGCTCCCTTAATCTTTTTCCCTTGCTCAGTCCTTCTTATGCCACATTTCTCTCTCTATTACTCCAGCTTGCTTGGCTTTTCCACTTGTTCTCTGTCTCTTGGACATGCCCCTTCTTTCTTACTTACACCCTTCACTCATGTTGTTGAAGAAAAAACTCACCAGGGGGTGCTGGAGTGTGGACTCGCCAATTCAGCCTGTGCCCTGCACTGTAAGAGCTGCAAGTGAAATAGGTTGTTTTTTAAAAAAACAAACAAACAGAGGTCTAGGATTCTTGCCTGAGAGTTACTCCCGTGTAGGAGAGGGACTAGGATGATGGCTGAGCAGTGTCTTCTGAAGGACTGATAAGGAATTATGCTGACAGGTTCCTGCTGCCAGATCGCTCTTGCTGCTAAGACCAAAATGGCCACACAAGGCAGTCCCAGCATCCAGCAGTGAGGGGTATGCCCATGGCAGCCAAAAGTGGCCAAAGGGAGCTGGGCTGATCCCAGTCTCTCCTGTCTCATCACCACAGCCACCATTGAAGCATCACAAACCAGGCAGAGAGGAAGGCTTGTTATTGGAGAAGATGGGAAATTGGTCTTCCCCATCACACCAGATGAATCTGAAGTTCCATAGGCTCAGCTTTGGGCTAGGAGCTACACAGAGTTTGCATCACGACTGTATGGGCCTGATTTATTGATTGATTTAACTTTCAGGCCACCACAATCATAGCACTCTTTGTTACGTGCTTAAAAATGCAGTAAGGAACTTAAATCTGAAGTTCAGGGGACATGTGGATGGGGTCTGAGTTCCTGCTAGAAGTTGCTATGAAGAAACGTAAATTTGAAGGAGAAAGAACTGCTTTTAATTCCGAACACAAAGTCATCTCTAATTCCCTGGCTGGAAACTAGGTGAGAAATCTGTGCCTGGAACTAGACCCGAAGAATCTGCTCTACAAGGTATAGAGATGGGTGCTACATCCATGGACTTTGATCAGATGAGAAATCTTTTTTTTAATTATTTGAAGAAATTAAACATGATATGATATGCTTACAGGAGACTCATAAAAGGAAAAAAGATATTAAATATAATATATGGCCCCTCCCCATAGTTTTAATATTTAGCATGTATAGTTTCTATCTGTACAGTATTCTAACACAAACATGTACTCTATTTCACTTTAACAGTTTCCTAAATGGGATTGTGAATGTCTTGTTTGTTTAAAGAAGAAAGGGGCCCCACTGTAGAGTCATAAAAAAGGGAGATAAGAGAATGTTGTTTTTCGCTCACAGGAATGGAATGTGTTAAGACCAAGGTCTTCTAACTTCCCTTGAAAGATCAAAGCATGGCCATTTCAGGAGGTTGCTCTGATTATCTTTTGCTAAACATAATTGCACCTGGAACTGCCAAGAGAGGAGAAAACACAGAAGGGGGGAAGGAAAACTTAAAGTGACTGCCTGTGAATGTTGCAGTTGGATACTGGGCCGAATATGTAAATCTCTTTGTTCCTGTACCCTATAAAACAAAACCTAGAAAATTTCCACAGAGTGTGTGTGTACCTCACCCAGCCTTTTATTTGGTCAAATAAAAGCTGTCTTCTTTGAAACCTCCATCTGAAATCTCTGATTTGGGCAGCATGGGATCTCAGATTCTTACAGGAATCCAGGGGTTGGTCATACAATATGATGAATAAAAATATGGGAGAGGAATTTATTTCTGCAGGTTTGAAGATAAATGGACTTGTAATATATGTTAAACCACAATTGAAACAACGTTTAATGCTTTCTGATGAACATGGCAGATATGTAGCAGTGGAAGTCAAGCTTAATGGACTTAAATCTATTGTTGTGGGGATATCTAAACCAAATGAGGATAAAAGTCTCCGGGGGCCATGGGGCAGGCAATTTGATCAAGGTGGTGACGGGCAGGGGATATTCTGACGGGAACTGGAGGACAGGCCATCTTCGGGGAAAGCACCCCCAGTGTTTGTTACCGGTGGCGCTTTCCGGTCCTCCGAGTTCAAACCCAGGTTCTGGACAGCAGGTCCTTGAGGGCCCTGGTTTCCGGCTGTTGCTGCTTAATGCCAGGTCAGTAAACAACAAGGCCCCCCTCATAAGTGATTTAATCATGGAGGAGGGGGCCGACCTGGCGTGTATTATTGAGACCTGGCTGGGCCCAGAGGGAGGGGTAGCCCTCTCAGAAATGTGCCCAGATGGGTTTCAGGTGTGGCACCAGCCGAGACACCGGGGTAGGGGAGGAGGGGTGGCGGTTATCATTAGAGAGTCTCTAGTGTCCTTCAGGGGCCTAGCTCCAGAAGTGGCTGGATGTGAGTCCCTGTTTTTCAAATTGGGCTCCCGATAACAGTTGGGAGTGTTGCTACTGTACCAGCCTCCCTGCTGTGTAGCAACCTCCCTGCCTGAGCTGCTGGAGGTCATCTCGGGGTTGGCGGTAGAGTTCCCCAGGCTTATGGTCCTGGGGGATTTTAACCTGCCATCCTTGGGGCGTGCCTCGGAGGCAGCTCGGGAGTTCATGGCTACCATGGCAGCCATGAGCCTGTCTCAGATTATTCGGGACCAGACTCGAGACAGTGGACTCACTCCGGACTTGGTTTTCTTGTCTGGCAATGGCAAAGTGACCTGAGGGGAAAGTTAGAACTATCCCCGTTGTCATAGTCAGATCACGCCCTGGTGTCCCTGAGATTTTCTTATGCCACCCCACTCCGCAGGGAGGCAGGACCTATTCGATTGGTCTGCCCCCGGCAACTTATGGACCCAATGAGGTTTCAGAGGGAGCTGGGGGTAATACCTGAGGACCTGCTGCATGGTCCAGCGGAGGCCCTGGCCACAGCCTGGAATAGGGAAGTGGCCGGAGCCTTGGACAGGACCATGCCAATGCGACCTCTCCGGCCCCATTTGAACCATCACTCCCCGTGGTTTACGGAGGAGTTGAGGGTTTTGAAGAGGGTGAAGAGACGTCTGGAGCACCACTGGAGAAAGACGAAGGCTGAATCGGACCGAACACAATCTAGAGCCACTATTAAGGCCTACCTTGTGGCGGTAAGAGCGGCGAAACGTGAATATTTCTCCACTCTTATTGCATCCGCAGAATGCTGTCCGGGGGCCCTGTTCAAGATTACTCGATCTCTCTTGGGCAAGGTGGAGTCAGTGACCCACCTGCAGGGCCATGCGGAAGTTTTCTGAGCATCTGCAGGATAAAATCACTCGGATTCGGTCTAAGTTGGACTCCAAGCATGAAATGCAGTCCTGGGAGATGCCAGGAGAGCAGCCTTGCCTTGTTATCTGGGAACAGTTTGATCCTGTTGGGCCTGAGGAAGTGGACAGGATCCTCCAAACTGTAAATCCCACCACATGCCATCTAGACCCATGCCCTTCCTGAGGACCCATGCAACTTCAGAGGATTCTGGATGAAGCGGATTATCTAGACCCCTTCCAGTCAGGTTTCAAGCCAGGATATGGGACGGAGACTGCATTGGTCGCACTTATGGATGATCTCTGGCAGGAGTGGGATGGAAGCAGTGTATCCATCCTGGCTTTCTTGGATCTCTCAGCGGCTTTCGATACCATCGACCATGGTATCCTTTTGGGTCGGCTTAGGGAGTTGGGAGTGGGTGGCATAGTCTTGCGTTGGTTCACCTCCTTCCTCCATGGCTGCTCCCAGTCGGTGGTGATAGGGGAGGAGAGATCCGGCCCACAACCTCTCTTATGTAGGGTGCCACAGGGTTCGGTTCTCTCTCCTCTCCTATTCAACATCTACATGAAACCGCTGGGTGAGATCATCCGACACCATGGGATGAGGTATCATCAATATGCTGATGATACTCAATTGTATATCTCCATCCCGGGTGAAGTAAGTGATGTGGTAGCCACCCTGTCTCAGTGCCTGGGGGCTGTGGGGGCCTGGATGGGGAACAACAGGCTTCCACTGAACCCTGGCAAAACCGAGTGGCTGTGGACTGATGGCCCCGAGCTATCTGGGAAGTTGTCATCTTTGGTCTTGGATGGGGTGGCACTGCCCCATTTGGAGCCGGTGCGGAACTTGGGGGTCCTCGTAGACTCACGACTCCTGCTCGAAGAGCAGGTGGCAGTCGTGGCTAGGAGGGCCTTTGCACAGCTTCGGCTTGTGTGCCAGTTACGCCTATTCCTGGACCACGATGCCCTCCGAACAGTCACTCATGCCCTGGTCATCTCCCACATAGACTATTGCAATGCAGTCTACATGGGGCTACCCTTGAAGACTATCCGGAAGTTACAGCTGGTGCAGAATGCAGCCGCGCGGACAATTTTGGGTGCACCAAGATCAGCACATATAACACCTTTGCTCCGCGAGCTGCATTGGGTGCCAGTTTGCTTCCAGGTCCAATTCAAGGTGTTGGTTATTACCTTTAAAGCCCTACATGGCACGGGGCCAGGATACCTAAGGGACCATCTTATCCCCATATCATCGACCCGCCCAACCCAATCATTCAGGGAGGGCCTGCTACGGACCCCATCGATAAGGGAATTTCATCTAGTGGGGTCCAGGAGATGGGCCTTCTCTGTAGTGGCACCCGCCCTTTGGAATATCTTGCCCCCAGAGTTGAGGCAGGTTTCCTCCCTCCCGACCTTTAGGAAAGATCTGAAAACCTGGTTCTGCCACCTAGCGTGGGAGGGGGAAAGTAACGGCTCCTCATGGGTGTGGTTAATACTATAATGTCCTCCTTTTTAGTTGAAATCAATTTGCCAAATTTGGATAATATAAATATTTATTTATATTATGCTAATTAAATTGTAATTTTATATTTGTATTTTAAACTTGATTTTATTGTAAACTGCCCAGAGTCCCCCGTTGGGTTAGATTGGCGGTCATATAAATTAAATAAATAAATAAAAGTAAAATTTTTAGACCCCTTCTGAATCAATTGTCATATTTTTCATATCAAAGCTGGTGCCTAGTAGATGATTGGAATGGTGTAACTTCCCCACAATTGGACAGGACATCTGAAAATGAAATTTAGCTTAAACAAGGAAGACTGCCACAGTCCTTTTTACACAAGATAGACAATTTGGCCAATTTAGTAGATTCCTGGCGACACAAAAATGGATTGGCAAGGGAATTTACCTTTTACTTTCCTTTCAAGGAAGAAAACCAAGGCGTAAAATGAATACACTGGCCCTTCAAGATTCTATTAAACGAGCTTGCTTTCAATCAACTCTCAAGGAACATCTGCCTATGGAACTCCCTGAAAATGTTGAGGAACACTGGATTAAATTAAAGACTTCTATTATTTCAGCCTGTGAACAAACTATTGGATACCAAACTAAGAGACATCAGGACTGGTTTGATGAGAACGATAGTGAGATTGAACATATTATTGACAAGAAAAGGAAAGCCTTCCAGATATGGCAAAAAGATATTAACTGTGCCGTTAAGAAAAAAATCTACACCAGGGCAAAGGCAGAAGTCCAAAGAAGAACTAGAGAACTTAAAAACATATGGTGGATAAAAAAAGCCCAAGAAACCCAACATTTTGAAGATGCTCATGATGCACGGGTTTTTTTTAATGCCATAAAGGCCATCTTTGGACCAACAAACCATGGTACAAATCCCTTACGCTCAGTAGATGGTGCTAAACTTCTAAAGGACAAAGAGTCTATCGCACTGCGCTGGAAAGAACATTACTACAATCTCCTTAATCGTCACTCTACTGTGGCTGATGAAGTCTTCTTGCAAATCCCGCAAAAACAAATAAGAGATGAGCTTGCAGTACCCCCTAGTTTGGAGGAAGTCAGTAAAGCCACTAAACAAATGAAAAATAACAAAGCTAGTGGACCTGATGGGATTCCTGCTGAAGTCTTTAAAGAAGGCGGGCCTGAACTTACACAACAACTTCATAAGCTCATCGAAAAAATCTGGATGAGGGAGGAGATTCCAGCAGACTTTAGGGATGCCATAATTATCACTCTCTTTAAAAAGGGTGATAGAACAGACTGTGGAAACTATCGAGGCATCTCCCTTCTAGCCACAGCAGGCAAAATCCTGGCAAAGATCATCACAAACCATCTCCTATCTGTATCAGAAGACATCCTCCCTGAAACGCAAAATGGCTTCCACCCTTCCAGGGGAACAGTGGATATGATCTTCACTGCACGACAGCTTCAGGAAAAATGCAAGGAGCAAAACCGCCCTCTGTACATGGCGTTTATTGATCTGACTAAAGCTTTTGATACTGTAAATCGTACTGCTCTCTGGACCATCCTTCTGAAAATCGGATGCCCTGATAAATTTGTGAACATCTTGCGGCTACTCCATGACAACATGATGGCAACAATCCTGAATAACAATGGCTCTCAAAGCGATCCATTTAAAGTGGAATCCGGCATTAAACAGGGATGTTTTATTGCTCCAACCTTATTCGCTATCTTCATCGCTATGATTATACACCTTGTTGAAGAGAAACTTCCTACTGGTGTAGAAATTGGATGGATGGAACATCCGAACAGATGGAAAGCTTTTTAATCTTAGTAGGCTGAAAACAAAAAATAAGGTAATTACAACTTCTGTTATACAACTTCAATATGCTGATGATAACGTAGTCTGTGCACACTCCGAGGAAGATCTTCAAACTATCCTAAACATCTTTGCAGAAGCATATGAAAAGTTCGGCCTCTCGATTAACATTAAAAAAACCAAAGTGCTTTACCAGCAAGTTCGAACCAATCCCTCCGCAGCGCCATCAATCCAGCTTAAAGGTGTGTCACTAGAAAATGTCGACCACTTTTCTTATCTCGGCAGCCATCTATCTACAAAAGCCGACATCGATGCTGAAATTCAGCATCGCCTGAGCTCTGCGAGTGTAGCTTTCTCCCGAATGAAGCGTATAGTGTTTGAGGATCGGGACATTCGCAGGGAGACCAAAATGCTTGTTTACAAAGCCATTGTACTACCAACCCTTCTATACGCCTGTGAAACATGGACCCTCTACAAACGCCACCTCCAACTTCTTGAAAGATTCCATCAACGCTGCCTCCGAAAAATTCTTTTTCTTGGGAAGATAGGCATACTAATGTGAGCGTATTAGAAGAAACGAAAACCACCAGCATTGTGTCAGAGATCACCCGATCTCTGCCAAAAAGGCAAGCAGACAAAGAGCTCATCAGGAGACTGGAAGACCGGCTCGCACTCATCCAACGATCGGGAATACACATCTGGCCGAGCGTTGCCTGGAAACCGACAGACTGACCTCACGTACAAGCAGCAAAGGACACTGGGGGAGGGAAGGGTTTAAAGGTGCTTGTTGTTCCTGTTACCTGCATTCCAGTCTTTGTTCATGCTAGAGCGAACTCCTGTATTCTATAATAAACTCTTCTGCTTCTAAGAACCCTGGTGCCTGGGAGTTACTTCAGCGCAGAGAGATTATAGCAATCCGCAGGAGCGCCTTACATAAAGACTGGAATCCAAAACAAACCGGTTTTCCCAGGAAGCTTCACGGTTGAGACCGGCTTTTATGCTCACTGGGCAGAGACCCGGGGGGGAAAAAATTTTCGGAGGAAACGGCTTCCCCTAGCAGCTGAGCAGCGGCGGCAGAGCAGAGGCAAAACCGGCGTTCCCAACAGCTGAGCAGCGGAGCAGCAAGCAGCTGAGCGGCGGCGGTAGAGCAGCAGCAAAACTGGCGCTCTTAACAGCTGAGCAGGGGCATTCTGAGCAGCTGAGCGGCAGTGGAAGAGCGGCAGCGCGCCAAACAGCTGAGAGGCGGCGATCCCTCAGCGGAGCAGCGGCATCAGCGGAAGAAACAGGAACCGGCTTTCCCAAGCAGCGGAGCGGCGGCGGAAGAGCGGCAGCGCGCCAAACAGCTGAGAGGCGGCAATCCCAGCAGCGGCAGCAGCGGAGACCACGTGGCGGCAAAGCGGCGGCAGCGACCAGCGCTCCCAAGCAGCAAGCGGCCAGCGGACACCACGTGGCAACAATACGGCGGCAGCGACCAGCACTCCCAAGCAGCAAGCGGGCAGCAGAAACCACGCGGCGGCAGACGGCGGCAGAGACCACGGGGTGGCTGAAAGCATCTACTCTGAGAGGTACGAGAGAAAACCCCAACGAGCCCAATCGGGAGGACAGCACCCCAATCCTGAGAGGCCAAAGGGTATCCAGGGCTACCACGTTGGAGGGGGCACATCCCACCACTCACCCACCCACCCACGGAACTGTGAAAGCAGACTGGTCAATGGGAGTGGGTGAAGGGATGGAGGGACGCAGAGAGCAGAAAACTAAAAAGCGTGTCACCCAAACGCAACGAATTGGGGCAGTTGAAGAAAAATTACCTCGCATGGACTACAGGGTGGAGGAATTAAATGAGAGACTTAATATGCTTATTACACTCCTGGAGGGGAGGGAAAGGCAGATACACAAGACATGTCCACCCCCTTCCGAAGAGAATAGGAATCTAACAGAGCCTGGGGAGGAACCAGAGGAGGAAGACGAAGAAAAGGGTCTCAACACACAGGACCAACCGCGTACAACTCCACCCATACCACAACAGAGGTCGCTGGGCAGCAGGAAGGCACCGGTGGGGTTGCGAGAGCTGAAAATGAAGTTTGATGGAGACCCCAAAAAATTAGCATGCTTCATAACTCACGTAAAAGGGTTCATGGAAGAATTTGAAAACGATTTTTACACAGAGGAAGCGAAGGTCAGATATGTTTCTTGCTTCTTGGAAGGGGAAGCGGCTAGCTGGCTCGTGAAACTGCATGATACCAAGGCAAGCGCACTTCACAATTTCATTAAGTTCATGCAGGCTCTGCAGACCCGGTTCGAAGACACACTGGCTAAAGTGTCGGCCAGAGTGCGCCTCCGAAACCTTGATCAGGGGAAAAGTACTGTTGCGGAATATGCCATGGAGTTCAAAAGTATCCTTAGCGAACTACCGCAATGGCCGGAAGAATTCCAAATTGAATACTTCCAGTACGGCCTGAGACAAGACTTATTAGAGCTCATGGTGGGGAGGGAAGAACCAAAAACATTAGAAGGCTGGATCCAACTGGCAGGCCGTATTGAGCAAAGCCAGAGACAACTGAGGACCATTAAAAAGTTCAAACATTTGAAGAGGAAACCTGAACCCACCACACAGCCCACCCGAACGGAAGTCAAGAAACCCCCAGAGAAGAAAAGTGAAAAGGAGGTGAGGGTCAAATGTAAAGACAACGCGGCAGCCATGGCAAAATGGAGACACCCCACACACGCGGACGAAGACAGTGACAGCGGGGAATATAACTACGAATCCCAGATGGTGGGAAACGAGGAAAAGTCTGCGCTAAAGTGCGCAGCGGGGCAGGCCCTCACAAAAGGGCGCAACGAGAAGATTTGCTGCAACCCCACAATGCACATTCAGGTATGCATAAAAGCTGTGGGGGGGAGGAGGAAGTACTCTGGGTTGGCAATGCTAGACTCGGGCTGCTCAAGGAGTTTGATGCACCCAGATGTAGCTGACTACTTGGGACGGAGACTTTTTGAACTAAAAACGCCCATTACCTTCTGTCAGTTGGATGGTTCTGAGATGAAAGGGGGGCCAGTGGAGCAGTATACGGAGGAAGTACAAATGACTTTGGGAAACCACGTAGAAACTTTGAGGTTCATTGTGGCCCCCATTGCAACAAGACCCATTGTGTTAGGACTGAAATGGCTGAGAGCTAGAAATCCTAGGGTGGATTGGGTCTCCGGGGAAATTGACTTTGTGGACGGAACTTATGGGGGGATGCGCAAAGAAAGAGATGTGGATGACTGGGAAGTGGGGGCAGCTGGGATGGAATTTTGGAACGAGGATTGGGAACAAGGGGACGAAAGCAATCCACAGGCGATCCCGGAAAAATACCTCCCAGTTAGTGAAGTGTTTGGTAAGCAAGAATGCGACCAAGAGCCCCCCCATAGACAGTCAGATGCAACGGTAGACCTCATCCCTGGGGCACCATTCCCGAAACCCAAGATGTATGCCATGACTCAGAAAGAACTAGCGGAACTCTGCAAGTTCATTGATAAAAATTTGGCACGTGGCTTCATTGAACCAGCCAATTCCCCGTTAGTGGCCCCAGTGTTATTTAGAAAAAAGAAAGATGGGTCACTGCTGTTGTGCACAGACTACCGTGGGCTCAATGCAATTTCAGTCACTAACCAGTACCCCCTACCCTTGCTGAAAGACATGTTAGCCCAACTATCGAAAGGGAAGGTCTTCACGAAGTTGGATGTAAGGGAAGCGTATTACCGGGTATGCATGAGGGAGGGGGATGAGTGGAAAACCGCATTCAATTGCCCACTAGGATCATTTCAATACCGGGTGCTCCCGTTTGGGATTGCGGGCGGACCGGGAATCTTCATGAGATTCATAAACGAGGTATTGTATGAATTTTTGTACAAAGGGGTAATTGTATATTTAGATGACATCTTAATTTTCTCGGAAAACCTAGAAGAGCACATGGAACTGGTCAAAAAGGTGCTAGAAAAGTTAGAAGCAACATTGTTTGTCAAACTGGAAAAGTGTGAGTTTCACAAGGACAAACTAGACTTTCTGGGGTACCGCATCTCGAATGCGGGCATTGAAATGGACCCTGAGAAAGTCAAGGCAGTTTTAGGGTGGCAACCCCCCCGAACGCGCAGGCAGCTCCAAGCATATCTGGGATTTGCTGGGTTCTACAGGCAGTTTATCCCAGATTTCGCGCAGATTGCGCTACCCCTAACCGACTTGCTGAAAACAAAAGGCAAGGGGAAAAACGCAAAAGCCCCACCACCAAGCACGAAATTAGTGTGGACCCAAGAATGCCAAGAAGCTTTTGATAAGCTAAAGGCATTGTTCACGGAGGAGCCCATCCTCAAGCACCCTGAGCCTGACAAACCATTTGTAATTCACACGGACGCGTCACTCAATGCAGTTGGGGCCATCTTACTACAAGCAGATGACAGGGAGAAATTGAGACCATGTGCCTACATTTCCCGGAAATTTAACGAAACAGAGAAAAGATGGCATGTTTGGGAAAAAGAGGCATTCGCAGTAAAACACGTGTTAAGCATGTGGCGATACCTCTTGGAAGGGACAGCTGAGCCGTTTCAGGTGTGGACAGATCATAAAAATTTGGAAGCCCTCAAATCCCCGAGAAAATTGAACCCTAAGCATCTCAGATGGGCAGAGTTCCTGAGTAGGTTCAACTTCACGTTGAAATATTTCCCTGGGGGAAAAAACCTCCTGGCGGACGCGCTTTCGCGCCTGCCGCAGCATGAAAGCAAGATGGAGGAGATCTTTGAGTCTATAATCCCTTCCCAACCAGGGGAGGAGCAGACGCAACTGGCACCAGTGGTCAGGGGAGAGGGGAATTTGGCTGTCACCCGCAGCAGCGCGAAACACAGAATGGACTGTGATTCATTCGCAGGAGACCTGCGAGCGGCAACAGTTACTGACACTTGGTGGGTGAAGCACAAACACACACTAGAGGAGCGAGATGGCATGGGTTGGAAAGACAAGAAAGCATACGTCCCCAAATCCTTAAGACAAAGGGTTTTGAGTATGCACCATGACCACAAAACGGCAGGCCACTTCGGCTTCCTAAAAACACTACATTTAGTCAGGGGAAAGTTTTGGTGGCCATTGTTGCGCGCGGACGTGAAAGCTTATGTGCGAACATGCCCCACGTGCGCCACAGCAAAAAGGAAAATGGGCAAACCCACAGGAAAATTACAGGAGGTAGCTAGCCCAACACAGCCATGGAAGCAAATTGCCATGGACTTTATAGTGGACTTACCAGTGAGCAACAAATACACAGCCATCAGGGTAGTCACAGACCTCTTTTCCAAACAGGCACACTTCATTGCAGGCAAGGGCATACCGAACGCCCAGAAGCTAGCGAGACTGTTCATTCAACACATCTACAGGGCCCATGGAACGCCGGAACGCATAATCAGCGATCGCGGCAGCACGTTCACATGCAAATTTTGGAGGGCATTTTTGAAGTTAATTGGATCAGAACAGGGGCTTAGTAGTGCGTTTCATCCGTGCACAGACGGAGCAAGTGAACGCCTTAACGCCACACTGGAACAGTACCTGAGATGCTACATAAACTACCAACAAACTGATTGGACAGAACTCTTGCCATTCGCAGAAGTCGCGTACAACAACGTGCTCCATCAAAGCACAGGGCTTTCACCATTCAAAGCGGCTACAGGGCAGGACTTTGTAACGATACCTGAATTGGCAATGACCCAGAGCACTGACTTAGAGCAACCTCTGAGAGCAGATGAATGGGTCGAAAGAATCACTAGCAACTGGCCAATAATGGTAAAGACGCTAGAAGAAGCCAAGGCTAATTACAAAAAACATGCAGACCGCAAACGGGAGAAAGAATGGGAATTGAGAGTTGGGGACAAGATGTACTTATCCACCAAAAACTTACGGTCCACGCAACAGTCACGAAAACTAGCGGCCAAGTTCATAGGCCCATTTAAGATCCTTGCAGTAATTAACCCAGTAATGGCGAAACTGGAACTGCCAAAGGCTCTGAGAAAGATACATCCCGTGTTTCACATTAGTTTGCTGAAACAATACCATGCTTCACATCAGTGGCACCCGGAACCAGAAGCACCCACACCAATACTGGAGGAGGGAGAACCACATTTTGAAATAGACAGGATCTTGGACTCGAGATGGCACAGGGGGCAGCTGCAATACCTAGTCAAATGGACCCATCTCCCGATTGGCGACAGAGAGTGGGTCAACGCCAAACACACACGTGCCCCTAAATTGGTCAAGAAGTTCCATAAAGAGTTCCCAGACAAACCCCAGTGAATGGAAATATTCTGGTTTGTATATAGGGGGGGGTGAGTCTTGGGGCGGGAGCATGTCAGAGATCACCCGATCTCTGCCAAAAAGGCAAGCAGACAAAGAGCTCATCAGGAGACTGGAAGACCGTCTCGCACTCATCCAACGATCGGGAATACACATCTGGCCGAGCGTTGCCTGGACAACCGACAGACTGACCTCACGTACAAGCAGCAAAGGACACTGGGGGAGGGAAGGGTTTAAAGGTGCTTGTTGTTCCTGTTACCTGCATTCCAGTCTTTGTTCATGCTAGAGCGAACTCCTGTATTCTATAATAAACTCTTCTGCTTCTAAGAACCCTGGTGCCTGGGAGTTACTTCAGCGCAGAGAGATTATAGCAATCCGCAGGAGCGCCTTACACATTGAAACAATGATCATCCAACATCAACTTCGCTGGACCGGCCATGTTGTTCGAATGCCTGACCATCGTCTTCCAAAGCAGCTACTTTACTCCCAACTTAAGAATGGAAAACGGAATATTGGTGGACAGCAAAAGAGATTCAAAGACACTCTCAAAGCTAATTTAAAAAAATGTAATATCAGCACTTAGAACTGGGAAGCCCTAACTCATGAGCGTTTCAATGGGAGGTCATCCTTTATTAATGGCGCTATGGACTTTGAAGAAGCACAAGTACAGGGTGAAAGGGAGAAAAGAGCTAAAAGGAAGGCACGTCAGGCAATCCCTCATCATGACTGTCTCCCACCCAGAAACCTATGCCCTCACTGTGGGAGGTTGTGCGGATCCAGAATTGGCCTTTATAGCCACTTACGGATCCACTGTTAAAATTTTACCTTTGGAAGACAATCTTACTCGGCTACGAGTGATCGCCAATGAATGATACCTTTAACTCAGAAAGACATAAATCCTTTTCAAGAATTTACATGATATGGATTTCAAATAATTTAGCCAACAAAATTTGTAAGGTTGATATTTTACCAAAGACTTTCTCTGATCATAATCCAGGAAGTTTGAAAATAAAGACACCATCTATGGCTTTTAGATGGAGATTGAATGAAGCTATTTTAGAGAAAACGTTTTGGTTGAATCCAAGAGGAATTTAAAGGATTTTTTTTACATCAACTTAGACAAAGGGAATGACCTAAAAATTGTTTGGGACACCAGTAAGGCAGTTACGAGAGGTCACTTGATTTACCATAATTGTAATATAAAAAACTCAGCAAAAATGCAAATATCCTGGATCAAATTAAATTAAAAGAAATTGAGTTACAGAAAAACCGAGTAGATATTGGTATTTTACATCAACTTAAATTATTATACCAACAATTATCTATGTTGACTGTGAGGGAAATTGAGACAAAATTGAATTATGTTAAACAGAGACATTTTGAGTTTGCCAATAAACCTGGAAGATGGTTGGCCTATAAATTAAGGAGGGAAAGAGAAAAGAAAATGATACTATAAATTGAAGAAGGAAATATTGAATTAATGGATAATGAAGGAATTAAGAAATTATTCCACAACTTTTTTCCCAATTTGTATAAAAGGCAAGAAGTTTCTCTGGAAAAGATAGATGAGTATTTGGAGAAACAAAAATTACCCGAACTCTCACAATCACAGAAATTATTAATGAACAATCCTGTAACTACTTGTGAAATAGTGGAAGCTATAAAAAGAGCCAAACTGGGGAAAGCACCGGGTTCAGATGGTTTGCCAGCATCATATTATAGGTTTTTCGAGGATCAGCTTCTTCAGCCTTTTTAAAGATTGATGAATTCTATTTTGAAGGGCTCTGGAATGCCTGACTCTTGGAAAGAAGCCAGTATTGTACTTTTACCAAAAGAAGGCCAAGATATTACTCTAAGAATTATAGACCAATTTAATTGTTCAACAATGATTATAAAATATTTGCTTCAATACTGGCTGAAAGAATGAAGAAATTTTTACAGGACTTTATTCACCAAGATCAATGTGGTTTCTACCCAAAAGGCAATTAAGAGACAACGTGAGAATAGTATAATGTAACTGGATTTGTCTCTATTTGGAAGCCACTTTTGGACTATTGGCTTGTAAAGCAAAAAATGAAGTTTTGATGATTAAATGTTTGATTTTAGAGAAAAAAATGTTACAAAATGTTTAATTAATAGGAAGAGATTAACTTTTTTGTACTTTTATATCTGTGTTGGAGAAGGTCAGAAGCCACCTGTCTTACATGTTTTTCTGTCTATTCTTACACTGCTTTAGTTATTCTTGTTACTTTTTTAGACTTGCATTCTATTTGTTCTATATTCTGTATTTTGTGTTTTAATTATATTTTGAAAATTAATAAAGCTGTATAAAAAAAAGGAGACTAGAGAAGACCGGGATGGGTGATCGAGGGAGAACATGAGGATAGCTGTGCCATCCTTGTGCTTATAGAATATACAAATTGGGAAATATTAACAATATAGAGGTATCACTTTTATTATACAGGATCCCAGACCAGCACAGATGCTTCCATTTTGGAAGATTCAGCAGGAGAATCTCGCTCTTTCCCCAACCGCCTCATCTGATCAGAACAAACAATTCAATAGGGCACCTGCTGTTTAAAACATATTATACACACACACACACTCAGCCTTGCTTATGGAGAATTTAACATTGAGGAATGGAAGGGGAGCATCGATGGAACCTCGAAGGAGAAGTCTCACCTGCCATGGCTGTACCATCTGTGGTGTCCGATGGTGTCCAACCCGCATCCTCCTCCTACTCAGTCGGGCAGAAGAGGCAGCATTGAGGACCCAGGACAGGGCCTGAATTGCTGTGGAAATACTAGAGGCATCCTCAGACAGGATTCTTGCAACTATATCATGGGGTGGGAATTCCCAGTTCTCTTTTTCTAGGCATATTTTCCAAGCTTTCTTGGAAAACCCAGGACTTGAAGAGGAGCACTGGAATGCGGCCTCCCCATATTGCTGGATAGCAGAGTAATATGAAAGAAAATCATAATATTGTGTCCTTTTTCTTGCCTGAGTTAAGAAGGATAACAAAAGATGTTTATGCTGGAGATCAAGCACTTGGTAAAATACTCTCACACTTAAGTCTGACAAAGCTGCTGTTAGCCACACTTTACCCTCAAATAACTTATTCCTTTCAAAGACTTTTATTAGTGCTACTAGAATCATTGTGGCCTGAAAGTCCAATTGACAAACAATTACTTTTACTTGATGGTTGCTGAAATAGAGAAGCAGGTACTTTTTTTCCATTTCTTCTGTGAATCGATTATTCCCCATATTTTGTGTAAAGATGCTATCTGAGAAGGCAATGCAAACTCCTTTCTTTGTGGCTACTGGCCCAAAGGTTCTTCTGAACTTTTCCCCATTTTCATTGTCTGGAGCAACGAGGCCGATCCACGTCCATCGGAAATGCAGGAGCAGCTTGAGAATCGCGAAGTTAGGAGGTTCTTGCTTTGGACTCAGCCGGTAGAAAAATGGAAAATACTGTTTATGTGCAGGAATGTGGCTGATAACACCATAGCTGATCTAATGAAAAAGAGAAAAGATTATTCAGATGTGAGAGAGACCAAAGTAATACAAGGGATTTAAAAATATTTCATGTCTCTTTAAGATCTACAATCTGAGTCCAACTTTGCTTGGTGCTATCCAAGGATGCCACCTTCTGGACTCATCTGAAGCATTTCCAAAATGGACTTTGCTTCGATTTATATTCATACCTGTGGGATTTTGTAGATGCTCAGCATGGTTGAAATGTGATGAAAAAAATCAGAATCAGTCCCTTCAAGAATGGCCATTATATTTTTTCTTCTTCCACAACTGTAGTTTGGGGTGTTCTCCTGCCCCATAGACAGAAAGTCCATCATGGCCTCGTACGTCATTAGGGGGTTGAAAAAGTTCTCATAGAGGTTGTAGCCCAGAGAGATATTGTGAGGCAGCCTAGGACTCTGGTTGATCTCATGAATGGCAAACAAGAAAGGCAAGATGTGGCTGAAACTCAGACTGTTGCCACTACAATGGAAGAGATATCAGTAGGTTTTCCTCTTCAGTTTCTAAAGACAGGTGGTATTAACTGCAGCTTTTACTCTAAAGACATCTGGCACTGATGAATTAAAATTGTGACTTAGGACGACACTTGTGAATGTCCCGTGGCCTGAAACACCAGTGGAATGAGGATGCAACAGACCACCGTATTAATGTGCAAACTAATCTGGTTGATCTCATAAAGAATGTCAAAGAATGGACCAGAGCTCACTTTTGTTACTTTGCAATGCAGGAAATATTGTCAGGCACTCATTGCATAATTAGGAAATAGCAAATTCCTGCATTATTTATCTAGAAGGCCTTTCTAGGTGAAAGAGTTCTCTGGATATTCCTGTTAGACATAAAATTCCTTGTGCACCAAAGGGAACTTCCTTCCAAAACAAGTAGCAGAAGAAAACCTTGGCAGGTCAGGGTCAAAGTTAACCTTACCACAAATGCTTGATCTGATTCTTGGTCTACGTTATGACTTGGGGGGATAAAATGGAGAACTCTTATAGCCAAACTAACATCAGGTGGAAAAGTATCTCAGTAACTACTTACATTTGTACAAAATAAACTTGTGTAAAACCAACCATTCCCAAAGGGACAAACATATTCTTATGATGATATATGAATCCTTACTATTATGGTAGTAATAATAAATAAAGTAACTGCATACCAGGAACAAGCTTTTCTACAAATTCTCTTTTATTCTGATTGTAATCTAATAATTTCCTTAATATTTCCATTTTTTACTGTATATTCTTTAGTCTAACTATTTACTTGTTTTCCAATTTGACCAGATAGCTATGGATAGGTGACCCGAGATTACGATCTATTATTTCCCACAGCATAAAATGTTATTGTGTTAAATATTTTTATTAGTGTATAATTCTTGAAGAACATCAGTAGAAGTAAATAAATGCTCAATGAATTAATGATATTGATACCCTATGTTTTATGGTACTTTCTCACTCTGGATTCTGCCCGGGGAAGAACAGGGGATGATTTTGGTCAAATTTATTGTCATTCAGTTGCCAGAAGATTTCCTTAACTTTATTCTGCATATGTGAGAAATCCTCTTTCCTTGGTGATTCTATGAATTGAGTTCAGCAATATCTTCTTCCTAATCAGAGGCTTATTTCTCTGTCATAATTGTAGCACATTGCATGCACAAGAGACCTTTCTCCTTGACTGGAAAATAAAGGTGTTCCTTTAAAAGTTTTGGAGCACCTGGTGTTGATGCTAGTCCTCGATGAAGAACTCAAAAGAAATACTTTATGTTTTAAAAAATCCAAAATGACTTTTATTTTAATAAAATATATGGGAAGAAGAGTAGTCTGCTTGAAAAAGGCTAGGAATTGGAAAATGGGAATAATTCACTACTGAAAAGACCTTGGAGAGGGAAAAATCAAACACTAGAGGCACATACAGTACATGTCAATAATTACCTTTTGAACTCATGGTTTGGAGGCTTGAAGAATTCATTTGGTAGAAATGCAGCGTTAGATGTAGATATGATTCCACCGATCAGGTACTCTCCCTGCTTGTAGTAATTAAACTTTCTTCTTTCTATTTTCATATTGAATGGACATTTCTTCAACAGAGGCTCACAGGGAAAATGGGTCACCAGCAGAAAGAGGAATAGCAGTACTCGAAATGCCATGGTTGTGCTATTTGCTGTAATTCTCTTTCAGGCAAAGACAGCTCTTTCTTGGTCCCCAAGTTGGCTAATGATGAAGAAAAACTACTAACCAACAGTACCACTGCACTGAAGAAGTGCTGTTTATTGATGATGGTACAGCTTGGCACCAAATCTGGTAACCACAACCGTCAATTACAGAACAGCGTCGTCCCTGCTTCAATCAGTAGCACCTTCTGCCCTTAAAATAGCAGAAGGTAATTATGGATCAGATATTCAGGTTTTATACAGTATATGAGGAATTAGCAGATATGTGTCACAGTGGTTTCAAAAATAGCATGTGGTGATGGTGATAAAATCCCTTAAGCTTTGTTACTCTCACCATGATTTTGATAATTGGAAGGAGAATTGGGAATCATTGTGGAAATATAGATGTGCAGCTGGAGAAAATATTTTTGTCTGGCTGATAGACACAGTTCCAGTTTAAGAGTCAAGAGGGGAAAATTCAGAAAAGTTTGAGTGCCCTTTACTTAAGAAACTCAATCTTGAGTTGCTAAAGGTTGTAATATGGTAAACATTCAATGTTATAATACTGCCCACTAAACCAACCGAACCGTTATTAGTAGTAGTTTATTAATTGATTAGTCCTGTGACCTTATCAATACAATACAATACAATACAGTACAATACAATACAATACAAAAATAAAATACAATAATAAAATACATATGTGATAATACATAGGGTCATAAATCAGATATATAAATCTCCCTTACAGGATACCCCAATTTGTTCAATGTATTGAGTTCTAATGACCGTTGCCTTAGTTATAAACTTAGCAGTCCTACGTACAATATGCACATTTGAACCCAGGAGGAAATAAGACAGTCTGTGGTTTGGATCCCAGTATGCTGTTCTTTCTAATAAAGATGATAAATATTTATGCCTAATTTGTTGTTGTTGTTCAGTCGTTCAGTCGTCTCCGACTCTTCGTGACCTCATGGACCATAGCACGCCAGGCCTTCCTGTCCTCCACTGTCTCTCGGAGTTTACTCAAATTCATGTTCATTACATCGGTGATGCTATCTAACCATCTCATCCTCTGCCGTCCCCTTCTCCTTTTGCCCTCAGTCTTTCCCAGCATCAGGGTCTTTTCCAGTGAGTCCTCTCTTTGCATTAGGTGGCCAAAGTATTTGAGCTTCAGCTTCAGCATCTGTCCTTCCAATGAGCAGTCAGGGTTGATTTCCTTTAGGATTGACTGGTTTGACCTCCTTGCAGTCCAAGGGACTCTCAAGAGTCTTCTCCAGCACCACAGCTCGAAAGCATCAATTCTTCGGCGCTCAGCCTTCCTTATGGTCCAACTCTCACAGCCATACATTGCTACTGGAAAAACCATAGCTTTAACTATACGGACCTTTGTCGGTGATGTCTCTGCTTTTTAATATGCTGTCTAGGTTTGCCATAGCTTTCCTCCCAAGGAGCAAGCGTCTTTTAATTTCATGGCTGCAGTCACCGTCTGCGGTGATCTTGGAGCCCAAGAAAATAAAATCTGTCACTGCTTCCATTTCTTCCCCTTCTATTTGCCAGGAAGTGATGGGACCAGATGCCATGATCTGGGTTTTTTTAATGTTGAGTTTCAAGCCAGCTTTTGCACTCTCCTCTTTCACCCTCATCAAGAGGCTCTTTAGTTCCTCTTCACTTTCTGCCATTAGGGTGGTATCGTCTGCATATCTCAGGTTGTTGATATTTTTCCCGGCAATCTTAACTCCGGCTTGTGATTCATCCAGCCCGGCATTTCTCATGATGTACTCTGCATATAAATTAAATAAGCAGGGTGATAATATACAGCCTTGTCGTACTCCTTTCCCAATTTTGAACCAGTCGGTTGTTCCATGTCCGGTTCTAACTGTTGCTTCTTGACCCGCATACAGGTTTCTCAGGAGACAGGTAAGGTGGTTTGGTACTCCCATCTCTTTAAGACTTTGCCACAGTTTGTTGTGATCCACACAATCAAAGGCTTTAGCGTAGTCAATGAAGCAGAAGTAGATGTTTTTCTGGAACTCTCTTGCTTTTTCCATGATCCAGCGAATGTTGGCAATCTGATCTCTAGTTCCTCTGCCTCTTCGAAACCCAGCTTGCACTTCTGGTAGTTCTCGGTTCACATGCTGCTGAAGCCTAGCTTGTAGGATTTTGAGCATAACCTTGCTGGCATGTGAAATGAGCGCAATTGTACGGTAGTTTGAACATTCTTTGGCATTGCCTTTCTTTGGAATTGGAACGTAAACTGACCTTTTCCAATCCTGTGGCCACTGTTGAGTTTTCCAAATTTGTTGGCATATTGAGTGCAGCACTTTAACAGCATCATCTTTTAGGATTTTAAATAGCTCAGCTGGGATACTGTCTTCTCCGCTAGCTTTGTTGTTAGTAATGCTTCCTAAGGCCCACTTGACTTCACTTTCTAGGATGTCCGGCTCAAGGTCAGTGACCACACCATCGTATTTATCAGGGATATTAAGATCTTTCTTGTATAGTTCTTCTGTGTATTCTTGCCACCTCTTCTTAATCTCTCCTGCTTCTGTTAGGTCCCTGCCTTTTTTGTCCTTTATCATGCCCATCTTTGCACAAAACGTTCCCTTGATATCTCCAATTTTTTTGAAGAGATCTCTAGTCTTCCCCATTCTATTGTTTTCCTCGATTTCTTTGCATTGTTCATTTAAGAAGGCCTTCTTATCTCTCCTTGCTATTCTCTGGAATTCTGCATTCAGTTGTTTATATCTTTCCCTTTCTCCCTTGCCTTTTGCTTCCCTTCTTTCCTCAGCTATTTGTAAAGCCTCATCAGTCAGCCACTTTGCTTTCTTGCATTTCTTTTTCTTTGGGATGGTTTTAGTTGCTGCCTCCTGTACAATGTTACGAACCTCCATCCATAGTTCTTCAGGCACTCTGTCTACCAGATCTAATCCTTTAAATCTATTCCTCACTTCCACTGTATATTCATAAGGGATATGATTTAGGTCATACCTGATTGGTCTAGTGGTTTTCTCTACGTTCTTCAATTTAAGCCTAAATTTTGCAATAAGAAGCTCATGATCTGAGCCACAGTCAGCTCTAGGTCTTGTTTTTGCTGATTGTATAGAGCTTCTCCATCTTTGGCTGCAAAGTATATAATCAATCTGATTTCGGTATTGACCATCTGGTGATGTCCACGTGTAGAGTCATCTCTTGTGTTGTTGGAAAAGAGTGTTTGCTATGACCAGCGTGTTCTCTTGACAAAACTCTATTAGCCTTTGCCCTGCTTCATTTTGTACTCCGAGGCCGAACTTGCCTGTTATTCCAGTTATTTTTTGACTTCCTACCTTAGCATTCCAGTCCCCTATGATGAAAAGGGTGAATGATGAAATCTTTTTTTGGTGTTAGTTCTAGAAGGTGTTGTAGGTCTTCATAGAACCGGTCAACTTCAGCTTCTTTGGCATCAGTGGTTGGGGCATAGACTTGGATCACTGTGATGTTGAATGGTTTGCCTTGGATTCGAACTGAAAGCATTCTGTCGTTTTTGAGGTTGTACCCCAGTACTGCCTTTCCCACTCTTTTATTGACTATGAGAGCTACTCCATTTCTTCTAAGGGATTCTTGCCCACAGTAGTATATATAATGGTCTCCTGAATTAAATTCGCCCATTCCTGTCCATTTTAGTTCGCTGATTCCCAAGATGTCGATGTTCAATCTTGTCATCTCATGTTTGACCACATCCAGCTTACCTTGATTCATAGTTCTTACATTCCAGGTTCCTATGCAATATTGTTCTTTACAGCATCGGACTTTCCTTCCACTTCCAGACACATCCACAACTGAGCATCCTTTCGGCTTTGGCCCAGCCGTTTCACACTTTCTGGAGCTACTCGGAATTGCCCTCCGCTCTTCCCCAGTAGCATTTTGGACACCTTCTGACCTGAGGGGCTCATCTTCCGGCGTCATATCTTTTAGCCTTTTGATACTGTCCATGGGTTTTCTTGGCAAGGATACTGGAGTGGTTTGCCATTCCCTCCTCCAGTGGACCACGTTTTGTCAGAACTCTCCATCATGACCTGTTCTTCTTGACCTGACTTCATTGAGTTACGCAAGCCCCTTCGCCACGACAAGGCAGTGATCCATGAAGGGGTTATGCCTAATGGATGCATATAATTGGCAATTGAACAAAATATGAAAAATATTTTCAATGGTTGGAGAACCGCATATGCAGGTTCTCTCATGATATGGCAAGTGGTGGAAACGCCCATATTTGTCCATGGAATCCAGCAATTCAAATCTAGCTCTAGTATAGGCCCTTCTTAAAGTTTGTGGAATACTCATTGCTAGATACTTTTCAGGTTGAAATATAGTTTTATTCTTAACCAACCAATTTAAAGATCTATTTTTAGTTAATAATTCCATGTCAGAATGTGCACTAATATCCAGGACTCTCTGTTTAAACATTTCCCTTGCCTGTGAGACCGTTGAAAGCAAATACTGAATAGAAAACCCATGTCTTAAAATAACTTCATAAAGTTGGCTGATCCAGGAATTGGGCTGTGCCATATTTGTCTGTTCCATTAAGCATAATTTGGGAAGTCTATCTGAATCCATTTGTTGGATCTTCAGCCAATAAGTAAAAACTTTAATAATTGAGTGACTATGTAAGGAATGGATACCTAATTCTGCTCTGACTGCAGGGGCAGACGTATTTTTATCAGTTCCCAATATGGATCTTAAAAAGCGAGTTTGAATTTGTTCGAGAGGGGTAGCTTTTTTTAAACCCCATAATTCTGCACCATAGGTCAGCATTGGAACTATTTTGGCCCTAAACACTTTCAATATAGGAGTCAGAGTGCCTGGATAATTGTAGTTAAATAATTTCTATAATCTTTTATTACTTGCCGCTGCCCTTTCTGAGCTTCTTTTAAAGTGATTTAACCACAAGCCTGAACTGGTAAAAACCACTCCTAGATAGTTAAAACAATTAACTTGTTCAATAGACTCTCCATTTAGCTGCCAATTATACTTCACATTTTTTCTGCTGAAAACCATCACTTTGGATTTACTTTTATTGATGTTTAAACAATTGAGAGCACAGTAATTGTTCAGTTTTTTTAGCAGTCTTCTCAGGCCTATTTGGGAATGTGCCATTAGAACCATGTCATCAGCATATAGTAAAATATTAATAAGTTTATCAAGGATCTTTGGCATATGAGTGTCTACATCAAACAGGAATCCTGGTAGATCATTTACATACAGGTTAAAAAGCATTGGGGCTAATATACAACCCTGTCTAACGCCACTGAAGGTGGGTATACTCTTAGTTAGAGAGCCATTTAAACCTGTACGGACTTTCAGATAAGTGTTTGAATAAAGGGCCTTAACCAAAAATAAGAGTCTGGGTTCCATATTTAAACTGGCCAATTTCATCCACAGAATATTTCTATTTATCGAATCAAAAGCCGCACTAAGATCTATAAATGTGGTATACAGTTTCTTGCCATTAGTTAATTGTTTTGAAAGAAGATGATATAGAGTAAAACAATTGTCTACAGTGGAGCGCTCTGGTCTAAAACCAGCTTGTTCTTCCACTAAAAGATTATTTTCCATAACCCAATCTTCTACCTTGCTCAACAGATGTTTAGCATACATTTTAGCCACAATTCCAATAAGGCTTATTGGTCTATAATTCTTTGGATCCTTTTTATCTCCTTTTTTATATAGGGGAACAATAATGGCAACTTCCCATCCAACTGGGATACAACCTGTATTATTTATATAAGTAAACAGCCCTGCTAATAGTGGGGCCCACCAATCAATATGAGTCTTAAAAAGTTCCGGAGGTAAAAAATCTTCTCCAGGAGCCTTATTAGATTTTAAAGATCGAACAATAGTTTTGATTTCTGATACAGATACTGGAGGCCAGGGGGGAAGGTTTACAAAAGGTAAAAAATCTGTACTTTGTTTATGCAAAAGGCCCTGATTAGTATTAGAAAATAATTTGGCATAATATTCTTCCCAAGCCGAAGCTGGGATAGGAATATCGAAATGAAATTTACGTTCCTTCAGCAAACTCGATACAGTATTCCAAAAGAAGACTGAATTTGTCCCTTTTGCCCAGATGTCCAAATCAGACCATAATTTTGCTCTAAAAGAGGCTTTCTTAATGGATATCAATTTCTTATAGTCACGCCTAATTTTTAACATTTTAGCATGATTTTTTGTGGTAGGATGTCCCAAGGCCTGACGCATAGCTGCCCTCAAAAGTTTTCTACTATGTAAACAGTCAGAATCGAACCAATTGGTGCAAATTCGCTGACGGTTTCTAATAGGAAGATTGTTAGTTTAAAAATTTCTTAGTGAATGACACAAGTCACCATATTGAGTGAGGATTTTGTCTGAACCTAAAGTAGAAGAAGAAATTGAATTTCTCCAAATCAGGGCCTGTTCAGAATTCAAAAAAATCGATAATGCCTTGGTATCAACCTTAGCCCATTTAAGTCTTCTCTCCTGCCTCACTTCAAGGTTAGCTAGTATCATCTTGTCATGGGGCGTAAATATCCTTGTATCTGATCTGCTTTGGAAGGAGACTGTAATAGGTTGATGATCGCTATCTTCCCTCACAAGGGCTTGGATGTCTGAAAATAACACAAACTTATCTCGAGAAACACATATGTAATCTAAAACACTGCTGGAGTTTCCTGCATGATATGTAAAAGGATATATAAAATCAGTTGCTTTACCACCTAAAATAAAAAGGTTACATTTATAAATCAGGGAGACGAGTTGAGAACCTGCAGTATTTCTTTTAGGGTCACTAGAAAGCCAGGGTGGATCATTTATTAAATAATCCTCAGGTATAATACCCAAGTGAACAAAATTTTGTAAAGAGGCCCCCACCCTAGCATTGAAATCTCCTGCTAGAATTACAGTGGCTTTAGAATTATTTTTGTTTATCTTTAACACTGTCTCTTCTAGATTTGCCCATATATTAGGAGAAAAATAGGAAGAAGTATGTGGTGGGAGATAAATGTTCAATAATACCAATTCAGAAGATTTATAAGAAAATTTAACAGCTAAATAATGGGGAGAATCATCTCCTAGAATCAACTTCTGTCCTTGCCATCCTAACTCAGCCTTAGCAAGAATAATCAATCCTCCGGATGCCCGCCCTTTAGTCTTATATTTTTTTGCAGGAATGGACCAGGAACTAAAGCCTGGTAGTTGGATCTCTTCATCATCTAGGGTCAGCCAGGTCTCCTGGAGTGCTATAAGGTCAAAGTTTGAGAGAAACTCCACCAAATCCCCTTCTATTTCTTTGGGCTTCCAGCCAGCAATATTCCAAGTTAGTAGCTGAATAGTATCTTTAAGCTGTAAATTTGTCGGGAGAGCTGTGAAGGTATTGGAATTTTGGGTTAAAACACAGGAGTTTTTCAGTCATTCTACAGAAGTGATATTATCCAAAATTCCTTCGGTGTCAAAAAACACACACTGATTTGGCATTTGCCTACATTCTCCTCTAACTATCTGTTGAGTAGGCTCCAGGAAGTTTTGAGGGAGGTGGTCATTTGGATGAAGAACCAGCAACTTTGGGCTGTTGATTACTTTACAGTCTCTGGGTGTGGCTGGCTTTGCAAGCTGAAGATCTTGATTAGAGTGTACTCTTGATACAACAACTTCCTTTTGTCCTATTATCTGATCAGGGCCCTCAGATAGTGCAGAATGAAGCAAATTGTCATTATCTGAAACAGGACAAGATGGAGTCAATTTGGGCTGTTTTGGAATAGAAGGACATGTGGGCTTGCTGAGATGTAGGTTATTTTCCTTCTTTAACTGAATTGTTTGATTGCAAGGTTTAGAGAGTTTATAAAAATTTTCTGCCGAGTTGCTGTCAGATGAAAAGTCCAAAGATATCAAGTCAATTAAAGGTTTAGCTGCTTCTCGGGTTAGCAGCAGTGTTTGTTTTAATTAATCCAATCGTCTCAGTATTTCTTCTTGTTCACAGTTTGGTAAGGCTTCAAAAGAGTTAATTAGTCCTGTTTCTAGAGCTTCATCAGTGCCAATTTTTTCTTCTATCATTTAAATATGATTTTGTGGGCAGTGTCTTGTCAAGGACGCTAAAGGTGCTGAGTTGCTGTGGTTTTTATCATTTGGCACACTGCCCGTAACATGAGGCAGGGGAGTATCTGCTTGAGATGTTAAACCAAAAAGTGCAGACCTTTTTTCATCTTGGAAAACACGAATTGGGTATATTTGAAAAGTTGAAAGAAAAGATTTCATTTTGAACAGCATACAGGGAATGGTGGAATGGTTAAAAGTCAATAAAATTCGTTTATGACCTGTCATACTAGGAAGCCATTCAACAGCACTCAGGTCAATCATATGATGCTGGCATCGAAGAAGTGAGCTAAGTGATAGAATAATAGCTCTTCTAGTGGACCAGCGTCCAATGTTAAATCTGTTGAGGTTAATCCCCAGAGCAACCTGGTTTGTTTGGAGTATGCGGTTGTGCCTGTTTGTGCTTATCTCTTTAGTAGAAGGTAAGGCTGTAAACTCTGCCTGGTTTTGGTTGGCTTTGCTAATCTTAATTTGTTCTTCTGAACAATTTTGTTTCTTTTGGTTGTCCATAAACAATTCAGAATTGGTGCCGATGTTTTGAGTTGCTTTAAATGCTGCCAGCTTATCTCCATAACTTTGCACAAAATTTTCAAAGGCTGTTTTTAAGGAGTCCACCTTTGTGTTTATGGAAGTTAAATATTCAAAAGTTGAAATTACAGTTTGTGCAGTTAATAAGCATTGTCTAGCAGCAAAGCCTGTTGTAAATTCCTTTGGAGATTGCTTAACTTGCTCTTCCCCCATCAGAGATGTATTAACAACGGGAGAAGGTAGTAAAGACAAGGGTTCAATCCGTTGGTTTGATTCCTCATGCAAAGTAGAGGACAGCTCTAATAATTGTTGTTTTTCAATTTCAGTTTCCAAATCCCAGTTCAGCATATCATAACTGTTGGAGGTGGGGATGGAATAGAGAGGATCTATTTTGTTATTATTTTTACTCACAGTTTTCTTGTCCATCATATAATCTTCAATTTTTGGCTGCTTTGTAGGTTTGGGTAGAGTCTGAGTGCCTGGGCTAGTCCTGTTGCGTTTCTTGTTCTTCCCCATTGCTTCAGTGTCGTTGCGTTGTAACTGAAGCCTGTACGATGTTTTAGGAACTTGATGTTCAGTTTTAAAATATCTCTTGCGGAGAATATGTTTATAAAATAAAGCTAGATAAAAATTAAAATGCGTGGCTAGGCTGTTTATAAAAATGAATAAAACATATAAAAATATCAGAAGGAGCTCAGCAGAGAAGCTGCTGCTCCGTCGCCATCTTAGCTCCGCCTCCTTGGTCTATCTAAGTCCCGAACCGTTATTAATTAGTCAGGGGAAACTCCATCTTGGTATGGATGAGGACATCACCCTAAATGCAGGTCAGATGCTCCAGAATTTCTACATTCAAGTACAGATATAAAGTAGGGAGAAGATATAGCAATGTTTATGTTTATGAGGTTAAAGTTCCATGGATATTGTTGTGATGTTTTTGATTAGAAAGTGGTGTGTGTGTGTTTGTGTGTGTGTGTGTGTGTGTTTTACTTTGAGAGTCAACATCATGTGGCAGAGGTTGACCTGTGCAGTCAGCCTCAGTTGACCTTCTGAGGCCACAGCAAAAATCTCTTGAAAAATGCTGCTGCTCTCAGGTTTGCAGAAAGAGGCGAAAGGAAAGATGGTGCTTTCCCTTCAGCGTTGGAGGTGCGCATTCTCCCTTGACGTCTTCCCCAGCAGGATGCTTTCTGTCCCTCCCTCAATTCTGTCCGGTGTCTACCTTTTGGCTTTGGAAGCTGACTGAATCAAGAAAAACCTGTTTGTGCCCTGGAAGCTTTTCTCCCTTGATTGATTATGTCCAATTACGTTGGCATCAATCTATTACAAAAGAAGGATAAAAAAGGCAAGTTGCTTCCAAGGCCTAATAAATGAACCCAGCGCTTAGTGTCAAAAAGTGATGGTGACATTTTATCCGCTGTGGTGATAATTTACCTAATCCGGTTTCAGAAAACTGATTAATGTCAATTATTATCATCCTAATCTTTCTGGATATCAGATTGAGAGAAAGAAATTATTTTAAAGAAGATGATCTAATGCTGTTTCTGCTTCAATATTTAAAGATTATAATGCAAAATTCACATGAAAACCAAAGAGATTTCTTAGAACACATAAAAAGGATTGTAATTCTAACCTTTTTTTTGTTTATTCGTTCAGTCGCTTCCGACTCTTCGTGACTTCAGGGACCAGCCCACGCCAGAGCTTCCTGTCGGCCTTCACCATCCCCAGCTCCCCCATGGTTAAGTCTGTCACCTCCAGAATATCATCCATCCATCTTGCCCTTGGTCGGCCCCTCTTCCTTTTGCCTTCCACTTTCCCTAGCATCAGCATCTTCTCCAGGGTATCCTGTCTTCTCATTATGTGGCCAAAGTACTTCAGTTTTGCCTTTAATATCATTCCCTCAAGTGAGCAGTCTGGCTTTATTTCCTGGAGTATGGACTGGTTTGATCTTCTTGCAGTCCAAGGCACTCTCAGAATTTTCCTCCAACACCACAGTTCAAAAGCATCTATCTTCCTTCGCTCAGCCTTCCTTATGGTCCAGCTCTCACAGCCATAGGTTACTACAGGGAATACCATTGCTTTAACTATGCGGACCTTTGTTGTCAGTGTGATGTCTCTGCTCTTAACTATTTTATCAAGATTTGCCATTGCTCTCCTCCCAAGAAGTAGATGTCTTCTGATTTCCGGAGATCGCTTCCGGGTGCTGGAGACGCCGGTGCGCTGAACCAAGCGCTCCTGGCTCGGCTCCGCTGTTTGCCTGCTTGCAGCGGTTTTTAAAGAAATAAAACTGCTGAAACCTCCCATTTGAAGAAAAGGGGATCAGAAGATAAACCACAAGGGTCGCCGGAACCGTCGCTCTTTCCCAATTCCCGTTTTTCCACCACGGGAAAAAGGAATTTGAAGCGACGAAAGCGACTGGAAGGACCATTGTTATTGCTCTGCAGGAAACAGCAAAATCTTTTCAGATAAGTAGCACCTAAATTCAGCACTTTTAGTCACTGTTTTATATTTGTGTTTATTTTAATTTTACATATTATCTGCTAAGATCCTTCTATGGACATGACCGATGCTGCTGGTGCTTGTGTAACTTTCTTGCTAAAGAAGACTTGAGAAATGGTGGGAGCTTAAAGAATAATGACTTTACTTGGAAGTGAAATGGAGTGACATTGACTATTGACGAATGGCTTATTTACTGAAGTGGGGCTAATCTATTTTCCTCTCTGGATTTTGAATTCAAATGGGTTAACGGTCTGCCTTTTATCTTATTTTTTTGCTTTTCTGCTTTTCATCTTGAGACGGTATTTTTTTTTCTTTTTTTTTTTCTGTAATGCGTTTGGAAATTATTTGGATTATAATGGGTATTTTTGGAATGTTTTTGTTTTGAATAGTTTTGGGAATTTCCTTATTATATGGGATTTTAGTGGACTTTCTTGTTGCTTTTTGTCTTGGAGAGTGAAGACATTTGGAGTTGGGGTTTTCTCCTCCCCCCCCCTTCTCTTTTTTTTTCCTATCTCTCTCCTCTTTGGGACTTGTGATTATAAGTTTGCCTGAGAACTGGATTGTTATTACATTTTCAAGGATATTTTGACTACAGCTAAAGGACTTACCCATTGTACTCTTATCTTTTATTTTTTTCTTCATGTGAGAATTGTTGATTTTACCAAAGTACATTTTGCCTTTTTTTTATGCAACATCTATTAAGAAAAAGCAGTATTATTTTTATTTTTTTAATTTTTTATTGTATCTGGATTTTTTTTCCCTCTCTTCCCCTTTTTTTTCTTTTGAATCTTTAATAATTTTTTATCTCTCTTCTTCCCTTTTTCTTTCTTTTATTGTTTATAGTGGTTCTCCTTTGTCTTTTGTTATTTTTCTTTTCTCTTTACAGGAATATTATATACAACCTGGTTACTGCAGTTGCAAGAGTGAAGAGGGATAGAGATAAGGAAATGGAGTCCATGGCTGCACCTTCAGAAGTACCAACATCAGATATGGAAAAAATATTGGATGCGATTACAGCACTGAATCAAAAAATAGATGATTCAACTACTGCCTTGGAGGAAAAGATGGATATTTTAACTGCTACCTTGGAGAAAAAGATGGATGACTTAATTATTTCTTTAGATATAAAAATAGACAAAAAAATGGACAATATTCTAGATCAACAAGTAGAAGAGAAAATGGAAGTGATGAAGGAAGACTCAAAAAAAGAATTTAGAAATGAAATACAGATTGTCAAAGAAATTGCAAATATTTTTCCAGGGGATTTTAAAGTGACACAAGGCCAGGTTAAGAAATTGCAGATTAAATCAGATTCTATTACTATGGAATATAATTTAGATGCTATTATATTAGCAGAAATGAGAGAAGAAAAATTTATTTTGAGTCTGAGAGGAGCCCTGGAAAAATTAGATGAGAATATGAGAAAATATATAGTTGATACTTTAGTTCAATATTTAGAGACAGAAGAAGAAGACATGGACTCTGAGATAGATAAAATTTTCAGAGTTGACTCACGTTACGTTAGAGATAAGAAATTGTCAAAATATTTTGTGAGAAAAGTTACAAAAGAGAAAAATCTGAAGAAATATTATAGTGAGAGATCAAAAACAGTAGGGTTGGGTATAACTTAAAAGAATTAAATCAGAATTTTCTCTTTACTTACATATGTATAGTTTTGGAAAAATTAAAGTGTACCAACAATACAGGAATGGATGTTGAAACTACTAGAAATGGCAGAAAATGACAAATTGATTTGCCTACTAAAAGAAAATTTTAATTATTATTCTTTAATGAGTGGAAATTTTTGATGGACTATTTGCAAAAAGCAGGAGGAGTAAAGCTAAATATGGGGTTTTGATGACTAGATTATAGATAAATAGTATATAATAGACAAGGAAAAATATATGAATGTTATATGAATAGCCAGCATGTTAAAACAAACTATCTACTTTATTCTTATGACCATAGACGGATCGGAGGTTATCTAATTTCTATGTATGTCTTTTTCTTTATTTTTTCTTTTTTTTCTTTTTCTTTACTTTACTTTTCTTTTTCTTTTCTTTTAATTTGTATTTCTTTTTCCATTTCATCTTTAACTTTTAGCTCTGTATATTTAAAAACCTAATAAAACTTATGTAAAAAAAAAAAAATAGATGTCTTCTGATTTCCTGGCTGCAGTCAGTATCTGCAGTAATCTTTGTGCCTAGAAATACAAAGTCTGTCACTGCCTCCCCTTTTTCTCCCTCAACTTCCCTTATGGCTGCGCCGGTATTGTTTCACAAAAAAAAAAAAGGATCATTAAGACTTTGCACAGATTCCAGAGGGTTAAACACAATATCTGTGTCCAATCAGTACCCATTACCCCTAACAAAAGACATGCTAGCACAGCTCGCAAAAGGGAAAATCTTCACCAAGCTAGATTTAAGGGAGGCGTACTTCGTGTGCATTAGAGGGGGGGATGAATGGAAGACAGCTTTTAAATGCCAGCTCAGTTGCTTTCAATACCACGTGATGCCGTTCGGGCATTCAGGCGGGCCGGGCGTGTTCATGGCACTAATCAACGAGGTGCTTCTTTAATTTCTATATAAAGGCGTTATTGTATACCTCAACAATATTCTAATCTATACAGCAACAATGGAAGAACGTGAATTTGGTGTGAGAGGTATTAAAAGCACTATTAAAAGCCCAACTGTATGTGAAATTGACTAAATGTGAGTTCCACAAAGAGAAGCTAGACTTCCCCGGATAATATCCAATAAGGGCATTGAAATGGACCCTGTGAAAGTCTGGGATGCCCTCAGCTGGGAACCACCAATGACCCGCAGACAATTACAATCGTTCTTAGGGTTCGCAAATTTTTACCGCCAGTTCATCTGCAATTTCACACAGATCACCCTCCCCCTCACTGACCTCCTTAAAAACAAGATGGGGGGATGAAAACAAAGAGACCGGGGGCACCCATTAAATAGACCCTGGAATGTTAAACCATTTTTCAAAAGCTCAAGGTGCTCTTCAGTGAAGAGTCCATCCTAAAGCATCCTGACTCGGAGAAACCCTTTGTGGTACAAACGGATGCTTCAAACGGGGCGGTGGGATCAGTGCTCCTACAATGAGATGATAACAACATCTTGAGACCCTGCGCATACATCTCTCGAAAATTTTCCAAAACAGAGAGATGGTGGCATGTGTGTGAGAAAGAGGCTTTTGCAGTCCACTACGCACTAGCCAAATGGAGACATTTATTGGAGGGCTCCCCCCACCCCTTTGTAGTATGGACAGACCACCAAAACTTGCAAGCATTAAGGGAACCAAGAAGATTGAACCCCAAACAAATACATTGGGCTGAATTCTTCAGTAGGTTCAATTTCACACTGCACCACATCCCAGGGGAGCAAAACTTCCTAGCGGATGCATTGTCTAGACTACCCCAGCACGATGTGCAGAGGGAAGTAATTACAGATACTATAATGTCTCCCAAACAATTAAACATGGCCACTAACCCGGCTCCACATTATCAAGCCAGGCAAGCAGCAATCACACGTAGCCAGACAAAAAAACCCTGCGCACTAACAGGAAATACCCTGGAAAGCCAATTGAAGGCAGAAGTATTAGTCGAACCCTGGTGGGAAGCCCAAGGGATTACTGCAACTGGTAGCCAACCCATCTCCCACCCATGGAAGCACATCGCCATGGATTTTATTGTAGAACTACCGGACAGCAAAAAACGAACTGCAATTTGGGTGGTGAACATGTGCATTTGCTACTGCTATGCTTAGGTTTTGTGGCACAGGAGTGAAATTGGCAGTTAAATCAGTTAAAGGAAGAATAGGTTCAAGGTCTGGCAGGGGCTCTTGTGGAGTCCTTGGTGCTCTCTGAGCCTTGTTGTTTTCTTGCAGACGTTTCATTGCCAGGCTAGGCAACATCTTCAGTGCTCTTGTTCCAGCCAGCCGTCAGCGAAATTGAAACTGCCAGTGAGCCAGTCAATTTTTGGCTGTCTCGCTTTGAGCCATGCTAGACTCAAAATCATGGAATATTGGGCTATGGGAGCTACTAAAAATTTTAAAGTCTCTTTGTGTGTTCCAATATCCACTTCTACTGTTCCTGTTAGGAAGCACTGGTCCGAACGGGCCAAGTCCTGCCAAAAAAAAAGAAGGGGGAAATGCAAAACCATTGGCATTAGGCAGCATATTCTGACACTGAGCGGTTATTTTGTCTACAGGCTTGTAATTTAGAGCGCACCCTCATTTCGCCTAATGGGTCTTTGAAGCGGAGACGGAGGGCAATCATAAACAAATCAAAGTCCTCTAATTCTTCTGCACCAATATCATATAAGCAACTGGGGTCTAGCCGTCGTGCGTTGCAGTGAAGTGGGTCTGGGCTGTTGCATAGTCGGGGTGGTTGGTTGCAATTGGGCAAATTGCTGCCTCATCTTGGCTATAACAGTGTGCAATTCTTTAACTTGCCCTTGTAGGTTGACCACATTAGGGTCTGGAAGTTGTTTTCTATGGGGCTGAGACCCCCATTGCATAGTCACCGTAGGTGGTATCACTGGTTGCTGTATTCGCCCTACAGCCATAGACCAGCTGTCTTGTTGTTTCTTGATGGCAGGCTTCTCTTTCCGAACCTCCTCCTCGATCTGGTTTTTGGGTCATGCATCTGTCTGATGCCATTCATGCTTGGCTAGATACCCAGCCATCAAATACTGTAAGTCCGTTATCTCACCCGATTCTTGTGGTAACAGCCTGGACTCCCTGCTCAGTAAGGTTGGCTTTTCCGGTTCAATTTACCGGGTCAAATGGGCTTCCTCTGTTGGAGATTGCAGTCTCTCCCACCTCCATGGCAGAAACGTAGAGAGTAATTCACTCCTCAGTAGGACACCTCCAGTCTCTTCTTCACTTCTTAGTGACTGGGCAAGTCTTACTCCCTCCTGGTAAAGGGATCGGGCTTCTGCAGAATATTGCTCTGTTGGCCCTTCATCTCTGGTGATGTACGGTTGTTCACTAGGCATCTCTGTAACCGCAGTAGGATATTCTTTCTCGGGAAGAACAGTATCCTCAGGGCAGGTAGCTATGGTGAACCAGGATGATTTGAGGCTTACTGTGATAACCCCCAGTGTCACAATTCCCAACAAATAAAACATTCAGGCAATTACTCTAAAGGATCCATTTATTCAGGATTGGTACACTTCAGGGCAGCAGAAGCCTCGAATAACAGTTTGTGCACCAAACAAAACGTTATCAAAGCAATGGCAAAAACAACACTCATAAAAGTGCAGCCATAACAAACCAATTCCCACTCCAAAAATCCCCCCTCCCTACGGAAGGTTCCGCAGGGTTATCAGCTCTCTCCACGCAATGCCAAAGCCGAAGTCTCTGAAGCTACACGTGTAGAAAAGGCAAAAGCATGACAGACGAATATGTGAGGCTGACAGGGAGAGAAAGTATACCTTTCTACAAAACACCTATGCACCACACAGCCCTCAAAGTCATTAGGACCAAAATATGTGGTACCGTTCCCAATAGTGAAAGTCATCAACCCGGTAATGGCACAGCTGCAATTACCAAAGAACTTTCGTAGAATTCAGCCCGTATTTCCTATAAGTTTGTTGAAACAGTACAAAGCATCAGAGACATGGCATCTGGAACCTCCAGAGCCCCCTCCCTTAACAGTAAACAGCACTTCTTCTTTTTTGTTTTATAAATTTTATTAGGATTTTAAAATATATAGTTAAAAGTTAGAAACAGAAAAAGAAATAGAAATACAAAATAAAGAAAAAGAAAAGAAAAAGTGTAGTAAAGTAAGAGAAAGAAAAAGATATGAAAAATAGGTAACTTCCAATCTATCTCTGGTCATGTAGGTAAAAGAATCTGCCTTAAATGTTGCTTTTTCATGCAATAGATAGAAATAATTCTTTGTCTAATATACTCTATTATATTTAATCTACTCTTCAAAACCCCATGTAAGCTTCGCCCCTCCTGCATTTCTCAAATAGTCCATCAATGGTTTCCACTCTTTGAGATATTGATAACTTGAGTTCTTTCAATAAACAAGTCAATTTATCATTTTCTGCCAGGTCCATCAATTTTAACATCCACTCTTGTACTGTTGGTAAAGTCTGAGTTTTCCAAAATTGTGCATAAAGAAGTCTTGCTGTTTTTATCATATATTGTATAATTCTAACAAAATGTTTTTCTATTTGTAAATCCAATATTCCCAACAGAAATAATTCTGGTTTAAACGGAATCTGTATTTGTAGTATACTCTGCATCAACGTATGTATTTGGGTCCAAAATTTCTTTGCAATCTTACATGTCCACCAAATGTGGTAAAACGACCCCTCTTGTTTATTACATTTCCAGCAAATGTTAGAAACAGTCCCATATATTTTTGCAAGTTTTTTGGGGGTCATATACCATTGATACATCATCTTATAGAAATTTTCTTTCAAATTATAACACAGAGTAAACTTCAATCCTTTAGACCACATATTTTCCCATTGCTGCATATGTATGTTATGACCGATATTTTTTGCCCATTTAATTATACAATCTTTAACTTGTTCTTCCACCATTTCCCCTCTCAACAGTAGTTTATACATTTTAGCAATTAAATGTTCGTCTGTTTCACAAAGTTGTATTTCAAATTCTGATTTACTCTGTTCAAATCCAAAATCTTTTTTATCTAACTTGAATTTCTCTATAAGCTGCATATAGGAAATCCATTGAAAAGTATATCCTTCTGAGGCAAGTTGTTCTTTTGATTAAATTTTGCATTCTCCTTGTTCTTTTTCTAACAAGTCCTTATAAGTCAACCATTTGTCTTTATCTCTTGTTTCAGTTCTATAGAATGCTTCTTGTGTAGAAATCCATAAAGGCATCTTATAACATAAAGTTGACCTATATTTACTCCAAATCCTTAACAAAGATCTTCTAATATAATGATTTTTAAAGTCCACATTAACTTTTACTTTGTCATACCATAAGTATCCATGCCATCCGAATCTTAAATCGTGACCTTCTAAATTCAATAGTTTTTCATTTTTCAAAACAATCCATTCTTTAAGCCATACTAAACAACATGCTGCATAATATAACTTCAAATCTGGGAGGCCCAAGCAACCTCTTTCTTTTGAGTCTTGCAAAACTTTATATTTTATTCTCGGTTTTTTCCCTTGCCATACAAACTTAGATATATCACGCTGCCATTGTTTAAAAGGTGCTTCTGAAGCCAGTATAGGTACTGTTTGGAAAAGGTATAAAACTCTTGGCAAAATATTCATTTTAATCACTAATATTCTACCTAATAGTGATAGTCGCAGTTTCTCCCACCAATCTAAGTCTTTTTTTATATCTGTCCAAATATCTGTCCAAATATCTGTCCAAAGTGAAAAATAGTTATTCTGAAACAAGTTGACATTCTTTGATGTTAAATGTATTCCCAAATATTTTACTCTTTTTCCCATTATATTTTCCCAGTTAATTCTCTCAATTTCTCTTGTTGGTGGCAATTCATATTCTTGGTTAAAACTTTTGTTTTCTGTAAATTCACTTTGAACCCTGCTAGCGACCCAAAGTTTTCAATTTCTGCATTAGTAACTCAATCCCATCCAATGGGTTTTCTAAAGTAATGACTAGGTCGTCAACAAAGGCTCTTAGCTTATAAACTTCTTTTTTGACTCTTATACCAGAAATGCCATCATCTTGTCTAATGTACCTAAGTAAAACTTCTAAGACCAATATGAACAAAAGTGGAGATAAAGGAGATCCTTGTCTTGTACCTTTTTGAATTTCACATGGTTTACTGAAATCGCCATTAACAATTATTTTAGCGATTTGGAGGGTATATATAGATTTAATCCATTTAATAAAGTTTCCCCCAAAATTCATAGATTCCAATACTGTAAACATAAAAGGCCAATTTAAATTGTCAAAGGCTTTTTCAGCATCTACTCGAACATTATCTCGAATTTGTCTCTTAGGCAAAAATCCTGCCTGATCCCCATGGATAAAATTCTTAAGAATAATTTTCATTCTTTCCGCCAACACTGTTGTAAATATCTTATAGTCATTGTTCAATAAAGATATTGGTCTATAATTCATTAAAGTCAAATCTTGTTGATCTTTTGGAATCAATGCAATATGAGCTTCTTTCCATGTTTCTGGCATTACACCTGTTTCTAAAATCGAATTCATAGTCTTTTGTAAAGGAAGACAAAGGACATCCTCAAAGCATTTATAATAAGCCGCTGATAAACCATCGGGACCAGGCGCTTTTCCACTATTAATTTTCGTGAAAGCAGTTTGTCGATGAAGGTTCTCGGTCATCCAGGTGGAACAGTCTGTGGCTTGAATCATGTCAACTGGATTTCTATTTTCTCAGTAGAAACGTTTCACTCCTTATCCAAGGAGCTTCTTCAGTCTGAGTAAAGTTAGTAAGGGAATCCTTAAATATGTTTCTAGGTGGCTGTGTGACCTTGCACCTGGGGCTAGGTCATGGTTATTTTGAGATGTTTATTTCTAAGTCCCATTATTGTCTTCTGTGCCTAGGAAGATTAAGACCATTTCGCAAGCTCAACAGCAGCAGGGTAATCTTACCGATCCTCCTTTAGATGATAATGGGACTTAGAAATAAACATCTCAAAATAACCATGACCTAGCCCCAGGTGCAAGGTCACACAGCCACCTAGAAACATATTTAAGGATTCCCTTACTAACTTTACTCAGACTGAAGAAGCTCCTTGGATAAGGAGTGAAACGTTTCTACTAAGAAAATAGAAATCCAGTTGACATGATTCAAGCCACAGACTTGAAAGCAGTTGACATTTCCTCTACCGTTATAGGGTTATTAAGCAATAACTTTTGCTGATCAGTGAGAACAGTTAATTTTTGTTTACTTAAATGTTGTCTAATGGAACATCTTGCTTTTTATATAATGATGAATAATAACAGTAAAAGGCTTCTTGGATACCTACATTGTCCACCAAAGTTCTCCCCTCATGTTGTATTTTAGAAATTAAATTCTTTTGTCATTGTTTGCGCAATTTATAAGCTAACCATCTGCCTGGTTTATTTGCAAATTCAAAATGCTTCTGGTTCACAAATTTAATTTGAGTCTCTAATTCCTGTATCAATATCATTGACATTTGTTTTTGTAAAAACTTAATTTGACTCATCAATGTTTCATCTAATGGGTTATCTCTCAAACAAGTCTCTTTATTTTTAATTTCATCTAAAATCAGTTGGATTTTCTCTCATTTTCTTCTCCTCATCTGAGCATTATATTGGATAAAATAGCCCCTCATATAAGCTTTGCTGGCATCCCAAACAAACTGAATATTAGTGCCTTTATCTAAATTCAGTTGAAAGAATTCTCTTAACATTTTTTTACATGTATCAACTGTTTCATTTTTCCTTAAAATTGTCTTATTTAATCTCCATCGGAATGTATTCCTTTTCCCTTTAATAGTCAACATAACTGGATTGTGATCTGAGAAAGTCTTAGGTGATATTTCAACCTTAGTAACATCCAGCATCAAACTTTTAGAAATCAAAAACATATCTATTCGGGAAAATGATCTATATCTCTCCGAAAAGTATGTATATCCCCTAGAATTTCCATTCATGAGTCTCCAAATGTCTTGTAAATCCAACATATCTTTCAAATCAAATAATGTTTGGGGTAATTTTCCTTGCGTGAGTCTCAATCTTTTTTGAGATTGTCTATCTTCCATTGGAAAAATTACCCCATTCCAATCACCCATAAGGCACCAATTTTCATAAGGTAAATCCAACAATTTGTCCATTAAGTTTTTATAAAATACTCCTTTGTAAATATTTGGAGCATAGAGTCCCACAATCACCGTTTTAGTCTCTTGTATATTAACTTCAACTCCAACATATCTTCCTTCAACATCAGTCAATATCATTTGTGGATTCAACTTTGGTTGTATATACAAAACAACACCCTTAGTTTTTTTTTAATCCAGCTGAAATAAATTCTTCTCCAAGTTGTTTTTGGATCAGGTACTTAATATCTTTTTTACAAAGAGAACCACACTTAGAAGTGCACAGTATCCAGGACTCCAGGCGCTGTAGAAGGAAGTTACAATATCTAATTCATTGGAAACACTTGCCTCCCAGCTTCAACCAATGGGTGGACCAGCATCAAAACTGGTTGCTCAATTCTACCACAAATGGCCTGACAAACCTAAGTAATATGTATAAAATTATGAATGCCCATATTAACTTGTTTCTCTTTGCAGTTCGGGAGCTCGAGACATTGAAACACACATTGGTTGGCAGTCACCTGTACTTCACTATATTTTTTATGATTGTATAAATTTACCTTTAAAAGTATCTTTTATTGTATAATTCTACCTTTAAATGTATTCTGGGGGAGCGGCATGTAGTGTCCTGGAACAGAACCTTCCATGGAGGAACTGGGGGGAGGTCACGCATGCCAGAGAGTATGTGACCACAGCCAGTTTCAAAAGACAATGGTGAGGGGAAATCCAGACAGCCGATTGTTAGCGCCCATTAAGAACAATCCACAACGAGAACCCTGAGCAAGATGGAGGAGGAGCTGGGCAGCACGCCGATGACTGAAACTGACATCACTGCCAGAAGACTGACTGGGGGTGGGGAGGATTTGATAAAATGAAATGGTTTGGTGGGAACAGGTACTCAGATCTTTGAAATTGTTTTGGATTACTTGGTTCCTTATTAAAACTCTATCTGCAATGCTTGCATTGAGGAGTCTCTATTGGGACATAGAATCTGAAACCTTACATCTATCCCCAGAGTTGATCTCCACTCTGCTTTGTACATGAGGCTGGTGCTCTCCCAACAGTTTAGAGAGAAGAGTGTTGAGGTGGAGAGATTGGTAGATTTCCCTGCCAGTAAAGAAAATTACCAATCTGTCTCCCTAGGATGGGATGGGGCTTCCAGTGGAGGAGGAGGTAAGTTTGGACAGAAGGTAAAGCAGGGGTTTAGACATCTTTCAGAAAGTTATTGGATTGAGGCAAATTCCCAAGAAATTAGGAAAAAGTGATCACCCCCTACTTTACTGAGAAACCTCTATCCACCACCTGGAAAACTTGCAGCAGCTGATCTGCTGTGTGCTGAGAACTACAGGTGATCCACAGAGTGAGTAGGGGCTCCTACAGGCACCAAAGGTCTCCAGTGAGCTCCACGTGCATCAGCCCAGACTAACCTGTGTGGGTAGCGGGTGTTGGTCAGGGGTCACCATAGACATCAGCCACAAGAAGAACAGGGGTTTGCTAGACAGGAAGGACATGAACAGAGACAACAGAAGCAGGAGAGAGATCAGCAATGGAGATGGAATCGTTCATGCAGCTATTGCTTTCTGGAAACATTAGCTCAGTAGGTATGAAAAGCTCTTTGATTTAAGCATCTGAATATTATAACTAAAAGTTAGACAGACCAGCAATCTTTTCTCTTTTTCATTAGATCAACTATGGTGTTATCAGCCACATTCCTGCGCATAAACAGCATTTTCCTTTTTTCTACCGGCTGAGTCCAAAACAAGAACCTCCTTACTTGGCAATTGTCAAGCTGCTCCTGCATTTCCGATGGCCGTGGATCGGCCTCGTTGCTCCAGACAATGAAAATGGGGGAAAGTTCAGAAGAACCTTTGCATCTGTAGCCACAAAGAAAGGAGTTTGCATTGCCTTCTCAGAAAGCATCTTAACAGTGAACATGGGAAGAAATGTTCCATACTCAGAAGGAATTAAAAAAAAAAGACATGCTTCTCCATTTCAGCAACCGTCAAGTAAAAATAATTGTTTGTCAATTAGACTTTCAGGCCACAACAACTCTGGTAATAGTAATAAAATTTACCGAAAAGATTAATCAGTTGTTTGAGGGAAAAGTGTGGATTGCAGCAGCTTTGCCAGGTTTAAGTATGAGAGTGTTTTACCAAGTGCTTGATCTCCAGCATAAACATCTTTTTTATCCTTTTAACTCAGGCATAAAAAGGACACAATATTATGATTTTCATTCATATTACTCTGCTATTCAGCAATATGGGGAGGCAGCATTCCAGTGTTCCCATTCAAGGCCTGTCTTGTCCAAGAAAGTTTGGAAAAGATGCCTACAAAAAGAGAACTGGGAAATCCCATCCCATGACATGGTTGCAAGGATCCTGTCTGAGGATGCCTACAGTATTTTAACAGCAATAGAAGCTCTTGCCTGGGTCCTCAATGCTGCCTCTTCTGACCGACTGAGGAGGAGGAGGTTGGAGACCATCAGATACCCCAGATGCTACAGCCATGGCAGGTGAGGTTCCATTAATGCTCCATTAATATAAAAATGGAAGCATCTGTGCTGTTCTGGGATCCTGTATAATAAAAGTGATACCTTTATAATGTCAACATTTCCCCATTTGTATATTGTATAAGCATAGGGTGACCATATGTCCCGTTTTGAATGGGACAGCCCCATTTTTTAAACATTTTTGAACAGTCCCGTCTTTTTGATATAAATCTCAATTTTGTCCCGTTTTTGGAGGCAGCCCGGAAGAGGTGGGCTCTCTGCTTTTCTTATGCCATCCTTAACTGTCTTTTCTCCCTTCCCCTCATGAGGCGCAAATGGATCAGCCCGCTTGGCTATAAAAGTGTGGTGCAGCACATGCTTTCCTTCCATAGAGGGGAGCGTTTGAGAACGGAGCAGTGCACGTGGCAATGAAATTAGTGCACTTACTTTTCTGGGGGGGCGGCATGCTCACAAGGGGGTGAACGAGCAAGATAAGCAGAAAAGCACCTTAGTTGTTGTAAAATAATAAGGAACAAGAGAAGCACTCCACTTTCGCTTTCTCCTTCCCTCTTTTTTCAGAGGTGCTAGCGCTGTGAAAAGCAGGGAGGCAAAGAATGCTGGGCTGGTTTTTCCCTTCCACTGACAGGGGTGGAAGTCGCAACTGAAGCCGGCCAAATGCCTTGCCTGTATAATCACAGCGCCCAGGCTTCCAACCCCAACCCAGCCTGCGATCAGGTTTTCTCCCGGACTGGGAGAGCAACCAGTTTGAGTTAAAGGAAAGGGGGGTTGCTGTGCGTGTCTTCTTGTCTCTTAAAAAAGTGCCTCCCCCCCCCGCCCTGGGCTGTACACGTCACTGCTTTTTTGAAGAGCTGGTCAAACTCACCCCCCCCCCCGGTCCCCAGCCGGCCGCCCTTTTGTACTGAGCGCTCCTCTGGGAAGGGATGGTTTGTCTTGCTCAATCTGCCCCTGCAATGTGGTGTCTTCCTCCTGAGCAAGCAGCATGAGCATGGCAAATGAAACATACCTCTTAATCATATAAGACATAAAGCTGGGACTTAAAAATGCAAATGTTTTCTTTATTGTGCTGGAGATCAGTAAGTAGGGTCCCTTGGAACAATCACATCCATTGTTTTCCTCCCTCAATCTCTCCTCTCCTCCCCACCCACTCCCTCCTATCTCTCCATCTCGCTCAGCAGCTACGTGTTGGAGTTTGGGATACATGGTCACTTTTCAGGAAAGGGTTGGCAGTGCCATCGGTGGTGTGTTCCACCCTTTTTTTAAAAAAAAAAATACTATTCTTAAATAGACCCCATTCCCATTCTTGTAGGGAACTTGTGATGCGGGCAAGGGACGGCGAGGGAACCCTGGCGCGTGTGAGCGAAAGAGGGAGGGGGTGTTGCAGAGCGCGTGCAGAGCTTTCCCGTCCTTGCTGGCTGGGGAATTGCCATGGGGAATTCTGGGAGTTGAAGTCCACCCATCTTAGAGTTGCCAAGGTTGAGAAACACTGGTCTGGAGAGATGCACCCTTGGAGAAAGCGAAGTCCCAGCTACCCAGCATGGAATGATCCGTCAAAGGCTAGGAGACACAGCACTCTCTGGTCAAGCCTAGCTCCTGGCAACTCCAAGGGCACATCCATGTTCAGGGGTGCCTGTAGTTTGTGGTCAAAAAAGTCAAAATGGCGGCCACAAGGGGACGATGGAAGTTCTGCCCATTTTTATTCATTACCTTGTCGTGGTGCTGGAGCTTGAGCACCTCAATGAAACCATGAGCTAAACCGTGAAGGGACACCCAAGACGGGAAGGTCGTGGCAGAGAGGTCAGACTAAATACGATCACTGGGGAAGGTAATGGCAACCCACCCCAGTATTCTTGCCATGAAAACTAAATGGATCAGTACAACCAAAGATATGTCGGTATACCATCGGAAGATGGGACTCCCAGGTCGGAAGATGGTCAAAATGCTACTGGGGAGGAACAGAGGATACGTTCAACTAGCCCCAGATGTGATGACGCAGCTAGCTCAAAGCCGAAAGGACGGCTAGCGGCCGACGGTGCTGGTGGTGAACGACGAATCCGATGTTCTAAAGATCAACACACCATAGGAACCTGGAATGTAAGATCTATGAGCCAGGGCAAATTGGATGTGGTTATTGGTGAGATGTCAAGATTAAATATAGACATTTTAGGTGTCAGTGAACTGAAATGGACTGGGATGGGCCACTTCACATCAGATGACCACCAGATCTACTACTGTGGACAAGAGGACCACAGAAGAAATGGAGTAGCCTTCATAATTAATAATAAAGTGGCTAAAGCAGTGCTTGGATACAATCCAAAAAACGATAGAATGATCTCAATTCGAATTCAGGGTAAGCCATTTAACATCACAGTGATCCAAATATACGCCCCAACCACAGATGCTGAAGAAGCAGAAGTAGATCAGTTCTATGAGGATCTGCAGCACCTACTGGATAATACACCAAAAAGAGATGTTATTTTCATTACAGGAGACTGGAATGCTAAGGTGGGTAGTCAGACGACACCTGGAATTACAGGCAAGCATGGTCTGGGAGAACAAAATGAAGCAGGACATAGGCTGATAGAATTTTGCCAAGACAACTCACTGTGCATAACAAACACTCTCTTCCAACAACCTAAAAGATGACTTTATACATGGACTTCACCAGATGGTCGACACCGAAATCAGATTGACTACATCCTTTGCAGCCAAAGGTGGCGGACATCTATACAGTCAGTAAAAACAAGACCTGGAGCTGACTGTAGTTCAGATCATGAACTTCTTATTGCAAAATTTAGAATCAGACTAAAGAGAATAGGGAAGACCCACAGATCAGTTAGATATGAGCTCATTAATATTCCTAAGGAATATGCAGTGGAGGTGAAGAATAGATTTAAGGGACTAGATTTAGTAGATAGGGTCCCAGAAGAACTATGGACAGAAGTTCGCAACATTGTTCAGGAGGCGGCAACAAAAAACGTCCCAAAGAAAAAGAAAACCAAGAAGGCAAGATGGCTGTCTGCTGAAACACTGGAAGTAGCCCAAGAAAGAAGGAAAGCAAAAGGCAACAGTGATAGGGGGAGATATGCCCAATTAAATGCAAAATTCCAGAGGTTAGCCAGAAGAGATAAGGAATTATTTTTAAACAAGCAATGTGCGGAAGTGGAAGAAGACAATAGAATAGGAAGGACAAGAGACCTCTTCCAGAAAATTAGAAACATCGGAGGTAAATTCCAGGCAAAAATGGGTATGATCAAAAACAAAAATGGTAAGGACCTAACAGAAGCAGAAGAGATCAAGAAAAGGTGGCAAGAATATATGGAAGATCTGTATAGGAAGGATAATAATATTGGAGATAGCTTTGACGGTGTGGTCAGTGAGTTAGAGCCAGACATCCTGAAGAGTGAGGTTGAATGGGCCTTAAGAAGCATTGCTAATAACAAGGCAGCAGGAGACGATGGTATCCCAGCTGAACTGTTTAAAATCTTGCAAGATGATGCTGTCAAGGTGATGCATGCCATATGCCAGCAAATTTGGAAAACACAAGAATGGCCATCAGATTGGAAAAAATCAACTTATATCCCCATACCAAAAAAGGGAAGCACTAAAGAATGTTCAAACTATCGAACAGTGGCACTTATTTCACATGCCAGTAAGGTAATGCTCAAGATCTTGCAAGGTAGACTCCAGCAATTCATGGAGCGAGAATTGCCAGATGTACAAGCTGGGTTTAGAAAAGGCAGAGGAACTAGAGACCAAATTGCCAATATCCGCTGGATAATGGAGAAAGCCAGGGAATTTCAGAAAAACATCTATTTCTGTTTTATTGACTATTCTAAAGCCTTTGACTGTGTGGATCATAACAAATTGTGGCAAGTTCTTGGTGGTATGGGGATACCAAGTCATCTTGTCTGCCTCCTGAGGAATCTGTATAACGACCAAGTAGCAACGGTAAGAACAGAGCACGGAACAACGGACTGGTTTAAGATTGGGAAAGGAGTACAACAGGGCTGTATACTCTCACCCTACCTATTCAACCTGTACACAGAACACATCATGCGACATGCTGGGCTTGAGGAATCCAAGGCTGGAGTTAAAATCGCTGGAAGAAACATTAACAATCTCAGATATGCAGATGATACCACTTTGATGGCTGAAAGCGAGGAGGAGTTGAGGAGCCTTGTGACGAAGGTGAAAGAAGAAAGTGCAAAAGCTGGGTTGCAGTTAAACCTCAAAAAAACCAAGATTATGGCAACGAGCTTGATTGATGACTGGCAAATGGAGGGAGAAAAAGTGGAGGCAGTGACAGACTTTGTATTTCTAGGCGCAAAGATTACTGCAGATGCTGACTGCAGCCAGGAAATCAGAAGACGTCTACTTCTTGGGAGGAGAGCAATGGCAAATCTTGATAAAATAGTTAAGAGCAGAGACATCACACTGACAACAAAGGTCCGCATAGTTAAAGCAATGGTATTTCCTGTAGTAACTTATGGCTGCGAGAGCTGGACCATAAGGAAGGCTGAGCGAAGGAAGATAGATGCTTTTGAACTGTGGTGTTGGAGGAAAATTCTGAGAGTGCCTTGGACTGCAAGAAGATCAAACCAGTCCATACTCCAGGAAATAAAGCCAGACTGCTCACTTGAGGGAATGATATTAAAGGCAAAACTGAAGTACTTTGGCCATGTAATGAGAAGACAGGATACCTTGGAGAAGAAGCTGATGCTAGGGAAAGTGGAAGGCAAAAGGAAGAGGGGCCGACCAAGGGCAAGATGGATGGATGGTATTCTGGAGGCGACGGACTCAACCATTGGGGAGCTGGGGATGGTGACGGCCGACAGAAAGCTCTGGCGTGGGCTGGTCCATGAAGTCACGAAGAGTCGGAAACGACTGAACGAATAAACAACAACATAACCCTGTCCCATTCTGCCATCCCAATGTCACGTTTTTGTCTCAAGGAAATATGGTCAGCTTATATAAGCACCAGGATGGCATAGCTATCCTCATGTTCTCCCTTGATCATCCAACCTGGTCTTCTTTAGTTTCCAGCCAGGTAATTAGTCATGACTTTGTGTTCTGAAGTAAAAGCAGTTCTTTCTACTTCAAATCTATGTTTCTTCATAGCATCTTCTAGCAGGAACTCAGACCCCATCCATATGTCCCCTGAACTTCAGCTTTAAGATCTTTACTGCTTTTTTAAGCATACCATTTATATCCCAATAAACATACACCAATAAAATGTTACACAAGCTGCTCCCAGGTTCGGTTTATGGTCAATCACTCACACACTCACAGACTGAGGCACATGGATCTTGTCAGCCCCCCTTGCTTTCTACCTGGGTTTTCCAGATAGGTGCGGCTTGAGCAGACAAGACACACAGCCCTGGTCAACAGCCAGGGAAATAATTAGGATTACACACACACATATCTTCCAACTGAGGCACAACAGGTTCTTTGTAATACACGGAGACCCAGTGAATTTAAAATTAACAGCAACACTTTACTGATTGCAAGGTATATTGCTCTTTCTCACGTGCACACACACATCCACGCTTACCCACATCCTTCCAACTAGGCTGCCAGGCACTAGCCAGAGGGACGGAAGTTGCAAAGTCTGGATCCAAAGACGACTCGAGGAGTGGGTGGGCTTTGAGACCCCTTTTATCCCCTAAAGTCCTTGTTTTGTTGATTCACAAGACTGGCAGCTACTCTTGCCTTGTTAATTTACAAGTCTGGTAGCTGTTGATGGGTTTGGGGTGGGGGTTTCCATGTGCTCAGGCCCATCTTCCTCTGTCTGGTTCAGGTGACACATTTTTCCTTTTGTTTCCTTAACAACTTGTTTCCTTATCTACCTCCCAAAAGGGATCCCATAGACAAGATTCCTGGTCTTTTGTCCTCTCTGCTTACGTGCCCGCTTCATCTTTTGATTATGGCTGCTTCAGCCTAGTCTCACATATTACACCACCAAGAGAGCTTCTCAACTCAATCAATAAATCAGGGCCATACACTTGTGATGCAATCTTTCCACAGTTCCTAGCCCAAAGCTGATTCTGTAGAACTTCATATTGATCTGTTCTGATGGAAAAGACCAATTTTCCATCTTCTCCCATCACAAGCCTTCCTCTCTGCCTGGGTTGTTATACTTAGATGGTGGATGTGGTGATGAGACAGTAGACTGGGATCTGCCCAGCTCCATTTGGCCACTTTCGGCTGCCATGGGCATATCCCTCACTGCTGGATGCTGGGACTGCCTTGTGTGGCCATTTTGGTCTTGGCAGCAAGAGCGATCTGGCAGCAGGAACCTGTCAGCATAATTCCATATCAGTGCTCCATAAGACACTGCTCAGCCATCATTCTAGTCTACTCCCTACATGGGAGTAACAGTCTCAGCCAAGACTGTTTGTTGAAAAAAAACAAAACCAATGGCACATGCTGTTCTTACAGAGCAGGGTACAGGCTGGAGAGTCCACACACCAACACCCCCTGGTCAGTTTTTTTCTTGGACAACTTGAGACAGCAACTGGTCTTAGTAAGCAAGAGGGTGAGCATACGAAAGACAGACAAGAAGTTGTAAAAGTCAAGCAAGCAGGATTACTAGAGTTAGAAAGACGGTATAAGAAGGACTGAGCAAGGGAAAAAGATTGAGGGAGCAGGAAGGAATGGAGGAGGAGGAGGAGGAAAGACAACAGCGAGAGGCAGGCAGAACAATAGAGTGAGACAGAGAAACAGACCAGTGGCGCAAAAGGAAGGGAGAATGACCAGAGACATTATCATAATATTTCATGGCCATTTTGGTCTTGGCAGCAAGAGCGATCTGGCAGCAGGAACCTGTCAGTATAATCCCTTATCAGTCCTTCATAAGACACTGATCAGCCATCATCCTAGTTGCTCTCCTACATGGGGGTAACAGTCTCAGGCAAGAATCCTAGACATCTGTTTGATTTTTTTAAAAAATAACCTATTTCACATGCAGCTCTTACAGTACAGGGCACAGGCTGAAGTGGAGAGTCCACACACAAGCACCCCCTGGTTAGTTTTTTCTTCAACAACATGAGACAGTGATGGGTGTAAGTAAGAAAGAAGGGGCATGTCCAAGAGACCGAGAACAAGTGGAAATGCCAAGCAAGCTGGAGTAATAGAGAGAGAAATGTGGCAGAAGAAGGACTGAGCAAGGGAGAAAGATTAAGGGAGCAAGACGGAATGGAGGAGGAGAAGGAGGAGGAGGAGGAGGAGGAGGACAGGAGGAGACAACATTGAGAAGCAGGCAGAGCGACAGAGTGATATAGAGAAACAGGCCAGAGGTACTAAAGGAAGGGAGAATGAAGTTTAGGATATGTCCCTCTGTGGCAAGCTTTTGGGACCAGAGGCATCATCATAATATTTCCTGTTATATGTATATACATACATATATGATTTTTTAGAAAAGATATTAAAGCATTAAATGAACAGGATCTTATGGGATCCTAAACACAGACCACCATATCTAATGAGTTTTTTTTGTCTTTTGAGATTTCCCTCTTAATGTAATTATAGTTGTTTGTTAGAATTGGTTTGCTGACTTTTGGCTTTGTGAGACAAGATCGTGAGTTGAATGAACTGTTTCAGGAATCTCACAAAGAAACATCTGGACAAGATCCAGCTTCCCTTCAGAGGAATACTGCCTCTAAGATCCTGAAGCTCTTTACAGGCAGAGGCACTGACTTGAAAAGGTCCACTTATTCATACCAGCCTAATATATATATTTTTTAATACGTTCAACAAAGAATTAAGACCGAAATAGAACTGTATAAGATATGGGGGTGCTTTTCCATCCCTTTCTAGCTTCATCCTTTCCTGGGAAATTTCCAGCTTTTCAATCTTTCCGTGGATGGTGTTTATTTGGATGAGAACAGAGATCCCATTGCTGATTTTGATATCATGCACTGGGCTGTCTTTCCCAACAAACCTTTGTTGTTTATTCGTTCAGTCGTTTCCGACTCTTCGTGACTTCATGGACCAGTCCACGCCAGAGCTTTCTGTCGGCCGTCACCATCCCCAGCTCCCCAATGGTTGAGTCCGTCACCTCCAGAATATCATCCATCCATCTTGCCCTTGGTCGGCCCCTCTTCCTTTTGCCTTCCACTTTTCCTAGCATCAGCTTCTTCTCCAGGGTATCCTGTCTTCTCATTATGTGGCCAAAGTACTTCAGTTTTGCCTTTACCCAACAAACCTACTGCTGGGGTAAAAGTCGGGAGAGTAGAAAGAGAGGCCTCTTCAGAAGTCAGCCTCTCTATCAATCAAAGTGCCATCATGTGGCCAGCATCATTTAATCAGGTAGGTGATGCTCCAACTTTTGGGTTCTTACTATTTGCAAGCTGTTATACTGCCTTCTTAGAGATAAATCCATCAGAGTTCAATACAGATTTGCTCCAAGAATGGAATCTAAAGCCCCATTAATTCCACAGACATTATGCATTTTTTTTTAATTTTATCTACTGGTTTTCCCATTTCTTTCCAGCCGCAATGCAGGCAACTCAATTATACAATATACAAACATTAAAAGACAGTGAATCCTAAGACACAGTAAACAATTTAAACAAAATAAAATGAAGTCAAAGTAAACCAAGGAAGAAAATAATAATAATAATAATAATAATAATAATAATAACAACAACAACAACAAGCAATAACAATATAGTAAACCTAATGATAAAAGATGGCTAAAAACTCCCTAGCTACTTAGAACTCTCTCTAGAACTATTCAGTTTTCTGCACCCTCCATAGTACCATCCACAATAAGAGTATTTAAGTGCATTTTTTCAGCTACATAGGACAGTAGTGGTGTGACAGCTACCTCAGTGATCTATAAGGTGCAAGAAACAATGTGGTGTCCTACTCCAGAGCATAGCCAGGAAACTATTTACCATGGTCCAGTTTAGGAAAGCCTCTGGTATTTTGCCTTCTCACTTGTTTTTCACATGGAGGAAGACCCTCTCTGTATAATGGGCTGCTTTTCCTGGACTAGTCCCCACATTGATGGCTTTCAGAAGTCTCTGTTGCTCAGCAGGACTTTAAAAAAATATCCATGGACGACTGCAAGGACTTCAGTGATACATTTCCTAGTATCCACCTCAATAATCATGTAGCATACTTAGATACCGTACTCTAGGTTGCAGTTACCACTATGTACGACAGAGAGAATTCTAAGTGGGGGAAAGATATGGCTGAAGAAAACATATTACAGTGTGGGAAGATTTGGTGTTCTCCGTTGTCTGTGTTACATGAACACAGACATTATATTGTAGATCATGACTTGATGCAATGAGATTAGACAACCATATTTATTTTGTGTTCAACAAACCATGATTAAGAGAAATCATGTTTTAGCCCAGTATGTGTACCCAGCCTACAACACATTTCTTCTTTTAAACAGCATTATTATAGTTTCTAGGTAAAAAGATAAAACAGATCGAAAAAACCTGTTTGTCTATCCATTCAGTCGTGTCCAACTCTCGGTCACTTTGTGGATCAATGCTTTCCAATCCCAGCATAATTGTATTTTCGAGTGAGTCGGCTTGCATAACATGACCGAAGTATGACAGTTTTTGTTTGGTGATCTTGGATTCCAGAGATATTTTTGGTTTGACTCTGTCTAGGACTTCCTTGTTGGTAATCTTTGCTGTCCATGAGATGCGTAGTAGTCATCTCCAGCACCACAATTCAGATGCATATATCTTTCTCCTATCAACAACACATTTCAATTCCTATAAATACTGCCCCCATTGACAGGTTTATCTTGCTTAGAGTTAATAATTCTCCCCTTCAAAGTTGGACTTTGAAGAAGCCAGAGATAAAGAGTAGTGAGATGGTCCTGGATTACAATCAGCACTCCACACACGAGATACGTTGAAATCGTTAGGAATCTTTATTGTATCAGTGACTCCAAGCACTTCAATGCTCCAAGTGAATTGAGTTTTACCAAGGATTAGTATATATATTTTTAAACAGTTTTCTTATAGTTTCTAGATAAAAAGATGACCAGCATTCCAATAAGAAGCACTCCATGCTTGGCTGCCAGCTCGACCAGTCAGAATTTCTCAGAGTGCTGAGACCTGGCTGAATTTTCCTTGTTTGCAGTGGACTACAGAAGTTGTGAGACCACTGAAGTTTTTCCCCTGAAGAAGGGGGGACCAGAAGATTGCTCACATGGCCATTGGAATTGCCCACTCCTGCTTTTCTTTGTAGTTTCCACCACGGAGGGAACAGGGGTGAGTGCAAGGGAATGGCTGGAGAGGCATCTAGCTCCTACAGGGAATCTAAATCTCTTTGAAGAGATACAAGAGCGTGCAGTCGCTTTTAGATCACTTTAGATCACTTTTAGATTAGAATGTTTTTGGTATCTAAGATCTATCTTTTGGACTTTGCTTAAAATGTTGGCTAATTTTGTGCTTTCTTTGCTATAACTGATTTTGGTGGAAGTTTGATGGATTCTACATTTGCAACATAATGAAACATTTGCATTTTTTTTTTACCTTTCTTTTGTATTAGAAAGAGACTTCGTTTGTAATTCTTCGCTTGACAAACTAATTGAGTATTTATTTCTTGAGAAACTGTTTGTTTGGATTAAGCAGCTTGCAGCTTGAAGAACAAAAGCACAGGGAAACGTTTGTAAACTTTTTTTTCTTTTTTTTTTCTCTACATTCTTTCAGAGTGGATTTTGTTTCACTTGGAATTTATTTTTTATTTCTCCTTTTATAAACTGTTTGAAATATTGTTCTCTCCTGTATTTTGGATTATTGGAATCCTTTTTTTCTTTTAATTTAAAAAAAAAACTTTTTACTTGATAGACTTTGCTGGTAGTATTCCACGAACAGTTCAGCTGACTATTGTTTTGACTAGAATGGTTGTTGCTAAAATCTGAAGGACACAGAAGAAGAATGGCTTTTTCAACAGCAATTCAAGAGTTTAAAAAAGAGTTTGGTGAAGCTCTTTCAGAGATTAGAAGGTCATTGGAACTATTATTGATAACTTCGCAAGACCAAGAAAAAAAAGAACAAAAAGTAGAATTAGAAACAGGAAAGAAAAATGTTTTTGAAATAGAAGAGAAACAGGAGGAGGGAATTTTAAATATATTGGTTCAGAAAAACATCCTGAAGGCTATACATTATAATTCTGGTATAAATATGTTATGGCAGTGGAGATAGGGAGAAAATTTGAGTATGCAATTGGATAGATATTGTGAAATACGTGGAAAGGGTGAGAAAATTACTCTGATACTCTACACGAGATATAGAAAAAAGCAGGCTGTATATTGTGAACTTGGCATTGCATATTGTGATTTTGGCATAACCTAAACAGAAGATTGGATTATAGAAATTTTACTAATGTTATACTATACTAAAGATTCAGTATCATGATATGGGACATAAGGTTAATGAAAACATGGATTTGGATTGTATATGAGAAACTGTATGGATATATAAAAGAGTGATATTCTAAGTGTAAGATATAAGGTTAAATATAAACATAAGTTGATATCATAGATTACTGTTTTCTTTGGACATACATTTATGAGAAGATAATGATATGATGAGATGGAATTAGAATGAAGGTTATTACAAGATGACATCATGTATGAATATGTATGTACGAATATTATAAGAATTGGTATATTTGGTATTAGGTTAAGTGTTATGATAGGTTATGTATTCAGTTTAAATGGACATTATCCCAAGGAGTGGAAATCATAGATGGATAATTGAGATATAAGATTTTTTTTATGGAGATATATATATAAGAGGATAATGGGATGATGAGGTGGAATTAGAATTAAATTACAGGATGATATATTTTTACAATATTATGTATGAATATATATGTATGAATATTACAAGAATTGCTATATTATGTATTAAGTTATGTAATATGTTAGGTTTTGTACTAGTGGAATATGTAGTCATAATATGAATGGAATATATTGTAGTTTATTAGAAGTAAATAAGGCTTTTATTTGTTATACTAATTGGATTTTATTGAAGATACAAATATGCAGCAATGAACATTTAACATTTAATTACTACTTCAAGGAGTGGAAGCCAAAGATGGATTGTTGGGAGATAGTAAGAAAGGTGAAACCTATATGAAGATCAGAAGATTGGATTATAGAAATCAAATGGCATATGACAAAGAAAAGTTCCTGTGTATCGTATGAAGGACTAACGTTTAAAAACAATTATTGTGCTTAAAGTTCAAAGATATATTGGAGGACATCTATTTTCTATATTTTCTTTGTTTATTATTTTTTGCCTTCACTTTTTCTTTATCTTTTTCTTATATTGTATTTCTATTTCTATTTCTTTTTTCTGTTCTAACTTTTAGTATGTATTTTAAAACTCAATAAAATTATTCAAAAAAAAAAAAAAGCGAGATCAATCTGTCCCCAAAGGTTATAAACTTCCTAATCTATGAAGGAATGTTGGTTCTAATCCTGGTTCTCTTTGCCCTTGCTTGGTCCCTAACCACCAGCTTTGTTCTGGGAATCTTCATTAAATACCGAGAAACCCCCATAGTCAAAGCCATCAACTGGGAGCTCACCTACTGTCAAGGTTCATAGTTGAATCCTGCCATTAGGGGTGTAGATTTAGTATAAGTGTGTGAACTGTGAGGAGGGGGTGAGTGTGCCAAGTAAGTGTTGTGGTCTTCATCGGAGACTGTGGAATGTGGCGTCAAGGTCAGCCACCTGCAGGAGTCGGAGGCTTGAGAACAGAGAGGGAATGTTCTGGACATTGACATCATAGGTGCTGCAAAATTGGCGCACAGGGGGGAGAGTTAAGTTAGCGCTGTTTGGCGGGAATCTGGCATTCAGATCTTTGGGAGTGTTTCAATTTACATGTATCCTTAATAAAGCTTATTCTGCATTTCAATGAAGTGCATCAAGAAGTGTTTATTGGGGCATTGAAGATGGAGTCATTACACATACATTCTCCTGGTTTCCCTCCTCCTTTCCTTCTTAACCCCCCTCCTATTCATTGGTCGCCCCAAGAAAGTGACCTGCTTTCTTCGACAAACCACCTTCAGTGTTGTATTCTCAGTTGCTGTGTCTTGATTGCTGGCCAAGACTGACATGGTGGTGGTGGCCTTTCTGGCCACAAAGCAAGGCAGAAGGATGAGAAAAATAGGGAAAACTCTGGCCAACTTCATTGTCTTGTCCTGCTCTGGGGTCCAGGTGGGCATCTGCATAATATGGCTGGGAATCTCTCCCCCATTCCCAAATTCTGTCCTGCATTCCCAATCAGGACACATCATGCTGCAGTGCAATGAAGGCTCAGTCACCATGTTCTACTCTGCACTGGGCTACATGGGCTTTCTGGCTGCCATCTGCTTCTTGGTGGCTTTCCTGTCACAAAAGCTACCAGGGACCTTCAACAAAGCCAAGCGGATCACCTTCAGCATGTTGGTTTTCTGCAGCATTTGGCTCTCCTTTGCCCCACCTACCTGAGCAGCAAGGGGAAATACATGGTGGCTGTGCAGATCTTCTCCATCCTGGCCTCCATCCTGGGCTTACTGGGCTACATCTTTATCCCCAAATGCTACATCATTATCCTGAGACCTAATGAGAACAACAAGGAGCACCTAACAGTGAATTCTAAAAGGGAACCTGATTTTTTTAGATAGATATAGGGAAGGATGGAGCGATGGGTAGATCGGTAGAAGGGAGGGAGGGAGGGAGATGATGATAGATATAGAGATGCATGATCATATTTTCCTGTTTAGAGTTCACTTTCTGAGACTTGACATGAACACCTAGGAGCATTTAATGATATAAAACAATAAGGAAACCTGATATTGGTCCTTATTTTTCAATAGTTTATTAGTAATTTAAAATAACAAAGCTTAGTATTATAGTCCTTTTTATGTGTTCCAGGAAATCTCTCTTTCTTTCATGTAATTATAATGATTAAATAATGAAACAGAAATATTGTTTGATCATATTTTTGGAAATAATAACATTCTTTACTCTCTTTCAGTCTGATAACAAGTAAGATAATAATTGACATTAATCAATTTTCTGAAACCAGATCAGATAAATTTTCACCAAAGCAGATAAATGTCTTTTGACATTGAGTCCTGGGCTTATTTATTAGACCTTGGCAGCAACTTGTCTTCTTTATCCTTCTTTTTTGGCACATAATCAATCAAGGGAGAAAACCAAAGCTTCCAGGGCACAGAAAGGTTTTTCTTGATTCAGGTAGCTTCCAGAGCCCAAAGGGAGACCCGGGACAGAGCTGAGGGAGGGACAGAAAGCATCCTGCTGGGGAAAAAGTCAAGGGAGAATGCACACCTCCAATGCTGAAGGGAAAGCACCATCTTTCCTTCCGCCTCTTTCTGCAAACCTGAGAGCAGCAGAACATTTCCAGACATTATTGCTGTGGCCTCAGAAGGTCAACTGTGGCTGACCTCCAGTGAGAAATGAACAACCTTGCCTGCAAGCTCTGTGGGCAGAGTTGGCAGTGTGGCAATTTTTGGGGGGCAGAAGCAGGTTTTTTTGTAGCCCCAAGTGTTTTTCCAGATTAAGGAAAATGCTGAGAATCGACCCATTTGTCCTCCAGACGGTGAGTTGCAGCCAGGACATCGTGGACAGCGTCTGTGACCGAGCGGTAAGACTTCACCGGGTGGCTGGGAATCCATCTCTTTTTGAGCTATGCATGCAACCCCTTAAAGGGGAAGTAAGTCATGCCTTCCCATTTCTTAAGCACCCAATTAGTTTTTTTTAAGTTTTGTACCTTAAGAGAAGCTTTTTATAGTAAGCAAAGGCAGAATCTCTTGGTGAATATAGTTATTTTTGGAGATTTTTAACTATAAAAAAAGTTCTGGCTTGTTTTCCCATCTGGATTGTATTGAGGGCTTAAACTGTAAGATTGCCCTTCTGTTGCTATCTTTGGTGCTGAATTTGAAGGATGGAGTGTTTTCCTACACATTGCTTTTGATTTCTTATTTTAATCTCTTGGCTTTCTGTTTACTTTCTTTGGGTTGTCTGCTAGTATATTTTCCTTCTTTAATTTTGGATTAATTCACTAACCTCTATTTCTGTGAGTTAACTATTTAGGGGGTGCCATAATTTACTGTTTGAACTATGGAAGATTTTAAAGAAGATTTTAAAGAAGACTTCATAGAATTTCATTGTCAGTGAAAAGAGATTTTTTCAAAGGGTTGTCAAGTTATTTTGCAGACTGTTTGGGACATTCAAGATGAGATTCTGGCTAAAATGGGTCAACTATATGAAAGAAGAAGAAGCTTGAAAAAAAGGTGATTTTACTGCTGTGAGGGAGATTGAAATATTCCCAGCTGAAGACTCTGGATTTGTGTTTAGGGGTTTAAAATGATTGTTTAACTTTAAGATTGCACAAGGAACTGCCATACTGGAGAAATGTTATGACTATCTGAAGAAATGTTATGGGAAAGAACAGTATGTTATGTGGGAGTTTTTTTTTTCTCTTTTGCTGGAAAGTTTGTATCTTTCAGGGTTGTTGGGTTGTTGGATCTTTGTAAAAAGAATGCTTTTGGTGTAATGGTGAAATATTTAAATGCCCTGGTATATTTTGAGGAGGGGTAAAAAATTAAGAATATTTAATTGGACTGATAATGAGGTCAACATGATTTACAGGATTTTTTTTTTGTAAGACTTAAAAGGTATTGACAAGTTATAATAATATTTTATACTGTTTTTAGGCATAATAGGGTTAACGTTTATTATAAAGGCAGACAATTTATTTGTTTTTACAATTCGATGCTCATTGCTTAGACAAAAGTATATAAAATAGTAGTAGGAAGAAAAAAATTAAATGGATTGTTTTTTAAGAGGGAAGGAAGTTTGAAGTAGAGATAGTTGATAGATAGATAGATTCAATTTTATTTAAGGGGAAGGAGCAATTATATTAGAGTTTTGGATATGTGTTAATGGAAGGATTTTTAGAAATAATGTGATCATGGTTTGATGTAGAGGAAGGGTTTGTTTATGGGAATTGCTGTATGTTCTTAATATTGAAAGCTGGAAGTCACCTGTATATGTAACTTTCTAAAAGTCTTTTTTTTTCTTGTGTTTTAACACTTTTAGTGTTTCTTTCTCTTTTATCTGTAGGGTTTTTTTTGTAGTTTTTTATCTTTCTCTCTAAAAATAATAAAAACTTTATCCTCCCCCCCAAAAAAGGTCAACTGTGGCTGACTGCACAGGTCAACATCTGCCACATGATGTTAACTCTCAAAATAAAACACACACAAACACACACACACACACATTCACACAAAAACCCATTTAAAATCAAAAGCATCACAACAATGTCCAGGGAATTTCCATCAAACCTTAACCTCATAAACATAAACATTGCTGTATCTTCTCACTATTTTAAGGTAGATTTTGTAACAGGGGCTCTGAAGGATCATCCAGATGGTATCTACCTACTTGGATGTAGCTATTCTGGGCTATCTGATGTGCATTTAGGAAGACAACCTCATCCACACTAAGATGAACTTCCCCCTGGCTAGTTCATAATGGTTTGGCTGATTTACTGTAAAGTATCATACCTTGAAACTTTAACATAATACAAACTTTAGCATCTCAAGAGTGAGGTTCCTAACTAAAGGGCAGCCAAACGTCCCTGAATTCTTCCCCCTTGACTCTTAAACTGGAACTCTGTCTATCAGTTACAGAAAAATATTTTCCTCAGCTACACGTCTATGTTGCTACGATTCCCAATTCTCCTTCCAATTATAAAAAACCTGGTGAGAGTAACAAAGCTTAAGGGATTTCATCACCATCACCACAGGCCATTTTTGAAACCACTGTGACACATATCTGTTAATTCCTCAAATATAAAACCTAAACTTTTGATCCACAATTACCTCCTGCTCTGCTAAGACAGAAGGTGCTGCTAATTGAACCAGCAACAACACCATTCTGAAATTAACGGTTGTGGTTTCCAGATTTGGTGCCAAGCTGGACCATCTTCAATAAAGAGCAATTCTTCAGTGCAGTCATACTGTTGGTTAGTAGTTTTTCCTCCTCATTAGCCACCTTGGGGACCAAGGAAGAGCTGTCTTTGCCTGAAAGAGAATTATAGCAAATAGCACCATCATGGCATCTCGAGTGCTGCTCTTCCTGCTTCTGCTGGTGACCCATTTTCCCTGTAAGCCTCTGTTGAAGAAATGTCCATTCAGTGTGAAAATAGAAAAAAGAAAGTTTAATTTCTACAAGCCAAGAGACTACCTGATTGGTGGAATCATATCTACAGCTAGTGCTGCATTTCTACCAAATGAGTTCTGCAAGCCTCCAACACGTATGGCTATGGGGTAATTATTTACATGTATGTGCCTCTAGTGATTGATGTTTCCCTCTCCAAAGTCTTTTTAGTAGCGAATGATTCCCATTTCCCAATTCCTGGCCTTTTACAAGCAGCCTATTCTTCTTCCTCCAGATTTCCTTTAAATAAAATGTATTTTGGATTTTTTAAAACCTGAAGTGTTTCTTTTGAGTTCTTCATTGAGGACTAGCATCAATACCAGGTGCTCCGAAACTTTTAAAAGGAACACCTTTATTTTCCAGTCAAGGAGAAAGGTCTCTTGTGCATGCAATGTGCTACAATTATGACAGAGAAATAACCCTCTGATTAGGAAGAAGATATTGCTGAACTCAATTCATAGAATCACCAAGGAAAGAGGATTTGTCATATATGCAGAATAAAGTTAAGGAAATCTTCTGGCAACTGAATGACAATAAATTTGGCAAAAATCATACCCTGTTCTTCCCCAGGCAGAATCCAGAGTTAGAAAGTACCATAAAAAATAGGGTATCGATATCATTAATTCATTGGGCATTTCTTTACTTCTACTGATGTTCTTCAAGAATTATACACTAATAAAAAATATTTAACACAATATGTCTATGAAGGTTCTCAGTCATCCAGGTGGAATTGTCTGTAGCTTGAATCATGTCAACTGGATTTCAATTTTCTCAGTGGAAACGTTTCGCTCCTTATCCAAGGAGCTTCTTCAGTCTGAAGAAGCTCCTTGGATAAGGAGTGAAACGTTTCCACTGAGAAAATTGAAATCCAGTTGACATGATTCAAGCTACAGAAATTTAACACAATAGCATTTTATCCTGTGGGAAAGAAGAAACTGTAATCTCGGGTCATCTATCCACAGATATCTGGTCAAATTGGAAAAAAGTAAATAATTAGACTAAAGAATATACAGTAAAAAACGGAAATATTAAAGAAATTATTAGATTACAATCAGATTCAGTAATCAAAATTATTAGATTACAATCAGATTAAAAGCGAACTTTTAGAAAAGCTTGTTCCTGGTATGCAGTTACTTTATTTACTATTATTTATATTATTTATAATATAAATATAATAAATAATATTAAATAATATTATTTACTATTATTAACATAATAATAAGGATTCATATATCATCATAAGAATATGTTTGTCTCTTTGGGAATTGTTGCTTTTACACAAGTTTATTTTGTACAAATGTAAGCAGTTACTGAGATACTTTTCCACCTGTTGTTAGTTTGGCTATAAGAGTTCTTTTCCATGTTATCCCCCTAAGTCATAACATAGACCAAGAATCAGATTGAGTGTTTCGGGTAAGGTTAACTTTGACCCTGACCTGCCAAGCTTTTCTTCTGCTCCTTCTTTTGAAAGGAAACTCCCTTTGGTGCACATGGAATTTTATGTTTAATAGGAATATCCAGAGAACTCTATCACCTAGAAAGGCCTTCTAGATAAATAATGCAGGAATTTGCTTTTTCCTAATTATGCAATGAGTGCCTGACAATATTTCCTGCATTGCAAAGTAACGAAAGTGAGCTCTGCTCCATTTTTTGCCCTTTATGAGATCAAACAGATGAGTTTGTACATTTATAAGGTGGTCTCTTGCATCCTCATTCCATTGATGTTTCAGGCTGTGGGACATTCACAAGTGTGGTCCTAGGTCAGAATTTTAATTCTTCAGTGCCAGATGTCTTTAAAGTAAAAGCTGCAGGCAATACCATATGTCTTTATAAACTGAACAGGAAAACCTATTGATATCTCTTCCATTGTAGTGGCAACAGTCTGAGCTTCAGCCATGTTTTGCCTTTCTTGTTTGCTATTCATGAGATCGATGAGAGTCCGAGGAGTCTCCACAATATCTCCCTGGGCTACAACCTCTATGAGAACTTTTTCAACCCCCTTATGACGTACGAGGCCATGATGGACTTGCTGTCTATGGGGCAGGAGAACACCCCAAACTACAGTTGTGGAAGAAGAAAAAATATCCTGGCCATTCTTGAAGGGACTGAGTCCGAGCTCTTTCATCACATTTCAACCATGCTGAGCATCTACAAAATCCCACAGGTATGCATGTAAAAAGAAGCAAAGTCCATATTGGAAATTCTCCAGATGAGTCCAGAAGGTGGCACTCTTGGATAGCACCAAGCAACGTTGGACTCATATGGTAGATCTTAAGAGACCTGAAATAGTTTTATTTCCCTTGTATTACTTTGGTCTTTCTGACATTGGTACACAACACGGATTTGGAAACAATATGCTGTCTTCATGAACTTATGAATTGGACTCAGAACAAAGCCGTTCCTGACAGAAACAACTAGCGCTAGTAGACTAAGTGGTCTATCTGGTCAGTATGTTTAGAAAAGAGGAAGAGAAGGGTGGAGAAATGTTAAGGCCCACAAACGCTTGTATTAAAATAGTGGTATGAGGTCTATTAAAAGGGGCGTGGTGGCTCAGCGGGTAAGACGCCAGGATTGTCGATCGGAAGATCACAAGTTCGGAGGTTCAAATCCCTAGCCCTGCGTGCGGAGTGAGCTCCCGCACTAGCTCCAGCTCTTGCCAACCTAGCAATTCGAAAGCATGCAAATGCAAGTAGATGAATAGGTACCACTTTGGTGGGTAGGTAACAGCGTTCCACGCGTGTCATGCGGCCACATGACCGTGGTAGCGTCTTCGGACAACGCTGGCTCTTCGGCTAAGAAACGGAGATGAGCACCGGCCCCTAGAGTCGGACACGACTGCACAAATGTGCGGGGGGAACCTTTACCTTTTTATGAGGTCTATTAACAAAATGATTCAACATTATTCTGCTCACTCTTTTAGATGACAGTGAGAATTGGGCATATCAGAAGAAACAAAAAAAGTCAGTGGAATGCATTCAGAATGGGGTCTCAAAGAAATACGTATGATAAGAGAGGATCCAGAATATTTGGGTGCAAAATGAGTGTGGACTGAATTCTAACCTGAGTGATACAAAATAGGTGGCTTTCACACATAGAATGAATGAGGACTGAAAGATCTGAAGGAAGAATCCTTCACAGGTCAAAAGAAAGTGGAAGACCAAGAAAGTGGTGGTTGCTTCCAATTCCTGAGTGGATGAAAAGCAAAAGTGGAGAACTAATGACACTGTATGACACCGTGTATGGAGGAAGTGGATGCAAGGCATTGAGAGGATAAGGGCACAGCCACTTTAAAGTCCTTTGAAGCACAAAGGAGGTCACCATTAATTTGCTCTATCCCCAAATCTCATCTCCATTCTGCTTGGACATTAGACTAGTGCTCTCCCAACTGTTTAGTGAGAAGAAGGTTGAGGTGGAGAGACTGGTAGATTTCCCTGCCAGTAAAGAAAATCTCCAATCTGTCTCCCTAGGATGGGATGGGGCTGGCACTGGAGGAAAAGATAAGTTTTGACATATGGCTAGACCACTGGGTTTAGATATCTTTCAGAAAGTAATTGGATTGGGAGAATTCCCAAGAAATTAGGAAACAGTGCTCACCCCCTACTTTTCTGAGAAACCGCTATCCACCACCTGGAAAACTTGCAGCAGCTGATCTGCTGTGTGCTGAGAACTACAGGTTGTCCGCAGAGTGAGTAGGGGCTCCTACAGGGACCAAAGGTCTCCACTGAGCTCCATGTGCATCAGCCCATACTAACCTCTGTGGGTAGGGGGTGTTGGTCAAGGGGTCACCGTGGACATCAGCCACAAGGAGAACAGGGGTTTCCTAGAGAGGAAGGACATGAACAGAAGCAACAGAAGTAGGAGAGTGATGAGCAATGGAGATGGAACCTTTGATGCAGCTATTGCTTTCTGGAAACCTTTGCTCAGTAGGTATGAAAAGCTCTTAGATTTAAGCATCTGAATATTATCACTCAAAGTGAGACAGACCAGCAATCTTTTCGCTTTTTTTTAGATCAACTATGGTATTAACAGCCACATTCCTGCACATAAACAGCATTTTCCTTTTTTCTACCGGCTGAGTCCAAAACAAGAACCTTCTTACTTGGCAATTGTCAAGCTGCTCCTACATTTCCGATGGACGTGGATCGGCATCGTTGCTCCAGACAATGAAAATGGGGAAAAGTTCAGAAGAACCTTTGGGCCAGTAGCCACAAAGAGAGGAGTTTGCATTGCCTTCTCAGATAGCATCTTTACTCCGAATATGGGAAAAAATATTCCATTCACAGAAGAAATGGGAAAAAAGCACCTGCTTCTGTATTTCAGCAACCGTCAAGTAAAAATAATTGTTTATCAATTAGACTTTCAGGCCACAATGGTTCTAGTAGCACTAATACAACTCTTTGAAAGGAATAAATTATTGGCGGGGAAAGTGTGGCTTGCAGCAACTTTGCCAGACTTCAGTGTGAGAGTGTTTTACCAACTGCTTGATCTCCAGCATAAACATATTTTGTTATCCTTCTCAACTCAGGCAAAAAAAAGGACACAATATTATGATTTTGATTCATATTACTCTGCTATCCAGCAATATGGGAAGGCAGCATTCCAGTGCTCCTCTTCAAGGCCTTTGTTATCCAGGAACGTTTGGGGAACATGCCTAGAAAAGGAGAACTGGGAATTCCCTCCCCAGGATATGGTTGCAAGGATCCTCTCTGAGGATGCCTCCAGTATTTCCACAGCAATTCCGCCCCTGTCCTTGGTCCTCAATGCTGCCTCTTCTGCCCAACTGAGTAAGAGGAGGATGCGGGTTGGAGACCATCGGACACCACAGATGCTACAGCCATGGCAGGTGAGACTTCTCCCTTGAGGCTCCATCAATGCTCCCCTTCATTTCCTCAGTGTTAAATTGGGTGTAGGCAGGGCTGGCAGGGGGAGGTTTAAGATGTTTTGAACAGCAGTTGCCCTGTTGTAGTGTTTCTTCTGATCAGATGAGGAGGTTTCCAGAAAGAAAGTGAGATTGTATTGCTGAATCTTCCAAAAGATTTGCTTTGGGATCTTGTATAATAAAAGTGATACCTCTATAGTGACAGTATTTCCCCATTTCTATAGTGTATAGGCACTAGGATGGCACAGCTATTCTCTTCTTGTCTTTCGATCACCCAACCTGGTCTTCTCTGGTTTCCAGCCAGGGACTTAGTCATGACTTTTTGTTGTAAATTTATAGTGAACTGCCCACAATATTTTTATTGTTAAACGCCCAGGGTCCCCCGATTGGGGGAGATGGGCGTTAATACCAGTTTAAATAACAAACTAATTAATTAATTAATTAATTAATTAAAAGCAGTTCTTTTTGCTACAAATCTTTGTTTCTTCATCGCATCTTTTTATATATATATATGATCTTTATTTCATCTTATTGTTAAAAACATATAACATATATAACATAAAGTTACAAACAAATACCAGTCATACAACAAAACATTCTAAAATTAGGTTTCCGTCTATCTTAACTGTAATTATATATTTATAAATATAATATATATCCTCTTGTCATATTTACATCTAATTTTCCCCTATTTCTATTTACATTAATATTTAATCAGTAAATCCCATATGCATAACTTTATCTTTATCATCTCAATGTGTTCTATAAGAGGTTGCCAATCTTTTTAAATTCATTCAAATTTTTCTCTCTTAGTAAGTCCGTTAGCTTTGACATTTGTGCGTGGTCTAATATCTTGATCATCCACTCTTCTATTAACGGGATGTTTTCTTCCTTCCATTTTTGAGCATATATAATCCTTGCAGCAGTTATCATATATAACAAAAGTTTTCCATGCTTTTTTTCCAGATTTTCTTCCATCAAACCCAAAAGATATAGTTCTGCGGTTTTTTTAATGTCCATTTTCAAGATTTTTTAAATAGTTTTATGTATCATCTCCCAAAATTTTTTAGCTTTCTTGTGCGGGCTAGCCTTGAGTATCAAGTTACACAGAGTCTCTGCTGAGCTGCAGGCAGGAATTCACTCACCAGCTGACAGAGTAACAACAGCGAGAAGTTATGCTGCAGGAAAAAGCAGAGAGAGAAGTCCAGAGTTTGTTTGCCAAAATCAGGGTTGAAGCCAGAAGATAACTGATATTCCAAAGCCAGGTCAGGGGTGGTAACAAGTAGGTCAGTGAGAAGTCAAAGCCGGGTCAAGGAGTCCAGAAGTCAGAGTAACAATAATCCAAGCAGGGTCAGAAAATCAGGAATCAAGTCAGGAAACCGGAGTGGTCACGAAGCCAATATGCTACATTGCTCCCACAACCCACTCACTGCTCTGCTGGTTATTTATTAGGAGTTTAGGAGCTGTCATCTGGGTCCTGCAAAGACTCTACTTCTCCTCTGCGTAGGTCTCTTGCAGCTAACCGGGCACTTCTCCTTCTGTCCTTTAAGGCGAGGCGTACACGCCTCCGTCTCTGCCCTTTGGGTGATTCAGGTGAGCTGCAGTCTGATGGGATCCAGCTGGCTGCTGGCTAGAGGGTGGGGACAAACCACCATCCCCGGCTTGCTCCCCTGTAGCCTCGGTTATTGGATGCTGGCTAGAGGGCAAACCACCATCCCCAGCTTGCTCCCCTGTAGCCTCGGGTATTGCCAACTCCCCACTGCCCTGTGGTGCTGGGTCTTCGTCTGGGGCCATGCCTGTGTCTGGGACCTCGTCTGGTTCAGTCCCCTGGGGGTTCACCAGGGCCAGCTCGTCTTCTGACTCCTCACTGAAGTCCTGAGGCAGAGGCTGAACCAGGACATTTCTTACATGTCCACCATAGATGATAAAATGTTCCAGTTTCAGACATACATTTCCAGCAAGTGTTAGACATATTTTTATACATTTTGGATAATTTATCTGGAGTGATATACCACCTATACATCATTTTATAAAAATTTTCTTTCAAGTTATAATTTAATGTAAATTTTAAACCTTTGGTCCACATTTTTTCCCATTGATTATATAAAATATTATAACCATTTTTTTTGCCCATTTAATCATACATTCCTTTGTTTGCTCATCCTCTAATTTAAACTGTAGTAACATTTTGTATAGTTTCGCAATAATGTGTTCATTATTCAAACATATTTGTTTTTCTAACCACGTTTCTTCTACAAATTTATATTTCTTTTTGTCTAATTTATATTGTTCTAAAATTTGCATATATGTGAAGCAGTGGCATTGATATCCTTTTTCTTCTAATTCTTCTCTTGTCTTAATTCCTACTTTGTCATTCTCAAATTTTAGTATATCTTTATATCTTAGCCAATTTGTATTTACTGAACTTTCTTTTCTTGCAATCATTTCCTGTGGTGACAGCCAAAGTGGTACTGTATATTGGGGGTTAATCTTAGCTTATATTTATTCCATATCTTTAATAACGCTCTTCTTATACAGTGGTTATTAAACGCTTTGTTTACTTTTACTTTGTCTTTCCACAGGAATGCGTGCCAACCAAATTTCAGTTCATGGCCTTCTAATGATAGTAATCTATAGTTTTCCAATGTTATCCATTCTTTTAACCACATCAAACAACATGCTTCATAATATACTTTTAAGTCTGGTAGGCCCAGCCCTCCTATTTCTTTAGCATCTTGTAGTAGGTTAAATTTTATTCTTGGTTTTATTCCTTGCCATATAAATTTTGATAGATCTTTTTGCCATTGTTTAAAGGTATTATCTATTATTAGTATTGGTATAGTTTGGAATAAGAATAGCATTCTTGGTAATATATTCATTTTTATTATTGATATTCTTCCCATTAAAGATAATTGTAGTTTTCCCGATCTTATCAAATCCTGTTTTATTTCAGACCATATTTTTGTATAATTATTTTGAAACAAATCATTATTTTTTTTAAAATTATCACTCCTAGGTATTTTATCTTCTTCACATCTTTAAAACCTGTTTTAGTTTCTAAAATGTCTTGATTATTTTGAATCATATTTATATTAATCATTTTTGTTTTTTGTTTATTTATTTTAAACCCAGCTAACTTTCCGTATTCTTGCAATTTTTCCATTAAATATCTGAGGAAATTCTGAGGAAACATTATAATATTAGATTAAATATAGAAGGGAAGGAAATAATTGTATTAAAAGAAATCCCTCTGAGAATATTAAGGAAAAGAAAAGACTATTTTTTCCTTATAGATAAACTAAAGCAACATAGTATTTCATTTAGATGGGAAAAATTGGAAGGCGTATCATTTACGTTCAAAGGGCAGAGATTCAGAATAACTTCCATTTTAAAAGCAAAACCTTTCTTAGAGAAATATAAGAAAGAAATGGGTTTACCAGATGGAGAACTGGCAGAAGGAGGAGAAACATTGAAAGATAAAGAGAAGGCAGAAGACTTATCTGAGAAGGGAACTACAGGTGTGGACTTGACAAAGGGATTTTAAAGAATATAATGTTAATGGAATATAAATATTTGACATGGAACATTAATGGGGCTAATTCCCCACAGAAAAGAAGAAAGATATTTCATTTTCTGAAAAAACTGAAATTGGATATAAGTTGCCTACAAGAGACTCATATTTGCAAAAAAGACACTAAATATTTGATTCAAAAACAGCTTGGAGAAGAATTTATTTCGGCTGGATATAAAAAAACTAAGGGGGTAGTTCTATACGTACAACCAAAGTTAAACCCAAAATTGATATTAGCTGATGAAGAGGGTTGATACATTGTAGTAGAAACTAACATACAAGGAACGAAAACACTGATAGTTGGACTTTATGCACCGAATATGGATAAAGGAGTATTTTACAAAAATTTGATGGATAAACTCTTGGACTTAACTTATGACAATTGGTGTTTTATGGGGGATTGGAATGGGGTAATTTACCCCAGACTAGATAGACAGTCACAAAAAGAAATAAAACAAACACAGGGAAAATTGCTGCAAACATTTTTTGACCTGAAAGAGATGCTGGACTTACAAGATATTTGGAGATGCATGAATGGGACTTCCAGAGAATTCACATATTACTCAGAGAGATTTAAATCACATTCTAGAATAGACATGATTTTGATATCTAAAAACTTGATGATGGATATCAGTAAAGTTGATATATTACCTAAGACCCTTTCAGATCATAATCCAGTAATGTTGACTTTTAAAGGGAAATGGAATGTATTTAGATGGAGATTGAATGAGTCATTACGTCGGAATAATGATGTAGTTGATGTATGTAAAAAAAAGTTAAGAGAATATTTTCAATTTAATTTGAACAAAGGTACTAATATTCAAACCATATGGGAAGCCAGTAGAGCATATATGAGTGGTTACTTTATTCAATACAATGCTCAAATGAGGAAGAAGAAACAAAAAAGAATTCAACTGATTTTAGATGAAATTAAAAGTAAAGAGTTAGATTTGAGAGATAAACCAATGGATGACACTTTGCTCACTCAAATTAAATTTTTACAAAAGCAAATATCAATTATATTAACTCAAGAGATAGAGACTCAAATGAAATTTACAAAACAAAAATATTTTGAATATTGATTACCAATATTCAACATGAAGGGAAAACTTTGGTGTACAATATGGACATTCAAAAAGCCTTTCATGACTACTATTCTAAATTATATAAAAAACAAGATGTCAATTTAGATGATATGGAAGAATATTTGAGTAAACGAAAACTAACTGTTCTTAATGATCAACAAAGACTGATACTAAACAATACTATAACAAAAGAAGAATTGGTAAAGGCTTTCAAGAAAATTAGTAGTGGAAAAGCTCCTGGACCGGATGGATTGTCAGCAGCTTACTATAAATGCTTTGAGCATGATTTATGCCTACCTTTGCAGAAGACAATGAATTCTATTTTGGAAACAGGAACCATGCCAGAAACTTGGAAAGAAGCACATATAACACTGATCCCCAAAGAACAACAGGATTTGACATTAAATAAGAATTACAGACCAATATCTTTATTGAGTAATGACTATAAGATATTTACAACGATATTAGCAGAAAGAATGAAAAACATTCTTAAGAATTATATTCATCAAGACCAATCTGGATTGGTCTTGAGGCAAATCCGAGACAATGTCCGAAATATATTAGATGTAATTGAATATTTGGAACAACGTTATGATAAACAAGCTGCCTTGATATTTATTGATGCTGAAAAAGCCTTTGACAACTTAAATTGGCCTTTCATGTTCAAAGTACTGGAAAATATGAATTTTGGAGGAAACTTTATAAAATGGATTAAATCAATATATACTCCACAATTTGCCAAAATAATTGTTAATGGAGAATTTAGTAAGCCATGTGAAATTCAAAAGGGTACTAGACAAGGTTGTCCATTATCTCCACTTTTGTTTATATTGGTATTAGAGGTTTTACTGAGAGATATTAGACAGGATGATGGTATCCATGGTATCAAAGTTAAAAAAGAAGTTTATAAACTAAGAGCATTTGCAGACGACCTAGTCATTACTTTGGAGAATCCACTAGATGGAATTGAAATTTTAATACAGAAATTAAAAGACTTTGGGTCGCTAGCAGGGTTCAAAGTGAATTTACAGAAGACAAAAGTTTTGACTAAAAATATGGACCATCATCAACAAGAGAAATTGAGAGAAATAACAGGATATTCAATGGAAAAAAAAGTAAAATATTTGGGAGTATATTTAACAGCTAAAAACGTTAAGTTGTTTAAGAATAACTATATTCCACTTTGGATGGATATTTAAAAAGATTTGGACCATTGGGAAAAATTGCAGTTATCATTATTAGGTAGAATTTCAGCAATTAAAATGAATGTTTTGCCAAGAATTTTATATCTTTTTCAAACCCTACCTATATTGGCATCAGAAGAACCTTTGAAACAATGGCAGCGAGATATTTCCAAGTTCATTTGGCAAGGGAAAAAACCAAGAGTAAAATATAAAGTTTTGCAAGACTCTAAAGAAAGAGGTCTGCCGGATTTGAAATTATATTATGCTGCCTGTTGCTTGGTTGGATTAAAGAATGGATAGTTTTGAAAAATGAAAAATTATTGAATTTGGAGGGACATGAACTAAGATATGGATGGCATGGGTATTTGTGGTATGATAAAGTTAAAGTTAATGTAGATTTTAAAAATCACTATATTAGAAGATCCTTGTTAAGAATTTGGAATAAATATAAACTAACTTTATGTTATAAAAGACCCTTATGTATCTCTACGCAAGAAGCATTCTATAGAACAGAAGTAAGAATTAAAGAGAAATGGATAACCTATAAAGATTTTTTAAAGAAAAAACAAGGGCAATATATAATTAAATCAATAGAAGAATTGGCATCAGAGGGATATACTTTTCAATGGCTTTCATATATGCAACTTGTAGAGAAATTTAAATCAGATAAGAAAACTTTGAATTTGAACAAACCAAATCAGAATTCGAGATACAACTATGTGAAGCTGATGATTATCTAATTGCAAAAATGTATAAACTATTGTTAAAAGGTGAAATGGTAGAGGAACAAGTTAAAGACTGTATGATTAAATGGGCTAAAAATATTGGTTATAATATTCAAATGCAACAATGGGAAGATACGTGGACTAAAGGACTAAAATTTACTTTGTGCTATAATTTAAAAGAAAAAATTTATAAGATGATGTACAGATGGTATATGACCCCACAAAAACTCTCTAAAATGTATGGGAATGTTTCCAAATTATGTTGGAAATGTAAAAAAAAGAGGGGTCTTTTTACCTTATGTGGTGGACATGTGAGATTGCAAAGAAATTTTGGACTCAAATACATTCATTGATGCAAAATATATTACAAATTCGAGTTCCATTTAAACCGGAATTCTTTTTGTTGGGAATAATTGATGGACAACTTGGGAAGCAATTTACAAGAATTATGCAATACATGATTACAGCAGCAAGACTTATATATGCACAAAATTGGAAAAACCAGATCTTGCCTACGATACAAGATTGGATGTTAAAATTGATGGATATGGCAGAGAATGATAAATTGTCATGTTTATTAAAAGAAAATTCAAATTGATGGCTGTTGTGGGTCTTCTGGGCTGTGTGGCTGTGTTCTGGAAGTTGTGGTTCCTAACGTTTCGCCAGCATCTGTGGCCAGCATCTTCAGAGGACAGGAGCACAGACAGAAGCGAAATCTCTGTGCCCAGTAGAGTGGCAATGTTTTGTTTGTTTTCTATTTATAGAGCTAACTTATAGGAGATTAGGTGGTTTTTTTTTGTTGTGTTGAAATGTTAACGAGTGGCTGATGAGTGTGATTAGCATGTTCATTGTGAGAAGTATTCCCATGTCCTGGTGGTTGGACTGAGTTCGTTGACCTTTTGCAGGCTGTGTTTTTCAGGACTGGTAGCCAGGTTTTGCTAATTTTTAGACTTTCTTCTTTTTTATTATAACTGTGCTGGTGTTCAATGGCTTCTCTGTATAATCTGGTGTAGTGGCTTTTGGTGTTGTCCAGTATTTCTGTGTTTTCAAATAGGATTTTGTGTCCCGTTTGCTTGAGAGCATGTTCAGCTACTGAAGATTTTTCCGGTTGCTGTAGTCTGCAGTGTCTTTCGTGTTCTTTTATCCTGGTGTGAATGCTTCGTTTTGTGGTTCCGATGTACACTTGTCCACAGCTGCATGGTATGCAGTATACTCCTGCAGCGGTGCGGGGGTCCCTTTTGTCTTTTGCTGATTTTAGCATTTGTTGTATTTTTCTGGTGGGTCTGAAGACTGTTTGAAAGTTGTGTTTTTCCATCAGTTTTCCCATGTGGTCAGTGACTCCTTTGATGTAGGGCAGGAATATTTTGTTTGTGTGGGGCTGTTTTTCTTCAGTTGGATGTTTTTCAAAAGGCAAAGCTTTTGTGAACACATCTGCCACATTCAGTTCAGAAGGACAATATTCCAATTGGATAAACCTTTCCTGAACTGCATGTCTTATATTCTTAAACTTCACATCAACATACTTTGTGCGGCCTCTCACATTTTCAGATACAGCAAGTGCAATTCACGATTGTGAGTCTTCATAGACTGTAAAAGGTAAGTTAATGTTTACAGTGAGATCTTGGAATAATTGTTTACACCAATGTAGTTCATTTACTGCCTCATTGAGGGCACTATATTCTGCTTCGCAGGTAGAAATTGCAACCGCATTTTGTTTTCTTGCCCGCCAAGCAATGGCTGTGTTGTCAAACAGGCAGAGAAATCCACTCACAGATTTTCTATCTCCCTCTTCTGCAAAGGAGCTGTCAACATAAATCACAGGCATTTCTGACTTAGTAGTGGACATTTTAAGACAGAGCTCTGCTGTGCCTTTGAGATAATGCAGAACTCTTTTTAACCCTTGCCAATCTCGCATAGACGGTTTGGCAACTTTACAACTTAGCACTCCATCTGAGTAAGCTAAGTCAGGACGTGTCCACTGTGTTAAGTGTAGCAAGCTTCCTACAGCAGAGTGATACAACTCAGGTTGAGGACAAGGTTCCTCACACATGTCACCCTTTAGGAAATCAAGAGTCATAGGCGTTCTGGTAGGTTTTGCATTTGACATATCAAGCTGACTTAACAACTGAACAATTTTTCTCTTCTGACTCAGATAAAACTCACCACTCTGAGATCTAGTAACTTCAACACCCAAATAATATTTCAGTTCGCCTAGGTCTTTCAACTGAAAGTACTGTCTTAGCGGCAGGTGCAGTGCCCGCCGCCGCCATGCCCACCACCAAGCACACCATGCCCGCTGCCGCGCCTGCCTCACCACGTCCACCACTGCACCTGCCGCTGCCACGGCTGCCATGCCCACCTCCGCAACTGCCCCCGCCATGCCCACCTTGCCTGCCGCCACACTGGCTGCCACAGCCAGCATGCCTGCCATTGTGCCTGCCCCGCCACGCCCGCCACGCCAGCCTGTGCACGGAGACCGTCCAGATGCCCGCAAAGCCCGTGCAACGTGGCGGTCCAGGCATGGGAGCGGCACCTCCGTTCGGGGCTACAGAAAGACCCCCCTCTTCCTCCTCCTCCGAGAGGGAAAAACACCGCAGCCAGGCCCTGCTGCTCCCGGGCTCTGCCGCTCGGGACCCCCGCCTCTCCTGGCCAAGCGCAGCTGCTCGCCAGAATGCAGCCCCCAGGGAAGAGCGGGAGGATGAGCGCGGGGTGGCGGCGGAGCAACGGCACAGACCCTTCGGCTCAGTGGTGCCCGGGCTGCCTCTCGGGATTGGGAGCCCAGCCCAGCTGCACTCTCTCGGCATCTTGGGTGCGGGCAGGCAGGGGAGCATGCCCGCCCGCTAGCTTTGACTTGTTGGCGCCCCGCGGCAGCGGTTCCCTCGGCGCGTCGCTCTCTTCGACGGGGCGGGTGGCCGGCCCTCTCCCCGGGGTCCGAGTAAGCCAGACAGCCCGTGGGGCTCTCTGCCACTCCCTTCGACGGAGGAGGGACTGGCGTGCCTTGGGAGCTGCTGCTGCTGCTGCTGCTGCCGGCATGTCTGGGCGAGGCGCACGGGCGGAGCTGCATGCCTGGCACTCTGGCGCTCCGGCTGGGGTGCAGCAGGATGGGAGCATCACCGGTGGCCCGCGAGGACCGGCCAGGGAAGGCGCGCGGGTGGAGCTCCCGTCCCGCTGCACCCCAGCCAGAGCGCCCGAGTGCGAGGCAGGCAGCTCCACCCGCGCGCCTCGCCCACACATGCCGGCAGCAGCAGCAGCAGCAGCTCCCAAGGCACGCCAGTCCCTCCTCTGTCGAAGGGAGTGGCAGAGAGCCCCGCAGGCTGTGCGCGAAGTGTGGGCGGCTGCGGATGGCCCCGGCCTTGGAGAGCGAGAGTGCATAAGAGTTCGGGGGCGGGATCCAATCGCATGGAAGGGGCGGGGATGAGTTCAGCTGCGGAAGAGCCACACTCAAGGGGCCAAAGAGTCACATCTGGCTCAAGAGCCGCCATTTCTGACCCTTGCCCTATCACATTCTATTCCATCTTTTTCAATAGAACATCCAGTACCCTTGAACACAACAGTATATCCAGACTTCAACAGGGCTGGAATGCTGAGGAGGGAAAAATCAAGTGTAGGAACACACAACACATTTTGCACTTATCCCCAAACAAGGAATGTATACTTCACCCTGAAAGGACACATCAGCCATGGATCTATCAGCTAGAGCAACCTGTTGGATTTTAGGCTTGCATTTTGTTAACAACAACTGTTCATTGTTTACAATGATTTGGCTACAAGCCGAGTCCAAGAGCCAAGTCTCTGGAGATCGTTTACTCACAGCCGTGAGCAGAGCAGACACTTGGGTACGTTGTCTAGGCGGCTTCCCCTTCTTTCACACGAACCTCTTTCCACTGGCACTACCCGCTGGGCGAGGTGGCTGGGGACAGTCTTTCAAGGAGTGTTGGGTCGAATTGCACCGGTAGCATCTCCTTACAGCACAGGCAGCTTCTGTTCCAGCAGGAAAACGCTGTCTAGAAGTCTCAGGAACAGCAACAGATGGCTTACCCTGCATCCTCTCCAGGTCACGAGCTTGCTGGATTTCTTGCAGCCGATTTGTAAGATAATCCACAGTGAGGTCTTGGGGTCTCAACGTCTGAGTTGCCTCGATGAGCATGTCAAAGCTATTGTCCAAGCTTGACAATATAATACAAGCTCTCTGGGTATCTGGGACCACAACATCCCGCTCCTCAAGTTCAAGAAACAAAGTCTTGAGTTTATGGAGGTGGGTCATCACGTTTCCACCGGGCTGCAGCTTCAAATTGTAAAGCTGACGTGATAGACCAACAATGGCAGCAGAGGTTTGCTTGGAATAAAGGGCTTTGAGAGCCTCCCAACATGCATGTGCAGTGTCTAGATTGCTGATATGCAGTAACTGAGATGATTCCAGTCCCAGAATCAAATTGCCATAAGCACGATCCAAACACAACTGCACTTCTTCAGTAACGGGACCAACTGGAGGTGGGTCTTTCACATACTTCCACAAACCTTCTTTTAGGAAGAAAGACTTGATCTTCACACACCAGGTCGGATAGTTTGTGCCATTCAAGCGCTCAAAAGGCAGACTAGTTAGCCCTGTAGCAGCCATGCTGACCACTCAAAGAAAAACATGTTTACTCCAAAATGCAGCCTTAAAAACAAACCCCCTTGTTACAGCCAGATCCAGTGCAGTGAACAGCGCACCATCCAGACTGGGCAACCCATAACCTGTGGGATATTGCTGGCTTTATGGGGTTCCAAGCACAGAGTAATCCAAACAGAGTGCAGCGTGTAGGGCTATCAATAGTTTATTGTAGCATAAGGCAATAATGGATATGAGTTACATTATTGCAAAAAGGAAAAACAACAAAGCATGAGCAGAGTTCCATCAGCAGATGTGAAGAAAACCATGGCCAGGTACAAAAGGCCAGGCATAGTTACAGTTCAGGAACAGAGTACATGGCAACATGACAGACAGAAGTCAAGAAGTCAAGAAGAGCATAGACCCATAGTTCTATAGCAGAGATATACACTTGTTTCAGCATTCTGATTGGCTATATTGGCGGTGATATAAGTTAGAAATAATAAATAATAAATAAATAAATATGTGGATCAGGACATTTCAAACTAACAATGCATTAAGAGTTGTACTTACTATAAATCGCCACGAGATGGCAGTGTTGCATATTGTCTCCCCTCCGGGAAACCGTTCCCATGAGATAAAGTATTTTGGACTGATATCACTATGCTTTGGCTATGACCAAGGTCACACCTGGTGTTTATTGGTGGAATGTTTTGAGAACACTTACAGCAGAGGGGTATGGAAAAATACTGGCTTTTTACATGCTAGAAATTCACAGTGAAGGAATCCATTTGAATTCTACATAGAATAACTCTGACAATTTTTTGGGAATCTGTTAATTTTGGAAATTTATATTGCAACAGATATTCATCAATCTTATCTATAGAGATTTCTTGGTTTTCATATAGGTTAGAAAAGAAATTTAAAAATGCTTGTTTAATTTTCTTATTATCTACTAAGTCTGTATTGTTTTCTCTAATCTTAGCGATCATTTTTCTTTCTTTTTCTTTTCTTATTTTATAGGCTAGCCATTTACCTGTTTTATTTGCAAATTCAAAATTTCTTTCCTTAACATATCTCAATTTTATTTCAATTTCTTTTGGTGTTAATAGTTTTACTTGCTGTTGTAGTATGTTAATTTGATGTCTAGTTCTTTCATCTGCTCGTTTTTCCTGTAATTCCTTTCCTTTAAGTTTGATTTGTTCTAAAACTATTTGTAATTTTTGTTGCAATGCTTTTCTTAATATTCTATTTTGGTGGATAAAATATCCCCTCATATATGCTTTACTAGTGTCCCATTCCGTACTAATATCCACTTCATTGTTTAGGTTAATTTCAAAAAATTCATTTAGTTTTTTTTTTTTGCAATCTTCTACTAATTCTTCTTTTTTCAAAATTGATTCATTTAATCTCCATCTATAGTTCTTGGAATTTATTTTTAATATAATATTTACCGGGTTATGGTCTGAAAAAGTTTTACGAATAATATTTACCTTAGAAATTTTATTTGCCAAGTTTAGAAAAACCCAAATCATGTCAATTCTAGAGAAGGATTTAAATCTGTCAGAATAGAAAGTGTAATCTTTTGCTGATCCATTTTTTTGTCTCCATGAATCTACCAATGTTAAATTGTTCATTAATTCAAAAAAAGATTGGGGTAGTTTCCCTTGCTTATCTTTATTTTTTTGTTCAGACTTTCTGTCAATTGTTGGTACTGTGACCCCATTCCAGTCTCCTAACATACACCAATGACTATATGAAAAGGCTGTTAATTTAGTTGATAATTCATTGTAAAATTTATTTTGATTATCATTAGGTGCATATATACTTATAATTATCATTTTGGTTCTTTGTATCTCAATTTCCACTGCAATATATCTTCCATTATTGTCTGTGATTAATAGCTTCAGTTTCAAATAGGGTTTCACATATATTACAATTCTATTTATTTTTTTCTCATTGGCAGATATAAATTCCATTCCTAACTTTTTATTCATCAAATGTTTAACATCATTTTTTCTAATATGTGTTTCTTGTAGACATATTATGTCCTGTTTTAATTTATACAAATAATGATTTTTTTAATTTTTTTCTGGAGCGTTAGCTCCATTAATGTTCTTTTTTTTCCCATAAGTTTTATTAAATTTTAAAATACATATTAAAAGTTCGAAATAGAAAAAGAAACAGAAATACAAAGTAAAAAGAGAAGAAAAAGAAAAAGAAAAAGTGAGGTAAAGTAAAGAACAAAAAAGAATATAGAAAATAGATGACTTCCAATCTATCTCTGGTCATTAAGTACAATATTCTACTTTAAATGTTGGTCTTTCGTACAATACACAAAAACATTTCTTTGTCTAATACATTTTAGTTTCTATGTTCCAATCTTCTGATCTTCATATAAACTTCACCCTTCTTGCAGTTCTCCAATAGTCCATCTGTGGTTTCTGCTCCTTGAAGTGATAACAATTTAAGTTTCCTTTTCATTTAAACATATCAATTTAAAAATTTTTTATCAGTCTTTCCATTTTTGCATCTATGTTTATATCCTTGGTAAAATCCAATTTTCTTAAATTATACATAATAAAAAAAATAATCTTATTGCTAAAACCATATGTTATTTATTTCTAATAAAATATTCTATTTATATATATCCATAAAAATAATTCTAGTTTAATCTGTATTTATACTATATTTATACTATATTCTACATCTACATGCACATTTAACTAATTGACAGATTTTTATAAATTCCTGTTCCATTAATACAGTATAACCTTATAACAATTTTAATTAATATTCTTAATAGTAATAATTTGAACTTAATCTTCATTTATTATATGTTTCACATCATTTATATTTGAAATAATAATTCATCTTATAACAGTTTTTTTAATATTCTTAACAATAATAATAATAATATTGATTCTAATTTGAACTCAATCTGCATATATGTTTTATAATACATTTCAAATTGAAGTATATATTTAAATACCTATTTTCTTTACATCCTTATACATCCAATTCTAATAAAATATCTTTCCATTTATATATCCCCATAGAAATAATTCTAATTTAACTTTAATCTGTGACATCAACGTGCATTTATATATCTGATTTTAGAACCTTATATCCTTCATTTAAAATATCAAATTTTTATACATATCTTCAACACATTTTCTCATACCAATTTTTTAATATTTAATATTCCCAACAATTATATTACTAGTTTAAACTTAATTTACATTTATAAAGAAATCTATTTCCAGTTAGAATCCATGGTTTCATTATAGCCTTATATCCCTTCATATATCTTCTTTTGAAATCTTCTATTTCAAGTTATACCAAAGTTGTAATATATAATCTGTTTTATTATCTGTCTCATGCTGACACAACATTTGTTCTGAACCTTTCTTTGTCTGGCACTAAGTAAACCAATTCGAAAGTATTTGTCAGATTCTAAATTCAAATCTCTTTCTCTTTCCCTCAGCTGTAACAAGGTATTTAAAATCTCTCTCTCCCTTTTCTCCTCTATCATTTCAGTGGCATCCCCTTTTCATTGAATATATGTCACAACCTCTTCTGATTCAGATTCTGTCTTTTGTATCTGACCCTGCATATTCTCAATATCAAACAAGAGACTTTTCAGTGTTTCCCTAATTTCTTGAAATGTTTCTCTAATCTCCTGTTTAAAATCCTGAATCAAATCTCCTATTGAATTTGCCATTTTTTTTTCTTTTTTTCCCTCCTCTGTTCGCACTACTAACTCACTACTGTAAATTTCCATGATGTCTCTTCTATATTCCAGTACGTGCAGTAGGCTCTGTAAAAAAAAAAGAGGAGAGAAAAAAAAAACCCACAAAACAAGAAACAAAAAACAAAGAAAGGGGGGAGCAGGTGGGAAAAAGATTATAGACACAACAGAAAAAGTAAACAGCTGCTCCACTCAAATGGAAAATTACCAGCAGGATCCAATAAGTTCCAAATATAAAAAAGGGATTATTGCCTAAATACAAAAGTTTCTTAGAAGAAGAAAAAAAGAAAGACAAGGTATGAATATAGAAAAATAAGAAAGAAGGAAGTATTTCAAACAATTTATATTCAATTAAAAAATTCAGCCACTACAAAAAAAAGGTTCATTAATCATTAATCCAATGGGATATATTCAATAAAAACTCAGTCACTATATAAAAAATTTCCAAATCATTAGTCATTAATCCAATAAGGGTTTTGAACAAAGTTTATACTTCCAAGTGAGAGGCAAATCACTCTAATAAGATAGAGGGGTGAAGAGGTTTCACTGTATTTCAAAAGCAAAGTCCATCTCAAACTTCCACCACAAATAACACAGCAAAGAAAGCAAAGACTTTACCAACATTTTCAGCATTGTTCAGGGATAGACTTTAGATAAGAATAAGACACTATAAACTAAAAAGAAAAATAAAATAAAGTGATCTAAGAGTCGGTTTCTTGCGCTTGTGTCTCTATTAAGAGACTTACGATTCCCTGCAGAGCAAGCTGGCTTCTCGCGCCGTTTTCACCGCTTCCTGTCAGATTTCTTATACTATATGTAATTGGAAATTGGATTTCTCTACAAAGCAAAAGTGTTTTGGCACATTGCATCCTTTACCAGCAAAGCGGTCTCATGATGACGTGAACGCCAGGTGGCTAGATAACAAGCCGTCCCATAACATTAAATGGCCTTGTGTACATCTTCATTAGATATGAAGCTAGAGGGTACCATGTGATACATTGTTTACGTCTAGGTTCTAAATCTTCCCATGAGAACTAATCCTCCTGATTTCCTTCTGTGGGAAGGCTTGCCCAGGCCCCCCAGAGCAAGGAGGGGGGAAACTCACGTGCTTGCTGAGATGCAAGCCACTGCCATCCAATAGCAGGTCATGCTGCTTTTGGGCCTGGTGTGTGTCATACCTAACTTTCAGCCTATCAGAATGCTGGAAGAACTGAATATCTCCCCATGCAAAATGGTGTTCTATGCTTCTTGACTGCTAGACTTCTGTCTGGTTCTTTCAGTCATGTTTGTGTGTGTATTCTACTTCTGAGGGCTGAACAGAGCAGATATGCCTGCCTTTGTCATTAGGCCGTGGCATGAGCTCTGGCCCTGGAATTTATACACGTATCTCTGCTTATAAGTTTGTTGTTTTGTTTTTCCTCATTGCAATAATGTACTATATTTGCATTTATTGCCTTATGCTACCAGTAAACACTGTTGGCCCTAACAAGCTGCATTCTTGTCTGTTTATTCTCAAGCCTTGGTTTTTCCCTTTAAGCCAGCATACATCCCATCAGGTTATGGGCCCAGAGAGAAATTCGCGTTTTCTTTGCTGCGTTGTTACCTGGCTGTAAAAGGGAATTTGTTTTTAGAGGCTGATTTCAGAGTAAACATGTTTTCTTTGAGTGGTCAGCAATGGCTGAACACTGTCTGGTCAGTCTGCCATTTGAGGCTTTAGATGGCACAAACTATCTGACCTGGTGTATGGAGATGAAATCATTCTTTTTGCAAGAAGATTTGTGGCAGTATGTGGCAACTCCACCTCCAGAGGATCCCTCCAAAGAAATGCAAGCATGTTTGGACTGTGCTTATGGCATTTTTGCTTTTGGGAATCAACTCCTCTGAATGGACTTATATCAGCTACTCAGGACTGCGTAATGAGAGCTGAGAAGCTGTTGGAGCCTGTAATACAAAGTAGAACTCTGTTGCACTTAGTGGTCTGTCAAGACAGCTTTATGGTTTAAAGCTGCAACTCGGCTGAGACTGTGATGACCCGCCTTGGTGAGTTCAAGACTTTGTTTGCTGCATTTGAACAAGAAGGCATGTTTTTTCTGGAGCTATGAAAAAGCGTGCGTGCCTTTGTCAAGCCTGGTCAAGAAAGCCTGGTCGAGAAAGCAAAGACCTTGCTGTGGATTATTTTACAAGCCACCTCCAAAAGTCATCTGTTCCTGTTGTTCCTGAAATGGAATTTACAATAGCCGTGGTTTGCTGTGATTCTGGGAGGCTGTTCCCTGCCATCCTCGAAGCCTGATTTACGAAGGGAGGGGACACCAGATGCCAGGAGTCAGCTGAACAACGAATCCAAGTTTTCTGCTCTACCAGCTGCGTTGTGTAAGCATTTCTCCACAGAGACTCTGTTGGTGAATTCGGCTTGAAGCCTTGAGTTCAGCTAGTAATTTTAGCTGCTAATTCTGTGAAATGTATATGTGTACACTTGTTGTTTTTCTCTCCTCAGTGTTCCAGCCCTGGTCAAGTCTGAGTGTACTTGTTGTGTTCAAAAGTGCTGGATGTTTCATTGTGATATGAAACTGCATGTAGCTGAGTGTGTTAGAGACAAACCTGTAAAATCAAGTGTGTGAGATGCTTCCTAAGAAGGAGAGTGTGTGGACAGGACATTGTGTGTTTAATGTTTCCCCACATCATAAATGCATCCATAAAGTTTTCACAAAGTACTGGGGTATTCCTGAATGGGAGAGTGTGTCTCAGATAGCCAAATGCATTCTGAGTTAGAACCCAGGAAATGTGCAAAAGTTCCTTGATTGTGTTGTGTGTAAACTGTGTGTAAACAATCTAAATATCAAGACTATGTTTGTTGCTAGGCAAAGTGACAGAGTGTTAACTAGACCATTTCAGTTGGTTCATAGAGATCTAGTTAGCCCCCATGTCCCAAGTAATGGTGGGGTGCGAGTTTCATGTTCCTTCTGGTTGATGATCCTGCTTGTGTTGTTGCTACTTGTTGAAGTCTAAAGCGAAGGTCTGTACTCGCTTTGAAGTGTATGTAGCAATAGCAGGAAGAAAATATGGTCGGTTCCAGTCAGATTGTAGTGGAGTGTTCCTGAGCCATGTGTTCCAGAATTGGCTTTGTAGGAAAGTATTCTCCCAAAGACTTGCCAATGTTGGAATTCTAGCTGAGTGTTGGTGTTGTGAATACCATTAAAAATAGCCTGTTGTTAGTTGCTCCGGTGCCATCCCGTGTCTGGGGAGAGGCTGCCTTGATTGAAGTGTGTTTCTAACTAACCAGGTAGTAGAATTCAACTGTAAAAAGAAGTTGTTTTTCTTTGGTATGGCAAGCGCCCTTCACTGCAGTACCTGCATGTCTGTGAAACATTTGCATGTGTTCACAACCCCAGGTCACAGAGAAGGAAGAACCAAGGAAGCAGAGTGCTTCAGGTTGTTGGTTGTTGGTTGTTGATTAAAATCCAAGGCTTATCGTTGTTTCTTAGACCATGGTCAAATCCAAATCTCCAGAAGTGCTTTATTTTTAAGCAGCCTACTGGTTGGGAAAGGTTGTATGCTAAGGTTGCAGAAGTGTTGCTGCATTGCTAGTGTAAACCTACTGTCAATGGCTCAGTAGATGGGCAAAAACCAGTTTAGGTTTCTTCTGTTCCCCAGTCTCCGAGTGTGAAAAGGGCCCCTCAGGTGAAGGAAGTGGAAATTTCACCTGAGCAAGTGTAGGGCCTGGAGGGGGAGTCAGGTATTAGGGAAAAGATGATGGTGATGAGGATGTACAGTGGTCATTCCTCATGGGTCTTCTTATTCCAGGGTGTGAAGCCTGACAGATTTGAGATTTAGCAGGTCTGTCAAAATGCCTGAAAAAAACCCAGTCTTTGCTAGACGTGTTGCTCCTGCCTTGAGAGGCAAGAACATTGGAACACAGCTGTGGATAGTCAGTTAGAGTTTTGGTGAAGTGTTGAAAGTAACCAACCTATCCTTTGTTTTAGTGAGCTGTAGGTTCCAGATGAGTGCTCAAAAAGACATTTCTTCCTGATAATATTCTGCAGTGTAAAGCCAGCCAGTTGCCCAGGGATTTGTTGCACAAAAGGAGTTTGTGAACTGTGGATCTAGTGTATGCACCCACAGCTAGGCCAGAATGTGTGCTACGTTTTCTGGTTGCATAGCGTGAAACAGGTGTCCATTTACACATTGTGATGTTGACACAGCATATTTGAATATAGATCTCCCTGAAACAGTGTGTGTAAGGCAAGCTTTTGGCTGTACAGTTCATTGACTTAACAGGGTGCTTTATGGATTTAAAGCAGGCCAGTCAGTGTTGTGTAGACAAACTGGGATGTGTAGAACAGTCACATGCTGTTTTCTGTGTGTACATAAGAGAGTGTAGAAGTGTGTAGGACTTCTTACTTATGTAGTTGGTTTTTTGCTAAGAAACTGAATATTTTTCCACCTTGAATAAGAATTTGTCAGTCAGCTGAGACAGTAGTATTTCCAGCTGAGGGAAGTAAGCACAAATTCAAACATTTATCTTGGTGTTGATGTTCTGTTCAGAGATGGTTCTTGATTTTTTACAGAGTGTCATTTGTGTAAGGAACCTTGTCCTTAATCTGTTGTAAAGGAAGGCTTATCCTAAATTTGATGTATATCACTCTGCAGAACGCAGTGGACATGCCCTGAATTTGTTTTGCCAAAGTAAAAAATACCAAGCATGCGAGGCCTGAAAAGGGTTGAAACAGCCCTGCGATTTTCTTAAAATCAAAACGAACCTTTGCTTCAAACAAAAAGCAGCTAACAGCATGAACAGTCTTTGGGTGAATTCCAGGATTGGAATTCCTTATCTATGCTGACCCCATTTTTTGCAAAGGAGGGGACAGTTTGCGGGCAATGTTTATCTGTTTCTATTGTACTGTGTTTCTATTACTGCATAATCTTTATTTGATGTATCTGTATGTATCTGAATAAAACATTGCATAAAGTGTATATTATGCATTATACATATGTGTAACAAGTGTTTTTAAACCATTTTCTAGTGTTGACGACTATTGGTTGTAAAAACTAAAAAACTGAAGCTTGTAAATGAATGCATGTACTAACCATGTTTTTTCTTGTTTCTGTAAAAAAATGTACTTTGTTAATCCCATTGTGTCAAAACCCAATTTGAAGGGGTGTCAGATTTCTTATACTATATGTAATTGGAAATTGGATTTCTCTACAAAGCAAAAGTGTTTTGGCACATTGCATCCTTTACCAGCAAAGCGGTCTCATGATGACGTGAACGCCAGGTGGCTAGATAACAAGCCGTCCCATAACATTAAATGGCCTTGTGTACATCTTCATTAGATATGAAGCTAGAGGGTACCATGTGATACATTGTTTACGTCTAGGTTCTAAATCTTCCCATGAGAACTAATCCTCCTGATTTCCTTCTGTGGGAAGGCTTGCCCAGGCCCCCCAGAGCAAGGAGGGGGGAAACTCACGTGCTTGCTGAGATGCAAGCCACTGCCATCCAATAGCAGGTCATGCTGCTTTTGGGCCTGGTGTGTGTCATACCTAACTTTCAGCCTATCAGAATGCTGGAAGAACTGAATATCTCCCCATGCAAAATGGTGTTCTATGCTTCTTGACTGCTAGACTTCTGTCTGGTTCTTTCAGTCATGTTTGTGTGTGTATTCTACTTCTGAGGGCTGAACAGAGCAGATATGCCTGCCTTTGTCATTAGGCCGTGGCATGAGCTCTGGCCCTGGAATTTATACACGTATCTCTGCTTATAAGTTTGTTGTTTTGTTTTTCCTCATTGCAATAATGTACTATATTTGCATTTATTGCCTTATGCTACCAGTAAACACTGTTGGCCCTAACAAGCTGCATTCTTGTCTGTTTATTCTCAAGCCTTCGTTTTTCCCTTTAAGCCAGCATACATCCCATCACTTCCACCCCCCACTCCTTCCGTGGTGGAAAACAGCCGAAAGAGCAGAGAGGAGCAGTTTAAATGGCTTGGTGAGGAATCTTCTGGCCCCCTCCTCTTCGGGGGGGAGACTCCAGTGGTCTTTCACCTTCTGGGGACCACCGCAAACAGGGAAATGTTACCCGGGTTTTCAGCCCTCTGAAAAATTCCGACTTATCGCGCCGCCATTCCGACCGGAAGTCAGCTCCATTAATGTTCCATGTTAAGCATTTTAATTCATTTATTTACAAGTAGATCCTCAAATTCTTTAGAGCTTGAAGCTATTCCCTCTTTAGATGTTTCCTTACCTTTTTTTCCATTTTTGTCTTTCTCTTGGTCTAGTTCTCTTCTATATTTCCTTAAGAAATCTTTGGCTTTTAAAATGGAAGTAAGTTTGATTTTTTTCTGCTGGAAAGTAAATCCCACTCCTTCAAGCCTTTCCCATCTAAAAGAGATGTTATTTCTTTTTAATATATCTGTTAAGAAGTTGTACTCCTTTCTTTTTCTTAATATTCTGGTAGGAATTACTTTTAATACTATAATATCTTCCCCTTCTATGTTTATTTTTTTGTCATAGTGGGCTTGAAGGTCTCTGGGATTTTTTCTTGCAAATTCATTTAGAATATCCCTTGGCTTATGATGAATCATCGCATATTTGGAATTAATCTGAAATATTTTTTCTATTTCCTCCTCCATTATTTCATCTTCCCAACCTATTAGACTTGCTAGCATTTGAGTAATTGTTTCTTCCATATCATCTTCCCTTCCATCTGGCACATTTCTGAGTCTTAAACAATATTCCTTTTCTTTCAGCTCTAATAAGGCTAGTCTATCTAATTCGTTTTCTTTTTCACTTTCTATTCTATCAACTCTCTCATTAACTTTCTTTATTTCTACATCCATTTTTCTGACCATCTTTTCTAGCTTTTGTTCTAGTCTTTTTTCTAAACCTTCTAGTTTTTCTTCCAATATTTTTGTTACACCCTGTGTAATATTTTGTGACGTTTTCGTTGTATATTCTTCAAACTTTGATTTTAGCCATTCCCTCTCTCCACACCCCGACCCCCTTCTTGCTTGCTTTCTTGTATACATTTTAGTTAATTTACCTTATATTTTAACACATGTTGCCTTCTTTATAACACAGTTAAGGCAATATGGCCATTCAAAATAAATAATAAAATCCATGTCTAAGCAAAGTTTTGAAGGTTTGAAATAGTATGAGGCTCACCAAGAGTTCTCTTTTTGTCACAGTTCAGAATAGTTTCTTCTTTTTCTTTTCTTACTTTTGGCAAATTAGTTTTGAAGTGAGGAGTGCAACAGTTATGCCTTTGAAGTAGGCTGCAGCCGCGGCTTCTGCTTTCTACCCAGCTGGTCACCTTGTTAGTTGAAAGTGAAACCACAAAGTTTTCAACACTCCCAGCCATCTGGAAGCCTTCGGGGCTATTTGATGGCACCCCCTCTTTCCCGAAGCTGCCTTCTTACTTTTATGAGGTGTTTTAAAGCCCTTTAAATTACCGCTCTGTCAGTTCTGATCACGGAGCTGATCAGAACTTGCCAATTGCCATTTCTACTCCTCACCAGAAACCCTTCATAGCATCTTCTATTATGAACACGGACCCCATCCCCATGTCCCCTGAACTTCAGCTTTAAGATCCTTACTGCTTTTTTAAGAGTGCCAAATTGCGGTGGCCTGAAAGTTAAATCAATCAATTAATCAGGGCCATACACTCGTGATGCAAACTTTGTGTGGCTCCTAGCCCAAAGCTGAGCCAGTGGAACTTCAGATTGATCTGGTGTGATGGAAAAGACCAATTTTCACTGCTCACCCTTCACTGCTGGATGCTGGGACTGCCTTGTGTGGCCATTTTGGTCTTAGCAGCAAGAGCAATCTGGCAGTAGGTTGTTGTTTATTCATTCAGTAGCTTCCAACTCTTCATGACTTCATGGACCAGCCCACGCCAGAGCTTCCTGTCGGCCATCACCATCCGCAGCTCCCACATGGTTGGCAGCAGGTACCTGTCAGCATAATTCCCTATCATTCCTTTGTAAGGCATTGCTTAGCTATCATCCTAGGCTATTGCCTGCGTGGGTGTAAAACTCTCAGGCAAGACTGCTAGACATCCGTTTGTTTAAAAAAAACAAAAAAAATGTCACATACCGTTCTTACATTATTAAAAACAAATTAAAGCAATAAAAATGAATAGGATCTCTTGTGATCTCAAACACAGACCTTTAGATCAAATGAGATTCATTTATCTTTTGGGATTGCACTCTTAATGTAATTTTGGTTGTTTGTTACAATTGTTTTGCTGACTTTTGTCTTTGTGGGACAAGATCTTGAGTTGAATTAAATGTTTCACAAAACTCACAAGAAACATCTGGAAGAGATCCAGCTTCCCTTGGGAGGCAGACTGCCTCAAAAATCCTGAAGCTCTTCACAGGTAGAGGCACTGACTTGAAATGGTCCAGTTATTCATACCAGTCATGTATCTAAGGTAAAGGTTTCCCCTGCACAGTCGTGTCCGAATCTAGGGGGCGGTGCTCATATCAATTTGTTAGCCGAAGAGCCAGTGCTGCCCAAAGACGCTTCCGCAGTCATGTGGCTGGCATGACATGCATGGAACGCTGTTACCTACCCACTGAAGTGGTACCTATTCATCTATGTGCATTTGCATGCTTTTGAATTGCTAGGTTGGCAAGAGTTGGGGGGAGTGCGGGGGCTCACTCAGTCACACAGGGCTAGGTATTCAAACCTCTGAACCTTTGATCTTCCGATTGACAAGCCTGGCGTCTTACCCGCTGAGCCATTGCACCCCTTACGTATCTATTTTTGTATTTTTTATCCATTCAATTGTGCCCGATTCCCGGAGACTGCCTAGACAAGTCCCTGAAGTTTTCTTAGCAAGGTTTTCAGAAGGTTTTGGCCATTGGCTCCTTCCTAAGGCTGAGAGAGAGGGACTGGCCCAGGGTCACCCAGCTGGCTTTGTGCCTAAGGCAGGACTGGAACTCACGGTCTCCCAGTTTCTAGCCTGATGCCTTCACCACTAAATCAAACTGGCAAACCCATATCTGTAACAATAGTGATGTCTAGACTGAATTAGGGCTGAAATGGAACTGTATAAGATATGGGGGTGGTTTTCCATCTCTTTCCAGCTTCATCCTTTCCTGGGAAATTTCCAGCTTTACAATCTTTCGGTGGATGGTGTTTATTTGGATGAGAACCGAGATCCTGTTGCTGATTTTGATATCATGCACTGGGCAGTCTTTCCCAACAAGTCTACTGCTGGGGTAAAAGTTGGGAGAGTAGAAAGAGGGGCCTCTTCAGAAGTCAGCCTCTCTATCAATCAAAGTGCCATCATGTGGCCAACATCATTCAGTCAGGTAGGTGATGCTGCTACTTTGGGGTTCTTACCATTTATCAGCTGTTATACATGCCTGCTTAGAAATAAGTCCTCAGAATTCAATGCAGATTTGCTCCAAGGAATGGAATCTAAAGCCCCATTAATTCCACAGACATTATGCATAATTATCTTAACTTATTTAATGATTTCCTTATTTGTTACCTGCCACCATGCAGGCAACTCTTAAGTGAGTCTTAAGTTACAGGAAACAATTTAAAACTAAATAAAGTAAAGTCAAAGTAAATGAGGGTAAAAAATAGCAGTAAGAAATAACAATCTAGTAAACCTAATGAAAAAAGATGGCTAAAACTCCCTAGATACTTTGAGCTCTCTCTGGAACTGTTCCGTTTTCTGCGCCCTCTTGAATGCCATCCTCAGTAAGACTATTTAAGTGCATTTTTTCAGCTGCATGCATAGGATACTAGTGGTGTGACGGATACCTCACTGGTGTACAGGGTGCAATAAGCAGTGTGGTGTCCTACTCCAGAGCATAGCCAGGAAGGTATTTACCATGGTCCAGTTTAGGAAAGCCTCTGGTATTTTGCCATCTCACTTGTTCTTCACATGGAGGAAGACTCTCTGTCTGTACCATGGGCTGCTTTTCCTGGACCAGTCCCCAAATTTGTGACTTTCGGAAGTCTTTGTTGCTCAGCAGGACTTTGAGAAAACTCCATGGAAGACTGCAAGGACTTCAGTGACACATCTCCTAGTAAACATCTCTATAAACATGTAGGATACTTAGATACTGTAATCTAGGTTGCAGTTAACACTATGTAGGGCAGACAGAATACTAAGTGGGGGAAAGATATCGGTAAAGAAACTCTGGACCAGCTGTGTGTGTCCTATTCCTTGATTTTAGGGTCACCTTTGAATCAACATCAAGAGCTAGGCTATGGAATAAACTTATTAATTTATAATGGACAGGTGGCTATTTCTGTTGCTATCAAAGTTTTATCAAAACTCCTCTTTAGAGATCTGGCCCAGCACACAAGGTCAATTGACAAAAGCGATCACTGGTGAGGGGCGTTAGGCAGGGTGGCATCTCGGCCCCACTACGCTTGAATTTCTTTCTCAGTTCTAATAACTGCACAAATGTGCGGGGGGAACCTTTACCTTACCTAGTAAAATGCCCAGGGCACGCGAATTCCTTCTATGTGCAAGCTCTTCTCTCAGGCCAGTCACACTCCATTCCTTCAGATGTTGCCAGGTTTTGCTAGACCACCTTTAAAGTTAGGTGGGGACCCTTGACTGTTGTCACTCTCTGTCCAAAGCCAAGACAACCACAGACGGATGATGAAAGACTCTATTGTACTATATACAGTATATGTCAATAGGTTGATGCTTCCCCCTTGACCAATTCAGCAGTTTTTAGTTCAAGATGTTAATGTCCCAAAAGTTTCCCAGATTCCAGATTTTAGCTCTTGGTACGCTCATAGTTTTACTTTGAAATGATATTATGGTTTCAGCTTTAGGATTCATAGAGTTTTACTAGGATAATATTTATTCAACTTGAGGATGTCAACCCAAGTCATGCTCTCGGCTATGTTTTTCTCTTTTATTTCTTCTTTATTTGACTAATTCTCTTTTATGCTTGTTATTGACTCCCCCAAAAATGGAACTGAATTCAATGTTTCTATGGCTGTCCTTTATGTTTAGAAGGCGCCTTTGTCTAGATGCACAGAAAGCTGTCCTCCAGGATACACCAAACTCAAAAGAGAAGGAGCCCCAGACTGCTGCTATGACTGTTCTCCATGCACGGAAGGAACAATCACCAGGCAAGAAGGTTGGTGGCTCTAGAGCAAGGAGGGGACTTGAGGATAGTGGGCAAATTCACTCTTGCTGATCTGGGCAGTGTTTGTTACAGGTGCTGCTTTCCTGCTAGTTCAAAACCTAACTGCTCATCTATTTGTCCTTATTTCCACAAAGAAACATTTAAAAAAAGGGTCAGCATAATATTTCAGAGATTTGGGACCATCATATAATTTGTCTTCAGCCTTTAAAAATCAGTGGTAATTTTTTTAAGATGGCTTAAAAAAGCCAGTTTCTCCAATGTAACCAAACAACCTTTGTACAGGAGGATGGCCCAACACAGGAGAAGTAACACCACAGGACCAGAGTCAGCAGTTTATCTTCATCGAAAGGAAAAAGGACACTCATTTGAGGACATTAATGTTCACATTTTAGACAGAGAAGATAGGTGGTTTGAGAGAGGGGTCAAGGAATCCAATTATGCCAACTTGGAAAATCCTTCCTTAAATAGAGGTGGGGGCCTCAGGCACAATCTTTCCCCTATTTTCCTTCCTGCTTTGTCTTCTGTGCCTAGGAAGATTAAGACCATTTCACAAGCTCAACAGCAGCATGGTAATCTTAACGATCCTCCTTTAGATGATAAAGGGTCTTAGAAATAACATCTCAAAATAACCATGACCTCGCCCCAGGTGCAAGGTCACACAGCCACCTAGAAACATATTTAAGGATTCCCTTACTAACTTTACTCAGACTGAAGAAGCTCCTTGGATAAGGAGCGAAACGTTTCTACTGAGAAAATAGAAATCCAGTTGACATGATTCAAGCCACAGACTCTGTTTCTTACCCTTACTATCATATAGCAATAGTTTTACTTGGTGACAAAATGCACCTTTTGTATTGCTTTCATTGTTCTAATTCTTTTATGTTTTTTATCATTGATTGCCACACAGAGTCACTTGCTGAAATGGGTGCCTATAGAAATCAAATAAATAAATACTTAATGGGTCCTGTCCCAGTGCCAGGAGGCTGGACGGGGTGCAATAGACTTCAACTCAACCCAAACAAGACTGAGTGGCTTTGGGTATTTGGGACTTCTAGGTTTTTCCACCGTTCATCTTGGATGGGGTGGCACTGCCCCAGATGGTCCAGGTATGCAATCTGGATGTCCTCTTGGACTCACGCTCCTGCTAGAACTGCAAGTGGCAGCCGTTGCTAGGAGGGCCTTTGCACACCTTAGGGTTGTGCACCAGTTGTGTCTCTTCCTGTACTGGGAGGTTTTGCTCACAGTCACTCATGCCCTAATGACCTCTCGTCTGGATTACTGCAATGCGCTTTACATGGGGCTGTCCTTGAAGAGCATTTGGAAGCTTCAGCTGGTGCAGAATATGGCTGCATGGGTAGTAAATGATGTTGGATATTCAACACATGTAAAACCACTGCTACGTGAGCTGCATTGGCTGCCAGTGTGCGTCTGCGTGCAATTCAAGATTCTGATTTTCACCTTTAAAGCCCTCCATGGCTTGGCACTGGGCTACCTAAGGGACTGTCATCTCCCAGTTCTTTCTATCTGTCCAATTCGGTACAACAGGTGGGGCATGTTACAGTCCCATCACCCAAGGATGGTAGGGACTAGGAGACATGCCTTCTCTGCCATAGCTCCGCCCCTTGGAACATTCAACCTTCAGACATTAGGATGACCCCGACCGTATTGGTGTTTTGTATGGCCGTGAAGACCTGGTTATGTGCCCGGGCTTGGGGTCCGGAGTTTGTTAAGGGCCTCATTTCTTGGCTATATGTGTTGGAATGTATTCCTGAAGTGGGGGATGATGTGGTGGATGTCAGAACTGCTGCTCTTTGCCTGGAGGGGGGTGCATTCCAGGGAGATGAACGATTTCACAGTCCAGATTACGCTGGTGGGAAAGTCAAGAGGTTCAAGGTGACTCCGCCTTAGACCCCTCGCTATTTTGCCCATATATTGGTTAGAGTGCTTTTAGTCTGGCTAGATTCTGTCTTGTAGGGCAAGATCAATAAATAACTAAAGTTGGAATTGAGGTTCAGTGTGGTTCTTTGCCAGCTTTTCCTGACACTATACTAACATATAGCAATAGGTTTACATGGTGATCATATATATTTATTTTGTATTGTTTTAATTGTCTTAGGTTTTTATCAATGTACGGCACCCAGAGTAACTTGTTGAGAAGGGCAGCTATAGAAATCAAATAAATAAATAAATAAATAATTCTCGTGGGAAATGTGAACTTGGTCATGATGTGGATTTCACTGGTAAGCAGTGGAGCCATACCAGGAATGCATTATTTCTTCCACTCCAAAAATAAAATAGAGACTTCTCCGCTTGTGCTCAATACCTTCTTTATTGTATTGTATTAGTTTGGTCGTAACTTTTGTAGAAGCTTTGAGGACCACATTCCTCAAGGTTTTCAGGGGAAGCCTGGAACCAAAGGTATCTAGTCCTAAGGTTGAGATTGGGGTTCTAATGACCCCATCAGGTTTCAATTTGTAGACTAAACTTTCAGTTCTGGTGAGTGTTGAAGCTTGCAACTTGCAAACCACACGGATCTTTGCCTACTTTACTGCAGTGCAAATCCTTCAAATACATTTTTCTGAACAACATACAATGCTTCTCTTTTTGAATAATTGAAAGGCCACATATTTTCCAGGCTCACATAGCTGATTCAAAAGCTGCTCTGGTTATCACTGCATGTGTGTACAAGACTGGGAAAGACACAGTTACTGCCATGTTTCCAAATGAGGGTTGCATGTTGTTCCTTGGATTTCTGCAGATCCTCTTGGAAAGGATTTGCACAGGATCTGAACCTGATCTTCTGAGAATTTCTCCTGGATCAGAATGACCCATCTCGCCCAGTGTTGGCAGGCACAGAGACAATGCATTCCTTCTCTTACAGCTTTGAGGACCACATTCCAGGTTTTCAGGGGAAGCCTGGAACCAAAATATCTAGTCCTATGGTCAAGATTGGGGTCCTAATGACCCCATCAGGTTTCAAATTGTAGACCAAACTTTCAGTTCTGGTGAGTGTTGAAGCTTGCAGCTGGATAACCTCAGGGATCTTTGCCTACTTTATAGAATAGTGCAGCACAAATCCTTCAAAAGAGATGCTTCCAAAAAAGATACAATGCTTCTCTTTTTGAATCACTTAAAAGATCACTTATCAGCTCACACAGCTGATTCAAAAGCTGCTCATGCTATCATTGCATGTGTGTACAAGACTAGGGAAAAGATACATAATCCCAAATAAAACATAATCCCAATGATTGATTTAAATTTTTTTCCATCATGTTACGGCCACAGATATAGTTAGATGCAGGCTAAAGAACAATGGCTTGTGTTTTTCAGATGCATCCAGTTGCAGCCAATGTCCGGAAGACCAGCATTCCAATAAGAAGCGAGATCAATGTGTCCCAAAGGTTATAAGCTTCCTATCCTTTAAAGAAATGTTGGGTCTCCTCTTGGCTCTCTTTGCCATTGCCACCGGCTTTGTTCTGGGAATCTTTATTAAATACCGAGAAACCCCCATAGTCAAAGCCAACAACCGGGACCTCACCTACATTCTCCTGGTTTCCCTCCTCCTTTCCTTCTTGACCTGCCTTCTGTTCATTGGTCACCCCAAGAAACTGACCTGCCTTCTTCGACAAACCACCTTCAGTGTTGTATTCTCAGTTGCTGTGTCTTCTTTACTGGCCAAAACTGTCATGGTGGTGGTGGCCTTTCTGGCCACAAAGCCAGGCAGCAGGATGAGGAAATGGCTAGGGAAGACTCTGGCCAACTCGATTGTCTTGTACTGTTCTGTGGTCCAGGTGGGCATCTGCATGATATGGCTGGGAATCTCTCCCCCATTCCCACATTCTGACCTGCATTCCCAATCAGGACACATCGTGCTGCAGTGCAATGAAGGCTCAGTCACCATGTTCTACTCTGCACTGGGCTACATGGGCTTTCTGGCTGCCATCTGCTTCTTGGTGGCTTTCCTGGCCCGAAAGCTACCAGGGACCTTCAACGAAGCCAAGTGGATCACCTTCAGCATGTTGGTTTTCTGCAGCGTTTGGCTCTCCTTTGTCCCCACCTACCTGAGCACCAAAGGGAAATACATGGTGGCTGTGCAGATCTTCTCCATCCTGGCCTCCAGCCTGGGCTTACTGGGCTGCATCTTTATCCCTAAATGCTACATCATTATTCTGAGACCTGGCATGAACACCAAGGAGCATTTAATGATATAAAACAATAAGGAAACCTGATTTTGATCCCTATTTTTCAATAGTTTATTAGTCATTTGAAATAACATTGCTTAGAATAACAGTCCTTTTTATGTGTTCTAAGAAATCTCTCTTCCTTTCATGTGAATTTTAAATTATAATCATTAAATATTGAAACAGAAATAGCATTATATCATCTTGTTTAAAACACTTACATTCTTTCCACTCTCTCAATCTGACATCAGGTAGGATTAGAATGATAATCATTGAAATTAATCAGTTTTCTGAAACCAGATCAGATAAATTGTCACCAAAGCAGATAAATTTTGACATTAAGTCATGGGCTTATTTATTAGGCCTTGGCAGCAACTTGCCCTTTTTAATAGATGGTACATAATCAATCAAGGGAGAAAAGCGAAGCTTTCAGGGCACAGAAAGGTTTTTCTTGATTCAGGCAGCTTCCAAAGCCCAAAGGGAGATCCGGGACAGAGCTGAGGGAGGGACAGAAAGCATCCTAGTGGGGAAGAAGTCAAGGGAGAATGCGCACCTCCAACGCTGAAGGGAAAGCACCATCTTTCCTTCCGCCTCTTTCGGCAAACCTGAGAGCAGCAGCAAATTTCCAGACATTGTTGCTGTGGCCTTAGAAGGTCAACTGGGGCTGACTGCACAGGTCAACTTCTGCCACACAATGCTGACTCTCAAAATAAAACAAATATATCTTCAAAAACATCACAACAATGTCCATGGAATATCTGTCAAATCTTATCGTTATAAACATTGTTATCTCTTCTCCATTTTGTAAAGCAGAATATTTTTTAGCAAGGCCTATGAAGGGTCTCCCTACTTGGATGTAGCTATTATGGGGTATCTGACCTGCATTTAGGAAGATGGCCTCATCCACAACAAGATGGAGTTCCCCTGACTAGTTAATAAGGGTTCAGTTGATTTCAGTTGGGCAGTATTATAACCTTGAATGTTATAATTGAATGTTATAATTACCTCCTGCACTGCTGAGAGCAGAAGGTGCTGTTGGTTTCCAGATTTGGTGCCAAGCTGGACCATCTTCAAAAAAGAGCACTTCTTTAGTGCAGTTGTATTGTTGGTACGTAGGTCTTCCTCATCATTCACCAGCTCTGGGACCAAGGAAGAGCTGTCTGTGCCTGAGAGAGAGAAATATAGCAAACAGCACCATCATGGTATCTCAAGTATTGCTGTCCCTGCTTCTGCTGCTGTCCCCTTTTCCCTTTGAGACTCTCTTGAAAAAATGTCCATTCAATGTGATAATTGAGAGAATGTACAAGGGCAATTTCTACAAGCAGGGAGACTACCTGATTGGTGGAATCATATCTACAACTAATGCTTCATTTCTACCAAATGACTTCTTCCAGCTTCCAAGCCATGAGTTCAAAAGGTAATTATTGACATGTATGTGCCTCTGGTGATTACTTTTTCACTCTCCAATGACGTTTAAGTAGGGAATGATTCCCATTTCCCAATTCTTGGCCTTTTTCAAGCAGCCTATTCATTTTCCTCCAGATTTTCTTTAAGTAAAATGTATTTTGGTTACACCAGATGCTCCCCAACTTTTAAAAGGAACATCTTTAATTTTCTTTAATTTTTAAGGTGCCAGTGTGCTTCCGGGTCCAATTCAAGGTGTTGGTTATGACCTTTAAAGCCCTATATGGCATGGGACCAGGTTACCTGAGGGACTGTCTTATCCCCATAACTTCAAACCGTCCCACTCGATTATGCAGACAGGGCATGCTGTGGACCCCGTCATTAAGGGAGTTTCAGTTGGCGTTGTCCAGAAGGCAGGCCTTCTCGGCAGTGGCACCCGCCCTTTGGAACATTCTGCCCCCAGAGATGAGGCAGGCTCCATTGCTCCTGACCTTCCGGAAGAACTTAGAGACCTGCTTCTGTCGCCTCACTTGGGATGGGAACGGCAACAGCTCCTCCTGGGGATGGCTAGTGCCATAGAGCCCTTTTAAAATACCATCTTATCGCCTCCTGGATTTTATATTTAATTTATTAGTAATTTTGATGATTGTAGATTTGTATGGTTTTAAATTTATCTATATTTATAAATTATATTTATTTTAACTGTTATGTTTTGTAAACCGCCCAGAGTCCCCTTCGGGGGAGATGGGGCAATAATAGACATTGAAAAATAAATAAATAAATAAATAAAATTTCCAGTCAAGGAGAAAGGTCTCTGTGTGCATGCAATGTCCTAAGATTATGATAGAGAAACAACCAATAAAATAGTTTATCAATATCATTAATTCATTGCACGTTTCTTCACTTCTATTGATGTGCTTCAAGAATTATACACTAGAAAAAAATATTTAACACAATAGCATTTTATGCTGTGGGAAAGAACAGACTGTAAACTTGGATCACCTATCCATAGCTATCTGGTCAAACAAGGAAGAGAGTAAATAATTAGACTAAAATATATACATTAAAAAAGCGATGTATTAAGTAAACTATAAGGTTAGAATCAGTATCAAAGGGAACTTGTAGAAAAGTTTGTTCCTGGTATGCAGTTACTTTATTTATGTATTCAATTATTTATTCAGCAAATGTATAATGCACTAAGCCAGAGCTTTCCAAACTTTTCATGTTGGTGATACACTTTTTAGACATGCATCATTTTGTGACACACTCTTACAGCAGGCCACAAGGCAGGCACTAGGACCTGCGTGGAATCCTGGCAGGACTCGGAGGCAGCAGCAGCCGTGACACACCCAGACACTGCAGCCGACACACTAACATGTCCCAACACACAGTTTGGAAAGCTCTGCACTAAGCCATTCAGTAAATGGCTGACTGCACAGGTCAACTTTTGACACATGACGTTGAATCTCAAAATAAAACACACACACATACACACACACACCACTTTCTAATAAAAAATGTCACAACAATGTCCAGGGAATTTCCATCAAACCTTAATCTCATAAACATAAACATTGCTATATCTTCTCCCTATTTTAAAGCAGAAGATTTTGTAACAGGGGCTCTGAAGGATCATCTACATGGTATATCTCTACTCGGGTGTAGCTATTCTGGGGTATCTGACTGGCATTTAGGAAGAGGACCCCATCCACACCAAGATGAAGTTCCCCCTGTCTAGTTAATAAGGTTTCAGTTGATTTAGTGGGCAGTATTACAACCTTGAATGTTTAACATATTAAAACCTTCAGCATCTCAATATTAAGTAAAGGGCAGTCAAACTTTCCTGAATTCTTCCCCTCTAGACTCCAAAATTAAAACTGTGTCTATGAATCACACAAAAATATTTTCTCCAGCTGCACATCTGTGTTGCCAAAATGATTCACAATTCTCCTTCTAATTATCAAAACCATGGTTATGGAAACAAAGGTCAAGGAATTTCATCACCATCATCACAGGTCACTTTTGAAACCACTCTGACAAATACTTCCTCACTCCTCATATCTAAAATCTGAACGTCTGATCCATAATTAACTCCTGCACAGCTGAGAGCAGAAGGTGCTGTTGGTTTCCAGATTTGGTGCAAATCTGGACCATCTTCAATAAAGAGCAGTTCTTTAGAGCAGTTGTATTGTTGGTACTGTAAGTCATTCTTCCTCATCATTCCCATTCTCAAGGGATTGGAGCCGGCGTGCATCCGGCGAAAGGCAAATGCACCTCAAAGCTGCGGATCCCACAGACCCAAAGGCTGGCATCACTGGAGGACAGAACATCCCACCTAGAGGCGGAACTGGGGGCCATAAATCAACAATTGGTGAAGATCGGAACATAGCTAAAAAAGCTCCTGCAACCCCATGGGGGGACCGTAAAGCCAACAGAGCATCCCAGTTCCCCCCTCACATCCTCTGACACTGAGTCCACTGAAGAGAGCGAGGGGGCGGAGGAGTACTCAGAGCCGGAGACAGGATCCCTGCCTCAGATTTGCTGTGTGAGTAGTCAATTTTTTCCTCAGTCAAACAAACCCACCTTTGTAACAAAACTAAGGACGAGGTTTGATGGAGATCCAAGCAAACTAGTTTGCTTCCTAAACCACGTGCAGGGATTTATGGAAGAATCAGAGGGGTCTTTTCCCAATGAGGAAGCGAAGGTGAGATACGTCTCCAATTTCCTTGAGGTGGAAGTCACAAACTGGCTAATAACTTTGCATGATGAGAGGGCCAAAGAATTAACCTATTTCAATGGGTTTATGATGACCCTGCACAAGAGGTTTGAAGACACCCTAACTAGGATGTCAGCGAAAGCCGAGCTGCATAGCTTGAGGCAAGGGAATCTCACGGTGGCAGAGTATGCCATGGAATTCAAAACGCTCATGAGTTGATTACCCAATTGGCCCGAATCCTTTAAAATGGACTATTTTCAAATGGGCTTAAGATCCGATTTACTAGAACTGGCTGTGGGCCCCCCTGCCCACTGTGGGCCCCCCTGCCCCCTCCCCCCTGATCCTGACACACTAGATTAATGGATCCAATTAGTGGGGAAAGCAGAAAGCACAACATTGCGACTTCAATCATATTAACAGATGCAAACCATAGGAAAGAAAATGAGCAACAACCAAACCTCCACAAAGAGGGACTTTATTCACAGACCTAGTTTTTTTGGGGGGGGGAGAGAGAGAGAGAGGCAAACCAAAAATGGACATTGCTTCAAATGCGGAAAGGAGGGTCACTGCATCAACAACTGCCCACAAACCTCGGGGGGACAGCAAAAGAAAGCAGACGGGAAACCCACAAAACCACCCATCCCCAAGCATGCCACCATGAAAAGCACAACGGCAGCAGGGAGACACCTAGATAACTAGATAGCTAGATAACATGGACATGAAATTAACAGCGATCCAAGCTGCACTAGAAAGGCTGCTGAAACAGCCACAGAACAGTGGAAGAGACATAAACGATGATGAGGAAGATAGCTCCCCCACAGGCCCATCTGAATTGGAAAGCGCTGAAGAAAATGATGATGAGGAAGACGAAGAAGGGGAGGAATCCGACGACCCAATGACTCAAGCATACCTCGAGAGGAATGCACCAGTCTACCAGTATCATAAACCCATCATAACAACTAAACTTAAAACTAAATTTGATGGGGACCCTGAACAGCTGGCATGCTTCCTGAACCACGTCAGAGGGTTCATGGAGGAGTCAGAGCGCTTCTTCCTCAATGAAGAAGCCAAAATTCGCTACGTATCCAACTTCTTGATTGGAGAAGCGGCGAAGTGGCTGGCCGTGCTACATGAGACAAGGGCTAAAGAACTCCACAATTTTGAACTGTTCATGAGGGCGCTGCGGAAACGGTTTGAAGACACCCTGTCTCACATGTCGGCTAAGACAGAGATACAGAGACTGAGACAAGGCCACCGCACAGTGGCAGAATACGCCCTCGAATTCAAAAAACTTGTCAGCCGCCTACCCAACTGGCCCGAGTCATTCAAAGTGGAATACTTCCAAATGGGCTTGCGGTCGGAGCTGTTGGACACGGCAGCAGGGAGAGGGGACCCAAAAACCCTCGAGGAATGGATTCAACTGGCGGGACAGGTGGAGAACATGAAACTGCAAATACGTTCCTACCGCCAACTGCAATATGCAGGGAAAAGCCAGCACACAAGCCCATACAACAAAAAGGACTATGACAAAAAACAGTGGGCGGAGGAAAAAGAACGACGGGCGAAGCATAACCTGTGCTTCAAGTGTGGGAGAGTAGGACACAGAATACAGGAGTGCAAACAACCTGCGGACAAAAACAAGACAGGGGAAAGGCACAACAGAGCGCCACCTTACAAGCAAACAACAGCTAAGGCAGCGACGGAAAGGCGAAAATACGTGAAACCTGAGTTGACCACGGACGAATCAACAGATGAAGAATTCGTACCGGCGGGAAACGACAACGGCCTGCCCTAAAGTGCGCCGCGGGACAGGCCTTCAACAGGGGGCGCAACGACACCTTGACCACCGAACACTGCCCCAACATGGAAGTCAAGGTAAAATTAGAAACCTTAAATGGGAAAGAACAATTCAGTGGGGTAGCCATGTTAGACTCTGGGTGTTCGAGATGCCTAATGCACCCATCTATAGCAATCGAATTGGGACTAAAATTATTCAAACTAAAATCACCCATTACGTTCTGCCAACTAGATGGGTCAGAAATGAAAGGGGGGCCGGTGGGACACTTCACAGAGGCTGTAAAAATGTCAATCGGCTCACACATAGAGACCCTTCGATTTATCGTAGCCCCAATATCAACACAACTCATTGTGCTCGGACTCAAATGGCTGAGGGAAAGAAACCCTCAAATAGATTGGGTGTCGGGTGATATGGAGTTTGTAGACGGGAGCTATCACACCGAAACTAACTACATAATGGAAATTGGGGCAGCAGGGACTATGCAGAGGGAGGAAACACAACAAGAAGGGACAACAGCGTTCCCAAAACGTTTCAACCCAGTAAGAGAGATTTTCAACGAACAAGAATGCGATCAACTACCCCCCCACCGGCAAACAGACTGTGCCATAGAGCTCATACCGGGGGCCACATTCCCTAAACCAAAGATGTATGCGATGACCCAAAAGGAACTACAGGAACTACGCAAATTTATAGACAAGAATCTGGCACGAGGCTTCATTGAACCTGCCAACTCCCCCCTAGCAGCTCCGGTCCTGTTTAGGAAGAAGAAAGATGGATCCTTACGGCTGTGCACCGACTACAGGGGACTTAATGCTATATCTGTCACAAACCAATACCCCCTACCGCTACTGAAAAACATGTTGGCACAATTAGCAAATGGGAAAATCTTTACCAAATTGGACCTTAGGGAAGCATATTATCGGGTAAGAATACGGGAGGGGGATGAATGGAAAACAGCGTTCAACTGCCCGCTGGGGTCATTCCAATATCGCGTTCTCCCATTCGGCATTGCGGGAGGACCAGGCATCTTCATGAAATTAATCAACGAGGTCCTGTACGACTTCCTATACCAGGGCGTCATCGTCTACTTAGACGACATCCTCATATTCTCAGAAAACAAAGAGGAACACGAACAATTAGTATTGGCAGTGCTCAAAAAACTATTAGAGGCTAAACTATATGTCAAACTGAGCAAATGTGAATTCAATAAAGACAAACTAGACTTCCTTGGCTTTCGCATATCACAGAAGGGCATTGAAATGGACCCTGCCAAGGTACAGGCAGTCCTAGGGTGGGAACCCCCGCGAACCAGAAGACAACTGCAGGCCTTCATAGGGTTCGCTAACTTCTACAGGGAATTTATAAAAAATTTTGCGCAGATCGCTCTGCCATTAACAGACTTATTGAAAACAAAAACAAAAGGGGCTAAACCAACGACGCGACAAGCGAGCGCGAAAATTAAGTGGACACCCGAATGCCAGGAAGCCTTCGACAAACTCAAGGCCCTGTTCACAGCGGAGCCCATATTAAAGCACCCCGAAGTCGACAAACCGTTTATAATACACACAGATGCCTCCGATTATGCGGTAGGGTCAATCCTCCTACAGGCAGACGAAGAAAACAAACTGAGACCCTGCGCTTACATATCCAAAAAGTTCAGCGACACGGAAAGACGCTGGCATGTATGGGAGAAGGAAGCGTTCGCAGTACGACATGCACTAGCCACTTGGAGACACCTATTAGAGGGATCATCCACACCGTTTGAGGTATGGACCGACCATAAAAACCTGGAGGCACTCAAAACGCCTAGAAAACTGAACCCCAAACAACTGCGCTGGGCCGAGTTCTTCAGCAGATTCAACTTTTCACTGAAGTACTTCCCAGGGGGGAAAAACCACTTAGCGGATGCACTGTCACGACTACCGCAACACGAAGAAAAGCCTGAAGAAGTCACGGAAGCACTCTTTCCTAGCAAACCGACACCCACTACAACAGAACAATTAACACAGAATGTACAAGAGGGAAACATGGCAGTCACACGGAAGCAAGACGAGAAACAAACGGAAAAGTCAGTACTACAAAGAGACATACAAACAGCAATTTTAGATGACACATGGTGGGGCGAAAACAAAGAAATGTTACAAGAACACGAGGGGGAGTGGTGGAAAGACGACAAATTGTACGTACCTGACAAAATACGGAAACGAGTGCTCGAGAATTGCCATGACCACAAAGCAGCGGGGCACTTTGGGTTTGTCAAGACCATCCACCTCGTAAGACGTAATTTCTGGTGGCCCACGTTACACAGAGACGTAAAAGAGTACGTAAAGTCCTGCCCGGTTTGCGCCACAGCGAAACGCACAATAGGGAAACCCACGGGGTTACTACAAAATGTCGCGAGCCCCACCCAACCATGGAAACAAATCGCCATGGACTTCGTAGTGGACCTCCCCGCGAGCAAAAAAAAAACAGCAATTTGGGTGATAACAGATCTCTTCTCCAAACAAGCCCACTTCATCGCATGCCACGGCATACCGACTGCACCAAAGATGGCAAAACTGTTCATACAAAACATCTACCGAATACACGGTACACCTGAACACATCATCAGCGATCGCGGAAGCACATTTACATCAAAATTCTGGAAAGAATTCCTCAAGCTTATTGGATCAGAACAAGGGCTGAGCAGTGCATTCCACCCGTGCACAGACGGGGCATCAGAACGATTGGTATCCATACTAGAACAATACCTCCGGTGCTATATAAGTTATCAGCAAGATGACTGGGTAGACTTACTACCATTCGCAGAAGTGGCATATAATAACGCCATACACCAAAGCACTGGATTTACACCTTTTAAAATAGCCACCGGACAAGACTTTGCCACCATACCAGAGGTGGCCATGATCAACAGAGACAAAACGCAAGGCCCATTACAAGCAGAGGTGTGGATTACCAAAATAACCAGCAACTGGCCAGTGATGTTGCAAACACTACAAGAAGCAAAGGCCGCGTACAAAAAGTACGCAGACAAGAAAAGAACAACCGAATGGGAACTCAGAGAAGGGGACAAGGTCTACCTTTCAACAAAAAACCTCAGATCAACACAAGCATCGCGGAAACTGGCCCCAAGGTTCATCGGACCATTCCCTATAACGAAAGTAATTAACCCAGTAACAGCAAAACTCCAACTTCCGAAAACACTAAAAAAGGTACACCCAGTATTCCACATTAGTTTACTGAAACAGTACCAACCGTCGGACCAATGGCACCCAGTAACCCCAGAACCAACACCTACCGTCGTAAATGGAGAACCGCACTTTGAAATTGATGACATCTTCGACTCACGGTGGCACAGAGGACAACTGCAATACTTGGTCAAATGGCAACATCTACCCGTCGGGTTCAAAGAATGGGTGGCGGCGCGACACATGCAAGCCCCTGACCTAATTAGACGGTTTCACCGCAAATTCCCCGAAAAACCCCAATGAAACACACACTAAAATTTTCTTTGTATTTTCACAGATACCGTGACGAACACCAAGAAAAGCGACCACACCCACACAGGCGAAAGAGAGGGAGGGGGAGGAAAATCTTGGGCGGGAGGCATGTCAGGACTCTGGCAAGCACTCAGAGCCCTGCCATTAAGGGACCATTATTACTAAACAAAAAGGACAATAGAACCACAGCGCGGCCGGATGAGAAACATCAACCACAGCTCCCAGTGAAGGGTACTCCAGGTCAATGACCAGAAGCGGACCAGAGGGAAGCCTTCAACAAGGAGGGGGCGGGCACTCTGGCGGGAGGGTTTAAAAAGCCAAGCCGGACACTCGGGAACCATTCGTGCCTTTATTTACTTGCCTAATTTACTTGCCTACCCATGACTAGCAATAAACCGTTTACTTCCCAACATCTGAGCTGAAGTCTTTCTTGGTGGAGCTGAAGTCATTTTGGGAGAAACGAGCGTAGCTTGCATGGGCGGCATCTCACAGCGACTCATCCACATCCACAAATGAGTCAACTGATGAGGAGTTCTTGCCAGCAGGAAACGCCAACTGTCTGCCCTAAAGTGCGCCGAAGGACAGACATCTAGGAATGAGTGCACCAACTATAGGGTAAGTGGAAAGTGCCCCACCATGCGAGTAAAACTACTCATTGAAAAAATGACTAAGGGGGCAAAACAAGTGGGAGCCTTAGGGATGATAGATTCCGGATGCTCCAGATGCCTAATCCACCCAAAACTTGTAACAGGACTGGGACTAAAACTATTCAAATTTAAGAGACCCATACAATTTTATCAATTGGATGGTTCAAACATGAAAGGGGGTCCAGTAGAATTCTACACTGAACCTGTAAAAATAAGAATGGGGGCGCACGAAGAAACCCTAAGGTTCATAGTAGCTGCGGTGGCCAGCTGACCATTAGTCTTGGGATTGAACTGGCTAAGCAAATGGAACCAATTAATCAACTGGGACTCAGGGAAAGTACAATTTACTGACAGAGACTATGGAGAAACAGCTGAAGCAGACACAGACAGCAAGGAAGAATGGGGGACTGCGGGAATGGACGACTGTGAAACTGACTCCGAGTGTGGAGAAGTGGACATTCCCACACAATACAATGACATAGAAACAGTATTTGATGAGGCAGAGTCTGATCAATTACTCCCCCACCACTCCATGGACTGCACCAACGAAATACAACCTGGAGCCACTTTCCCCAAAACCAAAATATACTCAATGACCCACAGGGAATTAGAAGAACTAAAATAGTTCATTGACAAAAATCTGGCACAAGGTTTCATTGAACCTTCAAATTCCCCTATGGCTGCGCCGGTATTGTTTTGCAAAAAAAAAACAACGGATCATTAAGACTTTGTACAGATTTCAGAGGGTTAAACGCAATATCTGTGTCCAACGAGTAGCCACTACCCCTAACGAAAGACATGCTAGCACAGCTCGCAAAAGGGAAAAACTTCACCAAGCTAGATTTAAGGGAGGGGTACTTCCACATGCGCATTAGAGAGAGGGATGAATGGAAGACAGCTTTTAAATGCCAGCTTGGTTGCTTTCAAGACCACATGATGCCGTTTAGGCTTTCAGGTAGGCCGGGTGCGTTCATGGCACTAATCAATGAGGTGCTTCATTAATTTCTATATAAAGGCGTTATTGTATACCTCAACGATATTCTAATCTATAAAGCAACAATGGAAGAACATGTGAATTTGGTGCAAGAGGTATTAAAAAGACTATTAAAAGCCCAACTGTATGTGAAATTGACTAAATGTGAGTTCCACAAAGAGAAGCTAGACTTCCTCGGATATCGCATATCCAATAATAGGCATTGAAATGGACCCCATGAAAGTCTGGGATGCCCTGAGCTGGGAACCACCAAAAACCTGCAGAGAATTACAATCGTTCTAAGGGTTCGCAAATTTTTACCGCCAGTTCATCTGCAATTTCGCACAGATCACCCTCCCCCTCACTGACCTCCTTAAAAAAAAGATGGAGGGGTGAAAACAAAGAGACCGGGGGCACCCATTAAATGGACCCCGGAATGTTAAACCACTTTTCAAAAGCTCAAGGAGCTCTTCACTGAAGAGTCCATCCTAAAGCATCCTGACTCGGAGAGACCCTTTGTGGTACAAACAGATGCTTCAAACAGGGCGGTGGGATCAGTGCTCCTACAATGAGATGATAACAAAGTCTTGAGACCCTGTGCATACATCTCTCAAAAATTCAGTTCAGTTGATTTAGTGGGCAGTATTATAACCTTGAATGTTATAATTGAATGTTATAATTACCTCCTGCACTGCTGAGAGCAGAGGATGCTGTTGGTTTCCAGATTTGGTGCCAAGCTGGACCATCTCCAATAAAGAGCACTTCTTTAGTGCAGTCGTACTGTTGATTAGTAGTTCTTACTCATCATTAGCCAGCTCTGGGAACAAGGAAGAGCTGTCTGTGCCTCAGAGAGAGAATTATAGCAAACAGCACCATCATGGTATCTCAAGTGTTGCTGCTTCTGTGAGACTCTGTTGAAAAATGTCCGTTCAATGTGATAATTGAGAGAATGTACAAGGGCAATTTCTACAAGCCAGGAGACTACGTGATTGGTGGAATCATATCTACATCTAATGCTTCATTTCTACCAAATGACTTCTTCCAGCTTCCAAGCCATGAGTTCAGAAAGTAATTATTGACATGTATGTGCCTCTGGTGATTACTTTTTCACTCTCCAATGACGTTTCAGTAGGGAATAATTCCCATTTCCCAATTCCCGCCCTTTTTTAAGCAGCCTATTCGTTTTCCTACAGATTTTCTTTAAGTAAAATGTATTTTGGATTTTTTAAAACCTGAAGAGTGCCTTTTGAGTCCTTGATCAAGTACTAGCACAACACCACATGCTCCCCAACTTTTAAAAGGAACATCTGTATTTTCCATTCAAGGAGAAAGGTCTCTGTGTGCATGCAATGTCCTAAGATTATGATAGAGAAACAACCAAAAAAAATAGGGTTTGAATAACATTAATTTATTGCACCTATCTTCACTTCTATTGATGTGCTTCCAGAATTTATACACTAATAAAAATAATGAACACAATAGCATTTTATGCTGTGGGAAAGAAGAGACTGTAAACTTGGGTCACCTATCCATAGCTATAGGGTCAAACAAGAAAGAGAGTAAATAATTAGATTAAAATATATACATTAAAAAAGCAAAGTATTAAGTAAATTATATAGTTAGAATCAGTATCAAAGGGAACTTGTAGAAAAGCTTGTCCCTGGTATGCAGTTACTTTATTTATGTATTCAATTATTTATTCAGCAAATGTATATGGCTGCCCATCTCACTGGAAGTGACTTTGGGCGGTGGACAACTAACATTTAAAATAATGTCACAACCATTATGCATAATGAACAAATACCTTGCAAGAAGATTCAAGCATCAGGTCTCGCTCAAGAAAGCACATGTGATTTTCTGTCTAATAGGAACACCCAATCACCTAGAAAGGTTTTGTAAATCAATAATACAGGAATTTGCTATTTATTAGTTGTGCAACGACTGCCTGACAGAATTTCCTTCATTGCAATGTTAATGAAAGTGAGCTCTCGCCCCGCTCTCCTCCTTTTCCCTTTATGAGATCAATCAGATTAGTTTGCACATTTATACGGTGGTCTCTTGCATTCTATTCCATTGATGTTTCAGCCTGTGGGCCATTCACGGATGTGGTTCTATGTCTAAACTTTAATTGAACAGTGCCAGATTTCTATAAAGTAAAGCTGCAGGCAATACCACCTGTCTTTATAAACCGAAGAGAAAAACCTATTGATATCTCTTCTGTTGTAGTATCAAGAGTATGAGCTTCAGCCACATCTTGCCTTTCTTGTTTGCCATTCATGAAATCAACCAGAGTCCTAGGCTGCTCCACAATATCTCCCTGGGCTACAAGATCTATGAGAACTTTTTCAGCGCCCGAATTGTTGGAGACTCTGGCAAATCCAGCATGCCTCGTCAGCATATGGATGGCTGCTCTAGGATGCAAGCTCTCCATGATTTTTGTGGAAGCTGTTTGTGGCCACTCCCACTTCCTCTCTCCTCTCTCTCTCTCTCTCTCTCTCTCTCTCCTCCTTCGACTGGGAGCAAAGCACATGGCTGTGTGCTGCTCCATCTTAGGCCATGGATGGGCCTAGGAGATTTCCCCCCGTTCTAAATGCATCTCTTGCCAGCAATGAGGGGCAAGAGTTAACTAAGTTTAGGGAACAGAAAGAAGAAATGGAATATCATTTATCTACCGAAAATGCTGTACCTGCGATGAATAAACATAAGAACTCTTTTGTACTTACTTTTCATACCTGCCACGTCTGAGTGTGTGTTTCTTTATGCTAAGGTGGGCTAAAGGTGTAAGACTAACCTGGATCTCTCTAAAATGCTCATGGGCTCTGTTTTTAAACAATATTATTTCTCTGTACACAGGTTTAGCAGCTCTGCTCCAGTTCAGTATTTCTCACAGACTGCTAAATGGATTTCAAAGGGTTATGGGCCCAGATTTTTCAGAAATAGATTTTGTGTTTTAAACAGCAGGAATTTTTTCCTTTTGCCTTGTTTTCTTTTTGAGCATAAATTTTCTTCTTTGCTTGTTTTGCATGAGCATTGTTGTTTTTGTGGGATAATAATTCAATCTAGCTACTGAAGAGGTTTCTTACACCAGGAATTGGCCAAAAAGCATAAAAGAAAATATTTTTTTCTTTTTGAAGTGATTTTTAAATCATTTTTCCTTAGACAAGATGGCCAGTGTACTCCTGCCTCACAGTCCAGTGATTTTTAAACTAAAACCCAGAGAGTTTTATCCCTGGAAGTTATGGGTGGAAAGGCAGGCAAGGATTTTGAATCTGCATAATATTTTGAATGAAAATCCTCCTACTCCAGATTCAGCAGTATTTGCAAGCTGGATGGCCAATGATCTTAAGCTCCAAGGTTTGATCATGAATTCCCTAAGTACATAAATGTTGGTTCAAATCCAGCACAGAGATACTGCAAGAGGGATAATGGAGGAATTGTTTAAACTCTATGTAGAGGGAGGTGATTCCCAAGTTATTAATTTGGTGAGGAAGTTATCCAATTTAAAATTCCAACCAAATGAAGACATAGATGAGCATATTTCTAATTTTCTATCATTGCTGCACAAGCTTGCTTGTAATAATGTGATTCTGGATAAAAAGATCCAAGTTGGAATTCTATTGGGATCACTGCCTGAATTTTTTTCTAGTTTTGCTGTTAGTTATAAAGTATCAAGACAACCTCTTTCAGATTTAATTCAGGAAATATAGTCTGAGTGCAGCAGACAAGATTCCTATATAAATTGCAAACAAACCAACAATGAGGCAGTCTATTTTTCTAAGATACCTCGGGGCAAATTTGGCAATCTGTAGCAGAGGAGCCTTTCAATAACAAAGAGGCCCAACTTGTATGGGAAGCCAGCAAAGCATATATGAGGGGTTACTTTATCCAATATAATGCTCAAATGAGGAGAAAGAAACAAGAGAGAATTCAACTGATTTTAGATGAAATTAAAAGTAAAGAGATATGTTTAAGAGATAAGCCAATGGATGATACTTTGCTTACTCAAATTAAATTCTTACAAAAACAAATGTCAATATATTGAAAAAAGAGATAGAGACCCAAATGAAATTTACAAAGGAAAAATATTTTGAATTTGCAAACAAACCAGGTCGATGGTTAGCTTATAAATTGCGGAAACAAAGACAAAAGAGTATAATTTCTAATATAGAACGTGAAGGGAAAGATTTGGTGAATAAGTGCAAAAGCTGGTTTGAAACTCAACATTAAGAAAACTCAGATCATGGCATCTAGTCCCATCACTTCCTGGCAAATAGAAGGGGAAGAAATGGAAGCAGTGACAGATTTTATTTTCTTGGGTTCCAAGATCACCGCAGATGGTGACCGCAGCCATGAAATTAAAAGACGCTTGCTCCTTGGGAGGAAAGCTATGGCAAACCTTCCTTGGGAGGAAAACTATGGCATATTAAAAAGCAGAGACATCACCTTGCCGACAAAGGTCCATATAATTAAAGCTATGGTTTTTCCAGTAGTAATGTATGGCTGTGAGAGTTGGACCATAAGGAAGACTGAGCGCCGAAGAATTGATGCTTTCGAACTGTGATACTGGAGAAGACTCCTCAGAGTCCCTTGGACTGCAAGGTGGTCAAATCAGTCAATCCTAAAGGAAATCAACCCTGACTGCTCATTGGAAGGACAGATGCTGAAGCTGAAGCTCAAATACTTTGGCCACCTAATCCGAAGAGAGGACTCACTGGAAAAGACCCTGATGCTGGGGAAGACTGAAGGCAAAAGGAGAAGGGGACGGCAGAGGATGAGATGGTTAGATAGCATCACTGATCTAATGAACATGAATTTGAGTAAACTCCGGGTGACAGTGGAGGACAGGAAGGCCTGGCATGCTATGTTCCATGAGGTCACAAAGAGTCGGACACGACTAAACGACTGAACAACAACAACAATCATAACCTTCAAAGTTTAACATATAACAATCTCTAGTATCTCAAGAGTGAGGGTCTTAACTAAAGGGCAGGCAAACTTTCCTGAATTTTTCCCCTCTTGACTCTAAAACTGGAACTGTGTCTATCACACAGAAATATTTTCTCCAGCTGCACCTCTATGTTGCTACAATGATTCCCAATTCTCCTTCCAATTAACAAAACCATGGTGAGACTAACAATGCTTAAGGGATTTCATCACCATCACCACAGGGCATTTTTGAAACCATTGTGACACATATCTGTTAATTCCTCAAATATAAAACCTAAACATCTGATCCACAATTACCTCCTGCTTTGCTAAGACAGAAGGTGCTACTGATTGAAGCAGGGACAACACCATTCTGAAATTAACTGTTGTGGTTTCCAGATTTGTTGCCAAGCTGGACCATCTTCAATAAAGAGCACTTCTTCAGTGCAGTCATACTGTTGGTTAGTAGTTTTTCCTCATTAGCCACCTTAGGGACCAAGGAAGAGCTGTCTTTGCCTGAAATAGAATTCTACCAAACAGCACCATCATGGCATCTCGAGTGCTGCTGTTCCTCTTTCTGCTGGTGACCCATTTTCCCTGTGAGCCTCTGTTGAAGAAATGTCCATTCAATATGAAAATATAAAAAAGAAAGTTTAATTACTACAAGCCAGGAGACTACCTGATTGGTGGAATCATATCTACAGCTAGTGCTGCATTTCTACCAAATGACTTCTTCAAACCTCCAACACGTATGGTTATAGGGTAATTATTGACATGTATTTGCCTCTAGTGATTGATGTTTCCCTCTCCAAAGTCTTTTTAGTAGCGAATGATTCCCATTTCCCAATTCCTGGGCTTTTACAAGCAGCCTATTCTTCTTCCTCCAGATTTCCTTTAAATAAAATGTATTTTGGATTTTTTTAAAACCTGAAGTGTTTCTTCTGAGTTCTTCATCGAGGACTAGCATCAATACAAGGTGCTCCAAAACATTTAAACGGAACACCTTTATTTTCCAGTCAAAGAGAAAGGTCTCTGAACTCAATTCATAGAATCACCAATGAAATGGGATTTGTCATATATGCAAAATAAAGTTAAGGAAATTTTCTGGCAATTGAATGACAATAAATTTGGACAAAATCATATCCTGTTCTTCCCCAGGCAGAATCCCAAGTTAGAAAGTACCAAAAAAATAGAGTATCGATATCATTAATTCACTGGGCATTTCCTTACTTCTACTGTTGTGCTTCAAGACTTATACACTAATAAAAAATATTTAACAGAATAGCATTTTATGCTGTGGGAAAGAAGAGACTGTAATCTCGGGTCACCTATCCATAGCTATCTGGTCAAACTGGAAAAAAAGTAAATAATTAGACTAAAGAATATACAGTAAAAAAAGGAATTATTAAGTAAATTATTAGATTACAATCAGAATAAAAGAGAACTTGTAGAAAAGCTTGTTCCTGGTATGCAGTTACTTTATTTATTATTACTACCATAATAGTAAGGATTCATATATCATCATAAGAATATGTTTGTGCCTTTGAGAATGGTTGGTTTTACACAAGCTTATTTTGTACAAATGTAAGCAGTTACTCAGATCCTTTTCAACCTGATGTTACTTTGGCTATAAAAGTTCTTTTCCATGTTAACCCCCCAAGTCATAACATAGACCAAGAATCAGATTGAGTGTTTGGGGTAAGGTTAACTTTGACCCTGACCTGCAAAGCTTTTCTTCTGCTCATTTTGGAAGGAAGTTCCCTTTGGTGCACATGGAATTTTATGTCTAACAGGAATATCCAGATAAATCTTTCACCTAGAAAGGCCTTATAGATAAATAATGCAGGAATTTGCTATTTCCTTATTGTGCAATCAGTGCCTGACAATATTTCCTGCATTGCAAAGTAACGAAAGTGAGCTCTGGTCCATTCTTTGCCCTTTATGAGATCAACCAGATTTTTTGTTGTTTATTCGCTCAGTCGCTTCCAACTCTTCCTGACTTCATGGACCAGCCCACACCAGAGCTTCCTGTCGGCCGTCACCACCCCCAGCTCCCCCACGGTCGAGTCCGTCACCTCCAGAATATTCAACCAGATTAGTTTGCACATTTATAGGGTGGTCTCTTGCATCCTCATTCCATTGATGTTTCAGGCAGTGGGACTGTCAGCCTCGCATGGTCGTCTGACATGCTTGTCTGCCTGTTGTACACGTATACTTTGCTGGCCTGCACTTAATTGTTTGAAGAAGCAAGCCTCCCTCTCGGCATTCCTGCATCGCTTGCCAGGAACTGTGATAAGCTCCTGCTCTTTCAACAGACATTCTATCAGGCAGAGGGATGCCTGGAGTGAGAACTGAAATGTTATGTCTTGACTATGGGTGATGTCAGAGGGACGTTTTGATAATGCAGCTTGGGTGCGAAAATCTTTATTTGAGGCTTCACCTCACCTTAAGTGTACTGATCCTGAATATATGAATCTTTTAGGGTAATTGCCTGAGGGATTTCTTGATTGGGAATTCTAACACATAGGGTTATCACAGGGACATTCACAAGTGTGGTCCTAAGTCAGAACTTCAAAGCTTCAATTCATCATTGCCAGATGTCTTTAAAGTTAAAACTGCAGGCAATACCACCTGGCTTTATAAACTGAACAAGAAAACCTATTGATATCTCTTCCATTGCAGTGTCAACAGTCTGAGATTCAGCCATGTCTTGCCTTTCTTGTTTGCCATTCATGAGATCAATCAGAGTCCTGGGCTGCTCCACAATATCTCCCTGGGCTACAACCTGTATGAGAACTTTTTCAACCCCCTAATGATGTACGAGGCCATGATGGACTTGCTGTCTATGGGGCAGAAGAATACCCCAAACTACAGTTGTGGAAGAAGAAAAAATATCCTGGCCCTTCTTGAAGGGACTGATTCCGAGCTCTTTCATCACATTTCAACCATGCTGAGCATCTACAAAATCCCACAGGTATGAATATAAATAGATGCGAAGTCCATTTTGGAAATTCTCCAGATGAGTCCAGAAGGTGGCACTCTTGGATAGCACCAAGCAATGTTGGACTCAGATGGTAGATCTTAAGAGACCTGAAATAGTTTTATTTCCCTTGTATTACTTTGGTCTTTCTGACATTGGTGCACAACACGGATTTGGAAACAATACGCTGTCTTCATGACCTTCTCGTATTCTGCTATGAATTGGACTCAGAACAAAGAGCCGTTCCTGACAGAAACAACTAGAGCTAGTTGACTAAGTGGTATATCTGGTCAGTATGTTCAGAAAAGAGTAAGAAAGGGATGGAGAAATGTTAAGACCCACAAACGCTTGTATTAAAATAGTGGTATGTGGGGTCTTTTACCACAATGATTCAAAATTATTCTGCTCACACTCTTAGATGACAGTGAGAATTGTGAATATCAGGAGAAACAAAAAAAGGCAGTGGAATGCATTCAGAATGGGGTCTCGAAGAAATACGTATGATAAGAGAGGATCCAGAATGTTTGGGTGCAAAATGAGTGTGGACTGAATTCTAAAGTGGACGATACAAACGATACAAACGATAGGTGGCTTGCACACGTAGAATGAATGAGGACTGAAAGATCTGAAGGAAGAATACTTCACAGATAAAAAGAAAAAGGAAGACCAAGAAAGTGGTGGTTGGATGCAATTCCTGAGTGGGTGAAAAGCATATTGGACAACTAATGACACTGTATGACACCGTGTATGGAGAAAGCGGATGCAAGGAACCTTTAAAAGAGTACAAAGGCATTGAGAGGATAAGGGCACAACCACTTTAAAGTCCTTTGAAGCACAAAGGAGGTCACCATTAATTTGCTCTATCTCCAAAGCTGATCTCCATTCTGCTTGGACATGAGACTGGTCCTCTCCCAACAGTTTATTGAGAAGAATGTTGAGGTGGAGTGATTGGTAGATTTCCCTGCCAGTAAAGAAAATCTCCAATCTGTCTCCCTAGGATGGGATGGGGCTGGTACGGGAGGAGAAGATGAATTTGGACATATGGCTAGACCACTGGGTTTAGATATCTTTCAGAAAGTAATTGGATTGGGACAATTCCCAAGAAATTAAGAAACAGTGCTCACCCCCTACTTTCCCGAGAAATCCTTATCCACCACATAGAAAACTTGAAGCTCCTGATCTATTGTGTGCTGAGAACTACAGGTGATCCGCAGAGTGAGTAGGGGCTCCTACAGGAACCAAAGCTCTTAGATTTAAGCATCTGAATATTATCACTCAAAGTGAGACAGACCAGCAATCTTTTCTCTTTTCTGTTAGATCAACTATGGTGTTATCAGCCACATTCCTGCCCATAAACAGCATTTTCCTTTTTTCTACCTGCTGAGTCCAAAACAGGAACCTCCTTACTTGGCAATTGTCAAGCTGCTCCTGCATTTCCGATGGATGTGGATCGGCCTAGCTGCTCTGGACAATGAAAGTGGAGAAATGTTCAGAAGAACCTTTGTTCCAGTAGCCACAAAGCAAGGAGTTTGCATTGCCTTCTCAGATACCATGTTTACACTGAATATGGGAAAAAATATTCCATTTACAGAAGAAATGGAAAAAAAGCACCTGCTTCTGTATTTCAGCAACCGTCAAGTAAAAATAATTGTTTATCAATTAGACTTTCAGGCCACAATGGTTCTAGTAGCACTAATACAACTCTTTGAAAGGAATAAGTTATTGGCGGGGAAAGTGTGGCTTGCAGCAGCTTTGCCAGACTTTAGTGTGAGAATGTTTTACAAACTGCTTGATCTCCAGCATAAACATTTTTTGTTATCCTTCTCAACTCAGGCAAAAAAAATGACACAATATTATGATTTTGATTCATATTACTCTGCTATCCCGCAATATGAGGAGGCAGCATTCCAGTGCTCCTCTTCAAGGCCTTTGTTATCCACGAACATTTGGGGAACATGCCTAGAAAAGGAGAACTGGGAATTCCCTCCCCAGGATATGGTTGCAAGGATCCTGTCTGAGGATGCCTCTTGTATTTCCACAGCAATTCAGGCCCTGTCCTGGGTCCTCAATGCTGCCTCTTCTGCCCAACTGAGTAAGAGGCAGATGTGGGTTGGAGACCATCGGACACCCCAGATGCTACAGCCATGGCAGGTGAGATTTCTCCGATGAGGCTCCATCGATGCTCCCCTTCAATTCCTCAGTGTTAAATTGGGTGTAGGCAGGGCTGGCAGGGGGAGGTTTAAGATGTTTTGAACAGTAGTTGCCCTGTTGTAGTGTTTCTTCTGATCAGATGAGGAGGTTTGGGGAAAGAAAGAGAGATTCTGTTGCGGAATCTTCCAAACTGGAACTATCTCTACTGCCTTGGGATCCTGTATAATAAAAGTGATACCTGTATAGTGACAGTATTTCCCAATTTCTATAGTGTATAGGCACCAGGATGTCACAGCTATCCTCTTGTTCTCTTTCGATCACCCAACCTGGTCTTCTCTAGTTTCCAGGCAGAGAATTAGTCATGACTTTGTGCTTTAAATTTATTGTGAACCGCCCACAATGTTTTAAATTAATTAATTAAAAGCAGTTCTTTCTGCTACAAATCTGTTTCTTCATAGCATCTTCTATGATGAACACGGACCCCATCCCTATTTCCCCTGAACTTCAACTTTAAGATCCTTACTGCTTTTTTAAGAGTGCCAAATTGTGGTGGCCTGAAAGTTAAATCAATCAATTAATCAGGGCCATACACTCGTGATGCAAATTTTGTGTGGCTCCTAGCCCAAAGCTGAGCCTGTGGAACTTCAGATTGATCTGGTGTGATGGAAAAGACCCATTTTCACTGCTCACCCCTCACTGCTGGATGCTGGGACTGCCTTGTGTGGCCATTTTGGTCTTAGCAGCAAGAGCAATCTGGCAGTAGGTTGTTGTTTATTCATTCAGTCGCTTCCTACTCTTCATGACTTCATGGACCAGCCCATGCCAGAGCTTCCTGTCAGCCATCACCATCCCCAGCTCCCACACGGTTGAGTCCGTCAGCTCCAGAATATCATCCATCCATCTTGTCTTCTCATTATGTGACCAAAGTACTTCAGTTTTGCCTTTCATATCATTCCCTCAAGTGAGCAGTCTGGCTTTATTTCCTGGAGGATGGACTGGTTTGATCTTCTTGCAGTCCAAGGCACTCTCAGAATTTTCCTCCAACACCACAGTTCAAAAGCATCTATCTTCCTTCGCTCAGCCTTCCTTACGGTCCAGCTCTCACAGCCATAAGCCATAAGGCCAAGCCTTCCTCTCTGCCTCGTTTGTGATTCTTTGATTGTGGCTGTGCTGATGAGACAGTAGAGGCTAGGATCTGCCCAGCAACCTTTGGCTACTTTCGGCTGCCATGGGCATACCCCTCACTGCTGGATGTGATAGGATGTAACGCTGGCTTATAGGGAAACAGCAAGGCTTGAGAGACAGAGACAGAGAGCAGCATTTCTGGCTTAAATATCTTTACTATAAATAAAAGCAGAGTTGTATATACAGTTACATCGTTGCAAAAAGGTACAGACAAAGCAGAGTACATCTTCTCCAGTGTATTGCTACCACTGACAGACATGAAGGAGCACCATGGCATCACTCACATAGCCAGGCATAGCTCACACTTCCCAGTCCACAGGAACAGAGCACGTGAAGAACTACATGGCTAAAGACACAAGAAGTCAAGAAGCATAGAACACCATTTTGCATGGATAGAAATAGGCCTTTTCCAGCTTTCTGATTGGAGGAAAACTTAGGTTAGGCCAAAAGCATAACCTGTCAATTTGTCGCAGTGTCGCAGCAAGCATGCTGTCTCCTCCCTCCCTCTGCTCCCCCCGGAGCAGGCTTCCCACGGAGGAAATCAGGAGACATTGTTCCCATGCGAATGCGTAGCCATAACAATACACACGTGACAGTTGTTATCTAGCCACCTGCACTTCACGTCACCATGAGAAAGCTTCGCTGGTAAAGAAAGCAATTTGCCAAAACAAATTTCATGTGGGAAATCTGACAGGATGCTGGGACTGCCTTGTGTGGCCATTTTTGTCTTAGCAGCAAGAGTGATATGGCAGCAGGTACCTGTTATCATAATTCCATATCACTCCTTTGTAAGGCATTGCTCAGCTATCATCCTAGACTATTCCCTGCATGGGTGTAAAACTCTCAGGCAAGACTGCTAGACATCTGTTTGTGTAAAAAAAAAAAAAAACAACGTCACCTACTGTTCTTACATTTTTGAAAACAAATTAAAGCAATAAAAATGAATAGGATCTCATGGGATCTCAAACACAGACCTTTAGATCAAATGAGATTCATTTATCTTTTGGGATTTCCCTCTTAATGTAATTTTGTTTGTTTGTTACAATAGTTTTGGTGACTTTTGTCTTTGTGGGACAAGATCTTGAGTTGAATTAAATGTTTCACGAAACTCACAAGAAACATCTGGAAGCGATCCAGCTTCCCTTGGGAGGGAGACTGCCTCAAAATTCCTGAAGCTCTTTACAGGTGGAGGCACTGACTTGAAATGGTCCAATTATTCATACCAGTCACGTATCTAAGGTAAAGCTTTCCAATGCACAGTAGTGTCCAACTCTAGGGGCCGGTGCTTCTCTCCGTTTGTTAGCTGAAGATCCAGCGTTATCTGAAGACGCTTCCGCAGTCATGTGGACGGCATGACGGGCGTGGAAAGCTGTTACCTACCCACCGAAGTGGTGCCTATTCATCTACATGCATTTGCATGCTTTTGAATTGCTAGGTTGGCAAGAGTTGGGGCGAGTGCAGGGGCTCACTCCATCACACAGGGCTAGGTATTCAAACCTCTGAACCTGCGATCTTCCAATTGACAAGCCTGGCGTCTTACCCGCTGAGGCATTGTGCCCCTTACGTATCTATTTTTGTATTTTTTTATCCATTCAATTGTGCCCGATTCCCGGAGACTGCCTAGACAAGTCCCTGAAGTTTTCTTAGCAAGGTTTTTCAGAAGGTTTTGGCCATTGCCTCTTTCCTAGGGCTGAGAGAGAGGAACTGGCCCAGGGTCACCCAGCTGGCTTTGTGCCTAAGGCAGGACTGGAACTCATGGTCTCCCAGTTTCTAGCCTGATGCCTTCACCACTAAATCAAACTGGCAAACCTATATCTGTAATAATAGTGATGTCTAGACTGAATTAGGGCTGAAATGGTACTGTATAAGATACGGGGGTGGTTTTCCATGTCTTTCTAGCTTCATCCTTTCCTGGGAAATTTCCAGCTTTACAATCTTTCCGTGGATGGTGTTTATTTGGATGAGAATGGAGATCCCGTTGCTGATTTTGATATCATGCACTGGGCAGTCTTTCCCAATAAGTCTACTGCTGGGGTAAAAGTCGGGAGAGTAGAAAGAGGGGCCTCTTCAGAAGTCAGCCTCCCTATCAATCAAAGTGCCATCATGTGGCCAACATCATTCAGTCAGGTAGGTGATGCTGCTGCTTTTTAATTCTTACCATTTATCAGTTGTTATACATGCCTGCTTAGAAATAAATCCCTCGGAATTCAATGCAGATTTCCTCCAAGGAACGGAATCTAAAGCCCCATTAATTCCACAGACATTATGCATAATTCTCTTAACTTATTTAATGATTTCCTTATTTGTTCCCTGCCACCATGCAGGCATCTCTTAAGGGAGTCTTAAGTTACAGGAAACAATTTAAAACTAAATAAAGTAAAGTCAAAGTAATCCAGGGTAAAAAATAGCAGTAAGAAATAACAATATAGTAAACTTAATGAAAAAATATGGCTAAAACTCCATAGATATTTAGAGCCCTCTCTGGAACTGTTCAGTTTTCTGCGCCCTCTTCAATGCCATCCTCAGTAACACTATGTAAATCCATTTTTTCAGCTGCATCCATGGGACACTAGTGGTGTGACAGCTACCTCACTGGTGTATACAGCACAAGGAGCAGTGTGGTGTCCTACTCCAGAGCATAGCCAGGAAGGTATTTACCATGGTCCAGTTTAGGAAAGCCTCTGGTATTTTGCCTTCTCACTTCTTCTTCACATGGAGGAAGACTCTCTCTTTAAGAAAACTCCATGGAACACTGCAAGGACTTCAGTGACACATCTCCTAGTAAACATCTCAATAAACATGTAGCATTCTTAAGTACTGTAATATAGGTTGCAGTTAACACTATGTACGACAGACAGAATACTCAGTGGGGGAAAGATATGGCTGAAGAAACCTGATCAAGGTGGAGTCACACATAACATTACACTGTAGGAAGATTTGGTGGTCTCCGTTGCCCCTCTAGGTGGTAGCTAAGAGTCGACACCAACTTGATAGTCTATCAAAGCAGGACCAGCTGTGTGTGTTCACCTTACAAATCAACATCAAGAGCCAGGTTATGGAATAAACTTATCAATTTACAATGGACAGGTGGCTATTACTGTTGCTATCAAACTTTTATCAAAACTAAAGAGATCTGGCCCAGCACACAAGGTCAATTGACAAAAGCAATCACTGGTGAGGGGAGTTACACAGGGTGGCATCTCGGCCCCACTACGGTTGAATTTCTTTCTCAGTTCTGGATTCTTCCCCTCAAATAAGCTCCTAAGGTTGCAGCCGTGCTTCTTTATGCCAATGGTGTAATTCTCCTGTCTCAGACTTTGACTGGATTAAACATGCCCTAAGATCACTTGCCACTCACAGTAAGTATGAAGAATTGTAAATTAACTGTGCAAAGGCAAGAGTCTTGCTATTTGATATAGAAACACAATCAGACCATTTCACCTAGCTGAAGATGGACTTTGAAGTAGCCAGTTCCCCTTGTTTAGGTCAGGGAGATATTGAAATTCTCCCATGGTTTCCAAACTGAGAAAGCTCAGTTTCATCTCCTGCCATCAGCTGCACCAGAAGGCCCATGATAAGAAAATACCCTATGCTGCCCGACTGTGCCATTGTGGCACAAGGACTAGAGAATCCCTGCCCATATCTAATTCTGCTGTGGGTTTCACAGACATTCTAGTTTCTCCTTGAACTGTCCTTACCTAGTAAAATGCACAGGACACGCCGACTCCGTCTATGTACAAGCTATTCTCTCAGGCCAGTCAGACTCCATTCCTTCAGATGTTGCCAGGTTTTGCTAGACCACCTTTAAAGTTAGGAGGGGACCCTTGACTGTTGTCACTCTCTGACCAAAGCCAAGACAACCACAGACGGATGATGAAAGACTCTATTGTAGTATATACAGTATAAAGGTTTATGCTTCCCCCTTGACCAATTCAGCAGTTTTTAGTTCAAGATGTTAATGTCCCCATAATTTCCCAGATTCCAGAAATTAGCTCTTGGTCGGCTCATAGTTTTACTTTGAAATGATATTATGGTTTCAGCTTTAGGATTCATAGAGTTTTACTAGGATAATATTTATTCAACTTGAGGATGTCAACCCAAGCGATCCTCTCGGATATGTTTTTCTCTTTTATTTCTTCTTTATCTAATTCTCTTTTATGCTTGTTATTGACTCCCCCCAAAATGGAACTGAATTCAATGTTTCTATGGCTGTCCTTTATGTTTAGAAGGCGCCTTTGTCTAGATGCACGGAAAGCTGTCCTCCAGGATACACCAAACTCAAAAGAGAAGGAGCCCCAGACTGCTGCTACGACTGTTCTCCGTGCATGGAAGGAACAATTGCCAGGCAAGAAGGTTGGTGGCTGTAGAGCAAGGAGGGGACTTGAGGATAGTGGGCAAATTCACTCTTGCTGCTCTGGGCAGTGTTTGTTACAGGTGCAGCTTTCCTGCTAGTTCTAGACCTAACTCCTCATCTATTTGTCCTTATTTCCACAAAGAAACATTAAAAAAAAGAGTCAGCATAATATTTCAGAGATTTGGGACCATCATATAATTTGGCATGATGGTGTGGCCAGTAAAAGTAAAATAAAAAAACATGGCTGAATTCTTGTGCTGCTGTATCCTTGTCTGGTTTAAGGAATGAAGATCAATCTTGTGGGATTTGGCATCTCATTAGTCTTCAGCCTTTAAAAATCAGTGGCAATTTCCCCTTAACACTGAGATCCTCAAGTGTCTGTAGGAAAAGGATATTTTTTTAAGATGGCGCCGAGCAAGTATGTCTGTTTAGAACAGGTGCTGTTCGTTGGACGGTTTTAGGATGTTCTGGAGGGTTAGAGGCTTAGAGATTTGGACTGTATTTTGGCGGAGTCTCCTGGGGTCGTTTCCTGACTGGACGAAGCTAAATTGTCTTTCTGTCTGGCCGGTGCAGCTTCTTTCCTGCTGGGCTGTTTGGTGGCTTGCAATGTGATTGCATATAGCAGTGCAGCCCTATTCCCATACCTGGATTGTGGCTTGGATAACTGGCCTTGGGGATTGGAGCCGGTGGCAGAGGCTGGATTCTTGGACCGCCGGCTACATGGAAAGCTCCTTCACTCGGGAACTGCTCCATAGGTTTTCTAATTATTGGCATTGTGGCGGTGGGAAGGAGGCTGGCGTCGACGATGAAGCCCCTGTAGTTGTGCGGAAGGGACTGTGCTGCGGAGCAAGGAGGATGAGCAGGATGCTGATTCTGGGGCACAGATGAGGGCTGCCTTTCTTTCCATCGTGGTGGTGTGGAGGTGAGGGATTTTGCTGTGGTGGACGCAGGGCTGGTCAAGGCTGGTTGCAGCTGCTAGATCCCTTTGGCTGTAGTTCCTTCCCCCAAGCAGCCAGGTAGCCATTTTGACTTCCCTCTGGCTGAGAACTGGAAGGTGCTGGTAACAGCCATCTGCGTGAACTATTTTAATCAATAGTCATTGCAACCCAAGAGGACTTGATTGAAAGGATTTAAATTGGAATGGAACTAGTCATCAAGTTGGAAAGTTTTAGGATATGGTTTGTGATTCTGCCCAACTTCCTACAGGTGACAGCTGGGGGAGGGGATTTCTTTGAATCACTGGGATTGTGCAATCGGGGCCTAAGCAGTTGGGTGAGAAGATTCTGCCTGAGGGCATGGTATGGTTGGTAGATGGGAATGAGGTGAGGTGGTTTCTGATTAGCAGGAGGCACTGGATGATGAATTCTGCAGAAGAGCCTCGGGTGTTAGGGAGCCCATATCGGTTGACTGTAGGTTGTGTGAGTGAAGTGGGGGTTGTGCGCCTGGCAATGGACCTTTATGGACAGGGGAGAGGTGGGCTCTGAAGGGATGAGGGCAGGTTGCAACATACCAGTAGTGACGGGTAGAGGGAGATATGATGGGAGACACAGGAAAATGCCACTCATGGCAAACGGGCCACAGATATACTGTTCCTTTGGCATGGTCGAGCCCCTTGAAGTTGCTCCTTGGCCCCAGATGGCAGACTTTCAAGGCCCTGGGTTGTTGACAGCTGCTTCTGAAATCCAGGTCAGTCGATTGTTCACGAGGTATAGGTACTATAAGAGACTACCTTGTGTTGGTAAGGGTGGCGAAACATGATTGTTTCTCCATCCTTATTATGTCCACAGATAGTCGCACAGTGACCCTATTTCTGGTGACCTGGTCACTCCTAACAGTGAGTAATACTGGCTTTCACCTAAAGGCTTGCTGTGAGAAATCTGCTGTGCATCTAGCCGGTAAAGTCGCTGGCATCCTCTCTACACTGGACTCCAACTTTAGGCAATCAACAGTGGAGTCTACGGAGGCTAAGTCTTGCAAGATTATCGGGGGGGGGGTGATCCCATTGTCCCTGAGGAAGTGGACAGGGCTCTTGCAGATGCCAGCTTGGCCCCTCTGTGTTCGATCTGTGTCCCTCCTGGTTGGTTAAGACTGCCCAGGAGGGAACGTTTGATTGGGTCTGGGCAGCACTCAATAATTACTTGATGGAGGGGGTGGTTTCCTCAGCTTTCAAGGAGGCAAGGGTAGATTCCAATTGGTTTTAATAGGGGGGAGAAATCCAGTTCGCGGCCCCTACCTTGTGGGGTGCCTCAGGGCTCGATTCTCTCTCCTCTCCTATTTAACATCTACATGAGGCCACTGGGTCAGGTGATCCTACAGTTTGGGGTGAAGTATCATCAATCTGCTGATGATACCCAGTTTTATATCTCCACCCTGGGCTGCCTCAGTGATGCTGTGGATGTCCTGTCCCAGAGTCTTGAGGCTGTAAATGTGTGATGACCCTGACTTCAATGCCCCAATAATCGCTTCTCCGTGCAGTTTGTTTGAATTGCAGAATAAGCTTTATTAAGGTTACATATAAATCAAAGCATTGCTGAAGACCAGAATAGTTTCCCACCAAACGATTGAATTGAACGATGCCTTTCCCCCCTTGAGCCAGCCAACTTCCCCCCCCCCATGATGTCAATGTCCAGTTCCTTTCCACTCCTTTGGTGCCCCATCCTTGCTAGTGCAGGTGGATGACCTTGATGATCTGCATAACAGTCTCTAACAGTTTAGCGCATCTCTTGGAATGCACTCTTCTCCTTCCCTTTCAGAGTCTTTCCAGGGCTGACACGTATCTTCGCAAGTAATGGAAGGATTTGAATTATAATCCTGACAGAAGGTTAGATGGGGTGCAATGGGCTTCAACTCAACCCAAGCAATACTGACTTGCTTTTGGTATTTGGGCCTTCCAGTGACAAGGTTTTGCCATTGTTGGTCTTAGGTGGGGTTCCACTGTCCCAGATGGACCCTGTGCCCAGTCTGGAGGTCCTCTTGGACTCACTGATGGGGACTAGGAGATGTTCCTTCTCTGCTGTAGCCCCTCCCCTCTGGAACATTCTCCCTTCAGACATTAGGATGACCCCGCCCCTATTGGCATCTTGTATCGCTGTGAAGACCTGGTTATGTGCCCAGGTCTGGGGTCCGGAGTTTGTTAAGGGCCTCATTTCTTGGCTATAAATGATGGAATGTATTCCTGAAGTGGGGGATGATGTGGTGGATGTCAGAGCTGCTGCTCTTTCTCCGGAGGGGGGCGCATTCCAGGGAGATGAACGATTTCACAGTCCAGATTACGCTGGTGGGAAAGTCAAGAGGTTCAAGGTGACTCCGCCTTCGAGCCCTCGCTGAGTATTTTACCCATAGATTGGTTAGAGTGTTTTTAGTCTGGCTAGATTCTGTCTTGTAGGGCAAGATCAATAAATAACTAGAGTGCGAATTGAGTCTCAGTGTGGTTCTCTGCCTGCATTTCCTGACACTATACTCACATATAGCAATAGGTTTACATGATGATCATATTTATTTATTTTGTATTGTTTTATTTGTTTTAGGTTTTTATCAATGTACACCACCCAGAGTCACTTGTTGAGAAGGGCAGCTATAGAAATCAAATAAATAAATAAATAATTCTCCTGGGAAATGTGAGCTTGGTCATGATGTGGACTTCACTGGTAAGCAGTGGAGGCATATCTGGAATGCATTATTTCTTCTACTCCAAAAATAAAATAGAGACTTCTCCGCTTGTGCTCAATGCCTTCTTTATTGTATTGTATTAATTTGGTCGTAACTTTTGGAGAAGCTTTGTGGACCACATTGCAGGTTTTCAGGGGAAGCCTGGAACCAAAGGTATCTAGTCCTATGGTCGAGATTGGGGTCCTAATGACCCCATCACGTTTCAATTTGTAGGCCAAGCTTTCAGTTCTGGTGAGAGTTGAATGTTGCAGCTGGCTAACCCCAGGACAATGCTTCTCTTTTTGAATCACTTAAAAGCCACATATTTTCCAGGTTCACATAGCTGATTCAAAAGCTGCTCTGGCTTTCACTGCATGTTTGTACAAGTCAGGGAAAAGACACATAATCCCAAATAGTTGATTTAATTTTTTTTCCCATCATGTTACGGCCACAGATATTGTTAGTTGCAGGCTAAAGAACAATGGCTTGTGTTTTCCAGATGCATCCAGTTGCAGCCAATGTCCGGAAGACCAGCATTCCAATAAGAAGCGAGATCAATGTGTCCCAAAGGATATAAGCTTCCTATCCTTTTAAGAAATGTTGGTTCTCATCTTGGCTCTCTTTGCCCTTGCTTCTTCCCTAACCACCGGCTTTGTTCTGGGAATCTTCATTAAATACCGAGAAACCCCCATAGTCAAAGCCAACAACCGGGACCTCACCTACATTCTCCTGGTCTCCCTCCTCCTTTCCTTCTTGACCTGCCTTCTATTCATTGGTCACCCCAAGAAATTGACCTGCCTTCTTCGACAAACCACCTTCAGTGCTGTATTCTCAGTTGCTGTGTCTTCTTTGCTGGCCAAGACTGTCATGGTGGTGGTGGCCTTTCTGGCCATAAAACCAGGCAGCAGGATGAGGAAATGGCTAGGGAAGACTCTGGCCAACTCGATTGTCTTGTCCTGTTCTGGGGTCCAGGTGGGCATCTGCATGATATGGCTGGGAATCTCTCCCCCATTCCCAGATTCTGACCTGCATTCCCAATCAGGACACATTGTGCTGCAGTGCAATGAAGGCTCAGTCATCATGTTCTACTCTGCACTGGGCTACATGGGCTTTCTGGCTGCCATCTGCTTCTTGGTGGCTTTCCTGTCCAGAAAGCTACCGGGGACCTTCAACGAAGCCAAGTGGATCACCTTCAGCATGTTGGTTTTCTGCAGCGTTTGGGTCTCCTTTGTCCCCACCTACCTGAGCACCAAAGGGAAATACATGGTGGCTGTGCAGATCTTCTCCATCCTGGCCTCCAGCCTGGGCTTACTGGGTTGCATCTTTGTCCCTAAATGCTACATCATTATTCTGAGACCTGGCATGAACACCAAGGAGCATTTAAGGATATAAAACAATAAGGAAACCTGATTTAGGTCCCTATTTTTCAATAGTTTATTGGTCATTTGAAATAACATTGCTTAGAATTACAGTCCTTTTTATGTGTTCTAAGAAATCTCTCTTCCTTTCATGTGAATTTTAAATTATAATCATTAAATATTGAAACAGAAATAGCATTATATCATCTTGTTTAGAACACTTACATTCTTTCCACTCTCTCAATCTGACATCAGGTAGGATTAGAATGATAATCATTGAAATTAATCAGTTTTCTGAAACCAGATCAGATAAATTGTCACCACAGCAGATAAATTTTGACATTAAGTCATGGGCTTATTCATTAGGCCTTGGTAGCAACTTGCCTTTTTTATCCTTCTTTTTTGGCACATAATCAATCAAGGGAGAAAAGCAAATCTTCCAGGGCACAGAAAGGTTTTTCTTGATTCAGGCAGCTTCCAAAGCCCAAAGGGAGATCCAGGACAGAGCTGAGGGAGGGACAGAAAGCATCCTGCTGCTGAAGAAGTCAAGGGAGAATGTGCACCTCCAACGCTGAAGGGAAAGAACCATATTTCCTTCTGCCTCTTTCGGCAAACCTGAGAGCAGCAGCAAATTTCCAGACATTGTTGCTGTGGCCTCAAAAGGTCAACTGGGGCTGACTGCACAGGTCACCTTCTGCCACACGATGCTGACTCTCAAAATAAAACAAAATATATATACCCTACTATATCTTCAAAAAGATCACAACAATGTCCATGGAATATATGTCAAATCTTATCATTATAAACATTCTTTGTAGTTTGAATCATGTCAACTGGATTTCTATTTTCTCAGTGGAAACGTTTCGCTCCTTATCCAAGGAGCTTCTTCAGTCTGAGCAAAGTTGGTAAGGGAATCCTAAATATGTTCCTAGGTAGCTTTGTGACCTTACACCTGGGGTCACACAGCTACCTAGGAACATATTTAGGATTCCCTTACCAACTTTGCTCAGACTGAAGAAGCTCCTTGGATAAGGAGCGAAACGTTTCCACTGAGAAAATAGAAATCCAGTTGACATGATTCAAGCTACAGACAATTCCACCTGGATGACTGAGAACCTTCATAGATATAAACATTCTTATTTTATTTTATTTATTTATTAATCAAATTTATTTATTTATTTATCTCTGGGCTTTTCCCCTACATGTTTCGCCATGCCACAAGTTTGGCAGCTGGCACATAGTTTTCTACCCCGTCTTAAGTTTGGCCACCAGAACTGCCTCCTTAAGAGGTTGCTGGTTTTTAGGAATCCAAAATGCCCAGCTGATTTGGCATCATAGCATCTATCTAAGATTTTCATTCTCATTGAATCTGGGATGTAGAGTTTGTCTCTATGGCACCAAAAGCCTTGTTTTTCTAAGAGGCTTCCTTTGTTTGCTTTTAGCCAATCGTCTGCCTCTAGTGCTTCCTTCAGTTCTCCCTGCACCCCCTCTGTGATGCCTGAGATGATTTTGTTTGGTTGGTTTTGTGTTACTGCCACTCCCCCCCGCCCCCAGCCTGGTTGGGATGATTGAATCAATCACCTCCTCCCTTTGGCTGTTGTGCTGCGGTAATCACGACAAGTCATCTGCCAAAAAGGTTTCCCCCCCACCGTTAAAAACTTCAGTGTGTAGTTAAACTGGCTGAAAAACTGAGCCCACCTGAAATGTTTAGGATTCAGTTTTCTGGGAGTTTGTAGCACTTCCAGATTTTTGTGATCTGTCCACACCTCGAATGGTTGCTTTGCTCCCTCTAAGAGGTGTCGCCAAGTTGTTAGGGCTGATTTGACTGCATATGCTTCTTTCTCCCACAGATGCCACCTACGTTACGTGGCATTAAATTTGCGGGAGAGATAGGCACAGGGCAGTAATTTACTGTCTTCATCTCTCTGTAATAAAATGCCCCCTGTGGCAATATCTGATGCATCCACCTGGACAATAAAAGTTTTTTCGGGTTCCGGATGTTTTAGTATGGGCTCCGAAGTGAACAATGTTTACATTTCATTGAAAGCCTTTTGGCATTCTGCCAAAAGAATACGCAAACCCTAAGAAAGATTGGAGCTGCTTCCTAGTCTTAGGTGGTTCCCACACCACAACATCCCATAGCTGTTCCCTGCGGAATTCACACTTCAAGAGTTTGGCGTACAGTTGATTTTCCTCCAGTGTTTTCAGTGCCTCCCTCACCAATTCTACATCCTCTTCCATCATTTCTGTGTATCTTAGAATATCATCTAAATACATGAGCATTCCTCTGTACAATAAATCATGCATTATCTCATTAAATATTTGCATAAATACTCCCGGTCTGCCTTTCAATCTGAACGGGAGGACCAAAAATATGCTTCCCTTAAGTCTAGCTTGGTGAAAATCTTTCCTTTCAATAGGTGAGCCAACATGTCCTTTATTAATGGTAATGTGTACTTATTTGCCATGGAGATGGCATTTAGTCCTTGATAGTCTGTGCACATTTTTAGCGACCCATCTTTCTTTGTTCTAAACAGCACTGGTGCGGCCATAGGGGAATTGGCTGGGTGGATGAATCTGCATTCCAAGTTCTTGTCTATGAAATCCTGCAGCGCCTCTAATTCCTTGGGAGTCAATGGGTACAGTCTTGGCTTAGATAATGTTGCCCCAGGTTCCAATTCAATTGCATAGTCAGTTTTTCTATGGGGGGGGGCAATTGGTTTGCTTCTTACTCCCCAAATACTCTCTTCCACTGTCTATATTGCTCGGGAATGGTCTGGGTTTCCAATCCCTCCCCATATGCCTCTGCCCTTGGAGCAGAGACTGCCCCAACCAACTCCTGTTTGGCTGGCTCTTCTTGGAACTGGGTTTCCTTGTCCCTCCCGTCACCAAATTTTAAACTGTTCTTTCACCTCTACTTCAGTGTTTGGAAATTGGATTCAATTTCATCAATGTCCTTTTGATCCTCATAACAGAGAATGTCAGAATGAACATGTCTCTACCATTCTTGTGTCGTGTGTAAAGGCAGGGGTCAGCTTTGCCCTGAGTGAAACCTTTCTCTATTAGCATCTGGTTTAGTTTCACATTCCAGGCCCTTGCTGCTTGTATAAGTCCATAGATCCCCTTCTGAAGCCTGCACACTAAATGCCAGTTCTTTGGATCAGTGAAGCCTTCAGGTTGTTGCATATACAACTCCTCCTGAATTTCTCCATGCAAGAATGCTGTTGTAATGTCTATATGTGTAATGACCCCAACAACAATGTCCCAATAAACACTTCTCAATGCAGTTCATTAGAATGCAGATTAAGCTTTATTCAGGATACATGTTAATTGAAGCACTCCTAAAGATCTGAATGCGGATTCCTGCCAAAGCTTGCCATGTTAACTTTCCCCCTTGTGCGCCAATTCACAAAACAATGATCTCATTGTGCAAACATTCTCAGCTCCTAACTCCTGCAGGTAGGTGACCTTGGCGAAGCCCTCTCCAGCCTCCACTATCAGCCATAACACTCAACTGCCAATCCCCCCTCCTAACAGTTTCCACACTAACTCCTTCTCTATTCCCAATGGCAGGATTCATAGACATGAACCCTGACATGCTGACCCTCCAAAAATAAAAGCAATATAGCACAAGAAAAGACAATGCATACAAATATACATAAAGACAGATAGAACAATTCCAGAACGGTTCAGGCAGCAGATATGGATCAGGTGTAGGAATCTGCAAAACAAAACCAATACAGAAAGAACATAATTAACCAGGCTTCTCAGGAAACTTAGAGTGGAACTTCCTTAGCATTCGAGGAGCTGAAGCATGAACCTTATCCACCCATTCTTTAAACCCAATAGGCAAATGTTTCCATTGAATTAAATATTGAACTTTACCCCTATGCAACCTAGATTCCAAAATGTCTTTAACTTCAAAATGTTCCTCATCTCCCACCATGGTAGGTGCAGGGACCACTGGCTCCAGATGCCATTGCATAGCTACTTTAACTGGCTTCAACAGGCTAATGTGAAACACAGGATGCACTTTACGTAGATTTTTAGGCAACTCCAGTTGAGCTGCTACAGGATTGATGACTTTAACAATAGGAAAAGGTCCGATAAACTTAGGTCCCAGCTTTTTAGAAGGTTGAGTAGACCGTAGATGTTTGGTAGACAAATAAACCTTTTCACCTACCACTAATGGCCACTCTGGAGCTCGCTTGTGATCAGCAAAGGTTTTATAAGTGTCTTTTGCCTCCTGTAAAGTCTTAACCATGACTGGCCAATTAGCCTGTATTTTTGTAATCCACTCATCTGCCAGGACAGGATTAGGTGATGTAGTTGCAGTAGGATCAGGCAATTAATGGATAGGTACAAAATCCTGACCAGTGGCTACTTTAAATGGTGAAAATCCAGTACTTTGATGAACAGCATTGTTATATGCCACTTCAGCAAATGGCAACAAGTCCACCCAATCATTTTGCTGATAACTGATATAACATCTCAAATATTGCTCAAGCACTGAGTTCAAACATTCACAAGAACCGTTAGATTCTGGATGAATCCCAGAGGTAAGTCCTTGTTCAGTACCAATCAATTTTAGAAAATTTCCAAAATTTTGCAGTAAATTGACTTCCTCTATCGCTGATAATCCTCAAGGGGGCGCCATGTGCTTGGTAGATATGCAAAATGAATAACTTCGCCAGTTGACTAGCAGACGGCAGCCCTTTGCAAGGAATGAAATGAGCTTGCTTTGAAAACAGGTCTGTCACTACCCAAATCACTGTCTTTCCTTTACTCTCAGGTAAATCCACGATAAAATCCATGGAAATTTGTTTCCAGGGGCTTGTTGGTTCAGCTACCCCCTGTAACAGTCCCACTGGTTTACCTGGAGCTCTTTTCATAGTAGCACAGATAGGACAAGACAATACATACTGTTTAACATCTTTTCTCAAAGTGGGCCACCAAAACTGCCTTCTCACTAGATGCAATGTTTTTACAAAACCAAAATGTCCAGCAATTTTATCATCATGACACCATTGTAAAATACATTTTCTAACAGATTCAGGAATATACGATCTATCCCCACTCCACCATAATCCATTAGTTTCTGTTAGAGATGGTTTATGTGCTTTCCACCATTCATCCTCCTTCATAGCTTGTCTGATTTCTTTTTCAAAAGAAGGTTCACTTATAGTATGTTGACTTTTCGCTTGGCGTCTAGTAAGAGCCACTTTCCCCTCCTGTTGTATTGGCATCAGGGAAGAGCTAGATTCAGACATTTCCTCTGTGTGGTTCTGTACACCTAATTGTTGTGGAGACATTACTGTTGAAACAATATCCTCCATCTGGCTATCATGCTGAGGCAACCGAGACAATGCATCTGCTAAGAAGTTTTTCCCTGCTGGCAAATACTTCAATGTGAAATTAAATCTGCTGAAAAATTCAGCCCATCTGATTTGTTTAGGGTTCAACTTCCATGGGGTTTTTAAAGCTTCCAGATTTCTATGATAGGTAAACACTTCAAACAGGTGGGGAGAACCCTCCAGCAGATGTCACCATGTAGCTAATGCATGCCGTACAGCAAAAGCTTTTTTCTCCCAAACATGCCAGCATTTTTCAGCCTCAGTGAACTTACGGGAGATGTAAGCACATGGCCTTAATTATCTTTATCTTTTTGCAATAACACGCAACCAATAGCTGAATTTGACGTGTCTGTCTGAATAACAAATGGCTGTTCAGGATCAGGATGTTTTAAAATGGGTTCTGCTGTGAACAATTGCTTCAGCTGCTCAAAAGCACTTTGGCAAGCTGGCGTCCATTTTAATTTTGACTGTGACTTATTTGCTAGTACACCTTCATTGGAATTTTTTGTTTTTAACAAATCTGTTAACGGTAAAGCTATCTTGGCAAAGGCTAGAATGAATATTCTATAAAAATTCACAAAACCCAAAAACGCTTGTAATTGCTTTTTTGTTTTTGGGGCTTCCCAAGCCAAAACATCTTTAACTTTGGCAGGGTCCATCTCAATTCCTTGATGTGATATTCTATATCCCAAAAAATCAAGTTTTTCTTTATGAAATTCACATTTAGACAATTTCACATATGATTTGGCTTCCAACAACTTTTTAAACACTGCTTTGACCAATTTTACATGTTCTTCCATGGTTTCTGTATAGATCAAAATATCATCCAAATATACCAATACTCCTTGATATAAAAATTCATGCAGAACCTCATTAATTAAGCTCATAAAGACTCCAGCCCCCCCCTTTAATCCGAACGGCATGACTTTATATTGAAAACAACCCAATTGGCAATTAAAAGCAGTTTTCCATTCATCTCCCTCTTTTATGCGCACTCTAAAGTATGCCTCCCTCAAGTCCAGTTTAGTGAAGATTTTTCCTTTTGTTAGCTGCGCTAACATCTCTTTCATCAACGGTAAGGGGTATTGTTTAGAAATACAAATTGCATTTAACCCTGATAGTCTGTACAAAGTCTCAACGATCCATCTTTCTTTTTCCTGAACAACACCGGAGCAGCCATGGGAGAAGTAGATGGTTCAATAAATCCCCGCTTTAAATTTTTATCTATAAAGTTTCTCAATTCTTGTGATTCCTTATGGGTCATGGAATACAATTTAGGTTTAGGCAACGCTGCTCCAGGTTCCAATTCAAGAGCACAATCTGTTTTATGATGAGGGGGCATTTGATCTGACTCAGTCTCTTCAAATATTTCCTCCACCTCCTCATACGAGGTCAGGGCAATAGCTGCTTGTGCTAATTCCCTCATTGTGCCTGCTAGTTCCACACACAGTCCCATATTGTCCCGTTCCACCCCTGGGTACGAACCATCCGCAAATTCCATCTCCCCAGATACCCAATCAATCTGAGGATTACGCTCTCTCAGCCATTTGAGCCCGAATATTATAAGCTGACTGGCTATAGGTGCCACAATAAAACGTATAGTCTCTTGGTGTGTCCCAATAGTCATATTTAAGGCTTCAGTGTAATATTCCACTGGACCCCCCTCATGTCTGATCCATCCAATTGGCAAAATATAATGGGAACTTTTAACTTATGCAATTTCAGCCTTAATCCAGTCACAATAGCAGGGTGAATCAGACACCTGGAACACCCCGAGTCCAGCATAGCCATTAAATTGTTTTGATCCCTCCCATCCAAAGTTTCAATTTTTACTTTAACTTGCATTGTAGGACAATCTCCACTCACCAAAGGATCCGAGCGCCTATCTGCAAATGCCTGGCTGCCGGCGCATCTCAGGACAGGCATTTGTCGTTTCCCGCCGGCAGGAATTCTTCATCTGTGGAGTCATTCTCTTCCCCAACTGCCTTGGCTTTGTTGGCTTCCTCCATAGTATTAGCTGCTCCCTTTCATTTAGGCGGTAGGGGCTTTGAAAATTTACTCTCTGGCTTTTTCTTAACAGCAGCGGTTGCTTGCGGGCAGTTGCTAATTTGATGGCCTCCTCTTCCACATATAAAACACAAACCACTTTTAGCCCGACGTTCTTTCTCCTCTTCCCAGGCTTTCTGGCTAAGCAGTTTCTTTGGCGGAGTTGGCTCCATCACTCTTCTCCCAGGGCTTTGAAGTTGTTTATATGACTTGAGTCATAAGCGGGTACTCTCTGCTTTCCCCGCTAATTGTATCCACTCTTCTAGCATCTCAGGATCCCCCCTGCCAGCAGCCATTTCCAGAATCTCAGGTTTCAACCCCATCTGGAAATACTCAATTTGAAAAGTCTCTGGCCAGTCCGGCAACCTACTAATTAATTTTTTAAACTCCATGGCATATTCTGCCATGGTTCTGTTTCCCTGGCTTAGTTGTTGTAATTCAACTCTAGCTGACATTTTTGACAAAGTATCTTCAAATCTCTTCCTTAAAGCCAACATAAATGCCTTAAAAGTTAACAGTTCTTTGGCATTAGTATCATGCATGGCCAGTAGCCACTGCACTGCCTCCCCTTCTAGAAAACTGGAGACATACCTTACTTTTGCTTCTTCATTCATGAAAGAGTCCTCAAATTCTTCCATAAATCCTCTCACATGGGTCATAAAGCAAGCTAGCTTCCAAGGATCGCCATCAAAGTGCATCTTTAGCTTGTTGACTGCTAAAGCTTTAGCTTTTCCCCTTGCTAGCCCGCTCGTGGAAGGAAGTCTCACCTCAGGCTCATGTTCCGAAGAACTGTCTTCTTCTTCACTGCCGCTTGAAGTTTCACTTTCCGCTGAAGTGGTCATCAGAGTAGCTCCCTTCTCAGTCACTTTACCTTCCCCCTGCTTTGAAGCCAGGACAAGCTGCTGCAAGGTTTGGCTGATCGTCTCTAATTGCTTGCTGATGGTTTCTACTTCAAAATCGATGCATGAAGTGTTTGCTTCCAAAGAAGCCATTCTTTGAGATTGGGTAACTCTGATTTTAGTAGTACTTTTACCCATCTCTGGCTTGAGGCCACCTCCAATTCCCATAGACCACTCCGCTCTGGTTTTGGGAGTGTGTAACATGGGAAGCTCGGCCGCCTCAATTCCACTGCATCTAGATCCCTTCTTAGATCCCTTCTTCTTCTCAGGCATTGATTCAAAAGCCACAAATTTTTCTTCTTTTGGGACTGCTGTTAGGTCCCTAGAAGTGCCTGGTTGCTCAACATCCTCCACCTGGGAACATAAGGTAGAGTCCTCCATTCTACAGTATAGTAGAAGGTCGATTCTCACCAGTTAGGCACAATGAATTTGCAATTGTAGCCTCAGGATAAACTGACAAAAAAAAGGGATTCAGATCTTTCTGTAATGACCCCAACAACAATGCCCCAATAAACACTTCTTTTTTTAAAAAATTTTTTTTTATTTACATTCAAGACATAAACATTACATGACATATAACATTACATGACATATAACAACAACAATTGTTGTATATACATAGTTTCATTCATTGTTCAAAACAATACTTAACATCTAATATTAATATATATTTCTTCCTTCTTTCTTTTTCCCTCTTACCCCACTACCCTTCCCATTTTCTCTCTAACATCTTACTCACCTATATTTTTTTTAAAATCTTTTTTTCTTCATTAAAGAGATCTTCTTCTAACCTACTTTCCGTCTGACCACCTGAATCTCAAATCTGTTTTATTCAAAAAACGTCTGTTTCTAAGTCTATATCAATTTTCTTTCATATCTTTTATCTTCTATTACTATTTTATTAAGTACCTACTGTATCTCTTTAGATTTATACAACTTTACCATACAATACATTCATACATATATACAAATCTTTAAAATACTTGTGGCTTTCTTAACAAAGAATAGAGATGTAAATATTTAATTTACATTTTCTTTATTTCTTATAGCTTATTATTATTTTTCCCATCCCCCCTTCTATGTTTCTAATTTTTCTATTTTACTGGTCCTTATTTTATATCGTATTCTTTTTGAATGTAATATATGAAGGGGTCCCAAATTTCCTTATACTTCCCTATTTCTTTCCCTTTAATTAAATTTGTCAATTTGTCTCTTTGCATCAATTCCATTATTTTTATAATCCATTCTTCCTTGGTTGGTATATTTTCTTTTTTCCAATATTGGGCATATTTTATTCTTACAGCGGTACTTAGATACAAAAATAGAATCTTTTGTTTCTTATTTATATTATAGTCCATTTTCCCTATCAAATAGAATTCTGGTTTCATCTTGATATTATTGTCTAATATTTTACATATATATTTATGTATTTTTCACCAATATTTTTTTGCTTTTGCACATGACCACCAGATATGATAAAAGGACCCACTTTAATTGTTACATTTCCAGCATAAATTGGTATTTCTAATTTTCGATTTAAATAGTACCTCAGGAGACAAGTACCATCTAAATATCATTTTGTACATATTTTCTCTTAAATTATTACTTAAAGTAAATTTTATATTTTTTGTCCAAATTTTTTGCCATTGATCATATGTAATTTCAATTCCTAAATTTTCTTCCCATTTTCTCATATATTTTTTTATTTTTATGTCCTTGGTTTTTATCTCCAATAATATTTTATATATTTTTGAAATTAAGTGATCTTCTTCTTGTTCTAATATATTATCCCAATTGTTTTCCATTTTTATAAATTGAAAGGTTTTTTTATCTATTTTATATTGTTCTTTCAATTGGAAGTATGTAAACCAGTGACATATTATGTTTTCATTTTCTAATTCCTCTCTTGTTTTAAGTCTATGGTTGTTTCCTTCAAATTTTAATAAATTTTTGTACCTTATATATTCTGTTTTATTTTGATTACCTATTCTGGCACTTGCCTCCTGAGTTGATACCCAAAGCGGGAGGTTGGGTGATATCATTTTTTTATATTTATTCCAAATTTTCAGCAGTGATTTTCTTATTATGTGGTTATTAAATGCCCTATTAACTTTACATCTATTGTACCACATATAGCCGTGCCATCCATATCTGTTATCATGTCCTTCCAAATATAATACTTTATCATTTTCTAATTTTATCCAATCTTTAATCCAAATTAACCCACATGTTTCATAATATAATTTTAGATCAGGCATTGCTAGTCCCCCTCTGTTTTTTGTATCTTGTAGATATTTTAGTTTAATTCTGGGTTTTTTCTTTTGCCATATAAATTTTGTTATTTCTCTTTGCCAATTCATAAATATTTGATCTTTTATCATAATTGGAATTGTTTGAAACATATATAGAAACCTTGGCAATACATTCATTTTTATTGTAGCTATCCTGCCTAATAGTGATAGTTGTAAATTTACCCATTTTTCAAGATCTTTTTTAATTTCCTTCCACAGACTACCGTAATTGTTTTTATATAAGTCCAAATTATTATTTGTTAACTGTATTCCTAAATACTTTAATTTTTTAACATTTTGAAATCCTGACAATTGTTCTAGATTAGTTATCTCTTTTTTGGTCATGTTTAGGTTAATCATTTTGGTTTTATGTTTATTTATTTTGAACCCTGATAAATCCCCGTATTCTTGTAGCTTAGAATTTAATTTAATTATTGAGTTCTTTGGATTTTGCATTGTTATTACCAGATCGTCTGCGAATGCCTTTAATTTGTAATTTTCCTGCTTTATCTTCACCCCTTCCAAATTTTGATCTTTTCTAATTTCTTCTAGTAATACTTCTAATACCATGATAAATAATAAAGGAGAAATAGGACAGCCTTGTTTAGTACCTTTTGTTATATTGCATTCCTGTGTTTCTTCATCATTCACTATTATTCTTGCTTTTTGAATCTTGTATACAGCTTTAATTGCATTTATAAATTTATCGCCAAAATTCCTATTTTCTAATACTTTATACATAAATTTCCAATTGACGTTATCAAAAGCTTTCTCTGCATCTATAAATAGTAACATTATTGGTTTTTCGTTGTGTACATTTGCATATTCTATTAAATCAATTACATTTCTTATATTATCTTTTATTTGTCTATTTGGTAAAAAACCATTTTGATCTTGATTAATTATTTTTTGTAGAATTTTTTTTTGAGTCTTTCAGCAAGAATAATAGTGAATATTTTATAATCGTTATTTAAAAGGGAAATTGGTCTATAGTTTTTGCAATCTGTTGGATCTTGGTTTTCTTTTGGGATTAGTACTATATTCGCCTCTCTCCATGATTGTGGTATTTCTGATCCCTGTAATATTGAGTTAAATAGCATTTTTAATGGATTAATCAAATGTTCTTGGAATGTTTTATAATATTCAGCTGTAAAACCATCAGCTCCAGGTGTTTTACCTGTTTTCAATCTTTTAATTGCGTCTTTGATTTCTTGAGTTGTGTTATTATTATTTGTAAATTCCTTATCTTCTTCTGTTAGTTTTTCTAGGTTACATTTTTTAATATATTCTTCAATTTTATTTGTTGATATTTGTTGCTCTTGATATAGATTAGTATAGTATTCAAAAAAGGCTCCCTTAATATCTTCATTGTATGTTAAATCCTTATTCCTATCTCTAATTTTGGTAATAATTTTTTTTTCTTGTTCTTTTCTTAGTTTATACATTAGCAATTTTCCTGGCTTGTTTGCATGTTCGAAGTTTTTTTGTTTAATAAATTTTAATTTTTTGTCTAGTTCTTCTATTAGTTCTATCTTAATCTGGAGCTGCAAAAGTTTTATTTGGTTTATTATTTCCTCCTTTTCTTTTTTTTATTGTTCTTTTGTAATTCTAATTCTTTTCCTTTTACCTGGTCCATTATTGTTTCTATTTTTTTTTTGATAGTTATTTTTTTTTTAACAAATTTTATTAGATTTTAATTTTACATAGATAAAAGTTTGAAACAGAAAAGAAAATGGAAATACAAATCAAGAAAAAAGAAAAGATAAAAAAGTGTAGTAAAGGAAAAAAGAAAAAAAGATAAAGCTGAAACATAGAATTTGGTCAACTTCCGATTTGTATCTGGTCATGGTATTTTAAAAATTTTATCTTACATGCTAGGTCTATATATAATATTAAAGAATATTTCTTGTCTATTACATCAATATATATATATTTTAATCTTCAAATCCCCATATAAGCTTTGCCCCTCCCGCATCTTGTAAATAGTCAGTTAATGGTTTCCACTCTTTAAGGAAATAATTATTTGGATTTTCTTTTAATAAACATGTCAGTTTATCATTCTCTGCCATATCCATCAATTTTAACATCCAATCTTGTATCGTAGGCGATATCTGGTTTTTCCAATTTTGTGCAAAAATAAGTCTTGCTGCTGTAATCATGTATTGCATAATGCTTGTAAATTGCTTCCCAGGTTGTCCATCAATTATTCCAAGTAAGAAAAATTCCGGTTTAAATGGAACTCGAATTTGTAATATATTTTGCATCAATGCATGTATTTGAGTCCAAAATTTCTTTGCAGTCTCACATGTCCACCACATATGGTAAAAAGACCCCTCTTTTTTTTTACATTTCCAACATAAGTTGGATACATTCCCATACATTTTAGCTAACTTTTGTGGGGTCATATACCATCTGTACATCATCTTATAAAAGTTTTCTTTTAAATTATAACACAAAGTAAATTTTAACCCTTTGGTCCACATATCTTCCCATTGTTGCATTTGAATATTATGGCCAATATTTTTAGCCCATTTAATCATACAGTCTTTAACTTGTTCCTCTACCATTTCACCTTTTAATAATAATTTATACATTTTTGCAATTAGATGATCATCTGTCTCACATAGTTGTATCTCAAATTCCGATTTGGTTTGTTCAAATTCAAGGTCTTTCTTATCTAATTTAAATTTCTCTACGAGCTGCATATATGAAAGCCATTGAAAACTGTATCCCTCTGATACCAATTCTTCTATTGATTTAATTATATATTGTCCTTGTTCTTTCTTTAAAAAGTCTTTGTAGGTTAACCATTTATCTTTATTTCTTACTTCTGTTCTGTAGAATGCTTCTTGTGTAGAAATCCATAAGGGTCTTTTATAACATAAGATTAATTTATATTTATTCCAGATTCTTAACAAGGATCTTCTAATATAATGGTTTTTAAAGTCCACATTAACTTTAACTTTATCGTACCACAAATATCCATGCCATCCATATCTTAATTCATGTCCTTCCAAATTCAATAATTTTTCATTTTTCAAAACTATCCATTCTTTAATCCAAACCAAGCAACAAGCAGCATAATATAATTTCAAATCCGGTAGACCTAGTCCTCCTCTTTCTTTAGAGTCTTGCAAGACTTTATATTTTACTCTTGGTTTTTTCCCTTGCCAAATAAACTTAGAAATATCTCGCTGCCATTGTTTAAAAGGTTCTTCTGATGCCAATATAGGTAGTGTTTGAAAAAGATATAAAATTCTTGGCAAAACATTCATTTTAATTGCTGAAATTCTACCTAATAATGATAATTGCAGTTTTTCCCAATGTTCCAAATCTTTTTTAATATCCATCCAAAGTGGAATATAATTATTCTTAAACAACTTAACATTTTTAGTTGTTAAATATACTCCCAAATATTTTACTTTTTCTTCCATTGAATATCCTGTTATTTCTTTCAATTTCTCTTGTTGGTGGTAATCCATATTTTTGGTCAAAACTTTTGTCTTCTGTAAATTCACTTTGAACCCTGCTAGCGACCCAAAGTCTTTTAGTTTCTGTATTAATATTTCAATTCCTTCTAGTGGATTCTCCAAAGTAATGACTAGGTCGTCAGCAAATGCTCTTAGTTTATAAACTTCTTTTTTAACTTTAATACCATGGATACCATCATCTTGTCTAATATCTCTAAGTAAAACCTCTAATACCAATATAAACAAAAGTGGAGATAATGGACAACCTTGTCTAGTACCTTTTTGTATTTCACATGGCTTACTAAATTCTCCATTAACAATTATTTTGGCAAATTGTGGAGTATATATTGATTTAATCCATTTTATAAAATTTCCTCCAAAATTCATATTTTCCAAAACTTTGAACATAAAAGGCCAATTTAAGTTGTCAAAGGCTTTCTCAGCATCAATAAATATCAAGGCAGCTTGTTTATCATAGTGTTGATCCAAATATTCAATTACGTCTACTATGTTTCGGACATTGTCATGAATTTGTCTTTTGGGTAGAAAACCAGCTTGGTCTTGATGAATAAAATCCTTAAGTATATTCTTCATTCTTTCTGCTAATATCGTTGTAAATATCTTATAGTCATTATTCAATAAAGATATTGGTCTGTAATTTTTAGTTAATGTTAAATCCTGTTGTTCTTTGGGTATCAATGTTATATGTGCTTCTTTCCAAGTTTCAGGCATAATTCCTGTTTCCAAAATAGAATTCATAGTCTTCTGCAAAGGTAGACATAAATCCTCTTCAAAACATTTATAGTAGGCTGCTGACAATCCATCCGGTCCAGGAGCTTTTCCACTACTAATTTTCTTAAAAGCTTTTATCAATTCTTCTTTTGTTATAACATTATTTAATATCAATCTTTGTTGGTCATTAAGAACAGTTAGTTTTTGTTTATTCAAATATTCTTGAATCTCATCCAAGTTGACATCTTGTTTTTTATATAATTTAGAATAATAGTCATGAAAGGTTTTTTGAATGTCCATATTATTCACCAGAGTTTTTCCTTCATGTTGAATATTAGTAATCAAATTCTTTTGTCTTTGTTTCCTCAATTTATAAGCCAGCCATCTACCTGGTTTATTTGCATATTCAAAATATTTTTGTTTTGTAAATTTCATTTGAGTCTCTATCTCTTGAGTTAATATCATTGATATTTGCTTTTGTAGAAATTTAATTTGAGTGAGCAAAGTGTCATCCATTGGTTTATCTCTCAAATCTAACTCTTTACTTTTAATTTCATCTAAAATCAATTGAATTCTTTTTTGTTTTTTCTTCCTCATTTGAGCATTGTATTGAATAAAATAACCCCTCATATATGCTTTACTGGCTTCCCATACAGTTTGAATATTAGTCCCTTTGTTCAAATTAAATTGAAAATATTCTCTTAATTTTTTTTTGCATACATCAACTACATCATTATTCCGTAGTAGTGACTCATTCAATCTCCATCTAAATACATTCCGTTTCCCTTTAAGAGTCAACATTACTGGATTATGATCTGATAAAGTCTTAGGTAATATATCAACTTTGTTAATATCCATCATCAAATTTTTAGATATCAAAATCATATCTATTCTAGAATGTGATTTAAATCTCTCTGAATAATATGTAAATTCTCTGGAAGTCCCATTCATACATCTCCAAATGTCTTGTAAATCCAACATCTCTTTCAAGTCGAAAAATGTTTGTGGCAATTTTCCCTGTGTTTGCTTCACTTCTTTTTGTGACTGTCTATCCAATCTGGGGTAAATTACCCCATTCCAATCCCCCATGAAACACCAATTGTCATAAGTTAAGTCCAAAAGTTTATCCATCAGGTTTTTATAAAATACTCCTTTATCCATATTCGGTGCATAAAGTCCAACTATCAGTGTTTTCGTTCCTTGTATGTTAGTTTCTACTACAATGTATCAACCCTCTTCATCAGCTAATATCAATTTTGGGTTTAACTTTGGTTGTACATATAAGACTACCCCTTTAGTTTTTTTATATCCAGCCGAAATAAATTCTTCTCCAAGCTGTTTTTGAATCAAATATTTAGTATCTTTTTTACAAATATGAGTCTCTTGTAAACAACTTATGTCCAATTTCTGTTTTTTCAAAAAATGAAATATCTTTCTTCTTTTTTGTGGAGCATTGGCTCCATTAATATTCCATGTCAGATATTTAAGTTCCATTGGTGTTTTATTCTTTAAAATCCCTTTGTTAAGTCCACACCTGTAGCTCCTTTCTCAGATAGATCTTCAGTCTTCTCTTTGTCTTTCGATGTTTCCCCTCCTTTTGTCAATTCTCCTTCTGGTAAACCCATTTCTTTCTTGTATTTCTCTAAAAAAGCTTTTGCTTTTAAAATGGAAGTTATTTTGAATCTCTGTCCCTTAAACTCAAACGATACGCCTTCCAATTTTTCCCATCTGAATGAAATACTATGTTGCCTTAATTTATCTGTAAGGAAAGAATAGTCTTTTCTTTTCCTAATTATTCTCAAGGGAATTTCTTTTAATACAATTATTTCCTTCCCTTCTATATTTAATCTAGTATTATAATGCTTCTTTAAGATTTGCTCTTTTGTCACTTTTCTTACAAAATATATCAATATGTCTCTAGGGACTTTTCTTTCCTTAGCATAACGTGAGTTTACTCTGAATATCTTGTCTATCTCCAAATCTAAATCTTGTTCTCTTGTCTCCAAAAATTTAGCCAATTCAAAAGTCATCCTTTCTCTCACATTTTCATCTACTTGTTCTGAAATTGCTCTAAATCTCAAGATCTGCTCCTTCTCTCTCATTTCTGCTAAAGCTGTGATATCTAGATTATGTTCAATCTCTTTAATAGCATATTCTGATTTATCTTCTAATTTTTGCATCTGGCTTTGCGTATCTTTAAGTTCTCCTGACAGAGAATTGACCACTTCCTTAACTGTTTGAATTTCTTTTTTAAAATCTTGCTTAATCTCTCGGGTTATTTCTTTCTTCATATCGTCCATTTTTTTGTCTAATGCTATAATCTGATCTTCCATCTGCTTCGTGGAGTCATCCATTTTCTTATTTATTGCTGTATTCTGGTCATCCATTTTCTTATTTATTGCTGTATTCTGATCATCCATTTTCTTATTTATTGCTGTATTCTGATCATCCATTTTCTTATTTAGTGTTGCAACAGCTTCTAATATCTTTTTCATTTCTGGTAATAAAGCTTCTGAGGCAGATGTAGCAGGTGTAGCAGAATCAATAGGTGGTCCTCCAGTCTCCTTCTTCTTCTCCTTCTCCACCCGTCTCGTTCCCAAAGACGCCATAGCCCTGCAAAAAAGAAGAAAAAAGGGAGAAAAGGGGAAAAAGCACCATATAACAATATAACAAAAATTATTTAAAAAAGGGGAAAAAATTAAAAAAAAAATTAAAAATTCTTTTACAAATAATAGAAAGAAAAAAGAAAAGGTGAAAAAACAAATATCCAAAAGGTTAAGGAAAAAGAAAGAGAGAACTAGGCTCCTTTTAAAAATTTTCCTCTTAGGTCATTTATAATCCCTTATATATAAAAGTCCACAGTGTTTCAAAAGATAAAAGCCTAGGACTTTTTGTTCTCCTGTAGTCAAAATCAAAGATAAGAATAGTAAATATTCCCAGGGTTTCACCTTCCCACTTGTAATTCTTCAATCCAACCACAAGTCAAAAAGAAAAAATGTTGCTAGAGACATGAAAAAAGCCTCTACTTTCCATATAATAATCCAATAATCCAAATTAAACGTTAAGTAACTTGACTTTTTCAGAAAAATAAATCCAAACAGAGTTCAAAGTTCAGAAAGAAAAAGAGGAACTTGTATATATAAAAGAGTTTTTAATAGGGTTCAGTAATCCCAACATCAAAGTCTTAAAAAATAAAGTATTAATCACTCCATTTAAATCGAAGCTTTAATATAGTATTCCAGAGAACAAAAATAGAAATACCAATAGTTGTCCATAAGTAAAAAACTCAAACCAAACTGAAATAATAGTAAAAGTCACTTTCACTTCTAGCAAAGCCACTTAGCTTCTCTTCCCACCGTTTATTCTTCCATTAACAAGAAAAAAATATAGCACCAGCAAATATAAATCAAGTCCAGATACAAATCTTAGCACTTAATAAAAAAATAATAATATTTAAAAGTAAAAAAAAGTGACTAAAAGCCTGGTCGGGCCAGCTACTTAACTTTTAGAATCACGGCTGCTGCAGAGCCCCGTTTTTTTTCCCAGTCTCCTTTCATTGCTCCATCTCCCTCCTCCCGCAGTGGAAATTACAGGAGTCGGGGGAGAGCAGTTACTCCAGAGACCCTTTGTGGTTAATCTTCTTATCACACTCTCTTCGAGTGTGATTTTTCCAGCGATTTTCTTCTCCCAAATCGCTGCAAACAGCTTAGCCGTGGAATCGAGGCTAAGGAGCCCCGGTTCTTCGCTGTGCTCCGACCAGTACCCGGAAGTGAACTCATTCTCAAAATGAAAATCATTCTCAACAAAATCAGCACCCTAAAACTCAACCACATGGACAAACTGGTCAGCTTTGACGTGGTCTCCCTGTTTACCAAAGTCCCAGTAAGGGACACCCTGGCACTCATCAAGCAAATCTTCCCAGAAGACATTACAGCTTTATTTCAACACTGCCTAACAACTAGTTACTTTCAATGGGAGAATGAGTTCTACGAACAGATGGATGGCGTTGCCATGGGAAGCCCCCTGAGCCCAGTCATAGCAAACTTTTACATGGAACACTTTGAAAAACAGGCTTTGGAATCGGCACCCATTACACCAACAGTCTGGTTCCGGTTCGTGGATGGCACCTTCGCAATTTGGAGTCATACTGAAGAAGAACTGGAGAAATTTCTGGACCACCTAAACGGCATCCACCCCAATATACAATTCACTATGGAAAAAGAAACTGACGGCAAACTTCCATTTTTAGATACGCTGGTCATACGCAAACCGGACCTCAAACTAGGACACAAAGTATACAGAAAACCCACCCATACAGACCGGTATCTACACAAAAGTTCCAATCACCACCCATGACAAAAGAGAGGCATGATCAAAACCTTGGTGGATCGTGCTAATCGAAACTGTGAAACCCAATTTCTCAACAATGAACTTAACCACCTGAATTGGGTCCTACAGGCGAATGGCTATTCCAAGAATGAAATAAAAAGAGCCATCAAACCAAGAAAACAACATCCAACGGAAGAAAAACAGCCCCCCACAAACAAAGTACTCCTGCCCTACATCAAAGGAGTCACTGACCGCATGGGAAAACTGATGGAAAAACACAACTTTCAAACAGTCTTCAGACTCACCAGAAAAATACAACAAATGCTAAAATCAGCTAAAGACAAAAGGGACCCCCTCACCGCTGCAGGAGTATACCGCATACCATGCAGCTGCGGACAAGTATACATCGGAACCACAAAACGAAGCATTCACACCAGGATAAAAGAACACGAAAGACACTGCAGACTACAGCAACCGGAAAAATCTTCAGTAGCTGAACATGCTCTCAAGCAAACAGGACACAAAATCCTATTTGAAAACACAGAAATACCGGACAACACCAAAAGCCACTACACCAGATTATACAGAGAAGCCATTGAAATTCACAAACACCAGCACAGTTACAATAAAAAAGAAGAAAGTTTAAAAATTAGCAAAACCTGGCTACCAGTCCTGAAAAACACAGCCTGCAAAAGGTCAACGAACTCAGTCCAACCACCAGGTCATGGGAATACTTCTCACAATGAACATGCTAATCACGCTCATCAGCCACTCGTTAACATTTCAACACAACAAAAAACCCCACCTAATCTCCTATAATTTAGCTCTATAAATAGAACATTGCCACTCTACCTGGGCACAGAGATTTTGCTTCTATCTGTGCTCCTGCCCTCTGAAGATGCTGGCCACAGATGCTGGCGAAACGTTAGGAACCACAACTTCCAGAACACGGCCACACAGCCCGGAAGACCCACAACAGCCATCGAACTCCAGCCGTGAAAGCCTTCGACAATACATTTTATATCTTTCTTTTTAATGTGTGTCTCTTGAAGACAAATAATATCTAATTCTAGTTTTTTTAAGAATTGAAATGTTCTGTTTCTTTTGACTGGGGCGTTGAGACCATTAATGTTCCATGTTATATAATTTAATTTACTCATTTTCTATATTTTTTTCACTTTAACCTGCTTTTCCACTTTATATTCTTTGAGTTTTATTCCTAATCTTTTACTAACTCCTTTTTGTTTTCCAATTCCTTTTCCAATTTTTTGTGAAATTCCTTTGCTTTGAATATGGAATTTAGTCTGTATCTTTGACCCTTATACATTAAATTTAATCTTTCAATGTTTTCCCATCTAAAGTTTATTTCATTTTTCTTCAATGTATCCGTGAGGAATTTGCATTCTTTCTTCTTTTTTAGAATTTTTCCTGGGATCACTTTAAAGATAGTAACTGCCTCCCATTCAATTTCTATTTTTTTGTTGAATGCTGCTTGGATTACCAGATCCCTATAATTTTTTTTGGAAAATTCTACTAGTATGTCTCTTGGTTTTTTATTAATTTTTGCATATTGTGAATTTACTCTGTATATTTTTTCAATTTCTTCTTCTATTTTTTCCTCCTCCCAGTCCACCAAATCTGCAATCATTTGTATCAACAATCCTTTTATATTTTCTTCTTTATCCTCTGCCACCCCCCTTATTCTTATATAGTGTTCCTTTTCCTTTAGTTCTAGTAAAGCTATACGTTCCTCCTCTTCTTCTCTTCTTTCTTCACAAATGTCAGCTTGTTTTTTTATTTCTTGTATCTCATTCTTTAGTCTTTTTTCTATTGTAGCCAATTTCTGATCCAGTCTTATTTCTTGTCCTTCTAATTTTTCTTCCAGTACTTTTTTGACTGTCTGCGTTATAGTCTCTGTGGTCTTTACTGTAAACTCATCAAAGAGTGCTTTTAGACCTTCACCTTCTAGTGCATCTGATCCTTTCCTTAATGTACGTTTTGCAGTCATGGTTAACTTTCCAGAAAAAAGAAAACTTCTACTTATTCTACTTATTTACGTCTATCTTTCTAATACAACAAGAAAATTCTACTCTATTATATCTACCACATTTTAAATCTCTATTATTCTCAACAATATTTTTCGTTATTTCTAAAATATACAATTGTCTAAAGAAAATATTTTAATATATATTTACTCTACTTGTAAATATTCTTTATATTTCAAGTCTATAATTCCAAGGTATTATTATGTTATAATCAAAATGGTGACATTAATTAATTAAATAATTGAGTTCCAATTTCATAGAGAAGCAGTTCAGTCTTTACAAGTCTTTGCTTATTCTTCGTTAAGGAATTTTAGCTTCTTTTACTTTTAAACGTTCACTAAAGATTGTGGTCAAAATAGCAACCTCTGTTTGACAGCTTGTCAAACTTTGCCCATTAGATTAGCTTTCCCTTTCCAGCCACTCGGCGTCGCGAGCCTCCATTAAGCTCCAGCAACAACAAACATCCAGACACACCAAAACAAAAAGACGAACACTTGCCAGCTCGCTCTCCTTCGTGGAGGCAGAAATTCTTTTCCAGTGAGGTTTTCCTCCACCTCTCTGGTCGATCTCGCCTTTATTTTTTTTTCGGCGAAATCATCTCTCCAACAGCAACAGTTGTTTCTTTTTTGTGGAGCTCTTCTTCTCCACATCTGGTTGCTCTCTTGGCTCACCCAGAAGTCCCCCCAATAAACACTTCTCAACTGACATAACAGCACATTCAGATCTTTCTGTAATGACTCTATCTTCAATGCCGCAATAAACACTTCTCAATGCAGTTCATTAGAATGCATTAGAATGCAGATTAAGCTTTATTCAGGATACATGTTAATTGAAGCACTCCTAAAGATCTGAATGTGGATTCCTGCCAAAGCTTGCCATGTTAACTTTCCCCCTTGTGCGCCAATTCACAAAACGATGATCTCATTTTGCAAACATTCTCAGCTCCTAACTCCTGCAGGTGGGTGACCTTGGCAAAGCCCTCTCCAGCCTCCACTATCAGCCATAACACTCAACTGCCAATCCCCCCTCCAAACAGTTCCCACACTAACTCCTTCTCTATTCCCAATGGCAGGATTCATAGACATGAACCCTGACAATATGCTCCACTTGCATGTTTCTGCTTGCAGCTAAACTTAGAAGAAGTTGAATGGTTCTGTGGGTCACAACTGGTGCAAAAGTCTGGTCATAATCTTCCCCATACTTTTGTGAATAGCCCTTGGCTACCAGTCTAGCTTTATATCTTTGGACCTCTCCTTTCTCATTCTGTATGGCCTTGAAGACCCATTTGCCAACAGGTAACTTTGTGAGTGTCCATGTGTTGTTGTGTTGTAGAGCCTCAAACTCTTCTTCAGCTGCTCTCCTCCACTTACTTGCTTCAGTTGGTGGCAGCTGTTGCACTTCCTTCCATGATGCAGGCTCTGTTCCGGAACAAAACTCAGGTCTGGATGATGATGCATCTCTGCCCCTTCTGTCCCTCCTGGTTCCTCACTCAGGCGGAGTCTCTGGCTTGATGTCCTCTCTCTGGGCATGCCTGCTCTCTGCAACTGGAAACACTGGGTGAGGTATTTTGAACAGGTCATCATCACCTCCCCCTTCTCTAGAGCTATTAGTTGGAGGATTCATTTTTTTAATTAAAGAATTTTATTAAGTATAGAGTATATATAGAGTTGGTTGGGGCAGTCTCTGCTCCAAGGGCAGAGGCATATGGGGAGGGATTGGAAACTGAGACCATTCCCGAGCAATATAGACAGTGGAAGAGAGTATTTGGGGAGTAAGAAGCAAACCAATTGCCCCCCCCCATAGAAAAACTGACTATGCAATTGAATTGGAACCTGGGGCAACATTATCTAAGCCAAGACTGTACCCATTGACTCCCAAGGAATTAGAGGCACTGCAGGATTTCATAGACAAGAACTTGGAATGCAGATTCATCCACCCAGCCAATTCCCCTATGGCCGCACCACTGCTGTTTAAAACAAAGAAAGATGGGTCGCTAAAAATGTGCACAGACTATCAAGGACTAAATGCCATCTCCATGGCAAATAAGTACACATTACCATTAATAAAGGACATGTTGGCTCACCTATTGAAAGGAAAGATTTTCACCAAGCTAGACTTAAGGGAAGCATATTTTAGAGTAAGAATCAGGGAGGGGGATGAGTGGAAAAGAGTGTTTAATTGTCAGCTGGGCTGTTTTGAATTTTTGGTCCTCCCGTTCAGATTGAAAGGTGGACCGGGAGTATTTATGCAAATGTTTAATGAGATAATGCATGATTTATTGTACAGAGGCATGCTCATGTATTTAGATGATATTCTAAGATACTCGGAAATGATGGAAGAGGATGTAGAATTGGTGAGGGAGGCACTGAAAACACTGGAGGAAAATCAACTGTACGCCAAACTCTTGAAGTGTGAATTCCGCAGGGAACAGCTAGATTATTTAGAATATAGGATCTCAAACAAAGGGATCGCCATGGACCCAGGTAAGGTAAGGGAGGTTGTGGGGTGGGAACCACCTAAGACTAGGAAGCAGCTCCAATCTTTCTTAGGGTTTGCGTATTTTTACCACCAGTTCATCCACCACTACACACAAACAGCATTGCCCCTCACTGATCTACTAAAGTCTAAAGGAAAGGGAGAGATGGGGAGAACAGCAAAACCTAGCACACTCATTAAGTGGACAGCAGAATGCCAAAAGGCTTTCAATGAAATGTAAACATTGTTCACTTCGGAGCCCATACTAAAACATCCGGAACCCGAAAAAACTTTTATTGTCCAGGTGGATGCATCAGATATTGCCACAGGGGGCATTTTATTACAGAGAGATGAAGACAGTAAATTACTGCCCTGTGCCTATCTCTCCCGCAAATTTAATGCCACGTAACGTAGGTGGCATCTGTGGGAGAAAGAAGCATATGCAGTCAAATCAGCCCTAACAACTTGGCGACACCTCTTAGAGGGAGCAAAGCAACCATTCGAGGTGTGGACAGATCACAAAAATCTGGAAGTGCTACAAACTCCCAGAAAACTGAACCCTAAACATTTCAGGTGGGATCAGTTTTTCAGCCAGTTTAACTTCACACTGAAGTTTTTAATGGTGGGGGGGAAACCTTTTTGGCAGATGACTTGTCGTGATTACCGCAGCACAACAGCCAAAGTGAGGAGGTGATTGATTCAATCATCCCAACCAGGCTGGGGGGGGGGAGTGGCAGTAACACAAAACCAACCAAACAAAATTATCTCAGGCATCACAGAGGGGGTGCAGGGAGAACTGAAGGAAGCACTAGAGGCAGACGATTGGCTAAAAACAAACAAAGGAAACCTCTTAGAAAAACAAGGCTTTTGGTGCCATAGAGACAAACTCTACATCCTAGATTCAATGAGAATGAAAATCTTAGACAGATGCCATGATGCCAAATCAGCTGGGCATTTTGGATTCCTAAAAACCAGCCTGTCCTGGTTCAGCCTCTGCCCCAGGGCCTCAGTGAGGAGTTAGAGGACGAGCTGCCCCTGGCAAACCTCCAGGGGATTGAGCCAGGCGAGGCCCCAGACACAGGCACAGTCCCAGACAATGACCCAGAACCGCAGGAGTTGGCAATGCCTGAGGCTACAGGGGAGAAAGCTGGGGATGGTGGTTTGTCTCCACCCTCTGGCCAGCAGCCAAGGCTACAGGGGAGCAAGCTGGGGATTGCGGTTTGTCCCCACCCTCTAGCCAGCAGCCAGAAGGATCCCATCAGCCTCCCAGCTCACCTGAATCCCCCAAAGGGCAGAGGCAGAGGCGTGTGCGCCTCGCCTTAAAGGACAGAAGGAAAAGTGCTCGGCTGGCTGCTAGGGATTTGCGCAGAGGGCAGGGAGAGTCTTTTCAGGACCCAGAGGACAGCTCCTGAGCTCCTAATAAATTATCAGCAAAGCAGTGAGGGAGTTGTGGGAGCAGCGTTGCATTTTGGCTTCGCGACCACTCTGGTATCCTGTTTTGTTGCCTGCGTTCCTGACCCTGTTTGGATTATCGTTACCCGGACTTCTGGACTCCTTGACCCGGTTTGGATTACTGACTACTCTTTGCTTCACTCCTTTGACTATCGGCACCCAGAATACTGGTTTGCCTCTCTCTTGGTTATCCTTGCAAAGTGACTCTGGGCTGCATTCCTTACCTCTGGCCGACTGCCAAGACTCTCTAATCTGTTCTGGAGGTGAGCCAGCACACAGCCACCTCTTAAGGAGGCAGTTCTGGTGGCCAAACTTAAGACAGGGGGTAGAAAACTATGTTGCCAGCTGCCAAACTTGTGGCATGGTGAAACACGTAGGGGAAAAGCCCAGAGGGTTACTACAAGGGGTTGCCAACCCTACCCAACCATGGAAGCAAATATCCATGGATTTTATCGTAGACTTACTGGAAAGCCAAAAAAAGACAGTAATTTGGGTGATAACTGATTTATTTTCAAAGCAGGTTCACTTTGTACCCTGTGCTAGCATTCCAACAGTGGGGCAGCTTGCCAAACTATTTTTACAACACATGTACAGTCTCCATGGTGCCCCCAAGCAGGTAATTAGTGATCGAGGTGTCCAGTTCACATCCAAATTTTGGAGAGCCTTTTTGAACTTAATGGGAGTAGTACAGGGTCTGAGTTTGAGTCACCACCCTGCAACAAACGGGGGCTGTGAATGATCTAATCAAGTATTAAAACAATACCTTAGGTGTTATGTAAATTTTCAACATGACAAATGGGTAGAACTGCTCCCATTTGCGGAGGTAGCATTCAACAATGCAGTTGTCAGGGTTCATGTCTATGAATCCTGCCATTAGAATTAACCATAGCATAGTGCTTGCATAGTAGTTGGGAGGGGGGATGGCAGTTGAGTGTTATGTCTGCTACTGGAAGCTAGAGACAGCTCGGCCAAGGTCACGCACCTGCAACGGAGTGGAGATGGGACCGTTTGCTTCATGAGATCATCGTTGGTGAATTGGCGCGCAAGGGGGATGATTAAGAGGGCATAGTTTGGCGGGAATTAGCATTCAAGTCTTTAGGAGTGCATCAATGAACATGTATCCTGAATAAAGCTTTATCTGCATTTCAATGAATTGCATGGAGAAGTGTTTATTGGGACATTGTTGTTGAGATCATCACAGAAAGACTTGAATCTACAATCCAGTCGGTTTATCCTGAGGTTACAAGTGCTAACTCCATTTAGTGCCTCCTTTGTGAGAATCGACTCGTCCAAGCAATTTCAGCATGGAAGAATCTATGGAATGTTTCCAGGCGGGGGAAGAGGAGCAACCAGGCACTTCTTCAGGTTTGGAAGCGATTTCCAAGGAAAGAAAAAATGCGGCTGCTGAACCCGAAGTGGCCAAGAAAAAAACCTCAAAGAAGGGGCCTCGACGGAGTGGAGTAGAGGCTGCCGAACTAGCCATGGCACGCACCCCCAGAGTGGGAGCAGAATGGTCCGTGGGAATTGGAGGTGGCATCCAGGCTGGGATGGGAAAACGCATGGCTAAACCCAGAGTAACCCAGTCCCAGAGGATGGCTTCACTGGAAGCGAAGACTGCACGTATTGATTTTGAAATGGAGACTATTAGCCACCAACTACAAACCCTTATTCAATCCGTGCAGCAACTGGCCCTGGCTCCAAAGCAGGAAGGGGTCCCAGGGGTGGATTTACAACCTAAAGTGATGACCACGGCAGCAGAGAGCGGGACGCCCAGTGGGGAGGAGGAAGAGGAATTCTCCGGACCTGAGATGGAGGTGCCTCAACTGTCCGTAAGTGGATTACAAAGGGGCCAAGCTAGGGTGTTCACGTTGAACAAATTGAATACGAGATTTGATAGAGACCCAGGGAAATTGGCTTGCTTTATGACCCATGTCAGGGGTTTTATGGAGGAGTTTGAAGATTCTTTCTTAATGGAAGAGGCCAAAGTAAGGTATGTCTCAAGTTTCTTAGAAGGAGAGGCTGCTTTATGGCTGGTGGCGTTGCATGACTCTAAATCCCCGGATTTATTGACTTTTCACAGCTTTATGCTAGCCTTGCAACGCCGGTTTGAGGATACCCTCTCTAAAATGTCAGCTAAGGTGCAACTGCAGCAGCTAAGCCAGGGGAACCAATCTGTTGCCGAATATGCAATGGAGTTTAAAAAGCTTAAAGGTATGGTCCCAACCTGCCCTGAAGCTTTTCAGGTGGAATATTTCCAGATGGGGCTGAAACCAGAGATTTTAGAGATGGCAGCAGGACGAGGTGATCCTGACACCCTGGAGGAATGGATTCAATTAACCGGCAGGGCTGAGAGCACTCAATTAAGACTGAGATCGTACAGGAATCTGCATAGCTCGGGGAAAACCCCTCTGGGACAGCCACCGGCGAAGAAGCTGGCTAGAGCCAATGCTTGGGAAGAGGAAGAAGAACGCAGAGCAAAAAGGGGCTTGTGTTTCAAATGTGGCAAAGAGGGGCATCACATTAGTAACTGCCCTCAGAAACCCTCTGCAGTAAAAGCAAAGCCAGACAGCCAGTTTTCCAAACCATCTAAGTTACAACCACGCAAGGGGACAGCTCATGCTCTGGATGAAAGCAAGACGCGGGAATTGGTTGGGGGAGAGAACGACTCCTCTGACGAAGAATTCATGCAGCTGGCGGAAAACGAGCGATGCCTGGTTTGAAGTGCGCCGGGGGCCAGGCATTTACAGATCGGCGCTCCGATCCGCTGGTGAGTGGAGATTGTCCTACCATGCAGGTTAAGATAAAGCTTGAAACTTTAGATGGGAGGGATCAGAACAATTTGATGGCAATGCTGGACTCGGGGTGCTCAAGATGTTTGATGCATCCTGCCATTGTTACAGGACTGAGACTTAAGTTGCATAAGTTAAAAGTTCCCATCATATTTTGTCAGTTGGATGGATCAGATATGAAAGGGGGTCCAGTGGAATACTATACAGAAGCCCTAAAAATGACTATTGGGATGCATCAAGAGACTATTCGGTTCATTGTAGCTCCCATTTCCAATCAGCCCATAGTATTGGGACTCAAATGGTTGAGGGAGCATAACCCTCAGATTGACTGGGTTTCTGGAGAAATTGAATTTGCAGATGGCTCATATTTGGGAGTTGAGCGGGAAACTGCAGGACTCTGTGTGTTGCGGGAGCTAGCTCAAGCAGCGGTGGCACCGTCAGTGTATGAGGAGGAGGGGGAGATTTTTGTAGAGACGGAGTCAGACCAGATGCCCCCTCATAGGAAAACAGACAGTTCCTTGCAATTGGAGCCTGGGGCAGTGTTGCCTAAACCTAAGTTGTATTCAATGACTCATAAGGAACTGCAAGAGCTGAGGAATTTTATAGATAAGAACCTAAAGCGGGGGTTTATTGAGCCTTCCACCTCACCCACGGCAGCTCCAGTATTATTCAGGAAAAAGAAAGATGGCTCCTTAAGGCTTTGTACGGATTATAGGGGATTGAATGCTATTTGTATTTCTAACCAATACCCGCTGCCTTTGATGAAAGATATGCTGGCTCAACTAACCAAAGGGAAATCTTCACCAAGCTGGATTTGAGAGAAGCGTATTTTAGAGTACGCATAAAAGAAGGGGATGAGTGGAAGACCGCCTTTAATTGCCAATTGGGTTGTTTTCAATATAAAGTCATGCCGTTCGGATTAAGGGGCGGGCCTGGCGTCTTCATGAGCTTAATTAATGAGGTTCTGCATGAATTCCTGTACCAGGGGGTATTGGTATATTTGGATGACATATTGATATACACAGAGACCATGGAACAACATGTGAAACTAGTAAAAGCAGTACTCAGAAAGCTCTTAGAAAACAAGTTGTATGTTAAGTTGTCTAAATGTGAATTTCACAAAGAAAAACTGGATTTTCTGGGCTACAGAATATCTCATCAGGGCATAGAAATGGATCCCGCCAAAGTCAAAGATGTGTTGGCGTGGGAAACACCCAGAACAAAAAAGCAATTACAAGCTTTTCTGGGGTTCGCAAATTTCTACCGCCAGTTCATTCCTGCTTTTGCCAAGATTGCGTTACCATTAACCGATATGTTAAAAACCAAGAAATCGGCTGATGGCGTATTAGCAAATAAACCTCAAACGAAATTAAAATGGACGCCAGCATGCCAAACAGCTTTCGAACAATTGAAGCAGTTGTTCACTGCAGAACCCGTTTTAAAACATCCTGATCCAGAACGTCCCTTTGTGATCCAGACAGACGCGTCCAATTCTGCAATTGGATGCATATTATTGCAAAAAGAAAATAATGATCAATTAAGGCCTTGCGCATATATTTCTCGTAAATTTACTGAGGCTGAACAACGTTGGTTGGTTTGGGAAAAGGAAGCTTTTGCAGTGCGACATGCTCTAGCTACATGGCGACACCTGCTGGAAGGTTCGCCTCATCCATTTGAAGTTTTTACTGACCATAAAAACTTGGAAGCACTTAAAACTCCGCGGAAATTAAATCCTAAACAAATCCATTGGGCTGAGTTTTTCAGTAGGTTTAATTTCACTTTAAAGTATTTGCCAGCTGGGAAAAACTTTTTAGCAGATGCTTTGTCTAGGTTACCACAACATGACACTCAAACAGAACTGGTGGTATCTACAGTAATGTCTTCGCAACAATTGGGATTATCGAACCAGGAGGAGCCTGGTCCTGAAAGTACTAGAGCACCTATACCTGTACAGTTACAAGGGAACGTGGCTCTCACTAGAAGCAAGGCCAAACCACGGAAAACCCCATGTGAACCTTCCCTAGAAAAAGAACTTAGGGCCGCTATAGAGACTGATGATTGGTGGAAGGAGCACAAGCAAGCTTTAACTGAGACGAATGGGGTGTGGTGGAACGGAGACAGATTATATGTTCCAGAGACTGTGAGAAAGGCTATTTTACAACGTTGTCATGATAGTAAAATTGCCGGACATTTCGGATTTGTAAAAACTTTACATTTGGTTAGAAGGCAATTTTGGTGGCCAACATTGAGGAAAGATGTTAAACAATATGTTTTGTCATGTCGTGTTTGTGCTTCCATGAAAAAAGCGCCTGGGAAACCTGTGGGGCTGTTGCAAACCGTGGCTGAGCCAACAAGCCCATGGAAGCAAATTTCAATGGATTTCATTGTGGACTTACCAGAGAGTAAAGGCAAAACCGTAATATGGGTAGTGACTGACTTATTCTCTAAGCAAGCTCATTTTATTCCTTGTAAAGGATTGCCATCTGCTGGTCAACTGGCAAAGTTATTCATCATGCACATCTACAGAGCACACGGTGCCCCCTTGCGGATTATCAGCGATCGCGGAAGTCAGTTTACCGCCAAATTTTGGAAATCCTTTCTAAAATTGATTGGAACTGAGCAGGGTCTCACCTCTGGGCACCACCCCCAGGGGAATGGGGCTTGCGAACGGCTTAACTCCATATTGGAACAGTATTTACGGTGTTACATTAGTCATCAGCAAGATAATTGGGTGGAGTTGTTACCTTTTGCTGAGGTGGCTTATAATAATGCTGTTCATCAGAGCACTGGATTTTCTCCATTCAAAGTGGCTACGGGTCAGGATTTTGTCCCTATTCCTGAACTACCTGACCCGGCCATGGTTCAACAGACTGATCCTGTACTGGCAGATGACTGGATTACAAAAATACGATCAAATTGGCCTATAATGTTGAATATATTGCAGGAGGCCAAAGATTCTTACAAAACTTTTGCTGATCGTAAACGAGCTCCAGAATGGCCTTTAGTTGTGGGAGAAAAGGTTTGTTGTTGTTGTTTATTCGTTCAGTCGTTTCCGACTCTTCGTGACTTCATGGACCAGTCCACGCCAGAGCTTTCTGTCGGCCGTCACCATCCCCAGCTCCCCAATGGTTGAGGTTTACCTGTCTACAAAACATTTGAAATCAACTCAACCATCCAAGAAACTGGGGCCTAAGTTTATTGGCCCTTTTCCTATTGTGAAAGTGATCAACCCGGTGGCCGCTCAGTTAGACTTGCCAAAGAACCTTCGTAGAGTACATCCTGTCTTTCACATCAGTTTATTGAAACCGGTTAAACCTGCTCATCAATGGCATCCGGACCCAGTGGCACCTCCACCTATCATGGTGGGAGATAACGAACACTTTGAGATTGTGAACATTTTGGACTCCAGAATGCATAGAGGAAAATTACAGTATTTGGTTCAATTGAAACATTTGCCTGTGGGGTTTGAGGAGTGGGTTGATAAAATCCATGTTTCTGCACCAAGGTTATTGAAGAAGTTCCATGATCAATTCCCTGCTAAACCTGGTTAACTGCACAATTGTTATTGTTTCTGTTTTTCAGATCTCAGTGCCTCCCATTGTCTTGCAGCCTGAAGATTTCTGGAATTGTTCCATATGCCTTTATGTATACTTATACTTTTTCACCTTTCTTGTTCTTTGCATACTATTCTTTCTTTTGGAGGGTCGGCATGTCAGGGTTCATGTCTATGAATCCTGCCATTATAATTTACCATAGCATAGTGCTTGCATAGTAGTTGGGAGGGGGGATGGCAGTTGAGTGTTATGTCTGCTGCTGGAAGCTAGAGACAGCTCGGCCAAGGTCACGCACCTGCAACGGAGTGGAGATGGGACCGTTTGCTTCATGAGATCATCGTTGGTGAATTGGCGCGCAAGGGGGATGATTAAGAGGGCATAGTTTGGCGGGAATTAGCATTCAAGTCTTTAGGAGTGCATCAATGAACATGTATCCTGAATAAAGCTTTATCTGCATTTCAATGAATTGCATGGAGAAGTGTTTATTGGGACATTGTTGTTGAGATCATCACAGCAGTACAGCAAAGCACAGCATTCACACCGTTCAAGGTCGTAAATGGCCAGGATTTTGTAGCATTTCCAGAATTACCTAAGCCTGATAACAGTCCCGCTGGATGCATGGGCTCGACATATAGCGGAGGGGTGGCCAACAATACAGAAAGCCTTAAAACACACAAGGGAGACATACAAACAATACGCTGATCGCAAGAGGTCTCCCGAATGGAAATTAGGAGTGGGGGATGAAGTTTTCTTATCCACAAAATTCTTAGTCTTCACAAACCTCCAAAAAAATAGGGCCAAACTTTATAGGGTCCTTCCCAATCACTAAAGTAATCAATGGGGTGACGATGTGACTACAACTTCCAAAAAACCTCGAAAGGATTCACCCAGTTTTTCACTATAGCCTATTGAAACCAGCCAAGGAGTCAGACCAGTAGCACCTGCAACAGCAAACTCCAGTACCAATAATGATAGATGGGGAATGCCACTTCAAAGTGCAGGAAATACTTGATGCCTGGGTATATAAGGGGAAATTGCAGTACCTAGTCCAGTGGAAACACCTTCCAAAGTCACAATGTGAATGGGTGTACAGCTACAATGTGAAAGCACCCCGGTTAGTAAGGGATTTCCATAACAAATAACCAGGAAAACAGACACATGGGAGGGGTTAATATTTGGGGGGCAGAATGTCATGTATGACCCCCACCTGGGAATTATCTGTGACATGGCACCAGCCAAGAGACATGAAGCAACCAAACAATGGCAAGCAATAGCCAGCAGACATCTATAAAGAAGGAAATGTGGATTCAGGACCTTGGACCTTCAAACGCACCGCAAAAGTGTCAGATGGGGAAGGGGGAAAATGGAATGTGTATATATCAGAGCTTTCCAAACTGTGTGTCGGGACACGTTAGTGTGTCAGCTGCAGTGTCTGGGTGTGTCGTGCCTGCTTCTGCCTCCGAACCCTGCCAGGATTCCACGCAGGTCCTAGTGCCTGCCTTGTGCCCTGCTGCCTCCAAACCTGTCCTGCCAGGATTCCACGCAGGTCCTAGTGCCTGCCTTGTGCCCTGCTGCCTCCAAACCTGCTGTGATTCTGCGCAGGTCCTAGTGCCTGCCTTGTGCCCTGCTGCCTCCAAACCTGTCCTGCCAGGATTCCACGCAGGTCCTAGTGCCTGCCTTGTGCCCTGCTGCCTCCAAACCTGCTGTGATTCCGCGCAGGTCCTAGTGCCTGCCTTGTGCCCTATTGGAAGAGTGTGTCGTGAAATGATGCATGTCTAAAAAGTGTGTCACCAACATGAAAAGTTTGGAAAGCTCTGGTATATATACTAATCCTTTGTAAAACTCAATTCTCTTGGAGCGTTGAAGTGCTTGGAGTCACTGATACAATAAAGGTTCCTAACGATTCCAACATGTCTCATGAGTGAAGTGCTGATTGTAATCCAGGACCATCACAGCAACCTACTACTTGAGGATACAAATTGACAGAGAAGAGGATGGAAGATTTCTTCTCAGTCAGAGGCAAAAGATTTATGAATTATTGGAGTGCCTGGGACTGGAAAATGCAAACACAGTTCCAACTCCAATGGAAGCAGATTTTCACAAAGCCAAGGACACTAGTGAACTGTTGCCTCAGAACAATGGCTACAGAAAGGTCATTAGGAAACTGTTATATCTGTCCACCACAACAGGGCCAGATATTTCAACTGCAGTGGGGTTCCTCTGCAAAAAGACCAGCGCACCCACCCAAAGGGACTGGACAGGCATTAAGTGGGTGGCAAGATACCTGAAGGGGACTGCAGACCTGAAGCTTAAGCTGCCAGCAACTGATTCTCCAGAACTAGGGGGGTACACTGATGAAGATTGGGCAGAGGATGTAACTGATCGCAAATCCACCAGTGGGAATGTGTTTTTCTCTTGGGGAGGGGCTGTGAGCTGGGCTAGTTGCAAGCAGGCTATCTTGGCAAACTCAACAACTAAAGTGGAGTATGTCTCAGAAGCTGAGACATGCAATGGCTCAAGTATTTACTTGAGGATCTGGGGGTCAGTGTTCCTGCTCCAATAAGAGTCTTTGAGGTCAAATATATATATATATATATATATATATATATATATATATATATATATATCTCGAATTTATCACCGGGGGACTCTGAACAGTTTACAACAGAAGTTGAATAAGACTCTCTCTCTGTCACAGAAGGTGGGAGGGTGGACCAAACACATGGATATTCGCTACCACATAATTAGAGAGGCACAGGATACAGGACTAATACATTTGGAGTACTGTCCCTCAGAGAGGATGATTGCAGACATCCTTACAAAACCACTTCTGTGGGGTGTCTACCAAGGCCTACATAGTGACTTAAATCTTGTGTAGACATGATGCATGCATGATTTTAGAAGGGGTGTTGGTGATTCTGGAAAATCCAGCATGCCTCATCAGCCTATGGATGCCTGCTCTACGATGCAAGTTCTCCATGCTTTTTGAGGAAGCTGTTTGTGGCCACTCCCGCTTTCTCTCTCTCTGTTTCCTCCATCAACTGGAAGCAAAGCACACAGCTGTGTGCTGCTCCATCTTAGGCCATGGATGGGCCTAGGAGATTTTTCTCCCTTTCTACATGCATCTCTTGCCAGAAATGAGGGGGAAGAGTTAACTAAGTTTAGGGAACAGAAAGAAGAAATGGAACATCATTTATCTACCAAAAATGCTATACCTGCAAAAAATAAATGTAAGAACTCTTTTCTACTTACTTTCCATACCTGCCATGTCTAAGTGTGTGTTTCTTTATGCTAAAGTGGGCTAAAGGTGTAAGAATAACATGGATCTCTCTAACATGCACTTATGGGCTATGTTTTTAAACAATATTCCTTTTCTGTACATGAGTTTAGCAGCTCTGCTCCATTTCAGTAGTTCTAACAAACTGCTAAACGGACTTCATGAATGACATACAAGGCTATGATGGACTTTCTGTCTATGAGGCAGGAGAACACCCCAAACTACAGATGTGGAAGAAGGAAAAATGTCTTGGCCATTCTTGAAGGAACTATTTCCAAGCTCTTTCACCACATTTCAACCATGCTGAGCATCTGCAAAGTCCCACAGGTAAGAATACAAATAGAAGCGAAGTCCATTTTGGAAATGCTCCAGATGTGTCCAGAAGGTGGCACTCTTGGATAAAAAAAAGGTAAAGGTTCCCCCGGCACATTTTGTGCAGTCGTGTCCAACTCTAGGGGCCGGTGCTCATCTCCATTTGTTAGCCGAAGAGCCAGCCTTGTCCGAAGACGTTCCAAGGTCATGTGGCCGGCATGACATAAGCAGAATGCTGTTACCTACCCACCAAAGTGGTACCTATTCATCTACTTGCTTTGCATGCTTTCGAATTTCTAGGTTAGCAAGAGCTGGGGCGAGTGCGGAAGCTCACTCCATCATGCGTGGCTAGGGATTCGAACCTCCAAACTTGCAATCTTCCGATCAACAAGCCTGGCATCTTACCTGCTGAGCCACCACGCCTCTTGGATAGCAGCACACACTCTTGGATAGCACCAAGTAAGGCTGGAGTCACATGGTAGATCTTTAAAAAACACCTGGAAGAGTTTTATTTCACTTGTCTTACTTTGGTCTTTCTGACATTGTTACACAACATGGATTTGGAAACAATACACTGTCTTCATTACCTTCTCCTTTTCTGCTATGAATTGTACTCACAACAAAGAGCCTTTCCTCACAGAAAAAACTGGAGTAAATAGACTATTTTATTTATTTATTTATTTATTTATTTATTCATTCATTCATTCATTCATTCATTCATTCATTCATTCATTCAACTTATATAACCACCCATCTCAAACCACTGACTCTGGGCAGCTGGGACAGAGCTGAGGGAGGGACAGAAAGCATCCTGCTGGGGAAGAAGTCAAGGGAGAATGCACACCTCAAACACTGAAAGGAAATCACCATCTTTCCTTCCGCCTCTTTCTGCAAACCTGAGAGCAGCAGAACATTTCCAGACATTTTTGCTGTGGCCTCAGAAGGTCAACTGTGGCTGACTGTGCAGGTCAGCATCTGACACATGATGTTGACTCTCAAAATAACACACACACAAAGACACATACACAAATACCACTTTAAAATCAAAAACAACACAACAATATCTAGCGAATTTCCATCAAACCTTAGCCTCATTAACTTAAACATTGCTATATCTTCTCTGTCAGAGTGCGCACCATGGGGCGGCCTGCTGCATATTTCCAAGACTCCAGTGATCCACGTTCTATGCAGTAAATAGACACTCAAGCAGAGATTAGATAAAATAGCCTATTTACTTTATATACATACGTAGTCCAAAATACATCCAACAGCAGTAACAAATGATAACAGCAACGAAATGGAATACAGCTATGAGAAGTTTAACAGCAACGAGAAGAAAGAACACCAGATCTTCTCTGCTTATATACATAAACTGACCAATCACATTATAGGTCACTCTCATCATCTGCCACACCCAACTAAACTGTAGCACATGAAGTATGAGTCATCACTGCCACATCATACCTTCAACAATGGCTGCTAAGTGGATGACTTGCAGAATAATTCCCCTCTCACGTAGATATCAAGCCTCTCCAGTATAATTGTAAATTCCTGGGTATATACAAACCCCAACATTCTCCCTATTTTAAAGCAGAATATTTTGTAACAGGGGCTCTGAAGGATCATCCAGGTGGTATCTCCCTATTTGGATGTAGCTATTCTGGGCTATCTGACCTGCATTAAGGAAGACGACCTCATACACACTAAGGTGAAGTCCCCCCCTGACTAGTTAATAAGGGTTCAGATTTAGTCTAAAGTATCATAACCTTGAAAGTTTAACATATTACAATCTTTAGCATCTCAAGAGTGAGGTTCTAAAGTAAACGGCAGGCAAACTTTCCTGAATTTTTCCCCTCTAGACTCCTAAACTAGAACTGTGTCTATGAGTCACACAAAAATATTTTCTCCGGCTGCACGTCTATGTTGCTACAATGACTCCCAATTCTCCTTCCAATTATCAAAACCATGGTGAGAGTAACAAAGCTTAAGGGATTTCATCACCATCACCACAGGCCGTTTTTGAAACCACAGTGACACATATCTGTTAATTCCTCATAAATATATAACCTGAACATCTAATCCACAATTACCTCCTGCTCTGCTAAGACAGAAGGTGCTACTGATTGAAGCAGGGACAACACCATTCTGAAATTAATGGTTGTGGTTTCCAGATTTGGTGCCAAGCTGGATCATCTTCAATAAAGATCACTTCTTCTGTGCAGTTGTACTGTTGGTTAGTAGTTTTTCCTCCTCATTAGCCACCTTGGGGACCAAGGAAGAGCTGTCTTTGACTGAAAGAGAATTATAGAAAATAGCACCATCATGGCTTCTCGAGTGCTGCTGTTCCTGCTTCTGCTGGTGACCCATGTTCCCTGTGAGCCTCTGTTGAAGAAATGTCCATTCAATATGAAAATAGAAAGAAGAAAGTTTAATTACTACAAGCCAGGAGACTACCTGATTGGTGGAATCATATCTAAATCTAGTGCTGCATTTCTACCAAATGACTTCTTCAAGCCCCCAACACGTATGGTTTCAGGGTAATTATTGACATGTATGTGCCTATAGTGATTGACGTTTCCCTCTCCAAAGTCTTTTTAGTAGCAAATAATTCCCATTTCCCAATTCCTGGCCTTTTTCAAGCAGCCTATTCATTTTCCTCCAGATTTCCATTAAATAAAAGGTAGTTTGGATTTTTTAAACCCTGAAGTGTTTCTTTTGAGTTCTTCATTGAGGACTAGCATCAACACCAGGTGCTCCAAAACTCCAAAAAGGAACATGTTTATTTTCCAGTCAAGGAGAAAGGTCTCTTGTGCATGCAGTGTGCTACATTTATGACAAAGAAATAACCCTCTGATTAGAAAGAAGATATTGCTGAACTCAATTCATAGAATCACCAATGAAATAGAATTTGTCATATATGCAGAATAAAGTTAAGGAAATCTTCTGGCAATTGAATGACAATAAATTTGGACAAGATCATCTCCTGTTCTTCCCCGGGCAGAATCCAGAGTGAGAAAGTACCACAAAATATGGGGTATCTATATCATTAATTCATTGGGCATTTATTTACTTCTACTGATGTTCTTCAAGACTTATACACTAATAACAAATATTTAACACAATAGCATTTTATGCTGTGGGAAAGAAGAGACTGTAATCTCGGGTCATCTATCCACAGCTATCTGGTCAAACTTGAAAAAAAGTAAATAATTAGACTAAAGTATATACAGTAAAAAAAAGGAAATATTAAGTAAATTATTAGATTACAATCAGAATAAAAGCGAACTTGTAGAAAAGCTTGTTCCTGGTATGCAGTTACTTTATTTACTATTATTACTACCATAATAGTAAGGATTCATATATCATCATAAGAATATGTTTGTTCCTTTGGGAATGGTTGGTTTTACACAAGTATATTTTGCACAATTGTAAGCAGTCACTGAAATACTTTTCCACCTGATGTTAGTTTGGCTTTCCATTTTATCCCCCCAAGTCATAACGTAGACCAGGAATCAGATCAAGCGTTTGGGGTAAGGTTAAACTTTGACCCTGACCTGCCAAGCTTTTCTTCTGCTCCTTGTTTTGGAAGGAAGCTCCCTTTGGTGCACATGGAATTTTATGTTTAATAGGAATATCTGGAGAACTCTTTCACCTAGAAAGGCCTTATAGATAAATAATGCAGGAATTTGCTATTTCCTTATTGTGCAATCAGTGCCTGACAATATTTCCTGCATTGCAAAGTAACGAAAGTGAGCTCTGGTCCATTCTTTGCCCTTTATGAGATCAACCAGATTAGTTTGCACATTTATAGGGTGGTCTCATGCATCCTCATTCCATTGATGTTTCAGGCTGTGGGACTGTCAGCCTCACATGTTCATCTGACATGCTTGTCTGCCTGTTGTACACGTATAGTTTGCTGACCTGCACATAATTGCTTCAAGAAGCAAGCCTCCCTCTCGGCACTCCTGCATCGCTTGCCAGGAACTGTGATAAGCTCCTTCTCTTTCAACAGACATTCTATCAGGCGGAGGGATACCTGGAGTGAGAACTGAAATGTTGTGTCTTGACTATGGGTGATGTTAGAGGGACGTTTTGATAATGCATCTTGGGCGTGAAAATCTTTATTTGAGGCTTCACCTCACCTTAAGTGTACTGATCCTGAATAAATGAATCTTTTAGGGTAATTGCCTGAGGTATTTCTTGATTCGGAATTCTAACACATAGGATTATTACAGGGACATTCACAAGTGTGGTCCTAAGTCAGAACTTTAACTCATCATTGCCAGATGTCTTTAAAGTAAAAGCTGCAGGCAATACCACCTGGCTTTATAAACTGAAGAGGAAAACCTATTGATATCTCTTCCATTGTAGTGTCAACAGTATGAGCTTCAGCCACGTCTTGCCTTTCTTGTTTGCCATTCATGAGATCAACCAGAGTCCTAGGCTGCTCCACAATATCTCCCTGGGCTACAACCTCCATGAGAACTTTTTCAACCCCCTAATGACGTACGAGGCCATGATGGACTTTCTGTCTATGGGTCAGGAGAACACCCCAAACTACAGTTGTGGAAGAAGAAAAAATATCCTGGCCATTCTTGAAGGGACTGATTCCGAGCTCTTTCATCACATTTCAACCATGCTGAACATCTGCAAAATCCCACAGGTATGAATATAAATAGATGCGAAGTCCATTTTGGAAATGCTCCAGATGAGTTGAAAAGATGGCACTCTTGGATAGCTCCAAGCAAACTTGGACTCAGATGGTAGATCTTAAGAGACCTGAAGTAGTTTTATTTCCCTTGTATTACTTTGGCCTTTCTGACATTCGTACACAACACTGATTTGGAAACAATACACTGTCTTCACGACCTTCTCCTATTCTGCTATGAATTGGACTCAGAACAGAGAGCTGTTCCTGACAGAAATAACTAGAGCTAATAGACTAAGTGGTCTATCTGATCAGTATGTTCAGAAAAGAAGAAGAAAAGAAGATAATCGCCGGAAAATCACCCTTGGAGAAAGGGGGAGCAAGAGATTTACCACAAGGGCTGCCGGATCTTGCTGCTCTCTGCAGATCCCCGTTTCCACTGTGGGAAAATGCAGATTGAGCGGCGAAAGGTGGCTGGGCATTATCAACAAGCTCTTTGAAAACCGCGAAGCTGGAAAGTTAAGTAGCTCTCTACTCGACCTTTTAGTTGCACTATTTAGTTTTCTTTTAAATGTTAATTGCCTAATTAAGCGCTAAGATTTATCTCTGGACTTGTTAAATAATTGCTAGAAGTGGTTTTTTCTTTCCTGTCAAAGACTGTTAAAAAGTGGGAAGGAAAGTTAATTGACTTTACCAAGAAGGAAGGTGATCTGCCTATTATTCTCACTTTTACTTGGATTTAAAGTTTCTACTTATTGGCTACTAGATATATATATTTTTTACTTTGGGAATATTCGATTTTAATTTTGTTTCTACATGGAATAATCAATATTCTGCCTTCTATCCTTCTTGGTGAAGATTGTTGGGAAAGAGAAGTGAAAGTGACTTTTACTACTATTTCAGTTTGGCTTGAGTTTCTTACATATGGACAATTATTGGTACTTCTCTTTTTTGTTCTTTGGAATACTATATGAAAGCCTGGATTTAAATGGAGTGAATAATACTTTATTTTTTAAGACTTGATGTTGAGATTGCTGTCTGAAAAGGAAAAAAAAAGAACCCTATTAAATATTCTTTTATATATATAAGTTCCTCTTTTTCTTTCTGAACTTTGAACTCTGTTTGGATTTATTTTTCTGAAAAAGTCAAGTTATTTAACGTTTAATTTGGATTATTGGATTATGATATGGAAAGTAGAGGCTTTTTAATATGTTTCTATTAACATCTTTCCTTTTTGACTTGTGGTTGGATTGAAGAATTACAAGTGGGAAGGAGAAATCCTGGGAATATTTACTATTCTTATCTTTGATTTTGACTACAGGAGAACAAAAAGTCCTAGGCTTTTATCTTGGGTGTTTGAAACACTGTGGACTTTTATATATAAGGGATTATAAATGAACTAAGAGGAAAATTTTTAAAGGAGCCTATTTGAAATTTTTTTCTAGTTCTTTCTTTTTTTTTTCTTAACCTTTTGGATATTTGTTTTTTCACCTTTTCTTTTTTCTTTTTATTACCTGACCTGTAAAAAAATAATTATTATTTTTTCCCCTTTTTTTAAATAATTATTGTTATATTGTTATATGGTGCTTTTTTCCCCTTTTCTCCCTTTTTTCTTCTTTTTTGCAGGGCTATGGCGTCTTTGGGAATGAGACGGGCGGAGAAGGAGAAGTAGAAGGAGACTGGAGGATCATCTATTGATTCTGCTACACCTGCTACATCTGCCTCAGAAACTTTATTACCAGAAATGAAAAAGATATTAGAAGCTGTTGCAGCACTAAATAAGAAAATGGATGATCAGAATACAGCAATAAATAAGAAAATGGATGATCAGAATACAGCAATAAATAAGAAAATGGATGACTCCACGAAGCAGATGGAAGATCAGATTTTATTTATTTATTTATTTATTTATGTTTCAATTTATATACCGCTCCATCTCCCCGCAAGGGAACTCTGGGCGGTTTACAAAACACAAAAATTAAAATCCGACAATTAAAACAACCCAATAAAACACTCTAATATATTAAAATTAAATATAAAAATCCAAGATGCGGTGGTATGATGTTTGGATGTTTAAAAGGGCCCTATGGCACCAGCCATCCCCAAGAGGAACTGTTCCCCCCCTCCCCCCACGCAAGGCGGCAGAACCAGGTCTTTAAGTTCTTTCTGAAGGCTGGGAGAGATGAGGCCTGCCTCACCTCCGGGGGTAGCATATTCCAAAGGGTGGGCACCGTTATCGAGAAGGCACGCCTCCTAGACCCCGTCAGGTGACATTCCTTTACGGATGGGATCCGTAGCATGCCCTCTCTGAATGACCGAGTGGGACGGTTCGACGTTATGGGGATGAGACGGTCCCTCAGGTAACCTGGCCCCATGCCATGTAGGGCTTTAAAGGTGATAACCAACACCTTGAATTGGACCCGGAAGCACACAGGCACCCAGTGCAGCTGTCGCAACAGAGGTGTCACATGCGCTGATCTAGGCGCACCAATAACTGCGCGAGCAGCCGCATTCTGGACCAATTGAAGCTTCCGGATACTCCTCAAGGGTAGCCCCATGTAGAGCGCGTTGCAATAGTCTATATGGGAGATGACCAGGGCATGAGTGACTGTACGGAGGGCTTCCTGATCCAGGAAAGGGCGTAACTGACGCACAACACGAAGTTGTGCAAAAGCCCTCCTGGCCACGGCTACCACCTGCTCTTCAAGCAGGAGCCGTGAGTCCAGAAGAACCCCCAAATTACGCACTTGGTCTGAATGGGGTAGTGCAACCCCATCCAGAACTAGAGATGACAACTTCCTGGATCCACGGGAGCCATCAACCCACAGCCACTCCATCTTACCAGGGTTCAGTCGAAGCCTGTTGTTCCCCATCCAGACCCCCACAGCCTCCAGGCACTGAGAAAGGGTAGCCACTGCATCACTTATCTCACCAGGGATGGAAATATATAATTGAGTATCGTCTGCATATTGATGGTATCTCATCCCATGGTGACGGATGATCTCACCCAGTGGTTTCATGTAGATGTTAAATAGGAGAGGGGAAAGAACCGAACCCTGCGGTACCCCACAGACGAGGGGGCGAGGGTCGGACCTTTCCTCTCCTATTACCACCGATTGGGAACGGCCCTGGAGGAAGGAGGTGAACCAACGCAGAACTACGCCTCCCACCCCCAACTCCCTGAGCCGTCCCAAAAGGATACCATGGTCGATGGTATCGAATGCCGCTGAGAGGTCAAGAAGAGCTAGGATGGATGCACTCCCTCCATCCCGCTCCCGCCAGAGATCATCTGTAAGCGCGACCAATGCAGTTTCCACCCCATATCCCGGCCTGAAACCTGACTGGAAGGGGTCCAGATAATCCGTATCATCCAGGATCCTCTGGAGTTGCAACGCCACCGCTTTCTCAACCACCTTCCCTAAAAAGGGGAGGTGGGAGACAGGACGAAAATTGTCCAATATAGTAGGGTCCAGTGATGGTTTCTTGAGGAGGGGGTGCACCAAAGCCCCTTTAAAAGCAGCTGGGAACACCCCCTCCCCCAGAGATGCATTAACCATCACCTGGGCCCAACCACATGTCACCTCCCGGGCTGCCTGTACCAGCCAGGAAGGGCATGGGTCCAGATGACATGTGGTGGCCCTTACAACCCGAAGGATCCTGTCCACTTCCTTAGGTCCAACAGGATCGAACTGTTCCCAGATAACCGGGTAAAGACGTTCCCTCGGCATCTCCCCAGACTGTGCTACACGCTTAGAGTCCAACTTAGACCGAATCTGAGCGACTTTATCCTGCAGATGCTCAGAAAATTCTTCCGCACGGCCCTGTAGGTGGGTCACAGACTCCACCTTACCCAACAGAGATCTTGTTATCTTAAACAGGGTCGTCGGGCGGCATTCTGCGGACGCAATAAGAGCGGAGAAATATTGATGTTTTGCCGCTCTTACCGCCACAAGGTAGGTCTTAACAGCGACTCTAGCTTGTGTTCGGTCAGATTCAGACCTTGTCTTTCTCCAGCGGCGCTCTAGGCATCTCTTAACCCTCTTCAAGACCCTCAACTCCTCCGTATACCAAGGGGAGTATCGGGTCAAGTGTGGCAAGAGAGGCCGCATAGGCGCGATCCTGTCCAAGGCCCCGGCCGCCTCCCTATTCCAGGTTGCGGCCAGGACCTCCGCTGGAGCGTGCAGTAGATCCTGAGGTACAGCCCCCAGCTCCCTCTGAAACCCTATTGGGTCCATTAGTCGCCGGGGGCGGGCCAATCGATTGGGTCCTGCCTCCCTGCGGAGTGGGGTGGCATAAGAGAATCTCAAGGTCACCAGGGCATGATCTGACCATGACAAAGGGGAAAGATGTAACTCTCCCCTCAGAGCATACTGCCACTGCTCCGACAAGAAAACTAAGTCCGGGGTGAGTCCACTGTCTCGAGTTGGGTCTCGAATAATCTGGAACAGGCCCATGGTTGCCATGGTAGTCATGAACTCCCGAGCTGCCTCCGAGGCACGTCCCAGGGACGGCAGATTGAAATCCCCCAGAACCATAAGCCTAGGGAATTCCACCGCCAGCCCCGAGACGGCCTCCAGCAGCTCAGGCAGGGATGTTGCTACGCAGCAGGGAGGCTGGTACAGCAGCAACACTCCCAACTGTTCTCGAGAACCCAACTTGAAAAACAGGGTCTCACAACCGGCTACTTGCGGAGCAGTGCCCCTGAAGGCCACTAGAGACTCTCGAATTACAACCGCCACCCCTCCTCCCCTGCCCCTGAGTCTCGGCTGGTGCCACACTTGAAACCCGGCTGGGCATATTTCAGAGAGGGCTACCCCCCCCTCCGAGCTCAGCCAGGTCTCGGTGATACATGCCAGGTCTGCCCCCTCTTCCGTGATCAAATCACATATGAGGGGGCCCTTGTTGTTAACAGACCTGGCATTAAGCAGCAGCAGCCGGAAACCGGGGCCCTGAAGGATCTGCTGACCAGGACCTGGGTATGAACGTGGAGGGCCGGAACACGCCACCGGTAATAAACACCGGGGGCGTCTTCCCCAACGATGGCCCGCCCTCCAGTTCCCGTCATAACATCCCCGGCCCGTCACCACTTCAATAGGGCAGCCCACTCCATAACCCCCAGAGCTTCCAGATTACAGCATTAGACAAAAAAATGGACGATATGAAGAAAGAAATAACCCGAGAGATTAAACAAGACTTTAAAAAAGAAATTCAAACAGTCAAGGAAGTGGTCAATTCTCTGTCAGGAGAACTTAAAGATACGCAAAGCCAGATGCAAAAATTAGAAGATAAATCAGAATATGCTATTAAAGAGATTGAACATAATCTAGATATCACAGCTTTAGCAGAAATGAGAGAGAAAGAGCACATCTTGAGATTTAGAGCAGTTCCAGAACAAGTAGATGAAAATGTGAGAGAAAGGATGATATTTGAATTGGCTAAATTTCTGGAGATAAGAGAACAAGATTTAGATTTGGAGATAGACAAGATATTCAGAGTAAACTCACGTTACGCTAAGGAAAAAAAAGTCCCTAAGAGACATATTGATATATTTTGTAAGAAAAGTGACAAAAGAGCAAATCTTAAGGAAACATTATAATACTAGACTAAATATAGAAGGGAAGGAAATAATTCTATTAAAAGAAATACCCTTGAGAATATTAAGGAAAAGAAAAGACTATTCTTTCCTTACAGACAAATTAAGGCAACATAGTATTTCATTCAGATGGGAAAAATTGGAAGGCGTATCATTTGAGTTCAAAGGACAGAGATTCAAAATAACTTCCATTTTAAAAGCAAAAACTTTTTTAGAGAAATACAAGAAAGAAATGGGTTTACCAGAAGGAGAATTGACAAAAGGAGGAGAAACATCGAAAGACAAAGAGAAGACTGAAGATCTATCTGAGAAAGGAGCTACAGGTGTGGACTTAACAAAGGGATTTTAAAGAATAAAATACCAATGGAACTTAAATATCTGACATGGAACATTAATGGAGCTAATGCTCCACAGAAAAGAAGAAAGATATTTCATTTTTTGAAAAAACAGAAATTGGACATAAGTTGTTTACAAGAGACTCATATTTGTAAAAAAGATACTAAATATTTGATTCAAAAACAGCTTGGAGAAGAATTTATTTCGGCTGGATATAAAAAAACTAAAGGGGTAGTCTTATATGTACAACCAAAGTTAAACCCAAAATTGATATTAGCTGATGAAGAGGGTTGATACATTGTAGTAGAAACTAACATACAAGGAAAGAAAACACTGATAGTTGGACTTTATGCACCGAATATGGATAAAGGAGTATTTTATAAAAACCTGATGGATAAACTTTTGGACTTAACATATGACAATTGGTGTTTCATGGGGGATTGGAATGGGGTAATTTACCCCAGACTGGATTGTTGTTGTTGTTCAGTCGTTCAGTCGTGTCCGACTCTTCGTGACCTCATGGACCATAGCACGCCAGGCCATCCTGTCCTCCACTGTCTCCTGGAGTTTACTCAAATTCATGTTCATTACATCAGTGATGCTATCTAACCATCTCATCCTCTGCCGTCCCCTTCTCCTTTTGCCTCCAGTTTTTCCCAGCATCAGGGTCTTGTCCAGTGAGCCTTCTCTTCGCATTAGGTGGCCAAAGTATTTGACCTTCAGCTTCACCATCTGTCCTTCCAATGAGCAGTCAGGGTTGATTTCCGTTAGGATTGACTGGTTTGACCTCCTTGCAGTCCAAGGGACTCTCAAGAGTCTTCTCCAGCACCACAGTTCAAAAGCATCAATTCTTCGGCGCTCAGCCTTCCTTATGGTCCAACTCTCACAGCCATACATTACTACTGGAAAAACCATAGCTTTAACTATATGGACCTTTGTCGGCAAGGTGATGTCTCTCCTTTTAAATATGATGTCTAGGTTTTCCATAGCTTTCCTCCCAAGGAGCAAGCGTCTTTCAATTTCATGGCTGCAGTCACCGTCTGCGGTGATCTTGGAGGCCAAGAAAATAAAATCTGTCACTGCTTCCACTTCTTCCCCTTCCATTTGCCAGGAAGTGATGGGACCAGATGCCATGATCTGAGTTTTTTTAATGTTGAGTTTCAAGCCAGCTTTTGCACTCTCCTCTTTCTCCCTCATCAAGAGGCTCTTTAGTTCCTCTTCACTTTCTGCCATTAGGGTGGTATCGTCTGCATATCTGAGGTTGTTGATATTTCTCCCGGCAATCTTAACTCTGGCTTCTGATTCATCCAGCCCGGCCTTTCTCATGATGTACTCTGCATATAAGTTAAATAAGCAGGGTGATAATATACAGCCTTGTCGTACTCCTTTCCCAATTTTGAACCAGTCGGTTGTTCCATGTCCGGTTCTAACTGTTGCTTCTTGACCCGCATACAGGTTTCTCAGGAGACAGGTAAGGTGTTCTGGTACTCGCATCTCTTTAAGACTTTGCTACAGTTTGTTGTGATCCACACAATCAAAGGCTTTAGCATAGTCAATGAAACAGAAGTAGATGTTTTTCTGGAACTCTCTTGCTTTTTCCATGATCCAGCGAATGTTGGCAATCTGATCTCTAGTTCCTCTGCCTCTTTGAAACCCAGCTTGCACTTCTGGTAGTTCTCGGTTCACATACTGCTGAAGCCTAGCTTGTAGGATTTTGAGCATAACCTTGCTAGCATGTGAAATGAGCACAATTGTACGGTAGTTTGAACATTCTTTGGCATTGCCCTACTTTGGAATTGGAACGTAAACTGACCTTTTCCAATCCTGTGGCCACTGTTGAGTTTTCCAAATTTGTTGGCATATTGAGTGCAGCACTTTAACAGCATCATCTTTTATGATTTTAAATAGCTCAGCTGGGATACTGTCTTCTCCGCTAGCTTTGTTGTTAGTAATGCTTCCTAAGGCCCACTTGACTTCACTCTCTAGGATGTCCGGCTCAAGGTCAGTGACCACTCCATCGTATTTATCGGGGATATTAAGATCTTTCTTGTATAGTTCTTCTGTGTATTCTTGCCACCTCTTCTTAATCTCTTCTGCTTCTGTTAGGTCCCTGCCTTTTTTGTCCTTTATCATGCCCATCTTTGCACAAAACGTTCCCTTGATATCTCCGATTTTCTTGAAGAGATCTCTAGTCTTCCCCATTCTATTGTTTTCCTCAATTTCTTTGCATTGTTCATTTAAGAAGGCCTTCTTATCTCTCCTTGCTATTCTCTGGAAATCTGCATTCAGTTGGTTATATCTTTACCTTTCTCCCTTGCCTTTTGCTTCCCTTCTTTCCTCAGCTATTTGTAAAGCCTCATCAGTCAGCCACTTTGCTTTCTTGCATTTCTTTTTCTTTGGGATGGTTTTAGTTGCTGCCTCCTGTACAATGTTACGAACCGCCATCCATAGTTTGTTTGTTTGTTTGTTTATTTATTTATTTATTTATATTTCTAACTTATATCACCGCCCATCTCCCCCCATTCCGGAGGGGACTCTGGGTGGTTAGTTCTTCAGGCACTCTGTCTACCAGATCTAATCCTTTAAATATATTCCTCACCTCCACTGTATATTCATAAGGCATATGATTTATGTCATACCTGAGTAGTCTAGTGGTTTTCTCTACGTTCTTCAATTTAAGCCTAAATTTTGCAATAAGAATCTCATGATCTGAGCCACAGTCAGCTCCAGGTCTTGTTTTTGCTGATTGTATAGAGCTTCTCCATCTTTGTCTGCAAAGTATATAATCAATCTGATTTCAGTATTGAGCATCTGGTGATGTCCATGTGTAGAGTCATCTCTTGTGTTGTTGGAAAAGAGTGTTTGCTATGACCAGCGTGTTCTCTTGACAAAACTCTATTAGCCTTTGCCCTGCTTCATTTTGTACTCCGAGGCCGAACTTGCCTGTTATTCCAGTTATTTTTTGACTTCCTACTTTAGCATTTCAGTCCCCTATGATGAAAAGCACATCTTTTTTTTGGTGTTAGTTCTAGAAGGTGTTGTAGGTCTTCATAGAACCGGTCAACTTCCGCTTCTTTGGCATCAGTGGTTGGGGCATAGACTTGGATCACTGTGATGTTGAATGGTTTGCCTTGGATTCGAACTGAAAGCATTCTGTCGTTTTTGAGGTTGTACCCCAGTACTGCCTTTCCCACTCTTTTATTGACTATGAGAGCTACTCCATTTCTTCTAAGGGATTCTTGCCCACAGTAGTATATGTAGTGGTCTTCTGAATTTGCCCATTCCTGTCCATTTTAGTTCATTGATTCCCAAGATGTTGATGTTCAATCTTGTCATCTCATGTTTGACCACATCCAGCTTACCTTGATTCATAGATCTTACATTCCAGGTTCCTATGCAATATTGTTCTTTACAGGATCGGACTTTCCTTCCACTTCCAGACACATCCACAACTGAGTGTCCTTTCGGCTTTGGCCCAGCCGCTTCACTCTTTCTGGAGCTACTCAGAATTGCCCTCTGCTCTTCCCCAGTAGCATTTTGGACACCTTCCAACCTTAGGGGCTCATCTTCCGGCATCATATCTTTTAGCCTTTTGATACTGTCCATGGGTTTTCTTTGCAAGGATACTGGAGTGGTTTGCCATTCCCTCTTCCAGTGGACCACATTTTGTCAGAACTCTCCATCATTACCTGTTCTTCTTGACCTGACTTCATTGAATTATGCAAGCCCCTTCGCCACGACAAGGCAGTGATCCACTAGACCCAGTTTATTGGGAGGATGGAAGTTTATCTCACCCACCTGTTAGAGAATGTCGCTGTAATGTATCCCAAATTTGCACTATTAATGGATATTATGCAGCAATTGAATATGAAACAAAAACTCTAGGTTGGGTGGCCGAAGAATGGAACTTCACACTTCCCATGGGATTTAATATTAGCTCAGTAGCTCAATTAATATGGAAAAGTAAGCAAGTCCAATCTCAATTGCAAGCCTTATCTAAGGCTGATAAAGGCATGATGCTAAAAATTAAGCATGAATATGCTGAATTAGTTAGAGTCACTCAAGCTATTGAGGACTCAACCACCCATCATTGGTGGGACATTTTTTCAGGGTGGAGCCCAACTATGACCAACGTTTTAAATTTGGCCAGGCACCCTGTAATTGTGTTTATAATAGCTATTTGCATTCTGTTAATACTGATATGTATTCTATATATTAAAGTTAAGCGCTTATATATAAATGTACAGGTTATTACCTGGAGACATGGAACTTATAGAATGTGAAGGTGTGGAGGCAAAATTCAAATATGCCAAGGGGTGGAATGTAGTGGCAACCTGCGGGAGACCTTTGTATTTTGAGGAGTTAGGTGGCATGTTTTGATTTTTCTTCCCCCACAGCTAGGAGAGTTTATTTTGAATTATACTGATGTTTAATTGGCTTATCTTTGTTTCTGCTTGGCATGGAAAGTGGGGGGGAGAGAAAAACCCCAGCTTGTTAAGTTTAAGCATAAGTTCACTCATCCAGCCACCCCTCTAGCAGCTTGGAATGGGGGGGGGGATGATACGAAACTGTTTATGCTTAGGCACTGGCTTATCTGATGGCTTCCCAGGCTCTGGGAATGATGTCATGGACAGGTGCCAGGCCCCGGAAGGAATCCCAGTCAAGGTCAGTCTGGGCTTGGTCACGGGGTTTGGGAGCCAGGCTTTGATAAAAACCTTAGGATTGTCTTTGGAGTTTGGGAACTTTGATACAGGCTCAGGAAGCTGGGTGCTGTGGGACTCAACAGCCATTCCTTTTGGGGTTATTCTCTGCTTTCTTAGCCAAGTTCCTGGTAGCAATAAGAGAATAAAGATATCACCTTGTTTGGTATGTATGATTTCTTTCTGTATGCTATGCTTGTTATGCTTTGTGTAACCTGTTTAAACTGTGTTTCTACTTGACTTTGTTTGCTTAAGTTTATAATAAAGCTAAAGTTTCTTTATCCACTGGTGTGCTTATTATCTCTGGATCCAAAAGAACCAATTGCCCAGGCCCCTGATCAAGGCTTGGACTCTTGCCAACACACAAACCTAGACAGCATATTAAAAAGCAGAGACATCGCCTTGCCGACAAAGGTCCATATAGTTAAAGCTATGGTTTTCCCAGTAGTAATGTATGGCTGTGAGAGTTGGACCATAAGGAAGGCTGAGCGCCGAAGAATTGATGCTTTCGAGCTGTGGTGCTGGAGAAGACTCTTGAGAGCCCCTTGGACTGCAAGGAGGTCAAACCAGTCAATCCTAACGGAAATCAACCCTGACTGCTCATTGGAAGGACAGATGGTGAAGCTGAAGCTCAAATACTTTGGCCACCTAATGCGAAGAGAGGACTCACTGGAAAAGACTCTGATGCTGGGAAAGACTGAAGGCAAAAGGAGAAGGTGACGGCAACCGGACGTGGAACAACCGACTGGTTCAAATTTGGGAAAGGAGTACGACAAGGCTGTATATTATCACCTTGCTTATTTATTGAAGGCAAAAGGAGAAGGGGACGGCAGAGGATGAGATGGTTAGATAGCATCACCAATCTAATGAACATGAAATTGAGTAAAGTCCGGGTGACAGTGGAGAACAGGAATGCCTGGCGTGCTGTGGTCCATGAGGTCACGAAGAGTCGGACATGACTAAACAACTGAACAACAACAATCATAACCTTGAAAGTTTAACATATAACAATCTCTAGCATCTCAAGAGTGAGGTTCTTAACTAAAGGGCAGGCAAACTTTCCTGAATTTTTCCCCTCTTGACTCTTAAATTGGAACTGTGGCTATCAGTTACACAGAAATATTTTCTCCAGCTGCATGTCTATGTTGCTACAGTGATTCCCAATTCTCCTTCCAATTAACAAAACCATGGTGAGAGTAACAAAGCTTAAGGGATTTCGTCACCATCACCACAGGCCGTTTTTTAAACCACAGTGACACATATCTGTTAATTCCTCATAAATATATAACCTAAACATCTGATCCACAATTACCTCCTGCTCTGCTAAGGCAGAAGGTGCTACTGATTGAAGCAGGGACAACACCATTCTGAAATTAACGGTTGTGGTTTCCAGATTTGGTGCCAAGCTGGATCATCTTCAATAAAGAACACTTCTTCCGTGCCGTCATACTGTTGGTTAGTAGTTTTTCCTCCTCATTAGCCACCTTGGGGACCAAGGAAGAGCTGTCTTTGCCTGAAAGAGAATTACAGCAAATAGCACAACCATGGCATTTCGAGTACTGCTATTCCTCTTTCTGCTGGTGACCCATTTTCCCTGTGAGCCTCTGTTGAAGAAATGTCCATTCAATATGAAAATAGAAAAAAGAATGTTTAATTATTACAAGCCAGGAGACTACCTGATCGGTGGAATGATATCTATAGTTAGTGCTGCATTTCTACCAAATGACTTCTTCAAACCTCCAACACGTACGGTTTTACGGTAATTATTGACATTCATGTGCCTCTAGTGATTGATGTTTCCCTCTCCAAAGTCTTTTTAGTAGCGAATGATTCCCATTTCCCAATTCCTGGCTTTTTTCAAGCAGCCTATTCATTTTCCTCCAGAATCACCAATGAAAAAGGATTTGTCATATATGCAGAATAAAGTTCAGGAAATCTTCTGGCAACTGAATGACAATAAATTTGGCAAAAATCATCCCATGTTCTTCCCCAGGCAGAATCCAGAGTTAAAAAGTACCATAAAAAATAGAGTATCGATAATATTAATTCATTGGGCATTTCTTTACTTCTACTGATGTGCTTCAAGACGTATACATTAATAACGGATATCTAACACAATAGCATTTTATGCTGAGGGAAAGAAGAGACTGTAATCTCGGATCACCTATCCATAGCTATCTGGTCAAAGTGGAAAAAAAGTAAATAATTAGACTAAAGAATATACAGTAAAAAAGGAAAATATTAAGTAAATTATTAGATTACATTCAGAAGAAAAGAGAACATGTAGAAAAGCAAGTTCCTGGTATGCAGTTACTTTATTTACTATTATTACCATAATAGTAAGGATTCATATATCATCATAAGAATATGTTTGTCCCTTTGGGAATGGTTGATTTTACACAAGTTTATTTTGTACAAATGTAAGCAGTTTCTCAGATACTATTCCACCTGATGTTAGTTTGGCTATAAGAGTTCTTTTCCATGTTATCCCCCCAAGTCATAACGTAGACCAAGAATCAGATCCAGCATTTGGGGTAAGGTTGACTTTGATCCTGACCTGCCAAGCTTTTCTTCTGCTCCTTGTATTGGAAGGAAGCTCCCTTTGGTGCACATGGAATTTTATGTCTAACAGGAATATCCAGACAACTCTTTCACCTAGAAAGGCCTTATAGATAAATAATGCAGGAATTTGCTATTTCCTTATTGTGCAATCAGTGACTGACAATATTTCCTGCATTGCAAAGTGACGAAAGTGAGCTCTGGTCCATTCTTTTCCATACTTTATGAGATCAACCAGATTAGTTTGTACATTTATAAGGTGGTCTCTTGCATCCTCATTCCATTGATGTTTCAGGCTGTGGGACTGTCAGCCTCGCATGTTCGTCTGACATGCTTGTCTGCCTGTTGTACACCTATAGCTTGCTGGCCTGCACTTAATTGTTTGAAAAAGCAAGCCTCCCTCTCGGCATTCCTGCATCGCTTTCCAGGAACTGTGATAAGCTCCTGCTCTTTCAACAGACATTCTATCAGGCAGAGGGATGCCTCGAGTGAGAACTGAAATGTTATGTCTTGACTATGGGTGATATCAGAGGGATGTTTTGATCATGCAACTTGGGCGTGAAAATATTTATTTGAGGCTTCACCTCACCTTAAGTGTACTGCTCCTGAATAAATGAATCTTTTAGGGTAATTGCCTGAGGGATTTCTTGATTGGGAATTCTAACACATAGGGTTATCACAGGGTTATTCACAAGTGTGGTCCTAAGTCACAGCTTCAATTCATCATTGCCAGATGCTTTTAAAGTAAAAGTTGCAGGCAATACCACCTGTCATTCTAAACTGAAGAGGAAAACCTATTGATATCTTTTCCATTGTAGTGAAACCGGTCTGAGCTTCAGCCACGTCTTGCCTTTCTTGTTTGCCATTCATGAGATCAATCAGAGTCCTAGGCTGCTCCACAATATCTCCCTGGGCTACAACGTCTATGAGAACTTTTTCAACCCCCTAATGACATATGAGTCCATGATGGACTTGCTGTCTATGGGTCAGGAGAACACCCCAAATTACAGTTGTGGAAGAAGAAAAAATATCCTGGCCATTCTTGAAGGGACTGATTCCGAGCTCTTTCATCACATTTCAACAATGCTGAGTATCTACAAAATACCACAGGTAAGAATATAAATAGAAGCGAAGTCCATTTTGGAAACAACATGAGCTAGTAGACTAAGTGGTCTATCTGGTCAGTATGTTCAGAAAAGAGGAAGAAAAAGATGGAGAAATGTTCAGGCCCACAAAAGCTTGGATTAAAATAGTGGTATGTGGTCTGTTACCACAATGATTCAAAATTATTCTGCTCACACTCTTAGATGAGAGTGAGAATTGGGCATATCAGGAGAAACAAAAAAAGTTAGTGGAATGCATTCAGAATGGGGTCTCGAAGAAATACGTATGATAAGAGAGGATCCAGAATGTTTGGGTGCAAAATGAGTGTGGACTGAATTCTAAAGTGGACGATACAAAGTAGGTGGCTTTCACACATAGAATGAATGAGGACTGAAAGGTCTGAAGGAAGAATCCTTCACAGGTCAAAAGAAAGTGGAAGACCAAGAAAGTGGTGGTTGGATGCAATTCCTGAGTGGATGAAAAGCATATTGGACAACTAATGACACTGTATGACACCGTGTATGCAGAAAGTGGATGCAAGGAATCTTTCCAAGAATACAAAGGCATTGAGAGGATAAGGGCACAGCCACTTTAATGTCCTTTGAAGCATAAAGGAGGTCACCATTAATTTGCTCTATCCCCAAAGCTCATCTCCATTCTGCTTGGACATGAGACTGGTCCTCTCCCAACAGTTTAATGAGAAGAGTGTTGAGGTGTATAGATTGGTAGATTTCCCTGCCAGTAAAGAAAATCTCCAATCTGTCTCCCTAGGATGCGATAAGGGTGGGACTGGAGGAGAAGAAAAATGTGGACATATGGCTATACCACTGGGTTTAGATATCTTTCAGAAAGTAATTGGATTCGGAGAATTCCCAAGAAATTAGGAAACAGTGCTCACCCCTACTTTCCTGAGAAATCCTTATCCACCACCTGGAAAATTTGCAGCTCCTGATCTATTGTGTGCTGAGAACTACAGGTGATCCACAGAGTGAGTAGGGGCTCCTACAGGCACCAAAGGTCCCCACTCAGCTCCATGTGCATCAGCCCATTCTAACCTTAGTGAGTAGGAGGTGTTGGTCAAGGGGTCACCGTGGACATCAACCACAAGGAGAACAGGGGTTTCCTAGCCAGAGACGACATGAACAGAGACAACAAAAGTAGGAGAGTGATGAGCAATGGAGATGGAACCTTTGATGCAGCTGTTGCTTTCTGGAAACCTTAGCCCAGTAGGTATGAAAGCTCTTAGATTTAAGCATCTGAATATTATCACTCAAAGTGAGGGAGACCAGCAATCTTTTCTCTTTTTTTTAGATCAACTATGGTATTAACAGCCACATTCCTGCGCATAAACAGCATTTTCCTTTTTTCTACCGGCTGAGTCCAAAACAAGAACCTCCTTACTTGGCAATTGTCAAGCTGCTCCTGCATTTCCGATGGACGTGGATCGGCCTCGTTGCTCCAGACAATGAAAATGGGGAAAAGTTCAGGAGAACCTTTGTGCCAGTAGCCACAAAGAGAGGAGTTTGTGTTGCCTTCTCAGATAGTATCTTTATACCGAATGAGGGAAAAAATGTTCCATTCTCAGAAGAAATGGAAAAAAAGTGCCTGCTTCTCTATTTCAGCAACCGACAAGTAAAAATAATTGTTTATCAATTAGACTTTCGGGCCACAATAATTCTACTAGCACTAATACAACTCTTTGAAAGGAATAAATTATTGGCGGGGAAAGTGTGGCTTGCAGCAACTTTGCCAGACTTCAGTGTGAGAGTGTTTTACCAAGTGCTTGATCTCCAGCATAAACATCTTTTGTTATCCTTCTCAACTCAGGCAAAAAAAAGGACACAATATTATGATTTTGATTCATATTACTCTGCTATCCAGCAATATGGGAAGGCAGCATTCCAGTGCTCCTCTTCAAGGCCTTTGTTATCCAGGAACGTTTGGGGAACATGTCTAGAAAAGGAGAACTGGGAATTCCCTCCCCAGGATGTGGTTGCAAGGATCCTGTCTGAGGATGCCTCCAGTATTTCCACAGCAATTCAGGCCGTGTCCTGGGTCCTCAATGCTGCCTCTTCTGCCCAACTGAGTCAGAGGAGGGTGCGGGTTGGAGACCATCGGACACCATAGCTGCTACAGCCATGGCAGGTGAGACTTCTCCTTTGAGGCTCCATCGATGCTCCCCTTCAATTCCTCAGTGTTAAATTGGGTGTAGGCAGGGCTGGCAGGGGAAGGTTTAAGATATTTTGAACAGCAGTTGCCCTGTTGTAGTGTCTGTTCAGATGAGGAGGTTTGGGGAAAGAGTGATTCTGTTGCAGAATCTTTCATACTGGAACTATCTCTACTGCTTTGGGATCCTCTATAATAAAAGTGATACCTGTATAGTGACAGTATTTCCCTATTTCTATAGTGTATAGACACCAGGATGGCACAGCTATCCTTTTCTTGTCTTTCGATCACCCCTGTTACTTCATAGCATCTTCTATGATGAACACGGACCCCATCCCCATGTCCCCTGAAGTTCAGCTTTAAGATCCCTACTGCTTTTTTAAGAGTGCCAAATTGTGCTGGCCTGAAAGTTAAATCAATCAATAAATCAGGGCCATACACTCATGATGCAAACTTTGTGTGGCTCCTAGCCCAAAGCTGAGCCTGTGGAACTTCAGATTGATCTGGTGTGATGGAAAAGACCCATTTTCACTGCTCACCCCTCACTGCTGGATGCTGGGACTGCCTTGTGTGGCCATTTTGGTCTTAGCAGCAAGAGCAATCTAGCAGTAGGTTGCTGTTTATTATTTCAGTCCCTTCAGACTCTTCGTGACATCATGGACCAGCCCACGCCAGAGCTTCCTGTCGGCCGTCACCATCCGCAGCTCCCCCACCGTTGAGTCTGTCAGCTCCAGAATATCATCCATCCATCTTGCCCTTGGTCGGCCCCTTTTCCTTTTGCCTTCCACTTTCCCTAGCATCAGCTTCTTCTCCAGGGTATCCTGTCTTCTCATGATGTGGCCAAAGTACTTCAGTTTTGCCTTTAATATCATTCCCTCAAGTGAGCAGTCTGGCTTTATTTCCTGGAGTATGGACTGGTTTGATCTTCTTGCAGTCCAAGGCACTCTCAGAATTTTCCTCCAACACCACAGTTCAAAAGCATCTATCTTCCTTCGCTCAGCCTTCCTTATGGTCCAGCTCTCACAGCCATAAGCCATAAGGCCAAGCCTTCCTCTCTGCCTGGATTGTGATGCTTTGATTGTGGCTGTGGTGATGAGACAGTAGAGGCTAGGATCTTCCCAGCAACCTTTGGCCGCTTTTGGCTTCCATGGGCATACCCCTCACTGCTGGATGCTGGGACTGCCTTCTGTGGCCATTTTCATCTTAGCAGCAAGAGTGATATGGCAGCAGGTACCTGTCATCATAATTCCATTTCACTCCTTTGTAAGGTATTACTCAGCTATCATCCTATACTATTCCCTGCATTGGTGTAAAACTCTCAGGCAAGACTGCTAGACATCTGTTTGTGTAAAAAAAACAAAAACAAAAACAATGTCACCTATCGTTCTTACATTTTTCAAAACAAATTAAAGCAATAAAAATGAACAGGATCTCATGGAATCTCAAACACAGACCTTTAGATCAAGTGAGATTTATTTATCTTTTGGGATTTCCCTCTTAATGTAATTTTGTTTGTTTGTTACAATAGTTTTGGTGACTTTTGTCTTTGTGGGACATGATCTTGAGTTGAATTTATTGTTTCAAGACACTCACAAGAAACATCTGGAAGAGATCCAGCTTCCCTTGGGAGGGAGACTGCCTCAAAATTCCAGAAGATCTTTACACGTGCACTGACTTGAACTGGTCCAGTTATTCATACCTGTCATGTATCTGAGGTAAAGCTTTCCCCTGCACAGTAGTGTCCGACTCTAGGGGCCGGTGCTCCTTTCCGATTGTTAGCTGAAGAGCCAGCGTTGTCCTAAGATGCTTCTGCAGTCATGTGGCTGGTATGACGCATGCGGAACGCTGTTACCTACCCACCGAAGTGGTACCTATTCATCTACATGCATTTGCATGCTTTTGAATTGCTAGGTTGGCAAGAGTTGGGGCGAGGGCGGGAGCTCACTCCGTCACACAGGGCTAGGGATTCGAACCTCCGAACCTGCGATCTTCCGATTGACAAGCCTGGTGTCTGACCCGCTGAGCCATTGCGCCCCTTATGTATCTATTTTTGTATTTTTTATCCATTCAGTGGTGCCCGATTCCCGGAGACAGCCTAGACAAGTCCCTGAAGTTTTCTTAGCAAGGTTTTTCAGAAGTTTTTGGCCATTGCCTCCTTCCTAGGGCTGAGAGAGAGGAACTGGCCCAGGGTCACCCAGCTGACTTTGTGCCTAAGGCAGGACTTGAACTCATGGTCTCCCAGTTTCTAGCCTGATGCCTTCACCACTAAATCAAACTGGCAGACCCATATCTGTAATAATAGCGATGTCTAGACTGAATTAGGGCTGAAATGGAACTGTATAAGATACAGGGGTGATTTTCTTTGTCTTTCTAGTTTCATCCTTTTCTGGGAAATTTCCAGCTTTACAATCTTTCGGTGGATGGTGTTTATTTGGATGAGAATGGAGATCCTGTTGCTGATTTTGATATCATGCATTGGGCAGTCTTTCCCAACAAGTCTACTGCTGGGGTAAAAGTCGGGAGAGTAGAAAGAAGGGCCTCTTCAGAAGTCAGCCTCTCTATCAATCAAAGTGCCATCATGTGGCCAACATCATTCAGTCAGGTTGGTGATGCTGCTGCTTTGTAGTTCTTACTTTATATTATTATTTATCAGCTGTTATACATGCCTGCTTAGAAATAAGTCCCTTAGAATTCAATGTAGATTTGCTCCAAGGAACGGAATCTAAAGCCCCATTAATTCTACAGACATTATGCATAATTCTCTTAACTTATTTAACGATTTTCTTATTTGTTCCCTGCCACCATGCAGGCAAATCTTAAGTGAGTCTTAAGTTACAGGAAACAATTTAAAACTAAGTAAAGTCAAAGTTAACGAGGGTAAAAAACAGCAGTAAGAAATAACAATATAGTAAACTTAATGAAAAAGATGGGTAAAACTCCCTAGATACTTATAGCTCACTCCGGAACTGTTCCGTTTTCTGCGCCCTCTTGAATGCCATCCTCAGTAAGACTATGTAAATACATTTTTCAGCTGCATGCATGGGACACTAGTGGTGTGACAGCTACCTCACTGATCTATAGGGCACAAGAAGCAGTGTGGTGGCCTCCTCCAGAGCATAGCCAGGAAGGTATTTACCATTGTCAAGTTCAGGAAAGCTTCTGGTATTTTGCCTTCTCACTTCTTCTTCACATGGAGGAAGACTCTCTCTGTGTACCATGGGCTGCTTTTCCTGGACTAGTCCCCAAATTTGTGACTTTCAGAAGTCTTTGTTGCTCACCAGGACTTTAAGAAAACTCCATGGAAGACTGCAAGGACGTCAGTGACACATCTCCTAGTAAACATCTCAATAAACATGTAGCATTCTTAGGTACTGTGATCTAGGTTGCAGTTAACACTATGTAGGGCAGACAAAATACTCAGTGGGGGAAAGATATGGCTGAAGAAACCTGATCAAGGTGGAGTCACCCATTACGTTACACTGTAGGAAGATTTGGTGGTCTCCGTTGCCCCTCTAGGTGATAGCTAAGAGTCGACACCAACTTGATAGTACATCAAAGCAGGACCAGCTGTTTGTGTGCTTTTCCCAGCACACAAGGTCAATTGACAAAAGCGATCACTGGTGAGGGGAGTTACACAGGGTGGCATCTCGGCCCCACTACGGTTGAATTTCTTTCTCTGTTCTGGCTTCTTCCCCTCAAATTAGCTCCTAGGGTCATAGCCGTGCTTCTTTATGCCAATGGTGTAGTTCTCCTGTCTCAGACTTTGACTGGATTAAAACATGCCCTAAGATCACTTGCCACTCACAGTAAGTATGAAGAATTGTAAATTAACTGTGCAAAGGCAAGAGCCTTGCTATTTGATATAGAAACACAATCAGACCATTTCACCTAGCTGAAGATGGACTTTGAAGTAGCCAGTTCCCCTTGTTTAGGTCAGGGAGATATTGAAATTCTCCCATGGTTTCCAAACTGAGAAAGCTCAGTTTCATCTCCTGCCATCAGCTGCACCAGAAGGCCCATGATAAGAAAATACCCTATGCTGCCCGACTGTGCCATTGTGGCACAAGGACTAGAGAATCCCTGCCCATATCTAATTCTGCTGTGGGTTTCACAGACATTCTAGTTTCTCCTTGAACTGTCCTTACCTAGTAAAATGCACAGGACACGCCGACTCCGTCTATGTACAAGCTATTCTCTCAGGCCAGTCAGACTCCATTCCTTCAGATGTTGACAGGTTTTGCTAGACCACCTTTAAAGTTAGGAGGGGACCCTTGACTGTTGTCACTCTCTGACCAAAGCCAAGACAACCACAGACGGATGATGAAAGACTCTATTGTAGTATATACAGTATATGTCAATAGGTTGATGCTTCCCCCTTGACCAATTCAGCAGTTTTTAGTTCAAAATGTTAATGTCCCAAAAGTTTCCCAGATTCCAGATTTCACCTCTTGGTAGGCTCATAGTTTTACTTTGGAATGATATTATGATTTCAGCTTTAGGATTCATAGAGTTTTACTAGAATAATATTCATTCAACTTCAGGATGTCAACCCAGCTGATGCTCTCAGATTTGTTTTTCTCTTTTATTGCTTTATCTGACTAAGTCTCATTTATCCTTTTTATTGACTCCCCCCAAAATGGAACTGAATTCAATGTTTCTATGGCTGTCCTTTATGTTTAGAAGGTGCCTTTGTCTAGATGCACAGAAAGCTGTCCTCCAGGATACACCAAACTCAAAAGAGAAGGAGCCCCAGACTGCTGCTACGACTGTTCTCCGTGCATGGAAGGAACAATCGCCAGGCAAGAAGGTCGGTGGCTGTAGAGCAAGGAGGGGACTTGAGGATACAGGTCAAATTCACTCTTGCTGCTCTGGGCAGTGTTTGTTGCAGGTGCCAATTTCCTGCTAGTTCTAGACCTAACTCCTCCTGTATTTGTCCTTATTTCCACAAAGAAACATTTTTTAAAAAAACAGCATAATATTTCAGACATTTGGAACCAACTCAACCCAAGCAATACTGAATCGCTTTCGGTATTTTGGCCTTCCAGTGACAAGGTTTTGCCATTGTTGGTCTTAGGTGGGTTGGCACTGTCCCAGACGGACCCTGTGCCCAATCTGGAGCTCCTCTTTATTGTATGGTATTAGTATGGTCCTAACTTTTGGAGACGCTTTGAGGACCACATTCCAGTTTTTCAGGAGAAGCCTGGAACCAAAAGTATCTAGTCCTAAAGTTGAGATTGAAGTACTAATGACCCCATCAGGTTTCAATTTGTAGACCAAACTTTCAGTTCTGGTGAGAGTTGAAGCTTGCAGGTGGCTAACCCCAGATATCTTTGCCTTCTTTCTAGAACAGTGCAGTGCAAATCCTTCAGAAGCGATGCCTCTGAACAACAAACAATGCTTCTCTTTTTTAATCACTTACAAGCCACATATTTTCCAGGCTCACACAGCTGATTCAAAAGCTGCTCTGGCTTTCACTGCATATGTGTACAAGACAGGGAAAAGACACATAATCCCAAATAATATATTTAATTTTTTTCCCATCATGTTACGGCCACAGTTATTATTAGATGCACGCTAAAGAACAATGGCTTGTGTTTTCCAGATGCATCCAGTTGCAGCCAATGTCCAGAAGACCAGCATTCCAATAAGAAGCGAGATCAATGTGTCCCAAAGGTTATAAGCTTCCTATCCTTTGAAGAAATGTTGGGTCTCCTCTTGGCTCTCTTTGCCATTGCTTCTTCCCTAGCCACCGGCTTTGTTCTGGGAATCTTCATTAAATATCGAGAAACCCCCATAATCAAAGCCAACAACCGGGACCTCACCTACATTCTCCTGGTTTCCCTCATCCTTTCCTTCTTGACCTGCCTTCTATTCATTGGTCACCCCAAGAAACTGACCTGCCTTCTTCGACAAACCACCTTCAGTGCTGTATTCTCAGTTGCTGTGTCTTCTTTGCTGGCCAAGACTGTCATGGTGGTGGTGGCCTTTCTGGCCACAAAACCAGGCAGCAGGATGAGGAAATGGCTAGGGAAGACTCTGGCCAACTCCATTGTCTTGTCCTGTTCTGGGGTCCAGGTGGGCATCTGCATAATATGGCTGGGAATCTCTCCCCCATTCCCAGACTCTGACATCCATTCCCAATCAGGACACATCGTGCTGCAGTGCAATGAAGGCTCAGTCACCATGTTCTACTCTGCACTGGGCTACATGGGCTTTCTGGCTGCCATCTGCTTCTTGGTGGCTTTCCTGGCCCGAAAGCTACCAGGGACCTTCAACGAAGCCAAGTGGATCACCTTCAGCATGCTGGTTTTCTGCAGCATTTGGCTCTCCTTTGTCCCCACCTACCTGAGCACCAAGGGGAAGTACATGGTGGCTGTGCAGATCTTCTCCATCCTGGCCTCTAGCCTGGGTTTACTGGGCTGCATCTTTGTCCCTAAATGCTACATCATTATTCTGAGACCTGGCATGAACACCAAGGAGCATTTAAGGATATAAAACAATAAAGAAACCTGATTTTGGTCCCTATTTTTCAATAGTTTATTGGTAATTTGAAATAACATTACTTACAATTACAGACCTTTTTATGTGTTCTAAGAAATCTCTCTTCCTTTCGTGTGAATTTTGAATTATAATCATTAAATATTGAAACAGAAATATCATTAGATCATCTTGTTTAAAACACTTACATTCTTTCCTCTCTCTCAATCTGACATCAGGTAGGATTAGGATGATAATCATTGACATTAATCAGTTTTCTGAAACCAGATCAGATAAATTTTCACCACAGCAGATAAATGTTGTTTGACATGTAGTCCTGAGCTTAATTATTAGGCCTTGGCAACAACTTGCCCCTTTTTCATCCTTTTTAAATAGATGGTACATAATAAATCAGGGGAGAAAAGCAAAGCTTCCAGGGCACAGAAAGGTTTTTCTTGATTCAGGTATCTTCCAAAGCTCAAAGGGAGACCCAGGACAGAGCTGAGGGGGGGACAGAAAGCATCCTGCTGTAGAAGAAGTCCAGAGAGACTGCGTACCTCCCACGCTGAAGGGAAGGAACCATCTTTCCTTCCGCCTCTTTTGGCAAACCTGAGAGCAGCAGCAAATTTCCAGACATTGTTGCTGTGGCCTCAAATGATCAAGTACGGCTGACTGCACAGGCCACCTTCTTCCACAGAATTCTGACTCTCAAAATAAAACAAAAAAATATATACTCTACTATATCTTCAAAAGGGGCGTGGTGGCTCAGGGGGTAAGACACCAGGCTTGTCGATCGCAAGTTTGGAGATTCGAATCCCAAGCCCTGTGTGTGGAGTGAGCTCCCGCACTAGCTCCAGCTCTTGCCAACCTAGCAATTCGAAAGCATGCAAATGCAAGTAGATTAATAGGTACCACTTCGGTGGGTAGGTAACAGCGTTCCACGTGCGTCATGTGTCCACATGACCGTGGAAATGTCTTTGGACAACGCTGGCTCTTTGGCTAACAAACGGAGATGAGCACCTGCCCCTAGAGTCGGACACGACTGCACAAATATGCGGGGTGAACCAGTACCTTTTATATCTTCAAAAGCGTCACAACAATGTCCATGGAATATCTGTCATATCTTATCATTATAAACATTGTTTGTTGGGGTTTTTATATACCCAGGAATATACAGAGAGATATAAATTATGCTGAGAGGCCTGATATCTAGGTGAGAGGGGAATTATTCTGCAGAGTCACCCAATTAGCAGCCATTGTTGTAGTGATGATGTGTCAGTTTGTGACTCATATAACAGGTGCTAAGAGTTAAGTTGGGTGTGGCAGATGATGAGAGTGACCTATAACGTTATTGGTCAGTTTATGTATATATACAGAGAAATCCTGTATTCTTTCTTCTCGTTTCTTCTCGTATCATGTGTTACCCGTGTGTGGATGTGATCTGTAAATACGTATGTATATAAAGTAAATAGGATGTTTCATATAATCTCTGTGTGAGTGTCTATTTACTATACAGACTGAGGATCACTGGTGTCTAGGAGAAAGAAGCAGACCGTTCCACCCGTGCACTCTGACAGGCTCTGGGCCCAGCAGCGACAGGGTTTGGGCCTCCTGTGGATCGTGTGCAGCTTTAGAAGCCTATCCAGGAGTTGTTTGGCTATTTGGAGTGAATTTGGAACTCTGACAGGTTCCGTGCCTGGCTGTATTTTTTCCTAGGCTTGTTTTGCAGCTGGAGGACATTCTGATAAGGTCTGTGCCTTTAATCATCGGTGTCTGCTCAGGAGGGGCTGAGGAAGATGAGCACAGACCAGATGCATCCTGCGGTTGGAGGAGGATTCCCTCTGGAAAGACTGAATGACTCTAATTATTTGTCATGGGCATACAAAATGGAAATGTGAAGGTCTTTGGAAGATTGTACTTGACCCCCCACGTGAGTCAGATGCAGAAGAGATTGTGTTACTGAAGGAGAAAGCATTGGCAAGCATAATTTTATGTTTAGAGAATAGCCAAATATGTTATGTTAGAAATTGTACGTTAGCCAGTGAGTGTTGGGAAGCTTTAAAGAATGTTTATCTTAGAAGCACACGGTTATGCAAGGTTTTATTGACACGGAGACTTTATCGGGCTAGGTTGCCTGAAGGTGGGAGTATCCGTGATCACTTGCATTATATGACTGGATTATTTCAAGAATTGTCCCAGAGAGATATGCCGTTCTCAGAAGCACATAAGGTTTATGTAATCCTCAGTTCTCTGAATGAAACATGGGATAATTTAGCTACTAGCTTCAGGTCCTTATCTGAGAGGGATTTGACTGTAAATTATTTATCTGGCAGACTTTTAGAAGAGGAGCAAAGAAGAAAACAATGTTCTAACATAATTAGGTCAAAGCAAAACAGTTATTCTAAAGAATGTTATTCTTCTGATGACTCAGAGAATGTTTTGTATGTACGGAGATGTTTCTACTGCAAGTCAGATAAGCATTTGTTAAAAGATTGTAAAAAGAAACAGAAGCCGAAAGCCAAGCCGGGGATTTCCAAGCCGGGGAGTGCTGCACAGCTGTCAGTAATTACTTCTGTTAAAGATTTAAAGGGGCCGTGGCTTCTTGGCAGCGGGGCTGGCCAGCACATAGCCAACAATAGGCAGATGTTTAAAGAGTTTAAGCAGGCTGATAGAGATCATGTTAGCCTGGCAAATGGAAGCGTTGCATCTGTAACTGGTACAGGGTTTGTGCATGTACCAAGTTTAAATGCTGATTTATCGATGTTATGTGTATCAGACTTAGAGTATAATATCATAAGTGTTTCTTAATTAGATAAACAGGGATATAATGTACAGTTTGGTAAAGGTGAATGCATTGTCATGAAGGATAATCATGTCTGTGGTAAAGGTGTTTTACAGAACAGTTTATATGTCATGGTAACACGCAAGAGCCATGATGTAGCCATGATTAACAAACCAGCACATGATTCATGTGAACATCTGTGGCATAGACGGTTGGGGCATCCAAGTTTCGAAGTGATTGAAAAGATGTCTGAAGCAAGTTCTGGAATGGATTTGAAATCGTGCCAAGCTTTTCTGGATTGCACGGCTTGTAAGGTTGCAAAGTCAAAGGTGTATCCTGTAAGCAAATTTAGTGATAGAAAGTCACATAAATGTTTTAAATTAGTTCACGCTGACCTAATTGGCCCATTACCAGCCAAAATAGGTGGTGCTAAATATGTTTTAGTTATTGTGGATGATTTCATCAGATTTGGGTTCTGTTACCTATTGAAAGCAAAAAGCCAAACATTTGATAAGTTCAGAAATTGGGTGCAGTTTGTGGAACGTAGATATAGCACAAAGGTGTGTAGTTTGAAAACTGACCAGGGCACTGAGTTTATGAGTGGCAGTTTTCAGCAATGGCTTAGTAGGAGGGGCATTGCACATAGGAGAACCAATCCGCATAGTTCAGCTGAGAATGGCATGGCGGAACGTAGGAATTTGGCATTACAGACAGTAAAGGATTCACTTTTAACTGACTCAGGGCTATCTAGAGGATACTGGGGAGAGGCTATATTAACTGCTAATTATTTAATTAAAAGGTTGTGGAGTGTGTCTGTAAATCAAACTCCATATTATATGTTGTATGGCAAGAAGCCATCATTAGCTCATTTGAAGGTGTTTGGGTGCACTGCCTATGTTCACGTGCATAAGGAGGTATGTAGGAAAGGGCAGGCAAAAGCACAGAAGATGACATTTGTGGGGTATGAGCCAGGAACCAAGGGATATAGGTTCACTGATGTCAGAAGAGTTGTTATTTCCAGATCAGCAAGTTTTACTGAGCACAGCAATTGGTAGAGGTTACACGGGAGTAGTGAGGTTTTTCTTCCTAGTCAGGGAAATTTTGAGTTCTCAGAGTGGAGAGAGTCCAGAGATGTGATTAAGAAGGAAGAGGAATTAACTCCTCGTGTGCCAATGATGCAGGATGCTACAGTTTTGCACAGATCTGAAAGAATTAACAAGGGCATACCACCTCAACGTTACACACCAGGTGATGTTAAAGTGTGTTTTATTAATTATGAACCTCGTAGCTATAAAGAGGTATTGGAGTTGCCACAAGAGAAGAATAAGTGGAAAGCTGCTATGGATGTGGAAATGAATGCCATTAATTCCCATAAGGTGTTTAAATCTACCAGACTGCCTGAGGGGCATAGGGCAGTAGGTTGTAGATGGGTTTATAAGAAGAAGACCTTAGTGAATGGTGATATTCAGTATAAAGCTAGGCTTGTGGCACAAGGGTTTTCCCAGGTTAAAAATCAGACTTATGATGAGGTTTTTGCACCAACGCTAAGAGGGGAGACATTTAGGTTTGCCTTAGCAATGGCAGCAGCTGGGAATTGTGTAGTGAACCATCATGATATTACCACAGCATATCTGCATGCTGATTTGAGGGAAGAAATTTATATGGCTGAAGTTCCAGGGTATGAGTCTAATATTGCAGGGAGAGTATACAAGTTGCAGAAAGCATTGTATGGACTCAGGCAATCAGCACATTGCTGGAATCTAAGGTTAGATAAGGAATTACAAAGAATGGGGTTCAAGTGTAGCATAGCTGACCCATGTCTGTATGTAAAGCAATGAGAAAATGATGAACAGGTGTTGCTTTTGATTTTTGCAGACGATTTGTGTTTTATAGCTTAAGATCAAAGCAGGGTAATTTAATTTACTGAAAAACTAAAGCAACAATTTGATGTCAAAGATCTGGGAGAGATTAGGTATTACCTAGGCGTAGGTATTCAGAAAGTTGATGGGGGTTATGTTCTAGAGCAGCAGAAGAAAATTGAACAACTGCTAAGAGAGAACAACATGGAACATTGCAAGGAGGTTCCTACCCCGATGACAACAGATTTTGTTAAGACAGAGACTGGAGATGATGACCAAACTTCATGTGATCAAGAACACTATCAGTCAATAATTGGAAGTTTATTGTATTTAGCAAAATAGTCGCGCCCTGATATCGGGAATACAGTAAATGTACTGAGTAGATATGTTACACAACCTACTCAGAGGCATTGGAAGGGTATTAAACGTGTGTTTAGGTAACTTAAGGGGACTATTGATAAATGTTTATTGATAAAACCTTGTAAGCCATTGGACTTAAAATGCTATGTAGATAGTGATTGGGGTAATGATATACACGATAGGAAATCAATGACAGGATTAATAATTATGTTTGGTAACACCTTGGTGGGGTGGACGTCTCGGAAACAGAGTTCTATTGCCGTATCAACTGCAGAGGCGGAGTATGCTGCATTATCTGACCTATGTTCAGAATTGATATGGTATAGGCAATTGTTAAGGGATGTAAATATAACAATTGATAAACCTGTATGTGTATATGATAATAGTGAAGCATGTATACAGATTGCAAAGACTGATAGAATCAGAGAGCGGAGTAAGCATGTTGATATCAAGTATCACAATGTTAGGAATGCTGTCAAAGAGTCTCTGATTGATTTGCAATATTGTCCATCTGAATGTAATGTAGCAGATGTGATGACAAAGCCTCTAAGTATAGATAGACATAGGATGTGTGTGTCCAAAATGTGTATGTCTTCTATTCTGTATAAGTGAAATGTAATATCTATTGTAAATTGGAGGGGTGTTGGGGTTTTTATATACCCAGGAATTTACAGAGAGATATAAATTATATTGAGAGGCCTGATATCTAGGTGAGAGGGGAATTATTCGGCAGAGTCACCCAATTGGCACCCATTGTTGTAGTGATGATGTGTCAGTGTGTGACTCATACAACAGGTGCTAAGAGTTAAGTTGGGTGTAGCAGATGATGAGAGTGACCTATAACGTGATTGGTCAGTTTATGTATATATACAGAGAAATTCTGTATTCTTTCTTCTCGTTTCTTCTCGTATCATGTATTACCCGTGTGTGGATGTGATCTGTAAATATGTATGTATATAAAGTAAATAGGATATTTTATATAATCTCTGTGTGAGTGTCTATTTACTATACAGACTGAGGATCACTGGTGTCTAGGAGAAAGAAGCAGGCCGTTCCACCCGTGCACTCTGACACTATTATTTTATTTTATTTATTTATTTATTTATTAATCAAATTTATCACCACCCATCTCTACTGCAGTAGACTCTGGGGGGCTTACAATAAAATATTAAAATTAAAAAACCTATAAATCATTAAAATACAATATAATAAATAGAAAATATCCAGAGAATGGCAAGATCTTAAAAGGAGGTTATTACTAAGCTAACCAGCCCCAGGAGGAACTATCACTTCCTTTCTTACAATTAAGGCAGCAGAACCAGGTCTTCAAAGACCTTTGGAAAGCCAGGAGCGAGGGTGCCCGCCTCACCTCCGGGGGCAAGATATTCCACTGGGCGGGTGCTATCACAGAGAAGGCACGCCTCCTGGACCCCGCTAGATGGAATTCTTTTATTGGCAGGGTCCGTAGCATGCCCTCCATGCATGACCAGGTGGGGCGGGTAGATGTGATCAGGATGAGACGGTCCCTCAGATACCCTTCAGATTTCAGATATCTCTTCTCCATTTTGTAAAGCAGAAGATTTTTTAGCAAGGCCTATGAAGGGTATCCCTACTTGGATGTAGCTATTCTGGGGTATCTAACCTGCATTTAGGAAGATGGCCTCATCCACACCAAGATGGAGTTTCCCCAACTAGTTAATAAGGGTTCAGTTGATTTAGTGGACAGTATTATAACAGCATTATACAAGTTAACACATGCATCATGCCGGCCACATGACCGTGGAAGCATCTTCGGACAGCGCTGGCACTTCGGCTAACAAACGGAGATGAGCACTGGCCCCTAGAGTCGGACACGACTGCACAAATGTGCGGGGGGAACCTTTAACCTTTTTTTTATCATAACCTTGAAGGTTATAATTTAATGGTATAATTACCTCCTGCACTGCTGAGAGCCGAAGATGCTTTTGGTTTCCAGATTTGGTGCCAAGCTGGACCATCTTCAATAAAGAGCACTTCTTTAGTGCAGTTGTATTGTTGGTTCCTAGTTCTTCCTCATCATTAGCCACCTTGGGGAACAAGGAGGAGCTGTCTGTGCCTCAGAGAGAGAATTATAGCAAACAGCACCATCATGGTAATCCCAAGTGTTGCTGTCCCTGCTTCTGTGAGACTGTTGAAAAATGTCCGTTCAATGTGATAATTGGGAGAATGTACAAGGGCAATTTCTGCAAGCCAGGAGACTACCTGATTGGTGGAATCATATCTATATCTAATGCTGCATTTCTACCAAATGACTTCTTCAAGCCTCCAAGCCATGAGTTCGAAACATAATTATTGACATGTATGTTCCTCGGGTGATTACTTTTTCGCTCTCCAACGACTTTTTAGTAGGGAATGATTCCCATTTCCCAGTTCCTGGCCTTTTTCAAGCAGCCTATACATTTTCCTCCAGATTTTCTTTAAGTAAAAGGTATTTTGGATTTTCTAAAACCTGAAGTGTGCCTTTTGAGTTCTTCATCAAGTAGTAGCATCAACACCAGATGCTGCCCAACATTTAAAAGGAACATCTTTAATTTCCAGTCAAGGAGAAAGGTCTCTGTGTGCATGCAATGCCCTAAGATCATGATAGAGAAACAACCAAAAAAGTAGGGTATCGATATCATTAATTCATTGCACATTACTTCACTTCTATTCATGTGCTTCAAGAATTATACACTAGTAAAAATATTTAACACAATAACATTTTATGCTGTGGGAAAGAAGAGACTGTTAACATGGGTCACCTTTCCATAGCTATATGGTCAAACAAGAAAGAGAGTAAATAATTAGACTAAAATATATACATCAAAAAAGCAAAGTATTAAGTAAATTATAAGATTAGAATCAGCATCAAAGAGAACTTGTCGAAAAGCTTGTCCCTGGTATGCAGTTACTTTACTTTATTTATGTATTCAATTATTTATTCAGCAAATGTATATGGCTGCCCATCTCACTGGATGTGACTCTGGGTGGTGAACAACTAACATTTAAAATAATGTCACAACCATTATGCAATATGAACAAATACCTGGCAAGAAGATTCAAGCATCAGGCCTTGCTCAAGAAAGCACATGTGATTTTCTGTCTAATAGGAACCCCCAATCACCTAGAAAGGTTTTGTAAATCAATAATACAGGAATTTGCTATTTCTTAGTTGTGCAACGACTGCCTGACAGAATTTCCTGCATTGCAATGTTAATGATAATGAGCTCTCATCCCACCCTCCTCTTTTGCCATTTATGAAATCAATCAGATTAGTTTGCACATTTATATGGTGGTCTCTTGCATCCTCATTCCATTGATGTTTCAGTCTGCGGGACATTCACGGATGTGGTTTTATGTCTACTTGATCAGTGCCAGATGTCCTTAAAGTAAAGCTGCAGGCAATACAACCTGTCTCATGTTTTAGCCCAGTATGTGTACCCAGTGTATAATGTATTTCTTTTTTTAAAACAGTTTTCTTAAAGTTTCTAGATAAAAAGATGACCAACATTCCAATAAGAAGTGAGATCAATGTGTCCCACATGCCATAAGCTTCCTATCCTATGAAGAAATGTTGGGTGTCCTCTTGGCTCTCTTTGCCCTTGCTTCTTCCCTAAACACCGGCTTTGTTCTGGGAATCTTCATTAAATACCGAGAAACCCCCATAGTCAAAGTCAACAACCAGGACCTCACCTATATTCTCCTGGTTTCCCTCTGCCTTTCTTCTTTTTTAAAGAATTTTATAGATAAAATTATAAATAATTATAATTATAAATAATTATAATTATAGATAAAAATTACAGAAAAATAAAAAATCACAAAAAGAAAAAAAGTGAAAAGTACACAAGTCCTTTCCTTCTTGACTTCCCTTCTATTCATAAGTCGCCCCAAGAAACTGACCTGTCTTCTTCAACAAACCCCCTTCAGTGTTGTATTCTCAGTTGCTGGGTCTTCATTGCTGGCCAAGACTGTCATGGTGGTGGTGGCATTCCTGGTCACAAAGCCAGGCAGCAGGATGAGGAAATGGTTGGGCAAGACTCTGGCCTACTCCATTGTCTTGTCCTGCTCTGGGGTCCAGGTGGGCATCTTTATCATATGGCTGGGAATCTCTCCCTCATTCCCAGACTCTGACCTGCATTTCCAATCAGGACACATTGTGCTGCAGTGCAATGAAGGCTCAGTCACCATGTTCTACTCTGCACTGGGCTACATGGGCTTTCTGGCTGCCATCTGCTTCTTGGTGGCTTTCCTGTCCCGAAAGCTGTCAGGATGCTTCAATGAAGCCAAGTGGATCACCTTCAGCATGTTGGTTTTCTGCAGCGTTTGGCTCTCCTTTGTCCCCACCTACCTGAGTACCAAAGGGAAATACATGGTGGCTGTGCAGATCTTCTCCAGCCTGGCCTCCACCCTGGGCATACTGGGCTGCGTCCCCAAATGCTACATCATTATCCTGAGACCTGATGTGAACACCAAGGAACACCTAATGATGAATTCTAAAAGGGAACCTGATTTTTTTAGATAGATATAGGGAAGGATCACCTTTATGGATCACTGCCATGTCGTGGCGAAGGGGCTTGCATAACTCAATGAAGTCAGGTCAAGATGGACAGGTCATGATGGAGTGTTCTGACAAAACGTGGTCCACTGGAGGAGGAAATGGCAACCCACTCCAGTATCCTTGCCAAGAAAATTCCATGGACTATATCAAAAGGCTAAAAGATATGATGCCGGAAGATGAGCCCCTGAGGTTGGAAGGTGTCCAATATGCTACTGGGGAAGAGTGGAGGGTAAATCCATGTAGGAAATCAAAAAAAAACTGGAATAACAGGGAAATTCAGCCTTGGAATACAAAATGAAGCAGCGCAAAGACTAATAGAGTTTTGTCAAGAGAACATGCTGGTCATAGCAAACACTCTTTTCCAACAACACAAGAGATGACTCTACACATGAAAATCACCAGATGCTCAATACCGAAATCAGATTGATTATATACTTTGCAGCCAAAGATGGAGAAGCTCTATACAATGAGAAAAAACAAGACCTGGAGCTGACTGTGGCTCAGATCATGAGTTTCTTATCGCAAAATTTAGGCTTAAATTGAAGACTGAAACCACTAGACCATTCAGGTATGACCTAAATTATATCCCTCATGAATATACAGTGGAGGTGAGGAATAGATTTAAAGGATTAGATCTGGTAGACAGAGTGCCTGAAGAACTATGGATGGAGGTTCGTAACATTGTACTGGAGGCAGCAACTAAAACCATCCCAAAGGAAAAGAAATGCAAGAAAGCAAAGTGGCTGACTGATGAGGCTTTACAAATAGCTGAGGAAAGAAGGGAAGCAAAAGGCAAAGGAGAAAGGGAAAGATATAACCAACTGAATGCAGATTTCCAGATAATAGCAAGGAGAGATAAGAAGGCCTTCTTAAATGAACAATGCAAAGAAATCGAGGAAAACAATAGAATGGGGAAGACTAGAGATCTCTTCAAGAAAATCAGAGATATCAAGGGAACGTTTTGTGCAAAGATGGGCATGATAAAGGACAAAAGAGGCAGGGACCTAACAGAAGCAGAAGAGATAAAGATGAGGTGGCAAGAATACACAGATGAACTATACATGAAAGATCTTAATGTCCCTGATAAATACGATGGTGTGGTCACTGACCTTGAGCCAGACATCCTAGAGAGTGAAGTCAAGTGGGCCTTAGGAAGCATTACTAACAATAAAGCTAGCGGAGAAGACAGTATCCCAGCTGAGCTATTTAAAATCATAAAAGATGATGCTGTTAAAGTGCTGCACTCAATATACCAACAAATTTGGAAAGCTCAACAGTGGCCACAGGATTGGAAAAGGTCAGTTTACATTCCAATTCCAAAGAAGGGCAATGCCAAAGAATGCTCAAACAACCGTACAATTGTGCTCATTTTACATGCTAGCAAGTTTATGCTCAAAATCCTACAAGCTAGGCTTCAGCAGTATGTGAACCGAGAAATACCAGAAGTGCAAGCTGGATTTTGAAGTGGCAGAGGAACTAGAGATCAGATTGCCAACATTCGCTGGATCGTAGAAAAAGCAAAAGAGTTCAAGCAAGCCATACTGTATATACTTCTGCTTCATTGACTGGGCTAAAGCCTTTGATTGTGTGGATCACAACAAACTGTGGCAAATTCTTAAAGAGATGGAAGTACCAAACCACCTTATCTGTCTCCTGAGAAACCTGTATGCGGGTCAAGAAACAACAGTTAGAAACGGACAAGGAACAACCGATTGGTTCAAAATTGGGAAAGGAGTATGACAAGGCTGTATATTACCACCCTGCTTATTAAACTGATATGCAGAGTACATCATGAGAAATGCTGGGCTGGATGAATCACAAGCCGGAGTTAAGATTGCCGGGAGAAATATCAACAACCTCAGATATGCAGACGATTCCACCCTAATGGCAGAAAGCGAAGAGGAATTAAAGAGCCTCTTGATGAGGGTGAAAGAGGAGAGTGCAAAAGCTGGATTGAATTTCAACATTAAGAAAACTCAGATCATGGCATCTGGTCCCATCACTTCCTGGCAAATAGAAGGGGAAGAAATGGAAGATGTGACAGATTTTATTTTCTTGGGCTCCAAGATCACCGCAGACGGTGATTGCAGCCATGAAATTAAAAGATGCTTGCTCCTTGGGAGGAGAGCTATGGCAAACCTAGACAGCTTATTAAAAAGCAGAGAGATCACCTTGCCGACAAAGGTCCGCATAGTTAAAGCTATGGTTTTCCCACTAGTAATGTTTGGCTGTGAGAGTTGGACCATAAGGAAGGCTGAGCACCGAAGAATTGATGTTTTCGAGCTGTGGTGCTGGAGAAGACTCTTGAGAGCCCCTTGGACTGCAAGGAGGTCAAATCAGTCAATCCTAAAGGAAATCAACCCTGACTGCTCATTGGAAGGTCAGATACTCTTGCTGAAGCTCAAATACTTTGGCCACCTACTGCAAAGAGAGGACTCACTTGAAAAGACCCTGATGCTGGGAAAGACTGAAGGCAAAAGGAGAAGGGGACAGCAACCGGACATGGAACAACCGACTGGTTCAAATTTGGGAAAGGTGTACGACAAAGCTGTATATTATCACCTTGCTTATTTATTGAAGGCAAAAGGAGAAGGGGACGGCAGAGGATGAGATGGTTAGATAACATCACCAATGTAATGAACATGACTTTGAGAAAACTCCAGGTGACAGTGGAGGACAGGAAGGCCTGGCGTGCTATGGTCCATGTGGTCACGAAGAGTCGGACACGACTAAACGACTGAACCACAACTACAATAATAACCTTGAAAGTTTAACATATTACAATCTCTAGCATCTCAAGAGTGAGGGTCTTAACTTAAGGGCAGGCAAACTTTTCTAAACGTTTCCCCTCTTGACTCTTAAACTGTAACTCTATCAGTTACACAGAAATATTTTCTCCAGCTGCATGTCTATGTTGCTACAGTGATTCCCAATTCTCCTTCCAATTATCAAAACCATGGTGAGAGTAACAAAGCTTGAGGGATTTCATCACCATCACCACAGGCCGTTTTTGAAACCACTGTGACACATATCTGTTAATTCTTCATATATAAAACCTAAACATCTGATCCTCAATTACCTCCTGCTCCGCTAAGACAGAAGGTGCTATTGATTGAAGCAGGGACAACACCATTCTGAAATTAAAGGTTGTGGTTTCCAGATTTGGTGCCGAGCTTCAATAAAGAGCTATTCTTCCGTGCAGTCATACTGTTGGTTAGTAGTTTTTCCTCCTCATTAGCCACCTTGGGGACCAAGGAAGAGCTGTCTTTGCCTGAAAGAGAATTCTACCAATAAGCACCTCCATGGCACCTCGAGTGCTGCTGTTCCTGCTTCTGCTGGTGACCCATTTTCCCTGTGAGCCTCTGTTGAAGAAATGTCCATTCAATATGAAAATAGAAAAAAGAATGTTTAATTACTACAAGCCAGGAGACTACCTGATTGGTGGAATCATATCTACAGATACTGCTGCATTTCTACCAAATGACTTCTTCAAACCTCCAACACGTATGGTTATAGGGTAATTATTGACATGTATGTGCCTCTAGTGATTGATGTTTCCCTCTCCAAAGTCTTTTTAGTAGCAAATGATTCCCATTTCCCAATTCCTGGCCTTTTTCAAGCAGCCTATTCATTTTCCTCCAGAATCACCAATGAAAAAGGATTTGTCATATATGCAGAATAAAGTTAAGGAAATCTTCTGGCAACTGAATGACAATAAATTTGGCAAAAATCATCCCCTGTTCTTCCCCATGCAGAATCCAGAGTTAGAAAGTACCATAAAAGATAGGCTATCAATATCATTAATTCATTGGGCATTTCTTTACTTCTACTGATGTGCTTCAAGACTTATACACTAATAACAAATATTTAACACAATAGCATTTTATGCTGTGAGAAAGAAGAGACTGTAATCTCAGGTCATCTATCCATAGCTATCTGGTCAAACTGGAAAAAAAGTAAATAATTAGACTAAAGAATATACAGTAGAAAAAGGAAATATTAAGTAAATTATTAGACTACAATCAGAAGAAAAGAGAACTTGTAGAAAACTAGTTCCTGGTATGCAGTTACTTTATTTATTATTACTACCATAATAGTAAGGATTCATATATCATCATAAGAATATGTTTGTCCCTTTGGGAATGGTTGGTTTTACACAAATTTATTTTGTACAAATGTAAGCAGTTACTCAGATACTTTTCCACCTGATATTAGTTTGTGTATAAGAGTTCTTCTCCATTTTATGCCCCCAAGTCATAACATAGACCAAGGATCAGATCGAGTGTTTGGGGTAAGGTTAACTTTGACCCTGACCTGCCAAGCTTTCCTTCTGCTCGTTTTGGAAGGAAGCTCCCTTTGGTGCACATGGAATTTTATGTCTAACAGGAATATCCAGAGAACTCTTTCACCTAGAAAGGCCTTATAGATAAATAATGCAGGAATTTGCTATTTCCTTATTGTGCAATCAGTGCCTGAAAATATTTCCTGCATTGCAAAGTAACGAAAGTGAGCTCTTGTCCATTCTTTGCCATTCTTTATGAGATCAACCAGATTAGTTTGTACATTTATAAGGTGCTCTCTTGCATCCCTATTCCATTGATGTTTCAGGCTGTGGGACTGTCAGCCTCTCATGTTCGTCTGACATGCTTGTCTGCCTGTTGTACATGTATAGTTTGCTGGCCTGGACTTAATTGTTTCAAGAAGCAAGCCTCCATCTCGGCATTCCTTCATCGCTTGCCAGGAACTGTGATAAGCAACTGCTCTTTGAAAAGACATTCTATCGGGCGGAGGGATAACTGGAGTGAGAACTGAAATGTTATATCTTGACAATGGGTGATATCAGAGGGATGTTTTGATAATGCAGCTTGGGCGCAAAAATCTTAATTTGAGGCTTCACCTCACCTAAGTGTATAATAAATTAATCTCTTAGGGTAATTGCCTCAGGGATTTCTTGACTGGGAATTCTAACACTGAGTGTTATCACAGGGACATTCACAAGTTTAGTCCTAAGTCACAGCTTCAATTCATCATTGCCAGATGTCTTTAAAGTAAAAGCTGCAGGCAATACCACCTGTCATTCTAAACTGAAGAGGAAAACCTATTGATATCTCTTCCATTGCAGGGTCAACAGTCTGAGCCCCAGCCACGTCTTGCCTTTCTTGTTTGCCATTCATGAGATCAATCAGAGTCCTAGGCTGCTCCACAATATCTCCCTGGGCTACAACCTCCATGAGAACTTTTTCAACCCCCTAATGACATATGAGGCCATGACGGACTTGCTATCCGTGGGGCAGGAGAACACCCCGAACAACAGTTCTGGAAGAAGAAGAAATATCCTGGCCATTCTTGAAGGGACTGATTCCGAGCTCTTTCATCACATTTCAACCATGCTGAGCATCTACAAAATCCCACAGGTATGAATATAAATAGAAGCGAAGTCCATTTTGGAAATGCTCCAGATGAGTCCAGAAGGTGGCACCCTTGGATAGCGCCAAGCACACTTGGACTCAGATGGTAGATCTTAAGAGACCTGAAATAGTTTTATTTCCCTTGCATTACTTTGGTCTTTCTGACATTGGTACACAACACGGATTTGGAAACAATACACTGTCTTCATGACCTTCTCCTATTCTGCTATGAATTGGACTCAGAACAAAGAGCCGTTCCTGACAGAAAAAACTAGTGCTAGTACAGGGGTCGGCAAACTTTTTATGCCGGGAGCCATTTTGACATGCTCGTGCACATTTTGAAATGCTCGAGAGCCAGGGGGCGGGGTTTGCGGGCGGGGGCCAATCACGTGGAAGGGGTTGGGGTTTGTGGGCGGGGGCCAATCACGTGGAAGGGGGCGGGGTTTGCAGGTGGGAGCCAATCACATGGCTTATTGGGGCGGGTGGTAGGGCGCGGGGAGCTGCACAGGCGCCAAGGGGGGCGGGCCCGGCGGCGGAGGCAGAGGCCAGGGCCGCCTGCCCGCCCCGCCCACCTGCTTGCCTGCCTGCTTGCCTCCCACCGCGAGGCACCCCGCTGCCTTCCCGGGATCCGAGCCGGAGAGAAAGGGCGGCGGTGGTGCCACGCTACCGCCACTCGGCGCGGGCGGGCCTGCCGTTTCCACCTCCATGTTGTCTCCCCCCCAGAATGCTTCCGCCCGCCTGTGTCGGGCCAAGGAAATGATGAGGGGCGGGAAACGAGGCGGGCGGCGGCGACGACAAGTGGCCCGCTTCAGGGGAGCCGCCGCCGCCGCCGCAAGGTGGGTCCCCTCAGGGCAGGCAGAGGGAGGTGGGCAGCCGCTCCTCCTTCTCTCCCTCCAGCGGAGGAGGAGGAGGAGGCGGCAGCGGCGGCGGTGTCCTCTTCCTCGCCGCCCGGCTACGGATCGAGCGCCTCTTCTTCCCCCAGCAGCAGACCAGGGAAAGAGATGGGGAAAGTTGTCCACCTCCACCTCTGGGCTCCGCTGGCTCCAGCAAGAGCGAAGGCACCCCGGAGGGGGTGGGGTCATCCTCCTCGGCCCCCCACCCCGCCACCCGCCCGCCCAGCAGGACCCAGTGTCCCCCCCACCCCCGCTCCTTGCCCGGCAAGAGGCGCCCGGGGACAACCACTGCCCAGCCTGCAGCGATCCGGTGCGGCTGCCCGGGAAGGAGGGCGGCCGGGCGCGCAGGCACAGCTCTGCCCGCTGCGCCAGTCCCCAAGGGGCACAGCCGGCGGGCGAGGGGTGGGGCCAGTGGGCGCCGGGGGAGCCGCACAGGTGCCGAGGGGGGCAGGCCCGGCAGCGGAGGCGGAGACCCGGGCCGCCCACCCGCCCTGCCTTCCTGCTTGCCTGCCTGCTTGCCTCCCTCCGCGAGGCCCCCCGCTGCCTTCCCGGGATCCGAGCCTACCGCTCCGCAGCTCCCGCGCCGGTCTGGACGCTGCGGGCATGAAGAACAAAGTTTGGAGTCAGGGCAGCAGTGGCAGAGCAGCTCACTCCCACCCGCTGGCCCGCCCGGGTGTTTTCCTCTCTCCCGCACGAAGATGGGGAGGAAAAGCCGAGCCAGTCCTCAGCCGCTTCCACTTCGCCTGTCCTCGGTTTTCCTTTCGCTGCCTGTGGGAAGCGACTCCTAGTTAAAGCCTGGCGAAATTCCTGCAGGATTACAACGCAGATTGGCAGGTCCTTCAGCCACTGGAAAGCAGGGAGGGCGCTCGCCGCGGCAGCCCGGGCTCGGTTCGGCCTCTTGCGAAACCCAGCTAATCCCACCAAGGCACCGCTGCCTGCCTCTCCTTCGCCTCCTGTCTGGCCGCCCTGCCTCCCTCCCTCTTCCTCCCTCTCCCTCCCGCGCGTGCTCCGCGCCCTCCTTGGATGCCCTGGGAAAGCTCTCCGCCGGCGTTCCTCGGAGGGAGCGGAATCGCGCTGCCCGCTTGGCTACAGCAACGCCGCTCCTTCTCCCTGGTTGGCTCCCCTCAGCGCCGCGTCGCACTCATACACACATACACACAGAGGCTGGCTGTCTCTGGGCTCTGACAGCAATGGCTTTCTTCCCCAGGGTTCGCGCTGCTTGAGCCAGAGCCGAGGGGCCAAAGAGCCAGATCTGGCTCAAGAGCCGCCATTTCCAACCCTAGTGCTAGTAGACTAAGTGGTCTATCTGGTCAGTATGTTCAGAAAAGAGGAAGAAAAGGATGGAGAAATGTTAAGGCCCACAAATGCTTGTATTAAAATAGTGGTATCTGGTCTGTTACCAGAACGATTCAAAATTATTCTGCTCACACTCTTAGATGACAGTGAGAATTGTGAATATCAGGAGAAACAAAAAAAGGCAGTGGAATGCATTCAGAATAGGTTCTCAAAGAAATACATATGATAAGAGAGGATCCAGAATGTTTGGGTGCAAAATGAGTGTGGACTGAATTCTAAAGTGGACGATACAAAATAGGTGGCTTTCACACATAGAATGAATGAGGACTGAAAGGTCTGAAGGAAGAATCCTTCACAGGTCAAAAGAAAGTGGAAGACCAAGAAAGTGGTGGTTGGATGCAATTCCTGAGTGGGTGAAAAGCATATTGGACAACTAATGGCACTGTTTGACACCGTGTATGGAGAAAGTGGATGCAAGGAATCTTTTCAAGAGGACAAAGGCACTGAGAGGATAAGGGCACAGCCACTTTAAAGTCCTTTGAAGCACAAAGGAGGTCACCATTAGTGTGCTCTATCCCCAAAGCTCATCTCCATTCTGCTTCGACATGAGACTGGTCCTCTCCCAACAATTTAGTGAGAAGTGTGTTGAGGTGGAGAGATTGGTAGATTTCCCTGCCAGTAAAGAAAATTACCAATCTCTCTCCCTAGGATGGGATGGGGCTTCCAGTGGAGGAGGAGGTATGTTTGGACAGAAGGTAAAGCAGGGGGTTTAGACATCTTTCAGAAAGTTATTGGATTGAGGCAAATTCCCAAGAAATTAGGAAAAAGTGATCACCGCCTACTTTACTGAGAAACATCTATCCACCACCTGGAAAACTTGCAGCAGCTGATCTGCTGTGTGCTGAGAACTACAGGTGATCCGCAGAGTGAGTAGGGGCTCCTACAGGAACCAAAGCTCTCCACTCAGCTCCATGTGCGTCAGCCCATAGTAACCTGTGTGGGAAGGGGTTGTTGGTCAAGGGATCACCATGGACATCAGCCACAAGAAGAACAGGGGTTTCCTAGCCAGGAACGATGTGAACAGAGACAACAGAAGAAGGAGAGTGATGAGCAATGGAGATGGAACCTTTCATGCAGCTATTGCTTTCTGGAAACATTAGCTCAGTAGGTATGAAAAGCTCTTAGATTTAAGCATCTGAATATTATCACTAAAAGTGAGACAGACCAGCAATCTTTTCCCTTTTTCGTTAGATCAACTATGGTATTATCAGCCACATTCCTGCGCATAAAGAACATTTTCCTTTTTTCTACCGGATGAGTCCAAAACAAGAACCTCCTTACTTGGCAATTGTCAAGCTGCTCCTGCATTTCCGATGGACGTGGATCGGCCTCGTTGCTCCAGAGAATGAAAACGGGGAAAAGTTCAGGAGAACCTTTGTGCCAGTAGCCACAAAGAGAGGAGTTTGCATTGCCTTCTCAGATAGCATCTTTACACCAAATATGGGAAAAAATATTCCATTCACAGAAGAAATGGAAAAGAAGCACCTGCGTCTGTATTTCAGCAACCGTGAAGTAAAAATAATTGTTTATCAATTAGACTTTCAGTCCACAATGATTCTAGTAGCACTAATACAAGTCTTTGAAAGGAATAAATTATTGGCGGGGAAAGTGTGGCTTGCAGCAGCTTTGCCGGACTTCAGTGTGAGAGCGTTTTACAAACTGCTTGATCTCCAGCATAAACATCTTTTCTTATCCTTCTCAACTCAGGCAAAAAAAAGGACACAATATTATGATTTTGATTCATATTACTCTGCTATCCAGCAATATGGGAAGGCAGCATTCCAGTGCTCCTCTTCAAGGCCTTTGTTATCCAGGAACGTTTGGGGAACATGCCTAGAAAAGGAGAACTGGGAATTCCCTCCCCAGGATAGGGTTGCAAGAATCATGTCTGAGGATGCCTCTAGTATTTCCACAGCAATTCAGGCCCTGTCCTGGGTCCTCAATGCTGCCTCTTCTGCCCAACTGAGTCAGAGGAGGATGCGGGTTGGAGAACATCGGACACCACAGCTGCTACAGCCATGGCAGGTGAGGCTTCTCCGTTGAGGCTCCATCGATGCTCCCCTTCAATTCCTCAGTGTTAAATTGGGTGTAGGCAGGGCTGGCAGGGGGAGGTTTAAGATGCTTTGAACAGCAGTTGCCCTGTTGTAGTGTCTGTTCTGATCAGATGAGGAGGTTTCCAGAAAGAAAGTGAGATTCTACTGCTGAATCTTCCAAAATGGAAATATCTCTACTGCTTTGGGATCCTGTATAATAAAAGTGATACCTCTGTGGTGACAGTATTTCCCTATTTCTATAGTGTATAGGCACCAGGATGGCACAGCTATTCTCTTCTTGTCTTTCGATCACCCAACCTGGTCTTCTCTAGTTTCCTGCCAGGGACTTAGTCATGACTTTTTGTTCTAAATTTATAGTGATCTGCACACAATGTTTTTATTGTGAAACGCCCAGGATCCCCTGATTGGGGGAGATGGGCGTTAATACAAGTTTAAATAATAAACTAACTAACTAACTAATTAATTAATTAATTAATTAAAAGCAGTTCCTTCTGCTACAAATCTATGTTTCTTCATGGCACCTTCTATGATGAACACGGACCCCATCGCCATGTCCCCTGAACTTCAGCTTTAAGATCCCTACTGCTTTTTTAAGAGTGCCAAATTGTGCTGGCCTGAAAGTTAAATCAATCAATGAATCAGGGCCATAGACTCTGTTTCTTCATCGCATCTTTTTTATATATGTATGATCTTTATTTCATCTTATTATTAAAAACATATTACATATATAACATAAAGTTACAAACAAATACCAGTCATACAACAAAACATTCTAAAATTAGGTTTCCGTCTATCTTAACTGTAATTATATATTTATAAATAGAATATATATATATATATATACAGTATATATATATATATATATATATATATATATATATATATAATATATATATCCCCTTCATGGATCACTGCCTTGTTGTGGCGAAGGGGCTTGCATAACTCAATGAAGTCAGGGCAAGACGGACAGCTCATGATGGAGAGTTCTAACAAAACGTGGTCCAGTGGAGGAGGGAATCGCAAACCACTCCAGTATCCTTGCCAAGAAAACCCATGGACAGTATCAAAAGGCTAAAAGATATGACGCCGGATGATGAGCCCCTCAGGTTGGAATGTGTCCAATATGCTACTGGGGCATTTAGAGGGCAATTCCATGTAGCTCCAGAAAGAGTGAAGCGGCTGGGCCAAAGCCGAAAGGACGCTCAGTTGTGGATGTATCTGGAAGTGGAAGGAAAGTCCGATGCTGTAAAGAATAATATTGCATAGGAACCTGGAATGTAAGATCTATGAATCAAGGTAAGCTGGATGTGGTCAAACATGAGATGACAAGATGAACATCGACATCTTGGGAGTCAGCGAACTAAAATGGACAGGAATGGGCAAATTTAATTCAGGAGACCATTATATATACTACTGTGGGCAAGAATCCCTTAGAAGAAATGGAGTAGCTCTCATAGTCAATAAAAGAGTGGGAAAGGCAGTACTGGGGTACAACCTCAAAAACGACAGAATGCTTTCAGTTCGAATCCAAGCCAAACCATTCAACATCACAGTAATTCAAGTCTATGCCCCAACCACTGATGCCAAAGAAGCGGAAGTTGACCGGTTCTATGAAGACCTACAACACCTTCTAGAACTAACACCAAAAAAAGATGTCCTTTTCATCATAGGGGACTGGAATGCTAAAGTAGGAAATCAGAAAATAACTGGAATAACAGGGAAATTCAGCCTTGGAGTACAAAATGAAGCAGGGCAAAGGCTAATAGAGTTTTGTCAAGAGAACATGCTGGTCATAGCAAACACTCTTTTCCAACAACACAAGAGATGACTCTACACATGGACATCACCAGATGCTCAATACTGAAATCAGATTGATTATACACTTTGCAGCCAAAGATGGAGAAGCTCTATACAATCAGCAAAAACAAGACCTGGAGCTGACTGTGGCTCAGATCATGAGCTTCTTATCGCAAAATTTAGGCTTAAATTGAAGAACGTAGGGAAAACCATTAGACCACTCAGGTATGACCTAAATCATTTCCCTTATGAATATACAGTAGAGGTGAGGAATAGATTTAAAGGATTAGATCTGGTAGACAGAGTGCCTGAAGAACTATGGATGGAGGTTCGTAACATTGTACAGGAGGCAGCAACCAAAACCATCCCAAAGAAAAAGAAATGCAAGAAAGCAAAGTGGCTGACTGATGAGTCTTTACAAATAGCTGAGGAAAGAAGGGAAGCAAAAGGCAAGGGAGAAAGGGAAAGATATAACCATCTGAATGCAGATTTCCAGAGAATAGCAAGGAGATATAAGAAGGCCTTCTTAAATGAACAATGCAAAGAAATCGAGGAAAACAATAGAATGGGGAAGACTAGAGATCTCTTCAAGAAAATCAGAGATATCAAGGAAATGTTTTCTGCAAAGATGGGCATGATAAAGGACAAAAAAGTCAGGGACCTAACCGAAGCAGAAGAGATAAAGATGAGGTGACAAGAATACACAGATGAACTATACATGAAAGATCTTAATGTCCCTGATAAATACGATGGTGTGGTCACTGACCTTGAGCCGGACATCCTGGAGAGTGAAGTCAAGTGGGCCTTAGGAAGCATTACTAACAACAAAGCTAGTGGAGAAGACAGTATCCCAGCTGAGCTATTTAAAATCCTAAAAGATGATGCTGTTAAAGTGCTGCACTCAATATGCCAACAAATTTGGAAAACTCAACAGTGGCCACAGGATTGGAAAAGTTCAGTTTACGTTCCAATTCCAAAGAAAGGCAATGCCAAAGAATGTTCAAACTACCGTACAATTGCGCTCATTTCACATGCTTGCAAGGTTATGCTCAAAATCCTTCAAGCTAGGCAGTATGTGAACCGAGAATGACCAGAACTGCAAGCTGGGTTTCGAAGAGGCAGAGGAACTAGAGATCAGATTGCCAACATTCGCTGGATCATGGAAAAGGCAAGAGAGTTCCAGAAAAACATCTGCTTCATTGACTACGCTAAAGCCTTTGATTCTGTGGATCACAACAAACTGTGGCAAAGTCTTAAAGAGATGGGAGTACCAGACCACCTTACCTGTCTCCTGAGAAACCTCTATGCGGGTCAAGAAGCAACAGTTAGAACCGGACATGGAACAACCGACTGGTTCAAAATTGGGAAAGGAGTACAACAAGGCTTTATATTATTACCCTGCTTATTTATCTTATATGCAGAGTGCTAAAGCTGGATTGAATTTCAACATTAAGAAAACTCAGATAATGGCTTCTGGTCCCATCACTTCCTGGCAAATAGAAGGGGAAGAAATGGAACCAGTGACAGATTTTATTATCTTTGGCTCCAAGATCACCGCAGACGGTGACTGCAGCCATGCAATTAAAAGACGCTTGCTCCTTGGGAGGAAAGCTATGGCAAACCTAGAGAGCATATTAAAAAGCAGGGACATCACCTTGCCAACAAAGGTCCGTATAATTAAAGCTATGGTTTTCCCAGTAGTAATGTATGGCTGTGTGAGTTGGACCATAAGGAAGGCTGAGCGCCGAAGAATTGATGCTTTCATACTGTGGTGCTGGAGAAGACACTTAAGAGGGATTTCTTGGACATTTCTCCCTTGGACTGCAAGGAGGTCAAATCAGTCAATCCTAAAGGAAATCAACCCTGACTGCTCCTTGGAAGGACAGATGCTGAAGCTGAAGCTCAAGTACTTTGGCCACCTTATGCGAAGAGAGGACTCACTGGAAAAGACCCTGATGCTGGGAAAGACTGAAGGCAAAAGGAGAATCGGACGGCAGAGGATGAGATGGTTAGATAGCATCACCAATGCAACAAACATGAACTTGAGCAAACTCCGGGTGACAGTGGAGGACAGGAAGGCCTGGTGTGCTATGGTCCATGTGGTCACGGAGAGTCAGACACGACTAAACGACTGAACAACAACAACAACAAATATAATATATATATCCTCTTCTCTTATTTACATCTAATTTTCCCCTATTTCTATTTACATTAATATTTAATCAGTAAATCCCATATACATAACTTTATCTTTTTGTGTCATCTCAATGTGTTCTCTAAGAGGTTGCCAATCTTTTTTAAATTCATTCATATTTTTGTCTTTTAGTAAGTCCATTAGCTTTGCCATTTGTGCGAGGTCTAATATCTTGATCATCCACTCTTCTATTGACATACATTTCCAGCAAGTGTTAGACATATTTTTATACATTTTGGATAATTTATCTGGAATGATATACCACCTATACATCATTTTATAAAAAATTTCTTTCAAGTTATAATTTAATGTAAATTTTAAACCTTTGGTCCACATTTTTTCCCATTGATTATATAAAATATTATAACAATTTTTTTTGCGCATTTAATCATACATTCCTTTGTTTGCTCATCCTCTAATTTAAACTGTAGTAACATTTTGTATAGTTTTGCAATAATGTGTTCATTATTCAAACATATTTGTTTTTCTAACCACGTTGTTTCTTCTACAAATTTATATTTCTTTTTGTCTAATTTATATTGTTCTAAAACTTGCAGATATGTGAAGCAGTGGCATTGATATCCTTTTTCTTCTAATTCTTCTCTTGTCTTAATTACTACTTTGTCATTCTCAAATTTTAGTATATCTTTATACCTTAGCCAATTTGTATTTACTGAACTTTCTTTTCTTGCAATCATTTCCTGTGGTGACAGCCAAAGTAGTATATTGGGGGTTAATCTTAGCTTATACAGTATTTATACCATATCTTTAATAACGCTCTTCTTATACAGTGGTTATTAAACGCTTTGTTTACTTTTACTTTGTCTTTCCACAGGAATGTGTGCCAACCAAATTTCAGTTCATGGCCTTCTAATGATAGTAACCTATAGTTTTCCAATGTTATCCATTCTTTTAACCACATCAAACAACATGCTTCATAATATACTTTTAAGTCTGGTAGGCCCAGCCCTCTCTTTCTTTAGCATTTTGTACCAGGTTAAATTTTATTCTTGGTTTTTTTCCTTGCCATATAAATTTTGATAGATCTTTTTGCCATTGTTTAAAGGTATTATCTATTATTAGTATTGGTATAGTTTGGAATAAGAATAGCATTCTTGGTAATATATTCATTTTTATTATTGATATTCTTCCCATTAAAGATAATTGTAGTTTTCCCCATCTTATCAACTCCTGTTTTATTTCAGACCATATTTTTGTATAATTATTTTGAAACAAATCATTTTTTTTTAAATTATCACTCCTAGGTATTTTATCTTCTTCACGTCTTTAAAACCTGTTTTAGTTTCTAAAATTTCTTGATTATTTTGAATCATATTTATATTAATCATTTTTGTTTTTTGTTTATTTATTTTAAACCCAGCTAACTTTCCGTATTCTTGCAATTTTTCCATTAAATATCCTATTGAGTTTAATGGGTTTTGTAAAATAATAACTAAATCATCTGCAAAGGCCCTTAATTTAAAGCTTTCTTGTTTAATCCTTATGCCTTCTATTTTTTTGTCTTTTCTAATGTCTTCGAGAAGAACTTCTAATACCAAATTGAATAATAATGGGGATAAAGGGCAACCTTGCCTTTTTTCCTTCTCCATCTTACATTCTTTAGTGTTTTCTTCGTTTATGATAATTTTAGCCTTTTGAGTAGTATATATTGATTTAATTGCTTTATAAATTATTCACCAAATTCCATATTTTCTAGTATCTTAAACATAAAGTTCCAATTTAAGTTATCAAATGCTTTTTCTGCATCAAGAAATAACAGGGTAATTTGTTTTTCATTATTAAATTGGCCATATTCAATTACATCTAATATTATTCTTATATTGTCTTTTATTTGTCTTCTTGGCAAAAACCACTTTGGTCATAATTAATAATATTTTGTAGAACTAATTTCAATCTTTCTGTAAGAATCAATGTGAATAACTTATAATCATTGTTTAGTAAGGATATTGGTCTATAATTTTTACAAAGTGTCGTATCTTGCCCTTCTTTGGGAATTAATATTATATTTGCTTCAGTCCAGGTTTTGGGAATAGCTCGTCCATTCATAATTGTGTTTACCACTTCTTTGAATGGTATAATAATTTGATCTGCAAAACATTTATAATAACTGGTGGTGAAAACATCTGGCCCTGGTGCTTTACCTATTTTGAGTTATTTTATAGCTTCTAATATTTCTTGGACTGTAATAGGACTATTAACAGTAATTTTTTGGGAATCTGTTAATTTTGGAAGTTTATATTGCAACAGATATTCATCAATCTTATCTATAGAGATTTCTTGTTTTTCATATAGGTTAGAAAAGAAATTTTAAAATGCTTGTTTAATTTTCTTATTATCTACTAAGTCTGTATTGTTTTCTCTAATCTTAGCGATCATTTTTCTTTCTTTTTCTTTTCTTATTTTATAGGCTAGCCCAGGGGTCGGCAAACTTTTTTATGCCAGGAGCCATTTTGACATTTAAAACATTTATAACATCACTTGAGAGCCAGGGGGCAGGGTTTGAGGGTGGGAGCCAATCACGTGGAAGGGGGTGGGGTTTGCGGGCAGGAGCCAATCGTGTGGAAGGGGGCGGGGTTTGTGGGCAGGAGCCAATCGCGTGGAAGGGGGAGGCTGACTTGATGTTGCTGCTGCCTTCGGCGGGGGGGGGAGGAGAAGACGGCTGCTGGAAAGCGGGGAAGCAAGGAGCCCTTCTGCTCCAGTCAGCCATTTCCTCGGCAAGGAGGCACTCCGGGCGGGCGACCCTAGTTGAGCCGGGGCTGTCGGAGGAAAGGATGAGTGGCCCTCTGCCCCTTCGCATTTTCGGGGGAGGGAGGAGGAAAGGCTTAACACCAGGATTCTGAAGAAGAGATCACAAAATTACTGACTAATTACTCGCAGACGTGCTGCTCCCCGCCCATGCAGAGGACAAAGCGTGGGCTCCATTGATTCCTTGCAGCGGGCTGTGTAAATGCTGGGCCGCCTCTCAGGATGGGGTGCCCAGCCCGGCTGCGCTCTCTCGGCATCTCGGGCGCGGGCAGGCAGGGGAGTGCGCCCGCCCGCTATCTTTCACCTGATGGCGCCCCGCGGCAGCGGTTCCCTCGGTGCATCGCTCTCTTCGATGGGGCGGGCGGCCCTCTCCCCGGGGTCCGAGTAAGCCGCGACGGACGGGTGGGCGGCGAGCGAAGTGTCGCCCCGCCTCCTCCTGCCGTTGCCTCACACCCTCCGCTCCTCTGTTCCTTTCCTCCTAGCGAGGTGCCTCTGCCGTCGCGGGAAAGCCCAGCAGCGGCCGGCGAAGGAGGTGCTCCGAGCCACCTCCGCTGGGAGGGCGCAGCTGCCTGGGCGCTCCTGCCCTGCTCAGCCTCCCCTGCCGGGCCCTGGAGCAGCTCTCAAGCGCTGGCGTCTCCTGCCCGCGGCCCCTCTGGGCGCGCCTCCACTGGAAGGGCCCGCACTCTCCGCCTTGCACGCTCCCAGCGGGGCAAAGGTGGCGCGCAGGCAGCCGGTGGCCCGCTCCAGCTGGGCGCTTTCTGAGGGATGCGCTGCGCCACCGTGGCCGGCTGGAGAACCCCCACCCTGGGCTGCAAGAGGGCGGTTTGCCCGTTGCGACTGCGGGCGGCTTCTTCCGGGCTGGGCGAAGGCTGTGCCCTGCTCTCGGGTGGCCCCTTTGGGAGAAGGGGGAGTCGGACCGCTTGGGCGCCTGGCAGCCCATAGGGACCCTCCTTATTTAGGGACCCACCAACTTCTTTTTGCCAGGGCACAACTAATTGGCAGGGTTTGGGTTCCAAAGGTGAAAATTAGACTTGGAACGGAATGAAGCCGATGCAGTTCCTATGATTCCTCCCTTCTGGAGAAGCCCTGGGCGCCGCACCGGCATTTGGGGGCAGTCTGGGGCAGTGGTTGTGCTTCCCTGGCTGATGCTTTCAAGTGACCTCCAAGTGGTGACGAAAGATTGAGCTCTGCCCATCCCTGAGCTGGTGGCAGCAGCCGAACCGTGGCCGCCCTCCCTCCTGCCTCTGCAGCCTCCTCTGGCTGGCGTCTCCCGCCCTCCCCCTTTCGGGCGCCGAGTAAAGTCCTTCCCAAGAAGCATGCAAAGGCCCGCAAACTTTTCACATTCCAATGCGTTTGGAAATAAAGCCTATTAAGTCCCAGCAGGAATCAAAGTCGACTTGTTAGTTGCGTGCGTGTTTCAGCAACAGCATCTGAAGTTTTACAACCCACTTTTCTAAAATGCTCAGGATCGGCAGGTGTTAAAGCTACGAATTTCGGCTTCTGGTTACGACCCTGCTAATTCTATCGGTGTCACTTCCCGGTGAGGCTCGACTGCTCCAGTCGCCATGCACACCATGCCCGCTGCTGATGTAGGGATTTGGAAAGCTGAGGGAGGGAATTGGGAAGCGCGCACGCATTGTGAAGTCACTCAGGGGAGAGAGGGCGGTGGGGAAGTTGTCCGTGTGCTGTACCTGGGGGAAGCGGCCCGAGCTTGGGGCTGATTCCTGGCTACCTTCCTGCAGGAATGTAGGATTGATATAGGAGCCGGGGGATCGAGCTTTGTGCACGGGGACTCGCTTACCCCAAGGAGCTTCTCACTGGGGTAAGAATAGGACAGATGCGGGAGGGTTTGTGCGTATAAGCAGTGGGGCTGCCCCCGCCGCTGCCACGGCCGCCATGCCTGCCTCCACACCTGCCCCCGCCATGCCCACCATGCCTGCCGCCACACTGGCTGCCATGCCCAGCATGCTCGCTGCCACGCCCAGCATGCCTGCCATTGCGCCTGCCCCCACCACATCCGCTGCCACGCCTGCCCCCACCACACCTGCCTGTGCGCGCCCGCACATGTTATTTTATGGAAGAGCCACAGTCAAGGGGCCAAAGAGCCGCATGTGGCTCGCGAGCCGCCATTTCCGACCCTTGGGCTAGCCATTTACCTGTTTTATTTGCAAATTCAAAATTTCTTTCCTTAACATATCTCAATTTTATTTCAATTTATTTTGGTGTTAATAGTTTTACTTGCTGTTGTAGTATGTTAATTTGATGTCTAGTTCTTTCATCTGCTCGTTTTTCCTGTAATTCCTTTTCTTTAAGTTTGATTTCTTCTAAAACTATTTGTAATTTTTGTTGCGATGCTTTTCTTAATATTCTATTTTGGTACATAAAATATCCCCTCATATATGTATGCTTTACTTGTGTCCCATACCGTACTAATATCCACTTCATTGTTTAGGTTAATTTCAAAAAATTCATTTAGCTTTTTTTTTGCAATCTTCTACTAATTCTTCTTTTTTTAAAATTGATTCATTTAATCTCCATCTATAGCTCTTGGAATTTATTTTTAATATAATATTTACCGGGTTATGGTCTGAAAATGTTTTAGGAATAATATTTACCTTAGAAATTTTATTTGCCAAGATTAGAGAAACCCAAATCATGTCAATTCTAGAGAAGGATTTAAATCTGTCAGAATAGAAAGTGTACTCTTTTGCTGATCCATTTTTTTGTCTCCATGAATCTACCAATGTTAAATTGTTCATTAATTCAAAAAAAGATTGGGGTAGTTTCCCTTGCTTATCTTTAACTTTTTTTTTTCAGACTTTCTGTCAATTGTTGGTACTGTGACCCCATTCCAGTCTCCTAAAATACACCAATGACTATATGAAAAGGCTGTTAATTTAGTTGATAATTCATTGTAAAATTTATTATGATTATCATTAGGTGCATATATACTTATAATTATCATTTTGTTTCTTTGTATCTCAATTTCCACTGCAATATATCTTCCATTAACGTCTGTGATTAATAGCTTCAGTTTCAAATAGGGTTTCACATATATTACAGTTCTATTTATTTTTTTTCTCATTGGCAGATATAAATTCCATTCCTCTTTTTATTCATCAAATGTTTAACATCATGTTTTCTAATATGTGTTTCTTGTAGACATATTATGTCCTGTTTTAATTTATACAAATAATGAATTTTTTTTTTAATTTTTTCTGGATCGTTAGCTCCATTAATGTTCCATGTTAAGCATTTTAATTCATTTATTTACAAGTAGATCCTCAAATTCTTTAGAGCTTGAAGCTGTTCCCTCTTTAGATGTTTCCTTATCTTTTTTTCCATTTTTGCCTTTCTCTTGGTCTAGTTCTCTTCTATATTTCTTTAAGAAATCTTTGGCTTTTAAAATGGAAGTAAGTTTGAATTATCTCTGCTGGAAAGTAAATCCCGCTCCTTCAAGCCTTTCCCATCTAAAAGAGATGTTATTTCTTTTTAATATATCTGTTAAGAAGTTGTACTCCTTTCTTTTTCTTAATATTCTGGTAGGAATTACTTTTAATACTATAATATATTCCCCTTCTATGTTTATTTTTTTGTCATAGTGGGCTTGAAGGTCTCTGGGATTTTTTTTGCAAATTCATTTAGAATATCCCTTGGCTTATGATGAATCGTCGCATATTTGGAATTAATCCGAAATATTTTTTTATTTCCTCCTCCATTATTTCATCTTCCCAACCTATTAGACTTGCTAGCATTTGAGTAATTGTTTCTTCCATATCATCTTCCCTTCCATCTGGCATATTTCTGAGTCTTAAACAATATTCCTTTTCTTTCAGCTCTAATAAGGCTAGTCTGTCTAATTCGTTTTCTTTTTCACTTTCTAGTCTATCAACTCTCTCATAAACTTTCTTTATTTCTACATCCATTTTTTGACCATCTTTTCTAGCTTTTGTTCTAGTCTTTTTTCTAAACCTTTTAGGTTTTTTTTCCAATATTTTGGTTACACTCTGTGTCATATTTTGTGACGTTTTTGTTGTATATTCTTCAAACATTGATTTTAGCCATTCCCCCTCTCCAGACCCCGACCCCCTTCTTGCTTGCTTTCTTGTATACATTTTAGTTAATTTACCTTATATTTTAACACACGTTGCCTTCTTTATAACACAGTTAAGGCAATATGGCGGTTCAAAATAAATAATAAAATCCACGTCTTAACAAAGTTTTGAAGGTTTGAAATAGTATGAGGCTCACCAAGAGTTCTCTTTTTGTCACAGTTCAGAATAGTTTCTTCTTTTTCTTTTCTTACTTTTGGCAAATTAGTTTTGAAGTGAGGAGTGCAACAGTTATGCCTTTGAAGTAGGCTGCAGCCGCGGCTTCTTCTGCTTTCTACCCAGCTGGTCACCTTGTCAGTTGAAAGCGAAACCACAAAGTTTTCAACTCTCCCAGCCATCTGGAAGCTTTCGGGGCTATTCGCCGGCACCCTCACTTTCCCGGAGCTGCCTTCTGACTTTTATGAGGTGTTTTAAAGCCCTATAAATTACCACTCTGACAGTTCTGATCACGGAGCTGATCAGAATTTGCCCATTGCCATTTCTCACCGGAAACCCTTCATAGCATCTTCTATGATGAACGTGGACCCATCCCCATGTCCCCTGAACTTCAGCTTTAAGATCCTTATTGATTTTTTAAGAGTGCCAAATTGTGGTGGCCTGAAAGTTAAATCAATCAATAAATCAGGGCCATACACTCGTTATGCAAACTTTGTGTGGCTCCTAGCCCAATGCTGAGCCTGTGGAACTTCAGATTGATCTGGTGTGATGGAAAAGACCGATTTTCACTGCTCACCCTTCACTGCTGGATGCTGGGACTGCCTTGTGTGGCCATTTTGGTCTTAGCAGCAAGAGCGATCTGACAGCAGGTATCTGTCAGCAGAATTCCCTATCATCCCTTTGTAAGGTATTGATCAGCTATCATCCTAACCCTAATCCTAGACTATTGCCTACATCGGTGTAAAACTCCCAGGCAAGACTGCTAGACATCTGTTTGTTTAAAGAAAACTAAAAAAACAATGTCAACTACCGTTCTTACATTTTTGAAAACAAATTAAAGCAATAAAAATGAACAGGATCTCATGGGATCTCAAACACAGACCTTTAGATCAAATGAGATTCATTTATCTTTTGGGATTTCCGTCTTAATGTAATTTTGGTTGTTAGTTAGAATTGTTTTGCTGACCTTTGTCTTTGTGGGAACCTCCGAACCTGTGATCTTCTGATCAACAAGCCTGGCGTCTTACCCGCTGAGCCATCGCGCCCCTTAGGTATCTATTTTTGTATTTTTTATCCATTCAATTGTGCCGATTCCCGGAGACTGCCTACACAAGTCCCTGAAGTTTTCTTAGCAAGGTTTTTCAGAAGTTTTTGGCCATTGCCTCCTTCCTAGGGCTGAGAGAGAGGGACTGACCCAGGGTCACCCAGCTGGCTTTGTGCCTAAGGCAGGACTGGAACTCACGGTCTCCCAGTTTATAGCCTGATGCCTTCACCACTAAATCAAACTGGAAAACCCATATCTGTAACAATAGTGATATCTAGACTGAATTAGGGCTGAAATGCAACTGTATAAGATACAGGGGTGGTTTTCCATGTCTTTCTAGCTTCATCCTTTCCTGGGAAATTTCCAGCTTTACAATCGTTCAGTGGATGGTGTTTATTTGGATGAGAATGGAGATCCTGTTGCTGATTTTGATATCATGCACTGGGCAGTCTTTCCCAACAAGTCTACTGCTGGGGTAAAAGTCGGGAGAGTAGAAAGAGGGGCCTCTTCAGAAGTCAGCCTCTCCATCAATCAAAGTGCCATCATGTGGCCAACATCATTCAGTCAGGTAGGTGCTGCTGCTGCTTTTTAGTTCTTACTTTATATTATTATTTATCAGCTGTTATACATGCCTGCTTAGAAATGAATCCCTCAGAATTCAATGCAGATTTGCTCCAAGGAATGGAATCGAAAGCCCCAATAATTCCACAGACATTATGCATAATGATTTTAACTTATTTAATGATTTCCTCATTTGTTCCCTGCCACCATGCAGGCAACTCTTAAGTGAGTCTTAAGTTACAGGAAACAATTTAAAACTAAATAAAGTCAAGATAAACCAGGGTAAAATATAGCAGTAAGAAAAAAATATATAATAAACCTAATGAAAAAAGATGGCTAAAACTCCCTAGATACTTATAGCTCACTCTGGAATTGTTCCGTTTTCTACGCCCTCTTGAATGCCATCTTCAGTAAGACTATGTAAATACATTTTTTCAACTGCATGCATAGGACACTTGTGGTGTGACAGCTATCTCACTGATCAATAGGGCACAAGAAGCAGTGTTGTTTCTTACTCCAGAGCATAGCGAGGAAGGTATTTACCGTGGTCTAGATTAGGAAAGCCTCTGGTATTTTGCCTTCTCACTTCTGCTACTTTGGGGTTCTTACCATTTATCAGCTGTTATACATGCCTGCTTAGAAATAAGTCCCTTAGAATTCAATGCAGATTTGCTCCAAGGAACGGAATCTAAAGCCCCATTAATTCTACAGACATTATGCATAATTCTCTTAACTTATTTAATGATTTTCTTATTTGTTCCCTGCCACCATGCAGGCAACTCTTAAGTGAGTCTTAAGTTACAGGAAACAATTTAAAACTAAGTAAAGTAAAGTCTGGGGTACAACCTCAAAAACGACAGAATGCTTTCAGTTCGAATCCAAGGCAAACCATTCAACATCACAGTGATCCAAGTCTATGCCCCAACCACTGATGCCAAAGAAGCTGAAGTTGACCGGTTCTATGAAGACCTACAACACCTTCTAGAACTAACACCAAAAAAAGATGTCCTTTTCATCATAGGGGACTGGAATGCTAAGGTAGGAAGTCAAAAAATAACTGGAATAACAGGCAAGTTCGGCCTCGGAGTACAAAATGAAGCAGGGCAAAGGCTAATAGAGTTTTGTCAAGAGAACACGCTGGTCATAGCAAACACTCTTTTCCAACAACACAAGAGACGACTCTACACATGGACATCACCAGATGGTCAATACCGAAATCAGATTGATTATATACTTTGCAGCCAAAGATGGAGAAGCTCTATACAATCAGCAAAAACAAGACCTGGAGCTGACTGTGGCTCAGATCATGAGCTTCTTATTGCAAAATTTAGGCTTAAATTGAAGAATGTAGAGAAAACCACTAGACCAATCAGGTATGACCTAAATCATATCCCTTATGAATATACAGTGGAAGTGAGGAATAGATTTAAAGGATTAGATCTGGTAGACAGAGTGCCTGAAGAACTATGGATGGAGGTTCGTAACATTGTACAGGAGGCAGCAACTAAAACCATCCCAAAGAAAAAGAAATGCAAGAAAGCAAAGTGGCTGACTGATGAGGCTTTACAAATAGCTGAGGAAAGAAGGGAAGCAAAAGGCAAGGGAGAAAGGGAAAGATATAAACAACTGAATGCAGAATTCCAGAGAATAGCAAGGAGAGATAAGAAGGCCTTCTTAAATGAACAATGCAAAGAAATCGATGAAAACAATAGAATGGGGAAGACTAGAGATCTCTTCAAGAAAATCGGAGATATCAAGGGAACGTTTTGTGCAAAGATGGGCATGATAAAGGACAAAAAAGGCAGGGACCTAACAGAAGCAGAAGAGATTAAGAAGAGGTGGCAAGAATACACAGAAGAACTATACAAGAAAGATCTTAATATCCCTGATAAATACGATGGTGTGGTCACTGACCTTGAGCCGGACATCATGAGAGTGAAGTCAAGTGGGCCTTAGGAAGCATTACTAACAACAAAGCTAGCGGAGAAGACAGTATCCCAGCTGAGCTATTTAAAATCCTAAAAGATGATGCTGTTAAAGTGCTGCACTCAATATGCCAACAAATTTGGAAAACTCAACAGTGGCCACAGGATTGGAAAAGGTCAGTTTACGTTCCAATTCCAAAGAAAGGCAATGCCAAAGAATGTTCAAACTACCGTAAAATTGCGCTCATTTCACATGCCAGCAAGGTTATGCTCAAAATCCTACAAGCTAGGCTTCAGCAGCATGTGAACCGAGAACTACCAGAAGTGCAAGCTGGGTTTCGAAGAGGCAGAGGAACTAGAGATCAGATTGCCAACATTCGCTGGATCATGGAAAGAGCAAGAGAGTTCCAGAAAAACATCTACTTCTGCTTCATTGACTACGCTAAAGCCTTTGATTGTGTGGATCACAACAAACTGTGGCAAATTCTTAAAGAGATGGGAGTACCAGACCACCTTACCTGTCTCCTGAGAAACCTGTATGTGGGTCAAGAAGCAACAGTTAGAACCGGACATGGAACAACCGACTGGTTCAAAATTGGGAAAGGAGTACGACAAGGCTGTATATTATCACCCTGCTTATTTAACTTATATGCAGAGTACATCATGAGAAATGCCGGGCTGGATGAATCACAAGCCGGAGTTAAGATTGCCGGGAAAAATATCAACAACCTCAGATATGCAGACGATACCACCCTAATGGCAGAAAGTGAAGAGGAACTAAAGAGCCTCTTGATGAGGGTGAAAGAGGAGAGTGGAAAAGCTGGCTTGAAACTCAACATTAAAAAAACCCAGATCATGGCATCTGGTCCCATCACTTCCTGGCAAATAGAAGGGGAAGAAATGGAAGCAGTGACAGATTTTATTTTCTTGGGCTCCAAGATCACCGCAGACGGTGACTGCAGCCATGAAATTAAAAGACGCTTGCTCCTTGGGAGGAAAGCTATGGCAAACCTAGACAGCATATTAAAAAGCAGAGACATCACCTTGCCGACAAAGGTCCGTATAGTTAAAGCTATGGTTTTTCCAGTAGTAATGTATGGCTGTGAGAGTTGGACCATAAGGAAGGCTGAGCGCCGAAGAATTGATGCTTTCGAGCTGTGGTGCTGGAGAAGACTCTTGAGAGTCCCTTGGACTGCAAGGAGGTCAAACCAGTCAGTCCTAAAGGAAATCAACCCTGACTGCTCATTGGAAGGACAGATGCTGAAGCTGAAGCTCAAATACTTTGGCCACCTAATGAGAAGAGAGGACTCACTGGAAAAGACCCTGATGCTGGGAAAGACTGAGGGCAAAAGGAGAAGGGGACGGCAGAGGATGAGATGGTTAGATAGCATCACCGATGTAATGAACATGAATTTGAGTAAACTCCGAGAGACAGTGGAAGACAGGAAGGCCTGGCGTGCTATGGTCCATGAGGTCACGAAGAGTCGGACACGACTGAACGACTGAACAACAACAAAGTAAAGTCAAAGTTAACAAGGGTAAAAAACAGCAGTAAGAAATAACAATATAGTAAACTTAATGAAAAAGATGGCTAAAACTCCCTAGATACTTATAGCTCACTCCGGAACTGTTCTGTTTTCTGCGCCCTCTTGAATGCCATCCTCAGTAAGACTACGTAAATACATTTTTCAGCTGCATGCATAGGATACTAGTGGTGTGACAGCTACCTCACTGATCTATTGGCACAAGAAGCAGTGTGGTGGCCTCCTCCAGAGTATAGCCAGGAATGTATTTACCATGGTCCAGTTCAGGAAAGCTTCTGGTATTTTGCCTTCTCACTTCTTCTTCACATGGAGGAAGACTCTCTCTGTGTACCATGGGCTGCTTTTCCTGGACTAGTCCCCAAATTTGTGACTTTCAGAAGTCTTTGTTGCTCACCAGGACTTTAAGAAAACTCCATGGAAGACTGCAAGGACTTCAGTGACACATCTCCTAGTAAACATCTCAATAAACATGTAGCATTCTTAGGTACCCCTTCATGGATCACTGCCTTCTCGTGGCGAAGGGGCTTGCGTAACTCAATGAAGTCAGGTCAAGAAGAACAGGTCATGATAGAGAGTTCTGACAAAACGTGGTCCACTGGAGGAGGAAATGGCAAACCACTCCAGTATCCTTGCCAAGAAAACCCATGGACAGTATCAAAAGGCTAAAAGATATGACGCCGGAAGATGAGCCCCTCAGGTCGGAAGGTGTCCAAAATTCTACTGGGGAAGAGCGGAGGGCAATTCCGAGTAGCTCCAGAAAGTGTGAAATGGCTGGGCCAAAGCCGAAAGGACGCTCAGTTGTGGATGTGTCTGGAAGTGGAAGGAAAGTCCGATGCTGTAAAGAACAATATTGCATAGGAACCTGGAATGTAAGAACTATGAATCAAGGTAAGCTGGATGTGGTCAAACATGAGATGACAAGATTGAACATCGACATATTGGGAATCAGCGAACTAAAATGGACAGGAATGGGCGAATTTAATTCAGGAGACCATTATATATACTACTGTGGGCAAGAATCCCTTAGAAGAAATGGAGTAGCTCTCATAGTCAATAAAAGAGTGGGAAAGGCAGTACTGGGGTACAACCTCAAAAACGACAGAATGCTTTCAGTTCGAATCCAAGGCAAACCATTCAACATCACAGTGATCCAAGTCTATGCCCCAACCACTGATGCCAAAGAAGCTGAAGTTGACCGGTTCTATGAAGACCTACAACACCTTCTAGAACTAACACCAAAAAAAGATGTCCTTTTCATCATAGGGGACTGGAATGCTAAGGAAGGAAGTCAAAAAATAACCGGAATAACAGGCAAGTTCGGCCTCGGAGTACAAAATGAAGCAGGGCAAAGGCTAATAGAGTTTTGTCAAGAGAACACGCTGGTCATAGCAAACACTCTTTTCCAACAACACAAGAGACGACTCTACACATGGACATCACCAGATGGTCAATACCGAAATCAGATTGATTATATACTTTGCAGCCAAAGATGGAGAAGCTCTATACAATCAGCAAAAACAAGACCTGGAGCTGACTGTGGCTCAGATCATGAGCTTCTTATTGCAAAATTTAGGCTTAAATTGAAGAATGTAGAGAAAACCACTAGACCAATCAGGTATGACCTAAATCATATCCCTTATGAATATACAGTGGAAGTGAGGAATAGATTTAAAGGATTAGATCTGGTAGACAGAGTGCCTGAAGAACTATGGATGGAGGTTCGTAACATTGTACAGCAGGCAGCAACTAAAACCATCCCAAAGAAAAAGAAATGCAAGAAAGCAAAGTGGCTGACTGATGAGGCTTTACAAATAGCTGAGGAAAGAAGGGAAGCAAAAGGCAAGGGAGAAAGGGAAAGATATAAACAACTGAATGCAGAATTCCAGAGAATAGCAAGGAGAGATAAGAAGGCCTTCTTAAATGAACAATGCAAAGAAATCGATGAAAACAATAGAATGGGGAAGACTAGAGATCTCTTCAAGAAAATCGGAGATATCAAGGGAACGTTTTGTGCAAAGATGGGCATGATAAAGGACAAAAAAGGCAGGGACCTAACAGAAGCAGAAGAGATTAAGAAGAGGTGGCAAGAATACACAGAAGAACTATACAAGAAAGATCTTAATATCCCTGATAAATACGATGGTGTGGTCACTGACCTTGAGCCGGACATCATGAGAGTGAAGTCAAGTGGGCCTTAGGAAGCATTACTAACAACAAAGCTAGCGGAGAAGACAGTATCCCAGCTGAGCTATTTAAAATCCTAAAAGATGATGCTGTTAAAGTGCTGCACTCAATATGCCAACAAATTTGGAAAACACAACAGTGGCCACAGGATTGGAAAAGGTCAGTTTACGTTCCAATTCCAAAGAAAGGCAATGCCAAAGAATGTTCAAACTACCGTAGAATTGCGCTCATTTCACATGCCAGCAAGGTTATGCTCAAAATCCTACAAGCTAGGCTTCAGCAGCATGTGAACCGAGAACTACCAGAAGTGCAAGCTGGGTTTCGAAGAGGCAGAGGAACTAGAGATCAGATTGCCAACATTCGCTGGATCATGGAAAAAGCAAGAGAGTTCCAGAAAAACATCTACTTCTGCTTCATTGACTACGCTAAAGCCTTTGATTGTGTGGATCACAACAAACTGTGGCAAATTCTTAAAGAGATGGGAGTACCAGACCACCTTACCTGTCTCCTGAGAAACCTGTATGCGGGTCAAGAAGCAACAGTTAGAACCGGACATGGAACAACCGACTGGTTCAAAATTGGGAAAGGAGTACGACAAGGCTGTATATTATCACCCTGCTTATTTAACTTATATGCAGAGTACATCATGAGAAATGCCGGGCTGGATGAATCACAAGCCGGAGTTAAGATTGCCGGGAAAAATATCAACAACCTCAGATATGCAGACGATACCACCCTAATGGCAGAAAGTGAAGAGGAACTAAAGAGCCTCTTGATGAGGGTGAAAGAGGAGAGTGCAAAAGCTGGCTTGAAACTCAACATTAAAAAAACCCAGATCATGGCATCTGGTCCCATCACTTCCTGGCAAATAGAAGGGGAAGAAATGGAAGCAGTGACAGATTTCATTTTCTTGGGCTCCAAGATCACCGCAGACGGTGACTGCAGCCATGAAATTAAAAGACGCTTGCTCCTTGGAAGGAAAGCTATGGCAAACGTAGACAGCATATTAAAAAGCAGAGACATCACCTTGCCGACAAAGGTCCGTATAGTTAAAGCTATGGTTTTTCCAGTAGCAATGTATGGCTGTGAGAGTTGGACCATAAGGAAGGCTGAGCGCCGAAGAATTGATGCTTTCGAGCTGTGGTGCTGGAGAAGACTCTTGAGAGTCCCTTGGACTGCAAGGAGGTCAAACCAGTCAATCCTAAAGGAAATCAACCCTGACTGCTCATTGGAAGGACAGATGCTGAAGCTGAAGCTCAAATACTTTGGCCACCTAATGAGAAGAGAGGACTCACTGGAAAAGACCCTGATGCTGGGAAAGACTGAGGGCAAAAGGAGAAGGGGACGGCAGAGGATGAGATGGTTAGATAGCATCACCGATGTAATGAACATGAATTTGAGTAAACTCCGAGAGACAGTGGAGGACAGGAAGGCCTGGTGTGCTATGGTCCATGAGGTCACGAAGAGTCGGACACGACTGAACGACTGAACAACAACAACAATTCTTAGGTACTGTGATCTAGGTTGCAGTTAACACTATGTAGGGCAGACAAAATACTCAGTGGGGGAAAGATATGGCTGAAGAAACCTGATCAAGGTGGAGTCACACATAACATTACACTGTAGGAAGATTTGGTGGTCTCCGTTGCCCCTCTAGGTGATAGCTGAGAGTCGACAACAACTTGATAGTTGGTCCATCAAAGCAGGGCCAGCTGTTTGTGTGCTTTTCCCAGCACACAAGGTCAATTGACAAAAGCGATCACTGGTGAGGGGAGTTACACAGGGTGGCATCTCAGCCCCACTACGGTTGAATTTCTTTCTCAGTTCTGGATTCTTCCCCTCAAATAAGCTCCTAAGGTTGCAGCCGTGCTTCTTTATGCCAATGGTGTAGTTCTCCTGTCTCAGACTTTGATTGGATTAAACATGCCCTAAGATCACTTGCCACTCACAGTAAGTATGAAGAATTGTAAATTAACTGTGCAAAGGCAAGAGTCTTGCTATTTGATATAGAAACACAATCAGACCATTTCACCTAGCTGAAGATGGACTTTGAAGTAGCCAGTTCCCCTTGTTTAGGTCAGGGAGATATTGAAATTCTCCCATGGTTTCCAAACTGAGAAAGCTCAGTTTCATCTCCTGCCATCAGCTGCACCAGAAGGTCCATGATAAGAAAATACCCTAGGCTGCCGGACTGTGCCATTGTGGCTCATGGACTAGAGAATCCCTGTCCATATCTTATTCTGCTGTGGGTTTCACAGACATTCTAGTTTCTCCTTGAACTGTCCTTACCTAGTAAAATGCACAGGACACGCCGACTCCGTCTATGTACAAGCTATTCTCTCAGGCCAGTCACACTCCATTCCTTCAGATGTTGCCAGGTTTTGCTAGACCACCTTTAAAGTTAGGAGGGGACCCTTGACTGTTGTCACTCTCTGTCCAAAGCGGAGACAACCACAGACGGATGATGAAAGACTCTATTGTAGTATATACAGTATATGTCAATAGGTTTATGCTTCCCCCTTGACCAATGAAGCAGTTTTTAGTTCAAGATGTTAATGTCCCAAAAGTTTCCCAGATTCCAGATTTTAGCTCTTGGTAGGCTCATAGTTTTACTTTGAAATGATATTATGATTTCAGCTTTAGGATTCATAGAGTTTTACTAGAATAATATTCATTCAACTTCAGGATGTCAACCCAGCTGATGCTCTCGGATCTGTTTTTCTCTTTTATTTTTTTCTGACTAATTCTCTTTTATGCTTTTTATTAACTCCCCCCAAAATGGAACTGAATTCAATGTTTCTATGGCTGTCCTTTATGTTTAGAAGGCACCTTTGTCTAGATGCACGGAAAGCTGTCCTCCAGGATACACCAAACTCAAAAGAGAAGGAGCCCCAGACTGCTGCTACGACTGTTCTCCGTGCATGGAAGGAACAATCGCCAGGCAAGAAGGTCGGTGGCTCTAGAGCAAGGAGGGGACTTGAGGATACAGGTCGAATTCACTCTTACTCTTCTGGGCAGTGTTTGTTACAGGTGCCGCTTTCCTGCTAGTTCTAGACCTAACTCCTCAACTATTTGTCCTTATTTCCACAAAGAAACATTTTTTTAAAAAAACAGCATAATATTTCAGAGATTAATTAATTAATTAATTAAACTAGTGCTAAGGCATTCAGGCTAATGCTTTTTACTCTTCTTTTTCATAGTGTAAACAGCAGGCCAATCAGGGGGAAAGAGGCCTGTTCTCAACCGGTAGGTTTCTGGGGTGCTGGCTGCCAAATCTACCAAAAGGTACCCGTGCGGTTTGTGAGTGGCATCTTGGAACACTTCTAAAAAATACTGGTTGTTAGTGGGGTACATCTGGCGGCCCAGTGTGACAATTTGCAACTGATCACGAGGGCTGCGGAATAAAACCAAATATTTGGAATTCAGAGCTATAGTTCTCATCTTTTTACCTTGAAAAAACAGATTTTGAAGTATGAGAATAATGCTCAGGTTTCTGTGGTGAACGTACTGTGTAAAAGCCTTCTCTATTTGATCGCTGTCGCCGGCTAAAGCCATGAGGTCGTCTACCACAGCTAAATTGGTTTGGTTTGGTGGAAACAAATCATCATCTTCAAAGGAAGACGGGAGGCCTTCCATAAACTTAATATAAGGGAATTTATTAAGCAGTTCTTTGTACAGAGGTTGCCAGCAGCTATAAAACCATACAATATTTTGTGGCATTTGAGACATCACAGAGGTACCATGCTCTAACATTTGCTTGATAAAAAAAGATTTGCCAGAATTGGACGGCCCGCTTATAATGCAAGAGAAAGGGTGTACAAACTGTACAAGGTTTTCCATAATGTTCAATAGCCGTACGGCAGTGTGCAGTAATCCTCGCTCTTTAGAGCCCTTTTATTATAGACGACCTTCAGGGTTTTCCTGAGGACTCTTGTTTCTAGGGCCCAATGTCTCTTAACCCTAAAAATACCCGTCTGTTCCACTTTGATCGATTTCTTTCTCTCTGGGCCGGTCAGGCAGTAATCATCCACCAGTTCTTTCAAGCTGTCAAAATTAACCTTTTCAGCATTGCCACTGTTTAGCGTAATACCCTTCACCTTTAGCACCGCTTCTCCGCTGGACAAGGCGTATCCATATGTTTTGGGTCCGGCTGCCACAAACTCTGTGATTGAGGTGTTTGGTGGGATCTCGCTTGTCAGCTGCCCTAAATAGTCACCCAAAGGTGGTGTCCACGCCCCCTGTCTACTTATAAAAATGACTGAATCAGTGTCATGGTACAGGCATCTATCTCCCAATCCATCCAGTAGCCTGTATAATTCCAGCCGGGCATAAGCCGTTGTAAAACTGGCGATGAATATGTTAGTACATGTGGCTTTGGTGGGTTGGTTCTTGGCCATTTTCCACGTCACAATGGCTGTCTCTGTATCCACAAACTCGCATGAGGAAACATCATAATAGGGCACAAAAAGATATTTGAATAATTCCTCAGGTTTTGTCACCACTGATGTGGTCAGGTGGTTGGTGTTCTGACCAAACTTGCCCCACAGAGAGTTTAAAAAGAGTTTGGCAATCTGCCTTTTAGCAGGATTTACTTCGATATGCTCACGCCGTAAGCGGACACCTTCCATCTTTTCATACTCCTGAATATATTTATCTTTATCCTGTTCTGTTTTGCACCAGGACGGGTAACCGCTGGCCTCCTGCTTCTGTCTGAGATGGGTGTTCATATACCCTGAAAATAATGTGACTGATGTTCTTTCAAAATGCCAGATCTCATAGATCTCAGCAATTCTGTAACCCTTTTCTATAGCCACATTCAATTCAACAGTACACCATGTCCCCGTCAGAGCCCTTTCTTCATCACTGTGTTGACAGGGGGCGGTTTGCAGACTTTCTGTGCAGGTTGCACACAGGCTAAACATTAATTTGCCCCCTGATTTGTGGGGTAGGACTGGGAAATAGAGGTTCCTTGGTGGGTACACTTTGACTTTGGCAAGACCAAAATACTGCTTTATGTCCCCAAAGTTTTGATAGATGATTTGGGGGTGTCCAATCGGGTACTCCTTGTTCTTGTTCACAAAGGGTTACAAACTGGTGAAATCGTAATATAAGATTTGCTCCCCAGCTTTTGGCTTGTAGTACAGGCATGTGGCATTTGTTCTACCCCCAAAAAATGCATCTCGGGGGTTCAAAGGGGTTGGGAGCTTGTTCTCCATTAGAAACTGCTTCAAAGCGGGGTCGTTCTCCAGCATGTCCCGCCATTCGTGTTCCCAGATGCTACGTATGGCATACCCCTGGTCCCTGAGGTACTCTTCTTTAATCCTGGTACGATTGTGCAGACCCCCGTATGTTGAATCAAGTAATTTGTTGAAGTCTTTTTCAGAGTAGCAGACAGGACAGCCGTGAAAAAAACAGCCGTGAAATTCAAAAGCAGTGGGGACCCCGTTTATGACAGCAAAACCGTCCAAAAAATATTTGCCTACTTGCTTTTCACCACCCTTCAGAGCATGCTGGATATTGAGATTCTCAGTGTGCTCTATATGCAACAGCCATTGAATCGCTGGTGCTGAGTACCTTTTCTGTGTCTTGTGATAACTGTCCAAAGGGGCTAACGCAATGGTATTCCTCTTCAAATACATGAACAGGTACTGGGCCATGCAGACAGAGGCCAGTGTAATATACTGGAAGGGGTCAATGCAACGGATCTCTATCTCCTCAACAATCTCTCCCCTGCCATCTCTGAGGCACTCGCGTTCTGTCATTTTCATGACTTGGTCCCTGAATCGAATACAGGCCTCCCTCAGAATCTCCACATCTTGTCTGCAGTAGTAAGCCAGGGCCTTCTTTAGCTTAAACACCGTGCCTGCATTATCTTTGTGCCATTTCAGGAATTCTTCTCTCTCCCCGGGCATCATGGTTTCTGGACTGTAATACTTGGCTTCAGGGAGCGGCCCCACATAGTCTTGATTGTCCATTGTGTTGAACAAATGGGGGAAATACCCCTTGTTGCCCCGAAAACCCATAGCTTTCGGTAGCTTGCTTAATTTAAGGGGCAAAAAGGAGAGGCTGTCAATAAACCGAATCTTATAATCCGGTAGGAGAATACACAGCAGCTTACCCCCTTGACTGATCAATTCAACACGCACTTTTTCCCGTATCAGCTGTCTCAGCACCAGGTACCCGTCATAACCTTTGGAATTGTGAGCGATAAAGGTACACCTTTTAAACTTGTGATTTATAAACTTCTTCACAAATTGCTCCAGGCAGCTAACGCCATGACAGCCCCAACTCACAGCCTCTTTGCCATCACCTTCCTCCAGCATATCTGTGGCATACACGTAATTTGGTATATGCACGCCCGTCTCTTGACAACATTCAAAATCATAAATGATGTATCTTTCACCAATTTGCGGGCGCTCCAAGGGCTTCAGAAAGCATAAATGCCCTTCCAAGCTGTCAACCTTCTCAGAGCACTGACCACACTTTGTTTTCTTGCATTTTGTGTGGGGAGTGAAGACATAAAGGCCACACTTTTCACAATATACCTTATTCTTACAGTCAACTTTCCCTTCCAATGCCATCTGTGTATGGCTTTCAAGACAGGCCTTAGACCGGCAAAACAATTTTAAAGCCTAATTTTCCACATTCAGAACTGTAAATCTAGGCCAGGTGTGCAGGCTCATTTTTGAGGCTAAAAATGCCATTTCAACTCCTGCTGCCAGCAGTTCTGCTATCAGCCAGCGAGCTGGACATTGCAACGGCTACTCCAATGAGATCTAGGAGCTGGCTGGAGGGGGGGGGCTGCCCCTTCCCCTCAGGCCTTTGCTGTTGCATGCGACTTCCTGTCAGTCAAGCTGCCCGTGCTACCGGGTGTGACTGTGTGCAGGAGAAACCTCGGCTTTTAAAAAACGTTTTCCTCTTAAGAACTGGCTATTATGTCTGCCTAACACCTCCAGATCCCCATGTGAGTACAAAGACCCCGGTGTTTACTTATGTTAAACCTTGTTTAGACCTTTCCTTGTTTACTGCTGCATTAGAAATGCTTATAAACATTTTCCTTCAGGGTGACTGCCTGCTTAGGGAAAAGGAAAGCTGCCTACGCCTGGGCTTTTAAAAACAGTTTGGCATGTGTGGAGAAGAAGAAAACCCTGCTTTTAAAAAATGCTTCCCTCCTAATCAGGCCTGGCCATCTATGCCAGCCGTGGCATTTTAACTCCTGCAGCCAGGCTTAAGGAAAGAAAAACTTTTTCCCCTTTTGAAAAAGCATTGCCCCCCCGCTTTTCTCTTTCTTCTGCTTAGAAACTGATAAGGCTTTAAACACAGGCAGTGTGGAGTTGAGGCAACCACCCCTTCCCTCACAGACATGTGGTCATGGGCATGCCTGGGCATGCCTTGGGTTAGCACGCGGGTGGGGGAGGGGCACACTCCACTTCCGGCAAAACATGTGGCTGGTCCAGGGAGGGGTGGCTGACACGTCACTTCCGGCAAAACACGCATTGCATGATGGGAGGGGTGGCTAACACGCAGAGGATCATGGGAGGGGGGGGGACTATGACGTCACTTCCGGTGAGTCAGCATTTCCCTTATCTGATCAGCCCAATACAAAAAAGGTATACACTATTACTACTAAGGTCTTTTATAACATAAAGTTAGTTTATATTTATTCCAAATTCTTAGCAAAGATCTTCTAATATAATGATTTTTAAAGTCCACATTAACTTTGACTTTGTCATACCACAAATGCCATGCCATCCATATCTAAATTCATGACCCTCTAAGTTCAATAATTTTTCATTTTTCAGAACTATCCGTTCTTTAATCCATACCAAGCAGCAAGCGGCATAATATAGTTTCAAATCTGGTAGACCTAGTCCTCCTCTTTCTTTTGAGTCTTGCAAAACTTTATATTTTATCCTTGGTTTTTTTCCTTGCCAAATAAATTTAGAAATGTCCCGTTGCCATTGTTTAAAAGGTTATTCTGATGCTAATATAGGTAATGTTTGAAAAAGATATAAAATTCGTGGCAAAATGTTCATTTTAATTACTGAAATTCTACCTAACAACGATAACTGTAATTTTTTCCACTGATCCAAATCTTTTTTAATATCCATCCAAAGTGGAATATAATTATTCTTAAACAACTTAAATTTTTTAGATACTAAATATACTCCCAAATATTTTACTTTTTCTTCCATTGAATATCCCGTTATTTCTTTCAGTTTCTCTTGTTGATGATGATCCATATTTTTTAAATATGTAAATTCACTTTGAACCCTGCTAACGACCCAAATTCTTTTAATTTCTGTATCAATAATTCAATTCCATCTAGTGGATTCTCCAGAGTAATAACTAGATCGTCAGCAAAGGATCTTAATTTATAAACTTCTTTTTTAACTCTCATACCATGAATTCCATCATCTTGTCTAATATCTCTAAAAACAGCCCGGAAGACCCACAACAGCCATCGAACTCCAGCCGTGAAAGCCTTCGACAATACACTCATAGTTTTACTTTGAAATTATATTATGGTTTCAGCATCAGGATTCATAGAATTTTACTAGAATAATATTCATTCAACTTCAGGATGTCAACCCAGCTGATGCTCTCGGATCTGTTTTTCTCTTTTATTTTTTTCTGACTAATTCTCTTTTATGCTTTTTATTAACTCCCCCCAAAATGGAACTGAATTCAATGTTTCTATGGCTGTCCTTTATGTTTAGAAGGCACCTTTGTCTAGATGCACGGAAAGCTGTCCTCCAGGATACACCAAACTCAAAAGAGAAGGAGCCCCAGACTGCTGCTACGACTGTTCTCCGTGCATGGAAGGAACAATCGCCAGGCAAGAAGGTCGGTGGCTCTATAGCAAGAAGGGGACTTGAGGATACAGGTCAAATTCACTCTTCCTCTTCACGGCAGTGTTTGTTACAGCTGCTGCTTTCCTGCTAGTTCTAGACCTAACTCCTCCTGTATTTGTCCTTATTTCCACAAAGAAACATTTTTTTAAAATTCAGCGTAATATTTCAGAGATTTGGGACCAACTCAACCCAAGAAATACTGAGTCGCTTTGGGTATTTTGGTCATTCAGTGACAAAATTTTGCCATTGTTGGTCTTAGGTGGGTTGGCACTGTCCCAGACGGACACTGTGCCCAATCTGGAGCTCCTCTTTATTGTATGGTATTAGTATGGTCCTAACTTTTGGAGTTAGGCAAAACGTGGTCCACTGGAGGAGGAAATGGCAAACCACTCCAGTATCCTTGCCAAGAAAACCCATGGACAGTATCAAAAGGCTAAAAGATATGACGCCGGAAGATGAGCCCCTCAGGTCGGAAGGTGTCCAAAATGCTACTGGGGAAGAGCGGAGGGCAATTCCGAGTAGCTCCAGAAAGTGTGAAACGGCTGGGCCAAAGCCGAAAGGACGCTCAGTTGTGGATGTGTCTGGAAGTGGAAGGAAAGTCCGATGCTGTAAAGAACAATATTGCATAGGAACCTGGAATGTAAGAACTATGAATCAAGGTAAGCTGGATGTGGTCAAACATGAGATGACAAGATTGAACATCGACATATTGGGAATCAGCGAACTAAAATGGACAGGAATGGGCGAATTTAATTCAGGAGACCATTATATATACTACTGTGGGCAAGAATCCCTTAGAAGAAATGGAGTAGCTCTCATAGTCAATAAAAGAGTAGGAAAGGCAGTACTGGGGTACAACCTCAAAAACGACAGAATGCTTTCAGTTCGAATCCAAGGCAAACCATTCAACATCACAGTGATCCAAGTCTATGCCCCAACCACTGATGCCAAAGAAGCTGAAGTTGACCGGTTCTATGAAGACCTACAACACCTTCTAGAACTAACACCAAAAAAAGATGTCCTTTTCATCATAGGGGACTGGAATGCTAAGGTAGGAAGTCAAAAAATAACGGGAATAACAGGCAAGTTCGGCCTCGGAGTACAAAATGAAGCAGGGCAAAGGCTAATAGAGTTTTGTCAAGAGAACACGCTGGTCATAGCAAACACTCTTTTCCAACAACACAAGAGACGACTCTACACATGGACATCACCAGATGGTCAATACCGAAATCAGATTGATTATATACTTTGCAGCCAAAGATGGAGAAGCTCTATACAATCAGCAAAAACAAGACCTGGAGCTGACTGTGGCTCAGATCATGAGCTTCTTATCGCAAAATTTAGGCTTAAATTAAAGAACGTAGAGAAAACCACTAGACCAATCAGGTATGACCTAAATCATATCCCTTATGAATATACAGTGGAGGTGAGGAATAGATTTAAAGGATTAGATCTGGTAGACAGAGTGCCTGAAGAACTATGGATGGAGGTTCGTAACATTGTACAGGAGGCAGCAACTAAAACCATCCCAAAGAAAAAGAAATGCAAGAAAGCAAAGTGGCTGACTGATGAGGCTTTACAAATAGCTGAGGAAAGAAGGGAAGCAAAAGGCAAGGGAGAAAGGAAAGATATAAACAACTGAATGCAGAATTCCAGAGAATAGCAAGGAGAGATAAGAAGGCCTTCTTAAATGAACAATGCAAAGAAATCGAGGAAAACAATAGAATGGGGAAGACTAGAGATCTCTTCAAGAAAATCGGAGATATCAAGGGAACGTTTTGTGCAAAGATGGGCATGATAAAGGACAAAAAAGGCAGGGACCTAACAGAAGCAGAAGAGATTAAGAAGAGGTGGCAAGAATACACAGAAGAACTATACAAGAAAGATCTTAATATCCCTGATAAATACGATGGTGTGGTCACTGACCTTGAGCCGGACATCCTAGAGAGTGAAGTCAAGTGGGCCTTAGGAAGCATTACTAACAACAAAGCTAGCGGAGAAGACAGTATCCCAGCTGAGCTATTTAAAATCCTAAAAGATGATGCTGTTAAAGTGCTGCACTCAATATGCCAACAAATTTGGAAAACTCAACAGTGGCCACAGGATTGGAAAAGGTCAGTTTATGTTCCAATTCCAAAGAAAGGCAATGCCAAAGAATGTTCAAACTACCGTACAATTGCACTCATTTCACATGCCAGCAAGGTTATGCTCAAAATCCTACAAGCTAGGCTTCAGCAGCATGTGAACCGAGAACTACCAGAAGTGCAAGCTGGGTTTCGAAGAGGCAGAGGAACTAGAGATCAGATTGCCAACATTCGCTGGATCATGGAAAAAGCAAGAGAGTTCCAGAAAAACATCTACTTCTGCTTCATTGACTATGCTAAAGCCTTTGATTGTGTGGATCACAACAAACTGTGGCAAATTCTTAAAGAGATGGGAGTACCAGACCACCTTACCTGTCTCCTGAGAAACCTGTATGTGGGTCAAGAAGCAACAGTTAGAACCGGACATGGAACAACCGACTGGTTCAAAATTGGGAAAGGAGTACGACAAGGCTGTATATTATCACCCTGCTTATTTAACTTATATGCAGAGTACATCATGAGAAATGCCGGGCTGGATGAATCACAAGCCGGAGTTAAGATTGCCGGGAAAAATATCAACAACCTCAGATATGCAGACGATACCACCCTAATGGCAGAAAGTGAAGAGGAACTAAAGAGCCTCTTGATGAGGGTGAAAGAGGAGAGTGCAAAAGCTGGCTTGAAACTCAACATTAAAAAAACCCAGATCATGGCATCTGGTCCCATCACTTCCTGGCAAATAGAAGGGGAAGAAATGGAAGCAGTGACAGATTTTATTTTCTTGGGCTCCAAGATCACCGCAGACGGTGACTGCAGCCATGAAATTAAAAGACGCTTGCTCCTTGGAAGGAAAGCTATGGCAAACCTAGACAGCATATTAAAAAGCAGAGACATCACCTTGCCGACAAAGGTCCGTATAGTTAAAGCGATGGTTTTTCCAGTAGCAATGTATGGCTGTGAGAGTTGGACCATAAGGAAGGCTGAGCGCCGAAGAATTGATGCTTTCGAGCTGTGGTGCTGGAGAAGACTCTTGAGAGTCCCTTGGACTGCAAGGAGGTCAAACCAGTCAATCCTAAAGGAAATCAACCCTGACTGCTCATTAGAAGGACAGATGCTGAAGCTGAAGCTCAAATACTTTGGCCACCTAATGAGAAGAGAGGACTCACTGGAAAAGACCCTGATGCTGGGAAAGACTGAGGGCAAAAGGAGAAGGGGACGGCAGAGGATGAGATGGTTAGATAGCATCACCGATGTAATGAACATGAATTTGAGTAAACTCCGAGAGACAGTGGAGGACAGGAAGGCCTGGCGTGCTATGGTCCATGAGGTCACGAAGAGTCGGACACGACTGAACGACTGAACAACAACAACAACAACAACTTTTGGAGACGCTTTGAGGACCACATTCCAGTTTTTCAGGAGAAGCCTGGAACCAAAAGTATCTAGTCCTAAAGTTGAGATTGAAGTACTAATGACCCCATCAGGTTTCAATTTGTAGACCAAACTTTCAGTTCTGGTGAGAGTTGAAGCTTGCAGCTGGCTAACCCCAGGGATCTGTGCTTACTTTATAGAACAGTGCAGTGCAAATCCTTCAGAAGAGATGTTTCCGAACAACAAACAATGCTTCTCTTTTTGAATCACTTACAAGCCATATATTTTCCAGGCTCAAAAAGCTGATTCAAAAGCTGCTCTGGCTTTCACTGCATGTGTGTACAAGACAGGGAAAGGACACATAATCCCAAATAATTGATTTAATTTTTTTCCCATCATGTTACGGCCACAGATATTGTTAGATGCACGCTAAAGAGCAATCGCATGTGTTTTCCAGATGCAGCCAGTTGCAGCCAATGTCCAGAAGACCAGCATTCCAATAAGAAGCGAGATCAATGTGTCCCAAAGGTTATAAGCTTCCTATCCTTTGAAGAAATGTTGGGTCTCCTCTTGGCTCTCTTTGCCCTTGCTTCTTCCCTAACCACCGGCTTTGTTCTGGGAATCTTCATTAAATACCGAGAAACCCCCATAGTCAAAGCCAACAACCGGGACCTCACCTACATTCTCCTGGTCTCCCTACTCCTTTCCTTCTTGACCTCCCTTCTATTCATTGGTCACCCCAAGAAACTGACCTGCCTTCTTCGACAAACCACCTTCAGTGCTGTATTCTCAATTGCTGTGTCTTCTTTGCTGGCCAAGACTGTCATGGTGGTGGTGGCCTTTCTGGCCACAAAACCAGGCAGCAGGATGAGGAAATGGCTAGGGAAGACTCTGGCCAACTCCATTGTCTTGTCCTGTTCTGGGGTCCAGGTGGGCATCTGCATGATATGGCTGGGAATCTCTCCCCCATTCCCAGACTCTGACATGCATTCACAATCAGGACACATTGTGCTGCAGTGCAATGAAGGCTCAGTCACCATGTTCTACTCTGCACTGGGCTACATGGGCTTTCTGGCTGCCATCTGCTTCTTGGTGGCTTTCCTGTCCCGAAAGCTACCAGGGACCTTCAACGAAGCCAAGTGGATCACGTTCAGCATGCTGGTTTTCTGCAGCGTTTGGGTCTCCTTTGTCCCCACCTACCTGAGCACCAAGGGGAAATACATGGTGGCTGTGCAGATCTTCTCCATCCTGGCCTCCAGCCTGGGCTTACTGGGCTGCATCTTCGTCCCTAAATGCTACATCATTATTCTGAGACCTGGCATGAACACCAAAGAGCATTTAAGGAATTAAAACAATAAGGAAACCTGATTTTGGCCCCTATTTTTCAATAGTTTATTGGTAATTTGAAATAACATTACTTAGAATTACAGACCTTTTTATGTGTTCTAAGAAATCTCTCTTCCTTTCGTGTGAATTTTGAATTATAATCATTAAATATTGAAACAGAAATAGCATTAGATCATCTTGTTTAAAACACTTACATTCTTTCCTCTCTCTGAATCTGACATCAGGTAGGATTAGGATGATAATCATTGAAATTAATCAGTTTTCTGAAACCAGATCAGATAAATTTTCACCACAGCAGATAAATGTCTTTTGACATGTAGTCCTGAGCTTATTTATTAGGCCTTGGCAGCAACTTGCCCCTTTTTCATCCTTTTTTAATAGATGGTACATAATAAATCAAGGGACAAAAGCAAAGCTTCCAGGGTACAGAAAGGTTTTTCTTGATTCAGGTATCTTCCAAAGCTCAAAGGGAGACCCAGGACAGAGCTGAGGGAGGGACAGAAAGCATCCTGCTGCAGAAGAAGTCCAGAGAGACTGCGTACCTCCCACGCTGAAGGGAAGGAACCATCTTTCCTTCTGCCTCTTTCGGCAAACCTGAGAGCAGCAGCAAATTTCCAGACATTGTTGCTGTGGCCTCAAAAGGTCAACTGGGGCTGACTGCACAGGACACCTTCTTCCACAGAATTCTGACTCTCAAAATAAAACAAAAAATATATACTCTACTATATCTTTAAAAGGGGCGTGGTGGCTCAGCGGGTAAGACACCAGGCTTGTCGATCGCAAGTTTGGAGATTCTAATCCCTAGCCCTGCGTGCGGAGTGAGCTCCCGCACTAGCTCCAGCTCTTGCCAACCTAGCAATTCGAAAGCATGCAAATGCAGGTAGATTAATAGGTACCACTTTGGTGGGAAGGTAACAGCGTTCCACGCGCGTGATGCGGCCACATGACCGTGGAAGTGTCTTTGGACAATGCTGGCACTTCGGCTAACAAACGGAGATGAGCACCGGCCCCTAGAGTTGGACACGACTGCACAAATATGCGGGGTGAACCTTTACCTTTTATATCTTCAAAAACATCACAACAATGTCCATGGAATATCTGTCACATCTTATCATTATAAACATTGTTATTTTATTTATTTATTAATCAAATTTATCACCACCCATCTCTACCGCAGTAGACTCTGGGTGGCTTACAATAAAATATTAAAATTAAAAAACCTATAAATCATTAAAATACAATATAATAAATAGAAAATATCCAGAGGATGGCAAGATCTTAAAAGGAGGTTATTACTAAGCTAACCAGCCCCAGGAGGAACTATCACTTCCTTTCTCCCAAGCAAGGTGACAGAACCAGGTCTTTAAAAACCTCCAGAAGGCCAGGAGCCCACCTCACCTCCGGGGTCAAGATATTCCACAGGGCGGGTGCTAACGCAGAGAAGGCACACCTCCTGGACCCTGTTAGATGGAATTCTTTTATTAACGGGGTCCATAGCATGCCCTCCCTGCATGACCAGGTGGGGCGGGTAGATGTGATCAGGATGAGTTTCCCCGACTAGTTAATAAGGGTTCAGTTGATTTAGTGGGCAGTATTATAACAGCGTTACACACGTTAACACGTGTGTCATGCCAGCCACATGACCGTGGAAGGGTTTTCAGACAGCGCTGGCTCTTCGGCTAACAAAAGAAGTTGAGCACCAGCCCCTAGAGTCGGACACGACTGCACAAATTTGCGGGGGGAACCTTTAACCTTTTTTTTTATCATAACCTTGAATGTTATAATTGAATGGTATAATTACCTCCTGCACTGCTGAGAGCCCAAGATGCTTTTGGTTTCTAGATTTGGTGCCAAGCTGGACCATCTTCAATAAAGAGCACTTCTTTAGTGCAGTCGTACTGTTGGTTCGTAGTTCTTCCTCATCATTAGCCACCTTGGGGAACAAGGAGGAGCTGTCTTTGCCTGAAAGAGAATTCTTCCCAATAGCACCACCATGGTATCTCAAGCTGTCCCTGCTTCTGTGAGAATCTGTTGAAAAATGTCCATTCAATGTGATAATTGAGAGAATGTACAAGGGCAATTTCTGCAAGCCAGGAGACTACCTGATTGGTGGAATCATATCTATATCTAATGCTGCATTTCTACCAAATGACTTCTTCAAGCCTCCAAGCCATGAGTTTGAAACATAATTATTGACATGTATGTTCCTCGGGTGATTACTTTTTCGCTCTCCAATGACTTTTTAGTAGGGAATGATTCCCAGTTCCCAGTTCCTGGCCTTTTTCAAGCAGCCTATACATTTTCCTCCAGATTTTCTTTAAGTAAAAGGTATTTTGGATTTTCTAAAACCTGAAGTGTGCCTTTTGAGTTCTTCATCAAGTAGTAGCATCAACACCAGATGCTGCCCAACATTTAAAAGGAACATCTTTAATTTCCAGTCAAGGAGAAAGGTCTCTGTGTGCATGCAATGCCCTAAGATCATGATAGAGAAACAACCAAAAAAGTAGGGTATCGATATCATTAATTCATTGCACATTTCTTCACTTCTATTCATGTGCTTCAAGAATTATACACTAGTAAAAATATTTAACACAATAACATTTTATGCTGTGGGAAAGAAGAGACTGTTAACTTGGGTCACCTTTCCATAGCTATATGGTCAAACAAGAAAGAGAGTAAATAATTAGACTAAAATATATACATCAAAAAAGCAAAGTATTAAGTAAATTATAAGATTAGAATCAGCATCAAAGAGAACTTGTCGAAAAGCTTGTCCCTGGTATGCAGTTACTTTACTTTATTTATGTATTCAATTATTTATTCAGCAAATGTATATGGCTGCCCATCTCACTGGATGTGACTTTGGGTGGTGAACAACTAACATTTAAAATAATGTCACAACCATTATGCAATATGAACAAATACCTGGCAAGAAGATTCAAGCATCAGGCCTTGCTCAAGAAAGCACATGTGATTTTCTGTCTAATAGGAACCCCCAATCACCTAGAAAGGTTTTGTAAATCAATAATACAGGAATTTGCTATTTCTTAGTTGTGCAATGACTGCCTGACAGAATTTCCTGCATTGCAATGTTAATGATAATGAGCTCTCATCCCACCCTCCTCTTTTGCCATTTATGAAATCAATCAGATTAGTTTGCACATTTATATGGTGGTCTCTTGCATCCTCATTCCATTGATGTTTCAGTCTGCGGGACATTCACGGATGTGGTTTTATGTCTACTTGATCAGTGCCAGATGTCCTTAAAGTAAAGCTGCAGGCAATACAACCTGTCTTTATAAACCAAAGAGAAAAACCCATTGATATCTCTTCTGTTGGAGTATCAAGGTATCAAGAGTATGAGCTTCAGTGGCTTCCTGTGGAAAATGGCCAAATGAGCAACTTTGCCTGTGAGCTCCATGGGCAGAGCTGGCAGCGTGGTAGTTTTTATTGGCACAGACAGGTTTTTCTGTAGTCCCAAGTGTTTTTCCGGATTAAGGAAAATGCTGAGAATTGACCCATTTGTCATCCAGACGGTGAGTTGTAGCCTGGAGATCTTAGACAGCGTCTGCGACCGATCGGTAAGACTACACTGGGAGGCTGGGGTTTAATCTTGTTCTAATCCACGTTTGCATTCCCTTATTAAAAAGGGAAATAAGTCGTCGCCTTTCCATATCTTAAACACCCAATTTGTTTTTTTTTAAGTTTTGTATCTTAAGAGAAGCTTTTTACATTAAGAAAAAGCGGAATCTCTTGGTGATTATAGTTATTTTTGGAGATTTTTAAGTATATAAAAAAAAAAAATTGGCTTTTCTCCCCATCTGGATTATAATCAGAGCTGTAACATTGCCTTTCCGTTATCTTTAAATTTATTAAATTAAATTTAAATTCCAAGGCTGAAGTTCTTTCTTTCTACACACTTCTTATTTTAAATTTTAGGCTTTCTGTTTACTTTTTTCCACTATCTGCTAGTATATTTTCTTTGGTTAATTTTGGATTAATTCATTATCCTCTATTTCTGTGAGTTAACTTTTTAGGGTGTGTTATAATTTACTGTTTGAACAATGGAAGTGTTTAAAGAAGATCTCAGAGAATTACCTTGTCAGCAAGAAGATATCATTTCAAAGGGCTGTCAAACCATTATACAGACTATTTGGGACATTCAATATGAGATTTTACTTAAAATGCAACAACTCTATGAAAATACTGTGATAGAAGAAGACGAAGTTGGAAAATATGGTGTTTTTACTCTTGTGGGGGAAAATGGAAAACTCTCATCTGAAAACTCTGGATTGGTGTTTATGGGATTAAAACGATTGTTTAACTTTAGGACTGCAAAAGGAATTGCCAAGCGGGGGGAAAGTTATGACTATTTCAATCAATGTTATGGGAAAGAAGAACATGTTATGTGGGAGTTTTTTTTCTCTTTCGCTGGAAAGTTTGTATTTTTTGAAGCTATTGGACTGTTAGATCTTTGTAAAAAAAATGCTGTTGGTGTAATGGTGAAATATCTGGATACCCTGGTATATTTTGAGGAGGGGTAAAAAATTAAGAATATTTAATTGGACTGATAATGAGGTTAACATGATTTACAGGATTTTTTATTTCTAAGACTTAAAAGATATTGACAAGTTCTGGTAATATTTTATATTGTTTTTAAGCATAATTAGGGTTAAGATTGTTAATTATAAAGGTAGACAATTTATAAAAAATTAAGAATATTTAATTGGATTGATAAAGAGACTAATATGATTGTTTTATAGGGTTATAGATTTGTAAAACTTAAAGGATCTTGATAAGATATAATAATGTTTTATACTTTTTGAGGTCTAATAGGGTTAAGATTGTTTATTATAAAGGCAGACAATTTATTTGTTTCTATAATTTGATGTTTATTGTGTAGACAGAAGTATATAGAATAGTAGAAGAAGGAAAAAAATTACATGGATTATTTTTTCTGAGGAAGGGAAGTTTGAAGTAAAAAATTAAATGTATGTATGTATGTACTGTGTGTGTGTGTGTGTGTGTGTGTGTGTGTGTATATATATATATATATATATATATATATATATATATATATATGTTGTTGTTTATTCGTTCAGTCGTTTCCGACTCTTCGTGACTTCATGGACCAGTCCACGCCAGAGCTTTCTGTCGGCCGTCACCATCCCCAGCTCCCCAATGGTAGAGTCCGTCACCTCCAGAATACCATCCATCCATCTTGCCCTTGGTCGGCCCCTCTTCCTTTTGCCTTCCACTTTCCCTAGCATCAGCTTCTTCTCCAGGGTATCCTGTCTTCTCATTATGTGGCCAAAGTACTTCAGTTTTGCCTTTAATATCATTCCCTCAAGTGAGCAGTCTGGCTTTATTTCCTGGAGTATGGACTGGTTTGATCTTCTTGCAGTCCAAGGCACTCTCAGAATTTTCCTCCAACACCACAGTTCAAAAGCATCTATCTTCCTTCGCTCAGCCTTCCTTATGGTCCAGCTCTCGCAGCCATAGGTTACTACGGGGAATACCATTGCTTTAACTATGCGGACCTTTGTTGTCAGTGTGATGTCTCTGCTCTTAACTATTTTATCAAGATTTGCCATTGCTCTCCTCCCAAGAAGTAGACGTCTTCTGATTTCCTGGCTGCAGTCAGCGTCTGCAGTAATCTTTGCGCCTAGAAATACAAAGTCTGTCACTGCCTCCACTTTTTCTCCCTCTATTTGCCAGTCATCAATCAAGCTCGTTGCCATAATCTTGGTTTTTTTGAGGTTTAGCTGCAACCCAGCTTTTGCACTTTCTTCTTTCACCTTCGTCATAAGGCTCCTCAACTCCTCCTCGCTTTCAGCCATCAAAGTGGTATCATCTGCGTATCTGAGATTGTTAATGTTTCTTCCAGCGATTTTAACTCCAGCCTTGGATTCCTCAAGCCCAGCATGTCGCATGATGTGTTCTGCGTACAGGTTGAATAGGTAGGGTGAGAGTATACAACCCTGCCGTACTCCTTTCCCAATTTTAAACCAGTCCGTTGTTCCGTGCTCTGTTCTTACCGTTGCTACTTGGTCGTTATACAGATTCCTCAGGAGGCAGACAAGATGACTTGGTATCCCCATACCACCAAGAACTTGCCACAATTTGTTATGATCCACACAGTCAAAGGCTTTAGAATAGTCAATAAAACAGAAATAGATGTTTTTCTGAAATTCCCTGGCTTTCTCCATTATCCAGCGGATATTGGCAATTTGGTCTCTAGTTCCTCTGCCTTTTCTAAACCCAGCTTGTACATCTGGCAATTCTCGCTCCATGAATTGCTGGAGTCTACCTTGCAAGATCTTGAGCATTACCTTACTGGCATGTGAAATAAGTGCCACTGTTCGATAGTTTGAACATTCTTTAGTGCTTCCCTTTTTTGGTATGGGGATATAAGTTGATTTTTTCCAATCTGATGGCCATTCTTGTGTTTTCCAAATTTGCTGGCATATGGCATGCATCACCTTGACAGCATCATCTTGCAAGATTTTAAACAGTTCAGCTGGGATACCGTCGTCTCCTGCTGCCTTGTTATTAGCAATGCTTCTTAAGGCCCATTCAACCTCACTCTTCAGGATGTCTGGCTCTAACTCACTGACCACACCGTCAAAGCTATCTCCAATATTATTATCCTTCCTATACAGATCTTCTGTATATTCTTGCCACCTTTTCTTGATCTCTTCTGCTTCTGTTAGGTCCTTACCATCTTTGTTTTTGATCATACCCATTTTTGCCTGGAATTTACCTCCGATGTTTCTAATTTTCTGGAAGAGGTCTCTTGTCCTTCCTATTCTATTGTCTTCTTCCACTTCCGCACATTGCTTGTTTAAAAATAATTCCTTATCTCTTCTGGCTAACCTCTGGAATTTTGCATTTAATTGGGCATATCTCCCCCTATCACTGTTGCCTTTTGCTTTCCTTCTTTCTTGGGCTACTTCCAGTGTTTCAGCAGACAGCCATCTTGCCTTCTTGGTTTTCTTTTTCTTTGGGACGTTTTTTGTTGCCGCCTCCTGAACAATGTTGCGAACTTCTGTCCATAGTTCTTCTGGGACCCTATCTACTAAATCTAGTCCCTTAAATCTATTCTTCACCTCCACTGCATATTCCTTAGGAATATTAGTGAGCTCATATCTAACTGATCTGTGGGTCTTCCCTATTCTCTTTAGTCTGATATACCGACATATCTTTGGTTGTACTGATCCATTTAGTTTTCATGGCAAGAATACTGGGGTGGGTTGCCATTACCTTCCCCAGGGATCGTATTTAGTCTGACCTCTCTGCCACGACCTTCCCGTCTTGGGTGTCCCTTCACGGTTTAGCTCATGGTTTCATTGAGGTGCTCAAGCTCCAGCACCACGACAAGGTAACGATCTCCTTTGCTGGAGATATATATATATATATATATATATATTATGCAAGGGGAAGGAGCAATTGTATTACAGATTTATATATGTGTTAATGGAGGGATTTATTGAAATAATATGATTATGGTTTGATACAGAGGAAGGGTTTGTTTGTTCGGATTGTTGTATATTCTTGCTGTGGAAAGCTTGAAGCCACCTGTATGTATGTAACTTTCTAAAAGTTTTCTCTTTGTTGTTTTTACACTTTTAATGTTTTTTTTTGTTTGTAGTGTTTTTGTTTTTTGTAGTTTTTTATCCTTGTTGTAAAAAAGAATAAAAACTTTGTGGGGAAAAAAAAAAGAGTATAAGCTTCAGCCAAATCTTGCCTTTCTTGTTTGCCATTCATGAAATCAACCAGAGTCCTAGGCTGCTCCACAATATCTCCCTGGGCTACAACATCTATGAGAACTTTTTCAACACCTGAATTATTGGAGACTCTGGCAAATCCAGCATGCCTCATCAAAATATGGATGGCTGCTTTAGAATGCAAGCTCTCCATGCTTTTTGAGGAAACTGTGCATAAATGCTGGTTCAAATCCAGCCCAGAGATACTGCAAGAGGGATGATGGAGGAATTGTTTACACTCTATGGAGAGGGAGGTGATTCCCAAGTTATTAATTTGGTGAGGAAGTTATCCAATTTAAAATTCCAACCAGATGAAGACATAGATGAGAATATTTCTAATTTTCAATCATTGCTGCACAAGCTTGCTTGCAATAATGTGATTTTGGATAACAAGATCCAAGTTGGATTTTTATTGGGATCGCTGCCTGAAATTTTTTCTAGTTTTGCTGTTAGTTATAGAGGATCAAGACAACCTCTTTCAGATTTAATTCAGGAAATAAACTCTGAATGCAGCAGACAAGATTTCTATAGAAATTGCAAACAGACCAACAATGAGGCAGTCTATTTTTCTAAGATGCCTCGGGGCAAAGTTGGCGATCTGTAGCAGAGGAGCCTTTCAATAACAAAGAGGCCCATCAAGTGCCATTTTTGTGGCAAGAATGGTCACTTAAAGAAAGGCTGTTCGGCCTGGAAGGCTGATCAGAAAGGCAACAAAGAGAAAGCCCAAGATGCAAGTCTCCTTGCATTTTCAGCCACAGATAAAAATTGCTCATCTTTCATATTAGACAGTGGCTGTAACATGCACATGTTTAATGATGTTTCTCTCTTCATCGAATTGAACCCAAGTTCAAAGGACGAGATCAGCTTAACAGATGGAAAAGCAATCCCTGTGCAAGGAGAGGGGTGTGCTCTCCTGAGGTCTGGAAATGGCACCACCCAGAAGGACTTTTTTTGTTGTTTATTTGTTCAGTCGTTTCCGACTCTTCGTGACTTCATGGACCAGTCCACGCCAGAGCCCTCTGTCGGCCGTCACCATCCCCAGCTCCCCAATGGTTGAGTCCGTCACCTCCAGAATACCATCCATCCATCTTGCCCTTGGTCGGCCCCTCTTCCTTTTGCCTTCCACTTTCCCTAGCATCAGCTTCTTCTCCAGGGTATCCTGTCTTCTCATTATGTGGCCAAAGTACTTCAGTTTTGCCTTTAATATCATTCCCTCAAGTGAGCAGTCTGGCTTGATTTCCTGGAGTATGGACTGGTTTGATCTTCCAAGGCACTCTCAGAATTTTCCTCCAACACCACAGTTCAAAAGCATCTATCTTCCTTCGCTCAGCCTTCCTTATGGTCCAGCTCTCGCAGCCATAGCTTACTACAGGGAATACCATTGCTTTAACTATGCGGACCTTTGTTGTCAGTGTGATGTCTCTGCTCTTAACTATTTTATCAAGATTTGCCATTGCTCTCCCTCTCCTCCCAAGAAGTAGACGTCTTCTGATTTCCTGGCTGCAGTCAGTGTCTGCAGTAATATTTGTGCCTAGAAATACAAAGTCTGTCACTGCCTCCACTTTTTCTCCCTCTATTTGCCAGTTATCAATCAAGCTGGTTGCCGTAATCTTGGTTTTTTTGAGGTTTAACTGCAACCCAGCTTTTGCACTTTCTTCTTTCACCTTCGTCATAAGGCTCCTCAACTCCTCCTCGCTTTCAGCCATCAGAAGGACTTAATGGCTAATAATATTTTATATGTTCCAGATGTAAATCTGAATATGATAAGTGCATTTGAACTCATGAAGAAAGGCCACACCATTCGTTTCAAAGGTAATAAATGTGAGATCATGAACCAAGAGGGTGTCTTTCTAACAGGATACCTAGATCAAGGTTTAATCTTTCTCAATTGTGAGAGGCCAGACCTGGCATGCATGGCCAGTCACTGAGAAAAGGAGGATGACAGCACAATCCTCTGGCACAGACAACTGGGACAAAGAAATTCAGGTGCAACTCTTGGAATGAAGAAAAATGGATTGGAAAGCAATTTGGAAGCCAAGGACTTTCGTAAGGCTTTTGTAAGGCACAGAACCTACACACAGGGAAATTCCACAAGGCCTGCAATTCCAAACCAAAGCACTAGGTGCTCTAAACAGCCCCTGGAGTCAATTCACACTGAGCTGTGTGGGCCAATCCAAGCAGCTGTTGGGGGTAGCAGACATCTAGCAATGACAGCTACCTACACCCACGTTCCAACAGAGAAAATATTCAAGTTCAATTCCCAAATGAAGGAAGAATCTTGTTGGGGTGCCCACTGGGAACAAGGGAGAAAGTTTCAGGTCCCAAGACTGGCTCAATCCAGACTTGCAGAGTGGGGCATTTTCATGACACAGAGCCAAATCAGAATCCTCCAACCAATAGCTCTACAGAAGGGGGAGGTGATGATGACCTGTTCAAAATATCTCACCCAGTGTTTCCAGTTGCAGCAAGCAGGCACGCCCAGAGAGAGGACATCGAGCTGGAGATTCCACCTGAGTCAGATGATGAGGAACCAGGAGGGACAGAAGAGGCAGAGATGCAGCATCATCCAGACCTGAGTTCTCTTCCAGACCTGAGGCGCTCATCGCGACCCAACAAGGGAGTTACAGCCAACTGACTGTCCTACCTCGCAGGAGTGGTGTTGCCGAAAGAGCCTACATCATGGAAGGAAGTGCAACAGCTGCCACGAACTTAAGTAAGTAAGTGGAGGTGAGCAGCTCAAGAAGAGTTTGAGGCTCTGCAACACAACAACACTTGGACACTCACAAAGTTACCTGTTGGCAAAAAGGCCATTGGTTGCAAATGGGTTTTCAAGGCCAAACAGAATGAGAAAGGAGAGATCCAAAGATAAAAAGCTAGACTGGTAGCCAAGGGCTATTCACAAATGTATGGGGAAGATTATGACCAGACATTTGAGCCAGTTGTGACCCACGCAACCATTCAACTTCTTCTAAGTTTAGCTGCAAGCAGAAACATGCAAGTGGAGCATATAGACATTAAAACAGCATTCTTGCATGGAGAAATTCAGCAGGAGTTGTATATGGAACAACCTGAAGTTTTTACTGATCCAAAGAAGTGGCATTTAGTGTGCAGGCTTCAGAAGGGGATCTATGGACTTAAACAAGCAGCAAGAGCCTGGAATGTGAAACTAAACCAGATGCTAATAGAGCAAGGTTTCACTCAGGGCAAAGCTTACCCCTGCCTTTACACATGACACAAGGATGGTAGAGACATGTTCATTCTGACATCTGTAGATGATTTGATTCTCTGTTATGAGGCTCAAAGGGACATTGATGAAATTACCTAAGCCAAGACTGTACCCATTGACTCCCAAGGAATTAGAGGCACTGCGGGAGTTTGTAGACAAGAACATGGAATGCAGATTCATCTGCCCAGCCAATTCCCCGATGGCCACACCAGTGCTGTTTAGAACAAAGAAAGACGGGTTGCTAAGAATGTACATGGACAATCGAGGACTAAATGCCATCTCCATGGCAAATAAGTACCCATTACCATTAATAAAGGACATGTTGGCTCACCTATCGAAAGGAAAGATTTTCACCAAGCTAGACTTAAGGGAAGCATATTTTAGAGTAAGAATCAGGGAGGGGGATGAGTGGAAAAGAGTGTTTAATTGTCAGATGGGCTGTTTTCAATTTTTGGTCCTCCCGTTCAGATTGAAAGGCAAGATGGCCAGTGTACTCCTGCCTCACAGTCCAGTGATTTCTAAACTAAAACCCAGAGAGTTTTATCCCTGGAAGTTATGGGTGGAAAGGCAGGCAACGATTTTGAATCTGCGCAATATTTTGAATGAAAATCCTCCTAGTCCAAACTCAGCAACATATGAAAGCTGGATGGCCAATGATCTAAAGCTCCAAGGCTTGATCATGTATTCCCTAAGTGCATAAATGCTGGTTCAAATCCAGCACAGAGATACTGCAAGAGGGATAATGGAGGAATTGTTTACACTCTATGGAGAGGGAGGTGATTCCCAAGTTATTAATTTGGTGAGGAAGTTATCCAATTTAAAATTCCAACCAAATGAAGACATAGATGAGCATATTTCTAATTTTCTATCATTGCTGCACAAGCTTGCTTGTAATAATGTGATTCTGGATAAAAAGATCCAAGTTGGATTTTTATTGGGATCACTGCCTGAATTTTTTTCTAGTTTTGCTGTTAGTTATAAAGTATCAAGACAACCTCTTTCAGATTTAATTCAGGAAATAAGTCTGAGTGCAGCAGACAAGATTCCAATAGAAATTGCAAACTGACCAACAATGAGGCAGTCTATTTTTCTAAGATGCCTCGGGGCAAAGTTGGTGATCTGTAGGAGAGGAGCCTTTCAATAACAAAGAGGCCCATCAAGTGCCATTTTTGTGAAAAGAATGGTCACTTAAAGAAAGACTGTTGGGCCAGGAAGGCTGATCAGAAAGGCAACAAAGAGAAAGCCCCAGATACGAGTCTCCTTGCATTTTCAGCCACAGATAAAAATTGCTCATCTTTCATATTTGACTGGCTGTAACATGCACATGTTTAAAGATGTTTCTCTCTTCATCGAATTGAACCCAAGTTCAAAGGAAGAGATCATGGACTAACTGCCATCTCCATGGTAAATAAGTGTCCATTACCCTTAATAAAGGCCATGTTGGCTCACCTATCGAAAGGAAAGATTTTCACCAAGCTGGACTTAAAGGAAGCATATTTTAGAGTAAGAATCAGGGAGGGGGATGAGTGGAAAAGAGCGTTTAATTGTCAGCTGGGCTGTTTTGAATTTTTGGTCCTCCCGTTCGGGTTGAAAGGCGGACCGGGAGTATTTAATGCAAATGATTAATGAGATAATGCATGATTTATTGTACAGAGGCATGCTCATGTATTTAGACGATATTCTAATATACACAGAAATGATGGAAGAGGATGTAGAATTGGTGAGGGAGGCACTGAAAAGACTGGAGGAAAATCAATTGTATGTAAAACTCTCAAAGTGTGAATTCCACAGGGAACAGCTAGATTATTTAAGATATAGGATCTCAAACAAAGGGATTGCCATGGACCCGGGTAAGGTAAGGGATATTGTGGGGTGGGAACCACCTAAGACTAGGAAGCAGCTCCAATCGTTCTTAGGTTTCATGAATTTTTACCACCAATTCATCCACCACTACACACAAACAGTATTGCCCCTCACTGATCTACTAAAGACTAAAGGAAAGGGGGAGGTGGGGAGAACAGCGAAACCTAGCATACTCATTAAGTGGACAGCAGAATGCCAAGAGCTTTTCAAGGAACTGAAAACATTGTTCACTTTGGAGCTATTAAATCATCTGGACCCTGAAAAAACTTTCATTGTCCAGGTGGATGCATTGGATATGGCCACAGGGGGGATTTTATTACAGAGAGGAAGACAGTAAATTACAGCCCTGCACCTATCTCTCCCGCAAATTTAATGCCACAGAACATAGGTGGCATGTGTGGGAGAAAGAACTGAACTTTAACTGAAGATTTTAATGGGGGGGAGGGAAACCTTTTTGCCAGATGACTTGTCGCGATTACCGCAGCACAACAGCCAAAGGGAGGAGGTGATTGATTCAATCATCTCAACCAGGCGGGGGGGGGAGCGGCAGTAACATGAAATCAAACAAAGAAACTCATCTCAGGTATCACAGAGGGGGTGCAGGGAGAACTGAAGGAAGCACTAAAGGCAGAAGATTGGCTAAAAGCAAACAAAGGAAGCCTCTCAGAAAAACAAGGCTTTTGGTGACAGGGAGGCAAACCCTACATCCCAGATTCAATGAGAAGGAAAATCTTAGACAGATGCCACAATGCCAAATCAGCTGGGCATTTTGGATTCCTAAAAACCACCCACCACTTAAGGAGGCAGTTCTGGTGGCCAACCTTAAGAAAGGATGTAGAAAACTATGTTGCCAGCTGCCAAACTTGCGCCATGGTGAAAGACGTAGGGGAAAAGCCCGGTGGGTTACTACAAGGGGTAGCCAACCCTACCCAACCATGGAAGCAAATATCCATGGATTTTATCGTAGACTTACCGGAAAGCCAAAAAAAGAATAATTTGGGTGATAACTGATTTATTTTCAAAGCAGATTCACTTTGTACCCAGCGCTAGTATTCCAATAGTGGGTCAGCTTGCCAAACATTTTGTACAACACATGTACAGGCTCTACGGCACCCCCGAGCGGGTAATTAGTGATCGAGGAGTCCAGTTCACATCCAAATTTTGGAGAGCCTTTTTGAACTTAATGGGAGTAGAACAGGGTCTGAGATTGAGTCACCACCCTGCCACGAATGGGGCTGTGAATGATCTAATCAAGTATTAGAACAATACCTTAGGTGTTGTGTAAATTAGGTAGCATTCAACAATAGACTACACCAAAGCACAGGATTCACACCATTCAAGGTGGTAAATGGCCAGGATTTTGTAGCATACCCAGATTTACCTCAGCCTGATGAGATAACAGTCCTGCTGGATGCATGGGCTTTACATATAGCTGAGTGGTGGCCAACAATACAGAAAGCCTTACAACACACAAGGGAGACATACAAACAAAACACTGATCTTAAGAGTGCTCCTGAATGGAAATTAGGAGTGGAGGATAAAGTGTTCTTATCCACAAAATACTTAATGTCTCCACAACCCCCCAAAAAATAGGTCCGAAGTTTATAGGGCCCTTCCCAATCACTAAAGTAATCAAATGGGTGACAATGCGACTACAATTTCTAAAAAAACCTCAAAAGAATTCACACAGTGTTTCACTGTAGCCTATTGAAACCAGCCAAGGAATCAGACCGGTGGCACCCACAACAGCAAACACCAGTACCAATAATGATAGATCAGGAATGCCACTTTGAAGTGCAGGAAATACTGGATGCCAGGATCTATAAGGGAAAATTGCAGTACCTAGTCCACTGGAAACACCTTCCAAAGTCACAATGTGAATGGGTGTACAGCTACAATGTGAAAGCACCCCGGTTAGTAAGGGATTTCCATAACAAATACCCAGGAAAACCGACACAGGGGAGGGGTTAATCATTGGGGGGAGCAGAATGTCACGTATGACCCCCACCTGGGTATCATCCATGACATGGCACCAGCCAAGGGACACGTAGCAACCAAACAATGGCAAGCAATAGCCGGTAGAAAGATAGAAAGTAGGAAATGTGGATTCAGGACCTTGGACCTTCAAACGCACAGTAAAAGTGGGGAGTCCTTGGTGCTCTCTGAGCCTTGTTGTTTTCATGCAGACATTTCATTGCCAGGCTAGGCAACATCGTCAGTGCAAAAAGGGAGTGGAACTTGCTCTCTTTTTATATACCCTTGCTTGTCCTGCCTGTGTTGGTGGGGGTGTTGTTCTCCCCTTGGTAGTACCTTGATTGGGTTGTTGTGTTCTGTTTGGGTGATTGACTGAGTTAATAGTTCCTTGATTAAGGTCTATTGCGTTGTTTGATTGCTCCTCTTCTGCTAATCTTGCTGTTAATCTTTGCATATCTTGTTGCTGATTGTTGGCCAAGAGGTGTTCTGGTCTTCTGGCTTTTCTATTGTCTCTTGTGAATGGTATGTAAATGTTGTTTACCTCTATGTGTCTGTTGATGGCTGTTTTGTCTGAGTGCCAAGCTTCCAGGAATTCCCTAGCATTTTTGGATTTGGCTTGGTTTAATATGCTCACAGTTTCCCAGTTGAAAGCATGGTCAAGTCTGTCCATGTGTTGTGAGATTAAGGAGTTTTCATCGTGTCCTCTGACCACCAGTTGGTGTTCGTGGATGCGTTCTGCCAGTCCTCTGCCAGTCTGTCCCACATAGTGGCTGCCACAGTTCCCACACTGTATGCCGTAGACAACCCCTGCCTCCTCTTCTTGGGCTACTGGGTCCCCCAGTTTACCCACAATGTTCTGAAGGGTTTTGTTTGGTTTGTGTGCTACAGTGATGCCGTGTGGATGTAACAGTCTATTAGTAGTTTCTGAGATGTTTCTGATGTACGGCAGAAATCTTCGATTGGCACAGTAAAAGTGTCTGATGGGGAAGGGGGAGAATAGAATGTGTATATATACTAATCCTTTGTAAAACTCAATTCTCTTGGAGCGTTGAAGTGCTTGGAGTCACTGATACAATAAAGATTCCTAACGATTCCAATGTGACTCATAAGTGGAGTACTGATTGTAATCCAGGACCATAACAGCAACCTACTATTTGGGGATACAAATTGACAGAGAAGAGGATGGAAGTTTTCTCCTCAGTCAGAGGCAAAAGATTTTTCAATTATTGGAGTGCCTGGGTCTGGAAAATGCAAACACAGTTCCAACTCCAATGGAAGCAGATTTTCACAATGCCAGGGACACTAGTGAACTGTTGCCTCAGAACAATGGCTGCAGGGAAGCCATTGGGAAACTGTTAAATCTGTCCACCACAACAAGGCCAGATATTTCAACTGCAGTGGGGATCCTCTGCAGAAAGACCAGCACACCCATCGAAAGGGACTGGACAGGCTTTAAGTGGGTGGCAAGATACCTGAAGGGGACAGCAGACTTGAAGCTTAAGCTGCCAGAAACTGAGTCTCCTAAACTAGTGGGGTACACCGATGCAGATTGGGCAGAGGATGTAACTGATCGCAAATCGACTAGTGGGAATTTGTTTTTCTTTTGGGGAGGGGCTGTGAGCTGGGCTACTCGCAAGCAGACTATTTTGGCATACTCAACAAATGAAGCAGAGTATGTCTCAGCAAATGAGACATGTGCAGAGGTGCAATGGCTCAAGTATTTACTTGAGGATCTGGGGCTCAGTGTTCCTGCTCCAATAAGAGTCTTTGAGGACAAACAAAGTTGTATAAGACTCTCTCTGTCACAGAAGGTGGGAGGGCAGACCAAACACATGGATGTTTGCTATCACATAATTAGTGAGGCACAGGAGACAGGACTAATAAATTTGGAGTATTGTCCCTCAGAGAGGATGATCACAGAAATCCTTACAAAACCACTTGTGATGGGTGTCTATGTGGGCCTATGTAGTGAGTTAAATCATGTGTATGCATGATGCATGCATGATTTGAGAAGGGGTGTTGGAGAGTCTAGCAAATCCATCATGCCTCATCAGCATATGGATGGCTGCTCTAGGATGCAAGATCTCCACACTTTTTGAGTAAGCTGTTTGTGGCCACTCCCACTTCCTCTCTCTCTCTCCTTCTTCAACCAGGAGCAAAGAACATGGCTGTGTGCTGCTCCATCTTAGGCCATGGATGGGCCTTGGAGATTTTTTCCCCTTTCTACATACATCTCTTTTTTTAAAAAAACTTTTTATTAAGATTTTACAATATACATAGTTAAAAGTTAGAAACGAAACAGAAAAAGAAATACAAATCAAAGAAAGGAAGGAAAAAGTGTAGAAAAAGCAAAGAAAAGAAATAGAAAAAAAGAAAAAAAGTATAGAAATTAGTCAACTTCCGATCTATCTATGGTCATAGGAATACATAAAAAGAATTTTTCTTACATGCTAGCATTTAATATAATTTTCATATACATTTCTTGTCTAATATATTTTATTATATTATCTAATCTAATCATCAAAACCCCATGCAAGCTTTGCTCCACCTGTATTCTGCAAATAGTCCATCAACGATTTCCACTCTTTAAAATAATAGCGATTTGTATTTTCTTTTAGTAAGCATGTCAATTTATCATTTTCTGCCATATCCATTAATTTTTGGTAACATTTGATTTTTCCAATTTTGTGCATAAAGAAATCTTGCTACTGTAATCATATATTATACAATTCTAATAAAATGTTTTTCTATTTGTACATCTAATAGTCCAAGTAAAAATATTTCTGGTTTGAATGGAATTTGTGTTTGTAATATATTTTACATCAATAAGTATATTTCTATCCAAAATCCAAGTCCTTGGATGGATCACTCACATCTGTCATGTGCTCCTCCAAAAATGCTTTTGCTTTTAAGATGGAAGTTATCTTAAATCTTTGCCCTTTAAACATAAAGGATACTCCTTCTAATCTTTCCCATCTAAATAGTATATTATTTTGTTTTACTTTATCTATGAAGAAGGAGTAATCCTTTCTTTTCCTTAGTATTCTCAGAGGTACTTCTTTTAAAACAATTATATCTTTTCCAGCTATATTTAATCTGTTGTTATAATGTTTCTTCTAGATTTGTTCTTTTGTGACTTTCCTCACAAAATATATCAATATATCTCTTGGGACATTCTTTTCTCTAGCATAACGTGAGTTGACTCTAAAAATTTTATCTATTTCAGAGTCAAGGTCTTGTTCTTCCATCTCTAAAAATTTAGCTAAAGCAACAACTATATTTTCTCTCGTATTCTCATTTGATTGTTCTGGAACTGCTCTCAATCTCAGAATAAATTCTTTCTCTCTCATTTCTGCTAGTGCAAGAGCATCTAGGTTATATTCTATATCTTTAGTAATAGATTCTGATTTAGTCTCTAATTTTTGTACCTGTCCTTGTGTTTCTTTAAGTTCCCCTGATAAGCTATTCACTACCTCCTTAACTTCCTGTATTTCCTTTCTAAATTCCTGTTTCATCTCCTTAATTATATCATCTTTCATAACTTCCATTTTTTTATCCACTAGTTCGCCTAAATTGTCCATCTTTTTGTCCATTTTTTAATCTAAAGTAGCAATTGAATCTTCCATCTTTTTCTCTAAGGTAGCAGCTGAGTCTTCCATTTTTTTATTCAATGCTGTAATCGCATCCAAGATCTTTTTCATATCTGATGTTGATGGTTTTGGAAGTATTGCTGTAGAATCCATGGACATCTTTTCAGTCTCTTTCTCCTTTTCCTTGTCTCTGTCTCTCTTCACTCTGGCAGCCACAGTCGCCATGCTGTATACGATGTTCCTGTAAAGATAAAAAAGACAGAAGGGAAAGGGGGACAAAGATAAACAAAGTAAAACAAAGGAGGAAGGGAGTAGGAATTATTCAGAAAAAAAGGAGTAGGTGAAAAATACAAAAAGTAAAAGCAAAAAAGCCCTTTTGCAGTAGTTGTCATGACATTCAAATTATACTCTAGTTAATACAAATGTCCTTGCATAAAGAAAATAAAAGATAAAAATGCAGCAGAAATTTATCTCAGTTGTAGCCAAAATATCTTTGAAGACAGTAAACAATCCAGAGTTTCTCAGACAGATTGTATCCACAAGTCCAACCAAAGGGGAAAAAGGGGGGCTGCAATCCTCCAACTGTCTTTGTTCTCAAAAATACAAGCAATTAAAATCTTAAAAGTATATGATTACTGTGTATATATAAAAAAATAGGAAAAATCCAGATAATGTACAGGGCATAAGCATTCAAAAAATAGCTTATATATTCCAGATAATGTTCAAACAGCATAAGAAAAAGTGGAACCTCAAAATAGAAAAGAGGGAATTAAATCAGCAATTCATTAATCCACAAAGGTTCAAAGAGGCAATTAGACCATTTGTCAATAGGCAATGTCACTTTAACTCCTCAGATATGCAGACGATACCACCCTAATGGCAGAAAGTGAAGAGGAACTAAAGAGCCTCTTGATGAGGGTGAAAGAGGAGATTGCAAAAGCTGGACTGAATTTCAACAATAAGAAAACTCAGATCATGGCATCTAGTCCCATCACTTCCTGGCAAATAGAAGGGGAAGAAATGGAAGCAGTGACAGATTTTATTTTCTTGGGCTCCAAGATCACCGCAGACGGTGACTGCAGCCATGAAATTAAAAGACGCTTGCTCCTTGGGAGGAAAGCTATGGCAAACCTAGACAGCATATTAAAAAGCAGAGACATCACCTTGCCGACAAAGGTCCATATAGTTAAAGCTATGGTTTTCCCAGTAGTAATGTATGGCTGTGAGAGTTGGACCATAAGGAAGGCTGAGCGCCGAAGAATTGATGCTTTTGAACTGTGGTGCTGGAGAAGACTCTTGAGAGTCCCTTGGACTGCAAGGAGGTCAAACCAGTCAATCCTAGAGGAAATCAAAGATGACTGCTCATTGGAAGGACAGATGCTGAAGCTGAAGCTCAAATAATTTGGCCACCTAATGCGAAGAAAGGACTCACTGGAAAAGACCCTGATGCTGGGAAAAACTGAAGGCAAAAGGAGAAGGGGACGGCAGAGGATGAGATGGTTAGATAGCATCACCGATGTAATGAACATGAATTTGAGTAAACTCCAAGAGACAGTGGAGGACGGGAAGGCCTGGCGTGCTATGGTCCATGAGGTCACAAAGAGTCGGACACAACTAAACGACTGAACAACAACAACAAAAAAGTCAATTAGTCTTTAGGCTCCCACCATTTCTCAGTCTCCTTGACAAGAAAGTTGTAAAAGCACCAGCATTATTAATCATGTCCATAGAAAGATCTTAGATAATAATAGGCAACTCTTAATTAAAAAACAAAACAAAAACTAGTGTCTAAAAGGTTGAGTTTTGGTGCTACTTATCTTAAAAGAATTCACGGCTTCCTGCAGAGCAACGATGTCTCCTCCAGTTGTTTTTGCCGCGTCAATTTCCTCTCCCCCGTGGTGGAAATACGAGGGTCTGGAAAGAGCGGCGCTTCCAGAAACCCTTCTTGGTTAATCTTCTGATCTTCTTTTCTTCAAAGAAGCAATTTCAGCAGTATTTTTTCAAAACTGCTGCAGGCAGGAAAGCTGTGGAGCCGAGACAGAGAGCTTGGCTCAGTGCACCGACAGCCTCAACACCCGGAAGATCTCTTTTGTACTTACTTTTCATACCTGCCATGCCTAAGTTTGTGTTTCTTTATGCTAAGGTGGGCTAAAGGTGTAAGACTAACCTGGATCTCTCTAACATGCTCATTGGCTCTGTTTTTTAAAAATATTCTTTTTCTGAACACGAGTTTAGCAGCTCTGCTCCATTTCAGTAGTTCTAACAGACTGCTAAATGGACTTCATGAATGGCATATGAGGCCATGACAGACTTTCTGTCTATGGGGCAGGAGAACACCTCAAACTACAGTTGTGGAAAAAGAAAAAATGTCTTGGCGATTTTTGAAGGGACTGATTCCGAGCTCTTTCATCACATTTCAACCATGCTGAGCATCTACAAAGTCCCACAGGTATGAATATAAATACAAGCGAAGTCCATATTGGAAATACACCAGATGTGTCCAGAAGGTGGCACTCTTGGGTAGCACGAAGCAAGTTTGGAGTCACATGGTAGATCTTTAAAAAACACCTGGAAGAGTTCTATTTCACTTGTGTTACTTTTGTCTTTCTGACATTGATATACAACACGGATTTGGAAACAATACACTGTCTTCACGACCTTCTCCTTTTCTCCTATGAATTGTACACACAAAAAAGAGCCTTTCCTCACTGAAAAAACTGGAGCAAATAGACCGTTTTTTTAAAAAAAAAATTATTTTTTTGTTTATTCAATTTATATAGTCACTTATCTAAAAACCACTGACTCTGGGCAGCTAACTAATTAGTCTTTCTGGTCAGTATGTTCAGAAAAGAGGAAGAAAGGGATGGAGAAATTTAAAAGCCCAAAAGCACTTGTCATAAGATTGTGGTTTGTGGTCTGTTGCCAGAATGATTCAATATTATTCTGCTCACACTGTTAGATGACAGTGAGAACTGGGCAAGTCAGGAGAAACAAAAAAGTCAGTGGAATGCATTCAGAATGGGGTCTCTAACAAATGTGTGTGATAATTTTATGTATAGATTTTAACTTCTGCTATTTTGTAAACCGCCCAGAGTCCCCTATTCGGGGAGATGGGCGGGGATAAATTGAATAAATAAAAATAAATAAATAAATAAAAGTCAGGATCCAGAATGGATGGGTGCAAAATGAGTGTGGACTGAATTCTAAAGTGAGTGATACAAAATTGGTGGGTTTGACACAAGAAATAAATAAGGCCTGAAAGATATGAAGGAAGAATCCTTCACAAGTTAAAAGAAAGTGGAAGACCAAGAAAGTGGTGGTTGGATGCAATTCCTGAGTGGATGAAAAGTAAGAGGGGAGAATTAATGACACTTTATGACACTGTGTATGCACAAAGTGGAAGCAAGGAATCTTCCAAGAATACAAAGGATAAGGATAAGGGCACAGCCAGCCACTTTAATGTGCTCTGAGGCCCAAAGGAGATCCATCACATTACAGTGTAGGAAGATTTGGTGTTCTCCGTTGTCTGTGTTACATGAACACAGACATTATATTGTGGATAATGACTTGATACAATGTGATTGGACAACCATATCTATTTTGTGTTCAACAAACCATGATAAAGAGAAATCATGTCTTAGCCCAGTATGTGTACCCAGTGTATAATGTATTTCTTTTTTTAAAACAGTTTTCTTAAACTTTCTAGATAAAAAGATGACCAGCATTCCAATAAGAAGTGAGATCAATGTGTCCCAAAACTTATAAGCTTCCTATCCTTTGAAGAAATGTTGGGTCTCCTCTTGGTTCCCTTTGCCCTTGCTTTGTCTCTAATCACCAGCTTTGTTCTGGGAATCTTCATTAAATACCGAGAAACCCCCATAGTCAAAGCCAACAACCGGGACCTCACCTACATTCTCCTGGTTTCCCTCTGCCTTTCCATCTTTTTTTTAAGAATTGTATTAAGTTTAGAGCATAGATAAAAACTACAGAAAAATAAAAAAACTACAAAAAGAAAAAAAGTGAAAAGTACACGAGTCCTTTCCTTCTTGACTTCCCTTCTATTCATTAGTCGCCCCAAGAAACTGACCTGTCTTCTTTGACAAACCCCCTTCAGTGTTGTATTCTCAGTTGCTGGGTCTTCATTGCTGGCCAAGACTGTCATGGTGGTGGTGGCATTCCTGGCCACAAAGCTAGGCAGCAGGATGAGGAAATGGTTGGGCAAGACTCTGGCCTACTCCATTGTCTTGTCCTGCTCTGGGGTCCAGGTGGGCATCTTTATCATATGGCTGGGAACCTCTCCCCCATTCTCAGATTCTAACCTGCACTCCCAATCAGGACACATTGTGCAGCAGTGCAATGAAGGCTCAGTCACCATGTTCTACTATGCACTGGGCTACATGGGATTTCTGGCTGCCTTCTGCTTCTTTGTGGCTTTCATGGCCCGGAAGCTGCCAGGATGCTTCAATGAAGCCAAGTGGATCACCTTCAGCATGTTGGTTTTCTGCAGCATCTTGGTCTCCTTTGTCCCCACCTACCTGAGTACCAAATGGAAATACATGGTGGCTGTGCAGATCTTCTCCAGCCTGGCCTCCAGCCTGGGCATACTGGGCTGCATCTTTATCCCCAAATGCTACATCATTATCCTGAGACCTGATGTGAACACCAAGGAACACATAATGATGAATTCTAAAAGGGAACCTGATTTTTTAAGATAGATATAGGGAAGGATCCCCTTCATGGATCACTGCCTTGTCGTTGAAAAGGGGCTTGCATAACTCAATGAAGTCAGGTCAAGATGGACAGGTCATGATGGAGTGTTCTGACAAAACGTGGTCCACTGGAGAAGGAAATGGCAACCCACTCCAGTATCCTTGCCAAGAAAATCCCATGGACTGTATCAAACAGATAAAAGATATGACGCCGGAAGATGAGCCCCTCAGGTTGGAATGTGTCCAATATGCTACAGGTGAAGAGTAGAGGGCAATTGCAAATAGCTCCAGAAAGAGTGAAGTGGCTGGGCCAAAACCGAAAGGACACTCAGTTGTGGTTGTGTCTGGAAGTGGAAGTGATGTCCGATGCTGTAAAGAACAATATTGCATAGAAACCTGGAATGTAAGATCTATGAATCAAGCTAAGCTGGATGTGGTCAAACATGAGATGACAAGATTGAACATCGATATCTTGGGAATCAGTGAAGTAAAATGTACTGTACAGGAAAGGGCGAATTTAATTCAGGAGACCATTATATATACTACTGTGGGTAAGAATCCCTTAGAAGAAATGGAGTAGCCCTCATAGTCAATAAAAGAGTGGGAAAGGCAGTATTGGGGTAAACATCAAAAACGACAGAATGATCTCAGTTTGAATCCAAGGCAAACCATGCAACATCACAGTAGTCCAAGTCTATGCCCCAACCACTCGTGCCGAAGAAGCTGAAGTTGACAAGTTCTATGAAGACCTACAACACCTTCTACAACTAAAAACAAAAAAGGATGTGCTTTTCATCATAGGGGACTGGAATGCTAAAGTAGGAAGTCAAGAAATAACCAGAATAAAAGGCAAGTTCAGCCTTGGAGTACAAAATGAAGCAGGGCAAAGGCGAATAGAGTTTTCTCAAGAGAACACGCTGGTCATAGCAAACACTGTTTTCCAACAACACAAGAGACGACTCCACACATGGACATCACCAGATGGTCAATACCGAAATCACATTGATTATATACTTTGCAGCCAAAGATGGAGAAGCTCTATACAATCTGCAAAAACAAGACCTGGATCTGACTGTGGCTCAGATCATGAGCTTCTTATCGCAAAATTTAGGCTTAAATTGAAGACTGTAGGGGAAACCACTAGACCATTCAGGTATGACTTAAATCATATCCCTTATGAATATACAGTAGAGGTGAGGAATAAATTTAAAGGATTAGATCTGGTAGACAGAGTGCCTGAAGAACTATGGATGGAGGTTCGTAACATTGTACAGGAGGCAGCAACTAAAACCATCCCAAATGAAAAGAAATGCAAGAAAGCAAAGTGGCTGACTGATGAGTCTTTACAAATAGCTGAGGAAAGAAGGGAAGCAAAAGGCAAAGGAGAAAGGGAAAGATATAACCAACTAAATGCAGATTTCCAGAGAATAGCAAGGAGAGATAAGGCCTTCTTAAATGAACAATGCAAAGAAATTGAGGAAAACAATAGAATGGGGAAGACTAGAGATCTCTTCAAGAAAATCGGAGATATCAAGGGAATGTTTTCTGCAAAGATGGGCATGATAAAGGAGAAAAAGGTCATGGACCTAACCGAAGCAGAAGAGATAAAGATGAGGTGACAAGAATACACAGATGAACTATACATGAAAGATCTTAATTTCCCTGATAAATACGATGGTGTGGTCACTGACCTTGAGCCGGACATCCTGGAGAGTGAAGTCAAGTGGGCCTTAGGAAGCATTACTAACAACAAAGTTAGCGGAGAAGACAGTATCCCAGCTGAGCTATTTAAAATCCTAAAAGATGATGCTGTTAAAGTGCAGCACTCAATATGCCAACAAATTTGGAAAACTCAACAGTGGCCACAGGATTGGAAAAGGTCAGTTTACGTTCCAATTCCAAAGAAAGGCAATGCCAAAGAATGTTCAAACTAGTGTACAATTGTGCTCATTTCACATCCTAGCAAGGTTATGCTCAAAATCCTACAAGCTAGGCTTCAGCAGTATGTACCGAGAACTACCAGAAGTGCAAGCTGGATTTCGAAGAGGCAGAGGAACTAGAGATCAAATTGCCAACATTCACTGGATCGTGGAAAAAGCAAAAGAGTTCAAGCAAGCAACATCTACTTCTGCTTCATTGACTAGGCTAAAGCCTTTGATTGTGTGGATCACAACAAACTGTGGCAAATTCTTAAAGAGATGGAAGTACCAAACCACCTTACCTGTCTCCTGAGAAACCTGTATGCAGGTCAAGAAGCAACAGTTAGAAACGGACAAGGAACAACCGATTGGTTCAAAATTGGGAAAAGAGTACGACAAGGCTGTATATTACCACCCTGCTTATTAAACTGATATGCAGAGTACATCATGAGAAATGCTGGGCTGGATGAATCACAAGCCGAAGTTAAGATTTCTGGAAGAAATATCAACAACCTCAGATATGCAGACTATACCACCCTAATGGCAGAAAGCGAAGAGGAACTGAAGAACCTCTTGATGAGGGTGAAAGCGGAGAGTGCAAAAGCTGGATTGAATTTCAACATTAAGAAAACTCAGACCATGGCATCTGGTCCCATCACTTCCTGGCAAATAGAAGGGGAAGAAATGGAAGAACTGACAGATTTTATTTTCTTGGGCTCCAAGATCACCGCAGACAGTGATTGCAGCCATGAAATTAAAAGATCCTTGCTCTTTGGGAGGAAAGCTATGGCAAACCTAGACAGCATATTAAAAAGCAGAGAGATCACCTTGCCGACAAATGTCCGTATAGTTAAAGCTATGGTTTTCCCAGTAGTAATGTATGGCTGTGAGAGTTGGACTATAAGGAAGGCTGAGCGCCGAAGAATTGATGTTTTCGAGCTGTGGTGCTGGAGAAGACTCTTGAAGAGGCAGAGGAACTAGAGATCAAATTGCCCCTTGGACTGCAAGGAGGTCAAATCAGTCAATCCTAAAGGAAATCAACCCTGACTGCTCATTGGAAGGTCAGATACTCTTGCTGAAGCTCAAATACTTTGGCCACCTACTGCGAGGAGAGGGCTCACTAATATATATATATATATATATATATATATATATATATATATATAATGATGATATATGAAAAAGACACTGATGCTGGGAAGACTGAAGGCTAAAGGAGAAGGGGACGGCAACTGGACATGGAACAACCGACTGGTTCAAATTTGGGAAAGGAGTACGACAAAGCTGTATATTATCACCTTGCTTATTTATTGAAGGCAAAAGGAGAAGGGGACGGCAGAGGATGAGATGGTTAGATAACATCACCAATGTAATGAACATGAATTTGAGAAAACTCCGGGTGACAGTGGAGGACAGGAAGGCCTGGTGTGCGACGGTCCATGTGGTCACGAAGAGTCGGACATGACTAAATGACTGAACAACAACATATTACAATCTCTAGCATCTCAAGAGTGAGGTTCTTAACTAAAGGGCAGGCAAACTTCCCTGAACGTTTCCCCTCTTGACTCTTAAACTGGACCTATGTCTATCAGTTACACAGAAATATTTTCTCCAGCTGCATGTCTATGTTGCTACAGTGATTCCCAATTCTCCTTCCAATTATTTTATAATAATTATCAAAACCATGGTGACAGTAACAAAGCTTGAGGAATTTCATCACCATCACCACAGGCTGTTTTTGAAACCACTGTGACACATATCTTTTAATTCCTCAAATATAAAACCTAAACATCTCATCCACAATTACCTCCTGCTCTGCTAAGACAGAAGGTGCTACTGATTGAAGCAGGGACAACACCATTCTGAAATTAAAGGTTGTGGTTTCCAGATTTGGTGCCAAGCTGGATCATCTTCAATAAAGAGTAATTCTTCCATGCAGTCATACTGTTGGTTAGTAGTTTTTCCTCCTCATTAGCCACCTTGGGGATCAAGGAAGAGCTGTCTTTGACTGAAAGAATTCTACCCAATAGCACCACCATGGCATCTCGAGTGCTGCTGTTCCTGCTTCTTCTGGTGACCCATTTTCCCTGTGAGCCTCTGTTGAAGAAATGTCCATTCAATATGAAAATAGAAAAAAGAATGTTTAATTACTACAAGCCAGGAGACTACCTGATTGGTGGAATCATATCTACAGATACTGCTGCATTTCTACCAAATGACTTCTTCAAACCTCCAACACGTATGGTTATAGGGTAATTATTGACTAAAGAGCCTCTTGATGAGGGTGAAAGAGGAGAGTGCAAAAGCTGGCTTGAAACTCAACATTAAAAAAACCCAGATCATGGCATCTGGTCCCATCACTTCCTGGCAAATAGAAGGGGAAGAAATGGAAGCAGTGAGAGATTTTATTTTCTTGGGCTCCAAGATCACCGCAGACGGTGACTGCAGCCATGAAATTAAAAGACGCTTGCTCCTTGGAAGGAAAGCTATGGCAAACCTAGACAGCATATTAAAAAGCAGAGACATCACCTTGCCGACAAAGGTCCGTATAGTTAAAGCTATGGTTTTTCCAGTAGCAATGTATGGCTGTGAGAGTTGGACCATAAGGAAGGCTGAGCGCCGAAGAATTGATGCTTTCGAACTGTGGTGCTGGAGAAGACTCTTAAGAGTCCCTTGGACTGCAAGGAGGTCAAATCAGTCAATCCTAAAGGAAATCAACCCTGACTGCTCCTTGGAAGGACAGATTCTGAAGCTGAAGCTCAAATACTTATCAAATGATCTTATCAAATGATCTTATCAAATCCTGTTTTATTTCAGACCATATTTTTGTATAATTAATTTGAAACAAATAATTATTATTTTTTTAAATTATCACTCCTAGGTATTTTATCTTCTTCACGTCTTTAAAACCTGTTTTAGTTTCTAAAATTTCTTGATTATTTTGAATCATATTTATATTAATCATTTTTGTTTTTTGTTTATTTATTTTAAACCCAGCTAACTTTCCGTATTCTTGCAGTTTTTCCATTAAATATCCTATTGAGTTTAATGGGTTTTGTAAAATAATAACTAAATAATCTGCAAAGGCCCTTAATTTAAAGCTTTCTTGTTTAATCCTTATGCCTTCTATTTTTTTGTCTTTTCTAATGTCTTCGAGAAGAACTTCTAATACCAAATTGAATAATAATGGGGATAAAGGGCAACCTTGCCTTTTTTCCTTCTCTATCTTACATTCTTTAGTGTTTTCTTCGTTTATGATAATTTTAGCCTTTTGAGTAGTATATATTGATTTAATTGCTTTATAAATTATTCACCAAATTCCATATTTTCTAATATCTTAAACATAAAGTTCAAATTTAAGTTATCAAATGCTTTTTCTGCATCAAGAAATAACAGGGTAATTTGTTTTTCGTTATTAAATTGGCCATATTCAATTACATCTAATATTATTCTTATATTGTCTTTTATTTGTCTTCTTGGGAAAAAACCACTTTGGTCATAATTAATAATATTTTGTAGAACTAATTTCAATCTTTCTGCAAGAATCAATGTGAATAACTTATAATCATTGTTTAGTAAGGATATTGGTCTATAATTTTTACAAAGTGTCGTATCTTGCCCTTCTTTGGGAATTAGAACCCCTTGGGGGAGTTGGGCGGTGATAAATCCAATAAATAAATAAATAAATAAATAAATAAATAAATAAATAAATAAATAAATAAAATATTATATTTGCTTCAGTCCAGGTTTTGGGAATAGCTCGTCCATTCATAATTGTGTTTACCACTTCTTTGAATGGTATAATAATTTGATCTGCAAAACATTTATAATAACTGGTGGTGAAACCGTCTGGCTTTACCTATTTTGAGTATTTTTATAGCTTATATATTTTTATAGCTTCTAATATTTCTTGGACTGTAACAGGACTATTAACAGTAATTTTTTGGGAATCTGTTAATTTTGGAAGTTTATATTGCAACAGATATTCATAAATCTTATCTATAGAGATTTCTTGTTTTTCATATAGGTTAGAAAAGAAATTTAAAAATGCTTGTTTAATTTTCTTATTATCTACTAAGTCTGTATTATTTTCTCTAATCTTAGCGATCATTTTTCTTTCTTTTTCTTTTCTTATTTTATAGGCTAGCCATTTACCTGTTTTATTTGCAAATTCAAAATTTCTTTCCTTAACATATCTCAATTTTATTTCTATTTCTTTTGGTGTTAATAGTTTTACTTGCTGTTGTATGTTAATTTGATGTCTAGTTCTTTCATCTGCTCGTTTTTCCTGTAATTCCTTTTCTTTAAGTTTGATTTGTTCTAAAACTATTTGTAATTTTTGTTGCGATGCTTTTCTTAATATTCTATTTTGGTACATAAAATATCCCCTCATATATGCTTTACTAGTGTCCCATACCGTACTAATATCCACTTCAGTGTTTAGGTTAATTTCAAAAAATTCATTTAGCTTTTTTTTTTTTTGCAATCTTCTACTAATTCTTCTTTTTTTAAAATTGATTCATTTAATCTCCATCTATAGCTCTTGGAATTTATTTTTAATATAATATTTACCGGGTTATGGTCTGAAAATGTTTTAGGAATAATATTTACCTTAGAAATTTTATTTGCCAAGTTTAGAGAAACCCAAATCATGTCAATTCTAGAGAAGGATTTAAATCTGTCAGAATAGAAAGTGTAATCTTTTGCTGATCCATTTTTTTGTCTCCATGAATCTACCAATGTTAAATTGTTCATTAATTCAAAAAAAGATTGGGGTAGTTTCCCTTGCTTATCTTTAACTTTTTTTTCAGACTTTCTGTCAATTGTTAGTACTGTGACCCCATTCCAGTCTCCTAACATACACCAATGACTATATGAAAAGGCTGTTAATTTAGTTGATAATTCATTGTAAAATTTATTTTGATTATCATTAGGTGCATATATACTTATAATTATCATTTTGGTTCTTTGTATCTCAATTTCCACTGCAATATATCTTCCATTAACGTCTGTGATTAATAGCTTCAGTTTCAAATAGGGTTTCACATATATTACAGTTCTATTAATTTTTTTCTCATTGGCAGATATTTATTTTATTTATTTATTTATTTATTTATTTAATTTATTCCCCGGCCATCTCCCATACAAGGGACTCTGGGCAGGTTACAATAATTAAAATTTAAAAATTTAAAAATTTAAAAAACTATACAAAATAGAAGATATATAAAAATATATCCAATATAAAATAAATAAAATCCAAGATGGATTGGGGACCATAGCACAGATCATATTGCTACGGGGCCAGCCAACCCCAGGAGGCACTACCACCTCCATTGTCCCAGGCCAGGCGGCAGAGCCAGGTCTTAAGGGCCTTCCGAAAGTCCAGGAGTGAAGGGGGCAGTCTCACCTCCGGGGGCAAGATGTTCCATAAGGCGGGTGCTGTCGCAGAGAAGGCACGCCTCCTGGACCCCGCTAGATGGAATTCTCTTGTTGAGGGGGTCCGAAGCATGCCCTCTCTGCATGCACGGGTGGGGCGGGCCGACGTTATCGGGACGAGACGGTCCCTCAGGTACCCTGGTCCTATGCCATATAGGGCTTTAAAGGTAATCGCCAACACCTTGAATTGGACCCGGAAGCAAACTGGCAACCAATGCAGCTCACGTAGCAGAGGTGTTATATGTGCGGATCTTATGGCACCCGTAACTGCTCGCGCCGCCGCATTCTGTACCAGCTGAAGCTTCCGGATACTCTTCAAGGGTAGCCCCATGTAGAGCGCATTACAGTAGTCTATGCGGGAGATGACAAGGGCGTGAGTGACTGTTCGGTATAAATTCCATTCCTCTTTTTATTCATCAAATGTTTAACATCATTTTTTCTAATATGTGTTTCTTGTAGACATATTATGTCCAGTTTTAATTTATACAAATAATGATTTTTTTTTGTTTTTTCTGGATTGTTAGCTCCATTAATGTTCCATGTTAAGCATTTTAATTCATTTATTTACAAGTAGATCCTCAAATTCTTTAGAGCTTGAAGCTGTTCCCTCTTTAGATGTTTCCTTATCTTTTTTTCCATTTTTGCCTTTCTCTTGGTCTAGTTCTCTTCTATATTTCCTTAAGAAATCTTTGGCTTTTAAAATGGAAGTAAGTTTGAATTTTCTCTGCTGGAAAGTAAATCCCACTCCTTCAAGCCTTTCCCATCTAAAAGAGATGTTATTTCTTTTAAATATATCTGTTAAGAAGTTGTACTCCTTTCTTTTTCTTAATATTCTGGTAGGAATTACTTTTAATACTATAATATCTTCCCCTTCTATGTTTATTTTTTTGTCATAGTGGGCTTGAAGGTCTCTGGGATTTTTTATTGCAAATTCATTTAGAATATCCCTTCGCTTATGATGAATCATCGCATATTTGGAATTAATCCGAAATATTTTTTCTATTTCCTCCTCCATTATTTCATCTTCCCAACCTATTAGACTTGCTAGCATTTGAGTAATTGTTTCTTCCATATCATCTTCCCTTCCCTCTGGCACATTTCTCAGTCTTAAACAATATTCCTTTTCTTTCAGCTCTAAAAAGACTAGTCTGTCTAATTCGTTTTCTTTTTCACTTTCTAGTCTATCAACTCTCTCATTAATTTTCTTTATTTCTACATCCATTTTTTGACCATCTTTTCTAGCTTTTGTTCTAGTCTTTTTTCTAAACCTTCTAGTTTTTTTTCCAATATTTCGGTTACACTCTGTGTCATATTTTGTGACGTTTTTGTTGTATATTCTTCAAACATTGATTTTAGCCATTCCCCCTCTCCAGACCCCGACCCCCTTCTTGCTTGCTTTCTTGTATACATTTTAGTTAATTTACCTTATATTTTAACACATGTTGCCTTCTTTATAACACAGTTAAGGCAATATGGCCGTTCAAAATAAATAATAAAATCCACGTCTTAACAAAGTTTTGAAGGTTTGAAATAGTATGAAGCTCACCAAGAGTTCTCTTTTTGTCACAGTTCAGAATAGTTTCTTTTTCTTTTCTTACTTTTGGCAAATTAGTTTTGAAGTGATGAGTGCAACAGTTATGCTTTTGAAGTAGGCTGCAGCCGCGGCTTCTTCTGCTTTCTACCCAGCTGGTCACCTTGTCAGTTGAAAGCGAAACCACAAAGTTTTCAACTCTCCCAGCCATCTGGAAGCCTTCGGGGCTATTCGCTGGAACCCCCTCTTTCCCGGAGCTGCCTTCTGACATTTATGAGGTGTTTTAAAGCTTTTTAAATTACCACTCTGACAGTTCTGAACACGGAGCTGATCAGCACTTGCCCGTTGCCATTTCTACTCCTCACCAGAAACCCTTCATAGCATCTTCTATGATGAACGCGGACCCCTTGCCCATGTCCCCTGAACTTCAGCTTTAAGATCCTTATTGCTTTTTTAAGAGTGCCAAATTGTGGTGGCCTGAAAGTTAAATTAATCAATAAATCAGGGCCATACACTCGTGATGCAAACTTTGTGTGGCTCCTAGCCCAAAGCTGAGCCTGTGGAACTTCAGATTGATCTGGTGTGATGGAAAAGACCGATTTTCAGTGCTCACCCTTCACTGCTGGATGCTGGGACTGCCTTGTGTGGCCTTTTTGGTCTTAGCAGCAAGAGCGATCTGGCAGTAGGTTGTTGTTTATTCATTCAGTCACTTCTGACTCTTCATGACTTCATGGACCAGCCCATGCCAGAGCTTCCTGTCGGCCATCACCATCCCCAGCTCCCACACGGTTGGCAGCAGGTACCTCTCAGCATAATTCCCTATCATCCCTTTGTAAGGTATTGATCAGCTATCATCCTAACCCTAATCCTAGACTATTGCCTACATGGGTGTAAACCTCCAAGGCAAGACTGCTAGACATCTGTTTGTTTAAAAAAAACAAAAAAACAATGTCAACTGCCGTTCTTACATTTTTGAAAACAAATTAAAGCAATAAAAATGAACAGGATCTCATGTGATCTCAAACACAGACCTTAGGATCAAATGAGATTCATTTATCTTTTGGGATTTCCGTCTTAATGTAATCTTGGTTGTTTGTTAGAATTGTTGTTCTGACTTTTGTCTTTGTGGGAACCTCCGAACCTGTGATCTTCTGATCAACAAGCCTGGCGTCTTACCCGCTGAGCCATCGCGCCCCTTAGGTATCTATTTTTGTATTTTTTTATCCATTCAATTGTGCCGATTCCCGGAGACTGCCTACACAAGTCCCTGAAGTTTTCTTAGCAAGGTTTTTCAGAAGTTTTTGGCCACTGCCTCTTTCCTAGGGCTGAGAGAGAGGGACTGGCCCAGGGTCACCCAGCTGGCTTTGTGCCTAAGGCAGGACTGGAACTCACGGTCTCCCAGTTTATAGCCTGATGCCTTCACCACTAAATCAAACTGGCAAACCCATATCTGTAACAATAGTGATGTCTAGACTGAATTAGGGCTGAAATGCAACTGTATAAGATACGGGGGTGATTTTCTATGTCTTTCTAGCTTCATCCTTTTCTGGGAAATTTCCAGCTTTACAATCTTTCGGTGGATGGTGTTTATTTGGATGAGAACGGAGATCCCGTTGCTGACTTTGGTATCATGCACTGGGCAGTCTTTCCCAACAAGTCTACTGCTGGGGTAAAAGTTGGGAGAGTAGAAAGAGGGGCCTCTTCAGAAGTCAGCCTCTCTATCAATCAAAGTGCCATCATGTGGCCAACATCATTCAGTCAGGTAAGTGATTCTGCTACTTTGGGGTTCTTACCATTTATCACTGTTATACATGCCTGCTTAGAAATAAGTCCCTTAGAATTCAATGCAGATTTGCTCCAAGGAACGGAATCTAAAGCCCCATTAATTCCACAGACATTATGCATAATTCTCTTAACTTATTTAATGATTTCCTTATTTGTTCCTTGCCACCATGCAAGTTTACCTTTATATATGGGGTCAAACTGCATGTTGTAGATAACTCCCGTTTTTTCTTCTTGGGCTACTGGGTCTTTTGGTTTACTTACGATGTTCTGAAGGGTTTTGGTTGGTTTGTGTGCTACGGTGATGCCATGTGGTTGTAACAGTCTATTAGTAGTTTCTGAGACGTTTCTGATATATGGCAGTGTAATCCTTTTCATAGCTTCTGTTGGTTTTGCTGTGGTGGGCTGAGTGGTCAGGCACTTTTTGATAAAGTTGCACAGGTATCCATTTTGCTGGAAGATGCTATATAAGTGGTCTGTTTCCTTTATGTTTATGTTACCAACAATCTCACACACCTTGTCTTGCAGCAAGAGTCCAGCATTGGCTAATGTGGGCTCTTAGACAGAGAGGAAAAAGGAGGGGTGGTGAAACTTTATATGGATTATAAAGGGAAGTTAATTGAATTTCTTTTTTTTATATAGAAGTTTTATTAAATTTTAAATATACAAAGTTAAAAGTTAAGAATGAAACAGTAATAGAAATACAAATTAAAAAGGAAAGAAAAGAAAAGTGCAGTAAAGTAAGAAAAAGAAAGAAAAAACAAACATAGAAATTAGATAACTTCCGATCCGTCTATGGTCATAAGAATAAAATATATATCTTTTTCTTACATACTGGCTATTCATATAACATTCATATATTTTTCTTGTCTATTATATACTATTCATATATAGTCTAGTCATCAAAACCCCATGCAAGCTTTACTCCTCCTGCTTTTTGCAAATAGTCCATCAAAGGTTTCCACTCTTTAAGAAAATAATAATTTGAATTTTCGTTTAGTAAATAAGTCAGTTTGTCATTTTCTGCCATTTCTAATAGTTTCAACATCCATTCCTGTATTGTTGGTACACTTTGATTTTTCCAATACTGTGCATATAAAAGTCTTGCTGCCGTAATCATATATTGTATTATTCAAAAAAAATGTTTTTCTATTTGTACATCCCAAATTCCAAGTAGAAAAAATTCTGGTTTGAATGGTATTCGTATCTGTAATATATTTTGCATTAAAGAATGTATCTCAATCCAATATTCCTTTGCATTTTTACATGTCCACCACATATGGTAAAATGACCCTTCTTGTTTTTTACATTTCCAACATAAGTTGGAAATATTCCCATACATTTTTGAAAGTTTTTGTGGGGTCATATACCATCAATACATCATCCTGTAGAAGTTTTCTTTTAAGTTATAACACAAAGTAAATTTTAATCCTTTAGTCCACATGTCCTCCCATTGTTGAAGTTTTATATTGTGGCCAATATTTTTTGCCCATTGAATCATACAATCTTTAACTTGTTCCTCCACCATTTCTCCTTTTAGCAGTAATTTATACATTTTACCGATTAAATGTTCATCGGTATCACGTAGTTGTATTTCAAATTCTGATTTAGTTTGTTCAAATTCCAATTTTTTTTTATCTAATTTAAATTTCTCTGTCAATTGCATATAGGAAAGCCATTGAAAAGTATATCCTTCTTGAGCAAGTTCTTCTTTTGATTTTGTCACATAATGTCCTTGTTCTTTTTTTAAAAAGTCCTTATATGTCAACCCCTTATCTTTATTTCTTACTTCTGTTCTATAAAAAGCTTCTTGCGTAGAAATCCATAAAGGTCTCTTATAACATAAAGTTGGTTTATATTTATTCCAAATTCTCAACAAAGATCTTCTGATATAGTGATTTTTATAGTCCACATTAATTTTAGCCTTATCATACCACAAATATCCATGCCATCCAAATCTCAATTCATGTCCTTCCAGATTTAATAATTTTTCATTTCTCAAAACAATCCATTCCTTAAGCCATACCAAACCACAAGCTGCATGATATAGTTTCAGGTTCGGGAGTTCTAGACCACCTCTCTCTTTTGAGTCTTGCAAGACTTTATATTTTATTCTTGGTTTTTTCCCTTGCCAAATGAACTTAGAAATATCTTTCTGCCACTGTTTAAATGGTTCCTCTGATGTCAATATAGGTATTGTTTGAAATAGATATAAAATTCTTGGTAGTATATTCATTTTGATCGCTGATATTCTCCCCAATAATGATAGTTGTAATTTTCCCCTACAATCCAAATCTTTTTTAATGTCAGTCCAAAGTGGGGTATAGTTATTTTGAAATAATTTGACGTTCTTCGATGTTAAATAAACTCCCAAATATTTTACTTTTTTCTCCAAGGAATATCCTGTAATTTCTCTCAATTTCTCTTGTTGATGATAGTTCATATTCTTGGTCAAAACTTTTGTTTTCTGTAAGTTAACTTTGAACCCTGCTAATGACCCAAAGTCTTTCAGTTTCTGCATCAATAATTCAATTCCATCCAATGGATTCTCTAAGGTAATGACTAGGTCATCAGCAAAGGCTCTTAGTTTATAAACTTCCTTTTTAACTCTAATGCCATGAATACCATCCTCTTGTCTAATATCTCTAAGTAGGACTTCTAAAACCAATATGAACAAGAGCGGAGATAAAGGACAGCCTTGTCTTGTAACTTTTTGTATTTCACAAGGTTTACTAAATTCTCCATTAACAATTATTTTTGCAAATTGAGGTTTGTATATTGATTTAATCCACTTAATGAAATTCCCACCAAAATTCATACTCTCCAATACTTTAAACATAAAGGACCAATTTAAATTATCAAAAGCTTTTTCGGTGTCTATGAATATCAGAGCGGCTTGTTTTTCATTATGTTGTTCTAAGTACTCCAGGACATCCAAAACATTTCTAATATTATCTCTAATTTGTCTTTTAGGTAGGAAACCTGCTTGATCTTGGTGAATAAAATCTCCAAGAATATTTTTCAATCTTTCCGCCAATACTGTTGTGAATATCTTATAATCATTATTCAATAATGATATAGGTCTATAATTCTTTGTTGAGTTCAAATTTAACTGTTCTTTCGGAATCAAAGTAATATGGGCCTCTTTCCATGTTTCTGGCATAATTCCTGTTTCCAATATCGAATTCATAGTTTTTTGAAGAGGTATACTTAATTCATTTTCGAAATATTTGTAGTAGGCAGCCGATAAGCCATCCGGACCTGGCGCTTTTCCACTATTAATTTTCTTGAAAGCCATTGTCATTTCTTCTTTTGTTATAGGGTTATTAAGTAATGTTCTTTGTTCATCATTTAAAGCAGTCAGTCTTTGCTTGTTCATGTATTCATCAATTTCAGCTGATTGAACATCCTGTTTTTTGTACAATGCTGTATAATAAGAATGAAATGCTTCTTGTATCTCCACATTGTTCACTAGAGTTTTCCCTTTATGTTGTATATTAGAAATTACATTTTTTTGTCTTTGTTTTCTTAACTTGTAGGCTAACCATCTTCCTGGTTTATTTGCAAATTCAAAATATTTCTGTTTTATAAATTTCATTTGAGTTTCTATTTCCTGTATCAAGATAATCGATATTTGTTTTTGTAGAAATTTAATGTATCATCCATCGGTTTGTCCCTCAGACATCTCTCTTTATTTTTAATTTCATCCAAAATCAATTGAATTTTTTCTCGTTTCTTTTTCCTCATTTGAGCATTATATTGAATGAAATAACCCCTCATATAAGCTTTACTTGCATCCCACACTACTTGTGTACTAGTGTCCTTATTTTAAATTCAGTAGAAAATATTCTCTTATTTTTTTTCTTACAAGTATCAACAACTTCTTCTTTCTGGAAAATTGACTCATTTAGCCTCCATCGAAATACATTCCTTTTTCCTTTAGTAGTTAGTAAAACAGGGTTATGATCTGATAAGGTTTTAAGTAGTATTTCAACCTTATTGACATCCATCATTAAAGTTTTAGAAATCAGAAACATGTCTATTCTGGAAAATGATTTATATCTCTCTGAATAATATGTATATTCTTTAGAGTTTCCATTCATAAGTCTCCAAATATCTTGTAAATCCAACATATCTTTTAAGTCAAAAATGTTTGGGGTAGTTTTCCCTGTGTAGGTTTCACATTTTTTTGCGAGTGTCTATCTTCCATTGGGAGGATCACCCCATTCCAATCCCCCATAAAACACCAGTTCTCATATGATAAATCTAAAAGTTTGTCCATTAAGTTCTTATAAAATAGTCCTTTGTCAAAATTTGGAGCATAGATCCCAACCATCAATGTTTTAATCCCTTGTATATTTACTTCCACGGCAATAAATCTTCCTTCATCATCAGTCAATATTAACTTTGGATTAAGTTTTTGTTGTATATACAAAACTACCCCCTTAGTTTTTTTTAATCCCGCTGAGATAAATTCTTCTCCTAGTTGTTTTTGAATCAGATACTTAATGTCTTTTTTACAAATATGAGTCTCTTGTAGACAAATTACATCCAATCTCATTTTTTTCAAGAAAAGAAAAAATTTCCTTCTCTTTTGGGGGGAATTCGCCCCATTGATATTCCATGTTAGATATTTAAAGTCCATGGTATTTGGATATTTAAAAGTTCTTTTTTAAATCCACTCCGGAAGCTCCCATCTCCGATAAGTCCTCACTCTTTTCCTTATCTTTAAATGTCTCTTTCATTTCTTCCAGAACTTTAAGTGCATCACTCGTATCTGTCATATATTTCTCTATGAAGGCCTTTGCTTTCAAGATGGAGGTTATTTTAAATACCTCTTTAAAGGTAAAGGATACTCCTTCTATTCTTTCCCATCTAAATGGTATGTTATTTTGCTTTAGTTTATCTGTAAGGAAGGAGTATTCTTTTCTTTTTCTTAATATTCTTAATGGTACTTCTTTTAAGACAATTATACCCAACCCTGCTATTTTTAATCTGTCACTATAATGTTTCTTCAGAATTTGCTCTTTTGTAACTTTCCTCACAAAATATATCAATATATCTCTTGGCACTTTCTTCTCTCTAGCGTAGCATGAGTTAACTCTGAAGATTTTATCTCTCTCAGAGTCCATGTCTTCTTCTTCTATCTCTAAATATTGAGCTAAAGCACCAACTATATATTCTCTCGTGTTCTCATCTGATTTTTCTGGAACTCCTCTCAATCTCAAAATGAATTCTTTTTCTCTCATTTCTACTAATGCAATAGCATCTAAATTATGTTCCATATCTTTAATAATGGATTCTGATTTAATCTCTAATTTCTTAACCTGTCCTTGTGTCTCTTTAAATTCCCCTGATAGGGTATTTGCAACCTCTTTGACATTCTGTATTTCTTTTCTAAATTCTTTTTTTAAATCTTCCTTCATCGCTTCCATTTTTTTATCTACTTGTTGGCCTAGATTTTCCATTTTTTGTCCATTTTTATATCTAAAGAGGCAATTGAGTCACCCATCTTTTTCTCCAAGGTAGCAATTGAATCATCCATCTTTTTCTCCAAGGCAGTAGTTGAATCATCCATTTTTTTGTTCAGCGCTGTAATCGCATCCAGTATTTTTTTCATGTCTGACGTTGGTACTTCTGAAGATGCAGCAGTGGAATCAGTAGATAATCTTCTGATTTCTTTCTCCTTTTCCTTATCTCTATCCCTCTTCACTCTTGCAGCCACAGTAGCCATGTTGTGTGTAGTATTCCTGTAAAGAGAAAAGAAAAATAACAGAAGACAAAAGGAAACAACAACAAACAGTAAAAAAGGGAAAGGGAGGGAGGAGGGATAAAAATTATTAAAAATTCAAAAGAAAAAGGGGGAAGAGAAAAAAAAATATACAGTAAAAAATAAAGAATAAAAAATAATAATACTGTCTTTTCTTAATAGTTGTTACATAAAAAGAAGGCAGGATGTACTTTAGTAAAATCAACAGTTCTCACATACAAAAAATAAAAGATAAGGATACAGCAGATGTTCCTTTTGCTGTAGTCAAAATATATTTAAAAATAAAATAACAATCCAGTTCTCAGGCAAGCTTGTAATCACAAATCCAAGAAAGGAGAGGAAAAAAAATGAAGAGGGGGAAAGGGAACTTCAACTCTAAATGTCTTTATTCTCCAAAATAAAATGTAATAAAGAAGTCTATTAAAGTCCCATATAGAAGAAAATTCCAAAGATATTCAAAGCAAAAGAACTTCAAAAGTGCCCTTTATAATCCAAGTAATGTCCAGACACTTTACAGGAATTAAAAAAGGAAAAAATGCAATCTCAAAGTAAAAATAAAATAAAAATAAAAGGCAGACCATTAATCCATTTAAATTCAAAGTCCGAAGTCCAAAGAGGAAAAGAGATTAATCCCACATAAGTAGATAAGCTATTCGTCAATAGTCAATATCACTCAGTAACTTAGCTCCAGGTAAAGTCATTAATGCTTAGTTCCCACCATTTTCTCAAGTCTTCTTAGCAAGAAAGTTATACAAGCACCAGCAGTATCAATCATGTCCATAGAAGGATCTTAGCAGATAATAAGCAGAATTCAAATAAACACAAATATAAATCAGTGACTAAAAGACTGAATTACGGTGCTACTTATCTGTAAAGAGTTCACGGCTTCCTGCAGAGGAATAATGATGTTTCCTCCAGTCGCTTTCGCAGCTTCAATTTCCTTCTCCCTGTGGTGGAAAAACAGGGATTAGGAAAGAGCTGCAAATCCAGCGACCCTTGTGGTTTATCTTCTGATCCCCTTTTCTTCAAAGGGGAAATTTCAGCGGTTTTATCTCTTTGAAAACCGCTGCAGGCAGAGCAAGCCGCGGAGCTGAGACAGGAGCGCTCGGTTCAGCGCACCGACATCTTCAGTACCCGGAAGCAATCTCCAGAAGTTAATTGAATTTCATTTGTCCCTCAACATGGCAAATGATGATGGAAATTATTAATTTTGGGAAGTTATTGGGGAATTAATTGGCATTAAAGTTTTTGTAATTGAATTGTGCAAAATTGTCTTTACCTAAACAGAAAGTGATTTGGACCCTGAGTTTCTTGACAGGGAGGCCAGGACCACAATTCCTGTTTCCCTCTCCTAGCATCTGGTCAAATAGAAACGGGAAGGGGGGTGAAACAGCAGTTTGTCTTTTTACTAACAGAGGTGAGAGAGGACTTTGGATTTGCCCTTACAAATCTTTACTCTGCACTCAGTGAACAGACTGTTAGATGATGGTGGCCTTTGGGGTTTCAGGCTTGAAGTAATCCAAACAACGTGTTGTAAGGCTAACAATATCTTTATTGATAGCATAAGGCAATAATGGATGTATGGTGCATTATTGCAAAAAGGAAAAAACAAAGCATAAGCAGAGTTCCATCACCAGAATGGAAAGAAAACATCATGGTCTGTGCAAAGACCAGGCATAGTTACAGTTCAGATACAAAAGTACATGTAGATAGCAGTCTACATAAAGAAAGCATAGGAAGAACATAAGTGAGATGAATACCCATGGTTCATAGCTGGGTTATACTCATGGTTCAGAATTCTGATTGGTTAATATGGGCTTAGGTAGCTTTTTCAGCCTAGCATATTGGTAACAATTGTACTTACTATAAAGCGTCACACGATGGCAGTGTTGCACATTTGCTGTGTCTTAAGAAAAGATTCTCATAAGAACAGTAGCTTATCTTAATGAAAACAATGGCGGCTAGACCAACGAAGGTCACACCTGTTGTTTACAAATAGAATGTTTTGGGAACCAGCTTTTCAGCTTTTCAGCGGAGGAACTTGGAAAATTCCATTTTACAGGCTATGATTTCATAGTGAAGAAAATGCCATGCGTTTGATTCTGCAGAGAATACATTTCCCAAATACTTTAACACCCCTTCCGCATGGATTTTCGAAATGCTGTGGGGGAAAACTGTCATTTCACAGGCACACAGAGACTCAAATGATTTTATTTCAGACACATTTGTTCTAGTCCCAAGCTGGTTACCATGGTTGCATGCTTCTCAAGAGGTAGTGCTTTTGTGAAGATATCTGCCATATTCAATTCATAAGGACAATATTCTAACTGGATAAATCCTTCCTGAATTGCATGTCTTACATTTTTGTATTTCACATCGATATATTTGGTACGGCCTCTCACATTCTCAGAAAAAGCAAGGGAAATACACGATTGTGAATCCTCATATACTGTAAGTGGTGTGGCACTTTCAATATCGATTGAAAGATCTACAAATAATTGTTTTAACCAGTATAGTTCATTGATTGCCTCACTGAGGGCCGCACATACGGCCTCACACGTAGAAACAGCGATTGAACTTTGTTTTCTTGCTCGCCAAGCAATGGCAGTATTGGCAAATAAACAAAGGAAGCCACTTACAGATTTTCTATCTCCCTCTTATGCAAAGGAGCTGTCAGCATAAATCACAGGCATTTCAGCTTTAGTAGCTGACACTTTAAGGCAAAGATCAGCTGTGCCTTTAAGGTAACGTAGGACCCTTTTTAACCCTTGCCAATCGCGCATGGATGGTTTGGCAACCTTACGACTGAGTACTCCAACTGAGTAAGCTAAGTCAGGGCGTGTCCATTGTGTTAAGTGTAGCAAACTTCCTACAGCTGAGTGATACAATTCACGTTGAGGACAAATTTCCTCACATGCATCACCCTTTAGGAAATCAAGAGTCATTGGTGTTTTGGTAGGTTTTGCATTTGACATTTCAAGTTGACTCAACAATTGATCAATTTTTCTCTTCTGACTCAGATAGATGTCACCACTCTGAGCTCTAGTGATTTCAACACCTAGATAGTATTTCAGCTCACCTAGGTCTTTCAATTGAAAGTACTGTCTTAATTGTGTTGCAAACTCTTGTACAAGGTGCAAAGAACCAGTTGCTAGGCAAAAATCGTCAACATACGTTAGCAACACCGTGTAATCACTTCCAGAACCTCTTATATACACACAAGGATCAGCAACTGATTTTTTAAAGTTCAACTTCATTAAAGCCTTATCTAAACATTGATGCCAACAACGTCCGGCTTGTTTTAATCTATACAGCGCCTTGCTGTACACCTTCTGAGAATTGCCACAAGCATAGCCAGGAGCCTGCTTCATGTACACAGTTTCAGGGAGATCTGCATTCAGATATGCTGTGTCAACATCAAAATGATGGACAAGTCCACGCTGTGCAGCCAGAGAAAGTACCATACGTAAAGATTCTGGTCTAGCTGTGGGTGCATATGTGAGATCATAGTTCAAAAACCTCTCTTGTGCAAATCCCTGAGCAACAAGCCTGGCTTTGTACTGCACTGTATTATCAGGAAGAAGCTACTTTCTGAAAACCCATCTGGAACCAACAGCTTTCTGGGATGGGGGCAAATCAGTGACTTCAAACACCTTTTGACTCACTAACGCCTCAAACTCCTTATCCATCACTGTGTTCCACTTCTCCTGCTCTTCAACAGGCAGAAGCAACACCTCCTGGAAAGACTGAGGTTCACAGGTAATTTGACACACTCTCACCTGCTGAATCACAAACCTGTCAGGCTTCACACCCTTTGTGGAACGTGCAGACCTACGAGGAATTACCACTGCCTCTTCCTCATCACTGTCTTCTGCCTTTTCACTACCTGATTCCCCCTTCAGGTCCTGAACCTGCTCAGGTGAAATTTCCTCTTCCTTCACCTGAGGGGACCCTCTCACCACACTAGGAGACTGGGAACCAGAAGGCAGCTGAACTGGTTGTTGTCTAGCCACAGGAGCATGGACAGTTGGCTGTACACTAGATTGCAACAATACCTCTGAACTAGCATTCAACCTATCCCAACCAGTAGGGTGCTCAAAATTAGCACTTCTGGAGACTACCACACGACCATAGCCTGCAGAAAAACGGTAACCCTTAGATCTAGATGAATAACCAACAAACCTTAAGTGTTGTGCTTTTGGCTGGTTCTTCCTTCGCTGAGACTTAGGAATATGCACATATGCAAATGTTCCAAAAACACGCAGGTGCTTCAGTGAAGGGCGCTTGCCAAACAAAAGGAAGTAAGGAACTTCATTCACAGATGAATTCCACACCCTGTTAGTCAGATACACTGCAGTCATGGTAGCCTCGCCCCAGAAAAGGGCTGGCACCTGGGCATCTAACATCAGGCTATTTCTAATGGTATTAACAACACCAATCTTCCTTTCTGCTATTCCATTCTCAGCAGGAACACCAACATTGGCAAGTCTATGGGAGATTCCTTTCCTACGAAGCCAATTCTGAAACTCATGGCCTAGAAATTCTCCTCCACAATCTGATTGAAACTGACCTACCTGATAGCCATAGTTTATCTCCACCATTGCAACAAACTCCTTAAAGCGAGCAAAAGCCTCCGCTTTAGATTTGAGCAAATAACAAAACGTATAGCGAGTATGGTCATCCACCAAAAGGAACATGAAACGTGCCCCCCCTTCACTAGGAGCATTGGGGCCGGCTAAGTCTCCATGAACCAACTGAAAAGGCCTAGTTGACACCCTGCCACTTTTCCTAGCAACAGGAGCAGCCTTAATTTTGGATTGTTTGCACACAGTACAATCAAGAAAGTCATCACACTTTTTGGATCCTAGTTCAGGATACACTTTGGCCATTTGGGACAAACTTCCCCACTCGGGATGTCTCAGAACTCTGTGATAATAGTGAATGCATTTGTTATGTGGGGGAACATTGGAAATACAATTTCCTGACACAATCCCCTGCTTAGGAAGCATTTCATATAATTGATTCACTAACCTCCCCCTAGCACATTCAATTCCATCTTTTTCAATAGAACATCCAGTACCCTTGAACAAAACAGTATAACCAGACTTTACCAGGGCTGGAACGCTAAGGAGGGAAAAGTCAAGTGTAGGAACACACAACACATTTTGTACATTTATCCCCAAACAAGGAATGCATACTTCACCCTGAAAAGACACATCTGATGGGATATATGCTGGCTTAAAGGGGAAAAACCGAGGCTTGAGAATAAACAGACAAGAATGCAGCTTGTTAGGGCCAACAGTGTTTACTGAAAGCATAAGGCAATAATGCAGATACAATCACATTATCGCAAAAATGAAAAAGATGAATATACAGGATACATCATTGTAAAAGGAAAACAAAACAAACTTATAAGCAGAGTTCCGTGTATTGATCCCAGGGCCAGAGTTCCTGCCACGGCCTATACCCAAAGCCAGGCATAGCTCACTCTGCCCAGTCCACGGGAAGTGAACACGTGAAGAACTACATGGCTAAGAGACACACGAAATCAAGAAGCATAGAACACCATTTTGCATGGTTGTATATTCAGTTCTTCTAGCTTTCTGATTGGCTGGAAGTTAGCTGTGACACACACTAGGCCTCAAAGCACACAGCATGACCTGCTATTGGATGGCAGTGCTGCATCTAAGCGAGCACGTGATTTCCCCCTCCCTCTGCTCCCTCCCTGGAGCAGGCTTCCCACGGAAGGATTCAGGAGACCTTGTTCCCATGCAATCTAGTCAAAACAATACACACGTGATTGTTGCTATCTTGCACCTGCACTTCACATCACCATGAGAAGGCTGTGCTTTGTAAAAGATGCAATTTGCCAGAACACTTTTGCTTTGTAGAGAAACCCAATTTCCAATTTCATATAACCCAATAAGAAATCTGACAACATCAGCCATAGATCCATCAGCCAGAGCAACCTGTTGGATTTTAGGCTTGCTTTTTGATAACAACAACCGTTCATTGTTCACAATGATTTGGCTACAGGCTGAGTCCCAAAGCCAAGTGTCTGAAGACCGTCTGCTCACAGCCGTGAGCAAAGCAGACACCTGGGTACGTTGTCTAGGCGCTTGCTTCCCCTTCTTTCGCACAAACCTCTTTCCACTGGCTCCACCGGCTGGGCGAGGTGGCTGGGGACAGTCTCTCATGAAGTGTTGGGTCGAGTTGCACTGGAAACATCTCCTCACAGCACACGCAGCCTCCGTTCCAGCTGGAAAACGCTGTGCAGAAGCCTCAGGAACAGCAACAGATGGCTCACCCTGCATCTTCTCCAGGTCACAAGCTTGCTGGATTTCTTGCAGCCGATTTGTAAGATAATCCACAGTTAGGTCTTGGGGTCTCAACGTCTGAGTTGCCTCGATGAGCATGTCAAAGCTCTTGTCCAAGCTTGACAGGATGACACAAGCTCTCTGGGTATCAGGGATCACAACATCCCGCTCCTCAAGTTCAAGAAACAAAGTCTTGAGTTTATGGAGGTGGGTCATCACATTTCCACGGGGCTGCAGCTTCAAATTGTAAAGCTGACGTGATAGACCAACAATGGCAGCAGAGGTTTGCTTGGAATAAAGGGCTTTAAGAGCTTCCCAACATGCATGTGCAGTGTCCAGATTGCTGATATGCAATACCTGCGATGATTCCAGTCCCAGAATCAAATTGCCATAAGCACGATCCAAACACAACTGCACTTCATCAGTAATAACACCAGCTGGAGGTGCGTCTCTCACATACTTCCACAAACCTTCTTTTAGGAAGAAAGACTTGATCTTCACACACCAGGTCCGAGAGTTTGTGCCAGTCAAATGCTCAAAGGGCAGACTGGTTAGCCCTGCAGCAGCAGGCATGCTGACCGCTCAAAGAAAAACACGTTTACTCCAAAATGCAGCCTTAAAAACAAACCCCGTTGTTACAGCCAGATCCAGTGCAGCAAACAGCAATTCATCCAGCCTGGGCCCGTAACCTGTTAGATGATGGTGGCCTTTGGGGTTTCAGGCTTGAAGTAATCCAAACAACATGTTGTAAGGCTAACAATATCTTTATTGATAGCATAAGGCAATAATGGATATATGGTGCATTATTGCAAAAAGGAAAAAACAAAGCATAAGCAGAGTTCCATCACCAGAATGGAAAGAAAACATCATGGTCTGTGCAAAGACCAGGCATAGTTACAGTTCAGATACAAAAGTACATGTAGATAGCAGTCTACATAAAGAAAGCATAGGAAGAACATAAGTGAGATGAATACCCATGGTTCATAGCTGGGTTATACTCATGGTTCAGAATTCTGATTGGTTAATATGGGCTTAGGTAGCTTTTTCAGTCTAGCATATTGGTAACAATTGTACTTACTATAAAGCGTCACACGATGGCAGTGTTGCACATTTGCTGTGTCTTAAGAAAAGATTCTCATAAGAACAGTAGCTTATCTTAATGAAAACAATGGCGGCTAGACCAACGAAGGTCACACCTGTTGTTTACGAATAGAATGTTTTGGGAACCAGCTTTTCAGCTTTTCAGCGGAGGAACTTGGAAAATTCCATTTTACAGGCTATGATTTCATAGTGAAGAAAATGCCATGCGTTTGATTCTGCAGAGAATACATTTCCCAAATACTTTAACACAGACAAATGGCCACTGGATGATGCCAAGTTGGCTTGCATTTTAGAAAGCAGCAAAGCAGACTCTGTCATTCAATGGGAATTTATATTTTGCTAATATTGGAAACTAACCTTCTGTCTCCTGGAACTTTAGCCAGTGAGCGAATCCTAGTTCTCCAGTGGCTAATGATAAAACTGTTAATGTTTTTGTCCCTTATAAGTATGATTTTAAATATGCCTTGTGAAAAAACGGGGACTGCTTTTGCCCCAAGGTTGCCTGCATTCAGCCCTGCCCTGTCAGGGTATGGAGCCATGCATTATTGTGATAATGTTAATCTTTGATGATTTATTTTTTCTGTAGAAGTGTTTGAACTGACTTGCAAACATTTTTAGGCGTCCTACGGTCAGAAAGACAAGGATTTTGCCTCACACCCTGGGTGATAAGGTATAAAATTTTCCCTTCCCCAATGTCAGTCGCTTCTCAGTTGCTGACGTTTCTCCTCAAGAAATGACTTCAACTCAGATCTCTTGGTAAGTAAACGATTTATTAGCTAACATGAGTAAGCACAGTAAAGGCACAAATGGTCCCCTGGTTCCCTGCTCGGGTTTATATACCCTCCTGCCAGAGCACTGGCCCCTCCCAGCTGCGGGCTTCCATCTGGTCCATTTTCAGTCTTCCTTCTGGTTCTCCTGGTGTCAAGGTTAAAAGTTCATCATCCATGCGGTGTAGCTGGCAGTTGCTAATGCTGGCTGTGGTATAGGGGATGGCAGGACCCTTGGGCATGCCAGGGTTCTGACATGCCGCCCCCCCAAGACCTCCCCTCTCCCCTCATGCTCTGTCCCGGCTCTTGTTGCATGTAGTTGGTGCTTGTAAAACCTGTAACAGAATAATATCTCATTAGGACGAGAGTCACCAGGGTTTGTCGGGGAATTTGCGGTGAAATTTTCTAATCAAGCCCGGGGCCTGCATGTGTTCCACTGCTACCCATTCCCTGAACCCTATTGGCAAGTGCAACCACTTTACCAGGTATTGCAACTTCCCCTTGTGTATACGTGAATCGCAAATGTCCTCGATCTCGAAGTGCGGCTCCCCGTTCACGAAGGTTGGTGCTGGGTCTTTTGTCGTAAGATGCCACTGATCTGATGGGAGCTATTGTTTTAGGAGGCTGATATGGAACACCGGGTGGACTTTCCTCAACGATTTTGGAAGTTACAGGCGTGCAGTTACCGGGTTGATGACTCTGACGATAGGAAATGGCCCGATAAACTTTGGGGCCAGCTTGCGAGACGGTTGCGTAGACCGCAAGTTCTTGGTGGATAAATATACTTTATCCCCTTCGCGAAGTTCCCATTCCACTGCACGTTTTTTGTCCGCATATTTTTGTAGTCGTCTTTTGCTTCCTTAAGCGTTTGAAGCATGGCAGGCCAGTTGCTAGTTATCTTGGCTATCCATTCATCTGCCTGTAGTGGGGCATGGCCGTCCATCCTCTGAATCATGCCCACCTCCGGGATAGCCGAAAAGTCCTGGCCTGTGGCTATTTTAAACGGAGTGAACCCCATGCTGTGGTGCACTGAGTTGTTGTATGCCACATCTGCAAAAGGTAGCAGGTCCACCCAGTCATCCTGCTGGTAGCTTATGTAACACCTTAAATACTGTTCTAAGATGGCTACCAGTCGTTCTGACGCCCCGTCCATGCACGGGTGGAAAGCGCTGCTCAAGCCCTGTTCAGAACCAATTAGCCAAAGAAACGCCCTCCAGAATTTCGAGGTAAACGTGCTCCCTCGATCGCTAATTATCCGTTCAGGTGCCCCATGTAAATGGTATACATTTTGCGTGAAGAGCCTGGCCAGCTTGGGTTCTGTCGGTATCCCTTTGCAGGCGATGAAATGAGCCTGTTTTGAGAACAGGTCCGTGATCACCCACACTGCCATTTTTTGTTTGCTCTCGGGGAGGTCGACTACAAAGTCCATGGCTATCTGTCACCATGGTTGCGACGGGTCAGCCACGGGTTGCAAAAGTCCTTTGGGCTTACCTGTGGCCCTTTTGCCGTAGCACACACAGGGCAGGTACCTACATAGTCTTTTATGTCCTTATGTAGCGTGGGCCACCAAAACGTGCACCTGACCAGGTGCAAGGTTTTCACGAACCCAAAGTGTCCTGCTGCCTTGTGGTCGTGAGTGATTGCTAGGACACTTTTCCGCATGGTGTCAGGTACGTACAACTTATCGTTATTCCACCACCTTCCATCCTTCTCCTGCAGGAGGTGTTTGTTTTCCCCCCACCGGGTGTCTTGTGTCGTCGCTGCCTGTATCTCACTCTCCAATGGATTGAACGCTGTAGACACCATACTGTCCTCTCGAGCCACTGCCACGTGTCCCACCTGACTGGTACTTGAGGGCTTGTGTGGGAATAGGGTTTCTGTTATGTTTTCCACTTTCCCATCGTGTTGAGGCAGCCACGATAATGCATCTGCCAGGTAGTTCTTCCCCCCTGGAAAGTACCTCAGGGTGAAGTTGAAGCGACTGAAGAATTCGGCCCATCTAAGTTGTTTCGGGTTTAATTTCCTGGGCGATTTCAGCGCTTCCAAGTTTTTATGGTCAGTCCAAACTTCGAACGGGACCGCTGCCCCTTCTAGCAGGTGCCGCCATGTAGCCAACGCGTGTCGGACTGTGAATGCTTCCTTCTCCCAGACATACCATCGCTTTTCTGTGTCTGAGAATTTTTTTGATATATATGCACACGGTCGTAGTTTGCCGTTCTCATCCGCCTGCAGCAGTATTGATCCTATCACGTTATTCAATGCGTCTGCGTGGATAATGAATGGTTTATCTATTTCCGAGTGCTTCATGATAGGCTCAGCCGTGAACAGAGCTTTGAGTTCTTCAAAGGCGTCCTGGCATTCTGGGGACCATTTAATTTTGGTGCATGGCCGTTTAGCTCGTGTGCCACTGCTGCTTTTTGTTTTTAACAAGTCTGTTAGAGGCAGGGCTATCTGCACGAAATTCCTGATGAAATCCCTATAGAAATTTGCGAAGCCGATGAACACCTGCAGTTGGCACCTGGTCTGAGGAGGTTCCCACTACTGCTTGCCCCTTGGCAGGGTCCATTTCTATGCCTTTGCTTGAAATTCTGAACCCCAGGAAGTCCAGCCTCTCTCGCTGGAATTCACATTTATCCAATTTGACAAAGAGTTTGGCGTCCAATAACTTTTTGAGGACCGCTTTCACCAGCTGTGTATGTTCTGCTAAGTCCTGGGAGAAGATCAGGATGTCATCTAAATAGACGATCACCCCCCGGTACAGGAACTCGTACAATACTTCATTTATTAGTTTCATAAAGATCCCTGGTCCCACCGCAATCCCAAATGGGAGGACCCTGTATTGAAACGAGCCGAGTGGACAGTTGAATGCCGTCTTCCACTTGTCCCCTTCCCGTATCCGGACCCTGTAGTAGGCTTCTCTCAGGTCTAATTTGGTGAAAATTTTACCTTTAGCCAGCTGTGCCAGCATGTCCTTTAAAAGTGGGAGGGGGTATTGATTAGTGACTGAGATGGCGAGAGATGAGTCCTCTATAATCCGTGCATAGCTGGAGCGTGCCATCCTTTTTCTTACGGAACAAGACGGGGGCCGCCAAGGGGGAATTCACTGGTTCAATGAAGCCCCTCGCCAAGTTTTTATCCACAAATTTCCACAGCTCTTGGAGCTCCCGCTGGGTCATAGCGTACATTTTTGGTTTTGGAAATGTGGCCCCAGGGATTAGCTCGATGGCGCAGTCCGTTTTCCTATGAGGCAGTAAGAGGTCACACTCTTGCTGACTGAAGACCTCTCTGACAGGCACATAAGCTCGTGGGAATGTCATCTGTGCCTCAGTTTGCGATCCCTCTCCCCTCACCGTGCCTGCAGCGCCTGATTCTACCCCATTCTCCCCGATGTCCCTAGTGTCAGCATCGTATTTCCCGTCAATGAATTCCATCTCCCCTGACACCCAATCAACATGGGGGTTCCTTTCTCTAAGCCATTTGAGACCCAGGATGATGGGCTGCGTGGAGATGAGCGCCACAACAAACCGCAGTGTTTCTTGATGTGAGCCAATTGACATCCTAACTGCCTCTGTGAAATGCCTTGTGGGGGCCCCCTTCATTTCTGTCCCATCAAGCTGGCAGAACGTGATTGGTGACTTTAACTTAATGAGTTTTAGTCCCATGTTCCTAAACACTGACGGGTGCATTAAGCATCTAGTGCACCCTGAGTCCAGCATTGCTACGCCAACAACCTGCTTCCCCCCATCCAAGGTCCCTAACTGTACCTTGATTTGCATTGTGGGGCAGTCCTCAGATGTCAACGTGTTGCTACGCCTGTTACTGCAGACCTCTCCCACAGCGCACTTTAGGACAGGCCGTTGGCGTTTTCCGTCAGCCGGAATTCCTCATCCATAGAGTCGCCTGATGATGACCTCGGTTCAATGTACTTTTGCCGCTCTGATGCTGCCTTGGCTGTTGACTGTTTGTAGGGGGGGGGTCTTGCGTGGCTTTTCTCCGAGTCTGGGCCTTTCAGGTGGGTGGGTGCAGTCGTTGCTTCTGTGCCCCTCTCTCCCGCACTTAAAACATAAGTTATTCCGGGCCCGCCATTCCTTTTCCTCTGCCCAGGGTTTTCTGTCATGTTCCTTCTTATGATAGACCTGGTTGGTTTACCGTGGCCTTCCTGGGTATTGAATTTGCCAGTAGGAACGTATTCGCATCCACGTGTTCTCTACTTTTCCTGCTAACTGGACACATTCATCCAGTGTCTCTGGGTCCCCTCTCCCAGCTGCCATTTCCAGTATCTCAGGTCTTAGTCCCATCTGAAAATACTCAACCTTAAACGATTCAGGCCAGTTTGGGAGGTAGCTGACCAACTTCTTGAATTCAAGGGCGTATTCTGCCACTGTCCGGTGTCCTTGTCGCAGTCTTTGGATCTCCGTTTTTGCTGACATCCTGGACAGGGTGTCCTCGAACCGCTTACGTAGAGTTTTCATGAAGCAGCCAAAGTCATTAATTTCTGGCGGCCCGGTGACGTGAAGTACCTCCAGCCATTTAGCAGCTTCTCCAATCAAGAAGTTTGAAACATACCGCACCTTTGCCTCTTCATTCAAAAACAGTCTTTCAGATTCTTCCATGAACCCCCGCACGTGGTTCAGGAAGCATGCAAGCTTCTCCGGGTCCCCATCAAATGTAGTCTTCAATTTGGTCGTGATGGTAGGTTTGTGCCTTCAACTTGTCGCGAGGTGACTCCCATAGCTAGGCTGTGCTGTCGGTTCATCGCCTTCCTCCTCATACGCCTCATCCTCATCCTCGCTTCCCCCGGCGCTTTCTGCTTCACCTGCTTCCTCAGGTTGTTTACATGCATACTGTGCGCTGTGGTCGCTCTCACGGCCCTGGGGCCCTCTCAATAAGCTTTCCACTGTGGCTTGGATTGCCGTCAGTTTGGCATCCATGCCTTCAAGCCCCAGCTCCATCCTGGCTGCCCTGTCCTCCAGCGCCACGATCCGTTGTGACTGTGTGATCCGTGGCTTCGCTGTAGGCTTTCGTGGGACTGGGACCATACCCCTGCCTACTCCAATCAACCAGTCCGCCGTCGCATTGTATGTGCGCAGAGTGGGGGTGTGGGGGAGGGGAGGATTGCCTTTTTTCTTTCGTGGTTCCGGTGCTGCCTTGTCGGGTTGGGGTGGTGTGGCTTCTTCGACGGTGTGCAGTTTCTTGTCATCCTCCATGGTTCCTTGGGGCCGCTCCCTACTGCTTGCGTGCGCTGGTTCCTTGCTTTCCCGTGCTAGAATGCAGTCCTGGCTACCGCTGCCTTGTTGCTGCAATTTCCTGCCACCACGAGCTGTCAGCAATAGCTCTTTGCTGGCAAGGTTTCTGCTGCTCTGCCGCCGCCGATCAGCTGCTTCCCTCTGAGCGCCGATCAGCTGCTCTGCTCCTGCAGCTGCTCTACCCCGACTGTCAGCTGTTGCTGCTTGCGCGCCATTTGGCTGTTCCACCTTGCTGCTTGTGTGCGCTGATTTCCTGACCCGAATTCCTGGGTGCTATTCTTCCATCGTTGACGCCCCTCCGCCGTAGCCAGTCCCCTGCTGCTCACGTTTCTATGCGCTGATCAGCTGTTTTGGCTGCTGCGCTTTGCTTCCAGGTTTCCCTGCCGCTGCAAGCTGTCAGTCGCTGCTCCTAGTTAGCGCGCGCCAATCAGCTGGCCTGCTGGCAGTTGCTTCCAGCGCCACAGGCTCCCTGTCAACGCAGGTTCACTGCCGCCGGAAGCTGTCCTTTCGCGTTGTCGTCCGGGTCGCCGCTGTGTGCTAGTCCCTGCTGGGTTATTTTCACACTCTTTTTTTTTCTTCGGCCTGCTGGCTGCCACCGCTGCGATTTGCCTGACAATCCCCGGTCTCCGCTCCTCTTCTGCCTTCTTCCCGATGTGAGCCGATCTCTACCTCAGAGCTTACCCGATGATTTCTGGGTTCGCTCTCGTGAAAATCAGCTGAGATTGATTCGTGCCTTTTTGTCAGTCGCTTCTCAGTTGCTGACGTTTCTCCTCAAGAAATGACTTCAACTCAGATCTCTTGGTAAGTAAACGATTTATTAGCTAACATGAGTAAGCACAGTAAAGGCACAAATGGTCCCCTGGTTCCCTGCTCGGGTTTATATACCCTCCTGCCAGAGCACTGGCACCTCAAAGCTGCGGGATTCCATCTGGTCCGCTTTCAGTCTTCCCTCTGGTTCTCTTGGTGTCAAGGTTATGTCAGGGTTCATGTCTATGAATCCTGCCATTAGAATTAACCATAGAATAGTGCTTGCATAGTAGTTGGGAGGGGGGATGGCAGTTGAGTGTTATGTCTGCTGCTGGAAGCTAGAGACAGCTCGGCCAAGGTCACGCACCTGCAACGGAGTGGAGATGGGACCGTTTGCTTCATGAGATCATCGTTGGTGAATTGGCACGCAAGGGGGATGGTTAAGAGGGCATAGTTTGACGGGAATCAGCATTCAAGTCTTTAGGAGTGCTTCAATGAACATGTATCCTGAATAAAGCTTTATCTGCATTTCAATGAATTGCATGGAGAAGTGTTTATTAGGACATTGTTGTTGAAATCATCACAGAAAGACTTGAATCTACAATTCAGTCGGTTTATCCTGAGGTTACAAGTGGTAACTCCATTTAGTGCCTCCTGAGTGAGGATCGACTCGTCCAAGCAATTTCAGCATGGAAGAATCTATGGAATGTTTCCAGGCGGGGGAAGAGGAGCAACCAGGCACTTCTTCAGGTTTGGAAGCGATTTCCAAGGAAGGAAAAAGTACGGCTGCTGAACCAGAAGTGGCCAAGAAAAAAACCTCCAAGAAGGAGCCTCGACGGAGTGGAGTAGAGGCTGCTGAACTAGCCATGTCACGCACCCCAAGAGTGGGAGCAGAATGGTCCGTGGGAATTGGAGGTGGCATCCAGGCTGGGATGGGAAAACACACGGCTAAACCCAGAGTAACCCAGTCCCAGAGGATGGCTTCACTGGAAACGAAGACTGCATGTATTGATTTTGAAATGGAGACTATTAGCCACCAACTACAAACCCTTATTCAATCAGTGCAGCAACTGGCCCTGGCTCCAAAGCAGGAAGGGGTCCCAGGGGTGGATTTACAACCTAAAGTGATGACCATGGCAGCAGAGAGTGGCACGTCCAGTGGGGAGGAAGAAGAGGAATTTTCCGGACCTGAGATGGAGGTGCCTCAACTGCCCGTAAGTGGATTACAAAGGGGCCAAGCTAGGGTGTTCGCGTTGAACAAATTGAAAATGAGATTTGATGGAGACCCAGGGAAATTGGCTTGCTTTATGACCCATGTCAGGGGTTTTATGGAGGAGTTTGAAGATTCTTTCTTAACAGAAGAGGCCAAAGTAAGGTATGTCTCAAGTTTCTTAGAAGGAGAGGCTGCTTTATGGCTGGTGGCGTTGCATGACTCCAAGTCCCCGGATTTATTGACTTTTCACAGCTTTATGCTAGCCTTGCGATGCCGGTTTGAGGATACCCTCTCTAAAATGTCAGCTAAGGTGCAACTGCAGCAGCTAAGCCAGGGGAACCGATCTGTTGCAGAATATGCAATGGAGTTTAAAAAGCTTATAGGCATGGTCCCAACCTGCCCTGAAGCTTTTCAGGTGGAATATTTCCAGATGGGGCTGAAACCAGAGATTTTAGAGATGGCAGCAGGACGAGGTGACCCTGACACCCTGGAGGAATGGATTCAATTAGCCGGCAGAGCTGAGAGCACCCAATTAAGACTGAGATCGTACAGGAAGCTGCATAGCTCGGGGAAAACCCCTCTGGGACAGCCACCGGCGAAGAAGCTGGCTAGAGCAAATGCTTGGGAAGAGGAAAAAGAACGCAGAGCAAAAAGGGGCTTGTATTTCAAATGTGGCAAAGAGGGGCATCGCATTAGCAACTGCCCTCAGAAACCCTCTGCAGTAAAAGCAAAGCCAGACAGCCAGTTTTCCAAACCATCTAAGCTACAACCACGCAAGGGGACAGCTCATGCTCTGGATGAAATCAAGACGCGGGAATTGGTTGGGGGAGAGAACGACTCCTCTGACGAAGAATTCATGCAGCCGGCGGGAAACGAGTGATGCCTGGTTTGAAGTGCGCCGGGGGCCAGGCATTTACAGATCGGCGCTCCGATCCGCTGGTGAGTGGAGATTGTCCTACCATGCAGGTTAAGATAAAGCTTGAAACTTTAGATGGGAGGGATCAGAACAATTTGATGGCAATGCTGGACTCGGGGTGCTCAAGATGTTTGATGCATCCTGCCATTGTTACAGGACTGAGACTTAAGTTGCATAAGTTAAAAGTTCCCATCATATTTTGTCGGTTGGATGGATCAGATATGAAAGGGGGTACAGTGGAATACTATACAGAAGCTCTAAAAATGACTATTGGGACGCATCAAGAGACTATTAGGTTCATTGTGGCTCCCATTTCCAATCAGCCCATAGTATTGGGACTCAAATGGTTGAGGGAGCGTAACCCTCAGATTGACTGGGTTTCTGGAGAAATGGAATTTGCAGATGGCTCATATTTGGGAGTTGAGCGGGAAGCTGCAGGACTCTGTGTGGTGCAGGAGCTAGCTCAAGCAGCGGTGGCACCGTCAGTGTATGAGGAGGAGGGGGAGATTTTTGTAGAGATGGAGTCAGACCAGATGCCCCCTCACCGGAAAACAGACTGTTCTTTGCAATTGGAGCCTGGGGCAGTGTTGCCTAAACCTAAGTTGTATTCAATGACTCATAAGGAACTGCAAGAGCTGAGGAATTTTATAGATAAGAACCTAAAGCGGGGGTTTATTGAGCCTTCCACCTCACCCACGGCAGCTCCAGTATTATTCAGGAAAAAGAAAGATGGTTCGTTAAGGCTTTGTACGGACTATAGGGGGTTGAATGCTATTTGTATTTCTAACCAATACCCGCTGCCTTTGATGAAAGATATGCTGGCTCAACTAACCAAAGGGAAAATATTCACCAAGTTGGATTTGAGAGAAGTGTATTTTAGAGTACGCATAAAAGAAGGGGATGAGTGGAAGACCACCTTTAATTGCCAATTGGGTTGTTTTCAATATAAAGTCATGCCGTTCGGATTAAGGGGCGGGCCTGGAGTCTTCATGAGCTTAATTAATGAGGTTCTGCATGAATTCCTGTACCAGGGGGTATTGGTATATTTGGATGACATATTGATATACACAGAGACCATGGAACAACATGTGAAACTAGTAAAAGCAGTACTCAGAAAGCTCTTAGAAAACAAGTTGTATGTTAAGTTGTCTAAATGTGAATTTCACAAAGAAAAACTGGACTTTCTAGGCTACAGAATATCTCATCAGGGCATAGAAATGGATCCCGCCAAAGTCAAAGATGTATTGGCGTGGGAAACACCCAGAACAAAAAAGCAATTACAAGCTTTTCTGGGGTTCGCAAATTTCTATCGCCAGTTTATTCCTGCTTTTGCAAAGATTGCGCTACCATTAACCGATATGTTAAAAACCAAGAAATCGGCTGATGGCGTATTAGCAAATAAGCCTCAAATGAAATTAAAATGGACGCCTGCGTGCCAAACGGCTTTTGAACAATTGAAGCAGTTGTTCACTGCAGAACCCGTTTTAAAACATCCTGACCCAGAACGTCCCTTTGTGATCCAGACAGACGCGTCCAATTCTGCAATTGGATGCATATTATTGCAAAAAGACAATAATGATCAATTAAGGCCTTGTGCATATATTTCTCGTAAATTTACTGAGGCTGAACAACATTGGTTGGTTTGGGAAAAGGAAGCTTTTGCAGTGTGACATGCTCTAGCTACATGGCGACACCTGCTGGAGGATTCGCCTCATCCATTTGAAGTCTTTACTGACCATAAAAACTTGGAAGCACTTAAAACTACTCAGAAATTAAATCCTAAACAAATCCGTTGGGCTGAGTTTTTCAGTAGGTTTAATTTCACTTTAAAGTATTTGCCAGCTGGAAAAAACTTTTTATCAGATGCTTTGTCTAGGTTACCACAACATGACACTCAAACAGAACTAGTGGTATCTACAGTAATGTCTCCACAACAATTGGGATTATCGAACCAGGAGGAGCCTGGTCCTGAAAGTACTAGAGCACCTATACCTGTACAGTTACAAGGGAACGTTGCTCTCACCAGAAGCAAGGCCAAACCATGGAAAACCCCATGTGAGCCTTCCCTAGAAAAAGAACTTAGGGCCTCTATAGAGACTGATGATTGGTGGAAAGAGCACAAGCAAACTCTAACTGAGACGAATGGGGTGTGGTGGAACGGAGACAGATTATATGTTCCTGAGACTGTGAGAAAGGCTATTTTACAACGTTGTCATGATAGTAAAATTGCCGGACATTTTGGATTTGTAAAAACTTTACATTTGGTTAGAAGGCAATTTTGGTGGCCAACCTTGAGGAAAGATGTTAAACAATATGTTTTGTCATGTCATGTTTGTGCCTCCATGAAAAAAGCGTCCGGGAAACCTGTGGGGCTGTTGCAAACCGTGGCTGAGCCAACAAGCCCATGGAAGCAAATTTCAATGGATTTCATTGTGGACTTACCAGAGAGTAAAGGCAAAACCGTAATATGGGTAGTGACTGACTTATTCTCTAAGCAAGCTCATTTTATTCCTTGTAAAGGACTGCCATCTGCTGGTCAACTGGCAAAGTTATTCATCATGCACATCTACCGAGAACACGGCGCCCCCTTGCGGATTATCAGCGATCGCGGAAGTCAGTTTACCGCCAAATTTTGGAAATCATTTTTAAAATTGATTGAAACTGAGCAGGGTCTCACCTCTGGGCACCACCCCCAGGGGAATGGGGCTTGCGAACGGCTTAACTCCGTATTGGAACAGTATTTACGGTGTTACATTAGTCATCAGCAAGATAATTGGGTGGAGTTGTTACCTTTTGCTGAGGTGGCTTATAATAATGCTGTTCATCAGAGCACTGGATTTTCTCCATTCAAAGTGGCTACGGGTCAGGGGTTTGTCCCTATTCCTGAACTACCTGACCCTGCCATGGTTCAACAGACTGATCCTGTACTGGCAGATGAATGGATTACAAAAATACGATCAAATTGGCCTATAATGTTGAATATATTGCAGGAGGCCAAAGATTCTTACAAAACTTTTGCTGATCGTAAACGAGCTCCAGAATGGCCTTTAGTGGTGGGAGAAAAGGTTTACCTGTCTACGAAACATTTGAAATCAACTCAGCCATCCAAGAAACTGGGGCCTAAGTTTATTGGCCCTTTTCCTATTGTGAAAGTGATCAACCCGGTGGCCGCTCAGTTAGACTTGCCAAAAAACCTTCGTAGAGTACATCCTGTCTTTCACATCAGTTTATTGAAACCAGTTAAACCTGCTCATCAATGGCATCCAGATCCAGTGACACCTCCACCTATCATGGTGGGAGATAACGAACATTTTGAAATTGTGAACATTTTGGACTCCAGAATGCATAGAGGAAAATTACAGTATTTAGTCCAATGGAAACATTTGCCTGTGGGGTTTGAGGAGTGGGTTGATAAAATCCATGTTTCAGCACCAAGGTTATTGAAGAAATTCCATGATCAATTCCCTACTAAACCTGGTTAACTGCACTCTTGTTATTGTTTCTGTTTTTCAGATCTCAGTGCCTCCCATTGTCTTACAGCCTGAAGATTTCTGGAATTGTTCCATATGCCTTTATGTATACTTATACTTTTTCACCTTTCTTGTTCTTTGCATACTATTCTTTCTTTTGGAGGGTCGGCATGTCAGGGTTCATGTCTATGAATCCTGCCATTAGAATTAACCATAGAATAGTGCTTGCATAGTAGTTGGGAGGGGGGATGGCAGTTGAGTGTTATGTCTGCTGCTGGAAGCTAGAGACAGCTCGGCCAAGGTCACGCACCTGCAACGGAGTGGAGATGGGACCGTTTGCTTCATGAGATCATCGTTGGTGAATTGGCGCGCAAGGGGGATGGTTAAGAGGGCATAGTTTGGCGGGAATCAGCATTCAAGTCTTTAGGAGTGCTTCAATGAACATGTATCCTGAATAAAGCTTTATCTGCATTTCAATGAATTGCATGGAGAAGTGTTTATTAGGACATTGTTGTTGAAATCATCACAGGTTAAAAGTTCATCATCCTTGTGGCGTAGCTGGCAGTTGCTAATGCTGGCTGTGGTATAGGGGGTGGCAGGACCCTTCGGCATGCCAGGGTTCTGACACCCAAACGGTGAAGGAGTTGCAGAACTTTTGAAGAGTGCTGGGATCCTCCTAGACATAGCACAAACACTTCGCTCCTTATACAAACTCGTAAATAAAGGGGTAGATAAGTGATTCCAAAGAAAAAAAAATAAGTCAAGGTCAGCGCAAACCTCTACTTTGATAAAATGAAAACTTTTTGTTGTTCATTCGTTCAGTCACTTCCGACTATTCGTGACTTCATGGAACAGCCCACGCCAGAGCTTCCTTTTGGCCCTCAACATCCCCAGCTCCCCCATGGTCGAGTCCGTCACCTCCAGAATGTCATCCATCCATCTTGCCCTTGGTCGGCCCCTCTTCCTTTTGCCTTCCACTTTCCCTAGCATCAGCTCCAGGGTATCCTGTCTTCTCATTATGTGGCCAAAGTACTTCAGTTTTGCCTTTAATATCATTCCCTCAAGTGAGCAGTCTGGCTTGATTTCCTAGAGTATGGACTGGTTTGATCTTCTTGCAATCCAAGGCACTCTCAAAATTTTCCTCCAACACCACAGTTCAAAAGCATCTATCTTACTTCGCTCAGCCTTCCTTATGGTCCAGCTCTCACAGCCATAGTTTACTACAGGGAATACCATTGCTTTAACTATGCAGACCTTTGTTGTCAGTGTGATGTCTCTGCTCTTAACTATTTTATCAAGATTTGCCATTGCTCTCCTCCCAAGAAGTAGACGTCTTCTGATTTCCTGGCTGCAGTCAGCGTCTGCAGTAATCTTTGTGCCTAGAAATGCAAAGTCTGTCACTGCCTCCACTTTTTCTCCCTCTATTTGCCAGTTATCAATCAAGCTGGTTGCCATAATCTTGGTTTTTTTGAGGTTTAACTGCAACCCAGCATTTGCACTTTCTTCTTTCACCTTCGTCATAAGGCTCCTCAACTCCTCCTCGCTTTCAGCCATCAAAGTGGTGTCATCTGCATATCTAAGATTGTTAATGTTTCTTCCAGCAATTTTAACTCCAGCCTTGGATTCCTCAAGCCCAGCACGTCGCATGATGTGTTCTGCGTACAGGTTGAATAGGTAGGGTGAGAGTATACAGCCCTGCCGTACTCCTTTCCCAATCTTAAACCAGTCCGTTGTTCCGTGCTCTGTTCTTACCATTGCTACTTGGTCGTTATACAGATTCCTCAGGAGGCAGACAAGATGACTTGGTATCCCCATACCACCAACAACTTGCCACAATTTGTTATGATCCACACAGTCAAAGTCTTTAGAATAGTCAATAAAACAAAAATAGATGTTTTTCTGAAACTCCCTGGCTTTCTCCATTATCCAGCGGATATTGGCAAATTGGTCTCTAGTTCCTCTGCCTTTTCTAAACCCAGCTTGTACATCTGGCCATTCTCGCTCCATGAATTGCTGGAGTCTACCTTGCAAGATCTTGAGCATTACCTTACTGGCATGTGAAATAAGTGCCACTGTTCGATAGTTTGAACATTCTTTAGTGCTTCCCTTTTTTGGTATGGGGATATAAGTTGATTTTTTCCAATCTGATGGCCATTCTTGTGTTTTCCAAATTTGCTGGCATATGGCATGCATCACCTTGACAGCATCATCTTGCAAGATTTTAAACAGTTCAGCTGGGATACCATCGTCTCCTGCTGCCTTGTTATTAGCAATGCTTCTTAAGGCCCATTCAACCTCACTCTTCAGGATGTCTGGCTCTAACTCACTGACCACACCGTCAAAGCTATCTCCAATATTATTATCCTTCCTATACAGATCTTCCGTATATTCATGCCACCTTTTCTTGATCTCTTCTGCTTCTGTTAGGTCCTTACCACCTTTGTTTTTGATCATACCCATTTTTGCCTGTAATTTACCTCCAATGTTTCTAATTTTCTGGAAGAGGTCTCTTGTCCTTCGTATTCTATTGTCTTCTTCCACTTCCGCCCATTGCTTGTTTAAAAATAATTCCTTATCTCTTCTGGCTAACCTCTGGAATTTTGCATTTAATTGGGCAAAACTCCCCCTATCACTGTTGCCTTTTGCTTTCCTTCTTTCTTGGGCTACTTCCAGTGTCTCAGCAGACAGCCATCTTGCCTTCTTGGTTTTCTTTTTCTTTGGGACGTTTTTTGTTGCTGCCTCCTAAACAATGTTGCGAACTTCTGTCCATAGTTCTTCCGGGACCCTATCTACTAAATCTAGTCCCTGAAATCTATTCTTCACCTCCACTGCATATACCTTAGGAATATTAGTGAGCTCATATCTAACTGATCTGTGTGTCTTCCCTATTCTCTTTAGTCTGATTCTAAATTTTGCAATAAGAAGTTCGTGATCTGAACTACAGTCAGCTCCAGGTCTTGTTTTTACCAACTGTATAGATGTCCACCACCTTCGGCTGCAAAGGATGTAGTCGATCTGATTTCGGTGTCGACCATCTGGTGAAGTCCATGTATAAAGTCGTCTTTTAGGTTGTTGTTTGTTATGCACAGTGAGTTGTCTTGGCAAAATTCTATCAGCATATGTCCTGCTTCATTTTGTTCTCCCAGACCATGCTTGCCTGTAATTCCAGGTGTTGTCTGACTACCCACCTTAGCATTCCAGTCTCCTGTAATGAAAATAACATCTCTTTTTGGCATATTATCCAGTAGGTGCTACATATCTTCATAGAACTGATCTACTTCTGCTTCTTCAGCATCTGTGGTTGGGGAGTATATTTGGATCACTGTGATGTTAAATGGCTTACTCTGAATTCGAACTGAGATCATTCTATCATTTTTTGGATTGTATCCAAGCACTGCTTTAGCCACTTTATTATTAATTATGAAGGCTACTCCATTTCTTCTGTGGTCCTCTTTTCCACAGTAGTAGATCTGGTGGTCATCTGATGTGAAGTGGCCCATTCCAGTCCATTTCAGTTCACTGACACCTAAAATGTCTATATTTAATCTTGACATCTCACCAATAACCACATCCAATTTGCCCTGGCTCATAGATCTTATATTCCAGGTTCCTATAGTGTGTTGATCTTTAGAACATCGGATTCGTCGTTCACCACCAGCACCATCGGCCGCTAGCCGTCCTTTCAGCTTTGAGCTAGCTGCGTCATCACATCTGGGGCTAGTTGAACGTATCCTCTGTTCCTCCTCAGAAGCATTTTGACCATCTTCCGACCTGGGAGTCCCATCTTCCGATGGTATACCGACATATCTCTGGTTGTACTGATCCATTTAGTTTTCATGGCAAGAATACTGGGGTGGGTTGCCATTACCTTCCCCAGGGATCGTATTTAGTCTGACCTCTCTGCCACGACCTTCCCGTCTTGGGTGTCCCTTTACGGTTTAGCTCATGGTTTCATTGAGGTGCTCAAGCTCCAGCACCACGACAAGGTAATGATCTCCTTTGCTGGAGAATGAAAATTTACTTACCTAAAAAAAAAAGTATGCTAAATTTATCACCATTAAACATTGAACAAATGGTCATTTGGAGACCAATCACATTTTTGGAAAAGGTTGATAATGAGCACACTCTTCCAACAGCCCCTCTGGAAACTATTAAATGGTTGGGGGAGGCAGTTGGTGAAGTGAGTGACTGCATTAGGGGATTTTTGCCCTCCCCTTTTGCAAATGATTTGAAAATCCTTGAAGGCTACTTTGGCTTTAATGTAATAATGCCTATTTGAGGCACTCAGAAAGCAATTCGGCTAGATCTCTATACTTCTAGATCTGTGATCATAGCTGCACCAAAAAGTTGATAGCTGGATTGCCCCCAGGTCTAGTTTAGCCCTTAAAGGGATACAGGTGTTGGGAGGGGTGGTAGATGCTGATTTTCAAGGATAGGTAAAGGTGCTGTTACATAATACCAGCGTGCAGGATGTAGTTTTTTCAGCAGGGGAAAGTGTAGTTCAATTAATTTGTGAAAAATTAAGTTTGCCAGTTATCCAGGAGGTGGCTGGTCCAAACCAGCATACAAGCCGAGGAGATTGAGGGTTTGGATCAACAGACAATGACCTCTTTCCAGGTCAAAGGGTAATGTATCCCAACCAAACAATTCAAACTGGAGAGATTCTAAGCAAAGGGCCAGGTGCTACCGATTGGGTTTTGTTGGCTAACAGTACTTCTCCCATATGTTTACATACCTCCAAGTTAAAACGTAAGGAATAATAAGCTTGTGTCTCTGCAGATAATACATCATGGAAAGAGCATCTGAAATTACACCACCTGAAAATTATGAACCAAATTGGGTACAGTTTGTGGATATTATATTTGTGGATCTCATAAACCCGTCAATGGAAAGTATGTGAACATAATTCCCCGCTGTGGGTTACTAGGTGGAAGGGCCCTTGGGGGCTTGTAATCCTAGCTCGAGGCCCATATTATGAGAAACCTGTCTTGGTTTATATGCAACTGATAACCTGGCCAGACTGGGCAGGATTATGGATAGCCCCTAATGTGGACGTAACAATTGGAGAAGAAATGAACATGGAAAACTTATCAGATGTCAGAGTAAACCACCCATGGCAGTTTCTTGGCTCCTGATGCTTTTGTGATGCAGTTCATCTTTTACCATTCTTATGCTGTACTTACTGTGGCTGACCCTATGCTAATTGTGTTTCTTTTCTGTATGCCTGATTAACACAGGGACGAAATGCAGTGGCAATGGATGATCCTTTGGATGTTTCCTGGGGTACTCTGCCAGCAGGCTGTCCTGAAAGAAAATACAACTGTCTTATCTTTGTGTGAACAACCAGTCCTCTCCCAGAAGCAATGGCTCCCTGGTATTCATGGCAAATGCATGAATATTACTGGACAAGGGACTTGGATGATATTGGGCCAGAAATTGTATTTTTCTATCCCTAATAATCAAAGCAATTTTATGTTAAACTGGCTTATTAAATGGAATGTTACTTTTCAATCTTTTTCTGGGCAGAAATGGGTAACACAAAAGGACTGGCAGAACATTGCTGGCTGGCACTACCCTGAGGAAGGGAGATGAAGAGGAGACAGTATATATAACCATACATATAGCTTTTTTTAATATTAATTTAGTTAGAGCTCATAAAATACAAGCTGTACATCCCTCTACAGTTATTTTATTAACAATTAGTAATGGAAGCCTCACAAAGGCGTATGTATCGTGTTGGTATAAACGTTACTGTTTATAATATATCCTTATATGAACGTCAATGTAGTATGTGCGCAGTACCTATATATAATTCTTGGATGCAGACTAGACATACACGCTTTTTTACAGAGACAATATTAGGGGGAATTGGTATTGGCACAGGGGTTATTTATTCAATAGACATAGAAGCATTAGAAAATAAATTAGCATTTTTAGGTCATCATATTAAGGTAATGCGTTATATTACAGAGAAACAAGTATTGCAAGAGGCGAATGTACTCCATCAAAATATAGAAGTAATGATGGAATATGGCTGTTGTGGGTCTTCCGGGCTGTGTGGGTGTGTTCTGGAAGTTGTGGTTCCTAACATTTTGCCAGCATCTGTGGCCGGCATCTTCAGAGGGCAGGAGCACAGACAGAAGCGAACTCTCTTGTGGTTCCTAACATTTCTCCAGCATCTGTGGCCGGCATCTTAAGAGGGCAGGAGCACAGACAGAAGCGAACTCTCTGTGCTCAGGAGAGTTTGCTTCTGTCTCTGCTCCTGCCCTCTGAAGATGCCAGCCACAGATGCTGGCGAAATGTTAGGAACCACAACTTCCAGAACATGGCCACACAGCCCGGAAGACCCACAACAGCCATCGAACTATGGCCGTGAAAGCCTTTGACAATACAATGATGGAATATTTTAATTTGACTTCTTATATTATTAATGTAACAGCTCAAGGACAACATGTGTTCTCCATGATGACAAAATGTACTTTATTGCAATTGGGCAATATTATGAAGTTAGAACATGACACTCAAGGTTGGTCTAATGGAGAAGTTATTTTGTGAAAAGACATAATTAAAGATACTGATGTAAATTGGGAATGGGTCAAAGTAACCCAATTTAAAAAACAATATCCAGTGTTAAATTTGTTAGTTATAGCCATAATTAAAGGAGCAACTGTAGTTGCCTATTTATATCTTCCACTTCCTGATATAATTACCAATCATTTGTGGATACCTCATTTTAATTCACGATTGGCCACAGAAGAATCCTTTTATATGACCACCCAATGTGAACAATGGGGTTTTCAAAGATGGCTTTGCCCAACCTATACTACACAATTTGAACCATGTGCTTATAATTTTAGCAGTGCGACATGTGTATGGGTTCAGTTAAATGATGATGCTCCTAGGAACATTGATAATGGTAGAAGGTGTGTCTGTGTAGTATCACTAGACCCAGTTTATTGGGAGGATGGAAGTTTATCTCACCCACCTGTTAGAGAATGTCGCTGTAATGTATCCCAAATTGGCACTATTAATGGATATTATGTGGCAATTGAATATGAAACAAAAACTCTAGGTTGGGAGGTGGAAGACTGGAACTTCACACTTCCCATGGGATTTAATATTAGCTCAATAGCTCAATTAATATGGAAAAGTAAACAAGTTCAATCTCAATTGCAAGCCTTATCTAAGGCTGATAAAGGCATGATGCTAAAAATTAAGCATGAATATGCTGAATTAGTTAGAGTCACTCAAGCTATTGAGGACTCAACCACCCATCATTGGTGGGAAATTTTTTCAGGGTGGAGCCCAACTATGACCAACATTTTAAATTTGGCCTGGCACCCTGTAATTGTGCTTATAATAGCTGATTGCATTCTGTTAATACTGATATGTATTCTATATATTAAAGTTAAGTGCTTATATGCAAATGTACAGGTTATTACCAGGAGACGTGGAACTTATAGAATGTGAAGGTGTGGAGGCGAAATTCAAATATGCCAAGGGGTGGAATGTAGTGTCAACCTACAGAAGACATTTGTATTTTGAGGAGTTAGGTGGCATGTTTTGATTTTTCATCCCCCACACCTAGGAGAGTTCATTTTGAATTATACTGATGTTTAATTGGCTTGTCTTTGTTTCTGCTTGGCATGGGAAGTGGGGGGAGAGAAAACCCCCAGCTTGTTAAGTTTAAGCATAAGTTCACTCCTCCAGCAACTTGGAATGAGGGGGATGATAAGAAACTGTTTATGCTTAGGCACTGGCTTATCTGATGGCTTCCCAGGCTCTGGGAATGATGTCATGGACAGGTGCCGGGCCCCAGAAGGAATCCCAGTCAGGGTCAGTCTGGGCTTGTTCACAGGGTTTGGGAGCCAGGCTTCGATAAAAACCTTAGGATTGTCTTTGGAATTTGGGAACTTTGATACAGGCTCAGGATGCTGGCTGCTGTGGGACTCAACAGCCATTCCTTTTGGGGTTATTCTCTGATTTCTTAGCCAAGTTCCTGGTAGCAACAAGAGAATAAAGATATCACCTTGTTTGGTATGTATGATTTCTTTCTGTATGCTATGCTTGTTATGCTTTGTGTAACCTGTTTAAACTGTGTTTCTTCTTGACTTTGTTTGCTTAAGTTTATAATAAAGCTAAAGTTTCTTTATCCACTGGTGTGCTTATTATCTCTGGATCCAAAAGAACCAATTGCCCAGGCCCCTGATCAAGGCTTGGACTCTAGCCAACACACAAACCTAGACAGCATATTAAAAAGCGAAGTCATCGCCTTGCCGACAAAGGTCCGTATAGTTCAAGGGTCGGAACTGGCGGCTCGCGAGCCAGATGCGGCTCTTTGGCCCCTTGTGTGTGGCTCTTCCGCAGGTGAACTCACCCCCGCCCCTTCCACGTGATTGGCCCCCGCCCACAAACGGGATCCGGGAGCGCTGGAGAAGTCCGCGGGGCAGCGTTGGGGCTTTCTCGCCCTCTCGAGGCTCGGCTGCTGCTCGGCTGGGGTGCAGCGGGACAGGAGCTCCGCCCGCGCGCCTTCCCTGGCCAGTCCTCATGGGCCGATCGCGTGGAAGGCGCGCGGGCGGAGCTGCCTGTCTGGCACTCGGGCGCTCCGGTAGCGCGGCCCCGCCGCCGCCCTTTCTCTCCGGCTTGGATCCCGGTAAGGCAACGGGGGGCCTCGCGGAGGGAGGCAAGCAGGCAGGTAAGCGAGCGGGCAGGCGAGCGGGCAGGCGAGCGGGCAGGGCGGGTGAGCGGGCGGCCCGGGCCTCCTCCTCCTCCGCCGGTGGGAGAGAAGGAGGAGCGGCTGCCTGCCTGCCTCCGCCCGCCCTGAAGCGCGCCGCTTCTCGTCGCCGCCCGCCTTGTTTCCCACCCCCCTTCATTTTCTTGGCTCGACGCGGGCAGGCGGAAGCGGCCGAGAGGTTGCCGAGAGCTGCCCGCCTGCTTGCCTCCCTCCGCGAGGCCCCCGATCCGGCTTGGATCCCAGGAAGGCAGCGGGGGACCTCGCGGAGGGACGCAAGCAGGCAGGCGAGCGGGCGGGCGGGCATCATTTCCCGCCGTCCATCATTTTCTTGGCTCGATGCGGGCGGGCAGAAGCTGCCGAGGGGGGCAGGCCCGGCGGTGGAGGCCCGGGCTGCCCGCCTGCTTGCCTCCCTCCACGAGGCCCCCGATCCGGCTTGGATCCCGGAAAGGCAGCGGGGGGCCTCGCAGAGGGAGGCAAGCAGGCAGGTAAGCGAGCGGGCGGGCGAGCCTCGTTTCCCGCACCACATCATTTTCTTGGTTCGACGCGGGCGGGCGTAAGCGGCCGAGGGGGGCAGGCCCGGTGGCGGAGGCCCGGGCTGCCCGCCTGCTTGCCTCCCTCTGCGAGGCCGCTGATCCGGCTTGGATCCCAGGAAGGCAGCGGGGGGCCTCGCGGAGGGAGGCAAGCAAGCAGGTAAGCGAGCGAGCGGGTGGGCGGCCCTCGTTTCCCACCCCCCATCATTTTCTTGGCTCGATGCGGGCAGGCAGAAGCGGCCGAGGGGGGCGGGCCCGGCGGCGGAGGCCCAGGCTGCCTGCCTGCTTGCCTCCCTCCGCGAGGCCCCCGATGCGGCTTGGATCCCGGGAAGGCAGCAGGGGGCCTCGCGGAGGGAGGCAAGCAGGCAGGTAAGCGAGCGGGCGGGCGGGAGGGCGGGGCGGGCCTCCGCCACCGGGCCCGCCCCCCTCGGCGCCTGTGCGGCTCCCCTGCGCCCGCTCCGCCCGGCTAGACATCCCCGGCTCTGGAGGCCGGGCTCGCCAAGGAGGACCCTCGACCCTCCCAAACAGATTCGCCCTGCCACCCGCCCCAATAAGCCACGTGATTGGCTAACGCCCGCAAACCCCGCCCCCTTCCACGTGATTGGCCCCCGCCCGCAAATCCCGTCCCCTTCCACGCGATTGGCCCCTGCCCCCTGGCTCTCGAGCATTTCAAAATGTGCACGAACTTGTCAAAATGGCTCCCGGCATAAAAAGTTTGCCGACCCCTGGTATAGTTAAAGCTATGGTTTTCCCAGTAGTAATGTATGGCTGTGAGAGTTTGACCATAAGGAAGGCTGAGCGCCGAAGAATTGATGCTTTCGAGCTGTGTTGCTGGAGAAGACTCTTGAGAGCCCCATGGACTGCAAGGAGGTCAAATCAGTCAATTCTAAAGGAAATCAACCCTGACTGCTCATTGGAATATCAGATAATTCTGCTGAAGCTCAAATACTTTGGCCACCTAATACAAAGAGAGGACTCACTGGACAAGACCCTGATGCTGGGAAAGACTGAAGGCAAAAGGAGAAGGGGACGGCAACCGGACGTGGAACAACCGACTGGTTGAAATTTGGGAAAGGAGTACGACAAGGCTGTATATTATCACCTTGCTTATTTATTGAAGGCAAAAGGAGAAGGGGACGGCAGAGGATTTGATGGTTAGATAGCATCACCAATCTAATGAACATGAATTTGAGTAAACTCCGGGTGACAGTGGAGGACAGGAAGGCCTGGCGTGCTATGGTCCATGTGGTCATGAAGGGTCGGACACGACTAAATGACTGAACAACAACTACAATCATAACCTTGAAAGTTTAACATATTACAATCTCTAGCATCTCAACAGTGAGGTTCTTACCTAAAGGGCAGGCAAACTTTCCTGAATTTTTCCCCTCTTGACTCTTAAACTGGAACTGTGTCTATCAGTTACATAGAAATATTTTCTCCAGCTGCACGTCTATGTTGCTACAGTGATTCCCAATTCTCCTTCCAATTATCAAAACCATGGTGAGAGTAACAAAGCTTAAGGGATTTCGTCACAATCAACACAGGCCGTTTATGAAAATACTGTGACACATATCTGTTTTCCTCAAATATAAAACCTAAACATCTGATCCACAATTACCTCCTGCTCTGCTAAGACAGAAGGTGCTACTGATTGAAGCAGGGACGACACCATTCTGAAATTAAAGGTTGTGGTTTCCAGATTTGGTGCCAAGCTGGATCATCTTCAATAAAGAGTAATTCTTCCATGCAGTCATACTGTTGGTTAGTAGTTTTTCCTCCTCATTAGCCACCTTGGGGACCAAGGAAGAGCTGTCTTTGTCTGAAAGAGAATTCTACCAAACAGCACCACCATGGCATCTCGAGTGCTGCTGTTCCTGCTTCTGCTGGTGACCCATTTTCCCTGTGAGCCTCTGTTGAAGAAATGTCCATTCAATATGAAAATAGAAAAAAGAATGTTTAATTACTACAAGCCAGGAGACTACCTGATCGGTGGAATGATATCTATAGCTAGTGCTGCATTTCTACCAAATGAGTTCTTCAAACCTCCAACACGTACGGTTTTACGGTAATTATTGACATGTATGTGCCTCTAGTGATTGATGTTTCCCTCTCCAAAGTCTTTTTAGTAGCGAATGATTCCCATTTCCCAATTCCTGGCCTTCTTCAAGCAGCCTATTCATTTTCCTCTAGAATCACCAATGAAATAGGATTTGTCATATATACAGAATAAAGTCAAGGTAATCTTCTGGCAACTGAATGACAATAAATTTGGCAAAAATCATCCCATGTTCCTCCCCAGGCAGAATCCAGAGTTAAAATGTACCATAAAAAAATAGAGTATCGATATCATTAATTCATTGGGCATTTCTTTACTTCTACTAATGTGCTTCAAGACTTATACACTAATAAAAAATATTTAACACAATAGCATTTTATGCTGTGGGAAAGAAGAGACTGTAATCTTGGGTCACCTATCCATAGGTCAAACTGGAAAAAAAGTAAATAATTAGACTAAAGAATATACAGGAAAAAATGGAAATATTAAATAAATTATTAGATTAAAATCAGAAGAAAAGAGAACTTGTAGAAAAGCTTGTTCCTGGTATGCAGTTACTTTATTTACTATTATTACCATAATAGTAAGGATTCATATATCATCATAAGAATATGTTTGTCCCTTTGGGAATGGTTGGTTTTACACAAGTTTATTTTGTACAAATGTAAGCAGTTTCTCAGATACTTTTCCACCTGATGTTAGTTTGGCTATAAGAGTTCTTTTCCATGTTATCCCCCCAAGTCATAACGTAGACCAAGAATCAGATCAAGTGTTTGGGGTAAGGTTGACTTTGACCCTGACCTGCCAAGCTTTTCTTCTGCTCCTTGTTTTGGAAGGAAGCTCCCTTTGGTGCACATGGAATTTTATGTCTAACAGGAATATCCAGACAACTCTTTCACCTAGAAAGGCCTTATAGATAAATAATGCAGGAATTTGCTTTTTCCTTATTGTGCAATCAGTGCCTGACAATATTTCCTGCATTGCAAAGTAACGAAAGGGAGCTCTGGTCCATTCTTTGCCATTCTTTATGAGATCAACCAGATTAGTTTGCACATTTATAAGGTGGTCTCTTGCATCCTCATTCCATTGATGTTTCAGGGTGTGGGACTGTCAGCCTCGCATGTTCGTCTGACATGCTTGTCTGCCTGTTGTACACGTATAGCTTGCTCGCCTGCACTTAATTGCTTCAAGAAGCAAGCCTCCCTCTCGGCATTCCTGCATCACTTGCCAGGAACTGTGATAAGCTCCTGCTCTTTCAACAGACATTCTATCAGGTGGAGGGATACCTGGAGTGAGAACTGAAATGTTATCTCTTGACCATGGGTGATATCAGAGGGATGTTTTGATAATGCAGCTTGGGCGTGAAAATATTTATTTGAGGCTTCACCTCACCTTAAGTGTACTGCTCCTGAATAAATGAATCTTTTAGGGTAATTGCCTGAGGGATTTCTGGATTGGGAATTCTAACACTGAGTGTTATCATCGGGATATTCACAAGTGTGGTCCTAAGTCACAGCTTGAATTCATCGTTGCCAGATGCCTTTAAAGTAAAAGTTGCTGGCAATACCACCTGTCTTTCTAAACTGAAGAGGAAAACCTATTGATATCTCTTCCATTGTAGTGAAACCAGTCTGAGCTTCAGCCACGTCTTGCCTTTCTTGTTTGCCATTCATGACATCAATCAGAGTCCTAGGCTGCTCCACAATATCTCCCTGGGATACAATGCCTATGAGAACTTTTTCAACCCCCTAATGACATATGAGTCCATGATGGACTTGCTGTCTATGGGGCAGGAGAACACCCCAAACTACAGCTGTGGAAGAGGAAAAAATATCCTGGCCATTCTTGAAGGGACTGATTCTGATCTCTTTCATCACATTTCAACCATGCTGAGCATCTACAAAATACCACAGGTATGGATATAAATAGAAGAGAAGTCCATTTTGGAAACAACTTGAGCTAGTAGACTAACTGGTCTATCTGGTCAGTATGTTCAGAAAAGAGGAAGAAAAGGATGGAGAAATGTTAAGGCCCACAAATGCTTGTATTAAAATAGTGGTATGTGGTCTGTTACCAGAACGATTCAAAATTATTCTGCTCACACTCTTAGATGACAGTGAGAATTGTGAATATCAGGAGAAACAAAAAAAGGCAGTGGAATTCATTCAGAATGGGGTCTCGAAGAAATATGTATGATAAGAGAGGATCCAGAATGTTTGGGTGCAAAATGAGTGTAGACTGAATTCTAAAGTGGACAGTACAAAATAGGTGGCTTTCACACATAGAATGAATGAGGACTGAAAGATCTGAAGGAAGAATCCTTCACAGGTCAAAAGAAAGTGGAAGACCAAGAAAGTGGTGGTTGAATGCAATTCCTGAGTGGATGAAAAGCATATTGGAGAATTAATGACACTGTATGAAACCGTTTTTGGAGAAAGTGGATGCAAGGAATCTTTCCAAGCATACAAAGGCATTGAGAGGATAAGGGCACAGCCACTTTAATGTCTTTTGAAGCACAAAGGAAGTCACCAATAATTTGCTCCATCCCCAAAGCTGATCTCCATTCTGCTTGGACATGAGACTGGTCCTCTCCCAACAGTTTAGTGAGAAGAGTTTTGAGGTGGACAGATTTGTAGATTTCCCTGCCAGTAAAGAAAATCTCCAATCTGTCTCCCTAGGATGGGATGAGGGTGGGACTGGAGGAGAAGATAAATTTGGACGTATGGCTAGACCACTGGGTTTAGATAACTTTCAGAAAGTAATTGGATTGGGAGAATTCCCAAGAAATTAGGAAACAGTGCTAACACCCTACTTTCCTGAGAAATCCTTATCCACCACATGGAAAATTTGCAGCTCCTGATCTACTGTGTGCTGAGAACTACAGGTGATCCACAGAGTGAATAGGGGCTCCTACAGGCACCAAAGGTCTCCACTGAGCTCCATGTGTATCAGCCCATTCTAACCTCTGTGGGTAGGGGGTGTTAGTCAAGGGGTCACTGTGGACATCAGCCACAAGGAGAACAGGGGCTTCCTAACCAGGGACAACATTAACAGAGACAACAGAATCAGGAGAGTGATGAGCAATGGAGATGGAACCTTTGTTGCAGCTATTGCTTTCTGGAAACATCAGCTCAGTAGGTATGAAAAGCTCTTAGTTTTAAGCACCTGAATATTATCACTCAAAGTGAGGGAGACCAGCAATCTTTTCTCTCTTTTTTAGATCAACTATGGTATTAACAGCCACATTCCTGCGCATAAAGAGCATTATCCTTTTTTCTACCGGCTGAGTCCAAAACAAGAACCTCCTTACTTGGCAATTGTCAAGCTGCTCCTGCATTTCCGATGGACGTGGATCGGCCTCGTTGCTCCAGACAATGAAAATGGGGAAAAGTTCAGAAGAACCTTTGGGCCAGTAGCCACAAGGGAAGGAGTTTGCATTGCCTTCTCAGATAGCATCTTTACACCGAATGAGGGAAAAAATATTCCATTCACAGAAGAAATGGAAAAAAAGCACCTGCTTCATTATTTCAGCAACGGTCAAGTAAAAGTAATTGTTTATCAATTAGACTTTCGGGCCACAATAATTCTACTAGCACTAATACAACTCTTTGAAAGAAATAAGTTATTGGCGGGGAAAGTGTGGCTTGCAGCAGCTTTGCCAGACTTCAGTGTGAGAATGTTCTACCAAGTGCTTGATCTCCAGCATAAACATCTTTTCTTATCCTTCTCAACTCAGGCAAAAAAAAGGACACAATATTATGATTTTGATTCATATTACTCTGCTATCCAGCAATATGGGAAGGCAGCATTTCAGTGCTCCTCTTCAAGGCCTTTGTTATCCAGGAACGTTTGGGGAACATGCCTAGAAAAGGAGAACTGGGAATTCCCACCCCAGGATATGGTTGCAAGGATCCTCTCTGAGGATGCCTCTAGCATTTCCACAGGAATTCAGGCCCTGTCCTTGGTCCTTAATGCTGCCTCTTCTGCCCAACTGAGTAAGAGGAGGATGCGGGTTGGCGACCATCGGACACCCCAGATGCTACAGCCATGGCAGGTGAGACTTCTCCTTTGAGGCTCCATCGATGCTCCCCTTCAATTCCTCAGTGTTAAATTGGGTGTAGGCAGGGCTGGCAGGGGGAGGTTTAAGATGTTTTGAACAGCAGTTGCCCTGTTGTAGTGTTTGTTCTGATCAGATGAGGTGGTTTGGGGAAAGAGAGATTCTGTTGCGGAATCTTCCAAACTGGAACTATCTCTATTGCTTTGGGATCCTGTATAATAAAAGTGATACCTGTATAGTGACAGTATTTCCCCATGTCCATAGTGTATAGACACCAGGATGGCACAGCTATCCTCTTGTTCTCTTTCGATCACCTAACCTGGTCTTCTCTAGTTTCCTGCCAGGGACTTAGTCATGACTTTGTCTTTTAAATTTATTGTGAACCGCCCACAATGTTTTTATTGTGAACCTCCCAGGGTCCCCCGATTGGGGGAGATGGGCGTTAATACAAGTTTAAATAATTAACCAATTAATTAAATAATTAATTAAAAGCAGTTCTTTCCGCTACAAATCTATGTTTCTTCATAGCATCTTCTATGATGAACACGGACCCCATCCCCATGTCCCCTGAAGTTCAGCTTTAAGATCCCTACTGCTTTTTTAAGAGTGCCAAATTGTGCTGGCCTGAAAGTTAAATCAATCAATAAATCAGGGCCATACACTCATGATGCAAACTTTGTGTGGCTCCTAGCACAAAGCTGAGCCTGTGGAACTTCAGATTGATCTGGTGTGATGGAAAAGACCCATTTTCACTGCTCACCCCTCACTGCTTGATGCTGGGACTGCCTTGTGTGGCCATTTTGGTCTTAGCAGCAAGAGCAATCTGGCATTAGGTTGTTGTTTATTAGTTCAGTCACTTCCGACTCTTCGTGACTTCATGGACCAGCCCACGCCAGAGCTTCCTGTTGGCCGTCACCATCCCCAGCTCCCCCAAGGTTGAGTCCGTCACCTCCAGAATATCATCCATCCATCTTGCCCTTGGTCAGCCAGTCTTCCTTTGGCCTTCCACTTTCCCTAGCATCGGCTTCTTCTCCAGGGTATCCTGTCTTCTCATTAAGTGGCCAAAGTACTTCAGTTTTGCCTTTAATATCATTCCCTCAAGTGAGCAGTCTGGCTTTATCTCCTGGAGTAGGGACTGGTTTGATCTTCTTGCCATCCAAGGCACTATCAGAAGTTTCCTCCAACACCACAGTTCAAAAGCATCTATCTTCCTTCGCTCAGCCTTCCTTATGGTCCAGCTCTCATAGCCATAAGCAATAAGGCCAAGCCTTCCTCTCTGCCTAGCTTGTGATGCTTTGATTGTGGCTGTGGTGATGAGACAGTAGAGGCTAGGATTTGCCCACAAACCTTTGGCTACTTTCAGCTGCCATGCACAAACCCCTCACTGCTGGATGCTGGGACTGCCTTGTGTGGCCATTTTCGTCTTAGCAAGAGTGTAATGGCAGCAGGTACCTTTCAGCGTAATTCTATATCACTCCTTTGTAAGGCATTGCTCAGCTATCATCCTAGAGTATTCCCTGCATGGGTGTTAAACTCTCAGGCAAGACTGATAGACATCTGTTTGTTTAAAAGAAAAAAAAACAATGTCACCTACTGTTCTTACATTTTTCAAAACAAATTAATGCAATAAAAATGAACAGGATCTCATGGGATCTCAAACACAGACCTTTAGATCAAATGAGATTTATTTACAGTTAGGACCAGAAATATTTGAACAAGGATAACTGTTTTGGCAGTTGGCCTCTGTACACCACCACATTGAAGTTGAAAGGAAACACACCCAGATGGGAGCGAAGTCAGGACTTTCAGCTGTAATTCAAGGGGGTTGACAAAAGTGGGGCACTAACCATTCAGGAAGTACAGCCAGTGGGATACACACACACCCATTGTTGGTGGCTCATAAGTAATGGAACAAACCAACATCATTACAAACTTAAGGATCGCCTTTAATACCTGGATGACAATCCTTTGCAGCCAATGAGTGCCTGAAGTCTGGAACCCATGGACATGACCAAATGCTGAGTTTCCTCCCTCAAGATGCTTTGCCAGGCGTTTACTGCAGCTGCCTTCAGCTGCTGCTTGCTTGTGGGTCTTTCTGCCTTCAGTCTTGTCTTCAGTAAGTGAAAAGCATGCTCTATTGGGTTGAGATCAGGTGACTGACTTGGCCATTGAAGAACATCCCACTTCTTTGCCTTGAGAAACTCTTGGGTAGCTTTTGCTGTATGTTTTGGGTCATTATCCATCTGCAATATGAAGCGGCGTCCTATCAGTTTGGCAGCATTTGGCTGAATCTGAGCAGAAAGTATAGCCCTATACATTTCAGAATTCATCCCGCTGTTTTTATCAGCAGTCAGGTAATCAATAAACACCAGTGACCCGGTTCCATTGGCAGCCATACATGCCCATGCCATAACTCTGCCTCCACCATGTTTGAGAGATGATGTGGTATGCTTTGGATCATGAGCTGTTCCTTTCCTTCTCATACTTTTCTCTTCCCATCATTCTGGTGCAAGGTAATCTTGGTTTCATCAGTCCAAAGAATCTTATTCCAGAACTGGGCAGGCTTTTTTAGGTGTTTGCTGGCAAAGTCTAATCTGGCCTTTCTGTTCTTGAGTATTACCAGTGGTTTGCACCTTGTTGTGGAGCCTCTGTATTTACATTCATAAAGCCGTCTCTTGACTGCAGATGTTGACAATGACATGCCTACCACCTCAAGAGCATTCTTGACCTGGCTACATGTTGTGAAAGGGTTCCTCTTCACCATGAGCAGAATTCTGCGGTCATCCACTTTAGTTGTCTTCCGTGGTCTTCCAGGCCTTTTGCTGTTGCTGAGCTTGCCAGTTAATTCCTTCTTTTTCAGGATGTTCCAAACTCTTGTATTGGCCACTCCCAATGTTTTTGCTATCTCTCTGATGGGTTTATTTTGTTTCCTCAGCCTAATGATGGCCTCCTTCACTCACATGGACACCTCTTTGGACCTCATGTTGGGAGTTCCAGTGAACAGCTACCAAATGCAAATGTAACACTCAGAATCACCTCCAGGCCTTTTATCTGCTTGATTGGTCATGGGGTACCCAGGAAACAGGCCACACCTGGCCATGCAGCTGCTTGTCATGTTAAAGTAATTTGTTAAAGTTATTCTATGTAGATTCAAATGAATGGAGTTTCTTCACTATGAATCTCTAGCCTGGAAAGTGGAATTTTCCAAGTGCCTCAGTTGTAAGCACTTTCCCATAACAAAAGCACGTAAACAACAGATGTGCTTGTCTCTCTAGACAAAACATTGATAATAGCAGTTCTTTTCCCATGAGAACAGCATCTCGTAAAAAAAGCCAATATGCAACACCGCCATCCCATGGCGGTTTATAGTAAGTACAACTGTTACTAAAATGTTAAGCTGAAAAGTGGCCTAGCCCATATTAGCCAATCAAAATGTTGAACCATGGGTATAATTCAACTATGAACTATGGGTACTCATCTCACTCATGTTTTTTCTATGCTTCTGTTGACTGCTATCTACATGTACTTTGTATCTGAACTGTAACTATGCCTGGTCTTTGCACAGACCATGATGTTTTCTTTCCTCACTTCTGGTGATGGAACTCTGCGTATGCTTTGTTTTTCCCTTTTTGCAATAATGCACCATACATCCATTATTGCCTTATGCTATCAATAAAGATATTGTTAGCCTTAAAACACGTTGTTTGGATTACTCTATGCCTGGAACCCCAATAGCCAGCATCACCCCATATGTCAGCCATTCATTCCACTACTTATGAGCCACCAACAATGGGTGTGTGTGTATGCCACTGGCTATACTTCCTGAATGGTTAGTGCCCCACTTTTGTCAAACCCCTTGAATTACAGCTGAAAGTCCTGACTTCGCTCCCATCTAGGTGTGTTTCCTTTCAGCTTCAATGTGGTGGTGTACAGAGGACAACTGCCAAAACAGTTATCCTTGTTCCAATATTTCTGGTCCTAACTGTATCTTTTGGGATTTCCCTCTTAATGTAATTTTGTTCGTTTGTTACAATAGTTTTGGTGACTTTTGTCTTTGTGGGACAAGATCTTGAGTTGAATTAAATGTTTCACGACACTCACAAGAAACATCTGGAAGAGATCCAGCTTCCCTTGGGAGAGAGACTGCCTCAAAATTCCAGAAGATCTTTACACGTGCACTGACTTGAAATGGTCCAGTTATTCATACCAGTCACGTATCTAAGGTAAACCTTTCTCCTGCACAGCAGTGTCCGACTCTAGGGGCCGGTGCTAATCTCCGTTTGTTAGCTGAAGAGCCAGCATTGTCCGAAGATGCTTCCGCAGTCATGTGGCCAGTATGACGCGTGCGGAACGCTGTTACCTACCCACCGAAGTGGTACCTATTCATCTACATGCATTTGCATGCTTTCGAATTGCTAGGTTGGCAAGAGTTGGGGTGAGTGCGGGAGCTCACTCCGCACGCAGGGCTAGGGATTGAAACATCTGAACTTGCGATCTTCCGATTGACAAGCCTGGCATCTTACCCGTTGAGCCATTGCGCCCCTTATGTATCTATTTTTCTATTTTTTTATCCATTCATTTGTGCCTGATTCTGGGAGACTGCCTAGACAAGTCCCTGAATTTTTCTTAGCAAGGTTTTTCAGACGTTTTTGGCCATTGCCTCCTTCCTAGGGCTGAGAGAGAGGAACTGGCCCAGGGTCACCCAGCTGGCTTTGTGCCTAAGGCAGGACTTGAACTCACAGTCTCCCAGTTTATAGCCTGATGCCTTCACCACTAAATCAAACTGGCAAACCCATATCTGTAATAATAGAGATGTCTAGACTGAATTAGGGCTGAAATGGGACTGTATAAGATTCAGGGTGGTTTCCTATTTCTTTCTAGCTTCATCCTTTCCTGGGAAATTTCCAGCTTTACAATCTTTCCCTGGATGGTGTTTATTTGGATGAGAACGGAGATCCCGTTGCTGATTTTGATATCATGCACTGGGCAGTCTTTCCCAACAATTCTACTGCTGGGGTAAAAGTCGGGAGAGTAGAAAGAGAGGTCTCTTCAGAAGTCAGCCTCTCTATCAATGAAAGTGCCATCATGTGGCCAACATCATTCAGTCAGGTAGGTGATTCTGCTACTTTGGTGTTCTTATCATTTATCAGCTGTTATATATGCCTGCTTAGAAATAAGTCCCTTAGAATTCAATGCAGATTTCCTCCAAGGAACGGAATCTAAAGCCCCATTAATTCTACAGACATTATACATAATTCTCTTAACATATTTAATGATTTTCTTATTTGTTCCCTGCCACCATGCAGGCAACTCTTAAGTGAGTCTTAGGTTACAGGAAACAATTTAAAACTAAGTAAAGTCAAAGTTAACGAGGGTAAAAACAGCAGTAAGAAATAACAATATAGTAAACTTAATGAAAAAAGATGGCTAAAACTCCCTAGATACTTTGAGCTCACTCCAGAACTGTTCCGTTTTCTGCGCCCTCTTGAATGCCATCCTCAGTAAGACTATGTAAATACATTTTTCAGCTGCATGCATAGGATACTAGTGGTGTGACAGCTACCTCACTGATCTATAGGGCACAAGAAGCAGTGTGGTGGCCTCTTCCAGAGCATAGCCAGGAAGGTATTTACCATGGTCCAGCTCAGGAAAGCCTCTGGTATTTTGCCTTCTCATTTCTTCACATGGAGGAAGACTCTCTCTGTGTACCATGGGTGGCTTTTCCTGGACTACTCCCCAAATTTGTGACTTTCAGAAGTCTTTGTTCCTCAGCAGGCCTTTAAGAAAACTCCGTGGATGACTACAAGGACTTCAGTGACACATCTCCTAGTAAACATCTCAATAAATGTGTACCATTCTTAGGTACTGTGATCTAGTTTGCAGTTAACACTATGTAGGGCAGAAAGAATACTAAGTGGGGGAAAGATATGGCTGAAGAAACCTGATCAAGGTGGAGTCACACATAACATTACACTGTAGGAAGATTTGGTGGTCTCCGTTGCCCCCCTAGGTGATAGCTAAGAGTCAACACCAACTTGATAGTCCATAAAAGCAGAACCAGCTGTTTGTGTGCTTTTCCTTGATTTTAGGTTCACCTTAAATATCAACATCAAGAGCTAGGCTATGGAATATAATTATCAATTTACAATGGACAGGTGGCTATTTCTGTTGCTATCAAAGTTTTATCAAAACTCCTCTTTAGAGATCTGGCCCAGCACACAAGGTCAATTGACAAAAGCGATCACTGGGGAGGGGAGTTACACAGGGTGGCATCTCGGCCCCACTACGGTTTAATTTCTTTCTCAGTTCTGGCTTCTTCCCCTCACATTAGCTCCTAAGGTCACAGCCATGCTTCTTTATGCCAATGGTGTAGTTCTCCTGTCTCAGACTTTGACTGGATTAAAACATGCCCTAAGATCACTTGCCACTCACAGTAAGTATGAAGAATTGTAAATTAACTGTGCAAAGGCAAGAGTCTTGCTATTTGATATAGAAACACAATCAGTATATTTCACCTAGCTGAAGATGGACTTTGAAGTAGCCAGTTCCCCTTCCCCAGTTCGAATGCATGCAAATTCAAGTAGATTTATAGGTACCCCTTCGGTGGTTAGGTAACAGCATTCTACGTGCATCATGCCAGACACATGACCATGGAAGCATCTCTGGACAATGCTGGCTCTTCGGCTAACAAACGGAGATGAGCACCGGCCCCTAGAGTTGGACACGACTGCACAAATGTGCAGGGGGAACCTTTACCTTTACCTTTACCTTACCTAGTAAAATGCCCAGGGCACGGTGATTCTTTCTATGTGCAAGCTCTTCTCCAAGGCCAGTCAGACTCCATTCCTTCAGATGTTGCCAGGTTTTGCTAGATCACCTTTAAAGTTAGGCAGGGACCCTTGACTGTTGTCACTCTCTGTCCAAAGCGGAGACAACCACAGACGGATGATGAAAGACTCTATTGTAGTATATACAGTATATGTCAATAGGTTGATGCTTCCCCCTTGACCAATTCAGCAGTTTTTAGTTCAAGATGTTAATGTCCCCAAAGTTTCCCAGATTCCAGAATTTAGCTCTTGGTAGGCTCATAGTTTTACTTTGAAATGATATTATGATTTCAGCTTTAGGATTCATAGAGTTTTACTAGAATAATATTCATTCAACTTCAGGATGTCAACCCAGCTGATGCTCTCGGATGTGTTTTTCTCTTTTATTGTTTATCTGACTAAGACTCTTTTATCCTTTTTATTTACTCCCCCTAAAATGGAAGTTAATTCAATGTTTCTATGGCTGTCCATTATGTTTAGAAGGCGCCTTTGTCTAGATGCACGGAAAGCTGTCCTCCAGGATACACCAAACTCAAAAGAGAAGGAGCCCCAGACTGCTGCTATGACTGTTCTACATGCATGGAAGGAACAATCGCCGGGCAAGAAGGTTGGTGGCTCTGAAGCAAAGAGGGGAATTGAGGATACAGGTCGAATTCACTCTTACTCTTCAGGGCAGTGTTTGTTAGAGGTGCCGCTTTCCTGCTAGTTCTATACCTAACTCCTCAACTATTTTTCCTTATTTCCACAAAGAAACATTTTTTTAAAAAAACAGCATAATATTTCAGAGATTTGGGACCAACTCAACCCAAGTAATACTGAGTCGCTTTGGGTATTTGGGCCTTCCGGTGACAAGGTTTTGCCATTGTTGGTCTTAGGTGGGGTGGCACTGTCCCAGGCGGACACTGTGCCCAATCCGGAGGTCCTCTTTATTGTATTGTATTAGTATGGTCCTAACTTTTGGAGAAGCTTTGAGGACCACATTCCAGGTTTTCAGGGGAAGCCTGGAACCAAAGGTATCTAGTCCTAAGGTTGAGATTGAGGTACTAATGAGCCCATCAGGTTTCAATTTGTAGACCAAACTTTCAGTTCTGGTGAGAGTTGAAGCTTGCAGCTGGCTAACCCCAGGGATCTTTGCCTACTTTATAGAACAGTGCAGTGCAAATCCTTCAGAAGAGATGCTTCCGAACAACAAACAATGCTTCTCTTTTTGAATCACTTAAAAGCCACATATTTTCCAGGCTCACACCGCTGATTCAAAAGCTGCTCTGGCTTTCACTGCATGTGTGTACAAGACAGTTAAAGGACACATAATCCCAAATAATTGATTTAATTGTTTTCCCATCATGTTACGGCCACAGATATTGTTAGATGCACGCTAAAGAACAATTGCTTGTGTTTTCCAGATGCATCCAGTTGCAGCCAATGTCCAGAAGACCAGCATTCCAATAAGAAGCGAGATCAATGTGTCCCAAAGGTTATAAGCTTCCTATCCTTTAAAGAAATGTTGGGTCTCCTCTTTGCTCTTTTTGCTCTTGCTTTTTCCCTAGCCACCGGCTTTGTTCTGGGAATCTTCATTAAATACCGAGAAACCCCCATAGTCAAAGCCAACAACCGGGACCTCACCTACATTCTCCTGGTTTCCCTCATCCTTTCCTTTTTGACCTCCCTTCTATTCATTGGTCACCCGAAGAAACTGACCTGCCTTCTTCGACAAACCACCTTCAGTGCTGTATTCTCAATTGCTGTGTCTTCTTTGCTGGCCAAGACTGTCATGGTGGTGGTGGCCTTTCTGGCCACAAAACCAGGAAGCAGGGTGAGGAAATGGCTAGGGAAGACTCTGGCCAACTCCATTGTCTTGTCCTGTTCTGGGGTCCAGGTGGGCATCTGCATAATATGGCTGGGAATCTCTCCCCCATTCCCAGACTCTGACATGCATTCCAAATCAGGATACATTGTGCTGCAGTGCAATGAAGGCTCAGTCACTATGTTCTACTCTGCACTGGGCTACATGGGTTTTCTGGCTGCCATCTGCTTCTTGGTGGCTTTCCTGTCCCGGAAGCTACCAGGGACCTTCAACGAAGCCAAGTGGATCACCTTCAGCATGCTGGTTTTCTGCAGTGTTTGGCTCTCCTTTGTCCCTGCCTACCTGAGCACCAAAGGGAAATACATGGTGGCTGTGCAGATCTTCTCCATCCTGGCCTCCAGCCTGGGCTTACTGGGCTGCATCTTTATCCCTAAATGCTACATCATTATTCTGAGACCTGGCATGAACACCAAGGAGCATTTAAGGAATTAAAACAATAAGGAAACCTGTTTTTGGCCCCTATTTTCCAATAGTTTATTGTTAATTTGAAATAACATTACTTAGAATTAAAGACCTTTTTATGTGTTCTAAGAAATCTCTCTTCCTTTCGTGTGGATTTTGAATTATAATCATTAAATATTGAAACAGAAATAGCATTAGATCATCTTGTTTAAAACGCTTATATTCTTTCCTCTCTCTCAATCTGACATCAGTTAGGATTAGGATGATAATCATTGAAATTAATCAGTTTTCTGAAACCAGATCAGATAAATTTTCACCACAGCAGATAAATGTCTTTTGACATGTAGTCCTGAGCTTATTTATTAGGCCTTGGCAGCAACTTGCCCCTTTTTCATCCTTTTTAAATAGATGGTACATTATAAATCAATGGAGAAAAGCAAAGCTTCCAGGGCACAGAAAGGTTTTTCTTGATTCAGGTATCTTCCAAAGCTCAAAGGGAGACCCAGGACAGAGCTGAGGGAGGGACAGAAAGCATCCTGCTGCAGAAGAAGTCCAGAGAGACTGCGTACCTCCCACGCTGAAGGGAAGGAACCATCTTTCCTTCCGCCTCTTTCGGCAAACCTGAGAGCAGCAGCAAATTTCCAGACATTGTTGCTGTGGCCTCAAAAGGTCAACTGGGGTGACTGCACAGGCCACCTTCTTCCACAGAATTCTGACTCTCAAAATAAAACAAAAAATATATACTCTACTATATCTTCAAAAGGAGCGTGGTGGCTCAGCGGGTAAGACACCAGGCTTGTCGATCGCAAGTTCAGAGATTCGAATCCCTAGCCCTGCGTGTGGAGTGAGCTCCCGCACTAGCTCCAGCTCTTGCCAACCTATCAATTCGAAAGCATGCAAATGCAGGTAGATTAATAGGTACCACTTTGGTGGGTAGGTAACAGCGTTCCACGGGCGTCATGCGGCCACATGACCGTGGAAGTGTCTTTGGACAATGCTGGCACTTCGGCTAACAAACGGAGATGAGCACCAGCCCCTAGAGTCGGACACGACTCCACAAATATGCGGGGTGAACCTTTACCTTTTATATCTTCAAAAACATCACAACAATGTCCATGGAATATCTGTCATATCTTATCATTATAAACATTGTTATTTTATTTATTTATTAATCAAATTTATCACCACCCATCTCTACTGCAGTAGACTCTGGGTGGCTTACAATAAAATATTAAAATTAAAAAACCTATAAATCATTAAAATACAATATAATAAATAGAAAATATACAGAGGATGGCAAGATCTTAAAAGGAGGTTATTACTAACCTAACCAGCCCCGGGAGGAACTATCACATCCTTTCTCCCAAGCAAGGCGGCAGAACCAGGTCTTTAAAGACCTCTGGAAGGCCAGGAGCGAGGGTGCCCGCCTCACCTCCGGGGTAAAGATATTCCACAGGGCGGGTGCTATCGCAGAGAAGGCACGCCTCTTGGACCCCGCTAGATGGAATTCTTTTAGTAATGGGATCTGTAGCATGCCCTCCCTGCATAACCGGGTGGGGCGGGTAGATGTGATCAGGATGAGTTTCCCCGACTAGTTTATAAGGGTTCAGTTGATTTAGTGGGCAGTATTAAAACAGCATTACACACGTTAACACGTGTGTCATGCCAGCCACATGACCGTGGAAGGGTTTTCGGACAGCGCTGTCTCTTTGGCTAACAAACGGAGATGAGCACCGGCCCCTAGAGTCGGACAGGACTGCACAAATGTGCAGGGGAAACTTTTACCCTTTTTTTTATCATAACGTTGAATGTTATAATTGAATGGTATAATTACCTCCTGCACTGCTGAGAGCCGAAGATGCTGTTGGTTTCCAGATTTGGTGCCAAGCTGGACCATCTTCAATAAAGACCACTTCTTTAGTGCAGTTGTATTGTTGGTTCGTAGTTCTTCCTCATCATTAGCCACCTTGGGGAACAAGGAAGAGCTGTCTTTGCCTGAAAGAGAATTCTTCCCAATAACACCACCATGGTATCTCAAGCTGTCCCTGCTTCTGTGAGACTCTGTTGAAAAATGTCCATTCAATGTGATAATTGAGAGAATGTACAAGGGCAATTTCTGCAAGCCAGGAGACTACCTGATTGGTGGAATCATGTCTATATCTAATGCTGCATTTCTACCAAATGACTTCTTCAAGCCTCCAAGCCATGAGTTCGAAACGTAATTATTGACATGTATGTTCCTCGGGTGATTACTTTTTCACTCTCCAATGACTTTTTAGTAGGGAATGATTCCCATTTCCCAGTTCCTGGCCTTTTTCAAGCAGCCTATACATTTTCCTCCAGATTTTCTTTAAGTAAAAGGTATTTTGGATTTTCTAAAACCTGAAGTGTGCCTTTTGAGTTCTTCATCAAGTAGTAGCATCAACACCAGATGCTGCCCAAAATTTAAAAGGAACATCTTTAATTTCCAGTCAAGGAGAAATGTCTCTCTGTGCATGCAATGCCCTAAGATCATGATAGAGAAACAACCAAAAAAGTAGGGTATCGATATCATTAATTCATTGCACATTTCTTCACTTCTATTCATGTGCTTCAAGAATTATACACTAGTAAAAATATTTAAAACAATAACATTTTATGCTGTGGGAAAGAAGAGACTGTTAACTTGGGTCACCTTTCCATAGCTATATGGTCAAACAAGAAAGAGAGTAAATAATTAGACAGATGTCCTTAAAGTAAAGCTGCAGGCAATACAACCTGTCTTTATAAACCAAAGAGAAAAACCTATTGATATCTCTTCTGTTGTAGTATCAAGAGTATGAGCTTCAGTGGCTTCCTGTGGAAAATGGCCAAATGAACAACTTTGCCTGTGAGCTCCATGGGCAGAGCTGGCAGCGTGGTAGTTTTTTTCCAGCACAGACAGGTTTTTCTGTAGCCCCAAGTGTTTTTCCGAATTAAGGAAAATGCTGAGAATCGACCCATTTGTCATCCAGACGGTGAGTTGTAGCCAGGAGATCGTAGACAGCGTCTGCGACCGATCGGTAAGACTACACTGGGAGGCTGGGGTTTAATCTTGTTCTAATCCACGTTTGCATTCCCTTATTAAAAAGGGAAATAAGTCGTCGCCTTTCCATATCTTAAACACCCAATTTGTTTTTTTTTAAGTTTTGTATCTTAAGAGAAGCTTTTTACAGTAAGAAAAAGCGGAATCTCTTGGTGATTATAGTTATTTTTTGAGATTTTTAAGTATATAAAAAAAAATTTTGGTTTTTCTCCCCATCTGGATTATAATCAGAGCTGTAACATTGCCTTTCCGTTATCTTTAAATTTATTAAATTAAATTTAAATTCCAAGGCTGAAGTTCTTTCTTTCTAGACACTTCTTATTTTAAATTTTAGGCTTTCTGTTTACTTTTTTCCACTATCTGCTAGTATGTTTTCTTTGGTTAATTTTGGATTAATTAATTAACTTCTATTTCTGTGAGTTAACTTTTTAGGGTGTGTTATAATTTACTGTTTGAACAATGGAAGTGTTTAAAGAAGATCTCAGAGAATTACCTTGTCAGCAAGAAGATATCATTTCAAAGGGCTGTCAAACCATTATACAGACTATTTGGGACATTCGAGATGAGATTTTACTTAAAATGCAACAACTATATGAAAATACTATGATAGAACAAGAAGACGAAGTTGGAAAAGATGGTGTTTTTACTCTTGTGGGGGAAAATGGAAAACTCTCAGTTGAAAACTCTGGATTGGTGTTTATGGGATGAAAACGATTGTTTAACTTTAGAACTGCAAAAGGAATTGCCAAATGGGGGAAATGTTATGACTATTTCAATCAATGTTATGGGAAAGAAGAATATGTTATGTGGGAGTTTTTTTTTCTCTTTCGCTGGAAAGTTTGTATTTTTTGAAGCTATTGGACTTTTAGATCTTTGTAAAAAAAATGCTGTTGGTGTAATGGTGAAATATCTGGATGCCCTGGTATATTTTGAGGAGGGGTAAAAAATTAAGAATATTTTATTGGACTGATAATGAGGTTAACATGATTTACAGGATTTTTGATTTCTAAGACTTAAAAGATATTGACAAGTTCTGGTAATATTTTATATTGTTTTTAAGCATAATTAGGGTTAAGATTGTTAATTATAAAGGTAGACAATTTATAAAAATTAAGAATATTTAATTGGATTGATAAAGAGACTAATATGATTGTTTTATAGGGTTATAGATTTGTAAAACTTAAAGGATCTTGATAAGATATAATAATGTTTTATACTGTTTTTGAGATCTCATAGGGTTAAGATTGTTTATAATAAAGGCCGACAATTTATTTGTTTCTATAATTTGATGTTTATTGTGTAGACAGAAGTATATAGAATAGTAGTAGAAGGGAAAAAAAATAAATGGATTATTTTTTAAGAGGAAGGGAAGTTTCAAGTAAAAAATTAAATATATGTATATATATTTATTTATTTATTTATTTATTTATTTATTTATTTTATCCTATTTATACCCCGCCTATCCCCTCCCTACTGGAGGACTCTAGGCGGCTTACAACATCAGTACATTTTCCAATTATACATCATATATCATCATATAAATTTACCGCGCGATAGGGAGGAGGACAGGGAACCGGCTCGTCGGCTGCAGGCACTGGACTACAAGCCCCAGCATGCCTCGCTTCCGCACCGGCTGCTGACGTCCAGGAAGCTGTTCTTTCCGGATCCGTCGTCCTCCGCCGTCATCACCGGGATTCCCTAGGTCTTCTTCGGAACGAGGACGACCCTCCGCTGGACGCCGGCAAATTGACCCACGAAGTGGTACCCATTTATCTACTCGCATATGCTTTCGATCCGCTGGGTGGGCGGAAGCTGGAGCTAGTGGCGGGAGCTCACCCCACCCCGCGGTTTCGAACTGCCAACCTTGTGGTCGGCAGACTAACGGCTCAGCGGTTTAACCTGCTGAGCCACCATATATATTTATGTAAGGGGAAGGAGCAATTGTATTAGAGATTTATATATGTGTTAATGGAGGGATTTATAGAAATAATGAGGAGGGGTTTTCTGTGGGAATTGTTGTATATTCTTGCTGTGGAAAGCTGGAAGCCACCTGTATGTATGTAACTTTCTAAAAGTTTTCTTTTTTGTGTTTTTACACTTTTAATGTTTCTTTTGTTTGTAGTGTTTTTGTTTTTTGTATTTTTTTATCCTTGTTGTAAAAAATAATAAAAACTTTGGGGAAAAAAAAGAGTATGAGCTTCAACCACATCTTGCCTTTCTTGTTTGCCATTCATGAAATCAACCAGAGTCCTAGGCTGCTCCATAATATCTCCATGGGCTACAACATCTATGAGAACTTTTTCAATGCCCGAATTGTTGGAGACTCTGGCAAATCCAGCACGCTTCATCAAAAATATGGATGGCTGCTCTAGGATGCAAGCTCTCAATTTTTCTTGAGGAAGCTGTTTGTGGCCACTCCCACTTCCTCCCTCCCTCCCTCCCTCCCTCTCTCTCTCTCTCTCTCTCTCTCTCTCTCTCTTTCCTCGTTCGACTGGGAGCAAAGCACATGGCTGTGTGCTGATCCATCTTAGGCCATGGATGGGCCTAAGAGGTTTTTCCCCCTTTCTAAATGCATCTCTTGCCAGTTATGAGAGGCAAGAGTTAACTAAGTTTAGGGAACAGAAAGAAGAAACGGAACATCATTTATTTACCGAAAATGCTGTACCTGCAATGAATAAATGTAAGAACTCTTTTGTACTTACTTTTCCTACTTGCAATGTCTAAGTTTGTGTTTCTTTATGCTAATGTGGGCTAAATGTGTAAGACAAACCTCAATCTCTCTAAGATGGTCATGAGCTCTGTTTGTAAACAATATTATTTTTCTGTACACAAGTTTAGCAGCTCTGCGCCATTTTAGTAGTTCTAAGAGACTGCTAAATGGACTTCAAATGGTTATGTGCCCAGATTTTTCAGAAACAGATTTTGTATTTTAAAAACCAGAATTTTTTTCCTTTTGCCTTGTTTTCTTTTTGAGCAGAAATTTTCTTTTTCACTGGTTTTGCATGAGCATTGTTGTTTTTGTGAGAGAATAATTCAGTCTAGCTACTGAAGAGGTTTCTTACACCAGGAATTTGCCAGAAAGCATAAAAGGAAATTTTTTTTTTCTTTTTGAAGTGGTTTTTAAATCATTTTTGCTTAGACAAGATGGCCAGTGTACTCCTGCCTCATAGTCCAGCAATTTTTAAACTAAAACCCATGGAGTTTTATACCTGGAAGATATGCATGGAAAGGCAGGCAAGGATTTTGAATCTGCACAATATTTTGAATGAAAATCCTCCTAGTCCAAACTCAGCAGCATATGCAAGCTGGATTGCCAATGATCTAAAGCTCCAAGGCTTGATCATGTATTCCCTAAGTGCATAAATGCTGTTTCAAATGCAGCACAGAGGTACTGCAAGAGGGATGATGGAGGAATTGTTTACACTCTATGGAGAGGGAGTTGATTCCCAAGTTATTAATTTGGTGAGGAAGTTATCCAATTTAAAATTCCAACCAAATGAAGACATAGATGAGCATATTTCTAATTTTCAATCATTGCTGCACAAGCTTGCTTGCAATAATGTGATTTTGGATAACGAGATCCAAGTTGGATTTTTATTGGGATCACTGCCTGAAAAATGCAGTTCCTTGCATTTTCAGCCACAGATAAAAATTGCTCATCTTTCATATTTGACTGGCTGTAACATGCACATGTTTAAAGATGTTTCTCTCTTCATCGAATTGAACCCAAGTTCAAAGGAAGAGTTCATGGACTAACTGCCATCTCCATGGCAAATAAGTGTCCATTACCATTAATAAAGGCCATGTTGGCTCACATATCGAAAGGATTTTCACCAAGCTGGACTTAAAGGAAGCATATTTTAGAGTAAGAATCAGGGAGGGGGATGAGTGGAAAAGAGTGTTTAATTGTCAGCTGGGCTGTTTTGAATTTTTGGTCCTCCCGTTCGGATTGAACGGCGGACCGGGAGTATTTATACAAATGATTAATGAGGTAATGCATGATTTATTGTACAGAGGCATGCTCATGTATTTAGACAATATTCTAATATACACAGAAATGATGGAAGAGGATGTAGAATTGGTGAGGGAGGCACTGAAAAGACTGGAGGAAAATCAATTGTATATAAAACTCTCAAAGTGTGAATTCCACAGGGAACAGCTAGATTATATAAGATATAGGATCTCAAATGAAGGGATTGCCATGGACCCGGTTAAGGTAAGGGATATTGTGGGGTGGGAACCACCTAAGACTAGGAAGCAGCTCCAATCATTCTTAGGTTTCATGAATTTTTACCACCAATTCATCCACCACTACACACAAACAGTATTGCCCCTCACTGATCTACTAAAGACTAAAGGAAAGGGGGAGGTGGGGAGAACAGCGAAACCTAGCATACTCATTAAGTGGACAGCAGAATGCCAAGAGCCTTTCAAGGAACTGAAAACATTGTTCACTTTGGAGCTATTAAATCATCTGGACCCTGAAAAAACTTTCATTGTCCAGGTGGACGCATCGGATATGGCCACAGGGGGGATTTTATTACAGAGAGGAAGACAGTAAATTACAGCCCTGCACCTATCTCTCCCGCAAATTTAATGCCACAGAACATAGGTGGCATGTTTGGGAGAAAGAAGCATATGCAGTCAAATCAGCCCTAACAACTTGGCGACAACTCTTAGAGGCAGCAAAACAACCATTCGCGGTGTGGACAGATCACCAAAATCTGGAAGTGCTACAAACTCTCAGAAAATTGAATCCTAAACATTTCAGGTGGGCTCAGTTTTTCAGCCGGTTTAACTGAAGATTTTAATGGGGGGGAGGGAAAACTTTTTGGCAGATGACTTGTCGCGATTACCACAGCACAACAGCCAAAGGGAAGAGGTGATTGATTCAATCATCTCAACCAGGCGGTGGGGGGGGGGGAGCGGCAGTAACATGAAATCAAACAAAGAAACTCATCTCAGGTATCACAGAGGGGGTGCAGGGAGAACTGAAGGAAGCACTAAAGGCAGATGATTGGCTAAAAGCAAACAAAGGAAGCCTCTCAGAAAAACAAGGCTTTTGGTGACAGGGAGGCAAACCCTACATCCCAGATTCAATGAGAAGGAAAATCTTAGACAGATGCCACAATGCCAAATCAGCTGGGCATTTTGGATTCCTAAAAACCACCCACCACTTAAGGAGGCAGTTCTGGTGGCCAACCTTAAGAAAGGATGTAGAAAACTATGTTGCCAGCTGCCAAACTTGCGCCATGGTGAAAGACGTAGGGGGAAGGCCCAGGGGGTTACTACAAGGGGTAGCCAACCCTACCCAACCATGGAAGCAAATATCCATGGATTTTATCGTAGACTTACCGGAAAGCCAAAAAAAAAGACAATAATTTGGGTAATAACTGATTTATTTTCAAAGCAGATTCACTTTGTACCCTGCGCTAGTATTCCAATAGTGGGGCAGCTTGCCAAACATTTTGTACAACACATGTACAGGCTCTACGGCACCCCCGAGCGGGTAATTAGTGATCGAGGAGTCCAGTTCACATCCAAATTTTGGAGAGCCTTTTTGAACTTAATGGGAGTAGAACAGGGTCTGAGATTGAGTCACCACCCTGCCACGAATGGGGCTGTGAATGATCTAATCAAGTATTAGAACAATACCTTAGGTGTTGTGTAAATTAGGTAGCATTCAACAATAAACTACACCAAAGCACAGGATTCACACCATTCAAGGTGGTAAATGGCCAGGATTTTGTAGCATTCCCAGATTTACCTCAGCCTGATGAGATAACAGTCCTGCTGGATGCATGGGCTTTACATATAGCTGAGTGGTGGCCAACAATACAGAAAGCCTTACAATACACAAGGGAGACATACAAACAAAACACTGATCTTAAGAGTGCTTCTGAATGGAAATTAGGAGTGGAGGATAAAGTGTTCTTATCCACAAAATACTTAATGTCTCCACAACCCCCCAAAAAATAGGTCCGAAGTTTATAGGGCCCTTCCCAATCACTAAAGTAATCAAACGGGTGACAATGCGACTACAATTTCTAAAAAACCTCAAAAGAATTCACACAGTGTTTCACTGTAGCCTATTGAAACCAGCCAAGGAATCAGACCGGTGGCACCCACAACAGCAAACACCAGTACCAATAACGATAGATGGGGAATGCCACTTTGAAGTGCAGGAAATACTGGATGCCAGGATCTATAAGGGAAAATTGCAGTACCTAGTCCAGTGGAAACACCTTCCAAAGTCACAATGTGAATGGGTGTACAACTACAGTGTGAAAGCACCCCGGTTAGTAAGGGATTTCCATAACAAATACCCAGGAAAACCGACACAGGGGAGGGGTTAATTATTGGGGGGAGCAGAATGTCACGTATGACCCCCACCTGGGTATCATCCATGACATGGCATCAGCCAAGGGACACGTGGAAACCAAACAACGGAAAGCAATAGCCGGTAGAAAGATAGAAAGTAGGAAATGTGGATTCAGGACCTTGGACCTTCAAGCACACAGTAAAAGTGGGGAGTCCTTGGTGCTCTCTGAGCCTTGTTGTTTTCATGCAGACGTTTCATTGCCAGGCTAGGCAACATCGTCACTGCAAAAAGGGAGTGGAACTTGCTCTCTGTTTATATACCCTTGCTTGTCCTGCCTGTGTTGGTGGGGGTGTTGTTCTCCCATTGGTAGTAGCTTGATTGGGTTGTTGTGTTCTGTTTGGGTGATTGACTGAGTTAATATTTCCTTGATTAAGGTCTGTTGTGTTGTTTGATTGGTCCTCTATGGCTAATCTTGCTGTTAATCTTTTCATATCTTGTTGCTGATTGTTGGCCAAGAGGTGTTCTGGTCTTCTGGCTTTTCTATTGTCTCTTGTGAATGGTATGTAAATGTTGTTTAACTCTATGTGTCTGTTGATGGCTGTTTTGTCTGAGTGCCAAGCTTCCAGGAATTCCCTAGCATTTTTGGATTTGGCTTGGTTTAATATGAGCTATTTAAAATCCTAAAAGATGATGCTGTTAAAGTGCTGCACTCAATATGCCAACAAATTTGGAAAACTCAACAGTGGCCACAGGATTGGAAAAGGTCAGTTTACGTTCCAATTCCAAAGAAAGGCAATGCCAAAGAATGTTCAAACTAGTGTACAATTGCGCTCATTTCACATGCCAGCAAGGTTATGCTCAAAATCCTACAAGCTAGGCTTCAGCAGCATGTGAACCGAGAACTACCAGAAGTGCAAGCTGGGTTTCGAAGAGGCAGAGGAACTAGAGATCAGATTGCCAACATTCGCTGGATCATGGAAAAAGCAAGAGAGTTCCAGAAAAACATCTACTTCTGCTTCATTGACTATGCTAAAGCCTTTGATTGTGTGGATCACAACAAACTGTGGCAAAGTCTTAAAGAGATGGGAGTACCAGACCACCTTACCTGTCTCCTGAGAAACCTGTATGCGGGTCAGGAAGCAACAGTTAGAACCGGACATGGAACAACCGACTGGTTCAAAATTGGGAAAGGAGTACAACAAGGCTGTATATGATCACCCTGCTTATTTAACTTATATGCAGAGTACATCATGAGAAATGCCGGGCTGGATGAATCACAAGCCGGAGTTAAGATTGCCGGGAGAAATATCAACAACCTCAGATATGCAGACGATACCACCCTAATGGCAGAAAGTGAAGAGGAACTAAAGAGCCTCTTGATGAGGGTGAAAGAGGAGAGTGCAAAAGCTGGCTTGAAACTCAACATTAAAAAAACCCAGATCATGGCATCTGGTCCCATCACTTCCTGGCAAATAGAAGGGGAAGAAATGGAAGCAGTGACAGATTTTATTTTCTTGGGCTCCAAGATCACCGCAGACGGTGACTGCAGCCATGAAATTAAAAGACGCTTGCTCCTTGGAAGGAAAGCTATGGCAAACATAGACAGCATATTAAAAAGCAGAGACATCACCTTGCCGACAAAGGTCCATATAGTTAAAGCTATGGTTTTCCCAGTAGTAATGTATGGCTGTGAGAGTTGGACCATAACGAAAGCTGAGCGCCGAAGAATTGATGCTTTTGAACTGTGGTGCTGGAGAAGACTCTTGAGAGTCCCTCGGACTGCAAGGCGGTCAAACCAGTCAAACCTAGAGGAAATCAACCCTGACTGCTCATTGGAAGGACAGATGCTGAAGCTGAAGCTCAAATACTTTGGCCACCTAATGCAAAGAGAGGACTCACTGGAAAAGACCCTGATGCTGGGAAAAACTGAAGGCAAAAGGAGAAGGGGACGGCAGAGGATGAGATGGTAAGATAGCATCACCGATGTAATGAACATGAATTTGAGTAAACTCCAAGAGACAGTGGAGGACAGGAAGGCCTGGCGTGCTATGGTCCATGAGGTCAAGAAGAGTCGGACACAACTAAATGACTGAACAACAACAACAAAAAAGTCAATTAGTCTTTAGGCTCCCACCATTTCTCAGTCTCCTTGACAAGAAAGTTGTAAAAGCACCAGCATTATTAATCATGTCCATAGAAAGATAGGGCTGAGACTCAGAGTAAACGGAAGAACCTGGTCATTCCTTACATGGCTGGCATGTCTGAAAAGATAAAATGGATATTTGGCAAACACCACATACCTGTATATTTCAAACCCACCAACACACTGAGACAGAGGCTTGTACACCCCAAAGATCAAACTCCAAAACACAAGGAAAGCAATGTAGTGTATGCAATCCAGTGCAGTGAGGAGTGCTCTGAACTCTACATTGGAGAAACCAAACAACCTTTGTACAGGAGGATGGCCCAACACAGGAGAAGTAACACCACAGGACCAGAGTCAGCAGTTTATCTTCATCTAAAAGAAAAAGGACACTCATTTGAGGACATTAATGTTCACATTTTAGACAGAGAAGATAGGTGGTTTGAGAGAGGGGTCAAGGAATCCATTTATGCCAACTTGGAAAATCCTTCCTTGAATAGAGGTGGGGGCCTCAGACATAACCTTTCCCCTATCTTCCTTCCTGCTTTGTCTTCTGTGCCTAGGAAGATTAAGACCATTTCGCAAGCTCAACAGCAGCAGGGTAATCTTAACGATCCTCCTTTAGATGATAAAGGGACTTAGAAATAAACATCTAAAAATAACCATGACCTAGCCCCAGGTGCAAGGTCACACAGCCACCCTAGAAACATATTTAAGGATTCCCTTACTAACTTTACTCAGACTGAAGAAGCTCCTTGGATAAGGAGTGAAACGTTTCTACTGACAAAATAGAAATCCAGTTGACATGATTCAAGCCACAGTCCATAGAAAGATCTTAGATAATAATAGGCAACTCTTAATTAAAAAACAAAACAAAAACTAGTGTCTAAAAGGTTGAGTTTTGGTGCTACTTATCTTAAAAGAATTCACGGCTTCCTGCAGAGCAACGATGTCTCCTCCAGTTGTTTTCACCGCATCAATTTCCTCTCCCCCGTGGTGGAAATACGAGGGTCTGGAAAGAGCGGCGCTTCCAGCAACCCTTCTTGGTTAATCTTCTGATCTTCTTTTCTTCAAAGAAGCAATTTCAGCAGTTTTTTTTTTTCAAAAGCCGTGGAGCCGAGACAGAGAGCTTGGCTCAGCGAACCGACAGCCTCAACACCCGGAAGATCTCTTTGTACTTACTTTTCATACCTGCCATGCCTAAGTTTGTGTTTCTTTATGCTAAGGTGGGCTAAAGGTGTAAGACTAACCTGGATCTCTCTAACATGCTCATGGGCTCTGTTTTTTAAAAATATTCATTTTCTGAACACGAGTTTAGCAGCTCTGCTCCATTTCAGTAGTTCTAACAGACTGCTAAATGGACTTCATGAATGGCATATGAGGCCATGACAGACTTTCTGTCTATGGGGCAGGAGAACACCCCAAATTACAGTTGTGGAAGAAGAAAAAATGTCTTGGCGATTCTTGAAGGGACTGATTCTGAGCTCTTTCATCACATTTCAACCATGCTGAGCATCTACAAAGTCCCACAGGTATGAATATAAATACAAGCGAAGTCCATTTTGGAAATACACCAGATGTGTCCAGAAGGTGGCACTCTTGGGTAGCATGAAGCAAGTTTGGAGTCACATGGTAGATCTTTAAAAAACACCTGGAAGAGTTCTATTTCACTTGTGTTACTTTTGTCTTTCTGACATTGATATACAACACGGATTTGGAAACAATACACTGTCTTCACGACCTTCTCCTTTTCTCCTATGAATTGTACACACAAAAAAGAGCCTTTCCTCACTGAAAAAACTGGAGCAAATAGACCATTTTAAAAAAATTTATATTTTATTTGTTTATTCAATTTGTATAGTCACCTATCTCAAACCACTGACTCTGGGCAGCTAACTAATTAGTCTTTCTGATCAGTATGTTCAGAAAAGAGGAAGAAAGGGATGGAGAAATTTAAAAGCCCAAAAGCACTTGTCATAAGATTGTGGTCTGTGGTCTGTTGCCAGAATGATTCAATATTATTCTGCTCACACTGTTAGATGACAGTGAGAATTGGGCATGTCAGGAGAAACAAAAAAGTCAGTGGAATGCATTCAGAATGGGGTCTCTAACAAATGTGCATGATAATTTTATGTATAGATTTTAACTTCTGCTATTTTGTAAACCGCCCAGAGTCCCCTATTCGGGGAGATGGGCGGGGATAAATTGAATAAAAATAAATAAATGAATGAATGAATGAATGAATGAATGAATGAATGAATGACAGGATCCAGAATGGATGGGTGCAAAATGAGTGTGGACTGAATTCTAAAGTGAGTGATACAAAATTCGTGGGTTTGACACAAGAAATAAATGAGGCATGAAAGATATGAAGGAAGAATCCTTCACAAGTTAAAAGAAAGTGGAAGACCAAGAAAGTGGTGGTTGGATGCAATTCCTGAGTGGATGAAAAGTAAGAGGGGAGAACTAATGACACTTTATGACACCGTGTATGCACAAAGTGGAAGCAAGGAATCTTCCAAGAATACGAAGGATAAGGATAAGGGCACAGCCAGCCACTTTAATGTGCTCTGAGGCCCAAAGGAGATCCATCACATTACAGTGTAGGAAGATTTGGTGTTCTCCGTTGTCTGTGTTACATGAACACAGACATTATATTGTGGATAATGACTTGATACAATGTGATTGGAAAACCATATCTATTTTGTGTTCAACAAACCATGATAAAGAGAAATCATGTCATAGCCCAGTATGTGTACCCAGTGTATAATGTATTTCTTTTTTTTAAAACAGTTTTCTTAAAGTTTCTAGATAAAAAGATGACCAGCATTCCAATAAGAAGTGAGATCAATGTGTCCCAAAACTTATAAGCTTCCTATCCTTTGAAGAAATGTTGGGTCTCCTCTTGGTTCCCTTTGCCCTTGCTTTTTCTCTAATCACCAGCTTTGTTCTGGGAATCTTCATTAAATACCGAGAAACCCCCACAGTCAAAGCCAACAACCGGGACCTCACCTACATTCTCCTGGTTTCCCTCTGCCTTTCCATCTTTTTTTAAAGAATTGTATTAAGTTTAGAGTATAGATAAAAACTACAGAAAAATAAAAAACTACAAAAAGAAGAAAAGTGAAAAGTACACGAGTCCTTTCCTTCTTGACTTCCCTTCTATTCATTAGTCGCCCCAAGAAACTGACCTGTCTTCTTTGACAAACCCCCTTCAGTGTTGTATTCTCAGTTGCTGGGTCTTCATTGCTGGCCAAGACTGTCATGGTGGTGGTGGCATTTCTGGCCACAAAACCAGGCAGCAGGATGAGGAAATGGCTAGGGAAGACTCTGGCCTACTCCACTGACTTGTCCTGCTCTGGGGTCCAGGTGGGCATCTTTATCATATGGCTGGGAACCTCTCCCCCATTCTCAGATTCTGACCTGCACTCCCAATCAGGACACATTGTGCAGCAGTGCAATGAAGGCTCAGTCACCATGTTCTACTCTGCACTGGGCTACGTGGGCTTTCTGGCTGCCTTCTGCTTCTTTGTGGCTTTCATGGCCTGAAAGCTGCCAGGATGCTTCAATGAAGCCAAGTGGATCACCTTCAGCATGTTGGTTTTCTGCAGCGTCTTGGTCTCCTTTGTCCCCACCTACCTGAGTACCAAATGGAAATACATTGTGGCTGTGCAGATCTTCTCCAGCCTGGCCTCCAGCCTGGGCATACTGGGCTGCACCTTTATCCCCAAGTGCTACATCATTATCCTGAGACCTGATGTGAACACCAAGGAACACATAATGATGAATTCTAAAAGGGAACCTGATTTTTTAAGATAGATATAGGGAAGGATCCCCTTCATGGATCACTGCCTTGCCATGGAAAAGGGGCTTGCATAACTCAATGAAGTCAGGTCAAGATGGACAGGTCATGATGGAGTGTTCTGACAAAACGTGGTCCACTGGAGGAGGAAATGGCAACCCACTCCAGTATCCTTGCCAAGAAAATCCCATGGACTGTATCAAACAGATAAAAGATATGACGCCGGAAGATGAGCCCCTCAGGTCGGAATGTGTCCAATATGCTACAGGTGAAGAGTAGAGGGCAATTCCAAGTAGCTCCAGAAAGAGTGAAGTGGCTGGGCCAAAACCGAAAGGACGCTCAGTTGTGGATGTGTCTGGAAGTGGAAGGGATGTCCGATGCTGTAAAGAACAATATAGCATGGGAACTTAGAATGTAAGATCTATGAATCAAGCTAACCTGGATGTGGTCAAACATGAGATGACAAGATTGAACATCCATATCTTGGGAATCAGTGAACTAAAATGTACTGTACAGGAATGGGCGAATTTAATTCAGGAGACCATTATATATACTACTGTGGGTAAGAATCCCTTAATTAAAAGAAATGGAGTAGCTCTCATAGTCAATAAAAGAGTGGGAAAGGCAGTACTGGGGTAAACATCAAAAACGACAGAATGATCTCAGTTTGAATCCAAGGCAAACCATGCAACATCACAGTAGTCCAAGTCTATGCCCCAACCACTCGTGCCGAAGAAGCTGAAGTTGACCAGTTCTATGAAGACCTACAACACCTTCTACAACTAAAAACAAAAAAGGATGTGCTTTTCATCATAGGGGACTGGAATGCTAAAGTAGGAAGTCAAGAAATAACCAGAATAAAAGGCAAGTTCGGCCTTGGAGTACAAAATGAAGCAGGGCAAAGGCGAATAGAGTTTTCTCAAGAGAACACGCTGGTCATAGCAAACACTGTTTTCCAACAACACAAGAGACGACTCCACACATGGACATCACCAGATGGTCAATACCAAAATCAGATTGATTATATACTTTGAGGCAAAAATGGAGAAGCTCTATACAATCTGCAAAAACAAGACCTGGAGCTGACTGTGGCTCAGATCATGAGCTTCTTATCGCAAAATTTAGGCTTAAATTGAAGACTGTAGGGGAAACCACTAGACCATTCAGGTATGACCTAAATCATGTCCCTTATGAATATACAGTGGAGGTGAGGAATAAATTTAAAGGATTAGATCTGATAGACAGAGTGCCTGAAGAACTATGGATGGAGGTTCGTAACATTGTACAGGAGGCAGCTACTAAAACCATCCCAAAGGAAAAGAAATTAAAGAAAGCAAAGTCTCTGACGGATGAGGCTTTACAAATAGCTGAGGAAAGAAGGGAAGCAAAAGGCAAGGGAGAAAGGGAAAGATATAACCAACTGAATGCAGATTTCCAGAGAATAGCAAGGAGAGATAAGAAGGCCTTCTTAAATGAACAATGCAAAGAAATCGAGGAAAACAATAGAATGGGGAAGAGTAGAGATCTCTTCAAGAAAATCGGAGATATCAAGGGAACGTTTTGTGCAAAGATGGGCATGATAAAGGACAAAAAAGTCAGGGAACTAACAGAAGCAGAAGAGATAAAGATGAGGTGACAAGAATACACAGATGAACTATACATGAAAGATCTTAATGTCCCTGATAAATACGATGGTGTGGTCACTGACCTTGATCCGGACATCCTGGAGACTGAAGTCAAATGGGCCTTAGGAAGCATTACTAAAAACAAAGTTAGCGGAGAAGACAGTATCCCAGCTGAGCTATTTAAAATCCTAAAAGATGACACTGTTAAAGTGCTGCACTCAATATGCCAACAAATTTGGAAAACTCAACAGTGGCCACAGGATTAGAAAATGTCAGTTTATGTTCCAATTCCAAAGAAGGGCAATGCCAAAGAATGCTCAAACTACCATACAATTGTGCTCATTTCACATCCTAGCAAGGTTATGCTCAAAATCCTACAAGCTAGGCTTCAGCAGTATGTACCGAGAACTACCAGAAGTGCAAGCTGGATTTCGAAGAGGCAGAGGAACTAGAGATCAGATTCCCAAAATTCACTGGATCGTGGAAAAAGCAAAAGAGTTCAAGCAAGCAACATCTACTTCTGCTTCATTGACTAGGCTAAAGCCTTTGATTGTGTGGATCACAACAAACTGTGGCAAATTCTTAAAGAGATGGAAGAACCAAAGCACCTTACCTGTCTCCTGAGAAACCTGTATGCGGGTCAAAAAGCAACAGTTAGAAACGGATAAGGAACAACCGATTGGTTCAAAATTGGGAAAGGAGTACGACAAGGCTGTATATCACCACCCTGCTTATTAAACTGATATGCAGGGTACATCATGAGAAATGCTGGGCTGGATGAATCACAAGCCGGAGTTAAGATTGCCGGAAGAAATATCAACAACCTCAGATATGCAGACTATACCACCCTAATGGCAGAAAGGGAAGAGGAACTAAAGAGCCTCTTGATGAGGGTGAAAGAGGAGAGTGCAAAAGCTGGACTGAATTTCAACAATAAGAAAACTCAGATCATGGCATCTGGTCCCATCACTTCCTGGCAAATAGAAGGGTAAGAAATGGAAGCAGTGAAAGATTTTATTTTCTTGGGTTACAAGATCACCGCAGACGGTGACTGCAGCCATGAAATTGAAAGACGCTTGCTCCTTGGGAGGAAAGCTATGGCAAACCTAGACAGCATATTAAAAAGCAGAGACATCACCTTGCTGACATAGGTCTGTATAGTTAAAGCTATGTTTTTTTCAGTAGTAATGTATGGCTGTGAGAGTTGGACCATAAGGAAGGCTGAGTGCCGAAGAATTGATGTTTTCGAGCTGTGGTGCTGGAGAAGTCTCTTGAGGGCCCCTTGGACTGCAAGGAGGTCAAATCAGTCAAACCTAGAGGAAATCAAACCTGACTGCTCATTGGAAGGTCAGATACTCTTTCTGAAGCTCAAATACTTTGGCCACCTGCTGCGAGGAGAGGGCTCACTAAAAAAGATGTATGTATGTATGTATGTATGTATGTATGTATGTATGTATATGTATCTTATGATGATATATGAAAAAGACACTGATGCTGGGAAGACTGAAGGCTAAAGGAGAAGGGGACAGCAACCAGACATGGAACAACCGACTGGTTCAAATTTGGGAAAGGAGTACGACAAAGCTGTATATTATCACCTTGCTTATTTATTGAAGGCAAAAGGAGAAGGGGACGGCAGAGGATTTGATGGTTAGATAACATCACCAATGTAATGAACATGAATTTGAGAAAACTCTGGGTGACAGTGGAGGACAGGAAGGCCTGGCGTGCAACGGTCCATGTGGTCATGAAGAGTCGGCCACGACTAAATGACTGAACAACAACATATTACAATCTCTAGCATCTCAAGAGTGAGGTTCTTAACTAAAGGGCAGGCAAACTTCCCTGAACATTTCCCGTCGTGACTCTTAAACTGGAACTATGTCTATCAGTTACACAGAAATATTTTCTGCAGCTGCATGTCTATGTTGCTACAGTGATTCCCAATTCTCCTTCCAATTATTTGATAATAATTATCAAAACCACGGTGAGAGTAAGAAAGCTTGAGGGATTTCATCACCATCACCACAGGCTGTTTTTGAAAACACTGTGACACATATCTGTTAATTCCTCAAATATAAAACCTAAACATCTCATCCACAATTACCTCCTACTCTGCTAAGACAGAAGGTGCTACTGATTGAAGCAGGATCGACACCATTCTGAAATTAAAGGTTGTGGTTTCCAGATTTGGTGCCGAGCTTCAGTAAAGAGCAATTCTTCTGTGCAGTCACACTGTTGCTTAGTAGTTTTTCCTCCTCATTATCCACCTTGGGGAACAAGGAAGAGCTGTCTTTGCCTGAAAGAGAATTCTACCAAATAGCACAACCATGGCATCTCGAGTGCTGCTGTTCCTGCTTCTGCTGGTGACCCATTATCCCTATGAGCCTCTGTTGAAGAAATGTCCATTCAATATGAAAATTGAAAAAAGAATGTTTACTTACTACAAGCCAGGAGACTACCTGATTGGTGGAATCATATCTACAGATACTGCTGCATTTCTATTAAATGACTTCTTCAAACCTCCAACACGTATGGTTATAGGGTAATTATTGACATGTATGTCCCTCTAGTGATTTATGTTTCCCTCTCCAAAGTCTTTTTAGCAGCAAATGATTCCCATTTCCCAATTCCTGGCCTTTTTCAAGCAGCCTATTCATTTTCCTCCAGAATCACCAATGAAATAGGATTTGTCATATATGCAGAATAAAGTTAAGGAAATCTTCTGGCAACTGAATGACAATAAATTTGGCAAAAATCATCCCCTGTTCTTCCCCAGGCAGAATCCAGAGTTAGAAAGTACTATGAAAGATAGGCTATCAATACCATTAATTCATTGGGCATTTCTTTACTTCTACTAATGTGCTTCAAGACTTATACACTAATAACAAATATTTAACACAATAGCATTTTATGCTGTGGGAAAGAAGAGACTGTAATCTCGGTTCACCTATCCATAGCTATATGGTCAAACTGGAAAAAAAGTAAATAGTTAGACTAAAGAATATACAGTAAAAAAAGGAAATATTAAGTAAATTATTAGACTACAATCAGAAGAAAAGAGAACTTGTAGAAAAGCTAGTTCCTGGTATGCAGTTACTTTATTTATTATTACTACCATAATAGTAAGGATTCATATATCATCATAAGAATATGTTTGTCCCTTTGGGAATGGTTGGTTTTACACAAGTTTATTTTGTACAAATGTAAGCAGTTACTCAGATACTTTTCCACCTTATATTAGTTTGGCTATAAGAGTTCTTTCTCATATTATTCCCCCAAGTCATAACGTAGACCAAGAATCAGATCAAGCATTTGGGGTAAGGTTAATTTTGACTCTGACCTGCCAAGCTTTTCTTCTGCTCCTTGTTTTGGAAGGAAGCTCCCTTTTGTGCACATGGAATTGTATGTCTAACAGGATTATCCAGAGAACTCTTTCACCTACAAAGGCCTTATAGATAAATAATGCAGGAATTTGCTATTTCCTTATTGTGCAATCAGTGCCTGACAATATTTGCAACGTAACGAAAGTGAGCTCTGGTCCATTCTTTGCCCTTTATGAGATCAACCAGATTAGTTTGTACATTTATAAGGTGGTATCTTGCATCCTCATTCCATTGATGTTTCAGGCTGTGGGACTGTCAGCCTCGCATGTTCGTCTGACATGCTTGTCTGCATGTTGTACACGTATAGCTTGCTGGCCTGCATTTAATTGTTTCAAGAAGCAAGCCTCCATCTCAGAATTCCTGCATCGCTTGCCAGGAACTGTGATAAGCACCTGCTCTTTCAACAGACATTCTACCTGGTGGAGGGATACCTGGAGTGAGAACTGAAATGTTATGTCTTGACAATGGGTGATATCAGAGGTATGCTTTTTTATTATTAAATTTTATTAAGTTTTACAATACATAATAAAAGTTAGAATAGAAAAAAGAAATAGAAACAGAAATACAAAATAAGAAAAAGATAAAGAAAAAGTGAAGTCAAGAAATAATAAGCAAAGAAAGTATAGAAAATAGATGTCCTCCAATCTATCTTTGAACTTAAAGTACAATAATTGATTTTAAATGTTAGTCCTTCATACAGTATACAGGAACTTTTCTTTGTCATATGCCTTTTGATTTCTTTAATCCAATCTTCTGATCTTCATATAGGTTTTACCTTTCTTGCGGTCTCCCAATAATCCATCTTTGGCTTCCACTCCTTGAAGTAGTTGAAGTAGTAGTTAAATGTTGAATGTTCATTACTACATATTTATATCTTCAATAAAGTCCAATTAGTATAACAAATAAAAGCCTTATTTACTTCTAATAAACTACAATATATTCTATTCATATTATGACTCATAACCTAACATATTATGTAACTTAATACATAATTTAGCAATTCTTATAATGTTCATACATATATGTTTCTATAATTTAATTCTAATATATATATATATATATATCTCCATAAAAAAGGAGTTCTTATATCTCAATTATCCATCTATAATTTCCATTCCTTGTAGTAGTGTCCATTTAAACTAAGTGCATAATCTATCATATCACTTAACCTAATACCTAATATATCAATTCTTATAATATTCATACAATACATATTGATATATATCATCCTGTAGTAACCATCATTCTAATTCCATCTCATCTCATCATATCATTATCTTCTCATAAATATATCTCTAAGGAAAACAATATTCTATAATATCAACTTATGTTTGTATTTAGCCTTAAATCTTACATTTAGAATATCACTTTTTATATATCCATACAGTTTCTCATATACAATCCAAATCCATGTTTTCATTAACTTTTATATATCCATACAGTTTCTCATATCTTCTGTTTAGGTTATGCCAAAATCACAATACACTATGGCAAATTCGCAATATACAGCCTGCTCTTTTCTATATCTCATATAGAATATCAGAGCAACCTTCTCTCCCTTTCCACGTATTTCACAACATCCATCCAACTGTACACCCATGTTTTCACTCTGTCTCCACTGCCACAGCATATCTATACCAAGATTGTAGTGTATAGCCTTCAGAATGTTTTTCTGAACTAATATATTCAAAATTCCCTTCTCCTGTTTCTCCTGTACTTCAAAAGCATTTTTCTTTTCTGTTTCTGTTTCCGTTTTCTGCTCTTTCTCTTTGTTTTGCAGAGTTATGAACAGTAATTCCAATGATCTTTGAATATTTGAAAGAGCCTCAGTAATCTCTCTTCTGAACTCCTGAAGTACTAATTGGAAAGCCATTTTTCCTGTGTCCTTCAAATTAAAATAACAACCCTTCTAGTCAAAACAATAGTCATGTAATCTATCCATGGAATACTACCAGCAGGATCTATTAAACAAAACATTGTTTGTTTGTTTTTTAAAGTTAAAAGAAAAAAGAGAGTTCCAATAATCCAAAATACAGGAGAGAATAATATTTTAAACAGTTTATAGAAGGAGAAATAAAAATATATTCCAAGTGAAACAGAATCCAACCTGGGAGAATGTAGAAAAAGAAGAAAAGAAAAAAAAAACGTTACCCTGTGTTTTTATTCTTCAAACTGCGAGCTTTCGTTCTTCAAGCTGCAAGCTGCTTAATCCAAACAAAGAGTTTCTCAAAAAATGAATAGTCATTTAGTTTATCAAGCGAAGAATTACAAACAGAGTCTCTTAAATCCCTCTAATGCAAAAGAAAAGTAAGAAAAAAAAATGCAGACGTTTCATTATGTTGCAAATATAGAGTCCATCAAGCTTCCACCAGTATCAGTCAAAGCAAAGAAAGCACAAAACCAGCCAACATTTTAAAACAAAGTCCAAAAAATAGATCTTAGATATCAAAAAACTTTCTAATCTAAAAAAAATAATTTCCTAAAGTGATCTAAAAGCGGCTGTACGCTCTTGTGTCTCTTCAAAGAGACTTGTTTTCCCTGCGAGAGCAAGATATCTCTCGGCCATTTCCCTTGCACTTACCCTGTTTTCTCCGCGGTGGAAACTACAGAGAAAAAACAAGGGTAGGCAATTCCAATGCCCCCCCCCCCCGAGCAATCTTCTGGTCTCCCCTTCTTCAGGGGAAAAAAACTTCAGTGGTCCACAACTTCTGCAATCCACTGCAAGCAAGGAAAATTCAGCCAGTTCTCAGCACTCTGAGAAATTCGACTGGTCGAGCTGGCAGCCAAGCCTGGAGTCAGAGGTATGCTTTGATAATGCAGCTTGGGCGCAAAAATCTTTATTTGAGGCTTCACCTCACCTTAAGTGTACTGATCCTGAATAAATGAATCTCTTAGGGTAATTGCCTGAGGGATTTCTTGATTGGGAATTCTAACACTGAGTGTTATCACAGGGACATTCACAAGTTTAGTCCTAAGTCACAGCTTCAATTCATCATTGCCAGATGTCTTTAAAGTAAAAACTGCAGGAAATACCACCTGTCTTTCTAAACTGAAGAGGAAAACCTATTGATATCTCTTCCATTGCAGGGTCAACAGTCTGAGCTCCAGCCACGTCTTGCCTTTCTTGTTTGCCATTCATGAGATCAATCAGAGTCCTAGGCTGCTCAATATCTCCCTGGGCTACAACCTCTATGAGAACTTTTTCAACCCCCTAATGACATATGAGGCCATGATGGACTTGCTATCTGTCGGGCAGGAGAAACTCCCACCCCCCCAAAAAAAGAATAGGGTCTCGAAGAAATACGTATGATAAGAGAGGATCCAGAATGCTTGGGTGCAAAATGAGTGTGGACTGAATTCTAAAGTGGACAGTACAAAATAGGTGGCTTTTACACATAGAATGAATGAGGACTGAAAGATCTCAAGGAAGAATCCTTCACAGTTCAAAAGAAAGTGGAAGACCAAGAAAGTGGTGGTTGGAAGCAATTCCTGAGTGGATGTAAAGTAAGAGGGGAGAACTAATGACACGGTATGACACCGTATATGGAGAAAGTGGATGCAAGGAATCTTTCCAAGAGTACAAAGTTACTGAGAGGATAAGGGCACAGCCACTTTAAAGTCCTTTGAAGCACAAAGGAGGTCACCATTAATTTGCTCTATCCCCAAAGCTCAGCTCCATTCTGCTTGGGCATGAGACTGGTCCTCTCCCAACAGTTTAGTGAGAAGAGTGTTGAGGTGGAGAGATTGGTAGATTTCCCTGCCAGTAAAGAATATCTCCAATCTGTCTCCCTAGAATGGGATGACTGTGGGACTGGAAAAGAAGATAAGTTTGGACATATGGCTAGACCACCGGGTTTAGATATCTTTCAGAAAGTAATTGGATTGTGAGAATTCCCAAGAAATTAGGAAACAGTGCTTACCCCCTACTTTCCTGAGAAATCCTTATCCACCACCTGGAAAATTTGCAGCTCCTGATCTATTGTGTGCTGAGAACTATAGGTGATCAACAGAGTGAGTAGGGGCTCCTACAGGCAACAAAGGTCTCCACTGAGCTCCATGTGCATCAGCCCATTCTAACCTCTGTGGGTAGGGGGTGTTGGTCAAGGGGTCACCATGGACATCAGCCACAAGGAGAACAGAGGTTTCCTAGCCAGGAATGACATGAACAGAGACAACAGAAGAAGGAGAGTGATGAGCAATGGAGATGGAACCTTTGATGCAGCTATTGCTTTCTGGAAACCCTAGCTCAGGAGGTATGAAAAGCTCTTAGATTTAAGCACCTGAATATTATCACTAAAAGTGAGACAGACCAGCAATCTTTTCTCTTTTTCATTAGATCAACTATGGTCTTATCAGCCACATTCCTGTGCATAAAGAGCATTTTCCTTTTTTCTACCGGCTGAGTCCAAAACAAGAACCTCCTTACTTGGCAATTGTCAAGCTGCTCCTGCATTTCCGATGGACGTGGATCGGCCTTGTTGCTCCAGAGAATGAAAACCGGGAAAAGTTCAGGAGCACCTTTGTGCCAGTAGCCACAAAGAGAGGAGTTTGCATTGCCTTCTCAGATAGCATCTTTACACCGAATATGGGAATAAATATTCCATTCACAGAAGAAATGGAAAAAAAGCACCTGCTTATGTATTTCAGCAACCGTCAAGTAAAAATAATTGTTTATCAATTAGACTTTCAGTCCACAATGATTCTAGTAGCACTAATACAAGTCTTTGAAAGGAATAAATTATTGTCGGGGAAAGTGTGGCTTGCAGCAGCTTTGCCAGACTTCAGTGTGAGAGCGTTTTACAAACTGCTTGATCTCCAGCATAAACACCTTTTGTTATCCTTCTCAACTCAGGCAAAAAAAAGGACACAATATTATGACTTTGATTCATATTACTCTGCTATCCAGCAATATGGGAAGGCAGCATTTCAGTGCTCCTCTTCAAGGCCTTTGTTATCCAGGAACGTTTTGGGAACATGCCTAGAAAAGGAGAACTGGGAATTCCCACCCCAGGATACGATTGCAAGAATCCTCTCTGAGGATGCCTCTAGTATTTCCACAGCAATTCAGGCCCTGCCCTGGGTCCTCAATGCTGCCTCTTCTGCCCAACTGAGTCAGAGGAGGATGCGGGTTGGCGACCATCGGACACCCCAGATGCTACAGCCATGGCAGGTGAGACTTCTCCTTTGAGGCTCCATCGATGCTCCCCTTCAATTCCTCAGTGTTAAATTGGGTGTAGGCAGGGCTTGCAGGGGGAGTTTTAAGATGTTTTTCACAGCAGTTGCCCTGTTGTAGTGTTTGTTCTGATCAGATGAGGTGGTTTGGGGAAAGAGAGATTCTGTTGCGGAATCTTCCAAACTGGAACTATCTCTACTGCTTTGGGATCCTGTATAATAAAAGTGATACCTCTATAGTTCTTTTAGTTGTAAATATTTAAACCAATAGCACTCAAATCCTTCTCTTTCTAATTCCTCTCTCGTTTTAATTTCATAATTATTTCCATTAAATTTCAATAGGTTCTTATACCTTATCCATTTTTTATCTTTTGGAATTTCTATTTTGGCATTTGCCTCCTGAGGAGATATCCACAATGGTAATACCGGCAATAAATATTTTTTATATCTGTTCCAAATTCTTAAAATTGATTTTCTAATTTTATGATTCATAAATGCCTTATTGCTTTTGCTTTTATTATAATACATATATCCGTGCCATCCGAATCTGTTATCATGGCCCTCTAAATTTAGTATATTCCAATTATCTAATTTTATCCAATCTTTTAACCAGACCAAAACAGATGATTCATAATATAATTTTAAATTTGGTAGTCCCAATCCTCCTCTTTCCTTTAAATCTTGTAGATATCTTAATTTTATTCTGGGTTTTTTTCCATTCCATATAAATTTTGTAATATCTTTTTGCCATTTTGAAAATGTTTGATCTGTAATTTCTATAGGTATCGTTTGGAACAGGTATAAGATTTTGGGCAATACATTCATTTTTACCGTGGCAATCTTCCCTAATAATGATAGTTGTAAATTTTTCCACTTTTCTAAATCTTTTTTAATATTGTTCCATACTTTACTGTAGTTGTTTTTAAATAGGTCTATGTTTTTACCTGTTATTTGTATTCCCAAGTATTAAATTTGTTTAACGTTTTGAAATCCATTTTTTTCTTCCAATTTCATCTTATCCTCTTTCTTCATATTTAAATTTATCATTTTTGTCTTTTGCTTATTAATTTTAAAGCCTGCCAGTTCTCCAAATTCCTTTAATTTTTCATTTAGATTTTCTATTGAGTTCAATGGATTTTGAATTGTTATCACTAAGTCGTCCGCAAATGCTTTTAATTTATATATTTCTCCTTTAATTTTTATTCCTTCAATATTATCGTCTTTTCTAATTTCTTCCAATATAGTTTCTAATACTAATATGAATATCAGTGGCGACATTGGACACCCCTGGCGTGTTCCCTTTTCTATATTTATTTCTTTTGTTTCTTCTTCATTCACTATTATATTGGCTTTTTGTACATTATAAATTTCTTTAATTGCATTTATAAAATTCTTTCCAAAATTTCTGTATTCTAAAATTTTAAATATAAAATCCCAAATCACGTTATCAAAAGCTTTTTCTGCGTCCAAGAATAGTAACATTATCTGTTTTTCATTATGTGTGTTAGTTAGCATATTCTATTAAATTTATTACTGTTCTTAAATTATCTTTAATTTGTCTATTTCGTAGAAATCCGTTTTGGTCCCCATTTATCAAATTTTGTAAAAAAAATTTTAATCTTTCCGCCAATACAATAGTGAACAGTTTGTAGTCATTATTTAATAATAAAATTGGTCTATAATTTTGGCATTTTGTTGGATCTTGGTCTTCCTTTGGAATTAACACTATTTTGGCCTGAGACCATGATTTTGGTATTTTGTTACCTTCCAAAATCGAGTTAAACAATATTTTTAACGGTTCAACCAATTGTTCTTTAAAATGTTTATAATAGCCTGTCGATAATCCGTCTTGTCCCGGTGTTTTTCCTGTTTTTAGCTTATCAATTGCGTCTAATATCTCTTGAGTTGTAATTGTATTATTAGTTCATTCTTTCTGTTCTTTTGTAAGTTTCCTTAAGTTGCAATTTTGTATATACTGTTCTATTTTTTCTAATGGTACTTCCTGTTTTTTATATAGATTTGTATAATATACATGAAAGGCATTTTTAATTTTGTCATTTTGAATTAAATACGTATCATTTTCTCTAATTTTAGAAATTATTTTTTTCTCCTTCTCTTTTCTTAATTTATAAGCCAGCCATCTGCCTGGCTTATTTGCATTTTCAAAATTTTTCTGTTTACTATATTTCAATTTTTTTTCCATATCCTCCGTCATTAGAATTTGGACTTGAATTTGTAATAATTTGATTTGATTTAATAAATCTTCCTTATTGTTGTTATTTTGTAGTTCCTTTTCTTTTTCTTTAATTTGGTCCATAATTATCTGTAATTTTTTGATATTCTTTTTTTTTATAACTATTTATTGATATAAAATGGCCTCTCATGTATGCCTTACTTGCATCCCATATTGTTTCTATTTTGACTTCTGTGTCTATGTTCCAAAGGAAAAACTCTTGCATTTTTTTTTTAAGATCCAACAAATTTTGTTCATTTTTCAAAATATTTTCATTAAGTCTCCATCTAAAATTTCTGGGCCCTGTTTTTATGTTAATCTGTACTGGGTTATGGTCAGATAGTGTTTTAGCCACAATTGTAGACTTTTTAATTTTATTTTGTAACTTCTTTGACATCCATATCATATCCAATCTTGAAAATGATTTGTGTCTGTTTGAGTAAAATGTATAGTCTCTTTCATTTTCATTTACTGTTCTCCATGCATCAATTAATGATAGGTATTTAACTATGTTAAAAAATTCTTTTGGTAACTTACCCTGATTTTTGTTTATTTGGCTTTGAGTCTTCTTGTCAATTTTTGGGTCTACAACTCCATTTAAGTCTCCCATCAATAACCAATTATTTTGTGCATATTCTGAAGAAATATTTAGTAATTCTTTATAAAAAAGTTTTTGATTTTTATTGGGAGCATATATACCCATTAACAGCATTTTAGAATTATGTATTTCCATCTCAATGATAATATATCTTCCATTTTCGTCGTCTTTAAGTAATTTAGGTTTCAAATATGGTTTTATGTATATTACTATTCCATTTTTGTTGTTGTTGTTTGCTGTAATAAATTCTGTTCCCAATTTTTTATTTTTTAGATATTTTAGATCTGCTTTCCTAATGTGTGTTTCTTGGAGACAAATTATATCTAATTTTAAACTATTTAATATTTGAAATGTACGTTTTCTTTTCACTGGTGAATTAAGTCCATTTATGTTCCATGTAATAATTCTTAACTCACTCATTTGTCAAGAGAGATGTAAATTCTTTAGTATTGGTGGTTTCTCTTTCTTTTTGATGTTGAGTTTTACTTTTTCCTTTCTGCCTCTGGTCTTTTGGTTGTGATATATCTTTCTCAAGTCTCTTCTGGAAATCTTTTGCTTTTAGAATTGAATTCAGCTTATATCTTTCACCTTTAAATGTTAAACTCACTCCCTCTGGAGTTTCCCATCTAAAATTTATATTATTTTTCACCAAAAGATCTGTCAAGAATCTGTAGTCCTTTCTTCTTTTTAGAATTTTCACTGGTATTTCTTTAAAGATAAGGACATCTTTTCCTCTTATTTCAATTTTTTTATTATATGAAGCCCTTATTATAATATTTCTAGTTTTTTTTCTTGCAAATTCTACCAAGATGTCCCTAGGTTTGTTATACATTTATTTATTTATTTTATTTATTATTTCTAACTTATATCACCGCCCATCTCCCCCCACAAGGGGACTCTGGGCGGTTTACAATAAAGTCAGCGATTAAAACATATAAAATACTTTATACAATCAATTAAAAATATAAAAATATAAAAATATAAAATCCAAGAGGCTGTATCTGATGTTTACGAACCGAACTGAACTTTATGGTGCGAGCCATCTCCAGGAAGAGCTATTACTCATCCCGTCCCAAGCGAGGTGGCAGAGCCAGGTTTTCAGTTGTTTCCTGAAGGTCAGGAGTGTGGGGGCTAGCCTCACCTCAAGGGGCAAGATGTTCCAAAGGGCGGGTGCTACGGCAGAGAAGGCACGCCTCCTGGATCCCGCTAGATGAAATTCTTTTACTGATGGGATCCTTAGCAGCACATAGCAGCAAACTTTGAGTTGATTCTAAATATTCTTTCTATTTCCTCATCTAGTTTATCTTCTTCCCATTCTATTAGATTGGCCAACATTGGAATAACAGTATCCCTTATATTATATTCTTTTTCTTCTGGTATCCCTCTCAATCTTATACAGTATTCTTTTTCTTTTAGTTCCAGTAATGTAATACGCTCTTCTTCTTTGTCCAAATTTTCTTCACAACATTCTATTCTTTTTTTCACTTCTCCTATATCTCCCTTTAATTTTTCCTCTATTTGTCCTAATTTCAATTCTAATCTTTTTTCTAACCCTTCTATTTTTTCCTCCAGAACTTTTGTTATGGTTTGGGTGATTGTTTGTGTGGTTTTAATTGTAAATTCCTCCATTATTGCTTTCAACCATTCTCCTCCCCCAGGGTCTGAATTTCTTCTTCCTTGTAGTTCCTGTCTTCTTGTGGTCATACTCATTTCCAAAAATATACCAAATATCTAAAGAAGTAATATAAAAGATATTTTTCTTTTTCTCCACTTTATCCACTCTTTACCCTTTAAATAATTTCTTAACTTAAGATATAAGTATATAGATAGTTATCATTAACTTGTAATAAACTTAAATTTGACTTATCTATATCTATACATATATAAACAAATATATTTCTTAAATTATCTAACAAAAAATGAAAATGAGTTTATTATGTTGCTAAGTAAAGGTAAAGGTTCCCCCCGCACATTTGTGCAGTCGTGTCCGACTCTAGGGGCCGGTGCTCATCTCCGTTTGTTAGCCGAAGAGCCAGCGTTGTCCGAAGACGCTTCCGCGGTCATGTGGCCGGCATGACGCATGCGGAACGCTGTTACCTACCCACCGAAGTGGTACCTATTCATCTACTTGCATTTGCCTGCTTTCGAATTGCTAGGTTGGCAAGAGCTGGGGCGAGTGCGGGAGATCACTCCGTCACGCGGGGCTAGGGATTCGAACCTCCGAACTTGCGATCTTCTGATCGACAAGCCTGGCATTTTACCCGCTGAGCCACCACGCCCCTAATATTATGTTGCTATCTTATACTTAATTTATACTTATACTTAACGAGGAATACAATAGAAATATAGTAAAAATTAAAAGTAAGAAGCTATCTTCAAGAAAGATACAGGAAGTCGTTTTAAACTAATTGTTCTACGTGATGTAATGTCATAAGGATTTTGATATGTAGGGTTATTTAGTTTTGAATGTAAGTTTATTAAGTTTGTTATGTACTTCGTTATTCATCTTTATGTTGTTGATGTTGTTGATGTCTTTTTTTTTTAATAATAAAATTATATTTAAAAAAAAAAAAAGGATAAAAGTGATACCTCTATAGTGACAGTATTTCCCTATTTCTATAGTGCATAGGCACCAGGATGGCACAGCTATTCTCTTCTTGTCTTTCGATCACCCAACCTGGTCTTCTCTACTTTCCTGCCAGGGACTTACTTATGACTTTTTGTTCTAAATTTATATTGAACCGCCCACAATGTTTTTATTGTGAAATGCCCAGGATCTCCCGATTGGGGGAGATGGGCATTAATACAAGTTTAAATAATAAATTAATTAATTTATTAATTAAAAGCAGTTCTTTCTGCTATAAATCTATGTTTCTTCATCGCATCTTTTATATATGTATATATATGATCTTTATTTCATCTTATTATAAAAAACATATAACATATATAACATAAAGTTACAAACAAATACCAGTCATACAACAAAACATTCTATAATTAGGTTTCCGTCTATCTTAACTGTAATTATATATTTATAAATATAATAATGGATCACTACCATGTCCTGGCGAAGGGGCTTGCATAACTCAATGAAGTCAGGGCAAGACGGACAGGTCATGATGGAGAGTTCTAACAAAACGTGGTCACTGGATGAGGGAATCGCAAACCACTCCAGTATCCTTGCCAAGAAAACCCATGGACAGTATCAAAAGGCTAAAAGATATGACGCCGGAAGATGAGCCCCTCAGGTCGGAAGGTGTCCAAAATGCTACTGGGGAAGAGCAGAGGACAATTCTGAGTAGCTCCAGAAAGAGTGAAGCGGCTGGGTCAAAGCCGAAAGGACGCTCAGTTGTGGATGTATCTGGAAGTGGAAGGAAAGTCCGATGCTGTAAAGAATAATATTGCATAGGAACCTGGAATGTAAGATCTATGAATCAAGGTAAGCTGGATGTGGTCAAACATGAGATGACAAGATTGAACATCGGCATCTTGGGAATCAGCTAACTAAAATGGACAGGAATGGGCGAATTTAATTCAGGAGACCATTATAGTACTACTGTGGGCAAGAATTCCTTAGAAGAAATGGAGTAGCTCTCATAGTCAATAAAAGAGTGGGAAAGGCAGTACTGGGGTACAACCTCAAAAACGACAGAATGCTTTCAGTTCGAATCCAAAGCAAACCATTCAACATCACAGTAATCCAAGTCTATGCCTCAACCACTCATGCCGAAGAAGCTGAAGTTGACCGGTTCTATGAAGACCAACAACACCTTCTAGAACTAACACCAAAAAAAGATGTCCTTTTAATCATAGGAGACTGGAATGCTAAAGTAGGAAATAAAAAAATAACCAGAATAACTGATAGGATGTACGCTGGCTAGGGAAGAATCAAGCCTTGAGAGTAAACAGACAGAGACAGAGTGCAGCATTTCTGGCTAAAATATCTTTACTATAAATAAAAGCAGAATTGTATATACAGTTACATCGTTGCAAAAAGGTACAGACAAAGCAGAGTACATCTTCTCCAGTGTAGTGCTTCCACTGACAGACATAACAGACATGAAGGAGCACCATGGCATCACTCACATAGCCAGGCATAGCTCACACTTCCCAGTCCACAGAAGTAGAACACGTGAAGAAGTACATGGCTAAAAGACACAAGAAGTCAAGAAGCATAGAACACCATTTTGCATGGTTAGATATTCAGTTCTTCCAGGTTTCTGATTGGCTGGAAGTTAGGTGTGACACACACCAGGCCTAAAGCATAGGCCATAGCACATAGCATTGCTATTGCTATTGGGTGGCAGTGCTGCATCGAAGCAAGCATGTGATTCCCCCCCTCCCTTGCTCTACACAGAGCAAGGCTTCCCACAGATGCATCATGGCAAACTGTTCCCATGGGAAGGTTTAGAAACTAGACATAAACAATACATCGCATGGTACCTTCTAGCTTCATATCTAATGAAGATATAAGCAAAGCCATTCAAAGTTATGGGAAAGCTTTGTTCTTATCTGGCCACCTGGCTGTGCTTTGTATAGAAAACAATTTGCTAATTTCATACGAGAAATCTGACACCCCTCCCAAATTGTTTTCGGCACACTCTGTAGCAATGGGATTTTCAAAGCTGTAAAATACATTTTTACAGAAACAAAAAAAAACATGGTTAGTACATGTATTATTCACACTGTTCAAGTTTCAGTTTTTACAGCCAATAGTCATCAAAACTAGACATGGTTTAAAAACACTTGTTACACATATGTATAATGTACAATATACACTTTATGCAATGTTCTGTTCAGATACATACAAATACTGTACATCAAATACAAATCATGCAGCAGTAGAAAACAGTAAATAGAAAACAGCAAATAGAAGAATCACCCACAGATGTTCTGTCCCCTCCTTTGCAATAATGCAGCTGACATAGATAAGCAGAAATTCCAATTCTGTTAGCTGCTTCTGTTTGAGGCAAAGGCTTGTTTAGATTTTTAAGAAAAACCGCAGAAGTTTTCAACCCTTGCCAGCCTCGCAGAGATGGCTAAACCATTTTGCAGGCTTGGTACCCTACCTGGGCAAAACTAAATAAACTACATCAGGGTGTATCCACTGTGTTACTGCAGAGTGATATACAACAAATTAAGGATAAGCTTCCTTTACACAAATGACACTCTGTAGGAAATCAAGAACCATAGGATTCTCTGTTCTGTGCTTTTGTAACTTCAACACCAAGATAAATGCTTGAATTTGTTCCTAATTCCTTCAGCTAGAAATACTGCCTCAGCTGACTGACAAATTCTTATACAAGGTGGAAAGATTCAGTTTCTAAGCAGAAAACAACTACATAAGTAAGAAGTACTATACAAACTTCTACAATCTCTTATGTACACACAGAAAACAGCACGTGACTGTTCTATACATCCCAGTTTTTGTCAGAATTTGCACCTTTGCACTGATGCTATCAACGACTGGCCTGCTTTAAGATCCATAAAGCACCCTGTGAAGTCAATGGACTTTCTGGGCATTGTCACACATGTATAGCCAAAGGCTTGCCTTACACACACTGTTTCAGGGAGATCTATATTCTAATATGCTGTGTCAACATCTGTTTCACGCTACGCAACCAGAAAACGTACCACACGTAAACATTCTGGCCTAGCTGTGGGTGCATACATTAGATCACAGTTCACAAACTCCTCTTGTGAAACAAATCCCTGGGCAACAAAGCTGGCTTTACATTGCAGAGTATTATCAGGAAGAAATGTCTTTCTGAACACTCATCTGGAACCTACAGCTTACTAAAACAAAGGACAGGTTGGTTACTTTTAACACTTCACCAAAACTTTCAAACTGACTATCCTCAGCTATGTTCCAATGTTCTTGCCTCTCAACAGGCAGGAGCAACACATCTTGAAAAGACTGGGGGTTTTTTTCAGGTGATTTGACACACTGTCACCTGCTAAATCACAAATCTGTCAGGCTTCACACCCTTTGTGGAATAAGAGGACCCATGAGGAATGACCACTGTGCTTTCCCCATCGCCGTCTTCTTTTCTTTCCACTACCTGACTCCCTCTCCAGGCCCTGCACCTGCTCAGGTGAAATTTCCACTTCCTTCACCTGAGGGGCCCTTTTAACACACTAGGAGACTGGGGAACAGAAGAAACCTGAACTGGTGTTTGCCCATCTACTGAAGGAGCATGGACAGTAGGTTTTACACTAGCAATGCAGCAACACTTCTGCAACATTAGCATGTAACCTTTCCTGACCAGTAGGCTGCTTAAAAATAAAGCACTTCTGGAGATTTGGATTTGACCATGGCCTAATGAAACACGATAAGCCTTGGATTTTAATCAACAACCAACAACCAACAACCTGAAGCACTGTGCTTTTGGTTGGTTCTTCCTTCGCTGTGACCTGGGGATGTGAACACATACAAATGTTCCATAGACATGCAGGTACTTCAGTGAAGGGTGCTTGCCAAACAAAAGAAACATAATGAACTTCTTTTTACAGTTTACATCTACAACCTGTTAGTTAGAAACACACTGCAGCCAAGGTAGCCAAGGCACCTGAGCAACTAACATCAGGCTATTGTTAATGGTATTCACAACACCAACACTCAGCTAGAATTCCAACATTGGCAAGTCTTTGGGAGAATACTTTCCTACAAAGCCAATTCTAGAACACATGGCTCAGGAACTCTCCACTACAATCAGACTGGAACTGACCTACTAGATAACCATATTTTCTTCCTACTATTTCTACATACACTTCAAAGCGAGCACAGACCTTCGCTTTAGACTTCAACAAGTAGCAACAACACAAAGCAGGTATGATCATTAACCAGAAGGAACATGAAATGCACCCCACCATTACTTGGGACATGGGGGCTAACTACATCTCTATGAACCAAATGAAATGGTCTAGTTGACACTCTGTCACTTTGCCTAGCAACACATGCAGTTCTGATATTAGATTGTTTACACACAGTTTACACACATAACACAATAAAGGAAATTTTGCACATTTCCTGGGTTCTAACTCAGAATGCATTTGGCTATCTGAGACAAACTCTCCCATCCCGGGATACCCCAGTACTTTGTGAAAAAAATATTGATTCATTTATGATGTGATATCATTTATGATGATTAAACACACAATGTCCTGTCCACACAATCTCCTTCTTAGGAAGCATCTCACACACTTGATTTTACAGTTTTTCTCTAACACACTCAGCCTCTAACACACTCAGTTTCATATTTCTCAATGAAACATCCAGCACCTTTGAACACAACAAGTACACTCAGACTTGACCAGGGCTGGAACACTGAGGAGAGAAAAACAAGTGTAGGAACACATACACATACACATTTCACACACTTATCACAGAAATATCAGCTAAAATATCCTGCTGAACTCAAGGCTTGCATTTGTAACAAAAACTGTTTCTGTTTACAAATTTTATTGCAAGCCGAATTCAACAACCAAGTCTCTGGAGAAATGCTTACATACAGCAGTCGGCGGAGTAGAAAACTTGGATTCGTTGTTTAGCTGACTTCTGGCTTCTGGCTTCCCTTCCTTTCGTCCATCAGGCCTCTTGTGCACCGGCACCATCCGCTGGACAGCCTTCCAGTGACTTCATTGACTATGCTAAAGCCTTGATTGTGTGGATCACAACAAACTGTGGCAAATTCTTAAAGAGATGGGAGTACCAGACCACCTTACCTGTCTCCTGAGAAACCAGTATGTGGGTCAAGAAGCAACAGTTAGAACCGGACATGGAACAACCGACTGGTTCAAAATTGGGAAAGGAGTACGACAAGGCTGCATATTATTACCCTGCTTATTTAACTTATATGCAGAGTGCAAAAGCTGGATTGAATTTCAACATTAAGAAAACTCAGATCATGGCATCTGGTCCCATCACTTCCTGGCAAATAGAAGGGGAAGAAATGGAAGCAGTGACAGATTTTATTTTCTTGGGCTCCAAGATCAACACAGACGGTGACTGCAGCCATTAAATTAAAAGACGCTTGCTCCTTGGGAGGAAAGCTATGGCAAACCTAGACAGCATATTAAAAAGCAGGGACATCACAAAGGTCCGTATAGTTAAAGCTATGGTTTTCCCAGTACTAATGTATGGCTGTGAGAGTTGGACCATAAGGAAGGCTGAGCGCCGAAGAATTGATTCTTTCGGACTGTGGTGCTGGAGAAGACTCTTAGGAGTCCCTTGGACTGCAAGGAGGTCAAATAAGTCAATCCTAAAGGAAATCAACCCTGACTGCTCATTGGAAGGACAGATGCTGAAGCTGAAGCTCAAATACTTTGGCCACCTAATGCGAAGAGAGGACTCCCTGGAAAAGACCCTGATGCTGGGAAAGACTGAAGGCAAAAGGAGAAGGGGACGGCAGAGGATGAGATGGTTAGATAGCATCACCAATGCAACAAACATGAACTTGAGCAAACTACGGGTGACAGTGGAGGACAGGAAGGCCTGGCGTGCTATGGTCCATGAGGTCACGAAGAGTCGGACACGACTAAACGACTGAACAACAACAACAAATATAATATATATATCCTCTTCTCTTATTTACATCTAATTTTCCCATATTTCTATTTACATTAATATTTAATCAGTAAATCCCATACAAATAACTTTATCTTTTTGTGTCATCTCAATGTGTTCTCTAAGAGGTTGCCAATCTTTTTTAAATTCATTCATAATTTGTCTTTTAGTAAGTCCGTTAGCTTTGCCATTTGTGCGACGTCTAATATCTTGATCATCCACTCTTCTATTGATGGGATGTTTTCTTCCTTCCATTTTTGTGCATATATAATCCTTGCAGCAGTTATCATATATAACAAAAGTTTTCCATGCTTTTTCCCCAGATTTTCTTCCATCAAACCCAGAAGTTATAGTTCTGGGGTTTTTTTAATGTCCATTTTCAAGATTTTTTGAATAGTTTTATGTATCATCTCCCAAAATTTTTTAGCTTTCTTACATGTCCACCATAGGTGATAAAATGTTCCAGTTTCAGACATACATTTCCAGCAAGTGTTAGACATATTTTTATACATTTTGGATAATTTATCTGGAGTGATATACCACCTATACATCATTTTATAAAAAAATTCTTTCAAGTTATAATTTAATGTAAATTTTAAACCTTTGGTCCACATTTTTTCCCATTGATTATATAAAATATTATAACCAATTTTTTTTGCGCATTTAATCATACATTCCTTTGTTTGCTCATCCTCTAATTTAAACTGTAGTAACATTTTGTATAGTTTTGCAATAATGTGTTCATTATCCAAACATATTTGTTTTTCTAACCACATTGTTTCTTCTACAAATTTATATTTCTTTTTGTCTAATTTATATTGTTCTAAAACTTGCATATATGTGAACCAGTGACATTGATATCCTTTTTCTTCTAATTCTTCTCTTGTCTTAATTACTACTTTGTCATTCTCAAATTTTAGTATATCTTTATACCTTAGCCAATTTGTATTTATTGAACTTTCTTTTCTTGCAATAATTTCCTGTGGTGACAGCCAAAGTAGTATATTGGGGGTTAATCTTAGCTTATACAGTATTTATTCCATATCTTTAATAACGCTCTTCTTATACAGTGGTTATTAAACACTTTGTTTACTTTTACTTTGTCTTTCCACAGGAATGTGTGCCAACCAAATTTCAGTTCATGGCCTTCTAATGATAGTAACCTATAGTTTTCCAATGTTATCCATTCTTTTAACCACATCAAACAACATGCTTCATAATATACTTTTAAGTCTGGTAGGCCCAGCCCTCTCTTTCTTTAGCATTTTGTAGTAGGTTAAATTTTATTCTTGGTTTTTTTCCTTGCCATATAAATTTTGATAGATCTTTTTGCCATTGTTTAAAGGTATTATCTATTATTAGTATTGGTATAGTTTGGAATAAGAATAGCATTCTTGGTAATATATTCATTTTTATTATTGATATTCTTCCCATTAAAGATAATTGTAGTTTTCCCCATCTTATCAACTCCTGTTTTATTTCAGACCATATTTTTGTATAATTATTTTGAAACAAATCATTATTTTTTTTGAAATTATCAAACCTAGGTATTTTATCTTCTTCACATCTTTAAAACCTGTTTTAGTTTCTAAAATTTCTTGATTATTTTGAATCATATTTATATTAATCATTTTTGTTTTTTGTTTATTTTAAACCCAGCTAACTTTCCGTGTTCTTGCAATTTTTCCATTAAATATCGTATTGAGTTTAATGGGTTTTGTAAAATAATAACTAAATCATCTGCAAAGGCCCTTAATTGAAAGCTTTCTTGTTTAATCCTTATGCCTTCTATTTTTTTGTCTTTTCTAATGTCTTCGAGAAGATCTTCTAATACCAAATTGAATAATAATGGGGATAAAGGGCAACCTTGCCTTTTTTCCTTCTCTATCTTACATTCTTTAGTGTTTTCTTCGTTTATGATCATTTTAGCCTTTTGAGTAGTATATATTGATTTAATTGCTTTGTAAATTATTCACCAAATTCCATATTTTCTAATATCTTAAACATAAAGTTCCAATTTAAGTTATCAAATGCTTTTTCTGCATCAATAATTAACAGGGTAATTTGTTTTTCGTTATTAAATTGGCCATATTCAATTACATCTAATATTATTCTTATATTGTCTTTTATTTGTCTTCTTGGGAAAAAACCACTTTGGTCATAATTAATAATATTTTGTAGAACTAATTTCAATATTTCTGTAAGAATCAATGTGAATAACTTATAATCATTGTTTAGTAAGGATATTGGTCTATAATTTTTACAAAGTGTCATATTGTGTGTCAAATATTATGTTTGCTTCAGTCCATGTTTTGGGAATAGCTCGTCCATTCATAATTGTGTTTACCACTTCTTTGAATGGTATAATAATTTGATCTGCAAAATGTTGGGGTTTGTACTGTATATACCCAGGAATTTACAGTTAGATAAATTATACTGGAGGGGCTTGATATCTAGGTGAGAGGGGAATTATTCTGCAAGTCACCCAATTAGCAGCCATTGTTGTAGGGATGATGTGGCAGTGTATGACTCATACTACAGGTGCTAATCATTTAGTTGCGTGTGGCAGATGATGAGAGTGACCTATACTGTGATTGGTCAGTTTATGTATATAAGCAGAGACTATCTGGTATTCTTTCTTCTCGTTTGCTGTAACTTCTCATTGCTGTATCATTTGTTACCATTGTGGATATATTCTGTAATACGTATGTACAGTATATATAATAAATAGGTTATTTTATCTAATCTCTGCTTTAGTGTCTATTTACTGCACAGAACGTGGATCACTGGTGTCTTGGAAAAAGGAGCAGGCCGCTCCAATGCGCACACTCTGACAGGTTACGGGCCCAGCGGTGGAACATGTGCAGCTGGTATGCTGGCATGGCTGTGAGGACTTTGGAAGCCTATCCAGGAGTCGTTTGGATATTTGGAGCGAGTTTGGAGCTTTTGCAGGTTCCGTGCCTGGCTGTGTATTTTTCCTAGGCCTGTTTGCAGCTGAAGGACGTTCTGATAAAGTCTGTGCTATTTATTCATCGGTGTCTGCCCAGGAGGGGCTAAGGAGGATGAGCACAGTGAAAATGCAGCCTACAGTTGGAGGTGGTTTTCCTCTGGAAAGGCTGAATGACTCCAATTATCTGTTGTGGGCGTACAAGATGGAAATGTTTCTACACAGGGAAGGTATTTGGAAGCTTGCCCATGACCCACCAAGCGAGTTGGATGGTGAAGAAGTTGTTCTACAGAACGAGAAAGCATTGGCAAGCATAATTTTATGTTTGGAGGACAGCCAATTATGTTATGGTAGAAATTGTCAGTCAGCCAGTGGGTGTTGGGAAGCTTTAAGAAATTTTTATCTTAGAAGCACACCGTTATGCAAAGTTATGTTGACAAGGAAGCTTTATCATGCTAAATTACATGAAAATGGAAGTATTCTTGAACATTTGCATTATATGACTGGTTTGTTCCTTGAATTAGCACAGAGGGATATGCAGTTCTCAGAAGCGCATAAAGTTTATGTAATTCTCAGTTCTCTTAATGAAACATGGGATAATTTAGCTACCAGTTTCGGGTCTTTATCTGAGAGTGATTTGACCGTAAATTATTTAACTGGGCGACTTCTGGAGGAGGAACAAAGAAGGAAAAGTTATAACGTAATTACGCCAAAGCAGAACAGTATGTTTGTTAAGGAATGTACCACTGATAATGTTTTATCTGTGAAACGCTGTTTTCGCTGTCAGTCTGATAAGCATTTGCAAAAGAATTGTGATATTGCTAGAAGGAAAAAAGTCAAGCCGAGGATTTCCAAGCAACGAAGTGCTGTCCAGCTGTCGGTAATTAATTCTACTGGACGAAATTTAAAGGAGCAGTGGTTTCTTGACAGCGGAGCAAGCCAAAACATTGTCAGTGATAGGCAGAAGTTTAAAAGATTTATGAAAGCTGAACGGGATCATGTTAGCCTTGCAAATGGAAGTGTTGCATCTGTTACTGGCAAAGGGTTTGTGTATGTACCAAGTTTAAATACTGAATTATCTATGCTATGTGTACCAGACATAGAGTATAATATCATAAGTGTTTCTCAGTTAGATAAACAGGGATATGATGTAAAGTTTGGTAAGGGTGAATGCATTGTTATGAAGGATAATCATGTCTGTGGTAAGGGGGTATTACAGAACAGTTTATATGTAATGATGAAACCCAGGACAGAACTAACCCATGATGTAGCCATGATCAATGTGAACATTTGTGGCATAGACTGTTGGGGCATCCAAGTTTCAAAGTAGTTGAAAAGATGTCTGAAGCAAGTTCTGGAATGGATTTGAAACCGTGCCAAGCTTATCTGGATTGCACGGCATGTAAGGTTGCAAAGTCAAAGGTGTATCCTGTAAACAAATTTAGTGATAGAAAGTCACATAAATGTTTTGAATTAGTTCACGCTGACCAAATTGGCCCATTACCAGCCACAATAGGTGGTGCTAAATATGTTTTAGTCATTGTGGATGATTTTACCAGATTTGGGTTCTGTTACCTATTGAAAGCTAAAAGCCAAACATTTGATAAGTTCAGAAATTGGGTGCAGTTTGTGGAACGTAGATATAGCACAAAGGTATGTAGTTTGCAATCTGACCAGGGAACTGAGCTTATGAGTGGCAGTTTTCAGCAATGGCTCAGTAGGAGGGGCATGGCACACAGGAGAACCAATCTGCATAGTTCAGCTGAGAATGGCGTGGCAGAACGCAGGAATTTAGCATTACAGACAGTAAAAGATTCACTCCTAGCTGACTCAGGGCTATCTAGAGGATACTGGGGAGAGGCTATATTAACTGCTAATTATTTAATTAACAGGTTGTGGAGTGTGTCTGTAAATCAAACACCATATTATATGTTGTATGTCAAGAAGCCATCATTAGCTCATTTGAAGGTGTTTGGCTGCACTGCCTATGTTCACGTGCATAAGGAAGTACGTAGGAAGGGGCAGGCAAAAGCACAGAAGATGACGTTTGTGGGGTATGAGCCAGGAACCAAGGGATATAGGTTCACTGATGGTAGGAGACTTGCTATTTCTAGATCAGCAAGTTTTAGTGAGCATAACAATTGGCTGAAGTTACACCGAGGGAGTGAGGTTTTTCTACCTGGTCAGGGACAGGTCGAGCTATCAGAGCAGCAAGGGTCCAATGATGTGATTAAGGATGAAGAGCAAGTAACTCCTAGTGTGCCAATAAAGCAGGATGCAACTGTATTGCGCAGATCTGAAAGAGTTAACAAGGGCATACCACCTCAACGTTACACACCAGGTGATGTTAAAGTGTGTTGTATTAATTATGAACCTCGTAGTTATAAAGAGGTATTGGAGTTGCCACCAGAAGAGCAGAAAAAGTGGAAAGCTGCTATGGATGTGGAAATAAATGCCATTAATTCCCATAAGGTGTTTAAATCTACCAGGCTGCCTGAGGGGCATAGGGCAGTAGGTTGTAGGTGGGTTTATAAGAAGAAGACCTTAGTCAATGGTGATATTCAGTATAAGGCTAGGCTTGTAGCACAAGGGTTTTCCCAGGTAAAGAATCAGACTTATGATGAGGTTTTTGCGCCAACGCTAAGAGGGGAGACATTGAGGTTTGCCTTAGCAATGGCAGCAGCTGGGAATTGTGTGGTGAACCATTATGATATCACCACAGCATATCTGCATGCTGATTTGAGGGAAGAAATATATATGGTTGAAGCTCCAGGATATGAGTCTAATGATGCAGGGAGTGTGTACAAGTTGCAGAAAGCATTGTATGGACTCAGGCAATCGGCACGTTGCTGGAATCTATGATTAGATGAAGAATTGCAAAGAATGGGGTTCAAGTGTAGCAAGGCTGACCCATGTCTGTATATAAAGCAATGTGATAATGATGGTGTTGCTTTTGATCTTTGTAGATGATTTGTGTTTTATAGCTAAAGATCAAAGGAGGGTAATTGAATTTACTGAAAAACTGAAGCAACAATTTGATGTTAAAGATCTGGGAGAGATTAGAAATTACCTAGGCATAGGTATTCAGAAGCTTGATGGGGGTTACGTTCTAGAGCAGCGGAAGAAAATTGAACAACTACTAAGAGAGAACAATATGGAACATTGCAAGGAGGTTCCTACCCAGATGACAACTGATTTTGTTAAGACAGAGGCTGGAGACGATGACCAAACATCATGTAATCAAGAACACTATCAATCAATAATTGGAAGTTTATTGTATTTAGCACAATGGTCGCATCCCGATATCGGGAATGCGGTAAATGTACTGAGTAGATATGTTACACAACCTACCCAGAGGCATTGGAAAGATATTAAACGAGTGTTTAAATATCTTAAGGGGACTATTAATAAATGTTTATTGATAAAACCTTGTAAACCATTGGAATTAAAATGCTATGTAGATAGTGATTGGGGTAATGATGTACATGATAGAAAATCAATGACAGGATTGATAATTATGTTTGGTAACACCTTGGTGGGGTGGAGGTCTCGGAAACAGAGTTCTGTTGCCGTATCTACTGCAGAGGCAGAGTACGCTGCATTATCTGACCTACAGTATGTTCAGAGTTAATATGGTATAGGCAATTGTTAAAGGATGTTAATGTAACAATTGATGAACCTATATGTGTATATGACGACAGTGAATCATGTATACAGATTGCAAAGAGTGATAGGATCAGAGGGAGGAGCAAACATGTGGATATCAAATATCACAATGTTAGGAATGCTGTAAAAGAATCTCTGATTACTTTGCAATATTGTCCATCTGAGAGTAATATAGCAGATGTGATGACAAAGCCTCTAAGTATAGAGAGACATAGGATGTGTGTATCCAATATGTGTATGTCTTCTATTCTGTATAAGTGAAATGTAATATCTATTGTAAATTGGAGGGGTGTTGGGGTTTGTATATACCCAGGAATTTACAGTTAGATAAATTATACTGGAGGGGCTTGATATCTAGGTGAGAGGGGAATTATTCTGCAAGTCACCCCATTAGCAGCCATTGTTGTAGGGATGATGTGTCAGTGTGTGACTCATACCACAGGTGCTAAGAGTTTACTTGGGTGTGGCAGATGATGAGAGTGACCTATACTGTGATTGGTCAGTTTATGTATATAAGCAGAGAATGTCTGGTATTCTTTCTTCTCGTTTGCTGTAAATTCTCATCGCTGTATCATTTGTTACCATTGTGGATATATTCGGTAATACGTATGTATATATAGTAAATAGGTTATTTTATCTAATCTCTGCTTTAGTGTCTATTTACTGCACAGAATGTGGATCACTGGTGTCTTGGAAAAAGGAGCAGGCCGCTCCAACGTGCGCACTCTGACACAAAACATTTATAATAACTGGTGGTGAAACCATCTGGCCCTGGTGCTTTACGTATTTTGAGTTTTTTTATAGCTTCTAATATTTCTTGGACTGTAATAGGACTATTAACAGTAATTTTTTGGGAATCTGTTAATTTTGGACGTTTATATTGCAACAGGTATTCATAAATCTTATCTATAGAGATTTCTTGTTTTTCATATAGGTTAGAAAATAAATTTTAAAATGCTTGTTTAATTTTCTTATTATCTACTAAGTCTGTATTGTTTTCTCTAATCTTAGCGATCATTTTTCTTTCTTTTTCTTTTCTTATTTTATAGGCTAGCCATTTACCTGTTTTATTTGCAAATTCAAAATTTCTTTCCTTAACATATCTCAATTTTATTTCAATTTCTTTTGGTGTTAATAGTTTTACTTGCTTTTGTAGTATGTTAATTTGATGTCTAGTTCTTTCATCTGCTCGTTTTTCCTGTAATTACTTTTCTTTATGTTTGATTTGTTCTAAAACTATTTGTAATTTTTGTTGCGATGCTTTTCTTAATATTCTATTTTGGTACATAAAATATCCCCTCATATATGCTTTACTAGTGTCCCATACCGTACTAATATCCACTTCATTGTTTAGGTTAATTTCAAAAAATTCATTTAGCTTTTTTTTTGCAATCTTCTACTAATTCTTCTTTTTTAAAATTTATTCATTTAATCTCCATCTATAGCTCTTGGAATTTATTTTTAATATAATATTTACCGGGTTATGGTCTGAAAATGTTTTAGGAATAATATTTACCTTAGAAATTTTATTTGCCAAGTTTAGAGAAACCCAAATCATGTCAATTCTAGAGAAGGATTTAAATCTGTCAGAATAGAAAGTGTAATCATTTGCTGATCCATTTTTTTGTCTCCATGAATCTACCAATGTTAAATTGTTCATTAATTCAAAAAAAGATTGGGGTAGTTTCCCTTGCTTATCTTTAATTTTTTTTTCAGATTTTCTGTCAATTGTTGGTACTGTGACCCCATCCCAGTCTCCTAACATACACCAATGACTATATGAAAAGGCTGTTAATTTAGTTGATAATTCATTGTAAAATTTATTTTGATTATCATTAGGTGCATATATACTTATAATTATCATTTTGGTTCTTTGTATCTCAATTTCCACTGCAATATATCTTCCATTAATGTCTGTGATTAATAGCTTCAGTTTCAAATAGGGTTTCACATATATTACAGTTCTATTTATTTTTTTCTCATTGGCAGATATAAATTCCATTCCTCTTTTTATTCATCAAATGTTTAACATCATTTTTTCTAATATGTGTTTCTTGTAGACATATTATGTCCTGTTTTAATTTATACAAATAATGAATTTTTTTTATTTTTTCTGGAGCGTTAGCTCCGTTAATGTTCCATGTTAAGCATTTTAGTTCATTTATTTACAAGTAGATCCTCAAATTCTTTAGAGCTTGAAGCTGTTCCCTCTTTAGATGTTTCCTTATCTATTTTTCCATTTTTGCCTTTCTCTAGATCTAGTTCTCTTCTATATTTCTTTAAGAAATCTTTGGCTTTTAAAATGGAAGTAAGTTTGAATTTTCTCTGCTGGAAAGTAAATCCCACTCCTTCAAGCCTTTCCCATCTAAAAGAGATGTTATTTCTTTTTAATATATCTGTTAAGAAGTTGTACTCCTTTCCTTTTCTTAATATTCTTGTAGGAATTACTTTTAATACTATGATATCTTCCCAGGTCTCTGGGATTTTTTCTTGCAAATTCATTTAGAATATCCCTTGGCTTATGATGAATCATCTCATATTTGGAATTAATCCGAAATATTTTTTCTATTTCCTCCTCCATTATTTCATCTTCCCAACCGATTAGACTTGCTAGCATTTGAGTAATTGTGTCTTCCATATCATCTTCCATATCATCTTCCCTTCCCTCTGGCACATTTCTGAGTCTTAAACAATATTCCTTTTCTTTCAGCTCTAATAAGGCTAGTCTGTCTAATTCATTTTCTTTTTCACTTTCTAGTCTATCAACACTCTCATTAACTTTTTTTTATTCTACATCCATTTTTTGACCATCTTTTCTAGCTATTGTTCTAGTCTTTTTTCTAAACCTTCTAGTTTTTTTTCCAATATTTCGGTTACACTCTGTGTCATATTTTGTGACGTTTTTGTTGTACATTCTTCAAACATTGATTTTAGCCATTCCCCCTCTCCAGAACCCGACCCCCTTCTTGCTTGCTTTCTTGTATACATTTTAGTTAATTTACCTTACATTTTAACACACGTTGCCTTCTTTATAACACAGTTAAGGCAATATGGCCGTTCAAAATAAATAATAAAATCCACATCTTAACGAAGTTTTGAAGGTTTGAAATAGTATGAGGCTCACCAAGAGTTCTCTTTTTGTCACAGTTCAGAATAGTTTCTTCTTTTTCTTTTCTTACTTTTGGCAAATTAGTTTTGAAGTGAGGAATGCAACAGTTATGCCTTTAAAGTAGGCTGCAGCCGCGGCTTCTACTGCTTTCTACCCCCGCTTCCCAGCTGGTCACCTTGTTAGTTGAAAGCGAAACCACAATGTTTTCAACTCTCCCAGCCATCTGGAAGCTTTCGGGGCAATTCGCTGGAACCCCCTCTTTCCCAGAGCTGCCTTCTGACATTTATGAGGTGTTTTAAAGCCCTTTAAATTACGGCTCTGACAGTTCTGATCACGGAGCTGATCAGAACATGCCCGTTGCCATTTCTCCTCCTCACCGGAAACCCTTCATAGCATCTTCTATGATGAACGCGGACCCCATCCCCATGTCCCCTGAACTTCAGCTTTAAGATCCTTACTGCTTTTTTAAGAGTGCCAAATTGTGGTGGCCTGAAAGTTAAATCAATCAATAAATCAGGGCCATACACTCGTGATGCAAACTTTGTGTGGCTCCTAGCCCAAAGCTGAGCCTGTGGAACTTCAGATTGATCTGGTGTGATGGAAAAGACCGATTTTCAGTGCTCACCCTTCACTGCTGGATGCTGGGACTGCCTTGTGTGGCCATTTTGGTCTTAGCAGCAAGAGCGATCTGGCAGCAGGTACCTGTCAGCATAATTACCTATCATCCCTTTGTAAGGTATTGGTCAGCTATCATCCTAACCCTAATCCTAGACTATTGCCTACATGGCAAAACTCCCAGGCAAGACTGCTAGACATCTGTTTGTTTAAAAAAAACAAAAATACAATGTCAACTACCGTTCTTACATTTTTAAAAACAAATTAAAGCAATAAAAATGAACAGGATCTCATGTGATCTCAAAAACAGACCTTTAGATCAAATGAGATTCATTTATCTTTTGGGATTTCCCTCTTAATGTAATTTTGGTTGTTTGTTAGAATTGTTTTGCTGACTTTTGTCTTTGTGGGAACCTCCGAACCTGTGATCTTCTGATCAACAAGCCTGGTGTCTTACCCGCTGAGCCATTGCACCCCTTAGATATTTATTTTTGTATTTTTTATCCATTCAATTGTGCCGATTCCCGGAGACTGCCTACACAAGTCCCTGAAGTTTTCTTAGCAAGGTTTTTCAGAAGTTTTTGGCCATTGCCTCCTTCCTAGGGCTGAGAGAGAGGGACTGGCCCAGGGTCACCTAGCTGGCTTTGTGCCTAAGGCAGAACTGGAACTCACGGTCTCCCAGTTTATTGCCTGATGCCTTCACCACTAAATCAAACTAGCAAACCCATATTTGTAACAATAGTGATGTCCAGACGGAATTAGGGCTGAAATGCAACTGTAAAAGATAGGGGGTGATTTTCTATGTCTTTCTAGCTTCATCCCTTTCTGGGAAATTTCCAGCTTTACAACCTTTCGGTGGATGGTGTTTATTTGGATGAGATCCCGTTGCTGATTTTGATATCATGCAATGGGCAGTCTCTCCCAAGAAGTCTACTGCTGGGGTAAAAATTGGGAGAGTAGAAAGAGGGGCCTCTTCAGAAGTCAGCCTCTCTATCAATCAAAGTGCCATCATGTGGCCAACATCATTCAGTCAGGTAGGTGATTCTGCTACTTTGGGGTTCTTACCATTTATCAGCTGTTATACATCATCATTATTATCATCATCATCATCATCATCATCATCATCATCTATTTAATTTATTCCCTGCCCATCTCCCATACAAGGGACTCTGGGCGGGTTACAATAATTATAACATATATATAATAATACATGCCTGCTTAGAAATAAATCCCTCAGAATTCAATGCAGATGTGCTCCAAGGAACGGAAGTTTTGTTGTTGTTCAGTCGTTTAGTCGTGTCCGACTCTTCGTGACCTCATGGACCATAGCACGCCAGGCCTTCCTGCCCTCCACTGTCTCTCGGAGTTTACTCAAATTCAAGTTCATTACATCGGTGATGCTATCTAACCATCTCATCCTCTGCCGTCCCTTTCTCCTTTTGCCTTCAGTCTTTCCCAGCATCAGGGTCTTTTCCAGTGAGTCCTCTCTTCGCATTCGGTGGCCAAAGTATTTGAGCTTCAGCTTCAGCATCTGTCCTTCCAATGAGCAGTCAGGGTTGATTTCCTTTAGGATTGACTGGTTTGATCTCCTTGCAGTCCAAGGGACTCTCAAGAGTCTTCTCCAGCACCACAGTTCAAAAGCATCAATTCTTCGGCGCTCAGCCTTCCTTATGGTCCAAATCTCACAGCCATACATTACTACTGGAAAAACCATAGCTTTAACTATACGGACCTTTGTCGGCAAGGTGATGTCTCTGCTTTTTAATATGCTGTCTAGGTTTGCCATAGCTTTCCTCCCAAGGAGCAAGCGTCTTTTAATTTCATGGCTGCAGTCACCATCTGCGGTGATCTTGGAGCCCAAGAAAATAAAATCTGTCACTGCTTCCATTTCTTCCCCTTCTATTTGCCAGGAAGTGATGGGACCAGATGCCATGATCTGGGTTTTTTTAATGTTGAGTTTCAAGCCAGCTTTTGCACTCTCCTCTTTCACCCTCATCAAGAGGCTCTTTAGTTCCTCTTCGCTTTCTGCCATTAGGGTGGTATCGTCTGCATATCTGAGGTTGTTGATATTTCTCCCGGCAATCTTAACTCCGGCTTGTGATTCATCCAGCCCGGCATTTCTCATGATGTACTCTGCATATACGTTAAATAAGCAGGGTGATAATATACAGCCTTGTCGTACTCCTTTCCCAATTTTGAACCAGTCGGTTGTTCCATGTCCGTTTCTAACTTTTGCTTCTTGACCCGCATACAGGTTTCTCAGGAGTCAGGTAAGGTGGTCTGGTACTCCCATCTCTTTAAGAATCATGGGTTTTCTTGGCAAGGATACTGGAGTGGTTTGCCATTCCCTCCTCCAGTGGACCACGTTTTGTCAGAACTCTCCGTCATGACCTGTTCTTCTTGACCTGACTTTATTGAGTTACGCAAGCCCCTTCGCCACGACAAGCTAAAGCCCCATTAATTCCACAGACATTATGCATAATTCTCTTAACTTATTTAATGATTTCCTTATTTGTTCCCTGCCACCATGCAGGCTACATGCATTGCTACTGTGGGCAAGAATCCCTTAGAAGAAATGGAGTAGCTCTCATAGTCAATAAAAGAGTGGGAAAGGCAGTACTGGGGTACAACCTCAAAAACGACAGAATGATCTCATTTCGAATCCAAGGCAAACCATTAAACATCACAGTGATCCAAGTCTATGCCCCAACCACTGATGCCGAAGAAGCTGAAGTTGACCGGTTCTATGAAGACCTACAACACCTTCTAGAACTAACACCAAAAAAAGATGTCCTTTTCATCATAGGGGACTGGAATGCTAAAGTAGGAAGTCAAAAAATAACCGGAATAACAGGAAAGTTCGGCCTTGGAGTCCAAAATGAAGCAGGGCAAAGGCTAATAGAGTTTTGTCAAGAGAACAGGCTGGTCATAGCAAACACTCTTTTCCAACAACACAAGAGACGACTCTACACATGGACATCACCAGATGGTCAATACCAAAATCAGATTGATTATATACTTTGCAGCCAAAGATGGAGAAGCTCTATACAATCAGCAAAAACAAGACCTGGAGCTGACTGTGGCTCAGATCATGAGCTTCTTATTGCAAAAATTAGGCTTAAATTGAAGAACGTATAGAAAACCACTAGACCACTCAGGTATGACCTAAATCATATTTATTATTATTTATTTATTATTTGAATTTATCCCCGCCCATCTCTACCATGGTAGACTCTGGGCGGTTTACAATCAATATAAAAGATAAAACCGATACATTAAAACTACTATAAAAATAAAAAATAAAAATCCAAGAAATGGTCTGTTCTTAAAAGGAGGGAAACCACTAAGCCAACCACCCCCAGGAGGAACTATCATTTCCTTCACTCCAGGCCCGGTGGCAGAGCCAGGTCTTCAAGGACTTTCTAAAGGCCAGGAGCGAGGGTGCCAGTCTCACCTCAGGGGGCAAGTTATTCCACAGGGCGGGTGCTATTGCTGAGAAGGCACGCCTCCTGGATCCCTCTAGATGGAATTCTTTTACAGAAGGGATCCGAAGCATGCCCTCCCTGCATGATCGGGTGGGGCGGGTAGATGTGATCGGGAGAAGACGGTCCCTCAGATACCCTGGTCCCATGCCATGTAGGGCTTTAAAGGTGATAACCAACACCTTGAATTGAATCCGGAAGCAAACTGGTACCCAATGCAGCTCACGGAGTAGCGGTGTTATATGTGCTGATCTCATAGCACCCAGAACTACCCGTGCAGCTGCATTCTGGACCAGCTGAAGCTTCCGGACACTCTTCAAGGGTAGCCCCATGTAGAGCGCGTTGCAATAATCTATATGGGAGATGACAAGGGCATGAGTGACTGTTCGGAGGGCCTCCCGATCCAGGAAGGGGCGCAACTGGCGCACAACCCGAAGCTGTGCAAAGGCCACTGATTGGCAACGGCCCTGGAGAAAGGAGGCGAACCAGTGCAAAACAACGCCACCCACCCCCAATTCCCTGAGCTGCCCCAAAAGGATACCATGGTCGATGGTATCAAAAGCCGCTGAGAGGTCCAAGAGAGCGAGAATGGATGCACTCCCTCTATCTCGCTCCCGCCAAAGATCACCCATAAGCGTGACCAATGCAGTCTCTGTCCCATATCCCGGCCTGAAACCTGACTGAAAGGGGTCTAGATAATCCGTTTCATCCAGAATCCTCTGGAGTTGCAGCGCCACCACCTTCTCAACCACCTTTCCCAAAAAGGGAAGGTGGGAGACAGGATGAAAGTTGTTTAAAACAGTAGGGTCCAGGGAAGGCTTCTTGAGGAGGGGGTGCACCAGGACCTTCTTGAAGACCATCGGAAATACCCCCTCCCCCAAAGATGTATTAATCATCGCCTGGACCCAACCACATGTAACCTCCCGGGCTGATTTGACCAGCCAGGAGGGACACGGGTCTAGATGGCATGTGGTGGCATTTACAATCCGGAGGATTCTGTCTACTTCATCAGGCCCAACAGGGTCAAACCGTTCCCAGATAACAGGGTAAGTACGTACCCCTGGCATCTCCCCAGATTGTGCCTCACGCTTAGAGTTTAACTTAGAATGAATCTGAGCGATTTTGTCCTGCAGATGCTCGGCAAACTCTTCCGACCGGCCCTGTAAATGGGTCACTGTATCTTCGCGACCCAAAAGAGATCTCGTAATCTTAAACAGGGCCATCGGGCAGCATTCTGCAGACACAATAAGAGCGGAGAAATATTCACGTTTCGCCGCTCTTACCGCCACAAGGCAGGCCCTAATAGAGGCTCTAGATTGTGTCCGGTCAGATTCAGTCTTCGTCTTCCTCCAGCGGCGCTCCAGGTGTCTCTTAACCCTCTTCAAAACCCTCAACTCCTCCGTGAACCACGGGGAGTGACGGGTCGAATGAGGCAAGAGAGGTCGCATAGGTGCGATCCTGTCCAAGGCCTCGGCCGCCTCCTTATTCCAAGCTGCAGCCAAGACCTCCGCTGGACCGTGTTGCAGATCTTCAGGTATAACCCCCAGCTCCCTCTGAAACCTCATTGGGTCCATAAGTCGCCGGGGGCGTACAGATCTAATAGGTCCTGCCTCCCTGCGGAGTGGGGCAGCACACGAGAGCCTCAAGGTCACCAGGGCGTGGTCTGACCATGACAATGGGGACAGATGTAACTCTCCCCTCAGATCACATTGCCACTGCTCTGATAAGAAAACCAAGTCCGGCGTGAGACCACTGTCTTGAGTCAGGTCCCGAATAATCTGCGACAGGCCCATGGCTGCCATTGTAGTCATGAACTCCCGGGCCGCTTCCGAGGCCCGTCCCAGGGATGGCAGATTGAAATCCCCCAAAACCATGAGTCTGGAGAACTCCACTGCCAACCCAGAGACGGCCTCGAGCAGCTCGGGCAGAGAGGTTGCTACGCAGCAGGGGGGCTGGTACAGTAGCAACACTCCCAACTGTGCTTGGAAACCCAACCTGAAAAACAGGGTCTTACATCTGGTCACTTGTGGAGCAGCACCCCTGGAGGCCATAAGAGACTCTCGGATAACAACTGCCACCCCGCCTCCCCTGCCCCGTTGTCTCGGCTGATGCCATACTCGAAACCCAGCTGGACACATTTCCGAAAGGGCAACCCCTCCTTTTGGGCCCAGCCAGGTCTCTGTTATACATGCCAGGTCTGCCCCCTCCTCCGCGAATAAATCGCAGATGAGGGAAGCCTTATTATTCACAGACCTGGCATTAAGGAGCAGCAGCCGGACATCGGGGCCCTCAAAGATCTGCTTACCAGGGCCTGGGTATGAGCTTGGAGGGCCGGAACACGCCACCTGTAATAAACACTGGAGGCGCCTTCCCCAATGATGGCCTGCCCTCCAGCTCCCGTCATAACGTCCCTTACCCATCACCACCTCGATCAAATTCCCCGCCCCGCAGCCCCCAGAGTCTCCTGGCTCAGACGCCTCCACTCCTGAGTCCCCGGAAAGCCTGGGTTTGGGCAAAGGTCCCCTTCTCCAAACATCCATCCTCTCAACCCAATCTCTCCTGGGTAAATGGTAGGGCCCCCAGCGCACCAGCTCATGCTCTTGGCGCTGGTAAGCCCCAACCACCCCACACAACTCACCCACTCTCCCTGTTCCCTCCTGTGGCCTCTCTCACTAGCCACAGTAAGGGACCTCCCATAACTCATACTCTTAGTCCCCCCCCACGTCACTCTCACTTACAAGGAGGGCACCACAGTCACACTAAGGGGCCTCCCAGTCTTCTGTCGCCCTAATCAACTGGGGGTGGTCGATCCTCCACTATATCCACCAAGCAGATCAGATGTTAAATTAGGTGTTAAAGTGACATAAATAATATAAAGTCTATGATGACAGAAAACCACGGGTTTGTTCTTCCACCCATTCCACATAGAGCCCCAGAGTCCAAAAAGATCTGGGTCTGGTTTCCCCAAGTCCATCCAAACAAACAGGAGTCCTACTCAGGTCTCCCCAGGCTCGCTGGTGAAACTGCTCTGTTCTTTCGCCAAGGGGGAGTCCCAAGTATTTTCCAGTCCCCCTTGCCTGCAATAGGCCAGCCACGCCAGTAATGTTCTTGGGCCTCCTGGCTTCACCGGGCCCCATTAGCGTGATACAACTTTGGCCAGCCTCCAACCCTGGCAGCCTCCGTCGACTATAACTCCGGATTTTGCCACACCCCCAACGTTCTTTGTCCCAGAGGGTTGTCTGTTTTCTGTCCTGGGGGGGGGCAATTGTCCCGGGGGGGCGTCCGTCTCCGAACCCACTGCACCTCCACAGCTTCCACCAAACCGCAACTCTTCGCAGCTCCGGTGCAGCTCCGGAGAAAACTTGCCCAGGCAAAGACTCCCATGCGAGGCTCCGTCGAATTCCTCGTTGCCATGCCCCAACCATTTGTTTGTTTGTCCCAAGGGGTTGGTCATCTATCCCGGGGGGGGGGCGTCCTCCAACTCTATCAGCCTCCGAATGGGTCCCGCTGCCACCGCAAAGCTCCGTGTCGCCCCGCCGAAGCTCCCAAGACTCAGCTAACCTCCACCCCGTCCGGAGAAGTCCACCACCTCCAAACCAAGAAACCACCTCTCCAGACCCCCAAAGGTAGAATTATGGGGGAATCAGGCAGGTTTGAGGAGGTTTGAGAGGGTTATGGATCTTCCTCCTGGAGCAGAAGCCGGCGTCTGCTCGCGGCCGCCATCTTGGATTTTATCATATCCCTTATGAATATACAGTGGAGGTGAGGAATAGATTTAAAGGATTAGATCTGGTAGACAGAGTGCCTGAAGAACTATGGATGGAGGTTGGTAACATTGTACAGGAGGCAACAACTAAAACCATCCCAAAGGAAAAGAAAGTCAAGAAAGCAAAGTGGCTGTCTGATGAGGCTTTACAAAAAGCTGAGGAAAGAAGGAAAGCAAAAGGCAAGGGAGAAAGGGAAAGATATAACCAACTGAATGCAGATTTCCAGAGAACAGAAAAGAGAGATAAGAAGGCCTTCTTAAATGAACAATGCAAAGAAATCGAGGAAAAGAATAGAATGGGGAAGACTAGAGATCTCTTCAAGAAAATCGGAGATATCAAGGGAATGTTTTGTGCAAAGATGGGCATGATAAAGGACAAAAAAGGCAGGGACCTAACAGAAGCAGAAGAGATTAAGAAGAGGTGGCAAGAATACACAGAAGAACTATACAAGAAAGATCTTAATATCCCTGATAAATACAATGGTGTGGTCACTGACCTTGAGCCGGACATCCTAGAAAGTGAAGTCAAGTGGGCCTTAGGAAGCATTACTAACAACAAAGCTAGCAGAGAAGACAGTATCCCAGCTGAGCTATTTAAAATCCTGAAAGATGATGCTGTTAAAGTGCTGCACTCAATATGCAAACAAATTTGGAAAACTCAACAGTGGCCACAGGATTGGAAAAGGTCAGTTTACATTCCAATTCCAAAGAAGGGCAATGCCGAAGAATGTTCAAACTACCGTACAATTGTGCTCATTTCACACGCTAGCAAGTTTATGCTAAAATCCTACAAGCTAGGCTTCAGCAGTATGTGAACCGAGAACTACCAGAAGTGAAAGTTGGGTTTCGAAGAGGCAGAGGAACTAGAGATCAGATTGCCAACATTCGCTGGATCATGGAAAAAGCAAGAGAGTTCCAGAAAAACATCTACTTCTGCTTCATTGACTATGCTAAAGCCTTTGATTGTGTGGATCACAACAAACTGTGGCAAATTCTTAAAGAGATGGGAGTACCAGACCACCTTAAATGTCTCCTGAGAAAACTGTATGAATCCCTGCCCATATCTTATTCTGCTGTGGGTTTCACAGACATTCTAGTTTCTCCTTGAACTGTCCTTACCTAGTAAAATTCCCAGGGAACACTGATTCCTTCCTCATGCAAGTTCTTCTCTTGGACCAGTCAGACTCCATTCCTTCAGATTTTGCCAGGTTTTGCTAGACCACCTTTAAAGTTAGGCAGGGACCCTTGACTGTTGTCACTCCCTGTCCAAAACCAAGAAAACCACAGACGGATAATGAAAGACTCTATTGTGGTATATACAGTATATGTCCCTTGACCAATTCAGCAGTTTTTAGTTCAAAATGTTAATGTCCCCATAGTTTCCCAGATTCCAGATTTTAGATCTTGGTAGGCTCATAGTTTTACTTTGAAATGATATTATGATTTAAGTTTTAGGATTCATAGAGTTTTACTAGAATAACATTAATTCAACTTGAGGATGTCAACCCAGCTGATGCTCTCGGATGTGTTTTTCTCTTTTATTGCTTTATCTGACTAAGACTCTTTTATCCTTTTTATTTACTCCCCCTAAAATGGAACTGAATTCAATGTTTTTATGGCTGTCCTTTATGTTCAGAAGGCTCCTTTGTCTCGATGCACGGAAAGCTGTCCTCCAGGATACACCAAACTCAAAAGAGAAGGAGCCCCAGACTGCTGCTACGACTGTTCTCCATGCATGGAAGGAACAATCGCCAGGCAAGAAGGTCGGTGGCTCTATAGCAAGAAGGGGACTTGAGGATACAGGTCGAATTCACTCTTACTCTTCTGGACAGTGTTTGTTGAAGGTGCCGCTTTCCTGCTAGTTCTAGACCTAACTTCTCATCTATTTGTTCTTATTTCCACAAAGAAGCATTTTAAAAAAACAGTCAGCATAATATTTCAGAGATTTGGGACCATCATATAATTTGGCATAATGGTGTGGCCATTAAAAGTAAAATAACAAAACATGGCTGAATTCTTGTGCTGCTGTATCAATGTCTCGTTTAAGGAAAGAAGATCAATCTCGTGAATTCAAATGATTGAATTTTGCTTTTCTCCCCTTGAGCCAGCCTCCTTCCCTCCCCCCCCCCGATGATGTCAATGTCCAGTTCTTTCCCACTACTCTGGTGCCCCCTCCTTGCTTGTGCAGGTGGATGACCTTGATGATCTGCATAACAGTCTCTAACAGTTTGGCGCGTCTCTTGGAATGCACTCTTCCCCCTCCCTTTCGGAGACTTTCCAGGGCTGACACGTATCTTCGCAAGTAATGGCAGGATTTGAATTGTAATCCTGACAGAAGGTTAGATGGGGTGCAATGGGCTTCAACTCAACCCAAGAAATACTGAGTCGCTTTTGGTATTTGGGCCTTCCAGTGACAAGTTTTTTGCCATTGTTGGCCGTAGGTGGGATCGCACTGTCTCAGACGGACCCTGTGCCCAATCTGGAGGTCCTCTTGGACTCACTGATGGGGACTAGGAGACGTTCCTTCACTGGCGTAGCCCCTCCCCTCTGGAACATTCTCCCTTCAGACATTAGGATGACCCCGACCCTATTTGCATTTTGTATGGCCGTGAAGACTTGGTTATGTGCCCAGGCCTGGGGTCCGGAGTTTGTTAAGGGCCTCATTTCTTGGCTATATGTGATGGAATGTATTCCTGAAGTGGGGGATGATGTGGTGGATGTCAGAGCTGTTGCTCTTTCCCCAGAGGGGGGCGCATTCCATTGAGATGAACGATTTCACAGTCCGGATTCCGCTGGTGGGAAAGTCAAGAGGTTCAAGGTGACTCCGCCTTCGAGCCCTCGCTGAGTATTTTACCCATAGATTGGCTAGAGTGCTTTTAGTCTGGCTAGATTCTGTCTTGTAGGGCAAGATCAATAAATAACTTGAGTGGGAATTGAGGCTCAGTGTGGTTCTCTGCCTGCTTTTCCTGACACTATACTCACATATAGCAATAGGTTTACATGATGATCATATTTATTTATTTTGTATTGTTTTAATTGTCTTAGGTTTTTATCAATGTACGGCATCCAGAGTCACTTGTTGAGAAGGGCAGCTATAGAAATAAAAAAAATAAATAAATAATTCTCGTGCGAAATGTGAACTTGGTCATGATGTGGATTTGACTGGTAAGCAGTGGAGCCATAACAGGAATGCATTATTTCTGCCACTCAAAAAATAAAATAGAGACTTCTCCACTTGTGCTCAATACCTTCTTTATTGTATGTATGTATGTATGTATGTATTTATTTATTTATTTATTGTATTGTATTGTATTGTATTGTATTGTATTGTATTGTATTGTATTGTATTAGTTTTGTCATAACTTTTGCTGAAGCTTTGAGGACCACATTCCAGGTTTTCAGGGTAAGCCTGGAACCAAAACTATCTAGTCTTAATCTGTAGCTTGAATCATGTCAACTGGATTTCTATTTTCTTAGTAGAAACGTTTCGCTCCTTATCCAAGGAGCTTCTTCAGTCTGAGCAAAGTTGGTAAGGGAATCCTAAATATGTTCCTAGGTAGCTGTGTGACCTTACACCTGGGGCTATGTCATGGTTATATTGAGATGTAATTTTTAAGTCCTTTTATCATCTAAAGGAGGGTCGTTAAAATCACCATGCTGCTGTTGAGCTTCTGAAATGGTCTTAATCTTCCTAGGCACAGAAGACAAAATGGGGAGGAAGATGGGGGAGAGTTTGTGCCTGAGGCCCCCACCTCTATTCAAGGAAGGATTTTTCAAGTTGGCATGGTGATTTTAACGACCCTCCTTTAGATGATAAAAGGACTTAAAAATTACATCTCAATATAACCATGACCTAGCCCCAGGTCTAAGGTCACACAGCTACCTAGGAACATATTTAGGATTCCCTTACCAACTTTGCTCAGACTGAAGAAGCTCCTTGGATAAGGAGCGAAACGTTTCTACTAAGAAAATAGAAATCCAGTTGACATGATTCAAGCTACAGACAATTCCACCTGGATGACTGAGAACCTTCATAGAGATATCTAGTCTTAAGGTTGAGATTGAGGTACTAATGACCCCATCAGGTTTCAATTTGTAGGCCAAGCTTTCAGTTCTGGTGAGAGTTGAAGCTTGCAGCTGGCTAACCCCAGGGATCTTTGCCTACTGTATAGAACAGTGCAGTGCAAATCCTTCAGAAGAGATGCTTCCGAACAACAAACAATGCTTCTCTTTTTGAATCACTTAAAAGCCACATATTTTCCAGGCTCACAAAGCTGATTCAAAAGCTGCTCTGGCTTTCACTGCATGTGTGTACAAGACAGGGAAAAGACACATAATCCCAAATAATTGATTTAATTTTTTTCCCATCATGTTACGGTCACAGATATTGTTAGTTGCAGGCTAAAGAACAATTGCTTGTGTTTTCCAGATGCATCCAGTTGCAGCCAATGTCCAGAAGACCAGCATTCAAATAAGAAGCGAGATCAATGTGTCCCAAAGGTTATAAGCTTCCTATCCTTTGAAGAAATGTTGGGTCTCCCCTTGGCTCTCTTTGCCCTTGCTTCTTCCCTAGACACCGGCTTTGTTCTGGGAATCATCATTAAATACCGAGAAACCTCTATAGTCAAAGCCAACAACCGAGACCTCACCTACATTCTCCTGGTCTCCCTCCTCCTTTCCTTCTTGACCTGCCTTCTATTCATTGGTCACCCCAAGAAACTGACCTGCCTTCTTCGACAAACCACCTTCAGTGTTGTATTCTCAGTTGCTGTGTCTTCTTTGCTGGCCAAAACTGTCATGGTGGTGGTGGCCTTTCTGGCCACAAAACCAGGCAGCAGGATGAGGGAATGGCTGGGGAACACTCTGGCCAACTCCATTTTCTTGTCGTGCTCTGGGGTCCAGGTGGGCATCTGCATGATATGGCTGGGAATCTCTCCCCCATTCCCAGACTCTGACATGCATTCCCAATCAGGACACATTGTGCTGCAGTGCAATGAAGGCTCAGTCACCATGTTCTACTCTGCACTGGGCTACATGGGCTTTCTGGCTGCCATCTGCTTCTTGGTGGCTTTCCTGTCCCAAAAGCTACCGGGGACCTTCAACGAAGCCAAGTGGATCACCTTCAGCATGCTGGTTTTCTGCAGTGTTTGGGTCTCCTTTGTCCCCACCTACCTGAGCACCAAGGGGAAATACATGGTGGCTGTGCAGATCTTCTCCATCCTGGCCTCCAGCCTGGGCTTACTGGGCTGCATCTTTGTCCCTAAATGCTACATCATTATTCTGAGACCTGGCATGAACACCAAGGAGCATTTAAGGAATTAAAACAATAAGGAAACCTGATTTTGGTCCCTAATTTTCAATAGTTTATTGGTAATTTGAAATAACATTACTTAGAATTAAAGACCTTTTTATGTGTTCTAATAAATCTCTCTTCCTTTTGTGTGAATTTTGAATTATAATCATTAAATATTGAAACAGAAATAGCATTAAATCATCTTGTTTAAAACACTTACATTCTTTCCTCTCTCTCAATCTGACATCCGGTAGGATTAGGATGATAATCATTGACATTAATCAGTTTTCTGAAACCAGATCAGATAAATTTTCACCACAGCAGATAAATGTCTTTTGAAATGTAGTTCTTAGCTTATTTATTAAGCCTTGGCAGCAACTTGCCCTTTTTTCATCCTTTTTTAATAGATGGTACATAATCAATCAAGGGAGAAAAGCGAAGCTTCCAGGGCACAGAAAGGTTTTTGTTTTATGTGTCTTTTTGGTAAAAAGCCTGATTGATCTAAGTTTATTGTCTCTTGTAATACCTCTTTTAGTCTATTTGCGAGGATACTGGTAAAAATTTTATAGTCTATATTTAACAGTGAAATTGGTCTATAATTTTTACAACTAGTGTGGTCTTGGTCTGGCTTGGGGATCAAAATTATATTCGCATTAGTCCAGGTTTCCGGTATTACATTTCCATTCAAAATTGAATTTAATAGTATATTAAATGGTATTAACAATTGTTCTTGAAATGTTTTGTAATATATAGAAGTAAAACCATCTGGACCTGGTGCTTTTCCTGGTTTTTGTCTTTGTATGGCTTTAGAGATTTCTTGCGTAGTTATTGGTTCATTTAATCTGTCTGATTGTGTTTTGGATATTTTTTGAAGGTTACTTTCTGTTAAATATTTGTCTGTTTTATCTCTATCCAAATCTTGTTTTTGATATAGTTTGGAATAATATTCATGAAATACTTTTTTAATACTGGCATTGTCACTTAGTTCTATTCCTTTATTTTTTATTTTCTTTATAGTTTTTTTCTCCCCCTCTTTTCTTAATTTAAATGCTAACCATTTGCCAGCTTTATTTGCATATTGGAAATTTCTTTGCTTAATATATCTCAGGTTCTTTTCCAATTCTTCAGTTGTTAAAATTTCTAATTGTTTTTGTAGAATACTTATTTGGTTTTTTATTTCATTATCCCCTATTTTATTTTGCAATTCAGTTTCTTTTATTTTAATTTGTTCACATATTTCATTAAATTTTTATAATTTCATTTCTTTATGATATTTACCTAGAGACATAAAGTGGCCTCTCATAAATGCTTTACTAGCATCCCATACCGTATTTATATTAATATTATCTTTCATATTTATTTCGAAAAATTCTTTTAATTTGTTTTTACTTTGTTCTATATATACTTTATTTTTTAATAAAGATTCATTAAGTCTCCATCTAAACGGTAATTTTGTTATTTTTAAATTTAGTTGTATTGCATTGTGATCTGATATTGTTTTTGCAAAATTTTTGTATTTTCAATTTTATTTGCTAAATTTTTTGACAGCCAAATCATGTCTATTCTAGAGTAAGAGTGATATCTATTTGAAAAAAATGTAAAGTCTTTACTATTGCCCATTTTATGTCTCCAGGTATCTAATGTTTCCAAATTATTCATCAAGTTGAAAAAAACCTGAGGTAATTTGCCTTGGTGTGGTTTAATATTTTTCTCTGATTTTCTATTCCAATCGCCCATGATTAACCAATTTTTATTTGGTAACTCAGTTAAACAATTCATTAATTTTTTGAAAAATTTCTTTTGATTTTCATTTGGGGCATATATACCTACTAAGATCGTTTTTATGTTTTGAATTTCAATTTCAATTATAATAAATCTTCCTTTATCATCCATTTTTATTAATTGTGGTTTTAAGTTTGGCTTAATATAACATACAATCCCATTTTTTTTTCTTTCATTTTTTGTTGCAGTTCCTAATTTTTTGTTAATTAACAATTTTCTATCTTTATCTCTAATATGTGTTTCTTGTATGCAAATAATATCTAAGTTATATTTGTAAAGAATATGAAAAGTTCTACTTCTTTTAACTGGAGAATTTAATCCATTTATGTTCCATGATAGACATTTTACCCTATTCATTATCTGATTGGCTGCTTAGTTCTTGAGTATCTACTGCTTGTGCAAAAAGTTTGAATTTCTTTTGTATTTTTTCTTGTGAAGGGCTTTTACTTAGTGAATGTTTAGCATCTCTTTCTAGTTTTCTTAAAAAATCTTTTGCCTTCTCTATTGAATTTAATTTAAATCTTTGCTCGTTATATAGTACATTCACACCTTCTAAAGTTTCCCATCTATATATAATTTTTTCCTTTTTCAAAACTTCTGTTAGGAAATAATACTCTTTTCTTTTTTAAAAAATAGCATTTGGAATTTCCTTAAACATTTGGATATCTTTCCCTTCTATATTGATTTTTTTGTTAAATCCAGTTTGTAATATCAAGTCTCTTAACTTCTTTCTACTGCGTTCTATTACCAAGTCTCTTGGTGTGTTATGCTCCCTTGCATATTTTGAGTTAACTCTATAAATTGTCTCAATTTCTTCTTCCAGTTGTTCTTTTTCCCAGTCAATCAGTTCTGCCACTGCTTGGATGATAGTGTTTTTAATTTCAACTTCTTTTCCTTCCTTTAATCCTCTTATTCTTAAACAGTTTTCTTTTTGTTTTAATTCCAGTAAATTTGTCTATATTTTCTTCTTCCATTCTTTTCATATTTTTTTTATCCCTTTGACCTCAGTTTGAAATCTTTGTTCCATAATAACTAATTTTTTGTCTAATGAATTTTGAAGTCCTTGTATTTTTTCTTCCAAAACTAAAGTCACATTGGCAGTAATGCTTTGTATGGCTTTCTTTGTAAAGTCCTCAAATAACGGTTTTAGCCGTTCTCCTTTATCTTCTGTTAAATCTGAACCTCTCCTTGTTGTTTTCTTTGAAGTCATGTTTTCTTATTTTATATATCCACCCTTATAGAATACTGGATTTAGTTCAAGTTATTTTCTTTAATTCAGACAAGATGGCGATTAGAAATAATTAATTAATAGTCAGTTCCACTTACTTGTCTGTTGCTTTAATGTCTTCAATGTCTCAGCCACAATCTTTAGTTTTTCTGGGTAAGCTTTCTTAAATATTTATAGTCAATTAAAGTAGATAATGTCTATAATTTATGAAAAAGTATGAAGTGTAGATAAGATAGCAGCTACCCCTGAATCAGGAAATAATGAAGAAAATCGCACTTCCAGCTTCTCAGCGTCCTTTCACTGTTTGATGTCTGCCGGCTGAGAAAGTGAAAGTTCTCTTGATTGAAGCTTGCTCTTTCACTGCTCCCATTCTGAAGCTGCAGGAATTCTTTCTTTCGGGTTTCGCCCTTATCTTAGCTACCCAGCCGTTTTCCGTACCTCTGGAAAAAGCCACAGAGTCAGTCAATTTTCATTCATTTTCATTTGAAGTTATGACGAGCTGTAAATCATACGTCCGCTTGCCATCTCTCTACACCGGAAGATAAGATAAAATAATAAGGAATAGAGAATTAGGGGATTACAGAAAGAGGAGAAGGGAAAAAAAAGGGGAAGATGAGATTTCAGAAGGTAATAGTATGTTGAGAGAAGTAGGGGGTAAAGGGTTAAAGGCTGAGTGTTAACTGAAAAACACTCAGAAATGGGAAAGTTAACCAGAATGTGTTGGAATGGTAGAAATGGTTAGAGGTATGGAGGAAAGAAAAAAATTCAGATTTTAAAGAAAATGTAAAGAAGAAAAAATATAGAAGAAAGGGTAGAGGGTAGAGCTGTAATCTTTCTAAAGGTTGTTAATATATCAATGTATACACTTAGAAAACACACGATATAATGTATATGTGTTATATGTTGTATTGTATTATTGTTGATTTATGTCTATATTATTGATGTTTGAATAAAAATCTATTTTAAGGAAGAAAGGTTTTTCTTGATTCAGTCAGCTTCAAAAGCCCAAAGGGAGATCCGGGAGAGAACTGAGGGAGGGAGAGAAAGCATCCTGCTGGGGAAGAAGTCAAGGGAGAATGCGCACCTCCCACACTAAAGGGAAAGCACCATCTTTCCTTCCGCCTCTTTTGGCAAACCTGAGAGCAGCAGCAAATTTCCAGACATTGATGCTGTGGCCTTAGAAGGTCAACTGGGGCTAACTGCACAGGTCACCTTCTGCCACACGATGCTGACTCTCAAAATAAAACAAAATATATATACTCTACTATATCTTCAGAAACATCACAACAATGTCCATGGAATATCTGTCAAATCTTATCATTATAAACATTTTTATTTTATTTTATTTATTTATTAATCAAATTTATCACCACCCATCTCTACCGCAGTAGACTCAGGGCAGTTTACAATAAAATATTAAAATTAAACAACCTATAAAACATTAAAATACAATATAATATATAGAAAAAATCCAGAGGATGGCAAGATCTTAAAAGGAGTTTATTAATAAGCTAACCAGCCCCAGGAGGAGCTATCACTTCCTTTCTCCCAAGCAAGGCGGCAGAACCAGGTCTTTAAAGACCTCTGGAAGGCCAGGAGCGAGGGTGCCCGCCTCACCTCCGGGGTCAAGATATTCCACAGGGCGGGTGCTATCGCAGAGAAGGCACGCCTCCTGGACCCCGCTAGATGGAATTCTTTTAGTAATGGGATCTGTAGCATGCCCTCCCTGCATAACCGGGTGGGGCGGGTAGATGTGATCAGGATGAGAAGGTCCCTCAGATACCCTTCAGATATCAGATATCTCTTCTCCATTTTGTAAAGCAGAAGATTTTTTAGCAAGGCCTATGAATGGTATCCCTACTTGGATGTAGCTATTCTGCGGTACCTAACCTGGATTTAGGAAGATGGCCTCATCCACACCAAGATGGAGTTTCCCCAACTAGTTAATAAGGGTTCAGTTGATTTAGTGGGCAGTATTATAACAGCGTTATACACGTTAATACGTGCGTCATGCCGGCCACATGACCGTGGAAGTGTCTTCGGACAGTGCTGGCTCTTCAGCTAACAAATGGGGATGAGCACCGGCCCCTAGAGTTGGACACGACTGCACAAATGTGCAGGGGGAACCTTTACCTTTTTTTTAAATTATAAACTTGAATGTTATAATCGAATGATATTATTACCTCCTGCACTTCTGAGTGCAGAGGATGCTTTTTGTTTCCAGATTTGGTGCCAAGCTGGACCATCTTCAATAAAGACCAGTTCTTTAGTGCAGTCGTACTGCTGGTTCGTAGTTCTTCCTCATCATTAGCCAGCTCTGGGAACAAGGAAGAGCTCTCTGTGCCTCAGAGAGAGAGAATTATAGCAAACAGCACCATCATGGTAACTCAAGTGTTGCTGTTCCTGCTTCTGTGAGACTCTGTTGAAAAATGTCCGTTCAATATGATAATTAAGAGAATGTACAAGGGCAATTTCTACAAGCCAGGAGACTACCTGATTTGTGGAATCATATCTACATCTAATTCTTGGATGCAGACTAGACATACACGCTCTTTTACAGAGACAATATTAGGGGGAATTGGTACTGGCACAGGGGTTATTAATTCAATAGACATAGAAGTGTTAGAAAATAAATTAGCATTTTTAGGTCATCATATTAAGGTAATGAGTTATATTACAGAGAAACAAGTATTGCAAGAGGCGAATGTACTCCATCAAAATATAGAAGTAATGATGGAATATGGCTGTTGTGGGTCTTCCGGGCTGTGTGGCCGTGTTCTGGAAGTTGTGGTTCCTAACATTTCGCCAGCATCTGTGGCTGGCATCTTCAGAGGGCAGGAGCACAGACAGAAGCGAACTCTCTGTCCTCAGGAGAGTTTGCTTCTGTCTGTGCTCCTGCCCCCTGAAGATGCTGGCCACAGATGCTGGCGAAATGTTAGGAACCACAACTTCCAGAACACATACACACAGCCCGGAAGACCCACAACAGCCATCGAACTCAGGCCGTGAAAGCCTTCTACAATACAATGATGGAATATTATAATTTGACTTCTTATATTATTAATGTAACAGCTCAAGGACAACATGTGTTCTCCATGATGACAAAATGTACTTTATTGCAATTGGGCAATATTATGAAGTTAGAACATGACACTCAAGGTTGGTCTAATGGAGAAGTTGGTTTGTGGAAAGACATAATTAAAGATACTGATGTAAATTGGGAATGGGTCAAAGGAACCCGATTTAAAAAAACAATATCCAGTGTTAAAATTTTTAGTTATATCCATAATTAAAGGAGCAACTGTAGTTGCCTATCCATATCTTCCACTTCCTGATATAATTACCAATTATTTGTGGATACCTCATTTTAATTCACGATTGGCCACAGAAAAATCCTTTTATATGAACACTCGATGTGAACAATGGGATTTTCAAAGATGGCTTTGATAGGATGTACGCTGGCTTATAGGGAAAAATCAAGGCTTGAGAGTAAACAGACAGAGTGCAGCTTGTAAAAGCTATAATGTCTTTACTTGTGATAAAAGCAAAGTTGAATATACATGGTACAGCATTGAAAAAGGAAAAACAAACTTACAAGCAGAGTTTCGTGTATTGTTTCCATTGACAGACATGAAGGGGCTCATGCCATGGCCTACAAACACAGCCACGCATAGCTACGCACTTCCCAGTCTTCAGAAGTAGAACACACACACAAACATGGCTAAAAGACCGGACAGAAGTCAAGAAGCATAGAACACCATTTTGCATGGTTAGATATTCAGTTCTTCCAGCTTTCTGATTGGCTGGAAGTTAGGTGTGACACGCACCAGGCCTAAAGCATAGGCCGTAGCACATAGCATGACCTGCTATTGGGTGGCAGTGCTGCATCTAAGCAAGCATGTGATCCCCCCCTCCCTTGCTCTACACAGAGCAAGGCTTCCCACAGACGCATCGTGGCAAACTGTTCCCATGGGAAGGTTTAGAGACTAGACGTAAACAATACATCACATGGTACCTTCTAGCTTCATATCTAATGAAGATATAAGCAAAGCCATTAAAAGCTATGGGAAGGCTTTGTTGTTATCTGGCCACCTGGCGTCACGTCATCATGAGAAACTTTTGCTTTGTATAGAAAACAATTTGCTAATTTCATATGAGAAATCTGACAGGCTTTGCCCAACCTATACTACTCAATTTGAACCATGTGCTTATAATTTTAGCAGTGCAACATGTGTATGGGTTCAGTTAAATGATGATGCTCCTAGGATTATTGATATTGGTAGAGGGTCTGTCTGTGTAGTATCACTAGACCCAGTTTATTGGGAGGATGGAAGTTTATCTCACCCACCTGTTAGAGAATGTCGCTGTAATGTATCCCAAATTTGCACTATTACTGGATATTATGCAGCAATTGAATATGAAACAAAAACTCTAGGTTGGGAGGCGGAAGAATGGAACTTCACACTTCCCATGGGATTTAATATTAGCTCAATAGCTCAATTAATATGGAAAAGTAAGCAAGTTCAATCTCAATTGCAAGCCTTATCTAAGGCTGATAAATGCATGGTGCTAAAAATTAAGCATGGACATGCTGAATTAGTTAGAGTCACTCAAGCTATTGAGGACTCAACCACCCATCATTGGTGGGACATTTTTTCAGGGTGGAGCCCAACTATGACCAATGTTTTAAATTTGACCTGGCACCCTGTAATTGTGCTTATAATAGCTGTTTGCATTCTGTTAATACTGATATGTATTCTATATATTAAAGTTAAGCGCTTATATGCAAATGTACAGGTTATTACCTGGAGACGTGGAACTTATAGAATGTGAAGGTTTGGAGGAGAAATTCAAATATGCCAAGGGGTGGAATGTAGTGGCAACCTGTGGAAGACCTTTGTATTTCGAGGAGTTAGGTGGCATGTTTTGATTTTTCTTCCCCCACACCTAGGAGAGTTTATTTTGAATTATATGATGTTTAATTGGCTTGTCTTTGTTTCTGCTTGGCATGGGAAGTGGGGGGAGAGAAACCCCCCAGCTTGTTAAGTTTAAGCATAAGTTCACTCCTCCAGCCGCCCCTCTAGCGGTTTGGAATGGGGGGGATAATAAGAAACTGTTTATGCTTAGGCACTGGCTTATCTGGTGGCTTCCCAGGCTCTGGGAATGATTTCATGGACAGGTGCTGGGCCCCAGAAGGAATTCCAGTCTAGGTCAGTCTGGGCTTGGTCACGGGTTTTGGGAGCCAGGCTTTGATAAAAACCTTAGGATTGTCTTTTGAGTTTGGGAACTTTGATACAGGCACAGGACGCTGGCTGCTGTGGGACTCAACAGCCATTCCTTTTGGGGTTATTCTCTGCTATCTTAGCCAAGTTCCTGGTAGCAACAAGAGAATAAAGATATCACCTTGTTTGGTATGTATGATTTCTTTCTGTATGCTATACTTTGTTGCATATATTTTTTATGTCTGTAGAATATGGGCTGAGTTTTTAAAAAGCCAGGCCTCAAACTTTTTTCCTGTGAGTTTCAAGAGAGAGCACATGTTCACCCCCCTTTCTCAGGAATGTTAATTTGCCTTGGAGCCATCTAGACTGATAGTTCTGACCAATTCGAATTAGCTGTTTGAGCTTTGCCCATATTGGGAATCTGTTGCCTAGGTGTTTTGGTCACATGCTAGATCCTATCCACTCAGATGCTTCTCAAGTAAAGGTTTAAAATTTAAATGCCTTTTGTTCTCTACTCTGCTCTCTGCTCTGCTATCTCAATGTAAATAGCTATGTTAATCAACCATGTGCTCTTCGGCTGTAGAAGAAGATCCAAGGTTTGTTCCTATGTTCTTTGTTTTAAATAAAGCAACGTTTTTACTGCAAGCTTGTCTTAATATTTTTCCATAACTCTGATCACAAATTTTATAAAACAATAAAAGGTTATGGGCCCAGGAACTGCTTCTGGATCAGAGACAAAACTTATGGAAATATGAAAAGAGGAAAGCTGAACTGTTTAATCTGCATTTGAAGAGGCTTCCTTTGGTTTTTGAAACTTGCTGGCAGTTGCAAGAAGTTTCAATTGGAGGCGGAGTTTCAAGCCTTGTGTTTTCAAGCCTCGTGGATTACTACAACAGGGGAGAGAAGAAGCAATGGCGGCTGCTGTAGCTTCAAGTTTTCAAGGTATGCCCCTGGAAAAGCTTTCTAATACTAATTATTTGAACTGGTCTTTAAAAATGGAGAGTTTCTTGAGGAGAGAAAATTTATGGTCTGCAATTTCTGAATGAATTCCTCAGAATCCAGATAAAGCCTGGTTGAGGAAAGATGAGAAATGCAAAGCCTCCATTATTTTGGCTGTTCAGGATGATCAGCTTATACATGTAAGAGGCAAAGAAACTTCCAAAGACTTATGGGACTATTTACGTGATTTATATGTAAAAACTACTCCAGGCAGCATGGTTATTTTAACCAAAAAGCTCTACAAAGCTCACTTGCCTGAGAATGGAAATTTGCCAGAGCATCTTCATAAGCTGCAAAATTATTTTGTGGAGCTTCAAGAGCGTGGGATGGAATTTTCCCCTCTTATGAAAGCTTATATAATGCTGTCTTCATTGAATGAGTCCTGGGACACTTTAATTTGCTCCATGGAGGGAATCCCAGAAGCTGATCTAACTCCATCCTTAGTGACTACCCGGCTGCTTGCTGAGTGGGAGAAGCACCAAGAAAAAACTGCCTCCATTTCTACAATAAAGTCTTCTCGTGGCCAGCAGAGGGAGCAGAAGAGCTTTGAATTCCAAGCTTCTGCATTTTCCACCTGGAGATGCTTTACATGTGGATCCCCTGCACATCTTCAGAAGGACTGTGTCCAGTTTAAAAGCAAGAAGACTTCTAAGAAGAAAGAAGAAACTTCTAGAAAGAAGATTCTTCATGCAAAAGTTGTTGAGAACTCTGTTGATAAAGATTTTTGGATTCTTGACAGTGGCTCAAATTCTCATATCTGTAACAATAAAAATTCTTTTCTGTCTTTGTCTAAAACTAACAAACAAAAAGTTTCCTTAGCAGATGGATCTGTATCCAAGATCATGGGTGAAGGTGAGATTAATCTTCCATGTTTGGGGGAAACTGTTCAAAATGTTTTCTTTGTGCCTAATTTTCAAAGTAATCTCTTGTCTGTGGGACAGCTAGTTGTCTCAGGTTATGTTATAACTTTTAAGAAAGAGGGTTGTGAAATTAGGAAGGATGGTAAAGTAGTTGCAAAGTGTTTGCAGAAAGATTCTCTTTACATTGTACAAAAGGCTGAGCAGCAAACTGCTAAAGCTGTGTTTGGAAATACTCCCATACATGAACAATGTATCCATTTATTTATTTAAGAAGTTTTCTGATAGATCCACCTCTAGGCCTCTAGAGATTATTCATTCTGATGTTATAGGCACCCTTTCTCCTAGTCTTGGGGGAGCAAGGTACGTTTTGACCTTCATAGATGATTTTTCCAGGTACACATTCATTTATTTGTTGAAACACAAAGATGAGGTCTTTGATAAATTTAGGGGTTTTGTGGCTTGGGCAAATGGAAAATTCCCAAGGCCAGTGTCTGCCTTGCAGTCAGACCGAGGTGGAGAGTATCTATCCTCAAAGTTTAAAAACTTTTTGTTAGAGGGAGCGCACGGAGATGGAGCGGCCTGCCTCTCTCCTAGGCACCAGTGATCCATGTACTAAGCAGTAAATAGACTCCAAACAGAAGTTATATCAAATATCCTATTTACTTTATATACATACGTATTTACAGATCACTTCCACAAGTAACAAATGATACACCATCAACGATACAGCTTTCACGAGGTAAAATGGGAATAAAATGGAATACAGAATATCTCTGCTTTTATAGTAAAACTGACCAATCACATTATAGGTCAATCTCATTAAATACCACACCCAACCTAACTCTAAGCACCTGTTGTTATGAGTCACACATGACACATCATTCCTACAACAATGGCTGCTAATTGGGTGACTGTGCAGAATATTTCACCTTTTACCTAAAAATCAAGCCTCTCTGTATAATTTATATCTAGAAGTAAATTCCTGGGTTTATCAAACCCCAACACCCCTTCAATTTACAATAGATATTACATTCAATTGTACAGAATAGAAGACATACACATTTGAGATATACACATCCTATGTCTATCTATGCTTAGAGGCTTTGTCATCACATCTGCTACATTACACTCAGATGGACAATATTGCAAATCTATCAGAGACTCTTTAACAGCATTCCTAACATTATGATACTTGATATCAACATGCTTGCTTCGTGCTCTGACCTTATCACTCTTTGCAATCTGTATACATGCCTCACTATCATCGTATACACATATAGGCCCTTTAATTGTTATATTAACATCCATTAACAATTGCCTATACCAAATTAATTCTGAACACAGATCAGATAATGCTGCATACTCCGCCTCTGCCGTTGACATGGCAACTGAACTTTGTTTACGAGACCTCCACCCAACCAAGGTGTTACCAAACAATATTATCAACCCTGTCATTGATTTTCTGTCATGTACATCGTTACCCCAATCACTATCTACATAGCATTTCAATTCCAGTGGCTTACATGGTTTTATCAATAAACATTTATCAATAGTCCCCTTCAGATACCTAAACACACGTTTGATACCTTGCCAATGCCTCTGAGTAGGTTTGCTTACATATCTACTCAGAACATTTACTGCGTTCCCGATATCAGGATGTGACCATTGTGCTATATACAATAAACTTCCAATTATTGAATGATAGTGTTCTTGATCACATGAAGTTTGGTCATCATTTCCAGTCTCTGATTTAACAAAATCTGTTGTCATTGGGGTAGAAATTTCTTTACACTGTTCCATATTGTTCTCTCTTAGCAGTGCTTCAATCTTCTTCCGCTGCTCTAGAACATAACCCCCACCAACCTTCTGAATACCCATGCCTAGGTAATTCTTAATTTCTCCCAGATCTTTGACATCAAAGTGCTGTTTCAGATTTTCAGTAAATTCAATTACCCTGCTTTGCTCTTTCGCTATAAGACACAAATCGTCTACAAAAATCAAAAGCAAAATCTGTTCATAATTTTCACATTGCTTTACATACAGACATGGGTCAGCTATACTACACTTGAATCCCATTCTTTGTAATTCCTTATCTAACCTAAGATTCCAGCAACGTGCCAACTGCTTGAGTCCATACAACGCTTTCTGCAACTTGTATACCCTTCCTGCAATCTTTGATTCATACCCTGGGGCTTCAATCATATAGATTTCTTCATTCAAATCAGCATGCAAATATGCTGTTGTGATATCATAATGCTGTACTACACAATTCCCAGCTGCTGCCATTGCTAAGGCAAACCTAAATGTCTCCCCTCTTAGCGTTGGTGCAAAAACTTCATAATAAGTCTGATTCTTTATCTGGGAAAATCCTTGTGCTACCAACCTAGCCTTATACTGAATATCACCATTCACTAAGGTTTTCTTCTTATACACCCATCTACAGCCTACTGCTCTATGCCCCTCAGGCAGCCTAGTAGATTTGAAAACCTTATGAGAATTAATGGCTTTCATTTCCACATGCATAGCAGCTTTCCATCTACCCTGCTCGTGTTGTGGCAACTCCAATACGTCCTTGTAATTACGAGGTTCATAATAAATGAAACACACTTTTACATCACCTGGTGTATAACGCTGAGGTGGTATGCCCTTGTTAACTCTCTCAGATCTACGCAACTCTGTAGCATCCTGCATCATTGGCACACTAGGAGTTAATTCCTCTTCCTTCTTAATCACATCAGTGGCCTCTCTCCGCTCTGAAAACTCAAAACGTCCCTGACTAGGAAGATAAATCTCACAACTCCCGTGTAATCTCTGCCAATTGCTGTGCTCACTAAAACTTGCTGATCTAGAAATAACAACTTTCCTGCCATCAGTGAACCTATATCCCTTGGTCCCTGGCTCATACCCCACAAACGTCATCTTCTGTGCTTTTGCCTGTCCTTTCCTACGTACCTCCTTATGCACGTGAACATAGGCAGTGCACCCAAACACCTTCAAATGAGCTAATGGTGGCTTCTTGCCATATAACATATAATATGGAGTTTGGTTTACAGACACACTCCATAACCTGTTAATTAAATAATTAGCAGTTAATATTGCCTCTCCTCAGTATCCACGTGATAACCCTGAGTAAGCAATGAGTGAATCCTTCACTGTCTGCAATGCCAAATTCCTACGTTCAGCCACACCATTCTCAGCTGAACTATGTGGGTTAGTTCTCCTATGCACAATGCCCCTTCTACGGAGCGATTGCTGAAAAATCCCACTAAGAAACTCTGTACCCCGGTCAGTTTGTAAACTACACACCTTAGTGCTATACATTTGTTCCACAAACTGCACCCAGTTTCTAAACTTTTCAAATGTTTGACTTTTAGCTTTCAATAGATAACAGAACCCAAATCTTGTGTAATCATCTACAATGACTAAAACATATTTAGCACCCCCTATTGAAGCTGGTAATGGACCAATTAAGTCAGCGTGAACTAATTCAAAATGTTTATGTGACTTCCTATCACTGAATTTGCTCACAGGAAACACCTTTGACTTTGCAACCTGACAAGCTGTGCAATCCAAATACACTTGGCACTTTTTCAATTCCATTCCAGAACTTGCTTCTGACATCTTTTCAATCACTTTGAAACTCGGATGCCCAAGCCTTCTGTGCCACAGGTGCGCACACGAATCATGTGTTGGCTTATTAATTGTAGCTACACCATGATGGCTGCTGCTTGTCCTGGTTTGTACAATTTCATAAAGACAGTTTTGCAAAATGCCTTTGCCACAAACATTGTTATCCTTCATGACAATACATTCATTATTACCAAACTGTACAGTATAACCATGTTTATCCAATTGTGACACACTAATTATATTGTACTCCAGTTCAGGTACACACAACATTGATAATTCAATATTTAACCCTGGTACATATACAAATCCCTTACCAGTGACAGATGCAATGCTTCCATTAGCTAGAGTAACATGATCTTTATCAGCTTGCATAAAACTCTTAAACATCTGTCTGTTACTCCCTATATGCTGACAAGCCCCACTGTCAAGTAAAAATGGTCCCTTTAAATTTTGTTCTACACTTGTACTAATTAAAGACAGCTGTGCAGCTTCTCCAGGCTTGGAAATTTTCAGCTTAGCCTTCGGCTTCCGTTTCTTATCAGAACATTCCTTAACAGAAACACTGCTTTGCTTAGCACTAATTACGTTAGTACACTGTTGCCTTTTTAGTAAAACCTTACATAATGGTGAGCTTCTTAGATAAACATTCTTTAAAGCTTCCCAACACTTATAGGCTAACTGACAGTCTCTAACATAACACAATTGGCTATCTTCCAGACATAAAATTATGCTTGCCAATGCTCTATTGTCCTTTAGAGCAACTTCTTCATCTTCCAGGTCTGGTTCAGGGCAAAGTACACTCCTCCAAAGCCCTTCACACTGAAGATACATTTCCATTTTATATGACCATGACGAATAATTACTGTCATTCAGTCTTTCCAGAGGAAAACCTCCCCCGACTGCTGGCAACATCTTCGCTGTGCTCATCTGTCTTCAGCTCCTTCTGGGCAGACACCGATGATTAAAGACACAGACCTTATCAGAAAGTCCTCCAGCTGCAAAACAAGCGTAGGAGAGAGAAAAACACACACACACAGGCACGGAACCTGTTAAAGCTCCAAATCACTCCAAATAGCCACACGACTCCTGGATAGGCTTCCAAAGCTTCCAGCTCACAGACTGCACACGATCCACCGATCCACAGCCAGTGCAAAGCCTTCCGTCGTCTATGGCGTCTCTGCCGCCTCTGGGCCCATAACCCTGTCAGAGGGAGCGTGCGGAGATGGTGCGGCCTGCCTCTCTCCTAGGCACCAGTGATCCACTTTTCTGCCATGAAGAAATTGTCTATTTATCACTATGATATTCAAACTGCTTTTCTGTATGGTGATTTGGAGGAAAAATTGTTTATGCAACAACCTCCTGGTTATGAAAAAGAAAAACATCTTGTGTGTGAATTGCAGAGATCCATCTATGGATTGAAACAGGCCGCGCGTTGTTGGAATATTAAGATGGATAATATTTTGCAAAAATTTGGGTTTCAGAAGGGAATTGCTGATCCTTGTGTGTATCTAAAAAATGATAAGCAAGGTGTAATGTACTTGTGCTTGTATGTTGATGATTTGTTGCTGCTCACTTCATCTGTTGAACGGAAGCATGCTTTTGAGGTTTGTATGAAAAACAATTTCACATTGAAATGTCTTGGTGCAGTTAACAATTACTTAGGATTAGAAATTCAGAGGGAAAAAGATGGCAGTTTTCTCATAAGTCAGAGTAGTAAAATTAAGAAACTGCTGGAGGATTTTAAAATGCAAGACGGTAAGTCTGTCTCCTCCCCCATGCTTCCCGAGTTTCTAAAAAAGGAGGGGGAGAAGGGGGATGGTGAGTTATCTGAAGGAGATAGTTTCAGGTCAGCCTTTGGTAGTCTTCTTTACATTACAAACAATAGCCGTCCGGACATTTCTAACAGTGTGTCCATTTTGAGCAGGTTTGTGGAAAATCCCACATCTGCTGCAAATTCTGGTTTAAAAAGGCTGTTTCGTTATTTACAAGGCACCAAAGATTTTTGTTTAAGGTTGTCTGCTACAGACACAGAGGAAAAGTTAGAATGCTGGTGTGATTCATATTGGGCTGGAGATCTCAGTGATAGGAAGTCTACTTCTGGAAGTGTAATTCAATTTGCAAAGTCCACTATTGCATGGTTTTCCAGAAAGCAGACAGTAGTAGCCATTAGCACAGCTGAAGCCGAATTCTATGCTTTAGCACAACTGTGCAATGAGGTAATTTGGTTTACACAATTGTTGCAAGACATTGGAGTCATTTTAAGCCAGCCTGTAACAATTCATGAAGACAACCAAGACTGTCTTCATTTGGCTTTATCTGAAAGTACCAAAAATCAGACTAAGCACATCGATGTGCATTTTCATCTTGTTAAAGATTTTCTAGCCAACAAAAAGGTTATTTTGAAATACTGTGATACTAAATTAATGTTAGCTGATATATTTACCAAGCCTCTAGTTGCCAGTAGGCACAATGAGTTAATTACCAAACTGGGTTTGTTTCCATATTCTTTCTAGTCATAAAAAAAGGGGAGTGTTTCATATATTTTTTATGTCTGTAGAATATGGGGCTGAGTTTTTGAAAAGCCAGGCCTCAAACTTTTTTCCTGTGAGTTTCAAGAGAGAGCACATGTTCACCCCCCTTTCTCAGGAATGTTAATTTGCCTTGGAGCCAGCCAGTCTGGGAGTTCTGACCAATCAGAATTAGCTGTTTGAGCTTTGCCCATATTAGGAATCTGTTGCCTATGTGTTTTGGTCACATGCTAGATCCTATCCACTCAGATGCTACTCAAGTAAAGGTTTAAAATGTAAATGCCTTTTGTCCTCTACTCGGCTCTCTGCTCTGCTATTGCAAAATTTAGGCTTAAATTGAAGAACGTAGAGAAAACCACTAGACCAATCAGGTATGACCTAAATCATATCCCTTATGAATATACAGTGGAGGTGAGGAATAGATTTAAAGGATTAGATCTGGTAGACAGAGTGCCTGAAGAACTATGGATGGAGGTTCGTAACATTGTACAGGAGACAGCAACTAAAACCATCCCAAAGAAAAAGAAATGCAAGAAAGCAAAGTGGCTGACTGATGAGGCTTTACAAATAGCTGAGGAAAGAAGGGAAGCAGAAGGCAAGGGAGAAAGGGAAAGATATAAACAACTGAATGCAGAATTCCAGAGAATAGCAAGGAGAGATAAGAAGGCCTTCTTAAATGAACAATGCAAAGAAATCGAGGAAAACAACAGAATGGGGAAGAGTAGAGATCTCTTCAAGAAAATCGGAGATATCAAGGGAACGTTTTGTGCAAAGATGGGCATGATAAAGGACAAAAAAGGCAGGGACCTAACAGAAGCAGAAGAGATTAAGAAGAGGTGGCAAGAATACACAGAAGAACTATACAAGAAAGATCTTAATATCCCTGATAAATACGATGGTGTGGTCACTGACCTTGAGCCGGACATCCTAGAGAGTGAAGTCAAGTGGGCCTTAGGAAGCATTACTAACAACAAAGCTAGCGGAGAAGACAGTATCCCAGCTGAGCTATTTAAAATCCTAAAAGCAAGTAGATTAATGGGTACCACTCACGTGGGGCAATTTGCGGGCGTCCAGCGGAGAGTCGTCCTCGATTCCAAAAAGACCTGGAAGAGTGGTGATGTCGGCGGAGGACGACGGAGGACGACGGATCCGGAGACACCAACTTCCTGGACGTCAGCAGCCGGCGCGGAGCGAGGCATTCTGGGACTTGCAGTCCAATGCCTTCAGCGGAAGAGCCGGTTCCCTCCCTCTCTCCTTGTCGCGCGGGTATAATATATGATGTATAATTTGATGTATAAATTAATGTATACGGATGTTGTAAGCCGCCTAGAGCCCTCCAGTAGGGAGGGGATAGGCGGGGTATAAATAAGATTAAATAGAACAAAATAAATAGAACAAAAAAAATAAAAGATGATGCTGTTAAAGTGCTGCACTCAATATGCCAACAAATTTGGAAAACTCAACAGTGGCCACAGGATTGGAAAAGGTCAGTTTACGTTCCAATTCCAAAGAAAGGCAATGCTAAAGAATGTTCAAACTACCGTACAATTGCGCTCATTTCACATGCTAGCAAGGTTATGCTCAAAATCTTACAAGCTAGGCTTCAGCAGTATGTGAAACAAGAACTACCAGAAGTGCAAGCTGGGTTTCGAAGAGGCAGAGGAACTAGAGATCAGATTGCCAACATTCGCTGGCTCATGGAAAAAGCAAGAGAGTTCCAGAAAAACATCTACTTCTGCTTTATTGACTACGCTAAAGCCTTTGATTGTGTGGATCACAACAAACTGTGGCAAATTCTTAAAGAGATGGGAGTACCAGACCACCTTTCCTGTCTCCTGAGAAACCTGTATGCGGGTCAAGAAGCAACAGTTAGAACCGGACATGGAACAACCGACTGGTTCAAAATTGGGAAAGGAGTACGACAAGGCTGTATATTATCACCCTGCTTATTTAACTTATATGCAGAGTACATCATGAGAAATGCCGGGCTGGATGAATCACAAGCCGGAGTTAAGATTGCCGGGAGAAATATCAACAACCTCAGATATGCAGACGATACCACCCTAATGGCAGAAAGTGAAGAGGAACTAAAGAGCCTCTTGATGAGGGTGAAAGAGGAGAGTGCAAAAGCTGGCTTGAAACTCAACATTAAAAAAACCCAGATCATGGCATCTGGTCCCATCACTTCCTGGCAAATGGAAGGGGAAGAAATGGAAGAAGTGACAGATTTTATTTTCTTGGGCTCCAAGATCACCGCAGACGGTGACTGCAGCCATGAAATTAAAAGACGCTTGCTCCTTGGGAGGAAAGCTATGGCAAACCTAGATAGCATATTAAAAAGCAGAGACATCACCTTGCCGACAAAGGTCCGTATAGTTAAAGCTATGGTTTTTCCAGTAGTAATGTATGGCTGTGAGAGTTGGACCATAAGGAAGGCTGAGCGCCGAAGAATTGATGCTTTCGAACTGTGGTGCTGGAGAAGACTCTTGAGAGTCCCTTGGTCTGCAAGGAGGTCAAACCAGTCAATCCTAAAGGAAATCAACCCTGACTGCTCATTGGAAGGACAGATGCTGAAGCTGAAGCTCAAATACTTTGGCCCCCTAATGCGAAGAGAGGACTCACTGGAAAAGACCCTGATGCTGGGAAAGACTGAAGGCAAAAGGAGAAGGGGACGGCAGAGGATGAGATGGTTAGATAGCATCACCGATGTAATGAACATGAATTTGAGTAAACTCCGAGAGACAGTGGAGGACAGGAAGGCCTGGCGTGCTATGGTCCATGAGGTCACGAAGAGTCAGACACGACTAAACGACTGAACAACAACATTTATTTATTTATTTATCTTATTTATACCCCACCTATCCCCTCCCTACTGGAGGACTCTAGGCGGCTTACATACATGTAATTCATATCTATATTATACAATCAATCATTACAATGTTTTTACGCGCGCGATGGGAAGGAGGGAAGGGAACCGGCTCTTCAGCTGCAGGCATCGGACTACATGTCCCAGGATGCCTCGCTTCGCGCCGGCTGCTGACGTCCAGGAAGCTGTTGATTTTGGATCCGTCGTTCTCCGCCGCCATTATCGGGAATCCCAGATCTTCTTCGGTTCAAGGAGGACGACCCTCCGCTGGACGCCGGCAAATTGACCCACGAAGTGGTACCCATTTATCTACTCGCATATGCTTTTGATCTGCTGGGTGGGAAGAAGCTGGAGCTAGTGGCGGGAGCTCACCCCGCCCCGTGGTTTCGAACTGCCAACCTTGTGGTCGGCAGACTACCGGCTCAGCGGTTTAACCTGCTGAGCCACCGCGCTCCTAACATGTTAATCAAACATGTGCTCTTCGGCTGTAGAAGAAGATCCAAGGTTGGTTCCTATGTTCTTTGTTTTAAATAAAGCAACATTTTTACTGCAAGCTTGTCTTAATATTTTTCCATAACTCTGATCACAAATTTTATAAAACAACAAAATACTTGTTATGCTTTGTGTAACCTGTTTAAACTGTTTCTGTTTGACTTTGTTTGCTTAAGTTTATAATAAAGCTAAAGTTTCTTTATCCACTCGTCTGCTTATTATCTCTGGATCCAAAAGAACAAATTGCCCGGGCCCCTGATCAAGGCTTGGACTCTTGCCAACACACAAACCTAGACAGCATATTAAAAAGCAGAGACATCAGCTTGCCGACAAAGGTCCGTATAGTTAAAGCTATGGTTTTCCCAGTAGAAATTTATGGCTGTGAAGAGTTGGACGATAAGAAAGGTTGAACACCGAAGAATTGATGCTTTCGAGCTGTGGTGCTGGAGAAGACTCTTGAGAGCCCCTTGGACTGCAAGGAGGTCAAATCAGTCAATCCTAAAGGAAATAAACCCTGTTCAAATTTGGGAAAGGATTACGACAAGGCTGTATATTATCACCTTGCTTATTAATTGAAGGCAAAAGGAGAAGGGGACGTCAGAGGATGAGATGGTTAGATAGCATCACCAATGTAATGAACATGAATTTGAGTAAACTCTGGGTGACAGTGGAGGACAGGAAGGCCTGGCGTGCTATGGTCCATGTGGTCACGAAGGGTCGGACACGACTAAATGACTGAACAACAACTACAATCATAACCTTGAAAGTTTAACATATTATAATCTCTAGCATCTCAAGAGTGAGGTTCTTAACTAAAGGGCAGGCAAACTTTCCTGAATTTTTCCCCTCTTGACTCTTAAACTGGATCTCTGTCTATCAGTTACACAGAAATATTTCCCCAGCTGCACGTCTATGTTGCTACAGTGATTCCCAATTCTCCTTCCAATTATCAAAACCATGGTGAGAGTAACAAAGCTTAAGGGATTTCATCACCATCACCACAAGCCATTTTTGAAACCACTATGACACATATCTTTTAATTCCACAAATATAAAACCTAAACATCTGATCCATAATTACCTCCTGCTCTGCTAAGACAGAAGGCACTACTGATTGAAGCAGGGACAACACCATTCTGAAATTAAAGGTTGTGTTTTCCAGATTTGGTGCCAAGCTGGACCATCTTCAATAAAGAGCACTTCTTCAGTGCAGTCGTACTGTTGGTTAGTAGTTTTTCCTCCTCATTACCCACCTTGGAGACCAAGGAAGAGCTGTCTTCGCCCGAAAGAGAATTCTACCAAATAGCACCACCATGGCTTCTCGAGTGCTGCTGTTTCTGCTTCTGCTGGTGACCTATGTTCCCTGTGAGCCTCTGTTGAAGAAATGTCCATTCAATATGAAATTAGAAAAAAGAATGTTTAATTACTACAAGCCAGGAGACTACCTGATCGGTGGAATGATATCTATAGCTAGTGCTGCATTTCTACCGAATGAGTTCTTCAAACCTCCAACACGTACGGTTTTACGGTAATAATTTATTTATTGATTTATTGATTTATTTTAATTTATTTATTTATTTATCTAGTGATTGATGTTTTCCTCTCCAAAGTCTTTTTAGTAGCGAATGATTCCCATTTCCCAATTCCTGGCCTTTTTCAAGCAGCCTATTCTTTTTCCTCCAGAATCACCAATGAAATAGGATTTGTCATATATGCAGAATAAAGTTAATGAAATCTTCTGGCAACTGAATGACAATAAATTTGGCAAAAATCATCCCCTGTTCTTCCCTGGGCAGAATCCAGAGTTAGAAAGTATCATAAAAAATAGAGTATCGATATCATTAATTCATTGGGCATTTCTTTACTTCTACTGATGTTCTTCAAGAATTATACACTAATAAAAAATATTTAACACAATAGCATTTTATGCTTTGGGAAAGAAGAGACTGTAAACTCGGGTCACCTATCCACAGCTATCTGGTCTAACTGGAAAAAAAGTAAATAATTAGACTAAAGAATATACAGGAAAAAACGGAAATATTAAGTAAATTATTAGACTACAATCAGAAGATAAGAGAACATGTAGAAAAGCTAGTTCCTGGTATGCAGTTACTTTATTTACTATTATTACCATAATAGTAAGGATTCATATATCATCAGAAGAATATGTTTTTCCCTTTGGGAATGGTTGGTTTTACACAAGTTTATTTTGTACAAACGTAAGCAGTTACTCAGATACTTTCCCACCTTATGTTAATTTAGCTATAAAAGTTCTTTTCCATGTTATCCCCCCAAGTCATAACGTAGATCAAGAATCAGATCGAGCGTTTGGGGTAAGTTTAACATTGACCCTGACCTGCGAAGCTTTTCTTCTGCTCCTTGTTTTGGAAGGAAGCTCCCTTTGGTGCACATGGAATTTTATGTCTAACAGTATTATCCAGAGAACTCTTTCACCTAGAAAGGCCTTATAGATAAATAATGCAGGAATTTGCTATTTCCTTATTGTGCAATCAGTGTCTGACAATATTTCCTGCATTGCAAAGTAACAAAAGTGAGCTCTGGTCCATTCTTTGCCCTTCATGAGATCAACCAGATTAGTTTGCACATTTATAAGGTGGTCTCTTGCATCCTCATTCCATTGATGTTTCAGGCTGTGGGACTGTCAGCCTCTCATGTTCGTCTGACATGCTTGTGTGCCTGTTGTACACGTATAGCTTGCTCGCCTGCACTTAGTTGTTTCAAGAAGCAAGCCTCCCTCTCGGCATTCCTGCATTGCTTGCCAGGAGCTGTGATAAGGGGCGCGGTAACTTAGCAGGTTAAACCGCTAAAGCTGTAAGACTGTCAATCAGCAGGTCGGCAGTTCGAATTTCCACGTGGCGAGGTGAGCTCTCGTCATTCACCCCAGCTCCTGTCAACCCAGCAATTCGAAAGCAAAAATGCAAGTAGATAAATGGGTACCACCTTAAAGTGGGAGAATTTGCTGGCGTCCCGTCAGGGGTCGCCTCTGAAGCGAAGAAGCGAAGAAGACCTCGTGAATGGCGGCCGAGACGGAGACGACGGATCCCGAACTGTAACATCCAGGACATCAGCAGCCGACTCTGAAGCAAGGTATTCTGGGACATGTAGTCCAATACCCATGGAAAAAGAGTCGGTTTCTTACCCCTTCCCTGAGCGCTCGGTAAAAACTTTGCTAATATATATGAATTGTTATGTACAAATATATATGAATTGCAATGTTGTAAGCCGCCTAGAGTCCTCCGATAGGTAGGGGATAGGCGGGGTATAAATATGATAAATAAATAAATAAATAAATAAATAAATAAGCTCCTGCTCTTTCAACAGACATTCAATCGGGCGGAGGGATACCTGGAGTGATACATGAAATGTTAAGTCTTGACTATGGGTGATGTTAGAGGGACGTTTTGATAATGCAGCTTGGGCGTGAAAATATTTATTTGACGCTTCACCTCACCTTAAGTGTACTGATCCAGAATAAATGAATCTTTTATGGTAATTGCCTGAGGGATTTCTTGATTGGGAATTCTAACACTGAGTGTTATCACAGGGACATTCACAAGGGTGGTCCTAAGTCACAGCTTCAATTCATCATTGCCAGAGGTTTTTAAAGTAAAACCTGCAGGCAATACTACCTGGCTTTCTAAACTGAAGAGGAAAACCTATTGATATCTCTTCCATTGTAGTGAAAACAGTCTGAGCTTCAGCCACGTCTTGCCTTTCTTGTTTGCCATTCATGAGATCAATCAGAGTCCTAGGCTGCTCGACAATATCTCCCTGGGCTACAACATCTATGAGAACTTTTTCAACCCCCTAATGACATACGAGGCCATGATGGACTTTCTGTATATGGGGCAGGAGAACACCCCAAACTACAGTTGTGGAAGAAGAAAAAATATCCTGGCCATTCTTGAAGGGACTGATTCCGATCTCTTTCATCACATTTCAACCATGCTGAGCATCTACAAAATACCTCAGGTATGAATATAAATAGAAGCGAAGTCCATTTTGGAAACAACTAGAGCTAGTAGACTAAGTGGTCTATCTGGTCAGTATGTTCATAAAAGAGGAAGAAAAGGACGGATAAATGTTAAGGCCCAGAAACGCTTGTACTAAAATAGTGGTATGTGGTCTGTTACCACAATGATTCAAAATTATTCTGCTCACATTCTTAGATGACAGTGAGAATGGTGAATATCAAGAGAAAGAAAAAAAGGCAGTGGAATGCATTCAGAATGGGGACTCGAAGAAATACATATGGTAAGAGAGGATCCAGAATGTTTGGGTGCAAAATGAGTGTGGACTGAATTCTAAAGTGGACGATACAAAATAGGTGGCTTTCACACATAGAATGAATGAGGACTGAAAGATCTGAAGGAAGAATCCTTCACAGGTCAAAAGAAAGTGGAAGACCAAGAAAGTGGTGGTTGGATGCAATTCCTGACTGGATGAAAAGCAAAAGTGGAGAACTAAGACACTTTATGACACCGTGTATGGAGCAAGTGGATGCAAGGCATTGAGAGGATAAGGGCACAGCCACTTTAACGTCCCTTGAAGCACAAAGGAGGTCGCCATTAATTTGTTCTATCCCCAAAGCTCATCTCCATTCTGCTTGGACATTAGACTGGTCCTCTCCCAACAGTTTAGTGAGAAGAGTGTTGAGGTAGAGAGACTGGTAGATTTCCCTGCCAGAAAGAAAATCTCCAATCTGTCTCCCTAGGATGGGATGGGGCTGGCACTGGAGGAAAAGATAAGTTTGGACATATGATTATACCACTGGGTTTAGATATCTTTCAGAAAGTAATTGGATTGGGAGAATTCCCAAGAAATTAGGAAACAGTGCTCACCCCCTACTTTCCTGAGAAATCCTTATCCACCACCTGGAAAATTTGCAGCTGCTGATCTATTGTGTGCTGAGAACTACAGGTCATCCAAAGAGTGAGTAGGGGCTCCTACAGGCACCAAAGCTCTCAACTGAGCTCCATGTGCATCAGCCCATTCTAACCTCTGTGAGTAGGGGTTGTTGTTCAGGGGATAACCATGGACATCAGCCACAAGGAGAGCAGGGGTTTCCTAGCCAGGGACAACATGAACAGAGACAACAGAAGCAGGAGAGTGATGAGCAATGGAGATGGAACCTTTGATGCAGCTACTGCTTTCTGGAAACTTAGCTCAGTAGGTATGAAAAGCTCTTAGATTTAAGCATCTGAATATTATCACTCAAAGTGAGACAGACCAGCAATCTTTTCTCTTTTTTTTTAGATAAACTATGGTATTAACAGCCACATTCCTGCGCATAAAGAGCATTTTCCTTTTTTCTACCGGCTGAGTCCAAAACAAGAACCTCCTTACTTGGCAATTGTCAAGCTGCTCCTGCATTTCCGATGGATGTGGATCGGCCTCGTTGCTCCAGACAATGAAAATGGGGAAAAGTTCAGAAGAACCTTTGGGCCAGTAGCCACAAAGAGAGGAGTTTGTATTGCCTTCTCAGATACCATCTTTACACAAAATATGGGGAAATATATTCCATTCACAGAAGAAATGAAAAAAAAGCACCTGCGTCTGTATTTCAGCAACCGTCAAGTAAAAATAATTGTTTATCAATTAGACTTTCAGGCCACAATAATTCTTCTAGCACTAATACAACTCTTTGAAAGTAATAAGTTATTGGCGGGGAAAGTGTGGCTTGCAGCAGCTTTGCCAGACTTCAGTGTGAGAGTGTTTTACCAAGTGCTTGATCTCCAGCATAAACATCTTTTCTTATCCTTCTCAACTCAGGCAAAAAAAAGGACACAATATTATGATTTTGACTCATATTACTTTTCTATCCAGCAATATGGGAAGGCAGCATTCCAGTGCTCCTCTTCAAGGCCTTTGTTATCCAGGAACGTTTGGGGAAGATGCCTAGAAAAGGAGAACTGGGAATTCCCTCCCCAGGATGTGGTTGCAAGGATCCTCTCTCAGGATGCCTCTAGTATTTCCACAGCAATTCAGGCCCTGTCCTTGGTCCTCAATGCTGCCTCTTCTGCCCAACTGAGTAAGAGGAGGATGTGGGTTGGAGACCATCGGACACCACAGCTGCTACAGCCATGGCAGGTGAGACTTCTCCTTTGAGGCTCCATCGATGCTCCCCTTCAATTCCTCAGTGTTAAATTGGGTGTAGGCAGGGCTGGCAGGGGGAGATTTAAGATGTTTTGAAGAGCAGTTGCCCTGTTGTAGTGTCTGTTCTGATCAGATGAGGAGGTTTCTGGAAAGAAAGTGAGATTCTATTGCTGAATCTTCCAAAATGGAACTATCTCTACTGCTTTGGGATCCTGTATAATAGAAATGATACCTGTATAGTCACAGTATTTCCCTATTTCTATAGTGTATAGGCACCAGGATGGCACAGCTATCCTCGTATTCTCTTTCGATCACCCAACCTGGTCGTCTCTAGTTTCCAGCCAGGGACTTAGTCATGACTTTTTGTTCTAAATTTATAGTGAACCGCCCACAATGTTTTTATTGTGAAAAGCTCAGGGTCCCCCGATTTGGGGAGATGGGCATTAATACAAGTTTAAATAACTAACTAATTAATTAATTAATTAATTAAAAGCAGTTCTTTCTGCTACAAATCTATGTTTCTTCATAGCATCTTCTATGATGAACACGGACCCCTTCCCCAAGTTCCCTGAAGTTCAGCTTTAAGATCTCTACTACTTTTCTAAGAGTGCCAAATTGTGCTGGCCTGAAAGTTAAATCAATCAATAAATCAGGGCCATACACTCGTGTTGCAAACTTTGTGTGGCTCCTAGCCCAAAGCTGATCCTGTGGAACTTCAGATTGATCTGGTGTGATGGAAAAGACCCATTTTCACTGCTTACCCCTCACTGCTTGATGCTGGGACTGCCTTTTGTAGCCATTTTGGTCTTAGGAGCAAGAGCGATCTGGCAGTAGGTTGTTGTTTATTAGTTCAGTCTCTTCAGACTCTTCGTGACTTCATGGACCAGCCCACGCCAGAGCTTCCTGTCGGCCGTCACCATCCCCAGCTCCCCCACGGTTGAGTCCGTCACCTCCAGAACATCATCCATCCATCTTGCCCTTGGTCGCCCCTCTTCATTTTGCCTTGCAGTTTCCCTAGCATCAGCTTCTTCTCCAGGGTATCCTGTATTCTCATTACGTGGCCAAAGTACTTCAGTTTTGCCTTTAATATCATTCCCTCAAGTGAGCAGTCTGGCTTTATTTCCTGGAGTAGGGACTGGTTTGATATTCTTGAAGTCCAAGGCACTCTCAGAAGTTTCCTCCAACACCACAGTTCTTCCTTCCTTCGCTCAGCCTTCCTTATGGTCCAGCTCTCACAGCCATAAGCCATAAGGCCAAGCCTTCCTCTCTGCCTGGCTTGTGATGCTTTGATTGTGGCTGTGGTGATGAGACAGTAGAGACTGGGATCTGCCCAGCAACCTTCGGCTGCTTTCGGCTGCCATGGGCATACTCCTCACTGCTGGATGCTGGGACTGCCTTGTGTGGCCATTTTCGTCTTAGCAGCAAGAGTGATATGGCAGCAGGTACCTGTCAGCATAATTCCATATCACTCCTTTGTAAGGCATTGCTCAGCTATCATCCTAGACTATTCCCTGCATGGGTGTAACACTCTCAGGCAAGACTGCTAGACATCTGTTCGTTTAAAAGAAAAAAAATGTCACCTGGCGTTCTTACATTTTTGAAAACAAATTAAAGCAATAAAAATGAACAGGATCTCATGAAATCTCAAACACAGATCTTTTGATCAAATGAGATTTATTTATCTTTTGGGATTTCCCTCTTAATGTAATTTTGGTTGTTTGTTACAATTGTTTTGCTGACTTTTGTCTTTGTGCGACAAGATCTTGAGTTGAATTAAATGTTTCACGACACTCACAAGAAACATCTGGAAGAGATTCAGCTTCCCTTGGGAGGGAGATTGCCTCAAAATTCCTGAAGCTCTTTACACGTGGGGGCACTGATTTGAAATGGTCCAGTTATTCATACCAGTCACATATCTAAGGTAAAGCTTTCCCATGCACAGAAGTGTCCGACTCTAGGGGCCGGTGCTCATCTCCGTTTGTTTGCTGAAGAGACAGCGTTGTCCTAAGACGCTTCCGCAGTCATGTGGCCAGTATGACGCATGCGGAACGCTGTTACCTACCCAGCGAAGTGGTACCTATTCATCTACATGCATTTGCATGCTTTTGAATTGCTAGGTTGACAAGAGTTGGGGCTAGTGTGGGGGCTCACTCTGTCACACAGGGCTAGGTATTCAAACCTCTGAACCTGCAATCTTCCGATCGACAAGCCTGGCATCTTACCCGCTGAGCCATTGCGCCCCTTACGTATCTATTTTTGTATTTTTTTATCCATTCAATTGTGTCCGATTCCCAGAGACTGCCTAGACAACTCCCTGAAGTTTTCTTAGCAAGGTTTTTCAGAAGTTTTTGGCCATTGCCTCCTTCCTAGGGCTGAGAGAGAGGAACAGGCCCAGGGTCACAAAGCTGGCTTTGTGCCTAAGGCAGGACTGGAACTCACAGTCTCCCAGTTTCTAGCCTGATGCCTTCACCACTAAATCAAACTGGCAAACCCATATCTGTAGTAATAGCGATGTCTAGACTGAATTAAGGCTGAAATGGAACTGTATAAGATACGGGGGTGGTTTTCCATGTCTTTCTAGCTTCATCCTTTCCTGGGAAATTTCCAGCTTTACAATCTTTCTGTGGATGGTGTTTATTTGGATGAGAATGGAGATCCCGTTGCTGATTTTGATATCATGCACTGGGCAGTCTTTCCCAACAAGTCTACTGCTGGGGTAAAAGTTGGGAGAGTAGAAAGAGGGGCCTCTTCAGAAGTCAGCCTCTCTATCAATCAAAGTGCCATCATGTGGCCAACATCATTCAGTCAGGTAGGTGATGCTGCTACTTTTTAGTTCTTACCATTTATCAGCTGTTATACATGCCTGCTTAGAAAGAAATCCCTTAGAATTCAATGCAGATTTGCTCCAATGAACGGAATCTAAAGCCCCATTAATTCCACCGACATTATGCATAATTCTCTTAACTTATTTAATGATTTTCTTATTTGTTCCCTGCCACCATGAAGGCAACTCTTAAGTGAGTCTTAAGTTACAGGAAACAATTTAAAAATAAGTAAAGTCAAAGTTAACGAGGGTAAAAAATAGCAGTAAGTAATAACAATATAGTAAACTTAATGAAAAAAGTTGGCTAAAACTCCCTAGATACTTTGAGCTCACTCCGGAACTGCGCCCTCTTGAATGCCATCCTCAGTAAGACTACGAAAATACATTTTTCAGCTGCATGCATAGGATACTAGTGGTGTGACAGCTACCTCACTGATCTATAGTGTACAAGAAGCAGTGTGGTGGCCTCCTCCAGAGCATAGCCACGAAGGTATTTACCATGGTCCAGTTTAGGAAAGCCTCTGGTATTTTGCCTTCTCACTTCTTCTTCACATGGAGGAAGACTCTCTCTCGGTATGATGGGCTGCTTTTCCTGGACTAGTCCCCAAATTTGTGACTTTCAGAAGTCTTTGTTGCTCAGCAGGACTTTAAGAAAACACCATGGAAGACTGCAAGGACTTCAGTGACAGATCTCCCAGTAAACATCTCAATAAACATGTAGCATATTTAGATACTGTGATCTAGGTTGCATTTAACACGATGTAGGGCAGACAGAATACTAAGTGGGGGAAAGATATGGCTGAAGAAACCTGATCAAGGTGGAGTCACACATAACATTACACTGTAGGAAGATTTGGTGGTCTCCGTTGCCCCTCTAGGTAATAGCTGAGAGTTGACACCAACTTGATAGTCCATCAAAGCAGGACCAGCTGTTTGTTTGCTTTTCCTTGATTTTAGGTTCACCTTAAATATCAACATCAAGAGCCAGGCTATGGACAGGTGGCTATTTCTGTTGCTATCAAAGTTTTATCAAAACTCCTCTTTAGAGATCTGGCCCAGCACACAAGGTCAATTGACAAAAGCAATCACTGGTGAGGGGCATTAGGCAGAGTGGCATCTCGGCCCCACTACGGTTTAATTTCTTTCTCAGTTCTGGCTTCTTCCCCTCAAATTAGCTCCTAAGGTCACAGCCATGCTTCTTTATGCAATGATTTAGTTCTGTCTCAGACTTTGACTGGATTGAAACATGCCCTAAGATCACTTTCCACTCATGGTAAGAATGAAGAATTGTAAATTAACTGTGCAAAGGTAAGAGTCTTGCTCTTTGATATAGAAACACAATCAGACCATTTCACCTAGCCCAGGGGTCAGCAAACTTTTTTATGCCAGGAGCCATTTTGACATGCTCGAGGTCATTTTGACATGCTCGAGGGCCAGGGGGCGGGGTTTGAGGGCGGGGGCCAATCGCGTGGAAGGGGGCGGGTTTGAGGGCGGAGGCCAATCACGTGGAAGGGGCAGGGTTTGCGGGCGGGAGCCAATCGCGCGGAAGGGATCGGGGTGTGGGGGCGGGAGCCAATCGCATGGAAGGAGCGGGGGTGAGTTCAGCCGGCGCGCTCTACGCTTCTCCAATCCCCTGAAGGGTGAAATCTCTCTCCCCCTTTCGCAGACCCCTCCCTATCTCCTAAAGTCATCCAAACAAGGAGGGGGAGGATGAGCGCACAAGAAAAGCAGGCTAGTGAGTCCCCACCAACGCTCGCCTCCCGGCGATGGTGGAGGCTCGCAGAGGGAAAAAAAGGAAAGGCACAACACGCTGCCTCCTGCCCTGCCGCCACCTCCTCCAGGCTGGGGCAGGAAGAGAAAAGCAGATTTACAGCCGGATCAATGCGGTGGGACAATAAGGCAACATTTCCATAAAAAGGGAAAGGGTCTGGCAGAAAAGTTGCTGCTCGGGGCTTGGAAAACACCCTTTGCTCCGCTCTCACGATGCACGCGCACCTCCCCTCGCCGCGCCCCTTCCTTTGTAAATCGAGATCTTCGCCTTCTAAGGGGAAACCGCCTCCAAATTAAAAGCCAGACACTTTTCCGGCTGGCACAGATGTAAAACGATGCGGCCCCCCTCCCCGGGCCCGGCACCCAAGCTTCATTTTAAAAAAAATCAGCCTGCAAGACAGCACGACCTAACATTCCTTCAGGAAAGTCACTTTGGAGCAGTGCCTTGCCAAGCCAAGTGCAACTCCCTCACCCGCTTGTTTACATTTGCAACTTCTCCGATAACGTGCTCGCTTCCCCACCTGCCGACCTCGAAGAAACGCTGCACGACTCGGGCGAAAGTTGGAAGGCTCCCGAGGGCGGGAGGAGGAAGAATCAATCGCCCTCCTCCAGCGCCGGCCACCAACTTCTCCACCCGCAGCCTTTGGAGCCTGATTTTAAATGGGCGCCCAGATCACACACCCCTTGGATGTGAGCTCCGCCCGCGCACCTCGTCCAGACATGCCGCCAGCAGCAGCAGCAGCAGCAGCTCCCAAGGCACAACGGTCCCTCCTCCGTCAAAGGGAGCGGCAGAGAGCCCCGCGGGCTGTGCGTGAGGTGTGTGCGGCTGCGGGTGGCCCCGGCCTTGGAGAGCGAGAGCGCGTAAGAGCGTAAGAGTTTGGGGGCGGGATCCAATCGTGTGGAAGGGGCGGGGGTGAGTTCAGCTGCGGAAGAGCCACACTCAAGGGGCCAAAGAGCCGCATGTGGCTCGCGAGCCGCAGTTTCCGACCCTTGACCTAGCCAAAGATGGACTTTTAAGTAGCCAGTTCCCCTCATTTAGGTCAGGGAGATATTGAAATTCTCCCATGGTTTCCAAACTGAGAAAGCTCAGTTTCATATCCTGCCATCAGCTGCACCAGAAGGCCCATGATAAGAAAATACCCTATGCTGCCCGACTGTGCCATTGTGGCACATGGACTAGAGAATCCCTGCCCATATCTTATTCTGCTGTGGGTTTCACAGACATTCTAGTTTCTCCTTGAACTGTCTTTACCTAGTAAAATGCACAGGACACAACGACTCCTTCTACGTACAAGCTATTCTCTCAGGCCAGTCAGACTCCATTCCTTCAGATGTTGCCAGGTTTTGCTAGACCACCTTTAAAGGCAGGCGGGGACCCTTGACTGTTGTCACTCTCTGTCCAAAGCGGAGACAACCACAGACGAATGATGAAAGACTCTATTGTAGTATATACAGTATATGTCAATAGGTTTATGCTTCCCCCTTGACCAATTCAGCAGTTTTAAGTTCAAAATGTTAATGTCCCCAAAGTTTCCCAGATTCCAGATTTTAGCTCTTGGTAGGCTCATAGTTTTACTTTGAAATGATATTATGATTTCAGCTTTAGGATTCATAGAGTTTTACTAGAATAATATTCATTCAACTTGAGGATGTCAACCCAGCTGATGCTCTCGGATGTGTTTTTCTCTTTTATTGCTTTATCTGACTAATTCTCTTTTATGCTTTTTATTAACTCCCCCTAAAATGGAACTGAATTCAATGTTTTTATGGCTGTCCTTTATGTTCAGAAGGCTCCTTTGTCTAGATGCACGGAAAGCTGTCCTCCAGGATACACCAAACTCAAAAGAGAAGGAGCCCCAGACTGCTGCTACGACTGTTCTCCGTGCATGGAAGGAACAATCGCCAGGCAAGAAGGTCGGTGGCTCAAAAGCAAGGAGGGGACTTGAGGATACAGGGCAAGTCACTCTTGCTGCTCTGGGCAGTGTTTGTTACAGGTGCCGCTTTCCTGCTAGTTCTAGACCTAACTCCTCAACTATTTGTCCTTATTTCCACAAAGAAACATTTTTTTAAAAAAACAGCATAATATTTCAGAGATTTGGGACCAACTCAACCCAAGTAATACTGAGTCGCTTTGGGTATTTGTGCCTTCCGGTGACAAGGTTTTGCCATTGTTGGTCTTAGGTGGGGTGGCACTGTCCCAGGCGGACACTGTGCCCAATCCGGAGGTCCTCTTTATTGTATTGTATTAGTATGGTCCTAACTTTTGGAGAAGCTTTGAGGACCACATTCCAGGTTTTCAGGGGAAGCCTGGAACCAAAGGTATCTAGTCCTAAGGTTGAGATTGAGGTACTAATGACCCCATCAGGTTTCAATTTGTAGACCAAACTTTCAGTTCTGGTGAGAGTTGAAGCTTGCAGCTGGCTAACCCCAGGGATCTTTGCCTACTTTATAGAACAGTGCAGTGCAAATCCTTCAGAAGAGATGCTTCCGAACAACAAACAATGCTTCTCTTTTTGAATCACTTAAAAGCCACATATTTTCCAGGCTCACATAGCTGATTCAAAAGCTGCTCTGGCTTTCACTGCATGTGTGTACAAGACAGGGGAAAGAAACATAATCCCAAATAATTGATTTAATTTTTTTTTATCATGTTACGGCCACAGATATTGTAAGATGCAGGCTAAAGAACAATGGCTTGTGTTTTTCAGATGCATCCAGTTGCAGCCAATGTCCAGAAGACCAGCATTCAAATAAGAAGCGAGATCAATGTGTCCCAAAGGTTATAAGCTTTTTATCCTTTGAAGAAATGTTGGGTCTCCTCTTGGCTCTCTTTGCCACTGCTTCTTCCCTAGCCACCGGCTTTGTTCTGGGAATCTTCATTAAATACCGAGAAACCCCCATAGTCAAAGCCAACAACCGGGACCTCACCTACATTCTCCTGGTCTCCCTCCTCCTTTCCTTCTTGACCTGCCTTCTATTCATTGGTCACCCCAAGAAACTGACCTGCCTTCTCCGACAAACCACCTTCAGTGCTGTATTCTCAGTTGCTGTGTCTTCTTTACTGGCCAAGACTGTCATGGTGGTGGTGGCCTTTCTGGCCACAAAACCAGGCAGCAGGATGAGGAAATGGCTAGGGAAGACTCTGGCCAACTCCATTGTCTTGTCCTGTTCTGCGGTCCAGGTGGGCATCTGCATGGTATGGCTGGGAATCTCTCCCCCATTCCCAGATTCTGACCTGCATTCCCAATCAGGACACATTGTGCTGCAGTGCAATGAAGGCTCAGTCACCATGTTCTACACTGCACTGGGCTACATGGGCTTTCTGGCTGCCATCTGCTTCTTTGTGGCTTTCCTGGCCCGGAAGCTGCCGGGGACCTTCAATGAAGCCAAGTGGATCACCTTCAGCATGCTTGTTTTCTGCAGCGTTTGGCTCTCCTTTGTCCCCACCTACCTAAGCACCAAAGGGAAATACATGGTAGCTGTGCAGATCTTCTCCATCCTGGCCTCCAGCCTCGGCTTACTGGGTTGCATCTTTATCCCCAAATGCTACATCATTATCCTGAGACCTAAGATGAACACCAAGGAGCATTTAAGGATATAAAACAAAAAGGAAACCAGACTGTGGTCCCTGTTTTTCAAAAGTTATTTGGTAATTTGAAATAACATAGCTTAGAATTACAGTCCTTTTTATGTGTTCATATAATATAGAAATCTCTCTTCCTTTCATGTGAATTTTGAATTATAATCATTAAATATTGAAACAGAAATAGCATTAGATCATCTTGTTTAAAACACATTCTTTCCTCTCTCTCAGTCTGACATGTGGTAGGATTGGGATGATAATCATTGACATTAATCAGTTTTCTGAAACCAGATCAGATAAATTTTCACCACAGCAGATAAATGTCTTTTGACATTAAGTCCTGGGCTTATTTATTAGGCCTTGGCAGGAACTTGCCCTTTTTTCATCCTTTTTTGGCACATAATCAATCAAGGGAGAAAAGCAAAGCTTCTAGTGCACAGAAAGGTTTTTCTTGATTCAGGCAGCTTCCAAATCCCAAAGGGAGACCCGGGACAGAGCTGAGGGAGGGAGAGAAAGCATCCTGCTGGGGAAGAAGTCCAGGGAGAACGAGGGTGACCATAGGTCCCGTTTTGAACGGGACAGTCCCGTTATTTTAGCATTTTTCAACCGTCCCGTCGTTTTGATTAAAATCTCAATTTTGTCCCTTTTTAAACCCGGTGGGAAGGAGGACAGGAAGACAGGAAACAGGACTGGAGCCGGACTTGCCATTGGAGGCAGCCCGGAAGAAGCCCTAACAGCGCGGCAACTGGAAGCCCAGTTGCCACGTGCGATCCCAGCAGCAGAAGCAGCACCACAGTCCAGGTTCCTGCCTCCTTACCTGATCAGGTACGGGAAGGTTGTGGAAAGAGGGTGTGTGTGTGTGTGTGTGTGTGTGTGTGTGTGTGTGTATGCGCGCAGATTACTTGCTTAGCGTAATCGCGCGCACACACACACACAAACACTAGGCCAGGGCTTTCTAAACAAAAACACGGAAGTGCCGGTGGCGGTGCTTCCGGGTTGCCGCTGCTGCCACTGCCCCTTCAAAAGGGCAGGCTACGGGGACCCCGAAAATGCCATCGGTTCTGGCAGGGAGGCAAAAGCCTCCTCCCCCCACGCACACACTGCCCTGGAGCCGGGGTGGAAATTCTCCCCGCAGAACAGCTGAGCGCCCTTTGGCAACATGCGCGTGCGCGCAGCCTCCCTGCCTAAACTGAGGGCATTTTCAGGGTCCCCGGAGCCTGCCCTTTCGAAGGGGCAGCACTGCTGCTGCTGCTGCCGCTGCCCCTTCGAAAGGGCAGGCTCTGGGGACCCCAAAAATGCCCTCGGTTCCTTCGTCTGAAGGAAATATGGTCAGCCTAGGGAGAACGCACACCTCTGATGCTAAAGGAAAAGCACCATATTTCCTTCCGCCTCTTTCAGCAAACCTGAGAGCAGCAGCAGATTCCCAGACATTGTTGCTGTGGCCTCAAAAGGTCAACTGGGGCTGACTGCACAGGTCACCTTCTGCCACACAATGCTGACTCTCAAAATAAAACAAAAAATACATACTCTACTATATCTTCAAAAACATCACAAGAATGTCCATGGAATATCTGTCAAATCTTATCATTATAAACATTGTTATTTTATTTTATTTATTTATTAATCAAATTTATCACCACCCATCTCTACCGCAGTAGACTCTGGGCGGTTTACTATTGTTGTTGTTTATTCGTTCAGTTGTTTCCGACTCTTCGTGACTTCATGGACCAGTCCACGCCAGAGCTTCCTGTCGTCCGTCACCATCCCCAGCTCCCCAATGGTTGAGTCCGTCACCTCCAGAATACCATCCATCCATCTTGCCCTTGGTCGGCCCCTCTTCCTTTTGCCTTCCACTTTCCCTAGCATCAGCTTCTTCTCCAGGATATCCTGTCTTCTCATTACGTGGCCAAAGTACTTCAGTTTTGCCTTTAATATCATTCCCTCAAGTGAGCAGTCTGGCTTTATTTTATGGAGTACGGACTGGTTTGATCTTCTTGCAGTCCAAGGCACTCTCAGAATTTTCCTCCAACACCACAGTTCAAAAGCATCTATCTTCCTTCGCTCAGCCTTCCTTATGGTCCAGCTCTCGCAGCCATAGGTTACTACAGGGAATACCATTGCTTTAACTATGCGGACCTTTGTTGCCAGTGTGATGTCTCTGCTCTTAACTATTTTATCAAGATTTGCCATTGCTCTCCTCCCAAGAAGTAGACGTCTTCTGATTTCCTGGCTGCAGTCAGCGTCTGCAGTAATCTTTGCACCTAGAAATACAAAGTCTGTCACTGCCTCCACTTTTTCTCCCTCTATTTGCCAGTCATCAATCAAGCTCGTTGCCATAATCTTGGTTTTTTTGAGGTTTAACTGCAACCCAGCTTTTGCACTTTCTTCTTTCACCTTCGTCATAAGGCTCCTCAACTCCTCCTCGCTTTCAGCCATCAAAGTGGTATCATCTGCATATCTGAGATTGTTAATGTTTCTTCCAGCGATTTTAACTCCAGCCTTGGATTCCTCAAGCCCAGCATGTCGCATGATGTGTTCTGCGTACAGGTTGAATAGGTAGGGTGAGAGTATACAACCCTGCCGTACTCCTTTCCCAATCTTAAACCAGTCCGTTGTTCCGTGCTCTGTTCTTACCGTTGCTACTTGGTCGTTATACAGATTACTCAGGAGGAAGACAAGATTACTTGGTATCCCCATACCACCAAGAACTTGCCACAATTTGTTATGATCCACACAGTCAAAGGCTTTAGAATAGTCAATAAAACAGAAATAGATGTTTTTCTGAAATTCCCTGGCTTTCTCCATTATCCAGCGGATATTGGCAATTTGGTCTCTAGTTCCTCTGCCTTTTCTAAACCCAGCTTGTACATCTGGCAATTCTCGCTCCATGAATTGCTGGAGTCTACCTTGCAAGATCTTGAGCATTACCTTACTGGCATGTGAAATAAGTGCCACTGTTCGATAGTTTGAACATTCTTTAGTGCTTCCCTTTTTTGGTATGGGGATATAAGTTGATTTTTTCCAATCTGATGGCCATTCTTGTGTTTTCCAAATTTGCTGGCATATGGCGTGCATCACCTTGACAGCATCATCTTGCAAGATTTTAAACAGTTCAGCTGGGATACCATCGTCTCCTGCTGCCTTGTTATTAGCAATGCTTCTTAAGGCCCATTCAACCTCACTCTTCAGGATGTCTGGCTCTAACTCACTGACCACACCGTCAAAGCTATCTCCAATATTATTATCCTTCCTATACAGATCTTCCGTATATTCTTGCCACCTTTTCTTGATCTCTTCTGCTTCTGTTAGGTCCTTACCATCTTTGTTTTTGATCATACCCATTTTTGCCTGGAATTTACCTCCGATGTTTCTAATTTTCTGGAAGAGGTCTCTTGTCCCTCCTATTCTATTGTCTTCTTCCACTTCCACACATTGCTTGTTTAAAAATAATTCCTTATCTCTTCTGGCTAACCTCTGGAATTTTGCATTTAATTGGGCATATCTCCCCCTATCACTGTTGCCTTTTGCTTTCCTTCTTTCTTGGGCTACTTCCAGTGTTTCAGCAGACAGCCATCTTGCCTTCTTGGTTTTCTTTTTCTTTGGGAAGTTTTTTGTTGCCGCCTCCTGAACAATGTTGCGAACTTCTGTCCATAGTTCTTCCGGGACCCTATCTACTAAATCTAGTCCCTTAAATCTATTCTTCACCTCCACTGCATATTCCTTAGGAATATTAGTGAGCTCATATCTAACTGATCTGTGGGTCTTCCCTATTCTCTTTAGTCTGATTCTAAATTTTGCAATAAGAAGTTCATGATCTGAACTACAGTCAGCTCCAGGTCTTGTTTTTACCGACTGTATAGATGTCCGCCACCTTTGGCTGCAAAGGATGTAGTCAATCTGATTTCGGTGTCGACCATCTGGTGAAGTCCATGTATAAAGTCGTCTTTTAGGTTGTTGGAAGAGAGTTTTTGTTATGCACAGTGAGTTGTCTTGGCAAAATTCTATCAGCCTATGTCCTGCTTCATTTTGTTCTCCCAGACCATGCTTGCCTGTAATTCCAGGTGTCGTCTGACTACCCACCTTAGCATTCCAGTCTCCTGTAATGAAAATAACATCTCTTTTTGGTGTATTATCTAGTAGGTGCTGCAGATCCTCATAGAACTGATCTACTTCTGCTTCTTCAGCATCTGTGGTTGGGGCGTATATTTGGATCACTGTGATGTTAAATGGCTTCCCCTGAATTCGAATTGAGATCATCCTATCGTTTTTTGGATTGTATCCAAGCACTGCTTTAGCCACTTTATTATTAATTATAAAGGCTACTCCATTTCTTCTGTGGTCCTCTTGTCCACAGTAGTAGATCTGGTGGTCATCTGATGTGAAGTGGCCCATCCCAGTCCATTTCAGTTCACTGACACCTAAAATGTCTATATTTAATCTTGACATCTCACCAATAACCACATCCAATTTGCCCTGGCTCATAGATCTTACATTCCAGGTTCCTATGGTGTGTTGATCTTTAGAACATCGGATTCGTCGTTCACCACCAGCACCGTCGGCCGCTAGCCGTCCTTTCGGCTTTGAGCTAGCTGCGTCATCACATCTGGGGCTAGTTGAACGTATCCTCTGTTCCTCCCCAGTAGCATTTTGACCATCTTCCGACCTGGGAGTCCCATCTTCCGATGGTATACCGACATATCTTTGGTTGTACTGATCCATTTAGTTTTCATGGCAAGAATACTGGGGTGGGTTGCCATTACCTTCCCCAGGGATCGTATTTAGTCTGACCTCTCTGCCACGACCTTCCCGTCTTGGGTGTCCCTTCACGGTTTAGCTCATGGTTTCACTGAGGTGCTCAAGCTCCAGCACCACGACAAGGTAACGATCTCCTTTGCTGGAGTGGTTTACTATAAAATATTAAAATTAAAAAACTTATACATCATTAAAATACAATATAATAAATAGAAAATATCCAGAGGATGGCAAGTTCTTAAAAGGAGGTTATTACTAAGCAAACCAGCCCCAGGAGGAACTATCACTTTCTTTTTCCCAAGCAAGGCGGCAGAACCAGGTCTTTAAAGACCTCCGGAAGGCCAGGAGCAAGGCTGCCCGCCTCACCTCTGGGGGCAAGATATTCCACAGGGCGGGTGCTATCGCAGAGAAGGCATGCCTCCTTGACCCCGTATATGGAATTCTTTTATTGACGGGGTCCGTAGCATGCCCTCCTTGCATGACCGGGTGGGGCGGGTAGATGTGATCAGAATGAGACGGTCCCTCAGATATCAGATATCTCTTCTCCATTTTGTAAAGCAGAAGATTTTTTAGCATGGCCTATGAAGGGTATCCCTACCTGGATGTAGCTATTCTGGGGTATCTAACCTGCGTTTAGGAAGATGGCCTCATCCACACCAAGATGAAGTTTCCCTGACTAGTTAATAAGGGTTCAGTTGATTTAGTGGGCAGTATTATAACAGCGTTACACACGTTAACACGTGCGTCATGCCGGCCACATGACCGTGGAAGTGTTTTCGGACAGCGCTGGCTCTTCGGCTAACAAACGGAGATGAGCACCGGCCCCTAGAGTCGGACACGACTGCACAAATGTGCAGGGGAAACCTTTACCCTTTTTTTTATCATAACGTTGAATGTTATAATTGAATGGTATAATTACCTTCTGCACTGCTGAGAGCCGAAGATGCTGTTGGTTTCCAGATTTGGTGCCAAGCTGGACCATCTTCAATAAAGACCAGTTCTTTAGTGCAGTCATATTGTTGGTTCGTAGTTCTTCCTCATCATTAGCCACCTTGGGGACCAAGGAACAGCTGTCTTTCCCTGAAAGAGTATTCTTCCCAATAGCACCACCATGGTATCTCAAGTGTTGCTGTCCCTGCTTCTGTGACACTCTGTTGAAAAATGTCCATTCAATGTGATAATTGAGAGAATGTACAGGGGCAATTTCTACAAGCCAGGGGACTACCTGATTGGTTGAATCATATCTACATCTAATGCTGCATTTCTATCAAATGACTTATTCAAGCCTCCAAGCCATGAGTTCGAACGTAATTATTGACATGTATGTTCCTCGGGTGATTACTTTTTCACTCTCCAATGACTTTTTAGTAGGAAATGATTCCCATTTCCTAGTTCCTGGCCTTTTTCAAGCAGCCTATACATTTTCCTCCAGATTTTCTTTAAGTAAAAGGTATTTTGGATTTTCTAAAACCTGAAGTGTGCCTTTTGAGTTCTTCATCAAGTACCACCATCAACACCAGATGCTGCCCAACATTTAAAAGGAACATCTTTAATTTCCAGTCAACGAGAAAGGTCTCTGTGTGCATGAAATGTCGTAAGATTATGATAGAGAAACAACCAAAAAAAAGTAGGGTATCGATATCATTAATTCATGTGCTTCAAGAATTGCACACTAGTAAAAATGTTTACCCCTTCATGGATCACTGCCTTGTCGTGGCGAAGGGGCTTGCGTAACTCAATGAAGTCAGGTCAAGAAGAACAGGTCATGACGGAGAGTTCTGACAAAACGTGGTCCAAAACTAGAGGAGGGAATGGCAAACCACTCCAGTATCCTTGCCAAGAAAACCCATGGACAGTATCAAAAGGCTAAAAGATATGATGCCAGAAGATGAGCCCGTCAGGTCGGAAGGTGTCCAAAATGCTACTGGGGAAGAGCGGAGGGCAATTCCGAGTAGCTCCAGAAAGAGTGAAATGGCTGGGTCAAAGCCGAAAGGACGCTCAGTTGTGGATGTGTCTGGAAGTGGATGGAAAGTCCGATGCTGTAAAGAACAATATTGCATAGGAACCTGGAATGTAAGATCTATGAATCAAGGTAAGCTGGATGTGGTCAAACATGAGATGACAAGATTGAACATCGACATCTTGGGAATCAGCGAACTAAAATGGACAGGAATGGGCGAATTTAATTCAGGAGACCATTATAATACTACTGTGGGCAAGAATCCCTTAGAAGAAATGGAGTAGCTCTCATAGTCAATAAAAGAGTGGGAAAGGCAGTACTGGGGTACAACCTCAAAAACGACAGAATGCTTTCAGTTCGAATCCAAGCCAAACCATTCAACATCACAGTAATCCAAGTCTATGCCCCAACCACTGATGCCGAAGAAGCTGAAGTTGACCGGTTCTATGAAGACCTACAACACCTTCTAGAACTAATAACAAAAAAAGTTGTCCTTTTCATCATAGGGGACTGGAATGCTAAAGTAGGAAGTCAAAAAATGTCAGAGGGAGCGCCCGGAGATGGAGCGGCCTGCCTCTCTCCTAGGCACCAGTGATCCACGTACTATGCAGTAAATAGACTCCAAACAGAAGTTATATCAAATATCCTATTTACTTTATATACATATGTATTTACAGATCACTTCCACAAGTAACAAATGATACACCATCAACGATACAGCTTTCACGAGGTAAAATGGGAATAATGGGAAATGAGAATGTCCCTGTATATATAGTGAACCTGACCAATCACATTATAGGTCACTCTCGTTATTCACCACACCCAACCTAACTCTAAGCCCCTGTTGAATGAGTCACACATGACACATCATTCCTACAACAATGGCTGCTAATTGGGTGACTGTACAGAATGTTTCACCTTTTACCTAGACATCAAGCCTCTCTGTATAATTTATATCTAGAAGTAAATTCCTGGGTTTATCAAACCCCAACACCCCTTCAATTTGCAATAGATATTACATTTAATTGTACAGAATAGAAGACATACACATTTGAGATATACACATCCTATGTCTCTCTAAGCTTAGAGGCTTTGTCATCACATCTGCTACATTACACTCAGATGGACAATATTGCAAATCAATACAATACAATACAATAAACTTCCAATTATTGACTGATCACATATTCTTGATCACATGAAGTTTGTTCATCGTCTCCAGTCTCTGTCATGACAAAATCTGTTGTCATCGGGGTTGAAACTTCTTTACACTGTTCCATATCGTTCTCTCTTAGCAGTGCTTCAATTTTCTTCCGCTGCTCTAGAACATAACCCCCATCAACCTTCTGAATACCCATGCCTAGGTAATTCTTAATTTCTCCCAGATCTTTGACATCAAAGTGCTGTTTCAGATTTTCAGTAAATTCAATTCCCCTGCTTTGATCTTTCACTATAAGACACAAATCGTCTACAAAAATCAAAAGCAAAATCTGTTCATCATTTTCACATTGCTTTACATACAGACATGGCTCAGCTATACTACACTTGAATCCCATTCTTTGTAATTCCTTATCTAACCTAAGATTCCAGCAATGTGCCGACTGCTTGAGTTCATACAATGCTTTCTGCAACTTGTATACCCTTCCTGAAATCTTTGATTCATAACCTGGGGCTTCAATCATATAGATCTCTTCATTCAAATCAGCATGCAAATATGCTGTTGTGATATCATAATGCTGTACTACACAATTCCCAGCTGCTGCCATTGCTAGGGCAAACCTAAATGTCTCCCCTCTTAGCGTTGGTGCAAAAACTTCATCAGATAAAGTCTGATTCTTTATCTGGGAAAATCCTTGTGCTACCAACCTAGCCTTATACTGAATATCACCATTCACTAAGGTTTTCCTCTTATACACCCATCTACAGCCTACTGCTCTATGTCCCTCAGGCAGCCTAGTAGATTTGAAAACCTTATGAGAATTAATGGCTTTCATTTCCACATCCATAGCAGCTTTCCATCTACTCTGCTCGTGTTGTGGCAACTTCAATACGTCCCTGTAATTACGAGGTTCATAATCAATGAAACACACTTTTACATCACCTGGTGTATAACGTTGAGGTGGTATGCCCTTGTTAACTCTCTCAGATCTACGCAACACTGTAGCATCCTGCATCATTGCTAGGAATTAATTCCTCTTCCTTCTTAATCACATCAGTGGCCTCTCTCCGCTCTGAAAACTCAAAACGTCCCTGACTAGGAAGATAAACCTCACTACTCCCGTGTAATCTCTGCCAATTGTTGTGCTCACTAAAACTTGCTGATCTAGAAATAACAACTTTCCTGCCATCAGTGAACCTATATCCCTTGGTCCCTGGCTCATACCCCACAAACGTCATCTTCTGTGCTTTTGCCTGTCCTTTCCTACGTACCTCCTTATGCACGTGAACATAGGCAGTGCACCCAAACACCTTCAAATGAGCTAATGGTGGCTTCTTGCCATATAACATATAATATGGAGTTTGGTTTACAGATACACTCCATAACATGGTAATTAAATAATTAGCAGTTAATATTGCGTCTCCCCAGTATCCTCTTGATAACCCTGAGTCAGCAATGAGTGAATCCTTCAATGTCTGCAATGCCAAATTCCTACGTTCAGCCACACCATTCTCAGCTGAACTATGTGGGTTTGTTCTCCTATGCACAATGCCCCTTCTACGGAGCGATTGCTGAAAAATCCCACTAAGAAACTCTGTACCCCGGTCAGTTTGTAAACTACACACCTTTGTGCTATACCTACGTTCCACAAACTGCACCCAGTTCCTAAACTTTTCAAATGTTTGACTTTTAGCTTTCAATAGGTAACAGAACCCAAATCTTGTGTAATCATCTGCAATGACTAAAACATATTTAGCACCCCCTATGGAAGCTGGTAATGGACCAATTAAGTCAACGTGAACTAATTCAAAACATTTATGTGACTTCCTATCACTGAATTTGCTCACAGGAAACACCTTTGACTTTGCAACCTTACAAGCTGTGCAATCCAAATACACTTGGCACTTTTTCAATTACATTCCAGAACTTGCTTCTGACATCTTTTCAATCACTTTGAAACTCGGATGCCCAAGCCTTCTGTGCTACAGGTGCGCACATTAATCATGTGTTGGCTTATTAATTGTAGCTACACCATGATGCTCCAGCAAAGGAGATCGTTACCTTGTCGTGGTGCTGGAGCTTGAGTACCTCAATGAAACCATGAGCTAAACCGTGAAGGGACACCCAAGACGGGAAGGTCGTGGCAGAGAGGTCAGACTAAATACGATCCCTGGGGAAGGTAATGGCAACCCACCCCAGTATTCTTGCCATGAAAACTAAATGGATCAGTACAACCAAAGATATGTCGGTATACCATCGGAAGATGGGACTCCCAGGTCGGAAGATGGTCAAAATGCTACTGGGGAGGAACAGAGGATACGTTCAACTAGCCCCAGATGTGATGACGCAGCTAGCTCAAAGCCGAAAGGACGGCTAGCGGCCGACGGTGCTGGTGGTGAACGACGAATCCGATGTTCTAAAGATCAACACACCATAGGAACCTGGAATGTAAGATCTATGAGCCAGGGCAAATTGGATGTGGTTATTGGTGAGATGTCAAGATTAAATATAGACATTTTAGGTGTCAGTGAACTGAAATGGACTGGGATGGGCCACTTCACATCAGATGACCACCAGATCTACTACTGTGGACAAGAGGACCAAGAAGAAATGGAGTAGCCTTCATAATTAATAATAAAGTGGCTAAAGCAGTGCTTGGATAAAATCCAAAAAACGATAGGATGATCTCAATTCGAATTCAGGGGAAGCCATTTAACATCACAGTGATCCAAATATACGCCCCAACCACAGATGCTAAAGAAGCAGAAGTAGATCAGTTCTATGAGGATCTGCAGCACCTACTAGATAATACACCAAAAAGAGATGTTATTTTCATTACAGGAGACGGGAATGCTAAGGTGGGTAGTCAGACGACACCTGGAATTACAGGCAAGCATGGTCTGGGAGAACAAAATGAAGCAGGACGTAGGCTGATAGAATTTTGCCAAGACAACTCACTGTGCATAACAAACACTCTCTTCCAGCAACCTAAAAGACGACTTTATACATGGACTTCACCAGATGGTCGACACCGAAATCAGATTGACTACATCCTTTGCAGCCAAAGGTGGCGGACATCTATACAGTCGGTAAAAACAAGACCTGGAGCTGACTGTAGTTCAGATCATGAACTTCTTATTGCAAAATTTAGAATCAGACTAAAGAGAATAGGGAAGACCCACAGATCAGTTAGATATGAGCTCACTAATATTCCTAAGGAATATGCAGTGGAGGTGAAGATTAGATTTCAGGGACTAGATTTAGTAGATAGGGTCCCGGAAGAACTATGGACAGAAGTTCGCAACATTGTTCAGGAGGCGGCAACAAAAAACATCCCAAAGAAAAAGAAAACCAAGAAGGGAAGATGGCTGTCTGCTGAGACACTGGAAGTAGCCCAAGAAAGAAGGAAAGCAAAAGGCAACAGTGATAGGGGGAGATATGCCCAATTAAATGCAAAATTCCAGAGGTTAGCCAGAAGAGATAAGGAATTATTTTTAAACAAGCAATGTGTGGAAGTGGAAGAAGACAATAGAATAGGAAAGACAAAAGACCTCTTCCAGAAAATTAGAAACATCGGAGGTAAATTCCAGGCAAAAATGGGTATGATCAAAAACAAAGTTGGTAAGGACCTAACAGAAGCAGAAGAGATCAAGAAAAGGTGGCAAGAATATACGGAAGATCTGTATAGGAAGGATAATAATATTGGAGATAGCTTTGACGGTGTGGTCAGTGAGTTAGAGCCAGACATCCTGAAGAGTGAGGTTGAATGGGCCTTAAGAAGCATTGCTAATAACAAGGCAGCAGGAGACGATGGTATCCCAGCTGAACTGTTTAAAATCTTGCAAGATGATGCTGTCAAGGTGATGCATGCCATATGCCAGCAAATTTGGAAAACACAAGAATGGCCATCAGATTGGAAAAAATCAACTTATATCCCCATACCAAAAAAGGGAAGCACTGAAGAATGTTCAAACTATCAAACAGTGGCACTTATTTCACATGCCAGCAAGGTAATGCTCAAGATCTTGCAAGGTAGACTCCAGCAATTCATGGAGCGAGAATTGCCAGATGGACAAGCTGGGTTTAGAAAAGGCAGAGGTACTAGAGACCAAATTGCCAATATCCGCTGGATAATGGAGAAAGCCAGGGAATTTCAGAAAAACATCTATTTCTGTTTTATTGACTATTCTAAAGCCTTTGACTGTGTGGATCATAACAAATTGTGGCAAGTTCTTGGTGGTATGGGGATACCAAGTCATCTTGTCTGCCTCCTGAGGAATCTGTATAACGACCAAGTAGCAACGGTAAGAACAGAGCACAGAACAACGGACTGGTTTAAGATTGGGAAAGGAGTATGGCAGGGTTGTATACTCTCACCCTACCTATTCAACCTGTACGCAGAACACATCATGCGACATGCTGGGCTTGAGGAATCCAAGGCTGGAGTTAAAATCGCTGGAAGAAACATTAACAATCTCAGATATGCAGATGATACCACTTTGATGGCTGAAAGCGAGGAGGAGTTGAGGAGCCTTATGACGAAGGTGAAAGAAGAAAGTGCAAAAGCTGGGTTGCAATTAAACCTCAAAAAAACCAAGATTATGGGAACGAGCTTGATCGATGACTGGCAAATAGAGGGAGAAAAAGTGGAGGCAGTGACAGACTTTGTATTTCTAGGCGCAAAGATTACTGCAGACGCTGACTGCAGCCAGGAAATCAGAAGACGTCTACTTCTTGGGAGGAGAGCAATGGCAAATCTTGATAAAATAGTTAAGAGCAGAGACATCACACTGACAACAAAGGTCCGCATAGTTAAAGCAATGGTATTCCCTGTAGTAACCAGTCCATACTCCAGGAAATCAAGCCAGACTGCTCACTTGAGGGAATGATATTAAAGGCAAAACTGAAGTACTTTGGCCACATAATGAGAAGACAGGATATCCTGGAGAAGAAGCTGATGCTAGGGAAAGTGGAAGGCAAAAGGAAGTGGGGCCGACCAAGGGCAAGATGGATGGATGGTATTCTGGAGGTGACGGACTCAACCACTGGGGAGCTGGGGATGGTGACGGCCGACAGAAAGCTCTGGTGTGGACTGGTCCATGAAGTCACGAAGAGTCGGAAACAACTGAACGAATAAACAACATTGATTCATATATCATCATAACAATATGTTTGTCCCTTAGGGAATGGTTGGTTTTACACAAGTTTATTTTGTACAAATTTAAGCAGTTAGTCAGATACTTTTCCACCTGATGTCAGTATGGCTATAAGAGTTCTTTCCATGTTATCCCCCCAAGTCATAACGTCGACCAAGAGCCAGATCCAACGTTTGGGGTAAGGTTAACTTTGACCCTGACCTGCCAAGCTTTTCTTCTGCTCCTTGTTTTGGAAGGAAGCTCCCTTTTGTGCACATGGAATTTTCTGTCTAAGAGGAATATCCAGAGAACTCTTTCACCTTGAAAGTCCTTAAGGATAAATAATGCAGGATTTTGCTATTTCCTAATTATGCAATGGGTGCCTGACAATATTTCCTGTATTGCAAAATAAGGAAAGTGAGCTCTGGTCCATTCTTTGCCATTCTTTATGAGATCAACCAGATTAGTTTGCACATTTATAAGGTGGTCTCTTGCATCCTCATCCCATTGATGTTTCAGGCTGTGGGACTGTCAGCCTTGCATGTTCATCTGACATTCTTGTCTGCCTGTTGTACATGTATAGTTTGCTGGCCTGCACTTAATTGTTTCAAGAAGCAAGCCTCCTTCTTGGCATTCCTGCATCGTTTGCCAGGAGCTGTAATAAGCACCTGCTCTTTCAACAGACATTCTATCGAGCGGAGGGATAGCTGGACTGAGAACTGAATTGTTATGTCTTGACTATGGGTGATATCAGAGGGACGTTTTGATAATGCAGCTTGGGCACGAAAATCCTTATTCGAGGCTTCACCTCACCTTAAGTGAGGTGATCCTGAATCATTGAATCTTTTAGGGCAAGGGTCGGAAATGGCAGCTCTTGAGCCAGATCTGGCTCTTTGGCCCCTCGGCTCTGGCTCTGTCTGCCACCCGACATCCGGAAAGCCAGTCTCGGGAAGCAGCGCGAACCCTGAGGAAGAAACAGACGCTGATTGGTGGAGGCTCAGAAGGAAGGACGCCTCCACCAATCAGCGCGCGCCAAAGGGGAGCAGAAAGGCGGGCTGAACAAGGCGAAGCCCGATTGGCCCTGCTTCCCAGAGGCACGAAAAAAAGACCGGCGCGGGGCCTCGCTCAGCTGCGCGCGGAAGCGCTGCAAAAAGACCGGCGCGGGGCCTCGCTCAGCTGCGCGCGGAAGCACTCCAAAAAGACCAAAAAGTCAAAGCTGGCGGGCGGGTGCGCTCCCCTGCCTGCCCACACCCGAGATACCGAGAGAGCGCAGCCGGGCTGGGCGCCCAATCCCGAGGTGGCCCGGGCAGCACTGAGCCGAAGGGTCTGCGCCGTCGCTCCGCTACCGCCCCGCACTCGTCCTCCCGCTCTTCCCTGGGGGCTGCATTCTGGCGAGCAGCTGCGCTTGGCCAGGAGAGGCGGGGGTCCCGAGCGACAGAGCCTGGGAGCAGCAGGGCCCGGCCGTGGCGTTTTTCCCTCTTGGAGGAGGAGGAGGAAGAGGGGGGTCTTCCTGTAGCCCCGAATGGAGGTGCCGCTTCCCCGCCTGGACCGCCGCGCTGCACGGGCTTTGCGGGCATCTGGACGGTCTCCGCGCACAGGCCTGCGTGGCAGGCGTGGCGGGGCAGGCACAATGGCAGGCATGCTGGGCGTGGCAGCCAGTGTGGCGGCAGGCAAGGTAGGCATGGCGGGGGCAGGTGTGGAGGCGGGCATGTCGGCCATGGCAGCGGCAGGTGCAGTGGCGGATGTGGCGAGGCAGGCGCAGCAGCGGGCATGGTGTGCTTGGCGGTGGGCATGGTGGCGGCAGGCACTGCAGTGGGTGTGGCGGGCATGGCGGCAGCAGGCCCTAAGCATGTGCGATTGCCTCCCGCCTGCAAACCCCGCTCCGGCGCTGCATTCCCCACTAGCTTTACTTTGCCTGGACTGGGGGCTTGAGCGGCTCCGGAAGAGAAGCGACTGCAGTCGAGCCTCTCTTTCCCTTCTCCTTCTTCCAAACCTCCCCCGCCCCCTTCCACGCGATTGGCTCCCACCCGCAAACCCCGCCCCCTTCCACGCAATTGGCCCCTGCCTGCAAACCCCGCCCCCTGGCTCTCGAGCATTTCAAAATGTGCATGAGCATGTCAAAATGGCTACCGGCATAAAAAGTTTGCCGACCCCTGTTTTAGGGTAATTGCTGAGGGATTTCCTGATTGGGAATTCTAACACTGAGTGTTATCACAGGGACATTCACAAGTGTGTTCCTAAGTCAGAACTTCAATTTATCATTGCCAGATGTCTTTGAAGTAAAACCTTCAGGCAATACCACCTGGCTTTATAAACTGAAGAGGAAAACCTATTGATATCTCTTCCATTGCAGTGTCAACAGACTGAGCTTCAACCACATCTTGCCTTTCTTGTTTGCCATTCATGAGATCAATCAGAGTCCTAGGCTGCTCCACAACATCTCCCTGGGCTACAACCTCTATGAGAACTTTTTCAACCCCATAATGACATATGAGGCCATGATGGACTTGCTGTCTTTGGGGCAGGAGAACAACCCAAACTACAGTTGTGGAAGAAGAAATAATATCCTGGCCATTCTTTAAGGGACTGATTCCAAGCTCTTTCATCACATTTCAACCATGCTGAGCATCTACAAAATACCACAGGTATGAATATATATAGAAGCAAAGTCCATTTTGGAAATGTTCCAGATAAGTCCAGAACGTGGTACCCTTGGATAGTGCCAAGCAAACTTGGACTCAGATGGTAGATCTTAAGAGACAAGAAATAGTTTTATTTCCTTATATTACTTTGGTCTTTCTGACATTGCTACACAACACGGATTTGGAAACAATATGCTATCTTCATGACCTTCTCCTATTCTTCTATGAATTGGACTCATAACAAATAGTCGTTCCTGACAGAAAAAACTAGCGCTAGTAGACTAAGTGGTCTATCTGGCCAGTATGTTCAGAAAAGAGGAAGAAAAGGATGGAGAAATGTTAAGGCACAAAAATGCTTGTATTAAAATAGTGGTATGTGGTCTGTTACCAGAATGATTGAATATTATTCTGCTCACACTCTTAGATGACAGTGAGAATTGTGAATATCAGGAGAAACAAAAAAAGTCAGTGTAATGCTTTCCGAATGGGGTCTCGAAGAAATACATATGATAAGAGAGGATCCAGAATGTTTGGGTGCAAAATGAGTGTGGACTAAGTTCTAACAGCATTCCGCGTGTGTCATGCCAGCCACATGACCGTGGAAGCGTCTTCGGACAATGCTGGCTCTTCGGCTAACAAACGGAGATGAGCACCGGCCCCTAGAGTCGGACACGACTGCACAAATGTGCGGGGGGAACCTTTACCTTTACCTTTACCTAAGTTCTAAAGTGGATGATACAAAATAAGTGGCTTTCCCACATAGTATGAATGAGGACTGAAAGATCCTTCACAGGTAAAAAGAAAGAGGAAGACCAAGAAAGTGGTGGTTGGATGCAATTCCTGAGTGGATGAAAAGTAAGAGGGGAGGACTAATGACACAGTATGACACCGTGTATGGAGAAAGTGAATGCATGGAATCTTTCCAAGAGTACAAAGGCATTGAGAGGATAAGGGCACAGCCACTTTAAAGTCCTTTGAAGCACAAAGGAAGTCATCAATAATTTGCTCCATCCCCAAAGCTGATCTACATTCCACTTGGACATGAGACTGGTCCTCTCCCAACAGTTTAGTGAGAAGAGTGTTGAGGTGGACAGATTGGTAGATTTCCCTGCCAGTAAAGAAAATCTCCAATCTGTCTCCCTAGGATGGGATGAGGGTGGGACTGGAGGAGAAGATAAGTTTGGACATATGGCTAGACCACTGGGTTTAGATATCTTTCAGAAAGTAAGTGGATTCGGAGAATTCCCAAGAAATAAAGAAACAGTGCTCACCCCCTACTTTCCCGAGAAATCCTTATCCACCACCTGGAAAATTTGCAGCTCCTGATCTATTGTGTGTTGGGAACTACAGGTGATCCAAAGAGTGAGTAGGGGCTCCTACAGGCACCAAAGGTCTCCACTGAGCTCCATGTGCATCAGCCCATACTAACCTCTCTGGGTAGGGGGTGTTGGTCGCGTGGTCACCATGGACATCAGCCACAAGGAGAACAGGGGTTTCCTAGCCAGGGACAACATGAACAGAGACAACAGAAGAAGGAGAGTGATGAGCAATTGAGATGGAACCTTTGTTGCAGCTATTGCTTTCTGGAAACCCTAGCTCAGGAGGTATGAAAAGCTCTTAGATTTAAGCATCTGAATAGTATCACTAAAAGTGAGACAGACCAGCAATCTTTTCCCTTTTTCGTTAGATCAGCTATGGTCTTATCAGCCACATTCCTGCGCAGAAACTGCATTTTCCTTCTTCCTACCGGCTGAGTCCAAAACAAGAACCTCCTCACTTGGCGATTGTCAAGCTGCTCCTGCATTTCCGATGGACGTGGATCGGCCTTGTTGCTCCAGACAATGAAAACGGGGAAAAGTTCAGAAGAACCTTTGTTCCAGTAGCCACAAAGCAAGGAGTTTGCATTGCCTTCTCAGATAGAATATTTACACCGAATATGGGAAAAAATATTCCATTTCCAGAACAAATTGAAAAAAAGACCTGCTTCTGTATTTCAGCAACCGTCAAGTAAAAATAATTGTTTATCAATTAGACTTTCAGGCCATAGTGGTTCTAGTAACACTAATAGAACTCTTTGAAAGGAATAAGTTATTGGCGGGTAAAGTGTGGCTTGCAGCAGCTTTGCCAGACTTCAGTGTGAGAATGTTTTACCAAATGCTTGATCTCCAGCATAAACATATTTTGTTATCCTTCTCAACTCAGGCAATGAAAAAGACACAATATTATGATTTTGATTCATATTACTCTGCTATCCTTCAATATGGGAAGGCAGCATTCTAGTGCTCCTCTTCAAGTCCTGTGTTGTCCAAGAATGTTTGGATAATATGCCTGGAAAAAGAGAACTGGGAAATCCCACCCCAGGATGTGGTTGCAAGGATCCTGTCTGAGGATGCCTCTAGTATTTCCACAGCAATTCAGGCCGTGTCCTGGGTCCTCAATGCTGCCTCTTCTGCCCAACTGAGTCAGAGGAGGATGCGGGTTGGAGACCAGTGGACACCCCAGATGCTACAGCCATGGCAGGTGAGACTTCTCCTTTGAGGCTCCATCGATGCTCCCCTTCAATTCCTCAGTGTTAAATCGGGTGTAGGCAGGGTTTGCAGGGGGAGTTTTAAGATGTTTTGAACAGCAGTTGCCCTGTTGTAGTGTTTTTTCTGATCAGATGAGGTGGTTTCCGGAAAGAAAGTGAGATTCTACTGATGAATCTTCCAAAATGGAACTACGTATCTCTACTGCTTTGGGATCCTGTATAATAAATTTGATACCTCTATAATGACAGTATTTCCCCATTTCTATAGTGTATAGGCACCAGGATGGCACAGCTATCCTCTTGTTCTCTTTTGATCACCCAAACTGGTCTTCTTTAGTTTCCAGCCAGCAAATTAGTCATGACTTTTTGTTCTAAATTTATTGTGAACCGCCCACAATGTTTTTATTGTAAACCGCCCAGGATCCCCTGATTGGGGGAGATGGGCGTTAATACAAGTTTAAATAATTAACTAATTAATTAATTAATTAGCATTTTCTATGATGAACACGGACCCCGTCCCCATGTCCCCTGAACTTCAGCTTTAAGATCCTTACTACATTTTTAAGAGTGCCAAATTGTGGTGGCCTGAAAGTTAAACCAATCAATAAATCAGAGCCATACACTCGTGATGCAAACTTTGTGTGGCTCCTAGCCCAAAGCTGAGCCTGTGGAACTTCAGATTGATCTGCTGTGATGGAAAAGACCACTTTTCACTGCTCACCCCTCACTGCTGGATGCTGGGACTGCCTGGTGTGGCCATTTCCATCTTAGCAGCAAGAGTGATATGGCAGCAGGTACCTGTCATCATAATTCCATATCACTCCTTTTAAGGCATTGCTCAGCTATCATCATGGACTATTGCCTACATGTGTGTAAAACTCTCAGGCAAGACTGCTAGACATCTGTTTGTTTAAAAGAAAACAAATAAAACAATGACAGATTCCTTTATTACATTTTTGAAAACAAATTAAAGCAATAAAAATGAACAGGATCTCATGGGATCTCAAAGATAGACCTTTAGATCAAGTGAGTTTCATTTATCTTTTGGGATTTCCTTCTTAATGTAATTTTGGTTGTTTGTTACAATTGTTTTGCTGACTTTTCACTTTGTGGGACAAGATCTTTACTTGAATTAAATATTTCACAAAACTCACATGGAACATCAGGATGAGATCCCGCTTCCCTTGGGAGGGAGACTGCCTCAAAAATTGTGAAGCTCTTTACAGGTGGATGCACTGATTTGAAATGGTCCAGTTATTCATAACAGTCATGTATCTAAGGAAGGGCTTTCCAAACTTTTTCCCGCGGCGACACACCAACCGGCGTTGGCCACGGGAAAACCCAGAAGCGACAGCACGCAAAAACCCAGAAGCGCTGCTGCCGCTTCTGAATTTTCGCACGCTGCCATTGGTGTTTCACCGCGGGAAAACCCAGAAGTGCTGATGGCCATCAGCGCTTCTGGGATATATGGCGACACACCAGACTGTGTGTGGCAACACACTTTTGTGTCGCGACACAAAGTTTGGAAAGCTCTGATATAAGGTAAAGTTTTCCGCGGTCATGTGGCTGGCATGACATGTGCAGAACGCTGTTACCTACCCACTGAAGTGGTAGCTATTAATCTACTTGCATTTGCATGCTTTCGAATTGCTAGGTTGGCCAGAGCTGGGGTGAGTGAGGGAGCTCACTCCCTCACACGGGGCTAGGGATTTGAACCTCCGAACTTGTGATCTTCTGATCGACAAGCCTGGTGTCTTTCCCGCTGAGCCATCGTGCCCCTTATGTATCTATTTTTTTATTTTTTATCTGATCAATTGTGCCTGATTCCTGGAGACTGCCTAGACAAGACCCTGGAGTTTTGTTAGCAAGGTTTTTCAGATGTTTTTGGCCATTGCCTCCTCCCTAGGGCTGAGAGAGAGGGACTGGCCCAGGGTCACCCAGCTGGCTTTGTGCCTAAGGCAGGACTGGAACTCACGGTCTCCCAGTTTATAGCCTGATGCCTCACCACTAAATCAAACTGCCAAACCCATATCTGTAATAATAGAGATGTCTAGACTGAACTAAGGCTGAAATGGAACTGTATAAGATACGGGGGTGACAGACTCAACCATGGGGGAGCTGGGGATGGTGACGGCCGACAGGAAGCTCTGGAGTGGCCTGATCCATGAAGTCACGAAGAGTCGGAAGCGACTGAACGAATAAACAACAAAAAAAGATACGGGGGTGGTTTTCCATGTCTTTCTAGCTTCATTCATTCCTGGGAAATTTCCAGCTTTACAATCTTTCCGTGGATGGTGTTTATTTGGATGAGAATGGAGATCCCGTTGCTGATTTTGATATCATGCACTGGGCAGTCTTTCCCAACAAGTCTACTGCTGGGGTAAAAGTTGGGAGAGTAGAAAGAGGGGCCTCTTCAGAAGTAAGCCTCTCTATCAATAAAAGTGCCATCATGTGGCCAACATCATTCAGTCAGGTAGGTGCTGCTGCTGCTTTTTAGTTCTTACTATATATTATTATTTATCAGCTGTTATACATGCCTGCTTAGAAATAAATCCCTCAGAATTCAATGCAGATTTGCTCCAAGGAATGGAATCTAAAGGCCCATTAATTCCACCGACATTATGCATAATGATTTTAACTTATTTAATCATTTCTTTATTTGTTCCCTGCCACCATGCAGGCAACTCTTAAGTGACTTTTAAGTTACAGGAAACAATTTAAAACTAAATGAAGTAAAGTCAAATTAATCCAGGGGAAAAATAGCAGTAAGAAATAACAATATAGTAAACTTAATGAAAAAAGATGGCTAAAAATCCCTAGATACTTTGAGCACACTCCGGAACTGTTCCGTTTTCTATGCCCTCTTGAATGCCATCCTCAGTAAGACTATGTAAATACATTTTTCAGCTGCGTGCATAGGATACTAGTGGTGTGACAGCTACCTCACTGATCTATAGGGCACAAGAAGCAGTGTGGTGGCCTCCTCCAGAGCATAGCCAGGAAGGTATTTACCATGGTCCAGTTCAGGAAAGCCTCTGGTATTTTGCCTTCTCACTTCTTCTTCACATGGAGGAAGACTCTCTCTCTGTACCATGGGCTGCTTTTCCTGGACTAGTCCCCAAATTTGTGACTTTCAGAAGTCTTTGTTGCTCAGCAGGACTTTAAGCAAACTGCATGGAAGACTGCAAGGACTTCAGTGACACATCTCCTAGTAAACATCTCAATAAACATGTAGCATTCTTAGATACTGTGATCTAGATTGCAGTTAACACGATGTAGGGCAGACAGAATACTAAGTGGGGGAAAGATATGGCTGAAGAAACCTGATCAAGGTGGAGTCACACATAACATTACACTGTAGGAAGATTTGGTGGTCTCCGTTGCCCCTCTAGGTGATAGCTAAGAGTCGACACCAACTTAACAGTCGATCAAAGCAGGACCAGCTGTTTGTGTGCTTTTCCTTGATTTTAGGTTCACCTCTGAATCAACATCAAGAGGCAGGCTATGGAATAAACTTATCAATTTACAATGGACAGGTGGCTATTTCTTTTGCTATCAAAGTTCTATCAAAACCCCTCTTTAGACATCTGGCCCAGCACACAAGGTCAATTGACAAAAGCGATCACTGGTGAGAGAAGTTACACAGGGTGGCATCTCGGCCCCACTACGGTTGAATTTCTTTCTCAGTTCTGGCTTCTTCCCCTCAAATGAGCTCCTAAGGTCGTAGCCATGCTTCTTTAGGCCAATGATTTAGTTCTGCCTCAGACTTTGACTGGATTAAAACATGCCCTAAGATCCCTTGCCACTCACAGTAAGTATGAAGAATTGTAAATTAACTGTGCAAAGGTAAGAGTCTTGCTATTTGATATAGAAGCACAATCAGTCCATCTCACCTAGCTGAAGATGGACTTTGAAGTAGCCAGTTGCCCTCATTTAGGTCAGGGAGATATTGAAATTCTCCCATGGTTTCCAAACTGAGAAAGCCCAGTTTCATGTCCTGTCATCAGCGACACTAGAAGGCCCATGATAAGAAAATACCCTATGCTGCCCGACTGTGCCATTGTGGCACATGGACTAGAGAATCCCTGCCCATATCTTATTCTGCTGTGGGTTTCACAGACATTCTAGTTTCTCCTTGAACTGTCTTTACCTAGTAAAATGCACAGGACACAACGACTCCTTCTACGTACAAGCTATTCTCTCAGGCCAGTCAGACTCCATTCCTTCAGATGTTGCCAGGTTTTGCTAGATCACCTTTAAAGGTAGGCGGGAACCCTTGACCGTTGTAACTCTCTGTCCAAAGCCAAGACAACCACAGACGGATGATAAAAGGCTCTATTGTAGTATATACAGTATATGTCAATAGGTTTATGCTTCCCCCTTGACCAATTCAGCAGTTTTTAGTTCAAAATGTTAATGTCCCAAAAGTTTCCCAGATTCCAGATTTCACCTCTTGGTAGGCTCATAGTTTTACTTTGAAATGATATTATGATTTCAGCTTTAGGGTTCATAGAGCTTTGCTAGAGTAATATTCATTCAACTTGAGGATGTCAACCCAGCTGATGCTCTCGGATGTGTTTTTCTCTTTTATTGCTTTATCTGACTAAGATTCTATTATCCTTTTTATTAACTCCCCCTAAAATGGAACTGAATTCAATGTTTTTATGGCTGTCCTTTATGTTCAGAAGGTGCCTTTGTCTAGATGCACGGAAAGCTGTCCTCCAGGATACACCAAACTCAAAAGAGAAGGAGCCCCAGACTGCTGCTACGACTGTTCTCCGTGCATGGAAGGAACAATCGCCAGGCAAGAAGGTCGGTGGCTCTAGAGCATGGAGGGGACTTGAGGATACAGGGTAAATTCACTCTTGCTGCTCTGGGCAGTGTTTGTTACAGGTGCCACCTTGCTTCTAGTTCTATACCTAACTCCTCATCTATTTGTCCTTATTTCCACACAGAAACATTTTTTTAAAAAACAGCATAATATTTCAGAGATTTGCGACCAACTCAACCGAAGCAATACTGAGTCGCTTTGGGTATTTTGGCCTACCAGTGACACGGTTTTGCCATTGTTGGTCTTAGGTGGGGTGGCACTGTCCCAAACGGACCCTGTACCCAATTTGGAGGTCCTCTTTATTGTATTGTATTAGTATGGTCCTATCTTTTGGAGAAGCTTTGAGGACCCCATTCCAGGTTTCCAGGGGAAGCCTGGAACCAAAAGTATCTAGTCCTATGGTCGACATTGGGGTCCTAATGACCCCATCAGGTTTCAATTTGTAGGCCAAGCTTTCAGTTCTGGTGAGAGTTGAAGGTTGCAGCTGGCTAACCCCAGGGATCTTTGCCTACTTTATAGAACAGTGCAGTGCAAATCCTTCAGAAGAGATGCTTCCGAACAAGAAACAATGCATCTCTTTTTGAATCACTTAAAAGCCACATATTTTCCAGGCTCACACAGCTGATTCAAAATCTGCTCTGGCTTTCACTGCATGTGTGTACAAGACAGGGAAAAGACACACAATCATGCCCAGAGTCCCCTGTGGGGGAGATGGCGCGGTGATAAAAGTCTAATAAATAAATAAATAAATCCCAAATAATTGATTTAATTTTTTTTCCATCATGCTATGGCCACAGATATTGTTAGATGCAGGCTAAAGAACACTGGCTTGTGTTTTCCAGATGCATCCAGTTGCAGCCAATGTCCAGAAGACCAGCATTCAAATAAGAAGCGAGATCAATGTGTCCCAAGGGTTATCAGCTTCCTATCCTTTGAAGAAATGTTGGGTCTCCTCTTGGCTCTCTTTGCCCTTGATTCTTCCCTAACCACTGGCTTTGTTCTGGGAATCTTCATTAAATACCGAGAAACCCCCATAGTCAAAGCAAACAACCGGGACCTCACCTACATTCTCCTGGTCTCCCTCCTCCTTTCCTTCTTGACCTGCCTTCTATTCATTGGTCGCCCCAAGAAAGTGACCTGCCTTCTTTGACAAACCACCTTCAGTGTTGTATTCTCAGTTGCTGTGTCTTCTTTGCTGGCCAAGACTGTCATGGTGGTGGTGGCATTTCTGGCCACAAAACCAGGCAGCAGGATGAGGAAATGGCTAGGGAAGACTCTGGCCAACTCCATTGCCTTGTCCTGTTCTGCAGTCCAGGTGGGCATCTGCATGGTATGGCTGGGAATCTCTCCCCCATTCCCAGATTCTAACCTGCATTCCCAATCAGGACACATTGTGCTGCAGTGCAATGAAGGCTCAGTCACCATGTTCTACTCTGCACTGGGCTACATGGGCTTTCTGGCCGCCATCTCCTTCTTGGTGGCTTTCCTGGCCCGAAAGCTACTGGGGACCTTCAACGAAGCCAAGTGGATCACCTTCAGCATGTTGGTTTTCTGCAGCGTTTGGGTCTCCTTTGTCCCCACCTACCTGAGCACCAAGGGGAAATACATGGTGGCTGTGCAGATCTTCTCCAGCCTGGCCTCCAGCCTGGGCTTACTGGGCTGCATCTTTGTCCCTAAATGCTACATCATTATTCTGAGACCTGGCATGAACACCAAGGAGCATTTAAGGATATGAAACAATAAGGAAACCTGATTTTGGTCCCTATTTTTCAATAGTTTATTGTTAATTTGAAATTACGTTGCTTAGAATTACAGTCCTCTTCATGATTTCTAAGAAATCTCTCTTCCTTTCGTGTGAATTTTGAATTATAATCATTAAATATTGAAACAGAAATAGCTTTAGATCATCTTGTTTAAAACACTTACATTTTTTCCTCTCTCTCAATCTGACATCAGATAGGATTAGGATGATAATCATTGACATTAATGAGTTTCAATCGAAGAGAATATTTGTAGCTCAGGGTTGAATTGTGGAGTCCTTGGTGCTCTGTGAGCCTTGTTGTTTTCTTGCAGACGTTTCATTGCCAGGCTGGGCAACATATTCAGTGCGAAAAGGGAGTGGAACTATCTCTCTGTTTATATACCCTGGTATGTCCTGCCTGTGTTAGTGGGGGTGTTGTACTCTCCTTGGTAGTACTTTGACTGGGTTGTAGTTTACTGCTTGGTTGATTGACAGAGTTAATAGTTCCTTGATTAGGGTCTATTGTGTTGTTTGATTGCTCCTCTGCTGTTAATCTTCCTGTTAATCTTTGCATATCTTGTAGTTGATTGCTGTCCAAGAAGTGTTCTGGTCTTCTGGCTTTTCTATTGTCTCTTACAAATGGTATGTAAATGTTGTTTACCTCTATGTGACTATTGATGGCTGCTTTGTCTGAGTGCCAAGCTTGCAGGAATTGTCTAGCATTTTCGGATTTGGCTTAGTTTAGTATGCTCACAGTTTCCCAGTTGAAAGTATGGTTGAGTCTGTCCATGTGTTGTGAGATTAAGGAGTTTTCATCATGTCTTCTGACTGTTAATTGGTGTTCATGGATGCGTTCTGCTGTCTTCTGCCAGTCTGTCCTACATAGTGGCTTTTCCAGTCCTTACGCTGTATGTTGTAGATAACTCCTGTTTTTTCTTCTTGGGCTACTGGGTGTTTTGGTTTACTTACTATGTTCTGAAGGGTTTTGGTTGGTTTGTGTGCTACGGTGATGCCATATGGTTGTAACAGTCTTTTAGTAGATTCTGATATGTTTCTGATATATGGCAGTGTAATCCTTTTCATAGCTTCGATTGGTTTTGCTGTGGTGGTGAAGCAGGCAGGCCAGAAACGTAGACTTTGCTATACCAAACTGGGCCTACTTTATCACATGTCTAATCAGTATTAGCCTAATCAAATCTTGCATTTTGTAACATTAGATATCTTCTTGCCTAAATGTTCTTACCAACTTCCTGACCTTTGTAACAGTACGGTATGGACTCTGGAAGTTCCCTAAAAGTTGCTGACGGTGTAAGATAACTTCCCTTTTCCCCATCCTGTTTTGTTGTACCATGTATTAACTGCTGATCTTGTGGTATCCTGATTGCATTGATTACAAAACCTATAAAAGATGCACCCTGGGTGTATCCCGGAGTTCAGAATTTGCCAAACTATTACTCTGAACCTTTGCTAGCAATAAACCTGTATTCTCTACCTTGCTGGTCTTGTCTCCTGTCATTTGGGAAGGTGAGTTTTCCCGCTACAGTGGGTTGAGTGGTCAGGCACTATCTGATAAAGTTGCATGGATATCCATTTTGCTGGAAGATGCTATATAAGTGGTCTGTTTCCTTTTTCTGGTGGACCTAATCAAAGACCTAAAAATAGATGAAGATGAAATTATGGTGTCATTTGATGTCACTGCACTCTTTACATCCATAGACCAAGCACTAGCAATTGAATCCATGGCAGCAGTTCTACGTAACACACCTGACCTAACTAGATACACCAAGATGGATCCCCATCAACCTCTGCCTCACCACCTACTTTCAGTTTGATGGACAAATATACCAACAAATCAAAACCTATGGGATCACCACTCTCAGGACTCATAGCAGAGATAGTAATGCAATGACTGGAAAAGATAGCACTCCTACACATACAACCCAAAGTATAGATCCGGTATGTAAATGACACCTTTGTCATAATAAAAAAGGATCAACTTTAAAAAACACATGAAACCATCAACAACATCCTCAAAGGAATAAAATTCACAAGGGAAGAAGAAAACAACAACATACTACCCTTCTTTGATATCCTCATCAGTAGAGGAAATTAAGGCATTCTAGAAACACAAGTCTACCGGAAATCTACCCACACTAACCAAGTGCTCCACTACCAAAGCAATAACCCTACCTCCCACAAGAGGAGCTGTGTAAGAACACTATTCAGACAAGCACAAACGGACTGCAGCAACCCAGAACACCAGAAAAAAGAAACAGAACACTTATATAGCATCTTCCAGCAAAATGAATATCGACGCAACTTTATCAAAAAGTGCCTGACCACACAACCCACCACAGCAAAACCAACAGAAGCTATGAAAAGGATTACACTGCCATATATCAGAAACATCTCAGAAACTACTAATAGACTGTTACAACCACATGGCATCACCATAGCACACAAACCAACCAAAACCCTTCAGAACATCGTAAGTAAACCAAAACACCCAGTAGCCCAAGAAGAAAAAACAGGAGTTATCTACAACATACAGTTTAAGGACTGTAAAAGCCACTATGTAGGACAGACTGGCAGAAGACTAGCAGAACGCATCCATGAATACCAACTAGCAGTCAGAAGACATGATGAAAGCTCCTTAATCTCACAACACATGGACAGACTCAACCATACTTTCAACTGGGAAACTGTGAGCATACTAAACCAAGCCAAATCCAAAACTGCTAGAGAATTCCTGCAAGCTTGGCACTCAGACAAAGCAGCCATCAATAGACACATAGAGGAAAACAACATTTACATACCATTCATAAGAGACAATAGAAAAGCAAGAAGACCAGAACACCTCTTGGCCAGCAATCAACTACAAGATATGCAAAGATTAACAGCAAGATTAGCAGCAGAGGAGCAATTAAAGAACACAATAGACCCTAATCAATTAACTATTAACTCTGTCAATCAACCCAGCAGTAAACAAAAACCCAGTCAAAGTACTACCAAGGAGAGTACAACACCCCCACCAACAGAGGAAGGACATACCAGGGTATATAAATAGAGAGATAGTTCCACTCCCTTTTCTCACTGAAGATGTTGCCTAGCCTGGCAATGAAATGTCTGCAAGAAAACAACAAGGCTCAGAGAGCACCAAGGACTCCACATAAATCAGTTTTCTGAAACCAGATCAGATAAATTGTCACCACAGACATATAGTCCTGAGCTTATTTATTAGGCCTTGGCAGCAACTTGCCCTTTTTTCATCCTTTTTTAATAGATGGTACATAATCAATCAAGGGAGAAAAGCGAAGCTTCCAGGGCACAGAAAGGCTTTTCTTGATTCAGGCAGCTTCCAAAGCCCAAAGGGAGACCCAGGACAAAGCTGAGGGAGGGACAGAATGCATCCTGCTGTGGAAGAAGTCAAGGGACAATGCTCACCTCCCACGCTGAAGGGAAAGCACCATCTTTCCTTCCGTCTCTTTCGGCAAACCTGAGAGCAACAGCAAATTTCCAGACATTGTTGCTGTGGCCTCAAAAGGTCAACTGGGGCTGACTCCACAGCTCACCTTCTGCCACACAATGCTGACTCTCAAAATAAAACAAAAAATATATACTATATTATATATTCAAAAACATCACAACAATGTCCATGGAATAGCTGTCAAATCTTATCATTATAAACATTGTTATTTTATTTCATTTATGTATTAATCAAATTTATCACCGCCCATCTCTACCTCAGCAGACTGGGCGGCTTACAATAAAATATTAAAATTAAAAAACCTATAAGTCACTAAAATACAATATAATAAATAGAAAATATCCAGAGGATGTCAAGATCTTTAAAGGAGGTTATTACTAAGCTAACCAGCCCCAGGAGGAACTATCACTTCCTTTCTCCCAAGCAAGGCGGTAGAACCAGGTCTTCAAAGACCTTTGGAAAGCCAGGAGCGAGGGTGCCTGCCTCACCTCCGGGGGCAAGATATTCCACAGGGCGGGTGCTATCGCAGAGAAGGCAGGCCTCCTGGACCCCGCTAGATGGGATTCTTTTATTGACGGGGTCCGTAGCATGCCCTCCTTGCATGACCGGGTGGGGTGGGTAGATGTGATCAGATGAGATGGTCCCTCAAACACCCTTCAGATATCAGATATCTCTTCTCAGTTTTGTAAAGCAGAAGATATTTTAACCAGGCCTATGAACGGTATCCCTACTTGGATGTAGCTATTCTGGGGTATCTAACCTGCATTTAGGAAGATGGCCTCATCCACATCAAGATGGAGTTTCCCCGACTAGTTAATAAGGGTTCAGTTGATTTAGTGGGCAGTATTATAACAGCGTTATAAACGTTAACACGTGCGTCATGCCGGCCACATGACTGTGGAAGCGTCTTCGGACAGCGCTGGCTCTTCAGCTAACAAACGGATATGAGCACTGGCCCCTAGAGTTGGACACAACTGCACAAATGTGCGGGGGGAACCTTTACCAACCTTGAATGTTATAACTGAATGTTAAAATTACCTCCTCCAGTTCTGAGATCAGAGGATGCTGTTGTTTTCCAGATTTGGTGCCAAGCTGGACCATCATCAATAAAGAGCACTTCTTTAATGCAGTTGTACTGTTGGTTCGTAGTTCTTCCTCATCATTTGCCAGCTGTGGGAACAAGGAAGAGCTGTCTGTGCCTCAGAGAGAGAATTATAGCAAACAGCACCATCATGGTATCTCAGGTGTTGCTGTCCCTGCCTCTGTGAGACTCTGTTGAAAAATGTCTGTTCAATGTGATAATTGAGAGAATTGCCCTACAAGGGCAATTTCTACAAGGCAGGAGACTACCTGATTGGTAGAATCATATCTATATCTAATGCTGCATTTCTACCAAATGACTTCTTCAAGCCTCCAAGCCATGAGTTTGAAACCTAATTATTGACATGTATGTGCCTCCGGCGATTACTTTTTCACTCTCCAATGACCTTTTAGTAGGGAATGATTCCCATTTCCCAGTTCCTGGCCTTTTTCAAGCAGCCTATACATTTTCCTCCAGATTTTCTCTAACTAAAGGGTATTTTGGATTTTCTAAAACCTGAAGTATGCCTTTAGAGTTCTTCATCAAGTACTAGCATCAACACCAGATGTTCTCCTACTTTTAAAAAGAACATCTTTAATTTCCAGTAAAGGAGAAAGGTCTCTGTGTGCATGCAATGTCCTAAGATTATGATAGAGAAACAATAAAAAAGTAGGATATTGATCATTAATTCATTGCACATTTCTTCACTTCTATTCATGTGCTTCCAGAATTATACACTACTAAAAATATTTAACACAATAGCATTTTATGTTGTGGGAAAGAAGAGCCTGTTAACTTGGGTCACCTATCCATAGCTATATGGTCAAACAAGAAAGAGAGTAAATAATTAGAGTAAAATATATACATCAAAAAAGCAAAGTATTAAGTAAATTATAAGAATAGAATCAGAATCAAAGAGAACTCTTAGAAAAGCTAGTCCCTGGTAAGCAGTTTCTTTATTTATGTATTCAATTATTTATTCAGCAAATGTATATGGCTGCCCATCTCACTGGATGTGACTTTGGGTGGTGAACAACTAACATTTAAAATAATGTCACAACCATTATGCAAAATGAACAAATACCTGGCAAGAAGATTCAAGCATCAGGTCTTGCTCAGGAAAGCACATGTGATTTTCTGTCTAATAGGAACACCCAATTGCTATTTCTTAGTTGTGCAACGACTGCCTGACAGAATTTCCTGCATTGCAATATTAATGATAATGAGCTCTCACCCCGCCCGCCTCTTTTGCCATTTATGAAATCAATCAGATTAGTTTGCACATTTATACGGTGGTCTCTTGCATCCTCATTCCATTGATGTTTCCATCTGCGGGACATTCACAGATGTGGTTCTATGTCTAAACTTTAATTGATCAGTGCCAGGTGTCCTTAAAGTAAAGCTGCAGGCAATACAACTTGTCTTAATAAACCGAACAGAAAAAACTATTGATATCTCTTCTGTTGTAGTATCAAGTGTATGAGCTTCAGTGGCTTCCTGTGGAAAATGGCCGACTGAAGAACTTTGCCTGTGAGCTCCATGGGCAGATTTCTGGAATAATGAATCCAAGATGGCGACCGCGGACGGACGCCGTTCACTGTTCTGAGCAGTGAGTCTCATATTGCCTCCACCTCCCCCCAATTTTTGTTAAATTGGTGTAAGATTTGGGGAGAGTGAGAGAAAAGTCTCTGGAATCCCCCTGGGGGTGACGGTGACGGTGATATCGGCGGCGGAGGTGACGGCGGCGGTAACAGCCCTTACCAGCGGCGGTGGTGGCTCTTTTCGGCCCAATTTCAGCCATATTTCCTCCCTCGGAGAACCCGATGGACCCAGAAAGGCGTCAACAGTAGTGGTGGCGGCAGTAACGATAGCAGTGACCCTTAGTAACAGCGGGTCTGTTGTCGGCTTTTATCGGCCTTTGCTGAATCAGTCCCCTGATCCCCCTGGATGGCCCAAAAGACTGTTAAATAGAATACCGGTGGCGGAGGCCCTTACCAGCGGCCTTTGGCACCGGCGCCGGCAACAACGGCAGTGGCCTTTTCCAGCGGCCCTCGGTGATCTGGCCGGCAGTTCCCCCGGAAGTGGCCTGGGAGGCTTTCATGTAGAACATCGGTGGCGGCGGCCCTTTCAACGGCCCCCACCAGCGGCCTTTGGGGCCGGCGACAACGGCGGTGGACTTTCCAGTGGCCCTTGGAGGTCTGGGCGGCGGTTTAACCGGAGGTGGCCCGGGAGGCCCTCAAATAGAATATTGGCGGTCCTTACCAGTGACGACTCTTATGGACACTGGATTTCATGGGACTGGATCCACCCCTTGGTCATTTTGAAGGGCCGGTGGGAGTTGGGCGGTAGCCCTTTGCCGGTACCCCTTACCAGCAGTTTGTGGACTTTGCTGGAATTCGAACGGGGACTGGAGTCAATTTGTATTAATTTTTAAGATCATAGTGACAACAGCTATCGAAATCTGAATTTAACAACTTTTCCCGATTGCTCTAAATCTCTATCAACTTGTCTGTGGTGATTAAGATCCCTCCAGAGTGAATGTACTACCCCCTTACTATTGTGAGAGAATGGGAGGGAGTAAGGTATGAATGGGAATGCAAGAAATTACTCAACTCCTTGAGTGAGAGACAAGGGGTGAGGAAGAGTCTTGGATGATTGCCCTCCATATCTACTAGTGAGAGAAGTCGAGGGGGGAGCATAGTGAATGGTACTGAGTGAATGTAGATAAGTGGAGTTGGGGTTCCAACAGTGCCGAGAGCGGGAGCTGGTGCACTGGAAGAGCCCCCACACTTTATGATTGTGAGTATATGAGGTTGTGTGGATCAATGGAGGGACCCTTATTTTTATCCAGAGATCTCGAGAGTTCAGGAGTGGGGGCTATTGAGCTTAGAGAACCTGGAGGAAATAGGGCGGGGCAGGTGATTGAGGTTGTGGCGGGCCGGGGATGTTATGGCGGGAGCCAGAGGGCAGGTCATCTTAGAAGAAGGCGTCCCCGATGTTTGCTATCTGTGACGCCTTCTGGCCCTCTGTGCTCAAACCCAGAGCCTGGACAGCATACTCGTGGTAACCCCGACTTCCGGCTGCTGCTTTGCAACGCCAGGTCGGTTAACAACAAGGCTCCCCTCATAAGTGATTTAATCGCGGAAGAGGGGGCAGATCTGGCGTGCGTTACCAAAACCTGGCTGGGCAGTGAAGGGGGTGTTCCTCTTTCAGAGATGTGCCCACCCAGGTTTTGAGTATGTCACCAGCCAAGACTCCGGGGTCGGGGAGGTGGGGTGGCTGTTGTCATCCGAGAATCCCTGGTAGCCGTCAGGGGCCTTCCTCCACAAGTTTCTGGATGTGAGACCCTGTTCTTTAAGTTGGGTTCCCGTGAACAGTTGGGAGTGTTGCTACTATACCAGCCTCCCTGCTGCCTAGCATCCTCCCTGCCGGAGCTGTTAGACGCCATCTCGGGGTTGGCGGTGGAGTTCCCCAGACTTATGGTTCTGGGGTACTTCAATCTGCCATCCCTGGGACAGGCCTCTGAAGCGGACCGGGAGTTCATGGTCTCCATGGCGATCATGGGCCTGTTCCAGATTATTCAAGGCCCGACTCGAGACAGTGGCCTCACACCAGATTTAGTCTTCTTGTCGGAGCAATGGCAGTGTGATCTGAGGGAAGAACTACAGCTCTCCCCTTTGTCATGGTCAGATCACGCCCTGGTGACTTTGAGATTTTCATATGCCACCCCCCTCCGCAGGGAGGCGGGACCTATTAGATTGGTCCGCCCCCGGCAACTGATGGACCCAGAAGGGTTTCAGAAGGAGCTGGGGGTTATACCCGAGGATTTGCTGAATGGTCCAGCGGAGGCCCTGGCTGCTACCTGGAATAGGGAGGTAGCCGGGGCCTTGGACAAGATCTCACCTGTGTGGCCTCTCCTATCCCAGAGAACCCAACGTTCCCCGTAGTTCACAGGTGAATTAAGGGTTCTGAAAAGGATCAAGAGACACCTAGAGCGCCGCTGGAGGAAGACAAAGACTGAATCCGACCGAACACAGGCTAGAGCCGCTGTTAAGGCATACCTTGTGGCGGTAAGAGCGGCGAAACGTCAATATTTCTCCGCTCTTATTGCATCCGCGGAATGCCGCCCGGCGACCCTGTTTAAAATTACCCAATCCCTTTTGGGGAAAGGGCAGTCAGAAGTCCATCTGCAGGGTCGGGCCGAGGAATTTTCGAGGCATCTGCAGGATAAAATCGCTCGGATTCGCTCCAAGTTGGACTCTGAGCGTGAGGCAGAATCTGGAGAGACACCCAGGGAACGTACTCACCTTGTTATCTGGGAACAGTTTGACCCTGTTGGTCCTGAGTAAGTGGACAGAGTCCTCTGGTCTGTAAATGCCACCACCTGTCAATTAGATCCTTGTCCCTCCTGGCTGGTGAAAGCAGCCCGGGGGGTGACTTGTGGTTGGGTCCAAGTGATGGTAAATACATCCTTGAGTGAGGGGGTGTTCCCGGCTGCTTTCAAGGAAGCGCTGGTGCTCCCCCTCCTCAAGAAGCCATCACTGGACCCTACTATACTGGATAATTTTCGTCCAGTCTCCCACCTCCCCTTTTTGGGGAAGGTGGTTGAGAAGGTGGTGGTGTTGCAGCTCCAGAGGATTCTGGAGGAAACGGATTATCTAGACCCCTTTCAGTCAGGTTTCAGACCAGGGCATGGGACAGAAACTGCATTGGTCGCGCTTATGGATGATCTTTGGCGGGAGCAAGATGGAGGCAGTGCATCCATTCTCGCTCTTCTTGACCTCTCAGTGGCATTCGATACCGTCGACCATGGTATCCTTCTGGGACAGCTCAGGGAGTTGGGGGTGGGTGGCGTGGTTTTACGCTGGTTCACCTCCTTCCTCCAGGGCCAATCCCAGTCGGTGTTGATAGGGAGTGAGAGAGCCAGCCCATGGGCCCTTCTTTGTGGGGTCCCGCAGGGCTCGGTACTCTCGCCGCTCCTTTTTAACATCTACATGAAACCACTGGGTGAGATCATCCATCACCACAGGCTGAGGTATCATCAATATGCCGATGATACCCAATTATACATCTCTATCCCGGGTGAAGTAAGTGATGCAGTGACCACCCTGTCCAAGTGCCTGGGGGCTGCAGGGGTCTGGATGGGGAAAAACAGGCTTCAGCTGAACCCTGGTAAGACGGAGTGGCTGTGGATTAATGGCCCCTCGGTTTCTGGGAATTTGTCATCTGGATGGGGTTGTACTTCCCCAGACAGACCCGGTGCGTAACTTGGGGGTCCTCTTGGACTCACGACTCCTGCTCGAAGAGCAGGTGGCAGTCGTGGCCAGGAGGGCCTTTGCTCAACCTCGTGTTGTGTGCCAATTACGCCCTTTCCTTGACCGAGAGGCCCTTCGAACGGTCACTCAAGCCCTGGTTGTCTCTCATATAGATTACTGCAATGCACTCTACATGGGGCTACCCTTGAAGAATATCCGGAAGCTACAGCTGGTGCAGAATGCGGCGGCACGGGCAGTTTTAGGTGCACCAAGATCTGCACACATAACACCTCTGCTTTGTGAGCTGCATTGGGTGCTAGTTTGCTTCCAGGTCCAATTCAAGGTGTTGGTTATCACCTTTAAAGCCCTACATGGCACGGGACCAGGTTATCTGAGGGACCGCCTCATCCCCATGACATCCTCCCATCCCACCCGATCTTGCAGAGAGGGCATGCTGTGGACCCCGTCTATGAAAGAATTCCACCTAACGGGGTCCCGGAGACGAGCCTTCTCTGCAGTGGCTCCTGCCCTGTGGAACATCCTTCCACCAGGGATAAGACAGGCCCCCTCGCTCCTGGATTTTAGAAAAAAATTAAAAACCTGGCTCTGCGACCTCGCCTGGGGCAAAAAGGAAAGCAGTCAAACCTGGTAATGGCTGATTCCTTAGAGCCACCTTAGATATTTAATTTTAATCATAGTCAACGTCACTTTAGAATTATCTGCCTCTTGGATTTTATTTTATTTTATTATATTTTATTGTGATTCTATTTTTATCATAGTTTTTATTATATTTTGTTGATATTGTATTGTGAACCGCCCAGAGTCCCTCCTTGAGGGGGAGATGGGCGGTTATAGAGATTCAATAAATAAATAAATAAATTTTTAGAGTTTCTTAATTATAAGAAACATTTTTTGGCTTTTCTCCCCATCTGGGTTATATTGAGAGGTGTAACATTGCCTTTCCGTTATCTCTGTTGTTAAATTCCATGGTTGAAGTTTTTTCTCTCTACACACTTCTTATTCTAAATTTTAGGCTTTTTGTTTACTTTTTTCCACTGTCTGCTAGTATATTTTCTTTGGTTAATTTTGGATTAATTCATTAACCTCTATTTCTGTGAGTTAACTTTTTAGGGTGTGTTATAATTTACTCTTTGAACAATGGAAGAGTTTAAAGAAGATCTCAGAGAATTACGTTGTCAGCAAGAAGATATTATTTCAAAGAGTTGTCAAACCATTATACAGACTATCTGGGACATTCGAGATGAGATTTTACTTAAAATGCAACAACTATATGAAAATACTATGATAGAGGAAGAAGATGAAGTTGGAAAAGATGGTGTTTTTACTGTTGTGGGGGAAAATGGAAAACTCTCATCTGAAAACTCTGGATTGGTGTTTATGGGATTAAAATGATTATTTAAGTTTAGGACTGCAAAAGGAACTGCCAAGCGGGGGAAATGTTATGACTATTTCAATCAATGTTATGGGAAAGAAGAATATGTTACAGTATGTGGGAGTTTTTTTTCTCTTTCGCTGGAAAATTTGTATTTTTTGAAGCTATTGGACTGTTAGATCTTTGGTTTTTTATATATAAATTTTATAAAGATTTTAAAATACATAGTTAAGAGTTAGAAAGGAAAAAAGAAATAGAAATACAAAATATAGAAAAAGAAAAAGAAAAGAAAAAGTGTAGTAAAATAAAAGAATGAAAAAGATATGAAAAATAGATAACTTCCAATCTATCTCTGGTCATGTAAATAAAAGAATCTGCCTTAAGTGTTGGTTTTTCATACAATAAATAGTAATAATTTTTTGTCTAATGTACTCTTTTATATTTAATCTACTCTTCAAAACCCCATGTAATCTTCACCCCTCCTGCATTTCGCAAATAGTCCATCAATGCTTTCCAGTCTTTAAGATATTGATAACTTGCATTTTCTTTCAATAAACAAGTCAATTTATCATTTTCTGCCATGTCCATCAATTTTAACATCCACTCTTGTACTGTTGGTAGAGTCTGAGTTTTCCAAAATTGTGCATAAAGAAGTCTTGCTGCTGTTATCATATATTGTATAATTGTAACAGAATATTTTTCTATTTGTAAATCCAGTATTCCCAACAGGAATAATTCTGGTTTAAATGGAAACTGTATTTGTAATATACTCTGCATCAACGTATGCATTTGGGTCCAAAATTTCTTTGCAATCTTACATGTCCACCACATGTGGTAAAACGACCCCTCTTGTTTATTACATTTCCAACAAATGTTAGAAACAGTCCTATATATTTTTGCAAGTTTTGGGGGGTCATATGTCATCGATACATCATCTTATAAAAATTTTCCTTCAAATTATAGCACAGAGCAAACTTCAATCCTTTAATCCACATATTTTCCCATTGCTGCATATGTATATTATGACCAATATTTTGTGCCCATTTAATCATACAATCTTTAACTTGTTCTTCCACCATTTCTCCTCTCAGCAATAGTTTATACATTTTGGCAATTAAATGTTCATCTGTTTCACAAAGTTGTATTTCAAATTCTGATTTACTCTGTTGAAATCCAAAGTCTTTTTTATCTGACTTAAATTTCTCTGTAAACTGCATATAGGAAAGCCATTGAAATGTATATCCTTCCGAAGCAAGTTGTTCCTTTGATTTAATGTTATATTCTCCTTGTTCCTTTTTTAGCAGATCCTTATAAGTCAACCATTTATCTTTATCTCTTGTTTCAGTTCTGTAGAATGCTTTTTGTGTAGAAATCCATAAAGGCATCTTATCACATAAAGTTGATCTATATTTATTCCAAATCTTTAACAATCATCTTCTAATATAATAACTTTTAAAGTCCACATTAACTTTAACTTTATCATACCATAAATATCCATGCCATCCGTATATTAAGTCATGACCTTCTAAATTCAATAATTTTTCATTTTCTAAAACAATCCATTCTTTTAGCCATACTAAACAAAACGCTGCATAGTATAATATCAAATCTGGGAGGCCCAAGCCATCTCTTTCTTTTGAAACTTGCAAGACTTTATATTTTATTCTGGGTTTTTTCCCTTGCCATATAAACTTGGAGATATCACGTTGCCATTGTTTAAAAGGTGCTTCTGAGGCCAATATAGGTACTGTTTGGAAAAGATATAAAATTCTTGGTAAAACTTTCATTTTAATCACTGATATTCTACATAATAAAGATAGTTGTAATTTCTCCCACCAATCTAAGTCTTTTTTTATATTTGTCCAAAGTAAAGAATTATTATTTTGAAACAAACGGACATTCTTTGATGTTAAATAAATTCCCAAACATTTTATTTATTTCCATTGTAAATCCAGTTAATTCTTTTAGTTTTTCTTGTTGTTGACAGTTCATATTCTTAGTTAGAACTTTTGTTTTCTGTAGATTCACTTTGAACCCTGCTAGCGACCCAAATCCTTTCAATTTCTGCATTAATAACTCAATCCCATCTAATGGGTTTTCTAAGGTAATGACTAGGTTGTCAGCAAAGGCTCTTAGCTTATAAACTTCTTTTTTAACTCTTATGCCAGATATGCCATCATCTTGTCTAATACCTCTAAGTAAAACTTCTAGGGCCAATATGAACAAAAGTGGGGATAAAGGACATCCTTGTCTTGTACCTTTTTGAATTTAACATGATTTACTCAAATCACCATTAACAATTATTTTAGCAGTTTGGGGGGTATATATAGATTTAATCCATTTAATAAAATTTCCTCCAAAGTTCATAATTTAAATAAAAAAAGAGTTACCTTGTGGGGGGAGATGGGCGGTGATATAAATTGAACAAATAAATAAATAAAAATAATTTCCAATGCTTTAAACAAGAAGGGCCAATTTAAATTATCAAAAGCTTTCACAGCATCTATGAATATCAAGGCAGCCTGTTTTTCATTATGTTGTTCCAAATACTTCAATATATCCAAAACATTTCGAACATTGTCTCGAATTTGCCTCTTAAGCAGAAATCCTGCCTGATCCTCATGAATTAAATTCTTAAGAATATTTTTCATTCTTTCTGCCAATACTGTTGTAAATATCTTATAGTCATTATTCAATAAAGTTATTGGTCTATAATACTTCATTAAAGTCAAATCTTGTTGATCTTTTGGAATCAGTGCAATGTATGCTTCTTTCCTTGTTTCTGACATACCGAAATCAGATTGATTATATACTTTGAGGCCAAAGATGGAGAAGCTCTATACAATCAGCAAAAACAAGACCTGGAGCTGACTGTGGCTCAGATCATGAGCTTCTTATCACAAAATTTAGGCTTAAATTGAAGACCGTAGGGGAAACCACTAGACCAGGTATGACCTAAATCATATCCCTTGTGAATATACAGTAGAGGTGAGGAATAGATTTAAAGGATTAGATCTGGTAGACAGAGTACCTGAAGATCTATGGATGGAGGTTCGTAACATTGTACAAGAGGCAGCAACTAAATCCACCCCAAAGGAAAAGAAATGCAAGAAAGCAATGTGACTGTCTGATGAGGCTTTACAAATAGCTGAGGAAAGAAGGGAAGCAAAAGGCAAGGGAGAAAGGGGAAGATATAACCAACTGAATGCAGATTTCCAGAGAATAGCAAAGAGAGATAGGAAGGCCTTCTTAAATGAACAATGCAAAGAAATTCAGGAAAACAATAGGATTCGGAAGACTAGAGATCTCTTCAAGAAAATCGGAGATATCAAGGGAATGTTTTGTGCAAAGATGGGCATGATAAAGGACAAAAAAGGGAGGTACCTAACATAAGCAGAAGAGATTAAGAAGAGGTGGCAAGAATACACAGATGAACTATACAAGAAATATCTAAATGTCCCTGAAAAATACGATGGTGTGGTCACTGACCTTGAGCCGGACATCCTAGAGAGTGAAGTCAAGTGGGCCTTAGGAAGCATTACTAACAACAAAGCTAGCGGAGAAGACAGTATCCCAGCTGAGCTATTTATAATCCTAAAAGATGATGCTGTTAAAGTGCTGCACTCAATATGCCATCAAATTTGGAAAACTCAACAGTGACCACAGGATTAGAAAAGGTCAGTTTACGTTCCAATTCCAAAGAAAGGCAATGCCAAAGAATGTTCAAACTACCATATAATTGTGCTCATTTCACATGCTAGCAAGGTTGTGCTCAAAATCCTACAAGCTAGGTTTCAGCAGTATGTGAACCGAGAACTACCAGAAGTGCAAGCTGGGTTTCGAAGAGGCAGAGGAACTAGAGATCAGTTTGCCAACAGGTGCTGGATCATGGAAAAAGCAAGAGAGTTCCAGAAAAAGATCTGCTTCTGCTTCATTGACTACGCTAAAGCCTTTGATTGTGTGGATCACAACAAACTGTGGCAAAGTCTTAAAGAAATGGGAGTACCAGACCACCTTACTTGTCTCCTGAGAAACCTGTATGCAGGTCAAGAAGCAACAGTTAAAAACGGACAAGGAACAACTGATTGGTTCAAAATTGGGAGAGGAGTACGACAAGGCTGTATATTATCACCCTGCTTATTGAACCTATATGCAGAGTACATCATGAGAAATGCCGGGGTGGATGAATCACAAGCCGGAGTTAAGATTGCCGGGAGAAATATCAACAACCTCAGATATGCAGACGATACCACCCTAATGGCAGAAAGCGAAGAGGAACTAAAGAGCCTCTTGATGAGGGTGAAAGAGGAGAGTGCAAAAGCTGGCTTGAAACTCAACATTAAGAAAACTCAGATCATGGCATCTGGTGCCATCACTTCCTGGCAAACAGAAGGGGAAGAAATGGAAGAAGTGGCAGATTTTATTTTATTGGGCTCCAAGATCCTTGCATACGGTGACTGCAGCCATGAAATTAAAATACGCTTGCTCCTTGGGAGGAGAGCTATGGCAAACTGTAGTGGCAACCTGTGGAAGACCTTTGTATTTCAAGGAGTTAGGAAGAGAGGTTATGAGAAAATCTCTAGCCGAATGTTTTCAAAAGGTGGTGGGAGCAGAGTAAAACACAGTTTGTAAAGCAGCAAACCCCAACTGCTCCACAGGCCAGCAAGATTCCAGGGACCCACAGCTTACACTGATGGCTCTGGAGGTTTTGGTTCCCTGGAAATAGTAGAATCCCTGAAAATATTTCTTTTTTAGTCTGTTAGGCTTGGAGGGGTGGGGAGAAGCTTGCTTCCTACTCTAGTGTAGAAATGATTGTAATAAATGGGCTGGACTTTAAGCCCCTTTGTTAGAATTACATCTGAATTTCAGGTTTTTTTGTCTTTTCCTACACCTGTTACTGTTAGGGAAAGATGATTGTTCCTCTTGAGGACCTAGGCAGTCTTGGAGAAGCAATCATTTGTTTAATATTATTGCTTATCTGTTATGCTGCCTTTGAGAATGCTTGGCATTCCAGGTTTTATACCAACCATCTCACACCCCTTGTCTTGCAGCAAGAGTCCAGCATTGGCTAATGTGGGCTCTTAGACAGAGAGGGAAAAGGAGGGGTGGTGAAACTTTATATGGATTATAAAGCGAAGTTAATTGAATTTCATTTGTCCCTCAACTTGGCAAACGATGATGGAAATTATTAATTTTGGGAAGTTATTGGGGAATTAATTGGCATTAAAGTTTTTGTAATTGAATTGTGCAAAATTGTCTTTGCCTAAACAGAAAGTGATTTGGACCCTGAGTTTCTTGACAGGGAGGCCAGGACCACAACAATTCCGGTTTCCCTCTCCTAGCATCTGGTCAAATAGAAACGGGAAGGGGGGTGAAACAGCAGTTTGTCTTTTTACTAACAGAGGTGAGAGAGGACTTTGGATTTGCCCTTACAAATCTTTACTCTGCACTCAGTGAACAGACAAACGGCCACTGGATGATGCCAAGTTGGCTTGCATTTCAGAAAGCAGCAAAGCAGACGCTGTCATTCAATGGGAATTTATATTTTGCTAATATTGGAAACTAACCTTTTGTCTCCTGGAACTTTAGCCAGTGAGTGAATCCTAGTTCTCCAGGGGCGAATGGTAAAACTGTTAATGTTTTTGTCCCTTATAAGTATTTTAAATATGCCTTGTGAAAAAACGGGGACTGCTTTTGCCCCAAGGTTGCCTGCATTCAGCCCTGCCCTGTCAGGGTATGGAGGCATGCATTATTGTGATAATGTTAATCTTTGATGATTTATTTTTTTCTGTAGAAGTGTTTGAACTGACTTGCAAACATTTTTAGGAGTCCTACGGTCAGAAAGACAAGGATTTTGCCTCACACGATGGGTGATAAGGTATAAAATTTTCCCTTCCCCAAACGGTGAAGGAGTTGCAGAAATGTTGAAGAGTGCTGGGATCCTCCTACACATAGCACAAACACAAACACTTTGCTCCTTATACAAACTCGTAAAGAAAGGGGTGGATAAGTGATTCCAAAGAAGGAAAAATAAGTCAAGGTCAGCGCAAACCTCTACTTTGATAAAATGAAAACTTACTTACCTAAAAAAAATAGTATGCTAAATTTGAACATATGGTCATTTGGAGACCAATCACATTTTTGGAAAAGGTTGATAATGAGCACACTCTTCCAACAGCCCCTCTGGAAACTGTTAAATGGTTGGGGGAGGCAGTTGGTGAAGTGAGTGACTGCATTAGGGGATTTTTGCCCTCCCCTTTTGCAAATGATTTGAAAATCCTTGAAGCCTACTTTGGCTTTAATGTACTAATGCCTATTTAAGGCACTCAGAAAGCAATTGGGCTAGATCTCTATACTTCTAGATCTGTGGTCATAGCTGCACCAAAAAGTTGATAGCCAGATTGCCCCCAGGTCTATTTTAGCCCTTAAAGGGATACAGGTGTTGGGAGGGGTGGTAGATGCTGATTTTCAAGGATAGGTAAAGGTGCTGTTACATAATACCAGCATAAGGATGTAGTTTTTTCAGCAGGGCAAAGTGTAGCTCAATTAATTTGTGAAAAATTAAGTTTGCCAGTTATCCAGGAGGTGGCTGGTCCAAACCAAGGAGACGGAGGGTTTGGATCAACAGACAATGACCTCTTTCCAGGAGAAAGGGTATGGGTAATGTATCCCAACCAACCAATTCAAACTGGAGAGATTCTAAGCAAGGGGCCAGGTGCTACCTATTGGGTTTTGTTGGCTAACAGTACTTCTCCCATATGTTTAGATACCTCCAAGTTAAAACGTAAGGAATAATAAGCTTGTGTCTCTGCAGATAATACATCATGGAAAGAGCATCTGAAATTACACCACCTGAAAATTATGAACCAAATTGGGTAGTTTGTGGATATGGCCACTAGATGGAGCTCACAAACCCGTCAATAGAAAGCATGTGAGCATAATTCCCTGCTGGGGGTTACTAGGTGGAAGGGCCCTTGGGGGCTTGTAATCCTAGCTCGAGGCCCATATTATGAGAAACCTGTCTTGGTTTATATGCAACTGATAGCCTGGCCAGACTGGGCAGGATTATGGATAGCCCCTAATGTGGACATAACAATTGGAGAAGAAATGAACATGGAAAACTTATCAGATGTCAGAGTAAACCACCCATGGCAGTTTCTTGGCTCCAGATGCTTTTGTGATGCAATTCTTCTTTTCCCATTCTTATGCTGTCCTTACTGTGCCTGACCCTATGCTAATTGTGTTTCTTTTCTGTATGCCTGATTAACGCAGGGACGAAATGCCGTGGCAATGGATGATCCTTTGGATGTTTCCTGGGGTACTCTGCCAGCAGGCTGTCCTGAAAGAAAATACAACTGTCTTGTCTTTGTGTGAACAACCAGTCCTCTCCCAGAAGCAATGGCTCCCTGGTACTCATTTTTGTTGTTTTATAAAATTTGCGATCAGAGTTATGGAGCATATCAAGAGACAAGCAAACTGAAGTCTTGCAGTAAAAACGTTGCCTTTTATTTTAAAACAAAGAAAACCAAACTTAAGCTTTTCTTCAGCCAAAGAAGCAGATAACTTCAGCGCTTACATTTTAAAGACAATAAAGATAGCAGAGTAGCAGAGAGGCCAGAACAAAAGGCATTTACATTTTAAATCCTTAACTGGAGTAGCACCTGAGTGGCTAGTATCTGGCATGTGACCAATCACCCAGGCAACGACTTTCCAAATATGGGTAAAGCTCAAACAGGTAACTCTGATTGGTTTCAAACTCCTAGACTAGCTGGCACCAAGTAAATTAACATTCCTGAGGAAGGGGGGTGAACATGTGCTCTAGGAAAAAAGTTTTTGAGGCCTGGCTTTTTAAACTAGCCTTCCATATTTCAAGACATAAAAAATATATGCAACACTCCCCTTTTTTTATGACTAGAAAGAATATGGAAGCAAACCCAGTTTGGTAATTAACTCATTGTGCCTACTGGCAACTAGAGGCTTGGTTAATATATCAGCCAACATTAATTTAGTATCACAGTATTTCAAAATAAACTTTTTCTTGGCTAGAAAATCTTTAGCAAGATGAAAACGCACATCAATGTGCTTAGTGCGGTTTCTGGTTCCTTCTGATAAAGCCAAATGAATACAGGCTTGGTTGATGGAGCTCACAAACCTGTCAATAGAAAGCATGTGAGCATAATTCCCCGCTGTGGGTTACTAGGTGGAAGGGCCCTTGGGGGCTTGTAATCTTAGCTCGAGGCCCATATTATGAGAAACCTGCCTTGGTTTATATGCAACTGATAGCCTGGCCAGACTGGGCAGGATTATGGATAGCCCCTAATGTGGACATAACAATTGGAGAAGAAATGAACATGGAAAACTTATCAGATGTCAGAGTAAACCACCCATGGCAGTTTCTTGGCTCTGGATGCTTTTGTGATGCAGTTACTCTTTTCCCATTCTTATGCTGTCCTTATTGTGCCTGACCCTATGCTATTTGTGTTTCTTTTCTGTATGCCTGATTAACGCAGGGACGAAATGCCGTGGTAATCAATGGTCCTTTGGATGATTCCTGGATGACTCTGCCAGCAGGCTGTCCTGAAAGAAAATACAACTGTCTTGTCTTTGTGTGAACAACCAGTCCTCTCCCAGAAGCAATGGCTCCCTGGTACTCATGGCAAATGCATGAATATTACTGGACAAGGGACTTGGATGATATCGGGCCAGAAATTGTATTTTTCTATCCCTAATAATCAAAGCAATTTTATGTTAAACTGGCTTATTAAATGGAACGTTACTTTTCAATCTTTTCCTGGGCAGAAATGGGTAACACAAAAGGACTGGCAGAACATTGCTGGCTGGCACTACCCTGAGGAAGGGAGATAAAGAGGAGACAGTATTTATAACCATACATATAGCTTTTTTTATATTAATTTAGTTAGAGCTCATAAAATACAAGCTGCACATCCCTCTATAGTTATTTTATTAACAATTAGTAATGGAAGCCTCAAAAAGGCTTCATGTATCATGTTAGAATAAACATTACTGTTTTTAATATATCCTTATTTGAACCTCAGTGTAGTATGTGGGCAGTACCTATATATAATTCTTGGATGCAGGCTAGACATACACACTCTTTTACAGAGACAATATTAGGGGGAATTGGTACTGGCACATGGCTTATTAATTCAATAGACATAGAAGCGTTAGAAAATAAATTAGCATTTTTAGGTCATCATATTAAGGTAATGAGTTATATTACAGAGAAACAAGTATTGCAAGAGGCGAATGTACTCCATCAAAATATAAAAGTAATGATGGAATATGGCTGTTGTGGGTCTTCTGGGCTGTGTGGCCTTGTTCTGGAAGTTGTGGTTCCTAACATTTCTCCAGCATCTGTGGCCGGCATCTTCAGAGGGCAGGAGCACAGACAGAAGCGAACTCTCTGTGCTCAGGAGAGTTTGCTTCTGTCTGTGCTCCTGCCCTCTGAAGATGCTGGCCACAGATGCTGGCGAAATGTTAGGAACCACAACTTCCAGAACACAGCCACACAGCCCAGAAGACCCACAACAGCCATCGAACTGAAAGCCTTCGACAATACAATGATGGAATATTTTAATTTGACTTCTTATATTATTAATGTAACAGCTCAAGGACATGTGTTCTCCACGATGACAAAATGTACTTTATTGCAATTGGGCAATATTATTTACCCAGAGTCCCCTCTGGAAATGGGGGGAGGTGGGCGGTGATATAAGTTAGAAATATAAACAAATAAATAATTTATGAAGTTAGAACATGACACTCAAGGTTGGTCTAATGGAGAAGTTGGTTTGTGGAAAGACATAATTAAAGATACTGGTGTAAATTGGGAATGGTTCAAAGTAACCCGATTTAAAAAACAATATCCAGTGTTAAAATTTTTAGTTACAGCCATAATTAAAGGAGCAACTATAGTTGCCTATCCACATCTTCCACTTCCTGATATAATTACCAATCATTTGTGGATACCTCATTTTAATTCACAATTGGCCACAGAAGAATCCTTTTATATGACCACCCAATGTGAACAATGGGGTTTTCAAAGATGGCTTTGCCCAACCTATACTACTCAATTTGAACCATGTGCTTATAATTTTAGCAGTGCGACATGTGTATGGGTTCAGTTAAATGATGATGCTCCTAGGAACATTGATAATGGTAGAGGGTGTGTCTGTGTAGTATCAGTAGACCCAGTTTATTGGGAGGATGGAAGTTTATCTCACCCACCTGTTAGAGAATGTCTCTGTAATGTATCCCAAATTTGCACTATTAAAGGATATTATGCCGCAATTGAATATGAAACAAAAACTCTAGGTTGGGAGGCGGAAGAATGGAACTTCACACTTCCCATGGGATTTAATATTAGCTCAATAGCTCAATTAATATGGAAAAGTAAGCAAGTTCAATCTCAATTGCAAGCCTTATCTAAGGCTGATAAAGGCATGATGCTAAAAATTAAGCATGAATATGCTGAATTAGTTAGAGTCACTCAAGCTATTGAAGACTCAGCCACCCATCATTGCTGGGACATTTTTTTAGGGTGGAGCCCAACTATGACCAACATTTTAAATTTGGCCTGGCACCCTGTAATTGTGCTTATAATAGCTGTTTTGCATTCTGTTAATACAGATATGTATTCTATATATTAAAGTTAAGAGCTTATATGCAAATGTACAGGTTACTACCTGGAGACATGGAACTTCTAGAATGTGAAGGTGTGGAAGTGAAATTCAAATATGCCAAGGGGTGGAATGTAGTGGGAATCTGTGGAAGACCTTTGTATTTTGAGGAGTTAGGTGGCATGTTTTGATTTTTCTTCCCCCACACCTAGCAGAGTTTATTTTGAATTATACTGAAGTTTAATTGGCTTGTCTTTGTTTCTGCTTGGCATGGGAAGTGGGGGGAGAGAAAACCCCCCAGCTTGTTAAGTTTAAGCATAAGTTCACTCCTCCAGCCGCCCCTTTAGCGGCTTGGATTGGGGGGGTGGATGATAAGAAATTGTTTATGCTTAGGCACTGGCTTATCTGATGGCTTCCCAGGCTCTGGGAATGATGTCATGGACAGGTGCCAGGCCCAAGAAGGAATCCCAGTCAAGGTCAGTCTGGGCTTGGTAACGGGTTTTGGGAGCCAGACTTTGATAAAAACCTTAGGATTGTCTTTGGAGTTTGGGAACTTTGATACAGGCTCACCTTACCTGTCTCCTGAGAAACCTGTATGTGGGTCATGAAGCAACAGTTAGAACCGGACATGGAACAACCGACTGGTTCAAAATTGGGAAAGGAGTACGACAAGGCTGTATATTATCACCCTGCTTATTTAACTTATATGCAGAGTACATCATGAGAAATGCCAGGCTGGATGAATCACAAGCCGGAGTTAAGATTGCCGGGAAAAATATCAACAACCTCAGATATGCAGACGATACCACCCTAATGGCAGAAAGTGAAGAGGAACTAAAGAGCCTCTTGATGAGGGTGAAAGAGGAGAGTGCAAAAGCTGGCTTGAAACTCAACATTAAAAAAACCCAGATCATGGCATCTGGTCCCATCACTTCCTGGCAAATAGAAGGGGAAGAAATGGAAGCAGTGACAGATTTTATTTTCTTGGGCTCCAAGATCACCGCAGACGGTGACTGCAGCCATGAAATTAAAAGACGCTTGCTCCTTGGAAGGAAAGCTATGGCAAACCTAGACAGCATATTAAAAAGCAGAGACATCACCTTGCCGACAAAGGTCCGTATAGTTAAAGCTATGGTTTTTCCAGTAGCAATGTATGGCTGTGAGAGTTGGACCATAAGGAAGGCTGAGCGCCGAAGAATTGATGCTTTCGAGCTGTGGTGCCGGAGAAGACTCTTGAGAGTCCCTTGGACTGCAAGGAGGTCAAACCAGTCAATCCTAAAGGAAATCAACCCTGACTGCTCATTGGAAGGACAGATGCTGAAGCTGAAGCTCAAATACTTTGGCCACCTAATGAGAAGAGAGGACTCCCTGGAAAAGACCCTGATGCTGGGAAAGACTGAGGGCAAAAGGAGAAGGGGACGGCAGAGGATGAGATGGTTAGATAGCATCACCGATGTAATGAACATGAATTTGAGTAAACTCCGAGAGACAGTGGAGGACAGGAAGGCCTGGCGTGCTATGGTCCATGAGGTCACGAAGAGTCGGACACGACTGAACAACAACAACAACAACAGGATGCTGGGTGCTGTGGGACTCAACAGCCATTCCTTTTGGTGTTAGTCTCTGCTATCTTAGCCAAGTTTCTGGTAGCAACAAGAGAATAAAGATATCACCTTGTTTGGTATGTATGATTTCTTTCTGTATGCTATGCTTGTTATGCTTTGTGTAACCTGTTTAAACTGTGTTTCAGTTTGACTTTGTTTGCTTAAGTTTATACTAAAGCTAAAGTTTCTTTATCCACTGGTGTGCTTATTATCTCTGGATCCAAAAGAACCAATTGCCTGGGCCCCTGATCAAGGCTTGGACTCTTGCCAACACACAAACCTAGACAGCATATTAAAAAGCAGAGACATCGCCTTGCCGACAAAGGTCCATATAGTTAAAGCTATGGTTTTCCCAGTAGTAATGTATGGCTGTGAGAGTTGGACCATAAAAAGGCTGAGCGCCGAAGAATTGATACTTTGATGAGATGGTTAGATAGCATCACCAATCTAATGAACATGAATTTGAGTAAACTCCGGGTGACAGTGGAGGACAGGAAGGCCTGGCATGCTATGGTCCATGTGGTCATGAAGAGTTGGACATGACTAAACGACTGAACAACAACAATCATAACCTTGATAGTTTAACGTATTACAATCTCTAGCATCTCAAGAGTGAGGTTCTTAACTAAAGGGCAGGCAAACATTCCTGAATTTTCCCACTCTTCACTCTTAAATTGGAACTGTGTCTATCAGTTACACAGAAATACTTTCTCCAGCTGCACGTCTATGTTGCTACAGTAATTCCCAATTCTCCTTCCAATTATCAAAACCATGGTGAGAGTAACAAAGCTTAAGGGATTTCGTCATCATCACCGCAGGCTGTTTTTGAAACCACTGCGAAACATATCTGTTAATTCCTCAAATATAAAACCTAAACATCTAATCCACAATTATCTCCTGCTTTGCTAAGACAGAAGGTGCTACTGATTAAAGCAGGGACAGCACCATTCTGAAATTAAAGGTTGTGGTTTCCAGATTTCATGCCAAGCTGGACCATCTTCAATAAAGAGCACTTCTTCCGTACACTTGTACTGTTGGTTAGTAGTTTTTCCTCCTCATTAGCCACTTTGGGGACCAAGGAAGAGCTGTCTTTGCCTGAAAGAGAATTCTACCCAATATCACCTCCATGGCATCTCGAGTCCTGCTTCTGCTGGTGACACATTTTCCCTGTGAGCCTCTGTTGAAAAAATGTCCATTCAATATGAAAATAGAAAAAAGAATGTTTAATTACTACAAGCCAGGAGACTACCTGATCGGTGGAATGATATCTATAGCTAGTGCTGCATTTCTACTAAATGACTTCTTCAAACCTCCAACACGTATGATTATAGGGTAATTATTGACATGTATGTGCCTCTAGTGATTGATGTTTCCCTCTCCAAAGTCTTTTTAGTAGCGAATGATTCCCATTTCCCAATTCCTAACCTTTTTCAAGCAGCCTATTCATTTTCCTCCAGAATCACCTTTGAAATGGGATTTGTCATATATACAGAATAAAGTTAAGGAAATCTTCGGTTAACTGAATGACAATAAATTTGGCAAAATCATCCCCTGTTCTTCCCCAGGCAGAATCCAGAGTGAGAAAGTACCATAAAAAATAGGGTATCAATATCATTAATTCATTGGGCATTTCTTTACTTCTAATGATGTGCTTCAAGACTTATACACTAATAAAAAATATTTAACACAATAGCATTTTATGCTGTGGGAAAGAAGAGACTGTAATCTCGTATCACCTATCCATAGCTATCTGGTCAAACCAGAAAAAAAGTAAATAATTAGACTAAAGAATATACAGTAAAAAAAGAAAATATTAAGTAAATTATTAGATTACAATCAGAAGAAAAGAGAACTTGTAAAAAAATGAGTTCCTGGTATGCAATTACTTTATTTACTATTATTACCATAATAGTAAGGATTCATATATCATCATAAGAATATGTTTGTCCCTTTGGGAATGGTTGGTTTTACACAAGTTTATTTTGTACAAATGTCAGCAGTTACTCAGATACAGTGGGGCAAAAAAGTATTTTGTCAGCCACCAATTGTGCAAGTTCTCCCACTTAAAAAGATGAGAGAGGCCTGTAATTGACATCATAGGTAGACCTCAACTGTGAGAGACAAAATGAGAAAACAAATCCAGACAATCACATTGTCTGATGTGGAAAGAATTTATTTGCAAATTATGGTGGAAAATAAGTATTTGGTCAATATCAAAAGTTCATCTCAATACTTTGTTATATATCCTTTGTTGGCAATGACAGAGGTCAAAGGTTTTCTGTAAGTCGTCACAAGGTTGGCACACACTGTTGCTGGTATGTTGGCCCATTCCTCCATGCAGGTCTCCTCTAGAGCAGTGATGTTTTGGGGCTGTCGCTGGGCAACACGGACTTTCAACTCCCTCCAAAGGTTTTCTATGGGGTTGAGATCTGGAGACTGGCTAGGCCACTCCAGGACCTTGAAATGCTTCTTACGAAGCCACTCCTTCGTTGCCCGGGCGGTGTGTTTGGGATCATTGTCATGCTGAAAGACCCAGCCACGTTTCATCTTCAATACCCTTGCTGATGGAAGGAGGTTTGCACTCAAAATCTCATGATACATGGCCCCATTCATTCTTCCCTGTACACGGATCAGTCGTCCTGGTCCCTTTGCAGAGAAACAGCCCCAAAGCATGATGTTGCCACCCCCATGCTTCACAGTAGGTATGGTGTTCTTTGGATGCAACTCAGCATTCTCTCTCCTCCAAACACGACAAGTTGTGTTTCTACCAAACAGTTCTGCTTTGGTTTCATCTGACCATATGACATTCTCCCAATCCTCTTCTGGATCATCCAAATGCTCTCTAGCAAACTTCAGACGGGCCCAGACATGTACTGGCTTAAGCAGGGGGACACGTCTGGCACTGCAGGATCTGAGTCCCTGGCGGCGTAGGGCGTTACTGATGGTAGCCTTTGTTACGTTTGTCCCAGCTCTCTGCAGATCATTCACTAGGTCCCCCCGTGTGGTTCTGGGGTTTTCGCTGACCGTTCTTGTGATCATTTTGACCCCACGGGGTGAGATCTTGCGTGGAGCCCCAGATCGAGGGAGATTATCAGTGGTCTTGTATGTCTTCCATTTTCTAATTATTGCTCCCACAGTTGATTTCTTCACACCAAGCTGCTTGCCTATTGCAGATTCAGTCTTCCCAGCCTGGTGCAGGTCTACAATTTTGTTTCTGGTGTCCTTCGACAGCTCTTTGGTCTTCACCATAGAGGAGTTTGGGGTTTGACCGTTTGAGGTTGTGGACAGGTGTCTTTTATACTGATAACAAGTTCAAACAGGTGCCATTAATACAGGTAATGAGTGGAGGACAGAGGAGCCTCTTAAAGAAGAAGTTACAGGTCTGTGAGAGCCAGAAATCTTGCTTGTTTGTAGGCGACCAAATACTTATTTTCCACCATAATATGCAAATAAATTAGCTGTTGTGGTTCTTCCGGGCTGTGTGGCTGTGTTCTGGAAGTTATGGTTCCTAACGTTTCACCGGCATCTGTGGCCAGCATCTTCAGAGGGCAGGAGCACAGACAGAAGCAAAATCTCTGCCTTCGACAATATAATGCAAATAAATTCTTTCCAAATCAGACAATGTGATTGTCTGGATTTGTTTTCTCATTTTGTCTCTCATAGTTGAGGTCTACCAATGATGTCAATTACAGGCCTCTCTCATCTTTTTAAGTGGGAGAACTTGCACAATTGGTGGCTGACTAAATACTTTTTTGCCCCACTGTACTTTTCCACCTGATGTCAGTATGGCTATAAGAGTTCTTTCCATGTTATTCCCCCAAGTCATAACATCGACTAAGAACCAGATCCAACGTTTGGGGTAAGGTTAACTTTGACCCTGACCTGCCAAGCTTTTCTTCTGCTCCTTGTTTTGGAAGGAAGCTCCCTTTGGTGCACATGGGATTTTCTGTCTAAGAGGAATATCCAGAGAACTCTTTCACCTAGAAAGTCCTTAAGGATAAATAATGCAGGATTTTGCTATTTCCTAATTGTGCAATGAGTGCCTGACAATATTTCCTGCATTGCAAAGTAAGGAAAGTGAGCTCTGGTCCATTCTTTGCCCTTTATGAGATCAACCAGATTAGTTTGCACATTTATAAGGAGGTCTCTTGCATCCTCATTCCATTGATGTTTCAGGCTGTGGGACTGTCAGCCTTGCATGTTCATCTGACATGCTTGTCTGCCTGTTGTACACGTATAGTTTACTGGCCTGCACTTAATTGTTTCAGGAAGCAAGCCTCCCTCTCGGCATTCCTGCATCGTTTGCCAGGAGCTGTAATAAGCACCTGCTCTTTCAACAGACATTCTATCGAGCGGAGGGATAGCTGGACTGAGAACTGAATTGTTATGTCTTGACTATGGGTGATATCAGATGGACGTTTTGATAATGCAGCATGGGCACGAAAATCCTTATTCGAGGCTTCACCTCACCTTAAGTGTACTGATCCTGAATCAATGAATCATTTAGGGTAATTGCTGAGGGATTTCCTGATTTTGAATTCTAACACTGAGTGTTATCACAGGGACATTCACAAGTGTGTTCCTAAGTCAGAACTTCAATTTATCATTGCCAGATATCTTTGAAGTAAAACCTTCAGGCAATACCACCTGGCTTTATAAACTGAACAGGAAAACCTATTGATATCTCTTCCATTGCAGTGTCAACAGACTGAGCTTCAACCACATCTTGCCTTTCTTGTTTGCCATTCATGAGATCAATCAGAGTCCTAGGCTTCTCCACAACATCTCCCTGGGCTACAACCTCTATGAGAACTTTTTCAACCCCATAATGACATATGAGGCCATGATGGACTTGCTGTCTTTCGGGCAGGAGAACAACCCAAACTACAGTTGTGGAAGAAGAAATAATTTCCTGGCCATTCTTGAAGGGACTGATTCCGAGCTCTTTCATCACATTTCAACCATGCTGAGCATCTACAAAATACCACAGGTATGAATATATATAGAAGCAAAGTCCATTTTGGAAATGCTCCAGAGAAGTCCAGAACGTGGTACCCTTGGATAGTGCCAAGCAAACTTGGACTCAGATGGTAGATCTTAAGAGACAAGAAATAGTTTTATTTCCTTATATTACTTTGGTCTTTCTGACATTGCTACACAACACGGATTTGGAAACAATATGCTATCTTCATGACCTTCTCCTATTCGTCTATGAATTGGACTCATAACAAATAGCCGTTCCTGACAGAAACAACTAGCTCTAGTAGACTAAGTGTTCTATCTGGCCAGTATGTTCAGAAAAGAGGAAGAAAAGGATGGAGAAATGTTAAGGCACAAAAATGCTTGTATTAAAATAGTGGTATGTGGTATGTTACCAGAATGATTGAATATTATTCTGCTCACACTCTTAGATGACAGTGAGAATTGTGAATATCAGGAGAAACAAAAAAAGTAAGTGTAATGCTTTCCGAATGGGGTCTCGAAGAAATACATATGATAAGAGAGGATCCAGAATGTTTGGGTGCAAAATGAGTGTGGACTAAGTTCTAAAGTGGATGATACAAAATAGGTGGCTTTCCCACATAGTATGAATGAGGACTGAAAGATCCTTCACAGGTAAAAAGAAAGAGGAAGACCAAGAAATTGGTGGTTGGATGCAATTCCTGAGTGGATGAAAAGTAAGAGGGGAGGACTAATGACACAGTATGACACCGTGTATGGAGATAGTGAATGCATGGAATCTTTCCAAGAGTACAAAGTCATTGAGAGGATAAGGGCACAGCCACTTTAAAGTCCTTTGAAGCACAAAGGAAGTCATCAATAATTTGCTCCATCCCAAAAGCTGATCTACATTCCACTTGGACATGAGACTGGTCCTCTCCCAACAGTTTAGTGAGAAGAGTGTTGAGGTGGACAGATTGGTAGATTTCCCTGCCAGTAAAGGAAACCTCCAATCTGTCTCCCTAGGATGGGATGAGGGTGGGACTGGAGGAGAAGATAAGTTTGGACATATGGCTAGACCACTGGGTTCAGATATCTTTCAGAAAGTAAGTGGATTCGGAGAATTCCCAAGAAATAAAGAAACAGTGCTCACCCCCTACTTTCCCGAGAAATCCTTATCCACCATGTGGAAAATTTGCAGCTGCTGATCTATTGTGTGTTAGGAACTACAGGTGATCCAAAGAGTGAGTAGGGGCTCCTACAGGCACCAAAGGTCTCCACTGAGCTCCATGTGCATCAGCCCATACTAACCTCTCTGGGTAGGGGGTTTTGGTCGTGTGGTCACCATGGACATCAGCCACAAGGAGAACAGGGGTTTCCTATCAAGGGATGACATGAACAGAGACAACAGAAGCAGGAGAGTGATGAGCAATGGAGATGGAACCTTTGTTGCAGCTATTGCTTTCTGGAAACCCTAGCTCAGTAGGTATGAAAAGCTCTTAGATTTAAGCATCTGAATAGTATCACTAAAATGACAGACCAGCAATCTTTTCCCTTTTTCGTTAGATCAACTATGGTCTTATCAGCCACATTCCTGCGCATAAAAAGCATTTTCCTTTTTTCTACCGGCTGAGTCCAAAACAAGAACCTTCTTACTTGGCAATTGTCAAGCTGCTCCTGCATTTCCGATGGACCTGGATCGGCCTTGCTACTCCAGACAATGAAAACAGGGAAAAGTTCAGAAGAACCTTTGTTCCAGTAGCCACAAAGCAAGGAGTTTGCATTGCCTTCTCAGATACCATGTTTTCACTGAATGAGGGGAAAATATTCCATTCACAGAAGAAATGGAAAAAAAGCACCTGCGTCTGTATTTCAGCAACGGTCAAGTAAAAATAATTGTTTATCAATTAGACTTTCGGGCCACAATGATTCTTCTAGCACTAATACAACTCTTTGAAAGGAATAAGTTATTGGCGGGGAAAGTGTGGCTTGCAGCAGCTTTGCCAGACTTCAGTGTGAGAATGTTTTACAAACTGCTTGATCTCCAGCATAAACATCTTTTCTTACCCTTCTCAAGTCAAGCAAAAAAGAGGACACAATATTATTATTATTTTGATTCATATTACTCTTCTATCCAGCAATATGGGAAGGTCCCATAGTTCCATTGCTCCTCTTCAAGGCCTTTGTTATCCAGGAACGTTTGGGGAACATGCCTAGAAAAGGAGAACTGGGAATTCCCACCCCAGGATGTGGTTGCAAGGATCCTGTCTGAGGATGCCTCTAGTATTTCCACAGCAATTCAGGCCATGTCCTGGGTCCTCAATGCTGCCTCTTCTGCCCAACTGAGTCAGAGGAGGATGCGGGTTGGAGACCATCAGACACCACAGATGCTACAGCCGTGGCAGGTGAGACTTCTCCTTTGAGGCTCCATCGATGCTCCCCTTCAATTCCTCAGTGTTAAATTGGGTGTAGGCAGGTCTTGCAGGGGGAGGTTTAAGAGGTTTTGAAGAGCAGGTGCCCTGTTGTAGTGTTTTTTCTGATCAGATGAGGAGGTTTCCAGAAAGAAAGTGAGATTCTACTGCTGAATCTTCCAAAATGGAACTATCTCTACTGCTTTGGGATCCTGTATAATAAAATTGTATAGTAACAGTATTTCCCCAATTCTATAGTGTATAGGCACCAGGATGGCACAGCTATTCTCTTCTTGTGTTTCGATCACCCAACCTGGTCTTCTCTTGTTTCCAGCCAGGGACTTAGTCATGAGTTTTTGTTCTAAATTTATAGTGAACCGCCCACAATGTTTTTATTGTGAAACGCCCAGGGTCCCCCGATTGGGGGAGATGGGCATTAATACAAGATTAATTAATTAATTAATTAATTAATTAATTAATTAAAAGCAGGTCTTTCTGCTACAAATCTATGTTTCTTCATAGCATCTTCTATGATGAACACGGACCCCATCCTCATGTCCCCTGAAGTTCAGCTTTAAGATCCCTACTGCTTTTTTAAGAGTGCCAAATTGTGCTGGCCTGAAAGTTAAATCAATCAATAAATCAGGGCCATACACTCGTGTTGCAAACTTTGTGTGGCTCCTAGCCCAAAGCTGAGCCTGTGGAACTTCAGATTGATCTGGTGTGATGGAAAAGACCCATTTTCAATGCTTACCCCTCACCGCTTGATGCTGGGACTGCCTTATGTGGCCATTTTGGTCTTAGGAGCAAGAGCGATCTGGCAGTAGGTTGTTGTTTATTCGTTCAGTCACTTCCGACTCTTCGTGACTTCATGGACCAGCCCACGCCAGAGCTTTTTGTCGGCCGTCACCATCCGCAGCTCCCCCGTGGAGGAGTCCGTCACCTCCAGAACGTCATCCATCCATCTTGCCCTTGGTCGGCCCCTCTTTCTTTTGCCTTCCACTTTTCCTAGCATCAGTTTCTTCCTCCAGGGTATCCTGTCTTCTCATTACGTGGCCATAGTACTTCAGTTTTGCCTTTAATATCATTCCCTCAAGTGAGCAGTCTGGCTTTATTTCCTGGAGTATGGACTGGTTTGATCTTCTTGCAGTCCAAGGCACTCTCAGAATTTTCATCCAACACCACAGTTCAAAGCATCTATCTTCCTTCACTCAGCCTTCCTTATGGTCCAGCTCTCACATCCATAAGCCATAAGGCCAAGCCTTCCTCTCTGTCTAGCGTGTGATTCTTTGATTGTGGCTGTGGTGATGAGACAGTAGAGGCTAGGATCTGCCCAGCAACCTTTTGCCGCTTTTGGCTGCCATGGGCAAACCCCTCACTGCTGGATGCTGGGACTGCCTTGTGTGGCCATTTTCATCTTAGCAGCAAGAGTGATATGGCAGCAGGTACCTTTCAGCATAATTCCATATCACTCCTTTGTAAGGCATTGCTCAGCTATCATCCTAGACTATTCCCTGCATGTGTGTTAAACTCTCAGGCAAGACTGCTAGACATCTGTTTGTTTAAAAGAAAAAAAACTATGTCACCTACCGTTCTTACATTTTTCAAAAGAAATTAAAGCAATAAAAATGAACAGGATCTCATGGGATCTCAAACACAGACCTTTACATCAAATGAGATTTATTTATCTTGGGGATTTCCCTCTTAATGTAATTTTGGTTGTTTGTTACAATAGTTTTGGTGACTTTTGTCTTTGTGGGACAAGATCTTGAGTTAAATTAAATGTTTCACGACACTCAAAAGAAACATCTGGAAGAGATCCAGCTTCCCATGGGAGGGAGACTGCCTCAAAATTCCTGAAGCTCTTTACAGGTGGAGGCACTGATTTGAAATGGTCCAGTTATTCATACCAGTCACATATATAAGCTAAAGCTTCCACATGCACAGTAGTGTCCGACTCTAGGGGCCGAACCTCATCTCCGTTTGTTAGCTGAGGAGCCAGCGTTGTCCAAAGAGTCTTCCGCAGTCATGTGGCCGGCATGACGTGCGCAGAACGCTGTTACCTACCCACCGAAGTGGTACCTATTCATCTACATGCATTTGCATGCTTTCAAATTGCTAGATACGCAAGAGTTGGGGCGAGTGCGGGGGCTCACTCCATCACACAGGGCTAGGGATTGAAACATCTGAACCTGCGATCTTCCGATTGACAAGCCTGGTGTCTTACCCGCTGAGCCATTGCGCCCCTTGCGTATCTATTTTTCTATTTTTTTATCCATTCAATTGTGCCCGATTCCCTGAGACTTCCTAGACAAGTCCCTGAAGTTTTCTTAGCAAGGTTTTTCAGAAGGTTTTGGCCGTTGCCTCCTTCCTAGGGCTGAGAGAGAGGAACTGGCCCAGGGTCACCCAGCTGGCTTTGTGCCTAAGGCAGGACTGGAACTCACGGTCTCCCAGTTTATAGCCTGATGCCTTCACCACTAAATCAAACTGGCAAACCCATAATGTAATAATAGCGATGTCTAGACTGAATTAAGGCTGAAATGGAACTGTATAAGATACGGGGGTGGTTTTCCATGTCTTTCTAGCTTCATCCTATCCTGGGAAATTTCCAGCTTTACAATCTTGCCGTGGATGGTGTTTGTTTGGATGAGAATGGAGATCCCGTTGCTGATTTTGATATCATGCACTGGGCAGTCTTTCCCAACAATTCTACTGCTGGGGTGAAAGTTGGGACAGTAGAAAGAGAGGCCTCTTCAGAAGTCAGCCTCTCTATCAATGAAAGTGCCATCATGTGGCCAACATCATTCAGTCAGGTAGGTGATTCTGCTACTTTGGGGTTCTTACCATTTATCAGCTGTTATACATGCCTGCTTAGAAGTAAGTCCCTTAGAATTCAATGCAGATTTGCTCCAAGGAATGGAATCTAAAGCCCCATTAATTCTATAGACATTATGCATAATTCTCTTAATTTATTTAATGATTTCCTTATTTGTTCCCTGCAACCATGCAGGCAACTCTTAAGTGAGTCTTAAGTTACAGGAAACAATTTAAAACTAAGTAAAGTAAAGTCAAAGTTAACGAGGGTAAAAAATAGCAGTAAGTAATAACAATATAGTAAACTTAATGGAAAAAGATGGCTAAAACTCCCTAGATACTTTGAGCTCACTCCGGAACTGTTCCGTTTTCTTTGCCCTCTTGAATGCCATCCTCAGTAAGACTATGTAAATACATTTTTAGCTGCGTGCATAGGATACTAGTGGTGTGACAGCTACCTCACTGATCTATAGGGCACAAGAAGCAGTGTGGTGGCCTCCTCCAGAGCGTAGCCAGGAAGGTATTTACCATGGTCCAGTTCAGGAAAGCCTCTGGTATTTTGCCTTCTCACTTCTTCTTCACATGGAGGAAGACTCTCTCTCTGTACCATGGGCTGCTTTTCCTGCACTAGTCCCCACATTTGTGACTTTCAGAAGTCTTTGTTGCTCAGCAGGACTTTAAGCAAACTGCATGGAAGACTGCAAGGACTTCAGTGACAGATCTCCTAGTAAACATCTCAATAAACTTGTAGCATTCTTAGATACTGTGATCTTGATTGCAGTTAACACGATGTAGGGCAGACAGAATACTAAGTGGGGAAAGATATGGCTGAAGAAACCTGATCAAGGTGGAGTCACACATAACATTACACTGTAGGAAGATTTGTTGGTCTCCGTTGCCCCTCTAGGTGATAGCTAAGAGTCGACACCAACTTGATAGTCCATCAAAGCAGGACCAGCTGTTTGTGTCCTTTTCCTTGATTTTAGGTTCACCTTTGAGGGGAGTTACGCAGGGTGGCATCTCGGCCCCACTACGGTTGAATTTCTTTCTCAGTTCTGGCTTCTTCCCCTCACATTAGCTCCTAAGGTCACAGCCGTGCTTCTTTATGCCAATGGTGTAATTCTCCTGTCTCAGACTTTGACTGGATTAAAACATGCCCTAAGATCACTTGCCACTCACAGTAAGTATGAAGAATTGTAAATTAACTGTGCAAAGGCAAGAGTCTTGCTATTTGATATACAAGCACAATCAGACCATTTCACGTAGCCGAAGATGGACTTTTAAGTAGCCAGTTCCCCTTGTTTAGGTCAGCGAGATATTGAAATTCTCCCATGGTTTGCAAACTGAGAAAGCTCAGTTTCATGTCCTGCCATCAGCTGCACCAGAAGGCTCATAATAAGAAAATACCCTATGCTGCCCGACTGTGCCATTGTGGCTCAAGGACTAGGGAATCCCTTTTCTTGTTCTGTCGTTTAGTTGTGTCCAAGTCTTCTCCAGCACCACAGCTCAAAAGCATCAATTCTTCGGCGCTCAGCTTTCCTTATGGTCCAACTCTCACAGCCATACATTACTACTGGAAAAACCATAGCTTTAACTATATGGACCTTTGTCGGCAAGGTGATGTCTCTGCTTTTTAATATGCTGTCTAGGTTTGCCATAGTTTTCCTCCCAAGGAGGAAGTGTCTTTTAATTTCATGGCTGCAGTCACCATCTGCGGTGATCTTGGAGCCCAAGAAAATAAAATCTGTCACTGCTTCCATTTCTTCCCCTTCTATTTGCCAGGAAGTGATGGGACCAGGTGCCATGATCTGGGTTTTTTTAATGTTGAGTTTCAAGGCAGCTTTTGCACTCTCCTCTTTCACTCTCATCAAGAGGCTCTTTAGTTCCTCTTCACTTTCTGCCATTAGGGTGGTATCGTCTGCATATCTGAGGTTGTTGATATTTCTCCCGGCAATCTTAACTCCGGCTTGTGATTCATCCAGCCCGGCATTTCTCATGATGTACTCTGCATATAAGTTAAATAAGCAGGGTGATAATATACAGCCTTGTCGTACTCCTTTCCCAATTTTGAACCAGTTGGTTGTTCCTGATGGGATGTACGCTGGCTTATAGGGAAAAATCAAGGCTTGAGAATAAACAAACAAGAGTGCAGTGTTTAAGGCTAAAAGTGTTTACTTGTAGCATAAGGCAATGAATGCATATATAGTTAAGGCAATAAATGCAGATGTTACATTATTGCAATAAGATAAACAAAAACAAACTTATAAGCAGAGATCTGTGTATTGATCCCAGGGCCAGAGCTCATGCCACGGCCTATACCCAAAGCCAGGCATAGCTCACACTGCCCAGTCCGCAGAAGTAGAATACACGTGAAGAACTACATGGCTAAAGACACAAAAAGTCAAGAAGCATAGAACACCATTTTGCATGGTTAGATATTCAGTTCTTCCAGCTTTCTGATTGGTTGGATGTTAGGTGTGACACACACCAGGCCTTGCATAGGCCATAGTACAGGGTGGCAGTGCTGCATCTAAGCGAGCACATGATCTCCCCCTCCCTGTTCTCCCAGGGCTTCCCACGAAGGCTTCAGGGGGAATTGTTCTCATGGGAAGTTCCCATTGCTTGTGTGGGCACTAGCCATACCAAAACATCACATGGTACCTTCTCGGTTCATATCTAATGAAGAGATGTAAACAAAGCCATTCAAAGTTATGGGAAGGCTTTTTGTTATCTAGCCACCTGGCGTTACGTCATCATGAGAAGCTTTTCTCCGTACAGAAAATATTTGCCAATTTCATACGGGAAATCTGACACCCCTCCCAAATTTTTTCAGTACGGACAAGCAATGATGGAAGTTGTTCAAAGCTGTAAAATACATTTTTACAGAAACAGAAACAAAAATGGTTAGTACCTGTATTAATCACACTATTCAAGTTACAGTTTTTACAACCAATAGTCAACAAAACTAGAAATGGTTTAAAAACACTTGTTACACATATGTAATGCACAATATACACTTCATGCAATCTTTTATTCAGATACAGACAAATACAGCAAATACAAATTATGCAGTAATAGAACACAGTTACATAGAAAACAGCAAAATAGAACAGAAAAACTGGCCCACATTCTGTCTCCTCCTTTACAAAAAATACAGCTGGCATAGATAAGCCGAAATTCCAAACTCACTAGCTGCTCTCTGTTTGAAGCAAAGGTTTGTTTTGATTTTAAGAAAAACCGTAGGACTGTTTCACCCCTTGTCAGCCTCGCATAGATGTATTTTACCTGGGCAAACTAGGTAAACTAAATCAGGGTGTATTCACTGTGTTACTGCAGAGTAATGTACAACAAATTAAGGATAAGCCTTCCTTTACACAAATGACACTCTGCAGGAAATCAAGAACCATAGGATTCCCTGTTCTGGGCTTTTCAACCTTCAACTCCAAGATAGATGCTTGAATTTGTGCCTAACTCCCTCAGCTGGAAATACTATCTCAGCTGCCTGACAAATTCCTATACAAGGTGGAAACATTCGGTTTCTAAACAGAAAACAACTACATAAGTAAGGAGTACTACACAAACTTCTACACTCTCTTATGTACACACAGAAAACAGCACGTGACTGTTCTACACATCCCAGTTTTTGTCAGAATCTGCATCTTTCCAAAAATGCTATCAATGACTGGCTTGCTTTAAGATCCATAAAGCACCCTGTGAAGTCAATGGACTGTCTGGGAGTTGTCACACATGTATAGCCGAAGGCTTGCCTTACACACACTGTTTCAGGGAGATCTATATTCAAATATGTTGTGTCAACATCACAATATGTAAATGGACACCTGTTTCACGCTACGCAACCAGAAAACGTACCACACGTAAACATTCTGGCCTAGCTGTGGGTGCATACATTAGATCACAGTTCACAAACTCCTCTTGTGAAACAAATCCCTGGGCAACAAAGCTGGCTTTACACTGCAGAGTATTATCAGGAAGAAATGTCTTTCTGAACACTCATCTGGAACCTACAGCTTACTAAAACAAAGGACAGGTTGGTTACTTTTAACACTTCACCAAAACTCAAACTGACTATCTACAGCTGTGTTCCAATGTTCTTCTTGCCTCTCAAAAGGCAGGAGGAACAGGTCTTGAAAAGACTGGGTTTTTCTCAGGTAACTTGACACACTGTCACCTGCTAAATCACAAATCTGTCAGGCTTCACACCCTGGAATAAGAGGACCCATGAGGAATGACCACTGTGCTTCCTCATCACCGTCTTCTTTCCTAATACCTGACTCCCCCTCCAGGCCCTGTACCTGCTCAGGTGAGATTTCCACTCCTTCACCTGAGGGGCCCTTTAACACACTCAGAGACTGGGGAACAGAAGAAACCTGAACTGTGTATTGTTGAAGGCTTTCACGGCCGGAGTTCAATGGCTGTTGTGGGTCTTCCGGGCTGTGTGGCCGTGTTCTGGAAGTTGTGGTTCCTAACATTTCGCCAGCATCTGTGGCCAGCATCTTCAGAGGGCAGGAGCACAGATAGAAGCAAAATCTCTGTGCCCAGGTAGAGTGGCAATGTTCTATTTATAGAGCTAAATTATAGGAGATTAGGTGGGTTTTTTTGTTGTGTTGAAATGTTAACGAGTGGCTGATGAGCGTGATTAGCATGTTCATTGTGAGAAGTATTCCCATGTCCTGGTGGTTGGACTGAGTTTGTTGACCTTTTGCAGGCTGTGTTTTTCAGGACTGGTAGCCAGGTTTTGCTAATTTTTAAATTAGACCAGAAAAATACAACAAATGCTAAAATCAGCAAAAGACAAAAGGGACCCCCGCACCACTGCAGGAGTATACCGCATACCATGCAGCTGTGGACAAGTATACATCAGAACCACAAAACGAAGCATTCACACCAGGATAAAAGAACATGAAAGACACTGCAGACTACAGCAACCAGAAAAATCTTCAGTAGCTGAACATGCTCTCAAGCAAACGGGACACAAAATCCTATTTGAAAACACAGTAATACTGGACAACACCAAAAGCCACTACACCAGATTATACAGAGAAGCCATTGAAATTCACAAACACCAGCACAGTTACAATAAAAAAGAAGAAAGTTTAAAAATTAGCAAAACCTGGCTACCAGTCCTGAAAAACACAGCCTGCAAAAGGTCAACGAACTCAGTCCAACCACCAGGACATGGGAATACTTCTCACAATGAACATGCTAATCACGCTCATCAGCCACTCGTTAACATTTCAACACAACAAAAAACCCCACCTAATCTCCTATAATTTAGCTCTATAAATAGAACATTGCCACTCTACCTGGGCACAGAGATTTTGCTTCTATCTGTGCTCCTGCCCTCTGAAGATGCTGGCCACAGATGCTGGCGAAACGTTAGGAACCACAACTTCCAGAACACGGCCACACAGCCCGGAAGACCCACAACAGCCATTAAACCTGAACTGGTTTTTGCCCATCTACTGAAGCATGGACAGTAGGCTTTACACTAGCAATGCAGCAACACTTCTGCAACCTTAGCATACAACCTTTACCAACCAGTAGGCTGCTTAAAAATAAAGCACTTCTGGAGATTTGGATTTGACCATAGCCTAAAAAACAACAACGATAAGCCTTGGATTTTAATCAACAACCAACAACCAACAACCTGAAGCACTGTGCTTTTCGTTGGTTCTTCCTTCTCTGTGACCTGGGGATGTGAACACATGCAAATGTTCCACAGACATGCGGGTACTTCAGTGAAGGGCGCTTGCCATACCAAAGAAAAATCTTCTTTTTACAGTTGAATTCTACAACCTGTTAGTTAGAAACACACACTGCAATCAAGGTAGCCTCTCCCCAGACATGGGATGGCACCTGAGCAACTAACATCAGGCTATTTTTAATGGTATTCACAACACCAACACTCAGCTAGAATTCCAACATTGGCAAGTCTTTGGGAGAATACTTTCCTACAAAGCCAATTCTAGAACACATGGCTCAGGAACTCTCCACTACAATCAGACTGGAACTGACCTACTAGATAACCACATTTTCTTCCTACTATTGCTACATACACTTCAAAACGAGCACAGACCTTCGCTTTAGACTTCAACAAGTAGCAATAACACAAACAGGTATGATCATCAACCAGAAGGAGCATGAGACTCGCACCCCACCATTACTTGGGACATGGGGGCTAACTAGATCTCTATGAACCAACTGAAATGGTTTAGTTAACACTCTGTCACTTTGCCTAGCAACAGATACAGTCCTGATATTAGATTGTTTACACACAGTTTACACACAACACAATCAAGGACCTTTTGCACATTTCCTGGGTTCTAACTCAGAATGCATTTGGCTATGTGAGACACACTCTCCCATCCAGGATACCCCAGTACTTTGTGAAAACTTTATGGATGCATTTATGATGTGGGGAAACATTGAACACACAATGTCCTGCCCACACAATATCCTTCTCAGGAAGCATCTCACACACTTGATTTTACAGGTTTTTCTCTAACACGCTCAGCCTCTAACACACTGAGGTTCATATTTCTCAATGAATACATCCAGCACCTTTGAACACAACAAGTACACTCAGACTTGACCAGGGCTGGAACACTGAGGAGAGAAAAAACAAGTGTACACATACACATTTCACACACTTATCAGAGAAATATCAGCTAAGATAAATTGCTGAACTCAAGGCTGCAAGCCAAATTCAACAAACAAGTCTCTGGATACATACAGCAGTCGGCAGAGTAGACAACTTGGATTCGTTGTTTAGCTGACTTCTGGCTTCTGGCTTCCCCTCCCTTCGTAAATCAGGCCTCTTGTGCACAGACAGCATCCGCTGGACGATACGGCAGGGAACAGCCTTCCAGTGATTTTCTGAGAAGAAGAATCACATCACCACAGCAAATGTAGATTCCATTCCAGGTTTCACTTCAGCTGGAACGCTCTGTTTGGATGTCTCAGGAACAACAATAACAGATGGCTTCTGGAGGTGGCTTGTAAAATAATCCACAGGAAGGTCACAGGGAGATAGCGTCTTTGCTCTCTCGACCAGGAGATCAAACCTACTGTCCAAGGTTGACAAAATCACGCACGCTTTTTCATGCTCCCAGAAAAACATGCCTTCTTGTTCAAATGCAGCAAACAAAGTCTTGAGCTTACCAAGGTGGGTCATCACAGTCTCAGCCAGGTTGCAGCTTCAAACTATAAAGCTGTCTTAATAGTCCACCAAGGGCAACAGAGATCTACTTTGTATAGCCTCCCAGCATGCATTACGCAGTCCTTGAGTGGCTGATATAATTCCATTCAGAGGATTTGATTCCCAAAAGCAAAAATGCTATAAGCACGGTACAAACACACTTGTACTTCTTCAGAGGGAACCTCTGGAGGTGGATTTGCCACATACTGCCACAAATCTTCTTGCAAAAAGAATGATTTCATCTCCACACACCAGGTCAGATAGTTTCTGCCATCTAAAGCCCCAAATGGCAGACTGACCAGACTCTGTTCAGCCATTGCTGACTACTCAAAGAAAACATGTTTACTCTGAAATCAGCCTCTAAAAACAAACTCCCTTTTACAGCCAGGTAATAACGCAGCAAAGAAAATGCAAATTTCTCTCTGGGCAACATAACCTGATGGGATGTACACTGGTTTAAAGGGAAAAATCAAGGCTTGAGAATAAACAGACAGGAGTGCAGCTTTTATGGCTAAAAGTGTTTACTTGTAGCATAAGGCAATAAATGCATATATAGTTACATTATTGCAAAAAGGAAAAACAAACCTATAAGCAGAGATTCGTGTATTGTTTCCAGGGCCAGAGCTCATGTCATGGCCTATACAAACAGCCAGGCATATCTACGCACTGCCCAGTCCTGAGAAGTAGAATACACACACGAACATGGCTAAAAGACACAAAAAGTCAAGAAGCATAGAACACCATTTTGCATGGTTAGATATTCAGTTCTTCCAGCTCCATTTCAGTAGTTCTAACAGACTGCTAAATGGACTTCATGAATGACATACCAGGCAATGACAGACTTTCGGTCTATGGGGCAGGAGAACACCCCAAACTACAGTTGTGGAAGAAGAAAAAATGTCTTGGAGATTCTTGAAGGGACTGATTCCGAGCTCTTTCATCACATTTCAACCATGCTGAGCATCTACAAAGTCCCACAGGTATGAATATAGATAGAAGTAAGGTGGGTTTGACACAAGAAATGAATGAGGCCTGAAAGATATGAAGGAAGAATCCTTCACAAGTTAAAAGAAAGTGGAAGACCAAGAAAGTGGTGGTTGGATGCACTTCCTGAGTGGATGAAAAGTAAGAGGGGAGAACTAATGACACTTTATGACACCATGGATGCACAAAGTGGAAGCAAGGAATCTTCCAAGAATAGGAGGGATAACAATAAGGGCACAGCCAGCCACTTTAATGTGCTCTTAGGCCCAAAGGAGATCCATCACATTACACTGTAGGAAGATTTGGTGTTCTTCGTTGTCTGTGTTATGTGAACACAGACATTATATTGTGGAAAATGATTTGATACAATGTGATTGGACAACCATATCTATTTTGTCAGAGCATGCAATGCTGGGGCTGCCAGTGCTTCTGCAAGACATCAGAGGTATATGTTCTATGCAGTAAACAGACACTCAAGCAGAGATTAAATAGTCTATTTACTCTATATACATACGCAGTCCAAAATACACTCCAGTAACATCCAACACAGATACAGATGAAATGATATTCTCGAGAAGAGAATGAACACTAGAGTTTCACTGCTCTTATACAAATATTAACCAATCACATCATATGTCAAACACATTATCTGCCACACCCAGCTAAACTATATATCAGCTGCAGCATGAGTCACCAATTATTACAACAATGGCTGCTGATTGAATGACTTGCAGAATGTATCAACTCTCACCTACATACCTCTCCTGTATAATTAATCTATTTGTAAATTCTGGGTATTTTATAAACCCCAACATACTTTGTGTTCAGCAAACCATGATAAAGAGAAATCGTGTTTTAGCCCAGTATGTGTACCCAGTGTATAATGTATTTCTTTTTTTACAACAGTTTTCTTAAAGTTTCTAGATAAAAAATGACCAGCATTCCAATAAGAAGCGAGATCAGTGTGTCCCACATGCCATAAGCTTCCTATCCTTTGATGTATTTTATTTTATTTTCAAGATATATATTTAAAATACAAAGAAGAAAATACTATAGATTAGATAGAAAACAGAACTAAAGTAAAAAGAACAAACTATAAAGATGTGAATAGAAAGAGAAAATAGATAAGGCGACTTCTGACTATCTCTGATACAGATATAAGATTAATTACAAATCTAATCACTTACAAATAATTAACCTAATATAACATTATTTCTATTACAACAAATCATTCAATCTTTAAAACCCAGAATCAAAACATCATTTTTTTCAGTTACAAGCAAATATTCCAAAAGAGGTTGCCAATTTCATATAAAAGTAGATATAGAATGCTCTCTTATTAAAACTGTTAATTTAGCCATCTGAGCCAAGTCCCTTAATTTAACAATCCAGTCTTCAACTGTAGGTATTTGTGGATCTTTCCATCATTGTGCATATAACAATCTTGCTGCTTTCTGGCTTTCTTTGTATATTTACTTTCAGAATCTTCTGAATAATAATTTATTTATTTATTCAATTTATTCCCCGCCCATGTACCATACAAGGGACTCTGGGCGGGTTACAATAATCAAGATTAAAACAATACAATAAAAATTAAAAAATACAATATAAATAAATAAAATCCAAGATGGGAAGCGTAGGGAACGTAACATAGATAATATTGTTACGGGGCTAGCCAACCCCAGGAGGCACTACTGTCTCTGTTGTCCCAGGCCTGGTGGCAGAGCCAGGTCTTAAGGGCCTTCCTAAAGGCCAGGAGTGAAGGGGCCAGTCTCACCTCCGGGGGCAAGATGTTCCATAAGGCGGGCGCTATCGCAGAGAAGGCACGCCTCCTGGACCCCGCTAGATGGAATTCTCTTGTGGAAGGGGTCCGGAGCATGCCCTCCCTGCATGCATGGGTGGGGCGGGCGGACGTTATCGGGATGAGACGGTTCCTCAGGTAACCTGGCCCTATGCCATTTAGGTCTTTAAAGGTAATCACCAACACCTTGAATTGGACCCGGAAGCAAACTGGTAACCAATGCAGCTCGCAGAGCAGAGGTGTTATATGAGCCGATCTCCTGGCCCCCATAACTGTTCGCGCTGCTGTATTCTGCACCAGCTGAAGCTTCCGGATACTCTTCAATGGTAGCCCCATGTAGAGCGCATTACAGTAGTCTATATGGGACATAACAAGGGTGTGAGTGACTGATCGGAGGGCCTCCTGATCCAGGAAAGGGCGTAACTGGCGCACAACACGCCGTTGTGCAAAGGCCCTCCTGGCCACGACTGCCACCTGCTCTTTGAGCAGGAGTCGCGAGTCCAGGAGGACCCCCATGTTCCGCACCGGGTCCGAGTGAGGTAGTGCAACCCCACCCAGAACCAAAGATGACAATTTCCCGGATTTAGGGGGGCCATCAATCCACAGCCACTCCGTCTTACCAGGGTTCAGTTGAAGCCTGTTGTTCCCCATCCAGACCCTCACAGCCTCCAGACACTGAGATAAGGCATTGACCGCATCACTTACTTCACCCGGGATGGAGATGTATACCTGGGTATCATCAGCATATTGGTGATACCTCATCCCGTGGTGACGGATGATCTCGCCCAGCGGCTTGATGTAGATGTTGAATAGGAAAGGAGAGAGAACCAACCCCTGCGGCACCCCACAAGTCAGGGGTCGCGGGTCATCCCTCTCCTCTCCTATCAACACTGACTGGGAATGGCCCCGGAAGAAGGAGGCGAACCAGTGCAGAACTACGCCTCCCACCCCCAACTCCCTGAGCCATCCCAAATGTATACCGTGGTCGACGGTATCGAAAGCCGCTGAGAGATCTAAGAGAGCCAGGATGGACGCACTCCCTCCATCCCACCCTCGCCAGAGATCATCCATAAGTGTGACCAATGCAGTCTCTGTCCCATATCCCGGCCTGAAACCTGACTGGAAGGGGTCTAGATAATCCGTTTCATCCAGAATTCTCTGGAGTTGGCACGCCACCACCTTCTCAACCACCTTTCCTAAAAAGGGAATGTGGGAGACTGGGCGAAAATTGCCCAGGATAGTGGTACCAGGGACAGCTTCTTGAGGACGGGGTGCACCAGCACCTCCTTGAAGGCCGCCAGGAACACTCCCTCACTCAAGGATGAATTAATCATCGCCTGGACCCAACCACATGACACCTCACTGGCTGATTTCACCAGCCAGGAGGGACATGGGTCCAGTTGGCATGTGGTGGCGTTCACAGTCCAGAGGATCCTGTCTACTTCATCAGGCACAACAGGATCAAACCGTTCCCAGATAACATGGTAAGTACGAGCCTCTGGCATCTCCCCAGATCCTGTCGCATGCTTGGAGTCCAACTCAGAATGAATCTGAGCGATTTTGTCCTGCAGATGCTCAGAAAACTCTTCCGATCGGCCCTGCAAATGGGTCTCCCCCTGCTTCCGACCCAATAAAGATCTTGTGATTTTAAAAAGGGCCATCGGGTGGCATTCTGCGGACGCAATAAGAGCGGAGAAATATTCACGTTTCACCGCTCTTACCGCCACAAGGTAGGCCTTAACTGCGGCTCTAGATTGTGTTCGGTCGGATTCAGTCTTCGTCTTTTCCAGCGATGCTCTAGACGTCTCTTAACCCTTTTCAAGGCCCTCAACTCTTCCGTAAACCACGGAGAGCTACGGGCCGAGCTGGGCCGGAGAGCTCGCATAGGAGCAATCTTGTCCAGGGCTCCCGCTGCGGCTTTATTCCAGGCCGCGGCCAGGACCTCCACTGGGCCGTGAAGCAAGTCCTCGGGAATAACCCCCAGTTCCTTCTGGAACCTCACTGGGTCCATCAGTCGCTGGGGGCGGACCAATCGAATAGATCCCGCCTCCCTGCAGAGTGGGGCAGCACAAGAGAGTCTTAGGGTCACCAGAGCATGGTCTGACCATGACAATGGGGAAAGATGTAACTCTCCCCTCAGATCACTTTGCCACTGCTCAGACAAGAAAACTAAGTCCGGGGTGAGGCCACTGTCATGAGTCAGGTCACGAATAATCTGAGACAGGCCCATAGCTGCCATGGTAGCTATGAACTCCCGAGCTGCCTCCGAGGACTGCCCCAGAGACGGCAGATTGAAGTCCCCCAGAACCATAAGTCTGGGGAACTCCACCGCCAACCCCGAGACAGCCTCGAGCAGCTCTGGCAGGGAGTTTGCTTCGCAGCAGGGAGGCTGGTACAGCAGCAAGACTCCCAACTGTTCTCGTGAACACAACTTGAAAAACAGGGTCTCACAGCCGGCCACTTGTGGAGCAGCACCCCTGAAGGCCACAAGAGACTCTCGGATGACAACTGCCACCCCTCCTCCCCTGCCCCAGTGTCTCAGCTGATGCCAAACCTGAAACCCAGCCGGGCACATTTCCAAGAGGGCCACTCCCCCCTCTGGGCCCAGCCAGGTCTCGGTGATACACACCAGGTCGGCCCCCTCATCCGTGATCAAATCACTTATAAGGGGAGCTTTGTTATTCACCGACCTGGCGTTCAACAGCAACAGTCGGAGACCAGAGCCCACGAGGATCTGCTTACCAGGACCTGGGTATGAACACGGCGGGCCGGAACGCACCACCGGTACCAAACACCGGAGATGCCTTCCCCTATGATGGCTTGCCCTCCGGTTCCCGTCATACTGTCCCTTGCCAATCACCACCTGAATTAAATGGCCCGCCATAAAGCCCCCAGAGATTCCCGGCTCTGCCCTAGTAGCCTCCACTCCCAGGTCTCCAGGATTCTTGGGCTTAATTAAGGGTCCCTTATCCCACCCAACCATCATGCGAACCCAGACACTCTTGGGTGGTGACAAGATCCCCCAGTGCAACAGCTCTCGCTCTCGGTGCTGGTAGGGTCCAGTACCACAATAATACCAATAATACATATTTGATCCCAGAACTTTTTAGCTTTCTCACAAGTCCACCAAAGATGGTAAAAGGTTCCTACATTAGATATACCACTATACATTTTTGATAGCTTATCAGGAGTTAGATACCAATTATATTCTTATAAAAATTTTCTTTCAAATTGTAATTCAGCATAAATTTCAAACCTTTCTTCTACATATTATCCCATTGATCCAGCATAATATTATATCCAAAGTTCTTAGCCCATTTGATCATACAATCCTTAACTTGTTCATCTTCCATATTCATCCGCAACAAAATCTTATACATCTTAGTGATAACATGATCATCATTTATACATTAATCCATTTCAAATTGTGTTATTTCATTAACAAATTTATATTTCTTTTTATCTAGTTTAAAACATTCCATCAATTGTTTATAGGTGAGCCTTGGAGTACAAAATGATGCAGGGCAAAGGCTAATAGAGTTTTGTCAAGAGAACACGCTGGTCATAGCAAACACTCTTTTCCAACAACACAAGTGACGACTCTACACATGGACGTCACCAGATGGTCAATACCGAAATCAGATTGATTATATACTTTGCAGCCAAAGATGGAGAAGCTCTATACAATCAGCAAAAACAAGACCTGCAGCTGACTGTGGCTCAGATTATGAGCTTCTTGTCGAAAAACGTAGGCTTAAATTGAAGACCGTAGGGGAAACGACTAGACCATTCAGGTATGACCTAAATCATATCCCTTATGAATATACAGTAGAGGTGAGGAATATATTTAAAGGATTAGATCTGGCAGACAGAGTGCCTGAAGAACTATGGATGGAGGTTCGTAACATTGTACAGGAGGCAACAACTAAAACCATCCCAAAGGAAAAGAAAGGCAAGAAAGCAAAGTGGCTGTCTGATGAGGCTTTACAAAAAGCTGAGGAAAGCAAAAAGCAAGGGAAAAGGGAAAGATATAACCAACTGAATGCAGATTTCCAGAGAACAGCAAAGAGAGATAAGAAGGCCTTCTTAAATGAGCAATGCAAAGAGATTCAGGAAACAATAGAATGGGGAAGACTAGAGATCTCTTCAAGAAAATCAGAGATATCAAGGGAACGTTTTCTGCAAAGATGGGCATGATAAATGACAAAAAGGGGAGGGACCTAACAGAAGCAGAAGAGATTAAAAAGAGGTGGCAAGAATACACAGATGAACTATACAAGAAAGATCTTAATGTCCCTGATAACTACAATGTTGTGGTCATTGACCTTGAGCCGGACAACCTAGAGAGTGAAGTCAAGTGGGCCTTAGGAAGTATTACTAAAAACAAAGCTAGCAGAGAAGACAGAATCCCAGCTGAGCTACTTAAAATCCTAAAAGATGATGCTGTTAAAGTGCTGCACTCAATATGCCAACAAATTTGGAAAAGGTCAGTTTACATTCTGTGGCTTGAATCATGTCAACTGGATTTCTATTTTTTTTTTTGACATGATTCAAGCCACAGACTGTTCCACCTGGATGACTGAGAACCTTCATCGTCAGTTTACATTCCAATTCCAAAGAAGGGCAATGCCAAAGAATGTTCAAACTACCGTACAATTGTGCTCATTTCACATTCTAGCAAGGTTAGGCTCAAAATCCTACAACCTAGGCTTCAGCAGTATGTGAACCAAGAACTACCAGAAGTGCAAGCTGGCTTTCAAAGAGGCAGAGGAACTAGAGGTCAGATTGCCAACATTCGCTGGATCATGGAAAAAGCAAGAGAGTTTCAGAAAAACATCTACTCCAGCTTCATTGACTATGCTAAAACCTTTGATTGTGTAGATCACAACAAACCGGCAAATTCTTAAAGAGATGGGAGTACAAGACCACCTTACCTGTCTCTTGAGAAACCTGTATGCAGGTCAAGAAGCAACAGTTAGAACTAGACATGGAACAACCGTGAGTCTACCATGGTAGAGATGGGTGAGGATAAATCTAAATAATAAATAAATAAATAAACAAACAAACAAACAAACAAACAAACCGACTGGTTCAAATTTGGGAAAGGAGTATGACAAGGCTGTATATTATCACCTTGCTTATTTATTGAAAGCAAAAGGAGAAGGGGATGGCAGAGGATGAGATGGTTAGATAGCATCACCAATGTAATGAACATGAATTTGAGTAAACTCAGGGTGACAGTGGAGGACAGGAAGGCCTGGCTTGCTATGGTCCATGTGGTCACAAAGAGTCGGACATGACTAAAAGACTGAAGAACAACAACAATCATAACCTTGAAAGTTTAACGTATTACAATCTCTAGCATCTCAAGAGTGAGGTTCTTAACTAAAGGGCAGGCAAACTTTCCTGAATTTTTCCCTTCTTGACTCTTAAACTGGAAATGTGTCTATCAGTCACACAGAAATATTTTCTCCAGATGCACGTCCATGTTGCTACAGTGATTCCCAATTCTCCTTCCAATTATCAAAACCATGGTGAGAGTAACAAAGCTTGAGGGATTTCGTCACCATCGCCACAGGATATTTTTGAAACCACTGTGACACATATCTGTTAATTCCTCAAATATAAAACCTAGACATCTGATCCACAATTATATCCTGCTCTGCTAAGAGAGAAGGTGCTACTGATTGAAGCAGGGACAACACCATTCTGAAATTAAAGGTTGTGGTTTCCAGATTTGATGCCAAGCTTCAGTAAAGAGCAATTCTTCCAAATACTGTTGGTTAGTAGTTTTTCCTCCTCAATAGCCACCTTGGGGACCAAGGAAGAGCTGTCTTTGCCCGAAAGAGAATTCTACCAAATAGCACCACCATGGCTTCTCGAGTGCTCCTGTTCCTGCTTCTGCTGGTGACCCATGTTCCCTGTGAGCCTCTGTTGAAGAAATGTCCATTCAGTATGAAAAAAGAAAAAATAATGTTTAATTACTACAAGCCAGGAGACTACCTGATTGGTGGAATAATATCTACAGATAGTGCTGTATTTCTACCAAATGACTTCTTCAAACCTCCAACACGTATGATTATAGGGTAATTATTGAGATGTATGTGTCTCTAGTGATTGATGTTTCCCTCTCCAAAGTCTTTTTAGTAGCGAATGATTCCCATTTCCCAATTCCTAACCTTTTTCAAGCAGCCTATTCATTTTCCTCCAGAATCACCTTTGAAATAGGATTTGTCATATATACAGAATAAAGTTAAGGAAATCTTCGGTTAACTGAATGACAATAAATTTGGCAAAATCATCCCCTGTTCTTCCCCAGGCAGAATCCAGAGTGAGAAAGTACCATAAAAAATAGGGTATCGATATCATTAATTCATTGGGCATTTCTTTACTTCTAATGATGTGCTTCAAGACTTATACACTAATAAAAAATATTTAACACAATAGCATTTTATGCTGTGGGAAAGAAGAGACTGTAATCTCGTATCACCTATCCATAGCTATCTGGTCAAACCAGAAAAAAAGTAAATAATTAGACTAAAGAATATACAGTAAAAAAAGAAAATATTAAGTAAATTATTAGATTACAATCAGAAGAAAAGAGAACTTGTAGAAAAATGAGTTCCTGGTATGCAGTTACTTTATTTACTATTATTACCATAATAGTAAGGATTCATATATCATCATAAGAATATGTTTGTCCCTTTGGGAATGGTTGGTTTTACACAAGTTTATTTTGTACAAATGTCAGCAGTTACTCAGATACAGTGGGGCAAAAAAGTATTTTGTCAGCCACCAATTGTGCAAGTTCTCCCACTTAAAAAGATGAGAGAGGCCTGTAATTGACATCATAGGTAGACCTCAACTGTGAGAGACAAAATGAGAAAACAAATCCAGACAATCACATTGTCTGATGTGGAAAGAATTTATTTGCAAATTATGGTGGAAAATAAGTATTTAGTCAATATCAAAAGTTCATCTCAATACTTTGTTATATATCCTTTGTTGGCAATGACAGAGGTCAAAGGTTTTCTGTAAGTCGTCACAAGGTTGGCACACACTGTTGCTGGTATGTTGGCCCATTCCTCCATGCAGATCTCCTCTAGAGCAGTGATGTTTTGGGGCTGTCGCTGGGCAACACGGACTTTCAACTCCCTCCAAAGGTTTTCTATGGGGTTGAGATCTGGAGACTGGCTAGGCCACTCCAGGACCTTGAAATGCTTCTTACGAAGCCACTCCTTCGTTGCCCAGGCGGTGTGTTTGGGATCATTGTCATGCTGAAAGACCAAGCCACGTTTCATCTTCAATGCCCTTGCTGATGGAAGGAGGTTTGCACTCAAAATCTCACGATACATGGCCCCATTCATTCTTCCCTGTACACGGATCAGTCGTCCTGGTCCCTTTGCAGAGAAACAGCCCCAAAGCATGATGTTGCCACCCCCATGCTTCACAGTAGGTATGGTGTTCTTTGGATGCAACTCAGCATTCTCTCTCCTCCAAACACGATGAGTTGTGTTTCTACCAAACAGTTCTACTTTGGTTTCATCTGACCATATGACATTCTCCCAATCCTCTTCTGGATCATCCAAATGCTCTCTAGCATGTCTAATAGGAATATCCAGAGAACTATTTCACCTAGAAAGTCCTTAAGGATAAATAATGCAGGATTTTTCTATTTCCTAATTGTGCAATGAGTGCCTGACAATATTTCCTGCATTGCAAAGTAAGGAAAGTGAGCTCTGGTCCATTCTCTGCCCTTTATGAGATCAACCAGATTAGTTTGCACATTTATAAGGAGGTCTCTTGCATCCTCATTCCATTGATGTTTCAGGCTTTGGGACTGTCAGCCTCGCATGTTCATCTGACATGCTTGTCTGCCTGTTGTACACGAATAGTTTACTGGCCTGCACTTAATTGTTTCAGGAAGCATGCCTCCCTCTCGGAATTCCTGCATCGTTTGCCAGGAGCTGTAATAAGCACCTGCTCTTTCAACAGACATTCTATCGAGCGGAGGGATAGCTGGACTGAGAACTGAATTGTTATGTCTCGACTATGGGTGATATCAGAGGGACGTTTTGATAATGCAGCATGCGCACGAAAATCCTTATTCGAGGCTTCACCTCACCTTAAGTGTACTGATCCTGAATCAATGAATCTTTTAGGGTAATTGCTGAGGGATTTCCTGATTTTGAATTCTAACACTGAGTGTTATCACAGGGACATTCACAAGTGTGTTCCTAAGTCAGAACTTCAATTTATCATTGCCAGATGTCTTTGAAGTAAAACCTTCAGGCAATACCACCTGGCTTTATAAACTGAACAGGAAAACCTATTGATATCTCTTCCATTGCAGTGTCAACAGACTGAGCTTCAACCACATCATGCCTTTCTTGTTTGCCATTCATGAGATCAATCAGAGTCCTAGGCTTCTCCAGAACATCTCCCTGGGCTACAACCTCTATGAGAACTTTTTCAACCCCATAATGACATATGAGGCCATGATGGACTTGCTGTCTTTCGGGCAGGAGAACAACCCAAACTACAGTTGTGGAAGAAGAAATAATTTCCTGGCCATTCTTGAAGGGACTGATTCCGAGCTCTTTCATCACATTTCAACCATGCTGAGCATCTACAAAATACCACAGGTATGAATATATATAGAAGCAAAGTCCATTTTGGAAATGCTCCAGAGAAGTCCAGAACGTGGTACCCTTGGATAAAAAGGTAAAGGTTCCCCCCACATATTTGTGCAGTTGTGTCCGACTATAGGGGACGGTGCTCATCTCCGTTTGTTAGCCGAAGAGCCAGCGTTGTCCGAAGACGCTTCCACGGTCATGTGGCCGGCATGACATGCGCGGAACGCTGTTACCTTCCCACCGAAGTGGTACCTATTCATCTACTTGCATTTGCATGCTTTTGAATTGCTAGGTTGGCAAGAGCTGGGGCAAGTGCGACTTGGACTCAGATGGTAGATCTTAAGAGACAAGAAATAGTTCTATTTCCTTATATTACTTTGGTCTTCCTAACATTGCTACACAACACAGATTTGGAAACAATATGCTATCTTCATGACCTTCTCCTATTCTTCTATGAATTGGACTCATAATAAAGAGCCGTTCCTGGCAGAAACAACTAGCGCTAGTAGACTAAGTGGTCTATCTGGCCAGTATGTTCAGAAAGGAGGAAGAAAAGGATGGAGAAATGTTAAGGCACAAAAATGCTTGTATTAAAATAGTGGTATGTGGTATGTTACCAGAATGATTGAATATTATTCTGCTCACACTCTTAGATGACAGTGAGAATTGTGAATATCAGGAGAAACAAAAAAAGTAAGTGTAATGCTTTCCGAATGGGGTCTCGAAGAAATACATATGATAAGAGAGGATCCAGAATGTTTGGGTGCAAAATGAGTGTGGACTGAGTTCTAAAGTGGATGATACAAAATAGGTGGCTTTCCCACATAGAATGAATGAGGACTGAAAGATCCTTTACAGGTCAAAAGAAAGTGGAAGACCAAGAAAGTGGTGGTTGGATGCAATTCCTGAGTGGATAAAAAGTAAGAGGGGAGGACTAATGACACAGTGTGGCACCGTGTATGGAGAAAGTGAATGCATGGAATCTTTCCAAGAGTACAAAGGCATTGAGAGGATAAGGGCACAGCCACTTTAAAGTCCTTTGAAACACAAAGGAAGTCATCAATAATTTGCTCCACCCCCAAACCTGATCTCCATTCTGCTTGGACATGAGACTGGTCCTCTCCCAACAGTTTAGTGAGAAGAGTGTTGAGGTGGACAGATTGGTAGATTTCCCTGCCAGTAAAGAAAATCTCCAATCTATCTCCCTAGGACGGGATGAGGGTGGGACTGTAGGAGAAGATAAGATTGGACATATGGCTAGACCACTGGGTTTAGATATCTTTCAGAAAGTAAGTGGATTGGGAGAATTCCCAGGAAATAAAGAAACAGTGCTCACCCCCTACTTTCCTGAGAAATCCTTATCCACCACCCGGAAAATTTGCAGCTGCTGATCTATTGTGTGTTGGGAACTACAGGTGATCCAAATAGTGAGTAGGGGCTCCTACAGGCACCAAAGGTCTCCACTGACCTCCATGTGCATCAGCCCATACGAACCTCTCTGGGTAGGGGGTGTTGGTCGCGTGGTCACCATGGACATCAGCCACAAGGAGAACAGGGGTTTCCTATCCAGGGATGACATGAACAGAGACAACAGAAGTAGGAGAGTGATGAGCAATGGAGATGGAACCTTTGTTGCAGCTATTGCTTTCTGGAAACCCTAGCTCAGTAGGTATGAAAAGCTCTTAGATTTAAGCATCTGAATAGTATCACTAAAAGTGAGACAGACCAGCAATCTTTTCCCTTTTTCGTTAGATCAACTATGGTCTTATCAGCCACATTCCTGCGCATAAAAAGCATTTTCCTTTTTTCTACCAGCTGAGTCCAAAACAAGAACCTCCTTACTTGGCAATTGTCAAGCTGCTCCTGCATTTCCGATGGACCTGGATCGGCCTTGCTACTCCAGACAATGAAAACGGGGAAAAGTTCAGAAGAACCTTTGTTCCAGTAGCCACAAAGGGAGGAGTTTGCATTGCCTTCTCAGATAGAATATTTACACCGAATATGGGAAAAAATGTTCCATTCTCAGAAGAAATGGAAAAAAAGCACCTGCTTCTGTATTTCAGCAACCGTCAAGTAAAAATAATTGTTTATCAATTAGACTTTCAGGCCATAATGATTCTAGTAACACTAATAGAACTCTTTGAAAGGAATAAGTTATTGGCGGGGAAAGTGTGGCTTGCAGCAGCTTTGCCAGACTTCAGTGTGCGAATGTTTTACCAACTGCTTGATCTCCAGCATAAACATCTTTTGTTATCCTTCTCAACTCAGGCAATGAAAAAGACACAATATTATGATTTTGATTCATATTACTCTGCTATCCTGCAATATGGGAAGGCAGCATTCCAGTGCTCCACTTCAAGTCCTGGGTTGTCCAAGAAAGTTTGGAAAATATGCCTAGAAAAAGAGAACTGGGAAATCCCACCCCAGGATGTGGTTGCAAGGATCCTGTCTGAGGATGCCGCTAGTATTTCCACAGCAATTCAGGCCGTGTCCTGGGTCCTCAATGCTGCCTCTTCTGCCCAACTGAGTAAGAGGCGGATGCGGGTTGGAGACCATCGGTCACCCCAGATGCTACAGCCATGGCAGGTGAGACTTCTCCTTTGAGGCTCCATCGATGCTCCCCTTCAATTCCTCAGTGTTAAATTGGGTGTAGGCAGGTCTTGCAGGGGGAGGTTTAAGAGGTTTTGAAGAGCAGGTGCCCTGTTGTAGTGTTTTTTCTGATCAGATGAGGAGGTTTCCGGAAAGAAAGTGAGATTCTGTTGCTGAATATTCCAAAATGGAACTATCTCTACTGCTTTGGGATCCTGTATAATAAATTTGATACCTCTATAATGACAGTATTTCCCCATTTCTATAGTGTATAGACACCAGGATGGCACAGCTATCCTCTTGTTGTCTTTCGATCACCCAACCTGGTCTTCTCTAGTTTCCAGCCAGGGAATTAGTCATGACTTTTTGTTCTAAATTTATTGTGAACCGCCCACAATGTTTTTATTGTAAACCACCCAGGATCCCCTGATTGGGGGAGATGGGCGTTAATACAAGTTTAAATAATTAACTAATTAATTAATTAAAGCAGTTCTTTCTGCTACAAATCTATGATTCTTCATAGCATCTTCTATGATGAACACAGACCACATCCCCATGTCCCCTGAACTTCAGCTTTAAGATCCCTACTACTTTTTTAAGAGTGCCAAATTGTGCTGGCCTGAAAGTTAAAACAATCAATAAATCAGAGCCATATACTCGTGATGCAAACTTTGTGTGGCTCCTAGCCCAAAGCTGAGCCTGTGGAACTTCAGATTGATCTGCTGTGATTGAAAAGACCAATTTTCACTGCTCACCCCTCACTGAAGGATGCTGGGACTGCCTGGTGTGGCCATTTCCATCTTAGCAGCAAGAGTGATATGGCAGCAGGTACCTATCATCAAAATTGCATATCACTCCTTTTAAGGCATTGCTCAGCTATCATCATGGAGTATTGCTTACATTTGTGTAAAACTCTCAGGCAAGACTGCTAGACATCTGTTTGTTTAAAAGAAAACAATAAAAAAAACAATGACAGATTCCTTTCTTACATTTTTGAAAACAAATTAAAGCAATAAAAATGAACAGGATCTCATGGGATCTCAAAGATAGACCTTTAGATCAAGTGAGTTTCATTTATCTTTTGGGATTATCTTCTTAATGTAATTTTGGTTGTTTGTTACAATTGTTTTGCTGACTTTTCACTTTGTCGGACAAGATCTTGACTTGAATTAAATATTTCACAAAACTCACAAGGAACATCAGGATGAGATCCCGCTTCCCTTGGGAGGGAGACTGCCTCAAAAATTGTGAAGCTCTTTACAGGTGGACGCACTGATTTGAAATGGTCCAGTTATTCATAACAGTCATGTATCTAAGGTAAAGGCTTCTGCGGTCATGTGGCCTGCATGATATGCACAGAATGCTGTTACCTACCCACTGAAGTGGTACCTATTAATCTACTTGCATTTGCATGCTTTCGAATTGCTAGGTTGGCCAGAGCTGGGGTGAGTGAGGGAGCTCACTCCGTCACACGGGGCTAGGGATTTGAACCTCTGAACTTGTGATCTTCTGATTGACAAGCCTGGTGTCTTTCCCGCTGAGCCATCGTGCCCCTTATGTATCTATTTTTTTATTTTTTATCTGATCAATTGTGCCTGATTCCTGGAGACTGCCTAGACAAGACCCTGGAGTTTTGTTAGCAAGGTTTGTCAGACATTTTTGGCCATTGCCTCCTCCCTAGGGCTGAGAGAGAGGGACTGGCCCAGGGTCACCCAGCTGGCTTTGTGCCTAAGGCAGGACTGGAACTCACGGTCTCACAGTTTATAGCCTGATGCCTTCACCACTAAATCAAACTGCCAAACCCATATCTGTAATAATAGAGATGTCTAGACTGAATTAAGGCTGAAATGGAACTGTATAAGATACGGGGGTGGTTTTCCATGTCTTTCTAGCTTCATCCTTTCCTGGGAAATTTCCAGCTTTACAATCTTTCCCTGGATGGTGTTTATTTGGATGAGAACGGAGATCCCGTTGCTGATTTTGATATCATGCACTGGGCAGTCTTTCCCAACAAGTCTACTGCTGGGGTAAAAGTTGGGAGAGTAGAAAGAGGGGCCTCTTCAGAAGTCAGCCTCTCTATCAATCAAAGTGCCATCATGTGGCCAACATCATTCAGTCAGGTAGGTGATTCTGCTACTTTGGGGTTCTTACCATTTATCAGCTGTTATACATGCCTGCTTAGAAATGAATCCCTTAGAATTCAATGCAGATTTGCTCCAAGTAACGGAATCTAAAGCCCCATTAATTCTACAGACATTATGCATAATTCTCTTAACTTATTTAATGATTTCCTTATTTGTTCCCTGCCACCATGCAGGCAACTCTTAAGTGAGTCTTAAGTTACAGGAAACAATTTAAAACTAAATGAAGTAAAGTCAAATTAATCCAGGGTAAAAAATAGCAGTAAGAAATAACAATATAGTAAACTTAATGGAAAAAGATGGCTAAAACTCCCTAGATACTTTGAGCTCACTCCGGAACTGTTCCGTTTTCTGTGCCCTCTTGAATGCCATCCTCAGTAAGACTATGTAAATACATTTTTTAGCTGCGTGCATAGGATACTAGTGGTGTGACAGCTACCTCACTGATCTATAGGGCACAAGAAGCAGTGTGGTGGCCTCCTCCAGAGCATAGCCAGGAAGGTATTTACCATGGTCCAGTTCAGGAAAGCCTCTGGTATTTTGCCTTCTCACTTCTTCTTCACATGGAGGAAGACTCTCTCTCTGTACCATGGGCTGCTTTTCCTGCACTAGTCCCCACATTTGTGACTTTCAGAAGTCTTTGTTGCTCAGCAGGACTTTAAGCAAACTGCATGGAAGACTGCAAGGACTTCAGTGACAGATCTCCTAGTAAACATCTCAATAAACATATAGCATTCTTAGATACTGTGTTCTAGATTGCAGTCAACACGATGTAGGGCAGACAGAATACTAAGTGGGGGAAAGATATGGCTGAAGAAACCTGATCAAGGTGGAGTCACACATAACATTACACTGTAGGAAGATTTGGTGGTCTCCGTTGCCCCTCTAGGTGATAGCTAAGAGTCGACACCAACTTGATAGTCCATCAAAGCAGGACCAGCTGTTTGTGTGCTTTTCCTTGATTTTAGGTTCACCTTAAATATCAACATCAAGAGCTAGGCTATGGAATATAATTATCAATTTACAATGGACAGGTGGCTATTTCTTTTGCTATCAAAGTTCTATCAAAACTCCTCTTTAGACATCTGGCCCAGCACACAAGGTCAATTGACAAAAGCGATCACTGGTGAGCGGAGTTACACAGGGTGGCATCTCGGCCCCAGTACCGTTGAATTTCTTTCTCAGTTCTGGCTTCTTCCCCTCAAATGAGCTCCTAAGGTCGTAGCCATGCTTCTTTAGGCCAATGATTTAGTTCTGCCTCAGACTTTGACTGGATTAAAACATGCCCTAAGATCCTTTGCCACTCACAGTAAGTATGAAGAATTGTAAATTAACTGTGAAAAGGTAAGAGTCTTGCTATTTGATATAGAAGCACAATCAGACCATTTCACCTAGCTGAAGATGGACTTTTAATTAGCCAGTTGCCCTCATTTAGGTCAGGGAGATATTGAAATTCTCCCATGGTTTCCAAACTGAGAAAGCCCAGTTTCATGTCCTGCCATCAGCGACACTAGAAGGCCCATGATAAGAAAATACCCTATGCTGCCTGACTGTGCTATTGTGGCTCATGGACTAGAGAATCCCTGCCCATATCTTATTCTGCAGTGGGTTTTGCAGACATTCTTGTTTCTCCTTGAACTGTCCTTACCTACTAAAATGCACAGGACACGCCGACTCCTTCTATGTAAAAGCTATTCTCTCAGGCGAGTCAGACTCCATTCCTTCAGATGTTGCCAGGTTTTGCTAGATCACCTTTAAAGGTAGGCGGGGACCCTTGACTGTTTTCACTCTCTGTCCAAAGCCAAGACAACCACAGACGGATGATAAAAGGCTCTATTGTAGTATATGCTCTCGGATGTGTTTTTCTCTTTTATTGCTTTATCTGACTAAGTCTCATTTATCCTTTTTATTGACTCCCCCCAAAATGGAACTGAATTCAATGTTTCTATGGCTGTCCTTCATGTTCAGAAGGTGCCTTTGTCTAGATGCACAGAAAGCTGTCCTCCAGGATACACCAAACTCAAAAGAGAAGGAGCCCCAGACTGCTGCTACGACTGTTCTCCGTGCATGGAAGGAACAATCGCCAGGCAAGAAGGTCGGTGGCTCTAGAGCAAGGAGGGGACTTGAGGATACAGGTTGAATTCACTCTTCCTCTTCAGGGCAGTGTTTGTTACAGCTGCCGCTTTCCTGCTAGTTCTAGACCTAACTCCTCCTGTATTTGTCCTTATTTCCACAAAGAAACATTTTTTTAAAAAACAGCGTAATATTTCAGAGATTTGCGACCAACTCAACCCAAGCAATACTGAGTTGCTTTGGGTATTTGGGCCTTCCAGTGACAAGGTTTTGCCATTGTTGGTCTTAGGTGGGGTGGCACTGTCCCAAACGGACCCTGTGCCCTATTTGGAGGTCCTCTTTATTGTATTGTATTAGTATGGTCCTTTCTTTTGGAGAAGCTTTGAGGACCACATTCCAGGTTTTCAGGGTAAGCCTGGAACCAAAAGTATCTAGTCCTAAGGTTGAGATTGAGGTACTAATGACCCCATCAGGTTTCAATTTGTAGACCAAACTTTCAGTTCTGGTGAGAGTTGAAGCTTGCAGCTGGCTAACCCCAGGGATCTTTGCCTACTGTATAGAACAGTGCAGTGCAAATCCTTCAGAAGAGATGCTTCCAAACAAGAAACAATGCTTCTCTTTTTGAATCACTTAAAAGCCACATATTCTCCAGGCTCACACAGCTGATTCAAAAGCTGCTCTGGCTTTCACTGCATGTGTGTACAAGACAGGGAAAAGACACATAATCCCAAATAATTGATTTAAATTTTTTTCCATCGTGCTACGGCCACAGATATTGTTAGATGCAGACTAAAGAACACTGGCTTGTGTTTTCCAGATGCATCCAGTTGCAGCCAATGTCCAGAAGACCAGCATTCCAATAAAAAGCGAGATCAATGTGTCCCAAAGGTTATAAGCTTCCTATCCTTTGAAGAAATGTTGGGTCTCCTCTTGGCTCTCTTTGCCCTTGCTTCTTCCCTAACCACTGGCTTTGTTCTGGGAATCTTCATTAAATACCGAGAAACCCCCATAGTCAAAGCAAACAACCGGGACCTCACCTACATTCTCCTGGTCTCCCTCCTCCTTTCCTTCTTGACCTGCCTTCTATTCATTGGTCAGCCCAGGAAAGTGACCTGCCTTCTTCGACAAACCACCTTCAGTGTTGTATTCTCAGTTGCTGTGTCTTCTTTGCTGGCCAAGACTGTCATGGTGGTGGTGGCCTTTCTGGCCACAAAACCAGGCAGCAGGATGAGGAAATGGCTAGGGAAGACTCTGGCCAACTCCATTGCCTTGTCCTGTTCTGCGGTCCAGGTGGGCATCTGCATGGTATGGCTGGGAATCTCTCCACCATTCCCAGATTCTGACCTGCATTCCCAATCAGGACACATTGTGCTGCAGTGCAATGAAGGCTCAGTCACCATGTTCTACTCTGCACTGGGCTACATGGGCTTTCTGGCCGCCATCTCCTTCTTGGTGGCTTTCCTGGCCTGAAAGCTACCGGGGACCTTCAACGAAGCCAAGTGGATCACCTTCAGCATGTTGGTTTTCTGCAGCGTTTGGGTCTCCTTTGTCCCCACCTACCTGAGCACCAAGGGGAAATACATGGTAGCTGTGCAGATCTTCTCCATCCTGGCCTCCAGCCTGGGCTTACTGGGCTGCATCTTTGTCCCTAAATGCTACATCATTATTCTGAGACCTGGCATGAACACCAAGGAGCATTTAAGGATATGAAACAATAAGGAAACCTGATTTTGGTCCCTATTTTTCAATAGTTTATTGTTAATTTGAAATTACATTGCTTAGAATTACAGTCCTTTTCATGATTTCTAAGAAATCTCTCTTCCTTTCGTGTGAATTTTGAATTATAATCATTAAATATTGAAACAGAAATAGCATTAGATCATCTTGTTTAAAACACTTACATTTTTTCCTCTCTCTCAATCTGACATCAGATAGGGTTAGGATGATAATCATTGACATTAATAAGTTTCAATCAAAGAGAATATTTGTAGCTCAGAGTTGAATTGTGGAGTCCATGGTGCTCTCCGAGCCTTGTTGTTTTCTTGCAGACGTTTCATTGCCAGGCTGGGCAACATATTCAGTGCGAAAAGGGAGTGTAACTATCTCCCTGTTTATATACCCTGGCGTGTCCTGCCTGTGTTGGTGGGGGTGTTGTACTCTCCTTGGTAGTACTTTGACTGGGTTGTAGTTTACTGCTTGGTTGATTGACAGAGTTAATAGTTCCTTGATTAGGGTCTATTGTGTTGTTTGATTGCTCCTCTGCTGTTAATCTTCCTGTTAATCTTTGCATATCTTGTAGTTGATTGCTGTCCAAGAGGTAACTCCTGTTTTTTCTTCTTGCAAAATGAATATCGACGCAACTTTATCAAAAAGTGCCTGACCACTCAACCCACCACAGCAAAACCAACAGAAGCTATGAAAAGGATTACACTGCCATATATCAGAAACATCTCAGAAACTACTAATAGACTGTTACAACCACATGGCATCACCATAGCACACAAACCAACCAAAACCCTTCAGAACATCGTAAGTAAACCAAAAGACCCAGTAGCCCAAGAAGAAAAAACAGGAGTTATCTACAACATACAGTGTAAGGACTGTAAAAGCCACTATGTAGGACAGACTGGCAGAAGACAGCAGAACGCATCCATGAACACCAATTAACAGTCACAACACATGGACAGACTCAACCATACTTTCAACTGGGAAACTGTGAGCATACTAAACCAAGTCAAATCAAAAAACACTAGAGAATTCCTGCAAGCTTGGCACTCAGACAAAGCAGCCATCAATAGACACATAGAGGAAAACAACATTTACATACCATTCATAAGAGACAATAGAAAAGCAAGAAGACCAGAACACTTCTTGGACAGCAATCAACTACAAGATATGCAAAGATTAACAGGAAGATTAACAGCAGAGGAGCAATCAAACAACACAATAGACCCTAATCAAGGAACTATTAACTCTGTCAATCAACCAAGCAGTAAACTACAACCCAGTCAAAGTACTACCAAGGAGAGTACAACACCCCCACCAACAGAGGAAGGACATACCAGGGTATATAAACAGAGAGATAGTTCCACTCCCTTTTCGCACTGAAGATGTTGCCTAGCCTGGCAATGAAATGTCTGCAAGAAAACAACAAGGCTCGGAGAGCACCAAGGACTCCACATAAATCAGTTTTCTGAAACCAGATCAGATAAATTGTCACCACAGCAGATAAATGTCTCTTGACATATAGTCCTGAACTTATTTATTAGGCCTTGGCAGCAACTTGCCCTTTTTTCATCCTTTTTTAATAGATGGTACATAATCAATCAAGGAAGAAAAACCAAGCTTCCAGGGCACTCAAAGGTTTTTCTTGATTCAGGCAGCTTCCAAAGCCCAAAGGGAGACCCAGGACAAAGCTGAAGGAGGGACAGAATGCATCCTGCTGTGGAAGAAGTCAAGGGACAATGCTCACCTCCCACACTGAAGGGAAAGCACAATCTTTCCTTCCGCCTTTTTCGGCAAACCTGAGAGCAACAGCAAATTTCCAGACATTGTTGCTGTGGCCTCAAAAGGTCAACTGGGGCTGACTCCACAGCTCACCTTCTGCCACACAATGCTGACTCTCAAAATAAAACAAAAAATATATACTAAACTATATATTCAAAAACATCACAACAATGTCCATGGAATATCTGTCAAATCTTATGATATAAACATTGTTATTTTATTTTATTTATGTATTAATCAAATTTATCACCGCCCATCTCTACCTCAGTAGACTCTGGACAGCTTACAATAAATTATTAAAATTAAAAAACCTATAAATCATTAAAATACAATATAATAAATAGAAAATATCCAGAGGATGTCAAGATCTTTAAAGGAGGTTATTACTAAGCTAACCAGCCCCAGGAGGAACTATCACTTCCTTTCTCCCAAGCAAGGCGGTAGAACCAGGTCTTTAAAGATCTTCGGAAAACCAGGAGCGAGGGTGCCTGCCTCACCTCCAGGGGCAAGATATTCCACAGGGAGGGTGCTATCGCAGAGAAGGCAGGCCTCCTGGACCCCACTAGATGGAATTCTTTTATTGACGGGGTCCGTAGCATGCCCTCCTTGCATGACCGGGTGGGGTGGGTAGATGTGATCAGGATGAGACGGTCCCTGAGATACCCTTCAGATATCAGATATCTCGGTTTTGTAAAGCAAAAGATATTTTAACCAGGCTTATGAAGGGTATCCCTACTTGGATGTAGCTATTCTGGGGTATCTAACCTGCATTAAGGAAGATGGCCTCATCCACACCAAGATTGAGTTTCCCCGACAAGATAATAAGGGTTCAGTTGATTTAGTGGGCAGTATTATAAGAGAGTTATACACGTTAACACGTGCGTCATGACGGCCACATGACCATGGAAGCGTCTTCGGACAGCGCTGGCTCTTCAGCTAACAAACGGATATGAGCACTGGCCCCTAGAGTTGGACACAACTGCACAAATGTGCGGGGGGAACCTTTACCTTTTTTTTATTATAACCTTGAATGTTATAATTGAATGTTAAAATTACCTCCTGCAGTTCTGAGAGCAGAGGATGCTGTTGTTTTCCAGATTTGGTGCCAAACTGGACCATCTTCAATAAAGAGCACTTCTTTAATGCAGTCGTACTGTTGGTTCGTAGTTCTTCCTCATCATTTGCCAGCTCTGGGAACAAGGAGGAGCTGTCTGTGCCTCAGAGAGAGAATTATAGCAAACAGCACCATCATGGTATCTCAGGTGTTGCTGTCCCTGCCTCTGTGAGACTCTGTTGAAAAATGTCTGTTCAATGTGATAATTGAGAGAATCTACAAGGGCAATTTCTACAAGGCAGGAGACTACCTGATTGGTGGAAACATATCTATATCTAATGCTGCACTTCTACCAAATGACTTCTTCAAGCCTCCAAGCCATGAGTTTGAAACGTAATTATTGACATGTATGTGCCTCCGGCGATTACTTTTTCACTCTCCAATGACTTTTTAGTAGGGAATGATTCCCAGTTCCCAGTTCCTGGCCTTTTTCAAGCAGCCTATACATTTTCCTCCAGATTTTCTAAGAGTAAAAGTTATTTTGGATTTTCTAAAACCTGAAGTGTGCCTTTTGAGTTCTTCATCAAGTACTAGCATCAACACCAGATGTTCCCCAACTTTTAAAAGGAACATCTTTAATTTCCAGTAAAGGAGAAAGGTCTCTGTGTGCATGCAATGTCCTAAGATTATGATAGAGAAACAATAAAAAAGTAGGATATTGATCATTAATTCATTGCACATTTCTTCACTTCTATTCATGTGCTTCCAGAATTATACACTACTAAAAATATTTAACACAATAGCATTTTATGTTGTGGGAAAGAAGAGCCTGTTAACTTGGGTCACCTATCCATAGCAATATGGTCAAACAAGAAAGAGAGTAAATAATTAGAGTAAAATATATACATCAAATAAGCAAAGTATTAAGTAAATTATAAGAATAGAATCAGCATCAAAGAGAACTCTTAGAAAAGCTAGTCCCTGGTAAGCAGTTTCTTTATTTATGTATTCAATTATTTATTCAGCAAATGTATATGGCTGCCCATCTCACTGGATGTGACTTTGGGTGGTGAACAACTAACATTTAAAATAATGTCACAACCATTATGCAAAATGAACAAATACCTGGCAAGAAGATTCAAGCATCAGGTCTTGCTCAAGAAAGCACATGTGATTTTCTGTCTAGTAGGAACACCTAATTGCTATTTCTTAGTTGTGCAACGACTGCCTGACAGAATTTTCTGCATTGCAATATTAATGATAATGAGCTCTCACCCCGCCCTCCTCTTTTGCCATTTATGAAATCAATCAGATTAGTTTGCACATTTATACGGTGGTCTCTTGCATCCTCATTCCATTGATGTTTCCGTCTGCGGGACATTCACAGATGTGGTTCTATGTCTAAACTTTAATTGATCAGTGCCAGGTGTCCTTTAAGTAAAGCTGCAGGCAATACAACCTGTCTTTATAAACCGAACAGAAAAATCTATTGATATCTCTTCTGTTGTAGTATCAAGTGTATGAGCTTCAGTGGCTTCCTGTGGAAAATGGCCAAGTGAACAACTTTGCCTGTGAGCTCCATGGGCAGAGCTGGCGGCTTGGTAGTTTTTTGGGGGCACAAACAGATTTTTCTGTAGCCCCAATTGTTTTTCTGGATTAAGGAAAACACTGAGATTCAACCCATTTGTCCTCCAGAAGGTGAGTTGTAGACAGGAGATCGTAGAAAGTGTCTGCGACCGAGCGGTAAGACTACACTGGGAGGCTGGGATTTAATCTTGTTCTAATCCACGTTTGGATTCCCTTATTAAAAAGGGAAATAAGTCATCGCCTTTCCATATCTTAAACACCCAATTTGTTTTTTTAAAGTTTTGTATCTTAAGAGAAGCTTTTTACAGTAAGAAAAAGCGGAATCTCTTGGTGATTAGAGTTATTTTTAGAGTTTCTTAATTATAAGAAAAAAGTTTTGGCTTTTCTCCCCATCTGGGTTATATTGAGAGGTATAACATTGACTTTCCGTTATCTCTGTTGTTAAATTCCATAGTTGAAGTTTTTTCTCTCTACACACTTCTTATTCTAAATTTTAGGCTTTTTGTTTACTTTTTTCCACTGTCTGCTAGTATATTTTCTTTGGTTAATTTTGTATTAATTCATTAACCTCTATTTCTGTGAGTTAAATTTTTAGGGTGTGTTTTAATTTACTCTTTGAACAATGGAAGAGTTTAAAGAAGATCTCAGAGAATTACGTTGTCAGCAAGAAGATATTATTTCAAAGAGTTGTCAAACCATTATACAGACTATCTGGGACATTTGAGATGAGATTTTACTTAAAATGCAACAACTATATGAAAATACTATGATAGAGGAAGAAGGCGAAGTTGGAAAATATGGTGTTTTTACTGTTGTGGGGGAAAATGGAAAACTCTCATCTGAAAACTCTGGATTGGTGTTTATGGGATTAAAATGATTGTTTAACTTTAGGACTGCAAAAGGAACTGCCAAGCGGGGGAAATGTTATGACTATTTCAATCAATGTTATGGGAAAGAAGAGTATGTTATGTGGGAGTTTTTTTTCTCTTTCGCTGGAAAATTTGTATTTTTTGAAGCTATTGGACTGTTAGATCTTTGGTTTTTTATATATAAATTTTATAAAGATTTTAAAATACATAGTTAAGAGTTAGAAAGGAAAAAAGAAATAGAAATACAAAATATAGAAAAAGAAAAGAAAAAGTGTAGTAAAATAAAAGAATGAAAAAGATATGAAAAATAGATAACTTCCAATCTATCTCTGGTCATGTAAATAAAAGAATCTGCCTTAAGTGTTGGTTTTTCATACAACAAATAGTAATAATTTTTTGTCTAATGTACTCTTTTATATTTAATCTACTCTTCAAAGCCCCATATAAGCTTCACCCCTCCTGCATTTCGCAAATAGTCCATCAATGCTTTTCAGTCTTTAAGATATTGATAACTTGCGTTTTCTTTCAATAAACAAGTCAATTTATCATTTTCTGCCATGTCCATCAATTTTAACATCCACTCTTGTACTGTTGGTAGAGTCTGAGTTTTCCAAAATTGTGCATAAAGAAGTCTTGCTGCTGTTATCATATATTGATAACACATATATCATAATTCTAACAGAATATTTTTCTATTTGTAAATCCAGTATTCCCAACAGGAATAATTCTGGTTTAAACGGAAAATGTATTTGTAATATACTCTGCATCAACGTATGCATTTGGGTCCAAAATTTCTTTGCAATCTTACATGTCCACCACATGTGGTAAAATGACCCCTCTTGTTTATTACATTTCCAACAAATGTTAGAAACAGTCCTATATATTTTTGCAAGTTTTGGGGGGTCATATGTCATCGATACATCATCTTATAAAAATTTTCCTTCAAATTATAGCACAGAGCAAACTTCAATCCTTTAATCCACATATTTTCCCATTGCTGCATATGTATATTATGACCAATATTTTGTGCCCATTTAATCATACAATCTTTAACTTGTTCTTCCACCATTTCTCCTCTCAGCCATAGTTTATACATTTTGGCAATTAAATGTTCATCTGTTTCACAAAGTTGTATTTCAAATTCTGATTTACTCTGTTGAAATCCAAAGTCTTTTTTATCTGACTTAAATTTCTCTGTAAACTGCATATAGGAAAGCCATTGAAATGTATATCCTTCTGAAGCAAGTTGTTCCTTTGATTTAATGTTATATTCTCCTTGTTCCTTTTTTAGCAGATACTTATAAGTATCTTTATCTCTTGTTTCAGTTCTGTAGAATGCTTCTTGTGTAGAAATCCATAAAGGCATCTTATCACATAAAGTTGATCTATATTTATTCCAAATCTTTAACAATCATCTTCTAATATAATAACTTTTAAAGTCCACATTAACTTTAACTTTATCATACCATAAATATCCATGCCATCCGTATATTAAGTCATGACCTTCTAAATTCAATAATTTTTCATTTTCTAAAACAATCCATTCTTTTAGCCATACTAAACAAAATGCTGCATAGTATAATATCAAATCTGGGAGGCCCAAGCCACCTCTTTCTTTTGAAACTTGCAAGACTTTATATTTTATTCTGGGTTTTTTCCCTTGCCATATAAACTTGGAGATATCACGTTGCCATTGTTTAAAAGGCGCTTCTGAAGCCAATATAGGTACTGTTTGGAAAAGATATAAAATTCTTGGTAAAACTTTCATTTTAATCACTGATATTTTACATAATAATGATAGTTGTAATTTCTCCCACCAATCTAAGTCTTTTTTTATATTTGTCCAAAGTAAAGAATAATTATTTTGAAACAAATGGACATTCTTTGATGTTAAATAAATTCCCAAACATTTTATTTATTTCCATTGTAAATCCAGTTAATTCTTTTAGTTTTTCTTGTTCTTGACAGTTCATATTCTTATTTAGAACTTTTGTTTTCTGTAGATTCACTTTGAACCCTGCTAGCGACCCAAATTCTTTCAATTTCTGCATTAATAACTCAATCCCATCTAATGGGTTTTCTAAGGTAATGACTAGGTCGTCAGCAAAGGCTCTTAGCTTATAAACTTCTTTTTAAACTCTTATACCAGATATGCCATCATCTTGTCTAATATCTCTAAGTAAAACTTCTAGGGCCAATATGAACAAAAGTGGGGATAAAGGACATCCTTGTCTTGTACCTTTTTGAATTTAACATGATTTACTCAAATCAACATTAACAATTATTTTAGCAGTTTGGGGGTATATATAGATTTAATCCATTTAATAAAATTTCCTCCAAAGTTCATAATTTAAATAAAAAAAGAGTCACCTTGTGGGGTAGATGGGTGGTGATATAAATTGAACAAATAAATAAATAAAAATAATTTCCAATGCTTTAAACAAGAAGGGCCAATTTAAATTATCAAAAGCTTTCACAGCATCTATGAATATCAAGGCAGCCTGTTTTTCATTATGTTGTTCCAAATACTTCAATATATCCAAAACATCTCGAACATTGTCTCGAATTTGCCTCTTAAACAGAAATCCTGCCTGATCCTCATGAATTAAATTCTTAAGAATATTTTTCATTCTTTCTGCCAATACTGTTGTAAATATCTTATAGTCATTATTCAATAAAGTTATTGGTCTATAATACTTCATTAAAGTCAAATCTTGTTGATCTTTTGGAATCAGTGCAATGTATGCTTCTTTCCTTGTTTCTGAAATACCGAAATCAGATTGATTATATACTTTGAGGCCAAAGATGGAGAAGCTCTATACAATCAGCAAAAACAAGACCTGGAGCTGACTGTGGCTCAGATCATGAGCTTCTTATCGCAAAATTTAGGCTTAAATTGAAGACCGTAGGGGAAACCACTAGACCAGGTATGACCTAAATCATATCCCTTGTGAATATACAGTAGAGGTGAGGAATAGATTTAAAGGATTAGATCTGGTAGACAGAGTACCTGAAGATCTATGGATGGAGGTTCGTAACATTGTACAGGAGGCAGCAATTAAAACCATCCCAAAGGAAAAGAAATGCAAGAAAGCAAAGTGGCTGTCTGATGAGGCTTTACAAATAGCTGAGGAAAGAAGGGAAGCAAAAGAGATATCAAGGGAATGTTTTGTGCAAAGATGGGCATGATAAAGGACAAAAAAGGGAGGTACCTAACATAAGCAGAAGAGATTAAGAAGAGGTGGCAAGAATACACAGATGAACTATACAAGAAAGATCTAAATGTCCCTGAAAAATACGATGGTGTGGTCACTGACCTTGAGCCGGACATCCTACAGAGTGAAGTCAAGTGGGCCTTAGGAAGCATTACTAAGAAGAAAGCTAGCAGAGAAGACAGTATCCCAGCTGAGCTATTTATAATCCTAAAAGATGATGCTGTTAGAGTGCTGCACTCAATATGCCAACAAATTCAGAAAACTCAACAGTGGCCACAGGATTGGAAAGGGTCAGTTTACTTTCCAATTCCAAAGATGGGCAAAGCCAAAGAATGTTCAAACTACCATATAATTGTGCTCATTTCACATGCTAGCAAGGTTGTGCTCAAAATCCTACAAGCTAGGTTTCAGCAGTATGTGAACCGAGAACTACCAGAAGTGCAAGCTGGGTTTCGAAGAGGCAGAGGAACTAGAGATCAGTTTGCCAACTGGTGCTGGATCATGGAAAAAGCAAGAGAGTTCCAGAAAAAGATCTGCTTCTGCTTCATTGACTACGCTAAAGCCTTTGATTGTGTGGATCACAACAAACTGTGGGAAATTCTTAAAGAAATGGGAGTACCAGACCACCCTACTTGTCTCCAGAGAAACCTGTATGCAGGTCAAGAAGCAACAGTTAAAAACGGACAAGGAACAACTGATTGGTTCAAAATTGGGAGAGGAGTACCACAAGCCTGTATATTATCACCCTGCTTATTTAACTTATATGCAGAGTACATCATGAGAAATGCCGGGCTGGATGAATCACAAGCCGGAGTTAAGATTGCCGGGAGAAATATCAACAACCTCAGATATGCAGACGATACCACCCTAATGGCAGAAAGCGAAGAGGAACTAAAGAGCCTCTTGATGAGGGTGAAAGAGGAGAGTGCAAAAGCTGGCTTGAAACTCAATATTAAGAAAACTCAGATCATGGCATCTGGTGCCATCACTTCCTGGCAAATAGAAGGGGAAGAAATGGAAGAAGTGGCAGATTTTATATTCTTGGGCTCCAAGATCCTTGTATACGGTGACTGCAGCCATGAAATTAAAATACGCTTGCTCCTTGGGAGGAGAGCTATGGCAAACTGTAGTGGCAACCTGTGGAAGACCTTTGTATTTCAAGGAGTTAGGTGGCATGTTTTGATTTTTCTTCCCCCACACCTAGGAGAGTTTATTTTGAATTATACTGATGTTTAATTGGCTTGTCTTTGTTTCTGCTTGGCATGGGAAGTGGGGGGAGAGAAAACCCCCAGCTTGTTAAGTTTAAGCATAAGTTCACTCCTCCAGCTGCCCCTCTAGCGGCTTAGAATGGGCAGGATGATAAGAAACTCTTTATGCTTAGGCACTGGCTCAACAATGCTTGTTGCTGGGACCGACTGGCTTTTGCTGGAGGCCCTGAAAAGGGTAGGTGATGAAAATCACCCCCTGAGAAGAAAGTAAACTTCAGAAAGCATTGGAGCAGGAGGAGATTTAATTGTTCAGTTTAGATGGTTTGAAATCAGTGAGTAAAAATCTGGTTAATTACTGTTGTGTTTGTTTTGTTCTTAATAATGCATTTGAAGGTATTTTAGCAAAAGAACAAAAGAGATGAAGTTTGATATGCTTTTGTTTTGTAAAGTTTATAATTTCGTGTGTGCATTTGACATTCCTTGCCATTGTAAAGGGAATGGCAGGTTGTTGTCAAATGTGTGTATTTTGTCCTTCTTTCCTTTCTTTTGAAGTCAGGGAAGGAAAGGGCTGATAGTTAAGGCTGACTTCAGAAAGGAAGAGAGGTTATGAGAAAATCTCTAGCCGAATGTTTTCAAAAGGTGGTGGGAGCAGAGTAAAATCCAGTTTTTAAAGCAGCAAACCCCAACTGCTCCACAGGCCAGCAAGATTCCAGGGACCCACAGCTTACACTGATGGCTCTGGAGGTTTTGGTTCCCTGGAAATAGTAGAATCCCTGAAAATATTTCTTTTTTAGTCTGTTAGGCTTGGAGGGGTGGGGAGAAGCTTGCTTCCTACTCTAGTGTAGAAATGATTGTAATAAATGGGCTGGACTTTAAGCCCCTTTGTTAGAATTACATCTGAATTTCAGGTTTTTTTGTCTTTTCCTACACCTGTTACTGTTAGGGAAAGATGATTGTTCCTCTTGAGGACCTAGGCAGTCTTGGAGAAGCAATCATTTGTTTAATATTATTGCTTATCTGTTATGCTGCCTTTGAGAATGCTTGGCATTCCAGGTTTTATACCAACCATCTCACACCCCTTGTCTTGCAGCAAGAGTCCAGCATTGGCTAATGTGGGCTCTTAGACAGAGAGGGAAAAGGAGGGGTGGTGAAACTTTATATGGATTATAAAGGGAAGTTAATTGAATTTCATTTGTCCCTCAACTTGGCAAACGATGATGGAAATTATTAATTTTGGGAAGTTATTGGGGAATTAATTGGCATTAAAGTTTTTGTAATTGAATTGTGCAAAATTGTCTTTGCCTAAACAGAAAGTGATTTGGACCCTGAGTTTCTTGACAGGGAGGCCAGGACCACAACAATTCCGGTTTCCCTCTCCTAGCATCTGGTCAAATAGAAACGGGAAGGGGGGTGAAACAGCAGTTTGTCTTTTTACTAACAGAGGTGAGAGAGGACTTTGGATTTGCCCTTACAAATCTTTACTCTGCACTCAGTGAACAGACAAAAGGCCACTGGATGATGCCAAGTTGGCTTGCATTTCAGAAAGCAGCAAAGCAGACGCTGTCATTCAATGGGAATTTATATTTTGCTAACCTTTTGTCTCCTGGAACTTTAGCCAGTGAGTGAATCCTAGTTCTCCAGGGGCTAATGGTAAAACTGTTAATGTTTTTGTCCCTTATAAGTATGATTTTAAATATGCCTTGTGAAAAAACGGGAGTAGTAATAGTGTATACCATTTTTGTATGAGCTTGATCAGATAAGAAAAATGCTGACTCACCGGAAGTGACGTCATAGTCCCTCCCCCCTCCCATGATCCTCTGCGTGTTAGCCACCCCTCCCATCATGCAACGCGTGTTTTGCCGGAAGTGACGTGTCAGCCACCCCTCCCTGGACAAGCCGCATGTTTTGCCGGAAGTGGAGTGTGCCCCCTCCCCCACCCCGCGTCCTAACCCAAGGCAAGCTCAGGCATGCCCATGACCACATGGCTGTGAGGGAAGCAAGCCCAGGCATGCCCCTGCACCACATGTCTGTGAGGGAAGGGGTGGTTGCCTCAGCTCCACACAGCCTGTGTTTAAAGCCTTATCAGTTTCTAAGCAGAAGAAAGAGAAAAGCGGGGGGCAATGCTTTTTCAAAAGGGGGAAAAAAAGCTTTTCTTTCCCTAAGCAGGCAGTCACCCTGAAGGAAATGCCTATAAAGCCTTTCTAACTTGATCTGGCTGCAGGAGTTAAAATGCCACGGCTGGCATAGATGGCCAGGGCTGATTAGGAGGGAAGCATTTTTTAAAAGCAGAGTTTTCTTCTTCTCCACACATGCCAAACTGTTTTTAAAAGCCCAGGGGTAGGCAGCTTTCCTTTCCCTAAGCAGTCAGTCACCCTGAAGGAAAATGTTTATAAGCATATATAATGCAGCAATAAACAAGGAAGGTTCTAAACAAGGTTTAACATAAGTAAACACCAGTGTCTTTTTACTCATGCTTCTGCAAGCTGGGAACGGGGATCTGGAGGTGTTAAAATGCCACGGCAGACATAACAGCCCAGTTCTTAAGAGGAAAACTTTTTTTAAAAAAGCCGAGGTTTCTCCTGCACACAGCCACAAGTCCCGGTAGCACGGGCAGCTTGACTGACAGGAAGTCGCATGCAACAGCAAAGGCCTGAGGGGAAGGGGCAGCCCCCCCTCCGGTCAGCTCCTAGATCTCATTGGAGTAGCTGTTGCAATGTCCAGCTCGCTGGAAGGAGGAGTTGAAATGGCATTTTTAGCCTCAAAAATGAGCCTGCACACCTGGCCTAGATTAACAGTTCTGAATGTGGAAAAATAGGCTTTAACTGCACAATGTGTTGCCCTTAAGCAGAAACTGTGACCAGGCTGAGGAAAAAAGAAGCCTGTAAGGGGCCAGAGAGAAAGCTGGTTATTAAAAGCACAACAGGTTACTACACAGAAAAAAGAGAAAAAACATGGGTATGTGCATGTTCAGGCATGTCCGCAGGCGTGGCGGGAGAGCGCCGTATCAGGCTGCGACACGCGGCGTACATGTGACAGGGGGGCAAGTTTATGCCCAGGCATGCCTCCACAGCTTTTCAGGCTGTATACAGATACATCGTTAAGTAGCTGTGCCCATTTGAAAAATACAGACACGTGCTTTGAAGATGGCAAACTCCAAAGCCCATCTGTTTGAAGACAGCTTAACGCCAAAGCCACCAAAATGAAAATTTAGGGCAAGGAAAACGTCCGAAGCTCCTGGCCCGAGTGACCTATTTGAGGAAAACGCTCAAGACGCATGTCTAATACCATGTTACTGTCGATACTGCGACTCAGATGGTGAGTTAAACATTGAAAATTTAGAAAACACTAATTTAATTAGATAAAATTGTGAGTCTAATCCAGCCTAGTACTCTTTTCTTTAAGAAACAACATATCCATATGATTCGACAGATGGTGAGAGCGTGTGTGATAACAACATTGCAGCAGTGCTTCAAGGCATGCATGCATGCAGAAGGAGATCAGATGGCTCCCCGGCCGCCCAGCGAGGAAGAGCTTCTTAAGGCCTTATGCCCCAGAATATCGAGGGGTGAGACCCTTTGGGTCATTATGACCATAGCATGTAAGCTAGAGAAATTATATGTGACATGTGACACCCTTGATGAGCTTGTGGAATTCATGGTGTATATTGAGAGCAAACCTAAACCACAAGATATAATGGCGAAAATTGGCTCTGAATTACCAGTGGCTTTGAAGAGACTTATTTGTCAAAATGTAACAACAATTAATTATCAGAAACTGTTAACCTCTACCCAAGGATTGTAATAATAAAATATTTTTTCAAATAATACGTTGTCTGCTTTTTTTCTTTTGCTTTTGTTGTTGTTTATTCGTTCAGTCGTTTCCGACTCTTCGTGACTTCATGGACCAGCCCACGCCAGAGCTTTCTGTCGGCCGTCACCATCCCCAGCCAGTTTATCCATGTATTGGTGGGTGGGGGCTCAAACAGTGACGTAAAGATGGTGGGCAAGGTCCCTTTCAGCGTCCAGTTGGGACCTTATCTAGACCTCACAGACGGAGCAGCTTGCCAGCAAAGAATGACCTGGACGCCATGGCTGACCGAAATGTAAGTAATTTCACAAGCAGTTTTGAGAGTCAGAAGACTGGGGTTTGTAGCAATTGTGGCTATATTTAATTATTGGTGTTCTTGTGTTCCCACTAGGATTCTGTAACAGATACACAGTGTGTGAAAGCGCTATTAGGTACATTTTTAGTTCATACAAATTAAATAAATGTATGGCTTCGATGCTTTTAAATATTTCTGCAGCAGTTGTAATGTTTGTCAAATGTCTAATACAGAAGTAGAAGATGATGAGGAGTATGCAGCCCTTACGATGTCTGCAGACCCCCCACAAGGCACACACCCCATCCTAGAACGTAATGACATGGATGGGATGGCTGCCCGAAATGTAAGTAATTTCACAAGCAGTTTTGAGAGGCAGACAGAGGGGGGGGCGGGGGGGTAGTACCCATTGTGACGATATTTAACTACTGGTGTTCTTGTGTTTCCACCAGGGTTCTGTAACAGATACACAATGTGTGAAGGCTCTATTAGGTACATTTTTTAGTTCATACAAATTAAATAACTGTATGACTTAGATGTTTTTAAATATTTCTGCAGCAGTTGTAATGTTTGTCACATGTCTAATACAGAAGTAGAAGATGATAAGGACTATGCAAACTTTACAATACCTGCAGAGACCCCACAGGGAACACCGCCTGGCCTAGGAGGTATTAAGATCAGGCTGCTTTTGTTTTCGCCCTCAGAAACAAAATGTCTAGTTATAGAGGCATTTCTACAGTAGCTGTAATGGTTCTCATGTCTCTGTTTCTCAGGTTGGGAAGATGAGCAAGTCTTTACAAACTCCCCAGAGCCTCTGGAGGCTGACAGCATAAACTCTAACCCACAGCCATGTACAAGCCATGCAACGCGAATGCTTTTAGGAGGTAAAATAACCGAGTATATTATCCTACTTGAGACCTGTTTTAGAGTGTAAGGGGCAGTATTACATTAAAAAGAATGTTACTGAAGCATTGTTTCCCCTTGTTTTTAATCCAGAACCGCCCGGAAAAAAAGCAAAAAATATGTCTGGCGGTGCCCTTTCCACAGCCCCTACAGACAGCGATAGCTGTACAGATGAGCCTATGTCAAAACCTCAACCGGAAGAGGAGCTATGGCCTTCTATGTCATAGCTACAGACCCCTAACTCTCAGAATGTGCATGATGTGTATCTAGAAATGATACAGGAGTGGGAGAGGCCTATCCTATATTACAGAGCTGTGGAATACTACCAACGGTATAGATTTGCTAATCTTGAACGTATCAGATCATTTGTAGAGGCTATAGGTATTATCCATAATGTGGTACAGACCTTTTTGAATAATGTTTCTAGGGCGATAGGGCCGAATGATTTTGTTCAACTATGCCTAGATGCAGATGGTCTAAATCGACCCCTCTTTACCCTTAGGAGACATATGCATGATTTAAATGCTGATGACTTTCTGACCCGTGTTGAAAACCTTCTACAGAGCAAATCAGAATTGATGTGGGGGGGCTGTTTACAATTAGTGGTCACTATCGTGAAATACAAAGAGGGCGGCAGGCGTAGGAAGTTAAGCACCGTGATATTCACCAAAGTCCTGGAGACAAAAAGACAGCACCTGGTTGATTTCAATGTGGAGGGTGAATTTCTGTGTTTCACAGGTAGTGTGCTGTATTTGCTTGACAGCGGAGAAGGTACAAATCAAGAAATTGCTACTAGAGCCAGGGCCCTACACACCAGACTGGGCATTTCCACAGAAAACAGGATTGGCTTTTCACAGATACATCTCTTTGAAGAGCTTTTAGGTATAACCATAAAAAATTTGTTTTACAACGAAGGTGGGTGGTGATTTTTTGTCACGGGCAGAGCACAGCGAGAAAAACTGGTGTTTATATTGTTACACGACAAGCATTACTACGGAATCAAAAACATCAAGGGCTTCCTGGGCGCGCGTTATTTCTGTGAGTTCTGCCACACAGCCTACCATCACAAATTCAGTCACGATTGCCAATACCTCTGTCGAGCGTGCCTGAAGCAAGACTGCCAGGAGGTGGCAGAAGAGAGGGTAAGATGCTGCATATGCAAATTGTTTTGCCGGTCTAAGGCCTGTCTTGAAAGCCATACACAGATGGCATTGGAAGGGAAAGTTGACTGTAAGAATAAGGTATATTGTGAAAAGTGTGGCCTTTATGTCTTCACCCCCCACCCAAAATGCAAGAAAACAAAGTGTGGTCAGTGCTCTGAGAAGGTTGACAGCTTGGAAGGACATTTATGCTTTCTGAAGCCCTTGGAGCGCCCGCAAATTGGTGAAAGATACATCATTTATGATTTTGAATGTTGTCAAGAGACGGGCGTGCATATACCAAATTACGTGTATGCCACGGATATGCTGGAGGAAGGTGATGGCAAAGAGGCTGTGAGTTGGGGCTGTCATGGCATTAGCTGCCTGGAGCAATTTGTGAAGAAGTTTATAAATCACAAGTTTAAAAGGTGTACCTTTATCACTCACAATTCCAAAGGTTATGACGGGTACCTGGTGCTGAGACAGCTGATACGGGAAAAATTGCGTGTTGAATTGATCAGTCAAGGGGGTAAGCTGCTGTGTATTCTCCTACCGGATTATAAGATTCGGTTTATTGACAGCCTCTCCTTTGCCCCTTAAATTAAGCAAGCTACCGAAAGCTATGGGTTTTTGGGGCAACAAGGGGTATTTCCCCCATTTGTTCAACACAATGGACAATCAAGACTATGTGGGGCCACTCCCTGAAGCCAAGTATTACAGCCCAGAAACCATGATGCCCGGGGAGAGAGAAGAATTCCTGAAATGGCACGATGATAATGCAGGCACGGTGTTTAAGCTAAAGAAGGCCCTGGCTTACTACTGCAGACACGATGTGGAGATTCTGAGGGAGGCCTGTATTCGATTCAGGGACCAAGTCATGAAAATGACAGAACGCGAGTGCCTCAGAGATGGCGGGGGAGAGATTGTTGAGGAGATAGAGATCCGTTGCATTGACCCCTTCCAGTATATTACACTGGCCTCTGTCTGCATGGCCCAGTACCTGTTCATGTATTTGAAGAGGAATACCATTGCGTTAGCCCCTTTGGACAGTTATCACAAGACACAGAAAAGGTATTCAGCACCAGTGATTCAATGGCTGTTGCATATAGAGCACACTGAGAATCTCAATATCCAGCATGCTCTGAAGGGTGGTGAAAAGCAAGTAGGCAAATATTTTTTGGACGGGTTTGCTGTCATAAACGGGGTCCCCACTGCTTTTGAATTTCACGGCTGTTTTTTTCACGGCTGTCCTGTCTGCTACTCTGAAAAAGACTTCAACAAATTACTTGATTCAACATACGGGGGTCTGCACAATCGTACCAGGATTAAAGAAGAGTACCTCAGGGACCAGGGGTATGCCATACGTAGCATCTGGGAACACGAATGGCGGGACATGCTGGAGAACGACCCCGCTTTGAAGCAGTTTCTAATGGAGAACAAGCTCCCAACCCCTTTGAACCCCCGAGATGCATTTTTTGGGGGTAGAACAAATGCCACATGCCTGTACTACAAGCCAAAAGCTGGGGAGCAAATCTTATATTACGATTTCACCAGTTTGTACCCCTTTGTGAACAAGAACAAGGAGTACCCGATTGGACACCCCCAAATCATCTATCAAAACTTTGGGGACATAAAGCAGTATTTCGGGCTTGCCAAAGTCAAAGTGTACCCACCAAGGAACCTCTATTTCCCAGTCCTACCCCACAAATCAGGGGGCAAATTAATGTTTAGCCTGTGTGCAACCTGCACAGAAAGTCTGCAAACCGCCCCCTGTCAACACAGTGATGAAGAAAGGGCTCTGACGGGGACATGGTGTACTGTTGAATTGAATGTGGCTATAGAAAAGGGTTACAGAATTGCTGAGATCTATGAGATTTGGCATTTTGAAAGAACATCAGTCACATTATTTTCAGGGTATATGAACACCCATCTCAGACAGAAGCAGGAGGCCAGCGGTTACCCGTCCTGGTGCAAAACAGAACAGGATAAAGATAAATATATTCAGGAGTATGAAAAGATGGAAGGTGTCCGCTTACGGCGTGAGCATATTGAAGTAAATCCTGCTAAAAGGCAGATTGCCAAACTCTTTTTAAACTCTCTGTGGGGCAAGTTTGGTCAGAACACCAACCACCTGACCACATCAGTGGTGACAAAACCTGAGGAATTATTCAAATATCTTTTTGTGCCCTATTATGATGTTTCCTCATGCGAGTTTGTGGATACAGAGACAGCCATTGTGACGTGGAAAACGGCCAAGAACCAACCCACCAAAGCCACATGTACTAACATATTCATCGCCAGTTTTACAACGGCTTATGCCCGGCTGGAATTATACAGGCTACTGGATGGATTGGGAGATAGATGCCTGTACCATGATGCCTGTACTATCATTTTTATAAGTAGACAGGGGGCGTGGACACCACCTTTGGGTGACTATTTAGGGCAGCTGACAAGCGAGATCCCACCAAACACCTCGATCACAGAGTTTGTGGCAGCCGGACCCAAAACATATGGATATGCCTTGTCCAGTGGAGAAGTGGTGCTAAAGGTGAAGGGTATTACGCTAAACAGTGGCAATGCTGAAAAGGTTAATTTTGACAGCTTGAAAGAACTGGTGGATGATTACTGCCTGACCGGCCCAGAGAGAAAGAAATCGATCAAAGTGGAATAGACGGGTATTTTTAGGGTTAAGAGACATTGGGCCCTAGAAACAAGAGTCCTCAGGAAAACCCTGAAGGTCGTCTATAATAAAAGGGCTCTAAAGAGCGAGGATTACTGCACACTGCCGTACGGCTATTGAACATTATGGAAAACCTTGTACAGTTTGTACACCCTTTCTCTTGCATTATAAGCGGGCCGTCCAATTCTGGCAAATCTTTTTTTATCAAGCAAATGTTAGAGCATGGTACCTCTGTGATGTCTCAAATGCCACAAAATATTGTATGGTTTTATAGCTGCTGGCAACCTCTGTACAAAGAACTGCTTAATAAATTCCCTTATATTAAGTTTATGGAGGGCCTCCCGTCTTCCTTTGAAGATGATGATTTGTTTCCACCAAACCAAACCAATTTAGCTGTGGTAGACGACCTCATGGCTTCAGCCGGTGACAGCGATTAAATAGAGAAGGCTTTTACACAGTACGTTCACCACAGAAACCTGAGCATTATTCTCATACTTCAAAACCTGTTTTTTCAAGGTAAGAAGATGAGAACAATAGCTCTGAATTCCAAATATTTGGTTTTATTCCGCAGCCCTCGTGATCAGTTGCAAATTGTGACACTGGGCCGCCAGATGTACCCCACTAACACCCAGTATTTTTTAGAAGTGTTCCAAGATGCCACTCACAAACCGCACAGGTACCTTTTGGTAGATTTGGCAGCCAGCACCCCAGAAACCTACCGGTTGAGAACAGGCCTCTTTCCCCCTGATTGGCCTGCTGTTTACACTATGAAAAAGAAGAGTAAAAAGCATTAGCCTGAATGCCTTAGCACTAGTTCATTCAGGATGTCAGAGAGGGTGCTGAGAAATTTGGCGGTTTTAAAAATCTTAGTAAGGGCTGGGCCAAAACAGAGAAAGGCCATCTTATGCAAGGCTAATAACGATCTGGTGGGGGCAATAGCAGAAATAGCCCTGAACACCTTAAAAGGAAACCTCCCTTTGAAGCCTTCACAATACCGAACTTTAAAGAGGAAGAAAGGTGTCATCAAAAAACTGAGCGATAGAAAGGTATCCCTCAAAAAGAAGAAGCAGGTCATTCATCAGTTGGGCGGTTTCGTTGGTTCGCTGCTGGGGGCTGCTATGCCGTTGTTGGCTAACCTGATAGCCGGATAAGCCATGGACTATGCTGAGAAAATGTTTCTGGTGCCACGCCACCAGATGGGGCAACTACAGGGCAGGGCTCCTACTATGGGGACTGTGGCTGCTAATCAGCTGGATGATGAGATGTGCTCCGTTCTTCAGAGAGCTGATTTGGGTGAGGAGGAAAAGATTAAGCTCTACAATTCTGTGCTGCAGAGGTTTCTACGACTGACCAGACAAAACGAGTCTGAAAAAGACAGACTGAATCTCATTTACACCTCAGAAGAGACTCATCAACCCCAAGGCTTGCCAGAACAGCCTCCACATGCCGCTCTGCAGGACACCGCCATGACTGAGATCCTAAGTGGCATCAGCTCCTGGTATAGGAAAAATGCAGAACTTTTGCTAAACAAAATGAAACATGTTAGGGTTTGATAAACCCAGGAATTTACTTCTAGATATAAATTATACAGAGAGGCTTGATTTCTAGGTAAAAGGTGAAATATTCTGCACAGTCACCCAATTAACAGCCATTGTTGTAAGAATGATGTGTCATGTGTGACTCATTCAACAGGTGCTTAGAGTTAAGTTGGGTGTGGTAGTTAACAAGATTGACCTATGATGTGATAGGTCAGTTTGACTATAAATGCAGAGATATTCTGTATTCCATTTTATTCCCATTTACCTCGTGAAAGCTGTATCGTTGATGGTGTATCATTTGTTACCTGTGGAAGTGATCTGTAAATACGTATGTATATAAAGTAAATAGGATATTTTTTTTTTATTAAATTTTATTAAGTTTTACAATACATAATAAAATTTAAAGTAGAAAAAGAAATAGAAACAGAAATACAAAATAAGAAAAAGATAAAGAAAAAGTGAAGTCAAGAAATAATAAGGAAAGAAAATATAGAAAATAGATGTCCTCCAATCTATCTTTGAACTTAAAGTACAACAATTGATTTTAAATGTTAGTCCTTCATACAGTATACAGGAACTTTTCTTTGTCATATGCCTTTTGATTTCTTTAATCCAATCTTCTAACCTTCATCTTACTGTCTCCCAATAATCCATCTTTGGCTTCCACTCCTTGAAGTAGTAGTTAAATGTTGAATGTTCATTACTACATATTTATATCTTCAATAAAGACCAATTAGTATAACAAATAAAAGCCTTATTTACTTCTAATAAACTACAATATATTCTATTCATATTATGACTCATAACCTAACATGTTATGTAACTTAATACATAATTTAGCAATTCTTATAGTGTTCATACATATATATTTCTATAATTTAATTCTAATATATATATATATATCCATAAAAAAGGAATTCTTGAATCTCAATTATCCATCTGTAATTTCCATTCCTTGTAGTAGTGTCCATTTAAACTAAATGCATAATCTATCATATCACTTAACCTAATAGCTAATATATCAATTCTTATAATATTCATACAATACATATTGATATATATCATCCTGTAGTAACCATCATTCTAATTCCATCATATCATTATCTTCTCATAAATATATCTCTAAGGAAAACAATATTCTATAATATCAACTTGTGTTTGTATTTAGCATCTTACATTTAGAATATCACTTTTTATATATCCATACAATTTCTCATAACAATTCAAGTCCATATTTCATTAACCTTTATATCCATACAGTTTCTCATATCTTCTGTTTAGGTTATGCCAAAATCACAATACACTGTGGGAGATTCGCAATATACAGCCTGCTCTTTTCTATATCTCATATAGAATATCAGAGCAACCTTCTCTCCCTTTCCACATATTTCACAACATCCATCCAACTGTGCACCCATATTTTCACTCTGTCTCCACTGCCACAACATATCTATACCAAGATTGTAGTGTAAAGCCTTCAGAATGTTCTTCTGAACTAATATACTCAAAATTTCCTCCTTCTGTTTCTCCTCCACTTGAAAAACATTTTTCCTTTCTGTCTCCGTTTCTGTTCTCTGTTCTTTCTCTCTGTTTTGCAGAGTTACGAACAGTAATTCCAACGACCTTTGAATATTTGAAAAAGCCTCAGTAATCTCTCTTCTGAGCTCCTCAGGTACAAGTTGGAAAGCCATCTTTCCTGTGTCCTTCAAATTAAAACAACAACCCTTCTAGTCAAAACAATAATCATGTAATCTGTCCATGGAATACTACCAGCAGAATCTATTAAGCAGAACGTCGTTGTTGTTTTGTTTTTTTTTTAAAGTCAAAAGAAAAAAGAAAGTTCCAATAATCCAAAATACAGGAGAGAATAATATTTTAAACAGTTTATAGAAGGAGAAATAAAAAATATATTCCAAATGAAGCAAAATCCAACCAGGGAGGATGTAGAAAAAGACGACAAGGAAAAAAAACACGTTACCCTGTGTTTTTATTCTTCAAACTGCGAGCTTTCGTTCTTCAAGCTGCAAGCTGCTTAATCCAAACAAAGAGTTTCTCAAAAAATGAATAGTCATTTAGTTTATCAAGCGAAGAATTACAAACAGAGTCTCTTAAATCCCTCTAATACAAAAGAGAAGTAAAAAAAAAAAATGCAGACGTTTCATTATGTTGCAAATATAGAGTCCATCAAACTTCCACCAGAATCAGTTATAGCAAAGAAAGCACAAAGTTAGCCAACATTTTCAACAAAGTCCAAAAAATAGATCTTAGATTTCAAAAATATTTTAATCTAAAGAAAACATTCCTAAAGTGATCTAAAAGCGGCTGGGCGCTCTTGTGTCTCTTCAAAGAGACTTGTTTCCCCTGCGAGAGCCTGATATATCTCGGCCATTGCCTTGCACTTACCCTGTTCCTTCCGCGGTGGAAAACTACAGAAAAAACAAGGGTAGGCAATCCCAATGGCCCCACGAGTAATCTTCTGGTTTCCCCTTCTCCAGGGGAAAAAAAACTTCAGTGGACCACAACTTCTGCAATCCACGCAAGCAAGGGAAATTCAGTCAGTTCTCAGCTTCTCTGAGAAATCTGACTGGTCGAGCTGGCAGCCAAGCCTGGAGTGGGTAAATAGGATATTTGATATAACTTCTGTTTGGAGTCTATTTACTGCATAGTACTTGGATCACTGGTGCCTAGGAGAGAGGCAGGCCGCTCCCTCTGCGACAGGGTTATGGGCCCAGAGGCGGCAGAGATGCCATAGACGACGGAAGGCTTTGCACTGGCTGTGGATCGGTGGATCGTGTGCAGTCTGTGAGCTGGAAGCTTTGGAAGACTATCCAGGAGTCGTGTGGCTATTTGGAGTGATTTGGAGCTGTAAAAGATTTCGTGTCTGTGTGTTTTTTTCTCCTATGCTTGTTTTGCAGCTGGAGGACTTTCTGATAAGGTCTGAGTCTTTAATCATCGGTGTCTGCCCAGAAGGGGCTGAAGACAGATGAGCACAGTGAAGATGTTGCCTGCAGTCGGGGGAGGATTTCCTCTGGAAAGACTGAATGACAGTAATTATTCGTCATGGTCATATAAAATGGAGATGTATCTTCGGCATGAAGGGCTTTGGAGGAGTGTACTTTGCCCTGAACCAGACCTGGAAGATGAAGAAGTTGCTCTAAAGGACGATAGAGCATTGGCAAGCATAATTTTATGTCTGGAAGATAGCCAGTTGTGTTATGTTAGAGACTGTCAGTTAGCCTATAAGTGTTGGGAAGCTTTGAAGAATGTTTATCTAAGAAGCTCACCATTGTGTAAGGTTTTACTAACAAGAAAACTTTATCACGCTAGATTAGGGGTATCTGATAATATAAGGGATCACCTGCATTTTATGACAGGGTTGTTCCAGGAATTGGCTCAGAGAGATATGCAATTTACAGAAGCTAACAAAGTGTATATAATTCTCAGTTCTTTAAATGAAACGTGGGATACTTTGGCAGTTAGCTTTGGTTCATTATCTGAGAAAGATTTGACCATAAATTACTTATCTGGCAGATTACTGGAAGAAGAGCAAAGAAGGCAGCAGTGTTCTAATGTAATTAGTTCTAAGCAAAACAGTGTTTCTGTTAAGGAATGTTCTGATAAGAAACGGAAGCCGAAGGCTAAGCTGAAAATTTCCAAGCCTGGAGAAGCTGCACAGCTGTCTTTAATTAGTACAAGTGTAGAACAAAATTTAAAGGGACCATTTTTACTTGACAGTGGGGCTTGTCAGCATATAGGAAATAACAGACAGATGTTTAAGAGTTTTATGCAAGCTGATAGAGATCATATTACTCTAGCTAATGGAAGCATTGCATCTGTGACTGGTAAGGGATGTGTATATGTACCAGGGTTAAATATTGAATTATCAATTTTGTGTGTACCTGAACTGGAGTACAATATAATTAGTGTGTCACAATTGGATAAACACGGTTATACTGTACAGTTTGGTAATAATGAATGTATTGTTATGAAAGATAACAATGTTTGTGGCAAAGGTATTTTGCAAAACTGTCTTTATGAAATTGTACAAGCCAGGACAAGCAGCAGCCATCATGGTGTAGCTACGATTAATAAGCCAACACATGATTCGTGTGCGCACCTGTGGCACAGGAGGCTTGGACATCCGAGTTTCAAAGTGATTGAAAAGATGTCAGAAGCAAGTTCTGGAATGGAATTGAAAAAGTGCCAAGTGTATTTGGATTGCACAGCTTGTCAGGTTGCAAAGTCAAAGGTGTTTCCTGTGAGCAAATTCAGTGATAGGAAGTCACATAAATGTTTTGAATTAGTTCACGCTGACTTAATTGGGCCATTACCAGCTTCAATAGGGGGTGCTAAATATGTTTTAGTCATTGTAGATGATTACACTAGATTTGGGTTCTGTTACCTATTGAAAGCTAAAAGCCAAACATTTGAAAAGTTTAGAAACTGGGTGCAGTTTGTGGAACGTAGGTATAGCACAAAGGTGTGTAGTTTACAAACTGACCGGGGTACAGAGTTTCTGAGTGGGAGTTTTCAGCAATGGCTCCGTAGAAGGGGCATTGTGCATAGGAAAACTAACCCACATAGTTCAGCTGAGAATGGCGTGGCTGAACGTAGGAATTTGGCATTGCAGACAGTGAAGGATTCACTCATTGCTGACTCAGGGTTATCAAGAGGATACTGGGAAGAGGCAATATTAACTGCTAATTATTTAATTAACAGGTTATGGAGTGTATCTGTAAACCAAACTCCATATTATATGTTATATGGCAAGAAGCCACCATTAGCTCATTTGAAGGTGTTTGGGTGCACTGCCTATGTTCACGTGCATAAGGAGGTACGTAGGAAAGGACAGGCAAAAGCACAGAAGCTGACGTTTGTGGGGTATGAGCCAGGGACCAAAGGATATAGGTTCACTGATGGCAGGAAAGTTGTTATCTCTAGGTCAGCAAGTTTTAGTGAGCACAGCAATTGGCAGAGATTACATGGGAGTAGTGAGGTTTATCTTCCTAGTCAGAGAAGTTTTGAGTTTTCAGAGCGGAGTGAGGCCACTGATGTGATTAAGAAGGAAGAGGAATTAATTCCTAGCAATGATGCAGGATGCTACAGTATTGCGTAGATCTGAGAGAGTTAACAAGGGCATACCACCTCAACGTTATACACCAGGTGATGTAAAAGTGTGTTTTATTGATTATGAACCTCGTAATTACAGGGACGTATTGAAGTTGCCACAACCCGAGCAGAGTAGATGGAAAGCTGCTATGGATGTGGAAATGAAAGCCATTAATTCTCATAAGGTTTTCAAATCTACTAGGCTGCCTGAGGGGCATAGAGCAGTAGGCTGTAGATGGGTGTATAAGAAGAAAACCTTAGTGAATGGTGATATTCAGTATAAGGCTAGGTTGGTAGCACAAGGTTTTTCCCAGATAAAGAATCAGACTTATGATGAGGTTTTTGCACCAACGCTAAGAGGGGAGACATTTAGGTTTGCCTTAGCAATGGCAGCAGCTGGGATTCAAGTGTAGTATAGCTGACCTATGTCTGTATGTAAAGCAATGTGAAAATTATGAACAGATTTTGCTTTTGATATTTGTAGACGATTTGTGTCTTATAGCGAAAGATCAAAGCAGGGCAATTGAATTTACTGAAAATCTGAAACAGCACTTTGATGTCAAAGATCTGGGAGAAATTAAGAATTACCTAGGCATGGGTATTCAGAAGGTTGATGGGGGTTATGTTCTAGAGCAGCGGAAGAAAATTGAAGCACTGCTAAGAGAGAACAATATGGAACAGTGTAAAGAAGTTTCTACCCCGATGACAACAGATTTTGTTAAATCAGAGACTGGAAATGATGACCAAACTTCATGTGATCAAGAACACTATCATTCAATAATTGGAAGTTTATTGTATATAGCACAATGGTCGCGTCCTGATATCAGGAACGCAGTAAATGTTCTGAGTAGATATGTAACCAAACCTACTCAGAGGCATTGGCAAGGTATCAAACGTGTGTTTAGGTATCTGAAGGGGACTATTGATAAATGTTTATTGATAAAACCATGTAAGCCATTGGAATTGAAATGCTAGGTAGATAGTGATTGGGGTAACGATGTACATGACAGAAAATCAATGACAGGGTTGATAATAATGTTTGGTAACACCTTGGTTGGGTGGAGGTCTCGTAAACAAAGTTCAGTAGCTGTGTCAACTGCAGAGGCGGAGTATGCAGCATTATCTGATTTTTGTTCAGAATTAATTTGGTATAGGCAATTGTTAATGGATGTAAATATAACAATTGAGGGGCCTATATGTGTATACGATGATAGTGAGGCATGTATACAGATTGCAAAGAGTGATAAGGTCAGAGCACGAAGCAAGCATGTTGATATCAAGTACCATAATGTAAGGAATGCTGTTAAAGAATCTCTGATAGATTTGCAATATTGTCCATCTGAGTGTAATGTAGCAGATGCGATGACTAAGCCTCTAAGCATAGATAGACATAGGATGTGTATATCTCAAATGTGTATGTCTTCTATTCTGTATATGTGAATGTGATACCTATTGTAAATTGAAGGGGTGTTAGGGTTTGATAAACCCAGGAATTTACTTCTAGATATAAATTATACAGAGAGGCTTGATTTCTAGGTAAAAGGTGAAATATTCTGCACAGTCACCCAATTAACAGCCATTGTTGTAAGAATGATGTGTCATGTGTGACTCATTCAACAGGTGCTTAGAGTTAAGTTGGGTGTGGTAGTTAACAAGATTGACCTATGATGTGATAGGTCAGTTTGACTATAAATGCAGAGATATTCTGTATTCCATTTTATTCCCATTTACCTCGTGAAAGCTGTATCGTTGATGGTGTATCATTTGTTACCTGTGGAAGTGATCTGTAAATACGTATGTATATAAAGTAAATAGGATATTTGATATAACTTCTGTTTGGAGTCTATTTACTGCATAGTACTTGGATCACTGGTGCCTAGGAGAGAGGCAGGCCGCTCCATCCGCGCTCCCTCTGCGACAAAACAGCACCAGGACTTATCATCCTGGGATACACGTGGAACGTTTTTATACAGGGGCATGCCTGTTCCCGGTACTAACATTTTAGACCTGGTGAAAGGCGCCTCGCAACATCGCTCCCTTACTGAGAAGCGGAAACCTAAAGGCTGGGATGAATTTATGACTGCTATGGCCGAGGTGAATGTCCCTACCTCTGTGTTGGGTTCTATGGCTGTTAAAGAGCAGTTAGAAATGTTGAAAGACTCTCTGGTTATTAAGGGGGAGACTGCTACTAGCCCTGACTCTGTTATGACTGCCCCTTTTGGAACTCAGAAGCCCCTGTTTGCTGTCTCGCCCTCTGGACCCCTGATGGTAAAGCCTAGAAGCAGTATCAGGCTTGGTAACTGGCTCAATTTGTAAAACGTATGCTTTTCAACCTGTTGGCCATGCAATGTTGTATGTACAGCTTGTAAAATGAATAAAAACACAGTGAAAGAAGTAAAACGTTTAAGGCTTTTTCTTTATTTTGCAGTAAGGCATACATGTCTACATGCACTGGTGATGGTTACAGGCTCCAATCCCCCTCCCCACCTTTATACATTTTACAAACAGCTTTACCATTTGATCATTTTTAACAGCATCATCGGAGTACATCTTTAAAATATTTCCATAGTCCATGCCTTTAGACCGGTTCAGTAGAAAAAACACGCAGTGATGTCCACATGTTACAGCGCTGGGGTGTTGCAGTTGAAGTTGGTGAAACGTGTACTTCTTAGCTTGCCGCTCTAAGAATATCGCTATGGCTCCAGGAAAGTCAGGGCTGTCTGGAGGCCTTCCATAAGAGTCAAAAAATTCACCATAGCCGGGAGATGGGAAGTAGGCAGCCAGCCAGTGCTCGCCAGGTAGAGTTTGAGGATGAGTGTTTACAATTACGCCGAAAGGTCTTTTGGAGATTTGCCTCTTGGGTAGCAGATCACAGGGGTAGACCCCTAGAAAGTCGGGATTTCCAGAGAACAGCCAGAGGAGCTGCAGGGTGTCCATCCTCACATATAATCAAAAAGCACGTTCCTGGTGTGGCTTATTTCAATTAGGTTTTCAAAGATTGCATAGAGAATCATATTGACGGTATTGGGGAGAGGTAGTGCAAATCTAATTTCCGCTCTGAGGTTGCCATTCCGGATCAAAGAATAGTGCTCCGAGCACCCCTGGTCAGGACTCAGTTCGAAACAATATAAATTATATCCGTGACTAAACTCTTCACGGCTGATTAGGGGAGGTCTGTCTTTCATGCCTTTGCCTGAAACTTGTACCATCTGCATGTATTCTCTCACAAAAACACCACGAGCATAATCAGGCTGAAGAGGTTTGGCAGGGACCTGTTCACCGTCGCAATACAGGGCACAAAAATTGACATTGCAGTGCTGAAAATTGAATGGGTTTCTTTCGTAATCTCCACTGAAAGAGGCATTGTCCACAAATCCAATCACTAGCTGTTTAGGTAGCTGGCCCAGAAATAGGTTTTCCTGATTACACACAAGGCTGCCTGCAGGAATGCTGTAAACCTTCATCCCCACACGATCAATGGGATATTTGGCGTTGGAGGAGAGCAAGGCTTCCGCGTGGCCCAGCCGTACGCCTGCTGCTACTTTTACACGCTTTACAAAGAGAGACGCCGACAGGAGCTGCACTTTGTAATTCTCATTGCCATCCCTCATTAGGCAAAATTCGTTTCTGCTTCTTGTGAGTTTGACTTTCACATCAACCCCATTAATTAGCAGTTTGTCTTGAAAAAACAGATCACTGTGCAAAGGCCCAAGCAGGTCCCATTTACAACTCCTGGCTGTATGTGCCGCTCTCGCTCTGAAACCAGCGTTGCCCGCAGCTGCCAGCACAGTGCTCTCCATAAGCGCTGATTCATCTTTGTAAAAACCACCAGCTGTAAATTGGGTTCCCAGAGCGTCAGCCCCAAAGTTCAGAATCAGCTCAATCATGGCCCGATAAGAATAGCAGTGATGGCTCTGTGTTACGAGCCGGTCTCCCAGGGTAACATCCAGCTGATTAAACAGCGAAGCTATAGGATAGTTGGTCAGGGCCACCCTTGCGCCGTCATCAATATCTGTGCCATCAGCCTTTACAATCTTGCAACTCACATACAACAGGGTGTTATTTAGATCTGTGTAATGCTCACCGTGTCCTGTGATAAAAAATTCCAGGGGCGCATTGGGCGTTAGCGCTGATAAAGGAGGGATCTCAACATACGTGCTATTTTCAATACTGGTTTGAGTAGATGACAGTTGAAAAAGGTCCAGTTCTGATTTAACACACTCCTGCGATGCCTCGTGGATAAAAGCCATTTTGTATTAGAATATGTCCCGGCTGTCACAGCGCTTCCTCTTCTGAGCACGTTTCCTCTTTGTATGATGGCACTTTCTCACATTCTTTCTCTTTTTAGAGGGAATAGGCGGTCCCAAGGCGTAATTCTTTCTGGCCACGACCAAGCCCGAGCCCTCTTGGCCGCCCCCTACAACACGGGATACAAGCTGCCCCGCCATATCTCTGACAATATTCTTAGCTGCAGATTTCACGTGGGGTTTAATGATTTCTAACCCTTTCCTCAGAAGAGGCATTGCTTTTCGAAAAAGTCCACGGAACAAACCGCCTAGGCCTGTCCCATACATGACGGGTGTTCCCCGGAACCCCGCAAGACCGGCTCCGGCTTGGGCCCTGTAATAGGCCACGTAGTCTTGAGGGCTCCTGTACTCCTTGATCACAACCATCCTTCACTTTTCTGAGGCCTGAAATGAAGCTTGACGACAACCTTCCCGTGGTTAAAATGGATGTGTTTGTTTTGATCTGTTTTGATCTCTACAGTAATTGTGCTGATGCCGTGCTTGCTGACTGGAACATAATGGGGCTGGTCATAGGTTACCGTGATGATGTCGTTGTCTTGCCCCCGCATAGGCACGCAGTGCAGTAACGGCACATAGAAGTCGCCCACTATCTGTGGCTCCACAATGTCTGTATAAATAAATATGGTACTGAATCCTCCTGTCACATCGGCCGCAAAGGGGAATTTTTTGAAGCGGGCTTGGGGCTTCAAACCTAATATGTTCGCTAGTTCATCACTAGCTAGTATGCTAAACGCCCCATCTCCTTTAAATTTAATTTTTCGAGCAACTGGGTCGTATCGCAGGGTCACCATTGGTGGATTCTCAGCGTCTGTCATAAGCTTGTTCATATTTTCTAATACCTGCTGGATGCTAGTATAGTATCCATTTCTCAAAAAAACCTCCCACTTCTTTTTTTCGTTAGCAATTTCAAAATATCCACCTGTGGTTAGCGTGTTCCAGCTGTGTGGGTACTGTATCTCCACCAGCCCCACTTCCCATGATCCCGGCAGGTCCAGAGCTCTTGCTAGTTGAACAGTAAAATTTGAACTTTTATTTTTGGGGAAGGCTGTTGCCGATGCGTTGCTGGGGAGGGTGATATAAAAGCCAGCCATGTCAAAGGACTTGTACGTCAGCCTCTTTTACCCAACTGTTGAACTTGTCTGGCCAGCCGACCCATTTGACTAGAACCTCTCTATATTTTCCCCGCCCTCTTTTTTTGATCACTTTTTCAATTCTGTATACACGTTGTTGATCATCAGGAACCTTTTGGAGCTCCTCAGGGTAAAAAGTGCCCTTTACTGGCTCGTCTGTGTAATCTTTTAATCTATACACCCCTCTTTCCCCTCTTGTTAACAGTTCTTTGATGATGAATATTTCATCCATGTAGGTTTGCTGGTAGCCCTTTTCAAATTTTCCCTTCAGTCTGGATATCCTGATGTGATCCCCCACCTTAAGATGTTTTTCCTTTCTTTTACTTTTTAAAATATCTCCATACAGTCTTAACCATACAACCCTTTCATTAGACAAATTTACAGTGCTAGGAGCAGTCCGGATGCTACGGTGGTACGTGTCATTGTAACCTTGAAGAACGGCTGCCAAGATGTCTACGTACCGGTGGGTGTTTCTAGCTGTGAAGTATCTCCAGAGTTTATTTGTTAGGGTCCGATTAAACCTCTCTATAACGGCGGCTTTAGTCTCACTATGTGTGACAAAATGCTGAATACCATAACGTGCTAAAAGTTTCTTCAGAGGTGTATTTAAGAACTTTTTGCCGGCATCTGTCTGTATTTTTCGGGGTGCCCGGCCTGTTTCAAAGATATTCTGGAAGGCGTCAGCAACCTCGCTCCCCGACTTATCAGTCAGAGGGTATGCCCATGCATATTTAGACAACACATCAATGACTGTTAAGATGAACTTTTTTCCATGGTTTTTCTTAGAAAATTTGGACACGTCTATGAGATCGGCCTGCCATTGCTGATCTATACCCGACACCACTGTTTTATTTCGAGGGAAATTAATTCTTGCCGGTTTATGAAGCGCATAAGCATCTTGTCCTGACAACCATGTCTTGACTTGCTTCATGGACAGGTTTTTATCATGTTTTCTTCCCTCCTGAAAAAGTGGGTTTACCCCAGCATAGCTCCCTACCCTACCCGGTGTGTAATAGATCTCCTTTAGAATATTTTCATACCTCATTATGACGAAGGGTCTGTGGCAAAATGATCAGACTTTGTCTTTAATACAATGCTTTATTGGTGATACAGCTTTGAGAGAGGTTGTCTAGGGATCCGGAAACATATCCCTCAGAAGAAGAAGAAGAAGAAGAAGAAGAAGAAGAAGAAGAAGAAGAAGAAGAAGAAGAAGAAGAAGAAGAAGAAGAAGAAGAAGAAGAAGAGCCATAAAACCCAGATTCATCTGTACCCTCCCAACAGCGCCCTTTGCCACATTCTAACAGGTCTTCGCATAATTTACAGGTGTTGTCATGTTCAGGAGCAGATAAATCATCAGAAGATGTGCGGCCGCCGGTATACGATACGGCCCTCCTTTGGTATCTTTGCTTTCTAGGATTTGGTAACTCAGGTACTGCAAAATATAAAACATAACCTATTAGCACCCCTAACTGGGCCCCGTCAACATTTACATTGTCATCAATAAAACTTACCACTGCTGGAAGGTGTTGGTGCGGAGCTCACCATTTCACACGCTGCCCAGTAAGTATCACAAGGGAAGTCTTCTGTTTCGCTCTCCGCCTCATCAGTAAAGGCACAACACGCCATACCGCAACCATACAAAACAGGTCTGAATATAAAATGTTCTTTGTTTTCTTCACCAAAATCCTGACAACAGAGTTTGTTGCATTCTACTGGCACCGGCCTTGTGCTAGAGCATACAGCACTAGGTTTCACTATTTTTCTATTAAAATTTTTTGAAGCAGCTCTTGCCACGTTTCTTCAAAAGAGAAACCTTTTCTCTGCCTGGGATTTGGTTGAGCCTCAGCCGCTGGAGAAAATTAAATATGCCAAAATATAGTAAATACAAAAAGTTGTGTCCATTGACTCTCAAGGAAAAGCCAGGTCTGTATATAGCCTGAAATGTGGCGGAGGTTTGCCTGGTCATAGCCTTGCCCCATCACGTGTTACCCGCGTGTCGCAGCCTGATACGGCGCTCTCCCGCCACGCCTGCGGACATGCCTGAACATGTCCATACCCCATGTTTTTCTCTTTTTTTCTGTTTAGTAACCTGTTGTGCTTTTTTAATAACCGGCTTTCTCAATGAGTGAATTCTCATTTTGAGGCTAAAAACGCCATTTTAAATCATCCTGCCAGCAGTTACTGCTATCAGACAGCGAAAGAAAAAACAGGCAATATGTTATTTGTAAAAATATTTTATTATTACAATCCTTGGTTAGAGATTAACAGTTTCTGGTAATTAATTGTTGTTACATTTTGACAAATAAGCCTCTTCAAAGCCACTGAATTCAGAACCAATTTTCGCCATTATATCTTGTGGTTTAGGGCTGCTCTCAATATACTCCATGAATTCCACAAGCTCATCAAGGGTGTCACATGTCACATATAATTTCTCTAGCTTACACGCTATGTTCATAATGATCCATAGGATCTCGCCCCTCGATATTCTGGGGCATAAGGCCTTAAGAAGCTCTTCCTCGCTGGGTGGCTTGGAATCCACCTGATCTCCTCCTGCTTGCATGCACCCCATGAAACAATGATGCAATACTTTTATCACACACGCTCTCAGAATCTGTACGACGGTCGAATCATATGGATATGTTGTTTCTTAAAGAAAAGAGTATAAGGCTGGATTAGACTCACAATTTTATCTAATTAAATTAGTGTTTTCTTAATTTTCAATGTTTAACTCACCATCTGAGTCGCAGTATCGACAGTAACATGGTATTAGACATGCGTCTTGAGCGTTTTTCTCAAATAGGTCGCTCGGGCCAGGAGCTTCGGACGTTTTCCTTGCCCTAAATTTTCGTTTCGGCGGCTTTGACGTTAAGCTGTCTTCAAACAGATGGGCTTCGGAGTTTGCCATCTTCAAAGCACGTGTCTGTATTTTTCAAATGGGCACCACTACTTACCGATGTATCTGTATACAGCCTGAAAAGCTGTGGAGGCATGCCTGGGCATAACCTTGCCCCTGTCACGTGTACACCGCGTGTCGCAGCCTGATACGGCGCTCTCCCGCCACGCCTGCGGACATGCCTGAACATGCTCATACCCATGTTTTTTCTCTTTTTTCTGTGTAGTAACCTGTTGTGCTTTTAATAACCAGCTTTCTCCCTGGCCCCTTACAGGCTTCCTTTTTCCTCAGCCTGGGCAACACTTTGTGCAGTTAAAGCCTAATTTTCCAAATTCAGAACTGTAAATCTAGGCCAGGTGTGCAGGCTCATTTTTGAGGCTAAAAATGCCATTTCAACTCCTGCTGCCAGCAGTTTCTGCTATCAGCCAGCGAGCTGGACATTGCAATGGCTACTCCAATGAGATCTAGGAGCTGGCTGGAGGGGGGACTGCCCCTTCCCCTCAGGCCTTTGCTGTTGCATGCGACTTCCTGCCAGTCAAGCTGCCCGTTCTACCGGGACTTGTGGCTGTGTGCAGGAGAAACCTCGGCTTTTTAAAAAAAGTTTTCCTCTTAAGAACTGGGCTGTTATGTCTGCCATGGCATTTTAACACCTCCAGATCCCCGTTCCCGGCTTGCAGAAGTGTGAGTAAAAAGACACCGGTGTTTACTTATGTTAAACCTTGTTTAGAACCTTCCTTGTTTACTGCTGCATTAGAAATGCTTATAAACATTTTCCTTCAGGGTGACTGACTGCTTAGGGAAAGGAAAGCTGCCTACCCCTGGGCTTTTAAAAACAGTTTGGCATGTGTGGAGAAGAAGAAAACTCTGCTTTTAAAAAATGCTTCCCTCCTAATCAGCCCTGGCCATCTATGCCAGCCGTGGCATTTTAACTCCTGCAGCCAGATCAAGTTAGAAAGGCTTTATAGGCATTTCCTTCAGGGTGACTGCCTGCTTAGGGAAAGAAAAGCTTTTTTTCCCCTTTTGAAAAAGCATTGCCCCCCCCCCCCGCTTTTCTCTTTCTTCTGCTTAGAAACTGATAAGGCTTTAAACACAGGCTGTGTGGCGCTGAGGCAACCACCCCTTCCCTCACAGACATGTGGTGCAGGGGCATGCCTGGGCTTGCTTCCCTCACAGCCATGTGGTCATGGGCATGCGTGAGCTTGCCTTGGGTTAGGACACGGGGTGGGGGAGGGGGCACACTCCACTTCCGGCAAAACACGCGGCTGGTCCAGGGAGGGGTGGCTGACACGTCACTTCCGGCAAAACACGTGTTGCATGATGGGAGGGGTGGCTAACACACAGAGGATCATGGGAGGGGGGAGGGACTATGATGTCACTTCCGGTGAGTCAGCATTTTTCTTATCTGATCAAGCCCATACAAAAAAGGTATACACTATTACTACTAACGGGGACTGCTTTTGCCCCGAGGTTGCCTGCATTCAGCCCTGCCCTGTCAGGGTATGGAGGCATGCATTATTGTGATAATGTTAATCTTTGATGATTTATTTTTTTCTGTAGAAGTGTTTGAACTGACTTGCAAACATTTTTAGGAGTCCTACGGTCAGAAAGACAAGGATTTTGCCTCACATGATGGGTGATAAGGTATAAAATTTTCCCTTTCCCAAACGGTGAAGGAGTTGCAGAAATTTTGAAGAGTGCTGGGATCCTCCTACACATAGCACAAACACTTTGCTCCTTATACAAACTCGTAAAGAAAGGGGTGGATAAGTGATTCCAAAGAAGGAAAAATAAGTCAAGGTCAGCGCAAACCTCTACTTTGATAAAATGAAAACTTACTTACCTAAAAAAAAATAGTATGCTAAATTTGAACATATGGTCATTTGGAGACCAATCACATTTTTGGAAAAGGTTGATAATGAGCACACTCTTCCAACAGCCCCTCTGGAAACTGTTAAATGGTTGGGGGAGGCAGTTGGTGAAGTGAGCGACTGCATTAGGGGATTTTTGCCCTCCCCTTTTGCAAATGATTTGAAAATCCTTGAAGCCTACTTTGGCTTTAATGTACTGAAGGGATATGGGGAAACCAGGCTCACAAACCTTGGCCTGGAAAGCACCGTGCTGTAACATTTCCCCATGATGCAATGTTACTAAACCAAAGATCGTACCTGAACCAAAGAATTGTTACCCAAGGTTGACCCTTGAGATGGGCCTCAGCAAGCCCCAAAGAATGGTGCATAAGAAACATTAAGCAAAGCTCTGAAACCAAGTCTACCTCTCTCTCAGGAATGCATGATAGTCTGGGACCATCTATCTGGTCAAGCACCCTCTTCCTGAGACGAAAGCCAATATGTTTACCTAGCCTCCTTGTAATGAATGCCTTGCTTCCCCTCTCCTGAGATGTAAATATGTTAAACTATGATTTTATGGTTCTGACCCTTTGTGCTTCAACCTGCTTGTATAAACCAACGTCTCTGTGAATGATACTGTTGTCTCTGTAAAATGCAAGTATTTCTGTGGTGTGAATGCCCCAACAATTAGTGTGAATGTTCCCAATTCTATCCTTTGTAAATATGTTGATGACCCACGTCACCCCTTGACCTGGCAAGTCCCAGAATCCTTCAGCTCTGGGAGGGACCCTTCCCCCTAGGGACCAGCCAATCCCAGTGGATGGTCATCACACACCTCGCCCACATGTGGGCATACCCTCCTCATCCTCACTTCCTGCCTGTATTCCCCGTATAAAAGTTTGTGCACCCTTATGCTCTGGGTGGTGGTTTCATTCAGAGGTCACTTGCAAGTGACAACTGTCTGGCTACCACCCGACAACCTTTGCTTGGCCAAATAAATTTTGCTGCTGTTCCTTTTTACAAAGTCTCCTTCATGTATTTGGCTTTCTCTAAAGGCGCGTGGTAAGTTTTGGTGCCTTACAGTACTAATGCCTATTTAAAGCACTCAGAAAGCAATTGGGCTAGATCTCTATACTTCTAGATCTGTGGTCATAGCTGCACCAAAAAGTTGATAGCCAGATTGCCCCCAGGTCTATTTTAGCCCTTAAAGGGATACAGGTGTTGGGAGGGGTGGTAGATGCTGATTTTCAAGGAGAGGTAAAGGTGCTGTTACATAATACCAGCATAAGGATGTAGTTTTTTCAGCAGGGCAAAGTGTAGCTCAATTAATTTGTGAAAAATTAAGTTTGCCAGTTATCCAGGAGGTGGCTGGTCCAAACCAAGGAGACGGAGGGTTTGGATCAACAGACAATGACCTCTTTCCAGGAGAAAGGGTATGGGTAATGTATCCCAACCAACCAATTCAAACTGGAGAGATTCTAAGCAAGGGGCCAGGTGCTACTGTTGGGCCTAGCCCCCCCCATTGTAGTTTATAGTTTAAAGGTTCTAATAAACTTTTGTAGGTTTTAGCATTTTTAATATACACAAGAAACACCTCTAGTATTTGTAATGGACTTTCCTTGTAAACACAGTAATCAATTCCTTCCTTCTTCACACTAGTATTTGTTTAGAGAGCAGAAGCCTCACTAAGAGAAAAGCCCCATTGTAAAGGAGAGATAAGAAGGTGTGTGAATGTTTTTCTTTTGAAATGCAAAAAGATAGTTAGGCCAGCCAGAAGGGGAGTATAGCATAGCCCCAGGGTCACACAGACACTGGCAGAGGGAATTGGAAAGATCATCAAAGAAGGGTGATTTATTTTGGGTACTAGTCTATGTTACTGCTTTATCTTATGATTGTTGAACTATTTTTCCTTCTGTGCCTAGTCTGAAGATGCCAGGAAGGAAGAGATAATAAAATCCAAAGCAACTTGTTTGTAAATCATATGATTGAACGCTATGTGACAACATGTTAACCGCTTTTACCTTTGATCTGTACCTCATATAATCTTCTATTGACCTCCATGGGATTGTCAGTCCATCCCTGCTCAGCCCAGGTTGCGCGCAGAGGGACTGGACTCACCCGGCATCTCATTTGATCAAATAAAACGCTGTATTCTTTTGAAACCTCCGGTCTGAAATCTCTTACTTGGTGTCTCGGGATCTCAGATTCCTATAGAAAGCAAGGGGGTTGGCCATACATTTCTGGCGCCCAACGTGGGGCTCGAGGGCCTCGTTCCTTCGGGACTGACCCACCCAGGGTCCCCCACGGCCGAATCCCGTTGTGATTCGAGGACCTTCGGCCAGGCAGACGGACGAAACCGGCCCTCACCGAGAAGACGTCAAGAGCGCTCCTGAACCATTTGTTCAGTGACTTCACCCGGAGAGGATCGGCAGGCTCCGCTTTCTGCTGAACCCGAACGCCCCAAGGAGGTTTCAACACTGCCACCCTTCAATTGACTTCAATTGGCACTGGGACCACAGGAACGGTGTGAGTATTGATTTTGGTTTCAGGTTTTTGGTATTCAGGTTTTGGGTTGTGGGAGTGCCGTGTGAATGTGTGTGAATGAAACGTGGTAGAGGACCACTAGGGGCCTCGGACACACGGCGCGAGTGAGGAGGTCTATCCGCGTTTCCGTTTCTCCGCGAGGAGCACGGCCGGAGAAAACCAAGCAATTGTGAAGGCTGATTGTTGAGACACGAGAGGGGGAGCTAGCGCCCCGAACCGAGGGAAAGGTTCGAGAAACCTCTCAAGGCATTGGGATTCCCTATATGAGGGGGGGAAAGCTGCGCCCCGAGTCCGAAGGAAAGGACCCGAGAAACCCCTCAGGGAATCATGGGAAACCGTCCTAGTTTGCCAAGGGCAAATGAGGCGGAAAGGTATAGGTCTCAGTCAGGCACCCCGGTGGGCTGCGTGTTAGCCCACTGGGATGCCCTAAAACCCCAAGTGGCAGTGAAAGTGTCCTTTAAAAGAGATAAACTTCGGAATTTTTGTTCTTTTGTCTGGCCCACCTATTTTTTGGGCTTTCATCAAAAACCTTGGCCCCGTGATGGGTCTACGGACCCTGAGCTCATCAACCTATTGACAAGTTTCCTCGAAAGCCAAGGAAAGACCGAGGAAAAGCTTTATGCCAGCTTCTTTTTCAACTTATCAGGCAGGCCTGATATTCAGAAGTCTTGTGGCCTCTCAGTCTACCCCCCCAACCTGCCTAAGGTTTGCCCCCTCGTCTCTTCAAAAAGCCGGCATCACCATGCCAAAGAAGAAGAAGAGGAATTTCCTCCTCCGTATTCTCTGCCACCAGCTCCACCCAGCCCACCAGCAGGAGCAGCTGCCCCAGTTGGAAATGCGCTGCTGCTCCCGGCTCCAGCCGTCCCCGCAGCCGCCCCGGCAGCAGCAGCCCTGCCGCCAACAGCTCCACCTCAGCCCCAGGAGGAGAAGCCAATAAGCCCTGCACACACCCGATCAGGGACAACGTATGCCTCCGTGGTGGCTGGTTCATCTCCTGCTGTACTGGCCCCGCTTCGCCATGTTCCAATGGGGGACCGGCTCACTTTCGTCCACACCCCATTTACTACCAGTGATCTGTTTAATTGGAGAGAAGGGCTACCTCCCTACCGGGAAGCCCCCCAAAGATATGTGGACTTAGTTCAACGCATTGTGGCCACCCATCGACCCACAGTGCCAGATCTTTTTACTCTCCTGTCCTCTCTTTTGGGAGCCGAAGATAGAAGACAAGTCCTTAAAACTGCCACTGCAGCTTATGAGGCCGCCCGAACTCAGGGGCTTCAAAACAACGGACGTGCTGCTGCATGGCCAGAGGCTCTGAAGCTCCTTACCCCCACCTTTGAAGCTGATCCTAATACAGAGGATGGGGAGGCAGCTCTGGTCCACGCCCGGGAGGCTATTCTCCAGGGGATCAAGCTGGGGGTCCCAAAGACTGTAAATTTCCATCGAGTTCACCAGATTACCCAGGGTCCCACCGAGTCCCCAACTGATTTTCTCAACCGCCTTAAAGACGGCTTTAGGCGATTCACGGATCTGGACCCTGAAGCCACTGCTAACGAAGTAATGTTAAAAATGGCTTTCGTTAGCCAAAGTGCCCCAGATATTCGAAAGAAACTGCAGAAACTCCAAGCCCCCCTCACCCAAAATTTGGAGACCCTGATTCAGACAGCATTCACTGTCTTTTCCCAACGAGAGGACGAAGAGGAGAAAGAGGAAAAGAGAATGCGCAAACAGGCTAACATCCTTGCAGCCGTCATCCAGCCCCAAAATCAACTGCCTCAAAGAAAACGGGGGCCACCCAACCACAGCCAGTTAAGCCTTCAAAAGGACCAATGTGCCAGATGTAGACAGTTTGGCCACTGGAGAAACGAGTGTCCTTTGGGCCAACCACAATTTCCCCGCCGCTCAGAAGAAGGACGCCCCCGCCCCAGGTCTCATCTCCAGCTGTCCGCATTGGCTCCTGAATTTGACCCTGCCGTTTACTAGGGGGGCTCCGGAGGGCCTTTTTCTTCCCCCGACCCTCTGGTGGAGTTAACAGTGAGGGGGAAATCCTACTCCTTTTTAATTGACACAGGGGCAACCTTCAGCGTCCTCAACGACCCCTCCATACCCTGCCTGTCTTCTCAGACTACCCCGATTGTTGGAGTGACAGGGAAAGAAGAAGATGCCCCTCAGAGTTTACCTCTCAATGTCCAGCCCGGTAAAGGGCCCACCCTCCAACACTCCTTTTTGATTTTGCCTCACTGCCCCGTGAATCTTTTGGGGCGCGATCTCTTGGGAAAACTGGGAGCCACCCTAGAATGCTCTACTCAAGGGGTGGCCCTTAAAATTCCTGCCCAGAGGTCTTATATTTGTTTTTTAAAAGAACATCAAACTTCAAGTATCCCTGCCCACCTTCCAATCAACCCTAAGGTGTGGTATCAAGGGACTCCAGGACTGGCTTTGTTTGCCATTCCCCATCGAGTCCAACTGCTGCCAGAAGTAAAACCCGTCTCAATCCGGCAGTATTCATTGAAGCGAGAGGCTCACCAGGGCATCAAGCCTCAGATTTCACTATTTTTGGAAACAGGAGTTCTCCGACGCATTGAATCTTCATGGTCCACCCCTATTTTTCCGGTCCCAAAGCCAGACGGCTCATGGAGATTCGTGCATGATCTCCGGGAAGTAAACGACCGCATTCAGTCTTTGCATCCAGTTGTAGCCAACCCATACACCCTGTTGACTACATTGTCTAGTTGCCAGGTTTGGTATACAGTAATAGATCTTAAGGATGCCTTCTTTTGTATTCCCCTGGCTGAAGAAAGTCAACAGTACTTTGCCTTTCAATGGGAAGACCCAGATTCCGGTCTCAGGGGCCAGCTTGCCTGGACTCGGCTTCCCCAAGGCTACTGTAATAGCCCAACTGTTTTTGCTGCAGCCCTGGCTCAAGATTTAAAAGACTTTTCCCCCGACCCTGTCACCCTTCTCCAATATGTTGACGATTTGCTCCTGGCAGGAGCCACGAAAGCAATGGTTGAATCTGCCTCCGTTGCCTTGCTCAACCACCTAGCCGAGAAGGGATACACTGTGTCCAGAAAGAAAGTCCAATGGGCTCTACAAGAAGTTCAGTACCTGGGTTTCATTCTGCGGAAGGGCCATCGCCTTTTGCACGCAAGTCGCCTTGAAGCCATCGCTTCTCTAAAAGAGCCCACCAACCCAAAACAGTTAAGAACTTTTCTTGGAATAACCGGGTTCGCCAGGCTATGGGTCCCCATGTATTCTCTTCTAGCCAAGCCCCTTCACCAGCTTACCCAAAAGGACGTTGCCTGGGAATGGACGGGTGAGCACCGGCAGGCTTGGAAGTCTCTGAAGCAAGCCCTAGCCACAGCTTCCAGCTTGGCCTTGCCGGATCATAAACGGGGTTTTCAACTTTTCCTGACAGAACAGAAGGGCTGCGCCTTAGGTGTGCTTCTGCAATTAGTAGGTCCCGAGAAAGTGCCTGTTGGGTACCTCTCCAAGAGACTAGATAACGTTGTTAAGGGGTGGCCAGGATGTCTGAGAGCTATCGCTGCCGCTGCTGTGCTAGTCCAGGAAGCTCAGAAAATCACCCTGGGGGCCCCATTGAAAGTTTTTACTCCACACTCTGTCCAGACGCTTCTGGAGCAGAAACTGCCGGCTTGGGCAACTGCCAACAGGGTCTCCCAGTATGTAAGCCAACTTGTTGAGCAAGACAACGTCCAAATAGCCAGATGTGAGAGACTCAACCCAGCTACGCTTTTGCCTGTGCCCGATGACAGCCAGTCCACACCCCATGATTGCCTGCAGGTTTTGGAGCAGGTTGTTGGCATCCGAGCAGATCTTAAAGCTGAGCCCTTTGAAAAACCTGATGTTGAATTTTGGACAGATGGCTCTTCTTTTGTCAAGAACGGCAAAAGATATACCGGGCTTGCAGTTGTTACTGAAGACGGTCCCATCTACAGCCAAACCCTTCCACCCCACTGCTCAGCACAAACCGCAGAGCTTCTAGCCCTCATTGAGGCTTGTTATCTAGCAGAGGGATACACAGCTAACATCTTTACTGACAGCCGCTATGCTTTCTTGGCTGCACATACTCACACTGCCCTTTGGAAAGCCCGAGGATTTACCGGGGCTGATGGAAAGACTTTAAAAATGAAGCCTCTGTTAGAGGAACTCACAGCTGCTGTCCTTCTGCCCAAGGAACTTGCCATCATCCACTGTAGAGGCCATCAAACAGATAGCAGCCACATTTCCCGTGGCAACAGATCAGCCGATCATTGGGCAAGGAAAGCTGCTTTAGGACAAAGTAACCAAGAGGGAGAGGCTTTGATGGCTCTAATCCCAGTGGAGCCCACGGTCGATCTCCCCCCCCTATACGACCAAAGAGACAAACTTTTACCTGAAGGGAAGTGGGAGGATGGATGGTGGACCATAGGCACTAGAGTCCAATTGCCACGGGCCCTAGTGTGGAAAGTGGTCCAGAGAAGCCACCAGTCGTCCCACATGGGACCCAAGCGCCTTGCTCGCTGGCTCCAACAGAGATATTGCAACCAGGACCTAAGACATCTGTGTCAACAAGCCATCAATAGTTGTGAAGCATGCCAGCGCAACAACCCCCGTGGGGGAAAGCCTACTCCCCCAGGGCACCTTCGTACGGCTCAATACCCAGGAGAAGCCTGGCAGGTGGACTTTACCGAAATGCCAAAGCATGGTGCCAAGTCCCAACTCCTCATTTTTGTGGATTTGTTTTCTGGATGGCCCGAGGTGATCCCCACGACCACCCAAACTGCAAAGGAGGTCGTTCGGGCCCTCATAGACATTATAATTCCGAGGTTCGGGACACCCATGGGTCTTGAGTCCGATAATGGCCCAAGTTTCACTTCTCAGGTCACCCAGGAAGTCAGCAACTTTTTGGGGATCCCTTGGCACCTCCACTCAAGTTACCGGCCCCAGGCTTCAGCTAAAGTTGAACGTATGAACAGGACTTTCAAGGGACAGGTTGCCAAGTTGTGCCAAGAAACTAGTCTCCCCTGGCCAAAAATCCTCCCCATCGCCCTCACTCAGATCCGAGCCTCCCCAGGGGGAAAGTTAAGTCTGTCTCCCTTTGAGATGGTCTATGGTCGCCCCTTTGTGGCCCAATCAGTGAGGGATCGGGATGTGGGGGAAAAGAATGTGACCCAGTACCTACGTAATCTGGCCCGAGTTCTGTCCTCCATCTCTAACCAGGTCCAGGCTGCGCTGCCACCTGCACCAGCACACCCTCCCATAGCCGAACCTGGAGAGTGGGTCCGTGTCAAGCTCCTGTCGCCTGCATCCACCGGAGCCAAGTGGTCGGATCCGCTCCAGGTTCTCCTGAGCACCCCAACTGCCGCCAAGGTTGAAGGCATCAAGGCTTGGGTCCATGGGAGTCGCCTGAAGAAAGTTCCAGCCCCCAGTGAAGCCTGGCAGGTCGAGCGACTATCCCCGCTGAAACTGCGTCTGCACAAACAAGCTTCACCAGTTGATCTGTTTCTCCTTGCAGGGAGCCTAGACTGCTAATGGATTGGGAGCCGTTTGGTCTATTCATTTTCTTGTCTTTTGCTTCCCTGGGACTGGTTGCCATTTGTTGCTGTTTCTTTCCCCGCACCTTTTGGGGGAGGGGAAGGGACGGTTCTGACCTTTATTTCGGCCCAAATACCTGCAAGAACGTTTTTGACAGCCGTGATCCTGAGTGACTGATTTCTCGAAGGGGTGGCTGAGGGAATAAGAAACAAGGGAAGGAGGGGGGGGGGGGAACCTACGAATGCATTCCTGAGCAAGCTGACTTGGTGTGGTAAAAGTAAGTCTGCAACAATGAGCTCCATAGGCAGATGGGTATTTGCTCTGTGGGGTTTTGCCTTGATAAGTACATACTGTGCCACCAAACCCCCCTGTTGTCCACCTCCACCCCCTCGACCTCAGCAACAGCCCAAGCTGCAACTACCACCCCATAACAATTCCACACGGCAAATGAAAGACAGCGAGTACCTAGAGAACACTCTGTCCTTGGTTCACAGCCTACTTAATCAAAGTAACCCAGACATGGCTGAGCACTGTTGGCTGTGCATGCCTGCTTCCTCCTCCACACACCAGGCAGTTCCGGCTGATCCCCAACACTGGTTTCAAACAACAGCCAAATTATCAACAAAGGTCATAGAGGTGTTTGAGGGTAAAACTCATTCAGATGCCAAATTATATCATGACCTTCTGGGAAAAATGAGAAGACTGGGTCTCATCACTCTAACTATTTCTGGCCCAGTAGCTGTCAGAGTCCCTCTTCTGGGAAACCCCTCATTGTGTGTAACACGACTGCAAGGTAAGGGGGGAAGTGAAGTAGGGAAGGTGCCCAGAAATATTTGTCTCATGGAAGTCATCATCAGTGCTTCACAAAAGCATACGTACTTCCAGATTGATCACAGCCTGTCCCCCTCTACAACAAAGCTCTACAAGAACAAGGTTCTGTTTTCAGCTCGCCCCCAGGTAAACATCACTCAAGGATGGGGGGCTAGAGTAAACCCAGAGCTTTGCAAAGGGAAATCCCCTCAGACAGGGCCTAGGCTTTCTCCCTGGCTTGGGACCACTCGAACAGGAAAAAATTGTGTTTTTGTCCCTACTGAAGATGAGAAGGGGAATGGGACTTCCCTCTCAGACTACTTTGTGGAGCCTGAGGCTCCCATGGTTTTGGAAGTTTCCCACAAGCAAAAGAGACCACCCCTCCAACCTTTAACAGGCCTGTTCTTAGCAGGATCTCTAGGGGTCTGGAATAATGAACACGGCCGATACCACGCCTTCACTGTTGGCATCGGAGTTTGCCTGGAGAAGGGGGGAGTCTTCTTCTTGTGTGGAACCAATGCTTACCTGTGTCTACCAGCTAACTGGACAGGAACATGCACCTTGGTGCATCTCCTCCCAAGGATGGGAGTGGTCCCCAACGGTGAGCCGCTCCCTGTGCCCCTCATCGGACATGTGCAAAAACGAGTGCCAATATTAATACCTCTGCTGGTGCTCCTAGGTGTTGGGACAGGGATTGGGGTTGGCGTAGGGGGAATCACTCACGCTGAAAATAAGTTCCAAGAATTGTCCATAGAATTCCAAAACAGCCTAGAAAAGATTGCCCAGAGTCTAGTGGAGATTCAGGATCAGATAGATTCCCTGGCTGCAGTTGTCTTGCAAAACAGGCGAGGGTTAGACCTCCTGACAGCTGAGAAAGGGGGACTGTGTCTGTTCCTGGAAGAAGAATGCTGCTTCTACATGAATAAATCTGGGCTGGTAAGAGATGTAATAAAGGACCTACAGGAGAAAGCCTCACGCCTAGCACCACGGCAATCTGAATTTGGCCAATGGTTCGCATGGTTGCCAGGGGCAGCATGGGTTAAGCAAGTCCTGTTTTTCTTGCTGTGTGGCATAGCTGGTTTATTGTTTCTTCCATGCGTGATCCCCCTGATTCAAAGGGTCGTGCGAACAACAATAACTGGCATGACAGTTCTCGCAACCCCACCCGCAGAGAACACGCCTGCCAAGGTAATGGTCCTTAACGCCATGCCCAAAGGGTGCCACCATCTGTTGCACGACAAGCATGTCGTGCCTGTAAAAACGGGGGATTGTTGGGCCTAGCCCCCCCCATTGTAGTTTATAGTTTAAAGGTTCTAATAAACTTTTGTAGGTTTTAGCATTTTTAATATACACAAGAAACACCTCTAGTATTTGTAATGGACTTTCCTTGTAAACACAGTAATCAATTCCTTCCTTTTTCACACTAGTATTTGTTTAGAGAGCAGAAGCCTCACTAAGAGAAAAGCCCCATTGTAAAGGAGAGATAAGAAGGTGTGTGAATGTTTTTCTTTTGAAATGCAAAAAGATAGTTAGGCCAGCCAGAAGGGGAGTATAGCATAGCCCCAGGGTCACACAGACACTGGCAGAGGGAATTGGAAAGATCATCAAAGAAGGGTGATTTATTTTGGGTACTAGTCTATGTTACTGCTTTATCTTATGATTGTTGAACTATTTTTCCTTCTGTGCCTAGTCTGAAGATGCCAGGAAGGAAGAGATAATAAAATCCAAAGCAACTTGTTTGTAAATCATATGATTGAACGCTATGTGACAACATGTTAACCGCTTTTACCTTTGATCTGTACCTCATATAATCTTCTATTGACCTCCATGGGATTGTCAGTCCATCCCTGCTCAGCCCAGGTTGCGCGCAGAGGGACTGGACTCACCCGGCATCTCATTTGATCAAATAAAACGCTGTATTCTTTTGAAACCTCCGGTCTGAAATCTCTTACTTGGTGTCTCGGGATCTCAGATTCCTATAGAAAGCAAGGGGGTTGGCCATACACTACCTATTGGGTTTTGTTGGCTAACAGTACTTCTCCCATATGTTTAGATACCTCCAAGTTAAAACGTAAGGAATAATAAGCTTGTGTCTCTGCAGATAATACATCATGGAAAGAGCATCTGAAATTACACCACCTGAAAATTATGAACCAAATTGGGTAGTTTGTGGATATGGCCACTAGATGGAGCTCACAAACCCGTCAATAGAAAGCATGTGAGCATAATTCCCTGCTGGGGGTTACTAGGTGGAAGGGCCCTTGGGGGCTTGTAATCCTAGCTCGAGGCCCATATTATGAGAAACCTGTCTTGGTTTATATGCAACTGATAGCCTGGCCAGACTGGGCAGGATTATGGATAGCCCCTAATGTGGACATAACAATTGGAGAAGAAATGAACATGGAAAACTTATCAGATGTCAGAGTAAACCACCCATGGCAGTTTCTTGGCTCCAGATGCTTTTGTGATGCAGTTCCTCTTTTCCCATTCTTATGCTGTCCTTACTGTGCCTGACCCTATGCTAATTGTGTTTCTTTTCTGTATGCCTGATTAACGCAGGGACGAAATGCAGTGGCAATAGATGATCCTTTGGATGTTTCCTGGGGTACTCTGCCAGCAGGCTGTCCTGAAAGAAAATACAACTGTCTTGTCTTTGTGTGAACAACCAGTCCTCTCCCAGAAGCAATGGCTCCCTGGTACTCATTTTTGTTGTTTTATAAAATTTGAGATCAGAGTTATGGAACATATCAAGAGACAAGCAAACTGAAGTCTTGCAGTAAAAACGTTGCCTTTTATTTTAAAACAAAGAAAACCAAACTTAAGCTTTTCTTCAGCCGAAGAAGCAGATAACTTAAGCACTTACATTTTAAAGACAATAAAGATAGCAGAGTAGCAGAGAGGCCAGAACAAAAGGCATTTACATTTTAAATCCTTAACTGGAGTAGCACCTGAGTGGCTAGTATCTGGCATGTGACCAATCACCCAGGCAACGACTTTCCAAATATGGGTAAAGCTCAAACAGGTAACTCTGATTGGTTTCAAACTCCTCGACTAGCTGGCACCAAGTAAATTAACATTCCTGAGGAAGGGGGGTGAACATGTTCTCTAGGAAAAAAGTTTTTGAGGCCTGGCTTTTTAAACTAGCCTTCCATATTTCAAGACATAAAAAATATATGCAACACTCCCCTTTTTTTATGACTAGAAAGAATATGGAAGCAAACCCAGTTTGGTAATTAACTCATTGTGCCTACTGGCAACTAGAGGCTTGGTTAATATATCAGCCAACATTAATTTAGTATCACAGTATTTCAAAATAAACTTTTTCTTGGCTAGAAAATCTTTAACAAGATGAAAACGCACATCAATGTGCTTAGTGCGGTTTCTGGTTCCTTCTGATAAAGCCAAATGAATACAGGCTTCGTTGATGGAGCTCACAAACCCGTCAATAGAAAGCATGTGAGCATAATTCCCCGCTGTCGGTTACTAGGTGGAAGGGCCCTTGGGGGCTCGTAATCCTAGCTCGAGGCCCATATTATGAGAAACCTGTCTTGGTTTATATGCAACTGATAACCTGGCCAGACTGGGCAGGATTATGGATAGCCCCTAATGTGGATGTAACAATTGGAGAAGAAATGGAAATGGAAAACCTATCAGATGTCAGAGTAAATCACCCATGGCAGTTTCTTGGCTCCGGATGCTTTTGTGATGCAGTTCCTCTTTTCCCATTCTTATGCTGTCCTTACTGTGCCTGACCCTATGCTAATTGTGTTTCTTTTCTGTATGCCTGATTAACGCAGGAACGAAATGCCGTGGCAATCGATGGTCCTTTGGATGTTTCCTGGGGTACTCTGCCAGCAGGCTGTCCTGAAAGAAAATACAACTGTCTTGTCTTTGTGTGAACAACCAGTCCTCTCCCAGAAGCAATGGCTCCCTGGTACTCATGGCAAATGCATGAATATTACTGGACAAGGGACTTGGATGATATTGGGCCAGAAATTGTATTTTTCTATCCCTAATAATCAAAGCAATTTTCTGTTAAACTGGCTTATTAAATGGAACGTTACTTTTCAATCTTTTCCTGGGCAGAAATGGGTAACACGAAAGGACTGGCAGAACATTGCTGGCTGGCACTACCCCGAGGAAGGGAGATGAAGAGGAGACAGTATTTATAACCATACATATAGCATTTTTAGTTAGAGCTCATAAAATACAAGCTGCACATCCCTCTACAGTTATTTTATTAACAATTAGTAATGGAAGCCTCAAAAAGGCTTCATGTATCATGTTAGAATAAACATTACTGTTTATAATATATCCTTATTTGAACCTCAGTGTAGTATGTGGGCAGTACCTATATATAATTCTTGGATGCAGACTAGCCATACACACTCTTTTACAGAGACAATATTAGGGGGAATTGGTACTGGCACAGGGCTTATTAATTCAATAGACATAGAAGCGTTAGAAAATAAATTAGCATTTTTAGGTCATCATATTAAGGTAATGAGTTATATTACAGAGAAACAAGTATTGCAAGAGGCGAATGTACTCCATCAAAATATAAAAGTAAGGATGGAATATGGCTGTTGTGGGTCTTCTGGGCTGTGTGGCCTTGTTCTGGAAGTTGTGGTTCCTAACATTTCGCCAGTATCTGTGGCCGGCATCTTCAGAGGGCAGGAGCACAGACAGAAGCGAACTCTCTGTGCTCAGGAGAGTTTGCTTCTGTCTGTGCTCCTGCCCTCTGAAGATGCTGGCCACAGATGCTGGCGAAATGTTAGGAACCACAACTTCCAGAACACGGCCACACAGCCCGGAAGACCCAGAACAGCCATCGAAGTGAAAGACTTCGACAATACAATGATGGAATATTTTAATTTGACTTCTTATATTATTAATGTAACAGCTCAAGGACATGTGTTCTCCATGATGACAAAATGTACTTTATTGCAATTGGGCAATATTATTTACCCAGAGTCCCCTCTGGAAATGGGGGGAGATGGGCGGTGATATAAGTTAGAAATATAAACAAATAATTTATGAAGTTAGAACATGACACTCAAGGTTGGTCTAATGGAGAAGTTGGTTTGTGGAAAGACATAATTAAAGATACTGATGTAAATTGGGAATGGGTAAAAGTAACCCTATTTAAAAAACAATATCCAGTGTTAAAATTTTTACTTAAGCCATAATTAAAGGAGCAACTATAGTTGCCTATCCATATCTTCCACTTCCTGATATAATTACCAATCATTTGTGGATACCTCATTTTAATTCACAATTGGCCACAGAAGAATCCTTTTATATGACCACCCAATGTGAACAATGGGGTTTTCAAAGATGGCTTTGCCCAACCTATACTACTCAATTTGAACCATGTGCTTATAATTTTAGCAGTGCGACATGTGTATGGGTTCAGTTAAATGATGATGCTCCTAGGATCATTGATAATGGTAGAGGGTGTGTCTGTGTAGTATCACTAGACCCAGTTTATTGGGAGGATGGAAGTTTATCTCACCCACCTGTTAGAGAATGTCTCTGTAATGTATCCCAAATTTGCTCTATTAATGGATATTATGCGGCAATAATATTTGAATATGAAACAAAAACTCTAGATTGGGAGGCGGAAGACTGGAACTTCACACTTCCCATGGGATTTAATATTACCTCAATAGCTCAATTAATATGGAAAAGTAAGCAAGTTCAATCTCAATTGCAAGCCTTATCTAAGGCTGATAAAGGCATGATGCTAAAAATTAAGCATGAATATGCTGAATTTAACTAATTCATGCCTTGAGTCACTCAAGCTATTGAAGACTCAGCCACCCATCATTGGTGGGACATTTTTTCAGGGTGGAGCCCAACTATGACCAACATTTTAAATTTGGCCAGGCACCCTGTAATTGTGCTTATAATAGCTGTTTGCATTCTGTTAATACAGATATGTATTCTATATATTAAAGTTAAGAGCTTATATGCAAATGTACAGGTTATTACCTGGAGACATGGAACTTATAGAATGTGAAGGTGTGGAAGTGAAATTCAAATATGCCAAGGGGTGGAATGTAGTGGGAACCTGTGGAAGACCTTTGTATTTTGAGGAGTTAGGTGGCATGCTTTGATTTTTCTTCCCCCACACCTAGGAGAGTTTATTTTGAATTATACTGAAGTTTAATTGGCTTGTCTTTGTTTCTGCTTGGCATGGGAAGTGGGGGGAGAGAAAAAACCCCAGCTTGTTAAGTTTAAGCATAAGTTCACTCCTCCAGCCGCCCCTCTAGCGGCTTGGATTGGGGGGGTGGATGATAAGAAATTGTTTATGCTTAGGCACTGGCTTATGTGATGGCTTCCCAGGCTCTGGGAATGATGTCATGGACAGGTGCCAGGCCCCAGAAGGAATCCCAGTCAAGGTCAGTCTGGGCTTGGTCACGGGTTTTGGGAGCCAGGCTTTGATAAAAACCTTAGGATTGTCTTTGGAGTTTGGGAACTTTGATACAGGCTCAGGATGCTGGGTGCTGTGGGACTCAACAGCCATTCCTTTTGGGGTTATTCTCTGCTATCTTAGCCAAGTTCCTGGTAGCAACAAGAGAATAAAGATATCACCTTGTTTGGTATGTATGATTTCTTTCTGTATGCTATGCTTGTTATGCTTTGTGTAACCTGTTTAAACTGTGTTTCTGTTTGACTTTGTTTGCTTAAGTTTATACTAAAGCTAAAGTTTCTTTATCCACTGGTGTGCTTATTATCTCTGGATCCAAAAGAACCAATTGCCTGGGTCCCTGATCAAGGCTTGGACTCTTGCCAACACACAAACCTAGACAGCATATTAAAAAGCAGAGACATCGCCTTGCCGACAAAGGTCCATATAGTTAAAGCTATGGTTTTCCCAGTAGTAATGTATGGCTGTGAGAGTTGGACCATAAAAAGGCTGAGCGCCGAAGAATTGATACTTTGATGAGATGGTTAGATAGCATCACCAATGTAATGAACATGAATTTGAGTAAACTCCGGGTGACAGTGGAGGACAGGAAGGCCTGGCATGCTATGGTCCATGTGGTCACGAAGAGTTGGACATGACTAAACGACTGAACAACAACAATCATAACCTTGATAGTTTAATGTATTACAATCTCTAGCATCTCAAGAGTGAGGTTCTTAACTAAAGGGCAGGCAAACATTCCTGAATTTTCCCCCTCTTCACTCTTAAATTGGAACTGTGTCTATCAGTTACACAGAAATACTTTCTCCAGCTGCACGTCTATGTTGCTACAGTAATTCCCAATTCTCCTTCCAATTATCAAAACCACGGTGAGAGTAACAAAGCTTAAGGGATTTCGTCATCACCGCAGGCCGTTTTTGAAACCACTGTGACACATATCTGTTAATTCCTCAAATATAAAACCTAAACATCTAATCCACAATTATCTCCTGCTTTGCTAAGACAGAAGGTGCTACTGATTAAAGCAGGGACAGCACCATTCTGAAATTAAAGGTTGTGGTTTCCAGATTTCATGCCAAGCTGGACCATCTTCAATAAAGAGCACTTCTTCCGTACACTTGTACTGTTGGTTAGTAGTTTTTCCTCCTCATTAGCCACCTTGGGGACCAAGGAAGAGCTGTATTTGCCTGAAAGAGAATTCTACCCAATAGCACCACCATGGCATCTCGAGTCTTGCTTCTGCTGGTGACCCATTTTCCCTGGGAGCCTCTGTTGAAAAAATGTCCATTCAATATGAAAATAGAAAAAAGAATGTTTAATTACTACAAGCCAGGAGACTACCTGATTGGTGGAATCATATCTACAGATACTGCTGCATTTCTATTAAATGACTTCTTCAAACCTCCAACACGTACGGTTATAGGGTAATTATTGACATGTATGTCCCTCTAGTGATTTATGTTTCCCTCTCCAAAGTCTTTTTAGCAGCAAATGATTCCCATTTCCCAATTCGCCGGCATCTGTGGCCAGCATCTTCAGAGGGCAGGAGCAGAGACAGAAGCAAAATCTCTGCCTTCGACAATACAATGCAAATAAATTCTTTCCAAATCAGACAATGTGATTGTCTGGATTTGTTTTCTCATTTTGTCTCTCATAGTTGAGGTCTACCTATGATGTCAATTACAGGCCTCTCTCATCTTTTTAATTGGGAGAACTTGCACAATTGGTGGCTGACTAAATACTTTTTTGCCCCACTGTACTTTTCCACCTGATGTCAGTATGGCTATAAGAGTTCTTTCCATGTTATCCCCCCATGTCATAACATCGACTAAGAACCAGATCGAGCGTTTGGGGTAAGGTTAACTTTGACCCTGACCTGCCAAGCTTTTCTTCTGCTCCTTGTTTTGGAAGGAAGCTCCCTTTGGTCCACATGGGATTTTCTGTCTAAGAGGAATATCCAGAGAACTCTTTCACCTAGAAAGTCCTTAAGGATAAATAATGCAGGATTTTGCTATTTCCTAATTGTGCAATGAGTGCCTGACAATATTTCCTGCATTGCAAAGTAAGGAAAGTGAGCTCTGGTCCATTCTTTCCCCTTAATGAGATCAACCAGATTAGTTTGCACATATATAAGGAGGTCTCTTGCATCCTCATTCCATTGATGTTTCAGGCTCTGGGACTGTCAGCCTCGCATGTTCATCTGACATGCTTGTCTGCCTGTTGTACACGTATAGTTTTGTTGTTGTTCAGTCGTTCAGTCATGTCCGACTCTTCGTGACCTCATGGATCATAGCACGCCAGGCCTTCCTGTCGTCCACTGTCTCTCGGAGTTTACTCAAATTCATGTTCATTACATCGGTGATGCTATCTAACCATCTCATCCTCTGCCGTCCCCTTCTCCTTTTGCCCTCAGTCTTTCCCAGCATCAGGGTCTTTTCCAGTGAGTCCTCTCTTCTCATTAGGTGGCCAAAGTATTTGAGCTTCAGCTTCAGCATCTGTCCTTCCAATGAGCAGTCAGGGTTGATTTCCTTTAGGATTGACTGGTTTGACCTCCTTGCAGTCCAAGGGACTCTCAAGAGTCGTCTCCGGCACCACAGCTCGAAAGCATCAATTCTTCGGCGCTCAGCCTTCCTTATGGTCCAACTCTCACAGCCATACATTGCTACTGGAAAAACCATAGCTTTAACTATACCGACCTTTGTCGGCAAGGTGATGTCTCTGCTTTTTAATATGCTGTCTAGGTTTGCCATAGCTTTCCTTCCAAGGAGCAAGCGTCTTTTAATTTCATGGCTGCAGTCACCGTCTGCGGTGATCTTGGAGCCCAAGAAAATAAAATCTGTCACTGCTTCCATTTCTTCCCCTTCTATTTGCCAGGAAGTGATGGGACAAGATGCCATGATCTGGGTTTTTTTAATGTTGAGTTTCAAGCCAGCTTTTGCACTCTCCTCTTTCACCCTCATCAAGAGGCTCTTTAGTTCCTCTTCACTTTCTGCCATTAGGGTGGTATCGTCTGCATATCTGAGGTTGTTGATATTTCTCCCGGCAATCTTAATTCCGGCTTGTGATTCATCCAGCCCGGCATTTCTCATTATGTACTCTGCATATAAGTTAAATAAGCAGGGTGATAATATACAGCCTTGTCGTACTCCTTTCCCAATTTTGAACCAGTCGGTTGTTCCATGTCCGGTTCTAACTGTTGCTTCTTGACCCACATACAGGTTTCTCAGGAGACAGGTAAGGTGGTCTGGTACTCCCATCTCTTTAAGACTTTGCCACAGTTTGTTGTGATCCACACAATCAAAGGCTTTAGCGTAGTCAATGAAGCAGAAGTAGATGTTTTTCTGGAACTCTCTTGCTTTTTCCATGATCCAGCGAATGTTGGCAATCTGATCTCTAGTTCCTCTGCCTCTTCGAAACCCAGCTTGCACTTCTGGTAGTTCTCGGTTCACATGCTGCTGAAGCCTAGCTTGTAGGATTTTGAGCATAACCTTGCTGGCATGTGAAATGAGCGCAATTCTACGGTAGTTTGAACATTCTTTGGCATTGCCTTTCTTTGGAATTGGAACGTAAACTGACCTTTTCCAATCCTGTGGCCACTGTTGAGTTTTCCAAATTTGTTGGCATATTGAGTGCAGCACTTTAACAGCATCATCTTTTAGGATTTTAAATAGCTCAGCTGGGATACTGTCTTCTCCACTAGCTTTGTTGTTAGTAATGCTTCCTAAGGCCCACTTGACTTCACTCTCTAGGATGTCCGGCTCAAGGTCAGTGACCACACCATCGTATTTATCAGGGATATTAAGATCTTTCTTGTATAGTTCTTCTGTGTATTCTTGCCACCTCTTCTTAATCTCTTCTGCTTCTGTTAGGTCCCTGCCTTTTTTGTCCTTTATCATGCCCATCTTTGCACAAAACGTTCCCTTGATATCTCCTATTTTCTTGAAGAGATCTCTCGTCTTCCCCATTCTATTGTTTTCCTCGATTTCTTTGCATTGTTCATTTAAGAAGGCCTTCTTATCTCTCCTTGCTATTCTCTGGAAATCTGCATTCAGTTGTTTATATCTTTCCCTTTCTCCCTTGCCTTTTGCTTCCCTTCTTTCCTCAGCTATTTGTAAAGCCTCATCAGTCAGCCACTTTGCTTTCTTGCATTTCTTTTTCTTTGGGATGGTTTTAGTTGCTGCCTCCTGTACAATGTTACGAACCTCCATCCATAGTTCTTCAGGCACTCTGTCTACCAGATCTAATCCTTTAAATCTATTCCTCACCTCCACTGTATATTCATAAGGGATATGATTTGGTATAGTTTACTGACCTGCAATTAATTGTTTCAGGAAGCAAGCCTCCCTCTCGGCATTGCTGCATCGTTTGCCAGGAGCTGTAATAAGCACCTGCTCTTTCAACAGACATTCTATCGAGCAGAGGGATAGCTGGACTGAGAACTGAATTGTTATGTCTTGACTATGGGTGATATCAGAGGGATGTTTTGATAATGCAGCATGGGCACGAAAATCCTTATTCAGGGCTTCACCTCACCTTAAGTGTACTGATCTTGAATCAATGAATCTTTTAGGGTAATCGCTGAGGGATTTCCTGATTGGGAATTCTAACACTGAGTGTTATCACAGGGACATTCACAAGTGTGTTCCTAAGTCAGAACTTCAATTTATCATTGCCAGATGTCTTTGAAGTAAAACCTTCAGGCAATACCACCTGGCTTTATAAACTGAACAGGAAAACCTATTGATATCTCTTCCATTGCAATGTCAACAGACTGAGCTTCAACCACATCATGCCTTTCTTGTTTGCCATTCATGAGATCAATCAGAGTCCTAGGCTTCTCCACAACATCTCCCTGGGCTACAACCTCTATGAGAACTTTTTCAACCCCATAATAACATATGAGGCCATGATGGACTTGCTGTCTTTGGGGCAGGAGAACAACCCAAACTACAGTTGTGGAAGAAGAAAAAATATCCTGGCCATTCTTGAAGGGACTGATTCCGAGCTCTTTCATCACATTTCAACCATGCTGAGCACCTACAAAATACCACAGGTATGAATATAAATAGAAGCAATGTCCCTTTTGGAAACAACTAGAGCTAGTAGAATAGGTGGTCTATCTGGTCAGTATGTTCAGAAAAGAGGAAGAAAAGGATGGAGAAATGTTCAGGCCCACAAATGCGTGTATTAAAATAGTGGTATGTGGTCTGTTACCACAATGATTCAAAATTATTTTGCTCACACTCTTAGATGACAGTGAGAATTGGGCATATCAGGAAAAACAAAAAATGTCAGTGGAATGCATTCAGAATGGGGTCTCGAAGAAATACGTATGATAAGAGAGGATCCAGAATGTTTGGGTGCAAAATGTGTGTGGACTGAATTCTAAAGTGGACGATACAAAATATGTGGATTTCACATATAGAATGAATGAGGACTGAAGGATCTGAAGGAAATATACTTCACATGTCAAAAGAAAGTGGAAGACCAAGAAAGTGGTGGTTGGAAGCAATTCCTGAGTGGATGTAAAGTAAGAGGGGAGAACTAATGACACGGTATGACACCGTATATGGAGAAAGTGGATGCAAGGAATCTTTCCAAGAGTACAAAGTTACTGAGAGGATAAGGGCACAGCCACTTTAAAGTCCTTTGAAGCACAAAGGAGGTCACCATTAATTTGCTCTATCCCCAAAGCTCATCTCCATTCTGCTTGGACATTAGACTGGTCCTCTCCCAACAGTTTAGGGAGAAGAGTGTTGAGGTAGACAGACTGGTAGATTTCCCTGCCAGTAAAGAAAACCTCCAATCCATCTCCCTAGGATGGGATGGGGCTGGCACTGGAGGAAAAGATAAGTTTGGACATATGGCTAGACCACTGGGTTCAGATATCTTTCAGAAAGTAATTGGATTTGGAGAATTCCCAAGAAATTAGGAAACAGTGCTCACTCCCTACTTTCATGAGAAATCCATATTCACCACCTGGAAAATTTGCAGCTACTGATCTATTCTTTACTTAGAACTATAGGTAATCTGTAGAGTAAGTAGGGGCTCCTACAGGCACCAAAGGTCTCCACTGAGCTCCATGTGCATCAGCCCATTCTAACCTCTGTGAGTAGGGTGTGTTAGTCAAGGGGTCACCGTGGACATCAGCCACAAGGAGAACAGGGGTTTCCTAGCCAGGGACAACATGAACAGAGGCAACAGAAGCAGGAGAGTGATGAGCAATGGAGATGGAACCTTTGATGCAGCTACTGCTTTCTGGAAACGTAGCTCAGTAGGTATGAAAAGCTCTTAGATTTAAGCATCTGAATATTATCACTGAAAGTGAGACAGTCCAGCAATCTTTTCTCTTTTTTTTAGATCAGCTATGGTATTAGCAGCCATGACATTCCTGCGCATAAAGAGCATTTTCCTTTTTTCTACCGGCTGAGTCCAAAACAAGGACCTCCTCACTTGGCGATTGTCAAGCTGCTCCTGCATTTCCGATGGACCTGGATAGGTCTTGTTGCTCCAGACAATGAAAATGGGGAAAAGTTCAGAAGAACCTTTGGGCGAGTAGCCACAAAGAGAGGAGTTTGCATTGCCTTCTCAGATAGCATCTTTACACCGAATGAGGGAAAAATATTCCATTCACAGAAGAAATGGAAAAAAAGCACCTGCGTCTGTATTTCAGCAACCGTCAAGTAAAAATAATTGTTTATCAATTAGACTTTCGGGCTACAATGATTCTTCTAGCACTAATACAACTCTTTGAAAGGAATAAGTTATTGGCGGGGAAAGTGTGGCTTGCAGCAGCTTTGCCAGACTTCAGTGTGAGAATGCTTTACAAACTGCTTGATCTCCAGCATAAACATCTTTTCTTACCCTTCTCAACTCAAGCAAAAAAGAGGACACAATATTATTATTTTGATTCATATTACTCTTCTATCCAGCAATATGGGAAGGCAGCATTCCAGTGCTCCTCTTCAAGGCCTTTGTTATCCAGGAACGTTTGGGGAACATGCCTAGAAAAGGAGAACTGGGAATTCCCTCCCCAGGAAATGGTTGCAAGGATCCTGTCTGAGGATGCCTCTAGTATTTCCACAGCAATTAAGGCCGTGTCCTTGGTCCTCAATGCTGCCTCTTCTGCCCAACTGAGTAGGGGGAGGATGCGGGTTGGAGACCATCGGACACCCCAGATGCTACAGCCATGGCAGGTGAGACTTCTCCTTTGAGGCTCTATCGATGCTCCCCTTCAATTCCTTAGTGTTAAATTGGGTGTAGGCAGGGCTGGTGGGGTTGGGGAGGGTTAATATGTTTTCAACAGTAGTTGCCCTGTTGTAGTGTCTGTTCTGATCAGATGAGGAGGTTTCCGGAGAGAAAGTGAGATTCTATTGCTGAATATTCCAAAATGGAACTATCTCTACTGCTTTGGGATCCTGTATAATAAAAGTGATACCTGTATAGTAAGAGTATTTCCCCAATTCTATAGTGTATAGGCACCAGGATGGCACAGCTATTCTCTTCTTGTCTTTCGATCACCCAACCTGGTCTTCTCTAGTTTCCAGCCAGGGACTTAGTCATGAGTTTTTGTTCTAAATTTATAGTGAACTGCCCACAATGTTTGTATTGTGAAATGCCCAGGGTCCCCCGATTGGGGGAGATGGGCATTAATACAAGTTTAATTAATTAATTAATTAATTAATTAAAAGCAGGTCTTTCTGCTACAAATCTATGTTTCTTCATAGCATCTTCTATGATGAACACGGACCTCATCCCCATGTCCCCTGAAGTTCAGCTTTAAGATCCCTACTGCTTTTTTAAGAGTGCCAAATTATGCTGGCCTGAAAGTTAAATCGATCAATAAATCAGGGCCATACACTCGTGATGCAAACTTTGTGTGGCTCCTAGCCCAAAGCTCCTAGCCCAAAGCTGTGGAACTTCAGATTGATATGGTGTGATGGAAAAGACCCATTTTCAATGCTTACCCCTCACCGCTTGATGCTGGGACTGCCTTATGTGGCCATTTTGGTCTTAGGAGCAAGAGCGATCTGGCAGTAGGTTGTTGTTTATTCGTTCAGTCACTTCCGACACTTCGTGACTTCATGGACCAGCCCACGCCAGAGCTTCCTGTCGGCCGTCACCATCCGCAGCTCCCCCATGGAGGAGTCCGTCACCTCCAGAACATCATCCATCTATCTTGCCCTTGGTTGGCCCCTCTTCCTTTTGCCTTCCACTTTTCCTAGCATCAGTTTCTTCTCCAGGGTATCCTGTCTTCTCATTACGTGGCCATAGTACTTCAGTTTTGCCTTTAATATCATTCCCTCAAGTGAGCAGTCTGGCTTTATTTCCTGGAGTATGGACTGGTTTGATCTTCTTGCAGTCCAAGGCACTCTCAGAATTTTCATCCAACACCACAGTTCAAAAGCATCTATCTTCCTTCGCACAGCCTTCCTTATGGTCCAGCTCTCACAGCCATAAGCCATAAGGCCAAGCCTTCCTCTCTGCCTAGCTTGTGATGCTTTGATTGTGGCTGTGGTGATGAGACAGTAGAGGCTAGGATCTGCCCAGCAACCTTCGGCCGCTTTCGGCTGCCATGGGCATACTCCTCACTGCTGGATGCTGGGACTGCCTTGTGTGGCCATTTTCGTCTTAGCAGCAAGAGTGATATGGCAGCAGGTACCTGTCAGCATAATTCCATATCACTCCTTTGTAAGGCATTGCTCAGCTATCATCCTAGACTATTCCCTGCATGGGTGTTAAACTCTCAGGCAAGACTGCTAGACATCTGTTTGTTTAAAAGAAAAAAAACTATGTCACCTACCGTTCTTACATTTTTCAAAAGAAATTAAAGCAATAAAAATGAACAAGATCTCATGGGATCTCAAACACAGACCTTTACATCAAATGAGATTTATTTATCTTTTGGGATTTCCCTCTTAATGTAATTTTGTTTGTTTGTTACAATTGTTTTGCTGACTTTTGTCTTTGTGGGACAAGATCTTGAGTTGAATTAAATGTTTCACGACACTCACAAGAAACATCTGGAAGAGATCCAGCTTCCCTTGGGAGGGAGACTGCCTCAAAATTCCTGAAGCTCTTTGCACGTCTAGGCACTGATTTCAAATGGTCCAGTTATTCATACCAGTCACATATATAAGCTAAAGCTTCCACATGCACAGTAGTGTCCGACTCTAGGGGCCGAACCTCATCTCCGTTTGTTAGCTGAGGAGCCAGCGTTGTCCAAAGAGTCTTCCGCAGTCATGTGGCCGGCATGACATGCGCAGAACGCTGTTACCTACCCACTGAAGTGGTACCTATTCATCTACATGCATTTGCATGCTTTCAAATTGCTAGATAGGCAAGAGTTGGGGCGAGTGCGGGGGCTCACTCCGTCACACAGGGCTAGGGATTGAAACATCTGAACCTGCGATCTTCCTATTGACAAGTCTGGCGTCTTACCCGCTGAGCCATTGTGCCCCTTGCGTATCTATTTTTCTATTTTTTTATGCATTCAATTGTGCCCGATTCCCTGAGATTTCCTAGACAAGTCCCTGAAGTTTTCTTAGCAAGGTTTTTCGGAAGGTTTTGGCCATTGCCTCCTTCCTAGGGCTGAGAGAGAGGAACTGGCCCAGGGTCACCCAGCTGGCTTTGTGCCTAAGGCAGGAATGGAACTCACGGTCTCCCAGTTGATAGCCTGATGCCTTCACCACTAAATCAAACTGGCAAACCCATATCTGTAATAATAGCGATGTCTAGACTGAATTAAGGCTGAAATGGAACTGTATAAGATACAGGGGTGGTTTTCCATGTCTTTCTAGCTTCATCCTATCCTGGGAAATTTCCAGCTTTACAAACTTTCCGTGGATGGTGTTTGTTTGGATGAGAATGGAGATCCCGTTGCTGATTTTGATATCATGCACTGGGCAGTCTTTCCCAACAATTCTACTGCTGGGGTGAAAGTTGGGAGAGTAGAAAGAGGGGCCTCTTCAGAAGTCAGCCTCTCTATCAATGAAAGTGCCATCATGTTGCCAACATCATTCAGTCAGGTAGGTGATTCTGCTACTTTGGGGTTCTTACCATTTATCAGCTGTTATACATGCCTGCTTAGAAGTAAGTCCCTTAGAATTCAATGCAGATTTGCTCCAAGGAATGGAATCTAAAGCCCCATTAATTCTATAGACATTATGCATAATTCTCTTAACTTATTTAATGATTTCCTTATTTGTTCCCTGCAACCATGCAGGCAACTCTTAAGTGAGTCTTAAGTTACAGGAAACAATTTAAAACTAAGTAAAGTAAAGTCAAAGTTAACGAGGGTAAAAAATAGCAGTAAGTAATAACAATATAGTAAACTTAATGAAAAAAGATGGCTAAAACTCCCTAGATACTTTGAGCTCAGTCCGGAACTGGGCCCTCTTGAATGCCATCCTCAGTAAGACTATGTAAATATATTTTTCAGCTGCATGCATAGGATACTAGTGGTGTGACAGCTACCTCACTGATCTATAGGGCACAAGAAGCAGTGTGGTGGCCTCCTCCAGAGCGTAGCCAGGAAGGTATTTACCATGGTCCAGTTCAGGAAAGCCTCTGGTATTTTGCCTTCTCACTTCTTCTTCACATGGAGGAAGACTCTCTGTACCATGGGCTGCTTTTCCTGCACTAGTCCCCAAATTTGTGACTTTCAGAAGTCTTTGTTGCTCAGCAGGACTTTAAGAAAACTCCATGGAAGACTTGAAGGACTTCGGTGACACATCTCCTAGTAAACATCTCAATAAACATGTAGCATTCTTAGATACTGTGATCTAGGTTGCAGTTAACACTATGTAGGGCAGACAGAATACTAAGTGGGGAAAGATATGGCTGAAGAAACCTGATCAAGGTGGAGTCACACATAACATTACACTGTAGGAAGATTTGTTGGTCTCCGTTGCCCCTCTAGGTGATAGCTAAGAGTCGACACCAATTTGATAGTCCATCAAAGCAGGACCAGCTGTTTGTGTCCTTTTCCTTGATTTTAGTTTCACCTTTGAATCAACATCAAGAGCTAGGGTTTGGAATAAACGTATCAATTTACAATGGACAGGTGGCTATTACTGTTGCTATCAAAGTGTTATCAAAACTCTTCTTTAGAGATCTGGCCCAGCACACAAGGTCAATTGACAAAAGCGATCACTGGTGAGGGGAGTTACGCAGGGTGGCATCTCGGCCCCACTACGGTTGAATTTCTTTCTCAGTTCTGGCTTCTTCCCCTCACATTAGCTCCTAAGGTCACAGCCGTGCTTCTTTATGCCAATGGTGTAATTCTCCTGTCTCAGACTTTGACTGGATTAAAACATGCCCTAAGATCACTTGCCACTCACAGTAAGTATGAAGAATTGTAAATTAACTGTGCAAAGGCAAGAGTCTTGCTATTTGATATACAAGCACAATCAGACCATTTCACGTAGCCGAAGATGGACTTTTAAGTAGCCAGTTCCCCTTGTTTAGGTCAGCGAGATATTGAAATTATCCCATGGTTTGCAAACTGAGAAAGCTCAGTTTCATGTCCTGCCATCAGCTGCACCAGAAGGCTCATAATAAGAAAATACCCTATGCTGCCCGACTGTGCCATTGTGGCTCAAGGACTAGGGAATCCCTTTTCTTGTTCTGTCGTTTAGTTGTGTCCAAGTCTTCTCCAGCACCACAGCTCGAAAGCATCAATTCTTCGGCGCTCAGCTTTCCTTATGGTCCAACTCTCACAGCCATACATAACTACTGGAAAAACCATAGCTTTAACTATACGGACCTTTGTCGGCAAGGTGATGTCTCTGCTTTTTAATATGCTGTCTACGTTTGCCATAGCTTTCCTCCCAAGGAGCAAGTGTCTTTTAATTTCATGGCTGCAGTCACCATCTGCGGTGATCTTGGAGCCCAAGAAAATAAAATCTGTCACTGCTTCCATTTCTTCCCCTTCTATTTGCCAGGAAGTGATGGGACCAGATGCCATGATCTGAGTTTTCTTAATGTTGAGTTTCAAGCCAGCTTTTGCACTCTCCTCTTTCACTCTCAACAAGAGGCTCTTTAGTTCCTCTTCACTTTCTGCCATTAGGGTGGTATCGTCTGCATATCTGAGGTTGTTGATATTTCTCCCAGCAATCTTAACTCCGGCTTGTGATTCATCCAGCCCGGCATTTCTCATGATGTACTCTGCATATAAGTTAAATAAGCAGGGTGATAATATACAGCCTTGTCGTACTCCTTTCCCAATTTTGAACCAGTTGGTTGTTCCTGATGGGATGTACGCTGGCTTATAGGGAAAAATCAAGGCTTGAGAATAAACAAACAAGAGTGCAGCGTTTAAGGCTAAAAGTGTTTACTTGTAGCATAAGGCAATAAATGCATATATAGTTAAGGCAATAAATGCAGATGTTACATTATTGCAATAAGATAAACAAAAACAAACTTATAAGCAGAGATCTGTGTATTGATCCCAGGGCCAGAGCTCATGCCACGGCCTATACCCAAAGCCAGGCATAGCTCACACTGCCCAGTCCGCAGAAGTAGAATACACGTGAAGAACTACATGGCTAAAGACACAAAAAGTCAAGAAGCATAGAACACCATTTTGCATGGTTAGATATTCAGTTCTTCCAGCTTTCTGATTGGTTGGATGTTAGGTGTGACACACACCAGGCCTTGCATAGGCCATAGTACAGGGTGGCAGTGCTGCATCTAAGCGAGCACATGATCTCCCCCTCCCTGTTCTCCCAGGGCTTCCCACGAAGGCTTCAGGGGGAATTGTTCTCATGGGAAGTTCCCATTGCTTGTGTGGGCACTAGCCATACCAAAACATCACATGGTACCTTCTCGGTTCATATCTAATGAAGAGATGTAAACAAAGCCATTCAAAGTTATGGGAAGGCTTTTTGTTATCTAGCCACCTGGCGTTACGTCATCATGAGAAGCTTTTCTCCGTACAGAAAATATTTGCCAATTTCATACGGGAAATCTGACACCCCTCCCAAATTTTTTCAGTACGGACAAGCAATGATGGAAGTTGTTCAAAGCTGTAAAATACATTTTTACAGAAACAGAAACAAAAATGGTTAGTACCTGTATTAATCACACTATTCAAGTTACAGTTTTTACAACCAATAGTCAACAAAACTAGAAATGGTTTAAAAACACTTGTTACACATATGTAATGCACAATATACACTTCATGCAATCTTTTATTCAGATACAGACAAATACAGCAAATACAAATTATGCAGTAATAGAACACAGTTACATAGAAAACAGCAAAATAGAACAGAAAAACTGGCCCACATTCTGTCTCCTCCTTTACAAAAAATACAGCTGGCATAGATAAGCCGAAATTCCAAACTCGCTAGCTGCTCTCTGTTTGAAGCAAAGGTTTGTTTTGATTTTAAGAAAAACCGTAGGACTGTTTCACCCCTTGTCAGCCTCGCATAGATGTATTTTACCTGGGCAAACTAGGTAAACTAAATCAGGGTGTATTCACTGTGTTACTGCAGAGTAATGTACAACAAATTAAGGATAAGCCTTCCTTTACACAAATGACACTCTGCAGGAAATCAAGAACCATAGGATTCCCTGTTCTGGGCTTTTCAACCTTCAACTCCAAGATAGATGCTTGAATTTGTGCCTAACTCCCTCAGCTGGAAATACTATCTCAGCTGCCTGACAAATTCTTATACAAGGTGGAAACATTCGGTTTCTAAACAGAAAACAACTACATAAGTAAGGAGTACTACACAAACTTCTACACTCTCTTATGTACACACAGAAAACAGCACGTGACTGTTCTACACATCCCAGTTTTTGTCAGAATCTGCATCTTTCCAAAAATGCTATCAATGACTGGCTTGCTTTAAGATCCATAAAGCACCCTGTGAAGTCAATGGACTGTCTGGGAGTTGTCACACATGTATAGCCAAAGGCTTGCCTTACACACACTGTTTCAGGGAGATCTATATTCAAATATGTTGTGTCAACATCACAATATGTAAATGGACACCTGTTTCACGCTACGCAACCAGAAAACGTACCACACGTAAACATTCTGGCCTAGCTGTGGGTGCATACATTAGATCACAGTTCACAAACTCCTCTTGTGAAACAAATCCCTGGGCAACAAAGCTGGCTTTACACTGCAGAGTATTATCAGGAAGAAATGTCTTTCTGAACACTCATCTGGAACCTACAGCTTACTAAAACAAAGGACAGGTTGGTTACTTTTAACACTTCACCAAAACTCAAACTGACTATCTACAGCTGTGTTCCAATGTTCTTCTTGCCTCTCAAAAGGCAGGAGGAACAGGTCTTGAAAAGACTGGGTTTTTCTCAGGTAACTTGACACACTGTCACCTGCTAAATCACAAATCTGTCAGGCTTCACACCCTGGAATAAGAGGACCCATGAGGAATGACCACTGTGCTTCCTCATCACCGTCTTCTTTCCTAATACCTGACTCCCCCTCCAGGCCCTGTACCTGCTCAGGTGAGATTTCCACTCCTTCACCTGAGGGGCCCTTTAACACACTCGGAGACTGGGGAACAGAAGAAACCTGAACTGTGTATTGTCGAAGGCTTTCACGGCCGGAGTTCAATGGCTGTTGTGGGTCTTCCGGGCTGTGTGGCCGTGTTCTGGAAGTTGTGGTTCCTAACGTTTCGCCAGCATCTGTGGCCAGCATCTTCAGAGGGCAGGAGCACAGATAGAAGCAAAATCTCTGTGCCCAGGTAGAGTGGCAATGTTCTATTTATAGAGCTAAATTATAGGAGATTAGGTGGGGTTTTTTGTTGTGTTGAAATGTTAACGAGTGGCTGTTGAGCGTGATTAGCATGTTCATTGTGAGAAGTATTCCCATGTCCTGGTGGTTGGACTGAGTTTGTTGACCTTTTGCAGGCTGTGTTTTTCAGGACTGGTAGCCAGGTTTTGCTAATTTTTAAATTAGACCAGAAAAATACAACAAATGCTAAAATCAGCAAAAGACAAAAGGGACCCCCGCACCACTGCAGGAGTATACCGCATACCATGCAGCTGTGGACAAGTATACATCGGAACCACAAAACGAAGCATTCACACCAGGATAAAAGAACATGAAAGACACTGCAGACTACAGCAACCAGAAAAATCTTCAGTAGCTGAACATGCTCTCAAGCAAACGGGACACAAAATCCTATTTGAAAACACAGTAATACTGGACAACACCAAAAGCCACTACACCAGATTATACAGAGAAGCCATTGAAATTCACAAACACCAGCACAGTTACAATAAAAAAGAAGAAAGTTTAAAAATTAGCAAAACCTGGCTACCAGTCCTGAAAAACACAGCCTGCAAAAGGTCAACGAACTCAGTCCAACCACCAGGACATGGGAATACTTCTCACAATGAACATGCTAATCACGCTCATCAGCCACTCGTTAACATTTCAACACAACAAAAAACCCCACCTAATCTCCTATAATTTAGCTCTATAAATAGAACATTGCCACTCTACCTGGGCACAGAGATTTTGCTTCTATCTGTGCTCCTGCCCTCTGAAGATGCTGGCCACAGATGCTGGCGAAACGTTAGGAACCACAACTTCCAGAACACGGCCACACAGCCCGGAAGACCCACAACAGCCATTAAACCTGAACTGGTTTTTGCCCATCTACTGAAGCATGGACAGTAGGCTTTACACTAGCAATGCAGCAACACTTCTGCAACCTTAGCATACAACCTTTACCAACCAGTAGGCTGCTTAAAAATAAAGCACTTCTGGAGATTTGGATTTGACCATAGCCTAAAAACAACAACGATAAGCCTTGGATTTTAATCAACAACCAACAACCAACAACCTGAAGCACTGTGCTTTTCGTTGGTTCTTCCTTCTCTGTGACCTGGGGATGTGAACACATGCAAATGTTCCACAGACATGCGGGTACTTCAGTGAAGGGCGCTTGCCATACCAAAGAAAAATCTTCTTTTTACAGTTGAATTCTACAACCTGTTAGTTAGAAACACACACTGCAATCAAGGTAGCCTCTCCCCAGACATGGGATGGCACCTGAGCAACTAACATCAGGCTATTTTTAATGGTATTCACAACACCAACACTCAGCTAGAATTCCAACATTGGCAAGTCTTTGGGAGAATACTTTCCTACAAAGCCAATTCTAGAACACATGGCTCAGGAACTCTCCACTACAATCAGACTGGAACTGACCTACTAGATAACCACATTTTCTTCCTACTATTGCTACATACACTTCAAAACGAGCACAGACCTTCGCTTTAGACTTCAACAAGTAGCAATAACACAAACAGGTATGATCATCAACCAGAAGGAACATGAGACTCGCACCCCACCATTACTTGGGACATGGGGGCTAACTAGATCTCTATGAACCAACTGAAATGGTTTAGTTAACACTCTGTCACTTTGCCTAGCAACAGATACAGTCCTGATATTAGATTGTTTACACACAGTTTACACACAACACAATCAAGGACCTTTTGCACATTTCCTGGGTTCTAACTCAGAATGCATTTGGCTATGTGAGACACACTCTCCCATCCAGGATACCCCAGTACTTTGTGAAAACTTTATGGATGCATTTATGATGTGGGGAAACATTGAACACACAATGTCCTGCCCACACAATATCCTTCTCAGGAAGCATCTCACACACTTGATTTTACAGGTTTTTCTCTAACACGCTCAGCCTCTAACACACTGAGGTTCATATTTCTCAATGAATACATCCAGCACCTTTGAACACAACAAGTACACTCAGACTTGACCAGGGCTGGAACACTGAGGAGAGAAAAAACAAGTGTACACATACACATTTCACACACTTATCAGAGAAATATCAGCTAAGATAAATTGCTGAACTCAAGGCTGCAAGCCAAATTCAACAAACAAGTCTCTGGATACATACAGCAGTCGGCAGAGTAGACAACTTGGATTCGTTGTTTAGCTGACTTCCGGCTTCTGGCTTCCCCTCCCTTCGTAAATCAGGCCTCTTGTGCACAGACAGCATCCGCTGGACGATACGGCAGGGAACAGCCTTCCAGTGATTTTCTGAGAAGAAGAATCACATCACCACAGCAAATGTAGATTCCATTCCAGGTTTCACTTCAGCTGGAACGCTCTGTTTGGATGTCTCAGGAACAACAATAACAGATGGCTTCTGGAGGTGGCTTGTAAAATAATCCACAGGAAGGTCACAGGGAGATAGCGTCTTTGCTCTCTCGACCAGGAGATCAAACCTACTGTCCAAGGTTGACAAAATCACGCACACTTTTTCATGCTCCCAGAAAAACATGCCTTCTTGTTCAAATGCAGCAAACAAAGTCTTGAGCTTACCAAGGTGGCTCATCACAGTCTCAGCCAGGTTGCAGCTTCAAACTATAAAGCTGTCTTAATAGTCCACCAAGGGCAACAGAGATCTACTTTGTATAGCCTCCCAGCATGCATTACGCAGTCCTTGAGTGGCTGATATAATTCCATTCAGAGGATTTGATTCCCAAAAGCAAAAATGCTATAAGCACGGTACAAACACACTTGTACTTCTTCAGAGGGAACCTCTGGAGGTGGATTTGCCACATACTGCCACAAATCTTCTTGCAAAAAGAATGATTTCATCTCCACACACCAGGTCAGATAGTTTCTGCCATCTAAAGCCCCAAATGGCAGACTGACCAGACTCTGTTCAGCCATTGCTGACTACTCAAAGAAAACATGTTTACTCTGAAATCAGCCTCTAAAAACAAACTCCCTTTTACAGCCAGGTAATAACGCAGCAAAGAAAATGCAAATTTCTCTCTGGGCAACATAACCTGATGGGATGTACACTGGTTTAAAGGGAAAAATCAAGGCTTGAGAATAAACAGACAGGAGTGCAGCTTTTATGGCTAAAAGTGTTTACTTGTAGCATAAGGCAATAAATGCATATATAGTTACATTATTGCAAAAAGGAAAAACAAACCTATAAGCAGAGATTCGTGTATTGTTTCCAGGGCCAGAGCTCATGTCATGGCCTATACAAACAGCCAGGCATACCTACGCACTGCCCAGTCCTGAGAAGTAGAATACACACACGAACATGGCTAAAAGACACAAAAAGTCAAGAAGCATAGAACACCATTTTGCATGGTTAGATATTCAGTTCTTCCAGCTTTCTGATTGGCTGGAAGTTAGGTGTGACACACACCAGGCCTTTGTGCATAGGCCATAGTACAAGGTGGCAGCGCTGCACCTAAGCAAGCACGTGATTTCCTCCCTCCCTCTGCTCCCCCTGGAGCAGGCTTCCCACAGAAGGAATCAGGAGGACTTGTTCTCATGGGAAGGTTTAGAAACTAGACATAAACAATTCATATCTAATGGAGATGTAAGCAAAGCCATTCAAAGTTATGGGAAGGCCTTTTTTTTATCTAGCCACCTGGCATTACATCATCATGAGAAGCTTTTCTCCATACAGAAAATATTTGCCAATTTCATACGGGAAATCTGACAGTAATTAGAGAGGCACAGGAGACAGGACTAATACATTTGGAGTACTGTCCCTCAGAGAGGATAATCACAGAAATCATCACAAAACCACTTGTGAGGGGTGTCTACATGGGCCTACGTAGTGAGTTAAATCTCGTCTACGCATGATGCACGCATGATTTGAGAAGGGGTGTTGGAGATTCTAGGAAATCCAGCATGCCTCATCAGCATATGGATGGATGCTCTAGGATGCAAGATCTCCACACTTTTTGAGGAAGCTGTTTGTGGCCACTCCCACTTCTTCTCTCTCTCACCTCCTACAACCAGGAGCAAAGAACATGGCTGTGTGCTGCTCCATCTTGGGCCATGGATGGGCCTAGGAGATTTTTTCCCCTTTCTACACACATCTCTTGCCAGCATTGAGGGGCACGAGTGAACTAAGTTTAGGGAACAGAAAGAAGAAATGGAACATCATTTATCTACCGAAAATGGTGTACCTGCAATGAATAAACATAAGAACTCTTTTGTACTTACTTTTCATACCTGCCACATCTAAGTGTGTGTTTCTTTATGCTAAGGTGGGCTAAACATGTAAGACTAACCTGGAACTCTCTAACATGCTCATGGGCTCTGTTTTTAAAAAATATTCTTTTTCTGAACACAAGTTTAGCAGCTCTGCTCCATTTCAGTAGTTCTAACAGACTGCTAAATGGACTTCATGAATGACATACCAGGCCATGACAGACTTTCTGTCTATGGGGCAGGAGAACACCCCAAACTACAGTTGTGGAAGAAGAAAAAATGTCTTGGAGATTCTTGAAGGGACTGATTCCGAGCTCTTTCATCACATTTCAACCATGCTGAGTATCTACACAGTCCCACAGGTATGAATATAGATAGAAGTAAGGTGGGTTTGACACAAGAAATGAATGAGGCCTGAAAGATATGAAGGAAGAGTCCTTCACAAGTTAAAAGAAAGTGGAAGACCAAGAAAGTGGTGGTTGGATGCACTTCCTGAGTGGATGAAAAGTAAGAGGGGAGAACTAATGACACTTTATGACACCATGGATGCACAAAGTGGAAGCAAGGAATCTTCCAAGAATAGGAGGGATAACAATAAGGGCACAGCCAGCCACTTTAATGTGCTCTTAGGCCCAAAGGAGATCCATCACATTACACTGTAGGAAGATTTGGTGTTCTTCGTTGTCTGTGTTATGTGAACACAGACATTATATTGTGGAAAATGATTTGATACAATGTGATTGGACAACCATATCTATTTTGTCAGAGCATGCAATGCTGGGGCGGCCAGTGCTTCTGCAAGACATCAGAGGTATACGTTCTATGCAGTAAACAGACACTCAAGCAGAGATTAAATAGTCTATTTACTCTATATACATACGCAGTCCAAAATACACTCCAGTAACGTCCAACACAGATACAGATGAAATGATATTCTCGAGAAGAGAATGAACACTAGAGTTTCACTGCTCTTATACAAATATTAACCAATCACATCATATGTCAAACACATTATCTGCCACACCCAGCTAAACTATATATCAGCTGCAGTATGAGTCACCAATTATTACAACAATGGCTGCTGATTGAATGACTTGCAGAATGTATCAACTCTCACCTACATACCTCTCCTGTATAATTAATCTATTTGTAAATTCTGGGTATTTTATAAACCCCAACATATTTTGTGTTCAGCAAACCATGATAAAGAGAAATTGTGTTTTAGCCCAGTATGTGTACCCAGTGTATAATGTATTTCTTTTTTTACAACAGTTTTCTTAAAGTTTCTAGATAAAAAATGACCAGCATTCCAATAAGAAGCGAGATCAGTGTGTCCCACATGCCATAAGCTTCCTATCCTTTGATGTATTTTATTTTATTTTCAAGATATATATTTAAAATACAAAGAAGAAAATACTATAGATTAGATAGAAAACAGAACTAAAGTAAAAAGAACAAACTATAAAGATGTGAATAGAAAGAGAAAATAGATAAGGCGACTTCTGACTATCTCTGATACAGATATAAGATTAATTACAAATCTAATCACTTACAAATAATTAACCTAACATAACATTATTTCTATTACAAGAAATCATTCAATCTTTAAAACCCAGAATCAAAACATCATTTTTTCAGTTACAAGCAAATATTCCAAAAGAGGTTGCCAATTTCATATAAAAGTAGATATAGAATGCTCTCTTATTAAAACTGTTAATTTAGCCATCTGAGCCAAGTCCCTTAATTTAACAATCCAGTCTTCAACTGTAGGTATTTGCGGATCTTTCCATCATTGTGCATATAACAATCTTGCTGCTTTTTGGCTTTCTTTGTATATTTACTTTCAGAATCTTCTGAATAATAATTTATTTATTTATTTATTTATTCAATTTATTCCCCGCCCATCTACCATACAAGGGACTCTGGGCGGGTTACAATAATCAAGATTAAAACAATACAATAAAAATTAAAAAATACAATATAAATAAATAAAATCCAAGATGGGAAGCGTAGGGAACGTAACATAGATAATATTGTTACGGGGCTAGCCAACCCCAGGAGGCACTACTGTCTCTGTTGTCCCAGGCCTGGTGGCAGAGCCAGGTCTTAAGGGCCTTCCTAAAGGCCAGGAGTGAAGGGGCCAGTCTCACCTCCGGGGGCAAGATGTTCCATAAGGCGGGCGCTATCGCAGAGAAGGCACGCCTCCTGGACCCCGCTAGATGGAATTCTCTTGTGGAAGGGGTCCAGAGCATGCCCTCCCTGCATGCATGGGTGGGGCAGGCGGACATTATCGGGATGAGACGGTTCCTCAGGTAACCTGGCCCTATGCCATTTAGGTCTTTAAAGGTAATCTCCAACACCTTGAATTGGACCCGGAAGCAAACTGGTAACCAATGCAGCTCGCAGAGCAGAGGTGTTATATGAGCCGATCTCCTGGCCCCCATAACTGTTCGCGCTGCTGTATTCTGCACCAGCTGAAGCTTCCGGATACTCTTCAAGGGTAGCCCCATGTAGAGCGCATTACAGTAGTCTATATGGGACGTAACTAGGGCGTGAGTGACTGATCGGAGGGCCTCCTGATCCAGGAAAGGGCATAACTGTCGCACAACACGCCGTTGTGCAAAGGCCCTCCTGGCCACGACTGCCACCTGCTCTTTGAGCAGGAGTCGCGAGTCCAGGAGGATCCCCATGTTCCGCACCGGGTCCGAGTGAGGTAGTGCAACCCCACCCAGAACCAAAGATGACAATTTCCCGGATTTAGGGGGGCCATCAATCCACAGCCACTCCGTCTTACCAGGGTTCAGTTGAAGCCTGTTGTTCCCCATCCAGACCCCCACAGCCTCCAGACACTGAGATAAGGCATCAACCGCATCACCTACTTCACCCGGGATGGAGATGTATAACTGGGTATCATCAGCATATTGGTGATACCTCATCCCGTAGTGACAGATGATCTCACCCAGTGGCTTCATGTAGATGTTGAATAGGAGAGGAGAGAGAACCGACCCCTGCGGCACCCCACAAGTCAGTGGTTGCAGGTCAGCCCTCTCCTCTCCTATCAACACTGACTGGGAATGGCCCCGGAAGAAGGAGGCGAACCAGTGCAGAACTGCGCCGCCCACCCCCAACTCCCTGAGCCATCCCAAAAGTATACCGTGGTCGACGGTATCGAAAGCCGCTGAGAGATCTAAGAGAGCCAGGATGGATGCACTCCCTCCATCCCACCCTCACCAGAGATCATCCATAAGTGTGACCAATGCGGTCTCTGTCCCATATCCCGGCCTGAAACCTGACTGGAAGGGGTCTAGATAATCCGTTTCATCCAGAATTCTCTGGAGTTGGCACGCCACCACCTTCTCAACCACCTTTCCTAAAAAGGGAAGGTGGGAGACTGGGCGAAAATTGCCCAGGATAGTAGGGCCAGGGACGGCTTCTTGAGGACGGGGTGCACCAGCGCCTCCTTGAAGGCCGCCAGGAACACTCCCTCACTCAAGGATGAATTAATCATTGCCTGGACCCAACCACATGACACCTCACTGGCTGATTTCACCAGCCAGGAGGGACATGGGTCCAGTTGGCATGTGGTGGCGTTCACAGTCCAGAGGATCCTGTCTACTTCATCAGGCACAACAGGATCAAACCGTTCCCAGATAACATGGTAAGTACGAGCCTCTGGCATCTCCCCAGATCCTGTCTCATGCTTGGAGTCCAACTCAGAATGAATCTGAGCGATTTTGTCCTGCAGATGCTCAGAAAACTCTTCCGATCGGCCCTGCAAATGGGTCTCCCCCTGCTTCCGACCCAAGAAAGATCTTGTGATTTTAAAAAGGGCCATCGGGTGGCATTCTGCGGACGCAATAAGAGCGGAGAAATATTCACGTTTCACCGCTCTTACTGCCACAAGGTAGGCCTTAACTGCGGCTCTAGATTGTGTTCGGTCAGATTCAGTCTTCGTCTTTCTCCAGCGACGCTCTAGACGTCTCTTAACCCTTTTCAAGGCCCTCAACTCTTCTGTAAACCACGGAGAGCTACGGGCCGAGCTGGGCCGGAGAGGTCGCATTAGAGTAATCTTGCCGCGGCCAGGACCTCCACTGGGCTGTGAAGCAAGTCCTCGGGAATAACCCCCAGTTCCTTCTGGAACCTCACTGGGTCCATCAGTCACCGGGGGCGGACCAATCGAATAGATCCCGCCTCCCTGCGGAGTGGGGCAGCACAAGAGAGTCTTAGGGTCACCAGAGCATGGTCTGACCATGACAATGGGGAAAGATGTAACTCTCCCCTCAGATCACTTTGCCACTGCTCAGACAAGAAAACTAAGTCCGGGGTGAGGCCACTGTCACAAGTCAGGTCACGAATAATATGAGACAGGCCCATAGCTGCCATGGTAGCTATGAACTCCCGAGCCGCCTCCGAGGACTGCCCCAGAGATGGCAGATTGAAGTCCCCCAGAACCATAAGTCTGGGGAACTCCACCGCCAACCCCGAGACAGCCTCGAGCAGCTCAGGCAGGGAGTTTGCTTCGCAGCAGGGAGGCTGGTACAGCAGCAAGACTCCCAACTGTTCTCGTGAACGCAACTTGAAAAACAGGGTCTCACAGCCGGCCACTTGTGGAGCAGCACCCCTGAAGGCCACAAGAGACTCTCGGATGACAACTGCCACCCCTCCTCCCCTGCCCCAGTGTCTCAGCTGATGCCAAACCTGAAACCCAGCCGGGCACATTTCCAAGAGGGCCACTCCCCCCTCTGGGCCCAGCCAGATCTCGGTGATACACACCAGGTCGGCCCCCTCATCCGTGATCAAATCACTTATAAGGGGAGCTTTGTTATTCACCGACCTGGCATTCAACAGCAACAGTCGGAGACCGGAGCCCACGAGGATCTGCTTACCAGGACCTGGGTATGAACACGGGGGGCCGGAACGCACCACTGGTACCAAACACCGGAGATGCCTTCCCCTATGATGGCTTGCCCTCCGGTTCCCGTCATACCGTCCCTTGCCAATCACCACCTGAATTAAATGGCCCGCCATAAAGCCCCCAGAGATTCCCGGCTCTGCCCTAGTAGCCTCCACTCCCAGGCCTCCAGGATTCTTGGGCTTAATTAAGGGTCCCTTATCCCACCCAACCATCATGCGAACCCAGACACTCTTGGGTGGTGACAAGATCCCCCAGGGCAACAGCTCTCGCTCTCGGTGCTGGTAGGGTCCAGTACCACAATAATACCAATAATACATATTTGATCCCAGAACTTTTTAACTTTCTCACAAGTCCACCAAAGATGGTAAAAGGTTCCTACATTAGATATACCACTATACATTTTTGATAGCTTATCAGGAGTTAGATACCAATTATACATCATTTATAAAAAATTTCTTTCAAATTGTATTTCAGCATAAATTTCAAACCTTTCTTCTACATATTCTCCCATTGATCCAGCATAATATTATATCCAAAGTTCTTAGCCCATTTGATCATACAATCCTTAACTTGTTCATCTTCCATATTCATCCGCAATAAAATCTTATACATCTTAGTGATAACATGATCATCATTTATACATTAATCCATTTCAAATTGTGTTATTTCATTAACAAATTCATATTTCTTTTTATCTAGTTTAAAACATTCCATCAATTGTTTATAGGTGAGCCTTGGAGTACAAAATGATGCAGGGCAAAGGCTAATAGAGTTTTGTCAAGAGAACACGCTGGTCATAGCAAACACTCTTTTCCAACAACACAAGTGACGACTCTACACATGGACATCACCAGATGGTCAATACCGAAATCAGATTGATTATATACTTTGCAGCCAAAGATGGAGAAGCTCTATACAATCAGCAAAAACAAGACCTGCAGCTGACTGTGCCTCAGATTATGAGCTTCTTATCGAAAAACGTAGGCTTAAATTGAAGACCGTAGGGGAAACGACTAGACCATTCAGGTATGACCTAAATCATATCCCTTATGAATATACAGTAGAGGTGAGGAATATATTTAAAGGATTAGATCTGGCAGACAGAGTGCCTGAAGAACTATGGATGGAGGTTCGTAACATTGTACAGGAGGCAACAACTAAAACCATCCCAAAGAAAAAGAAAGGCAAGAAAGCAAAGTGGCTGTCTGATGAGGCTTTACAAAAAGCTGAGGAAAGAAGGAAAGCAAAAGGCAAGGGAGAAAGGGAAAGATATAAGCAACTGAATGCAGATTTCCAGAGAACAGCAAAGAGAGATAAGAAGGCCTTATTAAATGAACAATGCAAAGAGATTCAGGAAACAATAGAATGGGGAAGACTAGAGATCTCTTCAAGAAAATCAGAGATATCAAGGGAACGTTTTCTGCAAAGATGGGCATGATAAATGACAAAAAAGGCAGGGACCTAACAGAAGCAGAAGAGATTAAAAAGAGGTGGCAAGAATACACAGATGAACTATACAAGAAAGATCTTAATGTCCCTGATAACTACAATGGTGTGGTCATTGACCTTGAGCCGGACAACCTAGAGAGTGAAGTCAAGTGGGCCTTAGGAAGTATTACTAAAAACAAAGCTAGCAGAGAAGACAGAATCCCAGCTGAGCTACTTAAAATCCTAAAAGATGATGCTGTTAAAGTGCTGCACTCAATATGCCAACAAACTTGGAAAAGGTCAGTTTACATTCTGTGGCTTGAATCATGTCAACTGGATTTCTATTTTTTTTTTTTTGACATGATTCAAGCCACAGACTGTTCTACCTGGATGACTGAGAACCTTCATCGTCAGTTTACGTTCCAATTCCAAAGAAGGGCAATGCCAAAGAATGTTCAAACTACTGTACAATTGTGCTCATTTCACATTCTAGCAAGGTTAGGCTCAAAATCCTACAACCTAGGCTTCAGCAGTATGTGAACCGAGAACTACCAGAAGTGCAAGCTGGGTTTCAAAGAGGCAGAGGAACTAGAGATCAGATTGCCAATATTCGCTGGATCATGGAAAAAGCAAGAGAGTTCCAGAAAAACATCTACTCCAGCTTCATTGACTATGCTAAAGCCTTTGATTGTGTAGATCACAACAAACCGGCAAATTCTTAAAGAGATGGGAGTACCAGACCGCCTTACCTGTCTCTTGAGAAACCTGTATGCGGGTCAAGAAGCAACAGTTAGAACTAGACATGGAACAACCGTGAGTCTACCATGGTAGAGATGGGTGAGGATAAATCTAAATAATAAATAAATAAATAAATAAATAAATAAACAAACAAACAAACAAACCGACCGGTTCAAAATTGGGAAAGGAATACGAGAAGGCTGTATATTATCACCGTGCTTCCAGTCATCCACTGCAACTTATATGCAGAGTACATCATGAGAAATGCCCGGCTGGATGAATCACAGGCCCGGAGATTTCCAGGAGAAATATCAACAACGTCAGATATGCAGATGGTACCACCCTAATGGCAGAAAGCAAAGAGGAACTAAAGAGCCTCTTGATGAGGGTGAAAGAGGAGAGTGCAAAAGCTGGCTTGAAACTCAACATTAAGAAAACTCAGATCATGGCCTCTGGTCCCATCACTTCCTGGCAAATAGAAGGGGAAGAAATGGAAGCAGTGATAGATTTTATTTTCTTGGGCTCCAAGATCACTGCAGACGGTGACTGCAGCCAAATACTTTGGCAACCTAATGCGAAGAGAGGACTCACTGGAAAAGACCCTGATGCTGGGAAAGACTGAAGGCAAAAGGAGAAGGGGACGGCAACTGGACATGAAACAACCGACTGGTTCAAATTTGGGAAAGGAGTATGACAAGGCTGTATATTATCACCTTGCTTATTTATTGAAAGCAAAAGGAGAAGGGGATGGCAGAGGATGAGATGGTTAGATAGCATCACCAATGTAATGAATATGAATTTGAGTAAACTCAGGGTGACAGTGGAGGACAGGAAGGCCTGGCTTGCTATGGTCCATGTGGTCACAAAGAGTTGGACATGACTAAAAGACTGAAGAACAACAACAATCATAACCTTGAAAGTTTAACGTATTACAATCTCTAGCATCTCAAGAGTGAGGTTCTTAACTAAAGGGCAGGCAAACATTCCTGAATTTTCCCCCTCTTCACTCTTAAATTGGAACTGTGTCTATCAGTCACACAGAAATATTTTCTCCAGATGCACGTCCATGTTGCTACAGTGATTCCCAATTCTCCTTCCAATTATCAAAACCATGGTGAGAGTAACAAAGCTTAAGGGATTTCGTCACCATCACCACAGGCTATTTTTGAAACCACTGTGACACATATCTGTTAATTCCTCAAATATAAAACCTAAACATCTGATCCACAATTATATCCTGCTCTGCTAAGACAGAAGGTGCTACTGATTGAAGCAGGGACAACACCATTCTGAAATTAAAGGTTGTGGTTTCCAGATTTGATGCCAAGCTTCAGTAAAGAGCAATTCTTCCATGCAGTCATACTGTTGGTTAGTAGCTTTTCCTCCTCAATAGCCACCTTGGGGACCAAGGAAGAGCTGTCTTTGCCCGAAAGAGAATTCTACAAAATAGCACCACCATGGCTTCTCGAGTGCTCCTGTTCCTGCTTCTACTGGTGACCCATGTTCCCTGTGAGCCTCTGTTGAAGAAATGTCCATTCAGTATGAAAAAAGAAAAAATAATGTTTAATTACTACAAGCCAGGAGACTACCTGATTGGTGGAATAATATCTACAGATAGTGCTGCATTTCTACTAAATGACTTCTTGAAACCTCCAACACGTATGATTATAGGGTAATTATTGACATGTATGTGCCTCTAGTGATTGATGTTTCCCTCTCCAAAGTCTTTTTAGTAGCGAATGATTCCCATTTCCCAATTCATAACCTTTTTCAAGCAGCCTATTCATTTTCCTCCAGAATCACCTTTGAAATAGGATTTGTCATATGTACAGAATAAAGTTAAGGAAATCTTCGGTTAACTGAATGACAATAAATTTGGCAAAATCATCCCCTGTTCTTCCCCAGGCAGAATCCAGAGTGAGAAAGTACCATAAAAAATAGGGTATCGATATCATTAATTCATTGGGCATTTCTTTACTTCTAATGATGTGCTTCAAGACTTATACACTAATAAAAAATATTTAACACAATAGCATTTTATGCTGTGGGAAAGAAGAGACTGTAATCTCGTATCACCTATCCATAGCTATCTGGTCAAACCAGAAAAAAGTAAATAATTAGACTAAAGAATATACAGTAAAAAAAGAAAATATTAAGTAAATTATTAGATTACAATCAGAAGAAAAGAGAACTTGTAAAAAAATGAGTTCCTGGTATGCAGTTACTTTATTTACTATTATTACCATAATAGTAAGGATTCATATATCATCATAAGAATATGTTTGTCCCTTTGGGAATGGTTGGTTTTACACAAGTTTATTTTGTACAAATGTCAGCAGTTACTCAGATACAGTGGGGCAAAAAAGTATTTTGTCAGCCACCAATTGTGCAAGTTCTCCCACTTAAAAAGATGAGAGAGGCCTGTAATTGACATCATAGGTAGACCTCAACTCCATGCAGATCTCCTCTAGAGCAGTGATGTTTTGGGGCTGTCGCTGGGCAACACGGACTTTCAACTCCCTCCAAAGGTTTTCTATGAGGTTGAGATCTGGAGACTGGCTAGGCCACTCCAGGACCTTGAAATGCTTCTTACGAAGCCACTCCTTCGTTGCCCGGGCGGTGTGTTTGGGATCATTGTCATGCTGAAAGACCCAGCCACGTTTCATCTTCAATGCCCTTGCTGATGGAAGGAGGTTTGCACTCAAAATCTCACGATACATGGCCCCATTCATTCTTCCCTGTACACGGATCAGTCGTCCTGGTCCCTTTGCAGAGAAACAGCCCCAAAGCATGATGTTGCCACCCCCATGCTTCACAGTAGGTATGGTGTTCTTTGGATGCAACTCAGCATTCTCTCTCCTCCAAACACGACGAGTTGTGTTTCTACCAAACAGTTCTACTTTGGTTTCATCTGACCATATGACATTCTCCCAATCCTCTTCTGGATCATCCAAATGCTCTCTAGCAAACTTCAGACGGGCCCAGACATGTACTGGCTTAAGCAGGGGGACACGTCTGGCACTGCAGGATCTGAGTCCCTGGCGGCGTAGGGCGTTACTGATGGTAGCCTTTGTTACGTTGGTCCCAGCTCTCTGCAGGTCATTCACTAGGTCCCCCCGTGTGGTTCTGGGGTTTTTGCTGACCGTTCTTGTGATCATTTTGACCCCACGGGGTGAGATCTTGCGTGGAGCCCCAGATCAAGGGAGATTATCAGTGGTCTTGTATGTCTTCCATTTTCTAATTATTGCTCCCACAGTTGATTTCTTCACACCAAGCTGCTTGCCTATTGCAGATTCAGTCTTCCCAGCCTGGTGCAGGTCTACAATTTTGTTTCTGGTGTCCTTCGACAGCTCTTTGGTCTTCACCATAGAGGAGTTTGGGGTGTGACTGTTTGAGGTTGTGGACAGGTGTCTTTTATACTGATAACAAGTTCAAACAGGTGCCATTAATACAGGTAATGAGTGGAGGACAGAGGAGCCTCTTAAAGAAGAAGTTACAGGTCTGTGAGAGCCAGAAATCTTGCTTGTTTGTAGGCGACCAAATACTTATTTTCCACCATAATATGCAAATAAATTAGCTGTTGTGGGTCTTCCGGGCTGTGTGGCTGTGTTCTGGAAGTTGTGGTTCCTAATGTTTCACCGGCATCTGTGGCCAGCATCTTCAGAGGGCAGGAGCACAGACAGAAGCAAAATCTCTGCCTTCGACAATACAATGCAAATAAATTCTTTCCAAATCAGACAATGTGATTGTCTGGATTTGTTTTCTCATTTTGTCTCTCATAGTTGAGGTCTACCTATGATGCAAATTACAGGCCTCTCTCATCTTTTTAAGTGGGAGAACTTGCACAATTGGTGGCTGACTAAATACTTTTTTGCCCCACTGTACTTTTCCACCTGATGTCAGTATGGCTATAAGAGTTCTTTCCATGTTATCCCCCCAAGTCATAACATCGACTAAGAACCAGATCCAACGTTTGGGGTAAGGTTAACTTTGACCCTGACCTGCCAAGCTTTTCTTCTGCTCCTTGTTTTGGAAGGAAGCTCCCTTTGGTGCACATGGGATTTTCTGTCTAAGAGGAATATCCAGAGAACTCTTTCACCTAGAAAGTCCTTAAGGATAAATAATGCAGGATTTTGCTATTTCCTAATTGTGCAATGAGTGCCTGACAATATTTCCTGCATTGCAAAGTAACGAAAGTGAGCTCTGGTCCATTCTTTGCCATTCTTTATGAGATCAACCAGATTAGTTTGCACATTTATAAGGTGGTCTCTTGCATCCTCATCCCATTGATGTTTCAGGCTGTGGGACTGTCAGCCTTGCATGTTTGTCAGACATGCTTGTCTGCCTGTTGTATAGGTATAGTTTGCTGGCCTGCATTTAATTGTTTCAAGAAGCAAGCCTCCATCTCAGCATTCCTGCATCGCTTGCCAGGAACTGTGATAAGCTCCTGCTCTTTCAAAAGACATTCTATCGAGCGGAGGGATAGCTGGACTGAGAACTGAATTGTTATGTCTTGACTATGGGTGATATCAGAGGGACGTTTTGATAATGCAGCATGGGCACGAAAATCCTTATTTGAGGCTTCACCTCACCTTAAGTGTACTGATACTGAATCAATGAATCTTTTAGAGTAATTGCTGAGGGATTTCCTGATTGGGAATTCTAACACTGAGTGTTATCACAGGGACATTCACAAGTGTGTTCCTAAGTCAGAACTTCAATTTATCATTGCCAGATGTCTTTGAAGTAAAACCTTCAGGCAATACCACCTGGCTTTATAAACTGAACAGGAAAACCTATTGATATCTCTTCCATTGCAGTGTCAACAGATTGAGCTTCAACCACATCTTGCCTTTCTTGTTTGCCATTCATGAGATCAATCAGAGTCCTAGGCTTCTCCAGAACATCTCCCTGGGCTACAACCTCTATGAGAACTTTTTCAACCCCATAATGACATATGAGGCCATGATGGACTTGCTGTCTTTCGGGCAGGAGAACAACCCAAACTACAGTTGTGGAAGAAGAAATAATTTCCTGGCCATTCTTGAAGGGACTGATTCCGAGCTCTTTCATCACATTTCAACCATGCTGAGCATCTACAAAATACCACAGGTATGAATATATTCAGAAGCAAAGTCCATTTTGGAAATGCTCCAGATAAGTCCAGAACGTGGTACCCTTGGATAGTGCCAAGCAAACGTGGACTCAGATGGTAGATCTTAAGAGACAAGAAATAGTTTTATTTCCTTATATTACTTTGGTCTTTCTGACATTGCTACACAACACGGATTTGGAAACAATATGCTATCTTCATGACCTTCTCCTATTCTTCTATGAATTGGACTCATAACAAATAGCCATTCCTGACAGAAACAACTAGTGCTAGTAGACTAAGTGGTCTATCTGGCCATTATGTTCAGAAAGGAGGAAGAAAAGGATGGAGAAATGTTAAGGCACAAAAATGCTTGTATTAAAATAGTGGTATGTGGTCTGTTACCAGAATGATTGAATATTATTCTGCTCACACTCTTAGATGACAGTGAGAATTCTGAATATCAGGAGAAACAAAAAAAGTAAGTGTAATGCTTTCCGAATGGGGTCTCGAAGAAATACATATGATAAGAGAGGATCCAGAATGTTTGGGTGCAAAATGAGTGTGGACTGAGTTCTAAAGTGGATGATACAAAATAGGTGGCTTTCCCACATAGAATGAATGAGGACTGAAAGATCCTTCACAGGTCAAAAGAAAGTGGAAGACCAAGAAAGTGGTGGTTGGATGAAATTCCTGAGTAGACAAAAAGTAAGAGGGGAGGACTAATGACACAGTATGGCACCATGTATGGAGAAAGTGAATGCATGGAATCTTTCCAAGAGCACAAAGGCATTGAGAGGATAAGGGCACAGCCACTTTAAAGTCCTTTGAAGCACAAAGGAAGTCATCAATAATTTGCTCCACCCCCAAAGCTGATCTCCATTCTGCTTGGACATGAGACTGGTCCTCTCCCAACAGTTTAGTGAGAAGAGTGTTGAGGTGGACAGATTGGTAGATTTCCCTGCCAGTAAAGAATATCTCCAATCTGTCTCCCTAGGATGGGATGAGGGTGGGACTGGAGGAGAAGATAAGTTTGGACATATGGCTAGACCACTGGGTTCAGATATCTTTCAGAAAGTAAGTGGATTCGGAGAATTCCCAAGAAATAAAGAAACAGTGCTCACCCCCTACTTTCCCGAGAAATCCTTATCCACCACCTGGAAAATTTGCAGCTCCTGATCTATTGTGTGTTGGGAACTACAGGTGATCCAAAGAGTGAGTAGGGGCTCCTACAGGCACCAAAGGTCTCCACTGAGCTCCATGTGCATCAGCCCATACTAACCTCTCTGGGTAGGGGGTGTTGGTCGCGTGGTCACCATGGACATCAGCCACAAGGAGAACAGGGGTTTCCTATCCAGGGATGACATGAACAGAGACAACAGAAGCAGGAGAGTGATGAGCAATGGAGATGGAACCATGGAACCATCATGGCTACCATGGCAGCTATGGGCCTGTCTCAGATTATTCGTGACCCGACTCGTGACAGTGGTCTCACCCCAGACTTAGTTTTCTTGTCCGAGCAGTGGCAATGTGATCTGAGGGGAGAGTTACATCTTTCCCCATTGTCATGGTCAGACCACGCCCTGGTGACCCTGAGACTCTCTTCTGCTGCCCCACTCCGCAGGGAGGTGGGACCTACTCGATTGGTCCGCCCTCGGCGACTGATGGACCCAGTGAGGTTTCAGAAGGAGCTGGGGGTTATTCCCGAGGACTTGCTTCACGGTCCAGTGGAGGTCCTGGCCACGGCCTGGAATAGGGAAGCGGCCAGGGCGCTGGATAAGATCGCGCCTGTGCGACCTCTCCAGCCCTGTTCGGCCCGCCACTCACCGTGGTTTACGGATGAGTTGAGGACCTTGAAGAGGGTTAAGAGACGTCTAGAGCGCCGCTGGAGAAAGACGAAGACTGAATCTGACCGAACACAATCTAGAGCCGCAGTTAAGGCCTACCTTGTGGCGGTAAGAGCGGCGAAACGTGAATATTTCTCCGCTCTTATTGCGTCCGCAGAATTCCGCCCGACGGCCCTGTTTAAGATTACAAGATCACTTTTGGGTCAGGAGCAAGGGGAGACCCATTTACAGGGCCGATCGGAAGAGTTTTCTGAGCATCTGCAGGACAAAATCGCTCAGATTCATTCCAAGTTGGACTCCAAGCGTGAGACAAGATCTGGGGAGATACCAGAGGCCCGTACTTGCCATGTTATCTGGGAGCAGTTTGATCCTGTTGGGCCTGATGAAGTAGACAGGATCCTCCGGACTGTAAACGCCACCACATGCCAACTTGACCCATGTCCCTCCTGGATGGTAAAATCAGCTAGTGAGGTGACATGTGGCTGGGTCCAGGCGATTATAAATTCGTCCTTGAGTGAGGGGGTGTTCCCGGCTGCCTTTAAGGAGGCGCTGGTGCACCCCCTCCTCAAGAAACCATCCCTGGACCCTACCATCCTGGGCAATTTTCGCCCAGTCTCCCACCTTCCCTTTTTGGGAAAGGTGGTTGAGAAGGTGGTGGCATTGCAACTCCAGAGGATTCTGGAGGAAACAAATTATCTGGACCCCTTCCAGTCAGGTTTCAGGCCGGGACATGGGACAGAGACCGCATTGGTCGCGCTTATGGATGATCTCTGGCGAGAGCGGGATGGAGGGAGTGCGTCCATCCTTGCTCTCTTAGATCTCTCAGCGGCTTTCGATACCGTCGACCACGGTATACTTTTGGGACGGCTCGAGGAGTTGGGGGCGGTCAGCGTGGTTCTGCGCTGGTTCGCCTCCTTCCTCCAGGGCCGTTCCCAGTCCGTGTTGATAGGAGAGGATAGAGCTGACCCGAGACCCCTGACTTGTGGGGTACCTCAGGGGTCGGTTCTCTCTCCTCTCCTATTCAACATCTACATCAAGCCGCTGGGCAAGATCATCCGTCACCACGGGATGAGGTATCACCAATATGCTGATGATACCCAGGTATACATCTCCATCCCGGGTGAAGTAAGTGATGCGGTCAATGCCTTATCTCAGTGCCTGGAGGCTGTGGGGGTCTGGATGGGGAACAACAGGCTTCAACTGAACCCTGGTAAGACGGAGTGGCTGTGGATTGACGGCCCCCCTGGATCCGGGAAGTTGTCATCTTTGGTTCTGGGTGGAGTTGCACTACCCCACTCGGATCCAGTGCGGAATCTGGGGGTCCTCCTGGACTCACGACTCCTGCTCGAAGAGCAGGTGGCAGTCGTGGCCAGGAGGGCCTTTGCTCAGCTTCGAGTTGTGCACCAGTTACTCCCTTTCCTGGATCGGGAGGCCCTCCGAACAGTCACTCACGCCCTTGTCATCTCCCGTATAGACTATTGTAATGCGCTCTACATGGGGCTACCCTTGAAGAGTATCCGGAAGCTTCAGCTGGTGCAGAATGCGGCGACGCGAGCAGTTATGGGGGCCAAGAGATCGGCCCATGTAACACCTCTGCTTCGCGAGCTGCATTGGGTGCCAGTTTGCTTCCGGGTCCAATTCAAGGTGTTGGTGATCACCTTTAAAGCCCTACATGGCATAGGACCAGGGTACCTGAGGGACCGTCTCGTCCCAATAACGTCAGCCCGCCCCACCCGTGCATGCAGAGAGGGCATGCTTCGGACCCCCTCAACAAGAGAATTCCATCTAGCGGGGTCCAGGAGGCGTGCCTTCTCTGCGATAGCGCCCGCCCTATGGAATATCTTGCCCCCGGAGGTGAGACTGGCCCCCTCCCTCCTGACCTTTCGGAAGGCCCTTAAGACCTGGCTCTGCCACCTGGCCTGGGACAACAGAGGCGGGAGTGCCTCTTGGGGTTGGCTAGCCCCGTAGCAACACTATGCTACGTTCCCTACGTCCCCCATCTTGTATTTTATTTATTTTTATTGTATTTTTTAAAATTATTGTATTGTTTTTAACTTTGATTGTTGTAACCCGCCCAGAGTCCCTTGTATGGGAGATGGGCGGGGAATAAATTGAATAAATAAATAAAAATAAATAAATAAATAAATAAATAAATAAACCTTTGTTGCAGCTATTGCTTTCTGGAAACCCTAGCTCAGTAGGTATGAAAAGCTCTTAGATTTAAGCATCTGAATAGTATCACTAAAAGTGAGACAGACCAGCAATCTTTTCCCTTTTTCGTTAGATCAACTATGGTCTTATCAGCCACATTCCTGCGCATAAAAAGCATTTTCCTTTTTTCTACCGGCTGAGTCCAAAACAAGAACCTCCTTACCTGGCAATTGTCAAGCTGCTCCTGCATTTCCGATGGACCTGGATTGGCCTTGCTACTCCAGACAATGAAAACGGGGAAAAGTTCAGAAGAACCTTTGTTCCAGTAGCCACAAAGGGAGGAGTTTGCATTGCCTTCTCAGATAGAATATTTACACCGAATATGGGAAAAAATGTTCCATTCTCAGAAGAAATGGAAAAAAAGCACCTGCTTCTGTATTTCAGCAACCGTCAAGTAAAAATAATTGTTTATCAATTAGACTTTCAGGCCATAATGATTCTAGTAACACTAATAGAACTCTTTGAAAGGAATAAGTTATTGGCGGGGAAAGTGTGGCTTGCAGCAGCTTTGCCAGACTTCAGTGTGCAAATGTTTTACCAACTGCTTGATCTCCAGCATAAACATCTTTTGTTATCCTTCTCAACTCAGGCAATGAAAAAGACACAATATTATGATTTTGATTCATATTACTCTGCTATCCTGCAATATGGGAAGGAAGCATTCCAGTGCTCCTCTTCAAGTCCTGGGTTGTCCAAGAAAATTTGGAAAATATGCCTAGAAAAAGAGAACTGGGAAATCCCACCCCAGGATGTGGTTGCAAGGATCCTGTCTGAGGATGCCGCTAGTATTTCCACAGCAATTCAGGCCGTGTCCTGGGTCCTCAATGCTGCCTCTTCTGCCCAACTGAGTAAGTGGAGGATGCGGGTTGGAGACCATCGGAAACCCCAGATGCTACAGCCATGGCAGGTGAGACTTCTCCGATTGAGGCTCCATCTATGCTCCCCTTCAATTCCTCAGTGTTAAATTGAGGCAGGTCTTGCATGGGGAGGTTTAAGAGGTTTTGAAGAGCTGTTGCCCTGTTTTAGTGTTTTTTCTGATCAGATGAGGAGGTTTCCGGAAAGAAAGTGAGATTCTGTTGCTGAATATTCCAAAATGGAACTATCTCTACTGCTTTGGGATCCTGTATAATAAATTTGATACTAAATTTGATACTCTATAATGACAGTATTTCCCCAATTCTATGGTGTATAGGCACCAGGATGGCACAGCTATCCTCTTGTTCTCTTTTGATCACCCAAACTGGACTTCTTTAGTTTCCAGCCAGTGAATTAGTCATGACTATTTGTTCTAAATTTATTGTGAACCGCCCACAATGTTTTTATTGTAAACCACCCAGGATCCCCTGATTGGGGGAGATGGGCGTTAATACAAGATTAATTAATTAATTAATTAATCAATTAAAAGCAGTTCTTTCTGCTACAAATCTATGTTTCTTCATAGCATCTTCTATGATGAACACGGACCCCATCCCCATGTCCCCTAAACTTCAGCTTTAAGATCCTTACTGCTTTTTTAAGAGTGCCAAATTTTGGTGGCCTGAAAGTTAAATCAATCAATAAATCAGGGCCATACACTCGTGATGCAAACTTTGTGTGGTTCCTAGCCCAAATCTGAGCCTGTGGAACTTCAGATTGATCTGGTGTGATGGAAAAGACCAATTTTCACTGCTCACCCCTCACTGAAGGATGCTGGGACTGCCTGGTGTGGCCATTTCCATCTTAGCAGCAAGAGTGATATGGCAGCAGGTACCTGTCATCAAAATTCCATATCACTCCTTTTAAGGCAATTCTCAGCTATCATCATGGACTATTGCCTACATGTGCGTAAAACTCTCAGGCAAGACTGCTAGACATCTGTTTGTTTAAAAGAAAACAAATAAAACAATGACAGATTCCTTTCTTACATTTTTGAAAACAAATTAAAGCAATAAAAATGAACAGGATTTCATGGGATCTCAAAGATAGACCTTTAGATCAAGTGAGTTTCATTTATCTTTTGGGATTTCCTTCTTAATGTAATTTTGGTTGTTTGTTACAATTGTTTTGCTGACTTTTCACTTTGTGGGACAAGATCTTGACTTGAATTAAATATTTCACAACACTCACAAGGAACATCAGGATGAGATCCCGCTTCCCTTGGGAGGGAGACTGCCTCAAAAATTGTGAAGCTCTTTACAGGTGGACGCACTGATTTGAAATGGTCCAGTTATTCATAACAGTCATGTATCTAAGGCAGGGCTTTCCAAACTTTTTCCCGCGGCGACACACCAACCGGCGTTGGTGTGTCGCCGCGGGAAAACCCGGAAGCGGCAGCACGCAAAAACCCGGGATTTATGGCGACACACCAGACTGTGTGTGGCGACACACTTTTGTGTCGCGACACAAAGTTTGGAAAACTCTGATCTAAGGTAAAGTTTTCCACAGTCATGTGGCTGGCATGACATGCGCAGAACGCTGTTACCTACCCACTGAAGTGGTACCTATTAATCTACTTGCATTTGCATGCTTTCGAATTGCTAGGTTGGCCAGAGCTGGGGTGAGTGAGGGAGCTCACTCCGTCACATGGGGCTAGGGATTTGAACCTCTGAACTTGTGATCTTCTTTTTTTTTTAATAATAAATTTTATTATTTAAAATATTTACACATCACATTGATAGTTACATTTACAAAGATTTACAACACATACATGACATACTTACACAAAACATAAAGTACAAAACTATAAGAACATTCAAAATTACATACACAATAAAGTGACTTCCTATTTCTTTTAAGAAGAAACTTTTATAACTTTTGTTCAATAATACTATTTTCTTTATATTTTTTCTTCCTTTTTAATATTTTGTTTTTATATTTGTAGTTTATCTCATTTATTAATTTCATTTTCAACTTTTTCTTTTGTCATTGTTTTTATCTATCTTACAAAAATAATTTTATATTGTAATCCTTTTGTATGAAATTTAAAAAGGGTTTCCACGTTGATTCAAAATTTCCAATTTCTTTATCTTTTACTAAGTTCGTTAATCTGTCCATTTGCGCTAATTCCATTGTTTTGAAAATCCATTCTTCTATTGGTGGAATCTGTTCTTCTTTCCAATGTTTTGCTAGTGTTATCCTTGCAGCAGCGATCAAATGCAGTAGTAAATTCTTACAGTCTTTAGTCCAATTTGTGTTCATAAGTCCCAATAAGTGGAATTCTGGTTTCTTTTCCATATTTGTTCCAATAATTTTACAAATACATTTATGATTTTTTTCCCAAATTTTTTTAATTTTTTTGCAGGACCACCATAAATGATAATAAGATCCAACTTTTATTTTACACTTCCAACAAATGTTTGATCCTAAACATTTCATTTTATATAATTTCTCAGGAGTCATATACCATCTGAAGATCATCTTGTAATTGTTTTCTTTTAAATTATTACTTAGAGTAAATTTAGTGTTTTTGATCCAAATGGTTTGCCAATCTTCATAATTGATCTCTCTATTCAAATTCTCTTCCCATTTTATCATATAATTTTTGTTATTATGTCTTTAGTTTTTAAATCTATTAATTTTTTATGTAATTTCGAAATTAAGTGGTCATTTTCTTTCCATAATATATTGTCCCAATTTTCTGTTGATTTAAGAAATTTGAATATTTTTTGATCCAATTTGAATTGTTCTTTTAATTGTAAATATAAGAACCACTGACATTTATACCCCTCTTTTTCTAATTCTTCTCTTGTTTTAAATTCATAATTATTTCCCCTGAATTTTAGCAGAGCTTTGTATCTTAACCAATTTTTATCATTTGAGCTTTCTTTTCTGGCATATGCCTTCTGAGATGATGTCCATAGTGGAAGTGAAGGTAGTAGAGAGTTTTTGTATCTGTTCCATACTCTTAATAGTGATTTTCTAATTATGTGATTATTAAATGCTTTGTTAACTTTACTTTTATTGTACCACATATATCCGTGCCAACCGAATCTATTATCATGTCCTTCTAAATTTAGTATATTTGTATTTTCCAATATTATCCATTCTTTCAGCCAGATCAAACAACAAGTTTCATAATATAGTTTTAAATTTGGTAATCCCAATCCTCCTCTTTCTTTAATATCTTGTAAGTATTTTAATTTTATTCTGGGCTTTTTTCCTTGCCATATAAATTTTGTTATATCTTTTTGCCATTTTATGAAAGTTTGGTCTGTTATTGTTACAGGGATTGTTTGGAACAGATACAAAATTCTAGGTAATACATTCATCTTTATTGTCGCTATTCTACCCAATAGCGACAGTTGTAAAGAATTCCATTTTTCTAAATCATTTTTGATTTCTTTCCATATTTTAGCATAATTATTTTAAATAAATCTATATTTTTAGAAGTTATTTGTACTCCTAGATATTTAATTTGTTTAACGTTTTGAAATCCTGATTTTTGTTCCAATTTTTTTCGCTCTTCTTTTGTCATATTCAAATTTATCATTTTGGTTTTTTGGTTATTTATTTTAAAGCCTGCTACATCTCCAAATTCTTGCAACTTTTTGTTTAAATTTTCTATAGAATCTAGTGGGTTTTGTAATATTATCACCAGGTCATCTGCAAAGGCTTTTAATTTATATGTTTCTTTTTTAATTTTAACAACTTCAATAATATCATCTTTTCTAATTTTTTGCAGTAGACCTTCCAATATTAATATGAATATTAACGGAGATAATGGACAGCCTTGACGTGTACCTTTTTCTATATTAATTTCTTGTGTTTCTTCTTCATTCACTATAATTTTGGCTCTCTGTAATTTGTAAATTGCCTGAATTGCTTTTATAAATTTTTCCCCAAAATTTCTGTATTCTAATGTTTTAATTATAAAATCCCAATTTACGTTATCAAATGCTTTCTCTGCATCTAGGAATAATAACATTATAGATTTTTCATTATGAACATTTGCATATTCTATCAAATTTATTATTGTACGTAGATTTTCATTAATTTGTCTATTTGGTAAGAATCCATTCTGGTCATGATTTATCAAATTTTGTAGAATTTTTTTTAATCATTCAGCCAAAATGCTAGTGAATAATTTGTAGTCGTTATTTAATAAGGAAATTGGTCTGTAGTTTTGACATTTTGTTAAATCTTGGTTTTCTTTAGGAATTAAAGTAATTTTGGCTTCTGTCCATGATTGTGGTATTTCGTTGCCCTCAAGAATTGAATTAAATAATTTTTTAAGTGGTTCTATTAACTGATCTTTAAAATATTTGTAGTATCCCGCAGATAACCCATCCGGTCCTGGGGTCTTACCTATTTTCAGTCTTGTAATTGCTTCTGTTATTTCTTGTGATGTAATCAAATTATTTGTAATATCTTTCTGTTCGTTTGTTAATTTTTCTAAATCACAATCCTGAATATATTGTTCAATTTTATCCAGCAATGTTTTTTGTTTTTTATACAATTTTGTGTAATAGGTATGGAAGGCATTTTTAATTTTCTCATTTTGAATTAAATCCATATCGTTTTCTCTAATTTTTGAAATTTTTTTTCTCTCTCTCTTTTCTTAATTTATATGCCAACCATTTACCTGGCTTATTCGCATGTTCAAAGTTTCTCTGTCTAGTATATTTTAATTTTCTATCAATCTCTTCTGTCATTAGTATTTTCACTTGTAGTTGTAATAATTTAATCTGATTTAAAATTTCTTCTTTTTTATTATTATTTTGTAATTCTTTTTCTTTTTCTTTTATTTGGTTTAAAATTATTTGTAATTTTTTGCTACTGTTTTTCTTTTGAAAATTATTCAGCGATATAAAGTGACCTCTGATGAAGGCTTTGCTTGCGTCCCAAACTGTTCCTAATTTAACCTCTGTGTCCATGTTCCAAAGGAAAAATTCTTGTACTTTCTTTTTTAAGTCATCTAATTTTTTTTTATTTTTCAGAATATTTTCATTTAGTCTCCATCCATAATTTTTTGAGTTTATCTCCAGAGTTATTTGCACAGGGTTATGATCTGATAAAGTCTTCGGTAAAATTGTACTATCTTTAATTTTATTTTCCAAATTTTTTGATGTCCAAATCATGTCAATTCTTGAGAATGATTTATATCTATTTGAATAGAAAGTGAATTCTTTGGCGTTTCCATTTGGCTTCTCCAGGCATCAATTAAAGATAAATTTTTTGTCAAATCAAAGAATTCCCCTGGTAATTTACCTTGACAATCCTTAATTTGACAATGTGATTTCCTATCTAATTTTGGCATAACTACTCCATTTAAATCTCCCATTACTAGCCAGTTATTTTGTGTATATTCTGTAAAATTGTTTCGTAATTCTTTATAGAAAATTTTTTGATTTTTATTGGGAGCATATATTCCGATTATTAATATTTTAGAATTATGGATTTCAATTTCAATGATAATATATCTCCCATTTTCATCTTTTTGTATTAATTTGGGTTTAAATAAATAGGGTTTTACATAAATTACTATTCCATTTTTTTTCTCATTTGCTGTAATAAATTCTGTTCCTACTTTTTATTAATTAGGTATTTTGTATCTATTTTTTTGATATGGGTTTCCTGGAGACATGCAACATCAAGTTTTAGTTTACTTAGTAGTTGGAACAGTCGTTTTCTTTTAACAGGACAATTGGCCCCATTGATATTCCAAGTAATGGCCTTTAGTTCTTTCATTTACTAGCAATGAAACAAATTCTTTGGAGTTAGCTGATCCTTTTTCTTTTGGAACCTGAAGTGTCTCTTTTTCCCTTGGTCTCTGATCCCTTGGGTTGGTTATCTCTTTTTCAAATCTTTTTAAAAAATCCTTTGCTTTTGGTATTGAATTTAATTTGAATCTTTGACTTTTAAATGTCAGACTTAAACCTTCTGGTATTTCCCACCTAAAATTTATATTGTTTTTTCCCAAAAGGTCTGTTAGAAATCTATATTCTTTTCTCTTCCTTAAGATTTTTGCAGGTATTTCTTTATAAATAGTGATATCCTTCCCTTCTATTTCTATTTTTTGTTGTATGATGTTTGTATTATTGTATTCCTTGTCTTTTTTTTTTTTGAAAATTCAATCACTATATCCCTTGGTTTTTTATACAATGTTGCATATTTTGAATTTACTCTAAACATTCTTTCGATCTCCTCTAATCTTTCTTCCTCCCAATCAATTAAATTTGCTAGCATTTGAACAATTACTTCTCTCATATTATCCTCTTTTTCTTCTGGGACACCTCTCAACCTTATGCAGTGTTCTTTCTCTTTTAACTTTAATATTGTTATGCGCTCTTTTTCTTTGTCAAGATTTTCTTCACATTTCTCGATCTGTTTCTTTACTTCATGTATATCATCTTTTAATTTTTTTTCTATCTTTCCCAGTTTTTGTTCTAATCTGGTTTCTAGACCTATTAATTTTTCCTCCAGCACTTTTGTCACTGTTTGTGAAATTGTCTTAGTGGTTTTAACTGTAAAATCTTCAAACAGAGATTTCAACCATTCTCCTTCCCCTGTATCAGATCCCCTTCTACCCTTACTTCTTGTACTAATACTCATTTTATAAATCTTGTAACTTATTTACTATCTTATATAGAGAAAGCAGGAAGTGAGAGTTTTATATAGATAAAAAAGAAAGAGAGAGGAAGAAAGTTTTTAATCTAAAATCTTAATTATCTTAATTATCTAATTATCTAATTATGTTTGTAAATTTCAATCTATAATCTATAGTGTAATAAATATCTTATATATATCTTATACAATACTTATATACTAATATGTCTATATACTTATTTCTATTTTATACTCTTATACTTTTTAGTAAGGTTTATACAAAACAACAACAGAACAAAGTTGATTCTATAGGAACAAAATGGCTTCGTTTGTTTTTCTAAATTAATTAATTAATTCAGTCTTTATGAAAGTTCTGAGAAAGGAATTTTTTTCTTCTCACCCAACGTCCTTCGCTTAGTTTCTTCTTCTAGAAATAATTGCTTTTGAATTGTTTGTTTTTCACATTTGCTTTGGTGAAGCTATCTGCGGCGCTCGTCTCCTTCAAAGACTTTCCCTCCATGGAGCCTTAGCTTTCGCTTTTCAGCTTCCCGGCTTGATTTCTCCGCAAGTCAAAGAAAACACTTAGACTAAACAAACAGATGACTCGCCTGCCATCCGAAGCTGCCGAAAGTTTTTTTTCTTTTGAAAAGAGCCAAATTCTCCGCTCTTTCTGCTGCCGCTTTTTGGGTTTTAAATTTCGTAGAGCAGGCTTGGTTCTGCAGGGTATTTAATTTTCTTTACGGAGCTTCTTCTATTCCGCCCCAGCCGCTGTCCGTCCTCACCGGAAGTCTTAACAGCGAATTTTTGAACTTGTGATCTTCTGATCGACAAGCCTGGTGTCTTTCCCGCTGAGCCATCGTGCCCCTTATGTATCTATTTTTTTATTTTTTATCCGATCAATTGTGCCTGATTCCTGGAGACTGCCTAGACAAGACCCAGGAGTTTTGTTAGCAAGGTTTTTCAGACATTTTTGGCCATTGCCTCCTCCCTAGGGCTGAGAGAGAGGGACTGGCCCAGGGTCACCCAGCTGGCTTTGTGCCTAAGGCAGGACTGGAACTCACGGTCTCCCAGTTTATAGCCTGATGCCTTCACCACTAAATCAAACTGCCAAACCCATATCTGTAATAATAGAGATGTCTAGACTGAATAACAGCGTTCCGCGTGTGTCATGCGGCCACGTGACCGTGGAAGCGTCTTCGGACAACGCTGGCTCTTTGGCTAACAAACGGAGATGAGCACCGGCCCCTAGAGTCGGACACGACTGCACAAATGTGCGGGGGGATACCTTTACCTTTACCTAGACTGAATTAAGGCTGAAATGGAACTGTATAAGATACGGGGGTGACAGACACAATGATGGGGGAGCTGGGGATGGTGACGGCCGACAGGAAGCTCTGGCGTGGGCTGGTCCATGAAGTCACGAAGAGTCGGAAGCGACTGAACGAATAAACAACAAAAAAAGATACAGGGGTGGTTTTCCATGTCTTTCTAGCTTCATCCTTTCCTGGGAAATTTCCAGCTTTACAATCTTTCCATGGATGGTGTTTATTTGGATGAGAATGGAGATCCCGTTGCTGATTTTGATATCATGCACTGGGCAGTCTTTCCCAACAAGTCTACTGCTGGGGTAAAAGTTGGGAGAGTAGAAAGAGGGGCCTCTTCAGAAGTCAGCCTCTCTATCAATCAAAGTGCCATCATGTGGCCAACATCATTCAGTCAGGTAGGTGCTGCTGCTGCTTTTTAGTTCTTACTATATATTATTATTTATCAGCTGTTATACATGCCTGCTTAGAAATAAATCCCTCAGAATTCAATGCAGATTTGCTCCAAGGAATGGAATCTAAAGCCCCATTAATTCCACAGACATTATGCATAATGATTTTAACTTATTTAATGATTTCCTTATTTGTTCCCTGCCACCATGCAGGCAACTCTTAAGTGAGTCTTAAGTTACAGGAAACAATTTAAAACTAAATGAAGTAAAGTCAAATTAATCCAGGGTAAAAAATAGCAGTAAGAAATAACAATATAGTAAACTTAATGAAAAAAGATGGCTAAAACTCCCTAGATACTTTGAGCTCACTCCGGAACTGTTCCGTTTTCTGTGCCCTCTTGAATGCCATCCTCAGTAAGACTATGTAAATACATTTTTTAGCTGCGTGCATAGGATACTAGTGGTGTGACAGCTACCTCACTGATCTATAGGGCACAAGAAGCAGTGTGGTGGCCTCCTCCAGAGCATAGCCAGGAAGGTATTTACCATGGTCCAGTTCAGGAAAGCCTCTGGTATTTTGCCTTCTCACTTCTTCTTCACATGGAGGAAGACTCTCTGTACCATGGGCTGCTTTTCCTGCACTAGTCCCCACATTTGTGACTTTCAGAAGTCCTTCTTGCTCAGCAGGACTTTAAGCAAACTGCATGGAAGACTGCAAGGACTTCAGTGACACATCTCCTAGCAAACATCTCAATAAACATGTAGCATTCTTAGATACTGTGATCTTGATTGCAGTCAACACGATGTAGGGCAGACAGAATACTAAGTGGGGGAAAGATATGGCTGAAGAAACCTGATCAAGGTGGAGTCACACATAACATTACACTGTAGGAAGATTTGGTGGTCTCCGTTGCCCCTCTAGATGATAGGTAAGAGTTGACACCAACTTGATAGTCCATCAAAGCAGGACCAGCTGTTTGTGTGCTTTTCCTTGATTTTAGGTTCACCTCTGAATCAACATCAAGAGCTAGGCTATGGAATAAACGTATCAATTTACAATGGACAGGTGGCTATTTCTTTTGCTATCAAAGTTCTATCAAAACTCCTCTTTAGACATCTGGCCCAGCACACAAGGTCAATTGACAAAAGCGATCACTGGTGAGGGGAGTTACACAGGGTGGCATCTCGGCCCCACTACGGTTGAATTTCTTTCTCAGTTCTGGCTTCTTCCCCTCAAATGAGCTCCTAAGGTCGTAGCCATGCTTCTTTAGGCCAATGATTTAGTTCTGCCTCAGATTTGACTGGATTAAAACATGCCCTAAGATCCTTTGCCACTCACAGTAAGTATGAAGAATTGTAAATTAACTGTGAAAAGGTAAGAGTCTTGCTATTTGATAGAAGCACAATCAGACCGTTTCACCTAGCTGAAGATGGACTTTTAATTAGCCAGTTGCCCTCATTTAGGTCAGGGAGATATTGAAATTCTCCCATGGTTTCCAAACTGAGAAAGCCCAGTTTCATGTCCTGCCATCAGCGACACTAGAAGGCCCATGATAAGAAAATACCCTATGCTGCCTGACTGTGCTATTGTGGCTCATGGACTAGAGAATCCCTGCCCATATCTTATTCTGCTGTGGGTTTTGCAGACATTCTTGTTTCTCCTTGAACTGTCCTTACCTATTAAAATGCACAGGACACGCCGACTCCTTCTACGTACAAGCTATTCTCTCAGGCGAGTCAGACTCCATTCCTTCAGATGTTGCCAGGTTTTGCTAGATCACCTTTAAAGGTAGGCGGGGACCCTTGACTGTTTTCACTCTCTGTCCAAAGCCAAGACAACCACAGATGGATGATAAAAGGCTCTATTGTAGTATATGCTCTCGGATGTGTTTTTCTCTTTTATTGCTTTATCTGACTAAGATTCTATTATCCTTTTTATTAACTCCCCCTAAAATGGAACTGAATTCAATGTTTTTATGGCTGTCATTTATGTTCAGAAGGCGCCTTTGTCTAGATGCACGGAAAGCTGTCCTCCAGGATACACCAAACTCAAAAGAGAAGGAGCCCCAGACTGCTGCTACGACTGTTCTCCGTGCATGGAAGGAACAATCGCCAGGCAAGAAGGTCGGTGGCTCTAGAGCAAGGAGGGGACTTGAGGATACAGGGCAAATTCACTCTTGCTGCTCTGGGCAGTGTTTGTTACAGGTGCCGCTTTCCTGCTAGTTCTATACCTAACTCCTCATCTATTTGTCCTTATTTCCACAAAGAAACATTTTTTTAAAAAACAGCGTAATATTTCAGATATTTGCGACCAAATCAACCCAAGCAATACTGAGTTGCTTTGGGTATTTGGGCCTTCCAGTGACAAGGTTTTGCCATTGTTGGTCTTAGGTGGGGTGGCACTGTCCCAAACGGACCCTGTGCCCAATTTGGAGGTCCTCTTTATTATATTGTATTAGTATGGTCCTTTCTTTTGGAGAAGCTTTGAGGACCACATTCCAGGTTTTCAGGGGAAGCCTGGAACCAAAATATCTAGTCCCAAGGTTGAGGTACTAATGACCCCATCAGGTTTTAATTTGTAGACCAAACTTTCAGTTCTGGTGGGAGTTGAAGCTTGCAGCTGGCTAACCCCAGGGATCTTTGCCTACTGTATAGAACAGTGCAGTGCAAATCCTTCAGAAGAGATGCTTCCAAACAAGAAACAATGCTTCTCTTTTTGAATCACTTAAAAGCCACATATTCTCCAGGCTCACACAGCTGATTCAAAAGCTGCTCTGGCTTTCACTGCATATGTGTACAAGACAGGGAAAAGACACATAATCCCAAATAATTGATTTAAATTTTTTTCCATCATGCTACGGCCACAGATATTGTTAGATGCAGACTAAAGAACACTGGCTTGTGTTTTCCAGATGCATCCAGTTGCAGCCAATGTCCAGAAGACCAGCATTCCAATAAGAAGCGAGATCAATGTGTCCCAAAGGTTATAAGCTTCCTATCCTTTGAAGAAATGTTGGGTCTCCTCTTGGCTCTCTTTGCCCTTGCTTCTTCCCTAACCACTGGCTTTGTTCTGGGAATCTTCATTAAATACCGAGAAACCCCCATAGTCAAAGCCAACAACCGGGACCTCACCTACATTCTCCTGGTCTCCCTCCTCCTTTCCTTCTTGACCTGCCTTCTATTCATTGGTCAGCCCAGGAAAGTGACCTGCCTTCTTCGACAAACCACCTTCAGTGTTGTATTCTCAGTTGCTGTGTCTTCTTTGCTGGCCAAGACTGTCATGGTGGTGGTGGCCTTTCTGGCCACAAAACCAGGCAGCAGGATGAGGAAATGGCTAGGGAAGACTCTGGCCAACTCCATTGCCTTGTCCTGTTCTGCGGTCCAGGTGGGCATCTGCATGGTATGGCTGGGAATCTCTCCACCATTCCCAGATTCTGACCTGCATTCCCAATCAGGACACATTGTGCTGCAGTGCAATGAAGGCTCAGTCACCATGTTCTACTCTGCACTGGGCTACATGGGCTTTCTGGCCGCCATCTCCTTCTTGGTGGCTTTCCTGGCCCGAAAGCTACCGGGGACCTTCAACGAAGCCAAGTGGATCACCTTCAGCATGTTGGTTTTCTGCAGTGTTTGGGTCTCCTTTGTCCCCACCTACCTGAGCACCAAGGGGAAATACATGGTGGCTGTGCAGATCTTCTCCATCCTGGCCTCCAGCCTGGGCTTACTGGGCTGCATCTTTGTCCCTAAATGCTACATCATTATTCTGAGACCTGGCATGAACACCAAGGAGCATTTAAGGATATGAAACAATAAGGAAACCTGATTTTGGTCCCTATTTTTCAATAGTTTATTGTTAATTTGAAATTACATTGCTTAGAATTACAGTCCTTTTCATGATTTCTAAGAAATCTCTCTTCCTTTCGTGTGAATTTTGAATTATAATCATTAAATATTGAAACAGAAATAGCATTAGATCATCTTGTTTAAAACACTTACATTTTTTCCTCTCTCTCAATCTGACATCAGATAGGGTTAGGATGATAATCATTGACATTAATAAGTTTCAATCAAAGAGAATATTTGTAGCTCAGAGTTGAATTGTGGAGTCCATGGTGCTCTCCGAGCCTTGTTGTTTTCTTGCAGACGTTTCATTGCCAGGCTGGGCAACATATTCAGTGCGAAAAGGGAGTGTAACTATCTCCCTGTTTATATACCCTGGCGTGTCCTGCCTGTGTTGGTGGGGGTGTTGTACTCTCCTTGGTAGTACTTTGACTGGGTTGTAGTTTACTGCTTGGTTGATTGAGAGATGTTAATAGTTCCTTGATTAGGGTCTATTGTGTTGTTTGATTGCTCCTCTGCTGTTAATCTTCCTGTTAATCTTTGCATATCTTGTAGTTGATTGCTGTCCAAGAGGTGTTCTGGTCTTCTTGCTTTTCTATTGTCTCTTACGAATGGTATGTAAATGTTGTTTACCTCTATGTGTCTATTGATGGCTGCTTTGTCTGAGTGCCAAGCTTGCAGGAATTGTCTAGCTTTTTCGGATTTGGCTTGGTTTAGTATGCTCACAATTTCCCAGTTGAAAGTATGGTTGAGTCTGTCCATGTGTTGTGAGATTAAGGAGTTTTCATCATGTCTTCTGACTGCTAATTGGTGTTCATGGATGCGTTCTGCTGTCTTCTGCCAGTCTGTCCTACATAGTGGCTTTTCCAGTCCTTACGCTGTATGTTGTAGGTAACTCCTGTTTTTTCTTCTTGCAAAATGAATATCCACACAACTTTATCAAAAAGTGCCTGACCACTCAACCCACCACAGCAAAACCAACAGAAGCTATGAAAAGGATTACACTGCCATATATCAGAAACATCTCAGAAACTACTAATAGACTGTTACATCCACACGGCATCACTGTAGCACACAAACCAACCAAAACCCTTCAGAACATCGTAAGTAAACCAAAAGACCCAGTAGCCCAAGAAGAAAAAACAGGAGTTATCTACAACATACAGTGTAAGGACTGTAAAAGCCACTATGTAGGATAGACTGGGAGAAGACTAGCAGAACACATCCATGAACACCAACTAGCAGTCAGAAGACATGATGAAAGCTCCTTAATCTCACTGTAGCGGGAAAAACTCACCTTCCCAATGACAGGACATGAGACCAAGCGAAGTTAGAGAACACAGGTTTATTGCTAGCAAGGTTCAGAGTAATAACTTGGCAAATTCTGAACACCGGGTCACACCCGGGGCTTATCTTTTATAGGGTTTGTAATCCAGACAATCAGGATATGACAGGATCGGCAGGTGGTATCTAAAATATCGTAAGTCATCTTGTTCCAGACAGATTGTTCAGACATAGAATCATCTTACGTGTCACAAACTCAGCAGTTTATAATTAGCACATCAAAACAGGATAACAAAAGGGGAACTTATCGTACACCATCTGTGAGTTTAGGGAAGTATAGGGAACTTACAATGTCTGCACCTTTGTGTTACAAGGGTTAGTATCCATGCAAGAACATTGAGCAAGACTTCTATCTCTGTCTTATGTTTGCAACAGAGAAATGTTAATTAAGCTTCTAATATCAAAAGGAGACTTTTGGGCCTACCTGCTTCATTCCCCCCTTTGGAACTCCACCAAAATTCCCTAATTACTGTGGAGTTCCACTTATTTCAGCGTAGGGGTTGTCCTCTCGAGAAGTAGTGAGCATTTCGTAGTCCCACAAGGCCATAGCTTTCACTGCGGCCTGTTTATCTACGAGGAGGGAGATTGAGCTAGAAATTGTTGAGCAAAGAGAGGAAGGACACAAGGAAGAATGACACAGCCTGCGGTGATGAGGCCCACAAGGCCAACAATCACCTTAAGCCCTGGCAGTTTGGGAAGGCCCCAGCCATCAAGCCAATCCTGAAGGTTAAACCCTTTCCACTCCTGTGGAGGGTTATAAGTGAGCTGTTGTAGCTCGGTGGTTAGCTGGTGAACGACTTGGCCAGTTTCCCCAATCTGCAGGCAACAGTTGGTGAGGTTAAACTTACCACAGACTCCACCCTTCTTAGCAAGCAAGAAGTCTAGGGTGAGGCGGTTCTGATACATGGCTGTGCAGACCTTATCAGTGGTACACACCAGGACTCCGCTCTTTTGGACACTTCAAGCCCCCTCCCGTTGTGTGCTAGCCGGATTATCTTATTATAAGTTGTCCACCCTGTGGATTCAATTCGCCCCTCATACTGCAGCTCCTCCACTGCAACTCGGGCGAATTGCCGGATTGTTCACTGGGCTGTGTTGAGGGGGTTATAGCACCCAGCATACCCTCCTCCCGTATGGTCACAAAGGGCTCCCCAGTGAACTACTTTTGGATCATAATTGTCCCACCACAGACAGGGCCACCCTCACCTCCATTCCCCCCTTTCGCAAGCAGAATGCTGTATAGGTAAAGGAAGTTAATGACAATACTAATTAGCAGGAGAATCATAACCACCCAGATGGAAGGCATGAGGCCCACACGGATGCAAGCAGTGGCACTCAACCTTTGGTGTGCACCCATCCCGTGGCCCCCCTTTTTGCAACCAAATAAGAGAGGAGCCTTGTAGCCCGTGCGACGGGTGTTGGCCTCTGGAGCAACACCTGCAAGGGGTGAGATGCCTTGTCTTCATCTCCCGTTCGTAGAGGGACAGCTTCCGGAGTGTCACCAGAAGGGGAGACCTTTCATGTGGTTTTATGCAAGGGTACCCTCAGGGGTAGGCGGAGTCCCTCTCCACTCGCCAGGCTGATGGCGTAGGTTATGCTAAGCTAATCCTTACATTTCTCCCTTTGTATAAACAAGCGAAATACTATTCGCTAGTGGCCAGCCCACCAAAGGGGTGCACTCATAAGGAACACACCTGAGTAGTAACACTCAGTAGTAATACTCAGTAATCACTGGGTTCAAGCAATGTGTGGTAATAACAGTTATCCCATCAATGGAAGACATTTGGAATCAAAGAGAAAAGAAGATTTCCCAGAGCAAGTAAAACCAGAAAAACAATGCAGCTCTAATCAGTGAAAATATTACTGAACCAGTCCAAATAGCTTATAGTCAAATAATGCATTTAAGCGTGTTACAGAAGCAAAAACAAATAGCTCAGGGTATGCAAAATCCTTAATCTCCCAGGATATGATTCCTTTCCCCCACGCATGCACTCACCATATCAGCAACTTCTGATGTGTGAGATAGAACATGCATAAAAATAAAAATAAAAATCCAAAAACATGCCTAGAAGGATGAATGAGAATGAGCATATAGAATGTAATGTAAGGAGTAGACTGCTTCTGCAGTAAAAATGTTCAAAAACGGAAAAAAAAACAAAACCTTCAGATAGACTATGCCAATCCATGGAGGCTCCATTATTGCCAAAATCTTCAGAAATAAAAAAACTCTTCTTCCTTTTTTTTTTGTTATTCACACACCACACAGTTCAACAAACTGAAAACATACACACACAACCACACACTCATAAGTTAAGACTCAGATAAAATTCTAGTAAAGGGGTCCAAAGTTTAGCTGATTTATTATCAACCCCTTGTGCATTGGAAAATCCTTGCCTTTTCCTCTGTCTCCTCGCCCATCTTCCGGAAAATTCCCAGTTCTATCTACATGCTTCTAGGGAGCCAACACAGGCGAGAGGAATTTCTGTGTGCATTTTCCCTGTTACTTCTCAGCATTCCAATTTTGCTCATTAGAGGCAGAACTCTAGTGGGCATATTTCTCCCCCCTCCTCTTCCCCCACAAGGGCAGAAGGCAGAGCCTAGATAGTTACGCACACACACAGGAAACCAGCATTCAAACTGTACAAAACTGAGGCTTTTATTGAAACATGACAGGGGAGATTTGGGCAAGGGGGAGGGAAAAAGACAAACTCACGCAATTTCACAACCTTTGCTTTACAACTGAAACACACCCTTTCAGGCACACACACACATTTTGGAGGCTTAGCTGACAGCAGTTGGATGCCCCCCCCCCCGTATTCTTACGGTAAGTGAAGGGCAGCCACAAGAATGTTAGCCTGTTTATGCATTTTTCCTTCTTTGTCAGTGAATGCAGCCATAAGGGCTTGGAGTTTTTACAGTTCTCTCTAGACCTTTGGGGCACTTTTGGCTAACAAGGACCAGTTTTAATATCACTTTGTGAGTGGGGGGGGGGCGTAGGGACGCCATCCTCCTCCCCCTCTCCTTCTCCTGGAGGTGGTAGGGAGGTGCGGCTAAGAGCAGCCTGTTTAGGAACAAAAATGCCACCTGTTCCAGTGAATCTGCTCGGCCATAGAGATTAAGTAATTAAAGAATGCTTGGAGATAATCAGAGTCCAATGTCCCATGGTGGGGCCAGTGGCGGATGTAAATAGGTGGATAGAATGGCCAGACATCGGAGCAAAAGGCTCCAAGGCATGACTTGCAGGGGTCATGCCGCCTTGGGTTTTAAAAACTTCCAGTTTCTTAAAACACATTTAAAAGGGGTTTTTGAGGTTTTCCTGTTCTCTCCATCCTTACTGGCCCTGCGTCTCCACTGGCCGCGGCAGCCGCCTGTGGCCGGCAGCGGAAGCCCATGAGGAGCTCACAGGAACAGTGATAACAGTGATAAATAAATAAACAAACAGGAATAGATGGGTGGGGGGGGGGAGTGCAGTCAAGGGACCGCACAATTGAAAGTTGTTCTCTTCTGAATCTTATTTTCTCTTAGATCCAGGACCTCCAGCAAGCGCTGGATTTATTTGGTAACCAAATTTAAGGTCCTTATCTAGAACCTCCAGCACGCGCTGGACTCGTTCACCAGATAAATTTAAGGTCCTGTCTCCCAATAACCCCCCAGCACACGCTGGCTAATTTTAAAGGTTATTGCTCTCCCACAAACAGCCTCCCAGCACACGCTGGCAGCCTTTAAAGGCTATTTATCCTACAGAACAACTATCTTGAAAGGGGTTTCCACTGAAGGGGGCTGAAATGTGTTGGATTAAATCGAGCCACACATCGATGTAGGGGGCCTGATCGGGATGGCCTTCCATGGGATGGCAAATGCACCCTTGGCCAGCCACCCGACTTGAAAGGTTGGCCATTCTCCCTTACAAGAAATCCTCAATTTCTGTCTGCTCCATTTAATGCCGTAGTCTTTGCTAACATAGGCAAGCTTAAAATACTTTATCATACATCCTAAGGGGATAGAGGGCACACTACCTCCTCCACCCATATTCCTCCCAGGGCACCAGACAAGACAATGAGGGAAGGGGGTTTGAGAGGAAGGTAAGGGGTCCTTCACTCTCGGGATAACATAGAGGGACTGGTCACGCTCTCAAGCCTGACCCCAGGAGCCGGACACTCACGGTCTCCACTGGGAACTGCAGACTTCACTCGAACTGAGACCAGGCAGAACCCCAGCGCTGGAAGATGAGGAAACAAGCCCTGCAGGCGAGTATTGGGGAAGGGAGCTCCAGAGGAGTACGGCTCGAGAAGACGGGAGGGGTTGATCACCCCTGAGGCGAACAGGGGCCAGAGTTGGCCGGCTGCGGTTCCTCGAAAAAATCCCTATTGAGCCGGGAAAAGCCGGTGAGCCGGAATATCGGCGGGACCGAGGGGTAAAAAAAGGAAAAGGAGGGGAGGTTGTGTGTTGTGATTGCTGTGTGAATGTTCGCTGCATTTTCCAACGGTGACCGTTGAGTGTCCGGCACCTTGGGCCAGTGAGAAGTGAGTGAAGTCTGCAGTTCCCAGTGGAGACCGTGAGTGTCCGTCTCCTGGGGTCAGGCTTGAGAGCGTGACCAGTCCCTCTGTGTTATCCTGAGAGTGAAGGACCCCTTACCTTCCTCTCAACCCCCCTCCCTCATTGTCTTGTCTGGTGCCCTGGGAGGAATATGGGTGGAGGAGGTAGTGTGCCCTCTACCCCCTTAGGATGTATGATAAAGTATTTTAAGCTTGCCTATGTTAGCAAAGACTACGGCATTAAGTGGAGCAGACAGAAATTGAGGATTTATTGTAAGGGAGAATGGCCGACCTTTCAAGTCGGGTGGCCGGCCAAGGGTACATTTGATCCCACCATAGCCATTAGGCAAAAGGTATTCCATCTCACGGAAGGCCATCCCGATAAGGCCCCCTACATCGATGTGTGGCTCGATTTAATCCAACACATTTCAGCCCCCTTCGGTGGAAACCCCTTTCAAGATAGTTGTTCTGTAGGATAAATAGCCTTTAAAGGCTGCCAGCGTGTGCTGGGAGGCTGTTTGTGGGAGAGCAATAACCTTTAAAATTAACCAGCGTGTGCTGGGGGGTTATTGGGAGACAGGACCTTAAATTTATCTGGTGAACGAGTCCAGCGCGTGCTGGAGGTTCTAGATAAGGACCTTAAATTTGGTTACCAAATAAATCCAGCGCTTGCTGAGGTCCTGGATCTAAGAAAAAATAACATTCAGAAGAGAACAACTTTCAATTGTGCGGTCCCTCGACTGCACTCCTCCCCCCACCCATCCATTCCTGTTTATTTATTTATTTATCACTGTTATCACTGTTCCTGTGAGCTCCTCATGGGCTTCCGCTGCCAGCCACGGGCGGCTGCCGCGGCCAGCGGAGACGCAGGGCCGGTGAGGATGGAAAGAACAGGAAAACCCCAAAAACCCCTTTTAAATGTGTTTTAAGAAACTGGAAGCTTTTAAAACCCAAGGCGGCATGACCCCTGCAAGTCACGCCTTGGAGCCTTTTGCTCCGATGTCTGGCCATTCTATCCACCATGGGACATTGGACTCTGATTATCTCCAAGCATTCTTTAATTACTTAATCTCTATGGCCGAGCAGATTCACTGGAACAAGTGGCATTTTTGTTCCTAACAAGCTGCTCTTAGCCGCACCTCCCTACCACCTCCAGAAGAAGGAGAGGGGGAGGAGGATGGCATCCCTACGCCCCCCCCCACTCAGAAAGTGATATTAAAACTGGTCCTTGTTAGCCAAAAGTGCCCCAAAGGTCTAGAGAGAACTGTAAAAACTCCAAGCCCTTATGGCTGCATTCACTGACAAAGAAGGAAAAATGCATAAACAGGCTAACATTCAGCAAGAAATCACTTACCGTAAGAATAGGGGGGCCATCCAACTGCTGTCAGCTAAGCCTCCAAAATGTGTGTGTGTGCCTGAAAGGGTGTGTTTCAGTTGTAAAGCAAAGGTTTGAAATTGTGAGAGTCTTTTTCCCTCCCCCTTGCCCTAATCTCCCCTGTCATGTTTCAATAAAAGCCTCTGTTTTGTACAGTTTGAATGCTGGTTTCCTGTGTGTGTACGTAACTATCTAGGCTCTGACTTCTGCCCTTGTGGGGGAAGAGGAGGGGGTTGGAAAAAAGCCCACAAGAGCTGATATGAGCAAAACTAGAATACTGAGAAGTAACAGAGAAAATGCACACAGAAGTTCCTCTCGCCTGTGTTGGCTCTCTAGAAGCATGTAGATAGAACTGGGAATTTTCCGGAAGATGGGCGAGGAGACAGAGGAAAAGGCAAGGATTTTCCAATGCACAAGGGGTTGATAATAAATCAGCTAAACTTTGGACCCCTTTACTAGAATTTTATCTGAGTCTTAACTTATGAGTGTGTGGTTGTGTGTGTATGTTTTCAGTTTGTTGAACTGTGTGGTGTGTGGAAAAAAAAAGAGTTTTTTATTTCTGAAGATTTTGGCAATAATGGAGCCTCCATGGATTGGCATAGTCTATCTGGAGGTTTTGTTTTTTTTCCGTTTTTGAAAATTTTTACTGCAAAAGCAGTCTACTTCTTACATTACATTATGTCAATGCTCATTCTCATTCATCCTTCTAGGCATGTTTTTGGATTTTTATTTTTATTTTTATGTATGTTCTATCTCACACATCAGAAGTTGCTGATGTGGTGAGTGCATGCGTGGGGGAAAGGAATCATATACTGGGAGATTAAGGATTTTGAATACCCTGAGCTATTTGTTTTTGCTTCTGTAACACGCTTAGATGCATTATTTGACTATAAGCTATTTGGACTGGTTCAGTAATATTTTCACTGATTAGAGCTGCATTGTTTTTCTGGTTTTACTTGCTCTGGAAAATCTTCTTTTCTCTTTGCTTCCAAATGTTTTCCATTGATGGGATGACTGTTATTACCACACATTGCTTAAGCCCAGCCTTCCAAAGTAATAGTAATTACTGAGTATTACTACTCAGGTGTGTTCCTTATGAGTGCACCCCTTTGGTGGGCTGGCCTCTAGCAAATAGCATTTCGCTTGTTTGTACAAAGGGAGAAATGTAAGGATTAGCTTAGCGTAACCTACGCCATCAGCCTGGCGAGTGGAGAGGGACCCCGCCCAGCCCCTGAGGCTACCCTTGCGTAAAACCACGTGAAAGGTCTCCCCTTCTGGTGACACTCCGGAAGCTGTCCCTCTACGAATGGGAGACGAAGACAAGGCATCTCACCCCTTGCAGGTGTTGCTCCAGAGGCCAACACCCGTCGCACGGGCTACGAGGCTCCTCTCTTATTTGGTTGCAAAAGAGGGGGGCCCACGGGATGGATGCACACCAAAGGTTGAGAGCCACTGCTTGCATCCGTCTGGGCCTCATGCCTTCCATCTGGGTGGTTATGATTCTCCTGCTAATTAGTATTGTCATTAACTTCCTTTACCTATTCGGCATTCTGCTTGCGAAAGGGGGGAATGGTGGCGAGGGTGGCGATGGGCCAGGAGAGACAACTTGCGTTGGGTAACTGTAACCCCGCCCCCCCGAGGCCCAGCCTGAAACTCCTCCTCCAGGAGATAGCTCCCCAGGAGGGTACTGGGACTCCCAGGCACCTGCACCAGTTCCCCTCCTGGCTCCGCCCCGAAGGCGACGAGTCATCCGTGCTGCCACACAAAGTCCAGTTAATTGTTCGCAGTGCATTACGTGGGCCCAGGTGGGAAACGTTAAGCGACACACCCTCCTGTACCATACTCAACGCCCACCGGGCTGCAAGCCTCAAGGGTCCTGTGCCACACAGGGAAAGGTGTTTACTGTGTAAAGGCAAGAAAGGAGACATAACCTGCTACAACCCTCAGACTGAGGTTAGGTACAATGTCTCCGTGTGGGCGGGCCTGGGAATGGTGTCCTCCAGTGGGGTCCGCCCGACCTTGTACTACCTAAACCACACAGTAAGCCCTAAAACCTCGGCTGGCCGGAACTTGGAGTTTGATGTTTGTGAGGCCATGGATAAAATAGCTTACACCTCCTGTGGAAGCCAGGCCTGGCGGGACACATATAAGCGTAACAGCAAGTATTTATGTGCCAGAAGTCCGCCCAGACCAGCGGACTCTCCCTCCCCTGACCACTCTTGCGGTTGGTGGCCACACACCCCGACCACCCCCGCTCTTTTGCCTGGGCTACCATGTGTGCGGGGTCTTTTAGAGGCTTTAATAAGTTTGGGTGGGTGCTGGAATTTGACGTTTGCCAGGCAATGGCCAAGGTGGCTTTCAGGAACTGTGGTAGCAAGGCTTGGCAGGATACCTATTGCAACACCGACAGGTTTCTCTGCACCAGGAGGCTACCCTCCCCCATTGGACACCCGTTTTTGCAGCCCTGTCTGTGGTGGGACAATTATAATCCAAAAGTAGTTGACTGGGGAGCCCTTTGTGACCATACAGGAGGAGGGTATGCTGGGTGCTATAACCCCCTCAACACAGCCCAGTGAACAATCCGGCAATTCGCCCGAGTTGCAGTGGAGGAGCTCTATGAGGGGCGAATTGAATCCACAGGGTGGACAACTTATAATAGGATAATCTGGCTAGCACACAACGGGAGGGGGCTTGAAGTGTCCAAGAGAGCGGAGTCCCCGTGTGTACCACTGATAAGATCTGCACAGCCGTGTATCAGAACCGCCTGGCCCTAGATTACCTGCTTGCTAAGAAGGGTGGAGTCTGTGGTAAGTTTAACCTCACCAACTGCTGCCTGCAGATTGGGGAAACTGGACAAGTTGTTCATCAGCTAACCACCGAGCTACAACAGCTCACCTATAACCCTCACCAGGGATGGAAAGGGTTTAACCTTCAGGATTGGCTGGATGGCTAGGGCCTTCCCAAACTGCCAGGGCTTAAGGTGATTGTTGGCCTTGTGGGCCTCATCGCCGCAGGCTGTGTCATTCTTCCTTGTGTCCTTCCTATCTTTGCTCGCACCATTTCTAGCTCAATCTCCCTCCTCATAGATAAACAGGCCGCAGTGAAAGCTATGGCCTTGTGGGATTACGAACTGCTCACTACTTCTCACGAGGATAACCCCTATGCTGAAATAGGTGGAACTCCACAGTAATTAGGGAATTTTGGTGGAGTTCCAAAGGGGGGAATGAAGCAGGCAGGCCAGACTCATTCAGGTTTCTATAGCTGCTAGGCCTGTGTTCTGTTCTATTCCACTCTATATCTAATCAAATAAAATCAAGCAGACATCCTGACCTTTGTAATGGAGGCTGAATGCTCTTACCCACATCCTGACCCTTGTAACAGAACCCCATGGTCTCTTGAAAGTTCCTTAAAATGCTACAGATGGTGTAAGATATGTTCCCCTTTTATTATCCTGTTTTGATGTGCTAATTATAAACTGCTGAGTTTGTGACACGTAAGATGACAACTGCTGATTCTATGTCTGAACAATCTGTCTGAAACAAGCTGAGTTACGGTATTTTAGATACCACCTGCTGATCCTGTCATATCCTGATTGTCTGGATTACAAACCCTATAAAAGATAAGCCCCGGGTGTGACCCGGTGTTCAGAATTTGCCAAGTTATTACTCTGAACCTTGCTAGCAATAAACCTGTGCTCTCTAACTTCGCTTGGTCTCGTGTCCTGTTATTGGGAAGGTGAGTTTTCCCGCTACATACATACCATTCATAAGAGACAATAGAAAAGCAAGAAGATCAGAACACCTCTTGGCCAGCAATCAACTACAAGATATGCAAAGATTAACAGCAAGATTAGCAGCAGAGGAGCAATTAAAGAACACAATAGACCCTAATAAAGGAACTATTAACTCTGTCAATCAACCCAGCAGTAAACAAAAACCCAGTCAAAGTACTACCAAGGAGAGTACAACACCCCCACCAACAGAGGAAGGACATACCAGGGTATATAAACAGAGAGATAGTTCCACTCCCTTTTCGCACTGAAGATGTTGCCTAGCCTGGCAATGAAATGTCTGCAAGAAAACAACAAGGCTCAGAGAGCACCAAGGACTCCACATAAATCAGTTTTCTGAAACCAGATCAGATAAATTGTCACCACAGCAGATAAATGACTTTTGACATATAGTCCTGAGCTTATTTATTAGGCCTTGGCAGCAACTTGCCCTTTTTTCATCCTTTTTTAATAGATGGTACATAATCAATCAAGGGAGAAAAAACAAGCTTCCAGGGCACTCAAAGGTTTTTCTTGATTCAGGCAGCTTCCAAAGCCCAAAGGGAGACCCAGGACAAAGCTGAGGGAGGGACAGAATGCATCCTGCTGTGGAAGAAGTCAAGGGACAATGCTCACCTCCCACGCTGAAGGGAAAGCACCATCTTTCCTTCCGCCTCTTTCGGCAAACCTGAGAGAAGCAGCAAATTTCCAGACATTGTTGCTGTGGCCTCACAAGGTCAACTGTGGAGTCACCTTCTGCCACACAATGCTGACTCTCAAAATAAAACAAAAAATATATACTAAACTATATATTCAAAAACATCACAACAATGTCCATGGAATATCTGTCAAATCTTATGATATAAACATTGTTATTTTATTTTATTTATGTATTAATCAAATTTATCACCGCCCATCTCTACCTCAGTAGACTCTGGACAGCTTACAATAAAATATTAAAATTAAAAAACCTATAAATCATTAAAATACAATATAATAAATAGAAAATATCCAGAGGATGTCAAGATCTTTAAAGGAGGTTATTACTAAGCTAACCAGCCCCAGGAGGAACTATCACTTCCTTTCTCCCAAGCAAGGCGGTAGAACCAGGTCTTTAAAGACCTTCGGAAAACCAGGAGCGAGGGTGCCTGCCTCACCTCCAGGGGCAAGATATTCCACAGGGAGGGTGCTATCGCAGAGAAGGCAGGCCTCCTGGACCCCGCTAGATGGGATTCTTTTATTGACGGGGTCCGTAGCATGCCCTCCTTGCATGACCGGGTGGGGTGGGTAGATGTGATCAGGATGAGACGGTCCCTGAGATACCCTTCAGATATCAGATATCTCGGTTTTGTAAAGCAAAAGATATTTTAACCAGGCCTATGAAGGGTATCCCTACTTGGATGTAGCTATTCTGGGGTATCTAACCTGCATTAAGGAAGATGGCCTCACCCACACCAAGATTGAGTTTCCCCGACTAGTTAATAAGGGTTCAGTTGATTTAGTGGGCAGTATTATAAGAGCGTTATACACGTTAACACGTGCGTCATGCCGGCCACATGACCGTGGAAGCGTCTTTGAACAGCGCTGGCTCTTCAGCTAACAAACGGATATGAGCACTGGCCCCTAGAGTTGGACACAACTGCACAAATGTGCGGGGGGAACCTTTACCTTTCTTTTATTATAACCTTGAATGTTATAATTGAATGTTAAAATTACCTCCTGCAGTTCTGAGATCAGAGGATGCTGTTGTTTTCCAGATTTGGTGCCAAACTGGACCATCTTCAATAAAGAGCACTTCTTTAATGCAGTCGTACTGTTGGTTCGTAGTTCTTCCTCATCATTTGCCAGCTCTGGGAACAAGGAGGAGCTGTCTGTGCCTCAGAGAGAGAATTATAGCGAACAGCACCATCATGGTATCTCAGGTGTTGCTGTCCCTGCCTCTGTGAGACTCTGTTGAAAAATGTCTGTTCAATGTGATAATTGAGAGAATCTACAAGGGCAATTTCTACAAGGCAGGATACTACCTGATTGGTGGAAACATATCTATATCCAATGCTGCACTTCTACCAAATGACTTCTTCAAGCCTCCAAGCCATGAGTTTGAAACGTAATTATTGACATGTATGTGCCTCCGGCGATTACTTTTTCACTCTCCAATGACTTTTTAGTAGGGAATGATTCCCAGTTCCCAGTTCCTGGCCTTTTTCAAGCAGCCTATACATTTTCCTCCAGATTTTCTTTAAGTAAAAGGTATTTTGGATTTTCTAAAACCTGAAGTGTGCCTTTTGAGTTCTTCATCAAGTACTAGCATCAACACCAGATGTTCCCCAACTTTTAAAAGGAACATCTTTAATTTCCAGTCAAGGAGAAAGGTCTCTGTGTGCATGCAATGTCCTAAGATTATGATAGAGAAACAATAAAAAAGTAGGATATTGATCATTAATTCATTGCACATTTCTTCACTTCTATTCATGTGCTTCCAGAATTATACACTACTAAAAATATTTAACACAATAGCATTTTATGTTGTGGGAAAGAAGAGACTGTTAACTTGGGTCACCTATCCATAGCTATATGGTCGAACAAGAAAGAGAGTAAATAACTAGAGTAAAATATATACATCAAAAAAGCAAAGTATTAAGTAAATTATAAGATTAGAATCAGCATCAAAGAGAACTTGTCGAAAAGCTTGTCCCTGGTATGCAGTTACTTTATTTATGTATTCAATTATTTATTCAGCAAATGTATATGTCTGCCCATCTCACTGGATGTGACTTTGGGTGGTGAACAACTAACATTTAAAATAATGTCACAACCATTATGCAAAATGAACAAATACCTGGCAAGAAGATTCAAGCATCAGGTCTTGCTCAAGAAAGCACATGTGATTTTCTGTCTAATAGGAACACCCAATTGCTATTTCTTAGTTGTGCAACGACTGCCTGACAGAATTTTCTGCATTGCAATATTAATGATAATGAGCTCTCACCCCGCCCTCCTCTTTTGCCATTTATGAAATCAATCAGAATCCACGTTTGGATTCCCTTATTAAAAAGGGAAATAAGTCATCGCCTTTCCATATCTTAAACACCCAATTTGTTTTTTTAAAGTTTTGTATCTTAAGAGAAGCTTTTTACAGTAAGAAAAAGCAGAATCTCTTGGTGATTAGAGTTATTTTTAGAGTTTCTTAATTATAAGAAAAAAGTTTTGGCTTTTCTCCCCATCTGGGTTATATTGAGAGGTATAACATTGACTTTCCGTTATCTCTGTTGTTAAATTCCATAGTTGAAGTTTTTTCTCTCTACACACTTCTTATTCTAAATTTTAGGCTTTTTGTTTACTTTTTTCCACTGTCTGCTAGTATATTTTCTTTGGTTAATTTTGTATTAATTCATTAACCTCTATTTCTGTGAGTTAAATTTTTAGGGTGTGTTTTAATTTACTCTTTGACAAATGGAAGAGTTTAAAGAAGATCTCAGAGAATTACGTTGTCAGCAAGAAGATATTATTTCAAAGAGTTGTCAAACCATTATACAGACTATCTGGGACATTCGAGATGAGATTTTACTTAAAATGCAACAACTATATGAAAATACTATGATAGAGGAAGAAGGCGAAGTTGGAAAATATGGTGTTTTTACTGTTGTGGGGGAAAATGGAAAACTCTCATCTGAAAACTCTGGATTGGTGTTTATGGGATTAAAATGATTGTTTAACTTTAGGACTGCAAAAGGAACTGCCAAGCGGGGGAAATGTTATGACTATTTCAATCAATGTTATGGGAAAGAAGAGTATGTTACAGTATGTGGGAGTTTTTTTTCTCTTTCGCTGGAAAATTTGTATTTTTTGAAGCTATTGGACTGTTAGATCTTTGGTTTTTTAATATAAATTTTATAAAGATTTTAAAATACATAGTTAAGAGTTAGAAAGGAAAAAAGAAATAGAAATACAAAATATAGAAAAAGAAAAGAAAAAGTGTAGTAAAATAAAAGAATGAAAAAGATATGAAAAATAGATAACTTCCAATCTATCTCTGGTCATGTAAATAAAAGAATCTGCCTTAAGTGTTGGTTTTTCATACAACAAATAGTAATAATTTTTTGTCTAATGTACTCTTTTATATTTAATCTACTCTTCAAAACCCCATATAAGCTTCACCCCTCCTGCATTTCGCAAATAGTCCATCAATGCTTTTCAGTCTTTAAGATATTGATAACTTGCGTTTTCTTTCAATAAACAAGTCAATTTATCATTTTCTGCCATGTCCATCAATTTTAACATCCACTCTTGTACTGTTGGTAGAGTCTGAGTTTTCCAAAATTGTGCATAAAGAAGTCTTGCTGCTGTTATCATATATTGTATAATTCTAACAGAATATTTTTCTATTTGTAAATCCAGTATTCCCAACAGGAATAATTCTGGTTTAAACGGAAAATGTATTTGTAATATACTCTGCATCAACGTATGCATTTGGGTCCAAAATTTCTTTGCAATCTTACATGTCCACCACATGTGGTTAAATGACCCCTCTTGTTTATTACATTTCCAACGAATGTTAGAAACAGTCCTATATATTTTTGCAAGTTTTGGGGGGTCATATGTCATCGATACATCATCTTATAAAAAATTTCCTTCAAATTATAGCACAGAGCAAACTTCAATCCTTTAATCCACATATTTTCCAATTGCTGCATATGTATATAATGACCAATATTTTGTGCCCATTTAATCATACAATCTTTAACTTGTTCTTCCACCATTTCTCCTCTCAGCCATAGTTTATACATTTTGGCAATTAAATGTTCATCTGTTTCACAAAGTTGTATTTCAAATTCTGATTTACTCTGTTGAAATCCAAAGTCTTTTTTATCTGACTTAAATTTCTCTGTAAACTGCATATAGGAAAGCCATTGAAATGTATATCCTTCCGAAGCAAGTTGTTCCTTTGATTTAATGTTATATTCTCCTTGTTCCTTTTTTAGCAGATACTTATAAGTATCTTTATCTCTTGTTTCAGTTCTGTAGAATGCTTCTTGTGTAGAAATCCATAAAGGCATCTTATCACATAAAGTTGATCTATATTTATTCCAAATCTTTAACAATCATCTTCTAATATAATAACTTTTAAAGTCCACATTAACTTTAACTTTATCATACCATAAATATCCATGCCATCCGTATATTAAGTCATGACCTTCTAAATTCAATAATTTTTCATTTTCTAAAACAATCCATTCTTTTAGCCATACTAAACAAAATGCTGCATAGTATAATATCAAATCTGGGAGGCCCAAGCCACCTCTTTCTTTTGAAACTTGCAAGACTTTATATTTTATTCTGGGTTTTTTCCCTTGCCATATAACCTTGGAGATATCACGTTGCCATTGTTTAAAAGGCGCTTCTGAAGCCAATATAGGTACTGTTTGGAAAAGATATAAAATTCTTGGTAAAACTTTCATTTTAATCACTGATATTTTACATAATAATGATAGTTGTAATTTCTCCCACCAATCTAAGTCTTTTTTTATATTTGTCCAAAGTAAAGAATAATTATTTTGAAACAAATGGACATTCTTTGATGTTAAATAAATTCCCAAACATTTTATTTATTTCCATTGTAAATCCAGTTAATTCTTTTAGTTTTTCTTGTTCTTGACAGTTCATATTCTTATTTAGAACTTTTGTTTTCTGTAGATTCACTTTGAACCCTGCTAGCGACCCAAATTCTTTCAATTTCTGCATTAATAACTCAATCCCATCTAATGGGTTTTCTAAGGTAATGACTAGGTCGTCAGCAAAGGCTCTTAGCTTATAAACTTCTTTTTAAACTCTTATACCAGATATGCCATCATCTTGTCTAATATCTCTAAGTAAAACTTCTAGGGCCAATATGAACAAAAGTGGGGATAAAGGACATCCTTGTCTTGTACCTTTTTGAATTTAACATGATTTACTCAAATCACCATTAACAATTATTTTAGCAGTTTGGGGGTATATATAGATTTAATACATTTAATAAAATTTCCTCCAAAGTTCATAATTTAAATAAAAAAAGAGTCACCTTGTGGGGGGAGATGGGTGGTGATATAAATTGAACAAATAAATAAATAAAAATAATTTCCAATGCTTTAAACAAGAAGGGCCAATTTAAATTATCAAAAGCTTTCACAGCATCTATGAATATCAAGGCAGCCTGTTTTTCATTATGTTGTTCCAAATACTTCAATATATCCAAAACATTTCGAACATTGTCTCGAATTTGCCTCTTAAGCAGAAATCCTGCCTGATCCTCATGAATTAAATTCTTAAGAATATTTTTCATTCTTTCTGCCAATACTGTTGTAAATATCTTATAGTCATTATTCAATAAAGTTATTGGTCTATAATACTTCATTAAAGTCAAATCTTGTTGATCTTTTGGAATCAGTGCAATGTATGCTTCTTTCCTTGTTTCTGACATACCGAAATCAGATTGATTATATACTTTGAGGCCAAAGATGGAGAAGCTCTATACAATCAGCAAAAACAAGACCTGGAGCTGACTGTGGCTCAGATCATGAGCTTCTTATTGCAAAATTTAGGCTTAAATTGAAGACCGTAGGGGAAACCACTAGACCAGGTATGACCTAAATCATATCCCTTGTGAATATACAGTAGAGGTGAGGAATAGATTTAAAGGATTAGATCTGGTAGACAGAGTACCTGAAAATCTATGGATGGAGGTTCGTAACATTGTACAGGAGGCAGCAACTAAAACCATCCCAAAGGAAAAGAAATGCAAGAAAGCAAAGAGGCTGTCTGATGAGGCTTTACAAATAGCTGAGGAAAGAAGGGAAGCAAAAGGCAAGGGAGAAAGGGGAAGATATAACCAACAGAATGCAGATTTCCAGAGAATAGCAAAGAGAGATAGGAAGGCCTTCTTAAATGAACAATGCAAAGAAATTCAGGAAAACAATAGAATGCGGAAGACTAGAGATCTCTTCAAGAAAATCGGAGATATCAAGGGAATGTTTTGTGCAAAGATGGGCATGATAAAGGACAAAAAAGGGAGGTACCTAACATAAGCAGAAGAGATTAAGAAGAGGTGGCAAGAATACACAGATGAACTATACAAGAAAGATCTAAATGTCCCTGAAAAATACGATGGTGTGGTCACTGAGCTTGAGCCGGACATCCTAGAGAGTGAAGTCAAGTGGGCCTTAGGAAGCATTACTAACAAGAAAGCTAGCAGAGAAGACAGTATCCCAGCTGAGCTATTTATAATCCTAAAAGATGATGCTGTTAGAGTGCTGCACTCAATATGCCAACAAATTCAGAAAACTCAACAGTGGCCACAGGATTGGAAAGGGTCAGTTTACTTTCCAATTCAAAAGATGGGCAAAGCCAAAGAATGTTCAAACTACCATATAATTGTGCTCATTTCACATGCTAGCAAGGTTGTGCTCAAAATCCTACAAGCTAGGTTTTAGCAGTATGTGAACCGAGAACTACCAGAAGTGCAAGCTGGGTTTCGAAGAGGCAGAGGAACTAGAGATCAGTTTGCCAACAGGTGCTGGATCATGGAAAAAGCAAGAGAGTTCCAGAAAAAGATCTGCTTCTGCTTCATTGACTACGCTAAAGACTTTGATTGTGTGGATCACAACAAACTATGGAAAAGTCTTAGAGAAATGGGAGTACCAGACCACCTTACTTGTCTCCTGAGAAACCTGTATGCAGGTCAAGAAGCAACAGTTAAAAACGGACAAGGAACAACTGATTGGTTCAAAATTGGGAGAGGAGTACGACAAGCCTGTATATTATCACCCTGCTTATTTAACTTATATGCAGAGTACATCATGAGAAATGCCGGGCTGGATGAATCACAAGCCGGAGTTAAGATTGCCGGGAGAAATATCAACAACCTCAGATATGCAGACGATACCACCCTAATGGCAGAAAGCGAAGAGGAACTAAAGAGCCTCTTGATGAGGGTGAAAGAGGAGAGTGCAAAAGCTGGCTTGAAACTCAATATTAAGAAAACTCAGATCATGGCATCTGGTGCCATCACTTCCTGGCAAATAGAAGGGGAAGAAATGGAAGAAGTGGCAGATTTTATATTCTTGGGCTCCAAGATCCTTGTATACGGTGACTGCAGCCATGAAATTAAAATACGCTTGCTCCTTGGGAGGAGAGCTATGGCAAACTGTAGTGGCAACCTGTGGAAGACCTTTGTATTTCAAGGAGTTAGGTGGCATGTTTTGATTTTTCTTCCCCCACACCTAGGAGAGTTTATTTTGAATTATACTGATGTTTAATTGGCTTGTCTTTGTTTCTGCTTGGCATGGGAAGTGGGGGGAGAGAAAACCCCCAGCTTGTTAAGTTTAAGCATAAGTTCACTCCTCCAGCTGCCCCTCTAGCGGCTTAGAATGGGCAGGATGATAAGAAACTCTTTATGCTTAGGCACTGGCTCAACAATGCTTGTTGCTGGGACCGACTGGCTTTTGCTGGAGGCCCTGAAAAGGGTAGGTGATGAAAATCACCCCCTGAGAAGAAAGTAAACTTCAGAAAGCATTGGAGCAGGAGGAGATTTAATTGTTCAGTTTAGATGGTTTGAAATCAGTGAGTAAAAATCTGGTTAATTACTGTTGTGTTTGTTTTGTTCTTAATAATGCATTTGAAGGTATTTTAGCAAAAGAACAAAAGAGATGAAGTTTGATATGCTTTTGTTTTGTAAAGTTTATAATTTCGTGTGTGCATTTGACATTCCTTGCCATTGTAAAGGGAATGGCAGGTTGTTGTCAAATGTGTGTATTTTGTCCTTCTTTCCTTTCTTTTGAAGTCAGGGAAGGAAAGGGCTGATAGTTAAGGCTGACTTCAGAAAGGAAGAGAGGTTATGAGAAAATCTCTAGCCAAATGTTTTCAAAAGGTGGTGGGAGCAGAGTAAAACGCAGTTTGTAAAGCAGCAAACCCCAACTGCTCCACAGGCCAGCAAGATTCCAGGGACCCACAGCTTACACTGATGGCTCTGGAGGTTTTGGTTCCCTGGAAATAGTAGAATCCCTGAAAATATTTCTTTTTTAGTCTGTTAGGCTTGGAGGGGTGGGGAGAAGCTTGCTTCCTACTCTAGTGTAGAAATGATTGTAATAAATGGGCTGGACTTTAAGCCCCTTTGTTAGAATTACATCTGAATTTCAGGTTTTTTTGTCTTTTCCTACACCTGTTACTGTTAGGGAAAGATGATTGTTCCTCTTGAGGACCTAGGCAGTCTTGGAGAAGCAATCATTTGTTTAATATTATTGCTTATCTGTTATGCTGCCTTTGAGAATGCTTGGCATTCCAGGTTTTATACCAACCATCTCACACCCCTTGTCTTGCAGCAAGAGTCCAGCATTGGCTAATGTGGGCTCTTAGACAGAGAGGGAAAAGGAGGGGTGGTGAAACTTTATATGGATTATAAAGGGAAGTTAATTGAATTTCATTTGTCCCTCAACTTGGCAAACGATGATGGAAATTATTAATTTTGGGAAGTTATTGGGGAATTAATTGGCATTAAAGTTTTTGTAATTGAATTGTGCAAAATTGTCTTTGCCTAAACAGAAAGTGATTTGGACCCTGAGTTTCTTGACAGGGAGGCCAGGACCACAACAATTCCGGTTTCCCTCTCCTACCATCTGGTCAAATAGAAACGGGAAGGGGGGTGAAACAGCAGTTTGTCTTTTTACTAACAGAGGTGAGAGAGGACTTTGGATTTGCCCTTACAAATCTTTACTCTGCACTCAGTGAACAGACAAACGGCCACTGGATGATGCCAAGTTGGCTTGCATTTCAGAAAGCAGCAAAGCAGAAGCTGTCATTCAATGGGAATTTATATTTTGCTAATATTGGAAACTAACCTTTTGTCTCCTGGAACTTTAGCCAGTGAGTGAATCCTAGTTCTCCAGGGGCGAATGGTAAAACTGTTAATGTTTTTGTCCCTTATAAGTATTTTAAATATGCCTTGTGAAAAAACGGGGACTGCTTTTGCCCCAAGGTTGCCTGCATTCAGCCCTGCCCTGTCAGGGTATGGAGGCATGCATTATTGTGATAATGTTAATCTTTGATGATTTATTTTTTTCTGTATGTGAGATTTGGCTCCTTTTCCCACAAAATAAAATACTGAACTAACAAATAACAGCTCTAAATGTTTATTGGTTCTTTTGCAAAAGAGGCTTCCCCCATACCGTCACAAATTTGACTGGTATAGAGAGCGAGCAATGAGCAAGGTTCATTCATTTCTTTTATACATGTATTTCAAAGAAAAGTCAGTTTACATATTTAGTTTACATATTTACATATTTACATATTTACACAAGTTTGCAAAGTGTCAGACTGACACTTCTCAGTTCCTGCCTCGACGTTTTACAATACCACGGCTGCCTTTTGTCAATTTCTCTGGGTGATATCTTTACTCTTTCTTGTGTGAGACTTTTCCTGATTAGTTCAGTCTTTGGTCATTAACATAGTCATAATGGCTTTGAAGGTCCCTTAAAGTTCAATGTAGCTTAGTTTGTGTCAATAGGAGGCAATAGTCTCGTTTTAACAAGCCTTTCTTTTAAGTAACTGACATACTAGTCTTGTTTTGAAGCCGACACCGAATCTCCTTTGAACTCAATGTATCTTAGTTCCTCTTGATAGGAGACACAACTGACAGGCTGGTTTTGCTTTGATTACCCATTGATTGTTTCTTAAGTTACCTGAAGCTGACACAGAAAGAGGAGTTTGCTTATTTCTCCCCCTTCCTTCCCAGACCCTTGTCATGCAAATATCCCTTGGTGCTCCGGCAGCTATGTGTTGGAGGTTGGTGTTAATGGGTGTCTCCCTCCGGATTCATTATCACCTATATGCATCGCTCTTTTCTGTTTCAGAATTTTTGGCAGCTATTTTAGGAAGAATGATTTCCTCATCCTTCTATTGGGATTTAATTATTCTTTGAGGAACACTAATTTTTAATATCTGACAATTCCCCCCCTTTTTTTTTCTTTGAGCCCATTGTTCCTCAAGAACTTTATTCATACCTCATTATATTGACTTTTATTGCTTTTTCGGGGTATAATTTGTAAGTTTCCTTCAAAAACTTTCTTGGCCCTGGGTCATCCCTTCCAACCTTCAGTCTCATCATATTGTTTTTCTCTGGTTGAGTTACTAAGGTAGCACTTTGTATGGTCCGGCTTATCATTCCTTGAATAATGGGTAATAAACAAGGTATGGCAAGCAGTCCCCCGAAGCCCAGAGCTATTAAAACCAGGACCCTTTTCCAATTATTAAACATGCCCCTGAACCACTTCTTGATCCCTAAGTCTCCCATACCCTTCCAGGTCTGTACTGGCACATGAGCTTTACCACATACACACCCTTCTTGAGCCAACAGGTAGTCCAAAGCTAACTTGTTCTGGTATATTGCTGTATGCAACATTTCATTGGTTTTGGCTAGCAACAATAGGGTTTCCGATGTTTTATTGGTTATTATTTCTAGAACGGTTTGTAACCTTGTTATCCTATTGATTAGATATTCCGGATCTTGATACCCTCTGACTGTGGGTCCCCAAGATGCTGGACCATAGTAATTGATTATACGTTCTGGGGGCCTTTGTTCCCTCATGTTAGTCTCCCCACAGTTCTTCCTAGGCCAACTGTTATCTTTTATTTCCTCATGTGCATCGAACTCAACTGTTCCTGAATTTCTTTCTCCTTCTACTCTAGTTTCTGTCACTATTTCCTCCCTAATGTTTCTGACAACTATTGTGCGGTATATGGTCTGGGTTCCTTTGGAGTCGTGGCAGGTTACTTTTCCATCCTCTCTGCGAACGCTAAGGGTTACATCCTTAAACTGGCATTTGGTGGTACTTCCCTTACACTCATGAAAACTCCTATAAATTACTGTCTGTTGGACCTTTCCTCCTGAATACACTGTTTCTCTTTTTAACTGGCGAAGCGTTTTCCCCCATAAGCATGTTCCTGCCCAACCATAGGTTAACTGGGAAAACTTTGAAGTACGTCCCCCTTTTCCACACTCTACGTCCCAATCTGGTTCGGGTAGAGTCAGATTATGGCACATCCCTTGTCTCAAGGTAGGTCCCAGAACTTTACAAGCAGGGGCCAAGAGATCCCATCCAGTTTTCCACATGCATAGCTGGTTAACCCAGTCATCAAATGGCTTTGGGTCTTTATAAGGAGTTTTCCTTCCTCCCTTTGCCCAATCTCCATGTGTTATAGCCAGGGTGACTTCACAGCTACTATATCTTCCCACTTGTTGGTGGGGTTCATTAATTTGGGGTTGCCAATCACACTGCCCTGAGTTCTGAAAACATGACCGTTAGATCTGGGAGCCACATACTTGAACCCAGACCAAGATTAAGAGTCTAGTGTTGGTCAAGGGCCACTCCATATTCCCAATTTAAACCGATGGTTCGGAGGTCAATGTCTTCCCTTTGGGGACAGATTCTAGTTTCACACACTGGGAGTACCTTGGGCTTCTCTGGGTCTATAGTTTCTATTAGTACAACCACCCTTTCTTTCCGTGGGTCTTGAGGAATGTCTATTTATGTTCTCATTCCCAATCTTCTATCACTACTATATCACATACAATTTTACAATCATTATGAAAAGGGGCACAGTCACAACAACACATAATTACAGGATCATTTTCTGAGGGTGAGTTTCAGCGGGTTATCAGAAAGAACCACCGTCCGTTGGGTTGGGGCTGGCACAGGCCCTTTAGTTCTGGAGTGATGTGTCCATCCTTTCTCAGCTGTACGAATCGATGTCTCACCGGTAAGTAATACCAGGAAAGGGCCTTCCCACTGTGGCTTCAGCTTATCCTCCTTTCAGGATTTAATGAGAACCCACTGGCCAGGCTGATGCGGGTGGACTGTAAATTCGAGAGGAAGGGTCTAGGTCAACAGTCCTTTGTTCCTGAGGTGAGACAAAACAGAAAAGAGCCCACACACATATTCTTTCAACCTTTTATCACTAGCCTCCAACTGAGGGACTTCGAACTTGCTTCCTGTCCTGTGTATGGCATTGAGGAAAGAAAGGACAGTTCACTTAACAAAAAGGTTTAAAGGCAGGAGAGTTATACACAAACTGAGATTCTGTTATTTCCAGTAGCATTGTGTTTAAGTGCATCCTCATTAGTAATTTTACATGTTAGGTTTACTGCCTGTTGCTATACTTGGTGGTGCCCTTTCCTTTTCTCTCCAGCTTAGTTTGATTTATTGTTCACACATGCATTTCTGCTGCTTGGCTGGCATCTTAGGCACTGCAGAGATTAAAATAGTTAGGTGTAGCTTAGATGAACGGACTGGTAGACAAAAGAAAACCACTCACAACCTTCCAACTAAATATCTGTTGCTACTACCCAATTCTTGTTAAAAATTAACTGGTTTATACCCCCTTCCCTCTCCTATAGCATGATTAATTTTGTCCCTAAAAATTAACATGGTCCTGTGGGTTTTAGGTTCCCCTAATTCCTAGCAGCTGAGACAGCGTTTATTTGATACAAAAATAGAGGCTGGGTGGGTTCCTCTCCTTAGGCTACCGGTCAGTGCCCAAGGAAAAAGAACCACCCCAGTCCTTACAAACAGTCACCTTTTATTTTACATACATCTTGTCCAAAGAAATACACTCCTTTTGTTCAGAGAAACAGAAGAAACCCCAGTTAGCATAGACGGGAAATTAGTACTCTGCTTAGTGCAGATGTAAAAGGATCCCATTTAGCGCAGGCAGGGGATAGGCACTTAAGAGATAGGCACTTAAGTGAGAAGATTTCTTTTAGCGCTTAGAAGAAACTGACTCATTTCACCCCCTTCCATCCGTATCTTAAGCATTAGCAGGTAGGGGTTAAACAGAGAGTAAAGGTGGGGTAGCTTAAGGCCACACACGCACACACATATACATGGGGGGGGGGAATTAGCAAGAGGCACACTTCAGGGAGGCAGGACAGAATGCAAAAAGAGTATTGCAAGCCTCAAAACAGTAAGAGTAGGAAACTTCATGACATTTTCCTAAGAAAATTAGGCTGGGGTTTCTCCCCTTACCTTTCTTGTACTTTTTGACTCAACTTTTTACTCCTGGCAAATGCCTGGATGAGTCCTGGCAGTCTTTTGGCAATGGTTTCAGAAGTGGCTTGCCAGTACCTCCTTCCCAGGGCTGAGAGAAAAATGACTGGCCCAAAATCACCCAGCTGGCTTCCTTGCAACACAGGTAGGACTAGAATTCAACGTTCCCAGTTTCCACCCCTTTTGCCTTTCCCACTACACCAAGCTGGCTCTCTTAAAGAAATCGTTTGCCTTCCTTTCCTTGTCTTCAAGAAAAGGGAAGAAAAAATTAACAATGACTTGTCACCTCCTTTACAGTGGCAAGGAGTTCCCAAGGCAATGCTTCATTAGGTTTTGAACAAAAGCGTATTAAACATTCCTGTTTCTTTTCCAATGTCTTTCTTCCTTTGCTAAAATGCCTCCACATGCATTACCAAAAACAAATTTAGACCCAGGTGTAACAATCAATCAGACCCAGACACACACATGTCTTCAAGCTCTCTGAATCACATTTCTTAAACCTTCTTACTTCTCATACTTTCCTCTTGCTTCCTTCCTACTCAGACTTCTGGTCCCTCCTAGAGCCTGGCACTTTCTAAAATTCCTATCTATGCTACATACAGTTACCCACCATCAATTTTCTTACAAACAAGACAGAGTGGCAGAAATCAAGAGTAGCTGCAAGCATGGCAGCTTCCTTATATGTACTTCCCTCATCTCCTGCAATAGTTTGTTCTTTCCCATAAATGAAGGGGTTTTAGCAATAACCTTAATTTTTCTTAATGCTTCTTCAAGCAGCTGCCCTTGGCTATTTCTTCATCAAGGGAGCAAACTGTGGAAGCAGGGCCTTAAGGGCTAATGGGCATCTATGATAGCCCAGAGCAGTCAGACACACAAACAATCAAAACACTGAATGCACAGACATACTTAGAAAACAAAGCAAAAACTACTTAGTGACTCCTGATTTTCACAAGCCTGAGGTGAAAAAAAAAAATCCCAGCTGGAGGAAGAGATTATGCCCATTGCAAAGGCTCCAAGGAGCATGCACAGAGTGCCATGGGGCATTTTAAAATAAACTCTTCCCCAACAATAGTCTTCTAAACATTCCTTCCCCAGGGAGCTGATGAAAACCTGGACCACCTGTAGTTTGGTTCTAATAGAACATATATTGGCCATTTTTGTACACACACCTGAACCATGGTTTCCTTGAGCAGCGTCTTAGTCCAGGGGATCAAGTTTTCTTCATCCCACTGGTCCAAAACAAATGCCAAAGGGGATATAGCTGGTATTACCGGTTTACTTTCATCAAGGTACCTCTTAGACTCCCTTGGACACTCTTCTCTTTTACTTAGCCAAGCTCCCATTCTGGAGACGGACAACGGCGGGGTGGGGGAAAGATTCCTCTTGACCTCCACACGCACACACACACAATCAACCGACCCACACCTGACCGGACTCAGTGGACGTTCCAACACTTGAGCCGCGGAACTGCAGATATGGGTCTCAGATTAGCCGTGCAGGAAGGTTTCTACTCTTCCCTACGGTATCTCAACACTCACACGAGGTCTCAAATCAATTCCCTATGATCCAGGAAATAGCTCTCTCGGATGTGCTTGCCAGCTGGCTCCGAAAGGCCCTCACGAAGTAGGCGCAGCTATAACCCGATCCCTCCCCGAGACCACCCAGGAAACACCGCCACCGGAGGTCCTCACGAAGTAGACCTAAGACGGCTCGGCTCTTACCTGGGATCGTGCGCACGATGTTACCTGGCCGTCCTCTTGGTTCCCTCGGTGTCCTCTGGAGTCCCCCTGTCTGCTATGTGCTAGTTCAAGGGGTTTCTTGGGTTGCGAGGAACCGTTCCTACCCCAGTCCCATCGGGCGACTGAAATCAGTCGGCGCGCCCCCAAGGGGAATCTGGACCAGTGCCGGTTTCAACGAACCCAGTCATCCCGGACGAGCCCCCAATTGTGAGATTTGGCTCCTTTTCCCACAAAATAAAATACTGAACTAACAAATAACAGCTCTAAATGTTTATTGGTTCTTTTGCAAAAGAGGCTTCCCCCATACCGTCACAAATTTGACTGGTATAGAGAGAGAGCAATGAGCAAGGTTCATTCATTTCTTTTATACATGTATTTCAAAGAAAAGTCAGTTTACATATTTAGTTTATATATTTACATATTTACACAAGTTTGCAAAGTGTCAGACTGACACTTCTCAGTTCCTGCCTCGACGTTTTACAATACCACGGCTGCCTTTTGTCAATTTCTCTGGGTGATATCTTTACTCTTTCTTGTGTGAGACTTTTCCTGATTAGTTCAGTCTTTAGTCATTAACATAGTCATAATGGCTTTGAAGGTCCCTTAAAGTTCAATGTAGCTTAGTTTGTGTCAATAGGAGGCAATAGTCTCGTTTTAACAAGCCTTTCTTTTAAGTAACTGACATACTAGTCTTGTTTTGAAGCCGACACCGAATCTCCTTTGAACTCAATGTATCTTAGTTCCTCTTGATAGGAGACACAACTGACAGGCTGGTTTTGCTTTGATTACCCATTGATTGTTTCTTAAGTTACCTGAAGCTGACACAGAAAGAGGAGTTTGCTTATTTCTCCCCCTTCCTTCCCAGACCCTTGTCATGCAAATATCCCTTGGTGCTCCGGCAGCTATGTGTTGGAGGTTGGTGTTAATGGGTGTCTCCCTCCGGATTCATTATCACCTATATGCATCGCTCTTTTCTGTTTCAGAATTTTTGGCAGCTATTTTAGGAAGAATGATTTCCTCATCCTTCTATTGGGATTTAATTATTCTTTGAGGAACACTAATTTTTAATATCTGACATGTAGAAGTGTTTGAACTGACTTGCAAACATTTTTAGGAGTCCTACGGTCAGAAAGACAAGGATTTTGCCTCACACGATGGGTGATAAGGTATAAAATTTTCCCTTCCCCAAACGGTGAAGGAGTTGCAGAAATGTTGAAGAGTGCTGGGATCCTCCTACACATAGCACAAACACAAACACTTTGCTCCTTATACAAACTCGAAAAGAAAGGGGTGGATAAGTGATTCCAAAGAAGGAAAAATAAGTCAAGGTCAGCGCAAACCTCTACTTTGATAAAATGAAAACTTACTTACCTAAAAAAAATAGTATGCTAAATTTGAACATATGGTCATTTGGAGACCAATCACATTTTTGGAAAAGGTTGATAATGAGCACACTCTTCCAACAGCCCCTCTGGAAACTGTTAAATGGTTGGGGGAGGCAGTTGGTGAAGTGAGTGACTGCATTAGGGGATTTTTGCCCTCCCCTTTTGCAAATGATTTGAAAATCCTTGAAGCCTACTTTGGCTTTAATGTACTAATGCCTATTTAAGGCACTCAGAAAGCAATTGGGCTAGATCTCTATACTTCTAGATCTGTGGTCATAGCTGCACCAAAAAGTTGATAGCCAGATTGCCCCCAGGTCTATTTTAGCCCTTAAAGGGATACAGGTGTTGGGAGGGGTGGTAGATGCTGATTTTCAAGGAGAGGTAAAGGTGCTGTTACATAATACCAGCATAAGGATGTAGTTTTTTCAGCAGGGCAAAGTGTAGCTCAATTAATTTGTGAAAAATTAAGTTTGCCAGTTATCCAGGAGGTGGCTGGTCCAAACCAAGGAGACGGAGGGTTTGGATCAACAGACAATGACCTCTTTCCAGGAGAAAGGGTATGGGTAATGTATCCCAACCAACCAATTCAAACTGGAGAGATTCTAAGCAAGGGGCCAGGTGCTACCTATTGGGTTTTGTTGGCTAACAGTACTTCTCCCATATGTTTAGATACCTCCAAGTTAAAACGTAAGGAATAATAAGCTTGTGTCTCTGCAGATAATACATCATGGAAAGAGCATCTGAAATTACACCACCTGAAAATTATGAACCAAATTGGGTAGTTTGTGGATATGGCCACTAGATGGAGCTCACAAACCCGTCAATAGAAAGCATGTGAGCATAATTCCCTGCTGGGGGTTACTAGGTGGAAGGGCCCTTGGGGGCTTGTAATCCTAGCTCGAGGCCCATATTATGAGAAACCTGTCTTGGTTTATATGCAACTGATAGCCTGGCCAGACTGGGCAGGATTATGGATAGCCCCTAATGTGGACATAACAATTGGAGAAGAAATGAACATGGAAAACTTATCAGATGTCAGAGTAAACCACCCATGGCAGTTTCTTGGCTCCAGATGCTTTTGTGATGCAATTCTTCTTTTCCCATTCTTATGCTGTCCTTACTGTGCCTGACCCTATGCTAATTGTGTTTCTTTTCTGTATGCCTGATTAACGCAGGGACGAAATGCCGTGGCAATGGATGATCCTTTGGATGTTTCCTGGGGTACTCTGCCAGCAGGCTGTCCTGAAAGAAAATACAACTGTCTTGTCTTTGTGTGAACAACCAGTCCTCTCCCAGAAGCAATGGCTCCCTGGTACTCATTTTTGTTGTTTTATAAAATTTGCGATCAGAGTTATGGAGCATATCAAGAGACAAGCAAACTGAAGTCTTGCAGTAAAAACGTTGCCTTTTATTTTAAAACAAAGAAAACCAAACTTAAGCTTTTCTTCAGCCAAAGAAGCAGATAACTTAAGCACTTACATTTTAAAGACAATAAAGATAGCAGAGTAGAAGAGAGGCCAGAACAAAAGGCATTTAAATTTTAAATCCTTAACTGGAGTATCACCTGAGTGGCTAGTATCTGGCATGTGACCAATCACCCAGGCAACGACTTTCCAAATATGGGTAAAGCTCAAACAGGTAACTCTGATTGGTTTCAAACTCCTCGACTAGCTGGCACAAAGTAAATTAACATTCCTGAGGAAGGGGGGTGAACATGTGCTCTAGGAAAAAAGTTTTTGAGGCCTGGCTTTTTAAACTAGCCTTCCATATTTCAAGACATAAAAAATATATGCAACACTCATGGCAAATGCATGAATATTACTGGACAAGGGACTTGGATGATATCGGGCCAGAAATTGTATTTTTCTATCTCTAATAATCAAAGCAATTTTGTGTTAAACTGGCTTATTAAATGGAACGTTACTTTTCAATCTTTTCCTGGGCAGAAATGGGTAACACGAAAGGACTGGCAGAACATTGCTGGCTGGCACTACCCTGAGGAAGGGAGATGAAGAGGAGACAGTATATATAACCATACATATAGCTTTTTTTATACTGATTTAGTTAGAGCTCATAAAATACAAGCTGCACATCCCTCTACATTTATTTTATTAACAATTAGTAATGGAAGCCTCACAAAGGCGTATGTATCATGTTAGTATAAACATTACTGTTTATAATATATCTTTATTTGAACCTCAGTGTAGTATGTGGGCAGTACCTATATATAATTCTTGGATGCAGACTAGACATACATGCTCTTTTACAGAGACAATATTAGGGGGAATTGGTACTGGCACAGGGGTTATTAATTCAATATATATAGAAGCGTTAGAAAATTTAGCATTTTTAGGTCATCATATTAAAGTAATGAGTTATATTACAGAGAAACAAGTATTGCAAGAGGCGAATGTACTCCATCAAAATATAGAAGTAATGATGGAATATGGCTGTTGTGGGTCTTCCGGGCTGTGTGGCCGTGTTCTGGAAGTTGTGGTTCCTAACATTTCGCCAGTATCTGTGGCCGGCATCTTCAGAGGGCAGGAGAACAGACAGAACCGAACTCTCTTGTGCTTCCTAACATTTCTCCAGCATCTGTGGCCGGCATCTTCAGAGGGCAGGAGCACAGACAGAAGCGAACTCTCTTGTGGTTCCTAACATTTCTCCAGCATCTGTGGCCGGCATCTTCAGAGGGCAGGAGCACAGACAGAAGCGAACTCTCTGTGCTCAGGAGAGTTCGCTTCTGTCTGTGCTCCTGCCTTCTGAAGATGCCGGCCACAGATGCTGGTGAAATGTTAGGAACCACAACTTCCAGAACATGGCCACACAGCCCGGAAGACCCACAACAGCCATTGAACTATGGCCGTGAAAGCCTTTGACAATACAATGATGGAATATTTTAATTTGACTTCTTATATTATTATTAATGTAACAGCTCAAGGACAACATGTGTTCTCCATGATGACAAAATGCACTTTATTGCAATTGGGCAATATTATGAAGTTAGAACATGACACTCAAGGTTGGTCTAATGGAGAAGTTGGTTTGTGGTAAGACATAATTAAAGATACTGATGTAAATTGGGAATGGGTCAAAGTAACCCGATTTAAAAAACAATATCCAGTGTTAAAATTTTTAGTTATAGCCATAATTAAAGGAGTAACTGTAGTTGCCTATCCATATCTTCCACTTCCTGATATAATTACCAATCATTTGTGGATACCTCATTTTAATTCACAATTAGCCACAGAAGAATCCTTTTATATGACCACCCGATGTGAACAATGGGGTTTTCAAAAAGGGCTTTGCCCAACCTATACTACTCAATTTGAACCATGTGCTTATCATTTTAGCAGTGCGACATGTGTATGGGTTCAGTTAAATGATGATGCTCCTAGGAACATTGATAATGGTAGAGGGTGTGTCTGTGTAGTATCACTAGACCCAGTTTATTGGGAGGATGGAAGTTTATCTCACCCACCTGTTAGAGAATGTCTCTGTAATGTATCCCAAATTTGCACTATTAATAGATATTATGCCGCAATTGAATATGAAACAAAAACTCTAGGTTGGGAGGCGGAAGAATGGAACTTCACACTTCCCATGGGATTTAATATTAGCTCAATAGCTCAATTAATATGGAAAAGTAAGCAAGTTCAATCTCAATTGCAAGCCTTATCTAAGGCTGATAAAGGCATGATGCTAAAAATTAAGCATGAATATGCTGAATTAGTTAGAGTCACTCAAGCTATTGAGGACTCAGCCACCCATCATTGGTGGGACATTTTTTCAGGGTGGAGCCGAACTATGACCAACGTTTTAAATTTGGCCAGACACCCTGTAATTGTGCTTATAATAGCTGTTTGCATTCTGTTAATACTGATATATATTCTATATATTAAAGTTAAGCGCTTATATGCAAATGTACAGGTTATTACCTGGAGACGTGGAACTTATAGAATGTGAAGGTGTGGAAGTGAAATTCAAATATGCCAAGGGGTGGAATGTAGTGGCAACCTGCGGAAGACCTTTGTATTTTGAGGAGTTAGGTGGCATGTTTTGATTTTTCTTCCCCCACACCTAGCAGAGTTTATTTCGAATTATACTGAAGTTTAATTGGCTTGTCTTTGTTTCTGCTTGGCATGGGAAGTGGGGGGAGAGAAAACCCCCCAGCTTGTTAAGTTTAAGCATAAGTTCACTCCTCCAGCCGCCCCTCTAGCGGCTTGGATTGGGGAGTTGGATGATAAGAAACTGTTTATGCTTAGGCACTGGCTTATCTGATGGCTTCCCAGGCTCTGGGAATGATGTCATGGACAAGTGCCAGGCCCCAGAAGGAATCCCAGTCAAGGTCAGTCTGGGCTTGGTCATGGGGTTTGGGAGCTAGGCTTTGATAAAAACCTTAGGATTGTCTTTGGAGTTTGGGAACTTTGATACAGGCTCAGGATGCTGGGTGCTCTGGGACTCAACAGCCATTCCTTTTGGGGTTATTCTCTGCTATCTTAGCCAAGTTCCTGGTAGCAACAAGAGAATAAAGATATCACCTTGTTTGGTATGTATGATTTCTTTCTGTATGCTATGCTTGTTATGCTTTGTGTAACCTGTTTAAACTGTGTTTCTGTTTGACTTTGTTTGCTTAAGTTTATACTAAAGCTAAAGTTTCTTTATCCACTGGTGTGCTTATTATCTCTGGATCCAAAAGAACCAATTGCCTGGGCCCCTGATCAAGGCTTGGACTATTGCCAATGCACAAACCTAGACAGCATATTAAAAAGCAGAGACATTGTCAGCCTTGCCGACAAAGGTCCATATAGTTAAAGCTATGGTTTTCCCAGTAGTAATGTATGGCTGTGAGAGTTGGACCATAAAAAGGCTGAGCGCCGAAGAATTGATGCTTTTGAGCTGTGGTGCTGGAGAAGACTCTTGAGAGCCCCTTGGACTGCAAGGAGGTCAAATCAGTCAATCCTAAAGGAAATCAACCCTGACTGCTCATTGGAAGGTCAGATACGCTTGCTGAAGCTCAAATACTTTGGCCACCTAATGCAAAGAGAGGACTCACTGGAAAATACCCTGATGCTGGGAAAGACTTAAGGCAAAAGGAGAAGGGGATGGCAACCGGACGTGGAAGAACCGACTGGTTCAAATTTGGGAAAGGAGTATGACAAGGCTGTGTATTATCACCTTGCTTATTTATTGAAGGCAAAAGGAGAAGGGGACGGCAGAGGATGAGATGGTTAGATAGCATCACCAATCTAATGAACATGAATTTGAGTAAATTCTGGGTGACAGTGGAGGACAGGAAGGCCTGCTATGCTATGGTCCATGTGGTCATGAAGTTGGACATGACTAAACGACTGAACAACAACAATCAGAACCTTGAAAGTTTAACGTATTACAATCTCTAGCATCTCAAGAGTGAGGTTCTTAACTAAAGGGCAGGCAAACATTCCTGAATTTCTCCCCTCTTGACTCTTAAACTGGAACTATGTCTATCAGTTACACAGAAATATTTTCTCCAGCTGCACGTCTATGTTGCTACAGTGATTCCCAATTCTCCTTCCAATTATCAACACCATGGTGAGAGTAACAAAGCTTAAGGGAGTTTGTCACCATCACCACAGGCTGTTTTTGAAACCACTTAGACACATATCTGTTAATTGCTCAAATATAAAACCTAAACATCTTATCCACAATTATCTCCTGCTCTGCTAAGACAGAAGGTGCTACTGATTGAACAGGGACAACACCATTCTGAAAGTAACGGTTGTGGTTTCCGGATTTGGTGCCAAGCTGGATCATCTTCAATAAAGAGTAATTCTTCCATGCAGTCATACTGTTGGATAGTAGTTTTTCCTCCTCATTAGCCACCTTGGGGACCAATGAAGAGCTCTCTTTGTCTGAAAGAGAATTCTACCAAACAGCACCACCATGGCATCTCGAGTGCTGCTGTTCCTGCTTCTGCTGGTGACCCATTTTCCCTGTGAGCCTCTGTTGAAGAAATGTCCATTCAATATGAAAATAGAAAAAAGAATGTTTAATTACTACAAGCCAGGAGACCACCTGATTGGTGGAATAATATCTACAGATAGTGCTGCATTTCTACTAAATGACTTCTTCAAACCTCCAACACGTATTCTATCAGGCAGAGGGATACCTGGAGTGAAAACTGAAATGTTATGTCTTGACTATGGGTGATATCAGAGGGACGTTTTCATAATGCAGCTTGGGCGCAAAAATCTTTATTTGAGGCTTAAGTGTACTGATCCTGAATAAATGAATCTTTTAGGGTAATTGTCTGAGGGATTCCTTGATTGGGAATTCTAACACAGAGGGTTATCACAGGGACATTCACAAGTGTGGTCCTAAGTCACAGCTTCAATTCATTACAGCCAGATGCCTTTAAAGTAAGAGTTGCTGGCAATACCTCCTGTCTTTCTAAAGTGAAGAGGAAAACCTATTGATATCTCTTCCATTGTAGTGAAACCAGTCTGAGCTTCAGCCACGTCTTGCCTTTCTTGTTTGCCATGCATGAGATCAATCAGAGTCCTAGGCTGCTCAACAATATCTCCCTGGGCTACAACATCTATGAGAACTTTTTCAACCCACTAATGACATATGAGTCCATGATGGACTTTCTTTCTATGTGGCAGGAGAACACCCCAAACTACAGTTGTGGAAGAAGAAAAATTATCCTGGCCATTCTTGAAGGGACTGATTCTGATCTCTTTCATCACATTTCAACCATGCTGAGCATCTACAAAATACCACAGGTATGAATATAAATAGAAGCGAAGTCCATTTTGGAAACAACTAGAGCTAGTAGACTAAGTGGTCTCCCTGGTCAGTATGTTCAGAAAAGTGGAAGAAAAGGATGGAGAAATGTTCAGGACCACAAACGCTTGTATTAAAATAGTGGTATGTGGTCTGTTACCACAATGATTCAAAATTATTCTGCTCACACTCTTAGATGACAGTGAGAATTGCGCATATCAGGAAAAACAAAAAAATGTCAGTGGAATGCATTCAGAATGGGGTCTCAAAGAAATACGCATGATAAGAGAGGATCCAGAATGTTTGGGTGCAAAATGAGTGTGGACTGAATTCTAAAGTGGACGATACAAAATAGGTGGCTTTCACACATAGAATGAATGAGGACTGAAAGATCTGAAGGAAGAATCCTTCACAGGTCAAAAGAAAGTGGAAGACCAAGAAAGTGGTGGTTGGATGCAATTCCTGAGTGGATGAAAAGTATATTGGAGAACTAATGACACTGTATGACACCGTGTATGGAGAAAGTGGATGCAAGGAATCTTTCCAAGAATACAAAGGCATTGAGAGGATAAGGGCACAGCCACTTTTATGTCCTTTGAAGCACAAAAGAGGTCACCATTAATTTACTCTATCCCCAAAGCTCATCTCCATTCTGCTTGGACATTAGACTGGTCCTCTCCCAACAGTTTACTGAGAAGAGTGTTGAGGTGGAGGGATTGGTAGATTTCCCTGCCAGTAAAGAAAATCTCCAATCTGTCTCCCTAGGATGGGATGAGGGTGGGACTGGAGGAGAAGATAAATGTGGACATATGGCTAGACCACTGGGTTTAGATATCTTTCAGAAAGTAATTGGATTGGGAGAATTCCCAAGAAATTAGGAAACAGTGCTCACCCCCTACTTTCCTGAAAAATACTTATCCACGACCTGGAAAATTTGCAGCTGCTGATCTATTTTGTGCTGAGAACTACAGGTGATCCACAGAGTGAGTAGGGGCTCCTACCGGCATCAAAGGTCTCCACTGAGCTCCATGTGCATCAGCCCATTCTAACCTCTGTGAGTAGGGGTTGTTGGTCGAGGGGTCACCGTGGACATCAACCACAAGGAGGACAGGGGCTTCCTAGCAAGGGACGACATAAACAGAAACAAAAGTAGTAGGGGATTGATGAGCAATGAGATGAGATGGAACATTTGATGCAGCTGTTGCTTTCTGGAATCTTAGCTCAGTAGGTATGAAAAGCTCTTACATTTAAGCATCTGAATATTATCACAAATAGTGAGACACACCAGCAATCTTTTTCTCTTTTTTTTAGATCAACCATGGTATTAACAGCCACATTCCTGCGCATAAACAGCATTTTCCTTTTTTCTACCGGCTGAGTCCAAAATAAGAACCTCCTCACTTGGCGATTATCAAGCTGCTCCTGCATTTCCGATGGACGTGGATCGGCCTCTCTACTCCAGACAATGAAAACGGGGAAAAGTTCAGAAGAACCTTTGTTCCAGTAGCCACAAAGGGAGGAGTTTGCATTGCCTTCTCAGATAGCATCTTTACACCGAATGAGGGAAAAAATATTCCATTCACAGAAGAAATGGAAAGAAAGTGCCTGCTTCTCTATTTCAGCAACCGTCAAGTAAAAATAATTGTTTATCAATTAGATGTTCGGGCCACAATAATTCTACTAGCACTAATACAACTCTTTGAAAGGAATAAGTTATTGGCGGGGAAAGAGTGGCTTGCAGCAGCTTTGCCAGACTTCACTGTGAGAGTGTTTTACCAAGTGCTTGATCTCCAGCATAAACATATTTTGTTATCCTTCTCAACTCTGGCAAAAAAAAGGACACAATATTATGATTTTGATTCATATTGCTCTGCTATCCAGCAATATGGTAAGGCAGCATTCCAGTGCTCCTCTTCAAGGCCTTTGTTATCCAGGAACGTTTGGGGAACATGCCTAGAAAAGGAGAACTGGGAATTCCCTCCCCAGGATATGGTTGCAAGGATCCTGTCTGAGGATGCCTCTAGTATTTCCACAGCAATTCAGGCCCTGTCCTTGGTCGTCAATGCTGCCTCTTCTGCCCAACTGAGTAGGAGGAGGATGCGGGTTGGAGACCATCCGACACCACTGATGCTACAGCCATGGCAGGTGAGACTTCTCCTTTGAGGCTCCATCAATTTTTTTTATACGTTAAGTCACTTCCGACTCTTCGTGACTTCATGGACCAGCCCACACCAGAGCTTCCTGTTGGCCGTCACCATCCGCAGCTCCCCCATGGAGGAGTCCGTCACCTCCAGAACGTCATCCATCCATCTTGCCCTTGGTCGGCCCCTCTTCCTTTTGCCTTCCACTTTTCCTAGCATCAGTTTCTTCTCCAGGGTATCCTGTCTTCTCATTACGTGGCCATAGTACTTCAGTTTTGCCTTTAATATCATTCCCTCAAGTGAGCAGTCTGGCTTTATTTCCTGGAGTATGGACTGGTTTGATCTTCTTGCAGTCCAAGGCACTCTCAGAATTTTCCTCCAACACCACAGTTCAAAAGCATCTATCTTCCTTCGCTCAGCCTTCCTTATGGTCCAGCTCTCACAGCCATAAGCCATAAGGCCAAGCCTTCCTCTCTGCCTGGATTGTGATGATTCGATGGTGGCTGTCGTGATGACACAGTAGAGGCTAGGATCTGCCCAGCAACCTTTGGCCACTTTTGGCTGCCATGGGCATACCCCTCACTGCTGGATGCTGGGACTGCCTTGTGGGGCCATTTTAGTCTTAGCAGCAAGAGTGATATGGCAGCAGGTACCTGTCAGCATAATTCCATATCATTCCTTTGTAAGGCATTGCTCAGCTATCATCCTAGACTATTCCCTGCATGGGTGTTAAACTCTCAGGCAAGACTGCTAGACATCTGTTTGTTTAAAAGAAAAAAAACTATGTCACCCACCGTTCTTACATATTTCAAAACAAATTAAAGCAATAAAAATGAACAGGATCTCATGGGATCTCAAACACAGACCTTTAGATCAAATGAGATTTATTTATCTTTTGGGATTTCCCTCTTAATGTAATTTTGATTGTTTGTTACAATAGTTTTGGTGACTTTTGTCTTTGTGGGACAAAATCTTGAGTTGAATTATATGTTTCACGACACTCACAAGAAACATCTGGAAGAGATGCAGCTTCCCTTGGGAGGGAGACTGCCTCAAAATTCCTGAAGCTCTTTACAGGTGGAGGCACTGACTTGAAATGGTCCAGTTATTCATACCAGTCACGTATCTAAGGTAAAGCTTTCCCATGCACAGTAGTGTCCGACTCTAGGGGCCGGCACTCATCTCCGTTTGTTAGCTGAAGAGCCAGCACTGTCCGAAGAGGCTTCCGCAGTCATGTGATCGGCATGACGGGCGTGGAACGCTTTTACCTTCCCACTGAAGTGGTACCTATTCATCTACTTGAATTTGCATGCTTTCGAATTGCTAGATAGGCAAGAGTTGGGGCGAGTGCGGGAGCTCACTCCGCACGCAGGGCTAGGGATTGAAACCTCTGAACCTGCAATCTTCTGATTGACAAGACTGGCGTCTTACCTGCTGAGCCATTGCGCCCCTTATGTATCTATTTTTGTATTTTTTTATCCATTCAGTTGTGCCCGATTCCCTGAGACTGCCTAGACAAGTCCCTGAATTTTTCTTAGCAAGGTTTTTCAGAAGTTTTTTGCCATTGCCTCCTTCCTAAGGCTGAGAGAGAGGAACTGGCCCAGGGTCACCCAGCTGGCTTTGTTCCCAAGGCAGGACTGGAACTCATGGTCTCCCAGTTTATAGCCTGATGCCTTCACCACTAAATCAAACTACCAAACCCATATCTCTAATAATAGCGAATGTCTAGACTGAATTAGGGCTGAAATGGGACTGTATAAGATTCGGGGTGGTTTCATATGTCTTTCTAGCTTCATCCTTTCCTGGGAAATTTCCAGCTTTACAATCTTTCCGTGGATGGTGTTTATTTGGATGAGAATGGAGATCCCGTTGCTGATTTTGATATGCACTGGGCAGTCTTTCCCAACAATTCTACTGCTGGGGTGAAAGTTGGGACAGTAGAAAGAGGGGCCTCTTCAGAACTCAACCTCTCTATCAATCAAAGTGCCATCATGTGGCCAACATCATTCAGTCAGGTAGGTGATTCTGCTACTTTGGGGTTCTTACCATTTATCAGCTGTTATACATGCCTGCTTATTTTTATTTATTTATTTATGTTTTATTTATTGTGGTATTTATACCCCGCCTATCCCCTCCCTAATAGAGGAGTCTAGGCAGCTTACAAGCATATATATACATTAGTTATACAATTCACCATTTTAACCATGCGTGAGGGGAGGGGGTAAGGGAACTGACTCTTTCAGGCTCTGGACTACAATTCCCAGGATGCCTTGAGCCGGCTGCTGATGTCCTGTAGCTGTTACATCTGGGTCCGTTGTCACCGCCGCCATTCGATCTTCCTCCGATCCTTTCCTGCGGTGGTGCCGACTTCCCGACAGGACGCCAGCAAATTAGCCCACTTAAGGTGGTACCCATTTATCTACTTGCAAAGCTTTCAAACTGTTGGGTTGACAGGAGCTGGGACTAGCAACGAGAGCTCACCTCGTTGTGCGGGTTTCGAGCTGCAGACCTTCTGATCTGCAGCCTACAGCTCAGCAGTTTAACCTGCTAAACTACCGCGTCCCTCCGCTTAGAAATATGTCCCTTAAAATTCAATGCAGATTTGCTCCAAGGAACGGAATCTAAAGCCCCATTAATTCTACAGACATTATACATAATTCTCTTAACTTATTTAATGATTTTCTTATTTGTTCCCTGCCACCATGCAGGCAACTCTTAAGTGAGTCTTAAGTTACAGGAAACAATTTAAAAATAAGTAAAGTAAAGTCAAAGTTAACGAGGGTAAAAACAGCAGTACGAAATAACATAGTAAACTTAATGAAAAAAGATGGCTAAAATTCCCTAGATACTTTGAGCTCACTCCGGAACTGTTCCGTTTTCTGCGCCCTCTTGAATGTCATCCTCAGTAAGACTATGTAAATACATTTTTCAGCTGCATGCATAGGATACTAGTGGTGTGACAGCTACCTCACTGATCTATAGAGCACAAGAAGCAGTGTGGTGGCCTCCTCCAGAGCATAGCCAGGAAGGTATTTACCATGGTCCAGTTCAGGAAAGCCTCTGGTATTTTGCCTTCTCACTTCTTCACATGGAGGAAGACTCTCTCTCTGTACCATGGGCTGCTTTTCCTGCACTAGTCCCCAAATTTGTGACTTTCAGACATCTTTGTTGCTCAGCAGGACTTTAAGAAAACTCCATGGAAGACTACAAGGACTTCAGTGACACGTCTCCTAGTAAACATCTCAATAAACATGTAGCATTCTTAGGTACTGTGATCTAGGTTGCAGTTAACACTATGTATGGCAGACATAATACTAAGTGGGGGAAAGATATGGCTGAAGAAACCTGATCAAGTTGGAGTCACACATAACATTACACTGTAGGAAGATTTGGTGGTCTCCGTTGCCCCTCTAGGTGATAGCTAAGAGTCGACACCAGCTTGATAGTCCATCAAAGCAGGACCAGCTGTTTGTGTGCTTTTCCTTGATTTTAGGTTCACCTTAAATATCAACATCAAGAGCTAGGCTATGGACAGGTGGCTATTTCTGTTGCTATCAAAGTTTTATCAAAACTCCTCTTTAGAGATCTGGCCCAGCACACAAGGTCAATTGACAAAAGCGATCACTGGGGAGGGTCGTTAGGCAGGGTGGCATCTTGGGCCCACTATGTTTGATTTTTTGTCCCTGTTCTGGCTTCTTCCCCTCAAAATAGCTCCTAAGGTCACAGCCGTGCTTCTTTATGCCAATGTTGTAGTTCTCCTGTCTCAGAGTTTGACTGGATTAAAACATGCCCTAAGATCACTTGCCACTCACAGTAAGTATGAAGAATTGTAAATTAACTGTGCAAAGGCAAAAGTCTTGCTATTTGATATAGAAACACAATCAGACCATTTCACCTAGCCAAAGATTGACTTTTAAGTAGCCAGTTCCCCTTGTTTAGGTCAGGGAGATGTTGAAATTCTCCCATGGTTTCCAAAGTGAGAAAGCTCAGTTTCATGTCCTGCCATCAGCTGCACCAGAAGGCTCATGATAAGGAAATACCCTATGCTGCCCGACTGTGCCATTGTGGCTCATGGACTAGAGAATCCCTGCCCATATCTTATTGTGCTGTGGGTTTTGCAGACATTCTAGATTCTCCTTGAACTGTCCTTACCTAGTAAAATGCACAGGACACGCCGACTCCTTCTACGTACAAGCTATTCTCTCAGGCCAGTCAGACTCCATTCCTTCAGATGTTGCCAGGTTTTGCTAGATCACCTTTAAAGGTAGGCGGGGACCCTTGACTGTTGTGACTCTCTGTCCAAAGCCAAGACAACCACAGACGGATGATAAAAGGCTCTATTGTACTATATACAGTATATGTCAATAGGTTTATGCTTCCCCCTTGACCAATTCAGCAGTTTTTAGTTCAAGATGTTAATGTCCCCGTAGTTTCCTAGATTCCAGATTTCAGCTCTTGGTAGGCTCATATTTTTACTTTGAAATGATATTATGATTTCAGCTTTAGGATTCATAGAGTTTTACTAGAATAATATTCATTCAACTTCAAGATGTCAACCCAGCTGATGCTCTCGGATGTGTTTTTCTCTTTTATTGCTTTATCTGACTAAGATTCTATTATCCTTTTTATTAACTCCCCCTAAAATGGAACTGAATTCAATGTTTTTATGGCTGTCCTTTATGTTCAGAAGGCGCCTTTGTCTAGATGCACAGAAAGCTGTCCTCCAGGATACACCAAACTCAAAAGAGAAGGAGCCCCAGACTGCTGCTACGACTGTTCTCCGTGCATGGAAGGAACAATCACCAGGCAAGAAGGTTGGTGGCTCTAGAGCAAGGAGGGGACTTGAGGATACAGGTCGAATTCACTCTTACTCTTCTGGACAGTGTTTGTTGCAGGTGCCGCTTTCCTGCTAGTTCTAGACCTAACTTCTCATCTATTTGTCCTTATTTCCACAAAGAAGCATTTAAAAAAACAGTCAACATAATATTTCAGAGATTTGGGACCATCATATAATTTGGCATAATGGTGTGGCCATTAAAAGTAAAATAACAAAACATGGCTGAATTCTAGTGCTCCTGTATCAATGTCTCATTTAAGGAAAGAAGATCAATCTCGTGAATTCAAATGATTGAATTTTGCTTTTCTCCCCTTGAGCCAGGCTCCTTCCCTCCCCCCCGCCCCGATGATGTCAATGTCCAGTTCTTTCCCACTACTCTGGTGCCCCCTCCTTGCTTGTGCTGGTGGATGACCTTGATGATCTGCATAACAGTCTCTAACAGTTTGGCGCGTCTCTTGGAATGCACTCTTCCCCCTCCCTTTCGGAGACTTTCCAGGGCTGACACGTATCTTCGCAAGTAATGGAAGGATTTGAATTGTAATCCTGACAGAAGGGTTTTTCCTCTTTATCTTTGGTTTTCACATCTACATGGACTTTCGTATCTAATGGATTACAACTTGCTTACTATGACAATTATTTTTAAAGGATTTTTATTTTTTACATTTTTTACTCTCTCCTTTTTTTAAAACACCCATTACCCCCTCCCTTTTCCCCTCTTCCCTCTCTCCTGTCTTTTTTTTTTCTTTTACAGGAATATTATCTACATTATGACGACTATGGCATTAAGGGCGAAGAGAGACAGAGAGAAGGAAAAAGAGACTGGAAGAATGTCCACAGATTCTACAACAACTACAACAACAACAGAATCATCACCATCAGAAATGAAAAAAATCCTGGATGCAATCAAATTATTAGACAAGAAAATGGAAGACTCAATTGCCAACCTGGGTCATCAAGTTAATAAACAGATGGAAGATATGAAAAAAGAATTAACCCAGGAGATAAAACAGGAATTTAAAAAGGAAGTGCAGATAGTCAAGGAGGTTGTGAACACCCTATCAGGGGAACTTAAAGACATGCAAGGACAGATGCAAAAATTAGAGACTATATCAGAAATTGCCACTAAAGATATTGAACATAATTTAGATGCTATTGCTCTAGCATAAATGAGAGAGAAAGAACATATTCTGAGATTGAGAGCGGTTCCAGAACAACCAAATAAAAATGTAAAAGAAAGGATTGTTTCTGTTTTAGCCAAATTCCTAGAGATGAGAGAACAAGATTTTGATTTGGAAATAGATAAAATCTTTAGAGTAAATTAACGTTATGCTAGAGAAAATAAAGTACCGAGAGACATATTGATATATTTTGTGAGAAAAGTTACAAAAGAGCAAATTTTGAAGAAACATTATAATACTGGATTAAATATAGAACGGAAAGAAATAATTGTATTAAAAGAAATACCTTTGAGAATACTAAGAAAAAGAAAACATTATTCTTTCCTCACTGATAAATTAAAGCAACATAATATCCCATTTAGATGGGAGAGATTAGAAGGTGTAACTTTTATGTTCAAAGGGCAAAGGTTCAGGATAACTTCTGTTCTAAAGGCAAAAGCATTCCTAGAGAAATATAAGGCAGATATGTGTGATGCATCCAGAGATTTGGAAGAAAAAGGAGAGACATCAGAAGAAAAAGAGATGAGTGAGGATCTAATCTGAGAAGGGAGCAGCAGGATTGGACTTGAAAAAGGGTTTTTAAATATCAACACACCTATGGATTACAAATACTTAACATGGAACATTAATGGTGCCAATTCTCCCCAAAAAAGAGGAAAACCATTTACTTCCTGAAAAAACTGAGATTGGATATAATTTGTCTACAAGAGACTCATATTTGTAAAAAAGACATTAAGTATCTGATTCAAAAACAATTTGGAGAAGAATTTATTTCAGCTGGACTAAAAAAAACTAAGGAGGTAGTTTTGTACATACAACCAAAGCTGAATCCAAAGCTGATATTGGCTGATGATGAAGGAAGATACATTGTAGTTGAAATTAATATACAAGTAATCAAAACATCTTATTTCACTTATTTCACATGCCAGTAAGGTAATGCTCAAGATCTTGCAAGGTAGACTCCAGCAATTCATGGAGCGAGAATTGCCAGATGTACAAGCTGGGTTTAGAAAAGGCAGAGGAACTAGAGACCAAATTGCCAATATCCGCTGGATAATGGAGAAAGCCAGGGAATTTCAGAAAAACATCTATTTCTGTTTTATTGACTATTCTAAAGCCTTTGACTGTGTGGATCATAACAAATTGTGGCAAGTTCTTGGTGGTATGGGGATACCAAGTCATCTTGTCTGCCTCCTGAGGAATCTGTATAACGACCAAGTAGCAACGGTAAGAACAGAGCACGGAACAACGGACTGGTTTAAGATTGGGAAAGGAGTACGGCAGGGTTGTATACTCTCACCCTACCTATTCAACCTGTACGCAGAACACATCATGCGACGTGCTGGGCTTGAGGAATCCAAGGCTGGAGTTAAAATCGCTGGAAGAAACATTAACAATCTCAGATATGCAGATGATACCACTTTGATGGCTGAAAGCGAGGAGGAGTTGAGGAGCCTTATGACGAAGGTGAAAGAAGAAAGTGCAAAAGCTGGGTTGCAGTTAAACCTCAAAAAAACCAAGATTATGGCAACGAGCTTGATTGATGACTGGCAAATAGAGGGAGAAAAAGTGGAGGCAGTGACAGACTTTGTATTTCTAGGCACAAAGATTACTGCAGACGCTGACTGCAGCCAGGAAATCAGAAGACGTCTACTTCTTGGGAGGAGAGCAATGGCAAATCTTGATAAAATAGTTAAGAGCAGAGACATCACACTGACAACAAAGGTCCGCATAGTTAAAGCAATGGTATTCCCTGTAGTAACCTATGGCTGTGAGAGCTGGACCATAAGGAAGGCTGAGCGAAGGAAGATAGATGCTTTTGAACTGTGGTGTTGGAGGAAAATTCTGAGAGTGCCTTGGACTGCAAGAAGATCAAACCAGTCCATACTCCAGGAAATAAAGCCAGACTGCTCACTTGAGGGAATGATATTAAAGGCAAAACTGAAGTACTTTGCCCACATAATGAGAAGACAGGATACCCTGGAGAAGAAGCTGATGCTAGGGAAAGTGGAAGGCAAAAGGAAGAGGGGCCGACCAAGGGCAAGATGGGTGGATGGTATTCTGGAGGTGACGGACTCAACCATTGGGGAGCTGGGGATGGTGATGGCCGAAAGAAAGCTCTGGCGTGGACTGGTCCATGAAGTCACGAAGAGTCGGAAACGACTGAACGAATAAACAATAACAATCAAAACATTGATTGTTGTACTTTATGCACCAAATATGGTCAAAGAAGTATTCTATAAAAACTTAATGGATAAACTTTTGGACGTACCATATGAAAATTGGTGTCTTATGGGCGATTGGAATGGGGTAATTCACCCAATGATGGATAGACATTCACAAAAAGAAGTGAAGCATACACAGGGAAAATTACCACAAACATTTTTTGACTTGAAAGAAATGTTGGATCTACAAGACATTTGGAGACTTATGAATGGGAATTCTAGAGAATATACACATTACTCAGAGAGGTTTAAGTCATTTTCCAGAATAGATGTTTTTGATTTCTAAAGGTTTAATGATGGACATTGGTAAAGTTGAAATATTACCTAAGACTCTCTCAGATCATAATCCTGTAATGTTGACTTTTAAAGGAAAATGGAATATATTTCGATGGAGACTAAATGAGTCAATTCTTTGGAAAAATGATATAGTTGATGCATGCAAAAAAAAGCTAAGAGTATTTTCAATTGAATTTAAATAAGGGTACTAGTATTCAAACTGTATGGGATGCCAGTAAAGCAGAGCTTTCCAAACTGTGTGTGGCGACACAAAAGTGTGTCGCCACACACAGTCTGGTGTGTTGCCACACAACCCGGAAGCGCTGATCATTATCATGATCAGCGCTTCTGGGTTTTCCCGCGGCGACACACCAATGCCAGTTGGTGTGTCGTCACAGGAAAAACTTTGGAAAGCCCTGCAGTAAAGGATATATGAGGGGTTATTTTATCCAATACAATGCCCAAACGAGGAGAAAGAAACAATAGAGAATTCAATCGATCTTGGATGAAATTAAAAGTAAAGAGGCGTGCTTAAGAGATAAGCAAATGGATGATACCTTGTTGACTCAAATCAAATTTCTACAAAAGCAAATGTCAATGATATTGATACAAGAGATAGAGACTCAAATGAAGTTTACAAAACAAAAATATTTTGAATATGCAAATAAACCAGGTAGATGGTTAGCTTATAAACTGCAGAAACAAAGACAAAAGAATTCAATTTCTAATATACAACATAAAGGGAAAAATTTGGTGAATAACATAGATATACAAGAAGCTTTTCACAATTATTATTCAAAATTATATAAAAAACAAGATGTTAAATTAGTCAGTATAGATGAATCTTTGAGTAAGCAAAAATTAACTATTTTTAATGATCAACAAAGAATAATATTAAATAACCCTATAACAACAGAGGAAATGGTAAAGGCTTTTAAGAAAATTAATAGTGGAAAAGCACCTGGACCTGATGACCTATCAGCAGTTTATTATAAATGCTTTGAGGATGATAGCTGTTGTGGGTCTTCCAGGCTGTCTGGCTGCGTTCTGGAAGTTGTGGTTCCTAATGTTTCTCCAGCATCTGTGGCCAGCATCTTCAGAGGGCAGGAGCACAGATAGAAGCAAAATCTCAGAGATTTTGCTTCTATCTGTGCTCCTGCCCTCTGAAGATGCTGGCCACAGATGCTGGCGAAATGTTAGGAACCACAACTTCCAGAACATGGCCACAGAGCCCGGAAGACCCACAACAGCCATCAAACTCCGGCCGTGAAAGCCTTCGACAATCCTTCGACAATCCAAAGCCTTCGACAATCCATCGCTTTGAGGATGAATTATGTTTACCTCTACAGAAGACTATGAACTCGATTTTGGAAACAGGAACCATGCCGGAAACTTGGAAAGAAGCTCACATAACATTGATCCCAAAAGAACAAGATTTGACTTCAACTAAGAATTATAGACCAATATCTTTATTGAACAATGACTATAAGATATTTACAATGACATTGGCAGAAAGAATGAAAAACATTCTTAAGAACTTTATTCATCAAGATCAAGCAGGATTTTTACCTAAGAGACAAATCCGAGACAATATATTAGATGTATTGGAGTACTTGGAACAACATAATGAAAAACAAGCTGCCTTGATATTTATAGATGCTGAAAAAGCCTTTGACAATGTAAATTGGTCTTTTATGTTTAAAGTATTGGAAAATATGAACTTTGGAGGAAATGTTATTAAGTGGATTAAATGTATACTCCTCAATTTGCAAAAATAATTGTTAATGGAGAATTTAGTAAACCATGCGAAATACAAAAAGGTACAAGACAAGGTTGCCCTTTATCTCCACTTTTGTTTATATTGGTACTAGAAGTTTTACTTAGAGATATCAGACAAGATCATGTTATTCATGGCATTAGAGTTAAAAAAAAAGTTTACAAACTAAGAGCTTTTGCTGACGACCTAGTCATTACCTTGGAGAATCCATTAGATGTTACTGAGTTATTGATACAGAAACTGAAAGACTTTGGGTCATTAGCAGGGTTCAAAGTGAATCTACAGAAAACAAAAAGTCTTGACTTAAATATGGATTATCATCAACAAGAGAAATTGAGAGAAATAACAGGATATTCAATGGAGGAAAAAGTAAAATATTTGGGAGTAAAAATGTTAAATTATTTAAGAATAACTACATTCCACTTTGGACAGATATTAAAAAAGATCTAGATTGATGGGAAAAATTGCAATTATCATTGTTAGGTAGAATATCAGCGATCAAAATGAATATTTTGCCACGAATTCTATATCTTTTTCAAACATTACCTATATTGGCATCAGAAGTACCTTTCAAACAATGGCAGCGGGATATTTCTAAGTTTATTTGGCAGGGGAAAAAACCAAGAATAAAATATAAAGTTTTGCAAGATTCAAAAGAAAGAGGTGGCCTAGGTCTTCTGGATTTGAAATTATAAAATGCAGCTTGTTGCTTGGTATGGCTTAAAGAATGGATAGTTCTGAAAAATGAAAAATTATTGAAATTGGGGGGTCATGAATTAAGATATGGATAGCATGGATATTTGTGGTGTGACAAAGTCAAAGTTAATGTGGATTTTAAAAATCACTATATTAGAAGATCTTTATTAAGGATCTGGAATAAATATAAATTAACTTTATGTTATAAGAGACCCTTATGGATTTCTACGCAAGAAACATTTCATAGAACAGAAGTAAGAAATAAAGATAAATGGATGACCTACAAGGAGTTTTTAAAAAAGGAACAAGGACACTACATAACTAAATGAAAAGAAGAACTTGCTTTAGAAGGATACACCTTTCAATGGCTTTCCTATATGCAATTTGTAGAAAAATTAAAATCAGATTAAAAAAAATCTAATTTGAACATACTAAATCAGAATTTGAGATACAACTATGAGAGACGGAGGACCACTTAATTGCTAAAATGTATAAATTATTGTTAAAAGGAGAAATGGTAGAGGAACAAGTCAAAGATTGTATGATCAAATGGGCAAAAAATGTTGGCCATAACATACAAATGCAACAATGGGAAGATATGTGGAATAAAGGGCTAAAATTTACTTTGTGCTACAACTTGAAGGAAATTTTTTATAAGATGATGTACAGATAGTATATGACCCCACAAAAGCTTGTTAAAATGTATGGGACTGCTTCCAACATTTGTTGGAAATGCAAAAAACAAGAAGGGTCCTTCTGCCATATGTGGTGGACATATAAAGTGGCAAAGAAATTTTGGACTGAAATACATTCACTGATGCAAAATATATTACAAATACGAATTCCATTTAAACCAGAATTATTTTTACTTGGAATATTGGATGTACAAATAGAAAAACATTTCATCAGAACTATACAATATATGATTACAGCACCAAGACTTCTCTATGCACAAAATTTGAAAAATCAAATCTTACCAACAATACAAGAATGGATGTTAAAATTAATGGATATGGCAGAAAATGATAAGTTGACATGTTTATTAAAAGAAAATTCAAACTGTTACTATCTGAAAGAGTGGAAACCGTTGATGGACTATTTGCAAAATGCAGGTGGAGCGAAGTTTGCATGGGGTTTTGATGATTAGATTATATATAAATAAAATATATTAGACAAGAAATGTATATGAATATTATATCAAAAGCTAGCATGCAATAAAAATCTTTTTATTCCTATGACCATAAATAGATCGGAAGTCGACTAATTTCTATATCTTTTTCTATTTCTTTCTTTTGCTTTTCTACACTTTTTCTCTTCTTTCTTTAATTTGTATTTCTATTTCTGTTTCATTTCTGACTTTTAACTATGTATTGTTAAAATTTTAATAAAATTTGATAAAAAAAGAAAGAAAGCACATGTGATTTTCTGTCTAATAGGAACACCCAATCACCTAGAAAGGTTTTGTAAATCAATAATACAGGAATTTGTTATTTCTTAGTTGTGCAATGACTGCTTGACAGAATTTCCTGCATTGCAATGTTAATGATAATGAGCTCTCATCCGACCCTCCTCTTTTGCCATTTATGAAATCAATCAGATTAGTTTCCACATTTATACGGTGGTCTCTTGCATCCTCATTCCATTGATGTTTCAGTCTGCGGGACATTCACAGATGTGGTTCTTTGTCTAAACTTTAATTGATCAGTGCCAGATGTCCTTAAAGTAAAGCTGCAGGCAATACAATCTGTCTTTATAAACCAAAGAGAAAAACCCATTGATATCTCTTCTGTTGTAGTATGAAGAGTATGAGCTTCAGTGGCTTCCTGTGGAAAATGGCCGACTGAACAACTTTGCCTGTGAGCTCAATGGGCAGAGCTGGCAGCATGGTAGTTTTTTTTTGGGCAAAGACAGTTTTTTCTGTAGCCCCAAGTGTTTTTCCAAATTAAGGAAAACGCTGAGAATCGACCCATTTGTCATCCAGATGGTGAGTTGTAGAGAGGAGATCATAGACAGCGTCTGCAGCTGAGCGGTAAGACTACACTGGGAGACTGGGATTTAATCATGTTCTAATCCATGTTTGCATTCCCTTATTAAAAAGGGAAATAAGTCGTTGACTTTTCATATCTTAAACACCCAATTTGTTTTTTTAAAATTTTGTATCTTAAGAGAAGCTTTTTACAGTAAGAAAAAGCAGAATCTATTGGTGGTTATAGTTATTTTTGGAGATTTCTAATTATAAAAAAAAAAGTTTTGGCTTTTCTCCCCACTTGGGTTATATTCAGAGTTGTAACATTGCCTTTCCGTTATCTTTGTTGTTAAATTCCAAGGTTGAAGTTCTTTCTTTCTACAAACTCCTTATTCCAAATTTTAGGCTTTCTCTTTACTTTTTTCCACTGTTCGCTAGTATATTTCCTTTGGTTAATTTTGGATTAATTCATTAACCTCTATTTCTGTGAGTTAACTTTTTAGGGTGTGTTATAATTTACTATTGGAACAATGGAAGAGTTTAAAGAAGATCTCAGAGAATTACATTGTCAGCAAGAAGATGTTATTTCAAAGAGTTGTCAAACCATTATACAGACTATTTGGGACATTCGAGATGAGATTTTACTTAAAATGCAACAACTATATGAAAATACTATGATAGAAGAAGAAGACGAAGTTGGAAAAGATGGTGTTTTTACTGTTGTGGGGGAAAATGTAAAACTCTCAGCTGAAAACTCTGGATTGGTGTTTATGGGATTAAAACTATTGTTTAACTTTAGGACTGCAAAAGGAACTGCCAAGCGGGGGAAATGTTATGACTATTTCAATCAATGTTATGGGAAAGAAGTATATGTTATGTGGGAGTTTTTTTTCTCTTTCGCTGGAAAGTTTGCATTTTCTGAAGCTATTGGACTGTTGTTGTTGTTTATTCGTTCAGTCGTTTCCGACTCTTCGTGACTTCATGGACCAGCCCACGCCAGAGCTTCCTGTCGGCCGTCACCATCCCCAGCTACCCCATGGTTGAGTCCGTCACCTCCAGAATACCATCCATCCATCTTGCCCTTGGTCGGCCCCTCTTCCTTTTGCCTTCCACTTTCCCTAGCATCAGCTTCTTCTCCAGGGTATCCTGTCTTCTCATTATGTGGCCAAAGTACTTGAGTTTTGCCTTTAATATCATTCCCTCAAGTGAGCAGTCTGGCTTTATTTCCTGGAGTATGGACTGGTTTGATCTTCTTGCAGTCCAAGGCACTCTCAGAATTTTCCTCCAAAACCACAGTTCAAAAGCATCTATCTTCCTTCACTCAGCCTTCCTTATGGTCCAGCTCTCACAGCCATAAGCCATAAGGCCAAGCCTTCCTCTCTGCCTGGCTTGTGATGCTTTGATTGTGGCTGTGGTGTAGTTGTAGTGTGGTGTAGGATTGTGGTTATAGTGTATAGCCTTCAGAATGTTTTTCTGAACTAATATATTTAAAATCCCCTCCTCCTGTTTCTCCTCTACTTCAAAAACATTTTTATTTTCTGTTTCTATTTCTATTTTTTGCTCTTTCTCTTGGTCTTGCAAAGTTACCAACAATAATTCCAATGACCTTTGAATTTCTGAAAGAGCCTCAGTGAACTCTCTTCTAAACTCCTGAATTGCTACTGAAAAAGCCATTGTTTCTATATCCTTCAGATTAAAACAACAACCATTCTAGTCAAAACAATAATCAGGTGATCTGTCCATGGAATACTACCAGCAAAATCTATTAAGCAAAATGTTGTTGTTGTTTTAATTAAAAGAAAGAAGAAAGTTCCAATAGTCCAAAATACAGGAGAGAATAATATTTCAAACAGTTTATAAAAGGAGAAATAGAAATATATTCCAAGTGAAACAAAATCCACCCTGAAAGAATGTAGAGGGGAAAAAAAAAACGTTTCCCTGTGCTTTTGTTCTTCAAGCTGCAAGCTGCTTAATCCAAACAAACAGTTTTTCAGGGAATAAATAGTCAATTAGTTTATCCAACGAAGAATTACAAACAAAGTCTTAGGTCCCAACATCTCTAATACAAAGAAAAGGTAAAAAAAAATGCAAACGTTTCATTATGTTGCAAATGTAGAACCTATCAAACTTCCACCAAAATCAGCTATAGCAAAGAAAGCACAAAATTAGCCAACATTTTAAGCAAAGTCCAAAAGATAGATCTTAGATACTGAAAACATTCTAATCTAAAAAAAAAAATTCCTAAAGTGATCTAAAAGCGGCTGCATGCTCTTATGTCTCTTCAGCGAGATTTATTTTCCCTGCGAGAGCCAGATATCTCTCCGGCCATTTCCCTTGCACTCACCCCTGTTCCCTCTGTGGTGGAAACTACAAAGAAAAGCAGGAGTAGGCAATTCCAATGGCCCCGCGAGCAATCTTGTGGTCTCCCCTTCTTCAGGGGAAAAACTTCAGTGGTCCCACAACTTCTGTAATCCACTGCAAGCAAGGAAAATTCAGCCAGGTCTCAGCACTCTGAGAAACTCTGACTGGTCGAGCTGGCAGCCAAGCCTGGAGTCACAAATCTATGTTTCTTCATAGCATCTTCTATGATGAACACGGACCCCATCCCCATGTCTCCTGAACTTCAGCTGTAAGATGCTTACTGCATTTTTGAGAGTGCCAAATTGTGGTGGCCTGAAAGTTAAATCTTTCTTCGCTCAGCTTTCCTTATGGTCCGGCTCTCACAGCCATAAGCCATAAGGCCAAGCCTTCCTCTCTGCCTGGCTTGTGATGCTTTGATTGTGGCTGTGGTGATGACACAGTAGAGGCTAGGATCTGCCCAGCAACCTTTGGCCACTTTTGGCTGCCATGGGCATACCCCTCACTGCTGGATGCTGGGACTGCCTTGTGTGGCCATTTTTGTCTTAGCAGCAAGAGTGATATGGCAGCAGGTACCTGTCATCATAATTCCATATCACTCCTTTGTAAGGCATTGCTCAGCTATCATCCTAGACTATTCCCTGCATGGGTGTAAAACTCTCAGGCAAGACTGCTAGACATCTGTTTGTTTAAAAAAAAACCATGTCACCTACCGTTCTTACATTTTTGAAAATAAATTAAAGCAATAAAAATGAACAGGATCTCATGGGATCTCAAACACAGACCTTTAAATCAAATGAGATTCATTTATCTTTTGGGATTTCCCTCTTAATGTAATTTTGGTTGTTACAATTTGTCTATGAAGGTTCTCAGTCATCCAGGTGGAACAGTCTGTGGCTTGAATCATGTCAACTGGATTTCTATTTTCTTAGTGGAAACGTTTCACTCCTTATCCAAGGAGCTTCTTCAGTCTGAGTAAAGTTAGTAAGGGAATCCTTAAATATGTTTCTAGGCTGGCTGTGTGACCTTGCACCTGGGGCTAGGTCATGGTTATTTTTGAGATGTTTGTTTCTAAGTCCCTTTATCATCTAAAGGAGGATCGTTAAGATTACCCTGCTGCTGTTGAGCTTGTGAAATGGTCTTAATCTTCCTAGGCACAGAAGACAAAGCAGGAAGGAAGATAGGGGAAAGGTTATGCCTGAGGCCCCCACCTCTATTCAAGGAAGGATTTTCCAAGTTGGCATGAATGGATTCCTTGACCCCTCTCTCAAACCACCTATCTTCTCTGTCTAAAATGTGAACATTAATGTCCTCAAATGAGTGTCCTTTTTCCTTTAGATGAAGATAAACTGCTGACTCTGGTCCTGTGGTGTTACTTCTCCTGTGTTGGGCCATCCTCCTGTAACCAAACAACCTTTGTACAGGAGGATGGCCCAACACAGGAGAAGTAACACCACAGGACCAGAGTCAGCAGTTTATCTTCATCTAAAGGAAAAAGGACACTCATTTGAGGACATTAATGTTCACATTTTAGACAGAGAAGATAGGTGGTTTGAGAGAGGGGTCAAGGAATCCATTCATGCCAACTTGGAAAATCCTTCCTTGAATAGAGGTGGGGGCCTCAGGCATAACCTTTCCCCTATCTTCCTTCCTGCTTTGTCTTCTGTGCCTAGGAAGATTAAGACCATTTCACAAGCTCAACAGCAGCAGGGTAATCTTAACGATCCTCCTTTAGATGATAAAGGGACTTAGAAACAAACATCTCAAAAATAACCATGACCTAGCCCCAGGTGCAAGGTCACACAGCCAGCCTAGAAACATATTTAAGGATTCCCTTACTAACTTTACTCAGACTGAAGAAGCTCCTTGGATAAGGAGTGAAACGTTTCCACTAAGAAAATAGAAATCCAGTTGACATGATTCAAGCCACAGGTTGTTACAATTGTTTTGCTGACTTTTGTCTTTGTTGGACAAGATCTTGAGTTGAATTAAATGTTTCACGAAACTCACAAGAAACCTCTGGAAGAGATCCAGCTTCCCTTGGGAGGGAGACTGCCTCAAAATTCCTGAAGCTCTTTACAGGTGGAGGCACTGACTTGAAATGGTCCAGTTATTCATACCAGTCACGTATCTAAGGTAAAGCTTTCCAATGCACAGTAGTGTCCAACTCTAGGGGCCGGTGCTCATCTCCGTTTGTTAGCTGAAGAGCCAGCACTGTCCGAAGATGCTTCCACAGCCATGTGGTTGGCATCACGGGCGTGGAACGCTGTTACCTACCCACCTAAGTGGTACCTATTCATCTACATGCATTTGCATGCTTTTGAATTGCTAGTGTAAGGGTTAGCTTAGCATAACCTACGCCATCTTGCTTTTGGAAACTGCTTGCTGTTAGAAACTAGGTGATAGGAGATTCAGGGATCTTGCTGTTGTCTCTAGGGAGATAATGCTCTCCAAGGATTGTTTAGATTACCAGCAGACATGCAGACTGCCCCTGGACGCTTCTGGAATGTTTACTACTAGCGATGCAGATTTAGGAACCTTGCCCTCTAACTAGGAGGAGAGTTCATTATGCTTTCTTACTAAGCTTTGCAAACCCTATATAAGTACTGTACTTGTGTGTGTGGGTCTTCCCAGGCATTCTACTGTCATGATGTCTGTGGAGACCTCACCCAGCTCTGTCTTGGCCAAAATAGATGCTGTTATTTTATATCTCCAAGCCTCGACTCAAGACTGATATTGTTAACTTCAGGAACTTGGGTACAACAGTGTAAGCAGGGGCCTTACACTAGGTTGGCAAGAGTTGGGGCGAGTGCGGGGGCTCACTCCATCACACAGGGCTAGGTATTCAAACCTCTGAACCTGCGACCTTACGATTGACAAGCCTGGTGTCTTACCCGCTGAGCCATCGTGCCCCTTACGTATCTATTTTTGTATTTTTTTATCCATTCAATAGTGCCCGATTCCCGGAGACTGCCTACACAAGTCCCTGAATTTTTCTTAGCAAGGTTTTTCAGACTTTTTGGCCATTTCCTCCTTCCTAGGGCTGAGAGAGAGGAACTGGCCCAGGGTCAACCAACTGGCTTTGTGCCTAAGGCAGGACTGGAACTCACGGTCTCCCAGTTTATAGCCTGATGCCTTCACAACTAAATCAAACTGGCAAACCCATATCTGTAATAATAGCGATGTCTAGACTGAATTAGGGCTGAAATGGAACTGTATTAGATACGGGGGTGGTTTTCTATGTCTTTCTAGCTTCATCCTTTCCTGGGAAATTTACAGCTTTACAATCTTTCCGTGGATGGTGTTTATTTGGATGAGAACGGAGATCCCATTGCTGATTTTGATATCATGCACTGGGCAGACTTTCCCAACAAGTCTACTGCTGGAGTAAAAGTTGGGAGAGTAGAAAGAGAGGCCTCTTCAGAAGTCAGCCTCTCTATCAATCAAAGTGCCATCATGTGGCCAACATCATTTAGTCAGGTAGGTGATTCTGCTACTTTGGGGTTCTTACCATTTATCAGCTGTTATACATGCCTGCTTAGAAAGAAATCCTTTAGAATTCAATGCAGATTTGCTCCAAGGAACAGAATCTAAAACCCCATTAATTCCACAGACATTATGCATAATTCTCTTAACTTATTTAATGATGTCCTTATTTGTTCCCTGCCACCATGCAGGCATCTCTTAAGTGAGTCTTAAGTTACAGGAAATGTTGGGGTTTGTATAATACCCAGAATTTACAAGTAGATTAATTAGACAGGTGAGGGGCATTAAGTTCTGCAAGTCATTCTATTAGCAGCCATTGTTAAAGAATGATGAAAGAAGTGACTCATACTGCAGCTGATATAGTTTAAGCTGGGTGTGGTAGATAATGAATGTGATCTATAATGTGATTGGTCAATTTAAGTATATATGCAGAGGAGCTCTGGTGTTAATTCTTCTCTCGTTACTATCTTCATTGTCATCTGTATCTATTGGATGTTACTGGACTGTGTATTGACTGCGTATGTATATAGAGTTAATAGACTATTTTATCTAATCTCTTGTGAGTGTCTGCTTACTCAATAGAACATATTACTCTGAGGTCTAGAAGGAACATTGGCAGCCCCAGCATTGTGTACTCTGACAGGTTACGGGCCCAGCAGTGGAACAAGTCAGAGCATGCAACACTGGGGCGGCCAGTGCTTCTCCAGGACATCAGAGTAATACGTTCTATGCAGTAAACAGACACTGAAGCAGAGATTAGATAAAATAGTCTATTTGCTCTATATACATATGCAGTCCAAAATACAGTCCAGTAACGTCCAACACAGATACAAGTGAGATGAAGTAACGAGAAGAACGAACACTAGAGTTGTTCTACTTTTATACAAATATTGACCAATCACATTATAGGTCAAACAAATTATCTGCCACACCCAGCTAACCTACAGCACCTGTAATATGAGTCACATCATATCTTCTACAATGGCTGCTAATTGGATGACCTGCAGAAAATATCAACCCTCACCTACTGTATATACCTCTAGCCTCTCCTGTATAATTAATCTACTTGTAAACGCTGGGTATTTTATAAAACCCAACACCTCTCCAATTTACAATAGACATTATATTTCAATTACACAATATAGAAGACATACACATATTGGATACACACATCCTATGTCTCTCTATACATAGAGGCTCGGTCATTATATCTGCAACGTTATTCTCAGATGGACAATATTTTAATTCAGTCAGAGATTCCTTTACAGCATTTCTAACATTTTGATACTTAATATCTACATGTTTGCTTCTCCCTCTGATTTTATCATTCATTGCCATCTGTATACACGTTTCACTGTCTTCATATACAATTATAGGTTCCTCAATTGTTACATTAACATCCCTTAACAATTGCCTATACCATATGAGTTCTGAACATAGGTCAGATAGTGCAGTGTACTCTGCCTCTGCAATAGATAAGGTGACAGAACTCTGTTTCTGAGATCTCCACCCCACCAAGGTTTCACCAAACGTAATTATTAATCCTGATATTGATTTTCTATCATGTATATCATTGCCCCAATCACTATCTACATAGTACTTAATTTCCAATGGTTTACATGGTTTAATTAATAAACATTTATTAATTGTTCCTTTAAGATATCTAAAGACATGTTTAATACCTTTCCAATGTCTCTGGGTAGGTTGTACAATGTACCTACTCAGTACATTCACCGCATTCCCGATATCGGGACACGACCATTGTGCTAGGTATAACAAACTTCCAATTATAGATTGATATTGTTCTTGATTACAAGATGTTTGGTCTTCGTCTCCAGCCTCTGCCTTAAGAAAATCAGTTGTCATCGGGGTAGGAACCTCCTTGCAATCTTCCATATCATTGTCTCTTAGCAGCTGTTCAATTTTCTTCCGCTGCTCTAGAACATAACCCCCATCAACCTTCTGAATACCTACATCTAGGTAATTCCTAATCTCTCCCAGTTCTTTTACATCAAACTGTTGTTTGAGTTGTTCAGTAAATTCATTTACCCTCCTTTGATCCTTTGCTATAAAACATAAATTGTCTACAAAGATAAATAGCAACACCTGTTCATCATTACATTGCTTAATATACAGACATCGGTCAGCCTTACTACACTTAAAACCCATTCTTTGCAATGCTGCATCTAAATGCAGATTCCAGCAACGCGCTGATTGCCTGAGTCCATACAAAGCCTTCTGCAATTTGTACACTCTACCTGCCTCTTTAGATTCATAACCTGGAGATTCTGCCATATAAATTTCCTCCCCCATTTACAATCTACTGCTCTCTGCCCGTCAGGCAGCCTGGTAGATTTAAACACCTTATGAGAATTAATGGCATTCATTTCCACATCCATAGCAGCTTTACACTTTTTCTGCTCTTGTGGTGGCAACTCCATTACCTCTGAATAGCTACATGGTTCATAATTAACAAAACACTATTTAACATCACCTGGTTTGTAACGCTGTGGAGGTATGCCCTTGTTAACTCTTTCAGATCTGCGCAATACAGTAGTCTCCTGCTTCATTGACATACTAGGAGTTAATTCCCCTTCACCCTTAATTACATCTCTGGACGCTTGCCGCTCTGTTAGCTCGATCTGTCCCTGACTAGGAATAAAAACCTCACTCCCTCTGTGTAACTTCTGCCAATTGCTATGCTCACTGAAACTTGCTGATCATGAAATAACAAGTCTACGGCCATCAGTAAACCTATATCCCTTGGTTCCTGGCTCATACCCCACAAAAATCATTTTCTGTGCTTTAGCCTGACCCTTCCTACGTACTTCATTATGCACGTGAACCCAGGCTGAGCAACCAAAAACTTTTAAATGAGCTAATGATGGCTTCTTGCCATACAAAATATAATATGGTGTTTGATTCACTGACACACTCCACAACCTGTTAATTAAATAATTAGCAGTCAGTATAGCCTCTCCCCAGTATCCTCTAGTTAACCCTGAGTCAGCTAACAGTGAATCCTTAACTGTCTATAATGCTAAATTTCTTCGTTCCACCACGCCATTCTCCGCTGAACTGTTCAGATTGGTTCTTCTATGTGCAATGCCCCTCCTACTGAGCCATTGCTGAAAACTGCCATTCATAAACTCTGTACCCGGTCAGTCTGCAAATTACACACCTTTGTGTTATATCTACGTTCTACAAACTGTACCCAATTCTTGAACTTATCAAATGTCTGGCTCTTAGCTTTCAACAAGTAACAGAAACCAAAATGAGTGAAATCATCAACAATTACTAAGATATATTTAGCACCACCTAATGTGGCTGGTTGGTGTTGGAGGAAAATTCTGAGAGTGCCTTGGACTGCAAGAAGATCAAACCAGTCCATACTCCAGGAAATCAAGCCAGACTGCTCACTTGAGGGAATGATATTAAAGGCAAAACTGAAGTACTTTGGCCACATAATGAGAAGACAGGATACCCTGGAGAAGAAGCTGATGCTAGGGAAAGTGGAAGGCAAAAGGAAGAGGGGCCAACCAAGGGCAAGATGGATGGATGGTATTCTGGAGGTGACGGACTCAACCATTGGGGAGCTGGGGATGGTGACGGCCGACAGAGGGCTCTGGCGTGGACTGGTCCATGAAGTCACGAAGAGTCGGAAACGACTGAACGAATAAACAACAACAAAAATGTGGCTGGTAATGGGCCAATTAGGTCAGCATGTACTAATTCAAAACATTTCTGTGATTTTCTATAACTTAGTTTGCTTACAGGATACACCTTTGACTTAGACATCTTACATGCCATGCAATCCAGATAAGCTTGGCACGGTTTCAAATCCATTCCAGTACTTGCTCCAGACATCTTTTCAACCACTTTGAAACTTGGATGCCCCAACCTTCTGTGCCACAAATGTTCACATGAATTATGGTATGGTTTGTTGATCATTGCTACATCATGGGTTACATCATCATCTGTCTAGGGTTTTAGCTCATATAAATTGTTCTGCAATACACCCTTACCACAGATATGATTATTTTTCATAATAATACATTCACCCTTAACAAACCGTACTTCATATCCCTGTTTATCTAATTGAGAAAAACTCAGGATATTATATTCCAGGTCTGCTTAAAACCTTCAAACTCGGTACAAAAACAAACCTTACTTCATATCCCTGTTTATCTAATTGAGAAACACCCAGGATATTATATTCCAGGTCTGCTTAAAACCTTCAAACTAGGTACAAAAACAAACCCCATCCCAATAACAGATGAACAGATTCCATTTGCCAGGCTAACATGATCCCGTTCAGCCTGCTTAAAACCTTTAAACATCTTCCTGTCATTGGCAATATGTTCGCTTGCTCCACTGTCCAAAAGCCACATCTCCTTTAAATATTCTTCTAGTAGAATTTATCACCGACAGCTGGACACCACTCTGTTGCTTAGCAATCTTCGGCTTGACTTTTGCTTTACTTCTTTTATCACAGTCCCGTTGAAGGTGCAACTTTGAGCCACAGCGAAAACACCGTTTCACAGTCAAAACCTTATCATCAGTATGATTCCAAGCTTGGCTGGCAGCTCGACAAGTCAGAGTTTCTCAGAGTGCTGAGACCTGGCTGAATTTTCCTTGTTTGCAGTGGACTACAGAAATTGTGAGACCACTGAAGTTTTCCCCTGAAGAAGGGGGGACCAGTAGATTGCTCACAGGGCCATTGGAATTGCCCACTCCTGCTTTTCTTTGTAGTTTCCACCATGGAGAGAACGAGGGTGAGTGCAAGGGAATGGCTGGAGAAGCATCTGGCTCTTACAAGGAATGTAAGTCTCTTTGAAGAGACACAAGAGCGTGCAGTCGCTTTTAGATCACTTTATAAAAAAAAATTCTTAGATTAGAATGTTTTTAGTATCTAAGATCTATCTTTTGGACTTTGCTTAAAATGTTGGCTGATTATGTGCTTTCTTTGCTATAACTGATTTTGGTGGAAGTTTGATAGATTCTACATTTGCAACATAATGAAACGTTTGCATTTTTTTTACCTTTCTTTTGTATTAGAGAAGTTGGGACCTAAGAGACTTTGTTTGTAATTTTTCGCCTGACAAACTAATTGACTATTTCTTGAGAAACTGTTTGTTTGGATTAAGCAGCTTGCAGCTTGAAGAACAAAAGCACAGGGAAACGTTTGTAAACTTGTTTTTCTTTTTTTTCTCTACATTTTCTCAGAGTGGATTTTGTTTCACTTGGAATTTATTCTTTATTTCTCCTTTTATAAACTGTTTGAAATATTATTCTCTCCTGTATTTTGGACTATTGGAACTTTTTTTTCTTTTAATCTTAAAAAACTTTCTACTTAATAGACTTTGCTGGTAGTATTTCACGAACAGATCAGCTGACTAATCTAATTATTTTGACTAGAGTGGTTGTTGCTATAGTTTGAAGGACACAGAAGAAGAATGGCTTTTTCAACAGCAATTCAAGAGTTTAAAAAAGAATTTAGTGAATCTCTTTCAGAAATTAGGAAATCATTGGAATTATTATTGATAACTTTGCAAGACCAAGAAAAAAAAGAACAAAAGATAGAATTAGAAACAGGAAAGAAAAATGTTTTTGAAATAGAAGAGAAACAGGAGGAGGGAATTTTAAATACAGTATATTAGTCCAGAAAAACATTCTGAAGGCTATACACTATAATTCTGGTATAAATATGTTATGGCAGTGGAGACAGGGAGAAAATTTGAGTATGCAATTGGATAGATATTGTGAAATACGTGGAAAGGGTGAGAAAATTATTCTGACACTCTACACGAGATATAGAAAAAAGCAGGCTGTATATTGTGAACTTGGCATTGCATATTGTGATTTTGGCATAACCTAAACAGGAGATTCATTATGATGATATGGGACATAAGGTTAATGAAAACACGGATTTGGATTGTACACAGAGTATAAATTGATATGAGAAACTGTATGGATATATAAAAATGTGATATTCTAAGTGTAAGATATAAGATTAAATATAAATATAAGTTGATATCATGGATTACTTTTTTTTGGAGATACATTTATGAGAAGATAATGAGATGATGAGATGGAATTAGAATGAAGGTTATTACAGGATGATATTATGTATGAATATGTATGTATGAATATTATAAGAATTGGTATATTAGGTATTAGGTTATGTGTTATGATAGGTTATGTATTCAGTTTAAATGGACATTATCCCAAGGAGTGGAAATTATAGATGGATAATTGAGATATAAGATTACAAATATAAATAGAAGTTGATATTATAGTTTATTTTTTATGGAGATATATATATAAGAAGATAATGGGATGATGAGGTGGAATTAGAATTAATGTTATTACAGGATGACATATTTTTACAATATTATGTATGAATATATATGTATGAATATTATAAGAATTGCTATATTATGTATTAAGTTATGTAATATGTTAGGTTATGTACTAGTGGAATATGTAGTCATAATATGAATAGAATATATTGTAGTTTATTAGAAGTAAATAAGGCCTTTATTTGTTATAATAATTGGATTTTATTGAAGATGCAAATATAGATGTAAAAATGGAAAGAGCGAATATAAAATATCAAACTGATGCAGCAATGAACATTTAACTACTACTTCAAGGAGTGGAAGCCAAAGATGGATTATTGGGAGATAGCAAGAAAGGTGAAACCTATATGAAGATCAGAAGATTGGATTATAGAAATCAAAGGGTATATGACAAAGAAAAGTTCCTGTGTATTGTATGAAGGACTAACATTTAAAGTCAATTATTGTACTTAAAAGTTCAAAGATAGATTGGAGGACACCTATTTTCTATATTTTCTTTGTTTATTATTTCTTGACTTCACTTTTTCTTTACCTTTTTCTTATTTTGTATTTCTATTTCTATTTCTTTTTTCTGTTCTAACTTTTAATATGTATTTTAAAACTCAATAAAATTTATTAAAAAAAAAAAACCTTATCATCAGTACAAGAAAAATACTCCCCCACAGAGCTGCTCTGCCTCGGCTTATCTACAGTGCTCTTGCTATAAGCTTTCCTTCTCTGTTCTTCTACCAGAAGCTGACCAGTTAGATAATTAACAGTCAAATCTCTTTCAGATAATGACCTGAAACTGGTTGCTAAATTATCCCACGTCTCATTAAGTGAACTGAGAATAACATAAACCTTATGTGCTTCCATAAATTGCATCCCTCTTTGTGCCAATTCTAAGAAAAGCCCCGTCATGTATTGCAAATGCTCAAAGACACTTCCGTCGCTATTTAACTTAGCACGATACAGTCTCCTGGTTAACATGACTTTATATAGAGGTGTGCTTCTGGGATATACACCTCTTAAAGCATCCCAGCACTCATTAGCTAACTCTTTTCCACGTAGATAACATAATTGACTGTCCTCCAAACATAAAATTATGCTTGACAATGCTCTTTCATTCTTTAAAATATCTTCCTCATCTTCCAAATCATCCAGTGGATTACTCACGGCTTTCCAAATACCTTCACGTCGTAGAAACATTTCCACTGTATTTGTTGTTTATTCATTCAGTCGTCACTCTTCGTGACTTCATGGACCAGCCCACGCCAGAGCTTCCTGTTGGCCGTCACCATCCCCAGCTCCCCCATGGTTGAGTCTGTCACCTCCAGAATATCATCCATCCATCTTGCCCTTGGTCGGCCCCTCTTCCTTTTGCCTTCCACTTTCCCTAGCATCAGCTTCTTCTCCAGGGTATCCTGTCTTTTCATTATGTGGCCAAAGTACTTCACGAAAGATAATTGGAGTCATTCAGCCTTTCCAGAGGGAAACCTCCTCTGATAGTTGACTGCATTTTTACTGTGCTCATTGCTCCTCACAGCCCCTCCTGGGCAGACACCAATGAATAAACAGCACAGACTTATCAGAACGTCCTTCAGCTACAAGCAGGCCTAGGAAAAACACACAGCGAGGCACGGAACCTGTAAAAGTTCCAAATTCTCCCCAGATATCCACACGACTCCTGGATAGGCTTCCAACGTCCTCACAGCTCACCGTGCCAGTGACCTGTTAAAGTCCCAACTGCACACGTTCCATTGCTGGGCCTGAAACCTGCCAGAGCACGCAACGTTGGGGCGGCCTGTGTTCCTCCAAGATATCAGAAGTATACGTTCTATGCAGTAAACAGACACTCAAGCAGAGATTAGATAAAATAGTCTATTTACTTTATATACATACACAGTCCAAAATACAGTCCAGTAACGTCCAACACAGATACAGATGAGATGAAGCAATGAGAAGAATGAACACTAGAATTGTTCTACATTTATACAAATATTGACCAATCATGTTATAGGTCAAACAAATTATCTGCCACACCCAACTAAACTATAGCACCTGTAATATGAGTCACATCATACCTTCTACAATGGCTGCTAATTGGATGACTTGCAGAATATTTCACTTCTCACCTAGATAACTGTAGCCTCTCCTGTATAATTAATCAATCTGTAAATTCTGGGTATTATGCATCTATAAATATCAAGGCGGCTTGTTTTTCATTGTGTTGTTCCAAATACTCCAATACATCTAGAATGTTTCAAACATTCTAGGGTCCCCGTTGGGGGAGATGAGCGGTAATATAAATTTAATAAAAATAAAATAAAATAAATAAATTATCTCAAATTTGTCTCTTAGGTAAAAAACCTGCTTGATCTTGATGAATAAAATTTTTAAGAATATTTTTCATTCTTTCTGCCAATATCGTTGTGAATATCTTATAGTCATTATTCAATAAAGATATTGGTCTGTAGTTCTTGGTTGAAGTCAAATCTTGTTGTTCTTTTGGAATCAATGTTATATGGGCTTCTTTCCAAGTCTCCGGCATAACTCCTGTTTCCAAAATTGAGTTCATAGTCTTCTGTAAAGTTAAACATAATTCATCCTCAAAGCATTTATAATAAACTGCTGATAGGCCATCAGGTCCAGGTGCTTTTACACTGTTAAATTTCTTAAACGCCTTTACCATTTCCGCTGTTGTTATAGCATTATTTAACATTATTCTTTGTTGATCATTAAGAATAGTTAATTTTTGCTTGCTCAAATATTCATCAATATCAACTAATTTAACATCTTGTTTTTTATATAATGTTGAATAATAGTCGTGAAAAGCTTCTTGTATATCTATATTATTCACCAAAACTTTCCCTTCATGCTGTATATTAGAAATTAAAATCTTTTGTCTTTGTTTCCACAGTTTATAAGCTAACCATTTTTGTTTCATAAATTTCATTTGAGTCTCTATCTCCTGTATCAATATCATGGACATTTGCTTTTGTATAACTTTAATTTGAGTCATCAAGGTATTATCCATTGGCTTGTCTCTTAGGTGTACCTCTTTACTTTTGATTTCATCTAGGATCAGTTGAATTCTCTCTTGCTTCTTTCTCCTCATTTGGGCATTATATTGAATAAAATAGCCCCTCATGTATGCTTTACTGGCAACCCAAACACTATGAATATTGGTACCCTTATTTAAATTCAATTGAAAATATTCTCTTAACCTTTTTTTACATGTATCAACTATATAATTTTTCTGAAGGATTGACTCATTTAGTCTCCATCGGAATATATTCCGTTTTCCTTTAAAAGTCAACATTACAGGGTTATGATCTGAGAGAGTCTTAGGTAGTATTTCAACTTTACCGATATCCATCATTAAACTCTTAGAAATCAAAAACATATCTATTCTGGAAAATGACTTAAACCTCTCTGAATAATATGTATATTCTCTAGAATTCTGTCAGATCGAGCGGATGGAGTGGCCTGCTTCTCTCCTAGACACCAGCAATCCACGTACTATGCAGTAAATAGACTACAAACAGAGATTATATCAAATATCCTATTTATTTATATACATACATATTTACAGATCACTTCCACACAGGTAACAAATGATAAACCAACGATACAGCATACGAGAGGTAAATTGAGAAGAAATGAGAAGAAAGAATACAGGATTTCTCTGTATATATATACAAACTGACCAATCACAGTATAAGTCACTTTCATTATCCACCACACCCAACTTAACTCTAAGCACCTGTTGTATGAGTCACACACTGACACATCATCACTACAACAATGGCTGCTAATTGGGTGACTCTGCATAATAATTCCCCTCTCACCTAGATATCAAGCCTCTCTGTATAATTTATATCTAACTGTAAATTCCTGGGTATATCAAAACCCCAACAAATTCCCATTCATAAGTCTCCAAATGACTTGTAAATCCAGCATTTCTTTCAAGTCAAAAATGTTTGTGGTAATTTTCCCTGTGTAAGCTTCACTTCTTTTTGAGAATGTCTATCTTCCCTTGGGTGAATTACCCCATTCCAATTGCCCATAAAACACCAATTTTCATATGGTAAGTCCAAAAATTTATCCATTAATTTTTTTATAAAATACTCCTTTATCCATGTTTGGAGCATAAAGTCCAACAATCAATCTTTTAGTTCCTTGTATATTAATTACAGCTACAATGTATCTTCCTTCATCATCAGCCAATATTAACTTTGGATTCAGCTTTGGTTGTATGTACAAAACTACCCCCTTAGTTTTTTTTAGTCCAGCTGAAATAAATTCTTCTCCAAGTTGTTTTTGAGTCAAGTACTTAGTGTCTTTTTTACAAATATGAGTCTCTTGTAGACAAATTATATCCAAACTCCGTTTTTTCAAAAAATGAAATATTTTCCTTCTCTTCTCTGGAGAATTTGATCCATTAATGTTCTACATTAAATATTTTTAATCCATAAGTGTAATAATTATTTGAACTGGTCTTTGAAAATGGAAAGTTTCTTGAGGAGAGAAAATTTATGGTCTGCAATTTCTGAACAAATTCCTCAGAATCCAGATCAAGCCTGGTTGAGGAAAGATGAGAAATGCAAAGCCTCCATTATTTTGGCTGTTCAGGATGATCAGCTTATACACGTAAGAGGCAGAGAAACTTCCAAAGACTTATGGGACAATTTGCGTGATTTATATGTGAAAACTAGTCCAGGCAGCAAGGTTATTTTAACCAAAAAACTGTACAAGGCTCACTTGCCTGAGAATGGAAATTTGCCAGAGCATCTTCATAAGCTACAAAATTATTTTGTGGAATTACAAGAGCGTGGGATGGAATTTACCCCCCTGATGAAAGCCTACATTATGCTTTCTTCGTTGAATGAGTCCTGGGACACTTTCCAGGAGGCTGAAACTGACTTGAAAGAGAAACCGACTTTGAAGTAGACCAGTTCGCACCTGGCCGATGACCGCGATTACACATCTTCACAAGCGGATGTCTGAGCACCATGGAAGACACGAATTACACGTGTCACCATCCAAGAACCTTGGGGGGAGGAAGGTTTAAATGTACATGCTTTACTTGTTTCATTCATTCAAGTCTTTGTTCGTGCTAACTTCTGTTGTTGTTGTTTATTCGTTCAGTCATTTCCGACTCTTCGTGACTTCATGGACCAGCCCACGACAGAGCTTTCTGTCGGCCGTCACCATCCCCAGCTCCCCAATGGTTGAGTCCGTCACCTCCAGAATACCATCCATCCATCTTGCCCTTGGTCGGCCCCTCTTCCTTTTGCCTTCCACTTTTCCTAGCATCAGCTTCTTCTCCAGGGTATCCTGTCTTCTCATTATGTGGGCAAAGTACTTCAGTTTTGCCTTTAATATCATTCCCTCAAGTGAGCAGTCTGGCTTGATTTCCTGGAGTATGGACTGGTTTGATCTTCTTGCAGTCCAAGGCACTCTCAGAATTTTCCTCCAACACCACAGTTCAAAAGCATCTATCTTCCTTCGCTCAGCCTTCCTTATGGTCCAGCTCTCACAGCCATAGGTTACTACAGGGAATACCATTGCTTTAACTATGCGGACCTTTGTTGTCAGTGTGATGTCTCTGCTCTTAACTATTTTATCAAGATTTGCCATTGCTCTCCTCCCAAGAAGTAGACGTCTTCTGATTTCCTGGCTGCAGTCAGCGTCTGCAGTAATCTTTGTGCCTAGAAATACAAAGTCTGTCACTGCCTCCACTTTTTCTCCCTCTATTTGCCAGTCATCAATCAAGCTCGTTGCCATAATCTTGGTTTTTTTGAGGTTTAACTGCAACCCAGCTTTTGCACTTTCTTCTTTCACCTTCGTCATAAGGCTCCTCAACTCCTCCTCGCTTTCAGCCATCAAAGTGGTATCATCTGCATATCTGAGATTGTTAATGTTTCTTCCAGCGATTTTAACTCCAGCCTTGGATTCCTCAAGCCCAACATGTCGCATGATGTGTTCTGCGTACAGGTTGAATAGGTAGGGTGAGAGTATACAACCCTGCCGTACTCCTTTCCCAATCTTAAACCAGTCCGTTGTTCCGTGCTCTGTTCTTACCGTTGCTACTTGGTCGTTATACAGATTCCTCAGGAGGCAGACAAAATGACTTGGTATCCCCATACCACCAAGAACTTGCCACAATTTGTTATGATCCACACAGTCAAAGGCTTTAGAATAGTCAATAAAACAGAAATAGATGTTTTTCTGAAATTCCCTGGCTTTTTCCATTATCCAGCGGATATTGGCAATTTGGTCTCTAGTTCCTCTGCCTTTTCTAAACCCAGCTTGTACATCTGGCAATTCTCGCTCCATGAATTGCTGGAGTCTACCTTGCAAGATCTTGAGCATTACCTTACTGGCATGTGAAATAAGTGCCACTGTTCGATAGTTTGAACATTCTTTAGTGCTTCCCTTTTTTGGTATGGGGATATAAGTTGATTTTTTCCAATCTGATGGCCATTCTTGTGTTTTCCAAATTTGCTGGCATATGGCATGCATCACCTTGACAGCATCATCTTGCAAGATTTTAAACAGTTCAGCTGGGATACCATCGTCTCCTACTGCCTTGTTATTAGCAATGCTTCTTAAGGCCCATTCAACCTCACTCTTCAGGATGTCTGGCTCTAACTCACTGACCACACCGTCAAAGCTATCTCCAATATTATTATCCTTCCTATACAGATCTTCCGTATATTCTTGCCACCTTTTCTTGATCTCTTCTGCTTCTGTTAGGTCCTTACCATCTTTGTTTTTGATCATACCCATTTTTGCCTGGAATTTACCTCTGATGTTTCTCATTTTCTGGAAGAGGTCTCTTGTCCTTCCTATTCTATTGTCTTCTTCCACTTCCGCACATTGCTTGTTTAAAAATAATTCCTTATCTCTTCTGGCTAACCTCTGGAATTTTGCATTTAATTGGGCATATCTCCCCCTATCACTGTTGCCTTTTGCTTTCCTTCTTTCTTGGGCTACTTCCAGTGTTTCAGCAGACAGCCATCTTGCCTTCTTGGTTTTCTTTTTCTTTGGGATGTTTTTTGTTGCCGCCTCCTGAACAATGTTGCGAACTTCTGTCCATAGTTCTTCTGGGACCCTATCTACTAAATCTAGTCCCTTAAATCTATTCTTCACCTCCACTGCATATTCCTTAGGAATATTAGTGAGCTCATATCTAACTGATCTGTGGGTCTTCCCTATTCTCTTTAGTCTGATTCTAAATTTTGCAATAAGAAGTTCGTGATCTGAACTACAGTCAGCTCCAGGTCTTGTTTTTACCGACTGTATAGAGGTCCGCCACCTTTGGCTGCAAAGGATGTAGTCAATCTGATTTCGGTGTCGACCATCTGGTGAAGTCCATGTATAAAGTCGTCTTTTAGGTTGTTGGAAGAGAGTGTTTGTTATGCACAGTGAGTTGTCTTGGCAAAATTCTATCAGCCTATGTCCTGCTTCATTTTGTTCTCCCAGACCATGCTTGCCTGTAATTCCAGGTGTCGTCTGACTACCCACCTTAGCATTCCAGTCTCCTGTAATGAAAATAACATCTCTTTTTGGTGTATTATCCGGTAGGTGCTGCAGATCCTCATAGAACTGATCTACTTCTGCTTCTTCAGCATCTGTGGTTGGGGCGTATATTTGGATCACTGTGATGTTAAATGGCTTCCCCTGAATTCGAATTGAGATCATTCTATCGTTTTTTGGATTGTATCCAAGCACTGCTTTATCCACTTTATTATTAATTATGAAGGCTACTCCATTTCTTCTGTGGTCCTCTTGTCCACAGTAGTAGATCTGGTGGTCATCTGATGTGAAGTGGCCCATCCCAGTCCATTTCAGTTCACTGACACCTAAAATGTCTATATTTAATCTTGACATCTCACCAATAACCACATCCAATTTGCCCTGGCTCATAGATCTTACATTCCAGGTTCCTATGGTGTGTTGATCTTTAGAACATCGGATTCGTCGTTCACCACCAGCACCGTCGGCCGCTAGCCGTCCTTTCGTCTTTGAGCTAGCTGCGTCATCACATCTGGGGCTAGTTGAACGTATCCTCTGTTCCTCCCCAGTAGCATTTTGACCATCTTCCGACCTGGGAGTCCCATCTTCCGATGGTATACCGACATATCTTTGGTTGTACTGATCCATTTAGTTTTCATGGCAAGAATACTGGGGTGGGTTGCCATTACCTTCCCCAGGGATCGTATTTAGTCTGACCTCTCTGCCACGACCTTCCCGTCTTTGGTGTCCCTTCACGGTTTAGCTCATGGTTTCATTGAGGTGCTCAAGCTCCAGCACCACGACAAGGTAACGATCTCCTTTGCTGGAGGCTAACTTCTGTATGCTATAATAAACTCTTTTGCTTCTAAAAACCTACACGTCTGCGGGTTACTCTAGAGCAGGGAGATTATAGATATCAGATGGAGCGCCTTACAGAACAGCTGGGGCGAGGAGACAGAAGTATATAGAATAGAAGTAAAAGGGAAAAAAATTAAGTGCATAATTTTTTAAGAGGAAGGGAAGTTTGAAGTAAAAAATTAAATATATTTATGTATGTATGTATATATGTATGTATATATATATATATATAATGTAAGGTGGAGGAGCAATTGTATTAGAGATTTATAAATGGAGGGATTTATAGAAATAATTTGATTATAGTTTGATATAGAGAACGGGTTTGTTAGTGGGAATTTTTGTATATTCTTGCTGTGGATAGCTGGAAGTCACATGTATGTATGTAACTTTCTAAAAGGTTTCTGTTTTGTGTTTTTACACTTTTAATGTTTTTTGTTTGTTTGTAGTGTTTTTGTTTTTTGTAGTTTTTTATCCATGTTGTAAAAAATTAAAAATTTGGGGGAAAAAAGAGTATGAGCTTCAGCCACATCTTGCCTTTCTTGTTAGCCATTCATGAAATCAACCAGAGTCCTTGGCTGCTCCACAATATCTCCCAGGGCTACAACATCTATGAGAACTTTTTCAATGCCCGAATTGTTGGAGACTGGCAAATCAAGCATGCCTCATCAAAATATGGATGGCTGCTCTAGGATGCAGGCCCTCCATGCTTGTTGAGGAAGCTGTTTGTGGCCACTCCCACTTCCTCTCCCTCTCCCTCTCCCCCTTCGACTACGAAAAAAGGACATGGTTGTGTGCTGCTCCATCTTAGGCCATGGATGGGCCTAAGAGATTTTTCCCCCTTTCTAAATGCTTCTCTTGCCAGCAATGAGAGGCAAGAGTTAACTAAGTATAGGGAACAGAAAGAAGAAATGGAGCATCATTTATCTACGGAAAATCCTGTACCTGCAATGAATAAATGTAAGAACTCTTTTGTACTTACTTTTCATATCTGCCATGTCAAAGTATGTGTTTCTTTAAGCTAAGGTGGGCTAAAGGTGTAAGACTAACCTGGATCTCTCTAACATGCTCATGGGCTCTGTTTTTAACAATATTATTTTTCTGTACACAAGTTTGGCAGCTCTGCTCCATTTCAGTAGTTCTAACAGACTGCTAAATGGACTTCAAAAAGTTATGGGCCCAGATTTTTCAGAAATAGATTTTGTGTTTTAAACAGCAGGAATTTTTTCCTTTTTCCTTGTTTTGTTTTTGAGCACAAATTTTCTTTTTTGCTGGTTTGGCATGACCATTGTTGTTTTTGTGAGAGATTAATTCAGTCTAGCTAGTGAAGAGGTTTCTTACACCAGGAATTAGCTAGAAAGCATAAAAGGAAATATTTTTTTCTTTTTGAAGTGATTTTTTAAATCATTTTTGCTTAGACAAGATTGACAGTGTTCTCCTGCCAGACAGTCCAGTGATTTTTAAACTAAAACCCAGGGAGTTTTATCCCTGGAAGATATGGGTGGAGAGGAAGGAAAGGATTTTGAATCTGCACAATATTTTGAATGAAAATCCTCCTAGTCCAAACTCAGCAGCATATGCAAGCTGGATGGACAATGATCTTAAGCTCCAAGGCTTGATCATGTATTCCCTAAGTGCATAAATGCTGGTTCAAATGCAGCACAGAGATACTGCAAGAGGGATGATGGAGGAATTGTTTACACTCTATGGAGAGGGAGGTGATTCCCAAGTTATTAATTTGGTGAGGAAATTATCCAATTTAAAATTCCAACCAAATGAAGACATAGATGAGCATATTTCTCATTTTCAATCATTGCTGCAGAAGCTTTCTTGCAGTCATGTGATTTTGGAGAACAAAATCCAAATTGGATTTTTATTGGGATCGCTGCCTGAAAATTTTTCTAGTTTTGCTGTTAGTTATAAAGGATCAAGACAACCTCTTTCAGATTTAATTCAGGAAATAAAGTCTGAGTGCAGCAGACAAGATTCCTATATATATTGCAAACAGACCAACAATGAGGCAGTCTATTTTTCTAAGATGCCTCGGGGCAAAGTTGGTGCTCTGTAGCAGAGGAGCCTTTCAATAACAAAGAGGCCCATCAAGTACCATTTTTTGGGCAACAATTGTCACTTAAAGAGACTGTTGGGCCAGGAAGGCTGATCAGAAAGGCAACAAAGAGAAAGTCCCAGATGCAAGTCTCCTTGCATTTTCAGCCACTGATAAAAATTGCTCATCTTTCATATTAAACAGTGGATGTAACATGCACATATTTAATGATGTTCCTCTCTTCATCGAATTGAACCCAAGTTCAAAGGAAGAGATCAGCTTAGCAGATGGAAAAGCACTCCCTGTGCAAGGAGAGGGGTGTGCTCTCCTGAGGTGTGGAAATGGCACCACCCAGAAGGACTTAATGGCTAATAACATTTTATATGTTCCAGATGTAAATGTGAATATGATAAATGCATTTGAACTCATGAAGAAAGGCCACACCATTCGTTTCAAAGGGAATAAATGTGAGATAATGAACCAAGAGGGTGTTTTTCTAACAGGATACCTAGATTTAGGTTTAATCTTTCTCAATTGTGAGAGGCCAGACCTGGCATGATGGCCAGACCTGGCATGATGGCCAGTCACCGAGAAAAGGAGTATGACAGCACAATCCTCTGGCACAGACTACTAGGACAAAGGAATTCAGGTGCAACTCTTGGAATGAAGAAAAATGGATTAGAAAGCAATTTGGAAGCCAAGGGCTTTTGTAAGGCTGTTGTAAGGCACAGAACCTACAGACAGGGAAATTCACAAGGCCTGCAATTCCAAAGCAAAGCACTAGGTGCTCTAAACAGCTCCTGGAGTCAATTCACACTGAGCTGTGTATCTAGCAATGACAGCTACCTACACCCACGTTCCCAGAGAGAAAATATTCAAATTCAATTCCCAAATGAAGGAAGAATAATGTTGGGGTGCCCACTGGGAACAAGGGAGAAAATTTCAGGCCCCAAGACTGGCTCAATCCAGACTTGCAGAGTGGGGCATATTCATGACACAGAGCCAAATCAGAATCCTCCAACCAATATCTCTACAGAAGGGGGAGGTGATGATGACCTGTTCAAAATATCTCACCCAGTGTTTCCAGTTGCAGTGAGCAGGCATGCCCAGAGAGAGGACATTGAGCCAGAGACTCCACCTGACTCAGACAATGAGGAACCAGGAGGGACAGAAGAATTAGAAAAAGAAAAAGAAGAAAAGGAAGATGACAGCATAATCCTCTAGCACAAACAAGTTTGACAAAGAAATTCAGGTGCAACTCTTGAAATGAAGAAAAATGGATTGGAAAGCAATTTGGAAGCCAAGGACTTTTGTAAGGCCTTTGTAAGGCACAGAACCTACACACAGGGAAATTCCACAAGGCCTGCAATTCCAAAGCAAAGCACCAGGAGCTCTAAACAGCCCCTGGAGCCAATTCACACCGAGCTGTGTGGGCCAATCCAAGCATCTTTTGGGTGTAGCAGACATCTAGCAATGACAGCTACCTCTACCCATGTTCCAACAGAGAAAAGAACCAAATTAGATTCCCAAAAAAAGGAAGAAATCTTTTTGGGGTGCCCACTGGGAACAAGGGAGAAAGAGTTTCAGGTCCAAAGAGCAGCTCAATCCAGACTTTCAGAGTGGGGCATTTTCATGAGACAGAACCAAATCCAATTCCTTCAACCAACAGCTCTACACAAGGGGGAGGTGATGATGACGTCTTCAAAGTACCTCACCCAGTGCTTCCAGTTGCAGCGAGCAGGCACGCCCAGAGAGAGGACATCGAGCTGGAGACTCCACCTGAGTCAGATGATGAGGAACCAGGAGGGACAGAAGAATTAGAGATGCAGCATCATCCAGACCTGAGTTCTCTTCCAGACCTGTGGCGCTCATCGCGACCCAAAAAGGGAGTTCCAGCCAAGTGACTGCCCTACCTCACGGGAGTGGTGCTGCTGAAAGAGCCTGCATCATGGAAGGAAGTGCAACAGCTGCCACGAACTGAAGCAAGTAAGTGGAGGAGAGCAGCTCAAGAAGAAGTTGAGGCTCTGGAACACAACAACACTTGGACACTCACAAAGTTACCTGTTGGCAAAAAGGCCATTGGTTGCAAATGTGTCTTCAAGGCCAAACAGAATGAGAAAGGAGAGATCCAAAGATATAAAGCTAGACTGGTAGCCAAGGGCTATTCACAAATGTATGGGGAAGATTATGACCTGTGATGACCCCAACAACAATGCCCTAATAAACACTTCTCAATGCAATTCATTAGAATGCAGATTAAGCTTTATTCAGGATACATGTTAATTGAAGCACTCCTAAAGATCTGAATGCGGATTCCCGCCAAAACATGCTAACTTAACTCTCCCCCCTGCACGCCAATTTCTCAGGCAAGATGATCTCACTGTACAAGACTTCCTTTTCCCAAACATGCAAACGTTTCTCCGCTTCAGTGAACTTGTGAGAGATGTAGGCACAGGGTCTTAATTGATTGTCCTTATCTTTTTGCAATAAAACTCACCCCACTGCACAATTTGACGTGTCAGTCTGGATAAGAAAAGGTTGTTCAGAGTCACCATGTTTTAAAATATGCTTAGCCTTGAATAATTGCTTCAGATGCTCAAATGCACTTTGGCAGGCTGGAGTCCATTTTGATTGGGGCTTGTTTGCCAGCACCCCCTCACTCAATTTTTTTGTTTTTAACAAATCTGTTAAAGGCAAAGCTATCTTTGCAAACAGGGGAATGAACTGCCTGTAAAAAATTTCAAAAACCAAAAATGATTGCAATTGCTTTTTGTCCTAGGTGCCTCCAAAGCTAAAATATCCCTTACCTTTTGCGTAGCCATAAACTGGTTTGCTCCCTCAGAGGGTGCTGCGTGCCTGCTGCTTGATTTATGGTCAGCTCAAGAGCTGCCAGCCGAATCCTGCAAAGACTCCAGCTCTGCTCTCCGGAGGTCTCTGGCAGCTAATCTTGCACTCCGGCATTTCTCCTTTAAGGCGAAGCGTGCACTCCTTCGGCGCTGCCTCTTTGGAGAGTCTGAAGAGCTGCCAGGTGTGTGGGTCACAGGTAGCTGCTGAGCGGAGGGCGGGGGCAAACCCTCATCCCTGGCTTGTTCTTCTGCTGATTCAGCTGCAGCTGCCTCCTGACCATCCTGCCTCCCTGTTTCAGGGGCCATGCCTGTCTCTGGGGCTGCCTCTGGGTCAGTCCCCTGGAGGTCCCACAGGGGCAGCTCATCCTCTGACTCCTGGCCGAATTCCTGGGGCAAGGGCTGAGGCTGAACCAGGACAGGATGCTCGTGTATTTAGACGATATTCTAATATACACAGAAAGAGATGTAGAATTGGTGAGGGAGGCACTGAAAAGACTGGAGGAAAATCAATTGTATGCCAAACTCTCAAAGTGTGAATTCCACAGGGAACAGGTAGATTATTTAGAATATAGGATCTCAAACAAAGGGATTGCCATGGACCCGGGTAAGGTAAGGGACATTGTGGGGTGGGAACCACCTAAGACTAGGAAGCAGCTCCAATCTTTCTTAGGTTTCATGAATTTTTACCACCAATTCATCCACCACTACACACAAACAGTATTGCCCCTCATAGATTTACTAAAGACTAAAGGAAAGGGGGAGGCAGGGAGAACAGCTAAATCTAGCACACTCATTAAGTGGACAGCAGAATGCCAAGAGGCTTTCGAGGAACTGAAAACACTGTTCACTTTGGAGCTATTAAAACATCTGGACCCTGAAAAAACTTTCATTGTCCAGGTGGATGCATGAGAATCCCACAGGGGGGATTTTATTACAGAGAGATGAAGACAGTAAATTACGGCACTGCACCGATCTCTCCCACAAATTTAATGCCACAGAACGTAGGTGGCATGTGTGGGAGAAAGAAGCGTATGCAGTCATATCAGCCCTAGTTACTTGGCAACACATCTTAGAGAGAGCAAAGCAACCATTTGAGGTGTGGACGGATCACAAAAATCTGGAAGTGCTACAAACTCTCAGAAAAGTGAATCCTAAACAGGTCAGGTTGGCTCTTTTTCAGCCGGTTTAACTTCACACTGAAGTTTTTACTGGGGGGGGGGGGGGAGAAATTTCTAAGCAGATGCCTTGTCACGATTACCACAACAGCCAAAGGGAGGAGGTGATTGATTCAATCATCCCAACCAGGTGGGGGTGCGGCAGTAACACAAAACCAAAGAAGCTCATCTCAGGCATCAAAGAGAGGGTGCAGGGAGAACTGAAGGAAGCACTAAAGGCAGATGATTGGCTAAAGGCAGACAAAGGGAGCCTCTCAGAAAAACAAGGCTTTTGGTTACAGGGAGGCAAACTCTACATCCCAGATTCAATAAAAAGGAAAATATTAGACAGATGCCACAATGACAAAACAGCTGGGCATTTTGGATTCCTAAAAACCAGCCACCTCTTAAGGAGGCAGTTCTGGCTGACAAACTTAAGAACGGATGTAGAAAACTATTTTGCCAGCTTCCAAACTTGCACCATGGTGAAATCCATAGGGGGAAAGCCCAGGGGGTTACTACAAGGGGTAGCCAAACCTACCCAACCATGGAAGCAAATATCCATGAATTTTATCGTAGTCTTACCGGAAAGCCAAAAAAAGAAAGTAATTTGGGTGATAACTGATTTATTTTCTAAACCTGCACTAGCATTCCAATAGTGGGCAGCTTGGCAAACTATTTGTACAACACATGTACAGGCTCTACGGCACCCCCGAGCGGGTAATTAGTGATCAAGGTGTCAAGTTCACATCCAAATTTTGGAGAGCCTTTTTGAACTTAATAGGAGTAGAACAGGTTCTGAGATCGAGTCACCACCCTGCCACAAATGGGGGCTGTAAATGATCTATTCAAGTATTAGAACAATACCTTAGGTGCTATGTAAATTAGGTAGCATTCAACAATAGAGCACACCAAAGCACAGGATTCACACTATTCAAGGTGGTAAATGGCCAGGATTTTGTAGCATTCTGAGGTTTACCTCAGCCGGATGAGATAACAGTCCTGCTGGATGCATGGGCTTGACATATAGCTGAGTGGTGGCCAACAATACAGAAAGTCTTACAACACACAAGGGAGACATACAAACAAAACACTGATCTCAAGAGGGCTCCTGAATGCAAATTAGGAGTGGGGGATAAAGTGTTCTTATCCGCAAAATTCTTAAAGTCTTCACAACCCCCAAAAAAATAGGTCCGAAGTTTATAGGGCCCTTCCCAATCACTAAAGTAATCAATCATTTAACAATGCAACTACAATTTCTAAAAAACCTCAAAAGAATTCACACAGTGTTTCACTGTAGGCTATTGAAACCAACCAAGGAATCAGACCGGTGGCACCCACAACAGCAAACACCAGTACCAATAATGGTAGATGGGGAATGCCACTTTGAAGTGCGGGAAATACTGGATGCCAGGATATATAAGGGAAAAATGCAGTACTTAGTCCAGTGGAAACACCTTCCAAAGTCACAACGTGAATGGGTGTACAGCTACGAAGTGAAAGCACCCCTGTTAGTAAGGATTTTCCATAACAAATACCTAGGAAAACCGACACAGGGGAGGCATTAATCTTTGGGGGGAGCAGAATGTCACGTATGACCCCCACCTGGGTATCATCCGTGACATGGCACCAGCCAAGGGACACGCAGCAACCAAACAATGGCAAGCAATAGCCAGTAGACAGATAGAAAGAAGGAAATGTGGATTCAGGACCTTGGACCTTCAAACGAACAGCAAAAGTATCAGACGGGGAAGGGGGAGAATAGAATGTGTACATATACTAATCCTTTGTAAAACGCAATTCACTTGGAGCATTGAAGTGCTTGGAGTCACTGATACAATAAAGATTCCTAACGATTCCAACATGTCTCATGATTGGAGTGCTGATTGTAATCCAGGATCATAACAGCAACCTACTACTTGGGGATACAGATTGAAAGAGAAAAGGATGGAAGTTTTCTCCTCAGTCAGAGGCAAAAGATTTTAGAATTATTGGGATGCCTGGGACTGGAAAATGTAAACACAGTTCCAACTCCAATGGAAGCAGATTTTCACAAAGTCAAGGACACTAGTGAACTGTTGCCTCAGAACAATGGCTACAGGGAGGCCACTGGGAAACTGTTAGATCTGCCCACCACAATAAGGCCAGATATTTCAACTGCAGTGGGGATCCTCTGCAGGAAGACCAGCACACCCATCCAAAGGAACTGGTATGCATTAAGCAGGTGGCAAGATACCTGAAGGGGACAGCAGACCTGAAGCTTAAGCTGCCAGAAACTGATTCTCCTAAACTAGTGGGGTACACCGATGCAGATTGGGCGGAGGGTGTAACTGATCGCAAATCGACTAGTGGGAAAGTGTTTTTCTTTGGGGGAGGGGCTGTGAGCTGGGCTAGTCACAAGCAGGCTATTTTGGCATGCTCAACAAATGAAGCGGAGGATATCTCAGCAAATGAGACATGCGCAGAGGTGCAATGGCTCAAGTATTTACTTGAGAATCTGGGGCTCAGTGTTCCTGCTCCAATAAGAGTCTTTGAGGGCAACCAAAGTTGTATAAGACTCTCTCTGTCACAGAAGGTAGGAGGGCAGACCAAACACATGGATGTTTGCTACCACGTAATTAGAGAGGCACAGGAGACAGGACTAATACATTTGGAGTATTTTCCCTCAGAGAGGATAATCACAGAAATCATTACAAAACCACTTGTGAGGGGTGTCTACATGGGCCTACGTAGTGAGTTAAACCTCGTCTACGCATGATGCATGCATGATTTGAGAAGGGGTGTTGGAGATTCTAGCAAATCCAGCATGCCTCATCAGCATATGGATGGGTGCTCTAGGATGCAAGATCTCCACACTTTTTGAAGAAGCTGTTTGTGGCCACTCCTACTTCTTCTCTCTTTCACCTCCTTCAACCAGGAGCAAAGAACATGGCTGTGTGCTGCTCCATCTTGGGCCATGGATGGGCCTCGGAGATTTTTTCCCCTTTCTACATACATCTCTTGCCAGCATTGAGGGGCACGAGTGAACTAAGTTTAGGGAACAGGAAGAAGAAATGGAACATCATTTATCTACCGAAAATGGTGTACCTGCAATGAATAAACATAAGAACTCTTTTGTACTTACTTTTTATACCTGCCACATCTAAGTGTGTGTTTCTTTATGCTAAGGTGGGCTAAAGATGTAAGACTAACCTGGAACTCTCTAACATGCTCATGGGCTCTGTTTTTAAAAAATATTCTTTTTCTGAACACAAGTTCAGCAGCTCTGCTTCATTTCAGTAGTTCTAACAGACTGCTAAATTGACTTCATGAATGACATACGAGGGCATGACAGACTTTCTGTCTATGGGGCAGGAGAACACCCCAAACTACAGTTGTGGAAGAAAAAAAATGTCTTGGAGATTCTTGAAGGGACTGATTCCAAGCTCTTTCATCACATTTCAACCATGCTGAGCATCTACAAAGTCCCACAGGTATGAATATAAATAGAAGTAAGGTGGGTTTGACAAAAGAAATGAATGAGGCCTGAAAGATATGAAGGAAGAATCCTTCACAAGTTAAAAGAAAGTGGAAGACCAAGAAAGTGGTGGTTGGATGCAATTCCTGAGTGGATGAAAAGTAAGAGGGGAGAAGTAATGACACTTTATGACACTGTGGATGCATAAAGTGGAAGCAAGGACTCTTCCAAGAATACGAGAGATAACGATAAGGGCACAGCCAGCTACTTTAATGTGCTCTTAGGCCCAAAGGAGATCCAACACATTACACTGTAGGAAGATTTGGTGTTCTTCGTTGTCTGTGTTATGTGAACACAGACATTATATTGTGGAAAATTATTTGATACAATGTGATTGGACAACCATATCTATTTTGTCAGAGCATGCAATGCTGGGGCTGCCAGTGCTTCTCTAAGACCTCAGAGGTATACATTCTATGCAGTAAACAGACACTCAAGCAGAGATTAAATAGTCTATTTACTCTATATACATACGCAGTCCAAAATACACTCCAGTAACGTCCAACACAGATACAGATGAAATGATATTCTCGAGAAGAGAATGAACACTAGAGTTTCACTGCTCTTATACAAATATTAACCAATCACATTATATGTCAAACACATTATCTGCCACACCCAGCTAAACTATATATCAACTGCAGTATGAGTCACCAGTAGTTACAACAATGGCTGCTGATTGAATGACTTGCAGAATGTATCAACTCTCACCTATATACCTCTCCAGTATAATTAATCTATCTGTAAATTCTGGGTATTTTATAAACCCCAACATATTTTGTGTTCAGCAAACCATGATAAAGAGAAATCATGTTTAAGCCCAGTATGTATACCCAGTGTATTTTTGTTGTTTATTCGTTCATACGCTTCCGACTCTTCATGACTTCATGGACCAGCCCACGCCAGAGCTTTCTGTCGGCTGTCACCATTCCCAGCTCCCCAATGGTTGAGTCCGTCACCTCCAGAATACCATCCATCCATCTTGCCCTTGGTCGACCCCTCTTCCTTTTGCCTTCCACTTTCCCTAGCATCAGCTTCTTCTCCAGGGTATCCTGTCTTCTCATTATGTGGCCAAAGTACTTCAGTTTTGCCTTTAATATCATTCCCTCAAGTGAGCAGTCTGGCTTGATTTCCTGGAGTATGGACTGGTTTGATCTTCTTGCAGTCCAAGGCACTCTCAGAATTTTCCTCCAACACCACAGTTCAAAAGCATCTATCTTCCTTCGCTCAGCCTTCCTTATGGTCCAGCTCTCGCAGCCATAGGTTACTATAGGGAATACCATTGCTTTAACTATGTGGACCTTTGTTGTCAGTGTGATGTCTCTGCTCTTAACTATTTTATCAAGATTTGCCATTGCTCTCCTCCCAAGAAGTAGACGTCTTCTGATTTCCTGGCTGCAGTCAGCGTCTGCAGTAATCTTTGCGCCTAGAAATACAAAGTCTGTCACTGCCTCCACTTTTTCTCCCTCTATTTGCCAGTCATCAATCAAGCTCGTTGCCATAATCTTGGTTTTTTTGAGGTTTAACTGCAACGCAGCTTTTGCACTTTCTTCTTTCACCTTCGTCATAAGGCTCCTCAACTCCTCCTCGCTTTCAGCCATCAAAGTGGTATCATCTGCATATCTGAGATTGTTAGTGCTTCTTCCAGCGATTTTAACTCCAGCCTTGGATTCCTCAAGCCCAGCATGTCACATCATGTGTTCTGCGTACAGGTTGAATAGGTAGGGTGAGAGTATACAACCCCGCTGTACTCCTTTCCCAATCTTAAACCAGTCCGTTGTTCCATGCTCTGTTCTTACCGTTGCTACTTGGTCGTTATACAGATTCCTCAGGAGGCAGACAAGATGACTTGGTATCCCCATACCACCAAGAACTTGCCACAATTACACAAATACCCAGTGTATAATGTATTTCTTTTTTTAAAACAGTTTTCTTAAAGTTTCTAGATAAAAAATGACCAGCATTCCAATAAGAAGTGAGATCAATGTGTCCCACATGCCATAAGCTTCCTATCCTTTGATGTATTTTATTTTATTTTCAAGATATATACTTAAAATACAAAGAAGAAAATACTATAGATTAGATAGAAAACAGAACTAAAGTAAAAAGAACAAACTATAAAGATGTGAATAGAAAGAGAAAATAGATAAGGCGACTTCTGACTATCTCCGATACAGATATAAGATTAATTACAAATCTAATCACTTACAAATAATTAACCTAACATAACATTATTTCTATTACAACAAATAATTCAATCTTTAAAACCCAGAATCAAACCATCATTTTTTTCAGTTACAAGCAAATATTCCAAAAGAGGTTGCCAATTTCATATAAAATTAGATATAGAATGCTCTCTTATTAAAACTGTTAATTTAGCCATCTGAGCCAAGTCCCTTAATTTAACAATCCAGTCTTCAACTGTAGGTATTTGCGGAACTTTCCATCATTGTGCATATAACAATCTTGCTGCCGTGATCATATACAGTAGCAGAACTCCATGTTGTTTCTCTAGTTGTTTTTCCATCAAACCTAAAAGAAAATGTTCTGGCTTTCTTTGTATATTTACTTTAAGAATCTTCTGAATAATAATACACATTTGATCCCAGAACTTTTCCGCTTTCTCACAAGTCCACCAAAGATGGTAAAAGGTTCCTTCATCCTGTGAACATTTCCAACAGACATTAGACATACCACTATACATTTTTGATAGCTTATCAGGAGGTAGATACCAATGATACATCATCTTATAAAAAATTTCTTTCAAATTGTAATTCAGCATAAATTTCAAACTTTTCTTCTACATATTCTCCCATTGATATAGCATAATATTATATCCAAAGTTTGTAGCACATTTGATCATACAATCCTTAACTTGTTCATCTTCCATATTCATTTGTAATGAAAGAAAAAGGCAAGTCCACTTCACCATTGATGCCCTGCAATACAATTTAGAAAACCTTCACCAGGAACTCACAGCCACCCTTCCTGACCCAATCCTGGATAGAGTTATTCAGCTTGGCAATAAAGTACAGCTGGCCCAGCATCACAAGACAAAGGAGAGGCAAACTAAGAAATTTGACATTATTCTTTCTCGCAGCAAGCAGAAACAAGGAACTGGAGAAACCGCTGGGAGGAACAACAACAACAGGACCACAGAGGACAGAAAGAACATGTGGGTGAAAAATCTCTCAGACAGAGAACTCACACAACCAGAGAGAGATGTCCTAGCCAAAGGTCTTAATTTTGCCATCACTCCCAAGCAAGTTCCGGTTGTGGAGCTCATTACAGCCACAGAATCTGCCATCCACAACAACCACCTACCTTTTGAGGAAGCGGAATAACTCCGGCTTAAAATATCTGCAGCTCTGTCCAGTGCTCAACCTCCTCCCCCCAACCTCACCGTCCAAGAGAGGAGAGCCCTGACAGCCCTCAGCAAAGATGAAACCATCACCATTTTACCTGCTGACAAAGGAAGATGTACAGTGGTTCTAAACACTGCAGACTACCACAATAAAATTACCTCACTTTTGGAGGATCACCATACATATGAAAAACTGAAAAGAGACCCCACCAACAATTACAAGAAAAAGGTAATAGACAGTTTGAAACAAATGGAACATGATGGCTCCATCGATAGGATTACTTACCACCGTCTGTATCCTGGAGAAGCCATCCCCTGCATCTACGGACTTCCTAAGATCCACAAGGAAGGAACACCCCTCCGACCCATAGTCAGCAGCATTAATTCGGTAACATGCAACATTGCCAAACACCTCTCTACCATACTAGCACCTCTAGTTGGACACTCTGAACACCACATCCATAATTGGGAAGAATTTGTTTCCAAAGTAAAGATCCTGAAACTGGATACAGATGAAACTATGGTCTCCTTCGATGTGTCCTCCCTTTTCACCAGCATCCCCACCACTCATGCTCTATCCGCTGTCAGGAAAAGACTAGAAGAGGACAGCACCCTTGAAAGGAGAAGCCATCTCAACCCTAACCAGATCTGCCATCTTCTGGACCTGTGTCTTAACACCACTTATTTCACATACAGAGGTGACTTTTATAGACAAAAACACGGCTGTGCCATGGGTTCTCCTGTGTCACCCGTTGTGGCCAATTTATACATGGAAGAAGTGGAGAAGAAAGCACTCAACACTTTCCAGGGAACGGTGCCCACCCACTGGTTTAGGTATGTGGATGACACATGGGTCAAAATCAAGGCCCAGGAAGTACAGGCCTTCACGGACCATATAAACACTATAGATGCCAACATTAGCTTCACCAGAGAAGACACCAAGGACAACAGACTGGCATTCCTAGACTGTGAAGTCCTCATTGGGACCGGTGTCAAGCTAGAAATAGGGATCTACAGGAAACCCACACACACAGATCAATATCTGATGTTTGACTCCCACCATCCACTGCAGCACAAACTGGGAGTCATCAGGACATTGTCACACAGAGCAGAAACCATCCCCACCTCCATGGATTCCAAAAAGAATGAAAATCAGCACCTGAGAACAGCTCTGAAGGCCTGTGGATATCCAAATTGGGCCTTCACCAAATCTAAATCTACCAGACCTAAAAAAGTGACAGATAGGGCTGAGACTCAGAGTAAACGAAAGAACCTGGTCATTCCCTACATGGCTGGTGTGTCTGAAAAGATAAAACGGATATTTGGCAAACACCACATACCTGTATATTTCAAACCCACCAACACACTGAGACAGAGGCTTGTACACCCCAAAGATCAAACTCCAAAACACAAGAAAAGCAATGTAGTTTATGCAATCCAGTGCAGTGAGGAGTTCTCTGAACTCTACATTGGAGAAACCAAACAACTTTTGTACAGGAGGATGGCCCAACACAGGAGAAGTAACACCACAGGACCAGAGTCAGCAGTTTATCTTCATTTAAAGGAAAAAGGACACTCATTTGAGGACATTAATGTTCACATTTTAGACAAAGAAGATAGGTGGTTTGAGAGAGGGGTCAAGGAATCCATTTATGCCAACTTGGAAAATCCTTCCTTGAATAGAGGTGGGGTCCTCAGGCACAATCTTTTGCCCATATTCCTTCCTGCATTGTCTTCTGTGCCTAGGAAGATTAAGACCATTTCACAAGCTCAACAGCAGCATGGTGATCTTAACGATCCTTCTTTAGTTGATAAAAGGACTTAAAATAACATCTCAATATAACAATGACCTAGCCCCAGGTGTAAGGTCACACAGCTACCTAGAAACATATTTAGGATTCCCTTACCAACTTTGCTCAGACTGAAGAAGCTCCTTGGATAAGGAGCGAAATATTTCCACTGAGAAAATAGAAATCCAGTTGACATGATTCAAGCTACAGACAATTCCACCTGGATGACTGAGAACCTTCATAGACATAAAATCTTATACATCTTAGTGATAACATGATCATCATTTATACCTTAATCCATTTCAAATTGTGTTATTTCATTAACAAATTTATATTTCTTTTTATCTAGTTTAAAACATTCCATCAATAGGTGAGTCTTGGAGTACAGAATGATGCAGGGCAAAGACTAATAGAGTTTTGTCAAGAGAACACGCTGGTCATAGCAAACACTCTTTTCCAACAACACAAGTGACGACTCTACACACGGACTTCACCAGATGGTCAATACCGAAATCAGATTGATTATATACTTTGCAGCCAAAGATGGAGAAGCTCTATACAATCAGCAGAAACAAGACCTGGAGCTGACTGTGACTCTGATTATGAGCTTCTTATCGAAAAACGTAGGCTTAAATTGAAGACCGTAGGGGAAACCACTAGACCATTCAGGTATGACCTAAATCATATCCCTTATGAATATACAGTAGAGGTGAGGAATAGATTTAAAGGATGGGCGGGGATAAATCTAAATAATAAATAAATAAATAAACCGACTGGTTCAAAATTGGGAAAGGAATACGACAAGGCTGTATATTATCACCGTGCTTATTTAACTTATATGCAGAGTACATCATGAGAAATGCCGGGCTGGATGAATCACAAGCCACAGTTAAGATTGCCGGGAGAAATATCAACAACCTCAGATATGCAGACGATACAACCCTAATGGCAGAAAGCAAAGAGGAACTAAAGAGCCTCTTGATGAGGATGAAAGAGGAGAGTGCAAAAGCTGGCTTGAAACTCAACATTAAGAAAAGTCGGATCATGGCATCTGGTCCCATCACTTCCTGGCAAATAGAAGGTGAAGAAATAGAAGCAGCGACAGATTTTATTTTCTTGGGCTCCAATATCATCGCAGACGGTGACTGCAGCCATGAAATTAAAAGACACTTGCTCCTTGGGAGGAGAACTATGGCAAACCTAAACATCATTTTAAAAAGCAGAGACATCACCTTGCCGACAAAGGTCCGTTTAGTTAAAGATATGGTTTTCCCAGTAGTAATGTATGGCTGTGAGAGTTGGACCATAAGGAAGGCTGAGCACCAAAGAATTGATGCTTTCGAGATGTGGTGCTGGAGAAGACTCTTGAGAGCCCCTTGGACTGCAAGGAGGTCAAATCAGTCAATCCTAAAGGAAATCAACCCTGACTGCTCATTGGAAGGTCAGATACGCTTGCTGAAGCTCAAATACTTTGGCCACCTAATGCGAAGAGAGGACTCACTGGAAAAGACCCTGATGCTGGGAAAGACTGAAGGAAAAAGGAGAAGGGGACGGCAACCGGACATGGAACAACTGACTGGTTCAAATTTGGGAAAGGAGTATGACAAGGCTGTGTATTATCACCTTGCTTATTTATTGAACGCAAAAGGAGAAAGGGATGGCAGAGGATGAGATGGTTAGATAGCATCACCAATGTAATGAACATGAATTTGAGTAAACTCCGGGTGACAGTGAGGGCAGGAAGGCCTGGAGTGCTATGGTCCATGTGGTCAAAAAGAGTTGGACACGAGCAAACGACTGAACAACAACAACAATCATAACCTTGAAAGTTTAATATATAACAATCTCTAGCATCTCAAGAGTGAGGTTCTTAACTAAAGGGCAGGCAAACTTTCCTGAATTTTTCCCCTCTTGACTCTTAAACTGGAACTGTGTCTATCAGTCACACAGAAATATTTTCTCCAGCTGCACGTCTATGTTGCTACAGTGATTCCCAATTCTCCTTCCAATTATCAAAACCATGGTGAGAGTAACAAAGCTTAAGGGATTTCATCACCATCACCACAGGCTGTTTTTGAAACCACTTAGACACATATCTGTTAATTGCTCAAATATAAAACCTAAACATCTTATCCACAATTATCTCCTGCTCTGCTAAGACAGAAGGTGCTACTGATTGTAGCAGGGACAACACCATTCTGAAATTAACGGTTGTGGTTTCCAGATTTGGTGCCGAGCTTCAATAAGGAGCAATTCTTCCATGCAGTCGTGCTGTTGGTTAGTAGTTTTTCCTCCTCATTAGTCACCTTGGGGACCAAGGAAGAGCTGTCTTTGCCCAAAAGAGAATTCTGCCAAATAGCACCACCATGGCTTCTCGAGTGCTGCTGTTCCTGCTTCTGCTGGTGACCCATGTTCCCTGTGAGCCTCTGTTGAAGAAATGTCCATTCAGTATGAAAAAAGAAAAAATAATGTTTAATTACTACAAGCCAGGAGACTACCTGTTTGGTGGAATCATATCTACAGATAGTGCTGTATTTCTACCAAATGACTTCTTCAAACCTCCAACACGTATGGTTATAGGGTAATTATTGACATGTATATGCCTCTAGTGATTGATGTTTCCCTCTCCAAAGTCTTTTTAGTAGCGAACGATTCCCATTTCCCAATTCCTGGCCTTTTTCAAGCAGCCTATTCATTTTGCTCCAGAATCACCAATGAAATAGGTTTTGTCATATATACAGAATAAAGTTAAGGAAATTTTTGGGCAACTGAATGACAATAAATTTGGCAAAATCATCCCCTGTTCTTCCCCAGGCAGAATCCAGAGTGAGAAAGTACCATAAAAAATAGGGTATCAATATCATTAATTCATTGGGCATTTCTTTACTTCTAATGATGTGCTTCAAGACTTATACACTAATAAAAAATATTTAACACAATAGCATTTTATGCTGTGGGAAAGAAGAGACTGTAATCTCGGTTCACCTATCCATAGCTATCTGGTCAAACTGGAGAAAAAGTAAATAATTAGACTAAAGAATATACAGTAAAAAAAGGAAATATTAAGTGAATTATTAGATTACAATCAGAAGAAAAGAGAACTTGTAGAGAAACGAGTTCCTGGTATGCAGTTACTTTATTTACTATTATTACCATAATAGTAAAGATTCATATATCATCATAAGAATATGTTTGTCCCTTTGGGAATGGTTGGGTTTACACAAGTTTAATTTGTACAAATGTAAGCACTTACTCAGATACTTTTACACCTGATATTAGTTTGTGTATAAGAGTTCTTCTCCATTTTATCCCCCCAAGTCATAACATAGACCAAGGATCAGATCGAGTGTTTGGGGTAAGGTTAACATTGACCCTGACCTGCCAAGCTTTCCTTCTGCTCGTTTTGGAAGGAAGCTCCCTTTGGTGCACATGGAATTTTATGTCTAAGAGGAATATCCAGAGAACTCTTTCACCTAGAAAGTCCTTAAGGATAAATAATGCAGGAATTTGCTATTTCCTAATAGTACAATGAGGGCCTGACATATTTTTCCTGCATTGCAAGGTAACGAAAGAGAGCTCTGGTCCATTCTTTGCCCTTTATGAGATCAACCAGATTAGTTTGCACATTTATAAGGTGGTCTCTTGCATCCTCATCCCATTGATGTTTCAGGCTGTGGGACTGTCAGCCCCGCATGTTCATCTGACATGCTTGTCTGCCTGTTGTACACGTATAGCTTGCTCGCCTGCACTTAATTGTTTCAAGAAGCAAGCCTCCCTCTCGGCATTCCTGCATTGTTTTCCAGGAGCTGTAATAAGCACCTGCTCTTTCAACAGACATTCTATCGAGCGGAAGGATAGCTGGACTGAGAACTGAATTGTTATGTCTTGACTATGGGTGATATCAGAGGGACGTTTTGATAATGCAGCTTGGGCATGAAAATCTTTATTCAAGGCTTCACCTCACCTTAAGTGTACTGATCCTGAATCAATGAATCTTTTAGGGTAATTGCTGAGGGATTTCCTGATTGGGAATTCTAACACTGAGTGTTATTACAGGGACATTCACAGGTGTGTTCCTAAGTCAGAACTTCAATTTATCATTGCCAGATGTCTTTGAAGTAAAACCTTCAGGCAATACCACCTGGCTTTATAAACTGAACAGGAAAACCTATTGATATCTCTTCCATTGCAGTGTCAACAGACTGAGCTTCAACCACATCTTGCCTTTCTTGTTTGCCATTCATGAGATCAATCAGAGTCCTAGGCTTCTCCACAACATCTCCCTGGGCTACAACCTCTATGAGAACTTTTTCAACCCCATAATGACATATGAGGCCATGATGGACTTGCTGTCTTTAGGGCAGGAGAACAACCCAAACTACAGTTGTGGAAGAAGAAATAATATCCTGGCCATTCTTGAAGGGACTGATTCCGAGCTTTTTCATCACATTTCAACCATGCTGAGCATCTACAAAATACCACAGGTATGAATATATATAGAAGCAAAGTCCATTTTGGAAATGCTCCAGATAAGTCCAGAACGTGGTACCCTTGGATAGTGCCAAGCAAACGTGGACTCAGATGGTAGATCTTAAGAGACAAGAAATAGTTTTATTTCCTTATATTAGTTTGGTCTTTCTGACATTGCTACACAACACGGATTTGGAAACACGATGCTATCTTCATGACCTTCTCCTATTCTGCTATGAATTGGACTCAGAACAAAGAGCCGTTCCTGACAGAAACAACTAGCACTAGTAGATTAAGTGGTCTATCTGGCCAGTATGTTAAGAAAGGTGGAAGAAAAGGATGGAGAAATGTTAAGGCACAAAAAAGCTTGTATTAAAATAGTGGTATGTGGTCTGTTACCGGAATGATTGAATATTATTCTGCTCACACTCTTAGATGACAGTGAGAATTCTGAATATCAGGAGAAACAACAAAAGTTAGTGGAATGCATTCAGAATGTGGTCTAAAAGAAATACGCATGATAAGAGAGGATCCAGAATGTTTGGGTGCAAAATGAGTGTGGACTGAGTTCTAAAGTGGATGATACAAAATAGGTGGCTTTCCCACATAGAATGAATGAGGACTGAAAGATCCTTCACAGGTCAAAAGAAAGTGGAAGACCAAGAAAGTGGTTGTTGGATGCAATTCCTGAGTGGATGGAAAGTAAGAGGGGAGACCTAATGACACAGTATGACACAATGTATGGAGAAAGTGAATGCATGGAATCTTTCCAAGAGTACAAAGGCATTGAGAGGATAAGGGCACAGCCACTTTAAAGTCCTTTGAAGCACAAAGGAAGTCACCAATAATTTGCTTCATCCCCAAAGCTGATCTCCATTCTCCTTGGATATGAGACTGGTCCTCTCCCAACAGTTTAGTGAGAAGAGTGTTGAGGTGGACAGATTGGTAGATTTCCCTGCCAGTAAAGAAAATCTCCAATCTGTCTCCCTAGGATGGGATGAGGGTGGGACTGGAGGAGAAGATCAGTTTGGACATATGGCTAGACCACTGGGTTTAGATATCTTTCAGAAAGTAATTGGATTGGGAGAATTCCCAAGAAATTAGGAAACAGTGCTCACCCCCTACTTTTCGAGAAATCCTTATCCACAACCTGGAAAATTTGCAGCTGCTGATCTATTGTGTGCTGGGAACTACAGGTGATTTACAGAGTGAGTAGGGGCTCCTACAGGCACCAAAGGTCTCCACTGAGCTCCATGTGCATCAGCCCATTCTAACCTCTGTGGGTAGGGGCTGTTGGTGAAGGGATCACCATGGATATCAGCCACAAGGAGAACAGGTGCTTCCTAGCCAGGGACGACATGAACAGAGGCAACAGAAGCAGGAGAGTGATGAACAATGGAGATGGAACGTTTGTTGCAGCTATTGCTTTCTGGAAACCTTAGCTCAGTAGGTATGAAAAGCTCTTAGATTTAAGCATCTGAATAGTATCACTAAAAGTGAGACAGACCAGCAATCTTTTCTCTTTTTAATTAGATCAACTATGGCCTTATCAGCCACATTCCTGTGCATAAACAGCATTTTCCTTTTTTCTACCGGATGAGTCCAAAACAAGAACCTCCTCACTTGGCGATTGTCAAGCTGCTCCTGCATTTCCGATGGACGTGGATCGGCCTCGCTACTCCAGACAATGAGAACGGGGAAAAGTTCAGAAGAACCTTTGTGCCACTTGCCACAAAGAAAGGAGTTTGCATTGCCTTCTCAGATACCATGTTTACACTGAATATGGGAAAAAATATTCCATTCACAGAAGAAATTGAAAAAAAGCACCTGCTTCTGTATTTCAGCAACCGTCAAGTAAAAATAATTGTTTATTAATTAGATTTTCAGGCCATAATGATTCTAGTAACACTAATAGAACTCTTTGAAAGGAATAAGTTATTGGCGGGGAAAGTGTGGCTTGCAGCAGCTTTGCCAGACTTCAGTGTGAGAATGTTTTACCAACTGCTTGATCTCCAGCATAAACATCTTTTGTTATCCTTCTCAACTCAGGCAATGAAAAAGACACAATATTATGATTTTGATTCATATTACTCTGCTATCCAGCAATATGGGAAGGAAGCATTCCAGTGCTCCTCTTCAAGTCCTGTGTTGTCCAAGCAAGTTTGGAAAATATGCCTAGAAAAAGAGAACTGGGAAATCCCACCCCAGGATGTGGTTGCAAGGATCCTGTCTGAGGATGCTTCTAGTATTTCCACAGCAATTCAGGCCGTGTCCTGGGTCCTCAATGCTGCCTCTTCTTCCCAACTGAGTAAGAGGAGGATGCGGGTTGGAGACCATTGGACACCCCAGATGCTACAGCCATGGCAGGTGAGACTTCTCCTTTGAGGCTCCATCGATGCTCCCCTTCAATTCCTCAGTGTTAAATTGGGTGTTGGCAGGGCCTTTAGCGGGAGGTTTAAGATGTTTTGAACAGTAGTTGCCCTGTTGTAGTGTTTGTTCGGATCAGATGAGGAGGTTTGGGGAAAGAAAGTGAGATTCTGTTGCTGAATCTTCCAAAATGGAACTATCTCTACTGCTTTGGGATCCTTTATAATAAAAGCGATACCTGTATAGTGACAGTATTTCCCCATTTCTACAGTGTATAGGCACCAGGATGGCACAGCTATCCTCTTATTCTCTTTCGATCACCCAACTTGATCTTCTCTAGTTTCCAGCCAGAGAATTAGTTGTGACTTTGTGTTCTAAATTTATTGTGAGCCGCCCACAATGTTTTTCTTGTAAACCGCCCAGGATCTGCCGATTGGGGGAGATAGGCGTTAATACAAGTATAATTAATTAATTAAAAGCAGTTCTTTCTGCTACAAATCTATGTTTCTTCATAGTATCTTCTATGATGAATGTGGGCCCCATCCCCATGTCCCCTGAACTTCAGCTTTAAGATCCTTACTGCTTTTTTAAGAGTGCCAAATTGTGGTTGTCTGAAAGTTAAATCAATCAATAAATCAGAGCCATACACTTGTGAAGCAAACTTTGTGTGGCTCCTAGCCCAAAGCTGAGCCTGTGTAACTTCAGATTGATCTGGTGTGATGGAAAAGACCAATTTTCAATGCTCACCCCTCACTGCTTGATGCGGGGACTGCCTGGTGTGGCCATTTTCATCTTAGCAGCAAGAGTGATATGGCAGCAGGTGTCAGAACCCTGGCATGCCCCCAGGGTCCTGCAATTTCCCAAACACATCAAGCAGCAGAAAGGGATAACGAAATAGACAGCTCACATAAAGGTACGGATCCTGCCTAGCCGATTTTCCCGGGAGAGAACCCGAAAGCCTTCAGGGAAACTCCACGGTTGAGATCGGCTCACACCAGAGGCAAAGAACGGCAGAGAATCTTCAGCAGTGGAGCAGCGGCAACTGGAACAGCTGATCGGTGCAACGGCTGACAGTCTTCAGCAGCGGAGAATCTGCGAGCGACAGAGAATCTTCAGCAGTGGAGCAGCGGCAGCTGAAACAGCTGATCGGCACAGCAGCTTACAGCCTTTGGCAGCGGAGAACCTGCAGGCAGTGAAGAGCTCGCAGTGGCAGCGCAGCAGCTGAGAGGCAGCGGCAGCGCAGCGGCTGAGAGGCAGCTGCAGCGCAGCGGCTGAGAGGCAGCGGCAGCGCAGCAGCTGAGAGGCAGCGGCAGCGCAGCAGCTGAGAGACAGCGGCAGCACAGCAGCAAGGAGTGGCGATCCTTAGTAGTTGAGAGGCGGCGGCAGCGCGGTAGCAGAGACCGGCTTCCCCAGCAGGTGAGAGGCGGTGGCAGCAGAGACCGGCTTCCCCAGCAGCTGAGAGGCGGCTGCAGAGCGGCAGCAAGGGTGGCGATCCTCAGCAGGTGAGAGGCAGCGGCAGCGCGGTAGCAGAGACCGGCTTCCCCAGCAGCTGAGGGGCGGCGGCAGCGCGGCAGCAGAAACCGGCTTCCCCAGCAGCTGAGAGACGGCGGCAGAGCGGCAGCAAAGAGCGTCGATCCCAAGCAGCTCGCAGGCAGCAGCCAAGCGGCAGCAGCGACCGGCGTTCCCCAGCAGCTGGCAGGCGGCGGATACCACATGGTGGCAGACGGCAGCAGAGACCACGTGGCGGCAAAACGGCAGCAACGACCAGTGCTCCCCAGCAGCAACTGGGCAGCAATCAGCAGTGAGCAGGCTTCGGCAGTGAGAAGCCTGCAGCAGCAGAAAAGCTTCGGCAGTGGAGCAACAGCAGCCGGGACGTCGGACCAAGAGACCAGCGCACGCAAGCAACAACACAACATGGAGCAAGACGGGAGGCTCCACAACAACGAAGAAGCCACATCGTCCCCAAGCAACGCAGCAGAACCAGTAGCAGCACCAGAACCAGGGGGACAAAGAAAAACCACTGGATGGGAGAAAGAGAAAAAAGGCAAGGAGAGGGACATGCCCAGCACCTCCACCCTGCGCACAAACCACGCAACTGCGGACTGGTCAATTGGGGTTGGCAGAGGCATGGCTCGAGCCCTAAAGAAGCCACCAGCAAAGCCACGAATCTCTCAGTCACAGAGAATCGTGGCACTGGAAGAAAGGGCGGCCGGAATAGAAACGGGACTTGAAGGCATGGATGCCAAACTAACGGCAATCCAGACTGCCTTAGAGAACTTGTTGAGAGGTCCCCAGAACCGAGAAAGAGACGAAGGCACACTATACGGATACAGCCAAACTGAAGAAGCATATGGCGCTGAGAGTGCCAGAGAAAGCGAGGAAGAGGTGTATGAGGAGGAAAGTGACAAACCGGCCACCCAGCATAGCTACGAGAGAGGGTCACAGAATCCACGAGTGCACCCAACCACCAGAAAAGACCAGACTCGGGGAAAAGTCACACAAAGCCCCCCCTTCAAACAATCAACTGCGAAGGCAGCAACAGAACGGCAGAAGTACACGGAACCAGTGTCATCAACAGTCGACTCCACGGACGAAGAATTCATGCCAGCGGGAAACGACATCGGCCTGCCCTAAAGTGCGCCGCAGGACAGGCCTTCAGTAAAGGGCGCAGCAACACATTAACAACCAAAGACTGCCCCACAATGCAAGTCAAGGTAAAATTGGAAACCTTGGATGGGGGGGAGCAGGTTGTGGAGGCAGCAATGCTGGATTCAGGGTGTACCAGATGCTTAATGCACCCATCAATAGCCAGAGACATGGGACTAAAAGTTTTCAAATTAAAATCACCCATTACATTCTGCCAATTAGACAGAACAGAAATGAAGGGGGGGGCAGTAGGGCACTTCACAGAGGCAGTGAAGATGTCAATTGGCACACATATAGAAACATTGTGGTTCATTGTGGCCCCCATCTCCATGCAACCCATCATCCTAGGTCTCAAATGGCTAAGAGAAAGAAACCCCCAAATCGATTGGGTATCAGGGGAGATAGAATTTATAGATGGAATATACTGCAATGACATTATGGACACTGAAGAAAAAGGGACAGAATCAGGGGCTGCAGGAACTGTGAGGGGGGAAGAATCACAGAAAGGGACAAAGAGAACATTCCCAAAAAACTACATACCTGTCAGAGAAGTCTTCAATGAGCAGGAGTGTGACCAGCTACCGCCCCACAGAAAAACGGACTGTGCCATAGAGTTGATCCCTGGGGCCACATTTCCCAAGCCAAAAATGTATGCTATGACCCAAAGAGAACTCCAAGAGCTACGTAAATTTATAGATAAAAACTTAGCAAGGGGCTTCATTGAACCAGCAAATTCCCCTCTGGCGGCCCCCGTACTGTTTCGCAAAAAAAAGGATGGCTCACTTCGGCTACGCACCCATTACAGAGGGCTGAACACCATCTCAGTCAAAAATCAATACCCCCTCCCACTCCTAAAGGACATGCTAGCCCAGCTAGCTAAAGGGAAAATTTTCACTAAATTGGATTTAAGGGAAGCTTATTACAGAGTCTGAATACGGGAGGGGGATGAATGGAAGACCGCATTCAACTGCCCGCTCGGCTCATTTCAATACAGAGTCCTCCCAGGGAACCTCCGCGAACCAGATGCCAACTACAGGTGTTCATAGGATTCGCCAATTTCTGTAGAGACTTTATCAAAAAATTTGCACAAATAGCACTGCCACTAACGGACTTGTTAAAAACAAAAAACAGCAGCGGAAAACAGGCAACACGACCATGCGCCAAAATAAGGTGGACCCCAGAATGCCAGGAAGCCTTTGAGGAACTCAAAGCATTATTCACAGCAGAGCCTATATTGAAGCACCCAGAGGTAAACAAACCGTTTATCATCCACACAGACGCATCAAATAACACAGTAGGATCAATACTACTGCAGGCGGACGAAAACAACAAACTACGGCCATGCGCGTATATATCAAAGAAATTCACAGACCCAGAAAAACACTGGCATGTATGGGAAAAAGAAGCATTCGCTGTCCGACACGCACTAGTAATATGGCGGCACCTACTGGAAGGAGCATCGGTACCATTTGAAGTATGGACAGACCATAAGAACCTAGAAGCACTAAAATCGCCCAGAAGATTGAATCCAAAACAACTTCGATGGGCTGAATTCTTTAGCCGCTTCAACTTCACCCTGAGGTACTTCCCAGGGGGGAAGAATTACCTTGCAGATGCCCTATCATGGCTACCACAACATCACGGAAAAACAGAAGAAATAACAGAAACCCTATTCCCAAACACAAAGACAGACACACCTGACAACCAGAAATTACAAAACAGACAGGAAGGACACATGGTGGTAGCACGGGAGAAAGAAGCAGGGACCAAGACACTAAACCCATTGGAGAAAGAGATACAAGCAGCATCAATGAACGACACATGGTGGGAAGAAAACAAACACCTACTACATGAGCACAATGGGGGATGGTGGAACAATGACAAACTGTACGTGCCTACCAGCATGAGAAAACACGTACTTGAAATCAATCATGACCACAAAGCAGCAGGGCACTTTGGGTTCGTGAAAACCATGCACCTCACCAGGCGCAAGTTCTGGTGGCCCACACTGTGCCAGGACGTAAAGGACTATGTGAAAACCTGCCCAGTGTGCGCAACAGCAAAAAGGACCACAGGAAAACCCACGGGACTCCTACAAACAGTAGCAGACCCATCACAACCATGGCGACAAATAGCCATGGACTTCGTAGTCGACCTACCCGAAAGCAAAAAGAAAATGGCAGTATGGGTGATCACGGACCTGTTCTCAAAGCAAGCACATTTCATCGCCTGTAAAGGAATACCAACAGCACCCAAGCTAGCCAAACTCTTCACACAACACATATACCGCTTACATGGAGCACCCGAAAGAATAATTAGCGATAGGGGGAGCACGTTTACGTCTAAATTCTGGAAAGCGTTCCTAAAACTAATTGGATCTGAACAAGGACTGAGCAGCACATTCCACCCGTGCACAGACGTAGCTTCAGAAAGACTGGTGTCCATACTAAAACAATACTTGAGATGTTACATCAGCTACCAGCAAAACGACTGGGTCGAACTACTACCTTTTGCAGAAGTAGCATATAACAACTCAGTACACCACAGCACGGGGTTCACACCATTCAAAATAGCAACAGGACAAGAATTTTCAGCTATCCCAGAAATAGATATGATCCAAAGGAAGGACGCACACGCACCGTTATGGGCAGATGGGTAAACAAACTAACTAGAAATTGGCCTGTCATGCTCCAAACACTTCGAGAAGCAAAGGCCACCTACAAAAAAATATGCAGACAAGAAACGTGCAACAGGATGGGAATTAAAAGAAGGAGACCAAGTATACTTATCCACCAAGAACTTACGCTCCACACAGTCGTCGCGTAAACTGGCCCCAAAATTCCTCGGACCTTTTCCAATAGTAAAAGTCATCAACCCAGTAACAGCACATCTGCAACTGCCGAAGACATTGAAAAAAGTCCACCCAGTGTTTCATATAAGTCTCCTAAAACAATACCACCCATCAAAACAATGGCATCCTGCAACAACGGAACCAGCACCAACAATAGTGAACGGAGAACGACACTTCGAAGTTGAAGAAATCTGCGATTCATGAATACACAGGGGGAAAATACAATATCTGGTCAAGTGGCAGCACTTACCAGTAGGCTTCAGGGAATGGGTAGCAGTTGAACACATGCAAGCCCCAGATTTAATTAGAAAATTCCACCGAAAATTTCCTGAAAAACCCCGGTGAATCCTAACATGTTAAGCAAGGGAGGGGGAAGGTCTTGGGGGGGCGGCATGTCAGAACCCTGGCATGCCCCCAGGGTCCTGCCATTTCCCAAACACATCAAGCAGCAGAAAGGGATAACAAAATAGACAAAAGACACAAAGGACTCAGGAAAGGAACTATTAACTACACCTTCTGGATAAGGGAAACAAAGGACTCAAGGGCTTGACCTCAACATGACATCAAGAGGACCAGAGGGAAGCCTGAAGCAGACCAAAGGGAAACCCACAGCAGGGAGGGGGGGATGCTCCAGCAGGAGGGTATAAAAACCCAAGCCAGGAAACAGGGAACCATCGGTACCTTTCCAAGGCTTACTCATGTAAAGCAATAAATTGTTTACTCTCCAATACCTGAGCTGAAGTCATTATTTGGGAGAAACGTGTGCTTCTGAGAAGCAGCTCACAGCAGGTACCTGTCAGCATAATTCCATATCACTCCTTTTAAGGCATTGCTCAGCTATCATCATGGACTATTGCCTACATATGTGTAAAACTCTCAGGCAAGACTGCTAGACACCCGTTTGTTTAAAAGAAAACAAATAAAACAATGACAGATACCTTTATTACATTTTTGAAAATTAAAGCAATAAAAATGAATAGGATCTCATGGGATCTCAAACATAGACCTTTAGATCAAGTGAGTTTCATTTATCTTTTGGTATTTCCTTCCTAATATAATTTTGATTGTTTGTTACAATTGTTTTGCTGACTTTTCTCTTTGTGGGACAAGATCTTGACTTGAATTAAATATTTCACAAAACTCACAAGGAACATCAGGATGAGATCCCGCTTCCCTTGGGAGGGAGACTGCCTCAAAAATTGTGAAGCTCTTTATAGGTGGACGCACTGATTTGAAATGGTCCAGTTATTCATAACAGTCATGTATCTAAGGCAGGGCTTTCCAAACTTTCTCCCGCGGTGACACACCAACCGGCGTTGGTGTGTCACCGCGGGAAAACCTGGAAGCGGCAGCACGCAAAAACCTAGAAGCGCTGCTGCCGCTTCTGCATTTTCGCACGCTGCCATTGGTGTTTCACCGCAGGAAAACCCGGAAGCGCTGATCGCCATCAGCGCTTCCGGGTTTTATGGCGACACACCAGACTGTGTGTGGCGACATACTTTTGTGTCGCGACACAAAGTTTGGAAAGCTCTGATCTAAGGTAAAGTTTTCCGTGGTCATGTGGCTGGCATGACATGTGCAGAACGCTGTTACCTACCCACTGAAGTGGTACCTATTAATCTACTTGCATTTTCATGCTTTCGAATTGCTAGGTTGACCAGAGCTGGGGCGAGTGATGGAGCTCACTCCGTCACACGGGGCTAGGGATTTCAACCTCCAAACTTGTGATCTTCTGATCGACAAGCCTGGTATCTTTCCCGCTGAGCCATAGTGCCCCTTATGTATCTATTTTTTTATTCTTTATCCGATCAATTGTGCCTGATTCCTGGAGACTGCCTAGACGAGACCCTGTAGTTTTGTTAGCAAGGTTTTTCAGACGTTTTTGGCCATTGCCTCCTCCCTAGGGCTGAGAGAGAGGGACTGGCCCAGGGCCACCCAGCTGGCTTTGTGCCTAAGGCAGGGCTGGAACTCACACTCTCCCAGTTTATAGTCTGATGCCTTCACCACTAAATCAAACTGCCAAACCCATATCTGTAAGAATAGAGATGTCTCGACTGAATTAAGGCTGAAATGGAACTGTATAAGATACGGGGGTGGTTTTCCATGTCTTTCTAGCTACATCCTTTCCTGGGAAATTTCCAGCTTTACAATCTTTCCGTGGATGGTGTTTATTTGGATGAGAACGGAGATCCCATTGCTGATTTTGATATCATGCACTGGGCAGTCTTTCCCAATAAGTCTACTGCTGGGGTAAAAGTCGGGAGAGTAGAAAGAAAGGACTCTTCAGAAGTCAGCCTCTCTATCAATCAAAGTGCCATCATGTGGCCAACATCATTCAGTCAGGTAGGTGCTGCTGCTACTTTGGTGTTCTTACCATTTATCAGTTGTTATACTGTACATGCCTGCTTAGAAATAGGTCCCTTATAATACAATGCAGATTTGCTCCAAGGAACGGAATCTAAAGCCCCATTAACTCTACAGACATTATGCATAATTCTCTTAACTTATTTAATGATTTTCTTATTTGTTCCCTGCCACCATTCAGGCAACTCTTAAGTGAGTCTTAAGTTACAGGAAACAATTTAAAACTAAGTAAAGTAAAGTCAAAGTTAACGGAGGTAAAAAATAGCAGTAAGAAATAACAATATAGTAAACTTAATGAAAAAAGATGGCTAAAACTCCCTAGATACTTTGAGCTCACTCCGGAACTGTTCCGTTTTCTGTGCCCTCTTGAATGCCATCCTCATTAAGACTATGTAAATACATTTTTCAGCTCCGTGCATAGGATACTAGTCGTGTGACAGCTACCTCACTGATCTATAGGGCACAATAAGCAGTGTGGTGTCCTACTCCAGAGCATAGCCAGGAAGGTATTTACCATGGTCCAGTTCAGGAAAGCCTCTGGTATTTTGCCTTCTCACTTCTTCACATGGAGGAAGACTCTCTGTACCATGGGCTGCTTTTCCTGCACTAGTCCCCACATTTGTGACTTTCAGAAGTCCTTCTTGCTCAGCAGGACTTTAAGCAAACTCCATGGAAGACTGCAAGGACTTCAGTGACACATCTCCTAGCAAACATCTCAATAAACATGTAGCATTCTTAGATACTGTGATCTAGATTGCAGTTAACACGATGTAGGGCAGACAGAATACTAAGTGGGGGAAAGATATGGCTGAAGAAACCTGATCAAGGTGGAGTCACACATAACATTACACTGTAGGAAGATTTGGTGGTCTCCGTTGCCCCTCTAGGTGATAGCTGAGAGTCGACACCAACTTGATAGTCCATCAAAACAGGACCAGCTGTTTGTGTGCTTTTCCTTGATTTTAGGTTCACCTTAAATATCAACATCAAGAGCCAGGTTATGGAATAAACTTATCAATTTACAATGGACAGGTGGCTATTACTGTTGCTATCAAAGTTTTATCAAAACTAAAGAGATCTGGCCCAGCACACAAGGTCAATTGACAAAAGCGATCACTGGTGAGGGGAGTTACACAGGGTGGCATCTCGGCCCCACTACGGTTGAATTTCTTTCTCAGTTCTGGCTTCTTCCACTCAAATGAGCTCCTAAGGTCATAGCCGTGCTTCTTTAGGCCAATGATTTAGTTCTGTCTCAGACTTTGACTGGATTAAAACATGCCCTAAGATCCCTTGCCACTCACAGTAAGTATGAAGAATTGTAAATTAACTGTGCAAAGTAAGAGTCTTGCTATTTGATATAGAAGCACAATCAGACCATTTTATGTATCCAAAGATGGACGTTTAAGTAGCCAATTCACCTCATTTAGGTCAGGGAGATATTGAAATTCTCCCATGGTTTCCAAACTGAGAAAGCCCACTTTCATGTCCTGCCATCAGCTGCACCAGAAGGCCCATGATAAGAAAATACCCCATTGTGGCACAAGGACTAGAGAATCCCTGCCCATATCTAATTCTGCTGTGGGTTTCACAGACATTCTAGTTTCTCCTTGAACTGTCGTTACCTAGTAAAATGCACAGGACACGCTGACTCCTTCTACGTACAAGCTATTCTCTCAGGCCAGTCAGACTCCATTCCTTCAGATGTTGCCAGGTTTTGCTAGATCACCTTTAAAGTTAGGCGGGGACCCTTGACTGTTGTCACTCTCTGTCCAAAGCCAAGACAACCACAGACGGATGATAAAAGGCTCTATTGTAGTATATACAGTATATGTCAATAGGTTTATGCTTCCCCCTTGACCAATTCAGCAGTTTTTAGTTCAAAATGTTAATGTCCCCATAGTTTCCCAGATTCCAGATTTTAGCTCTTGGTAGGCTCATAGTTTTACTTTGAAATGATATTATGATTTCAGCTTTAGGATTCATAGAGTTTTACTAGAATAACATTCATTCAACTTGAGGATGTCAACCCAGCTGATGCTCTCGGATGTGTTTTTCTCTTTTATTGCTTTATCTGACTAATTCTCTTTTATGCTTTTTATTTACTCCCCCTAAAATGGAACTGAATTCAATGTTTTTATGGCTGTCCTTTATGTTCAGAAGGTGCCTTTGTCTAGATGTACGGAAAGCTGTCCTCCAGGATACACCAAACTCAAAAGAGAAGGAGCCCCAGACTGCTGCTATGACTGTTCTCCATGCATGGAAGGAACAATCACCAGGCAAGAAGGTTGGTGGCTCTAGAGCAAGGAGGGGACTTGAGGATACAGGGCAAATTCACTCTTGCTGCTCTGGGCAGTGTTTGTTACAGGTGCCACCTTCCTGCTAGTTCTATACCTAACTCCTCATCTATTTGTCCTTATTTCCACAAAGAAACATTTTTTAAAAAAACAGCGTAATATTTCAGATATTTGCGACCAACTCAACCCAAGCAATACTGAGTTGATTGGGTATCTGGGCCTTCCAGTGACAAGGTTTTGCCATTGTTGGTCTTAGGTGGGGTGGCACTGTCCCAGACAGACCCTGTGCCAAATCTGGAGGTCCTCTTTCTTGTATTGTATTAGTATGGTCCTATCTTTTGGAGAAGCTTCGAGGACCACATTCCAGGTTTTCAGGGGAAGCCTGGAACCAAAAGTATCTAGTCCTAAGGTTGAGATTGAGGTACTAATGACCCCATCAGGTTTCAATTTGTAGACCAAACTTTCAGTTCTGGTGAGAGTTGAAGCTTGCAGCTGGCTAACCCCACCATTCTTTGCCTACTTTATAGAACAGTGCAGTGCAAATCCTTCAGAAGAGATGCTTCCGAACAACAAACAATGCTTCTCTTTTTGAATCACTTAAATGCCACATATTTTCCAGTCTCACACAGCTGATTCAAAAGCTGCTCTGGTTTTCACTGTGTCAGGCACTCCATCCGATATCTGTAACCTCCATGCTCTAGAGTAACTCACAGAGTCATGAGTTCTTAGAAGTAGAAGAGTTTATTATAGGATACAGAAGCTAGCACGAACAAAGACTGGAATGCCGATTCTGGGAACAACAAGCACATTTAAACCTTTCCCTCCCCCAGGGTCCTTTGCTGCTGACACGTGTGGTCAGGTCTGCCCGGTTGCTCCGGCAACCGCCATCCAGATGTGTATTCCCGAGCATCGGTTGGATGCGAGCCGGTCTATTCCCTTTGTTAGACCGGCGATGTCAGTTTCGCGCCACTTCCAGTCTTCTGATGAGCTCTTTGTCTGCTTGCCATTTTGGCAGAGATCGGGTGATCTCTGATATGCTCCCGCCCCAAAACTCATCCCCCCGGTTCCCTTCAGTGGGGTTTGTTTGGGAATTCTTTATGGAACTTCTTGACTAATTTAGGGGCGCGTGTGTGTTTGGCGCTGACCCATTCCTTGTCTCCAATTGGTAGATGTTGCCACTTCACTAGGTACTGTAGCTGCCCCTTGTGTCTTCTGGAGTCCAGGATTTTATCAATCTCGAAATGTGGTTCACCCTCCACCAACAATGGGGGGGGGGGTCCTCTGGTTCAGGGTGCCAGTGTTGTGAACTGTGGTGTTGTTTCAACAAACTGATGTGAAACACAGGATGCACCTTTCTTAGCGCTTTTGGCAATTGTAATTTCACTGCTACTGGGTTGATGACCTCAATGATTGGGAATGGACCTATGAATTTTAGTGCCAATTTCCGTGATGGTTGTGTTGCCCGCAGATTTTTTGTTGACAAGTACACCTTGTCTCCTACTCTTAAATCCCATTCTTCCCCCCTCTTGCAGTCCGCATATTTTTTGTAACTAACTTTGGCTTCCTGCAATGTTTGCACCATGACTGGCCAATTGCTGTTTAGTTTTTCTATCCATTCGTCCGCTTTTAGGGGTTGTGGCAGTTCTGTGTTGTGTGACCTGGCCAATTCGGGGATAGTTACAAAGTCCTGCCCTCTGGCGACTTTGTATGGCGAAAACCCTGTGCTTTGATGTACCGCATTGTTATAGGCAACCTCTGCAAATGGCAACAGTTCCTCCCAATCGTTCTGTTGGTAGTTAGTGTAACATCTAAGGTATTGCTCCAGTGTAGGGTTCAGACGTTCGCTCACACCATCCGTGCAAGGATGGAACGCACTACTGAGCCCCTGTGCCGCTCCAATTAACTTCAAAAAAGCCCGCCAAAATTTGGAAGTAAAAGTGCTGCCGCGATTGCTAATTATGCGTTCCGGCGTTCCGTGGGCTCTATAGATATGTTGTATGAACAGTCTAGCTAGTTTTTGGGCATTCGGTATACCTTTGCATGCAATGAAGTGTGCTTGCTTGGAGAATAGATCAGTGACTACCCAAATTGCCGTGTTCTTTTTGCTCACCGGCAAATCTACTATGAAGTCCATGGCGATTTGCTTCCATGGTTGTGAGGGGTTTGCTACTTCCTGCAGCTTCCCTGTGGGTTTCCCAATTTTCCTTTTGGCCATTGCGCACACTGGGCATAAGCGCACATTGTCTTTAATGTCAGTGGGCAAGGATGGCCACCAGAATTTGCGTCGGATTAAATGTAGTGTTTTTACGAAGCCGAAATGCCCTGCCGTTTTGTGATCATGACCTTTTGCCTTAAGGGCTCAGGGACATAGGCTTTGTTGTCCTTCCACCCCACTCCATCCTTCTCCACTAGGTTCTGTTTGTTCTCCCCCCACCAGGTGTCCGTTACTGTTGCCGCCCGCAGCTCGGCTGTCCACGGGTCGCTTTCATCCGCGCGCTTCGCGCTGCTGCGGGTGATTGCCATGTTGCCTTCCCCCCTCCCTTCTGGTATTGCTGAGCTCTGTGCCTCCACTGGCTGGGAGGGGATGAGGGATTCAATGACCTCTTCCATTTTGCTCTCATGTTGTGGCAAGCGTGATAACGCGTCTGCCAAGTAGTTTTTTCCCCCAGGAAAATACTTCAACGTGAAGTTGAATCTGCTAAAAAATTCTGCCCACCTGAGGTGCTTAGGGTTCAACTTCCTGGGTGATTTGAGAGCTTCCAAATTTTTATGGTCCGTCCACACTTGGAACGGCTCTGCTGTGCCTTCTAAGAGATGTCGCCACGTGCTTAGGGCATGTTTGACAGCGAAAGCTTCTTTTTCCCAAATATGCCATCTTTTCTCCATCAGGTTAAACTTTCGGGAAATGTAAGCGCATGGTCTTAGTTTTCCCGTGTCATCTGCCTGCAAAAGTATGGCCCCCACTGCGCTAATTGATGCATCTGTGTGTATCACAAATGGTTTGTCAGCTTCTGGGTGCTTGAGTATGGGTTCTCTTGTGAACATTTCCTTTAGACTATCAAACCCTGCCTGGCATTCCTGCGTCCACACGAGTTTCGTGCTCGGTGATGGGGCTTTCGCGTTTGCTCCCTTGCCTTTTGTCTTTAATAGGTCAGTCAGGGGCAGTGCGATTTGCGCGAAATTCTGAATGAATTGCCTATAAAACCCCGCAAAACCGAGGAACGCTTGTAGCTGTCTGCGAGTATGGGGGGGCTGCCAGCCTAGGACTGCCTTAACTTTTTCAGGGTCCATCTCGATGCCCTCATGTGAAATGCGATACCCCAAGAAGTCTAACTGTTCCCTGTGAAATTCACATTTCTCGAGTTTTACATACAGCTTTGCCTCCAATAACTTCTCGAGTACCCTCTTAACTAAATCCATGTGTTCTTCCAGATTCTCAGAAAATATTAATAAATTGTCCAAATATACAATTACCCCTTTATACAAAAAATCATACAATACTTTGTTTATGAACCTCATGAAAATTCTCGGTCCCCCCCCGCAATCCCAAACGGGAGCACTCTCTATTGGAACGATTCCAATGGGCAATTGAATGCTGTTTTCCATTCGTCCCCCTCCCTTATGCGAACACGATAGTAGGCTTCTCTGACGTCTAGTTTTGTAAATATTTTTCCTTTTGATAACTGGGCTAACATGTCTTTTAGCAATGGTAGGGGGTATTGTCTGGTAATCAAAATTGCATTGAGCCCCCTGTAATCCGTGCAGAGCTGGAGTGAGCCATCCTTTTTCTTTCTGAACAGGACAGGGGCTGCAAGGGGGGAGTTGGCTGGCTCAATGAACCCCCTTGCCAAGTTCTTATCTATGAAATTGCGCAGCTCTTGCAGTTCCTTTTGCGTCATAGCATACATCTTGGGCTTGGGGAAAGGTGCCCCAGGGATTAGATCGATGGTTGCGTCTGACTGTCTATGGGGGGGTTCCTGCTCACATTCCCTTTTGTCAAATACCTCTGCTACTGACAGGTATTTCTCCGGAATTGCGTTGGAGAGTGTGTTATTACCTTTATCCTGCTCCCCCTCTTCCAATTCCAACCCCGTTGCCCCCAACTCGACGTAGTCCGGTGGGCTACCATTGTCCAAGTCCTGATAATTCCCATCCGTAAATTCCAACTCTCCTGAGACCCTATCTACCTTGGGGTTTCTTGCCCTCAACCATTTTAATCCTAACACAATAGGACGTGTTGCGATGGGAGCCACTAAGAATCGTAATGTCTCCACATGCGTTCCCAATGTCATTTGAAGTCCTTCAGTGTAAAATTCCACTGGCCCCCCCTTTCAGTTCAGACCCATCTAATTGGCAAAATGTGATGGGGGTTTTAAGTTTACACAGGTCCAGACCCATCTTTTTGGCTACGTTCAGGTGCATCAAATTCCTCGAACAGCCCGAATCTAACATGGCAACTCCCGCATACTGTTTCCGTCCCCCCAGCGTTTTTAACTGTACCTTCAGGTGCATTGTCGGGTTGTTGCGACTATTGCCTTTGCGCCCCTTTGTGGAGGTCTGTCCTGTGGCGCTCATCAGAACAGACCTGGCTCATTTCCCGCCATCTGGATTTCGAAATCGGAGTCCTCGCTGTCTTCTTCTAGGTCCGGATTCTGCCAATGGGGCACTGTTGCCGCCGCTGCTCCTTTTCCTTTAGTGTGTGTTGTCTTTGGGTTATTTTTGTCTGTTGCCTTTTTTCCCGGAGGTTGTTTCTTAGCGTTCGTTCTCCCCTGAGGGCAAGCGCTAATTCGGTGTCCCTCCTTCCCACAGTGAAAGCATAGTCCCTCTTTAGTCCGGCGATCCTTCTCCTCCTCCCAACTCCGCTGTTTCGCCTGCGTACGGGTTTGATTTGTGAAATTTCCCTCGTTCCTCTGTCTAATTTGCAGATTTCTGATACTTTGCAACTGTAACCTGTTGCTCTCGATTTTCCCCGCTAATTGGATCCACCCCTCTAGAGTGCTAGGGTCATCTCTGTCCAATGCCTTTTCCAATAGGTCCTGTTTTAGGCCATATTGAAAGTGTTCTATCTTTATCGATTCCGGCCATTCCGGCAGATAGGATAATAACCTTTTGAAGTCCATAGCATATTCAGCTACTGTCCTGGTTCTCTGCCTTAAGTTCCGGAGTTGCGCCCTGGCTGAGACTTTGGTCAGCGTATCTTCAAACCGTTTCCAGAGAGCATACATGAACTCTTGGAAGTCCAGTAGTTCTCTAGCCCCCCGGTCGTGAAGCGTCACTAGCCAGTCCCCTGCCTCACCTTCCAGAAAACTGGAGATGTATCTGATTTTGCTCTCTTCCGTTCAGAAGGTGTATTCGAATTCGCTCATGAACCCCTGTACGTGGGTTAAAAAGCATGCTAGGTTCTTGGGGTCACCGTTGAATTTCGTTTTTAATTCACCGATTCCAAATGGTGTATGTGGCCCCCCTGGGGTCGTGTATTGATTGTATGATGGAGTCATGGGTGCTCTGTTATAGGGGCAAAATTTCTCCTCTTCCTCCTCCTCACTTTCGGTGTCTCCCTCTCCTTCGGGTGGCATCAGGCCATGTTCCCGCCCTCTGGGTTCATCTAATTTGTCCATTAATTTCCCAAAGGCAGCGCCCAATGAGTCCATTTTATTTATCAGCATTCCTATATTTAGCTGCACATTGGACATCTGTTCCTTTAGCCGTACGATGCGCTGGGTTGGGGTGACCCTCTTCTTATTTCCTTTTGCCCCTTTCTCCAGTAGCCCTTCACCTACAGCTACAGACCATCCTGCTAGCTCTGGTTCGGTGCTGCTTAAATGAATGGGGGTTTTGGTTACCTCTATGTTTTTCTCCTTCTTCTGTGCTTTCTTTGGCCCCCCCTGTACCTTTTCCTGCGGGGGGGGCTGAGCTGGGTTCGAGTTCACATACTTCAACCCTCTCTGCTTCTTCCCAGGCTGCCTCCTCTGATGTGGTAGCCTGGGACTCCATTCGACCGCTCAGGGTTGGGGTTTTCTCGCATACCTCTCGGAGTAGATGCGTTGGCCGCCACGTGGTCTCCGCCGTCTGCCGCCATGTGGTATCCGCTGCTCGCCCGCTATTTGTGAGCACTGGTCTCTTTCCCGCTTTGCCGCCACGTGGTCTCTGCTGCCCGCTTGCCCGTCGCTAGGGGTCGCCTCCTGGCGGATTGCTGCCTCACAGTTTTTGGGAGCGCCGGTTGCTGCTGCTGCTCTGCCGTGCTGCTCCGCTGTTTGCCTGCTCCGCTTCTCAGTTTCTCAGCTGTTGAGAGCGCTGCTGCCACCGCTCAGCTGTTGGGATCGCCGCCTCTCTGCTGATGGGCTCACCGGTTGCTGCTGCTGCTCTGCCGCGCTGCTCAGCTGCTTGGCTGTTCCTCTGCTCAGCCGTTGGGAGCGCCGGTTTTGCTGCTGTGCTGCCACCGCCGCTCAGCTGCTTGGTGAAGCCGGTTCCTGCTGCTGCGCTGCTGCCCCCGCTCAGCTGATGGATCGCCGCCTCTCAGCTGTTTGGCACGCCGGTTCCTGCTGCTGCGCTGCCACCGCTGCTCCGCTGCTGGGGAAAGCCGGTTCCTGCTGCTGCGCTGCTGCCAGGGATCCCCGCCACTCAGCTGTTTGGCGCTGCTGGGGAGAGCCGGTTCCTGCTCGCCTGGTCCCCTTCCAAAATTTTTTTTCCACCGGGTCTCTGCCCAGTATGTGTAGAAGCCGGTCTCAACTGTGAAGCTGTTGGGTTCGCTTCCGGGAAAACCGGTTGGTTTGGGCATTCCAGTCTTTATGTCAGGCACTCCATCTGATATCTGTAACCTCCCTGCTCTAGAGTAACTCACAGATGCATGAGTTCTTAGAAGAGTTTATTACATGATACAGAAGCTAGCACGAACAAAGACTGGAATGCCGATTCTGGGAACAACAAGCACATTTAAACCTTTCCCTCCCCCAGGGTCCTTTGCTGCTGACACGTGTGGTCAGGTCTGCCCGGTTGCTCCGGCAACCGCCGTCCAGATGTGTATTCCCGAGCGTCGGTTGGATGTGAGCCGGTCTATTCGCTTTGTTAGACCGGCGATGTCAGTTTCACGCCACTTCCAGTCTTCTGATGAGCTCTTTGTCTGCCTGCCATTTTGGCAGAGATCGGGTGATCTCTGACACACTGAATGTGTGTACAAGTCAGGGAAAAGACACATAATCCCAAAAAATTGATTTAATTTTTTTCCCATCATGCTACGGCCACAGATATTGTTAGATGCAGGCTAAAGAACAATGGCTTGTGTTTTCCAGATGCATCCAGTTGCAGCCAATGTCCAGAAGACCAGCATTCCAATAAGAAGCGAGATCAATGTGTCCCAAAGGTTATAAGCTTCCTATCCTTTGAAGAAATGTTGGGTCTCCTCTTGGCTCTCTTTGCCCTTGCTTCTTCCCTAACCACTGGATTTGTTCTGGGAATCTTCATTAAATACCGAGAAACCCCCATAGTCAAAGCCAACAACCAGGACCTCACCTACATTCTCCTGGTCTCCCTCCTCCTTTCCTTCTTGACCTGCCTTCTATTCATTGGTCGCCCCAAGAAAGTGACCTGCCTTCTTCGAAAAACCACCTTCAGTGTTGTATTCTCAGTTGCTGTGTCTTCTTTGCTGGCCAAGACTGTCATGGTGGTGGTGGCATTTCTGGCCACAAAACCAGGCAGCAGGATGAGGAAATGGCTAGGGAAGACTCTGGCCAACTCCATTGTCTTGTCCTGTTCTGTGGTCCAGGTGGGCATCTGCATGGTATGGCTGGGAATCTCTCCTCCATTCCCAGATTCTGACCTGCATTCCCAATCAGGACACATTGTGCTCCAGTGCAATGAAGGCTCAGTCACCATGTTCTACTCTGCACTGGGCTACATGGGCTTTCTGGCCGCCATCTCCTTCTTGGTGGCTTTCCTGGCCCGAAAGCTACCGGGGACCTTCAACGAAGCCAAGTGGATCACCTTCAGCATGTTGGTTTTCTGCAGCGTTTGGGTCTCCTTTGTCCCCACCTACCTGAGCACCAAGGGGAAATACATGGTGGCTGTGCAGATCTTCTCCATCCTGGCCTCCAGCCTGGGCTTACTGGGCTGCATCTTTGTCCCTAAATGCTACATCATTATTCTGAGACCTGGCATGAACACCAAGGAGCATTTAAGGATATGAAACAATAAGGAAACCTGATTTTGGTCCCTATTTTTCAATAGTTTATTGGTAATTTGAAATTACATTGCTTAGAATTACAGTCCTTTTCATGATTTCTAAGAAATCTCTCTTCCTTTCGTGTGAATTTTGAATTATAATCATTAAATATTGAAACAGAAATAGCATTAGATCATCTTGTTTAAAACACTTACATTCTTTCCTCTCTATCAATCTGACAGCAGGTAGGATTAGGATGATAATCATTGACATTAATCAGTTTCAATCGAAGAGAATATTTGTAGCTCAGGGTTGAATTGTGGAGTCCTTGGTGCTCTCTGAGCCTTGTTGTTTTCTTGCAGATGTTTCATTGCCAGGCAGGGCAACATATTCAGTGCGAAAAGGGAGTGGAACTCTCTCTCTGTTTAATTACCCTGGCATGTCCTGCCTGTGTTAGTGGGGGTGTTGTACTCTCCTTGGTAGTACTTTCACTGGGTTGTAGTTTACTGCTTGGTTGATTGAGAGATGTTAATAGTTCCTTGATTAGGGTCTATTGTGTTGTTTGATTGCTCCTCTGCTGTTAATCTTGCTGTTAATCTTTGCATATCTTGTAGTTGATTGCTGGCCAAGAGGTGTTCTGGTCTTCTGGCTTTTCTATTGTCTCTTACGAATGGCATGTAAATGTTGTTTACCTCTATGTGTCTATTGATGGCTGCTTTGTCTGAGTGCCAAGCTTGCAGGAATTGTCTAGCACTTTCGGATTTGGCTTGGTTTAGTATGCTCACAGTTTCCCAGTTGAATGTATGGTTTAGTCTGTCCATGTGTTGTGAGATTAAGGAGTTTTCATCATGTCTTCTGACTGCTAATTGGTGTTCATGGATGCGTTCTGCTGTTTTCTGCCAGTCTGTCCTACATAGTGGTAAATCCTAGTGGTAACAGGAGTATATAACTCCTGTTTTTTCTTCTTGGGCTACTGGGTCTTTTGGTTTACTTACGATGTTCTGAAGGGTTTTGGTTGGTTTGTGTGCTACGGTGATGCCATATGGTTGTAACAGTCTTTTAGTAGATTCTGAGATGTTTCTGATATATGGCAGTGTAATCCTTTTCATAGCTTCTGTTGGTTTTGCTGTGGTGGGTTGAGTGGTCAGGCACTTTCTGATAAAGTTGCATGGATATCCATTTTGCTGGAAGATGCTATATAAGTGGTTTATCTCTTGGTGATTATAGTTATTTTTAGAATTTCTTAATTATAAGAAAAATGTTTCACTTTTCTCCCCATCTGGATTATATTCAGAGCTGTAACATTGCCTTTCCGTTATCTCTGTTGTTAAATTCCAAGGTTGAAGTTTTTTCTCTCTACACACTTCTTATTCTAAATTTTAGGCTTTCTGTTTACTTTTTTCCACTGTCTGCTAGTATATTTTCTTTGGTTAATTTTGTATTAATTCATTAACCTCTATTTCTGTGAGTTAAAATTTTAGGGTGTGTTATAATTTACTGTTTGAACAATGGAAGAGTTTAAAGAAGATCTCAGAGAATTACATTGTCAGCAAGAACATATTATTTCAAAGAGTTGTCAAACCATTATACAGACTATTTGGGACATTCGAGATGAGATTTTACTTAAAATGCAACAACTATATGAAAATACTATGATAGAGGAAGAAGACGAAGTTGGAAAAGATGGTGTTTTTACTGTTGTGGGGGAAAATGGAAAACTCTCATCTGAAAACTCTGGACTGGTGTTTTTGGGATTAAAATGATTGTTTAACTTTAGGACTGCAAAAGGAACTGCCAAGCAGGGGAAATGTTATGACTATTTCAATCAATGTTATGGCAAAGAAGAGTATGTTATGTGGGAGTTTTTTTTCTCTTTCGCTTTTTTTTTGAAGCTATTGGACTGTTAGGTCTTTTGTTTTTTATATATAAATTTTATTAAGATTTTAAAATACATAGTTAAGAGTTAGAAAGGAAAAAGGAAATAGAAATACAAAATATAGAAAAAGAAAAGAAAAAGTGTAGTAAAATAAAAGAAAGAAAAAGATATGAAAAATAGATAACTTCCAATCTATCTCTGGTCATGTAAATAAAATAATCTGCCTTAAGTGTTGGTTTTTCATACAATAAATAGTAATAATTTTTTGTCTAATGTACTCTTTTATATTTAATCTACTCTTCAAAACCCCATGTAAGCTTCACCACTCCTGCATTTCGCAAATAGTCCATCAATGGTTTCCACTCTTTAAGATATTGATAACTTGAGTTTTCTTTCAATAAACAAGTCAATTTATCATTTTCTGCCATGTCCATCAATTTTAACATCCACTCTTGTACTGTTGGTAGAGTCTGAGTTTTCCAAAATTGTGCATAAAGAAGTCTTGCTGCTGTTATCATATATTGTATAATTCTAACAGAATATTTTTCTATTTGTAAGTCCAATATTGAAAAATATTCTGTTAGAATTATACAATATATGATAACAGCAGCAAGACTTCTTTATGCACAATTTTGGAAAACTATTTGGAAAGAAAAATATTTTTCTATTTGTAAGTCCAATATTAAGGGGCGTGGTGGCTCAGCAGGTAAGACACCAGGCTTGTCGATCGGAAGATCACAAGTTCAGAGGTTCGAATCCCTAGCCCTGCGTGCGGAGTGAGCTTTCGCTCTAGCTCCAGCTCTTGCCAACCTAGCAATTCGAAAGCATGCAAATGCAAGTAGATGAATAGGTACCACTTCGGTGGGTAGGTAACAGCGTTCCACGCACGTCATGCCGGCCACATGACCGTGGAAGCGTCTTCGGACAACGCTGCCTCTTCGGCTAACAAACGGAGATGAGCACCGGCCCCTAGAGTCGGACACGACTGCACAAATGTGCGGGGGGAACCTTTACCTTTTTTAAGTCCAATATTCCCAACTGGAATAATTCTGGTTTAAACAGAATCTTTATTTGTAATATACTCTGCATCAACGTATGTATTTGGGTCAAAAATTTCTTTGCAATCTTACATGTCCACCACATGTGGTAAAATGACCCCTCTTGTTTATTACATTTCCAACAAATGTTAGAAAGAGTCCTATATATTTTTGCAAGTTTTGGGGGGTCATATACCATCGATACATCATCTTATAAAAATTTTCCTTCAAATTATAGCACAGAGCAAACTTCAATCCTTTAATCCACATATTTTCCCATTGCTGCATATGTATATTATGACCAATATTTTGTGCCCATTTCATCATACAATCTTTAACTTGTTCTTCCACCATTTCTCCTCTCAGCAATAGTTTATACATTTTGGCAGGAGTACCATTTTTTCTCCCTGACTGGATTACAGCGACCAGTGGGGTCACCATCTAGCGGTCGTAAAAAACACATGAATTTTGGAACATGGAATATACGGACACTGCAAGACAATATGGATAGTGAACGACCTGAACGTAGGACTGCCATTATTGCAAGGGAGCTGAGACGTTTTAATATCGATATAGCAGCACTCCAAGAAACTCGAAGAGCAGGAGAAGGACAGTTGAAGGAAGAAAAAGGAGGTTATACCTTCTTTTGGAAAGGACTGCCTGAACAAGAACGACGAATACATGGGGTAGGCTTTGCTATCAAAAACGACCTTGTGAAGCTCTTGTCAGAAGTTCCCACTGGGATTAACGAACGACTCTCAAGTCTGCGAATAAAACTCGCCAAAAACCAACAGGCAACTATCCTAAGTGCTTACGCACCAACACTAGATGCAGATGAGGATATCAAGGAAAAATTTTATACCCAGCTGAGATACCAAAGGAGGATAAAATTATCCTCCTGGGCGATTTCAATGCAAGAGTTGGGCGTGATTTTGATTTGTGGCCAGGGATCATTGGGAAAGAAGGAGTTGACAACAGCAACATGAATGGAATCTTACTTCTGACTAAATGTGCAGAGCATAACCTTGTCATTACTAACACACTCTTTCGCCAGAAAAATAAATTTAAAACATCATGGAAGCACCCACGGTCGAAGCACTGGCATCTTTTAGATTATGTAATTGTCCGTGCTAGAGATCGCCATGATGTACTTCTCACCAAAGCCATGACGAGCGCCGATGACTGCTGGACAGACCATCGATTAATTCGATCCACGATGGCCATAAAGATTGTCCCTCATCGTAGGCTCCAAGGAAGAAAACCAAGGCATAAAATGAATACACTGGCCTTCAAGATCCTATAAACGAGCTTGCTTTCAATCAACTCTCAAGGAACTTCCTGAAAATGTTGAGGAACACTGGACTAAACTGAAGACTTCTATTATTTCAGCCTGTGAACAAACTATCGGATACCAGACTAAGAGACATCAGGACTGGTTTGATGAGAACGATAGTGAGATTGAACATATTATTGACAAGAAAAGGAAAGCCTTCCAGATATGGCAAAAAGATATTAACTGTGCCGTTAAGAAAAAAATCTACGCCAGTGCAAAGGCAGAAGTCCAAAGAAGAACTAGAGAAATTAAGAACATATGGTGGATAAAAAAAGCCCAAGAAACCCAACATTTTGCAGATGCTCATGATGCACGGGGCTTTTTTAATGCCATAAAGGCCATCTATGGACCAACAAACCATGGTACAAATCCCTTACGCTCAGTAGATGGTGCTAAACTTCTAAAGGACAAAGAGTCTATTGCACTGCGCTGGAAAGAGCATTACTACAATCTCCTTAATCATCACTCTACTGTGGCTGATGAAGTCTTCTTGCAAATCCCGCAAAAACAAATAAGAAATGAGCTTGCAGTACCCCCTAGTTTGGAGGAAGTCAGCAAAGCCACTAAACAAATGAAAAATAACAAAGCTAGTGGACCTGATGGGATTCCTGCTGAAGTCTTTAAAGAAGGCGGGCCTGAACTTACACAACAACTTCATAAGCTCATCGAAAAAATCTGGATGAGGGAGGAGATTCCAGCAGACTTTAGGGATGCCATAATTATCACTCTCTTTAAAAAGGGTGATAGAACAGACTGTGGAAACTATCGAGGCATTTCCCTTCTAGCCACAGCAGGCAAAATCCTGGGAAAGATCATCGCAAACCCTCTCCTATCTGTATCAGAAGACATCCTCCCTGAAACGCAAAATGGTTTCCGCCCTTTCAGGGGAACAGTAGATATGATCTTCACTGCATGACAGCTTCAAGAAAAATGCAAGGAGCAAAACCACCCTCTGTACATGGCATTTATTGATCTGACTAAAGCTTTTGATACTGTAAATCGTACTGCTCTCTGGACCATCCTTCTGAAAATCGGATGCCCTGATAAATTTGTGAACATCTTGCGGTTACTCCATGACGACATGATGGCAACAATCCTGAATAACAATGGCTCTCAAAGCGATCCATTTAAAGTGGAATCCGGCGTTAAACAGGGATGTGTTATTGCTCCAACCTTATTCACTATCTTCATCGCTATGATTCTGCACCTTGTTGAAGAGAAACTTCCTACTGGTGTAGAAATTATATGTCGAACAGATGGAAAGCTTTTTAATCTTAGTAGCACACTCCGAGGAAGATCTTCAAACTATCCTAAACATCTTTGCAGAAGCATATGAAAAGCTCGGCCTCTCAATTAACATTAAAAAACCCAAAGTGCTTTACCAGCAAATTTGAACCAATCCCTCTGCAGCGTCATCAATCCAGTTTAAAGGTGTGTCACTAGAAAATGTCGATCACTTTTCTTATCTCGGCAGCCATCTATCTACAAAAGCCGACATCGACGCTGAAATTCAGCATCGCCTGAGCTCTGCGAGTGTAGCTTTCTCCCGAATGAAGCATAGAGTGTTTGAGGATTGGGACATTCGCAGGGAGACCAAAATTGCTTGTTTACAAAGCCATTGTACTACCAACCCTTCTGTATGCTGTGAAACATGGACCCTCTACAAACGCCACCTCCAACTTCTTGAAAGATTCCATCAACGCTGCCTCCGAAAAATTCTGCAAATTACTTGGGAAGATAGGCGGACTAATGTTAGTGTATTAGAAGAAGCGAAAACCACCAGCATTGAAACAATGATCATCCAACATCAACTTCGCTGGACCGGTCATGTTGTTCGAATGCCTGACCATCATCTTCCAAAGCAGCTATTTTACTCCCAACTTAAGAATGGAAAACGGAATATTGGTGGACAGCAAAAGAGATTCAAAGATACTCTCAAAGCTAATTTAAAAAAATGTAATATCAGCATTGAGAACTGGGAAGCCCTAACTCATGAGCGTTTCAATTGGAGGTCATCCTTTATTAATGGTGCTATGGACTTTGAAGAAGCACAAGTACAGGGCGAAAAGGAGAAAAGAGCTAAAAGGAAGGCACGTCAGGCAAACCCTCATCATGACCGTCTGCCACCCGGAAACCTATGCCCCCATTGTGGATGGTTGTGCGGATCCAGAATTGGCCTTTATAGCCGCTTACTGATCCACCGTTAAAATTTTACCTTTGGAAGACAATCTTACTCGGCTACGAGTGATCGCCAATGATGAATGATCGCCAATGATACATTTTGGCAATTAAATGTTCATCTGTTTCACAAAGTTCTATTTCAAATTCTGATTTACTCTGTTGAAATCCAAAGTCTTTTTTATCTGACTTAAATTTCTCTGTAAACTGCATATAGGAAAGCCATTGAAATGTATATCCTTCCGAAGCAAGTTGTTCCTATGATTTAATGTTATATTCTCCTTGTTCTTTTTTTAGCAGATCCTTATAAGTCAACCATTTATCTATATCTCTTATTTCAGTTCTGTAGAATGCTTCTTGTGTAGAAATCCATAAAGGCATCTTATAACATAAAGTTGATCTACTTCTGACTTAGATTCCAATGTTTGTACCCTTCCTTGTGTATCCTTAAGATCCACTGACAAATTGTCAACAACTTCTTTAACTTTCTGAATTTCCTTCCTAAACTCTTGCTTTAAATCCTGGGTCAATTCTGTTTTCATATCTTCAAACTTTTGATCAACCTGTTGACCCAATGCTAAAATTGCATCTAAAACCCTTTGCATCTCCATCGTAGAGCCTTCTGTTGGTTCTATAGTGGGTCTCCTGACATCTTTCTCTTTCTTATTCTCTTTCCGCCCTCTTGTGGCCATAGTAGGAATAATGTTGCTTTTATAGGTATTTAAAAACGAAACTGTCTTTCTGTTACCCCCCTCCTCTTTCCAAAACAAAGGGAAGTGAGAAGAAAGAAAAAAAATAGTCACCCGGTAATGGTAGTCATGGCAACACATTTGTAATCCAATGGGAACATGAGTTTCTTAAAAAAAAGTCCAAAAGGCAGATAAAACACAATAATAAAAAGTAAACACTCCAGGCAATTCTCAGGCAGTTTATATTCAATGAAGACTCAACATGAGAAACTTGTATTCCCAAATAGATGGTAAACCATTTTACCATCAAAAAGTCTTTTTAATCACAATTTTTAAAAGAACATCCATAACACGGCAAAGTCCATATGTTAATTTCCACCCATGTAAACGTTTCCTTGGCAAAGAAAATAAAAGAAACAACTCACCAACATCCACAAGCAATGTCCAAAGTTAGATCTTAGATATTAATAAAAAAGTTATTTCAAACAAAAAAAAACAGAGAGGGGGAGGGAAAAGACAAGATCCCCCTCCCTCTCTCCATAGGTGATCTAAGAAGTCAGATTGGCTAGTGCCAATGTCTCTACCTTGAGATTTACTACCCTCTGCAGAGCTTGAAAAATTCTCCAGTCGTTTTTCACTGCTTCAACCCCCCACTCCTCTCGTGGTGGAAAACAAGAGGGCAAGGGGGAGCAGCGATCCGCAACCCTCTTGGTAAATCTTCTGAATTCCCTCTGTCCAAGGGAATATTTTGGTGGTCTCTCTCCTCCAGGGATCACCGCACATGGAGAACAGCTGGAGCGAGGCTTCAGAGCTCTGAAAACCTTGTCTGTCACACTGCCATATCTAACCGGAAGTGACTGTTAGACCTTTGTAAAAAAATGCTGTTGGTGAAATGGTAAAATATCTGGATTCCCTGGTATATTTTGAGGAGGGGAAAAAAATAAGAATATTTAATTGGGCTGATAATGAGGTTAACATAATTGCAGCTGCGAAAACCATCCCGCTTCTATGACTTTCAGATTTTTCTAGTCAAAACAATAGTTGGTCTGTTCATGGAATATTACCAGCAAATTCTATCAAATAAAATTAAAAAAAAACATTCCAATAATCCAAAATACAGGAGGAAGCTATATTTCAAACAGTTTATAAAAGGTCGATGAAGGTTCTCAGTCATCCAGGTGGAACAGTCTGTGGCTTGAATCATGTCAACTGGATTTCTATTTTTTCAGTAGAAACGTTTCACTCCTTATCCAAGGAGCTTCTTCAGTCTGATAGTAAGGGAATCCTTAAATATGTTTCTAGGGTGGCTGTGTGACCTTGCACCTGGGGCTAGGTCATGGTTATTTTGAGATATTTATTTCTAAGTCCCATTATCATCTAAAGGAGGATCGTTAAGATTACCCTGCTGCTGTTGAGCTTGCGAAATGGTCTTAATCTTCCTAGGCACAGAAGACAAAGCAGGAAGGAAGATAGGGGAAAGGTTGTACCTGAGGCCCCCACCTCTATTCAAGGAAGGATTTTCCAAGTTGGCATAAATGGATTCCTTGACCCCTCTCTCAAACCAACTATCTTCTCTGTCTAAAATGTGAACATTAATGTCCTCAAATGAGTGTCCTTTTTCCTTTACATGAAGGTAAACTGCTGACTGGTCCTGTGGCGTTACTTCTCCTGTGTTGGGCCATCCTCCTGTACAAAGGTTGTTTGGTTTCTCCAATGTAGAGTTCAGAGCACTCCTCACTGCACTGGATTGCATACACTACATTGCTTTCCTTGTGTTTTGGAGTTTGATCTTTGGGGTGTACAAGCCTCTGTCTCAGTGTGTTGGTGGGTTTGAAATATACAGGTTTGTGGTGTTTGCCAAATATCCGTTTTATCTTTTCAGACACGCCAGCCATGTAAGGAATGACCAGGTTCTTCCGTTTACTCTGAGTCTCAGCCCTATCTGTCGCTGTTTTAGGTCTGGTAGACTTAGATTTAGTGAAGGCCCAATTTGGATATCCACAGGCCTTCAGAGCTGTTCTCAGGTGCTGCTTTTCATTCTTTTTGGAATCCATGGAGGTGGGGATGGTTTGTGCTCTGTGTGATAATGTCCTGATGACTCCTAGTATGTGCTGCAGTGGATGGTGGGAGTCAAACATCAGGTATTGATCTGTGTGTGGGGGTTTCCTGTAGATCCCTATTTCTAGCTTGCCACCAGTCCCAATGAGGACTTCACAGTCTAGGAATGCCAGTCTGTTGTCCTTGGTGTCTTCTCTGGTGAACCTAATGTTGGCATCTATAGTGTTTATATGGTCCGTGAAGGCCTGTACTTCCTGGGCCTTGATTTTGACCCATGTGTCATCCACATACCTAAACCAGTGGGTGGGCACCGTTCCCTGGAAAGTGTTGAGTGCTTTCTTCTCCACTTCTTCCATGTATAAATTGGCCACAATGGGTGACACAGGAGAACCCATGGCACAGCCGTGTTTTTGTCTGTAAAAGTCACCTCTGTATGAGAAATAAGTGGTGTTAAGACACAGGTCCAGAAGATGGCAGATCTGGTTAGGGTTGAGATGGTTTCTCCTTTCAAGGGTTCTGTCCTCTTCTAGTCTCTTCCTGACAGCAGATAGAGCATGAGTGGTGGGGATGCTGGTGAAAAGGGAGGACACATCGAAGGAGACCATAGTTTCATCTGTATCCAGTTTCAGGATCTTTGCTTTGGAAACAAATTCTTCTGAATTTTGGATGTGGTGTTCAGAGTGTCCAACTAGAGGTGCTAGTATGGTAGAGAGGTGTTTGGCAATGTTGTATGTTACCGAATTAATGCTGCTGACCATGGGTCGGAGGGGTGTTCCTTCCTTGTGGATCTTAGGAAGTCCGTAGATGCAAGGGATGGCTTCTTCACCACCGTCTGTATCCTGGAGAAGCCATCCCTTGCATCTACGGACTTCCTAAGATCCACAAGGAAGGAACACACCTCCAACCCATAGTCAGCAGCATTAATTCGGTAACATGGACAATTTCACATACAACTTGGCTTCCAACAATTTTTTCAACACTGCCTTGACCAATTTTACATGTTCTTCCATAGGTTCTGTATAGATCAAAATGTCGTCTAAATATACCAATACACCTTGATATAAAAATTCATGCAGAACCTCATTAATTAAGCTCATGAAGACTCCAGCCCCCCCCCTTAATCCAAACGGCATGACTTTATATTGAAAACAACCTAATTGGCAATTAAAAGCAGTTTTCCATTCATCTTCCTCTTTTATGCGCACTCTAAAATACGCTTCTCACAAGTCCAGTTTAGTGAAGATTTTTCCCTTTGTCAGTTGCACTAGCATATTCTTCATCAAAGGCAATGGGTACTGATTAGAAATACAAATAGCATTCAACCCCCAATAGTCAGTACAAAGTCTCAACGTTCCATCATTCTTTTTTCTAAACAACACTGGAGCAGCCATGGGAGAAGTAGATGGCTCAATAAATCCTCGCTTTAAGTTCTTATCTATAAATTTCCTCAATTCTTGTAATTCCTTATGAGTCATTGAGTATAACTTTGATTTAGGTAACACTGCTCCAGGTTCCAATTCCAGGGAACAATCCGTTTTACGATCTGACTCAGTCTCTACAAAAATTTCCCCCACCTCCTCATACGCCGCCGGAGCAACGGCTACTTGTGCCACTTCCCTCAGTGAGCCTGCTAATTCCATACACAGTCCCACATGGTCCCGTTCCATTCCCAGATACGAGCCATCTGCAAATTCCATCTCCCCAGAAACCCAATCAATCTGAGGGTTTCGTTCCCTCAGCCACATCGCTCTTCTCCCAGGGCTTTGAAGTTGCTTATATGATCTCAGGTGTAAACGGGTACTTTCTGCTTTCCCTGCCAATTATATCCATTCTTCTAGCGTTTCAGGGTCCCCCCTCCCCGCAGCCATCTCCAGAATCTCAGGTTTCAACCCCATCTGGAAATACTCAATTTGAAAAGTCTCCAGCCAGTCTGGTAATCTGCTGATAAGTTTTTTAAACTACATGGCATATTCAGCTACAGTTCGATTCCCCTGGCTCAATTGTTGTAACTGCACTCTAGCTGACATTTTCGATAAGGTATCTTCAAATCTCTTTCTTAAAGCCAACATAAATGCCTTAAAAGTTAACAGTTCTTTGGCATTAGTATCATGCATGGCTACCAACCACTGTGCTGCTTCCCCTTCTAGAAAACTTGAGACATACCTTACTTTGGCTTCTTCATTCAGGAAAGAGTCCTCAAACTCCTCCATAAAACCCCAGACATGGGTCATAAAGCAAGCCAACTTTCCAGGATCGCCATCAAATTGCATCTTTAGCTTGTTAACAGCTAAAGCTCTGGCCTGTCCCCTTGGTAATCCACCTGTGGAAGGGGGCCTCACCTCCAGTTCCTGTGCTGAAAAATCCTCCTCTTCCTCACTGCCACTTGAAGTTCCACTCTCGGCTGAAGTGGTAATTGATGTAGCTCCTCTCTCTGTCACTGTAACCCCCTCTTGCTTCGGAGCCAGGACAAGCTGCTGCAAAGATTGGCTGATAGACTCTATTTGCTTGCTGATAGTTTCTAACTCAAAGTCGATGTGTGAAGTCTTTGCCTCTAACGAAGCCACTCTTCGGGATTGGGTAACTCTGGATTTAGCAGTCCGTTTACCCATCCCTGCCTTGAGGCCTCCTCCAATTCCCACAGACCACTCTGCACTAGCTTTGGTTGTACGTAACACAGGAATCTCAGCTGCCTCCATTCCACTGCGTCTGGACCCCTTTTTGGATCCTTTCTCCTTGCCAGTTACTTTCTTCTTGCCAGTTACGTGTTCAAAACCCACAACCTTTTCCTCTTGGGAAACTGCTCCTAGGCTTGTAGAAGTGCCTGGTTGCGCTTCTTCCTCCGCCTGGAAACATTCCATAGATTCCTCCATTCTGTGAGTTACTTAGGAGAGTCGATTCTCACCAGGGAGGCACTAATTGTATTTAGCAATTGTAACCTCAGGATAAACCGACTAGATTGGCATTCAGATATTTCTGTGATGACCCCAACAACAATGCCCTAATAAACACTCTCAATGCAGTTCATTAGAATGCAGATTAAGCTTTATTCAGGATACATGTTAATTGAAGCACTCCTAAAGATCTGAATGCGGATTCCCGCCAAACTGTACCATCTTAACTTCCCCCCTTGCATGCAAAATACCAACCGATGATCTCATTGTTCAAACATTCCCAGCTCCACACTCCTGCAGGTGGTTGACCTTGGCTAAGCCAGTTCCAGCCTCCTCCAACAGAAATAAAACTCAACGGTCAGTCCCCCTCCCAACAAGTCTCAAAACATCTCTAGCCCGAATCTCAATGGCAGGATTCATAGACATGAACCCTGACACAAGCAAGGTTGGAGTCTTATGCTAGATCTTTAGAAAACACCTTGAAGCATTTTATTTCACTTGTTTTACTTTTGTCTTTCTAACATTGATACACAACACGGATTTGGAAACAATACACTGTCTTCATGACCTTCTCCTTTTCTGCTATGAATTGTACTCACAACAAAGAGCCTTTCCTCACAGAAAAAACTGGAGCAAATAGACCATTTTATTTATTTTTTATTTTTTTGTTTATTCAATTTATATAGTCACCTATCTCAAACCACTGACTCTGGGCAGCTAACTAATTGGTCTTTCTGGTCAGTATATTCAGAAAAGAGCAAGAAAAGGATGGAGAAATTTAAAAGCCCAAAACCACTTGTCATAAGATTGTGGTCTGTGGTCTGTTGCCAGAATGATTCAATATTATTCTGCTCACACTGTTAGATGACAGTGAGAATTGGGCATGTCAGGAGAAACAAAAAGTCAGTGGAATGCATTCAGAATGGGGTATCTAAGAAAAGTGTGTGATAATTTTATGCCTAGATTTTAATTTCTGCTATTTTGTAAACCACCCAGAGTCCCCTATTCGGGGAGATGGGCGGGGATAATTGAATAAATAAAATAATAAATAAAAGACAGGATCCAGAATGGATGGGTGCAAAATGAGTGTGGACTGAATTCTAAAGTGAGTGATACAAAATAGGTGGGTTTGACAAAAGAAATGAATGAGGCCTGAAAGATATGAACAAAGAAGCCTTCACAAGTTAAAAGAAATTGGAAGACCAAGAAAGTGGTGGTTGGTTGCAATTCTTGAGTGGATGAAAAGTAAGAGAGGAGAACTAATGACACTTTATGACACCGTGTATGCACAAAGTGGAAGCAAGGAATCTTCCAAGAATACGAAGGGTAAGGATAAGGGCACAGCCAGCCACTGTAATGTGCTCTGAGGCTCAAAGGAGATCCATCACATTACAGTGTAGGAAGATTTGGTGTTCTCCGTTGTCTGTTTTACATGAACACAGACATTATATTGTGGATAATGACTAGATACAATGTGATTGGAAAACCATATATATTTTGTGTCCAACAAACCATGATAAAGAGAAATCATGTCTTAGCCCAATATGTGTACCCAGTGTATAATGTATTTCTTTTTTTAAAACAATTTTCTTAGTTTCTAGATAAAAAGATGACCAGCATTCCAATAAGAAGTGAGATCAGTGTGTCCCACATTCCATAAGGTTCCTATCCTATGAAGAAATGTTGGGTGTCCTCTTGGCTTTCTTTGCCCTTGCTTCTTCCCTAGCCACTGGCTTTGTTCTGGGAATCTCCATTAAATACCGAGAAACTCCCATAGTCAAAGCCAACAACCGGGACCTCACCTACATTCTCCTGCTTTCCCTCATCCTTTCCTTTTTTTAAAAAGAATTTTATAAAATTTAGAGCATAGAACATTCATTGTTCGTAACATTGTACAGGAGGCAGCAACTAAAACCATCCCAAAGGAAAAGAAATGCAAGAAAGCAAAGTGGCTGTCTGATGAGGCTTTACAAATAGCTGAGGAAAGAAGGTGTAAGGGTTAGCTTAGCATAACCTACACCATCTTGCTTTTGGAAACTGCTTGCTGTTAGAAATTAGGTAAAGGGGAAAGGAGATAACGCTCTTCGCCAAGGATTGTTTAGAATACCAGGAGACATGAAGACTGCCCCTGGAGGTCTCTAAGTATGATTACTGCTAGCAATGCAGATTTAGGAACCTTCCCCTCTGACTAGGAGGACAGTTCATTATGCTTTCTTACTAAGCTTTGCAAACCATATATAAGTACTGTACGTGTGTGTGTGTGTGTGTGTGTGTGTCTTCCCAGGCATTCTACTGTCATGATGTCTGTGGAGACCTCACCCAGCTATGTCTTGACCAAAATAAATGCTGTTATTTTATATCTCCAAGCCTCGAATCAAGACTGTTATTGGTAACTTCAGGAACTTGTGTAAAACAGTGTAAGCAGGGGCCTTACAAAGGGAAGCAAAAGGCAAGGGAGAAAGGGGAAGATATAACCAACTGAATGCAGATTTCCAGAGAATAGCAAAGAGAGATAAGAAGGCCTTCTTAAATGAACAATGCAAAGAAATCGAAGAAAACAATAGAATGCGGAAGACTAGAGATCTCTTCAAGAAAATCGGAGATATCAAGGGAACATTTTGTGCAAACATGGGCATGATAAAGAACAAAAAAGGCAGGGACCTAACATTAGCAGAAGAGATTAAGAAGAGGTGGCAAGAATACAAAGATAATACAATAATACAATACAAGAAAGATCTTAATGTCCTTGAAAAATATGATGGTGTGGTCACTGACCTTGAGCCAGACATCCTACAGAGTGAAGTCAAGTGGGCCTTAGGAAGTATTACTAACAAGAAAGCTAGCAGAGAAGACAGTATCCCAGCTGAGCTATTTATAATCCTAAAAGATGATGCTGTTAAAGTGCTGCACTCAATATGGAGAGCTATGGCAAACTGTAGTGGCAACCTGTGGAAGACCTTTGTATTTCGAGGAGTTAGGTGGCATGTTTTGATTTTTCTTCTCCCACACCTAGGAGAGTTTATTTTGAATTATACTGATGTTTAATTGGCTTGTCTTTGTGTCTGCTTGGCATGGGAAGTGGGGGGAGAGAAACCCCCCAGCTTGTTAAGTTTAAGCATAAGTTCACTCCTCCAGCTGCCCCTCTAGTTGCTTAGAATGGGCAGGGGATGATAAGAAACTGTTAATGCTTAGACACTGGCTCAACAATGCTTGTTGCTGGGACCAACTGGCCCATGCTGGAGGCCCTGAAAAGGGTAGGTGATGAAAATCACGCCCCGAGAAGAAAGTAAACTTCAGAAAGAATTGGAGCAGGAGGAGATTTAATTGTTCAGTTTGGATGGTTTGAAATCAGTGAGTAAAAATCTGGTTAATTACTGTTGTGTTTGTTTTGTTCTTAATAATGCATTTGAAGGTATTTTAGCAAAAGAACAAAAGAGATGAAGTTTGATATGCTTTTGTTTTGTAAAGTTTACAATTTAGTGTGTGCATTTGAAATTCCTTGCCATTGTAAAGGGAATGGCAGGTTGTTGTCAAATGTGTGTATCTTGTCCTTCTTTCCTTTCTTTTGAAGTCAGGGAAGGAAAGGGCTGATAGTTAAGGCTGACTTCAGAAAGGAAGAGAGGTTATGAGAAAATCTCTAGCCTAATGTTTTCAAAAGGTAGTGGGAGCAGAGTAAAACGCAGTTTGTAAAGCAGCAAACCCCAACTGCTCCACAGGCCAGCAAGATTCCAGGGACCCACAGCTTACACTGATGGCTCTGGAGGTTTTGATTCCCTGGAAATAGCAGAATCCCTGAAAATATTTCTTTTTTAGTCTGTTAGGCTTGGAGGGGTGGGGAGAAGCTTGCTTCCTACTCTAGTGTAGAAATGATTGTAATAAATGGGCTGGACTTTAAGCCCCTTTGTTAGAATTACATCTGAATTTCAGGTTTTTTTGTCTTTTCCTACACCTGTTACTATTAGGGAAAGATGATTGTGTCTCTTGAGGACCTAGGCAGTCTTGGAGAAGCAATCATTTGTTTAATATTATTGCTTATCTGTTATGCTGCGTTTGAGAATGCTTGGCATTCCAGGTTTTATACCAAGCATCTCACACCCCTTGTCTTGCAGCAAGAGTCCAGCATTGGCTAATGTGGGCTCTTAGACAGAGAGGGAAAAGGAGGGGTGGTGAAACTTTATATAGATTATAAAGGGAAGTTAATTGAATTTCATTTGTCCCTCAACTTGGCAAATGATGATGGAAATTATTAAATTTGGGAAGTTATTGGGGAATTAATTGGCAGTTTTTGTAATTGAATTGTGCAAAATTGTCTTTGCCTAAACAGAAAGTGCTCCAGCAAAGGAGATCGTTACCTTGTCGTGGTGCTGGAGCTTGAGCACCTCAATGAAACCATGAGCTAAACCGTGAAGGGACACCCAAGACGGGAAGGTCGTGGCAGAGAGGTCAGACTAAATACGAACCCTGGGGAAGGTAATGGCAACCCACCCCAGTATTCTTGCCGTGAAAACTAAATGGATCAGTACAACCAGAGATATGTCAGTATACCATCGGAAGATGGGACTCCCAGGTCGGAAGATGGTCAAAATTCTACTGGGGAGGAACAGAGGATATGTTCACCTAGCCCCAGATTTGATAACGCAGCTAGCTCAAAGCCGAAAGGACGGCTAGCGGCCGACGGTGCTGGTGGTGAACGACAAATCCGATGTTCTAAAGATCAACACACCATAGGAACCTGGAATGTAAGATCTATGAGCCAGGGCAAATTGGATGTGGTTATTGGTGAGATGTCAAGATTAAATATAGACATTTTAGGTATCAGTGAACTGAAATGGACTGGAATGGGCCACTTCACATCAGATGACCACCAGATCTACTACTGTGGACAAGAGGACCACAGAAGAAATGGAGTAGCCCTCATAATTAATAATAAAGTGGCTAAAGCAGTGCTTGGATACAATCCAAAAAACAATAGAATGATCTCAATTCAAATTCAGGGTAAGCCATTTAACATCACAGTGATCCAAATATACACCCCAACCACAGATGCTGAAGAAGCAGAAGTAGATCAGTTCTATGAGGATCTGCAGCACCTACTGGATAATACACCAAAAAGAGATGTTATTTTCATTACAGGAGACTGGAATGCTAAGGTGGGTAGTCAGACGACACCTGGAATTACAGGCAAGCATGGTCTGGGAGAACAAAATGAAGCAGGACATAGGCTGATAGAATTTTGCCAAGACAACTCACTGCGAATAACAAACACTCTCTTCCAACAACCTAAAGACGACTTTATACATGGACTTCACCAGATGGTCGACACCAAAATCAGACTGACTACATCCTTTGCAGCCAAAGGTGGCGGACATCTATACAGTCGGTAAAAACAAGACCTGGAGCTAACTATAGTTCAGATAACGAACTTCTTATTGCACAATTTAGAATCAGACTGAAGAGAATAGGGAAGACCCACAGATCAGTTAGATATGAGCTCACTAATATTCCTAAGGAATATACAGTGGAGGTGAAGAATAGATTTAAGGGACTAGATTTAGTAGATAGGGTCCCGGAAGAACTATGGACAGAAGTTTGCAACGTTGTTCAGGAGGCGGCAACAAAAAACGTCCCAAAGAAAAAGAAAACCAAGAAGGCAAGATGGCTGTCTGCTGAGACACTGGAAGTAGCCCAAGAAAGAAGGAAAGCAAAAGGCAACAGTGATAGGGGGAGATATGCCCAATTAAATGCAAAATTCCAGAGGTTAGCCAGAAGAGATAAGGAATTATTTTTAAACAAGCAATGTGCGGAAGTGGAAGAAGACAATAGGATAGGAAGGACGAGAGACCTCTCCCAGAAAATTAGAAACATCGGAGGTAAATTCCAGGCAAAAATGGGTATGATCAAAAACAAAGATGGTAAGGACCTAACAGAAGCAGAAGAGATCAAGAAAAGGTGGCAAGAATATACGGAAGATCTGTATAGGAAGGATAATAATATTGGAGATAGCTTTGACGGTGTGGTCAGTGAGTTAGAGCCAGACATCCTGAAGAGTGAGGTTGAATGGGCCTTAAGAAGCATTGCTAATAACAAGGCAGCAGGAGACGACGGTATCCCAGCTGAACTGTTTAAAATCTTGCAAGATGATGCTGTCAAGGTGATGCATGCCATATGCCAGCAAATTTGGAAAAGACAAGAATGGCCATCAGATTGGAAAAAATCAACTTATATCCCCATATCAAAAAAGGGAAGCACTAAAGAATGTTCAAACTATCAAACAGTGGCACTTATTTCACATGCCAGTAAGGTAATGCTCAAGATCTTGCAAGGTAGACTCCAGCAATTCATGGAGCGAGAATTGCCAGATGTACAAGCTGGGTTTAGAAAAGGCAGAGGAACTAGAGACCAAATTGCCAATATCCGCTGGATAATGGAGAAAGCCAGGGAGTTTCAGAAAAACATCTATTTCTCTTTTATTGACTATTCTAAAGCCTTTGACTGTGTGGATCATAACAAATTGTGGCAAGTTCTTGGTGGTATGGGGATACCAAGTCATCTTGTCTGCCTCCTGACGAATCTGTATAATGACCAAGTAGCAACAGTAAGAACAGAGCACGGAACAACAGACTGGTTTAAGATTGGGAAAGGAGTACGGCAGGGCTGTATACTCTCACCCTACCTATTCAACCTGTACGGAGAACACATCATGCGACGTCCTGGGCTTGAGGAATCTAAGGCTGGAGTTAAAATTTCTGGAAGAAACATTAACAGTCTTAGATATGCAGATGATACCACTTTGATGGCTGAAAGCGAGGAGGAGTTGAGGAGCCTTATGACGAAGGTGAAAGAAGAAAGTGCCAAAGCTGGGTTGCAGTTAAACATCAAAAAAACCAAGATTATGGCAATCAGCTTGATTGATAACTGGCAAATAGAGGGAGAAAAAGGGGAGGCAGTGACAGACATGGTATTTCTAGGTGCAAAGATTACTGCAGACGCTGACTGCAGCCAGGAAATCAGAAGGCGTCTACTTCTTGGGAGGAGAGCAATGGCAAATCTTGATAAAATAGTTAAGAGCAGAGACATCACACTGACAACAAAGGTCCGCATAGTTAAAGCAATGGTATTCCCCATGGTAACCTATGGCTGTGAGAGCTGGACCATAAGGAAGGCTGAGCGAAGGAAGATAGATGCTTTTGAACTGTGGTGTTGGAGGAAAATTCTGAGAGTGCCTTGGACTGCAAGAAGATCAAACCAGTCCATACTCCAGGAAATAAAGCCAGACTGCTCACTTGAGGGAATGATCTTAAAGGCAAAACTGAAGTACTTTGGCCACATAATGAGAAGACAGGATACCCTGGAGAAGAAGCTGATGCTAGGGAAAGTGGAAGGCAAAAGGAAGAGGGGCCGACCAAGTGCAAGATGGATGGACGATATTCTGGAGGTGACGGACTCAACCGTGGGGGAGCTGGGGATGGTGACAGCTGACAGGAAGCTCTGGCGTGGGCTGGTCCATGAAGTCACGAAGAGTCGGAAGCGACTGAACGAATAAACAACAAATAGTAGAAATACAGATTATGTTTAAACTAGAATTATTCTTATGGATATATATAAATAGAAATATATTTTATTAGGAATAAATAACATATGGTTATAACAATAATGAAATCATGGATTCTAACTGGAAATAGAGTACTTTATAAATGCAAATTAAGTTTAAACTAGTAATATAATTGTTGGGAATATTATATTCACATTGATGTCTCAGATTAAATTTAAGTTCTGGGATCAAGTGTGTATTATTATTCAGAAGATTCTTAAAGTAAATATACAAAGAAAGCCAGAACGTTTTCTTTTAGGTTTGATTGAAAAACAACTAGAGAAACAACATGGAGTTATGCTACTGTATATGATCACGGCAGCAAGATTGTTATATGCACAACGATGGAAAGTTCCGCAAATACCTACAGTTGAAGACTGGATTGTTAAATTAAGGGACTTGGCTCAGATGGCTAAATTAACAGTTTTAATAAGAGAGCATTCTATATCTACTTTTATATGAAATTGGCAACCTCTTTTGGAATATTTGCTTGTAACTGAAAAAAGTGATGTTTTGATTCTGGGTTTTAAAGATTGAATGATTTGTTGTAATAGAAATAATGTTAGGTTAGGTTAATTATTTGTAAGTGATTAGATTTGTAAATAATCTTATATCTGTATTGGAGATAGTCAGAAGTCGCCTTATCTATTTTCTCTTTCTATTTACATCTTTATAGTTTGTTCTTTTTACTTTAGTTCTGTTTTCTATCTAATCTATAGTATTTTCTTCTTTGTATTTTAAGTATATATCTTGAAAATAAAATAAAATACATCAAAGGATAGGAAGCTTATGGCATGTGGGACACACTGATCTCACTTCTTATTGGAATGCTGGTCATTTTTTATCTAGAAACTTTAAGAAAACTGTTTTTAAAAAAGAAATACATTATACACTGGGTATTTGTGTAATTGTGGCAAGTTCTTGGTGGTAACCTCAAAAAAACCAAGATTATGGCAACAAGCTTGATTGATGACTGGCAAATAGAGGGAGAAAAAGGGGAGGCAGTGACAGACTTTGTATTTCTAGGCGCAAAGATTACTGCAGACGCTGACTGCAGCCAGGAAATCAGAAGACGTCTACTTCTTGGGAGGAGAGCAATGGCAAATCTTGATAAAATAGTTAAGAGCAGAGACATCACACTGACAACAAAGGTCCGCATAGTTAAAGCAATGGTATTCCCTGTAGTAACCTATGGCTGTGAGAGCTGGACCATAAGGAAGGCTGAGCGAAGGAAGATAGATGCTTTTGAACTGTGGTGTTGGAGGAAAATTCTGAGAGGGCCTTGGACTGCAAGAAGATCAAACCAGTCCATACTCCAGGAAATAAAGCCAGTCTGCTCACTTGAGGGAATGATATTAAAGGCAAAACTGAAGTACTTTGGCCACATAATGAGAAGACAGGATACCCTGGAGAAGACACTGATGCTGGGGAATGTGGAAGGCAAAAGGAAGAGGGGTCGACCAAGGGCAAGATGGATGGATGATATTCTGGAGGTGACGGACTCGACCATGGGGAAGCTGGGGATGGTGACGGCTGACAGGAAGCTCTGGCATGGGCTTTTCCATGAAGTCACGAAGAGTCGGAAGCGACTGAACGAATAAACAACAACAAATGACATTGTGTCAGGGTCCCGCCATTCCCTGAGCACACCCAGTATTTAAGGGGATAAGAAAATGACAAAGGAAACAAAAGACAACCACCAACCACGCCTCCTAGATAAGGGGCGATAAAGAACTCAAGGACACTGACCCAACCTTGACAGGAAGCGGACGAAAGGGAAGCCTGCAACAGGACCAAAGGGAAGCCTTCAGCAGGGAGGGGGCGGGCGCTCTGGCAGGAAGGTTTAAAAAGCCAAGCCGAGAGCCCGGGAACCATCCGTGCCTTTTCGCTTGCTTACTCAAGTACAGCAATAAATCGTTTACTACCCAATATCCGAGCTGAAGTCTTTCTTTGGGGAGAAACGTTTGCGATCGCCTGAGAAGCAGCTTACATAAAGGCACGGATCAGTACCAGCTGATTTTCCTGGGAGCGAACCGGAAAAACTTCGGGAAGCTCCACAGTTGAGATCGGCTCACAGTGGAGAAGCGACAGGAGAGAAGCAGAGACCAGGAATCACCAAGCAGCAACTTGCAGAGGCAGAGAATTGGCGGCAGTGAGAAAAGGACACTCGAGAAGCCCAGCAGCTCGGCGGCGAAAGTAAACAGCGGACGGGAGAAGCAGCAGGAACCAGTTCTCTCCCCTCCAGGAGCTGAGAGACGGTGGCAGCACAGCAGCAGAAGCCGGCTTTCCCCAGCAGCTGAGAGGCGGCGACAGCGCAGCAGCAGGAACCAGCTTTCCTCCCCCCCAGCAGCTGAGAGACGGCAGCAGTGCAGCAGCAGAAACCGGCTTCCCCAGCAGCTGAGAGGCGGCGGCAGCGCAGCAGGAGGAACCGGCTTCCCCCCCCCCCCAGCAGCTGAGAGATGGCAGCAGTGCAGCAGCAGAAACCGGCTTCCCCAGCAGCTGAGAGGCGGCGGCGGCGCAGCAGCAGCAAGGACCGAACGGTGATCCCCAGCGGCGGAGAGGCGGCGAACCCCAGCAGTGGAGAGGTGGAGGCAGCGCGGCAGCAGCGACCGGCGTTCCCCAGCAGCTGGCAGGCGGCGGATACCACGCACGGCAGACAACTGCGGAGACCACGTGGTGGCAAAGCGGCAGCAGCAACCAACGCTCCCCAGCAGCAAGCAGGCAGCGGAGACCGCGGCTCAAGCAGCGGCCAGCGCTCCCCAGCAGTGAGCATGTAGTGGTGCCACCAACGAAGTGGGTGAAAACAATGGAGCAGACTGGGCCAAGCCACAGCGAAGAGGAAATAACTACGTACCCAACTGAGGTGACAGAAGCAGCAACAATGCTGGTGGAGGAAGAACGGCATAAGCAAAAGAAGGACGGGGGGGCAGAGAAACAAACCCCCTCACACCCCCACCACGCAGGCAAGCCACCCTGCATTTGAGTGGTCAATCGGGGTGGGAAGAGGCATGGCCCCAGTACAAGGGAAACCAGCGGAAAAACCACGAATCTCCCAGGCCCAGAGAGTCGCGGTGCTCGAGGAACGGGCAGCGAAAATGGAAATGGGACTTGAAGGCATGGATGCCAAACTAACGGCAATCCAGACTGCCTTAGAGAACTTGCGGAGAGGCCCCCAGAACCGAGAAAGAGAGGAAGGCACACTACATGGAGACAGCCAAACTAAAGAAGCATACGGCGCTGAGAGTGCCAGAGAAAGCGGGAAATGACATCGGCCTGCCCGAAAGTGCGCCCCAGGACAGGCCTTCAGTAAAGGGCGCAGCGACACATTAACAACCGAAGACTGCCCCACAATGCAAGTCAAGGTAAAATTGGAAATCTTGAACGGGGGGAGCAGGTTGTGGAGGCAGCAATGTTGGACTCAGGGTGTACCAGATGCTTAATGCACCCATCAATAGCCAGAGACATGGGACTAAAGCTTTTCAAATTAAAATCACCCATTACATTCTGCCAATTAGACGGGACAGAAATGAAGGGGGGGCAGTTGAGCACTTCACAGAGGCAGTGAAGATGTCAATTGGCACACATACAGAAACATTGTGGTTCATTGTGGCACCCATCTCCACGCAACCCATCATCCTAGGTCTCAAATGGCTAAAAGAAAGAAACCCCCAAATCGACTGGGTATCAGGGGAGATAGAATTTATAGATGGAAAATACTACAATGACATTACGGACACTGAAGAAAAAGGGACAGAATCAGGGGCCGCAGGAACTGTGAGGGGGGAAGAATCACAGAAAGGGACAAAGAGAACATTCCCAAAAAACTACATACCTGTCAGAGAAGTCTTCAATGAGCAGGAGTGTGACCAGCTACCGCCCCACAGAAAAACGGACTGTGCCATAGAGTTGATCCCTGGGGCCACATTTCCCAAACCGAAAATGTACGCCATGACTCAAAGGGAGCTCCAGGAGTTGCGTAAATTTATAGATAAAAATTTAGCACAAGGTTTCATAGAACCAGCAAACTCCCCCCTGGCGGCCCCCATACTGTTTCGCAAGAAAAAGGATGGCTCACTGTGGCTATGCACGGATTACAGGGGGTTGAATGCCATCTCGGTAACAAACCAATACCCCCTACACCGACTGAAGAACATGCTGGCACAGCTGGCAAGAGGGAAAATCTTCACTAAATTGGATCTGAGGGAGGCATATTACAGGGTCCGAATTTGGGAGGGGGACGAATGGAAGACCACATTCAACTGCCCACTCGGCTCATTTCAATACCGAGTCCTCCCATTTGGGATTGCTGGAGGGCCGGGAATCTTTATGAAATTAATCAACGAAGTTTTATATGAGTTTTTGTAGCAAGGGGTCATCGTCTACCTAGACGACATATTAATTTTCTCGGAAGACATGGCAGAACACACACAACTAGTGAAAGCAGTCCTCCAGAAATTACTTGTAGCGAAATTATATGTCAAACTAGAAAAATGCGAATTTCACCAAGAGAAACTGGACTTCTTAGGGTTCAGGATCTCGAGCAAAGGCATCGAAATGGACCCCGCCAAAGTACAAGCAGTTGTGGGGTGGGAACCCCCATGAACCAGACGCCAACTACAGGCGTTCATCAGTTTTGCTAATTTCTACCGAGACTTTATAAAAAAATTTGCACAAATAGCACTGCCATTAACAGACCTGTTAAAAACAAAAACAAACGGCAGACAAAAACAGATGAAACAGCCATGCTCCAAAATAAAGTGGACCCCAGAGTGCCAGGAAGCCTTTGAGAAACTTAAAGCACTATTCACAGCAGAACCTATACTGAAACATCCCGAAGTAGATAAGCCATTTATCATCCATACGGACGCATCAAATAACGCAGTGGGGTCGATCCTACTGCAGGCAGACGAGAGCAACAAACTAAGACCCTGCGCGTACATATCCAAGAAATTCACAGACACAGAAAAACGCTGGCACGTATGGGAAAAAGAAGCATTCGCCATCCGTCATTTATTTATTTATTTATTTATTTATTATTTCAATTTATTCCCCGCCCATCTCCCTTGCAAGGGACTCTGGGCGGGTCATGCCCTTGCAACATGGAGGCACCTGCTGGAAGGGGCATCGGTCCCGTTCGAGGTGTGGGTGGACCACAAGAACCTGGAAGCGCTGAAATCACCCAGAAGACTAAACCCAAAACAACTTTGATGGGCCGAATTCTTCAGCCGCTTTAACTTCACCTTAAAGTACTTCCCGGGGGGGAAGAACTACCTGGCAGATGCACTGTCACGACTGCCACAACATGGCGGGAAAATGGAAGAAATAACAGAAACCCTATTCCCCAGCAGGACCAAAACCACACTGGGCGACCAAGAACTGCAGAATAAGCAGAAAGGAAACATGGCGGTAGCAAGGGAGCAGGAAAAGGGGTCCAGGATACAAAACCCCCTAGAAAAAGATATACAGGCAGCAACAACAGATGACAAATGGTGGAGTGAAAACAAAGAAATACTACAAGAAAACAATGGGGGATGGTGGAGCAACAACAAACTGTATGTAGCCGCCAGCATGCGACAGCGGGTACTTGAGAAAAATCACGACCACAAAGCAGCAGGACACTTTGGGTTTGTAAAAACCCTACACCTCACCAGGCGGAAATTCTGGTGGCCCACCTTACGTAAGGACATTAAAGACTACGTGAAAACATGCCCGGTGTGCGCAACGGCAAAAAGAAATACAGGAAAACCCAAAGGACTCCTGCAACCAGTAGCAGATCCCTCGCAGCCATGGTGGCAAATAGCCATGGACTTTGTAGTCGACCTACCCCCAAGTAAAGGGAAAACGGCAGTTTGGGTAATCACAGACCTGTTTTCGAAGCAAGCCCACTTCATCGCTTGCAAAGGAATCCCAAAAGCACCCAAACTTGCTAAACTCTTCACGCAAAACATATACAGATTACACGGTGTGCCGGAAAGAATCATCAGCGACCGAGGGAGCACGTTCACGTCCAAGTTCTGGAAAGCATTCCTGAAACTAATTGGATCCGAACAAGGACTGAGCAGCGCATTCCACCCGTGCACAGACGGAGCATCAGAACGACTAGTGTCCATATTAGAACAATATTTGAGATGTTACATCAGTTACCAGCAAAACGACTGGGCTGAACTGCTACCATTCGCAGAAGTGGCATATAACAACTCAGTACACCACAGCACAGGTTTCACACCGTTTAAAATAGCCGCAGGACAAGACTTTGCAGCAATCCCAGAAATAGACATGATCCAAAGGAGGGACGCACACGCACCCCTGAAGGCGGATGAATGGGTAAACAAACTAACGAGCAATTGGCCAATAATGCTACAGACACTACGGGAAGCGAAGGCCACCTACAAAAAATACGCAGATAAGAAACGTGCAGCAGAATGGGAACTAAAAGAAGGGGACAAAGTATATTTGTCTACCAAGAACCTACGGTCTGTACAGCCGTCCCGCAAACTTGCCCCAAAATTCATTGGACCATTCATAATAGTAAAAGTCATCAACCCAGTGACAGCACGGCTACAACTGCCAAAGACACTGAGAAAAGTCCACCCAGTATTTCATATAAGTCTCCTGAAACAGTACCACCCATCAGGGCAATGGTACCCAGAAGCCCCAGAACCAGCACCAACAGTAGTGAACGGGGAACCACACTTCAAAATAGAGGAAGTCTGTGACTCACGAAAACACAGGGGGCGATTACAATACCTGGTTAAGTGGTCGCATTTACCAGTAGGCTTCAGAGAATGGGTAGCAGCTGAGCACATGCAGGCACCAGACCTAATCAGGAACTTTCACCGAAAATTTCCCGATAAACCCTGATGAATCTCTCACTAACAAAGTGTTGTTTTATTACAGATATCAAGGTCACTGGCAGACAGGAACTCACAGGTGCATGATGAAGAAAAAGGGGAGGGGGAAGATCTTGGGGTGGCGGCATGTCAGAACCCTGGCATGCCCCCAGGGTCCCGCCATTCCCTGAGCACACCCAGTATTTAAGGGGATAAGAAAATGACAAAGGAAACAAAAGACAACCACCAACCACGCCTCCTAGATAAGGGGCGATAAAGAACTCAAGGACACTGACCCAACCTTGACAGGAAGCGGACCAAAGGGAAGCCTGCAACAGGACCAAAGGGAAGCCTTCAGCAGGGAGGGGGCGGGCGCTCTGGCGGGAAGGTTTAAAAAGCCAAGCCAAGAGCCCGGGAACCATCCGTGCCTTTTCACTTGCTTACTCAAGTACAGCAATAAATCGTTTACTACCCAATATCCGAGCTGAAGTCTTTCTTTGGGGAGAAACGTTTGCGATCGCTTGAGAAGCAGCTTACACATTGACTATTGATGAATGACTTACTTACCTACTTGGGATTAATTTGTCTACTTCTCTGGACTTTGAATTTAAATGGATTAATGGTCTATCTTTCCTTCCTTTTATTTTGAGGTTGCACCTTTCTCTTTTTCTTTTCCTGCAAATTGTTTGAATATTATTTGGATTATAAAGGGTACTTTTTGAATTCCTCTGTCTTGAATATTTTTTGGATTTTCCTTGCTATTTGGGATTTTAATTGATTTTTTCTTGGAGAATAAAGACAATTATAGCTGAAGTCCTCCCTCCTTTCCCCCCCCCTTTTTTTTCCCCCTCTTTTGGACTTGTGAATATAAGCTTGCTTGAGAAATTGAGAAGACGCTGATGCTGGGGAAAGTGGAAGGCAAAAGGAAGAGGGGCCGACCAAGGGCAAGATGGATGGATGATATTCTGGAGGTGACGGACTCAACCGTGGGGGAGCTGAGGATAGTGACGGCCGACAGGAAGCTCTGGCGTGGGCTGGTCCATGAAGTCACGAAGAGTCGGAAGCGACTGAACGAATAAACAAAACTCAAACAGAAAGTGATTTGGACCCTGAGTTTCTTGACAGGGAAGCCAGGACCACAACAATTCCTGTTTCCCTCTCCTAGCATCTGGTCAAATAGAAACGGGAAGGGGGGTGAAACAGCAGTTTGTCTTTTTACTAACAGAGGTGAGAGAGGACTTTGGATTTGCCCTTACAAATCTTTACTCTGCACTCAGTGAACAGACAAACGGCCACTGGATGATGCCAAGTTGGCTTGCATTTCAGAAAGCAGCAAAGCAGACGCTGTCATTCAATGGGAATTTATATTTTGCTAATATTGGAAACTAACCTTTTGTCTCCTGGAACTTTAGCCAGTGAGTGAATCCTAGTTCTCCAGGGGCTAATGGTAAAACTGTTAATGTTTTTGTCCCTTATAAGTATGATTTTAAATATGCCTTGTGAAAAAACGGGGACTGCTTTTGCCCCAAGGTTGCCTGCATTCAGCCCTGCCCTGTCAGGGTATGGAGGCATGCATTATTGTGACAATGTTAATCTTTGATGATTTTTTTTTCTGTAGAAGTGTTTGAACTGACTTGCAAACATTTTTAGGAGTCCTACGGTCAGAAAGACAAGGATTTTGCCTCACACGATGGGTGATAAGGTATAAAATTTTCCCTCCCCCAAATGGTGAAGGAGTTGCAGAAATTTTGAAGAGTGCTGGGATCCTCCTACACATAGCACAAACACTTTGCTCCTTATACAAACTCGTAAAGAAAGGGGTGGATAAGTGATTCCAAAGAAGAAAAAATAAGTTGAGGTCAGCGCAAACCTCTACTTTGATAAAATGAAAACTTACCTAAAAAAAAAGTATGCTAAATTTATCACCATTAAGCATTGAACAAATGGTCATTTGGAGACCAATCACATTTTTGGAAAAGGTTGATAATGAGCACACTCTTCCAACAGCCCCTCTGGAAACTGTTAAATGGTTGGGGGAGGCAGTTGGTGAAGTGAGTGACTGCATTAGGGGATTTTTGCCCTCCCCTTTTGCAAATGATTTGAAAATCCTTGAAGCCTACTTTGGCTTTAATGTACTAATGCCTATTTGAGGCACTCAGAAAGCAATTGGGCTAGATCTCTATACTTCTAGATCTGTGGTCATAGCTGCACAAAAAAGTTGATAGCCGGATTGCACCCAGGTCTAGTTTAGCCCTTAAAGGGATACAGGTGTTGGGAGGAGTGGTAGATGCTGATTTTCAAGGAGATGTAAAGGTGCTGTTACATAATACCAGCATGCAGGATGTAGTTTTTTTCAGCAGGGCAATGTGTAGCTCAATTAATTTGTGAAAAATTAAGTTTGCCAGTTATCCAGGAGGTGGCTGGTCCAAACCAGCATACAAGCCGAGGAGACGAAGGGTTTGGATCAACAGACAATGACCTCTTTCCAGGACAAAGGGTATGGCTAATGTATCCCAACCAACCAATTAAAACTAGAGAGATTCTAAGCAAGGGGCCAGGTGCTACCTATTGGGTTTTGTTTGTTTGTTTGTTTGTTTGTTTATTTATTTATTTATTTATTATTTCAATTTATTCCCCGCCCATCTCCCATGCAAGCGACTCTTGACGGGTTACAATAATTAAAATTTAAAAACTATATAAAATAGAAGAAATATAAAAATATATCCAATATAAAACAAATAAAGTCCAAGATGGATTGGGAACCGTAGCATAAATCATATTGCTATGGGGCCAGGCAACCCCAGGAGGCACTACCACCTCTATCGTCCCAGGCCAGGCGGCAGAGCCAGGTCTTAAGGGCCTTCCGAAAGGCCAGGAGTGAAGGGGCCAGTCTCACCTCCGGGGGCAAGATATTCCATAAAGTGGGCGCTGTTGCAGAGAAGGCACGTCTCCTGGACCCCGCTAGGTGGAATTCTCTTGTTGAGGGGGTCCAAAGCATGCCCTCTCTGCATGCACGGGTGGGGCAAGCCGACGTCATCGGGACGAGATGGTCCCTCAGGTACCCTGGCCCTATGCCATATAGGGCTTTAAAGGTAATCACCAACACCTTGAATTGGACCCGGAAGCAAACTGGCAGCCAATGCAGCTCGCGTAGCAGAGGTGTTACATGTGCCGATCTTATGGCACCCATAACTGCTCACGCTGCCGCATTCTGTACCAGCTGAAGCTTCCGGATACTCTTCAAGGGTAGCCCCATGTAGAGCGCATTACAGTAGTCTATACGGGAGATGACAAGGGCATGAGTGACTGTTCAGAGGGCCTCCCGATCTAGGAAAGGGTGTAACTGGTGCACAACTCGAAGTTGTGCAAAGGCCCTCCTGGCCACGACTGCCACCTGCTCTTTGAGCAGGAGTCGCGAGTCCAGGAGGACCCCCAGATTCCGCACTGGATCCGAGTGAGGTAGTGCAACCCCACCCAGAACCAAGGATGACAACTTCCCAGATCTAGGGGGGCCATCAATCCACAGCCACTCCATCTTACCAGGGTTCAGTTGAAGCCTGTTGTTCCTCATCCAGACCCCCACAGCCTCCAGACACTGAGATAAGGCATTGACCGCATCACCTACTTCACCCGGGATGGAGATGTATAACTGGGTATTATCAGCATATTGGTGATACCTCATCCTGTGGTGACGGATGATCTCGCCAGTCGCTTCATGTAGATGTTGAATAGGAGAGGAGAGAGAACCGACCCCTGCGGCACCCCACAAAACAGGGGTCGCGGGTCAGCTCTCTCCTCCCCTATCAACACCGACTGGGAACGGCCCTGGAGAAAGGAGGCGAACCAGCACAAAACCACACCGCCCGCCCCCAACTCCCTGAGCCGCCCCAAGAGTATACCGTGGTCGACGGTATCAAAAGCCGCTGAGAGATCTAAGAGAGCAAGGATGGACGTACTCCCTCCATCCCGCTCTCGCCAGAGATCATCCATAAGCGCTACCAATGCGGTCTCTGTCCCATATCCCGGCCTGAAACCTGACTGAAAATGGTCCAGATAATTCGTTTCCTCCAGAATCCTCTGGAGTTGCAACGCCACCACCTTCTCAACCACCTTTCCCAAAAATGGAAGGTGGGAGACTGGGCGAAAATTGCCCAGGATGGTAGGGTCCAGGGATGGTCTCTTGAGGAGGGGGTGCACCAGTGCCTCCTTAAAGGCAGCCTGGAACACCGCCTCACTCAAGGACGAATTTATAATTGCCAGGACCCAGCCACATGTCACCTCCCTAGCTGATTTCACCAACCAGGAGGGACATGGGTCAAGTTGGCATGTGGTAGTGTTCACAGTCCTGAGGATCCTGTCTTCTTCCTCAGGCGCAACAGGATCAAACTGCTCCCAGATAACATGGCAAGTACGAGCCTCTGGCATCTCCCCAGATCTTGTCTCACGCTTGGAGTCCAACTTGGAATGAATCTCAGCGATTTTGTCCTGCAGATGCTCAGAAAACTCTTCCGATCGGCCCTGTAAATGGGTCTCTCCTTGCTCCCGACCCAAAAGCGATCTTGTTATCTTAAACAGGGCCATCGGGTGGCATTCTGTGGATGCAATAAGAGCGGAGAAATATTCACGTTTCGCCACTCTTACCGCCACAAGGTAGGCCTTAACTGCAGCTCTAGATTGTGTTCGGTCAGATTCAGTCTTCATCTTTCTCCAGTGGCGCTCTAGATGTCTCTTAACCCTCTTCAAAGCCTTCAACTCCTCCGTAAACCACAGAGAGTGACGGGCCGAACAGGGCCGGAGAGGTCGCATAGGCGCGATCTTGTCCAGGGCTCCGGCCGCTGCCCTATTCCAGGCTGCGGCCAGGACCTCCACTGGACCATGTAGCAAGTCCTTGGGAATAACCCCCAGCTCCTTTTGAAACCTCACTGGGTCCATCGGTTGCCCGGGGCGGACCAGTCGAATGGGTCCCGCCTCCCTGCGGAGTGGGGTAGCACAAGAGAGTCTCAGGGTCACCAGGGTGTGGTGGCTTGTTGGCTAACAGTACTTTTCCCATATGTTTAGATACCTCCAAGTTATAAGCTTGTGTCTCTGCAGATAGAGCATCTGAAATTACACCACCTGAAAATTATGAACCAAATTGGGTACAGTTTGTGAATATGGCCACTAGATGGAGCTCACAAACCCGTCAATGGAAAGCATGTGAGCATAATTCCCCCCTGTGGGTTACTAGGTGGAAGGGCCCTTGGGGGCTTGTAATCCTAGCTCGAGGCCCATATTATGAGAAACCTGTCTTGGTTTATATGCAACTGATAACCTGGCCAGACTGGGCAGGATTATGGATAGCCCCTAATGTGGACGTAACAATTGGAGAAGAAATGAACATGGAGAACTTATCAGATGTCAGAGTAAACAACCCATGGCAGTTTCTTGGCTCCAGATGCTTTTGTGATGCAGTTCCTCTTTTCCCATTCTTATGCTGTCCTTACTGTGCCTGACCCTATGCTAATTGTGTTTCTTTTCTGTATGCCTGATTAACGCAGGGACAAAATGCAGTGGCAATGGACGATCCTTTGGATGTTTCCTGGGGTACTCTGCCAGCAGGCTGTCCTGAAAGAAAATACAACTGTCTTGTCTTTGTGTGAACAACCAGTCCTCTCCCAGAAACAATGGCTCCCTGGTACTCATGGCAAATGCATGAATATTAGTGGACAAGGGACTTGGATGATATCGGGCCAGAAATTGTATTTTTCTATCCCTAATAATCAAAGCAATTTTATGTTAAACTGGCTTGTTAAATGGAATGTTACTTTTCAATCTTTTCCTGGGCAGAAATGGGTAACACAAAAGGACTGGCAGAACATTGCTGGCTGGCACTACCCTGAGGAAGGGAGATGAAGAGGAGACAGTATATAAAACCATACATATAGCTTTTTTATATTAATTTAGTTAGAGTTCATAAAGTACAAGCTGCACATCCCTCTACAGTTATTTTATTAAGGGATCAACCACACTTAGTAATGGAAGCCTCACAAAGGCATATGTATCATGTTAGTATAAACATTACTGTTTATAATATATCCTTATTTGAACCTCAGTGTAGTATGTGGGCAGTACCTATATATAATTCTTGGATGCAGATTAGACATACATGCTCTTTTACAGAGAAAATATTAGGAAGAATTGGTACTGGCACAGCGGTTATTAAATCAATAGACATAGAAGCGTTAGAAAATAAATTAGCATTTTTAGATCCTCATATTAAGGTAATGAGTTATATTACAAAGAAACAAGTATTGCAAGAGGCGAATGTACTCCATCAAAATATAGAAGTAATGATGGAATATGGCTGTTGTGGGTCTTCCGGGCTGTGTGGCCTTGTTCTGGAAGTTGTGGTTCCTAACATTTCTCCAGCATCTGTGGCCAGCATCTTCAGAGGGCAGGAGCACAGACAGAAGCGAACTCTGTCTGTGCTCCTGCCCTCTGAAGATGTTAGGAACCATAACTTCCAGAACACAGTCACACAGCCTGGAAGACCCACAACAGCCATCGAACTCCGGCCGTGAAAGCCTTCAACAATACAATGATGGAATATTTTAATTTGACTTCTTATATTATTAATGTAACAGCTCAAGGACAACATGTGTTCTCCATGATGACAAAATGTACTTTATTGCAATTGGGCAATATTATGAAGTTAGAACATGACACTCAAGGCTGGTCTAATGGAGAAGTTGGTTTGTGGAAAGACATAATTAAAGATACTGATGTAAATTGGGAATGGGTCAAAGTAACCCGATTTAAAAAACAATATCCAGTGTTAAAATTTTTAGTTATAGCCATAATTAAAGGAGCAACTGTAGTTGCCTATCCATATCTTCCACTTCCTGATATAATTACCAATCATTTGTGGATACCTCATTTTAATTCACGATTGGCCACAGAAGAATCCTTTTATATGACCACCTGATGTGAACAATGGGGTTTTCAAAGATGGCTTTGCCCAACCTATACTACTCAATTTGAACCATGTGCTTATAATTTTAGCAGTGCGACATGTGTATGGGTTCAGTTAAATGATGATGCTCCTAGGATCATTAATAATGGTAGAGGGTGTGTCTGTGTAGTATCACTAGACCCAGTTTATTGGGAGGATGGAAGTTTATGTCACCCACCTGTTAGAGAATGTCGCTGTAATGTATCCCAAATTCGCACTATTACTGGATATTATGCGGCAATTGAATATGAAACAAAAACTCTAGGTTGGGAGGCGGAAGAATGGAACTTCACACTTCCCATGGGATTTAATATTAGCTCAATAGCTCAATTAATATGGAAAAGTAAGCAAGTTCAATCTCAATTGCAAGCCTTATCTAAGGCTGATAAAGGCATGATGCTAAAAACTAAGCATGAACAGGCTGAATTAGTTAGAGTCACTCAAGCTATTGAGGACTCAACCACCCATCATTTCTGGGACATTTTTTTCAGGGTAGAGCTCAACTATGACCAACCTTTTAAATTTGGCCTGGCACCCAGTAATTGTGCTTATAATAGCTGTTTGCATTCTGTTAAAATGGATATGTATTCTATATATTAAAGTTAGCGCTTATATGCATATGTACAGGTTATTACCTGGAGATGTGGAACTTATAGAATGTGAAGGTGTGGGGGAGAAATTCAAATATTCCAAGGGGTGGAATGTAGTGGCAAGCTTCAAAAGACCTTTGTATTTCGAGGAGTTAGGTGGCATGTTTTGATTTTTCTTCCCCCACACCTAGGAGAGTTTATTTTGAATTTTACTGAGGTTTAATTGGCTTGTCTTTGTTTCTACTTGACATGGGAAGTGGGGGGAGAGAAACCCCCCAGCTTGTTAAGTTTAAACATAAGTTCACTCCTCCAGCCGCCCCTCTAGCGGCTTGGAATGTGGGAGGGAATGATAAGAAATTGTTTATGCTTAGGCACTGGCTTATCTTGTCAGGGCGAGCGGATGGAGCGGCCTGCGTCTTCTCCTAGACACCAGCGATCCACATACTATGCAGTAAATAGACTCTAGAGATTATATCAAATATCCTATTTACTTATATACATACATATCTACAGATCACTTCCACACAGGTAACAAATGATAAACCAACGATACAGCATACGAGAGGTAAAAATGGGACTAAACGAGAATACAGAATCATCTGCTTATATATATAAACTGACCAATCACAGTATAGGTCACTCTCATTATCCACAACACCCAACTTAACTTTAAGCACCTGTTGTATGAGTCACACACTGACACATCATCCCTACAACAATGGCTGCTAATTGGGTGACTCTGCAGAATATTTCCCCTCTCACCTAAATATCCAGCCTCTCTGGTATAATTTATATCTCTCTGTAAATTCCTGGGTATATTAAAACCCCAACATATCTGATGGCTCCCCAGGCTCCGGGAATGATGCCATGGACAGGTGCCGGGCCCCAGAAGGAATCCCAGTCAAGGTCATTCTGGGTTTGGTCATGGGGTTTGGGAGCCAGGCTTTGATAAAAACCTTAGGTTTGTCTTTGGAGTTTGGGAACTTTGATACAGGCTCAGGATGCTGGGTGCTCTGGGACTCAACAGCCATTCCTTTTGGGGTTATTCTCTGCTATCTTAGCCAAGTTCCTGGGAGCAACAAGAGAATAAAGGTATCACCTTGTTTGGTATGTATGATTTCTTTCTGTATGCTATGCTTGTTATACTTTGTGTAACCTGTTTAAACTGTGTTTCTGTTTGACTTTGTTTGCTTAAGTTTATAATAAAGCTAAAGTTTCTTTATCCACTGGTGTGCTTATTATCTCTGGATCTAAAAGAACCAATTGCCCGGGCCCCTCATCACGTCTTGGACTCTTGGCAACACACAAACCTAGATAGCATATTAAAAACCAGAGACATCACCTTGCCGACAAAGGTCCGTATAGTTAAAGCTATGGTTTTCCCAGTAGTAATGTATGGCTGTGAGAGTTGGACCATAAGAAAGTCTGAGTGCCGAAGAATTGATGCTTTCAAACTGTGGTGCTGGAAAAGACTCTTGAGAGCCGCTTGGACTACAAGGAGGTCAAATCAGTCAGTCCTAAAGGAAATCAACCCTGACTACTCATTAGAAGGTCAGATACTCTTGCTGAAGCTCAAATATTTTGAACACCTAATGCAAAGAGAGGACACACTGGAAAAGACCCTGATGCTGGGAAAGACTGAAGGCAAAAGGAGAAGGGGACGGCAATCGGACGTGGAACAACTGATGGTTCAGATTTGGGAAAGGAGTATGACAAGGCTGTATATTATCACCTTGCTTATTAATTGAAGGCAAAAGGAAAAGGAAACGGCAGAGGATGAGATGGTTAGATAGCATCACCAATGTAATGAACATGAATTTGAGTAAACTGCAGGTGACAGTGGAGGACAGGAAGGCCCGGCGTGCTATGGTCCATGTGGTCAAAAAGAGTCGGACACGACTAAACGACTGAACAACAACAATCATAACCTTGAAAGTTTAACATATTACAATCTCTAGAGTGAGGTTCTTAACTAAAGGGCAGGCAAACTTTCCTGAATTTTTCCCCTTTTGACTCTTAAACTGGAACTGTGTCTATCAGTTAAACAGAAATAATTTCTCCAGCTGCACGTCTATGTTGCTACAGTGATTCCCAATTCTCCTTCCAATTATCAAAACCATGGTGAGAGTAACAAAGCTTAAGGGATTTCGTCACCATCACCACAGGCCATTTTTGAAACCACTGTGACACATATCTGTTAATTCCTCAAATATAAAACCTAATCATCTGATTGACAATTATCTCCTGCTCTGCTAAGACAGAAGGTGCTACTGATTGACGCAGGGACAACACCATTCTGAAATTAAAGGTTGTGGTTTCCAGATTTGGTGCCAAGCTTCAATAAGGAGCAATTCTTCCATGCAGTCATACTGTTGGTTAGTAGTTTTTCCTCCTCATTAGCCAACTTGGGGACCAAGGAAGAGCTGTCTTTGCCTGAAAGAGAATTATAGGAAAAAGCACCACCATGGCATCTCGAGTGCTGCTGTTCCTGCTTCTGCTGGTGACCCATTTTCCCTGTGAGCCTCTGTTGAAGAAATGTCCATTCAATATGAAAATAGAAAGAAGAATGTTTAATTACTACAAGCGAGGAGACTACCTGATTGGTGGAATCATATCTACAGATAGTGCTGCATTTCTACCAAATGACTTCTCCGAACCTCCAAAACGTTTCATTATAGGGTAATTATTGACATTTATGTGCCTCTAGTGATTGATGTTTCCCTCTCCAAAGTCTTTTTAGTAGCAAATGATTCCCATTTCCCAATTCCTGGGATTTTTCAAGCAGCCTATTCATTTTCCTCCAGAATCACCAATGAAATAGGATTTGTCATATATGCAGAATAAAGTTAAGGAAATCTTCTGGCAACTGAATGACAATAAATTTGGCAAAAATCATCCCGTGTTCTTCCCCAGGCAGAATCCAGAGTTAAAAAGTACAATAAAAAATAGGGTATCAATATCATTAATTCATTGGGCATTTCTTTACTTCTACTGATGTGCTTCAAGACTTATACACTAATAAAAAATATTTAACACAATAGCATTTTATGCTGTGGGAAAGAAGAGACTGTAATCTCGGGTCACCTATCCACAGCTATCTGGTCAAACTGGAAAAAAAGTAAATAATTAGACTAAAGAATATACAGTAAAAAAAGGAAATATTAAGTAAATTATTAGATTAAAATCAGAAGAAAAGAGAACATGTAGAAAAGCTAGTTCCTGGTATGCAGTTACTTTATTTACTATTATTACCACAATAGCAAGGATTCATATATCATCATAAGAATATGTTTGTCTCTTTGGGAATGGTTGGTTTTACACAAGTTTATTTTGTACAAATGTAAGCAGTTACTCAGATACTTTCCCACCTTATGTTAGTTTGGCTATAAGAGTTCTTTTTCCTGTTATCCCCACAATTCATAACGTCGACCAAGAATCAGATCGAGTGTTTGGGGTAAGGTTAACTTTGACCCTGACCTGGCAAGCTTTTCTTCTGCTCCTTGTTTTGGAAGAGAGCTCCCTTTAGTGCACATGGAATTTTATGTCTAACAGGAATATCCAGACAACTCTTTCACCTAGAAAGGCCTTATTGATAAATAATGCAGGAATTTGCTATTTCCTTATTGTGCAATCAGTGCCTGACAATATTTCTTGCATTGCAAAATAATGAAAGTGAGCTCTTGTCCATTCTTTGCCCTTTATGAAATCAACATGATTAATTTCTACATTTATACGGTGGTCTCTTGCAAGCTCATTCCATTGATGTTTCAGGATGTGGGGCATTCAAAAGTGTGGTCCTAGGTCAGAGTTTAATTCATCAGTGCCAGATGTCTTTGAAGTAAAAGCTGCAAGCAATACCACCTGGCTTTCTAAACTGAACAGGAAAACCTATTGATATCTCTTCCATTGTAGTGAAAACAGACTGAGCTTCAGCCACGTCTTGCCTTTCTTGTTTGCCATTCATGAGATCAATCAGAGTCCTAGGCTGCTCCACAACATCTCCCTGGGCTACAACCTGTATGAGAACTTTTTCAACCCCCTAATGACATATGAGGCCTTGATGGACTTTCTGTCTATGGGGCAGGAGAACACGCCAAACTACAGTTGTGGAGGAAGAAAAAATATCCTGGCCCTTCTTGAAGGGACTGATTCCGAGCTCTTTCATCACATTTCAACCATGCTGAGCATCTACAAAATCCCACAGGTATGAATATAAATAGAAGCGAAGTCAAGAAGAAACGCCAAGCAAATTTGGACTCAGATGGTAGATCTTAAGAGACAAGAAATAGTTTTATTTCCCTTGTATTACTTTGGTCTTTCTGACATTGGTACACAACACGGATTTGGAAACAATACGCTGTCTTCATGACTCAGAACAAAGAGCCGTTCCTAACAGAAACAACTAGAGCTAGTAGGCTAAGTGGTCTATGTGGTCAGTATGCTCAGAAAAGAGGAAGAAAGGAAGGGAGAAGTGTTAAGGCCCACAAACGCTTGTATTAAAATAGTGGCATGTGGTCTGTTACAAGAATGATTCAAAATTATTCTGCTCACAGTGTTAGGTGACAATGAGAATTGGGCATATCAGGAGAAACAAAAAATGTCAGTGTAATGCATTCCGAATGGGGTCTCGAAGAAATACGTATGATAAGAGAGGATCCAGAATGTTTGGGTGCAAAATGAGTGTGGACTGAATTCTAAAGTGGACGATACAAAATAGGTGGCTTTCACACATAGAATGAATGAGGACTGAAAGATCTGAAGGAAGAATCCTTCACAGGTCAAAAGAAAGTGGAAGACCAAGAAATTGGTGGTTGGATGCAATTCCTGAGTGGATGAAAAGTAAGAGGGGAGAACTAATGACACGATATGACACCTTGTATGGAGAAAGTGGATGCAAGGAATCTTTCTAAGAGTACAAAGGCATTGAGAGGATATGGGTACAGCCCCTTTAAAGTCCTTTGAAGCACAAAGGAGATCACCATTAATTTGTTCTATCCCCAAAGCTCATCTCCATTCTGCTTGGACATGAGACTGGTCCTCTCCCTACATTTTAGTGAGAAGAGTTCTGAGGTGGAGAGATGGGTAGATTTCCCTGACAGTAAAGAAAATCTCCAATCTGTCTCCCTAGGGTGGGATGAGGGTGGGACTGGAGGAGAAGATAAGATTGGACCTATGGCTAGACCACTGGGTTTAGATATCTTTCAGAAAGTAATTGGATTGCGAGAATTCCCAAGAAATTAGGAAACAGTCCTCACCCCCTACTTTCCCGAGAAATCCTTATCCACCACCTGGAAAATTTGCAGCTCCTGATCTACTGTGTGCTGAGAACTACATGTGATCTACAGAGTGAGTAGGGGCTCCTACAGGCACCAAAAGTCTCCACTTAGCTCCATGTGTATCAGCCCATTCTAACCTCTGTGGGTAGGGGGTGTTGGTCATGGGATCACCATGGACATCAGCCACAAGGAGAACAGGGGGTTTCCTATCCAGGGACGACATGAACAGAGACAACAGAAGCACGAGAGTGATGAGCAATGGAGATGAAACCTTTGATGAAGCTATTGCTTTCTGGAAACATTAGCTCAGTAGGTATAAAAAGCTCTTAGATTTAAGCATCTGAATATTATCACTAAAATTGAGACCGACCAGCAATCTTTTCTCTTTTTCATTAGATCAACTATGGTCTTATCAGCCACATTCCTGCGAATAAACAGCATTTTCCTTTTTTCTACCGGCTGAGTCCAAAACAAGAACCTCCTTACTTGGCGATTGTCAAGCTGCTCCTGCATTTCCGATGGACATGGATCGGCCTCGCTACTCCAGACAATGAAAACGGGGAAAAGTTCAGAAGAACCTTTGGGCCAATAGCCACAAAGAGAGGAGTTTGCATTGCCTTCTCAGATAGCATCTTTACACCGAATATGGGAAAAAATATTCCATTCACAGAAGAACTGGAAAAAAAGCACCTGCGTCTGTATTTCAGCAACCGTCAAATAAAAGTAATAGTTTGTCAATTAGACTTTCAGGCTACAATGGTTCTAGTAACACTAATAGAACTCTTTGAAAGGAATAAGTTATTGGCGGGGAAAGTGTGGCTTGCAGCAGCTTTGCCAGACTTCAGTGTTAGAGTGTTTTACCAACTGCTTGATCTCCAGCATAAACATATTTTGTTATCCTTCTCAACTCAGGCAAAAAAAAGGACACAATATTATGATTTTGATTCATATTTCTCTGATATACAGCAATATGGGAAGGCAGCATTCCAGTGCTCCTCTTCAAGGCCTTTGTTATCCAGGAACGTTTGGGGAACATGCCTAGAAAAAGAGAATTGGGAATTCCCTCCCCAGGAAATGGTTGCAAGGATCCTCTCTGAGGATGCCTCTAGTATTTCCACAGCAATTAAGGCCGTGTCCTTGGTCCTCAATGCTGCCTCTTCTGCCCAACTGTGTAGGAGGAGGATGCGGGTGGGAGACCATCGGACACCCCAGATGCTACAGCCATGGCAGGTGAGACTTCTCCTTTGAGGCTCCATCGATGCTCCCCTTCAATTCCTCAGTGTTAAATTGGGTGTAGGCAGGGCCTTCAGCGGGAGGTTTAAGATGTTTTGAAGAGCAGTTGCCCAGTTGTAGTGTTTTTTCTGATCAGATGAGGAGGTTTGGGGAAAGAAAGTGAGATTCTGTTGCTGAATCTTCCAAAATGGAACTATCTCTACTGCTTTGGGATCCTGTATAATAAAAGTGATACCTGTATAGTGACAGTATTTCCCCATTTCTATAGTGTATAGGCACCAGGATGGCACAGCTAACCTCTTGTTCTCTTTCGATCACCCAAACTGGTCTTCTCTAGTTTCCAGCCAGAGTCATGACTTTGTGTTTTAAATTTATTGTGAACCGCCCACAATTTTTTTATTGTGAACCTCCCAAGGTCCCCCGATTGGGGGAGATGGGCGTTAATACAAGTTTAAATAATTAACTAATTAATTAATTAATTAAAAGCAGTTCTTTCTGCTACAAATCTATGTTTCTTCATAGCATCTTCTATGATGAACATGGACCCCATCCCCATGTTCCCTGAACGTCAGCTTTAAGATCCTTACTGTTATTTTAAGAGTGCCAAATTGTGGTGGCCTGAAAGTTGCAAACGTCCAAGGGCAAGATGGATGGATGATATTCTGGAGGTGACGGACTCAAATGTGGGGGAGCTGGGGATGGTTACGGCTGACATGAACCTCTGGCGTTGGCTGGTCCTGGGTTATTGATTGATTTATCAATAAATCAGGGCCATACACTCGTGATGCAAACTTTGTGTGGCTCCTAGCCCAAAGCTGAGCCTGTGGAACTTCAGATTGATCTGGTGTGATGGAAAAGACCAATTTTCACTGCACGGCCTTCACTGCTGGATGCTGGGACTGCCTGGTGTGGCCATTTTCATCTTAGCAGCAAGAGCGATCTGGCAGTAGATAGTTGTTTATTCATTCAGCTGCTTCCGACTCTACATGATTTCATGGACCAGCCCACGCTAGAGGTTTCTGTCGGCCGTCACCATCCCCAGCTCCCCCACGGTTGAGTCTGTCACCTTCATAATATCATCCATCCATCTTGCCCTTGGTCGGCCCCTCTTCCTTTTGCCTTCCACTTTCCCTAACATCAGCTTCTTCTCCAGGGTATCCTGTGTTCTCATTATGTGGCCAAAGTACTTCAGTTTTGCCTTTAATATCATTCCCTCAAGTGAGCAGTTTGGATTTATTTCCTGGAGTATGGACTGGTTTGATCTTCTTGCAGTCCAAGGCACTCTCAGAAGTTTCCTCCAACACCACATTTCAAAAGCATCTATCTTGCTTCGCTCAGCCTTCCTTATGGTCCAGCTCTGTTGGGGTTTGTATAATACCCAGAGTTTACAGCTAGATTAATTAGACAGGTGAGAGGCATTAAGTTCTGCAAGTCATTCTATCAGCAGCCATTTTTGAAGAATGATGAAAGAAGTGACTCATACCACAGCTGATATAGTTTAAGCTGGGTGTGGTAGGTAAGGAAATTGACCTATAATGTGATGGGTCAATTTAAGTATATAAGCAGAGGAGCTCTGGTGTTCATTCTTCTTTTCGTTACTATCTTCATTATCATCTGTGTCTCTTGGAAATTATTGGACTGTGTATTGACTGTATGTATATAGAGTAAATAGACTATTTTATCTAATCTCTTGTGAGTGTCTGCTTACTCAGTAGAACATATTACTCTGAGGTCTAGATGTAACATTGGCAGCCCCAGCGTTGTGTACTCTGACAGGTTATGGGATCAGCAGTGGAACGTGTCCAGTTGGGACTCTAACAGGTCACTGGCACAGCTGTGTGGATGTTGAAGCCTATCCAGGAGTCAAGTGGCTATCTGGGGCGGATTTGGAGCTTTTACCAGTTCCATGCTTGGCTGTGTGTTTCCTAAGATGTTCTGTGAAGTCTGTGCTGTTTATTCATCATTATCTTGCCCAGGAGGGGCCGTGAGCAGTTAGCACAGCGAAGATGCAGTCTACTATCGGAGGTGGTTTCCCTCTAACACGGATTAATGAATCCAATTATCTTTCATGGGCATATAATATGGAGATGTTTTTGCGTCGTGAACGACTTTGGGGATCCGTGAGTAGTCCACCTGATGACTTAGATAAGGAGGAAGATATATTAAGATATGAGAGAGCATTGTCCAGCATAGTTTTGTGTGTGGAAGACAGTCAGTTAAATTATTTGCATGGCAAACAGTTAGCTAAAGAGTGCTGGGATTCCTTAAAAGATGTGTATCTCAGAAGCACACCTCTTTGTAAGGTCATGTTAACCAGAAATCTGTATCATGCATGTTTGAGTGAAGGAGACAGCATCTCAGCACATTTACAGTACATGATGGGGCTCTTCTCAGAATTGGCACAGCGTGTGATGCAATTTACACAAGTACATAAAGTATTTGTTATTCTTAGTTCCCTAAATGAGACGTGGGATAACTTAGCGACCAGTTTTGGCTCAATATTTGAAAGGGATTTGACTGTTAATTATTTAACCGGTCGGCTTCTTGAGGAGGAGCAAAGGAGAAAGGAATCTAAAAGCAAAGTAACTATGCAATGGCAAAAGGACTCTGTGAGGGAGGGTTTTTCCTGCACAGATAAAGAAAAAGTGTTGGCTGTGAAGAAATGTTTTCGCTGTGGCTCAAAGTTGCATTTTCAGAAAGACTGTGATAAGAAAAGTAGGGCAAAGGGCAAGCCGAAGACAGCTCAGCAATGGAGCGGAGCCCAGGTGTCTGTTATCCAGTCATCTGGAAGTAATTTGAAGCAAAAGTGGCTTTTGGACAACGGAGCAAGCGAACAAGTTGCCAACGACCAGAAGATGTTTACAGGTTTCAAGCAAGCTGAACGGGTTCATGTTAGCTCGGCTAATGGTAACTGTGCATCTGTAACTGGGCAGGGGTCTGTATTTGTACCTTGTCTAAATGTCAATTTAAATATGTTATGTGTACCAGACCTGGAATATAATACCCTTAATGTTTCTCAATTGGATAAGAAAGGATATGAAGTAAGGTTTCTTGGGGGTGAATGTATTTTTATGAAGAATAATCATGTCTGTGGAAAGGGTGTATTGCAGAACAATTTATATGAATTGGAACCCAAGACAGATTATGTAGCCCATGCAGCATTTATCAACAAACCATATCATAGTTTGTGTGGACATTTGTGGCACAGAAGGCTAGGACATGCTAGTTTCAAAGTGGTTGAAAAGATGTCTGAGGCCGGTACTGGAATGGATTTGGAACCGTGCCAAGCTTATCTGGATTGCACGGCATGTAAGATGTCTAAGTCAAAGGTTTATCCAGTAAGCAAACATAGTGATAGAAAGTCACATAAATGTTTTGAGCTTGTTCATGCTGACCTAGTTGGCCCATTTGCACATTAGGTGGTGCAAAGTATGTTTTTCTAATTGTTGATGACTATACACATTTTGATGGCTGTTGTGGGTCTTCCAGGCTGTGTGGCCAGAACACAACAGCCATCAAACTCTGGCCGTGAAAGCCTTCAAAAATACATACACATTTTGGTTTTTGTTATCTGTTGAAAGCTAAGAGCCAGACTTTTGAGAAGTTCAGGAATTGGTGCAGTTTGTAGAACGTAGGTACAACACAAAGGTGTGTAGTTTGCAGACTGACCAGGGTACTGAAATTATGAATAATAGTTTTCAGCAATGGCTCAGTAGGAGGGGCATTGAACACAGAAGAACCAATCCGCATAGTTCATCGGAGAATGGAGTGGCTGAACAACACTTAGCATTACAAACAGTTAAGGATTCACTGTTAGCTGACTCAGGGTTATCCAGAGGGTACTGGGGAGAGGCTATCCTGACTGCTAATGATTTAATTAACAGGTTTTGGAGTGTGTCAGTGAATCAAACACCTTATTTCATTTTGTATGGCAAGAAGCCATCATTATCTCATTTAAAAGTTTTTGGTCGCTCAGCCTGGGTACACATACATAAAGCAGTACATAGGAAGGGCCAGGCTAAGGCACAGAAAATGAGTTTTGTGGGCTATGAGCCAGGAACCAAGGGATACAGGTTTACAGATGGCCAGAAACAGATTGTTATATCAAGATCAGGAAGTTTCAGTGAGCATAGTAATTCACAGAAGTTACACGGAAGGAGTGAAATTTTTATTTCCCATCAAGGACAGACCAAGCTCTCACAGCGACGAGCTGCCAGAGAGGTAATTAAGGAAGAAGAAAACTTAACTCCTAGTGTGCCAGTGAAACAGGAGCCCACTATATTACGCAAATCTGAAAGACAAAATAAGGGCATACCTCCGCAGCGTTACAAACCAGGTAAAGTTAAACTGTGTTATGTAAATTATGAACCACGTAGCTATTCAGAAGTAATGGAGTTGCCACCACGAGAGCAGAAAAAGTGGAAAGCTGTGATGGATATAGAAATGAATGCCATTAATGCCCATAAGGTTTTTACATCTACCAGGCTGCCTGAGGGACAGAAAGCAGTAGGTTGTAGGTTTATAAAAAGAAGACCTTAGTAAATGGTGATATACAATACAAAGCTAGATTTGTAGCTCAGGGGTTTTCCCAGGTAAAGCATCAGATGTATGATGAAGTCCCTAACGCTAAGAGGTGAGACATTGAGGTTTGCTTTAGCACTGGCAGCAGCTGGGAATTGTATTGTTAATCATTATGATATCACCACAGCATATCTGCATGCTCAATTAAAGGAAGAAATTTATATGGCAGAAGTTCCAGTCTACAAATCAAAAGAGGCAGGAAGAGTGTACAAATTGCAGAAGGCTTTGTATGGACTCAAACAATCAGTGCATTGCTGGAACCTGCGTTTAGATGCAGCATTGCAAAGAATGGGTTTTAAGTGTAGTAAGGCTGACCCATGTCTATATATTAAGCAATGTAATGATGAACAGGTGTTACTGTTGATCTTTGTAGATGACTTATGTTTTATAGCAAAGAATCAAAGGAGGGTAAATGAATTTACTGAACAACTCAAGCAACAGTTTGATTTAAAAGATCTGGGAGAGATTAGGAATTACCTAGGCGTAGGTAATATGGCCATAAGCCATAAGGCCAAGGCTTCCTCTCTGCCTGGTTTGTAATGCTTTGATTGTGGCTGTGGTGATGAGACAGTAGAGGCTAGGATCTGCCCAGCATCTTTTGGCCACTTTTGGCTGCCATGGGCAAACCCCTCACTGCTGGATGCTGGGACTGCCTTGTGTGGCCATTTTCGTCTTAGCAGCAAGAGTGATATGGCAGCAGGTACCTGTCAGCATAATTCCATATCACTCCTTTTAAGGCATTGCTCAGCTATCATCTTAGACTATTCCCTGCATGGGTGTAAAACTCTCAGGCAAGACTGCTAGACATCTGTTTGTTTAAAAGAAACAAAAAAACAACAACAATGTCACCTACCGCTCTTACATTTTTGAAAACAAATTAAAGCAATAAAAATGAACAGGATCTCATGGGATCTCAAACACAGACCTTTAGATCAAATGAGATTCATTAATCTTTTGGGATTTCCCTCTTAATGTAATTCTGGTTGTTTGTTACAATTGTTTTGCTGACCTTATGCCCCTTATGTATCTATTTTTTTATTTTTTATCTGATCAATTGTGCCTGATTCCTGGAGACTGCCTAGACAAGACCCTGTAGTTTGGAAAGCTCTGATCTAAGGTAAAGTTTTCCGTGGTCATGTGGCTGGCATGACATGTGCAGAACGCTGTTACCTACCCACTGAAGTGGTACCTATTAATCTACTTGCATTTTCATGCTTTCGAATTGCTAGGTTGACCAGAGCTGGGGCGAGTGATGGAGCTCACTCCGTCACACGGGGCTAGGGATTTCAACCTCCAAACTTGTGATCTTCTGATCGACAAGCCTGGTATCTTTCCCGCTGAGCCATAGTGCCCCTTATGTATCTATTTTTTTATTTTTTATCCGATCAATTGTGCCTGATTCCTGGAGACTGCCTAGACGAGACCCTGTAGTTTTGTTAGCAAGGTTTTTCAGACGTTTTTGGCCATTGCCTTCTCCCTAGGGCTGAGAGAGAGGGACTGGCCCAGGGCCACCCAGCTGGCTTTGTGCCTAAGGCAGGACTGGAACTCACAGTCTCCCAGTTTATAGCCTGATGCCTTCACCACTAACTCAAACTGACAAACCCATATCTGTAATAATAGCGATGTCTAGACTGAATTAAGGCTGAAATGGAACTGTATAAGATATGGGGGTGGTTTTCCATGTCTTTCTAGCTTCATCCTTTCCTGGGAAATTTCCAGCTTTACAATCTTTCCCTGGATGGTGTTTATTTGGATGAGAACGGAGATCCCGTTGCTGATTTTGATATCATGCACTGGGCAGTCTTTCCCAACAAGTCTACTGCTGGGGTAAAAGTCGGGAGAGTAGAAAGAGGGGCCTCTTCCAAAGTCAGCCTCTCTATCAATCAAAGTGCCATCATGTGGCCAACATCATTCAGTCAGGTAGGTGATGCTCCTACTTTGGGGTTCTTAACATTTATTAGCTGTTATACATGCCTGCTTAGAAATAAATCCCTCAGAATTCAATACAGATTTACTCCAAAAAATGGAATCTAAAGCCCCATTAATTCCACAGACATTATGCACAATTCTCTTAACTTATTTAATCATTTCCTTATTTGTTCCCTGCCACCATGCAGGCATCTCTTAAGTGAGTCTTAAGTTACAGGAAATAATTTAAAACTAAATGAAGTAAAGTCAAATTAATCCAGGGTAAAAAGTAGCAGTAAGAAATAACGATATAAGAAAAAAGATGGCTAAAACTCCCTAGATACTTAGAGCCCTCTCTGGAACTGTTCAGTTTTCTGCGCCCTCTTGAATTCCATCCTCAGTAAGACTATGTAAATCCATTTTTTCAGCTGCATGCATGGGACACTAGTGGTGTGACAGCTACCTCACTGGTGTATAGAGCACAAGAAGCAGTGTGGTGTCCTACTCCAGAGCATAGACAGGAAGGTATTTACCATGGTCCAGTTCAGGAAAGCCTCTGGTATTTTGCCTTCTCACTTCTTCTTCACATGGAGGAAGACTCTCTGTACCATGGGCTGCTTTTCCTGCACTAGTCCCCACATTTGTGACTTTCAGAAGTCTTTGTTGCTCAGCAAGACTTTAGGAAAATTCCATGGAAGACTGCAAGGACTTCAGTGACACATCTAGTAAACATCTCAATAAACATGTAGCATTCTTAGATACTGTAATCTAGGTTTCAGTTAACACTATGTAGGATAGACAGAATACTAAGTGGGGGAAATATATGGCTGAAGAAACCTGATCAAGGTGGAGTCACCCATTACGGTACACTGTAGGAAGATTTGGTGGTCTCCATTGCCCCTCTAGGTGATAGCTAAGAGTCGACACCAACTTGATAGTCCATCAAAGCAGGACCAGCTGTATGTGTGCTTTTCCCTGACTTTAGGTTCACCTTAAAAATCAACATCAAGAGCTAGGCCAGAGCTTTCCAAACTGTGTGTCGCGACACAAAAGTGTGTCGCCACACACAGCGTGGTGTGTCGCCACACCACCCGGAAGCAGCGGCGCGCGTGTGCACGGCGGCCGCCATGCACGCGCGCGCCGCCGCACGCCCCCCGCGCTGCCGCACGCCCCTCCCACGCCGTCACTGTGTGCGCGCCGCCGCACGCCGCACGCGCCGCCACACACCCCCCCGCGACGCCGCCGTGCGCGCGCGTGTCGCCGCCGCTGCCGCCGCCACCAGCTGTGTCGCCAGCGGCGGCACTTTGGAAAGCCCTGAGCTAGGCTATGGAATAAACTCAATTTACAATGGACAGGTGGCTATTACTGTTGCTATCAAGGTTTTATCAAAACTCCTCTTTAGAGACCTGGCCCAGCAGACAAGGTCAATTGACAAAAGCGATTACTGGTGAGGAGAGTTACACAGGGTGTCATCTCGTCCCCACTATGGTTGAATTTCTTTCTCAGTTCTGGCTTGTTCCCCTCAAATTCGCTCCTAAGGTTACAGCCGTGCTTCATTATGCCAATGATTTAGTTCTGTCTCAGACTTGGACTGGATTAAAACATGCCCTAAGATCACTTGCCACTCAAGGTAAGAATGAAGAATCGTAAATTAACTGTGCAAAGGTAAGAGTCTTGCTATTTGATATAGAAACACAAGCAGACCATTTCACCTAGCTGAAGACAGATTTTACGTAACCAATTCCGCTCGTTTAGGTCAGGGAGATATTGAAATTCTCCTATGGTTTCCAAACTGAGAAAGCTCAGTTTCATGTCCTGCCATCAGCTGCACCAGAAGGCTCATAATAAGAAAATACCCTATGCTGCCCGACTGTGCCCATGTGGCACATGGACTAGAGAATCCCTGCCCATATCTGATTCTATTGTGGGTTTCCCAGACATTCTACAGTCTGTTTTATCTGTCCTTACCTAGTAAGGGGCGTGGTGGTTCAGCTGGTAAGATGCCAGGCTTGTCAATTGGAAGATCCCAAGTTCAGAGGTTCCTATCCCTAGTCCAGCATGACGGAGTGAGCTCCTGCACTAGCCCCAGCTCTTGCCAACATAGCAGTTCGAAAGCATGCAAATTCAAGTAGATTTATAGGTACCCCTTCGGTGGGTAGCTAACAAATTTCCATGTGCATCATGTCGGCCACATGACCATGGAAGCATCTTCGGACAACACTGGCTCTTCGGCTAACAAACAGAGAGGAGCACCAGCCCCTAGAGTAGGACACGACTGCACAAATGTGCAGGGGGAACCTTTACCTTTACCTTACCTAGTAAAATGCCCAGGACACACCGATTCCTTCTACGTGCAAGCTCTTCTCTCAGGCCAGTCAGACTCCATTCCTTCAGATGTTGCCAGGTTTTGCTAGACCACCTTTAAAGATAGATGGGGACCCTTGACTGTTGTCACTCTCTGACCAAAGCCAAGACAACCACAGACAGATGATGAAAGACTCAATTGTATTATATATATACGTTAAAAGGTTGATGCTTCCCCCTTCACCAATTCAGCAGTTTTAAGTTCAAAATGTTAATGTCCTGAAAGTTTCCTAGATTCCAGATTTTAGTTCTTGGTAGCCTCATAGTTTTACTTTGAAATGATATTATGGTTTCAGCTTCTGTCGTGTGTAGATGCAGAAATAACACGCCGAGGCCAGGAATCTAGTCTCTAGTGTTTATTGCATACCTACAAGCAGAAATCCTGCTAAACTAACAGTGCCTGAAGATTCCCAAGTATATCAGCTCAACCTAGGGCGGAGCTTTCTTCTGACGTTTGGGGAAATAGGCTAGGCTCTCTGAGCTGCGTGCTCGCTTCTTATCCAGTGCTCTGCCCTCCTCTCTGCTTCCCCTGACACCACCCCCCTCCCCATCCAAAAACTCAATAGCAACTCCCTCCCCCCGTTCGTCCTTGGTGCCGGGCAGGATCCCGTGTGAAAAAGTGTCTATCTGCTCTTCTTCCTGGGAGCTGGGCAGTGAAGGGAGGTCATCCAGGAAAGGAATGTCGGGGGAAGGCTCGCGTCTCTCTGTTTGATCTGATAGTCCGGGTGCAGCTGGCGTCTCCTGAAAAACAGCTAAATCGTTAGAAAGGTTCTCCCTCCCCCCTCCTGGGAGCTGGCAACCAGAGGTGGAGGGATGCGAATCCTCCTCCTCCCCCCTCGCTGGGTCTGACGGGGGGAGCAGGAATGGTTGCTGGCAACTCACGAAATCCTCCGGCTGGTCGGCTTCCTCGTCTTCAGCTGGGGGCTGTAGCTCTGGGAGTCGTGCTGGCCGTGGCTTGTGAGGGAAAATCTGATGAAACCTATGCACTAGGAAGGGTGCATGGACATCTTTGGCATTTTCCCAGGAGCGCTCTGTCTGAGAATACCCCTTCCAGTGTATTAAATACTGAATCCCCCTGCCCCTCCTTCTGGAGTCCAAAATCTCTTGCACTTCATACTCCGGTTCCCCTTGGACCAGTACTGGAGGTGGGGGGGGGGGGTATGCGACCGCAAGGCACTTGGAGGGGAATCTTTGACTAACAAGGACTTGTGAAACACCGGGTGAATCCTCATGGAATGTGGAAGCTGTAAACGATAAGCCACAGGGTTTATTTGCTGTATCACTTGAAAAGGGCCAATAAACTTAGAGTCCAGCTTCTTGCAAGGTCTGTTAGTGGGCAGAAACTTTGTAGAGAGCCAGACCTTGTCTCCTGGTGATATGGGGGGTCCTTCCTGTCTGCGTTCATCTGCGTTCCGTTTATAGGCTGCCTTTGCCAGCTCTAGCTGCTCTGCTAACAGGTGATGGGCTGCCTGTCTTTCTGCCAGGAAATCCGTGGCTGCAGGCACAGCTGTTTGTTGTGAGGAAAGGGGCAACACTCTCGGGTTTGTGCCATAGAGAGCCTGGAAAGGGGACATCTTGGTTGAGGAATGTACTGCATTGTTGTAAGCGAACTCTGCCATGGGGAGAAGTTCTGGCCAATTGTCCTGCCGGTAGTTAATGTAACATCTGAAATATTGCTGCAATAACTGGTTAGTTTTCTCTGCTTCGCCATTACTGCCAGGATGATTCGCAGAGGACAAGTGTATTTTGACCCCCAACGTCTGGAAAAGCGCCCCCCAGAACCTAGAAGTAAATTGCGAACCGCGATCTGAGATCAAGTGGTTAACCATACCTCTATATCGGAAGACATTGTCCAAAAAGAGCTGTGCTGTAACTTGTGCTGTTGGTAGGCCCTTGCAGGGAATGAAGTGCGCTATTTTCGTAAAGCAGTCTACCACCACCAGGATGGAAGTGAAACCCTGTGCCTGTGGCAAGTCAGTGATAAAATCCATGGAGACAGTGTCCCAAGGTTGGGGGTGTGTGGGCAGGGGCTGCAAAAGGCCTGCTGGTTTCCCTGCAACCGTTTTAGCGCGTCTACACACGTGGCAAGAGGCCACGTAAGTCTTGATGTGTGCTGTCATCTTGGGCCACCAGTAGTCTCTGAGTGTTCTGTGCAGCGTTTTGAACACCCCCCCCCCCCGTGTCCTGCCGTAGAGCTATCATGACAGAGCTGTAATACTTCTTCCCTCAGGGTCTTGGGAACATAAAGCCGCCCACTATGCCAAAGTGTCCCTGCCTCCGCTGTGAAAGGGGACGGTGTACCATGCTGGGCCCCCTGGAGGTCATCCAGCCTAGCCCGTGCGTAGGGGTCTTGTTGCTGCTGCGCCTTGATTCTTACAAGGAGATCGTCTACTAGTCTGACTGCTGCCAAGTTCTCTACTTGGACCCCTTCGGGAGGCTTCTCAAAATTTTGAGGGTGCAAGATCGTGGCTTGGGTGGCTTGGTCAGGTTCTGCAATGTCCTGCGGCTGCCTAGACAACGCATCAGCCAGCTTGTTTTGTTTGCCTGGCAAATACGAGATGATGAAATTGAAGCGTGAAAAAAATTGACTCCATCTGACCTGACGGCGGTTGAGGGATCCCGAGCTCTGCAACAGTGCTAAGTTTTTATGGTCTGTGTAAACCTTGATTGGCAAAGCTGCTCCCTCTAACCAATGCCTCCATTCTTGAAAGGCTGATTTTATGGCAAGCAGTTCCTTGTTAAAAACATCGTAATTCCTCTCTGCTGGTGACAGCGTGCGAGAGAAATAGGCAGAGGGTAATAAATCTTCCCCCCTTTCGTCCGCCGCTTGGAGTAAAATGGCGGCGATGGCAAAGTTAGAGGCGTCGCACTGGACGTGGAACTGTTTTGAAGGGTTCGGGTGCCTCAGGAGTGGTGGGGAGGTAAACAGCTGTTTAAATTCTTGAAAGGCCGCTTGCTGCTGTTCCCCCCAGCAAAAACGTCTGTTTTTCTTTAACAGCTGAGTAAGGGGACGCGCTTTCTCCGCATATGAGGCAATAAACTTGTGAAGAAAATTCGCATACCCCAGAAATTGTTGGAGCTCCTTGACATTACGGGGAGGCTTCCATGACATAATTGCTTGGACCTTTGCAGGATCCACGGCTACGCCTTCTGTGGAAATCCTGTATCCCAGATAGTCTAATTGCGTTAAGTCAAAAGCACACTTTTCTAATATCGCAAACAGCTTGTTCTCTCTTAATCTCTGCAGAACATTACGCACATGGGTAATGTGGGAGGTGGGGTCCTCAGAATAAATCAGAATGTCATCCAGATACACAATGACATATTTATCTAACAAGTCTGAGAAAATGTGGTTCATGAACCTGGAAAATACTGCCCCACAATTACTTAGTCCAAAAGGCATGACTAAATACTCAAACTTACCATATCTGGTGTTAAAAGCCGTTAAGTATTCATGGCCTGGCTTTATTCTGATCAAATTGTAGGCATTCCTGAGGTCTAGCTTGGTAAAAATGCGAGCCTTTTGCAGGCGATCTAGCAACTCCGATATCACTGAAGAGGGTAGTGGTCTCTAACGGTGACTGCGTTGAGTGCGCTGTAGTCATGCACCGTGCGCATGGGGGGTCCCTTACCGCCAGCCTGTGCCGCCGGGGCGAAAGGATCAGGCTTTTTAGGCATGAAGAAGGTAGGGGCAGATGCCGGTGATGTCGATGGCCGAATGAAACCCCTTTTTAGGTTGGTATCCAAATATTCCTTCAGTATAGCTAGCTCCTTTGGGGACATTGTGTAATGCCGTGCCGCTGGGATCTTGGCCCCAGGCGTCAAATCTATGGTACAGTCGAAAGATCTATTGGGGGGCAACACTGTGGCCTCTTGCTCTCCGAAGATGTCTGCAAAATCTCCATACTTTGTTGGTAGTGGAGCCTTCCCTGCTTCCCGGCTTGCAGCTGCCGGCTGGGCTTGGGTAATGCCCTGCAATTTGTGGTGCCGACAGTCTTGAGAGGGAAAGGAAACTGCTCCGGTCATCCAGTCCAAATTGGGGTTGTGAAGTCTCAACCAAGGTGCCCCGAAAATGACTGGGACTTGCAAGGAGGCAGTAACATACAGTTGGATCCACTCCGAGTGATCTGCGATGTTTAGCTGAATCGGCAGGGTGCAACGTTCGATCGCGCCGGCCTTGAGAGGTTGCCTGTCGATGGTTTCAACCTGCATGGGGCTTGGTAGTGCAATAGTTGAAATGTGAAACTTTTCCACCGCTTCCCCATCTATAAAATTGGTTGTCGCCCCGGAATCAATCATAACATTTACCGGTAATAGTTGCTTGGAATCTGTAGTCAGCGTGGCTGGAACAATATAAAAATCTTGGTTGTGATCTGCCGTCTGAGCCCTTCTTAATTGCTGGATGGCCGCCCTGCGGGGCTCTGACAAGGGGGGCTGTTGGAGTTTAACTGCTGAGAAGAAGTGGCTGGAATGTGGGCCTGCTCCGTGCCTTGGGTTGTAAATCTTACCGGGGCTGCCTGGCGTCTGGTCGGGCACACCCTTACAATGTGCCCTGGCCCCCCGCAATAAAAACAAAGTGCACTGTCCCTTCTCCTTTGCCTCTTGGCTTCAGAGAGCCCCCTTCTTGTGGCCCCTATCTGCATGGGTTCTTCCGCGCTCAGGGGAACAAACGTGTTAGAGGGGGTAGCAAAACCTGGAAAAGCCGGTCGGGTTCCTGCCCTGTTTCTCCCTGGCCGAAGCTGCTTTAACTCCTCCAATCGAGCATCTATGACGACTGTTAACTGGTATAGGTCTTCCAATGTCGCTGGAGTGCCCTGCCGCACTAACTCCATCTTAATCTCTTCGTCCAGTCCTTGTTTAAACTGATCCTTCAATGCCACCTCATTCCAGCCCAAATCTCCTGCCAGCAGTTTGAAATCTGCGATGTACGCTCCTACTCTCCTGTTCCCCTGTCGGAGCCGCCGGATCTCTCTGCTGGCAGTGACCTCTCTGATTGGATCATCAAAATGGGCTCTGAAACGGGCCATAAAATTCTGGTAGTTGTCCAGAATTGGGTCGTTAGCTTCCACCATGGGGATGGACCATCTTGCGGCTGAGCCTTTCAGCAAACTTAAAATGAATGTGACTCTGGACCTCTCCGTCGGGAACTCGGCTGGTCTGCTGTCGAAAAACATGGTGCACTGGGCGACGAAGGTCCTGAGCTGTGCCGTCTCTCCCCCAAATTTCTCTGGTAAACACCCTGGGGATCGCAGAACGACTGGTGGGGGTGGTGCCACTGGTGCTGGCTGCTGTGCCCCTGGCGCTGGTTGTTGCATCTGCTGAAGCATCGCCACATGTAAGGTATTAATCTGGTCGTCGACTTGTTGCTGGTGTTGTGTCAAGGCCGCTGCTAGCTGGATTATGGCCTGCTGCAATTCCTGCGTCTGAGAAGCCATTCTTCTGGTTTATGTGTTCCTCCCTCTTTCGATGGGAGTTTTGGTTTAGCAGGATTGATGTCGTGTGTAGATACAGAAATAACACGCCGAGGCCAGGAATCTAGTCTCTAGTGTTTATTGCATACCTACAAGCAGAAATCCTGCTAAACTAACAGTGCCTGAAGATTCCCAAGTATATCAGCTCAACCTAGGGCGGAGCTTTCTTCTGACGTTTGGGGAAATAGGCTAGGCTCTCTGAGCTGCGTGCTCGCTTCTTATCCAGTGCTCCGCCCTCCTCTCTGCTTCCCCTGACAGCTTCAGGATTCATAGAATTTTACTAGTATAATATTTATTCAACTTGAGGATGTCAACACAGCTGATGCTCTTGGATGTGTTTTTCTCTTTTATTTCTTCTTTATCTGACTATAATTCTCTTTTATGCTTGTTATTGAATCCCCCCAAAATGGAACTGAATTCAGTGTTTCTGTGGCTGTCCTTTATGTTTAGAAGGCGCCTTTGTCGAGATGCACGGAAAGCTGTCCTCCAGGATACACCAAACTCAAAAGAGAAGGAGCCCCAGTCTGCTGCTACGACTGTTCTCCGTGCAGGGAAGGAACAATCGCCAGGCAAGAAGGTCGGTGGCTAAAGAGCAAGGAGGGGACTTGAGGATACCGGTTGAATTCACTCTTGCTGCTCTGGGCAGTGTTTTTTACAGGTGCCGCTTTCCTGCTAGTTCTAGACCTAACTCATCTATTTGCCCTTATTTCCACAAAGAAACATTAAAAAAATAGTTTCAGAGGTTTGGGATAATCATATAATTTGGCATGATGGTGTGGCCAGTAAAAGTAAAATAATGAAACATGGCTGAATTCTTGTGCTGCTGTATCCTTGTCTGGTTTATGGAATGAAGATCAATCTTGTGGGATTTGGAATCTCATTCGTCTTCAGCCTTTAAAAATCAGTGGCAATTTCCCCTTAACACTGAGATCCTCAAGTGTCTGTAGGAAAAGGATATTCTTTTAAGATGGTGCCGAGCAAGTATGTCTGTTTAGAAAGGGTGCTGTTCGTTGGACGGTTTTAGGGTGTTCTGGAGGGTTAGAGGCTTAGAGATTTGGACTGTATTTTGGCGGAGTCTCCTGGGGTCATTTCCTGAGTGGAGGATGCTAAATTGTCTTTCAGTCTGCCCCGTGCAGCTTCTTTCCTGCTGGGCTGTTTGGCGGCTTGCAATGGGATTGCATATAGCAGTGCAGCCCTATTCCCTTATTGGGATTCTGGCTTGGAGAACTGGCCTTGGGGATTGGAGCTGGTGGCAGAGGCTGGATTCTTGGACCACCGGGGGTTTGGATTGGCTGCTTCACACAGGAAGTGCTGCATAGGTTTTCTAACTATTGGCGATGTGACGGTGGGAAGGAGGCTGGTGTCGACGATGGAGAAAGCCCCTGTAGTTGTGCAGAAGGGACTGTGCTGCGGAGCAAGGAGGATGAGGGGGATGCTGATTCTGGGGCACAGATGAGGGCTGCCTTTCTTTCCATCGTGGTGGCATGGAGGTGAGGGATTTTGCTGTGGTGGATGCAGGGCTGGTCAAGGCTGGTTGCAGCTGCTAGATCCCTGTGGCTGTAGTTCCTTCCCCCACTCAGCCAGGTAGCCATTTTGACTTCCCTCTGGCTGAGAACTGGAAGGTGCTGGTAACAGCCATCTGCCATGAACTGTTTAAATCAATAGTCATCGCAACCCAAGAGGACTTGATTGAAAGGATTTAAATTGCAATGGAACTAGTAATCAAGTTGGAAAGTTTTAGCATGTGGTTTGTGGTTCTGCTTACCTTCCCACAGGTGAGAGCTGGGGGGAGAGCATTTCTTTGAATCACTGGGATTGTGCAATCAGGGCCTAAGCAGTTGGGTGAGAAGAGACTGCCTGAGGGCATGGTATGGTTGGTAGATGGGCAATGAGGTGAGGTGGGTTTTGACTAGCAGGAGCCACTGCATGATTAATTCTGCAGAAGCACCTCGGGTGTTAGGGAGCCCATATTGGTTGGTTGTAGGTTGTGTGAGTGAGTGGGGTGTGTGGGCCTGGCAATGGACCTTTATGGACTGGGGAGGGGGTGGGCTCTGAAGGGATGAGGGCAGGTTGCAACATCCCAGCAGTGACGGGTAAGGGGAGATATGATGGGAGACACAGGGAACACCACTCATGGCAAACGGGCCACAGGTATTTTGTTCCTGTGGCATGGTCAAGCCCCTTGAAGTTGCTCCTTGGCCCTGGGTGGCAGACTTTCAAGGCCGTGGGTTGTTGAGTGCTGATGATGAAATCCAGGTCAGTGGGTAACAAGTCCATTCGTTTTCAGGACTTGATTGTTGATGAAAAGGCTGACCTGGCATGCATTACTGAGTCCTGGCTGGGACAGCAGAGGGGGATTCTTCTTTCTGAGATACGCCCAGCTGGGTTCCAGCTGTTGGACTAGCCAAGACCCCAGGGAAGGGCAGTGGGGTGGCAGTGATCCTCCGAGATACTGGGAGCATCCAGGGCACTGCTCCTCAGATAGCCAGGTGTGAGACCCTATTCATCAAGCTAGGGACTAAGAGGGATCTGTTGGGACTGTTGCTATTGTACCAGCCTCCCTGCTTCATAGGTACCTCTCTGTATGAGCTTCCTGACTCCATGGCCAGGTTGGCAGTTGCGTTCTCTGGGCTCATGGTCTTGGGAGACTTCAACTTGCCTTCTCTGGGAGTGGGGTCTGAGGTACCTCAGGAGTCCATGGACAATATGACAGCCATGGGCCCATCCCAGGATATCCAGATATAATAGTGGTCATACACATGACCTGGTTTTTCTGTCAGAGCAGTGGCAAGGTGTTCTGGAATTGGGGGAGATATTGGTTTCTCCCCTGATATGCTCAGATCAATCTCTGGTGAGCCTCCTATTCTCTAGCACCAACCCCCTGCACAGGGAGTCTGGGCCTATTAGATTGGACCACCCCAGGTGACTAATAGGCCCAATAGGGTTTCAGAGGGAGATTGAGGTTGTTCCAGGCAGTCTGCTACACAGTGCAACAGAACCCTTGGTGGTCGCATGGAATGGAAGAGCGGTCATGGCCTTGGATCAGATCGCGCCTGGGCGTCCTATCCATGCCCATTGTTTCCACTACTCTCTGTGGTATACGGAAGAGCTGAGGGAACTAAAGATGGATAAGAGATGGCTTGAGGGCTTCTGGTGGATTACAAAGAGCAAAGGCGATTGATCACAAGCTATAGCTGCTATTAGAGACTACCTTTTGGTGGTAAGGGCAGCGAAACGTGATTGTTTCTCCATCCTTATTGTGTCCACAGATAGTCGCACAGCAACCCTATATCTGGTGACCTGGTCCCCCCTAACAGTGAGTAATATTGGCTTTCACCTAAAGGCTTGTTGTGAGAAATCTGCTGTGCATCTAGTGGGTAAAGTCGCTGGCATCCACTCTACACTGGACTCCAGCTTTAGGGCAGCAAGAGTGGAGGCCACAGGTGCTAAGTCTTGCAAGGATATCTTGGGGGAGTTAGATCCCATTGTCCCTGAGGAAGTGGACAGGGGTCTTGAAGCTCCCAGCTTGGCCCCTCTGTGTTAGATCCATGTCCCTCCTGGTTGGTTAAGACTGCCCAGGAGGGAATGTTTGATTGGGTCTGGGCAGCGGTTAATAATTCCTTCATGGAGGGGGTGGTTCCTTCAGCTCTAAAGGAGGCGATGGTCCACCCTCTTCCAAAGGAGCCATCGCTCAACGCAACTAGTCTGGACAGCTTTCATCCACTCTCCAACCTCTCCTTTTTAGGTTGTGGTTGTGGTCAAGGTTGTGGAGAAAGTGGTCATGTAGCAGCTGCAAAGGACCCTGGATGAAGCATATTATCTGGATCCCTTTCAATTAGGGTTCAAGGGCATTGTGACCATCCTTGCTCTTCTTGACCAATCAGCAGCTTTCGATACCACTGATCATGGAACCCTTCTGGACTGGCTTCGGGAGTTAGGGGTGGGCGGCACTGTGTTGCTCTGGTTCTCCTCCTTCTTCCAGGGTCGATTCCAATTGGTGTTAGTAGGGGGGAATAATCCAGCCCACAGCCCCTACCTTGTGGGGGACCTCAGGGCTTGGTTCTCTCTCCTCTCCTATTTAACATCTACATGAGGCCACTGGGTGAGTTGATCCTACAGTTTTGGGTGAAGTATCATCAATATACTGATGATACCTAGTTTTATATTTATGTATTTATTATTTATTTCTTGAATTTATAACACCACCCTATCTCCCCCAATGGCGACTCTGGGTGGTTTACAACAAGTCAAACAATTAAAATAACATAAAATACAATCAGCATAATTATAATAAATATAAATATAAAATCCAAGAGGTGACAAACTTGTGTTTAAAAGGGTTCTATGGCACCAGCCATCCCTAGGAGGAACTGTTACCCCCACTTCCCAGGCGAGGTGGCAGAACCAGGTCTTTAAGTTCCTCCTGAAGGGCAGGAGCAATGGGGCCTGCCTCACTTCCGGAGGTAGAATGTTCCAAAGGGTGGGCACCACCACAGAGAAGGCCCGCCTTCTAGTCCCCACCAGGTGAAATTCCCTTTCCGACGGGGTCCGCAGCATGCCCTCTCTGCATGACCGAGTGGGACAGTTCGATATTATGGGTATGAGACAGTCCCTCAGGTAGCCTGGTCCCATTCCATGTAGGGCTTTAAAGGTGATAACCAACACCTTGGATTGGACCCAGAAGCACACTGTTCCCAGTGCAGCCAAGGTGTCACATGTGCCAATCTTGGGGCACCAATAACTGTGCACGCATCCACATTCTGGACCAGTTGAAGCTTCCGGATACTCCTCAAGGGTAGCCCCATGTAGAGAGCATTGCTATTGTCTATATGGGAGATGACTAGGGCGTGAGTGACTGTACTTTCCTGATTCAGGAAAGTGCGTAACTGGTGCACAACACAAAGTTATTTCTTTGAGCAGGAGTCAAGAGTCCAGGAGGACCCCGAGGTTCCACACTGGATCTGAATGGGGCGTTGATACCCCATCCAGAACCAAAGATTATAACTTCCTGGATATAGGGGGGGCATCAATCCACAACCACTCCATCTTACCAGGGTTCAGCTGAAGCCTGTTGCTCCCCATCCAGACCCCCACAGCCCCGAGGCACTGAGACAAGGCATCGATCACATCACTTACTTCACCTGGGATGGAGATGTATAACTGAGTATCATCAGCATATTGGTGATACCTCATCCCGTGGTGATGGATGATCTCGCCCAGTGGCTTCATGTAGATGTTGAACAGGAGAGGAGAGAGAACTGAACCCTGCAGCACTCAACAAAACAGGGGTCGCGGATTGGCTCTCTCCTCCCCTATCACCACCGACTGGGAATGGCCCCGGAGGAAGGAGGTGAACCAGCAGAAAACCACGCCACCCACCCCCAACTCCCTGAGCCACCCCAAAAGGATACTGTGGTCAACAGTATGAAAAGCTGCTGAGAGATCTAAGAGAGGCAGGATGGACACACTCCCTCCATCCTGCTCCTGCCAGAGATCATCCATAAGTGCAACCAATGTGGTCTCCATGCTGTATCCCGGCCTGAAACCTGACTGAAAGGGGTCAACGCCACTACCTTCTCAACCACCTTTCCAAAAAAGGGAAGGTGGGAGACCAGACAAAAATTGTCCAAGATGGTGGGGTCGAGGGATGGTTTCTTGAGGAGTGGATGCACCAGCGCCTCCTTAAAGGCAGCCAGGAACACCCTCTCACTCAAAGATGTATTAATCATAGCCTGGACCTATCCACACGTCACCTCCTGGGTTGACATAACCACCCAGGAGGGATACGGGTCAAGGTGATATGTCGTGGCATTTACAATCCAGAGGATCATGTCTACTTCATAAGGCCCAACAGGATCAAACCATTCCCAGATAACAGGGTATGTACGTTCCTCTCCCCAGATTGTGTCTCATGCTTAGAGTCCAACTTGGAATGAATCTGAGCGATTTTATCCTGCAGATGCTCAGAAAACTCTTCCAACGGGCCCTGTAAGTGGGTCACTGACTCTACCCGACCCAAAAGAGATCTAGTAATCTTAAACAGGTCCATTGGACAACATTCTGCAGATGCAATAAGACCAAAGAAATATTCAGGTTTCGCTGCTATTACCACCACAAGGTAGGCCTTAACAGCAGGTCTAGATTGTGTTTGGTCAGTTTCAGTCTTCATCTTTCTCCAGAATGCTCTAGACATATCTTGACCCTCTTCAAAGCCCTCAACTCCTCAAACCACGGAGAGTGATGGGCTGAGTGGGGCAGGACAGGTTGCACAGGTGCGATCTTGTCCAGGACTCTGGCTGCTTCCCTATTCCAGGCTGCGGCCAGGACCTCCACTGGACCGTGTAGCAGGTCCTTGGATATAACCTCCAGCTCCTTCTGAAACCTCACTAGGTTCATCAGTTGCTGGGGGCGGACTAATCGAATGGGTCCCACCTTTCTGCGGAGCAGGACAGCACAAGAGAGCCTCAAGATCACCAGGGCATGGTCTGACCATGACAATGTGGATAGATGTAACTCTCCCCTCAGATCATATTGCCACTGCTCAGACAAGAAAACTAAGTCTGGGGTGAGACCACTGTCTCAAGTTGGGTCCCGAATAATCTGGGACAGGCCCATGGCTGCCATGGTAGCCATGAACTCCCGGGCCGCCTCTGAGGCATGCCCCAGGGATGGCAGGTTGAAGTCCCCCAGAACCATCAGTCTGGGGAACTCCACTGCCAGCCCCGAGACAGCCTCCAGAAGCTTAGGCAGGGAGGTTGCCACGCAACAGGGAGGCTGGTACAGCAGCAACACTCCCAACTGTTCTCAGGATCCCAACTTGAAAAACAGGGTCTCACAACCGGCCACATGCAGAGCAGTGCCCCTGAAATGTCATAAAAGTCTCTCGTATGACAACTGCCACCCCTCCTCCCCTGCCCCAGTGTCTCGGCTGATGCCACACCTGGAACCTGGATGGGCACATTTCAGAGAGTGATAGTCCCCCCTCTAGACCCAGCCAGGTCTCAGTGATGCACGCCAGGTCTGCCCCCTCCTCTGTAATCAAGTCACCTATAGGGGTGCCTTGTTATTCACTGACCTGGCATTAAGAAGCAGCAGCCGGAGACCAGAAAGTTGCACCCTGAAGCACAATGGCTGTCAGTGCAGCTCACATAGCAGTAGTTTTACATGTGTTGAATATCCAACATCATTTACTACCCATGCAGCCACATTCTGCACCAGTTGAAGCTTCTGAATGCTCTTCAAGGACAGCCCCATGTAAAGTGCATTGCAGTAATCCAGATGAGAGGTCATGAGGTTATAAGGGCATTAGTGTCTCTGAGCAAAGCCTCCCGGTGCAGGAAGAGACACAACAGGCACACAACCCTAAGGCGTGCAAAGGCCCTCCTAGCCACGGCTGCCACTTGCTGTTCTAGCAGGATCGTGAGTCCAAAAGGACATCCAGATTGCGTACCTGGACAGTCTTGGGCAGTTCCACCCCATCCAAGTTCAACGGTGGAAAAACCTAGAAGGCCCAAATACCCAAAGCCACTCAGTCTTGCTTGGGTTGAGTTGAAGCTTATTGCACCCCATCTAGACCATTACAGCCTCCGGGCACTGGGACAAGACCCAGTAAGTATTTATTTATTTATTTGATTTCTATAGGTGCCCATTTCAACAAGTGACTCTGTGTGGCAATCAATGATAAAAAACATAAAAGAATTAGAACAATGAAAGCAATACAAAAGATGCATGTTGTCACCAAGTAAAACTATTGCTATATGTTAGAAAGGGAAAGAAATGGAGCTTTTAACACACTTGGGGCCCTAGGCCTGGCCACATACCCCAGGTCTTTATGGCCTTACGAAAGGCAAAAAAAGGGTTGGGTGATCCTATTCTCTGGAGGAGAATGTTCCAGAGGACATCAGTGAGTCCAAGAGGACCTCAGGGTTTGTTGGGGACAGTGACACACCACCTAAGACCAACGGTGGCAAAACCTTGTCACTGGAAGGTCCAAATTCCCAAAGCCACTCAGAATTGCTTGGGTTGAGTTGGAGCCCATTTCACCCCATCCAACCTTTACAGCCTCAAGGCACTGGGACAGGGCATCCACAGCGTCACTCAGGCAGCCCAGGGTGGAGATGCAAAACTGGGAATCAGGCCTGGTCTTTGCGAAAGGCCAAGTGGGTCAGGTGATCCTATTCTCTGGAGGAGAATGTTCCAGAGGGCAGGGGCTACAGCAGAGAAACTCTTTTTATCTATTTATTGCTCATTCCAGGGAAATAAACGATAATAAATGATTTCACAGTCTGGATTCCGCTGCACCTTAGAGCCCTCACTGAGTATTTTACCCATAGATTGGTTAGAGTGCTTTTAGTCTGGCTAGATTCTGTCTTGTAGGGCAAGATCAATAAATAACTAGAGTTGGAGTTGAGGGTCAATGTGGTTCTTTGCCAGCTTTTCCTCACACTATACTAACATATAGCAATAGGTTTACATGGTGATCATATGTCAGGGCACGAAACCTGTTAAAGCTCCAAATCATTCCAAATAGCCAAACGACTCCCAAATAGGCTTCCAAAGCTTCCAGCTCACAGACTGAACACGATCCCACGATCCACAGCCAGTCCAAAACTTCTGTCCCTGGGTTCTCTGTCTTCCCTGGGCCCGTAACCTGTCGGGGCGAGCAGATGGAGCGGCCTGCTTCTCTCCTAGGCACCAGCGATCCAAGTACTATGCAGTAAATAGACTCCAAACAGAAGTTATATCAAATATCCTATTTACTTATATACATACGTATTTACAGATCACTTCCACACAGGTAACAAATGATAAACCAACGATACAGCATACACGAGGTAGAAATGGGAATAAATGAGAAGAACGAATACAGGACATCTCTGTATTTATATATAAACTGACCAATCACCTTATAGGTCACTCTCATTATTCACCACACCCAACTTATCTCTTAGCAACTGTTGTATGAGTCATACACTGACACATCATCCATACAACAATGGCTGCTAATTGGGTGACTCTGCAAAATATTTCCCCTTTCACCTAACTATCAAGGCTCTCAATATAATTTATATCTAGCTGTAAATTCCTAGGTCTCCAGCAAAGGAGATCGTTACCTTGTCATGGTGCTGGAGCTTGAGCACCTCAATGAAACAATGAGCTAAACCGTGAAGGGACACCCAAGACGGGAAGGTCGTGGCAGAGAGGTCAGACTAAATACGATCCCTGGGGAAGGTAATGGCAACCCACCCCAGTATTCTTGCCATGAAAACTAAATGGATCAGTACAACCAGAGATATGTCGGTATACCATCGGAAGATGGGACTCCCAGGTCGGAAGATGGTCAAAATGCTACTGGGGAGGAACAGAGGATACGTTCAACTAGCCCCAGATGTGATGACGCAGCTAGCTCAAAGCCGAAAGGACGGCTAGCGGCCGTCGGTGCTGGTGGTGAACGACGAATCCGATGTTCTAAAGATCAACACACTATAGGAACCTGGAATATAAGATCTATGAGCCAGGGCAAATTGGATGTGGTTATTGGTGAGATGTCAAGATTAAATATAGACATTTTAGGTGTCAGTGAACTGAAATGGACTGGGATGGGCCACTTCACATCAGATGACCACCAGATCTACTACTGTGGACAAGAGGACCACAGAAGAAATGGAGTAGCCTTCATAATTAATAATAAAGTGGCTAAAGCAGTGCTTGGATACAATCCAAAAAATGATAGAATGATCTCAATTCGAATTCAGGGTAAGCCATTTAACATCACAGTGATCCAAATATATGCCCCAACCACAGATGCTGAAGAAGCAGAAGTAGATCAGTTCTATGAGGATCTGCAGCACCTACTAGATAATACACCCAAAAGAGATGTTATTTTCATTACAGGAGACTGGAATGCTAAGGTGGGTAGTCAGACGACACCTGGAATTACATGCAAGCATGGCCTGGGAGAACAAAATGAAGCAGGACATAGGCTGATAGAATTTTGCCAAGACAACTCACTGTGCATAACAAACACTCTCTTCCAACAACCTAAAAGACGACTTTATACATGGACTTCACCAGATGGTCGACACCGAAATCAGACTGACTACATCCTTTGCAGCCAAAGGTGGCGGACATCTATACAGTCGGTAAAAACAAGACCTGGAGCTGACTGTAGTTCAGATCACGAACTTCTTATTGCAAAATTTAAAAACAGACTAAAGAGAATAGGGAAGACCCACAGATCAGTTAGATATGAGCTCACTAATATTCCTAAGGAATATGCAGTGGAGGTGAAGAATAGATTTAAGGGACTAGATTTAGTAGATAGGGTCCCAGAAGAACTATGGACAGAAGTTCGCAACATTGTTCCGGAGGCGGCAACAAAAAACGTCCCAAAGAAAAAGAAAACCAAGAAGGCAAGATGGCTGTCTGCTGAGACACTGGAAGTAGCCCAAGAAAGAAGGAAAGCAAAAGGCAACAGTGATAGGGGGAGATATGCCCAATTAAATGCAAAATTCCAGAGGTTAGCCAGAAGAGATAAGGAATTATTTTTAAACAAGCAATGTGCAGAAGTGGAAGAAGACAATAGAATAGGAAGGACAAGAGACCTCTTCCAGAAAATTAGAAACATCAGAGGTAAATTCCAGGCAAAAATGGGTATGATCAAAAACAAAGATGTTAAGGACCTAACAGAAGCAGAAGAGATCAAGAAAAGGTGGCAAGAATATACGGAAGATCTGTATAGGAAGGATAATAATATTGGAGATAGCTAAGACGGTGTGGCCAGTGAGTTAGAGCCAGACATCCTGAAGAGTGAGGTTGAATGGGCCTTAAGAAACATTGCTAATAACAAGGCAGCAGGAGATGACGGTATCCCAGCTGAACTGTTTAAAATCTTGCAAGATGATGCTGTCAAGGTGATGCATGCCATATGCCAGCAAAGACAAGAATGGCCATCAGATTGGAAAAAATCAACTTATATCCCCATATCAAAAAAGGGAAGCACTAAAGAATGTTCAAACTATCAAACAGTGGCACTTATTTCACATGCCAGTAAGGTAATGCTCAAGATCTTGCAAGGTAGACTCCAGCAATTCATGGAGCGAGAATTGCCAGATGTACAAGCTGGGTTTAGAAAAGGCAGAGGAACTAGAGACCAAATTGCCAATATCCGCTGGATAATGGAGAAAGCCAGGGAGTTTCAGAAAAACATCTATTTTTGTTTTATTGACTATTCTAAAGCCTTTGACTGTGTGGATCATAACAAATTGTGGCAAGTTCTTGGTGGTATGGGGATACCAAGTCATCTTGTCTGTCTCCTGAGGAATCTGTATAATGACCAAGTAGCAACGGTAAGAACAGAGCACGGAACAACGGACTGGTTTAAGATTGGGAAAGGAGTACGGCAGGGCTGTATACTCTCACCCTACCTATTCAACCTGTACGCAGAACACATCATGCGACATGCTGGGCTTGAGGAATCCAAGGCTGGAGTTAAAGTCGCTGGAAGAAACATTAACAATCTTAGATATGCAGATGATACCACTTTGATGGCTGAAAGCGAGGAGGAGTTGAGGAGCCTTATGACGAAGGTGAAAGAAGAAAGTGCAAAAGCTGGGTTGCAGTTAAACCTCAAAAAAACCAAGATTATGGCAACCAGCTTGATTGATAACTGGCAAATAGAGGGAGAAAAAGTGGAGGCAGTGACAGACTTTGTATTTCTAGGCGCAAAGATTACTGCAGTTGCTGACTGCAGCCAGGAAATCAGAAGACGTCTACTTCTTGGGAGGAGAGCAATGGCAAATCTTGATAAAATAGTTAAGAGCAGAGACATCACACTGACAACAAAGGTCCGCATAGTTAAAGCAATGGTATTCCCTGTAGTAACCTATGGCTGTGAGAGCTGGACCATAAGGAAGGCTGAACGAAGGAAGATAGATGCTTTTGAACTATGGTGTTGGAGGAAAATTCTGAGAGTGCCTTGGACTGCAAGAAGATCAAACCAGTCCATACTCCAGGAAATCAAGCCGGACTGCACACATAATCCCAAATAAAACATAATCCCAATAATTGATTTAAATTTTTTCCATCATGTTACAGCCACAGATATTGTTAGATGCAGGCTAAAGAACAATGGCTTGTGTTTTTCAGATGCATCCAGTTGCAGCCAATGTCCAGACAACCAGCATTCTAATGAGAAGCGAGATCAATGTGTCCCAAAGGTTATAAGCTTCCTATCCTTTGAAGAAATGTTGGGTCTCATCTTGGCTCTCTTTGCTCTTGCTTCTTCTCTAACCACCAGCTTTGTTCTGGGAATCTTCATTAAATACCGAGAAACCCCCATAGTCAAAGCCAACAACCAGGACCTCACCTACATTCTCCTGGTCTCCCTCCTCCTTTCCTTCTTAACCTGCCTTCTATTCATTGGTCACCCCAAGAAACTGACCTGCCTTCTTCGACAAACCACCTTCAGTGTTGTATTCTCAGTTGCTGTGTCTTCTTTGCTGGCCAAGACTGTCATGGTGGTGGTGGCATTTCTGGCCACAAAGCCAGGCAGCAGGATGAGGAAATGGCTGGGGAAGACTCTGGCCAACTCCATTGTCTTGTCCTGTTCTGGGATCCAGGTGGGCATCTGCATAGTATGGCTGGGTATCTCTCCCCCATTCCCAGATTCTGACCTGCATTCCCAATCAGGACACATTGTGCTGCAGTGCAATGAAGGCTCAGTCACCATGTTCTACTCTGCACTGGGCTACATGGGCTTTCTGGCTGCCATCTGCTTCTTGGTGGCTTTCCTGGCCCGGAAGCTACCGGGGACCTTCAACGAAGCCAAGTGGATCACCTTCAGCATGTTGGTTTTCTGCAGTGTTTGGGTCTCCTTTGTCCCCACCTACCTGAGCACCAAGGGGAAATACATGGTGGCTGTGCAGATCTTCTCCATCCTGGCCTCCAGCCTGGGCTTACTGTCCTGTATCTTTGTCCCTAAATGCTACATCATTATTCTGAGACCTAAGATGAACACCAAGGAGCATTTAAGGATGTAAAACAATAAGGAAACCAAATTTTGGTCCCTATTTTTCAATAGTTTATTTGTAATCTGAAATAAAATTGCTTACAATTACAGTCCTTTTTATGTGTTCTAAGAAATCTCTCTTCCTTTCATGTTAATTTTAAATTATAGTCATTAAATATTGAAACAGAAATAGCATTAGATCATCTTGTTTAAAACACATTATTTCCTCTTTCTCAATCTTACATCAGGTAGGATTAGGATGATAATCATTGACATTTATCAGTTTTTTGAAACCAGATCAGATAAATGTTCACCACAGCAGATAAATGTCTTGGGCTTATTTATTAGGCCTTGGCAGCAACTTGCCTTTTTTATCCTTCTTTTTTGGCACATCAAGGGAGAAAAGCAAAGCTTCCAAGGCTCAGAAAGGGTTTTCTTGATTCAGGAAGCTTCCAAAACCCAAAGGGAGACCCAGGACAGAGCTGAAGGAGGGGCAGAAAGCATCCTGCTGTGGAAGAAGTCAAGGGAGAATGCGCACCTCCAACGCTGAAGGGAAAGCACCATCTTTCCTTCCGCCTTTTCGGCAAACCTGAGAGCAGCAGCAAATTCCCAGACATCGTTGCTGTGGCCTTAGAAGGACAACTGGGGCTCACTGCACAGGTCACCTTCTTCCACAGAATGGTGACTCTCAAGATAAAACAAAATATATATACTCTACTATATCTTCAAAAACATCGCAACAATGTCCATGGAATACAGTATCTATCAAATCTTATCATTATAAACATTGTTATCTCTTCTCCATTTGGTAAAGCAGAAGATTTTTTAGCAGGGCCTCTGAAGGGTCTCCCTACTCATATGTAGCTATTCTGGGGTATCTGACCTGCATTTAGGAAGATGGCCTCATACACATTAAGATGAAGTCCCCCCTGACTAGTTTTTAACCTAAAATTTTTAACCTTGAATGTTATAATTGAACATTTTAATTTCCTCCTGCACTGCTGAGTGCAGAAGATGCTATTGGTTTCCAGATTTGGTGCCAAGCTCAACCATCTTCAATAAAGAGGACTTCTTTACTGCAGTTGTACTGTTGGTAAGTCGTTCCTCCTCATCATTCGCCAGCTCTGGGAACAAGGAAGAGCTGCCTGTGCCTCAGAGAGAGAATTATAGCAAACACCACCATCATGGTATCTCGAATGCTGCTGTCCCTGCTTCTGCTGCTGTCCCATCTAGAGCTGTGTTCTGGACCGGTTGAAGTTTCCGGATACTCTTGAAAGGTAGCCCCATGTAGAACACGTTGCAATAGTCCATAGCTTTCCAAACTGTGTGTCGCGACACTTTAGTGTGTCACAACACACAGTTTAATGTGTTGCGACACATCCCAGAAGTGGATGTGCACGGCGGCGGTGCAGGGGCGCACATGACTGCAGTGGTGTGCATGGCAGTGGTGGCAGCAACAACGGCAGTGGCACGCCAATAGCGCTTCTGCGTTTTAGTGGAAAACACGAGGCTGCCGCCACTGCTGGTGCTGCTATGCACACCACTGCTGCCATGTGCCCCCCCGCACTGCCACCATGCATGATCCTGCCACTGCTGCCATTGCTATGTCACCAATGTCAGGAGTTTGGAAAGCACTGCAATAGTCTATATGGGAGATGACGAGGGCATGAGTGACTGAATGGAGGCCCTGTCACGGGCTACAGCCAGGGTATCGGATATCACACAGTTCAGAGATAAGCCAGCAGCCAGGAACACTTCCCCGGCTGAGGAATGCTGCCGGCAATAAATCAACAGTTGTAGGAGCAGGCAAAAGAGAGAGTCAGAAATTCGTACCAGAGGATTTCAATGCCAGAGAGGGTCCAGTCCAGAGCCAAGTCCAAGGGTAAGCACAAGCAGGTCCACGATATATCCAAGCCAAGTCAGGAGTCCAGAGAGTAGAATGCCAATAGTCCAACCGGGGTTCAAGGTAAAAGGTAACAAGGTCCAGCAGAGGTTCGCGTAGCCATAAACTACTTTGCTCCCTCAGAGGGTTCTGCATGCCTGCTGCTTGATTTATGGTCAGCTCAAGAGCTGCCAGCCGAATCCCGCAAAGGCTCCAGCTCTGCTCTCCGGAGGTCTCTGGCAGCTAATCTTGCACTCCGGCGTTTTTCCTTTAAGATGAAGCGTGCACTCCTTCGGCGCTGCCTCTTTGGAGAGTCTGAAGAGCTGCCAGGTGTGTGGGTCACAGGTAGCTGCTGAGCGGAGGGCGGGGGCAAACCCTCATCCCTGGCTTGTTCTTCTGTTGACTCAGCTGCAGCTGCCTCCTGACCATCCTGCCTCCCTGCTTCAGGGGCCATGCCTGCCTCTGGGGCTGCCTCTGGGGCTGCCTTTGGGTCAGTCCCCTGGAGGTCCCACAGGGGCAGCTCATCTGACTCCTGGCTGAAGTCCTGGGGCAAGGGCTGAGGCTGAACCAGGACAGGCCCTCCTTATCCAAACAAAGGGCATAACTGGCGCACAAAATGAAGCTGCGCAAAGGCCCTTCTGGCAACGACTGCCACCTGCTCTTCGAGCAGGAGCCATGAGTCCAGAAGGACCCGCAGATTCCACACTGAGTCTGAATGGGGTAGTGCTGCCCCATCCATAACTAAAGATGATAACTCCCTAGATCCAGAGGAGCCATCAATCCACAGCCACTCCATCTTACCAGGGTTCAGTCGAAGCCTGTTTCTCCCCATCCAGACCCCCACAGCATTCTTTGCATCCTTATACATTCAATTCCAATAAAATACCTTTCCATTTATATATCCCCATAGAAATAACTCTAAATTTAATCTGTGACATCAACGTGCATATAGTATTCCGAACAATTATATTACTAATTTAAACTTAATTTGCATTTATAAAGTAATCTATTTCCAGTTAGAGTCCATAGCCCCATAACAACCTTGTATCCCTTCATATATCTTCCCTTGAAATCCTTTATTTCACGTTATACCAAAGTTGTAACACATAATCTGTTCTGTCATCTGTCTCATGTTAACACCACACCCGTTCTGAACCTTTCTCTGTCTAGCACCAGGCAAATCAATTCCCAGATATTTATCAATTTCTAAATTTGAATCTCTTTCTCTTTCTCTCAGCTGTAACAACAAGGTATTTAAAATCTCCTTCTCCCTTTTCTCCTCTATCATTTCAATGGCATCCCCTTTTCTTTGAGTGTATATCACAACTTCTGATTCAGATTCTGTCTTTTGTACCCAACACTGCATATTCTCAATATCTAACAAGAGACTTTTCAGTGTTTCCCTAATCTCCCGAAATGCCTCTATAATCTCCTGTCCAAAATCCAGAATCAACTCTCCTATTGAATTCACCATTTTTCCCTCCATTGTTCCCTACTAACTCAAAGCTGTAAATTTCTGTGATGTCTCCTCTATATTAAGAAACAAAACAAAAAACAAAGAAAGGGGGGAACAGGTGGGGGAAAGACCACAGACACAACAGAAATATTTCCCAGAGGGAAAATAAACAGCCGCCCCAAATGGAAAACCACCAACAGGATCCAATAAGTTCCAAATATATAAAAAACAATATAAAAAGTGGGTTATTGCCTAAATACAAAAGTTTCTTAGAAAGAAAAAAAGAAAAAAATATACAAAAATAGGAGAGAGAAAAGTATTTCAAACAGTTTATATTCCATAAAAAATTCAGCCATTACCAAAAAAAACAACAACCAAATTCATTAATCATTAATCCAATGAAGTATATTCAATAAAATTCAGTCACTGTATATAAAAACATTCCAAATCACTAGTCATGAATCCAATAAGGGTTTTGAACAAAGTTTATACTTCCAAGTGAGAGGAACTCACTGTCGTAAAATAGAAGGGTGAAGATATTTCACTATATTTCAAAAGCATCGTCCATCTCAATCTTCCACCACAAATAACACAGCAAAGAAAGCAAAAAACATTACCAACTTTTTCAGCATTGTCCAGGGATAGACTTTAGATAATAATAAGGCACTATAAACTAAAAAGAAAAATAAAATAAGGTGATCTAAGAGTCGGTTTCTTGCGCTTGTGTCTCTATTAAGAGACTTACGGCTCCCTGCAGAGCTGGCTGGCTTCTCACTCTGTTTTCACCGCTTCCGCCCCCTGCTTTTTCCGTGGTGGAAAACAGCCGAAAGAGTAGAGGGGAGCAGTTTTAACGCTTGATGAGTAATCTTCTGGGCCCTCCTCTTCGGGGAGGAGACTTCGGTGGTCTTTCACCTTCAGGGGACCACCACAAACAGGGAAATGTTAGCTGGGTTTTCAGCACTCTGAAAAATTCCGACTTATCGCACCGCCATTCCGACCAGAAGTTCCACATATCACATCAAATTTCAATTTATTAAAATAATGAAAAAAAATTCTCCTTTTTTGTGGGGCATTTGCCCCATTTATATTCCACATAAGACAATTTAAAGACATTTTTATAAACTTAACTCAGCACAGTCTTTCGATGCAGCAGCCCCAGCCATCTCATCTTGTGTCGTTGTATCCTCTTTTTTTAAATATAGTTTTATTAAGTTTTAAAATACATATTAAAAGTTAGAATAGAGAAAAGAAATAGAAATACAAAATAAGAAAAAGATAAAGAAAAAGTGAAGTCAAGAAATAATAAGCAAAGAAAATATAGAAAATAGATGTCCTCCAATCTATCTTTGAACTTAAAGTACAATAATTAATTTTAAATGTTAGTCCTTCATACGATACACAGGAACTTTTATTTGTCATATGCCTTTTGATTTCTATAATCCAATCTTCTGATCTTCATATAGGTTTCACCTTTCTTGCTGTCTCCCAATAATCCATCTTTGGCTTCCACTCCTTGAAGTAGTAGTTAAATGTTAAATGTTAATTACTGCATATTTATTTATATCTTCAATAAAGTCCAATTAGTATAACAAATAAAAGCCTTATTTATTTCTAATAAACTACAATATATTCTATTCATTTTATGACTACATATTCCACTAGTACATAAAGTAACATATTACGTAACTTAATACATAATATAGCAATTCTTATAATATTCATACATATATATTCCTGTAATTTAATTCTAATATATATATATCTCCATAAAAAAAATTCTTATATCTCAATTATCCATCTATAATTTCCTCTCCTTGTGATAATGTCCATTTAAACTAAATACATAACCTATCATAACACTTAACCTAATACCTAATATACCAATTCTTATAATATTCATACATACATATTCATACATGTCATCCTGTAATAACCTTCATTCTAATTCCATCTCATCATATCATTATCTTCTCATAAATGTATCTCCAAAGAAAACAATAATCTATGATATCAACTTATGTTTGTATTTAGCCTTATATCTTACACTTAGAATATCACTTTTTAATATATCCATACAGTTTCTCATATACAATCCAAATCCATGTTTTCATTAACCTTTATATATCCATACAGTTTCTCATATCTTCTGTTTAGGTTATGCCAAAATCACAATACGCAATAGCAAGTTCACAATATACAGCCTGCTCCTTTCTATATCTCGTGTAGAATATCAGAGCAACCTTCTCTCCCTTTCCACGTATTTCACAATATCCATCCAACTGCACACCCAAATTTTCTCCCTGTCTCCACTGCCACAACGTATCTATACCAAAATTATAATGTATAGCCTTCAGAATGTTTTTCTGAACTAATATATTTAAAATTCCCTCCTCCTGTTTCTCCTCTACTTCAAAAACAAAAACGACGGCAGCGGCACGTCATCAGCGCTTCCACGTTTTAGTGGTAGTGCTACCCTATCCATAACTAAAGATGATAACTCCCTAGATCCAGAGGAGCCATCAATCCACAGCCACTCCATCTTACCAGGGTTCAGTCGAAGCCTGTTTCTCCCCATCCAGACCCCCACAGCGCCCAGGCACTGAGAAAGGGCAGACACCGCATCACCTACCTCACCCGGGATGGAGATATACAATTGATATATTTAGATTTGCTGAAACAAATTCTTGTCCTAAATTTTTGTTTATCAAATATTTTATATCCTTTTTCTTTACATGTGTTGCTTGTAAACATATCACATCACATTTCAATTTATTCTAATAATGAAAAAAAATTCTCCTTTTTTGTGGGGCATTTGCCCCATTTATATTCCATGTAAGACAATTTAAAGCCATTTTTATAAACTTAACTCAGCACAGTCTTTCGATGCAGCAGCCCCAGCCATCTCATCTTGTGTCATTGTATCCTCTTATTGCAGTCCGGGTACATCCTGATCCAAATTACTTCCATACTTAGTCATAAACTCTTTAGCCTTGGGGATCAAAGTTAACTTAAACCTGTGTTGTTGAAAAGTAAAACTCACCCCCTCCAAATTCTCCCAACGAAAAGGAATCTTATTCCTCTTCAAAGCATCTGTCAAGAAAGTATATTCTTTTCTCTTTCTTAGTATCCTCACAGGAATATCTTTCAGTACAATTATGTCCACATTATCAATATTAACTTTAGATTCAAATTGAGCTTTAAGAACTAAATCTCTGGTTTTCCTCCTAGCAAATTGTATCAATATATCTCTGGGTTTATTAGCCATGGCAGCATATCTTGAGTTAATCCAGAAGGCGGGCCTTCTCGGCAGTGGCACCTGCCCTTTGGAACATTCTGCCCCCGGAGGTGAGGCAGGCCCCATCACTCCTTTCCTTCTGGAAGAATTTAAAGACCTGGTTTTGCCGCCTCGCCTGGGCTGGGAACAGGAATAGTTCCTCATGGGGATGGCTGGTGCCATAGAGCCCTTTTAAAAGATCATTGTATCGTCTATTGGATTTTATATTTAATTTATTAATAATAATTATTATAGATTGTATTATTTTATATCTATTTATACTATATATTTTAATTGTTATGTTTGTAAACTGCCCAGAGTCCTGTTTGGGGGAGATGGTGCGGTGATAAGTTGCTTAGAATTTGCTAAGTTGCAAGATAAATAAAATAAATAAAGTAAATAATCCTAAAAATGTTTTCTGTTTCTTCTATCATTTTATTTTCTTCCCAATCAATCAGCCCCAACAAGGCTTGTATGATCTTGTCTCTAAGATTTTCTTCTTTGGCTTCAGGGATACCCCTGAGCCTTAAACAGAACTCCTTATCTCTTAATTCCAATAATGCAATTCTGTCAAGTTCATTTTCCCATTCTTTCTCCAATACATCTCCCTATTATCCAATTTTTTAACTCCTCCATCCAGTCTCACTTCCATTTTTTCTAATTTCTGATCCAATATTTTTTTAAATTCACCAAATCTTTTATCTTCCCTTTTCCCCCTCTTTTTCTCCAATTCTTCAAAGGTTTGAGCAATAGATTGTTTAGTTTGTGATATAAATTCTTCAAACATCATTTTTATAGGGTCCAATTCAGCAGAAACATGCCTTACTTGTTTTCTCGTGACCATAATTTCTTCTTCTTCCCTCCCTTTATTTTATATATGAAAAAGATTTGTTTTTCTTTTTGGTATAAATCCAATAATTCAATAGTTTTAAAAAGCCAATACGTTGAATACTTTAGCTCCCTCTAGTGTCCAATCCTAGTAAATATATATAAAAAAACTCCAATGTAATGAGAAAGGAGAGGAATGAGGTTTCCAATTACAAGCCTTGAGTTGAAACAGAAAGCTTCTTGCCCATATTTTGAAACAGTATCCAATCAAAATTTTAAAAGCTAGTCACAACAAAAATTCTCTCACAGTCCAAAAATAACTTTATCCTCAAATCCAGCAAATCCAGCAGGTTCACTTATTTAACTAGAAAAACTTTTCCCATAGAAAGAAAAAATAGAGAACAGTCTTCTTCCACTTTAAAAATAAAAACTTCAGTAAAACAATACAACTTCCAGATTGCTTGCTGTAATTTTAATCCATTAAAATAAGTAACATATATACGGGGAAAAAAATTCCAAAAATAATGTAAAGGTGACCAAGAGAAGATATTTTTTGTATTAGAGATAGCCTCTTAGAATGCCATAAACTTAAGGCAAAAAAAAAAGGTTGATTTAAAAGATGGGGGGGCGGAATTGGTGTCCGTTTAAAAGGCTTCAGCAGCGGCTTGGACAAGATGAAAACACCGCTTCTCAGCTGTTCACTCACCATTCGATCGCTGGTTTCACGACCTTCCAGCAAGCTGCAGCTGTCCAGAAGACTTGAGGGGTGATTCTTTGAGTTCCCCTTTACTCCAGGGAATATGTCTGGGCTCAAATCTTACCTGAGCCACCAGAAAAATGCCACGCTGTAATTCTAGCTATAAAGCTAAGCTAGAGTCAACATTCCACAATAGCTGCTCCCTGGAAGTCTTTAGCATCTCAAGATTGAGTTTCTTCAGTAAAGGGCAGCCAAACGTTCCTGAATTCTTCCCCTCTAGACTCCTAATCTAAAACTGTGTCTATGAGTCACACAGAAATATTTTCTCCAGCTGCAGACCTATGTTGCCACAAAGTTTCCCAATTCTCCTTCTAATTATCAAAACCATGGTGATGGTAACAACACTTAAGGGATTTCATCACCATCATCACAGGTCACTTTTGAAACCACTGTGACAAATACTTGCTCACTCCTCATATCTAAAACCTGAACATCTGATCCATAATTACCTCCTGCTCTGCTGAGGGCAGAACGTGCCGTTGGTTTCCAGATTTGGTGCCAAGCTGGACCATCTTCAGTAAAGAGCACTTCTTTAGTGCAGTTGTATTGTTGGTAAGTCGTTCTTCCTCATCATTCACCACCTCTGGGACCAAGGAAGAGCTGTCTGTGCCACAGAGAGAGAATTGTAGCAAACAGCACCATCATGGTATCTCAAGCGTTGCTATCCCTCCTTCTGCTCCTGTCCCATTTTCCCTCTGAGACTCTCTTGAAAAAATGTCAATTCAATGTGATAATTGAGATAATGTACAAGGGCAATTTCTACGAGCAGGGAGACTACCTGATTGGTGGAATCATATCTACATCTAATGCTGCATTTCGACCAAATGACTTCTTCAAGCCTCAAAGCCATGAGTTTGAAACGTAATTATTGACATCTATGTGCCTCTAGTGATTAGTTTTTCACTCTCCGATGACTTTTTAGTAGGGAATGGTTCCCATTTCCCAATTCCTTGCTTTTTTCAAGCAGCCTATACATTTTCCTACAAATTTTCTTTAAGTAAAGTATATTTTGGATTTTTTAAAACCTGAAGTGTGCCTTTTGAGTTCTTGATCATGTACTAGCAAAACACCAGATGCTCCCCAACTTTTAAAAGGAACACCTTTAATTTCCAGTCAGGTAGAATGGTCTCTGTGTGCATGCAATGTCCTAAGATTATGATACAGAAATAACCAAAAAAATAGGGTATCAATATCATTAATTCACTGCACATTTCTTCACTTCTATTGATGTGTTTCAAGGATTATACACTAGTAAAAATATTTAACACAATAACATTTTATGCTTTGGGAAAGAAGAGACTGTAAACTTGGGTAACCTATCCATAGCTACAGTATATGGTCAAGCAAGAGAGTAAAACATATACATTAAAAGAGCAAAATATTAAGTAAACTATAAGGTTAGAATCAGTATCAAAGGGAACTTGTCGAAAAGCTTGTCCCTGGTATGCAGTTACTTTATTTATGTATTCAATTATTTATTCAGCAGATGTACAGTATATGGCTGCCCATCTCACTGGATGTGACTTTGGGTGGTGAACAACTAACAATTAAAATAATGTCACAACCATTTAAACCCTTAAAATAAACGTTGTTTATTCGTTCAGTCGCTTCCGACTCTTCGTGACTTCATGGACCAGCCCACGCCAGAGCTTCCTGTCGGCCGTCACCATCCCCAGCTCCCCCATGGTCGAGTCCGTCACCTCCAGAATATCGTCCATCCATCTTGCCCTTGGTCGGCCCCTCTTCCTTTTGCCTTCCACTTTCCCCAGCATCAGCATCTTCTCCAGGGTATCCTGTCCTCCCATTATGTGGCCAAAGTACTTCAGTTTTGCCTTTAAGATCATTCCCTCAAGTGAGCAGTCTGGCTTTATTTCCTGGAGTATGGACTGGTTTGATCTTCTTGCAGTCCAAGGCACTCTCAGAATTTTCCTCCAACACCACAGTTCAAAAGCATCTATCTTCCTTCGCTCAGCCTTCCTTATGGTCCAGCTCTCGCAGCCATAGGTTACTACAGGGAATACCATTGCTTTAACTATGCGGACCTTTGTTGTCAGTGTGATGTCTCTGCTCTTAACTATTTTATCAAGATTTGCCATTGCTCTCCTCCCAAGAAGTAGACGTCTTCTGATTTCCTGGCTGCAGTCAGCGTCTGCAGTAATCTTTGTGCCTAGAAATACAAAGTCTAAAAATAAACATAATGAAAATGAATAAGAAGCAAGATGGCAGGAAAATAACAGTCATCTAAGCACAATACAACCATCATGCAGACTCCCCATGGGATCCCCGTCTTGCTGGAAAAACCACATTTTACGGGCTTTCCAAAAGGCTAACAGGGGTGGGGCTAACCTCACCTCAGAGGGGGGGGAATGAGGTGCATTACTAGCTCTTCTGGGAGGAACGTGCTTGGGATTTCCTGAGGGTTATTCGATGCCATCCCATTCTACCCTTGTCATCTTTTCATATCACGGAGGCCTCTGCTGTCTTGAAATAGACTTGGGTGTGGTCAACAAGGGAGAAAGGTATTATTTCCTCCAGAGAACGGGTTAAAGGGAAAACATGTATCTGGGGACTCAGGAAGGTTTGATGGTACTTCCAATGACAGGTTTACCCAGGCCAGTCCAAGACCTAATCACTCTTTTCACAAAATGCTAAGAGTGATTAATTTCCATATTTCCTCATGGCAAGAAATTATTAGACAGTGCTACTGTGCAACAAATCCTTCTCCTGACTTTTGTGGGTATATGTATACTCCTCCCCAATCAACATGATAATTCAAGGCAGTTAACAACAACTAAAAACCCAAAATGAACAAATGCCTTACAAGAAGATTCAAGCATCAGGTCTTGCTCAAGAAAACACATGTGATTTTCTGTCTAATAGGAACACCCAATCACCTAGAAAGGTTTTGTAAATCAATAATACAGGAATTTGCTATTTTTAGTTGTGCAACGACCTCCTCTTTTGCCATTTATGAAATCAATCAGATTAGTTTGCACATTTATACGGTGGTCTCTTGCATCCTCATTCCATTGATGTTTCAGTCTGCGGGACATTCACGGATGTGGTTCTATGTATAAACTTTAATTGATCAGTGCCAGATGTCCTTAAAGTAAAGCTGCAGGCAATACAAACTGTCTTTATAAACCGAAGAGAAAAACCTATTGATATCTCTTCTGTTGTAGTACCAAGAGTATGAGTTTCTGTTAGAGTTCTTGTGTTGCCCTGGCGAATTATTCCTGTACAGCGTTCTCACAAAGCACAGCCTTCTCATGGTGACGTGAAGTGCAGGTGCAAGATAGCAACGGTCACGTGTGTATTGTTATGACTAGTGCCCACACAAGCACTGGATCTTCCCATGGGAACTAATCCTCCTGATTTCCTTCTGTGGGAAGCCTTGCTCAGGCCCCCCCGAGCAAGGAAGGGGGGAAACTCAGTGCGTAGATGCAGCACTGCTAACCAATAGCAGGTCATGCTATGTGCTTTAGGCCTAATGCTTTGAGGCCTAGTGTGTGTAACAACTAACTTCCAGCCAGTCAGAAAGCTGGAAGGTCTGAATATACAACCATGCAAAATGGTGTTCTATGTCTTCTTGATTTCTAGTGTCTCGTAGCCATGTAGTTCTTCACGTGTTCACTTCCCGTGGACTGGGCAGAGTGAGCTATGCCTGGCTTTGGGTATAGGCCATGGCAGGAACTCTGGCCCTGGGATCAATACACGGAACTCTGCTTATAAGTTTGTTTTGTTTTTCCTTTTACAATGCTGTATCCTGTATATTCATCTTTATTCATTTTTGCGATAATGTAATTGTATCTGCATTATTGCCTTATGCTTCCAGTAAACACTGTTGGCCCTAACAAGCTGCATTCTTGTCTGTTTATTCTCAAGCCTCGGGTTTTTCCCCTTTAAGCCAGCATATATCCCATCAGTTTCAGTGGCTTCCTGTGGGAAATGGCCAACTGAACAACTTTGCCTGTGAGCCCCATGGGCAGAGCTGGCAGCGTGGTAGGTTTTTTTTGGGCACAGACAGGTTTTTCTGTAGCCCCATGTAAGGCGCTCCTGCGGATTGCTATAATCTCTCTGCGCTGAAGTAACTCCCAGGCACCAGGGTTCTTAGAAGCAGAAGAGTTTATTATAGAATACAGGAGTTCGCTCTAGCATGAACAAAGACTGGAATGCAGGTAACAGGAACAACAAGCACCTTTAAACCTTTCCCTCCCCCAGTGTCCTTTGCTGCGTGCCCATGAGGTCAGTCTGTCGGTTGTCCAGGCAACGCTCGGCCAGATGTGTATTCCCAATCGTTGGATGAGTGTGAGCCGATCTTCCAGTCTCCTGATGAGCTCTTTGTCTGCTTGCCTTTTTGGCAGAGATCGGGTGATCTCTGACACGCTCCCGCCCCAAGACTCACCCCCCCCCTATATACAAACCAGACTATTTCCATTCACTGGGGTTTGTCTGGGAACTCTTTATGGAACTTCTTGACCAATTTAGGGGCGCGTGTGTGTTTGGCGTTGACCCACTCTCTGTCGCCGATCGGGAGATGGGTCCATTTGACTAGGTATTGCAGCTGCCCCCTGTGCCATCTCGAGTCCAAGATCCTGTCTATTTCAAAATGTGGTTCTCCCTCCACCAGTATTGGTGTGGGTGCTTCTGGTTCCGGGTGCCACTGATGTGAAGCATGGTATTGTTTCAGCAAACTAATGTGAAACACGGGGTGTATCTTTCTCAGGGCCTTTGGCAGTTCCAGTTTGGCCGTTACTGGGTTAATTACTGCAAGGATCTTAAATGGGCCTATGAACTTGGCCGCTAGTTTTCGTGACTGTTGCGTGGACCGTAAGTTTTTGGTGGATAAGTACACCTTGTCCCCAACTCTCAATTCCCATTCTTTCTCCCGTTTGCGGTCTGCATGTTTTTTGTAATTAGCCTTGGCTTCTTCTAGCATCTTTACCATTATTGGCCAGTTGCTAGTGATTCTTTCGACCCATTCATCTGCTCTCAGAGGTTGCTCTAAGTCAGTGCTCTGGGTCATTGCCAATTCAGGTATCGTTACAAAGTCCTGCCCTGTAGCTGCTTTGAATGGTGAAAGCCCTGTGCTTTGATGGAGCGCGTTGTTGTACGCGACTTCTGCGAACGGCAAGAGTTCTGCCCAATCAGTTTGTTGGTAGTTTATGTAGCATCTCAGGTACTGTTCCAGTGTGGCGTTAAGGCGTTCACTTGCTCCGTCTGTGCACGGATGGAACGCACTACTAAGCCCCTGTTCTGATCCAATTAACTTCAAAAATGCCCTCCAAAATTTGCATGTGAACGTGCTGCCGCGATCGCTGATTATGCGTTCCGGCGTTCCGTGGGCTCTGTAGATGTGTTGAATGAACAGTCTCGCTAGCTTCTGGGCGTTCGGTATGCCCTTGCATGCATTGAAGTGTGCCTGTTTGGAAAAGAGGTCTGTGACTACCCAGATGGCCGTGTATTTGTTGCTCACTGGTAAGTCCACTATAAAGTCCATGGCAATTTGCTTCCATGGCTGTGTTGGGCTAGCTACCTCCTGTAATTTTCCTGTGGGTTTGCCCATTTTCCTTTTTGCTGTGGTGCACGTGGGGCATGTTCGCACATAAGCTTTCACGTCCACGCACAACGATGGCCACCAAAACTTTCCCCTGACTAAATGTAGTGTTTTTAGGAAGCCGAAGTGGTCTGCCGTTTTGTGGTCGTGGTGCATACTCAGAACCCTTTGTCTTAAGGATTCGGGGATGTATGCTTTCTTGTCTTTCCAACCCATGCCATCTCGCTCCTCTAGCATGTGTTTGTGCTCCACCCACCAAGTGTCAGTAACTGTTGCCGCTCGCAGGTCTCCTGTGAATGAATCACAGTCCGTCCTGTGTTTCGCTCTGCTGCGGGTGACAGCCAAATTCCCCTCTCCCCTGACCACTGGTGCCAGTTGCGTCTGCTTCTCCCCTGGTTGGGAAGGGATTATAGACTCAAAGATCTCCTCCATCTTGCCTTCATGCTGCAGCAGGCGCGAAAGCGCGTCTGCCAGGAGGTTTTTTCCCCCAGGGAAATATTTCAACGTGAAGTTGAACCTACTCAGGAACTCTGCCCATCTGAGATGCTTAGGGTTCAATTTTCTCGGGGATTTGAAAGCTTCCAAATTTTTATGATCCGTCCACACCTGAAACGGCTCAGCTGTCCCTTCCAAGAGGTGTTGCCACATGCTTAACGCGTGTTTTACTGCGAATGCCTCTTTTTCCCAAACATGCCATCTTTTCTCTGTTTCGTTAAATTTCTGGGAAATGTAGGCACATGGTCTCAATTTCTCCCTGTCATCTGCTTGTAGTAAGATGGCCCCAACTGCATTGAGTGACGCGTCCGTGTGAATTACGAACGGTTTGTCCAGCTCAGGGTGCTTGAGGATGGGCTCCTCCGTGAACAATGCCTTTAGCTTATCAAAAGCTTCTTGGCATTCTTGGGTCCACACTATTTTTGTGCTTGGCGGTGGGGCTTTTGCGTTTTTCCCCTTGCCTTTTGTTTTCAGCAAGTCGGTTAGGGGTAGCGCAATCTGCGCGAAATCTGGGATAAACTGCCTGTAGAACCCAGCAAATCCCAGAAATGCTTGGAGCTGCCTGCGCGTTCGGGGGGGTTGCCACCCTAAAACCGCCTTGACTTTCTCAGGGTCCATTTCAATGCCCGCATTCGAGATGCGGTACCCCAGAAAGTCTAGTTTGTCCTTGTGAAACTCACACTTTTCCAGTTTGACAAACAATTTTGCTTCTAACAACTTTTCTAGCACCTTTTTGACCAGTTCCATGTGCTCTTCTAGGTTTTCCGAGAAAATTAAGATGTCATCTAAATATACAATTACCCCTTTGTACAAAAATTCATACAATACCTCGTTTATGAATCTCATGAAGATTCCCGGTCCGCCCGCAATCCCAAACGGGAGCACCCGGTATTGAAATGATCCTAGTGGGCAATTGAATGCGGTTTTCCACTCATCCCCCTCCCTCATGCATACCCGGTAATACGCTTCCCTTACATCCAACTTCGTGAAGACCTTCCCTTTCGATAGTTGGGCTAACATGTCTTTCAGCAAGGGTAGGGGGTACTGGTTAGTGACTGAAATTGCATTGAACCCCCGGTAGTCTGTGCACAACCACAGTGACCCATCTTTCTTTTTTCTAAATAACACTGGGGCCGCTAACGGGGAATTGGCTGGTTCAATGAAGCCACGTGCCAAATTTTTATCAATGAACTTGTGGAGTTCCGCTAGTTCTTTCTGAGTCATGGCATACATCTTGGGTTTCGGGAATGGTGCCCCAGGGATGAGGTCTACCGTTGCATCTGACTGTCTATGGGGGGGGGGCTCTTGGTCGCATTCTTGCTTACCAAACACTTCACTAACTGGGAGGTATTTTTCCGGGATCGCCTGTGGATTGCTTTCGTCCCCTTGTTCCCAATCCTCGTTCCAAAATTCCATCCCAGCTGCCCCCACTTCCCAGTCATCCACATCTCTTTCTTTGCGTGTCCCCCCATAAATTCCGTCCACAAAGTCAATTTCCCCGGAGACCCAATCCACCCTAGGATTTCTAGCTCTCAGCCATTTCAGTCCTAACACAATGGGTCTTGTTGCAATGGGGGCCACAATGAACCTCAATGTTTCTACGTGGTTTCCCAAAGTCATTTGTACTTCCTCCGTATACTGCTCCACTGGCCCCCCTTTCATCTCAGAACCATCCAACTGACAGAAGGTAATGGGCATTTTTAGTTCAAAAAGTCTCAGTCCCAAGTAGTCAGCCACGTCCGGGTGCATCAAACTCCTTGAGCAGCCCGAGTCTAGCATTGCCAACCCAGAGTACTTCCTTCTGCCCCCCACAGCTTTTAGGCATACCTGAATGTGCATTGTGGGGTTGTGGCAAATCTTCTCGTTGCGCCCTTTTGTGAGGGCCTGCCCCGCTGCGCACTTTAGCGCAGACTTTTCCTCGTTTCCCGCCATCTGGGATTCGTAGTTATATTCCTCGCTGTCACTGTCTTCGTCCGCGTGTGTGGGGTGTCTCCATTTTGCCATGGCTGCCGCGTTGTCTTTACGTTTGACCCTCACCTCCTTTTCACTTTTCTTCTCTGGGGTTTTCTTGACTTCCGTTCGGGTGGGCTGTGTGGTGGGTTCAGGTTTCCTCTTCAAATGTTTGAACTTTTTAATGGTCCTCAGTTGTCTCTGGCTTTGCTCAATACGGCCTGCCAGTTGGATCCAGCCTTCTAATGTTTTTGGTTCTTTCCTCCCCACCATGAGCTCTAATAAGTCTTGTCTCAGGCCGTACTGGAAGTATTCAATTTGGAATTCTTCCAGCCATTACGGTAGTTCGCTAAGGATACTTTTGAACTCCATGGCATATTCGGCAACAGTACTTTTCCCCTGATCAAGGTTTCGGAGGCGCACTCTGGCCGACACTTTAGCAAGTGTGTCTTCGAACCGGGTCCGCAGAGCCTGCATGAACTTATTGAAATTGTGAAGTGCGCTTGCCTTGGTATCATGCAGTTTCACGAGCCAGCTAGCCGCTTCCCCTTCCAAGAAGCAAGAAACATATCTGACCTTCGCTTCCTCTGTGTAAAAATCGTTTTCAAATTCTTCCATGAACCCTTTTACGTGAGTTATGAAGCATGCTAATTTTTTGGGGTCTCCATCAAACTTCATTTTCAGCTCTCGCAACCCCACCGGTGCCTTCCTGCTGCCCAGCGACCTCTGTTGTGGTATGGGTGGAGTTGTACGCGGTTGGTCCTGTGTGTTGAGACCCTTTTCTTCGTCTTCCTCCTCTGGTTCCTCCCCAGGCTCTGTTAGATTCCTATTCTCTTCGGAAGGGAGTGGACATGTCTTGTGTATCTGCCTTTCCCTCCCCTCCAGGAGTGTAATAAGCATATTAAGTCTCTCATTTAATTCCTCCACCCTGTAGTCCATGCGAGTTAATTTTTCTTCAACTGCCCCAATTTGTTGCGTTTGGGTGACACGCTTTTTAGTTTTCTGCTCTCTGCGTCCCTCCATCCCTTCACCCACTCCCATTGACCAGTCTGCTTTCACAGTTCCATGGGTGGGTGGGTGAGTGGTGGGATGTGCCCCCTCCAACGTGGTAGCCCTGGACACCCTTTGGCCTCTCAGGATTGGGGTGCTGTCCTCCCGATTGGGCTTGTTGGGGTTTTCTCTCGTACCTCTCAGAGTAGATGCTTTCAGCCGCCCCGTGGTCTCCGCCGCCGTCTGCTGCCGCGTGGTTTCTGCTGCCCGCTTGCTGCTTGGGAGCGCTGGTCGCTGCCGCCGTATTGTCACCACGTGGTGTCCGCTGGCCGCTTGCTGCTTGGGAGCGCTGGTTGCTGCCGCCGCTTTGCCGCCACATGGTCTCCGCGGCCGCCGCTGCTGGGATTGCCACCTCTCAGCTGTTTGGCGCGCTGCCGCTCTTCCGACGCCATTCCGCTGCTTGGGAAAGCCGGTTCCTGCTTCTTCCACTGCTGCCGCTGCTCCGCTGAGGGATCGCCGCCTCTCAGCTGTTTGGCGCGCTGCTGCTCTTCCGCCGCCGCTCAGCTGCTCAGAATGCCCCTGCTCAGCTGTTAAGAGTGCCGGTTTTGCTGCTGCTCTACCGCCGCCGCTCAGCTGCTTGCTGCTCCGCTGCTCAGCTGTTGGGAACGCCGGTTTTGCCTCTGCTCTGCCGCCGCTGCTCAGTTGCTGGGGAACCCGTTTCCTCCGAAAATTTCCCCCCCCCGGGTCTCTGCCCAGTGAGCATAAAAGCCGGTCTCAACCGTGAAGCTTCCTGGGAAAACCGGTTTGTTTTGCATTCCAGTCTTTATGTAAGGCGCTCCTGCGGATTGCTATAATCTCTCTGCGCTGAAGTAACTCCCAGGCACCAGGGTTCTTAGAAGCAGAAGAGTTTATTATAGAATACAGGAGTTCGCTCTAGCGTGAACAAAGACTGGAATGCAGGTAACAGGAACAACAAGCACCTTTAAACCTTTCCCTCCCCCAGTGTCTTTTGCTGCGTGCCCATGAGGTCAGTCTGTCGGTTGTCCAGGCAACGCTCGGCCAGATGTGTATTCCCGATCGTTGGATGAGTGCGAGCTGATCTTCCAGGCTCCTGATGAGCTCTTTGTCTGCTTGCCTTTTTGGCAGAGATCGGGTGATCTCTGACACCCCAAGTGTTTTTCCGGATTAAGGAAAACTCTGAAAATCGACACATTTCTCCTCCAGATGGTGAGTTGTAGACAGGAGATCGTAGGCAGCGTCTGCGACCGAGCGGTAAGACTACACTGGAAGGCTGGGATTTAATATTGTTCTAATCCACATTTGCATTCCCTTATTAAAAAGGGAAATAAGTCGTTGCCTTTCCATATCTTAAACACCCAATTTGTTTTTTTTTAAGTTTTGTATCTTAAGAGAAGCTTTTTACAGTAAGAAAAAGCAGAATCTCTTGGTGATTATAGTTATTTTTGTAGATTTTTAATTATAAAAAAAAAGTTTTGGCTTTTCTCCCCATCTGGGTTATATTCAGAGCTGTAACATTACCTTTCCGTTATCTTTGTTGCTAAATTCCAAGGTTGAAGTTTTTTCTCTCTACACACTTCTTATTTTAAATTTTAGGCTTTCTTTAACTTTTTTCCACTGTCTGCTAGTATATTTTCTTTGGTTAATTTTGGATTAATTCATTAATCTCTATTTCTGTGAATTAACTTTTTAGGGTGTGTTAAAATTTACTGTTTGAACAATGGAAGACTTTAAAGAAGATCTCAGAGACTTAGGTTCTCAGCAAGAAGATATTATTTCAAAGAGTTGTCAAACCATTATACAGACTATTTGGGACATTCAAGATGAGATTTTACTAAAAATGCAACAACTATATGAAAATACTATGATAGAGGAAGAAGACGAAGTTGGAAAAGATGGTGTTTTTACTGTTGTGGGGGAAAATGGAACACTCTCATCTGAAAACTCTGGACTGGTGTTTTTGGGATTAAAATGATTGTTTAACTTTAGGACTGCAAAAGGAACTGCCAAGCGGGGGAAATGTTATGACTATTTCAATCAATGTTATGGGAAAGAAGAGTAAGTTATATGGGAGTTTTTTTTCTCTTTCGCTGGAAAGTTTGTATTTTTTGAAGCTATTGGACTGTTAGATCTTTGGGGTTTTTTAATATAAATTTTATTAAGATTTTAAAATACATAGTTAAGAGTTAGAAATGAAAAAAGAAATAGAAATACAAAATATAGAAAAAGAAAAGAAAATTGTAGTAAAATAAAAGAAAGAAAAAGATATGAGAAATATATAACTTCCAATCTATCTCTGGTCATGTAAATAAAATAATCTGCCTTAAGTGTTGGTTTTTCATACAATAAATACTTATTTATTTATTTATTTATTTATTTATTTATTTATTTTTCTAACTTATATCACCGCCCATCTCCCCCCATTTCCGCCGGGGACTCTGGGTGGTTTACACAAAGCCAGCAATTAAAACATATAAAAATTTATAAAATACAATACATAAGTTAATTAAATATATAAGACCCAAGAGGCTCTGATGTTAGGTTTTAAAAGAACTCTACAGAGCAAGCCAACCCCAAAAGGAGCTATTACTCCACCCGTCCCAAGCGAGGTGGCAGAGCCAGGTCTTCAGTTGTTTCCGGAAGGTCATAAGTGTGGGGGCTTGCCTCACCTCCAAGGGCATAATATTCCAGAGGGCGGGTGCCACTGCCGAGAAGGCCCGCCTCCTGGACCCCGTCAGATGGAATTCTCTTATAGACGAGGTCCGAAGCAAGCCCTCTCTGCATAACCGGGTGGAGCGGGTTGATGCTCTGCGGATGAGGCAGTCCTTTAGGTAACCTGGTCCCATGCCATGTAGGGCTTTAAAGGTGACAACCAACACCTTGAATTGGACCCGGAAGCAAACCGGTAACCAATGCAGCTCGCGCAGCAGAGGTGTCACATGTGCCGACCTTGGGGCACCCATAACTGCGCGCGCAGCCGCATTCTGGACCAGTTGATGCTTCCGGATACTTTTCAAGTGTAGCCCCATGTAGAGTGCATTGCAATAGTCTATATGGGAGATGACCAGGGCATGAGTGACTGTACGGAGGGCGTCTCGGTCCAGGAAAGGGTGTAGCTGGCGCACAACTCGAAGTTGTACAAATGCCCTTCTGGCCATGTCTGCCACCTGCTCTTCAAGCAGGAGTCGTGAGTCCAGAAGGACACCCAGGTTCCGCACTTTGTCTGAACAGGGTAGTGCTACCCCGTCCAGATCTAAAGATGACAACTCCCTGGATCTCGAGGCACCATCAATCCACAGCCACTCCGTCTTACCAGGGTTCAGCTGAAGCCTGTTGTTCCCCATCCAGGCCCCCACAGCCTTCAGACACTGAGAAAAGGCAGCCACTGCATCACTTAACTCACCCGGGATGGAGATATATAGTTGAGTATCATCGGCATATTGATGATACCTCATCCCGTGTTGGTGGATGATCTCACCCAGTGGTTTCATGTAGATATTAAATAGGAGAGGGGATAGAACCGAACCCTGCGGCACCCCACAAAGTAGGGGCCGAGTGTCGGACCTCTCATCTCCTTTAACCACCGATTGGGATCGGCCCTGGAGGAAGGAGGTGAACCAGCGTAAAACTACTCCACCCAACCCCAACCCCCTAAGCCGTCCCAAAAGGATACCATAGTCGATGGTATTGAAAGTCGCTGAGAGGTCAAGAAGAGCCAGGATGGATGCACTGCCTCCATCCCGCGCCCGCCAGAGATCATCAGTAAAAAGGGGAGGTGGGAGACAGGGCAAAAGTTATCCAACACTGTAGGGTCCAGCGATGGCTTCTTGAGGAGGGGGTGCACCAGCACCTCCTTGAAAGCCGCTGGAAACACTCCCTCTCCCAAGGATGTAAGAACCATCGCATGGACCCAGCCACATGTCACCTCACTGGCTGCTTTCACCAGCCAGGAGGGGCATGGGTCAAGATGACAAGTAGTGGCCCTTACAGTCCGGAGGATCCTGTCCACTTCCTCAGGTCCAACAGGATCAAACTGTTCCCAGATAACCGGGCACAGACGCTCCCTCGGCATCTCCCCACACCATGCATCATGCTTGGAGTCCAACTTAGAACGAATCCGAGCGATTTTATCCATCAGATGTTCTGAAAATTCCTCCTCATGGCCCTGCAGGTGGGTCACCGGGCCCACCTTACCTAGGAGAGATCGAGTAATGGTAAACAGGGCCGTCAGGCAGCATTCTGCGGACGCAATAAGAGCGGAGAAATATTGATATTTCGCCGCTCTTACCGCCACAAGGTAGGCCTTAACTGCGGCTCTAGCTTGTGTTCGGTCTGATTCGGTCTTTGTCTTTCTCCAGCGGCTCTCTAGACATCTCTTAACCCTCTTCAGTACCCTCAATCCCTCCGTATACCATGGGGAATATGGGGTCGGATGGGACAAGAGAGGTCGCATAGGCGCGATCCTGTCCAAGGCCCCGGCCACTTTCTTATTCCAGACTGCAGCCAGGACCTCCATTGGACCATGCATTAGATCCTCGGATATAACCTCCAGCTCTCTCTGAAACCCTATCGGGTCCATTAGTCGCCGGGGGCGGACCGAACGAATAGGTCCAGCCTCCCTGCGGAGTGGGGCAGCATATGAGAATCTTAGGGTCACCAGGGCATGATCTGACCATGACAACGGGGAAAGATGCAACTCTCCCCCCAGATCATCTTGCCATTGCTCCGACAGGAAAACCAAGTCCGGAGTTAGGCCACTGTCTCGAGTCGGGTCCCGAATAATCTGGATCAGGCCCATGGCTGCCATGGTAGCCATGAACTCCCGAGCTGCCTCCGAGGCACGTCCCAGGGATGGCAGATTGAAATACCCCAGAACCATAAGTCTGGGAATTCCACCGCCAACCCCGAAACAGCCTCCAGCAGCTCAGGCAGGGAGGTTGCTACGCAGCAGGGAGGCTGGTACAGCAGCAACACTCCCAACTGCTCTTGAGAACCCAACTTGAAAAACAGAGTCTCACATCCGGCCACCTGTGGAGCCGTGCCCCTGAAGGCCACTATAGACTCTCGGATGATAACTGCCACCCCGCCTCCCCTACCCCGATGTCTCGGCTGATGCCATACCTGGAACCCAGCCGGGCAGATCTCCGAGAGGGCAACCCCTCCTCCAGGGCCCAGCCAGGTCTCGGTAATACATGTCAGGTCGGCCCCCTCCTCCACGATCAAATCACATATGAGGGGGCCCTTGTTATTAACCGACCTGGCATTAAGCATCAACAGCCGGAAATCAGGGTACTCGAGGATCTGCTGACCAGGGCCTAGGTTTGAACCCGGACGGCCGGAGCACACCACCGGTAATAAACACCGGGGGCATCTTCCCCAACGATGGCCTGTCCTCCGGTTCCCGCCATAGCATCCCCGACCTGTCACCACTTCAATAGGACAATCCGCCCCAGAGCGCCTAGAGTTACGAGGCCCAGTTGCCTCCACCACCGGACCTCTGAAAACCCTAGATTGAAACAGGGGGCCCCTCTCCCATGCACACATCTTCCTAACTCAGTCAACCTCAGGGGGCAGTAGGGTCACCAGCGTACCAGCATATGCTTTCTGCGCCAGTAGAACCTAACCACCCCCTACCACTCACTCCACACTCACTACGTGCCCCTTCAGCTTCTCTCACTGGTCGAAGGGGCACCATCCACTCCTGCCCACCACCTATCTCTCACTCAGGGGCGGGCACTCTAATATACAATCACACAACTATGGCCTCCCCCAGGGTCTCTCACACCCAGGAGGGATACCACTCTCATACCAGGGGGACCCCAGGTCTCTGCCACCTCTAACAAATGGGGGAGAATAGAAGACGACGTCCAAACCAAAGCTCCTTCTTCATAATCCTCTTGTTGACTCTGGGATAATTTAAAGATGATAAAAGTCTTGGGATTATTTAAGATGATAAAAATTGTAGTATAATGCCGCATTTGGGGCTCGCCGTTCAAGTAATCCAATAGTGGTTAAGAGTCCGGCCTATTAGGATTTCTGAAGGTCCTTCGCGCCAAAATCCACTGGTCGTTTGCCCAGGACACTCGCTGAGGGGGCCAAAAAGACCACCCCCTTCAAAGGTCACAAGCCAAATTCCACCCGGGGCCAGCAAGTCCGCACCACTCCGACAATCCTCCAGCCGATGCAGCCTCCCATCAGCCCAGGAAAAGCAAAAGCAAAAATGTTCCTAGCTGTTACAGGCACACTGAGAACTTCTGTACTGCCGAGCTTCACAATCCAAACAGAGAGTTTGAACAAACTCAAACAACTCCGTCGAGCTCCCCCGCAGCCACTCCGTCCCAGTTCCTCCACTGCTTCTCCCCACCAGATGGCAAACAAGGTAGGGTCTGGACTCCAGGTCTGCCCCACAATTAGCACCCCAGTTCTCTGACCGGGAGCTGCAGCCGCCGGATTTGCTCCCTTCCTCTGTTCTCCGTTTCTCCGTTCTCCAGAGCACACATTTTGAAACCCACAGGAATCTGATGGTTTGAAAACCTGGGGTTCCTTAACCAACCCCCCTACCAGATGGAACGTAGGGGTGGTATATAGAGTTGGGAGTCTGGACTCTAAAACCGAGGCCTAAGATGCCCCTCACAGCAGCTCACGGCTCCGCGTCCGCTCCCGGTCGCCATCTTGGAATCTTTTTTCCAAGTAATAATTCTTTGTCTAATGTACTATTTTATATTTAATCTACTCTTCAAAACCCCATGTAAGTTTCACCCCTCCTGCATTTCACAAATAGTCCATCAATGGTTTCCACTCTTTAAGATATTGATAACTTGAGTTTTCTTTCAATAAACAAGTCAATTTATCATTTTCTGCCATGTCCATCAATTTTAACATCCACTCTTGTACTGTTGGTAAAGTCTGAGTTTTCCAAAATTGTGCATAAAGAAGTCTTGCTGCTGTTATCATATATTGTATAATTCTAACAGAATATTTTTCTATTTGTAAATCCAGTATTCCCAACAGGAATAATTCTGGTTTAAACGGAATCTGTATTTGTAATATACTCTGCATCAACGTATGCATTTGGGTCCAAAATTTCTTTGCAATCTTACATGTCCACCACATGTGGTAAAACGACCCCTCTTGTTTATTACATTTCCAACAAATGTTAGAAACAGTCCCATATATTTTTGCAAGTTTTTGGGGGGTCATATACCATCAATACATCATCTTATAAAATTTTTCCTTCAAATTATAGCACAGAGTAAACTTCAATCCTTTAATCCACATATTTTCCCATTGCTGCATATTTATATTATGACCAACATTTTGTGCCCATTTAGTCATACAATTTTTAACTTGTTCTTCCACCATTTCTCCTCTCAGCAATAGTTTATACATTTTGGCAATTAAATGTTCATCTGTTTCACAAAGTTGTATTTCAAATTCCAATTTACTCTGTTGAAATCCAAAGTCTTTCTTATCTGACTTAAATTTCTCTGTAAGCTGCATATAGGAAAGCCATTGAAATGTATATCCTTCCGAAGCAAGTTGTTCTTTTGATTTAATTTTATATTCTCCTTGTTCTTTTTTTAGCAGATCCTTATAAGTCAACCATTTATCTTTATTTCTTGTTTCACTTCTGTAGAATGCTTCTTGTGTAGAAATCCATAAAGGCATCTTATAACATAAAGTTGATCTATATTTATTCCAAATATTTAACCATTATCTTCTAATATAATAATTTTTAAAGTCCACTTTAACTTTAACTTGATCATACCATAAATATCCATGCCATCCGTATATTTAGTCATGACCTTCTAAATTCAATATTTTTTCATTTTTTAAAGCAATCCATTCTTTAAGCCATACTAAACAACATCCTGCATAGTATTGTATGGCCAACCCCTTGAGTTCCTGTAAAACCTGAGATCCCAAATTACCAAACAGAGACTTCAGATTGGAGGTTTAAAAGAAAACAGCTTTTATTTTGGCCAAGTAAAAAGCTGGGTGAGGTTCACACACACTGTGGAAATGTACAAGGCTTTTTATAGGGTGTAGGACAAAGAACAACGGTAAGAACAGAGCACGGAACAACGGACTGGTTTAAGATTGGGAAAGGAGTACGGCAGGGTTGCATACTCTCACCCTACCTATTCAACCTGTACGCAGAACACATCATGCAACATGCTGGGCTTGAGGAATCCAAGGCTGGAGTTAAAATCGCTGGAAGAAACATTAACATGTAGTAACATTACTACTTTGATGGCTGAAAGCGAGGAGGAGTTGAGGAGCCTTATGACGAAGGTGAAAGAAGAAAGTGCAAAAGCTGGGTTGCAGTTAAACCTCAAAAAAACCAAGATTATGGCAACGAGCTTGATTGATGACTGGCAAATAGAGGGAGAAAAAGTGGAGGCAGTGACAGACTTTGTATTTCTAGGCACAAAGATTACTGCAGATGCTGACTGCAGCCAGGAAATCAGAAGACGTCTACTTCTTGGGAGGAGAGCAATGGCAAATCTTGATAAAATAGTTAAGAGCAGAGACATCACACTGACAACAAAGGTCCGCATAGTTAAAGCAATGGTATTCCCTGTAGTAACCTATGGCTGCGAGAGCTGGACCATAAGGAAGGCTGAGCAAAGGAAGATAGATGCTTTTGAACTGTGGTGTTGGAGGAAAATTCTGAGAGTGCCTTGGACTGCAAGAAGATCAAACCAGTCCATACTCCAGGAAATCAAACCAGACTGCTCACTTGAGGGAATGATATTAAAGGCAAAACTGAAGTACTTTGGCCACATAATGAGAAGACAGGATACCCTGGAGAAGAAGCTGATGCTAGGGAAAGTGGAAGGCAAAAGGAAGAGTTGCCGACCAAGGGCAAGATGGATGGATGGTATTCTGGAGGTGACGGACTCAACCATTGGGGAGCTGGGGATGGTGACGGCCGACAGAAAGCTCTGGCGTGGGCTGGTCCATGAAGTCACGAAGAGTCGGAAACGACTGAACGAATAAACAACAAAAAGGACAAAGAGATTTACATATTATATTACATATTACATATTTACATATTAAGTGGGGATAAAGGACATCCTTGTCTTGTACTTTTTTGAATTTCACATGTATTACTCAAATCACCATTAACAATTATTTTAGCAGTTTGGGGGTATATATAGATTTAATCCATTTAATAAAATTTCCTCCAAAGTTCATAATTTCCAATACTTTAAACAAGAAGGGCCAATTTCAATTATCAAAAGCTTTTTCAGCATCTACGAATATCAAGGCAGCCTGTTTTTCATTATGTTGTTCCAAATATTCCAATATATCCAAAACATTTTGCACATCATCTCGAATTTGTCTCTTAGGCAGAAATCCTGCCTGATCCTCATGCATTAAATTCTTCATATTTTTCAATCAGTAAATCCATCTGAGCCTGGAGTTTTGCCTGACTTTTGTTTTTGGATGGCATTTGCAATTTCTTGTATAGCAATGGGTTCATTAATGTTTTCCTTTTTTATTTTAGATATTTTTTGAAATTTACTTTCTGTTAGATATAAATCCGCCCTGTCTAAATCTATTTGTTGTTTTTTATATAAAGTTGTATAAAAGTCATGAAATGATTTCTTGATACTTTGGTTGTCTATTAACTCTTGTCCCTTTTCTCTAATCTTATTTATAATTTCCCCCCCTTCTTTTATTAGTTTAAAAGCTAGCCATTTACCAACTTTATTTGCATGTTGAAAAAATCTTTGCTTAATATACCTCAAGTTTTTTTCCATTTCCTCAGTTGATAATAATTCTAGTTGTTTCTGTAATATAGTAATTTGATTTTGGATGCCTTTATCTCTTGGATTATTTTGAAGTTCAATCTCTTTTATCTTAATTTTTTCACATAATTTAGAAAATTTTTGTTGTTTTATTATTATTATTTTTGTATTTGCCTAGAGACATAAAGTGGCCCCTATATGCTTTACTTGCATCCCAAACTGATGTTATATTTATATTATCATTCATATTTAAATCAAAAAATTCTTTTAGTTTATGTTTACTCTCTTCTAAATATTCCTTGTTTCTTAATAAGGATTCATTGAGTCTCCATCTATATGTTTTGGATAATTTTTTTAAATCTAATTGAACTGCGTTGTGATCCGATAATATTTTAGCCAAAATCTTCATATCTCTAATCTTATTTGCTAAGTTTTTTGAAATGCAGATCATGTCAATTCTGGAGTGGGATTTAAATCTGTCAGAGAAGAAAGTATAATCTTTGGCATTGCCCATTTTATGTCTCCAAGTGTCTACCATTTCTAAGTTATTTGTAAGATCAAAGAATTCTTGAGGTAGTTTGCCTTGGTTTGCTTTAATTTGTTTGTCAGATTTCCTATCCAATAGGGAGTTAACTACCCCGTTCCAATCACCCATAATAATCCAATTTTTATTTGGCAGGTCTGATAGACAATTCAAAAGAACTTTATAAAAAAATTTCTGTTTTTCATTCGGGGCATATACACCCACTAATATAACCTTTAAATTTTGAATTTCAATTTCTATAATAACAAATCTACCCTTGTCATCAGCTTGTATCAGGTTTGGTTTTAAGTATGGTTTAATGTAACAGACTATTCCATTTTTCTTATTCTCACTTGTCGATACAAATTCTAAACCTAATTTTTTATTTAGTAACAATTTAGCATATTTCTGTCTAATATGTGTTTCTTGCAAGCAAATTATATCGAGCTTACATTTATTAAGAGTATGAAAAAAATTATTTCTTTTAACTGGCGCATTCAAGCCATTGACATTCCATGAGAGACACTTCACATTACTCGTTTTCAGACTGGTTGCTAAGATCTTGGGAAATGACTGCTTGAGAGAATATTTTAAACTTTTCTGTTATCTCTTCTTTTTGCCCACTATTCCCTACTGAATGTTTATCACCTTTCTCCAATTTTCTAATAAAATCTTTTGCCTTTTCAATTGAATTGAATTTAAACCTTTGATCATTGTATAGCACATTCACCCCTTCCAACATTTCCCATCTGTACATAATTTTTCTCCTTTTCAAAACCTCTGTTAAGAAGTACTCTTTTCTTTTTTTCAAAATTGCAGGTGGAATTTCCTTAAAGATTTTTATTTCTTTACCTTCTATATTTATTTTCTTTTCAAACGCATTCTGCAAGATCATGTCTCTTAGCTTTTTTCTACTAAATTCTATAACTAGAGCTCTGGGTACATTATGGTCCCTGGCATATTTTGAATTAACTCTGTAAATGGCTTCCATTTCTTCTTCTAATTGTTCAGATTCCCAATCTATCAACTCCTCCAGCACCTGAATAATTGTGCTTTTGATCTCTAATTCCTTACCCTCCATTAGACCTGTTATTCTTATACATTTCTCTTTTTGCTTTAGTTCTAGTAAGATTAATTTATCAGTCTCTTCATCTATTTGTTTTTCTGTTTTTTCACTCTTTCTTTCATTCCTTTAATTTCTGATTGAAATTTTTGCTCCATACTATCAAGTTTTTTGTCTAGACTCTTCAAATCCCAGAATTTTCTCTTCTAATAAGGTGGTTACATTAGAGATAATACTCTGTATGGCTTTCTTCGTAAAATCTTCAAAAAGAGTTTTTAACCATTCCCCTTTATCCTCTCCTGAGTCTGAGCCTCTCCTGAACATATTTTTTGTACTCATTATTTTAAAAGTTCTCTTCCACCAGACTACAATAGATACAATATATAATTTATCTTAATCTTATTCTTCTGTACCTAACAAGGAATATACAATTAAAGTCTTTACTGCAATGAATATGGTGTTGTTATATAATTAATTAATGAGTCCGTTTCTTCTGCTTTGCCAAAAAAAAAGCCGAAGTCTCAGCCGCCTTCTTTGAGGCTATTTAGAAATCCTTTTGATAAGAAAGTAATCTTAATCTTGTCTTTTTTTTATGAGTTAAGTCTCTTTTTTAACAAAAGTGAGGAAAAACAGCAGCAATCCCTAAGATTCTTAGGGAGAGAAAGCGAAGATTAGCGCGTACGTAGCTTCCCGGCTTCCTTTCACTGCAAGCTGTTAGCTGGCTGAGAAAGTGAAAGTATCAAAATGCAGCCCGTTTTCATGCCGCTGCCATCCAGAAGCTGCAGGCTTTTCTTTTCTTAGGGTCCACCCTTACATACTCCAGGCCCAGATGGATTTACTGCTATATATTATAAGTTATTCCAAGAGCAGTTTATAATACCGTTCAACACACTTCTAAATTCGATAATGACTGGAAATATGGTTCCCAAATCATGGACAGATGCTAATATAATTTTGATTCCTAAGGCAGACCAAGACCCGACTTTATGCAAAAACTTTAGACCGATCTCGCTGCTAAATACTGATTGTAAAATTTTTACCACTATCTTGGCTAATAGATTAAAAATTGTCTTACAAGACACGATTAATGAGGATCAATCTGGCTTTCTTCCAAAAAGACATATTAAAGATAATATCAGATCTATTATAAATATAATTGAATATGCAAAAGAACATAATGAAAAATAAATCCTGTTATTATTCTTAGATGCTGAAAAAGCATTCGACAATTTAAATTGGGACTTTATGATTAAAACACTGAAAAGTATGGATTATGGTAAAAATTTTATTAATGCTATTCAAGCTATATATACAATTCAGACAGCCAAGATAGTGGTAAATGTAGACACAACTCAAAATTGTACTATAGGTGATGGGATGTACGCTGGTTTAAAGGGAAAAATCAAGGCTTCAGAATAAACAGACAGGAGTGCAGCTTTTATGGCTAAAAGTGTTTACTTGTAGCATAAGGCAATAAATGCATATATAGTTACATTATTGCAAAAAGGAAAAACAAACCTATAAGCAGAGATTTGTGTATTGTTTCCAGGGCCAGAGCTCATGCCATTGCATATACAAACAGCCAGGCATACCTACACACTGCCCAGTCCTCAGAAGTAGAATACACACACGAACATGGCTAAAAGACACAAAAAGTCAAGAAGCATAGAACACCATTTTGCATGGTTAGATATTCAGTTCTTCCAGCTTTCTGATTGGCTGGAAGTTAGGTGTGACACACACTAGGCCTAAAGCATAGGCCATAGCAGTGCTGCATCTAAGCAAGCATGTGATCTCCCCCCTCCCTTGCTCTACACAGAGCAAGGCTTCCCACAGAAAAAATCAGGAGGATTTGTTCCCATGGGAAGGTCCCATTGCTTGTGTAGGCACTAGCCATAACAATACATCACATGGTACCTTCTAGCTTCATATCTAATGAAGATGTAAGCAAAGCCATTCAAAGTTATGGGAAGGCTTTTTGTTATCTAGCCACCTGGCATCATGTTATCATGGGACACTTTTCTCCGTACAGAAAATAATTTGCCAATTTCATACGAGAAATCTGACACCCCTCCCAAATTTTTTCAGTACAGACTAGCAAAGGGATTTGCAAAGCTGTAAAATACATTTTTACAGAAACAAGAAAAACATGGTTAGTACATGTATTAATTTACACTGTTCAAGTTTTCAGTTTTTTTACAACCAATAGTCATCTAGAAACTAGAAATGGTTTAAAAACACTTGTTACACATATGTAATGCACAATATACACTTCATGCAATGTTTTATTTAGATATATACAAATACATCAAATACAGATTATGCAGTAGTAGAAAACAGTAAATAGAAAACAGCAAATAGAAGAATCGCCCACAGACATTCTGTCCCCTCCTTTGCAGAAATGCAGCTGGCATAGATAAGCCAACCTTTGTAGCTGCATTCTGTTTGAAGCAAAGGCTCGTTCTTTTTTAAGAAAAACCGCAGGACTGTTTCAACCGTTGCCAGTCTCGCATAGATGGCTAAACCATTTTGCAGACTTGGTATTTTACCTGGGCAAACTAGGTAAACTAAATTAGGGTGTATTCACTGTGTTACTGCAGAGTGATATACAACAAATTAAGGATAAGTTTCCTTTAAATAAATGACACTCTGTAGGAAATCAAGAACCACAGGATTCTCTGTTCTGGGCTTTTGAACCTTCAACACCAAGATAAACGCTTGAATTTGTGCCTAACTCCCTCAGCTGGAAATACTGCCTCAGCTGACTGACAAATTCTTATACAAGGTGGAAAGATTCAGTTTCTAAGCATAAAACAACTACATAAGTAAAAAGTACTATACAAACTTCTACAATCTCTTATGTACACACAGAAAACAGCACGTGACTGTTCTACACATCCCAGTTTGTCTACACATCAATGACTGGCCTGCTTTAAGCACCCTGTGAAGTCAATGGACTTTCTGGGGATTGTCACACATGTATAGCCAAAGGCTTGCCTTACACACACTGTTTCAGGGAGATCTATATTCAAATATGCTGTGTCAACATCACAATATCTAAATGGACACCTGTTTCATGCTATGCAACCAGAAAACGTACCACACGTAAACATTCTGGCCTAGCTGTGGGTGTATACATTAGATCACAGTTCACAAACTCCTCTTGTGAAACTAATCCCTGGGCAACAAAGCTGGCTTTACACTGCAGAGTATTATCAGGAAGAAATGTCTTTCTGAACACTCATCTGGAACCTACAGCTTACTAAAACAAAGGACAGGTTGGTTACTTTTAACACTTCACCAAAACTCTCAAACTGACTATCCTCAGCTGTGTTCCAATGCTCTTGCCTCTCAACAGGCAGGAACAACACGTCTTGAAAAGACTGGGTTTTTTCAGGTAACTTGACACACTGTCACCTGCTAAATCACAAATCTGTCAGGCTTCACACCCTGGAATAAGAGGACCCATGAGGAATGACCACTGTACTTCCTCATCACCATCGTCTTTCCACTACCTGACTCCCCCTCCAGGCCCTGTACCTGCTCAGGTGAAATTTCCACTCCTTCACCTGAGGGGCCATTTTAACACACTAGGAGACTGGGGAACAGAAGAAACCTGAACTAGTTTTTGCCCATCTACTGAAGCATGGACAGTAGGTTTTAACACTAGCAATGCAGCAACACTTCTGCAACCTTAGCATACAACCTTTCCCAACCTGTAGGCCTCTTTAAAAATAAAGCACTTCTGGAGATATGGATTCGACCATGGCCAAATGAAACACCGATAAGCCTTGGATTTTAATCAACAACCAACAACCAAAAACCTGAAGCACTGTGCTTTTGTTTGGTTCTTCCTTCTCTGTGACCTGGGGATGTGAACACATGCAAATGCTCCACAGACATGCAGGTACTTCAGTGAAGGGTGCTTGCCAAACAAAAGAAAATAATGAACTTCTTTTTACAGTTGAATTCTACACCCTGTTAGTTAGAAACACACTGCAATCACGGTAGCCTCTCCCCAGACATGGGATGGCACCTGAGCAACTAACATCAGGCTATTTTTAATGGTATTCACAACACCAACACGCAGCTAGAATTCCAACATTGGCAAGTCTTTGGGAGAATACTTTCCTACAAAGCCAATTCTGGAACACATGGCTCAGGAACTCTCCACTACAATCAGACTGGAACTGACCTACTAGATAACCATAGTTTCTTCCTACTATTGCTACATACACTTCAAAGCGAGCACAGACCTTCGCTTTAGACTTCAACAAGTAGCAACAACACAAAGTAAGTATGATGATCAACCAGAAGGAACATGAAACTCGCACCCCACCATTACTTGGGACATGGGGGCTGACTAGATCTCTATGAACCAACTGAAATGGTCTAGTTAACATACTGTCACTTTGCCTAGCAACAGATACAGTCCTGCTATTAGATTGTTTACACACAGTTTACACACAACACAATCAAGGAACTTTTGCACATTTCCTGGGTTCTAACTCAGAATGAATTTGGCTATCTGAGACATACTCTCCCATCCCGGGATACCCCAGTACTTTGTGAAAACTTTATGGATGCATTTATGATGTGGGGAAACATTAAACACACAATGTCCTGTCCACACAATCTCCTTCTTAGGAAGCATCTCACACACTTGATTTTACAGGTTTTTCTTTAACACACTCAGCCTCTAACACACTCAGGTTCATATTTCTCAATGAAAACATCCAGCACCTTTGAACACAACAAGTACACTCAGACTTGACCAGGGCTGGAACACTGAGGAGAGGAAAACAAGTGTACACATACACATTTCACACACTTATCACAGAAATATCAGCTAAAATAATGTGCTGAACTCAAGGCTGCAAGCCAAATTCAACAAACAAAGTTCTCTGGAGAAATGCTTACACATAGCAGTCGGCAAAGTAGAAAACTTGGATTCGTTGTTTAGCTGACTTCTGGCTTCTGGCTTCCCCTCCCTTCATAAATCAGGCCTCTTGTGCACGGACAGCATCCGCTGGACGATAGGCAGGGAACAGCCTTCCAGAATCACAGCAAATGTAGATTCCATTCCAGGTTTCACTTCAGCTGAAACGCTCTGTTTGAATGTCTCGGGAACAACAACACCAGATGGCTTGTAATGTAGCTCCTTGAGGTGGCTTGTAAAATAATCCACAGGACGGTCGCAGGGAGATAGCGTCTTTGCTTTCTCTATCAGTAGATCAAAACTGCTGTCCAAGCTTGACAAAATCACGCATGCTTTTTCATACTCCCAGAAAAACATGCCTTCTTGTTCAAATGCAGCAAACAAAGTCTTGAGCTTACCAAGGTGGGTCATCACATTCTCAGCCTGGCTGCAGCTTCAAACTATAAAGCTGTCTTAGTAGACCACCAAGGGCAACGGACATCTACTTTGTATAGCCTCCCAGCACTCACTACGCAGTCCTTGAGTGGCTGATATAATTCCGTTCAGAGGATTTGATTCCCAAAAGCAAAAAAGCTATAAGCACGGTCCAAACACGCTTGCACTTCTTCAGAGGGATCCTCTGGAGGTGGATTTGCCACATACTGCCACAAATCTTCTTGCAAAAAGAATGATTTCATCTCCACACACCAGGTCAGATAGTTTGTGCCATCTAAAGGCTCAAATGGCAGACTGACCAGACTCTGTACAGCCATTGCTGACCACTCAAAGAAAACACGTTTACTCTGAAATCAGCCTCTAAAAACTAACTCCCTTTTACAGCCAGGTAACAACACAGCAAAGAAAACGCAAATTTCTCTCTGGGCAACATAACCTGATGGGATGTACACTGGTTTAAAGGGAAAAAGCGCAGCTGGAGAAAGACGAAGACTGAATCTGACCGAACACAATCTAGTGCCGCAGTTAAGGCCTACCTTGTGGCGGTAAGAGCGGTGAAACGTGAATATTTCTCCGTTCTTATTGCATCAGCAGAATGCCGCCCGACGGCCCTTTTTAAAATTACAAAATCACTGTTGGGTCGGGAGCAGGGGGAGACCCACTTACAGGGCCGATCGGAAGAGTTTGCTGAGCATCTGCAGGATAAAATCGCCCAGATTCATTCCAAGTTGGACTCCAAGCATGAGACAGGATCTGTGGAGATGCCAGGGGCTCGTATTTATCATGTTATCTGGGAACAGTTTGATCCTGTTGCGCCTGAGGAAGTGGACAGGATCCTCCGGACTGTGAACGCCACCACATGCCAGCTTGACCCTTGTCCCTCCTGGCTGGTGAAATTGGCCAGTGAGGTGACATGTGGATGGGTCCAGGCGATGATTAATCTGTCCTTGAGTGAGGGGGTGTTCCCAGAGGCCTTTAAGGAGGCGCTGGTGCACACCCTCCTCAAGAAGCCGTCCCTGGACCCTACCATCCTGGGCAATTTTCACCCAGTCTCCCACCTTCCCTTTTTGGGAAAGGTGGATGAGAAGATGGTGGCGTGGCAACTCCAGAGGATTCTGGAGGAAACGGATTATCTAGACCCCTTCCAGTCAGGTTTCAGGCCGGGATATGGGACGGAGACCGCATTGGTCGCGCTTATGGATGATCTTTGGCGAGAGCGGGATGGAGGGAGTGCGTCCATCCTAGCTCTCTAAGATCTCTCAGCAGCTTTCGATACCGTCGACCACGGTATACTTTTGGAATGGCTCAGGGAGTTGGGGGTGGGTGGCGTAGTTTTGCGCTGGTTCGCCTCCTTCCTCCGGGGCCGTTCCCAGTCAGTGTTGATAGGGGAGGAGAGGGCTGACCCGCGCCCCCTGACTTGTGGGGTGCCGCAGGGGTCGGTTCTCTCTCCTCTCCTGTTCAACATCTACATGAAACCGCTGGGCGAGATCATCCGTCACCATGGGATGAGGTATCACCAATATGCTGATGATACCCAGGTGTACATCTCCATCCCAGGTGAAGTAAGTGATGCGGTCGATGCCTTATCTCAGTGTCTGGAGGCTGTGGGGGCCTGGATGGGGAACAACAGGCTTCAACTGAACCCTGGTAAGACGGAGTGGCTGTGGATTGATGGCCCCCCTAGATCCGGGAAGTTGTCATCTTTGGTTCTGGGTGGGGTAGCACTACCTCGCTTGGATCCAGTGCGGAATCTGGGGGTCCTCCTGGACTCACGACTCCTGCTCGAAGAGCAGGTGGCAGTCACGGCCAGGAGGGCCTTTGCACAACTTTGTGTTGTGCGCCAGTTATGCCCTTTCCTGGATCGGGAGGCCCTCCGAACAGTCACTCACGCCCTTGTCATCTCCCGTATAGATTACTATAATGCGCTCTACATGGGGCTACCCCTGAAGAGTATCCGGAAGCTTCAACTGGTTCAGAATGCCGCGGCGCGAGCAGTTATGGGTGCCATGAGATCGGCACATGTAACACCTCTGCTACGCGAGCTGCATTGGCTACCAGTTTGCTTCTGGGTCCAATTCAAGGTGTTGGTGATTACCTTTAAAGCCCTATATGGCAAAGGGCCAGGGTACCTGAGGGACCGTCTCGTCCCGATAACGTCGGCCCGCCCCACCCGTACATGCAGGGAGGGCATGCTTTGGACCCCCTCAACAAGAGAATTCCACCTAGCGGGGTCCAGGAGACGTGCCTTCTCTGCGATAGCACCCGCCTTATGGAACATCTTGCCCCCGGAGGTGAGACTGGCCCCCTCACTCCTGGCCTTCCGGAAGGCCCTCAAGACCTGGCTCTGCCACCGGGCCTGGGATGACAGAGGTGGCAGTGCCTCCTGGGGTTGGCTGGCCCCGTAGTAATACAACCGATACTACGGTCCCCAATCCACCTTGGATTTATGTAATTTATTATTGTATATTATTATTATTATTGTATTTTTTAGATAATATTTTGTATAGTTTTTTAAATTTTCAATTGTTGTAACCCGCCCAGAGTCCCTTGCAAGGGAGATGGGCAGGGAATAAATTGAAATAATAAATAAAAATAAAATAAATAAAATAAATAAAAATCAAGGCTTGAGAATAAACAGACAGGACTGCAGCTTTTATGGCTAAAAGTGTTTACTTGTAGCATAAGGCAATAAATGCATATATAGTTACATTATTGCAAAAAGGAAAAACAAACCTATAAGCAGAGATTCGTGTATTGTTTCCAGGTCCAGAGCTCATGTCATGGCCTATACAAACAGCCAGGCATACCTACGCACTGCCCAGTCCTCAGAAGTAGAATACACACACGAACATGGCTAAAAGACACAAAAAGTCAAGAAGCATAGAACACCATTTTGCATGGTTAGATATTCAGTTCTTCCAGCTTTCTGATTGGCTGGAAGTTAGGTGTGACACACACTAAGCCTAAAGCATAGGCCATAGCAGTGCTGCATCTAAGCAAGCATGTGATCTCCCCCCTCCCTTGCTCTACACAGAGCAAGGCTTCCCACAGATGAAATCAGGAGGATTTGTTCCCATGGGAAGGTCCCATTGCTTGTGTAGGCACTAGCCATAACAATACATCACATGGTACCTTCTAGCTTCATATCTAATGAAGATGTAAGCAAAGCCATTCAAAGTTACGGGAAGGCTTTTTGTTATCTAGCCACCTGGCGTCACGTCATCATGAGAAAGCTTCGCTGGTAAAGGATGCAATTTGCCAAAACACATTTCATATGGAAATCTGACACCCCTCCCAAATTGCATTTGACACATAGTAGCAATGATGGAAGTTGTTCAAAGCTGTAAAATACATTTTTACAGAAACAAGAAAAACATGGTTAGTACATGTATTAATTTATACTGTTCAAGTTTTAAGTTTTTACAACCAATAGTCATCCAGAAACTAGAAATGGTTTAAAAACACTTGTTACACATATGTAATGCACAATATACACTTTATGCAATGTTTTATTCAAATACATACAAATACAAATTATGCAGTAATAGAACACAGTTAAATAGAAAACACCTGGCATCATGTTATCATGGGACACTTTTCTCCGTACAGAAAATAATTTGCCAATTTCATAAGAGAAATCTGACAATAGGAAGTGGTACTAGACAAGGTTGCCCAATCTCTCCACTCCTATTCATCTTAGTATTAGAAGTTCTTTTAGAAAATATAAGAAAAGGTAATCAAATTCAAGGGATAAAAATAAAACAAGAAAACTATAAATTAAGGGCTTTTGCCGATGATGTGGTAATCACTTTACAAAATCCGGAAAATTCAATCAAACATTCACAAAAAAGATACAAGATTTTGGTGAATTGGCAGGGTTTAAAATAAATTATCAAAAAACAAAGATGATAAATTTAAATATGAGCCAAAATAATATACAAAATATGGAATTGGCTACTGGTTTTGCAAATGTAAAAAGAGTAAGATACTTGGGCATGGAAATAACATCAAATAATATGGATTTATTTAAAAATAATTATACAAAACTATGGAATAAAATAAAACAAGACTTACAAGTTTGGACCAAATTACAGATATCCTTTTTGAGTAGAATATCTACTATAAAAATGAAGTTATACCTTCTTTTGGAAAGGACTGCCTGAACAAGAACGACGAATACATGGGGTAGGCTTTGCTATCAAAAACGACCTTGTGAAGCTCTTGTCAGAAGTTCCCACTGGGATTAACGAACGACTCTCAACTCTCCGAATAAAACTCGCCAAAAACCAACAGGCAACTATCCTAAGTGCTTACGCACCAACACTAGATGCAGATGAGGATATCAAGGAAAAAATTTATACCCAGCTGGACACCACCTTATCAGAGATACCAAAGGAGGATAAAATTATCCTCCTGGGCGATTTCAATGCAAGAGTTGGGCGTGACTTTGATTTGTGGCCAGGGATCATTGGGAAAGAAGGAGTTGACAACAGCAACACGAATGGAATCTTACTTCTGACTAAATGTGCAGAGCATAACCTTGTCATTACTAACACACTCTTTCGCCAGAAAAATAAATTTAAAGCATCATGGAAGCACCCACGGTCGAAGCACTGGCATCTTTTAGATTATGTCATTGTCCGTGCTAGAGATCGCCGTGATGTACTTCTCACCAGAGCCATGACGAGCGCCGATGACTGCTGGACAGACCATCGATTAATTCGATCCACGATGGCCATAAAGATTGTCCCTCATCGTAGGCTCCAAGGAAGAAGAAGCCTATATTTATTTATAACATATTAATTGTATAAATTGTTAGTTTATATATTTTATATTTTATGCTTTTATCTAATTTTATTTATTGTAAACCACCCAGAGTTCCCCGTTGGGGGAGATGGGCGGTTATATAAATTAAATAAATAAATAAAAAGAAAGAAAGAAAGAAAGAAAGAAAGAAAGAAAGAAAGAAAGAAAGAAAGAAAACCAAGGCGTAAAATGAATACACTGGCCCTTCAAGATTCTATTAAACGAGCTTGCTTTCAATCAACTCTCAAGGAACATCTGCCTATGGAACTTCCTGAAAATGTTGAGGAACACTGTATTAAATTGAAGACTTCTATTATTTCAGCCTGTGAACAAACTATCGGATACCAAACTATGAGACATCAGGACTGGTTTGATGAGAACGATAGTGAGATTGAACATATTATTGACAAGAAAAGGAAAGCCTTCCAGATATGGCAAAAAGATATTAACTGTGCCGTTAAGAAAAAAATCTACGCCAGTGCAAAGGCAGAAGTCCAAAGAAGAACTAGAGAACTTAAGAACATATGGTGGATAAAAAAAGACCAAGAAAACCAACATTTTGCAGATGCTCATGATGCACGGGGCTTTTTTAATGCCGTAAAGGCCATCTATGGACCAACAAACCATGGTACAAATCCCTTACGCTCAGTAGATGGTGCTAAACTTCTAAAGGACAAAGAGTCTATTGCACTGCGCTGGAGAGAGCATTACTACAATCTCCTTAATCGTCACTCTACCGTGGCCGATGAAGTCTTCTTGCAAATCCCGCAAAAAAAAAAAAAGAGATGAGCTTGCAGTACCCCCTAGTTTGGAGGAAGTCAGTAAAGCCACTAAACAAATGAAAAATAACAAAGCTAGTGGACCTGATGGGATTCCTGCTGAAGTCTTTAAAGAAGGCGGGCCTGAACTTACACAACAACTTCATAAGCTCATCGAAAAAATCTGGATGAGGGAGGAGATTCCAGCAGACTTTAGAGATGCCATAATTATCACTCTCTTTAAAAAGGGTGATAGAACAGACTGTGGAAACTATCGAGGCATCTCCCTTCTAGCAAAATCCTGGCAAAGATCATCGCAAACCGTCTCCTATCTGTATCAGAAGACATCCTCCCTGAAACGCAAAATGGCTTCCGCCCTTCCAGGGGAACAGTGGATATGATCTTCACTGCACGACAGCTTCAAGAAAAATGCAAGGAGCAAAACCGCCCTCTGTACATGGCGTTTATTGATCTGACTAAAGCTTTTGATACTGTAAATCGTACTGCTCTCTGGACCATCCTTCTGAAAATCGGATGCCCTGATAAATTTGTGAACATCTTGTGGCTACTCCATGACGACATGATGGCAACAATCCTGAATAACAATGGCTCTCAAAGCGATCCATTTAAAGTGGAATCCGGCGTTGAACAGGGATGTGTTATTGTTCCAACCTTATTCGCTATCTTCATCGCTATGATTATACACCTTGTTGAAGAGAAACTTCCTACTGGTGTAGAAATTATATATCGAACAGATGGAAAGCTTTTTAATCTTAGTAGGCTGAAAGCAAAAAATAAGGTAATTACAACTTCTGTTATAGAACTTCAATATGCTGATGATAACGTAGTCTGTGCACACTCTGAGGAAGATCTTCAAACTATCCTAAACATCTTTGCAGAAGCATATGAAAAGCTCGGCCTCTAGATTAACATTAAAAAAACCAAAGTGCTTTACCAGCAAGTTCGAACCAATCCCTCTGCAGCGCCATCAATCCAGCTTAAAGGTGTGTCACTAGAAAATGTCGACCACTTTTCTTATCTCGGCAGCCATCTATCTACAAAAGCCAACATCGACGCTGAAATTCAGCATCGCCTGAGCTCTGCGAGTGTAGCTTTCTCCCGAATGAAGCGTAGAGTGTTTGAGGATTGGGACATTCGCAGGGAGACCAAAATGCTTGTTTACAAAGCCATTGTACTACCAACCCTTCTGTACACCTGTGAAACATGGACCCTCTACAAACGCCACCTCCAACTTCTTGAAAGATTCCATCAACGCTGCCTCTGAAAAATTCTGCAAATTACTTGGGAAGATAGGCGGACTAATGTTAGCATATTAGAAGAAGCGAAAACCACCAGCATTGAAACAATGCTCATCCAACATCAACTTCGCTGGACCGGTCATGTTGTTCGAATGCCTGACCATCGTCTTCCAAAGCAGCTACTTTACTCCCAACTTAAGAATGGAAAACGGAATATTGGTGGACAGCAAAAGAGATTCAAAGATACTCTCAAAGCTAATTTTAAAAAATGTAATATCAGCATTGAGAACTGGGAAGCCCATGACGAATGATTATTGTCATTCAGTCTTTCCAGAGGAAAACCTCCCCCAACTGCCGGCAACATCTTCGCTGTGCTCATCTGTCTTCAGCCCCATTCTGGGCAGACACCGATGATTAAAGACACAGACCTTATCAGAATGTCCTCCAGTTGCAAAACAAGCATAGGAAAAAAAAACACACGCAGGCACGGAACCTGTTAAAGCTCTAAATCACTCCAAATAGCCACACGACTTCTGGATAGGCTTCCAAAGCGTCCAGCTCACAGACTGCACACAATCTACCGATCCACAGCCAGTTCAAACCCTTCCGTCGTCTATGGCTTCTCTGCCGCCTCCGGGCCCATAACCCTGTCAGAGGGAGCGCTCGGAGATGGAGCGGCCTGCCTCTCTCCTAGGCACCAGTGATCCACGTACTATGCAGTAAATAGACTCCAAACAGAAGTTATATCAAATATCCTATTTACTTTATATACATACGTATTTACAGATCACTTCCACAAGTAACAAATGATACACCATCAACGATACAGCTTTCACGAGGTAAAATGGGAATAATGGGAAATGAGAATGTCTCTGCATATATAGTGAAACTGACCAATCACATTATAGGTCATTCTCGTTATTCACCACACCCAACCTAACTCTAAGCACCTGTTTTATGAGTCACACACTGACACATCATTTCTACAACAATGGCTGCTAATTGGGTGACTGTGCAGAATATTTCACCTCTCACCTAGAAATCAAGCCTCTCTGTATAATTTATATCTAGCAGTAAATTCCTGGGTTTATCAAACCTCAACACCCCTTCAATTTACAATAGATATCACATTCACATATACAGAATAGAAGACATACACATTTGAGATATACACATCCTATGCCTATCTATGCTTAGAGGCTTTGTCATCACATCTGCTACATTACACTCAGATGGACAATATTGCAAATCAATACAATACAATACAATACAATACAATACAATACAATACAATACAATACAATACAATACAATACAATACAATACAATACAATAGACTTCCAATTATTGACTGATCACATATTCTTGATCACATGAAGTTTGTTCATCATCTCCAGTCTCTGTCATGACAAAATCTGTTGTCATCGGGGTTGGAACTTCCTTACAGTGTTCCATATTGTTCTCTCTTAGCAGTGCTTCAATCTTCTTCCGCTGCTCTAGAACATAACCCCCATCAACCTTCTGAATACCCATGCCTAGGTAATTCTTAATTTCGGCCTCTCGATTAACATTAAAAAAACCAAAGTGCTTTACCAGCAAGTTCGAACCAATCCCTCCGCAGCGCCATCAATCCAGCTTAAAGGTGTGTCACTAGAAAATGTCGATCACTTTTCTTATCTCGGCAGCCATCTATATACAAAAGCCAACATCGACGCTGAAATTCAGCATCGCCTGAGCTCTGCGAGTGTAGCTTTCTCCTGAATGAAGCGTAGAGTGTTTGAGGATCGGGACATTCGCAGGGAGACCAAAATGCTTGTTTACAAAGCCATTGTACTACCAACCCTTCTGTACGCCTGTGAAACATGGACCCTCTACAAACGCCACCTCCAACTTCTTGAAAGATTCCATCAACGCTGCCTCCGAAAAATTCTGCAAATTACTTGGGAAGATAGGCGGACTAATGTTAGCCTATTAGAAGAAGCGAAAACCACCAGCATTGAAACAATGATCATCCAACATCAACTTCGCTGGACCGGTCATGTTGTTCGAATGCCTGACCATCGTCTTCCAAAGCAGCTACTTTACTCCCAACTTAAGAATGGAAAACGGAATATTGGTGGACAGCAAAAGAGATTCAAAGTTACTCTCAAAGCTAATTTAAAAAAAAATGTAATATCAGCATTGAGAACTGGGAAGCCCTAACTCATGAGCATTTCAATTGGAGGTCAGCCTTTATTAATGGTGCTATGGACTTTGAAGAAGCACGAGTACAGGGCGAAAGGGAGAAAAGAGCTAAAAGGAAGGCACGTCAGGCAAACCCTCATCATGACCGTCTCCCACCCGGAAACCTATGCCCTCATTGTGGGAGGTTGTGCGGATCCAGAATTGGCCTTTATAGCCACTTACGGATCCACCGTTAAAATTTTACCTTTGGAAGACAATCTTACTCGGCTACGAGTGATCGCCAATGATCTACTATAAAAATGAATATTCTTCCAAGAGTTATCTTTTTATTCCAGATGATACCAATTGTAATAACAGATAAAACTTTTCAAAATTGGCAGCGAGATTTGGCTAAATTTATTTGGCAAGGAAAAAAACCGAGAATAAAGTATAAATTTTTACAGGACATCAAAGAAAATGGGGGTTTTGGTCTTCCAAATTTAAAATTATATTATGATGCGTGTGTTCTTAGTTGGTTGAGAGGTTGGTTAAAACTGGATAATCGAAAATTACTCAATATAGAAGGGCACGATCTTAGATTTGGATGGCACGGATACCTTTGGCACAATAAGATTAAAGCAAATACAGCATTTAACTACCACCCTATTAGAAAATCAATTTTAAAAATTTGGAATAAATACAAAAATGCACTCCTACCCAATATGCCTTTATGGACTTTGCCACAGGAAGCACAAGCGTGGTATGGAAACCTGAATATATGTAAATGGTTAACATACAAAGATCTATTAGTCTTACTCAAGTCTTACTCAAAGAAGGGTTTAAATGTAACTGGTTTACATATCTACAGATTAAAGAACAATTTAAGATGGATAATAGAAAAGTTAAGTTTAAAGAAAATTCAGCAAATTGGGACAATGTGTTATGGAAAGAAAATGATCACATAATTGCAAAAATTTACAAAATATTAATACAAATTAATTCGATAAATCTACCCAAAAAAAATTGCATAATTAAATGGGAAGAAAATTTAGGCCACAGCATCCAAATTGACATTTGGGAAAAAATGTGGTTACAAGATTTAAAGTTTACTTTGAATTACAGTATGAAAGAAAACTTTTTTAAAATGATGTACAGATGGCATATAACCCCTAACACATTGTCAAAAATGAATATTATGACATCTAATATATGTTGAAAATGTAAAAAAGAAGTAGGCACTTTTTTTCATCTTTGGTGGACATGCCAGAAAACCAAAAGGTTTTGGAATACAATTGATCAAACTTTATGTGAAATACTGGAAGAAGACATTACTAAAGAGCCAGAACTGTACCTGTTGGGATTTATAAAACCAGACATACATAAGAAATACGGGAAATTACTATTCTACTTAATAACTGCGGCCAGAACTATCTTTGCAAAGATAGGACTTCATACCCACAATTGATGAATGGCTGATAAAAACAACGGACTTAGCACTGATGGCAAAATTAACGGATTTGTTAAATGATAAGAATATGGATGAATTTGATTTATGTTGGAGCCCTTTCTATAAATTTATAGAAAAAACTCAAAAAATACATTTTGGAAATTAATGTAAATAATAATAATTATTTTAAATAATTAAATATGAAAGAGAATATTTCTAATTAGTTGTAGGAAATGAAGGTGAGAAAGTAGGAAGTCCTGTTCATTAGTCGTTTTTTGTCGATGTATCTTTTTTTTGGGGGGGGGGTAGAATGAAGATTAAGTGAAATTAGGGGAGAGTAAAGGGGGATCAAGGAGATGACGAAGTAGAGAAAGTAAGTGTAGGTAGAGGAGGGGAAGAAGAGAGTAGAGAGATGAGGGAATAAGAAGGTTAAAGGAGAGGAGGTTAAGACTGATTTTGTTTGAATAAGAGGAAGTACTTTAGTCATGTTATAAATAAGAGTTTGAGAAGGTAAAAGAGAGAAAGTCTAAGTATGAGAGGAGAAACGCAAAGTTGCAAGGAAAGAGGGTTGAGGTTGTATTCAATTTCAAAATGTAATTTAAATATTGTCATTTATGTAATGTTTTGTTATGTTATTTATTTATTTATTTATTATTTAGATTTATCCCCGCCCATCTCTGCCATGGCAGACTCTGGGCGGTTATGTTAGATATTGATTTTTTTTCTTTTTCAATGTATTATTATTTTGTAAAATAAAAGTATAAATGAATATTAATTTTTTTTAAAAAAAAGAATAATAATTTAAAAAAAAGAATATTTTTCAATCTTTCCGCCAATAATGTTGTAAATATCTTATAGTCATTATTCAATATGGATATTGGTCTATAATTCATCATTAAAATCAAATCTTGTTGACCTTTTGGAATCAGTGCAATGTGTGCTTCTTTCCATGTTTCTGGCATTACACCTGTTTCTAAGATCGAATTCATAGTCTTTTGTAGAGGTAAACAAAGTTCATCTTCAAAGCTTTTATAATAAGCCGCTGATAAACCATTAGGGCCAGGTGCTTTTCCACTATTAATTTTCTTGAAGGCAGTTGACATTTCCTCTACCGTTATAGGGTTATTAAGCAATAACTTTTGCTGATCGGTAAGAACAGTTAATTTTTGTTTACTCAAGTATTTGTCAATATCATCTAATAGAACATCTTGCTTTTTGTACAATACTGAATAATAACAATGAAAGGCTTCTTGAATACCTACGTTATCTATCACGGTTCTCTCCTCATGTATTTTAGAAATTAATTTCTTTTCTCTTTGTTTACGTAATTTGTAGGCCAACCATCTACCTCGTTTGTTTGCAAATTCAAAATGCTTCTGTTTCACAAATTTAATTTGAGTCTCTAATTCCTGTATTAATATCATTGACATTTGCTTTTGTAGAAATTTAATTTGAGTCATCAATGTGTCATCTAATGGGTTGTCTCTCAAACAAGTCTCTTTATGTTTAATTTCATCTAAAATCAGTTGCATTTTCTCTTTTTTTCTTCACCTCATTTGAGCATTGTATTGAATAAAGTAACCCCTCCTATAGGCTTTGCTGGCATCCAGACAGTCTGAACATTAGTGCCTTTATCTAAATTCAATTGAAAGAATTCTCTTAACTTTTTTTTGCATGTATCAACTGTTTCATTTTTCCTTAGTATTGTCTCATTTAATCTCCATCGGAATCTATTCCTTTTCCCTTTAATAGTCAACATAACTGGATTATGATCTGAAAGAGTTTTAGGTAATATTTGAACCTTAATAACATCCAGCATTAAACTTCTAGAAATCAAAAACATATCTATCCGAGAAAATGATCTATATCTCTCTGAGTAGTATGTATATTCCCTAGAATTTCCATTCTTAAATCTCAAAATGTCTTGTAAGTCCAGCATATCTTTCAAATCAAAAAATGTTTGGGGTAATTTTCCTTGCATAAGTCTCATTGCTTTTTGAGAATGCCTATCTTCCATTGGAGAAATTACCCCATTCCAGTCACCCATAAAGCACCAATTTTCATAAGGTAAATCCAACAATTTGTCCATTAAATTTTTATAAAATACTCCTTTATCAATGTTTGGAGCATAAAGTCCCACTATCAACGTTTTAGTCCCTTGTATATTAACTTCAACTCCAACATATCTTCCTTCCTCATCAGTCAATATCATTTGTGGATTCAATTTTGTTTGTATATACAAAACAACACCCTTAGGTTTTTTTGCTCCAGCTGAAATAAATTCTTCTCCAAGTTGTTTTTGTATCAGATACTTAGTGTCTTTTTTACAAATATGAGTCTCTTGCAAACAAATTATATCCAGTTTTGATTTTTTAAAAAAAAATAAAAGTCATTTTCCTCTTCTGCGGTGAATTTATTGCATTAATATTCCAGGTGGGATATTTATAATCCATAAGTAGGTTCATATTTAAAAATTCTTTGTAATGTCCAGACCAGCAGCCCCCAATTCAGATAAATCTTCACTCATTTCGCTGTCTTTTGGTGTCATTTCCTTTTCATTCAAGTCTCTTGATGTATCACTCCAATCTTCCCTATATCTCTCCAAAAATGATCTTGCCTTTAAAATAGAATTTAATCTAAATCTTTGTTCCTTATACATAAAAGTTACTCCTTCTAATCTCTCCCATATAAATAAAATATTACGTTGTTTTAGTTTATCTGTAAGAAATGAATAATCTTTTCTTTTCCTTAATATTCTTAAAGGAATTTCTTTTAATACAATTATTCTCTTTCCTGCTACATTCAATCCATTATTGTAATGTTTTTTCAAAGTTTGATCCCTTGTAACTTTTCTCGCAAAATGTATCAATATATCTCTTGGCACTTTTCTTTCTCTAGCATAATGTGAATTAACTCTTTAAAAAATATCTATTTGAAGATCAAGGTCTTGTTCTTTCATCTCTAATAGCTTGGCTACAGCAGAAACAATAATTTCCCTTGTATTTTCATCTTGTTGTTCTGGAACTGCTCTTAATTTCAATATAAATTCTTTCTCCCTCATTTCTGCTAATGCAATAGCATCTAAATTTCGATCAATATCTTTAGTGACTACTTCTGACTTAGATTCCAACGTTTGTACACTTCCTTGTGTATCCTTAAGATCCACTGACAAATTGTCAACAACTTCTTTAACTTTCTGAATTTCCTTCCTAAACTCTTGCTTTAAATCCTGGGTCAATTCTTTTTTCATATCTTCTAACTTCTGATCCTCCAGCAAAGGAGATCGTTACCTTGTTGTGGTGCTGGAGCTTGAGCACCTCAATGAAACCATGAGCTAAACCGTGAAGGGACACCCAAGACGGGAAGGTCGTGGCAGAGAGGTCAGACTAAATACGATCCCTGGGGAAGGTAATGGCAACCCACCCCAGTATCCTTGCTGTGAAAACTAAATGGATCAGTACAACCAAAGATATGTCGGTATACCATCGGAAGATGGGACTCCCAGGTCGGAAGATGGTCAAAATGCTACTGGGGAGGAACAGAGGATATGTTCAACTAGCCCCAGATGTGATGACGCAGCTAGCTCAAAGCCGAAAGGACGGCTAGCGGCCGACGGTGCTGGTGGTGAACGACGAATCCGATGTTCTAAAGATCAACACACCATTGGAACCTGGAATGTAAGATCTATGAGCCAGGGCAAATTGGATGTGGTTATTGCTGAGATGTCAAGATTAAATATAGACATTTTAGGTGTCAGTGAACTGAAATGGACTGGGATGGGCCACTTCACATCAGATGACCACCAGATCTACTACTGTGGACAAGAGGACCACAGAAGAAATGGAGTAGCCTTCATAATTAATAATAAAGTGGCTAAAGCAGTGCTTGGATACAATCCAAAAAACGATAGAATGATCTCAATTCGAATTCAGGGTAAGCCATTTAACATCACAGTGATCCAAATATACGCCCCAACCACAGATGCTGAAGAAGCAGAAGTAGATCAGTTCTATGAGGATCTGCAGCACCTACCGGATAATACACCAAAAAGAGATGTTATTTTCATTACAGGAGACTGGAATGCTAAGGTAGGTAGTCAGACGACACCTGGAATTACAGGCAAGCATGGTCTGGGAGAACAAAATGAAGCAGGACATAGGCTGATAGAATTTTGCCAAGACAACTCACTGTGCATAACAAACACTCTCTTCCAACAACCTAAAAGACGACTTTATACATGGACTTCACCAGATGGTCGACACCGAAATCAGATTGACTACATCCTTTGCAGCCAAAGGTGGCGGACATCTATACAGTCGGTAAAAACAAGACCTGGAGCTGACTGTAGTTCAGATCACGAACTTCTTATTGCAAAATTTAGAATCAGACTAAAGAGAATAGGGAAGACCCACAGATCAGTTAGATATGAGCTCACTAATATTCCTAAGGAATATGCAGTGGAGGTGAAGAATAGATTTAAGGGACTAGATTTAGTAGATAGGGTCCCAGAAGAACTATGGACAGAAGTTCGCAACATTGTTCAGGAGGCGGCAACAAAAAACGTCCCAAAGAAAAAGAAAACCAAGAAGGCAAGATGGCTGTCTGCTGAGACACTGGAAGTAGCCCAAGAAAGAAGGAAAGCAAAAGGCAACAGTGATAGGGGGAGATATGCCCAATTAAATGCAAAATTCCAGAGGTTAGCCAGAAGAGATAAGGAATTATTTTTAAACAAGCAATGTGCGGAAGTGGAAGAAGACAATAGAATAGGAAGGACAAGAGACCTCTTCCAGAAAATGAGAAACATCGGAGGTAAATTCCAGGCAAAAATGGGTATGATCAAAAACAAAGAGGGCAAGGACCTAACAGAAACAGAAGAGATCAAGAAAAGGTGGCAAGAATATACGGAAGATCTGTACAGGAAGGATAATAATATTGGAGATAGCTTTGATGGTGTGGTCAGTGAGTTAGATCCAGACATCCTGAAGAGTGAGGTTGAATGGGCCTTAAGAAGCATTGCTAATAACAAGGCAGTAGGAGACGACGGTATCCCAGCTGAACTGTTTAATATCTTGCAAGATGATGCTGTCAAGGTGATGCATACCATATGCCAGCAAATTTGGAAAACACAAGAATGGCCATCAGATTGGAAAAAATCAACTTATATCCCCATACCAAAAAAGGGAAGCACTAAAGAATGTTCAAACTATCGAACAGTGGCACTTATTTCACATGCCAGTAAGGTAATGCTCAAGATCTTGCAAGGTAGACTCCAGCAATTCATGGAGCGAGAATTGCCAGATGTACAAGCTGGGTTTAGAAAAGGCAGAGGAACTAGAGACCAAATTGCCAATATCCGCTGGATAATGGAGAAAGCCAGGGAGTTTCAGAAAAACATCTATTTTTGTTTTATTGACTATTCTAAAGCCTTTGACTGTGTGGATCATAACAAATTGTGGCAAGTTCTCGGTGGTATGGGGATACCAAGTCATCTTGTCTGCCTCCTGAGGAATCTGTATAACGACCAAGTAGCAACGGTAAGAACAGAGCACGGAACAACGGACTGGTTTAAGATTGGGAAAGGAGTACGGCAGGGCTGTATACTCTCACCCTACCTATTCAACCTGTACGCAGAACACATCATGCGACGTGCTGGGCTTGAGGAATCCAAGGCTGGAGTTAAAATCGCTGGAAGAAACATTAACAATCTTAGATATGCAGATGATACCACTTTGATGGCTGAAAGCAAGGAGGAGTTGAGGAGCCTTATGACGAAGGTGAAAGAAGAAAGTGCAAAATCTGGGTTGCAGTTAAACCTCAAAAAAACCAAGATTATGGCAACCAGCTTGATTGATAACTGGCAAATAGAGGGAGAAAAAGTGGAGGCAGTGACAGACTTTGTATTTCTGGGCGCAAAGATTACTGCAGATGCTGACTGCAGCCAGGAAATCAGAAGGCGTCTACTTCTTGGGAGGAGAGCAATGGCAAATCTTGATAAAATAGTTAAGAGCAGAGACATCACACTGACAACAGAGATCCGCATAGTTAAAGCAATGGTATTCCCCGTAGTAACCTATGGCTGTGAGAGCTGGACCGTAAGGAAGGCTGAGCGAAGGAAGATAGATGCTTTTGAACTGTGGTGTTGGAGGAAAATTCTGAGAGTGCCTTGGACTGCAAGAAGATCAAACCAGTCCATACTCCAGGAAATAAAGCCAGACTGTTCACTTGAGGGAATGATATTAAAGGCAAAACTGAAGTACTTTGGCCACATAATGAGAAGATAGGATACCCTGGAGAAGAAGCTGATGCTAGGGAATGTGGAAGGCAAAAGGAAGAGGGGCCGACCAAGGGCAAGATGGATGGATGATATTCTGGAGGTGACGGACTCAACCATGGGGGAGCTGGGGATGGTGACAGCTGACAGGAAGCTCTGGCGTGGGCTGGTCCATGAAGTCACGAAGAGTCGGAAGCGACTGAACGAATAAACAACAACAGCTTCTGATCATCCTGTTGACCCAGTGCTAAAATTGCATCTAAAACCCTTTGCATCTCCATGGTAGATCCTTCTGTTGCTTCTATAGAGGGTCTCCTGACATCTTTCTCTTTCTCTTTCCGCCCTCTTGTGGCCATAGTAGGAATAATGTTGCTTTTATAGGAATTTAAAAACAAAACTGTCTTTCTGTTACCCCTCTCCTCTTTCTAACACAAAGGAAGTGAGAAGAAAGAAAAAAAAATAGTCACCCGGTAATGGTAGCCATGGCAACACATTTGTAATCCAATGGGAACATGAGTTTCTTAAAAAAAAGTCCAAAAGGCAGAGAAAACATGATAAAAAAAGTAAACATTCCAGGCAATTCTCAGGAAGTTTATATTCAATGAAGACTCAACATGAAAAACTTGTATTCCCAAATATATGGTAAACCATTTTACCATCAAAAAGAAAAACATCCATAACACGGCCAAGTCCATATGTTAATTTTCCCCCATATAAATGTTTCCTTGGCAAAGAAAAGAAAAGAAACAACTCGCCAACATCCACAAGCAATGTCCAGAGTTAGATCTAAGATATTAATAAAAAAGTTATTTCAAACAAAACAAAACAAAACAAAAAATAGAGAGGGGGAGAGAAAAGGCAAGATCCCCCTCCCTCTCTCCTTAGGTGATCTTAGAAGTCAGATCGGCTAGTGCCAATGTCTCTACCTTGAGATTTACTGCCCTCCGCAGAGCTTGAAAAATTCTCCAGTCGTTTTTCACTGCTACAACCCCACACTCCTCACATGGTTGAAAAATGACAGGGCAAGGTGGAGCAGCTATCCGCGACCCTCTTGGTAAATCTTCTGAATTCCCTCTGTCCAAGGGAATATTTCGGTGGTCTCTCTCCTCCAAGGATCACCACACATGGAGAACAGCTGGGGCGAGGCTTCAGAGCTCTGAAAACCTCGTCTGTCACACTGCCATATCCAACCGGAAATGACTGTTAGATCTTTGCAAAAAAAAATGCTGTTGGTGAAATGGTGAAATATCTGGATGCCCTGGTATATTCTGAGGAGGGGAAAAATATAAAGAATATTTAATTGGATTGATAATGAGGTTAACATGATTTACAGGATTAAAAGATATTGACAAAATATTACCAGAACTTGTCAATATCTTTTAAGTCTTAGAAATCCAAAATCCTGTAAATCATGTTAAATTAATTGGACTAATAATGAGGTTAACATGATTTACAGGATTTTTGATTTCTAGGACTAAAAAGATATTGACAAGGTCTGGTAATATTTTATATTGTTTTTAAGCATAATTAGGGTTAAGATTGTTAATTATAAAGGTAGACTATTTATAAAAATTAAGAATATTTAATTGGATTGATAAAGAGACTATTACGATTGTTTTATAGGGTTATAGATTTGTAAAACTTAAAGGATATTGATAAGATATAATAATGTTTTATACTGTTTTTGAGATCTAATAAGGTTAAGATTGTTTATTATAAAGGCAGACAATTTATTTGTTTCTATAATTTGATGTTTATCGTGTAGACAGAAGTATATAGATTAGTAGTAGAAGGGGAAAAATTAAATGGATTATTTTTTAAGAGGAAGGGAAGTTTGAAGTAAAAAATTAAATATATGTATGTGTGTGTGTGTATGTGTGTGTATGTATATATTTATATATATATGTATGTATGTATGTATGTATGTATATTATGTAAGGGGAAGGAGCAATTGTATTAGAGATTTATAAATGGAGGGATTTATAGAAATAATGTGATTATGGTTTGATATAGAGGAAGGGTTTGTTTGTGGGAATTGTATATTCTTGCTGTGGAAAGCTGGAAGCCACCTTTATCTTTGTAACTTTCTAAAAGTTTTCTCTTTTCTGTTTTTACACTTTTAATGTTTTTTGTTTGTTTGTAGTGTTTTTGTTTTTTGAAGTTTTTTATCCTTGTTCTAAAAAATAATAAAAACTTTGGGGGGAAAAAAGAGTCTGAGCTTCAGCCACATCTTGCCTTTCTTGTTTGCCATTCATGAAATCAACCAGAGTCCTTGGCTGCTCCACAATATCTCCCTGGACTACAAAATCTATGAGAACTTTTTCAATACCCAAATTGTTGGAGACTCTGGCAAATCAAGCATGCCTCATTAAAATATGGATGGCTCCTCTAGGATGCAAGCTCTCCATGCTTTTTGAGGAAGCTGCTTGTGGCCACTCCCACTTCCTCTCTCTCTCTCTCTCCTCCTTCAACTGAGAGCAAATCACATGGCTGTATGCTGCTCCATCTAAGGTCATGGATGGACCTAGGAGATTTTTCCTCCTTTCTAAATGCATCTCTTGCCAGCAATGAGAGGAAAGAGTTAACTAAGTTTAAGGAAAAGAAAGAAGAAATGGAACATCATTTATCTACTGAAAATGCTGTATCTGCAATGAATAAACGTAAGAACATTTTTGTACTTACTTTTCATACCTGCCATGTCAAAGTATGTGTTTCTTTATGCTAAGGTGGGCTAAAGGTGTAAGACTAAACTGGATCTCTCTAACATGCTCATCGGCTCTGTTTTTCAACAATATTACTTTTCTGTTCAGGAGTTTAGCAGCTCTGCTCCATTTCAGTAGTTCTAACAGACTGCTAAATGGACTTCAAAGGGTTATATGCCCAGATTTTTCAGAAATAGAATTTGTGTTTTAAACAGCAGGAATTTTTTCCTTTTTCCTTTTTTCTTTTTGAGCAGAAATTTTCTTTTTTGCTGGTTTTGCATGAGCATTGTTGTTTTTGTGAGAGAATAAATTCAGTCTAGCTACTAAAGAGGTTTCTTACACCAGGAATTGGCCAGAAAGCATAAAAGGAAAGATTTTTTTCTTTTTGAAGTGATTTTTAAATAATTTTGCTTAGACAAGATGGACAGTGTACTCCTGCTTCACAGTCCAGTGATTTTTAAACTAAAACCCAGGGAGTTTTATCCCTGGAAGATATGGGTGGAAAGGCAGGCAATGATTTTGAATCTGCACAATATTTTGAATGAAAATCCTTCTAGTCCAAACTCAGCAGCATATGCAAGCTGGATGGCCAGTGATCTTAAGCTCCAAGGCTTGATCATGTATTCCCTCAGTGCATCAATGCTGGTTCAAATGCAGCACAGAGATACTGCAAAAGGGATGATGGAGGAATTGTTTAAAATCTATGAAGAGGAATGTGATTCCCAAGTTATTAATTTGGTGAGGAAGTTATCCAATTTAAAATTCCAACAAAATGAAGACATAGATGAGCATATTTCTAATTTTCAATCATTGCTGCACAAGGTTGCTTGCAATAATGTGATTTTGGATAACAAGATCCAAGTTGGATTTTTATTGGGATCGCTGCCTGAAAATTTTTCTAGTTTTGCTGTTAGTTATAGAGGATCAAGACAACCTCTTTCAGATTTAATTCAGGAAATAAAGTCTGAGTGCAGCAGACAAGATTCCTATATAAATTGCAAACAGACCAGCAATGAGGCAGTCTATTTTTCTAAGATGCCTCGGGGCAAAGCTGGCGATCTGTAGCAGAGGAGCTTTTCAATAACAAAGAGGCCCATCAAGTGCCATTTTTGTGGCAAGAATGGTCACTTAAAGAAAGACTGTTGGGCCAGGAAGGCTGATCAGAAAGGCAACAAAGAGAAAGCCCCAGATGTGAGTCTCCTTGCATTTTCAGCCACAGATAAAAATTGCTCATCTTTCATATTAGACAATGGCTGTAACATACACGTGTTTAATGATGTTTCTCTCTTCATTGAATTGAACCCAAGTTCAAAGGAAGAGATCAGCGTAGCAGATGGAAAAGCAATCCCTGTGCAAGGAGATGGGTGTGTTCTCCTGAGGCGTGGAAAATGGCACCACCCATCTTTAAAACCCAGAATCAAAACATCATTTTTTTCAGTTACAAGCAAATATTCCAAAAGTGGTTGCCAATTTGATATAAAAGTAGGTATAGAATTCTCTCTTATTAAAACTGTTAATTTAGCCAAGTCCATTAATTTAACAATCCAGTCTTCAACTGTAGGTATTTCCGGATCTTTCCATCATTGTGCATATAACAATCTTCCTGTCGTGTGTGATGATCTCAACAACAATGTCCCAATAAACACTTCTCCATGCAATTCATTGAAATGCAGATAAAGCTTTATTCAGGATACATGTTCATTGATGCACTCCTAAAGACTTGAATGCTAATTCCCGCCAAACTATGCTCTCTTAATCATCCCCCTTGCGCGCCAATTCACCAACGATGATCTCATGAAGCAAACTGTCCCATCTCCACTCCGTTGCAGGTGCGTGACCTTGGCCGAGCTGTCTCTAGCTTCCAGCAGCAGACATAACACTCAACTGCCATCCCCCCTCCCAACTACTATGCAAGCACTATGCTATGGTTAATTCTAATGGCAGGATTCATAGACATGAACCCTGACATCGTGATCATATACAGTAGCAAAACTCCGTGTTGTTACTCTAGTTGTTTTTCCATCAAACCTAAAATAAAAAGTCCTGGCTTTCTTTGTATATTTATTTTAAGAATCTTCTGAATAATAATACATATTTGATCCCAGAACATTTCCGCTTTCTCACAAGTCCACCAAAGATGGTAAAAGGTTCCTTCATCCTGTGAACATTTCCAACAGCATTAGATATACCACTATACATTTTTGATAGCTGATCAGGAGTTAGAAATCGATACATCATCTTAAAAAAACTTTTCTTTCAAATTGTAATTCAGCGTAAATTTCGAACCTTTCTTCCACATATTCTTCCATTGATCCAGCATAATATTATATCCAAAGTTCTTAGCCCATTTGATCATACAATCCTTAACTTGTTCATCTTCCATATTCATCTGTAACAAAATCTTATACATCTTAGTGATAATATGATCATCATTTACACATAAATCCATTTCAAATTGTGTTATTTCATTAGCAAATTTATATCTCTTTTTATCTAGTTTAAAACATTCCATCAATTGTATATAGGTGAGCCTTGGAGTACAAAATGAAGCAGGGCAAAGGCTAATAGAGTTTTGTTAAGAGAACACGCTGGTCATAGCAAACACTCATATCCAACAACACAAGAGACGACTCTACACATGGACATCACCAGATGGTCAATACCGAAATCAGATTGATTATATTCTTTGCAGCCAAAGATGGAGAAGCTCTATACAATCAGCAAAAACGAGACCTGGAGCTGACTGTGGCTCAGATCATGAGCTTCTTATTGCAAAATTTAGGCTTAAATTGAAGACCGTAGGGGAAACCACTAGACCATTCAGGTATGACCTATATCAAGGGTCGGAAATGGCGGCTCGCGAGCCAGTTGCAGCTCTTTGGCCCCTTGAGTGTGGCTCTTCCAACCTCTATAGTCTGGGGCATCTCGTCTGCCTGCGGCTGCCCCACGCACGTTTGTGCGTACGCGCGCCCGTGTTTGGGCACCCGCCAGCTGGAGCCAGGCCCCCTGAATGCCGCGGGGGCCGCGGGTCGGGCATCCCCCAGCTCCCATCCGCGGGGCTGCTCCGCCTTCACCAGCCCCAAGCCTCGCTGCCCTGGACCTCGTCTGAGGAAAGCACCTGGGGCCGCGGCACAGGAGGTGCAAGCGGAGGCCGGGGAGTCGCCAGATGGGAAGCGGAAAGGCCGGCAGGGGCTGCGGGAGCGAGGTGGGGCTGCCCCTTCCACGGCCGGAGCAGGCAAGGGCTGCGGTGTCCCGTCGCTGCAGGTTCTCCCGCTCCGCTCGGGAGGCGCGCCATCCCTGTGCCCCTTCGGGTGCAGCCGCACCTTGCCGGCAGTGCACGGAGGCCGGAACCCTCCCCCCGCCAGCTGATTGGCAAGGTGGGCAGCGGTCATCTGGCTGCGGCAGGGAGGCTGTGGCGGGACTGATAGGAGCCTCCCGCACACCCTGGGGGTGCCCGAAAGGTTAGGCCACCTGGAAGAAGCCACCCGCAGTTGCAACGGGCAAACTGCCCTCCCGCAGCCCAGGGAGGGGGTTCTCCAGCCGGCCACGGTGGCGTGGCGCATCCCTCGGAAAGTGCCCGGCTGGAGCGGGCCACCAGCCGCCTGCCCGCCACCTTTGCCAGGGCCCGGCAGGGGAGGCCAGGGAGGGTGGGAGCACCCAGGCAGCCACGCCCTCCCAGGGGAGGTGGCTCAGAGCGCCTCCTTCTCCGGCCGCCGCTGGGCTTTCCTGCGATGGCAGAGGCACCTCGCTAGGAGGAAAGGAACAGAGGAGAGGAGGGCACGAGGCAATGGCAGGAGGAGGCGGGGCGACGCTTCTGAGTCAGAGCTCGTTTGAAATCGTTAAAGCGTCAGCAAAGCTCCCGGTTGATCTTAATGTTTCCTTTTCCTCCCCTTCAATATGTTCAAGTGAGGGGGAAGCGGAGAGCGGCAGAGGTGAGGTGGGCGGCAGCAGCGGCAGCGAAGAGGCCACGGGCGCAGGAAGCAGCAGCCGGAGGGTCGTCTGGCCCCGCAGTGCGCCGAGGGAAAAGAGCCGCCTGCTCTCACCTTGGCCGCCTCTGGTCGCTACAGTTGCCCTGGCATCTCCCTTTGGCCTGCCGTCCGCTGCCCCTGCCCCCGCCCCAACGCCCAGCCCTGTCCCCCCCGCCTCCCTCCCTGCAGGCGGTGGACAAACTCAGCGAGGAAGCCCGCGATGGCGGCTTCCCTCCCGCAGGCACGCCCAGGCTCGGCTGCGAAGCTCAGCTCAGGAGAGGCGGCGGGAAAGAGGGAGCGTCGCGGAGCATGTACAGAGGGTGCCGCTGGGCGCCGTGGCATTCCCGGGCAGGTGCACGTGGCCGGGTCGGGGATCTCGGCGCCGCTCGTTTGGGAAGCGGCTACGATCCCGAGGTGGGCTGGAAAGGGTGAGGAATCGTGTCTGCGGGGCTGTGATTTGGATCACTCCCTCTGCCACTTGGCAGATGCCTTGGGTTGTGTGGGTGGGCGATGTGAGCGACGGAGGAAGGCGAGCCAAAAAATTAAAAATAAATATGATGGACAAAACACCCAGAGCTTCAGCCTTTGGGTTCATAATATGGTTAGCTTGGAAAAGTGGGTAAATGTGTGCCCGAGAGCTTCGCCCAACGATCTGGCTCTCCAAAGGCAATGGAATGTGCCTAAATCTAGCGAGGTCATTTTTGACTTCCCCTCCCCGAATGCACCCACCCCCTTCCACGCGATTGGCTCCCGCCCACAAACCCGCCCCCTTACATGCGATTGGCCCCTGCCCGCAAACCCCGCCCCCTGGCCCTGAAGCATGTCAAAATGTCCTCGAGCATGTCAAAATGGCTCCTGGCATAAAAAAGTTTGCCAACCCCTGACCTATATCATACCACTTATGAATATACAGTAGTGGTGAGGAATAGATTTAAAGGATTAGATCTGGTAGACAGAGTGCCTGAAGAACTACGGATGGAAGTTCAAAACATTGTACAAGAGGCAGCAACTAAAACCATCCCCAAGAAAAAGAAATGCAAGAAAGCAAAGTGGCAGTCTGATGAGGCTTTACAAAAAGCTGAGGAAAGAAGGAAAGCAAAAGGCAAGGGAGAAAGGGAAAGATATAACCAACTGAATGCAGATTTCCAGAGAACAGCAAAGAGAGATAAGAAGGCCTTCTTAAATGAACAGTGCAAAGAAATCGAGGAAAACAATAGAATGGGGAAGACTAGGGATCTCTTCAAGAAAATCGGAGATATCAAGGGAATGTTTTGTGCAAAGATGGGCATGATAAAGGACAAAAAAGGCAGGGACCTAACATAAGCAGAAGAGATTAAGAAGAGGTGGCAAGAATACACAGATAAACTATACAAGAAAGATCTTAATGTCCCTGATAAATACAATGGTGTGGTCACTGACTTTGAGCCGGACATCCTAGAGAGTGAAGTCAAGTGGGCCTTAGGAAGCATTACTAACAACAAAGCTAGCGGAGAAGACAGTATCCCAGCTGAGCTATTTAAAATCCTAAAAGATGATGCTGTTAAAGTGCTGCACTCAATATGCCAACAAAGTTGAAAAAGGTCAGTTTACTTTACAATTCCAAAGAAGGGCAATGCCAAAGAATGCTCAAATTGCTGTAGAATTGCGCTCATTTCACATGCTAGCAAGGTTATGCTCAAAATCCTACAAGCTAGGCTTCAGCAGTATGTGAACCGAGAACTACCAGAAGTGCAAGCTGGGTTTCGAAGAGGCAGAGGAACTAGAGATCAAATTGCTAACATTCGCTGGATCATGGAAAAAGCAAGAGAGTTCCAGAAAACATCTACTTCTGGTTCATTGACTACACTAAAGCCTTTGATTGTGTGGATCACAACAAACTGTGCCAAATTCTTAAAGAGATGGGAGTACCAGACCACCTTACCTGTCTCCTGAGAAACCTGTATGCGGGTCAAGGAGCAGCAGTTAGAACCAGAAATGGAACAACCGACTGGTTCAAAATTGGGAAAGGAGTACAATAAGGCTGTATATTATCGCCATGCTTATTTAACTTATGTGCAGAGTACATCATGAGAAATGCTGGGCTGGATGAATCACAAGCCGGAGTTAAGATTGCCGGGAGAAATATCAACAACTTCACATATGCAGATGATACCACCCTAATGGCAGAAAGCAAAGAGGAACTAAAGAGCCTCTTGATGAGGGTGAAAGAGGAGAGTGCAAAAGCTGGCTTAAAACTCAACATTAAGAAAACTCAAATCAGAAGAAGTGACAGATATTATTTTCTTGGGCTCCAAGATCACCGCAGACAGTGACTGCAACCATGAAATTAAAAGACACTTGCTCCTTGGGAGGAGAACTATGGCAAACCTAGACAGCATATTAAAAGCAGAGACATCACCTTCCCGACAAAGGTCCGTATAGTTAAAGCTATGTCTATGAAGGTTCTCAGTCATCCAAGTGGAATTGTATGTAGCTTGAATCATGTCAACTGGAATTCTATTTTCTCAGTGGAAACGCTTTGCTCCTTATCCAAGGAGCTTCTTCAGTCTGAGAAAAGTTAGTAAGGGAATCCTTAAATATGTTTCTAGGTGGCTGTGTGACCTTACACCTGGGGCTAGGTCATGGTTATTTTGAGATGTTATTTCTAAGTCCCTTTATCATCTAAAGGTGGATCATTAAGATCACCATAGTTAAAGCTATGGTTTTCCCAGTAGTAAAGTATGGCTGTGAGAGTTGGACCATAAGGAAGGCTGAGCGTCAAAGAATGTATGCTTTCGAGCTGTGGTGCTGGAGAAGACTCTTGAGAGCCCCTTGGACTGCAAGGAGGTCAAATCAGTCAATCCTAAAGGAAATCAACCCTGACTGTTCATTGGAAGGTCAGATACTCTTGCTGAAGCTTAAATACTTTGACCACCTAATGCAAAGAGAGGACTCACTGCAAAAGACCCTGATGCTGGGAAAGACGGAAGGCAAAAGGAGAAGGGGACGGCAACCGGACATGGAACAACTGACTGGTTCAAATTTGGGAAAGGAGTATGACAAGGCTGTATATTATCACTTTGCTTATTTATTGAACGCAAAAGAAGAACGGGATGGCAGAGGATGAGATGGCTAGATAGCATCACCAATGTAATGAACATGAATTTGAGTAAACTCAGGGTGACAGTGGAGGACAGGAAGGCCTGGAGTGCTATGGTCCATGTGGTCAAAAAGAGTCGGACATGACTAAACAACTGAAAAAAAAATCATAACCTTGAAAGTTTAACATACTACAATCTCTAGCATCTCAACAGTGAGGTTCTTATCTAAAGGGCAGGCAAACATTCCTGAATTTTTCGTTTCTTGACTCTTAAACTGGAACTGTGCCTATCAGTTACACAGAAATATTTTCTCCAGCTGCACGTCTGTGTTGCTACAGTGATTCCCAATTCTCCTTCCAATTAGCAAAACCATGGTGAGAGTAACAAAGCTTAAGGGATTTCGTCACCATCACCATAGACTGTTTTTGAAACCACTGTGACACATATCTGTTAATTCCTCAAATATAAAACCTAAACATCTGATCCACAATTACCTCCTGCTCTGCTAAGACAGAAGGTGCTACTGATTGAAGCAGGGACTACACCATTCTGAAATTAAAGGTTGTGGTTTTCAGATTTCGTGCCAAGCTTCAATACAGAGCAATTCTTCCAGGCAGTCATACATAGCCACCTTGGGGACCAAGGAAGAGCTGTCTTTGCCTGAAAGAGAATTCTACCAAAAAGCACCACCATGGCATCTCAAGTGCTGCTGTTCCTGCTTCTGCTGGTGACCCATTTTCCCTGTGAGCCTCTGTTGAAGAAATGTCCATTCAATATGAAAATAGAAAAAATAATGTTTAATTACTACAAGCCAGGAGACTACCTGATTGGTGGAATCATATCCACAGTTAGTGCTGCATTTCTACTAAATGACTTCTCCAAACCTCCAACACGTATGTTTATACGGTAATTATTGACATGTATGTGCTTCTAGTGATTGATGTTTCCCTCTCCAAAGTCTTTTTAGTAGCGAATGATTCCCATTTCCCAATTCTTGGCCTTTTTCCAGCGGCCTATTCATTTTCCTCCGGAATCACCAATGAAATAGGATTTGTCATATATGCAGAATAAAGTTAAGGAAATCTTCTGGCAACTGAATGACAATAAATTTGGCAAAAATCATGCCCTGTTCTTCCCCAGGCAGAATCCAAAGATAGAAAGTACCATAAAAAATAGGGTATCTATATCATTAATTCATTGGGCATTTCTTTACTTCTACTGATGTGCTTCAGGACTTATACAGAAATACATACTATTTAACACTATAGCATTTTACCCTGTGGGAAAGAAGAGGCTGTAATCTCGGGTCACCTCTCCATAGCTATACATGTAAAAATAAGTAAATAATTAGACTAAAGAATATACAGTAAAAAGATAAAATATTAAGTGAATTATTAGATTACAATCAGAAGAAAAGAGAACTTGTAGAAAAATGAGTTCCTGGTATGCAGTTACTTTATTTACTATTATTACCATAATAGTAAGGATTCATATATCATCATAAGAATATGTTTGTCCCTTTGGGAATGGTTGGGTTTACACAAGTACATTTTGTACAAATGTAAGCAGTTTCTCAGATACTTTTCCACCTGATGTCAGTATGGCTATAAGAGTTCTTTTCCATGTTATCACCCCAAGTCATAACGTCGACCAAGAATCAGATCCAGCATTTGGGGTAAGGTTGACTTTGACCCTGACCTGCCAAGCTTTTCTTCTGCTCCTTGTTTTCGAAGGAAGCTCCCTTTGGTGCACATGGAATTTTATGTCTAACAGGAATATCCAGACAACTCTTTCACCTAGAAAGGCCTTATAGATACAGTAAATAATGCAGGAATTTTCTATTTCCTAATTGTGCAACTAGTGCCTGACAATATTTCCTGCATTGCAAAGTAACGAAAGTGAGCTCTGGTCCATTCTTTGCCATTCTTTATGAGATCAACCAGATTAGTTTGCACATTTATAAGGTGGTCTCTTGCATCCTCATCCCATTGATGTTTCAGGCTGTGGGACTGTCAGCCTTGCATGTTTGTCTGACATGCTTGTCTGCCTGTTGTATAGGTATAGTTTGCTGGCCTGCACTTAATTGTTTCAAGAAGTAAGCCTCCCTCTCGGCATTCCTGCATCGTTTGCCAGGAGCTGTGATAAGCTCCTGCTCTTTCAACAGACATTCTATCGGGCAGAGGGATACCTGGAGTGAGAACTGAAATGTTATGTCTTGACTATGGGTGATATCAGAGGGACGTTTCGATAATGCAGCTTGGGCGCAAAAATCTTTATTTGAGGCTTCACCTCACCTTAAGTTTACTGATCCTGAATAAATGAATCTTTTAGGGTAATTAACTAAGGGATTTCTTGATTGGGAATTCTAACATTGAGGGTTATCACAGGGACATTCACAAGTGTGGTCCTAAGTCACAGCTTCAGTTCATCATTGCCATATGTCTTTAAAGTAAAAACTGCATGCAATACCACCTGGTTTTATGAACTGAACAGGAAACCATATTGATATCTCTTCCATTGTAGTGAAAACAGTCAGAGCTTCAGGCACGTCTTGCTTTTCTTGCTTTCCATTCATGAGATCAATAAGAGTCCTAGGCTGCTCCACAATATCTCCCTGGGCTACAACCTCTATGAGAACTTTTTCAACCCCCTAATGACGTATGAGGCCATGATGGACTTGCTGTCTGTGGGGCAGGAGAACACCCCAAACTACAGTTGTGGAAGAAGAAAAAATATCCTGACCATTCTTGAAGGGACTGATTCCGAGCTCTTTCATCACATTTCAACCATGCTGAGCATCTACAAAATCCCACAGGTATGTATATAAATAGAAGCGAAGTCCATTTTGGAAATGCTCCAGAGGAGTCCAGAAGGTGGCATCCTTGGATAGCACCAAGCAAACTTGGACTCAGATGGTAGATCTTAAGAGACCAGAAATAGTTTTATTTCCCTTGTATTACTTTGGTCTTTCTGACATTGGTACACAACACGGATTTGGAAACAATACGCTGTCTTCATGACCTTCTCTTATTCTGCTATGAATTGGACTCAGAACAAAGAGCCATTCCTGACAGAAACAACTAGAGCTAGTAGACTAAGTCGTCTATCTGGTCAGTATGTTCAGAAAAGAGGAAGAAAAGGATGGAGAAATGTTAAGGCCCACAAACGCTTGTATTAAAATAGTGGTCTGTGGTCTGTTACCAGAATGATTCAAAATTATTCTGCTCACACTCTCAGATGACAGTGAAAATTGTGAATATCAGGAGAAACAAAAAAAGTTAGTGGAAGGCATTCAGAATGGGGTCTCAAAGAAATACTTATGATAAGAGAGGATCCAGAATGTTTGGGTGCAAAATGAGTGTGGACTGAATTCTAAAGTGGACAATACAAAATAGGTGGCTTTCACACATAGAATGAATGAGGACTGAAAGATCTGAAGGAAGAATCCTTCACAGCTCAAAAGAAAGTGGAAGACCAAGAAAGTGGTGGTTGGATGCAATTCCTGAGTGGATGAAAAGTAAGAGGAGAGAACTAATGACACGGTATGACACCGTGTATGGAGAAAGTGGATGCAAGGAATTTTTCCAAGAGTGCAAAGGCATTGAGAGGATAAGGGCACAGCCACTTTAAAGTCCTTTGAAGCACAAAGGAGGTCACCATTAATTTGCTCGATCCCCAAAGCTGATCTCCATTCTGCTTGGACATGAGACTGGTCCTCTCCCAACAGTTTAGTGAGAAGAGTGTTGAGGTGGAGAGATTGGTAGATTTCCCTGCCAGTAAAGAAAATCTCCAATCTGTCTCTCTAGGATGGGATGAGGGTGGGAGTGGAAGAGAAGATAAGTTTGGACATATGGCTAGACCACTGGGTTTAGATATCATTCAGAAAGTAATTGGATTGGGAGAATTCCCAAGAAATTAGGAAACAGTGCTCACCCCCTACTTTCTCGAGAAATCCTTATCCACTACCTGGAAAATTTGCAGCTCCTGATCTATTGTGTGCTGAGAACTACAGGTGATCCACAGAGTGAGTAGGGGCTACTACAGGCACCAAAGGTCTCCACTGAGCTCCATGTGCATCAGCCCATTCTAACCTCTGTGGATAGGGGATGTTGGTCAAGGGGTCACTGTGGGCATCAGCCACAAGGAGAACAGGGGTTTCCTATCCAGGGATGACATGAACAGAGAGAACAGAAGCAGGAGAGTGATGAGCAATGGAGATGGAACCGTTGTTGCGGCTATTGCTTTCTGGAAAACTTAGCTCAGTAGGTATGAAAAGCTCTTAGATTTAAGCATCTGAATATTATTTTGTTGTTTTATAAAATTTGTGATCAGAGTTATGGAAAATATTGAGACAAGCTTGCAGTAAAAAAAATGTTGCTTTATTTAAAACAAAGAACAAGAAGAACCTTGAATCTTCTTCTTCAGCTGAAGAGCACATGGCTGATTAACAAAAGCTATTTACATTGAGATAGCAGAGCAGAGAGAGACCAAAACAAAAGGCATTTACATTTTAAATCCTTAACTTGAGTAGGACCTGAGTGGATAGGATCTGGCATGTGACCAATCACCCAGGCAACAGATTCCCAATATGGGCAAAGCTCAAACAGATAATTCTGATTGGCTGAAACTCCCAGACTAGCTGGCTGCAAAGTAAATTAACATTCCTGAGAAAGGGTGTGAACAACACGTGTTCTCTCTTGAAACTCACAGGAAAAAAGTTTTTGAGGCTTGGCTTTTTTAAAAACTCAGCCCCATATTCTACAGACATAAAAAATATATGCAACATATTATCACTAAAACTGAGACAGACCAGCAATCTTTTCTCTTTTTCATTAGATCAACTATGGTCTTATCAGCCACATTCCTGCACATAAAGAGCATTTTCCTTTTTTCTACCGGCTGAGTCCAAAACAAGAACCTCCTTACTTGGCGATTGTCAAGCTGCTCCTGCATTTCCAGTGGACGTGGATTGGCCTCGCTACTTCAGATAATGAAAATGGGGAAAAGTTCAGAAGAACATTTGAGCCAGTAGCCACAAAGAGAGGAGTTTGCATTGCCTTCTCAGATAGCATCTTTCCACTGAATATGGGAAAAAATGTTCCATTCACGGAAGAAATGGAAAAAAAGCACCTGCTTCTGTATTTCAGCAACCGTCAAGTAAAAATAATTGTTTATCAATTAGACTTTCAGGCCATAATGATTCTAGTAAATCTAATAGAACTCTTTGAAATGAATAAGTTATTAGCGGGGAAAGTGTGGCTTGCAGTAGCTTTGCCAGACTTCAGTGTGAGAGTGTTTTACCAAATGCTTGATCTCCAGCATAAACATATTTTGTTATCCTTCTCAACTCTGGCAAAAAAAAGGACACAATATTATGATTTTGATTCATATTACTCTGAAATCCAGCAATATGGGGAGGCAGCATTCCAGTGCTCCTCTTCAAGTCCTGGGTTGTCCAAGAAAGTTTGGAAAATATGCCTAGAAAAAGAGAACTGGGAAATCCCACCCCAGGATGTGGTTGCAAGGATCCTGTCTGAGGATGCCTCTAGTATTTCCACAGCAATTCAGGCCGTGTCCTGGGTCCTCAATGCTGCCTCTTCTGCCCAACTGAGTAAGAGGAGGATGCGGGTTGGAGACCATCGGACACCCCAGATGCTACAGCCATGGCAGGTGAGACTTCTCCGATTGAGGCTCCATCGATGCTCCCCTTCAATTCCTCAGTGTTAAATTGGGTGTAGGCAGGGCTGGCAGGGGGAGTTTTAAGATGTTTTTCACAGCAGTTGCCCTGTTGTAGTGTTTGTTCTGATCAGATGAGGAGGTTTGGGGAAAGAAAGTGAGATTCTGTTGCTGAATCTTCCAAAATAGAACTATCTCTACTGCTTTGGGATCCTGTATAATAAAAGTGATACCTCTATAATGACAGTATTTCCCCATTTCTATAGTGTATAGACACCAGGATGGCACAGCTATCCTCTTGTTCTCTTTCGATCATCCAACTTGGTCTTCTCTAGTTTCCAGCCAGGGAATTAGTCATGACTTTTTGTTCTAAATTTATTGTGGACCGCCCACAATGTTTTTCCTGTAAACCACCCAGGATCCCCTGATTGGGGGAGATAGGCGTTAATACAAGTTTAAATAATTAATTAATTAATTAACTAAAAGCAGTTCTTTCTGCTACAAATCTATGTTTCTTCATTGCATCTTCTATGATGAACATGGACCCCATCCCCATGTCCCCCGAAATTCAGCTTTAAGATCCTTACTGCTTTTTTAAGAGTGCCAAATTGTGGTGGCCTGAAAGTTAAATCAATCAATAAATCAGGGCCATGCACTCGTGATGCAAACTTTGTGTGGTTCCTAGCCCAAAGTTGAGCCTGTGGAACTTCAGATTGATCTGCTGTGATGGAAAAGACTAATTTTCACTATCACCCCTCACTGCTGCCTGCCTCAAGGACATTAATCTTCACATTTTAGACAGAGAAGATAGGTGGTTTGAAAGAGGGGTCAAGGAGTCCATTTATACCAACTTGAAAAATCCTTCCTTGAATAGAGGTGGGGGCCTCAGGCACAATCTTTCCCCTCTTTTCCTTCCTGCTTTGTCTTCTGTGCCTAGGAAGATTAAGACCATTTCGCAAGCTCAACAGCAGCATGGTAATCTTAATGATCCTCCTTTGGATGATAAAGGGACTTAGAAATAAACATCTCAAATAACCATGACCTAGCCCCAGGTGCAAGGTCACACAGCCACCTAGAAACATATTTAAGGATTCCCTTACTAACTTTGCTCAGACTTTTGTGTTGCGACACACAGTTTGGAAAGCTCGGTATTAAGCAATGTAATGATGAACAGGTGTTACTGTTGATCTTTGTAGATGACTTATGTTTTATAGCAAAGAATCAAAGGAGGGTAAATGAATTTACTGAACAACTCAAGCAACAGTTTGATTTAAAAGATCTGTGAGAGGTTAGGAATTACCTAGACGTAGGTAATATGGCCATAAGCCATAAGGCCAAGCCTTCCTCTCTCCCTGGTTTGTGATGCTTTGATTGTGGCTGTGGTGATGAGACAGTAGAGGCTAGGATCTGCCCAGCAACCTTTGGCCACTTTTGGCTGCCATGGGCATACCCCTCACTGCTGGATGCTGGGACTGCCTGGTGTGGCCATTTTCATCTTAGCAGCAAGAGTGATATGGCAGCAGGTACCTGTCATCATAATTCCATATCACCCCTTTTAAGGCATTGCTCAGCTATCATCCTGGACCATTGCCTACATGTGTGTAAAACTCTCAGGCAAGACTGCTAGACAGCTGTTTGTTTAAAAGAAAACAAATAAAACAATGACAGATACCTTTCTTACATTTTTGAAAACAAATTAAAACAATAAAAATGAACAAGATCTCATGGGATCTCAAACACAGACCTCTAGATCAAATGAGTTTAATTTATCTTTTGGGATTTCCTTCTTAATTTAATTTTGGTTGTTGGTTAGAATAGTTTTGCTATCTTTTCTCTTTGTGGGACAAGAACTTGACTTGAATTAAATATTTCACGAAACTCACAAGGAACATCAGGATGAGATACAGCTTCCCTTGGGAGGGACACTCCCTCAAAAATTGAGAAGCTCTTTACAGGTAGAGGCACTAACTTGAAACGGACCAGTTATTCATACCAGTCATGTATCTAAGGTAAAGGTTTCCGCGGTCATGTGGCTGGTATGACATGCGCGGAACGCTGTTACCTGAATTACGGCTGAAATGGAACTGTATAAGATACAGGGTGCTTTTCCATGTCTTTCTAGCTTCATCCTTTCCTGGGAAATTTCCAGCTTTACAATCTTTCCATGGATTGTGTTTATTTGGATGAGAACGGAGATCCCATTGCTGATTTTGATATCATGCACTGGGCAGTCTTTCCCAACAAGTCTACTGCTGGGGTAAAAGTTGGGAGTGTAGAAAGAGGGGCCTCTTCAGAAGTCAGCCTCTCTATCAATCAAAGTGCCATCATGTGGCCAACATCATTCAGTCAGGTAGGTGATGCTGCTACTTTGGTGTTCTTACCATTTATCAGCTGTTATACATGCCTCCTTAGAAAAAAATTCCTCAGAATTCAATGCAGATTTGCTCCAAGGAATGGAATCTAAAGCCCCATTAATTCAACAGACATTATGCATAATTAACTTATTTAATGATTTACTTATTTCTTCCCTGCCACTGTGCAGGCAACTCTTAAGTGATTCTAGAGTTACAGTAAACAATTTAAAACTAAATAAAGTAAAGTCAAAGTAAAGAAGCGAAAAAAGTAGCAGTAAGAAATAACAATAAAGGCCCTGATGCTGGGAAAGACTGAAGGCAAAAGGAGAAGGGGATGGCAGAGGATGAGATGGTTAGATAGCATCACCGATGTAATGAACATGAATTTCAATAAACTCAGGGAGACAGTGGAGGACAGGAAGGCCTGGTGTGCTATGGTCCATGAGGTCATGAAGAGTCAGACACCACTAAACAACTGAACAACAAAAAACTTAATGAAAAAAGGTGGCTAAAACTCCCTTGATACTTTGAACTCTCTGCAGAACTGCTCCATTTTCTGTGCCCGCTTGAATGCCATCCTCAGTAAGTCTATGTAAATATATTTTTTTCAGCTGCATGCATAGGACACTAGTGGTTTGAAAGCTACCTCTCTGATCTATAGGGCGCAAGAAGCAGTGTGGTGTCCTACTCCAGAGCATAGCCAGGAAGATATTTACCATAGTCCAGTTTAGGAAAGCCTCTGGTATTTTGCCTTCTCACTTGTTCTTCACATGGAGGAAGACTCTCTGTACCATGGGCTGCTTTTCCTGGACTAGTCCCCAAATTTGTGACTTTTGGAAGTCTTTGTTGCTCAACAGGACTTTAAGCAAACTCCATGGAAGACTGCAAGGACTTCAGTGACACATCTCCTAGTAAACATCTCAATAAATATGTAGCATACTAATTCCTTTTTTATGGAGATATATATATATATTAGAATTAAATTATAGAAACATATATGTATGAACATTATAAGAATTGCTATATTATGTATTAAGTTAAGTAATATGTTAGGTTATGAGTCATAATATGAATAGAATATATAGAATATATATATATATTGTAGTTTATTAGAAATAAGGCTTTTATTTGTTATTTATTTATTTATTTATTTATTTATTTATTTATTTATATTTCTAACTTATATCACCGCCCATCTCCCCCCATTCCGGAGGGGACTCTGGGCGGTTTACACCAAGCCAGCAATTAAAACATATAAAAATTTATAAAATAGAATACATAATATAATTAAATATATAAAATCCAAGAGGCTCTGATGTTAGGCTTTAAAGAACCCTATGGAGCAAGCCAACCCCAAGAGGAGCTATTACTCCCCCCATCCCAAGCGAGGTAGCAGAGCCAGGTCTTCAGTTGTTTCCGGAAGGTCATAAGTGTGGGGGCTAGCCTCACCTCCAGGGGCAGAATATTCCAGAGGGCGGGTGCCACTGCTGAGAAAGCCCGCCTCCTGGACCCCCTCAGATGGAATTATCTTATAGACGGGGTCCGAAGTAAGCCCTCTCTGCATAGCCGGGTGGAACGGGTCGATGTTCTGGGGATGAGGCGGTCCTTTAGGTAACCTGGTCCCATGCCATGTAGGGCTTTAAAGGTGACAACCAACACCTTGAATTGGACCCGGAAGCAAACCGGTAACCAATGCAGCTTGCGCAGCAGAGGTGTCACATGTGCCGACCTTGGGGCACCCATAACTGCACGCGCAGCCGCATTCTGGACCAGTTGAAGCTTCCGGATACTCTTCAAGGGTAGCCCCATGTAGAGCGCATTACAATAGTCTATGTGGGAGATGACCAGGGCATGAGTGACTGTACGGAGGGCCTCCCGATCCAGGAAAGGGCGTAGCTGGCGCACAACTCGAAGTTGTACAAATGCCCTTCTGGCCACGGCTGCCACCTGCTCTTCAAGCAGGAGTCGTGAGTCCAGAAGGACACCCAGGTTCCGCACTTTGTCTGAACGGGGTAGTGCCACCCCGTCCAGATCTAAAGATGACAACTCCCTGGATCTCGAGGCACCATCAATCCACAGCCACTCCGTCTTACCAGGGTTCATCTGAAGCCTGTTGTTCCCCATCCAGGCCCCCACAGCCTTCAGACACTGAGAAAGGGCAGCCACTGCATCACTTAACTCACCCGGGATGGAGATATATAATTGAGTATCATCAGCATATTGATGATACCTCATCCCGTGTTGGTGGATGATCTCACCCAGCGGTTTCATGTAGATATTAAATAGGAGAGGGGAGAGAACCGAACCCTGTGGCACCCCATAAAGTAGGGGCCGAGGGTCGGACCTCTCATCTCCTATAACCACCGATTGGGATCGGCCCTGGAGGAAGGAGTTGAACCAGTGTAAAACCACGCCACCAATCCCCAACCCCCTAAGCCGTCCCAAAAGGATACCATGGTCGATGGTATCGAAAGCCGCTGAGAGGTCAAGAAGGGCTAGGATGGATGCACTGCCGCCATCCCATGCCCGCCAGAGATCATCAGTAAGTGCGACCAATGCAGTTTCTACCCCATATCCCGGTCTGAATCCTGACTGAAAGGGGTCTAGATAATCCGTATCATCCAGAATCCTCTGGAGCTGTAATGCCACCACTTTCTCAACCACCTTCCCCAAAAAGGGGAGATGGGAGACAGGACGAAAATTATCCAACACTGTAGGGTCCAGCGATGGCTTCTTGAGGAGGGGGTGCACCAGCGCCTCCTTAAAGGCCGCCGGAAACACTCCCTCTCCCAAGGATGCAAGAACCATCGCATGGACCCAGCCACATGTCACCTCACTGGCTGCTTTCACCAGCCAGGAGGGGCATGGGTCAAGATGACAAGTAGTGGCCCTTACAGTCCGGAGGATCCTGTCCACTTCCTCAGGTCCAACAGGATCAAACTGTTCCCAGATAACCGGGCACAGACGCTCCCTCGGCATCTCCCCAGACCATGTGTCACGCTTGGAGTCTAACTTAGAACGAATCCGAGTGATTTTATCCATCAGATGCTCTGCAAATTCCTCCGCACGGCCCTGCAGGTGGGTCACTGGGCCCACCTTACCTAGGAGAGATCGAGTAATCCTAAACAGGGCTGTCGGGCGGCATTCTGCGGACGCAATAAGAGCAGAGAAATATTGACGTTTCGCCGCTCTTACCGCCACAAGGTAGGCTTTAACTGCGGCTCTAGCTTGTGTTCGGTCTGATTCGGTCTTTGTCTTTCTCCAGCGGCGCTCTAGGCGTCTCTTGACCCTCTTCAGTACCCTCAATCCCTCCGTATACCACGGGGAATATCGGGTCGGATGGGACAAGAGAGGTCGCATAGGCGCGATCCTGTCCAAGGTCCCGGCCGTCCTCTTATTCCAGACTGCGGCCAGGGCCTCCGCTGGACCGTGCATTAGATCCTCGGATATAACCCCCAGCTCCCTCTGAAACCCTATCGGGTCCATTAGTCGCCGGGGGCGGACCAAACGAATGGGTCCAGCCTCCCTGCGGAGTGGGGCAGCATATGAGAATCTCAGGGTCACCAGGGCATGATCTGACCATGACAACGGGGAAAGATGCAGCTCTCCCCCCAGATCATCTTGCCATTGCTCCGAGAGGAAAACCAGGTCTGGAGTGAGGCCACTGTCTCGAGTCGGGTCCCGAATAATCTGGACCAGGCCCATGGCTGCCATGGTAGCCATGAACTCCCGAGCCGCCTCCGAGGCACGTCCCAGGGACGGCAGATTGAAATCCCCCAGAACCATAAGTATGGGGAATTCCACCGCCAACCCCGAAACAGCCTCCAGCAGCTCAGGCAGGGAGGTTGCTACGCAGCAGGGAGGCTGGTACAGCAGCAACACTCCCAACTGCTCTCGGGAACCCAACTTGAAATGCAGCGTCTCACATCCGGCCACCTGTGGAGCCGTGCCCCTGAAGGCCAATTATACTAATTGGACTTTATTGAAGACATAAATATGCAGTAATGAACATTCAACATTTAACTACTACTGCAAGGAGTGGAAGCCAAAGATGGATTATTGGGAGATAGTAAGAAAGGTGAAACCTATATGAAGATTAGAAGATTGGATTAAGGAAATCAAAAGACAAAGAAAAGTTCCTGTATATTGTATGAAGGACTAACATTTAAAATTAATTATTGTACTTTAAGTTCAAAGATAGATTGGAGGACATCTATTTTCTATATTTTCTTTGCTTATTATTTCTTGACTTCACTTTTTCTTTATCTTTTTCTTATTTTGTATTTCTGTTTCTATTTCTTTTTTCTATTCTAACTTTTATTATGTATTGTAAAACTTAATAAAATTTAATATATAAAAAAATTAATATGTAGCATACTTAGATACTATAATCTAGGCTGCAGTTAACACTATGTCGGGCAGACAGAATACTAAGTGGGGGAAAGATATGGCTAAAGAAACCAGACCAAGGTGGAGTCACACATTACATTACACTGTAGGGAGATTTGGTGGTTTCCATTTTCTGTGTTACGTGAACATAGACAATGGAAACCACCATAGTTGTCCAATCACATTGTATCAAGTCATTATCCCGAATATAATGTCTGTGTTAGGTGAACACAGACATTATATTCGGGATAATGACTTGATACAATGTGATTGGACAACTATATTTATCTTGTGTTCCAAGTCCCTTACCATATTTTCGCTCTTCATTTTGTAAATTGCATCAAAGTCCCTGTGTGCAAAATGCGTGTGCCACATGGCGGCACTGTTGTCCTCTCTTTGCTGCTGCTGCTGCTGGCAGGCGAGGCTGACATCTGGAGGTGATTGTTTGCAGTTCACCTGGTAAACTCCATCCTTCTTAAAACCTGTAACAAAAACTTCAACTCCAAGTTTTACTTCACATTTTCCTATTACCTTAAATATTACATTATATCCTTTGCTGGTCATTGTGAGAGCACTCATCAGATTCGTAGACAACTGAGGCACATAATATGCTTCTGTTATAGTGAGGTCTATATATGCACCTCTATTAAAACACCTTATGGGTGTTTTGCCCTTTCCTTGAATTGAGATGGAATTTCCATCAGCAAGAGTAATATTTCCTTGTGGTTCTTCAATTAGCTCACTGAAATATTCTCTGTTCCTAGAAAGATGTGTGTTTGCTCCTGAATCCAGGACCCCAGTAGCAAGACCTTTTATTTCTGCAAGCCTGTGGTCAGGCAATGAAGTAGAGATCAAAATTATGGCTAGGATATTTTTATGATCCCATGACTTCTTGGCTTCATCAGAATCCCCTGAGTGTGGTGGGTCAGTATCTAAGCCAGAGCTTTCCAAACTGTCTGTCGCAACACAAAAGTGTGTCGCCACACACAGCGTGGTGTGTCCACACACCACCCTAAAGTGGCGGCGTGCGCACGCACGGTGGGTGCCATGCACGCGCGCACCATCACACGCCCCCGTCCCGCCCCCCGCCCCTCCTGTGCTGCCACCTTGCATGCGTGCGTGTGCCGCCACCCCCCCACGCCATCACCATGCGCGCGCGTGTCGCCGCCACCGCTGTGTGTGTTGCCAGTGGCAGCACTTTGGAAAGCCCTGATCTAAGCAATCTATGCTGCCTTGGAAAGTTAATCTTAATCTCAGTCTATATAGCTAAGCAGAGAAGTTGTCTTCATTTAGCATTGGGAGGGGGGAAGCCCCTCCCCTCTTCACTCCACTGTTTAAGGAGAGAGAAAAAATGAACTGAGCCTTTGGAATTGTGCAAGCAGTTTCTTGGGTTGTAAGGCCAAAGAAAGCCTTTTTCAAAAAATCAACTCTCAGTCTGCCAAGCTGCTCTGGTTTGCAGTTTGACTCTGGGATATACTGGGCCCATAACCCAATGTAGGAATTCTGGGATGGTAGTACCAGAACTCCACGCAGCTTCTTATTAGTATATAGCAGAGTAGAAGTGTTCCCATAAACTTGCACAAGGCTTAATCACTTCAAATAAACAAAACAAAATTTCACCTAGCCAAACATGTACTTTTAAGTAACCAATTCCCCTTGTTTAGGTCAGGGAGATAATGAAATTCTCCCATGGTTTCCAAACTGAGAAAGCTTAATTTAATGTCCTGCCATCAGCTACACCAGAAGGCTCATGAAAAGAAAATATCCCATGCTGCCCAACTGCCCATGTGGCACATGGACTAGAGAATCCCTGCCCATATCTTATTCTGCTGTGGGTTTCACAGACATTCTGGGGTCTGCTTTATCTGTCCTACCTAGTAAGGGGCATGTCCTTACCTAGTAAGGGGCGTGGTGGCTCAGCAGGTAAGATGCCTGGCTTGTCGATTGGAAGATTGCAAGTTAAGAGGTTCGAATCCCTAGTCCCGTGTGACAGAGTGAGCTCCTGCACTAGCTCCAGCTCTTGCCAACCCAGCAATTTGAAAGCATGCAAATACAAGTAGATTAATTGGTACCACTTTGGTGGGTACGTAACAGTGTTCTGCATGCGTCATGCTGGCCACATGACCATGGAAGCATCTCTGGACAACGCTGGCTCTTCGGCTAACAAACGGAGATGAGCACCGGCCCCTAGAGTTGGACACGACTGCACAAATGTGCAGGGGGAACCTTTACCTTTACCTTACCCAGTAAAATGCCCAGGGCACGGTGATTCCTTCTACGTACAGGCTCTTCTCTCAGGCCAGTCACACTCCATTCCTTCAGATGTTGACAGGTTTTGCTAGACCACCTTTAAAGTTAGGCGGGGACCTAAGACAACCACAGACAGAGGATGAAAGACTCTATTGTATTATATATATGTTAAAAGGTTGATGCTTCCCCCTTGACCAATGAAGCAGTTTTTAGTTCAAAATGTTAATGTCCCAAAAGTTTCCCAGATTCCAGATTTTAGCTCTTGGTAGGCTCATAGTTTTACTTTGGAATGATACGATTTCAGCTTCAGGATTCATAGAATTTTACTAAGATAATATTTATTCAACTTGAGGATGTCAACACAGCTGATGCTCTTGGATGTGTTTTTCTCTTTTATTTCTTCTTTATCTGACTAATTCTCTTTTATGCTTGTTATTGAATCCCCACAAAATGGAACTGAATTCAATGTTTCTATGGCTGTCCTTTATGTTTAGAAAGCGCCTTTGTCTCGATGCACGGAAAGCTGTCCTCCAGGATACACCAAACTCAAAAGAGAAGGAGCCCCAGACTGCTGCTACGACTGTTCTCCGTGCACGGAAGGAACAATCGCCAGGCAAGAAGGTCGGTGGCTCTAGAGCAAGGAGAGGACTTGAGGATACCGGTCAAATTCACTCTTGCTGCTCTGAGCAGTGTTTGTTACAGGTGCCGCTTTCCTGCTAGTTCTAGACCTAACTCTTCATCTATTTTTCCTTATTTCCACAAAGAAACATTTTTTAAAAAAACAGCATAATATTTCAGTGATTAGAGACCATCATATAATTTGGCATGATGGTGTGGCCATTAAAAGTAAAATAACAAAACATGGCTGAATTCTTGTGCTGCTGTATCCTTGTCTGGTTTATGGAATGAAGATCAATCTTGTGGGATTTGGAATCTCATTCATCTTCAGCCTTTAAAAATCAGTGGCAATTTCCCCTTAACACTGAGAACTTCAAGTTTCTGTAGGAAAAGGATATTTTTTTAAGATGTCGCTGAGTGAGTATGTCTGTTTAGAACAGGTGCTGTTTGTTGGACGGTTTTAGGATGTTCTGGAGGGTTAGAGGCTTAGAGCTTTGGACTGTATTTTGGCGGAGTCTCCTGGGGTCGTTTCCTGACTGGACGAAGCTAAATTGACTTTCTGTCTGCCGCGTGCAGCTTCTTTCCTGCTGGGAAAAATTTGGCGGCTTGCAATGGGATTTCATGTAGCAGTGAAGCCATATTGCCGTACCTGGCTTGTGGCTTGGAGAACTGGCCTTGGGGATTGGAGCTGGTGGCAGAGGCTGGATTCTTGGACCGCCGGGGTGTGGATCGGCTGCTTCACACAGGAAGTGCTCCATAGGTTTTCTAACTAATGGCAGTGTGACTGTGGGAAGGAGGCTGGTGTCGACGATTGAGAAAGCCCCTGTAGTTGTGTGGAAGGGAATGTGCTGCAGAGTAATGAGGATGAGGGAGATGCTGATTCTGGAGCACAGATGAGGGCTGCCTTTCTTTCCATCGTGGTGGCGTGGAGTTGAGGGATTTTGCTGTGGTGGATGCAGGGCTGGTCAAGGCTGGTTGCAGCTGCTAGATCCCTGTGGCTGTAGTTCCTTCCCCCACGCAGCCAGGTAGCCATTTTGACTTCCCTCTGGCTGAGAACTGGAAGGTGCTGGTAACAGCCCTCTGCGTGAAGTGTTTAAATCAATAGTCATCACAACCTAAGAGGACTTGATTGAAAGGATTTAAATTGAATAGAACTAGTCATCAAGTTGGAAAGTTTTAGGTTGTGGTTTGAGATTCTGCTCACCTTCCCAGAGGTGAGAGCCGGGGGAGGGGATTTCTTTGAATCACCAGGATTGTGCAATTGGAACCTAAGCTGTCATGTGAGAAGAGGCTGCCTGAGAGCATGGTATGGTTGGTAGGTGGGCGATGAGGTGAGGTGGTTCCTGATTAGCAGGAGGCACTGTGTGCTGAATTCTGCATAATTGTCTCGGGTATTAGGGAGCCCTTATTGGTTGATTGTAGGTTGTGTGAGTGAGGTGGGGTGTGTGGACCTGGCAATGGATCTCTATGGATAGGGGAGGGGGTGGGCTCTGAAGGGATGATGGCAGGTTGCAACATCCCAGTAGTGACGGGTAGAGGGAGATATGATGGGAGACACAGGAAAACACCACTCATGGCAAACTGGCCACAGGTATATTTTTCCTCTGGCATGGTCGAGCCCCTTGAACTTGCTCCTTGGCCCCAGATTGTTGAGTGCTGCTGCTGAAATCAAGGTCAGTCGATTGGTCAGGAGCTATAGGTGCTATAACAGACTACCTTGTGGTGGTAAGGGTGGCGAAACGTGATTGTTTCTCCATCCTTATTGTGTCCACAGATTTCTGGTGACCTGGTCCCTCCTAACAGTGAGCAATACTGGCTTTCACCTAAAGGCTTGCTGTAAGGAATATGCTGTGCATCTAGCGGGTAAAGTCGCTGGATCCTCTACAGTGGATTTCAGCTTTAGGGCAGCAACAATGGGGTCTACGGAGGCTAAGTCTTCCAAGAATACCTGGGGGGAGTTTGAATCCATTGTCCCTGAGGAAGTGGACAGGGCTCTTGTAGCTGCCAGCTTGGCCACCTCTGTGTTCAATCCATGTCCCTCCTGGTTGGTTAAGACTGCCCAGGAGGGAACGTTTCATTGGGTCTGGGCGGCAGTTAATAATTCCTTGATGAAGGGGGTGGTTCCCTCGGCTCTCAAGGAGGCAAGGGTCGATTCCAATTGGTTTTGATAGGGGGGAGAACTCCAGCCCATGGCCCGTACCTTGTGGGGTGCCTCAGGGCTCGGTTCTCTCTACTCTCCTATTTGACATCTACATGAGGCCTCTGGGTCAGGTGATCCTACAGTTTGGGGTGGAGTATCATCAATCTGCTGATGATACCCAGTTTTATATCTCCACCCAGGGCTGCCCGAGTGATGCTGTGGATGTCCTGTCCCAGTGCCTTGAGGCTGTAAATGTGTGATGACCCTGACTTCAATGCCCCAATAATCACTTCTCCATGCAGTTCATTTGAATTGCAGAATAAGCTTTATTAAGGTTACATGTAAATCAAAGCATTGCTGAAGACCAGAAGAGTTTCCCACCAAACGATTGAATTTTCCCTTTCCCCCCTTGAGACAGCCTCCTTCCCTCCCCACCCCCCCCCTGATGTCAATGTCCAGTTCTATCCCACTACTCTGGTGCCCCCTAACTCCTCATCTATTTGTCCTTATTTCCACAAAGAAACATTTTTTTGAAAAACAAATAATTTCAGAGATTTGGGACCATCATATAATTTGACATAATGGTGTGGCCATTAAAAGTAAAATAACGAAACATGGCTGAAATCTTGTGCTGCTGTATCAATGTCTGGTTTAAGGAAAGAAGTTCAATCTCGTGAATTCAAATGATTGAATTTTGCTTTTCTCCCTTTGAGCCAGGTTTCTTCCCCCCCCCCTCCCCGATGATGTCAATGTCCAGCTCTTTTCCACTCCTTTGGTGCCCCTTTCTTTCTTGTGCAGGTGGATGACCTTGACGATCTGCATCACAGTCTCTAACAGTTTGTCGCGTCTCTTGGAATGCACTCTTCCCCCTCCCTTTCAGTGTCTTTCCAAGGCTGACACGTATCTTCGCAAATAATGGCAGGATTCGAATTGTAATCCTGACAGAAGGTTAGATGGGGTGCAATGGGCTTCAACTCAACCCAAGCAATACTGAGTCGCTTTGGGCATTTGGGCCTTCTAGTCACCAGTTTTTTCCACCATTGATCTTGGATGAGGTTCCACTGTCCCAGACAGACCCTGTGCCCAATCTGTAGGTGCTCTTGGACTCACTGATGGGGACTAGGAGACATGCCTTCTCTGCTGTAGACCCTGCCCTCTGGAACATTCTCCTCCAGAGAATAGGATCACCTGACCCACTTGGCCTTTCGCAAAGACCTGTTGTATGTGGCCAGGCCGAGGGCCCCAAGTGTGTTAAGGACTCCGTTTCTTGCCCTTACTAACATATAGCAATAGGTTTACATGGTGATCATATATATTTATTTTGTATTAATTGTTTTAGGTTTTTATCAATGCACGCCACCCAGAGTCACTTGTTGAGAATGGCGACTATAGAAATCAAATCAATAAATAATTAAATAATTCTCATGGGAAATGTGAACTTGGTCATGATGTGGATTTCACTGGTAAGCTGTGGAGCCATAACAGGAATGCATTATTTCTTCCACTCCAAAAATAAAATAGAGACTTCTCCCCTTGTGCTCAATACCTTCTTTATTGTATTGTATTACTTTGGTCGTAACTTTTGCAGAAGCTTTGAGGACCACATTCCGGGTTTTCAGGGGAAGCCTGGAACCAAAAGTATCTAGTCCTAAGGTCGAGATTGGGGTACTAATGACCCCATCAGGTTTCAATTTGTAGACCAAACTTTCAGTTCTGGTGAGAGTTAAAGCTTGCAGCTGGCTAACCCCAAGGATCTTTGCCTACTTTATAGAACAGTACAGTGCAAATCCCTCAGAAGAGATGCTTCCAAACAACAAACAATGCTTCTCTTTTTGAATCACTGAAAAGCCACATATTCTCCAGGCTCACACACCTGATTCAAAAGCTGCTCTGGCTTTCACTGCATGTGTGTACAAGACAGGGAGAATAAACATAATCCCAAATAATTGATTTAATTTTTTTTCCCCATCATGTTATGGCCACAGATATTGTAGCAAGCTAAAGAACAATGGCTTGTGTTTTCCAGATGCATCCAGTTGCAGCCGATGTCCAGAAGACCAGCATTCCAATAAGAAGCGAGATCAATGTGTCCCAAAGGTTATAAGCTTCCTATCCTTTGAAGAAATGTTGGGTCTCATCCTAGCTCTCTTTGCCCTTGCTTTGTCCCTAACCACCAGCTTTGTTCTGGGAATCTTCATTAAATACCGAGAAACCCCCATAGTCAAAGCCAACAACCTGGACCTCACCTACATCCTCCTGGTTTCCCTCCTCCTTTCCTTCTTGACCTCCCTTCTATTCATTGGTCGCCCCAGGAAAGTGACCTGCCTTCTTCGACAAACCACCTTCAGTGCTGTATTCTCAGTTGCTGTGTCTTCTTTGCTGGCCAAGACTGTCATGGTGGTGGTGGCCTTTCTGGCCACAAAACCAGGCAGCAGGATGAGGAAATGGCTGGGGAAGACTCTGGCCAACTCCATTGTCTTGTCCTGTTCTGGGGTCCAGGTAGGCATCTGCATAATATGGCTGGGAATCTCTCCCCCATTCCCTGATTCCGACCTGCATTCTCAACCAGGACACATCCTACTGCAATGCAATGAAGGCTCAGTCACCATGTTCTACACTGCACTGGGCTACATGGGCTTTCTGGCTGCCATCTGCTTCTTGGTGGCTTTCCTGGCCCGGAAGCTACCGGGGACCTTCAACGAAGCCAAGTGGATCACCTTCAGCATGTTGGTTTTCTGCAGTGTTTGGGTCTCTTTTGTCCCCACCTACCTGAGCACCAAGGGGAAATACATGGTGGCTGTGCAGATCTTCTCCATCCTGGCATCCAGCCTGGGATTACTGGGCTGTATCTTTGCCCCTAAATGCTACATCATGATTCTGAGACCTGACATGAACACAAAGGAGCATTTAATGGTCTAAAACAATAAGGAAGCCTGATTTTGGTCCCTATTTTTCAATAATGTATTGGTCATTTGAAATAACATCGCTTAGAATTAAAGTCCTTTTTATGTGTTCTAAGAAATCTCTCTTCCTTTCATGTGAATTTTGAATTATAATCATTAAATATTGAAACAGAAATAGCATTATATCATCTTGTTTAAAACACTTACATTCTTTCCTCTCTCTCAATCTGACATCAGGTAGGATTAGGATGATAATCATTGACATTAATCAGTTTTCAGAAACCAGATCAGATAAATTGTCACCACAGCAGATAAATTTTGACATTAAGTCCTGGGCTTATTTATTAGGCCTTGGCAGCAACTTGCCTTTTTTATCCTTCTTTTTTGGCACATAATCAATTAAGGGAGAAAAACAAAGCTTCCAGGGCACAGAAAGGTTTTCCTTGATTCAGGCAGCTTCAAAAGCCCAAAGTGTCATGATCTCTGATTCAAAGCTTCTTTGCTTCGTATCGGAGATAATGACATGGAAGGAGTTAACAGGGTGAAGAGGCCGTGTTTTCATACGTTCGCCTGCAGTCTGCCAATGGTGGATCGGGTCATGGTATGTCTGCAGACCTGGAAGTACCATCTGAGTGGCCTGAACAGGGGGGAGGGATTGTGGGGGCATAGATCACTGAAGGAAAGCACGCACTTTTCTCAGAAGCAACTTTCTTTTTGTAACCGCAGTAACTTTTAGTAAAATAGTTTTCCACTATTTTGCTGTGAGGCTATTTTATTCTAAGCATAGGTTCTGCAACTATTACATTAAGTTGCTTCTCAGAAAACTTTTTACTCTACCTGGAAAGCATTCCAGAGAGAGTTGACTTGGAAGATGTCAGACGAAGAATTGAGGCCTGAGTCGGGTGGGGGAAAGGAACCCGAGCTGCAAGGAGCTGTCGGTGGAATTCCTGCTACCAGAAGGCAGGCCGACTTAAAAAAAGATGAGAGTTTAATTACTCTGGATTTTGTGAGGTCGTCCCGAGAGGCCGACACTGACTTATGGGAGTCTACAGTTGAAGAATATCAGAAACAAGACAGGCAAGCAGTAAGGCCTAAAGACAGGACCAGCAGTGAGGAGCTGGACGATGCCACTCCACAGAAAATGAGGGAATTTGACACACGTCTCCTGTCGATGGAGGCAGTGCTGCAGAATTTGTCCCTTTCAATGTCTCAGGGGAGAGGAGAGGCATTCGAGCGTGGGGATTCCAGACCATCATCTAGGAAATCGACACCAGAGGTGGGAAGCAGAACTCCTTCTCCCCCCACCCCCCGTGCCTGCAGCCAGAAAAAAGAAACATCACGTCCATCTGTTTCCTGGGAACAGCATTCTGTGAGTAACTTGAACCTAAATCAGAGAGGAGGGGGATTTAGAGATCTGAAGATTAAGTTTAATGGGGACCCACAGCAGTTCTCCTACTTCATAACAAACGTGAAGTTGTATATGGCAGAGTTTGGGGGAATGTTCCCATCAGAGGCTTCTAAAGTAAATCTGGTTGGGGCGAGACTCAAAGGCCCGGCTGCAGATTGGCTTGTGCAGCTCCATGATGCAGCAGCCCCTGAGCTGCAGGATTTGGAGGGATTTTTGCATAACCTAAGGCAGAGATTCCAGGACTCATTAGCTAAACTGAAAGCAAAGACTGAATTACAGCAATTACAACAAAGGTCGAAGACAGTGTGAGAATATGCTCTACAGTTTAAAGCAATTGCTGGGCAGATTCCTGACTGGTCAGAGACAACGAAGGTGGAATATTTTAAAGGAGGTCTTGGCCCAGAGGTGCTGAATTGGACCCTGGGAAGGGGAGACTCAATAATGTAGAAGAATGGATTTGTTTAGCTGGTGAGGTGGAGAACACCAGATACCAGGTGAAATGGAGGATTAGGGCGATAACCCAAGGCAGAAACACGGCAGCACCAGGGCAAGCGGTGACTGCTTTTAGAAGAAACCAAAGAGCGGAGGAAGATGAAAGAGAGCAGCGGTCGCAAAAGGGGCTGTGCTTTAATTGTAGGAAGCCAGGCCACAGAGCTTTGGAATGCAGAGCCATGACAGAAGCTGCTAAAACAACTTCAAAACCAGCCAAGGTTGTAAAAAAGAAACTTGGGGGTCCGCCTGGACTCGCGACTCCTGCTCAAAGAGCAGGTGGCAGTCGTGGCCAGGAGGGCCTTTTGTTGGGGTTTGATAAACCCAGGAATTTACTTCTAGATATAAATTATACAGAGAGGCTTGATTTCTAGGTAAGAGGTGAAATATTCTGCAGTCACCCAATTAGCAGCCATTGTTGTAGGAATGATGTGTCATGTGTCACTCATAACAACAGGTGCTTAGAGTTAGGTTGGGTGTGGTGAATAACGAGAGTGACCTATAATGTGATTGGTCAGGTTCACTATATATACAGAGACATTCTCATTTCCCATTATTCCCATTTTTCCTCGTGAATGCTGTATCGTTGATGGTGTATCATGTGTTACCTATGGAAGTGATCTGTAAATACGTATGTATATAAAGTAAATAGAATATTTGATATAACTTCTGTTTGGAGTCTATTTACTGCATAGTACGTGGATCACTGGTGCCTAGGAGAGAAGCAGGCCGCTCCATCCACGCGCTCCCTCTGACACCTTTGCACAACTTTGTGTTGTGCACCAGTTACGACCTTTCCTTGAACGAGAGGCCCTTCGAACTGTCTGTGATGACCTCAACAACAATGGCCTAATAAACACTTATCATTGCAATTCCTTTGAATACAGAATAAGCTTTATTCAGGATACATGTTAACTGAAGCACTTTGAAAGATCTGAATGCAGATTCCCGCCCAACTGTTGCATCTTATCTTCCCCCTTTGCGCGCGTAATTCCCAACCGATGAACTCAGTGTACAAACATTCCCAACACCATCCTCCTGCAGGTGGCTGACCTTGAAAGGCCGCTTTCATTCCTCAGTAGTAGTCACAATACTTAACTACCCAACCCCCCCCCCCAGCATACGAGAAGCATTACTACTAAGCATTCAAAAAGCATTTCTAGCTAGGCCTCATCCCAATGACAGGATTCATGTAGATGAACCCTGACATGCCGACCCTCCAAAAGAAAGAGAATCACACAAATGAGAAGGATAAACAAAGCATATAGATAAACAAAGAAACAAAGTGAACAATTCCAAAAGTGTTCAGGTTGCAGGCACAGGTAGAACGGTACAATCTGAAAAACAAAATCAGGAAAGCAACAATAGATTAACCAGGTTTAGTAGGAAACTGATTATGAAACTGCTTAATCAAGCGTGGAGCCAGAACATGACCTTTATCAACCCATTCTTTAAATCCAATAGGTAGATGTTTCCATTGTACTAGATATTGCACCTTACCCCTATGCACTCTAGAGTCTAAAATGTTCAAAACCTCAAAGTGTTCATTATCCCCTATCATAATAGGCGGAGGTGTGGTAGGTTCTGGATGCCATTGTGGCGCAGGTTTAAGTGGCTTCAACAAGCTGATGTGGAACACAGGGTATATTCTGTGTAGGTTCTTTGGTAAGTCTAATTGAGAAGCAACAGGGTTTATCAGTTTTACAATTGAAAATGGACCAATAAACTTAGGACTCAATTTCTTTGAAGGTTGCATGGTTTTTAGATGTTTTGTAGACAGATACACCTTTTCCCCCACCACCAAAGTCCATTCAGGAGTCCGTTTGCGATCAGCAAAAGTTTTGTAAGACTCTAGCATCCTGTAATGTTTTGAGCATAATTGGCCAGTTGGCCCTTATTTTTGTAATCCATTCATCTGCCAACACAGGATCTGGAGATTGCATAATGGCAGGGTCAGGCAGTTCGGGAATAGGAACAAAGTCTTGACCAGTTGCTATTTTAAATGGTGAAAAGCCAGTACTCTGATGAATAGTGTTATTATATGCCACTTCAGCAAATGGTAACAAGTCCACCCAATTATCTTGTTGGTAACTGATATAACAACGCAAATACTGCTCCAATACGGAATTAAGGCGTTCGCACCCACCGTTCGATTCCGGATGGAATCTGCTAGTCAATCCCTGTTCAGTCCCAATCAATTTTAAAAATGATTTCCAGAATTTTGCAGTAAACTGACTTCCGCGATTGCTGATAATCCTCAAGGGGGCGCCGTGAGCTCGGTAGATGTGCAAGATGAATAATTTTGCTAGTTGACCAGCAGATGGCAGACCTTTACAAGGAATAAAATGGGCTTGTTTGGAAAAAAGATCAGTTACTACCCATATGACTGTTTTGCCTTTGCTCTCAGGTAAATCTACAATAAAATCCATTGAAATTTGTTTCCATGGGCTGGTCGGTTCAGCTACTCCCTGTAAAAGTCCCACTGGTTTCCCTGGCGCCCTTTTCGCTGATGCACACACAGCACAAGACATACTGCTTAACATCTTTTCTCAAAGTTGGCCACCAGAATTGTCTCCGAACTAGATGTAATGTTTTTACAAATCCGAAATGTCCAGCAGTTTTGTCATCATGACAACGTTGTAAAATAGCTTTTCGAATTGTCTCAGGAATATACAGTCTATCTCCACTCCACCACATCCCATTATTTTCTGTCAAAGATTGTTTATTATTTTTCCACCAGCCATCTGTTATTATAGCCTCTCTGATCTGTTTCTCTAAAGAAAGTTCACATGGAAATTGTTGTAGTTTCGCTTGGCGTCGAGTAAGCGCAACCTTATCCTCCAATTGCACAGGTGAGGATGGGGGTGGAAAGAGAGAGTTTCCTCACCGCGGTCAGATAGACCTAATTGGTGTGGTGACATTACTGTGGAGACAATATTTTCCATGGGACCATCATGCTGAGGTAACCGTGATAAAGCATCTGCCAGGAAGTTCTTTCCTGCTGGTAAATATTTCAAAGTGAAATTAAATCTACTGAAAAACTTGGCCCATCTGATTTGCTTAGGATTTAGCTTCCTGGGTGTTTTGAGCGCTTCTAAATTTTTATGATCAGTAAAAACTTCAAATTGGTGTGGAGAACCCTCCAGCAGATGGCGCCAAGTAGCTAAAGCATGTTTAACTGCAAAAGCTTCCTTTTCCCAAACCATCCAACGTTGCTCTGCCTCTGTAAATTTACGAGAAATATACGCACATGGCCGTAACTGATCAGTATTGTCTTTTTGCAATAATACAGATCCAACGGCCAAGTTCGAGGCGTCAGTTTGAATCACGAATGGGAGTTCAGGGTTGGGGTGTTTCAAAACAGGTTCAGCAGTAAACAGTTGTTTTAGATTTTCAAACGCCCTTTGGCAAGCTGGCGTCCATTTTAGCTTTGTCTGGGGTTTGTTTGTTGGTATGCCATCAATTGGTTTTTTTGTCATTAACAAATCTGTTAAGGACAACGCTATTTTCGCGAACCCAGGAATAAATTGGCAATAGAAATTACTGAACCCGAGAAAAGATTGTAGTTGCTTTTTTGTTCTAGGGGTCTCCCATGCCAAAACATATTTAACTTTGGCAGGATCCATTTCTATTCCCTGATGAGAAATTTTGTATCCCAAGAAATCAAGTTTTTCTTTATGAAGTTCACATTTGGACAGTTTCACATACAACTTATTTTCTAACAACCTTTGTAAGACCTTTTTGACCAATTTTACATGTTCCTCCAAGGTTTCTGTATAAATCAAGATGTCATCCAAATAAACCAAGACCCCCCGGTATAGAAACCTCATTAATTAAGCTCATGAACACTCCAGCCCCCCCCCCTTAATCCGAACGGCATGACTTTATATTGAAAGCACCCCAATTGACAATTAAAAGCAGTTTTCCATTCATCCCCTTCCTTGATGCGTACTCTAAAATATGCCTCTCTCAAATCCAGTTTAGTAAAGATTTTTCCTTTGGTTAACTGTGCCAACATATCCTTCATTAATGGTAAAGGATATTGATTTGAAATACAGATAGTATTCAACCCCCTATAGTCAGTGCAGTCTCAGTGATCCATCTTTCTTTTTCCTGAACAAAACGGGTGCCGCCATTGGAGAAGTGGAGGGCTCAATAAATCCACGCTTTAGGTTTTTATCTATAAAGTTCCTTAATTCTTGCAATTCCTTATGCGTCATTGAATATAGTTTGGGTTTGGGTAACACTGCTCCAGGCTCTAGTTGCAAAGCACAATCTGTTTTCCGATGAGGAGGCATTTGGTCTGATTCAGCTTCTACAAACACCTCCCACTCCTCCTCATATGATGCTGGAGCCTCAGCTGCTTGGGCTAATTCTCTCAATGAGCCTGTTAATTCAATACATAGTCTTGCAGTGTCCCTTTCCACCCCTGGATAAGAACCGTCTGCAAATTCCATCTCTCCTGATACCCAATCGATGTGGGGGTTTCACTCCCTTAACCACTTAAGTCCCAAAACGATGGGCTGGTTGGAGATAGGAGCCACAATAAATCGTATAGTTTCTTGATGTGTCCCAATAGTCATTTTCAAAGCTTCCATGTAATATTCAACTGGCCCCCCCTTCATGTCTGAGCCATCCAACTGGCAAAATATGATGGGAACTTTTAACTTATATAGTTTCAGTCTCAAGCCAGTCACAATAGCAGGATGCATCAAACATCTTGAACACCCTGAGTCCAACATAGCCATCAGATTATTCTGATCCCTCCCATCCATTGTCTCAAGCTTTATTTTTAATTGCATAGTAGGACAATCCCCACTCACCAAAGAATCTTTGCGCCGATCTACAAATGCCTGGCCCGCGGCGCATTTTAAGCCAGGCAATTCTCGTTTCCCACCGGGATGAATTCTTCATTGTGGAGTCGTTCTCACCCCCCACCGCCTCGGCTTTATTGGCGTCTTCCACAGAATTGGCGGCTCCCTTCTGTTTAGGCAGTGGCGTCTTTACAACTTTACTTTCAGTCTTCTTCTTCCCAGCTGTAAGAACCTGTGGGCAGTTGCTAATGCGATGACCTTCTTTTCCACACTTAAAACACAAGCCGCTTTTGGCTCTGCATTCCTTCTCTTCTTCCCAAGCCTTCTGGCCCAGCGGTTTCTTAGGCAGGGGGCCCCCCCGACATCCTTTGCCCTGAGCTGTGAAGCTGTTTATATGACTTCAGCCGCATTTTAGTGCTTTCTGCTTTGCCGGCTAATTGAATCCAGTCTTCCAGACATTCTGGGTCACCCCTGGCAACGGCCATCTCTAAGATCTCGAGTATCAACCCCATCTGGAAATACTCAATCTGGAAACTTTCCAGCCAGCTCGGTAGCCGGCTTATGAGTTTTTTAAACTCCATGGCATATTCAGCGACAGTCTTGTTTCCCTGACTTAGTTGTTGCAACTGCACTCTAGCTGACATCTTGGATAGTGTGTCCTCAAATCTCTTTCTTAAGGCCAACATGAATGATTTAATATTTAACAGTTCTTTTGCATTCATGTCATGCAAGGCTACCAGCCACTGGGCTGCCTCCCCTTCAAGGAAACTTGAGACATACCTCACTTTTGCTTCTTCATCCAAGAAAGAGTCTTCGAACTCCTCCATAAAACCCCTGACATGGGTCATAAAACAAGCCAATTTTCCAGGGTCACCATCAAAGCGCATTTTTAGCTTGTTAACTGTTAACGCTCTGGTTCTTCCCTTTTGTAATCCACTCAGGGAAGTGGGTCTCATTTCCAACTCTGGTTCTGATAAATCCTCTTCGCCTTCGCTGGCACTGGATGTTTCACTTTCTGCTGTAGTGGTTCCCGAAGCAGCTCCCTTCTCCGCCACGGCAACTCCTTCTTGTTTTGGAGCCAGGACCAGCTGCTGCAAGGATTGGCTGATAGATTCTATCTGCTTGCTGATGGTCTCCAGCTCAAAATCAATGTGTGCCGTTTTTGCCTCTAAAGAAGCCATTCTCTGGGATTGGGTAACTCTGTTTTTAGCAGTCTGTTTCCCAATCCCTTCCTTGAGGCCGCCTCCAATTCCCACGGACCACTCTGCACTTGGTTTTGGAGCACGTACCACCGCGGTCCCCGCTCCCTCGATGACACTGTGTCTGGGTCTTCTTTTTGGCAATATCAGGTTCAAAGCCCACCGACTTTTCCTCTTTGAAGGTTGCTCCTAGGCCTGTAGAAGTGCTGGGTTGCACTTCTCCCTCTGCCTGGAAACCTTCCATGGATTCCTCCATCTCCAAAATTCTTGGATGGGTCGGTTCCCACCATATAGGAACTAATTGTAGGTAACAATTGCAACCTCGGGATAGACCGACCCAGTTGAGAGCATTCAGATCTTTCTGTGATGACCTCAACAACAATGGCCTAATAAACACTTATCAATGCAATTCCTTTGAATACAGAATAAGCTTTATTCAGGATACATGTTAATTGAATCACTTTCAAAGATCTGAATGCGGATTCCTGCCCAACTGTTGCATCTTATCTTCCCCCTTTGCGTGCGTAATTCCCAACCGATGAACTCAGTGTACAAACATTCCCAACACCATCCTCCTGCAGGTGGCTGACCTTGAAGAGGCCGCTTCCATTCCTCAGTAGTAGTCACAATACTTAACTACCCAACCCCCCCCCCCAGCATACGAGAAGCATTACTACTAAGCATTCAAAAAGCATTTCTAGCTAGGCCTCATCCCAATGACAGGATTCATGTAGATGAACCCTGACACGGTCACTCATGCCCCGGTTATCTCACATATAGACTACTGTAATGCGCTCTACATGGGGCTACCCTTGAAGAGTATCCGGAAACTTCAGCTGATCCAGAATGCGGCCACACGGACCATCTTGGAAGTCCCTTATCGGACACATGAAACACCATTGTTGCGTGAGCTGCACTGGGTTCCAGTTTGCTTCTGGGTGCAATTCAAGGTGTTGGTAATGACCTTTAAAGCCCTTCATGGCATGGGACCAGGTTACCTAAGGGACCGTCTTATCCCCATCATATCTTCCCGTCCCATCCGGTCATGCAGGAGGGGCATGCTACGGACCCCATCAGTTAAAGAATTCCATCTCATGGGGATACGGAAGCGGGCCTTCTCTGCAGTAGCATCTGCTCTGTGGAATATCCTTCCCCCAGAGTTAAGACAGTCCACCTCAATCCTGGACTTCAGGAAACAACTCAAGACTTGGCTTTGCCAACAGGCTTGGGGCGGAAAGAAGAGTATAAACTCCTGGGGATGGCTAACATCGTAGTATAGCCCTGGAATTGCCCTTCCAGTGTGGAAAAAAGATATCACCATCTTAATTTTATTGTATTTATTGTATTTTTAAATTAAATAAATAAATAAACCTCATTAACTTAAACATTGCTATATCTTCTCCCTATTTTAAAGCAGAAGATATTGTAATAGGGCCTCTGAAGGATCATCCAGATGGTATCTCCCTACTTGGATGTAGCTATTCTGGGCTATCCGACCTGCATTTAGGAAGACCTCATCCACATCAAGATGGAGTTCCCCCGGCTAGTTAATAAGGGTTCAGTTGATTTAGTGTACAATATTATCACCTTGAATATTTAACATATTATAACCTTTAACATCTCAAGACTGAGATTCTTAGGTAAAGGGCAGTCAGACTTTACTGAATTCTTCCCTCTTGACTCTTAAACTGGAACTGTGTCTATGAGTCACACAGAAATATTTTCTCCAGCTACACGTCTACGTTGCTACAATGATTCTCAATTCTCCTTCCAATTATCAAAACCTTGGTGATGGTAACAAAGCTTAAGGGATTTCATCACCATCATCACATGTCATTTTTGAAATCACTGTGACAAATACTTGCTCACTCCTCATATCTAAAACCTGAACATCTGGTCCATAATTACCTCCTGCACAGCTGAGAACTGAAGGTGCTGTTGGTTTCCAGATTTGTTGCCAAGCTGGACCATCTTCAATAAAGAGCTCTTCTTTAGTGCAGTTGTAGTGTTGGTACTACAGAAGTCATTCTTCTGTAGTTGGTACTACAGAAGTCATTCTTCCTCCTCATTAGCCACCTTGGGGACCAAGGAAGAGCTGTCTGTGCCTCAGAGAAAGGATTATTGCAAACAGCACCATCATGGTATCTCAAGTGTTGCTGTCCCTTATTCTGCTGCTGTCCCCTTTTCCCTGTATGACTCTGATGAAGAAATGTCCATTGAATGTGATAATTGAGAGAGCGTACAAGTACAATTTCTACAATCCAGGAGACTATCTGATCGGTGGAATCATATCTACATCTAATGCTGCATTTCAACCATATGAGTTCTTCATGCCTCCACCCCACAGGTTTAGAAGGTAATTATTAATGGGTGCCTGACTCTGGTGATCGATGTTACCCTCTCCAATGTCTTTTTAATAGGAAATGATTCCCATTATCCAATTCCTGGCTTTCTCAGAAAAAGTCATTCTTTTTCCTCCCAATTTGCCCTAGAGAAAAGTATTTTGGGAAACATTGTGCATTTTAGAAAGAGGCCCCATGAGAAGTTCCTGTTAAGTTGTTCACTGAGGGCCAGCATCCATATCAGGCAGCCTCGTTAGCACTCTTACGAAATGGTTGTTGTGTGGGTAGGATGACAACATGACTATTATGATGCCCTGGGGAGTCAGCAAATTTCCTTTTACGAGAAGGCAAACCTGCCAGACTGCCCTTTACTCTCTCTCCTCTCTCACTATACTCCTTCCTTCCTTCCTTCCTTCCTTCCTTCCTTCCTTCCTTCCTTCCTTCCTTCCTTCCTTCCTTCCTTCCTTCCTTCCTTCCTTCCTTCCTTCCTTCCTTCCTTCCTTGACCAAGGGAGGTTTCTGTGGGCACACAGTGAAAGAAATCACCATCTGATTTGGAAGAGGCTACTGCTCATTTGAACACATGTAATCACCAAGGAAAAAGCATTTTGTCTAATGTGGAGGATAAAATTAAGCTTTTAGCACCTGTGGGACAGTGACTGGCAGAAATCATCTGACTTTGCTTTGCATGACAGGATCACATCAATGACCCCAGACGAGAGAAGACAAGAATATAATGAAAGATATCAATGTCATTAATTCACAGTGTGTTTATTCATATTAACCTATTTCAAGAATTACACATTAATATTTGACATAAAAATATTTTACGCTGTTGGAAAAAAGAGACTGTAATCTCTGGTCCCCTTTCCATGGTTATCTGATCAAACTGGAGAGGAAAGTAAATAATAAGAGTAAACCATATAAAAAGGCAACTATTAAGTAAATGCTCCAGCAAAGGAGATCGTTACCTTGTCATGGTGCTGGAGCTTGAGCACCTCAATGAAACCATGAGCTAAACCGTGAAGGGACACCCAAGACGGGAAGGTCGTGGCAGAGAGGTCAGACTAAATACGATCCCTGGGGAAGGTAATGGCAACCCACCCCAGTATTCTTGCCATGAAAACTAAATGGATCAGTACAACCAAAGATATGTCGGTATACCATCGGAAGATGGGACTCCCAGGTCGGAAGATGGTCAAAATGCTACTGGGGAGGAACAGAGGATACGTTCAACTAGCCCCAGATGTGATGACGCAGCTAGCTCAAAGCCGAAAGGACGGCTAGCGGCCGACAGTGCTGGTGGTGAACGACGAATCCGATGTTCTAAAGATCAACACACCATAGGAACCTGGAATGTAAGATCTATGAGCCAGGGCAAATTGGATGTGGTTATTGGTGAGATGTCAAGATTAAATATAGACATTTTAGGTGTCAGTGAACTGAAATGGACTGGGATGGGCCACTTCACATCAGATGACCACCAGATCTACTACTGTGGACAAGAGGACCACAGAAGAAATGGAGTAGCCTTCATAATTAATAATAAAGTGGCTAAAGCAGTGCTTGGATACAATCCAAAAAACGATAGAATGATCTCAATTCGAATTCAGGGTAAGCCATTTAACATCACAGTGATCCAAATATACGCCCCAACCACAGATGCTGAAGAAGCAGAAGTAGATCAGTTCTATGAGGATCTGCAGCACCTACTAGATAATACACCAAAAAGAGATGTTATTTTCATTACAGGAGACTGGAATGCTAAGGTGGGTAGTCAGACGACACCTGGAATTACAGGCAAGCATGGTCTGGGAGAACAAAATGAAGCAGGACATAGGCTGATAGAATTTTGCCAAGACAACTCACTGTGCATAACAAACACTCTCTTCCAACAACCTAAAAGACGACTTTATACATGGACTTCACCAGATGGTCGACACCGAAATCAGATTGACTACATCCTTTGCAGCCAAAGGTGGTGGACATCTATACAGTCGGAAAAACAAGACCTGGAGCTGACTGTAGTTCAGATCACGAACTTCTTATTGCAAAATTTAGAATCAGACTAAAGAGAATAGGGAAGACCCACAGATCAGTTAGATATGAGCTCACTAATATTCCTAAGGAATATGCAGTGGAGGTGAAGAATAGATTTAAGGGACTAGATTTAGTAGATAGGGTCCCAGAAGAACTATGGACAGAAGTTCGCAACATTGTTCAGGAGGCGGCAACAAAAAACGTCCCAAAGGAAAAGAAAACCAAGAAGGCAAGATGGCTGTCTGCTGAGACACTGGAAGTAGCCGAAGAAAGAAGGAAAGCAAAAGGCAACAGTGATAGGGGGAGATATGCCCAATTAAATGCAAAATTCCAGAGGTTAGCCAGAAGAGATAAGGAATTATTTTTAAACAAGCAATGTGCGGAAGTGGAAGAAGACAATAGAATAGGAAGGACAAGAGACCTCTTCCAGAAAATTAGAAACATCGGAGGTAAATTCCAGGCAAAAATGGGTATGATCAAAAACAAAGATGGTAAGGACCTAACAGAAGCAGAAGAGATCAAGAAAAGGTGGCAAGAATATACGGAAGATCTGTATAGGAAGGATAATAATATTGGAGATAGCTTTGACGGTGTGGTCAGTGAGTTAGAGCCAGACATCCTGAAGTGTGAGGTTGAATGGGCCTTAAGAAGCATTGCTAATAACAAGGCAGCAGGAGATGACAGTATCCCAGCTGAACTGTTTAAAATCTTGCAAGATGATGCTGTCAAGGTGATGCATGCCATATGCCAGCAAATTTGGGAAAGACAAGAATGGCCATCAGATTGGAAAAAATCAACTTATATCCCCATACCAAAAAAGGGAAGCACTAAAGAATGTTCAAACTATCCAACAGTGGCACTTATTTCACATGCCAGTAAGGTAATGCTCAAGATCTTGCAAGGTAGACTCGAGCAATTCATGGAGCGAGAATTGCCAGATGTACAAGCTGGTTTTAGAAAAGGCAGAGGAACTAGAGACCAAATTGCCAATATCCGCTGGATAATGGAGAAAGCCAGGGAGTTTCAGAAAAACATCTATTTCTCTTTTATTGACTATTCTAAAGCCTTTGACTGTGTGGATCATAACAAATTGTGGAAGTTCTTGGTGGTATGGGGATACCAAGTCATCTTGTCTGCCTCCTGAGGAATCTGTATAACGACCAAGTAGCAACAGTAAGAACAGAGCACGGAACAACGGACTGGTTTAAGATTGGGAAAGGAATACGGCAGGGTTGTATACTCTCACCCTACCTATTCAACCTGTACGCAGAACACATCATGTGACATGCTGGGCTTGAGGAATCCAAGGCTGGAGTTAAAATCGCTGGAAGAAACGTTAACAATCTCAGATATGTAGATGATACCACTTTGATGGCTGAAAGCGAGGAGGAGTTGAGGATCCATATGACGAAGGTGAAAGAAGAAAGTGCAAAAGCTGGGTTGCAGTTAAACCTCAAAAAAACCAAGATTATGGCAACGAGCTTGATTGATGACTGACAACAAAGGTCCACATAGTTAAAGCAATGGTATTCCCTGTAGTAACCTATGGCTGCGAGAGCTGGACCATAAGGAAGGCTGAGCGAAGGAAGATAGATGCTTTTGAACTGTGGTGTTGGAGGAAAATTCTGAGAGTGCCTTGGACTGCAAGAAGATCAAACCAGTCCATACTCCAGGAAATCAAGCCAGACTGCTCACTTGAGGGAATGATATTAAAGGCAAAACTGAAGTACTTTGGCCACGTAATGAGAAGACAGGATACCCTGGAGAAGAAGTGTTGTATATATTTTTTATGTCTGTAGAATATGTGGCTGAGTTTTTAAAAAGCCAGGCCTCAAAACCTTTTTCCTGTGAGTTTCAAGAGGGAGCACATGTTCACCCCCACTCAGGAATGTTAATTTGCCTTGGAGCCAGCCAGTCTGGGAGTTCTGACCAATCAGAATTAGCTGTTAGAGCTTTGCCCATATTGGGAATCTGTTGCCTAGGTTTTTTGGTCACATGCTGGATTCTGTCCATTCAGATGCTGGTCAGGTAAAGATTTAAAATGTAAATGTCTTTTGTTCTCCTCACTCTGCTAACTGCTTTGCTATCTAAATGTAAATATGTTAACCATGCTGTGCTTTGGCTGAAGAAGATTCAAGGTTTGTTCCTATGTTTTTGTTTTTAAATAAAGCAACATTTTTTACTACAAACTTATCTCTTAGTTTTTCCATAACTCTGATCACAAATTTTATAAAACAATAAAAGGTTATGGGCCCAGCAACTGCTTCTGGATCAGAGACAAAACTTATGGAAAAATGAAAGAGAGGAAAGCTGACCTGTTTTAGTCTGCATTTTAAGAGGCTTCCTTTGTTTTTTGAAACTTGCCGGCAGTTACAGGAAGTTTCAATTGGAGGCGGAGTTTTGCCTCGTGTTTGCAAGCCTCGTGGTGTTTTTTGGATTACTACTACAGGGGAGAGAGGAAGCCATGGCGGCTGCTGGAGCTTCTAATTTTCAAGGTATGCTCCTGGAAAAGCTTTCTAATACTAATTATTTGAACTGGTCTTTGAAAATGGAAAGTTTCTTGAGGAGAGAAAATTTATTGTCTGCAATTTCTGAACAAATTCCTCAGAATCCAGATCAAGCCTGGTTGAGGAAAGATGAGAAATGCAAAGCCTCCATTATTTTGGCTGTTCAGGATGATCAGCTTATACACGTGAGAGGCAAAGAAACTTCCAAAGACTTATGGGACTATTTACGTGATTTATATGTGAAAACTAGTCCAGGCAGCAAGGTTATTTTAACAAAAAAACTGTACAAGGCTCACATGCCTGAGAATGGAAATTTGCCTGAGCATCTCCACAAGCTTCAGAATTATTTTGTGGAACTTCAGGAACGTGGGATGGAGTTTACCCCCCTGATGAAAGCCTACATTATGCTTTCTTCGTTGAATGAGTCCTGGGACACTTTAATTTGCTCCATGGAGGGAATCCCAGAAGATGATCTAACTCCATCGTTCGTGACTACCCAGCTGCTTGCTGAGTGGGAGAAAAGACAAGAAAAAGCTGCCTCCATTTCTACAATAAAGCCTTCTCGTGGCCAGCAGAGGGAGCGGTAGAGCTCTGAATTCCAAGCTTCTGCTTTTTCCACCACCAGGAGATGCTTTACCTGTGGATCCCCTGCTCATCTCCAAAAGAACTGTGTCAAGTTTAAAAGCAAGAAGACTTCAAAGAACAAAGAAGAAACTTCTAGAAAGAAGATTCTTCATGCAAAAGTTGTTGAGAACTCTGATAATAAAGATTTGTGGGTTCTTGACAGCGGAGCCAATTTTCATATATGTCACAATAAAGATTCCTTTCTGTCTTTGTCTAAAACTAACAAACAAAAAGTTTCCTTAGCAGATGGATCTGTATCCAAGATCATGGGTGAAGGTGAGATCAATCTTCCATGTTTGGGGGAAACTGTTCAAAATGTTTTGTTTGTGCCTAATTTTCAAAGCAATCTCTTCTCTGTGGGGCAGTTAGTAGCCTCAGGTTATGTTATAACTTTTCAGAAAGAGGGTTGTGATATTAGAAAGGATGGTAAAATGGTTGCAAAGTGTTTGCAGAAAGATTCTCTGTACATTGTCCAAAATGCTGAAAAGCAGCAAACTGCTATAGCTGTTTTTGAAAATAAGCCTATACACGATCAATGCATCCATTTAATGCATAGAAGATTTGCTCATGCTAATTTTAAGTACATATCTCAAATGCCTAGTTATTCTGCTGATTTAAAATTGAAACCTTGTGCTAAGTATCTAGATTGTGCAGTTTGCAAGGAGAATAAAACCACAAGGGCTCCTGTGAAGAAGTTTTCTGATAGGTCCACCTCTAGGCCTCTAGAGATCATTCATTCTGATGTTATAGGCCCCTTTTCTCCTAGTCTTGGGGGAGCAAGGTACATTTTGACCTTCATAGATGATTTTTCCAGGTACACATTCATTTATTTGCTGAAACACAAAGATGAGGTCTTTGATAAATTTAAGGCTTATGTGGCTTGGGCGAATGGAAAATTCCCAAGGCCAGTGTCTGCTTTGCAATCAGATCGCGGTGGCGAGTATCTATCCTCAAAGTTTAAAAGCTTTTTGTTAGAAAAAGGGATAGAACACATTTTGGCTAACCCTTACATGCCTGAACAGAATTCTGTTGCAGAGAGAAAAGGCAGAACACTGCAGGAAGCAATGATGTGTTTGCTGAAGGATGCTAGTTTGCCTTTTAGGTATTGGGGAGAAGCTGTTTCTACAGCGTGTTATGTTCAGAACAGGCTGTTTAGCAGTGCAATTCAGGATGTGCCTTTTCATTTGTTCTATGGTGTGAAGCCTAAAGTGAATCACCTCAGAGTGTTTGGAAGCACAGCTTGGGTCCACATTCCCAAACAGCTGAGGCGCAAGGGGGCTTCCAGAACAAAGAAAGCAATCTTTGTAGGGTATGAATAAAGTCAGAGGAGCTACAGGTTCATACTGGATAATCAATTGATAATTAGTAAAAGTGCTTCTTTTGCTGAGCAGAATTGGGATAAAATAAACTCTAGTTCTTCAGTTGATTTATCCATGGGGGAGCAGCAAAGTCTTGCTGATGGTGATTTGCAGGAATCACCTAGTGAAGTCAATGATCAGGAAGCTGACTTGTCTGGAAAGTCAGAGGTTTCTGAGGACAATGGTGGGAAACAGAGTGTAAGTCCTGTCCTACCTTGCAGGTCTGAAAGGTTTAATAAGGGAGTTCCACCTGATCGTTATCAAGTAGATGTTGTGAAGGCTTTTCACATTCACACAGAGCCTGAGTCTCTGGAAGAAATTAAAGAAATGCCAGCTGAAATAGCTAAGTGTTGTCATGAAGCCATGCAGCAAGAATTGGATTCCTTAAAGGAAAATAAAACTTGGAAATTAGTAAATTTGCCTCCTAATCAGAAGGTTTTAGGTTGTAGGTGGGTGTTCAAACTGAAAAAAGATTCTGATGGCAAAATTCAGAAGTACAAAGCAAGGTTGGTAGCAAAAGGTTTTGCTCAAAGAAAAAATGTGGATTATGACAAAACTTTTGCTCCAGTGACAAAAGCTGAATCTATCAGGTTGCTTTTAAAGGTTGCTGCCATGAAGAAACTGTCTGTTTATCACTATGATATTCAAACTGCTTTTCTGTATGGTGATTTGGAGGAAAAATTGTTTATGCAACAACCTCCTGGTTATGAAAAAGAAAAACATCTTGTGTGTGAATTGCAGAAATCCATCTATGGATTGAAGCAGGCCGCGCGTTGTTGGAATATTAAAATGGATAATATTTTGCAAAAATTTGGGTTTCAGAAGGGAATTGCTGATCCTTGTGTGTATGTAAAAAATGATAAGCAAGGCGTAATGTACTTGTGCTTGTATGTGGATGATTTGTTGCTGCTCACTTCATCTGATGAACAGAAGCATTCCTTTGAGGTTTGTATGAAAAACAATTTCACATTGAAATGTCTTGGAGCAGTCAACAATTACTTAGGATTAGAAATTCAGAGGGAAAAAGATGGCAGTTTTCTCATAAGCCAGAGTAGCAAAATTAAGAAACTGCTGGAGGATTTTAAAATGCAGGACTGCAAGTCTGTCTCCTCCCCCATGCTTCCCGAGTTTCTAAAAGAGGAGGGGGTGAAGGGGGATGGTGAGTCATCTGAAGGAGATAGTTTCAGATCAGCCATTGGCAGTCTTCTTTACATTGCAAACAATAGCCGTCCAGACATTGCTAACAGTGTGTCCATTTTGAGCAGGTTTGTGGAAAATCCCACATCTGCTGCAAAGTCTGGTTTAAAAAGGCTGTTTCGTTATTTGCAAGGCACCAAAGATTTTTGCTTAAGGTTGTCTGCTACAGACACAGAAGAAAAGTTAGAATGCTGGTGTGATTCAGATTGGGCTGGAGATCTCAGTGATAGGAAGTCTACTTCTGGAAGTGTAATTCAATTTGCAAATTCCACTATTGCTTGGTTTTCCAGAAAGCAGACTGTAGTAGCCATTAGCACAGCTAAAGCTGAATTTTATGCTTTAGCACAACTGTGCAATGAAGTAATTTGGTTTACTCAATTGTTGCAAGACATTGGAGTCATTTTAAGCCAGCCTGTCACAATTCATGAAAACAATCAAGCCTGTATCCATTTTGCTTTATCTGAAAGTTCCAGAAATCGCACAAAGCACATTGATGTGCATTTTCATCTTGTTAAAGATTTTCTAGCCAAGAAAAAGGTTATTTTGAAATACTGTGATACTAAATTAATGTTGGCTGATATCTTAACCAAGCCTCTAGTTGCCAGTAGGCACAATGAGTTAATTACCAAGCTGGGTTTGTTTCCATATTCTTTCTAGTCATAAAAAAAGGGGAGTGTTGTATATATTTTTTATGTCTGTAGAATATGTGGCTGAGTTTTTAAAAAGCCAGGCCTCAAAACTTTTTTCCTGTGAGTTTCAAGAGGGAGCACATGTTCACCCCCACTCAGGAATGTTAATTTGCCTTGGAGCCAGCCAGTCTGGGAGTTCTGACCAATCAGAATTAGCTGTTAGAGCTTTGCCCATATTGGGAATCTGTTGCCTAGGTGTTTTGGTCACATGCTGGATTCTGTCCATTCAGATGCTGGTCAGGTAAAGATTTAAAATGTAAATGTCTTTTGTTCTCCTCACTCTGCTAACTGCTTTGCTATCTAAATGTAAATATGTTAATCAACCATGCCGTGCTTTGGCTGAAGAAGATTCAAGGTTTGTTCCTATGTTTTTGTTTTTAAATAAAGCAACATTTTTTACTACAAACTTATCTCTTAGTTTTTCCATAACTCTGATCACAAATTTTATAAAACAATAAAAAGAAGCTGATGCTAGGGAAAGTGGAAGGCAAAAGGAAGAGGGGCCGACCAAGGGCAAGATGGATGGATGGTATTCTGGAGGTGACGGACTCAACCATTGGGGAGCTGGGGATGGTGACGGCCGACAGAGGGCTCTGGCCCTCTGGTCCATGAAGTCACGAAGAGTCGGAAACGACTGAAGGAATAAACAACAACAATTAAGTAAATGATTAGGTGAGAAAAATATATAAAAGAGAACTTGGAGAAAAGCTCATTCTTGGTATGTGGTTACTTTTATGGCTCTTGAGGGAGAAATATGCTTGTGATTTGCTGAAGAGAATTTAGTGCCATCCTATTCTACCCTTTGTAGGGGCGTGGTGGCTCAGCAGGTAAGACGCCAGGCTTGTCGATCGGAAGATCGCAAGTTCGGAGGTTCGAATCCCTAGCCCTGCGTGTGGAGTGAGCTCCCGCTCTAGCTCCAGCTCTTGCCAACCTAGCAATTCGAAAGCATGCAAATGCAAGTAGATTAATAGGTACCACTTCAGTGGGTAGGTAACAGCGTTCCATGCATGTCATGCGGCCACATGACCGTGGAAACGTCTTCGGACAATGCTGGCTCTTCGGCTAACAAACAGAGATGAGCACTGGCTCCTAGAGTTGGACACAACTGCACAAATGTGCAGGGGGAACCTTTACCTTTTTATTCTACCCTTGTCATCTTTTCACATCACGGGGACTTCTGCTGTCTTGAAATAGACTTGGGCATGATCCACAACGGAGAAAACTATTCTTTGCTCCAAACAATGATTTAAAGGGAAAATGTGTATCTGGGGACGTCAGAGACGCAGCCTCAGGAAGGTCTGATGGTACTCCAAAACATTCCAATGACAGGTTTACCCAGGGCAGTCCAAGACCTAATCACTGTGTTGTCACAACATGCTAAGACTGATGGATTTTGATATTGCCTGTGTGTGCATGTGTGTTTTGATGAAACAGAAACAAAACTGAGGTTGTTGAACATATAGCAATAAATTATAAGACAGTGCTATTATGTAACAAATCATGCTCCTGATTTTTATGGATTTTATTTATACTCCTCCCTAATCAACATGAGTATTTAGGGCAGTTAACAACAAATAATATGCAAAATATGAAAATATCTTGGAAGAAGATTCATGCCACAAACTTGCATGTTTCTAGGTGGCCAATTGCATTTCCTTTCCATTGATGCTTCTATGGGTCTTGTATGGGTGCGGTCCTAACTTCAATTGATCAGTACCAAATGACTCCAAAGTATTGCTGCACAAAATACAACATGTTGTTATAAACTGAAGATGGAATTTTCTTCTGTTCCAATATAAGGAATATGTGCTTCAGCCATGCTCTGCCCTTCTTGTTTGCTGTTCATGAGATCAACCAGCGTCCAAGGCTCTTACCCAATGTCACTCTGGGCTATAACATCTATGAGAACTTTTTCAGTGCAAGAATGACATATGAGGCCATTATGGAATTGCTGTCTACGGGACAGGAAAATATCCCAATCTACAGCTGTGGAAGAACTAAAAATCTATTGGCTGTTCTTGAAGGGACTGATCCTGAGCTCTTTTATCATGTTTCAACCATGCTCAGCATCTACAAGATCCCACAGGTATGGATATAAATAGGAGCTAAGTCCACTTTGGAAATTATTCAGATGTGTCCAGATGTGTCTACTGGATAGTATCAAACAAAACTGGCGCCTGATGGAAAATCTTAAAAGACCTGAAATAGTGTTGTTTCCAAGAATGAGAAAAGGATGGAGAAATTTTAAGGCAGGCAAATGCTGGTATAAGATAAGGTAGTCTGTAGCAAGAATGACTATCTATTGAAGGAAACAAAAAGAGCTGTTTCTAAGAGAATGATTCTCTCCACATTGTTACGTGGCAGTGAGAATGGAGTCAATCAGGAGAATCATGAAAGTCAGTGGGATGCATTCAGAACAGGGTAATTAAGAATTGTGTGTGATAACACAAGATGAGAGAGGGTCAAAATTCTATGGGTGCTGAATGAATGTGGATTAAATTCCAAAGTGAGTGGTACAAAAGAGGTGGGTTTGACACATAGAATGCATGAGGACCAACAGATATGATGGAAGAATACTTCAGTGGTCAACAAGAAGAGGAAGACTAAGGAAGTCATGGTTGGAAGGAGTTGAGAAGCTCATCTAACCCCAAGAGGTGAAAACAAAGGACTTCTTGTATGATTGAGGTGGAAGGAGAGGTTAAAAGCATATCCATCCACCCACTTTAACATGTTTTCCTCCAGTCTGTGAGACAGCACAATGTTTTTGTTGTTTATTCGTTCAGTCGCTTCTGACTCTTTGTGACTTCATGGACCAGCCCACGCCAGAGCTTCCTATCGGCCGTTGCCACCCCCAGCTCCCCCAAGGTCGAGTCTGTCACCTCCAGAATATCATCCATCCATCTTGCCCTTAGTTGGCCCCTCTTCCTTTTGCCTTCCACCTTCCCGAGCATCAGCATCTTCTCCAGGATATCCTGCCTTCTCATTATGTGGCCAAAGTACTTCAGTTTTGCCTTTAGTATCATTCCCTCAAGTGAGCAGTCTGGCTTGATTTCCTGGAGTATGGACTGGTTTGATCTTCTTGCAGTCCAAGGCACTCTCAGAATTTTCCTCCAACACCACAGTTCAAAAGCATCTATCTTCCTTCGCTCCGCCTTCCTTGTGGTCCAGCTCTCGCAGCCATAGGTCACCATAAATTTGCTCTGTATCTACAGGTGATATCCACTCTGCCTTGTGAATGAGGCTGGTGCTGTCACAACAGTTTAGTGAGAAGAATATTAAGGTGGAAAGATTGGTGGATTTTGCCATCAGTGGGAAAAAAATCTACCAGTCATTTCCCTTTAGCTAGGGTGAGGATGGCACCAGGGAGAGGCACGTTCTGAAGTTCTAGAGTTGTGGTTTTTGCCATCTATCAGAAAGTAATCTGGGGGGGTTTCCCAGAAAATCAGGAATGATTCTCCCCTGCTACTTTATTGATAAACACTTATTCATCGCCTGAATTACTTGCAGCAGGTAATTTACTCTGCATTAAAAGCTGCAGGTGATTTGGCCCTGAGCATCTTGTGCATCAGCTGATACTAACCTGTGAAAAGGAGAAAAGAGCTAAAAGGAAGGCACGTCAGGCAAACCCTCATCATGACCGTCTCCCACCCGGAAACCTATGCCCTCATTGTGGGAAGTTGTGCGGATCCAGAATTGGCCTTTATAGCCACTTACTGATCCACCGTTAAAATTTTACCTTTGGAAGACAATCTTACTCGGCTACGAGTGATCGCCAATGGGTAGATTGTGTCCACCAAGGCTCACCATGTGTGTCACTCACAAGGAGAACAGGGGTTTCTTAGTCTGAAAGGACATAGAGACAACAGAATCAGGAGAGAGATGAGCAATGGAAACAGCACTTTGCATGCAGCTATTGTTTTCTGGAAATGTTGGCTCAGTCATTGTGGAAAGCTCTTAAATTTAAGCATCTAAAAATTATAATTGAAAGTGAGAGAGATCGGCAATCTTTTTTCTGTTTTATTAGATCAGCTAGGGTGTTATCAGCCACATTCCTGCGCCTAAACAGCATTTTCCTTTTTTCTACCGGCTGAGTCCAAAACAAGAATCTCCTTACTTGGCAATTGTCAAGCTGCTCCTGCATTTCCGATGGACGTGAATCGGCCTCTTTGCTCCAGACAATGAAAATGGGGAAAGGTTCAGGAGAACCTTTGTGCCAGTAGCCACAAAGCAAGGAATTTGCATTGCCTTCTCAGATAGCATCCTAACAATGAATCTGGAAAAAACCAAGAATTATTAGAAAAAACAAAAAGAAAGGACTGTACCTTGAATCATGTCAGCTGGATTTCTATTTTCTCAGTGGAAACGTTTCGCTCCTTATCCAAGAAGCTTCTTCAGTCTGAGTAAAATTTACTCAACTTAGCTCTATAAATAGAAAACAAACATTGCCACTCTACCTGGGCACAGAGAGATCGGTCCTGTCTGTGCTCCTGTCCTCTGAAGATGCCGGCCACAGTTGCTGGTGAAATGTTAGGAACCACAACTTCCAGAACATGGCCACACAGCCCAGAAGACCCACAAAAAACATCGAACTCTGGCTGTGAAAGCCTTCAACAATACGTTTAACATCATTTTTTGGAAGCGCCTGCCCGGCTTCCACCGCACTTCATCTGAGAAGGTAAGATGCTGCGCTGGCAGGCGGGCAGCTGAGAGGCAGGCGGGTGGGCAGGCAGGGAGTCGCCTGCAGCGGGCTCATCCAACCGTCGTTCACGGAGCTGCTGGGGCCAGATGGAGCAGTGGGGGACTCGGCATCACTCCTTCCAGCGGGCGCTCCAAGCCCAGCTGTTCAGCCATCGATCAAGGATCCATCAGGCCCGGGGGCAGGGCTGGCCGAGGGGATCAGGGGGGAAGAGGGAAGATGGGTCCCTGTTGCCTGAGACATCCTCACGCATCCTCCCCCCTCCCCCACAATATGGCAGAAATAACAACCACAGCGACCACCACCTGCCGCGAAGGCTCTGGCAGAAATGGATCCAACTGTGGAAAGCTCTTCTGGAGAGTGTAAAGTGCAGGATCCCCGCTCTTTCTTGGGGCTTTCCTTCTCTTTCAGGCCCTGCCTGTTATTGCTGCCATATTGTGGGGGGAGGGGGGAGGATGCGTGAGGATGTCTCAGGCAACAGGGGAGGCGGCCGTCCCTTTCTTGGCTGCCAGGCTGCTGGCACTTAAAGCTATGTCTCCGGCTGCCACGCTTTGCGGTCCCTGCACCCCCCCACGCGCAGCAGCCTAGTTGTGTCCCTGCACGCTCCCCCCCAGTTGCAGCCGTACCGGGCTGCTAACTTACCTGGCTTCTGCGGCGAGAGCTGAAGAGCTGGCTTCAGAGCAGGGACCTGTCAGCACGGCAAGGGATGGGTGGGACTCCACGTGGTGCATGGCCTCCTCTTCCGGGTTCCCCCGCGACACACCTGGGCCCTTGCCGCAACACAGAAATGTGTTGCAACACACAGTTTGGAAAGCTCTGCCCTAGAGACATTGATATATTTTGTAAGAAAAGTGACAAAAGAGCAAATCTTAAGGAAACATTATAATACTAGATTAAATATAGAAGGGAAGGAAATAATTGTATTAAAAGAAATTCCTTTGAGAATATTAAGGAAAAGAAAAGATTATTTTTTCCTTATAAATAAATTAAGGCAACATAGTATTTCACTTAGATGGGAAAAATTGGAAGGTGTATCGTTTGAGTTCAAAGGACAGAGATTCAGAATAACTTCCATTTTAAAAGCAAAAGCTTTCTTAGAGAATTATAAGAAAGAAATGGGTTTACCAGAAGGAGAATTGACAGAAGGAGGAGAAACATCGAAAGACAAAGAGAAGACTGAAGACTTACAGTATCTGAGAAGGGACTACAGGTGTGGACTTAACAAAGGGATTTTAAAGAATAAAATGCCAATGGAATATAAATATCTGACATGGAACATTAATGGAGCTATGTAATTCTCCACAGGAGAATTCCATATTTCACTTTTTGAAAAAACAGAAATTGGACATAAGTTGTTTACAAGAGACTCATATTTGTAAAAAAAGACACTAAATATTTGATTCAAGAACAGCTTGGAGAAGAATTTATTTCGGCTGGATATAAAAAAACTAAAGGGGTAGTTCTATATGTAAAACCAAAGTTAAACCCAAAATTGATATTAGCTGATGAAGAGGGTCGATATATTGTAGTAGAAATTAACATACAAGGAACTAAAACACTGATAGTTGGGCTTTATGCACCGAATATGGATAAAGGAGTATTTTATAAAAACCTGATGGATAAACTTTTGGACTTAACTTATGACAATTGGTGTTTTATGGGGGATTGGAATGGGGTAATTTACCTCAGACTGGATAGACAGTCACAAAAAGAAGTGAAGCAAACACAGGGAAAATTGCCACAAACATTTTCGACTTGAAAGAGATGTTGGATTTACAAGACATTTGGAGATGTATGAATGGGACTTCCAGAGAATTTACATATTATTCAGAGAGATTTAAATCACATTCTAGAATAGATATGATTTTGATATCTAAAAATTTGATGATGGATATTAGCAAAGTTGATATATTACCTAAGGCTTTTTCAGATCATAATCCAGTAATGTTGACTCTTAAAGGGAAACGGAGTGTATTTAGATGGAGATTGAATGAGTCGCTATTACGGAATAATGATGTAGTTGATGTATGTAAAAAAAATTAAGAGAATATTTTCAATTTAATTTGAACAAAGGTACTAATATTCAAACTGTATGGGAAGCCAGTAAAGCATATATGAGGGGTTACTTTATTCAATATAATGCTCAAATGAGGAAGAAAAAACAAAAAAGAATTCAATTGATTTTAGATGAAATTAAAAGTAAAGAGTTAGATTTGAGAGATAAACCAATGGATGACACTCTGCTCACTCAAATTAAATTTTTACAAAAGCAAATATCAATGATACTAACTCAAGAGATAGAGACTCAAATGAAATTTACAAAACAAAAATATTTTGAACATGCAAATAAACCAGGTAGATGGCTGGCTTACAAATTTAGGAAACAAAGACAAAAGAATTTAATTACTAATATTCAACATGAAGGAAAAACCTTGGTGAATAATATGGACATTCAAAAAGCCTTTCATGACTATTATTCTAAATTATATAAAAAACAAGATGTTAATTTGGATGAGATTGAAGAATACTTAAATAAACAAAAACTAACTGTTCTTAATGACCAACAAAGATTGACATTAAATAATGTTATAACAAAAGAAGAATTGATAAAAGCTTTAAAGAAAATTAGTAGTGGAAAAGCTCCTGGACCGGATGGATTATCAGCAGCCTATTATAAATGCTTTGAAGAGGATTTATGCCTACCTTTGCAGAAGACTATGAATTCTATTTTGGAAACAGGAACCATGCCAGAAACTTGGAAAGAAGCACATATAACATTGATCCCGAAATAACAACAGGATTTAACATTAACTAAAAATTACAGACCAATATCTTTATTGAATAATGATTATAAGATATTTACAACAATATTAGCAGAAAGAATGAAGAATATACTGAAGGATTTTATTCATCAAGACCAAGCTGGTTTCTTACCCAAGAGGCAAATCCGAGACAATGTCCGAAACATATTAGACGTAATTGAATACTTGGAACAACATTATGATAAACAAGCTGCCTTGATATTTATTGACGCTGAAAAAGCCTTTGACAACTTAAATTGGCCTTTTATGTTCAAAGTACTGGAAAACATGAATTTTGGAGGAAATTTTATAAAATGGATTAAATCAATATATACTCCACAATTTGCCAAAATAATTGTTAATGGAGAATTTAGTAAGCCATGTGAAATCCAAAATGTTACTAGACAAGGTTGTCCATTATCTCCACTTTTGTTTATATTGGTATTAGAGGTTTTACTTAGAGATATTAGACAGGATGATGGTATCCATGGTATGAAAGTTAAAAAAGAAGTTTATAAACTAAGAGCCTTTGGTGACGACCTAGTCATTACCTTGGAGAATCCACTTGAAGGAATTGAAATATTAATAAAGAAACTAAAAGACTTTGGGTCGCTAGCAGGGTTCATAGTGAATTTACAGAAGACAAAAGTTTTGACTAAAATATGGACTACCACCACCAAGAGAAATTGAAAGAAATAACAGGATATTCAATGGAAGAAAAAGTAAAATATTTGGGAGTATATTTAACAGCTAAAAATGTTAAGTTGTTTAAGAATAACTATATTCCACTTTGGATGGATAATAAAAAAGATTTGGAACATTGGGAAAAATTGGAATTATCATTATTAGGTAGAATTTCAGCAATCAAAATGAATGTTTTGCCAAGAATTTTATATCTTTTTCAAACACTACCTATATTGGCATCAGAAGAACCTTTTAAACAATGGCAGCGAGACATTTCTAAGTTCATTTGGCAAGGGAAAAAACCAAGAGTAAAATACAAGGTCTTGCAAGATTCTAAAGAAAGAGGAGGACTAGGTCTGCCGGATTTGAAATTATATTATGCTGCTTGTTGCTTGGTATGGATTAAAGAATGGATAGTTTTGAAAAATGAAAAATTATTGAATTTGGAAGGACATGAATTAAGATACGGATGGCATGGGTATTTGTGGTATGATAAAGTTAAAGTTAATGTGGACTTTAAAAACCATTATATTAGAAGATCATTGCTAAGAATTTGGAACAAATATAAATTAACCTTATGTTATAAAAGACCTTTATGGATTTCTACACAAGAAGCATTCTATAGAACAGAAGTAAGAAATAAAGATAAATAGTTAACCTATAAAGACTTTTTAAAGAAAGAAAAAGGACAATATATAATTAAATCAATAGAAGAATTGGCATCAGAGGGATATACTTTTCAATGGCTTTGATATATGCAGCTCGTAGAGTAATTTAAATCAGATAAGAAAGACTTTGAATTTGAACAAACCAAATCGGAATTTGAGATACAATTATGTGAGACAGATGATCATCTAATTGCAAAAATGTATAAATGATTGTTAAAAGGTGAAATGGTAGAGGAACAAGTTAAAGATTGTATGATTAAATGGGCTAAAAATATTGGTCATAATATTCAAATGCAAAAATGGGAAGATATGTGGACCAAAGGACTAAAATTTACTTTGTGCAATAATTTAAAAGAAAATTTCTATAAGATGATGTACAGATGGTATATGACCCCACAAAAACTTTCTAAAATGTATGGGAATGTTTCCAACTTAAGTTGGAAATGTAAAAAACAAGAGGGGTCTTTTTACCATATGTGGTGGACATGTGAGATTGCAAAGAAATTTTGGACTCAAATACATTTATTGATGAAAAATATATTACAAATTCGAGTTACATTTAAACCGGAATTTTTTTTTACTGGGAATAATTGATGGACAACCCAGGAAGCAATTTACAAGAATTATGCAATACATTATTACAGCAGCAAGACTTTGTTGTTGTTTATTAGTTCAGTCGCTTCCGACTCTTCGTGACTTCATGGACCAGCCCACGCCAGAGCATCCTGTCGGCCGTCACCATCCCCAGCTCCCCCATGGTTGAGTCCGTCACCTCCAGAATATCATCCATCCATCTTGCCCTTGGTCGGCCCCTCTTTCTTTTGCCTTCGACTTTCCCTAGCATCAGCTTCTTCTCCAGGGTATCCTGTCTTCTCATTATGTGGCCAAAGTACTTCAGTTTTGCCTTTAATATCATTCCCTCAAGTGAGCAGTCTGGCTTTATTTCCTGCAGTATGGACTGGTTTGATCTTCTTGCAGTCCAAGGCACTCTCAGAATTTTCCTCCAACACCACAGTTCAAAAGCATATATCTTCCTTCGCTCAGCCTTCCTTATGGTCCAGCTCTCGCAGCCATAGATTTGTTGTTTATTCGTTCAGTCGTTTCCGACTCTTCGTGACTTCATGGACCAGTCCACGCCAGAGCCCTCTGTCGGCCGTCACCATCCCCAGCTCCCCAATGGTTGAGTCCGTCACCTCCAGAATACCATCCATCCATCTTGCCCTTGGTCGGCCCCTCTTCCTTTTGCCTTCCACTTTCCCTAGCATCAGCATCTTCTCTAGGGTATCCTGTCTTCTCATTATGTGGCCAAAGTACTTCAGTTTTGCCTTTAATATCATTCCCTCAAGTGAGCAGTCTGGCTTTATTTCCTGCAGTATGGACTGGTTTGATCTTCTTGCAGTCCAAGGCACTCTCAGAATTTTCCTCCAACACCACAGTTCAAAAGCATCTATCTTCCTTCGCTCAGCCTTCCTTATGGTCCAGCTCTCGCAGCCATATATTACTACGCGGAATACCATTGCTTTAACTATGCGGACATTTGTTGTCAGTGTGATGTCTGCCCTCTTAACTATTTTATCAAGATTTGCCATTGCTCTCCTCCCAAGAAGTAGACGTCTCCTGATTTCCTGGCTGCAGTCAGCGTCTGCAGTAATCTTTATGCCTAGAAATACAAAGTCTGTAACTGCCTCCACTTTTTCTCCATCTATTTGCCAGTTATCAATCAAGCTGGTTGCCATAATCTTGGTTTTTTTGAGGTTTAACTGCAACCAAGCTTCTGCACTTTCTTCTTTCACCTTTGTCATAAGGCTCCTCAACTCCTCCTCGCTTTCAGCCATCAAAGTGGTATCATCTGCATATCTGAGATTGTTAATGTGTCTTCCAGCGATTTTAACTCCAGCCTTGGATTCCTCAAGCCCAGCACGTTGCATGATGTGTTCTGTGTACAGGTTGAATAGGTAGGGTGAGAGTATACAGCCCTGCCGTACTCCTTTCCCAATCTTAAAGTAGTCCGTTGTTCCGTGGTCTGCTCTTACCGTTGCTACTTGGTCGTTATACAGATTCCTCAGGAGGCAGACAAGACGAATTGGTATCCCCATACCACCAAGAACTTGCCACAATTTGTTATGATCCACACAGTCAAAGGCTTTAGAATAGTCAATAAAACAGAAATAGATGTTTTTCTGAAACTCCCTGGCTTTCTCCATTATCCAGCGATTATTGGCAATTTGGTCTCTAGTTCCTCTGCCTTTTCTAAACCCAGCTTGTACATCTGGCAATTCTCGCTCCATGAATTGCTGGAGTCTACCTTGCAAGATCTTGAGCATTACCTTATTGGCATGTGAAATAAGTGCCACTGTTCGATAGTTTGAACATTCTTTAGTGCTTCCCTTTTTGGTATGGGGATATAAGTTGATTTTTTCCAATCTGATGGCCATTCTTGTGTTCTCCAAATTTGCTGGCATATGGCATGCATTACCTTGACAGCATCATCTTGCAAGATTTTAAACAGTTCAGCTGGGATACCGTCGTCTCCTGCTGCCTTGTTATTAGCAATGCTTCTTAAGGCCCATTCAACCTCACTCTTCAGGATGTCTGGCTCTAACTCACTGATCACACCGTCAAAGCTATCTCCAATATTATTATCCTTCCTATACAGATCTTCCGTATATTCTTTCCACCTTTTCTTGATCTCTTCTGCTTCTGTTAGGTCCTTACCATCTTTGTTTTTGATCATACCCATTTTTGCCTGGAATTTACCTCCGATGTTTCTCATTTTCTGGAAGAGGTCTCTTGTCCTTCCTATTCTATTGTCTTCTTCCACTTCCGCACATTGCTTGTTTAAAAATAATTCCTTATCTCTTCTGGCTAACCTCTGGAATTTTGCATTTAATTGGGCATATCTCCCCCTATCACTTTTGCCTTTTGCTTTCCTTCTTTCTTGAGCTACTTCCATTGTCTCAGCAGACAGCCATCTTGCCTTCTTGGTTTTCTTTTTCTTTGGGACGTTTTTTGTTGCTGCCACCTGAACAATGTTGCGAACTTCTGTCCATAGTTCTTCTGGGACCCTATCTACTAAATCTAGTCCCTTAAATCTATTCTTCACCTCCACTGCATATTCCTTAGGAATATTAGTGAGCTCATATCTAACTGATCTGTGGGTCTTCCCTATTCTCTTTAGTCTGATTCTAAATTTTGCAATAAGAAGTTCGTGATCTGAACTACAGTCAGCTCCAGGTCTTGTTTTTACCGACTGTATAGATGTCCGCCACCTTTGGCTGCAAAGGATGTAGTCAATCTGATTTCGGCGTCGACCATCTGATGAAGTCCTTGTATAAAGTTGTCTTTTAGGTTGTTGGAAGAGAGTGTTTGTTATGCACAGTGAGTTGTCTTGGCAAAATTCTATCAGCCTACGTCCTGCTTCATTTTGTTCTCCCAGACCTTGGTTGCCTGTAATTCCAGGTGTCGTTTGACTACCCACCTTATCATTCCAGTCTCCTGTAATGAAAATAACATCTCTTTTTGGTGTATTATCCAGTAGGTTCTGCAGATCCTCATAGAACTGATCTACTTCTGCTTCTTCAGCATCTGTGGTTGGGGCATATATTTGGATCACTGTGATGTTAAATGGCTTACCCTGAATTCGAATTGAGATCATTCTATCATTTTTTGGATTGTATCCAAGCACGGCTTTAGCCACTTTATTATTAATTATGAAGGCTACTCCATTTCTTCTGTGGTCCTCTTGTCCACAGTAGTAGATCTGGTGGTCATCTGATGTGAAGTGGCTCATACCAGTCCATTTCAGTTCACTGACACCTAAAATGTCTATATTTAATCTTGACATCTCACCAATAACCACATCCAATTTGCCCTGGTTCATAGATCTTACATTCCAGGTTCCTATGGTGTGTTGATCTTTAGAACTTCGGATTTGTCGTTCACCACCAGCACCGTCGGCCGCTAGCCGTCCTTTCGGCTTTGAGCTAGCTGCGTCATCACGTCTGGGGCTAGTTGAACGTATCCTCTGTTCCTCCCCAGTAGCATTTTGACCATCTTCCGACCTGGGAGTCCCATCTTCCGATGGTATACCGACATATCTCTGGTTGTACTGATCCATTTAGTTTTCACGGCAAGAATACTGGGGTAGGTTGCCATTACCTTCCGCAGTGATCGTATTTAGTCTGACCTCTCTGCCACGACCTTCCTGTCTGGGGTGTCCCTTCACGGTTTAGCTCATGGTTTCATTGAGGTGCTCAAGCTCCAGCACCACGAGAAGGTAACGATCACCTTTGCTGGAGGCAGCAAGACTTATATATGCACAAAATTTGAAAACCCAGATATCGCCTACGATACAAGATTGGATGTTAAAATTGATGGATATGGCAGAGAATGATAAACTGACATGTTTATTAAAAGAAAATTCAAATTATTATTTTCTTAAAGAGTGGAAACCATTAACTGACTATTTACAAGATGCGGGAGGAGCAAAGCTTATATGGGGATTTGAAGATTTATATATATATATATATATGTATGTATGTATGTATGTATGTATGTATGTAATAGACAAGAAATATTCTTTAATGTTTTATATAGACCTAGCATGTAAGATAAAATTGTTAAATTACCATGACCAGAGACAAGTCGGAAGTTGACTAATTTCTATGTTTCAGCTTTATCTTTTTTCTTGATTTGTATTTCCATTTTCTTTTTTGTTTCAAACTTTTATCTATGTAAATTTAAAACCTAATAAAATTTGATTTAAAAAAAAGAGATTATACAGACTTATTTACCTAAATGGATTTAAAATGAATTTTGAAGACAACTATTTTTAAAAGGATTGCTTTTACTTTTTGGAATTTTTTAATTTTCCCCTCTTTGTTTTTTATAATTATTGCCTTTTTCCCTTTTGTATTTCTTATTTTTTCTCTCCCCCTCCTTCTTTTTTTCCCCTATCTCCTCTTTTTTTTCTCTCTTACAGGAAAAGCATCTATACCATGGCATCTGTGGCATTGAGGAGGAGAGATAAAGATTAAAAAAAAGAGACTGGAAGAGCATCTACTGAATCTGCAACACCTGCATCAACAATAGAATCACCATTATCAGAAATGAAAAAAATACTTGAAGCAATTGCAGCATTAAACAAGAAAATGGAGGATTTATAAACAGATGGAAGAACAAATTCCATCTTTAGATAAGAATATGGATAAGAAGATGGAAGATATGAAAAAAGAAATTACCCAAGATATAAAATATGAATTTAAAAAGGAAATACAAACAGTTAAAGAAGTTGTGAACTCTCTGTCTGGTGAACTTAAAGATATGCAAGGTCAGATACAAAAATTAGAGACTAAATCAGAATATGCTACTAAAGAAATTGAGCACAATTTGGATATTACAGCATTAGCGGAAATGAGAGAGAAGGAACATATTTTGAGATTGAGAGCAGTTCCTGAGCAAGCAAATGAAGATATAAGAGAAAGGATTATCTCTGTATTGGCAAAATTTTTAGAGATAAAAGAACAAAACTTAGATTTGGAAATAGATAAAATCTTTAGAGTGAATTCACGTTATGCTAGAGAAAATAAAGTTCCTAGAGACATATTGATATATTTTGAAAGAAAAGTGGTTAAGGAACAAATTTTGAAGAAACATTACAATAATAGTTTAAATATAGAAGGGAAAGAAATAATTATATTAAAAGAAATACCTTTGAGAATATTAAGGAAGAGATTATTCCTTCCTTAGAGACAAATTGAAACACCACAATATTCCATTTAGATGGGAGAAATTAGAAGGTGTATCTTTTATGTTCAAAGGGCAGAGGTTCAGAATAACTTCCATTTTAAAAGCAAAAGCATTTTTTTAATAAATTTTATTGAGTTTTAAAATACATATTAAAAGTTAGAAAACAAAAAAGAAATAGAAATAGAAATACAAAATAAGAAAAAGGTAAAGAAAAAGTGAAGTCAAGAAATAATAAACAAAGAAAATATAGAAAATAGGTGTCCTCCAATCTATCTTTGAACATTAAGTACAATAATTGACTTTAAATGTTAGTCCTTCATACAATACACAGGAACTTTTCTTTGTCATGTACCCTTTGATTTCTATAATCCAATCTTCTGATCTTCATATAGGTTTCACCTTTCTTGCTATCTCCCAATAATCCATCTTTGGCTTCCACTCCTTGAAGTAGTAGTTAAATGTTCATTGCTGCATCAGTTTGATATTTTATATTCGCTCTTTCCATTTTTACATCTATATTTGTATCTTCAATAAAATCCAATTATTATAACAAATAAAGGCCTTATTTACTTCTAATAAACTACAATATATTCTATTCATATTATGACTACATATTCCACTAGTACATAACCTAACATATTACATAACTTAATACATAATATAGCAATTCTTATAATATTCATACATATATATTCATACATAATATTGTAAAAATATGTCATCCTGTAATAACATTAATTCTAATTCCACCTCATCATCCCATTATCTTTATCTTTATCTTTATCTTTATCTTTATCTTTATCTTTATCTTTATCTTTATCTTTATCTTTATCTTTATCTTTATCTTTATCTTTATCTTTATCTTTATCTTTATCTTTATCTTTATATATATATATATATATTTGTTGTTCAGTCGTTTAGTCGTGTCCGACTCTTCGTGACCTCATGGACCATAGCACGCCAGGCCTTCCTGTCCTCCACTGTCTCTCGGAGTTTACTCAAATTCATGTTCATTACATCGGTGATGCTATCTAACCATCTCATCCTCTGCCGTCCCCTTCTCCTTTTGCCTTCAGTCTTTCCCAGCATCAGGGTCTTTTCCAGTGAGTCCTATATATATATATATCCATAAAAAAATAAACTATAATATCAACTTCTATTTATATTTGTAATCTTATATCTCAATTATCCATCTATAATTTCCACTCCTTGGGATAATGTCCATTTAAACTGAATACATAACCTATCATAACACATAACCTAATACCTAATATACCAATTCTTATAATATTCATACATACATATTCATACATAATATCATCCTGTAATAACCTTCATTCTAATTCCATCTCATCATCTCATTATCTTCTCATAAATGTATCTCCAAAAAAAAGTAATCTATGATATCAACTTATATTTATATTTAATCTTATATCTTACACTTAGAATATCACATTTTTATATATCCATACAGTTTCTCATATCAATTTATACTCTGTGTACAATCCAAATCCGTGTTTTCATTAACCTTATGTCCCATATCATCATACTGAATCTCCTGTTTAGGTTATGCCAAAACCACAATATGCAATGCCATGTTCACAATATACAGCCTGCTTTTTTCTATATCTCATGCAGAGTGTCAGAATAATTTTCTCACACTTTCCATGTATTTCACAATATCTTTCCAATTGCATACTCAAATTTTCTCCCTGTCTCCACTGCCATAACATATTTATACCAGAATTATAGTGTATAGCCTTCAGAATGTTTTTCTGGACTAATATATTTAAAATTCCCTCCTCCTGTTTCTCTTCTATTTCAAAAACATTTTTCTTTCCTGTTTCTAATTCTATCTTTTGTTCTTTTTTTTCTTGGTCTTGCAAAGTTATCATTAATAATTCCAATGATTTCTTAATTTCTGAAAGAGATTCACTAAATTCTTTTTTAAACTCTTCAATTGCTGTCGAAAAAGCCATTCTTCTTCTGTGTCCTTCAAACTATAGCAACAACCACTCTAGTCAAAACAATATGATTAGTCAGCTGATCTGTTCGTGGAATACTACCAGCAAAGTCTATTAAGTAGAAAGTTTTTTAAGATTAAAAGAAAAAAAAAGTTCCAATAATCCAAAATACAGGAGAGAATAATATTTCAAACAGTTTATAAAAGGAGAAATAAAGAATAAATTCCAAGTGAAACAAAATCCACTCTGAGAAAATGTAGAGAAAAAAAAGAAAAAAAAGTTTACAAACGATTTTCAAATTATATAAAAAACAAGAAGTCAACTTAAATGACATTGATGAATATTTGAGTAAACAGAAATTAACTGTTCTAGATAACCAGCAAAGATTAATGCTTAATAATCCTATAACAACAGAGGAAATGGTAAAGGCTTTCAAGAAAATTAGTAGTGGAAAAGCACCAGGACCGGATGGCCTGTCAGCAGCTTTTTATAAATATTTTGAGGATGAAATATGTTTACCTTTACAGAAAACTATGAATTCGATTTTGGAAACAGGAACAATGCCAGAGACTTGGAAAGAAGCACATATAACATTGATCCCTAAAGAACAACAAGTTTTGACTTTAACTAAGAATTATAGGCCAGTATCTTTACTGAATAATGATTATAAGATTTTTACTACTATATTGGCAGAAAGAATGAAAAACATTCTTAAAAACGTCAGAGTGCGCACCCTAGGGCGGCCTGCTCCTTTTTCCAAGACACCAGTGATCCACGTTCTATGCAGTAAATCGACACTTAAACAGAGATTAGATAAAATAGCCTATTTACTTTATATACATACATAGTCCAAATTACATCCAACAGCAGTAACAAAATGATACAGCAATGCATACTTCCTTATGCAATCGTCTACAAAGATCAAAAGCAACACCTGTTCATCATTATCACATTGCTTTATATACAGACATGGGTTAGCCTTGCTACACTTGAATCCCATTCTTTGCAATGTCTCATCTAATCGTAGATTCCAGCAACGTGCCGATTGCCTGAGTCCATACAACGCTTTCTGCAACTTGTACACTCTACCTGCCTCATTAGATTCATATCCTGGAGCTTCAGCCATATATATTTCTTCCCTCAAATCAGCATGCAGATATGCTGTGGTGATATCATAATGATTTACTACACAATTCCCAGCTGCTGCCATTGTTAAGGCAAACCTTAATGTCTCCCTTCTTAGCGTTGGCACAAATACCTCATCATAAGTCTGATTCTTAATCTGGAAAAACCCTTGTGCTACTAGTATAGCCTTATACTTGTGCTGGCTCGCCTCCAGAACAGATTGGAGAGTCTTGGCAGTCGGCCAGAGGTAAGGAATGCAGCCCAGAGTCAGTTTGCAAAGCTAGCCGAGAGAGACAAATCAGTGTGTGCCGATAGTCAACGGAGTGAAGCAAAGAGTAATCAATAATCCAAACTGGGTCAAGGGTTCCAGAAGTCCGAGCCACGATAATCCAAACACGGTCAGGGGTCCAGAAGTCAAGGTAACGATAATCCAAACAGGGTCAGGAATGCAGGCAAGACAGGATACAAGAGTGGTCGCGAAGCCAAACTGCAACGTTGCTCCCACAACTCCCTCACTGCTCCGTTGGTAATTTATCAGGAGCTCAGGAGCTGTCCTCTGGGTCCTGCAAAGACTCTCCCTGCCCTCTGCATAACTCCCTAGCAGCCAGCCGAGTACTTTTCCTCCTGTCCTTTAAGGCGAGGCGCACACGCCTCCACCTCTGCCCTTTGGGGGATTCAGGAGAGCTGGGAGGCTGATGGGATCCAGCTGGCTGCTGGCTAGAGGGTGGGGACAAACCGCAATCCCCAGCTTGCTCCCCTGTATGCTCGGTTGCTGGCTGCTGGCTAGAGGGTGGGGCCAAACCACCATCCCCAGCTTGCTCTCCTGCAGCCTCAGGTATTGCTGCCTCCTGCGGTGCTGGGTCATTTTCTGGGCCCGTGTCTGTGTCTGGGGCCTCGCCTGGCTCAATCCCCTGGGGGTTTGCCAGGGGCAGCTCGTCCTCTGACTCATCGCTGAGGCCCTGGGGCAGAGGCTGAACCAGGACACTATCCCCCCCCCTCAGGGCCCCCTCCCCGAGAAGCTACGGGTCCCTGCTTGCGAGGATAAGCCTGGTGGAAGTCCTGGACCAAGGCGGGGGCATGGACCTGAGCCGCGGGCTCCCAGGAGCGGTCTTCTGGCCCGTACCCTTTCCAGTCAACCAGATACTGGAGGCGCCCTCTCTGCGTGCGGGAGTCCAAGATACGGGCCACCTCAAACTGCTCCTGGCCATACACCATCACCGGTGGCGGTGGTGGCACTGAGGGACGATGGGGATCAGGAGGGACCGCAGGCACCAGGAGGGACCGGTGGAACACGGGGTGGATCCAGAGAGATGGGGGCAGGTCCAGGCGGAAAGCCACGGGGTTGACGCGTTCCACCACTGTGTACGGCCTGATAAAGTGGGTGTCCAGCTTCCTGGAGGGCCTCGAGCTGGGCAGATATCTGGTGGACAGCCACACCCGGTCGCCTACTTGCAGGTCCTGGCCTGGCTGCCACCGCCAGTCCACATTGGCCTTATAGGCCCGCTTAGCCTGCTCGAGGTGTTCCTGGAGCACGGAGTGCTGAGCCTGGAGTTCCTGGATGAAGGCCTCTGCTTCCGGAACCGGGGTACTGGGAAGAACAGACAGGAAGAAACGGGGGTGGTAGCCGTAAAGGGTCATGAAAGGGGTCTGCTGGGTTGAAGAATGTAGGGAGTTATTGTAGGCGAACTCCGCCAGAGGGAGCAGGTCTGCCCAGTTATCTTGCTGGTGCCCCACGTAGCACCGTAGGTACTGCTCCAGCACCCCGTTCACCCTCTCGGTCTGGCCGTCCGACTGGGGGTGGTGCGACGAGGAGAGGTGCACCTCCGTGCCGAGCAGGGTGTGTAGCGCCTTCCAAAAGCGGGAGGAGAACTGGGAGCCCCGGTCGCTCACCACCTGCTCCGGGAGGCCGTGTAGCCGAAAGATGTGCTGCACGTACAGCTGCGCCGTCTCCCGAGCCGTCGGGAGGCCAGCACACGGGATGAAGTGTCCCATTTTACTGAAGAGATCCACCACCACCAAGATGCAGGAATAGGGGCCGGCCCTGGGGAGGTCGGTGATAAAGTCCATGGACAGGGCGTGCCAGGGGCATGGTGGAGTGGGCAGAGGGTGAAGGAGTCCTGAGGGTTTGCCCAGCTGGTTCTTCGCTCGGCGGCACATTTCGCAGGTCTGCACGTAGCGTGCCACGTCCGCCTGGACCGGGGGCCACCAGAACTCTCGGGTTAGCAGGTGCAAAGTCTTATAGCGCCTGAAATGTCCAGCCGGGCGCGTGTCATGGCACAAGGCGAGAACTTTCCCCCGTAGGGGCCCAGCCGGTATACACAAGCGGCCCTGGTGCGTTAGGAGCCCGTCAGCAACCGCGTAGTCCGAAGGGCCCGGTGCACAGGCTTGCTGCAGGCGGCCCAGCTGCTCTCGGGTCCAGGGGTCCCTAGCCTGCTGCTCTCGGAGCCGGTCCCGAAATGTGGGCTGGGGAACGGTGGACGCGAACACCTCTGGGGCCAGTACGGTGGTCGGGGAGGCAGTCAGGTCTGCCGTGGGCGTGTACTCCAGCTTCCGAGATAACGCGTCGGCCCGCTTGTTTTGAGCGCTCGGAATGTACTCGATCCGGAAATTGAAGCGGGTGAAGAAGAGCGACCAATGGATCTGCCGCTGGTTCAAGCATCGGGCCGTCTGCAGATGCTCCAGGTTCCGGTGGTCCGTCTGGACGACCACCGGATGTCGGGCACCCTCCAAATGATGCCTCCACGCCTCGAAGGCCGTCTTTATGGCTAGCAGCTCCCGCTCCCAAATGGTGTAGTTACGCTCTGCAGGGGTGAGCTGGCGAGAATAGTAGGCACAGGGACGCAAGGGCTCCGTAGGGGTGGCCTGCTGCGAGAGGACCGCCCCGATGGCATAGCTGGAGGCGTCCGCCTCCACGACGAACGGGAGCTGGGGGTCTGGGTGTCGCAGCACTGGTTCCGTGGCGAAGTGGCTCTTTAGGTGTTGGAACGCCTGCTCCGCCTCTGCAGTCCACCGGAACGTCTCACGGGGTTTCAGTAGCCGGGTGAGCGGCACTGCCAGAGTAGCATAGCCCTCAATAAATTGCCTGTAACAGTTCGCGAACCCCAGGAACCGTTGGGGCTCCTTTCGGTTCCTGGGAGCTTGCCATTGTGTCACCGAGGTGACCTTGGCTGGGTCCATGGCTACACCCTCGGGAGTAAGGCGGTGGCCCAGGAAGTCCACTTCCCGGACATGGAACTCGCACTTCTCCAGTTTCACGTAAAGCCGGTGCTCCCGGAGCCGCTGCAGAACCGTACGGACATGCTCCACATGCCGGGCGGGGTCCCTGGAGTAGATCAGGATGTCATCGAGATAGACCACTACAAACTGGTCCAATAGGTCCCGAAACACATCGTTAATAAAGCGCTGGAAGACGGCGGGCGCATTACAAAGTCCGAAAGGCATGACCAGATACTCGTATTGCCCATAGCGCGTCCCAAAGGCCGTCTTCCATTCATCCCCATCCCGGATCCTGACCAGGTTGTAGACGCCGCGCAGGTCCAGCTTGATGAACAGCTGGGCCTGGCGCACCCGATCCAGTAGTTCTGGTATCAAGGGGAGTAGGTACCGGTCCCGAATGGTTATCCGGTTCAGCGCCCGATAGTCATTGCAAAGCCTCAGCTCCCCGCACTTCTTTTTCACAAAGAGCACAGGGGCTGAGGTCGGGGATCTGGAGGGCCGAATGAAACCCCTCTGTGGGTTCTTTGCTAAAAAGTCCCGGAGGGCGGCCTGTTCCGGCTCCGACAAAGAGTACAGCCGGCCTGCGGGCAGGGGAGCATCAGGCTTGAGGTTGATCCCGCAATCGTAGGGCCGATGGGGCGGTAACCGGTCTGCCCCCTTCTCCTCAAAGACATCCCCGAACTCCTGGTATTCTGGGGGAAGGGCAGGAGTCCCCTTGGCGCTGGCGGCCCCCAGGAGTGCCTTGACAGCCAGGTGCGGGCAAGGTCCCCGGAACTGGAGTCGCTGATGCGCCCAGTCTATCATGGGGTTGTGCTGCTCCAGCCAGTCTATCCCCAGCACCAGCGGGAACCGGGGCATCTTGGTAATGTCCATGCGCAGCCGCTCCTGGTGCTGGCCCACAACCATGGTGAGGAGCGCCGTCTCCTGGCTCACCGGGCCCGATTGCAGCAGCCGCCCGTCAATGGCTTCCACGGACCTGGGTACCTTCTTTGCGCGGAGCGGGACCTGCTGCTGGGATGCAAAGTCACTGTCCATATAGGAGCGGGAAGCCCCGGAGTCCACTAGGGCATGGGCCAGGAGCCACTGCCCTGCCCGCAGCCGCAGCTTGACCGGCAGCAGCAGGTGCTGGAGTTCCTCTCCTGTTGGCCTGTGGGCAGAGGCGGCATGCCCCAGGTCGCTCGGCCGGCACTGACCTGGGTCTGCCAGTTTCCCGGCACCGACTGCTTTTCGGGGCACGAGTTGGCATAATGCCCCGGCCCACCACAGTAGAGGCACAGGTTGGCCCGGCGCCTCCTCTCCTTTTCCTCCCGAGTAAGCCGGGGCCGAGCAGCCCCCAGCTGCATGGGCTCTGGCTCGGTTGGGCTGTGGCCACCAGGGGGCCAGGGGGCCGTAGGTGCGGGAGGCCGGTGGCGCCCTAGCCCGGGATCAACATGCCCCTGGCGGGCCTGCCGCCTATCCTCCAGCCGCCCATCGATGCGGAGGCACAACTGAATGGTTTGCTCCAGGGTGGTAGGGCGTTCCACCCGCGCCACCTCGTCCAGCACGGCCTCAGACAGTCCCTCTAGGTACTGGTCCCGCAGGGCAGCCTCATTCCAGTCCAAATCCTGGGCATAGAGCGGAATCTCGGCTGTGTAGTCTGCCACCGTCCCTTTGCCCTGTTGCAGCCACCTGATCTGCCGGTTGGCTCTGGCCAGGGCTTGAGGCTCCTCAAAGGCACTCCTGAATTGTGCCAGGAAGGCCGGGTAGTTGTTCAGGAGCGGAGAGTCAGCCACCAGGAACAGGGTGGCCCATTTAGCCGCACGGCCCTTTAAGAGGCTGATAAGGAAACAGACCTTGGTTTGGTCTGACACAAAATCCCTCTCCCGTACCTTCATGTATAACGTGCATTGTCCCAAGAAGGCAGGAAAGTCCTCAGGCTTGCCCTCATATTTCTCAGGAGGGGTTACTGGACACTTGCTGGGCACAGCAGCCACCATGGCCAGCTGCAGTTGTAGCTGGCCCACAAGCCCCGTAAGTTGGTCTACTTGTGTGGCCAGCGTCTGGTTCTGAGCTGCCAAATTAGCCATCGCATCGGCAGCTGGATTAGTCATGCTGCCAACAAAACGTCCTTCTCTCTCTCAGCGTTTGTTTGTGGTGGGAGCAAACTGTGCTGGCTCGCCTCCAGAACAGATTGGAGAGTCTTGGCAGTCGGCCAGAGGTAAGGAATGCAGCCCAGAGTCAGTTTGCAAAGCTAGCCGAGAGAGACAAATCAGTGTGTGCCGATAGTCAACGGAGTGAAGCAAAGAGTAATCACTAATCCAAACCGGGTCAAGGGTTCCAGAAGTCCGAGCCACGATAATCCAAACACGGTCAGGGGTCCAGAAGTCAAGGTAACGATAATCCAAACAGGGTCAGGAACGCAGGCAAGACAGGATACAAGAGTGGTCGCGAAGCCAAACTGCAACGTTGCTCCCACAACTCCCTCACTGCTCTGTTGGTAATTTATCAGGAGCTCAGGAGCTGTCCTCTGGGTCCTGCAAAGACTCTCCCTGCCCTCTGCGTAACTCCCTAGCAGCCAGCCGAGTACTTTTCCTCCTGTCCTTTAAGGCGAGGCGCACACGCCTCCGCCTCTGCCCTTTGGGGGATTCAGGAGAGCTGGGAGGCTGATGGGATCCAGCTAGCTGCTGGCTAGAGGGTAGGGACAAACCGCAATCCCCAACTTGCTCCCCTGTATGCTCAGTTGCTGGCTGCTGGCTAGAGGGTGGGGCCAAACCACCATCCCCAGCTTGCTCTCCTGCAGCCTCAGGTATTGCTGCCTCCTGCGGTGCTGGGTCATTGTCTGGGCCCGTGTCTGTGTCTGGGGCCTCGCCTGGCTCAATCCCCTGGGGGTTTGCCAGGGGCAGCTCGTCCTCTGACTCATCGCTGAGGGCCTGGGGCAGAGGCTGAACCAGGACAATACTGAATATCACCATTGACTAAGGTCTTCTCCTTATAAACCCACCTACAACCCACTGCCCTATGCCCCTCAGGCAGCCTGGTAGATTTAAACACCTTATGGGAATTAATGGCATTCATTTCCACATCCATAGCAGCTTTCCACTTTTTCTGCTCTTGTGGTGGCAACTCCAATACCTCTGCATAACTACGAGGTTCATAATTAATAAAACACACTTTAACATTGCCTGGTTTGTAACGTTGAGATGGTATGCCCTTGTTAACTCTTTCAGATCTGCGCAATACAGTAGCATCCTGCTTCATTGGCACACTAGGAGTTACTTCCTCTTCCTTCTTAATCACATCTCTGGACTCTCGCCACTCTGCTAGCTCGAAATGTCTCTGACTAGGAAGAAAAACCTCACTCCTTCCGTGTAACTTCTGCCAATTGCTATGCTCACTGAAACTTGCTGATCTAGAAATAACAAGTCTTCTGCCATCAGTGAACCTATATCCCTTGGTTCCTGGCTCATACCCCACAAAAACCATTTTCTGTGCTTTCGCCTGCCCTTTCCTACGTACTTCCTTATGCACGTGAACATAGGCTGTGCACCCAAACACCTTCAAATGAGCTAATGATGGCTTCTTACCATACAAAATATAATATGGAGTTTGATTTACAGATACACACCACAACCTGTTAATTAAATAATTAGCAGTATAGCTTCTCCCCAGTATCCTCTAGATTACCCTGAGTCAGCTAACAGTGAATCTTTTACTGTCTGTAATACTGAGTATCTTTGTTCTGCCACTCCTGGCCCTGATGCACTATTCAGATTGGTTCTCCTGTGCGTAATGCCTCTCCTACTTAGCCATTGCTGAAAACTGCCACTCATAAACTCAGTTCCCCGGTCAGTCTGTAAACTACACACCTTTGTGTTATATATACGTTCCACAAACTGCACCCAATTCCTGAACTTATCAAATGTTTGGCTTTTAGTTTTCAATAGGTAACAGAACCCAAATCTGGTGAAATCGTCCACAATTACTAAAACATATTTAGCACCACCTAATGTGGCTGGTAATGGGCCAATTAGTTCAGCGTGAACTAATTCAAAACATTTATGTGACTTTCTATCACTAAATTTGCTTACAGGATACACCTTTGACTTAGCAACCTTACATGCCGTGCAATCCAGATAAGCTTGGCACGGTTTCAAATCCATTCCAGAACTTGCTTCAGACATCTTTTCAACCACCTTGAAACTTGGATGCCCCAACCGTCTATGCCACAAATGTGCACATGAATCATGCTTTGGACTGTTGATCATAGCTACATCATGGGGTACTTCTGTCTTGGGTTTCATCATCACATACAAACTGTTCTGTAATAAACCCTCACCACAGACATGATTAGCCTTCATTACAATGACATATAACATAGCATAGCTAATTCAACATTCAAACTATTTACAAATACAAACCCCTCCCCAATAACAGATGCACAGGTTCCATTTGCCAGGCTAACATGATCCCGTTCAGCCTGCTTAAAACCTTTAAACATCTTCCTGTCATTGGCAATGTTTTCTCTTGCTCCGCTGTCAAGAAGCCACATCTCCTTTAAATTCCTTCCAGTTGAATTAATCACCGACAGCTGGACAGTGCTTCGTTGCTTTGAAATCCTCGGCTTGACTTTTGTTTTCTTTCTAGCAACATCACAGTTCTTTTGCAAATGCTTATCAGAACCACAGCAAAAACATTTACGCTTCACAGATAATACATTATCAACAGACATACATTCCTTAACAAACATACTGGTCTGTTTTGGTTTAAATATGTTACATTCTTTTCTCCTTTGTTCCTCCTAAAGAAGTTGACCAGTTAAATAATTTATGGTCAAATCACTATCAGATAAAGACCCGAAATTGTTAGCTAAATTATCCCATGTTTCATTAAGAGAACTGAGAATTACATACACTTTATGCACTTCTGAGAATTGCATTCCTCTCTGTGCTAACTCTAGGAATAAGCCAGTCATATAATGCAAATGTTCAAGAATACTCCCACTTTCATGTAATTTAGCATGATAAACCTTTCTTGTCAACATAACCTTGCATAACGGTGTGCTTCTAAGATAAACATTTCTTAAAGCTTCCCAACACCCACTGGCTAACTGGAAATCTCTAACATAACATAATTGGCTGTCCTCCAAGCATAAAATTATGCTTGCCAATGCTCTCTCGTTCTGTAGAATAACATCCTCATCGTCCAACTCGTCTGGTGGTGCATGGACGACCTTCCAAATACCTTCCCGGCGAAGAAAATTTCCATCTTGTACGCCCATGACAGATAATTGGTGTCATTCAGCCGTTCCATAGGGAAACCACCTCCAACTGTAGACTGCATTTTCACTGTGCTCATCACTCCTCAGCCCCTCCTGGGCAGACACCGATGAATAAATAGCACAGACTTTATCAGAACATCCTTCAGCTGCAAACAGGCATAGGAAAAATACAAAGCCAGGCACGGAATCTGCAAGAGCTCCAAACCCGCCCACATGACCCCTGGATAGGCTTCCAACGTCCTCACAGCCGTGCCACCATACCAGCTGCACACGTTCCACTGCTGGGCCCATAACCTGACAGAGTGAGCACCGTAGGGCGGCCTGCTCCTTTTTACAAGACACCAGTGATCCACGTTCTATGCAGTAAATAGACACTTAAACAGAGATTAGATAAAATAGCCTATTTACTTTATATACATACGTAGTCCAAATTACATCCAACAGCATTAACAAAATGATACAGCAATGCAGCAATGAGAAGTTTAACAGCAACGAGGAGAAATACACCAGGTCTTCTCTGCTTATATACATAAACTGACCAATCACATTATAGGTCACTCTCATCATCTGCCACACCCAACTAAATGATAGCACCTGTAGTATGAGTCATCACTGCCACATCATCCCTACAACAATGGCTGCTAATTGGGTGACTTGCAGAATAATTCCCCTCTCACCTAGATATCAAGCCTCTCCTGTATAATTTATCTAACTGTAAATTCCTGGGTATATGCAAACCCCAACATTTATCCATCAAGATCAAGCATTTCTCCATCTGTCTCTTACCTAAGAGACAGATACGTGACAATGTCCAAAATATATTAGATATAATGGAATATCTGGAGCAACACTATGAAAAACAAGCTGCCTTGATATTTATAGATGCTGAAAAAGCCTTTGATAAATTAAATTGGCCTTTTATGTTTAAAGTATTAGAAAATATGAATTTTGGAGGAAACTTTATTAAATGGATTAAATCAATATATACTCCCCAATTTGCAAAAAATAATTGCTAATGGAGAATTTAGCAAACTATGTGAAATTCAGAAAGGTACAAGACAAGGTTGTCCATTATCTCCACTTTTGTTTATATTGGTATTAGAGGTTCTATTTAGAGACATTAGACAAGATGATGGTATTCATGGTATTAGAGTTAAAAAAAGTTTATAAATTAAGAGCCTTTGCTGATGACTTAGTCTTTACTTTGGAGAATCCATTAGATGGAATTGAATTATTGATACAGAAATTGAAAGACTGGGTCATTAGCAGGGTTCAAAGTGAATCTAGAGAAAACAAAAAGTCTTGACTAAAAATATGGATTATCATCAACAAGAGAAATTAAAAGAAGTTACAGGATATTCAATGGAAGAAAAAGTAAAATACTTGGGAGTATATTTGATAAGTAAAAATGTTAAGTTATTTAAGAAGAATTATATTCTGCTTTGGACAGATATTAAAAAAGATTTGGATCAATGGGAAAAATTACAATTATCATTATTAGGTAGAATTTCAGCAATTAAAATGAATATTTTGCCACAAATTTTATATCTTTTTCAAACAATACCTATTATGACATCAGAAGAACCTTTCAAACAATGGCAGCGAGATATTTCTCAGTTCATTTGGCAAGGGAAAAAACCAAGAATAAAATATAAAGTGTTACAAGATTCAAAAGAAAGAGGCAGACTAGGTCTTCCGGATTTGAAATTACAGTATATTATGCTGCCTGTTGCTTGGTATGGATTAAAGAATGGATAGTTCTGAAAAATGAAAAATTATTGAAGTTGGAGGGTCATGAATTAAGATACGGATGGCATGGATATTTGTGGTATGACAAAGTAAAAGTTAATGTGGACTTTAAAAATCATTATATTAGAAGATCGTTGTTAAGAATTTGGAATAAATATAAACTAACTTTATGTTATAAAAGACCTTTATGGATTTCCACACAAGAAGCATTTCATAGAACAGAAGTAAGAGCTAAAGATAAATGGCTGACCTACAAAGACTTTTTAAAAAAGGAACAAGGACAATATAAAACTAAATCAAAAGAAGAACTGGCCTTAGAAGGATATACTTTCCAACGGCTTTCTTACATGCAACTTGTAGAAAAATTTAAATTAGATAAAACTTTAAATGTGGTGGACATGTGAGATTGCAAAGAAATTTTGGACTCAAATACATTCATTGATGCAAAATATTTTACAAATTCGAGTTCCATTTAAACCAGAGTTATTTCTATTGGGAATATCAGAAGAACAAATAGGAAAACAATTTATAAGAATTATGCAATATATGACTACAGCAGCAAGACTTGTTTATGCACAAAATTGGAAAAATCAGATTATACCTACAATACAAGACTGGATGTTAAAATTGATGGGTATGGCAGAAAATTATAAATTGACATGTTTATTAAAAGAAAATTCAAACTATTACTTTCTTAAAGAGTGGAAACCACTAAAATGCAGGAGGGACAAAGCTTATATGGGGATTTGAAGATTAAAATAGATATAAATTGATATATTAGACAAGAAATGTTTTTTCAATATTATATATAGATCTAGCATGTAAGAAACTTTTAAGAACTATTTAGACCAGAGATAAATCGGAAGTTGATTAATTTCTTTGTTTCATCTTTTTCTTTTTTATATTTGCTTTACTACACTTTTTCTCTACTTTCTTTGATTTGTATTTCTATTTCTTTTTCCTTTTCAAACTTTTATCTATGTATATTTAAAACTTAATAAAGTATATTTAAAAAAATTGACAAAAGCGATTACTGGTGAGGGGAATTACCCAAGGTGGCATCTCGGCCCCACTACGGTTGAATTTCTTTCTCAGTTCTGGCTTTTTCCCCTCAAATTCACTCCTATGGTCATAGCCGTGCTTCTTTATGCCAATGATTTAGTTTTGTCTCAGACTGTGACTGGATTAAAACATGCCCTAAGGTCACTAGCCACTCACGGTAAGTATGAAGAATTGTAAATTAACTGTGCAAAGGCAAGAGTCTTGTTATTTGATATAGAAACACAATCAGACCTTTTCACCTCCTAGCCGAAGACGGACTTTTAAGTAGCCAGTTCCCCTCGTTTAGGTCAAGGAGATATTGAAATTCTCCCATGTTTTCCAAACGGCGAAAGCTCAGTTTCATGTCCTGCCATCAGCTGCACCAGAAGGCTCATGATAAGAAAATACCCTATGCTGCCCGACTGTGCCCATGTGGCACATGGACTAGAGAATCCCTGCCCATATCTTATTCTGCTGTGGGTTTCACAGACATTCTACGGTCTGCTTTATCTGTCCTTACCTAGTAAAATGCACAGGACACGCCGACTCCGTCTATGTACAAGCTCTTCTCTCAGGCCAGTCAGATTCCATTCCTTCAGATGCTGCCAAGCTTTGCTAGACCACCTTTAAAGGTAGGCGGGGACCCTTGACTGTTTTCACTCTCTGTCCAAAGCCAAGAGAACCACAGACGGATGATGAAAGACTCTATTGTAGTGTATATATGTCAAAAGGTTGATGCTTCCCCCTTGACCAATTCAGCAGATTTTAGTTCAAAATGTTAATGTCCCCAAAGTTTCCCAGATTCCAGATTTTAGCTCTTGGTAGGCTCATAGTTTTACTTTGAAATGATATTATGATTTCAGCTTTAGGATTCATAGAGTTTTACTAGGATAATATTTATTCAACTTCAGGATGTAAACCCAGCTGATGCTCTTGGATTTGTTTTTTTTTTCTTCTTTATCTGACTAATTCTCTTTTATGCTTGTTAGTGACTCCCCCAAAATGGAACTGAATTCAATGTTTTTATGGCTGTCCTTTATGTTTAGAAGGCGCCTTTGTCTAGATGCACGGAAAGCTGTCCTCCAGGATACACCAAACTCAAAAGAGAAGGAGCCCCAGACTGCTGCTACGAGTGTTCTCCATGCACGGAAGGAACAATCGCCAGGCAAGAGGGTCGGTGGCTGTAGAGCAAGGAGGGGACTTGAGGATGCAGGTCAAATTCACTCTTGCTGCTCAGGGCAGTGTTTGTTACAGGTGCTGCTTTCCTGCTAGTTCTAGACCTAACTCCTCATTTATTTGTCCTTATTTCCACAAAGAAACGTGTGGGAGAAGGAAGCATTCGCCGTTCAGCACGGGCTAGATACCTGGCGCCATCTGTTAGAAGGGGCAACTGTACCATTCCAGGTATGGACAGACCACAAAAATCTAGAGGCTTTAAAATCTCCTTGGAAATTGAACCCAAAGCAGCTTAGGTGGGCTGAATTTTTCAGCAGGTTCAATTTCACTTTAAAGTATTTCCCGGGGGGGGGGGTAAGAACTACCTCGCCGATGCACTGTCACACCTCCCGCAATACGAACGGAAGGTGGAGGACATTATCAAAACCCTGTTCTCAACACAGGCAGATGACGCACAGACTCAACAAATAAACCCAGACAAGCTGGAGGGAAACATGGCAATTACACGCAGTCGTGCCAAACGCAGCGCGGAGAGCAGCGCTTTAGATATGGAAATACAGGCAAAAGTACTACTAGACCCATGGTGGGGGGAGAACAAAGGAAGCCTCCAAGAAAACAATGGGTTGTGGTGGAAAGAGGACAAATTATACGTGCCTGAATGCTTGAGAAAAAGGGTGTTAGAATTAAGTCATGACCACAAAACAGCGGGCCACTTTGGGTTCGTTAAAACCATGCATTTGGTCAGATGGAAATTTTGGTGGCCAACGCTCCACAGGGATGTGAAAGCATATGTAACAACGTGTCCTGTATGTGCTACAGCTAAGAGGGCAGTAGGGAAACCCACGGGGCTGCTCCAGCCAGTAGCAAACCTGACACAACCATGGAAGCAAATTGCCATGGATTTCATAGTGGACCTTCCAATGAGCAAAAAGAAAACTGCCATCTGGGTAGTCACTGACTTGTTTTCCAAACAAGCACATTTTGTTGCTTGCAATGGGATCCCTGCAGCCCCAGAACTGGCCAAACTGTTCATTCAACACATTTACAGGGCTCAAGGAACACCCAAATGCATAATTAGCGATCGCGGAAGTACTTTCACTAGCAAATTCTGGAAAGCTTTTTTGAAATTGATTGGATCGGAACAGGGCTTAAGTAGCGCGTTCCATGCTTGCACAGATGGATCATCTGAACTCCTTAACTTGGTTCTAGAGCAGTACCTACATTGCTACATTAGCTACCAACAACAGGACTGGGCAGAGCTACAACCATTCGCTGAGGTGGCGTACAACAATGCAATCCACCAAAGTACAGGGTTTTCGCCTTTTAAAATAGCCATGGGTCAGGACTTTGTCACTATACCCGAATTGGCCACAACCCAACACGAAGGAATAGCTGCCCCATTACGAGTGGACGAGTGGATCGCAAAGATGACTAGTAATTGGCCAATTATGCTGAAAACGCTTCAGGAGGCAAAAACCAGCTACAAGAAATATCCAGTTCGCAAGAGACAACCTGAATGGGACCTTAAAATAGGGGACAAAGTGTACCTGTCCACAAAAAACCTTCGCACCACACAACCCTCCAAAAAGCTAGGGCCAAAATACATTGGACCATTCAATATCATACAGATAATCAACCCCCTGAAACAGTACCATCCGTCAATGCAATGGCACCCAGAACCCCAAGAACCAGCACTGTTGCTTGTAAATGGCAAACCACACTTTGAGATCGATAAAATCTTGGACTCTCGATGGCACAGGGGACAACTACAATATTTAGTTAAATGACAACACCTCCCAATTGGGGACAAGGAATGGGTGGCAGCGAAACACACACAAGCGCCAACACTAATCAAAGACTTCCACAGGGAATTCCCTGACAAACCACACTGAATTAGACTGTTCAGTGCTCTAACATTTTCTTCTCTCGTTGCAGATACTGTAAAGTGACAAGCTGAACTGTTAATTAGTTTATTCCAGAAAACACACAGAGACGGGGGGAGAAAAATCTTGGAGGAGCGGCATGTCAGGACTTCGGCAGAGTCCTGTCATCAGAGCAGGCAGCTATGTAGTTTGGGGGGAGTGAAGACGCCACCGCGCAAGAGACAACCAGCCAGGAAGAAACCCATTGACAACAACCTGTGAGATCGAAGTACACATCCACAGAGCTGACTGTCTGAGACCCCAGCTACGTGACTGCAACATGAATACAAACCTTGGGGAGGGGCCAGGACTCTGGGGGGGAAATGCTTAAAACTCCCAACCTTTAGTATAGCAACTCATTCAAGTCTTTCTTTCGTGATAACCTGCATGTACCGGAATAAACCTGTTACTTCTTAGCAACCTCGTGTCTATAGGTTTGCTTAAGAGAACTGGCTATCTGGATATGGGAGAGGAGCACCTCACAACGCCAGCTTTAGGGTAGCAACAGTGGAGGCCACAGGGGCTAAGTCTTGAAAGGTTATCTGGGGGGAGTTTCATCCCATTGTCCCTGAGATAGTGGACAGGGCTCTTGCAGCTGCCAGCTTGGCCCCTCTGTGTTCGGTCCGTGTCCCTCCTGGTTGGTTAAGACTGCCCAGGAGGGAACGTTTGATTGGGTCAGGGTGGCAGTTAATAATTCCTTGATGGAGGGGATGGTTCCCTCGGCTCTCAAGGAGGCAAGGGTCGATTCCAATTGGTTTTGATAGGGGGGAGAGATCCAGCCCACGGCCCCTACCTTGTGGGGTGCCTCAGGTCTCAGTTCTCTCTCCTCTCCTATTTAACATCTACTGGGTGAGGTGATCCTACAGTTTGGGGTGAAGTATCATCAATCTGCTGATGATACCTAGTTTTATATCTCCACCCCGGGCTGCCTGAGCTCCCAGTTCTTTCTATCTGTCCAATTCGGTACAACAGGTGGGGCATGTTACGGTCCCATCACCCAAGGATGGTAGGGACTAGGAGTCATGCCTTCTCTGCCATAGCTCCTCCCCTTGGAACATTCTCGCTTCAGACATTAGGATGACCCCGACCCTATTGGTGTTTTGTATGGCTGTGAAGACCTGGTTATGTGCCCGGGCCTGGGGACCGGAGATTGTAACGGGTGCCATTTCTTGGCTATATGTGTGGGCATGTATTCCTGAAGTGGGGGATGATGTGGTGGATGTCAAAGCTGCTGCTCTTTCCCCGGAGGGGGGTGCATTCCAGGCAGATGAACGATTTCACAGTCCGGATTCCGCTGGTAGGAAAGTCAAGAGGTTCAAGGTGACTCTGCCTTTGAGCCCTCGCTGTCAAGGGAGTCAAGGGAGAATGTGCACCTCCAACGCTGAAGGGAAAGCACCACCTTTCCTTCTGCCTGTTTCGGCAAACGTGAGAGCAGCAGCAAATTTCCAAATATTGTTGCTGTGGCCTTAGAAGGTCAACTGGGGCTGGCAGCACAGGTCAACTTCTGCCACACAATGCTGACTCTCAGAATAAAACAAATATATCTTCAAAAACTTCACAACAATGTCCATGGAATATCTATCAAATCTTATCATTATAAACATTGTTATCTCTTCTCCACTTTGTAAAGCAGAATATTTTTTCGCAAGGCCTATGAAGGGTCTCCCTACTTGGATGTAGCTATTCTAGGGTATCTGACCTGCATTTAGGAAGATGGCCTCATCCACAACAAGATGGAGTTCCCTGACTAGTTTATAAGGGTTCAGTTGATTTAGTGGGCAGTATTATAACCTTGAATGTAATAACTGAATGTTACAATTACCTCCTGCACTGCTGAGAGCCAAAGATGCTGTTGGTTTCCATATTTGGTCCCAAGCTGGAGCATCTTCAATAAAGAGCACTTACTTAGTGCTCTTGTATTGTTGATAAGTCGTTCTTCCTCATTATTAGAGAGCTCTGGGACCAAGGAAGAGCTGTCTGTACCTCAGAGAGAGAATTATAGCAAACAGCACCCATCATGGTATCTCAAGTGTTGCTGTCCCTGCTTCTGCTGCTGTCCTCTTTTCCCTTTGAGACTCTCTTGAAAAAATGTCCATTCAATGTGATAATTGAGAGAATGTACAAGGGCAATTTCTACAAGCAGGGAGACTACCTGATTGGTGGAATCATGTCTACATCTAATGCTGCATTTCGACCCAATGACTTCTACCAGCTTCCAGGCCATGAGTTCAAAAGGTAATTATGACATGTATGTGCCTCTGGCGATTACTTTTTCACTCTCCAATGACTGAGAACCTTCATCGACATACTCTCCAATGATGTTTCAGTAGGGAATAATTCCCATTTCACAGTTCCTAGCCTTTTTCAAGCAGCCTATTCGTTTTCCTCCAGATTTTCTTTAAGTAAAATGTATTTTGGATTTTTTAAAACCTGAAGTGTGCCTTTTGAGTTCTTGATCAAGTACTAGCACAAAACCACATGCTCCCCAACTTTTAAAAGGAACATCTGTAATTTCCATTCAAGGAGAAAGGTCTCTGTGTGCAAGCAATGTCCTAAGATTATGATAGAGAAACAACCAAAAAAATAGGGTATGAATAACATTAATTTATTGCACCTTTATTCACTTCTATTGATGTGCTTCCAGAATTATACACTAATAAAAATAATAAACACAATAGCATTTTATGCTGTGGGAAAGAAGAGACTGTAAACATGGGTCACCTATCCATAGCTATAGGGTCAAACAAGAAAGAGAGTAAATAATTAGACTAAAATATATACATTAAAAAAGCAAAGTATTAAGTAAATTATAAGATTAGAATCAGCATCAAAGAGAACTTTTAGAAAAGCTTGTCCCTCGTATGCAGTTACTTTATTTATGTATTCAATTATTTATTCAGCAAATGTATATGGCTGCCCATCTCACTGGATGTGACTTTGGGTGGTGAACAACTAACAATTAAAATAATGTCACAACCATTATGTAAAATGAACAAATACCTGGCAAGAAGATTCAAGCATCAGGCCTTGCTCAAGAAAGCACATGTGATTTTCTGTCTAGTAGGAACACCCAATCACCTAGAAAGGTTTTGTAAATCAATAATACAAGAATTTGCTATTTATTTGTTGTGCAACGACTGCCTGACAACATTTCCTGCATTGCAATGTTAATGAAAGTGAGCTCTCGTCCCACCCTCCTCCTTTTCCCTTTATGTGATCAATCAGATTAGTTTGCACATTTATACGGTGGTCTCTTGCATCCTCATTCCACTGATGTTTCAGCCTGTGGGACATTCACGGAAGTGGTTCTATGTCTAAACTTTAATTGATCAGTGCCAGATTTCTTTAAAGTAAAGCTGCAGGCAATACCACCAGTCTTTATAAACTGAAGAGAAAAACTTATTGATATCTCTTCTGTTGTAGTATCAAGAGTATAAGCTTCAGTCACATCTTGCCCTTCTTGTTTGCCATTCATGAAATCAACCAGAGTCCTAGACTGCTCCACAATATCTCCCGGGGCTACAACATCTATGAGAACTTTTTCAGCACCTGAATTGTTGGAGACTCTGGCAAATACAGCATGCCTTGCCTGCATATGGATGGCTGCTCTAGGATGCAAGCTCTCCATGATTTTTGAGGAAGCTGTTTGTGGACAGTCCCACTTCCTCTCTGTCTCTCTCTCCTCCTTCGACCAGGAGGAAAGCATATGGCTGTGTGCTGCTCCATCTTAGGCCATGGAGCTGAGGGAGGGACAGAAAGCATCCTGCTGGGGAAGAAGTCAAGGGAGAATGTGCACCTCCAACGCTGAAGGGAAAGTACCACCTTTCCTTCCGCCTCTTTCGGCAAACCTGAGAGCAGCAGCAAATTTCCAGATATTGTTGCTGTGGCCTTAGAAGGTCAACTGGGGCTGACTGCAGAGGTCAACTTCTGCCACACAATGCTGACTCTCAAAATAAAACAAATATATCTTCAAAAACTTCACAACAATGACCATGGAATATCTATCAAATCTTATCATTATAAACATTGTTATCTCTTCTCCATTTTGTAAAGCAGAAGATTTTTTAGCAAGGCCTATGAAGGCTATCCCTACTTGGATGTAGCTATTCTAGGGTATCTGACCTGCATTTAGGAAGATGGCCTCATCCACAACAAGATGGAGTTCCTTGACTAGTTAATAAGGGTTCAGTTGATTTAGTAGACAGTATTACAACCTTGAATGTTATAATTGAACGTACCTCCTTGAAGTGCCTGGCCCCATAATGTCCTCCTGGTAGCTGATTTTACCATCTCTTAGATTTTTATCTATTTTTATCTATTTATTGCTAATTCCAGGGAAATAAACGACTTCACAGTCCGGATTCTGCTGGTGGGAAAGTCAAGAGGTTCAAGGTGACTCCGCCTTAGAGCCCTCGCTGAGTATTTTACCCATAGATTAGTTAGAGTGCTTTTAGTCTGGCTAGATTCTGTCTTGTAAGTCAAGATCAATAAATAACTAGAGTTGGAGCTGAAGCTCAATGTGGTTCTTTGCCTGCTTTTCCTGACCCTATACTGTTGTTGTTTATTTGTTCAGTCATTTCCGATTCTTCGTGACTTCATGGACCAGTCCACGCCAGAGCTTTCTGTCGGCCGTCACCATCCCCAGCTCCCCAATGGTTGAGTCCGTCACCTCCAGAATACCATCCATCCATCTTGCCCTTGGTCGGCCCCTCTTCCTTTTGCCTTCCACTTTTCCTAGCATCAGTTTCTACTCCAGGGTATCCTGTCTTCTCATTATGTGGCCAAAGTACTTCAGTTTTGCCTTTAATATCATTCCCTCAAGTGAGCAGTCTGGCTTTATTTCCTGCAGTATGGACTGGTTTGATTTTCTTGCAGTCCAAGGCACTCTCAGAATTTTCCTCCAACACCACAGTTCAAAAGCATCTATCTTCCTTCGCTCAACCTTCCTTATGGTCCAGCTCTCGCAGCCATAGGTTACTACAGGAAATACCATTGCTTTAACTATGCGGACCTTTGTTGTCAGTGTGATGTCTGTGCTCTTAACTATTTTATCAAGATTTGCCATTGCTCTCCTCCCAAGAAGTAGACGCCTTCTTTTTTTTTTAATAAATTTTATTAAGTTTTACAATACATAATAAAATTTAAAGTAGAAAAAGAAATAGAAACAGAAATACAAAATAAGAAAAAGATAAAGAAAAAGTGAAGTCAAGAAATAATAAGCAAAGAAAATATAGAAAATAGATGTCCTCCAATCTATCTTTGAACTTAAAGTACAACAATTGATTTTAAATGTTAGTACAGCATACAGTATACAGGAACTTTTCTTTGTCATATGCCTTTTGATTTCTTTAATCCAATCTTCTAACCTTCATCTTACTGTCTCCCAATAATCCATCTTTGGCTTCCACTCCTTGAAGTAGTAGTTAAATGTTGAATGTTCATTACTACATATTTATATCTTCAATAAAGACCAATTAGTATAACAAATAAAAGCCTTATTTACTTCTAATAAACTACAATATATTCTATTCATATTATGACTCATAACCTAACATGTTATGTAACTTAATACATAATTTAGCAATTCTTATAGTGTTCATACATATATATTTCTATAATTTAATTCTAAAATATATATATATCTCCATAAAAAAGGAATTCTTGAATCTCAATTATCCATCTGTAATTTCCATTCCTTGTAGTAGTGTCCATTTAAACTAAATGCATAATCTATCATATCACTTAACCTAATAGCTAATATATCAGTTCTTATAATATTCATACAATACATATTGATATATATCATCCTGTAGTAACCATCATTCTAATTCCATCATATCATTATCTTCTCATAAATATATCTCTAAGGAAAACAATATTCTATAATATCAACTTGTGTTTGTATTTAGCATCTTACATTTAGAATATCACTTTTTATATATCCATACAGTTTCTCATAACAATTCAAGTCCATATTTTTTCATTAACCTTTATATCCATACAGTTTCTCATATCTTCTGTTTAGGTTATGCCAAAATCACAATACACTGTGGGAGATTCGCAATATACAGCCTGCTCTTTTCTATATCTCATATAGAATATCAGAGCAACCTTCTCTCCCTTTCCACATATTTCACAACATCCATCCAACTGTGCACCCATATTTTCACTCTGTCTCCACTGCCACAACATATCTATACCAAGATTGTAGTGTAAAGCCTTCAGAATGTTCTTCTGAACTAATATACTCAAAATTTCCTCCTTCTGTTTCTCCTCCACTTGAAAAACATTTTTCCTTTCTGTCTCCGTTTCTGTTCTCTGTTCTTTCTCTCTATTTTGCAGAGTTACGAACAGTAATTCCAACGACCTTTGAATATTTGAAAAAACCTCAGTAATCTCTCTTCTGAGCTCCTCAGGTACAAGTTGGAAAGCCATCTTTCCTGTGTCCTTCAAATTAAAACAACAACCCTTCTAGTCAAAACAATAATCATGTAATCTGTCCATGGAATACTACCAGCAGAATCTATTAAGCAGAACGTCGTTGTTGTTGTTGTTTTTTTTAAAGTCAAAAGAAAAAAGAAAGTTCCAATAATCCAAAATACAGGAGAGAATAAAATTTTAAACAGTTTATAGAAGGAGAAATAAAAAATATATTCCAAATGAAGCAAAATCCAACCAGGGAGGATGTAGAAAAAGACGACAAGGAAAAAAACACGTTACCCTGTGTTTTTATTCTTCAAACTGCGAGCTTTCGTTCTTCAAGCTGCAAGCTGCTTAATCCAAACAAAGAGTTTCTCAAAAAATGAATAGTCATTTAGTTTATCAAGCGAAGAATTACAAACAGAGTCTCTTAAATCCCTCTAATACAAAAGAGAAGTAAAAAAAGATTTGCCATTGCTCTCCTCCCAAGAAGTAGACGCCTTCTGATTTCCTGGCTGCAGTCAGCATCTGCAGTAATCTTTACGCCTAGAAATACAAAGTCTGTCACTGCCTCCCCTTTTTCTCCCTCTATTTGCCAGTCATCAATCAAGCTCGTTGCCATAATCTTGGTTTTTTTGAGGTTTAACTGCAACCCAGCTTTTGCACTTTCTTCTTTCACCTTTGTCATAAGGCTCCTCAACTCCTCCTCGCTTTCAGCCATCAAAGTGGTATCATCTGCATATCTGAGATTGTTAATGTTTCTTCCAGCGATTTTAACTCCAGCCTTGGATTCCTCAAGCCCAGCATGTCGCATGATGTGTTCTGCGTACAGGTTGAAAAGGTAGGGTGAGAGTATACAACCCTGCCGTACTTCTTTCCCAATCTTAAACCAATCCGTTGTTCCGTGCTCTGTTCTTACCGTTGCTACTTGGTCGTTATATAGATTCCTCAGGAGGCAGACAAGATGACTTGGTATCCCCATACCACCAAGAACTTGCCACAATTTGTTATGATCCACACAGTCAAAGGCATTAGAATAGTCAATAAAACAGAAATAGATGTTTTTCTGAAATTCCCTGGCTTTCTCCATTATCCAGCGGATATTGGCAATTTGGTCTCTAGTTCCTCTGCCTTTTCTAAACCCAGCTTGTACATCTGGCAATTCTCGCTCCATGAATTGCTGGAGTCTACCTTGCAAGATCTTGAGCATTACCTTACTGGCATGTGAAATAAGTGCCACAGTTCGATAGTTTGAACATTCTTTAGTGCTTCCCTTTTTTGGTATGGGGATATAAGTTGATTTTTTCCAATCTGATGGCCATTCTTGTCTTTCCCAAATTTGCTGGCATATGGCATGCATCACCTTGACAGCACCATCTTGCAAGATTTTAAACAGTTCAGCTGGGATACTGTCGTCTCCTGCTGCCTTGTTATTAGCAATGCTTCTTAAGGCCCATTCAACCTCACTCTTCAGGATGTCTGGCTCTAACTCACTGACCACACCGTCAAAGCTATCTCCAATATTATTATCCTTCCTATACAGATCTTCCATATATTCTTGCCACCTTTTCTTGATCTCTTCTGCTTCTGTTAGGTCCTTACCATCTTTGTTTTTGATCATACCCATTTTTGCCTGGAATTTACCTCCGATGTTTCTCATTTTCTGGAAGAGGTCTCTTGTCCTTCCTATTCTATTGTCTTCTTCCACTTCCGCACATTGCTTGTTTAAAAATAATTCCTTATCTCTTCTGGCTAACCTCTGGAATTTTGCATTTAATTGGGCATATCTCCCCCTATCACTGTTGCCTTTTGCTTTCCTTCTTTCTTGGGCTACTTCCAGTGTTTCAGCAGACAGCCATCTTGCCTTCTTGGTTTTCTTTTCCTTTGGGACGTTTTTTGTTGCCGCCTCCTGAACAATGTTGCGAACTTCTGTCCATAGTTCTTCTGGGACCCTATCTACTAAATCTAGTCCCTTAAATCTATTCTTCACCTCCACTGCATATTCCTTAGGAATATTAGTGAGCTCATATCTAACTGATCTGTGGGTCTTCCCTATTCTCTTTAGTCTGATTCTAAATTTTGCAATAAGAAGTTCGTGATCTGAACTACAGTCAGCTCCAGGTCTTGTTTTTACCGACTGTATAGATGTCCGCCACCTTTGGCTGCAAAGGATGTAGTCAATCTGATTTCGGTGTCGACCATCTGGTGAAGTCCATGTATAAAGTCGTCTTTAAGTTGTTGGAAGAGAGTGTTTGTTATGCACAGTGAGTTGTCTTGGCAAAATTCTATCAGCCTATGTCCTGCTTCATTTTGTTCTCCCAGACCATGCTTGCCTGTAATTCCAGGTGTCGTCTGACTACCCACCTTAGCATTCCAGTCTCCTGTAATGAAAATAACATCTCTTTTTGGTGTATTATCTAGTAGATGCTGCAGATCCTCATAGAACTGATCTACTTCTGCTTCTTCAGCATCTGTGGTTGGGGCGTATATTTGGATCACTGTGATGTTAAATGGCTTCCCATGAATTCGAATTGAGATCATTCTATCATTTTTTGGATTGTATCCAAGCACTGCTTTAGCCACTTTATTATTAATTATGAAGGCTACTCCATTTCTTCTGTGGTCCTCTTGTCCACAATAGTAGATCTGGTGGTCATCTGATGTGAAGTGGCCCATCCCAGTCCATTTCAGTTCACTGACACCTAAAATGTCTATATTTAATCTTGACATCTCACCAATAACCACATCCAATTTGCCCTGGCTCATAGATCTTACATTCCAGGTTCCTATGGTGTGTTGATCTTTAGAACATCGGATTCGTCGTTCACCACCAGCACCGTCGGCCGCTAGCCGTCCTTTCGGCTTTGAGCTAGCTGCGTCATCACATCTGGGGCTAGTTGAACGTATCCTCTGTTCCTCCCCAGTAGCATTTTGACCATCTTCCGACCTGGGAGTCCCATCTTCCGATGGTATACCGACATATCTTTGGTTGTACTGATCCATTTAGTTTTCATGGCAAGAATACTGGGGTGGGTTGCCATTACCTTCCCCAGGGATCGTATTTAGTCTGACCTCTCTGCCACGACCTTCCCGTCTTGGGTGTCCCTTCACGGTTTAGCTCATGGTTTCATTGAGGTGCTCAAGCTCCAGCACCACGACAAGGTAACGATCTCCTTTCCTGGAGGAACCTTTACTAACATATAGCAATAGGTTTACATGGCGATCATATATATTTATGTTCTATTGTTTTAATTGTTTTAGGTTTTTATCAATGTACTCCACCCAGAGTCACTTGTTGTGAAGGGCGGCTATAGCAATCAAATAAATAATTAAATAATTCTCCTGGGAAATGTGAACTTGGTCATGATGTGGATTTCACTGGTAAACAGTGGAGCCATAACAGGAATGCATAATTTCTTCCACTCCAAAAATAAAATAGAGACTTCTCCACTTGCGCTCAATACCTTCTTTATTGTATTGTATTAGTTTGGTTGTAACTTTTGCAGAAGCTTTGAGGACCACATTCCAGGTTTTCAGGGGAAGCCTGGAACCAAAAGTATCTAGTCCTAAGGTCGAGATTGGGGTACTAATGACCCCATCAGGTTTCAATTTGTAGACCAAACTTTCAGTTCTGGTGAGAGTTGAAGCTTGCAGCTGGCTAACCCCAGGAATCTTTGCCTACTTTATAGAATAGTACACTGCAAATCCTTCAGAAGAGATGCTTCCAAACAACAAACAATGCTTCTCTTTTTGAATCACTGAAAAGCCACATATTTTCCAGGCTCACTTAGCTGATTCAAAAGCTGCTCTGGGTATCACTGCCTGTGTGACTGGGAAAGACTGGGAAAAGACACATAATCCCAAATAAAACATAATCCCAATAATTGATTTAAAATTTTTCCATCATGTTACAGTCACAGCTATTGTTAGATGCAGGCTAAAGAACAATGGCTTGTGTTTTCCAGATGCATCCAGTTGCACCCAATGTCCAGATGACCAGCATTCTAATAAGAAGCAAGATCAATCTGTCCCTAAGGTTCTAAGCTTCCTATCCTTTTAAGAAATGTTGGGTCTCATCTTGGCTCTCTTTGCCCTTGCTTCTTCCCTAGCCACGGGCTTTGTTCTGGGAATCTTCATTAAATACCGAGAAACCCCCATAGTCAAAGGCAACAACCAGGACCTCACCTACACTCTCCTGGTTTCCCTCCTCCTTCCCTTCTTGACCTGCCTTCTATTCATTGGTCACCCCAAGAAACTGAATTGCCTTCTTCGACAAACTACCTTCAGTGTGGTATTCTCAGTTGCTGTGTCTTCATTGTTGGCCAAGACTGTCATCGTGGTGGTGGTCTTTCTGGCCACAAAACCAGGCAGCAGGATAAGGAAATGGCTAGGGAAGACTCTGGCCAACTCCATTGTCTTGCCCAGATTCTGACCTACATTCCCAATTGGGAGACATTCTGCTGCAGTGCAATGAAGGCTCAGTCACCATGTTCTACTCTGCACTGCACTACATGGACTTTCTGGCTGCCATCTGCTTCTTCGTGGCTTTCCTGGCCTGAAAGCTACCAGGGACCTTCAATGAAGCCAAGTGGATCACCTTTAGTATGTTGGTTTTCTGCAGGGTTTGCTCTCCTTTCTCCCCACCTACCTGAGCACCAAAGGGAAATACATGGTGGCTGTGCAGATCTTCTCCATCATGGCCTCCAGCCTGGGCTTACTGGGCTGCATCTTTGTCCCTAAATGCTACATCATTATTCTGAGACCATTTAAGGAGCATTTAAGGATATAAACAATAAGGAAACCGAATTTTGGTCCCTATTTTTCAATAGTTTATTGGTAATTTGAAATAAAATTGCTTACAATTACAGTCCTTTTTATGTTTTCTAAGAAATCTCTCTGAATTTTGAATTATAATCATTAAATATTGAAACATAAATAGCATTAGATCATGTTGTTTAAAAAACATTCTTTCCTGTTTCTCAACTTTACATCAGGTATGATTAGGATGATAATCTTTGACATTTATCAGTTTTTTGAAACCAGGTCAGATAAATTATTTATTAGGGCTTATTTATTAGGCCCTTGCAGCAACTTGCCTTTTTTATCCTTCTTTTTTGGCACATAATCAATCAAAGGAGAAAAGCAAAGCTTCCAGGGCACAGAAAGGTTTTTCTTGATTCAGGCAGCTTCCAAAGCCCAAAGGGAGATACAGGACAGAGCTGAGGAAGGGACATAAATCATCCTGCTGGGGAAGAAGTCAAGTTAGAATGCACACCTCCAATGCTGAAGGGAAAGCACCACCTTTCCTTCTGCCTCTTTCAGCAAAACTGAGAGCAGCAGCAAATTCCCAGACATTGTTGCTGTGGCCTTAGAAGGACAACTGGGGCTGACTGCACAGGTCACCTTCTGCCACAGAATGCTGACTCTCAAAATAAAACAAAAAATACAGTATTCATTCATTGGTGATCACTCGTAGCCGAGTAAGATTGTCTTCCAAAGGTAAAATTTTAACAGTGGATCCGTAAGTGGCTATAAAGGCCAATTCTGGATCCGCACAACCTCCCACAATGAGGTTGCTCCCGAACTTTAAAAGGAACACCTTTAATTTCCAGTCAGGTAGAATGGTCTCTGTGTACATGCAATGTCCTAAGATTATGATACAGAAACAACCAAAAAAGTAGGGTATCGATATCATTAATTCACTGCACATTTCTTCACTTCTATTGATGTGCTTCAAGGATTATACACTAGTAAAAATATTTAACACAATAACATTTTATGCTGTGGGAAAGAAGAGACTGTAAACTTGGGTAACCTTTCCATAGCTATATGGTCAAACAAAAGAGTAAATAGTTAGACTAAAACATATAAATTAAAAAAGCAAAGTATTAAGTGAACTATAAGGTTAGAATCAGTATCAAAGGGAACTTGTAGAAAAGCTTGTCCCTGGTATGCAGTTACTTTATTTATGTATTCAATTATTTATTCAGCAGATGTATATGGCTGCCCATCTCACTGGATGTGACTTTGGGTGGTGAACAACTAACAATTAAAATAATGTCACAACCATTTAAACCCTTAAAAAATAAACATAATGAAAATGAATAAGAAGCAAGATGGCAGGAGAATAACAGTCATCTAAGCACAATACAACCATCACGCAGGCTCCCCATGGGATCCCCATCTTGCTGGAAAAAAACACATTTTCAGGGCTTTCCAAAAGGCTAATGGGGGTGGGGCTAACCTCATCTCAGAGGGGGGGGAATGAGGTGCATTACTAGCTCTTCTGGGAGGAACATGCTTGGGATTTCCTGAGGGTTATTCGATGCCATCCCATTCTATCCTTGTCATCTTTTCATATCACGGAGGCCTCTGCTGTCTTGAAATAGACTTGGGTGTGGTCAACAAGGGAGAAAGGTATTATTTCCTCCAGAGAACGGGTTAAAGGGAAAACATGTATCTGGGGACTCAGGAAGGTTTGATGGTACTTCCAATGACAGGTTTACCCAGGCCAGTCCAAGACCTAATCACTCTTTTCACAAAATGCTAAGAGTGATTAATTTCCATATTGCTGCATGGCAAGAAATTATTAGACAGTGCTACTGTGCAACAGATCCTTCTCCTGACTTTTTTGGGTATATTTATACTCCTCCCCAATCAACATGAGTATTCAAGGCAGTTAACAACAACAAAAAATGCAAAATGAACAAATACCTTGCAAGAAGATTCAAGCATCAGGTCTTGCTCAAGAAAACACATGTGATTTTCTGTCTAATAGGAACACCCAATCACCTAGAAAGGTTGTCTAAATCAATAATACAGGAATTTGCTATTAGTTGTGCAACGACTGCCTGACAAAACTTCCTTCATGGCAATGTTAATGAAAGTGGGCTCTCATCCCGCCCTTCTCCTTTGCCCTTTATGAGATCAATCAGATTAGTTTGCACATTTATACGGTGGCCTCTTGCATCCTCATTCCATTGATGTTTCAGCCTGTGGGACATTCATGGATGTGATTCTATGTCTAAACTTTAATTGATCAGTGCCAGGTGTCTTTAAAGTAAAGCTGCAGGCAATACCACCTGGCTTTATAAACCGAAGAGAAAAAGCTATTGATATTTCTTCTGTTGTAGTATTAAGAGTATGAGCTTCAGCCACATCTTGCTTTTCTTGTTTTCCATTCATGAGATCAACCAGAGTCCAAGGGTGCTCCACAATATCTCCCTGGACTACAACATCTATGAGAACTTTTTCAACGCCTGAATTGTTGGAGACTGGCAAATCCAGCATGCCTCATCAAAATATGGATGGCTGCTCTAGGATACAAGCTCTCCATGCTTTTTGAGGAAGCTGTTTGTGGCCACTCCTACTTCCTCTCTCTCTCTCTCTCCTTCTTCAACCAGGAGCAAAGCACATGGCCATGGATAGGCCTAGGACATTTTTCCTCCTTTCTACATGCATCTCTTGCCAGCAATGAGGGGCAAGAGCTAACTAAGTTTAAGGAACAGAAAGAAGAAATGGAACATCATTTATCTACTGAAAATGCTGTACCTGCAATGAATAAACATAAGAACTCTCTTGTACTTATTTTTCATACCTGCCATGTCTAAGCGTGTGTTTCTTTATGCTAAGGTGGGCTATGTCAGGATTCCCATGGGATAGTAGGTATAGATTGCTTTTCTCCATAGATGTTATCTCTGCCTTGAATATAGATTGCAGATTAGAGAGACGCCTGCTAGGTGCAGCACTGCCACCTACTGGCAGGTAGCCTTCTCTGCTCAGAATCTCCAGATATCCAACCAACCAATGGGAACTTGTTAGGAGAGCTTCGGAGCCTCCGATATATGTGTGTGTTGTAATAGTTTGAGTGCTCGACTGTATTTCTGGTAGCCGCTGCCATGCACTTTTCTTTTGCTCTTGACAAAAGACTTTGAAGTATAGCCATTGGCTTAAAAAGGTAAAAGGTAAAGGTTCCCCCGCATATTTGTGCAGTCATGTCCGACTCTAGAGTCCGGTGCTCATCTCCGTTTGTTAGCCGAAGAGCCAGCGTTGTCCGAAGATGCTTCCATGGTCATGTGGCCACATGACGCACGTGGAACACTGTTACCTACCCACCGAAGTGGTACCTATTCATCTACTTGCATTTGCATGCTTTCGAATTGCTAGGTTGGCAAGAGCTGGAGCTAGTGTGGGTGCTCACTCCGCACACAGGGCTGAGGATTCGAACCTCCGAACTTGCAAACTTCCGATCAACAAGCCTGGCATCTTACCCGCTGAGCCACCACGCCCCTTAGCCATTGGCTTACTGTTTGCCAGTTTTGAGCTCCTTGGGTCTTGTAAGTCGATGGAAGAAAAGAATAGGAGAAGTACCTTTGATCTTCTGTTATTTGTGTGCTGTTTACTGTGCTGCTGTGATCAAGATACGGTTTGCTGCTCGCCGTTGTATATATACTCCTGCTCATCTTCATTAAAGATATATATATATATTATATCACATAGCCGTTTTCAGCATGATTCATCTACAGCTCTGTTCATGTTGTTTTTATTTTTACATTTGCCTCCTCCCACATGACAGGTTATGGTGCCCAGTGATTTACGCTTTGCTGCGCATTCCTGGCTGTTTTCCATGCCTGTTTGATTTATGAAAGGGAGTTTGTTTTATTTAGAGGCTGTATTTCAGGGCGACTGTGTTTTTGTGCGGTCAGCATGGCTGTTCAAGATCTTGCTACTTTGCCGTTTGAACATCTAAATGGCAAGAACTATCTGACCTTGTGCCTCAAGATTAAATCTTTCTTTTTAAAAGAGGGCTTGTGGCAGTATGTATTAAACCTGCCCCCTGAGGAGCCCTCTGAAGAGGAGCAATTGTGTTTGGACCGTGCTTATGGCAACTTGATTTTAGGGCTTGAATCCTCTGAACTGATTCATATCCAACACTTGGAGTGCCCATGAGTGTTGGGATGCTCTTCGAGCTATTTATGCATGTCATACCTCTGCTGCCATTGTTGGCCTTTCATGACAGCTTTACAACCTGAAGCTACAAACGGGTGGTAATGTTATGACCCATCTCCACCGGAATAAGACATTGTTTGTTGAGTTAGCTGAACGTGATATGGAAATTCCTGAGCAGCAGAAAGCCTGCATAATTTTGTCAAGTTTGGACAGCACTTTTGATATGTTGGTGAAAGCTGCACAGACGCTGCGCCCTCGTGAGCTTACCATTGATTATCTCACAAATCGGCTACAGGAGGTGCAACAATCTCGTGACCTTCAGAATCCACAGTGTAAGAAGTCTGTTCCTGAGTCTTCCAGGCAGCGAGCTCCTGCAGGCGTGGAATCGGCTTGTGCTTTGCGTAGGTGTTTCTGGTGCAACTCTTCTCAACATCTCCTGAGAAACTGTCCCCTGAAACATTGTCCAGGAGATGGTGCCAGTGCGCAAAAGCCTGCTTGAAGCCAGAGGGTGAAGCTGGCTGGACAATGCACTCAATTAGTTTCTGCTCTACTAACAACTGGGCGTGAGTGATCTCCAGAGACTTCGCTTCTGGATTCATCTTGCAGTCAAATAATTGTGAACAAGTTATTGTTGACTAAATGCAAGCCTAGAATCCAGCAAGTAGCTATAGCGGATAGTTCTATGGCAAAAGTATCAGCTCAGGGGGATGTGTGTATACATTGTTTAGGGCAAGTTGTTAAAGATGTTTTATGTGCTCTTACACTTCATTTTTCCCTCCTCAGTGTTCCTGCCCTAGCCAAGTCTGGGTATACTGTTGTATTTAGGAGGTGGGGGTTATTCCCGAGGACTTGCTTCATGGTCCAGTGGAGGTCCTGGCCGCGGCCTGGAATAGGGAGGTGGCTGGAGCCCTGGACAAGATTGCGCCTGTGCGACCTCTCTGGCCCTGCTTGGCCTGTCACTCTCCATGGTTTACAGAAGAGTTAAGGGCTTTGAAGAGGGTTAAGAGACATCTAGAGCGCCGCTGGAGAAAGACGAAGACTGAATCTGACCGAACACAATCTAGAGCCACAGTTAAGGCCTACCTTGTGGCGGTAAGAGTGGCGAAACGTGAATATTTCTCCACTCTTATTGCGTCTACAGAATGCCGCCCGATGGGCCTTTTTAAGATTACAAGATCGCTTTTGGGTCGGGAGGAGTTGGTGACCCATTTACAGGGCCGGTCGGAAGAGTTTTCTGAGCATCTGCAGGACAAAATCACTCAGATTCATTCTAAGTTGGACTCCAAGCGTGAGACAAGATCTGGAGAGATGCCAGGGGATCGTACTTACCCTATTATCTGGGAACGGTTTGATCCTGTTGGGCCTGATGAAGTAGACAGGATCCTCTGGATTGTAAATGCCACCACATGTCAGCTTGACCTGTGTCCCTCCTGGCTGATTAAGTCAGCTAGGGAGGTGACATATGGCTGGGTCCAGGCAATGATTAATACATCCTTGAGTGAGGGGGTGTTCCCGGCAGCCTTTAAGGAGGTGCTGGTGCACCCCCTCCTCAAGAAACCACCCCTGGACCCCACCATCTTGGGCAATTTTCGCCCAGTCTCCCACCTTCCCTTTTTGGGAAAGGTGGTTGAGAAGGTGGCAGCGTTTCAACTCCAGAGGATTCTGGAGGAAACGGATTATCTGGACCCCTTTCAGTCAGGTTTCAGGTTGGGATATGGGATGGAGACCGCATTGGTCGCCCTTATGGATGATCTCTGGCTGGAGCGGGAGGGAGGGAGTGCATCCATCCTAGCTCTCTTAGATCTCTCAGCGGCTTTTGATACCGTCGACCATGGTATACCTTTGGGGTGGCTCAGGGAGTTGGGGGTGGGCAGCGTGGTTTTACGCTGGTTCACCTCCTTTCTCCAGGGCCGTTCCCAGTCGGTGGTGATAGGAGAGGAGAGAGCTGGCCCATGACCCCTGACTTGTGGGGAGCCACAGGGGTCGGTTCTATCTCCTCTCCTATTCAACATCTACATGAAGCTGCTGGATGAGATCATCCGTCACCACGGGATGAGGTACAACCAATATGCTGGTGATACTCAGTTATACATCTCCATTCCGGGTGAAGTAATTGATGCGGTCGATGCCTTATCTCAGTGCCTGGAGGCTGTGGGGGTCTGGATGGGGAACAACAGGCTTCAACTGAACCCGGGTAAGATGGAGTGGCTGTGGATTGATGGCCCCCCTAGATCCGGGAAGTTGTCATCTTTGGTTCTGGATGGGGTGGCACTACCCCATTTGGATCCAGTGCGGAATCTGGGGATCCTTCTGGACTCACGACTCCTGCTCGAAGAGCAGGTGGCAGTCGTGGCCAGGAGGGCCTTTGCACAGTTTCAAGTTGTGTGCCAGCTACGCCCTTTCCTGGATCAGGATGCCCTCTGAACAGTCACTCATGCCCTTGTCATCTCCCATGTAGATTATTGTAATGCACTCTACATGGGGCTACCCTTGAAGAGTATCCAGAAGCTTCAGCTGGTGCAGAATGCAGCAGCATGGGCAGTTATGGGTGCTACAAGATCAGCACATGTGACACCTCTGCTGCACGAGCTGCATTGGGTCCCAGTCTGCTTCCGGGTCCAATTCAAGGTGTTGGTGATTACCTTTAAAGCCCTACATGACATGGGGCCAGGGTATCTGAGGGACCGTCTCATCCCAATAACATCGGCCTGCCCCACCCGTTCATGCAGAGAGGGCATGCTTTGGACCCCTTCGACAAGAGAATTTCATCTAGCAGGTTCCAGGAGGCGTGCCTTCTCTGCGATAGTGCCCGCTTTATGGAACATCTTGCCCCCGGAGGTGAGGCTGGCCCCCTCGCTCCTGACCTTCTGGAAAGCTCTTAAGACCTGGCTCTGCCGCCTGGCCTGGCACGACGGAGGTGGTAGTGCCTCTTGGGGTTGGTTGGCCCCGTAGGATTGTGATCTAGACTACAGCTTCTAACCATCTTTGGATTTTAATTATTCTTTTATTTGTTGTTTTTTAGTAATCTCTGTATAGATTTTAAATTTTTATATGCTGTAAACCGCCCAGAGTCCCCTGTTCGGGGAGATGGGCAGGGATAAATTAATTAATTAAATAAATAAATTTAAGGGCTCTGGATGTTCTATTGAGAAAGACAGAACGGAGTGTGCTAAAGGAAAACTGGTTAATCAATTATATGAGATGCTTCCCAAGACAGAGGTGGTGGCTGGAACTTGTGTATTCAATGTTCCCAAGCATCATGAATGCATCCATTATTTTCACAGAGTGCTGGGACATCCTGGGTGGGGGAGTTTGTCCCAGCTGGCCAAAGTGTATCCTGAGCTAAAGCTCAAAAGTTGTGCTAAATTCTTGGATTACATTGTCTGTAAGCAATCTAAAATCAAAACTGCCCCTGTTGCTAGGAAAAGTGACAGAGTGTCTACTAGGCCTTTCCAACTGGTTCATGGAGACCTAGCTGGCCCTTATTCCCCATGTGAGGGTGGGGCACATTTCCTGTTCCTTCTGGTAGATGACCATACCCGCTTCACTTTTTGCTACCTGCTTAAGTCTAAAGCGGAGGCCTTTGCCGGTTTTAGAGATTTTGTGGCAATGGTGGAGAGGAAATATGGTTATCAGGTGGGTCAGTTCCAGTCTGATCGTGGAGGAGAGTTTCTAAGTCATGAGTTTCAGAATTGGCTTTGTAGGAAAGGAATCTCCCACAGACTTGCCAATGTTGGAATTCCTGCAGAAAATGGTATTGCAGAGAGGAAAATTGGTGTTGTCAATACCATTAAAAACACCCTGATGTTAGATGCTCAGGTACCACCCCATTTCTGGGGTGAGGCTACATTAACTGCAGTATTTCTAACCAACAGGCTCTGGAATTCAGCTGTAAAGGAAGTTCTTTACTTCTTTCTGTATGGCAAGCACCCTTCACTGGAGCACCTGCGTGTTTTTGGAATGTATGCATATGTCCAAATTCCTAGGTCTCAACGAACAAAGAACCAGCCAAAGATGCAACGCTTAAGGTTTGTTGGTTATTCATCAGAGTCCAAGGCCTATCGTTTTTCATTAGGCCACAACCAAGTGGTAATTTCCTGAAGTGCCAATTTTGAGCAGCCTGCTGGTTGGGAAAGGCTGCATGCTAGTTCAGGAGTGCTGTTGCCATCTAGTCCAAACCCTATTGACCATATTCCAGCAGATGGACAGATACCAGCCCAGGTACCTTCTGTTTCCCAATCTCCTCATGTGTCAAAAGGGTCCCCTCAGGTGAAGGAAGAAGACATATCACCTCAGCAGGTTCAGGGCCAGGAGGGGGAATCAGATGATGGAAAGGAAGAAACTGATGAGGAAAGTACAGTTGTTATTCCTCGTAGGTCCTCTCGTTCAACTAAGGGTGTCAAGCCTGACAGATTTGTAGTTAGCAGGTGAGAGTGTGTCAAGTCACCTGTGAGCCCCAGTCTTTTCAAGAGGTACTACTCTTGCCTTTGGAGGAACAAGAGAAATGGAACACAGTTATGGACAGTGAGTTTGAGGCGCTAGTTCATCTGAAATGTTTTGAGGTAACTAACCTGCCTCCCTCCCAGAAGGCTGTAAGTTCCAGATGGGTGTTCAGAAAGAAGATTATTCCTGATAACACTGTACAGTATAAAGCCAGGCTTGTTGCCCAGGGTTATTCCCAAGAGAGGTTTGTGAACTACAATCTCACCTATGCACCCACTGCTAGGCCTGAATCTCTACGTGTGGTACTATCTCTGGCTGCACAGCAAGGTCTAGTAGTCCATCATTTTGATGTTGACACAGCATATTTAAATGCAGATCTCCCTGAAACAGTATACATGAGACAGGTGCCTGGCTACACATGCAAAAATCCTCAGAAAGTCTATAAATTATGCAAAGCAATCTATGGTTTGAAACAGGTCGGAAGATGTTGGCATCAGTGCCTAGATTCAGCTCTAACGAAAATTGGATTCAAAAAGTCACTTGCTGATCCCTGTGTATACATCAAAGGTTCTGGGAGTGACTATACAGTACTCCTTAATTGTGTGGATGATTTTTGTTTAGCTACTGGATCTTTACACCTTGTACAAGAATTTGTCAGCCAGCTGAGGCAGTATTTCCAGCTGAAATATTTAGGCATATTCAAGTAATACCTTGGTGTTGAAGTGTCCAGATCTAAGAGTGGGGATTTCTATCTGAGTCAGAAGAAAAAGGTAGATCAATCGTTAGCCCATCTTGAGATGTCAGATGCTAAACCTACAAAAACCCCAATGGTTCTTGACTTCCTACAAAGTGAAGTGTGTGAGGAAGTTTGTCCTCAACCTGATCTGTAACACTCTGCAGTAGGCCGTCTTCTTCACTTAGCGCAATGGACACGTCCTGATTTAGCGTACCCTATAGGGGAACTAAGCCGCAAAGTGGCTAAGTCTCTGGGATAATGCTGGCTTATAGGGTTAAGGCGCAGAGTAAACAGACAGAGTGCAGCTTTTATGGCTAAAATGTTTACATGTAATAAAAGCAATAAATGTATATACAGTTACAATATTGCAAAAAGGAAAACAAACTTACAAGCAGGGTATTGTGTATTGTTTCCATTGACAGACATGAAGGGCTCTTGCCATGGCCTACACACACAGCCATGCATAACTACGCACTTCCCAGTCCTCAGGAATAGAATGCACACACGAACATGGCTAAAAGACTGGACAGAAGTCAAGAAGCATAGACCCATAGTTCACAGCTGAGATATACACTTGTTCCAGCTTTCTGATTGCAGGTACCTTAGGGTCAGGAGGTCATAAAACCTTTTAGATTTATAAAGCCTAAAGTGTTAAGCATTACACATAGTATAGACTGCCATGAGGTGGCAGTGTTACCTCTAAGCAAGCATACTGTCTCCCCCCGTACATGTCAGAGTTCTCATGTGAGAGCAAATTGTTTTCTTTACTTCTGTAGCATTTTTCCCAAAACAACTTTACTGATAAGGTACAGGTGGCCAGCCTTTGTCAGAGTTCTCATATGAAAAGTGTTTTGGCAAATTGCATCCTTTACCAGCAAAGCGTTCTCATGATGACGTGAACGCCAGGTGGCTAGATAACAAAGAAGCCTTGGCTTTGTTTACATCTTCATTAGATATGAAGTGAGAAGGTACCATGTTATGGCTAAGCAATGGAAATCTTCCCATGAGAACAAATGTCTCCTGATTTCCTCTGTGAGAAGTCATGCTCTGTTTAGAGCAAGGAGGGGGAAACTCACGTGCTTGCTGAGATGCAGCACTGCCACCCAATAGCAGGTCATGCTGTGTGCTTTGGGCCTGGTGTGTGTCACACCTAAGATCCAGCCTATCAGAATGCTGGAAGAACGGCATATCTAACCATGCAAAATGGTGTTCTATGCTTCTTGACTTCTAGACTTCTGTCTGGTCTTTTTAGCCATGTTTGTGTGTGTATCCTACTTCTAAGGGCTGAGCAGAGCAATTATGCCTGCCTTTGTGTGTAGGCCGTGGCGTGAGCTCTGGCCCTGGGATCAATACATGAATCTCTGCTTATAAGTTTGTTTTGTTTTTCCTCATTGCAATAATGTACTATATCTGCATTTATTGCCTTGTGCTACCAGTAAACACTGTTAGCCTTAAAAGCTGCATTCTTGTCTGTTTATTCTCAAGCCATGGTTTTTCCCTTTAAGTCAGCATACATCCCATCAGGTTATGTTGCCCAGAGAGAAATTTGCGTTTTCTTTGTTGCGTTGTTACCTGGCTGTAAAAGGGAATTTGTTTTTAAAGGCTGATTTCAGAGTAAACATGTTTTCTTTGAGTGGTCAGCAATGGCTGAACAGTGTCTGGTCAGTCTGCCATTTGAGGCTTTAGATGGCACAAACGATCTGACCTGGTGTATGGAGATGAAATCATTCTTTTTGCAAGAAGATTTGTGGCAGTATGTGGCAACTCCACCTCCAGAGGATCCCTCCGGAAAAGTGCAAGCGTGTTTGGACCGTGCTTATGGTTGTTTTGCTTTTGGAAATCAACTCCTCTGAATGGACTTATATCAGCTACTCAAGGACTGCGTAATGGGTGCTGAGAAGCTGTTGGAGACTTTAATAGAAAGTAGACCTCTGTTGCCCTTGGTGGTCTATTAAGACAGCTTTATAGTTTGAAGCTGCAACTCGGCTGAGAATGTGATGGCATACCTTGGTGAGTTCAAGACTTTGTTTGCTGCATTTGAACAAGAAGGCATGTTTTTCTGGGGCTATGAAAAAGCGTGCGTTATTGCAGGTCTGATCTACTGGTCTGATCTACTGGTCGAGAAAGCAAAGACGCTATCTCCCTGCGACCTTTCTGTGGATTATTTTACAAGCCACCTCCAGAAGCCATCTGTTATTGTTGTTCCTGAGATTTGCAAACAGAGCGTTCCAGCTGAAGTGAAACCTGGAATGGAATACAATAGCCATGTTTTGGTGTGCTGCTTCTCAGAAAATTTCTGGAAGGCTGTTCCCTGCCATCATCCAGGCCTGATTTACGAAGGGAGGGGAAGCCAGAAGCCAAAAGTCAGCTAAACAACGAATCCAAGTTTTCTGCTCTACCGACTGCTGTTGTGTAAGCATTTTCAGAGACTTGGTTTTTGAATTTGGCTTGAAGCCTTCAGTTCAGCAAGTAATTTTAGCTGCTAATTCTGTGATAAGAATGTGTATGTGTACACTTGTTTTCTCTCCTCAGTGTTCCAGCCCTGGTCAAGTCTGAGTGTACTTGTTGTGTTCAAAAGTGCTGGATGTTTCAGTGCGATATGAAACTGCATGTGTTAGAGACTGAGTGTGTTAGAGAAACCTGTAAAATCAAGTGTGTGAGATGCTTCCTAAGAAGGAGATTGTGTGGACAGGACATTGTGTGTTTAATGTTTCCCCACATCAGAAATGCATCCATAAAGTTTTCACAAAGTACTGGGGTATCCCGGGATGGGAGAGTGTGTCTCAGATAGCCAAATGCATTCTGAGTTAGAACCCAGGAAATGTGCAAAAGTTCCTTGATTGTGTTGTGTGTAAACTGTGTATAAACAATCTAAAATCAGGACTGCATCTGTTGCTAGGCAAAGTGACAGAGTGTTAACTAGACCATTTCAGTTGGTTCATAGAGACCTAGTTAGCCCCCATGTCCAAAGTAATGGTGGGGTGCGAGTTTCATGTTCCTTCTGGTTGATGATCCTACCTACTTTGTGTTGTTGCTACTTGTTAAATTCTAAAGTGAAGGTCTGTGCTCACTTTGAGGTGTATGTAGCAATAGTAGGAAGAAAATATGGTTATCTAATAAGTCAGTTCCAGTCTGATTGTAGTGGAGAGTTCCTGAGCCATGTGTTCTAGAATTGGCTTTGTAGGAAAGTATTCTCCCAAAGACTTGCCAATGTTGGAATTCTAGCTGAGTGTTGGTGTTGTGAATACCATGAAAAATAGCCTGTTGTTAGTTGCTCAGGTGCCATCCCATGTCTGGGGAGGGGCTGCCTTGACTGCAGTGTGTGTTTCTAACTAACCAGGTAGTAGAATTGTACAACTGTAAAAAGAAGTTCATTATTTTCTTTGGTATGGCAAGCGCCCTTCACTGAAGTACCTGCATGTCTGTGAAACATTTGCATGTGTTCACAACCCCAGGTCACAGCGAAGGAAGAACCAAGGAAGCAGAGTGCTTCAGGTTGTTGGTTGTTAGTTGCTGATTGAAATCCAAGGCTTATCGGTGTTTCATTAAGCCATGGTCAAATCCTAATCTCCAGAAGTGCTTTATGTTTAAGCAGCCTACTGGTTGGGAAAGGTTGTATGCTAATGTTGCAGAAGTGTTGCTGCATTGCTAGTGTAAACCCACTGTCCATGGTTCAGTAGATGGGCAAAAGCCAGTTCAGGTTTCTTCTGTTCCCCAGTCTCTGAGTGTGTTAAAAGGGCCCCTCAGGTGAAGGGAGTGGAAATTTCACCTGAGCAGTGTAGGGCCTGGAGAGGGAGTAAGGTAGGAAAAAGAGACGGTGATGAGGAAGTATAGTGGTCATTCCTCATGGGTCTTCTTATTCCAGGGTGTGAAGCCTGACAGATTTGAGATTTAGCAGGTGACAGTGTATCAAAGTGCCTGAAAAAACCCAGTCTTTGCAAAACGTGTTGCTCCTGCCTTTTGAGAGGCAAGAACATTGGAACACAGCTGTGGATAGTCTGTTTGAGTTTTGGTGAAGTGTTAAAAGTAACCAACCTGTCCTTTGTTTTAGTAAGCTGTAGGTTCCAGATGAGTGTTCAGAAAGACATTTCTTCCTGATAATACTCTGCAGTGTAAAGCCAGCTTTGTTGCCCAGGGATTTTTTTGCACAAAAAGGAGTTTGTGAACAGTGAATCTAGTGTATGCACCCACAGCTAGGCCAGGATATTTACGTGTGGTACGTTTTCTGGTTGCGTAGTGTGAAACAGGTGTCCATTTACATATTGTGATGTTGACACAGCATATCTGTATATAGATCTCCCTGAAACAGTGTGTGTAAGGCAAGCTTTTGGCTATACATGTGTGGTAATTTCCAGACAGTCCATTGACTTAACAGGGTGCTTTATGGATTTTAAAACAGGCCAGTCATTGATGGCATCAGTGTAAAGATGCAAATGCTGACAAAAACTGGGATGTGTAGAACAGTCACGTGCTGTTTTCTGTGTGTACATAAGAAAGTGTAGAAGTGTGTAGGACTTCTTACTTATGTAGTTGGTTTTCTGCTAAAAAACTGAATATTTCCACCTTGAATAAGAATTTGTCAGACAGCTGAAGTAGAATTGCCAGCTGAGGAAGTTAAGCACAAATTCAAGCATTTATCTTGGTGTTGATGTTGGTTTTCTAGAGCCCAGAACAGAGACTACGGTTCTTGGTTTCCTACAGAGTGTCATGTGTGAGGAACCTTGTCCTTAATCTGTTGTAAAGGAAGGCTTATCCTTAATTTGTTGTATATTACTCTGCAGAACGCAGTGGACATGCCCTGAATTAGTTTTGCCCAGGTAGGGTACCAAGCTTGCAAAATGGTTTAGCCATATAGGCGAGGCTTGCAAAGGGTAGAAACAGTCCTGCGATTTTTCTTAAAAATCAAAACGAACCTGGCACTCCAGGCTTGGCTGCCAGCTCGACCAGTCAGGTTTCTCAGAGTGCTGAGAACTGGCTGAATTTTCCTTGCTTGCAGTGATTGCAGAAGCTGTGGGACCACTGAAGTTTTTTCCCCTGAAGAAGGGGAGACCAGAAGATTGCTCGTGGGGCCATTGGAATTGCCTACCCTTGTTTTTTCTCTGTAGTTTCCACCACGGAGAGAGCAGGGGTACGTGCAAGGGAAATGGCCGAGAGATATCTCGCTCTCGCAGGGAAAACAAGTCTCTTTGAAGAGACACAAGAGTGTACAGCCGCTTTTAGATCACTTTAGGATTCTTTTTTTTAGATTAGAATTTTGATATCTAAGATCTATCTCTTGGACTTTGCTTAAAATGTTGGCTAATTTTGTGCTTTCTTTGCTATAACTGATGTGTTTTCGGAGTAAACGTGTTTTCTTTGAGTGGTCAGCATGGCTGCTGCGGGACTGACTAGTCTGCCATTTGAGCGCTTAGATGGCACAAACTATCAGACCTGGTGTGTGAAGATTAAATCATTCTTTTTAAAAGAAGGCTTGTGGCGATATGTGGAAAACCCACCTCCAGCAGCTCCCGTTTCTGAGGAAATGCAACTGTGTTTGGACCGTGCTTATGGCAATTTGATTCTGGGACTGGATTCATCTCAGTTATTGCATGTCAGCAACCTAAACACTGCACATGAGTGCTGGGAAGCTCTTAAAGGCATTTATTATTTTTTTAATATAATTTTATTAAGTTTTACAATACATATTAAAAGTTATAATAGAAAAAAGAAATAGAAATAGAAATACAAAATAAGAAAAAGATAAAGAAAAAGTGAAGTCAAGAAATAATAAACAAAGAAAGTATAGAAAATAGATGTCCTCCAATCTATCTTTGAACTTAAAGTACAATAATTAATTTAAAATGTTAGTCCTTCATACAATACACAGGAACTTTTCTTTGTCATATGCCTTTTGATTTCTTTAATCCAATCTTCTGATCTTCATATAGGTTTTACCTTTCTTGCGGTCTCCCAATAATCCATCTTTGGCTTCCACTCCTTGAAGTAGTAGTTAAATGTTGAATGTTCATTACTGCATATTTATATCTTCAATAAAGTCCAATTAGTATAACAAATAAAAGCCTTATTTACTTCTAATAAGCTACAATATATTCTATTCATATTATGACTACATATTCCACTAGTACATAACCTAACATATTACATAACTTAATACATAATATAGCAATTCTTATAATATTCATACATATATGTTTCTGTAATTTAATTCTAATATATATATATATATCCATAAAAAAAAAGAATTCTTATATCTCAATTATCCATCTATAATTTCCACTCCTTGTGATAGTGTCCATTTAAACTAAGTACATAACCTATCATATCACTTAACCTAATACCTAATGTATCAATTCTTATAATATTCATACATACATATTCATACATATCATCCTGTAATAACCATCATTCTAATTCCATCTCATCATATCATTATCTTCTCATAAATGTATCTCCAAAGAAAACAATAATCTATGATATCAACTTATGTTTGTATTTAGCCTTATATCTTACATTTAGAATATCACTTTTTAAATATCCATACTGTTTCTCATATACAATCCAAATCCATATTTTCATTAACCTTTATATATCCATACGGTTTCTCATATCTTCTGTTTAGGTTATGCCAAAATCACAATACGCAATGGCAAATTTGCAATATACAGCCTGCTCCTTTATATATCTCGTATAGAATATCAAAGCAACCTTCTCTCCTTTTCCACGTATTTCACAACATCCATCCAACCGCACACCCAAATTTTCACCCTGTCTCCACTGCCACAACATATCTATACCAAAATTATAATGTATAGCCTTCAGAATGTTTTTCTGAACTAATATATTTAAAATTCCCTCCTCCTGTTTCTCCTCTACTTCAAAAGCATTTTTCTTTCCTGTTTCTATTTCTATTTTTTGCTCTTTCTCTTGGTCTTGCAAAGTTACCAACAATAATTCCAATGACCTCTGAATATCTGAAAGAGCCTCAGTAAATTCTCTCCTAAACTCCTGAATTGCTATTAAGAAAGCCATTGTTTCTATGTCCTTCAGATTCTAGTCAAAACAATAATCAGGTGGTCTATCCATGGAATACTGCCAGCAAGATCTATTAAGCAAGACGTGTTTTTTTTTAAAGTTAAAAGAACAAAGAAAGTTCCAATAGTCCAAAATACAGGAGAGAATAATATTTCAAACAGTTTATAAAAGGAGAAATAAAAATATATTCCAAGTGAAACAAAATCCACCCTGGAAGAGTGTAGAGAAAGAAGAAGAAAAAGTGTTTCCCTGTGCTTTTGTTCTTCAAGCTGCAAGCTGCTTAATCCAAACAAACAGTTTCTCAAGAAATAAATAGTCAGTTAGTTTATCAAGCGAAGAATTACAAAGTCTCTTAAATCCCTCTAATACAAAAGAAAGGTAAAAAAAAAATGCAGATGTTTCATTATGTTGCAAATGTAGAATCCATCAAGCTTCCACCAGAATCAGTTATAGCAAAGAAAGCACAAAATTAGCCAACATTTTAAGCAAAGTCCAAGAGATAGATCTTAGATATCAAAAACATTCTAATCTAAAAAAAAATTCCTAAAGTGATCTAAAAGCGGCTGTACGCTCTTGTGTCTCTTCAAAGAGACTTGTTTTCCCTGCGAGAGCCAGATTTCTCTCGGCCATTTCCTTGTACTTACCCCTGCTCTCTCCGTGGTGGAAACTACAGAGAAAAAACAAGGGTAGGAAATTCCAATGGCCCCACGAGCAATCTTCTGGTCTCCCCTTCTTCAGGGGAAAAAACTTCAGTGGTCCCACAGCTTCTGCAATCCACTGCAAGCAAGGAAAATTCAGCCAGTTCTCAGCACTCTGAGAAATCTGACTGGTCGAGCTGGCAGCCAAGCCTGGAGTCTAGCATTTATTGAAGACAAACCTCTGCTGCCATTGTTGGACTATCACGTCAGCTTTACAATTTAAAGCTGCAGCCGGGTGGGAATGTGATGACCCACCTTCATAAACTCAAGACTTGTTTCTTGAACTTGTGGAGAGAGATGTTGTGGTGCAAGATATGCAGAGAGCATGCATTATATTGTCAAGGTTGGACAACAGCTTTGATATGCTCATCGAGGCAACTCAGACGTTACGACCCCAGGACCTTACTGTGGATTATCTTACAAACTGGCTTCAGGAGATACAACAGGCTCGTGACCTCGAGAAACTGCAGGGTAAACCATCTGTTGCTGTTCCTGAGACTTCTAAACAGCGTTTTCTTGCTGGAAGAGAGTCTGCAAGTGCGGTACGATGGTGTTTTCGGTGTAATTCTACTCAGCATTTCCTGAAAGACTGTCCCCAGCCACCTCGCCCAGCGGGTAGTGCCAGTGGAAAGAGGTTCGCTCGAAAGAAGGGGAAGCCATCTAGACAACGTACCCAAATTTCTGCTCTGCTAACTGCTGTGAGTAAGCGATCTCTAAAGACTTGGCTATTGGACTCGGCTTGCAGCCAAATTATTGTAAACAATGAACAGTTATTGTTAACAAAATGCAAGCCTAAAATCCAACAGGTTGCTCTAGCTGATGGATCCATGGCTGATGTGTCTTTTCAGGGCGAAGTATTTATTCCTTGTTTGGGGATAAGTGTGCAAAATGTGTTGTGTGTTCCTACACTTGATTTTTCCCTCCTCAGCGTTCCAGCCCTGGTCAAGTCTGGGTATACTGTTGTGTTCAAGGGTACTGGGTGTTCTATTGAAAAATATGGAATTGAGTGTGCTAGGGGAATATTAGTGAATGAGTTGTATTAAATGCTTCCTAAGCGGGAGATTGTGGCTGGAAATTGTGTTTCCAATGTCCCCCCACATCATAAATGCATTCATTATTTTCACAGAGTACTGGGACATCCTGGGTGGGGAAGTGTTGGGGTTTGATAAACCCAGGAATTTACTTCTAGATATAAATTATACAGAGAGGCTTGATATTTAGGTAAAAGGTGAAATATTCTGCACAGTCACCCAATTAGCAGCCATTGTTGTAGGAATGATGTGTCATGTGTGACTCATTCAACAGGTGCTTAGAGTTAGGTTGGGTGTGGTGAATAACGAGATTGACCTATAATGTGATTGGTCAGTTTGACTATATAAGCAGAGATATTCTGTATTTCATTTATCCTCATTTTACCTCATGAAAGCTGTATCGTTGATGGTGTATCATTTGTTACTTGTGGAAGTGATCTGTAAATACGTATGTATATAAAGTAAATAGGATATTTGATATAACTTCTGTTTGGAGTCTATTTACTGCATAGTACTTGGATCACTGGTGCCTAGGAGAGAGGCAGGCCGCTCCATCTCCGCGCGCTCCCTCTGACAGGGTTATGGGCCCAGAGGTGGCAGAGACGCCATAGACGACGGAAGGCTTTGCACTGGCTGTGGATCGGTGGATCGTGTGCAGTCTGTGAGCTGGAAGCTTTGGAGGCCTATCCAGGAGTCGTGTGGCTATTTGGAGTGATTTGGAGCTTTAACAGGTTCCGTGCCTGTGTGTGTGTTTTCTCTCCTACACTTGTTTTACAGCTGGAGGACATTCTGATAAGGTCTGTGTCTTTAATCATCGGTGTCTGCCCAGAAGGGACTGAAGACAGATGAGTACAGCGAAGATGTTGCCGGCAGTCGGGGGAGGATTTCCTCTGGAAAGACTGAATGACAATAATTATTCGTCATGGGCATATAAAATGGAAATGTATCTTCGGCGTGAAGGGCTTTGGAGGAGTGTACTTTGCCCTGAACCAGACCTGGAAGATGAAGAAGTTGCTCTAAAGGACGATAGAGCATTGGCAAGCATAATTTTATGTCTGGAAGATAGCCAATTGTGTTATGTTAGAGACTGTCAGTTAGCCTATAAGTGTTGGGAAGCTTTGAAGAATGTTTATCTAAGAAGCTCACCGTTATGTAAAGTTTTACTAACAAGAAAACTTTATCACGCTAGATTAGGGGTTGTTGTTGTTCAGTCGTTCAGTCATGTCCGACTCTTCGTGACCTCATGGACCATAGCACGCCAGGCCTTCCTGTCCTCCACTGTCTCTCGGAGTTTACTCAAATTCATGTTCATTACATCGGTGATGCTATCTAACCATCTCATCCTCTGCCGTCCCCTTCTCCTTTTGCCCTCAGTCTTTCCCAGCATCAGGGTCTTTTCCAGTGAGTCCACTCTTCTCATTAGGTGGCCAAAGTATTTGAGCTTCAGCTTCAGCATCTGTCCTTCCAATGAGCAGTCAGGGTTGATTTCCTTTAGGATTGACTGGTTTGACCTCCTTGCAGTCCAAGGGACTCTCAAGAGTCTTCTCCAGCACCACAGCTCGAAAGCATCAATTCTTCGGCGCTCAGCCTTCCTTATGGTCCAACTCTCACAGCCATACATTGCTACTGGAAAAACCATAGCTTTAACTATACGGACCTTTGTCGGCAAGGTGATGTCTCTGCTTTTTAATATGCTGTCTAGGTTTGCCATAGCTTTCCTTCCAAGGAGCAAGCGTCTTTTAATTTCATGGCTGCAGTCACCGTCTGTGGTGATCTTGGAGCCCAAGAAAATAAAATCTGTCACTGCTTCCACCTCTTCCCCTTCTATTTGCCAGGAGGTGATGGGACCAGATGCCATGATCTGGGTTTTTTTAATGTTGAGTTTCAAGCCAGCTTTTGCACTCTCCTCTTTCACCCTCATCAAGAGGCTCTTTAGTTCCTCTTCACTTTCTGCCATTAGGGTGGTATCGTCTGCATATCTGAGGTTGTTGATATTTTTCCCGGCAATCTTAACTCCGGCTTGTGATTCATCCAGCCCGGCATTTCTCATGATGTACTCTGCATATAAGTTAAATAAGCAGGGTGATAATATACAGCCTTGTCGTACTCCTTTCCCAATTTTGAACCAGTCGGTTGTTCCATGTCCGGTTCTAACTGTTGCTTCTTGACCCACATACAGGTTTCTCAGGAGACAGGTAAGGTGGTCTGGTACTCCCATCTCTTTAAGAATTTGCCACAGTTTGTTGTGATCCACACAATCAAAGGCTTTAGCGTAGTCAATGAAGCAGAAGTAGATGTTTTTCTGGAACTCTCTTGCTTTTTCCATGATCCAGCGAATGTTGGCAATCTGATCTCTAGTTCCTCTGCCTCTTCGAAACCCAGCTTGCACTTCTGGTAGTTCTCGGTTCACATGCTGCTGAAGCCTAGCTTGTAGGATTTTGAGCATAACCTTGCTGGCATGTGAAATGAGCGCAATTGTACGGTAGTTTGAACATTCTTTGGCATTGCCTTTCTTTGGAATTGGAACGTAAACTGACCTTTTCCAATCCTGTGGCCACTGTTGAGTTTTCCAAATTTGTTGGCATATTGAGTGCAGCACTTTAACAGCATCATCTTTTAGGATTTTAAATAGCTCAGCTGGGATACTGTCTTCTCCGCTAGCTTTGTTGTTAGTAATCCTTCCTAAGGCCCACTTGACTTCACTCTCTAGGATGTCCGGCTCAAGGTCAGTGACCACACCATCGTATTTATCAGGGATATTAAGATCTTTCTTGTATAGTTCTTCTGTGTATTCTTGCCACCTCTTCTTAATCTCTTCTGCTTCTGTTAGGTCCCTGCCTTTTTTGTCCTTTATCATGCCCATCTTTGCACAAAACGTTCCCTTGATATCTCCGATTTTCTTGAAGAGATCTCTAGTCTTCCCCATTCTATTGTTTTCCTCGATTTCTTTGCATTGTTCATTTAAGAAGGCCTTCTTATCTCTCCTTGCTATTCTCTGGAATTCTGCATTCAGTTGTTTATATCTTTCCCTTTCTACCTTGCCTTTTGCTTCCCTTCTTTCCTCAGCTATTTGTAAAGCCTCATCAGTCAGCCACTTTGCTTTCTTGCATTTCTTTTTCTTTGGGATGGTTTTAGCTGCTGCCTCCTGTACAATGTTACGAACCTCCATCCATAGTTCTTCAGGCACTCTGTCTACCAGATCTAATCCTTTAAATCTATTCCTCACCTCCACTGTATATTCATAAGGGATATGATTTAGGTCATACCTGATTGGTCTAGTGGTTTTCTCTACGTTCTTCAATTTAAGCCTAAATTTTGCAATAAGAAGCTCATGATCTGAGCCACAGTCAGCTCCAGGTCTTGTTTTTGCTGATTGTATAGAGCTTCTCCATCTTTGGCTGCAAAGTATATAATCAATCTGATTTCGGTATTGACCATCTGGTGATGTCCATGTGTAGAGTCGTCTCTTGTGTTGTTGGAAAAGAGTGTTTGCTATGACCAGCGTGTTCTCTTGACAAAACTCTATTAGCCTTTGCCCTGCTTCATTTTGTACTCCGAGGCCGAACTTGCCTGTTATTCCGGTTATTTTTTGACTTCCTACCTTAGCATTCCAGTCCCCTATGATGAAAAGGACATCTTTTTTTGGTGTTAGTTCTAGAAGGTGTTGTAGGTCTTCATAGAACCGGTCAACTTCAGCTTCTTTGGCATCAGTGGTTGGGGCATAGACTTGGATCACTGTGATGTTGAATGGTTTGCCTTGGATTCGAACTGAAAGCATTCTGTCGTTTTTTAGGTTGTACCCCAGTACTGCCTTTCCCACTCTTTTATTGACTATGAGAGCTACTCCATTTCTTCTAAGGGATTCTTGCCCACAGTAGTATATATAATGGTCTCCTGAATTAAATTCGCCCATTCCTGTCCATTTTAGTTCGCTGATTCCCAATAAGTCGATGTTCAATCTTGTCATCTCATGTTTGACCACATCCAGCTTACCTTGATTCATAGTTCTTACATTCCAGGTTCCTATGCAATATTGTTCTTTACAGCATCGGACTTTCCTTCCACTTCCAGACACATCCACAACTGAGCGTCCTTTCGGCTTTGGCCCAGCCGTTTCACACTTTCTGGAGCTACTCGGAATTTCCCTCCGCTCTTCCCCAGTAACATTTTGGACACCTTCCGACCTGAGGGCTCATCTTCCGGCGTCATATCTTTTAGCCTTTTGATACTGTCCATGGGTTTTCTTGGCAAGGATACTGGAGTGGTTTGCCATTCCCTCCTCCAGTGGACCACGTTTTGTCAGAACTCTCCATCATGACCTGTTCTTCTTGACCTGACTTCATTGAGTTACGCAAGCCCCTTCGCCACAACAAGGCAGTGATCCATGAAGGGGATTAGATTAGGGGTATCTGATAACATAAGGGATCACCTGCATTATATGACAGGGTTGTTCCAGGAATTGGTTCAGAGAGATATGCCATTTACAGAAGCTAACAAAGTGTATATAATTCTCAGTTCTCTAAACGAAACGTGGGATACTTTGGCAATTAGCTTTGGTTCGTTATCTGAGGAAGATTTAACCATAAATTACTTATCTGGCAGATTACTGGAAGAAGAGCAAAGAAGGCAGCAGTGTTCTAATGTAATTAGTGCTAAGCAGAACAGTGTTTCTGTTCAGGAATATTCTGAGAATGTTTTGTATGTACGAAAATGTTTTAACTGTGGGTCATAAAAGCATTTGTTGCGGAATTGTGATAAGAAACAGAAGCCGAAGGCCAAGCTGAAAATCTCCAAGCTGGGAGACGCTGCACAGCTGTCTTTAATTAGTTCAAGTGTAGAACAAGATTTAAAGGGACCATTTTTACTTGACAGTGGGGCTTGTCAGCATATAGGAAATAACAGACAGATGTTTAAGAGTTTTAGGCAGGCTGATAGAGATTATGTTACTCTAGCTAATGGAAGTATTGCATCTGTGACTGGTAAATGATTTGTATATGTACCAGGGTTAAATATTGAATTATCAATGTTGTGTGTACCTGAACTGGAGTACAATATAATTAGTGTGTCACAATTGGATAAACAGGGTTATACTGTACAGTTTGGTAATAATGAATGTATTGTCATGAAGGATAACAATGTTTGTGGCAAAGGTATTTTGCAAAACTGTCTTTATGAAATAGTACAAGCCAGGACAAGCAGCAGCCATCATGGTGTAGCTACAATTAATAAGCCAACACATGATTCATGTGCGCACCTGTGGCACAGAAGGCTTGGGCATCCGAGTTTCAAACTGATTGGAAAGATGTCAGAAGCAAGTTCTGGAATGGAATTGAAAAAGTGCCAAGTGTATTTGGATTGCACAGCTTGTAAGGTTGCAAAGTCAAAGGTGTTTCCTGTGAGCAAATTCAGTGATAGGAAGTCACATAAACGTTTTGAATTAGTTCACACTGACTTAATTGGTCCACTACCAGCTACAATAGGGGGTGCTAAATATGTTTTAGTCATTGTGGATGATTACACCAGATTTGTATTCTGTTACCTATTGAAAGCTAAAAGTCAAACATTTGAAAAGTTTAGAAACTGGGTGCAGTTTGTGGAACGTAGGTATAGCACAAAGGTGTGTAGTTTACAAACTGACTGGGGTACAGAGTTTCTTAGTGGGAGTTTTCAGCAATGGCTCGGTAGAAGGGGCATTGTGCATAGGAGAACTAACCCACATAGTTCAGCTGAGAATGGCGTGGCTGAACGTAGGAATTTGGCATTGCAGACAGTGAAGGATTCACTCATTGCTGACTCAGGGTTATCAAGAGGATACTGGGGAGAGGCAATATTAACTGCTAATTATTTAATTAACAGGTTATGGAGTGTGTCTGTAAACCAAACTCCATATTATATGTTATATGGCAAGAAGCCACCTTTAGCTCATTTGAAGGTGTTTGGGTGCACTGCCTATGTTCACGTGCATAAGGAGGTACATAGGAAAGGATAGGCAAAAGCACAGAAGATGACGTTTGTGGGGTATGAGCCAGGGACCAAGGGATATAGGTTCACTGATGGCAGGAAAGTTGTTATTTCTAGATCAGCAAGTTTTAGTGAGCACAGCATTTGGCAGAGATTACACGGGAGCAGTGAGGTTTATCTTCCTAGTCAGAGAAGTTTTGAGTTTTCAGAGCGGAGAGAGGCCACTGATGTGATTAAGAAGGAAGAGGAATTAACTCCTAGTGTGCCAATGATGCAGGATGCTACAGTGTTGCGTAGATCTGAGAGAGTTAACAAGGGCATACCACCTCAGCGTTATACACCAGGTGATGTAAAAGTGTGTTTTATTGATTATGAACCTCGTAATTACAAGGACGTATTGAAGTTGCCACAACACGAGCAGAGTAGATGGAAAGCTGCTATGGATGTGGAAATGAAAGCCATTAATTCTCATAAGGTTTTCAAATCTACTAGGCTGCCTGAGGGGCATAGAGCAGTAGGCTGTAGATGGGTGTATAAGAAAAAAACCTTAGTGAATGGTGATATTCAGTATAAGGCTAGGTTGGTAGCACAAGGATTTTCCCAGATCAAGAATCAGACTTATGATGAGGTTTTTGCACCAACGCTAAGAGGGGAGACATTTAGGTTTGCCTTAGCAATGGCAGCAGCTGGGAAATGTGTAGTACAGCATTATGATATCACAACAGCATATTTGCATGCTGATTTGAATGAAGAGATCTATATGATTGAAGCCCCAGGGTATGAATCAAAGATTGCAGGAAAGGTATACAAGTTGCAGAAAGCATTGTATGGACTCACGTTGCTGGAATCTAACTTTAGATAAGGAATTACAAAGAATGGGATTCAAGTGTAGTATAGCTGACCCATGTCTGTATGTAAAGCAATGTGAAAACGATGAACAGATTTTGCTTGTGATTTTTGTAGACGATTTGTGTCTTATAGCGAAAGATCAGAGCAGGGTAATAGAATTTACCGAAAATCTGAAACAGCACTTTGATGTCAAAGATCTGGGAGAAATTAAGAATTACCTAGGCATGGGTATTGAGAAGGTTGATGGGGGTTATGTTCTAGAGCAGCGGAAGAAGATTGAAGCACTGCTAAGAGAGAACAATATGGAACAGTGTAAAGAAGTTTCAACCCCGATGACAACAGGTTTTGTCATGACAGAGATTGGAGACGATGAACAAACTTCATGTGATCAAGAATATGTGATCAGTCAATAATTGGAAGTTTATTGTATTGTATTGATTTGCAGTATGTCTATGAAGGTTCTCAGTCATCCAGGTGGAACAGTCTGTGGCTTGAATCATGTCAACTGGATTTCTATTTTCTTAGTGGAAACGTTTCACTCCTTATCCAAGGAGCTTCTTCAGTCTGAGTAAAGTTAGTAAGGGAATCCTTAAATATGTTTCTAGGCTGGCTGTGTGACCTTGCACCTGGGGCTAGGTCATGGTTATTTTTGAGATGTTTGTTTCTAAGTCCCTTTATCATCTAAAGGAGGATCGTTAAGATTACCCTGCTGCTGTTGAGCTTGTGAAGTGGTCTTAATCTTCCTAGGCACAGAAGACAAAGCAGGAAGGAAGATAGGGGAAAGGTTATGCCTGAGGCCCCCACCTCTATTCAAGGAAGGATTTTCCAAGTTGGCATGAATGGATTCCTTGACCCCTCTCTCAACAAGACCCCTCTCTCAACAAAAGGGTAATCTTAACGATCCTCCTTTAGATGATAAAGGGACTTAGAAACAAACATCTCAAAAATAACCATGACCTAGCCCCAGGTGCAAGGTCACACAGCCAGCCTAGAAACATATTTAAGGATTCCCTTACTAACTTTACTCAGACTGAAGAAGCTCCTTGGATAAGGAGTGAAACGTTTCCACTAAGAAAATAGAAATCCAGTTGACATGATTCAAGCCACAGATTGATTTGCAGTGTTTTCCATCTGAGTGTAATGTAGCAGATATGATGACAAAGCCTCTAAGCTTAGATAGACATAGGATGTGTATATCTCAAATGTGTATGTCTTCTATTCTGTACAATTAAATGTAATATCTATTGTAAATTGAAGGGGTGTTGGGGTTTGATAAACCCAGGAATTTACTTCTAGATATAAATTATACAGAGAGGCTTGATATTTAGGTAAAAGGTGAAATATTCTGCACAGTCACCCAATTAGCAGCCATTGTTGTAGGAATGATGTGTCATGTGTGACTCATTCAACAGGTGCTTAGAGTTAGGTTGGGTGTGGTGAATAACGAGATTGACCTATAATGTGATTGGTCAGTTTGACTATATAAGCAGAGATATTCTGTATTTCATTTATTCCCATTTTACCTCGTGAAAGCTGTATCGTTGATGGTGTATCATTTGTTACTTTTGGAAGTGATCTGTAAATACATATGTATATAAAGTAAATAGGATATTTGATATAACTTCTGTTTGGAGTCTATTTACTGCATAGTACTTGGATCACTGGTGCCTAGGAGAGAGGCAGGCCGCTCCATCTCCGCGTGCTCCCTCTGACAGGAAGTTTGTCTCAGATGGCCAAGGTGTATCCTGAGCTAAAGTCTAGAAAGTGTGAGAAGTTCCTTGATTGTACTGTGTGTAAACAATATAAGATGAAGACTGCGCCTGTTGCTAGGAAATGTGACAGAGTGTCAACTAGACCATTTCAGTTGGTTCATGGAGACCTAGCTGGCCCCTATGCTCCAAGTGAAGGAGGGGCACGTTTCATGTTCCTTCTGGTAGATGACCATACTCGCTTTACGTTTTGTTATTTACTCAAGTCTAAAGCAGAAGCCTTTGCTCGCTTTAAAGAGTTTGTAGCAATGGTAGAGAGAAACTATGGTTATCAAGTGGGTCAGTTTCAGTCTGATCGTGGGGGAGAGTTCCTAAGCCATGAGTTCCAGAATTGGCTTCATAGGAAAGGAATCTCCCATAGACTTGCCAATGTTGGTGTTCCAGCTGAGAATGGAATAGCAGAAAGGAAGATTGATGTTGTAAATACCATTAAAAATAGCCTGATGTTAGATGCCCAGGTGCCATCCCATTTCTGGGGTGAGGCTACCATGACTGCAGTGTATTTAACCAACAGATTGTGGAATTCATCTGTAAATGAATCTATGTCTATGAAGGTTCTCAGTCATCCAGGTGGAATTGTCATGGTCATGGTTATTATGAGATGTTATTTCTAAGTCCCTTTATCATCTAAAGGAGGATCGTTAAGATTACCATGCTGCTGTTGAGCTTGCGAAATGGTCTTAATCTTCCTAGGCACAGAAGACAAAGCAGGAAGGAAAATAGGGGAAAGATTGTGCCTGAGGCCCCCACCTCTATTCAAGGAAGGATTTTCCATGTTGGCATAAATGGATTCCTTGACCCCTCTCTCAAACCAACAGCAGCATGGTAATGTTAACGATCCTCCTTTAGATGATAAAGGGACTTAGAAATAACATCTCATAATAACCATGACCTAGCCCCAGGTGCAAGGTCACACAGCCACCTAGAAACATATTTAAGGATTCCCTTACTAACTTTGCTCAGACTGAAGAAGCTCCTTGGATAAGGAGCGAATCGTTTCCACTGAGAAAACAGAAATCCAGTTGACATGATTCAAGCTACAGACATCTCTAAATGAAGTTCCTTACTTCCTTTTTTTTGGCAAGCGCCCTTCGCTGAAATACCTGCATGTCTTTGGAACATTTGCGTATGTTCACATCCCCAAGTCTCAGTGAAGGAAGAACCAACCAAAAGCACAGTGCTTAAGGTTTGTTGGTTATTCATCAAGATCTAAGGGTTACCGTTTTTCTTCAGGCTATGGTCAAGTGGTAATCTCCAGAAGTGCTAATTTTGAGCATCCTACTGGTTGGGAAAGGTTAAATGCTAGTTCAGAAGTGTTATTGCAATCTAGTGTACAACCTACTGTCCATGCTCCTGTAAATGGACAACAACCAGTCCAGGTACCTTCTGTTCCCCAATCTTCTAGTGTGGTGAAAAGGTCCCCTCAGGTGAAGGAAGAGAAAATTTCACCTGAGCAGGTTCAGGACCTGGAGGGGGAGTCAGGTAGTGAAAAGACAGAAGACAGTGATGAAGAAGGCGCAGTGGTCATTCCTCGTAGGTCCTCTTGTTCCACAAAGGGTGTGAAGCCTGACAGATTTGTGATTCAGCAGGTGAGAGTGTGTCAAATTACCTGTGAACCTCAGTCTTTTCAAGAGGTGTTGCTCCTGCCTGTTGAGGAGCAGGAGAAATGGAACACAGCTATGGATAATGAATTTGAGGCTTTGGTAAGTCAGAATGTGTTTGAAGTCACTGACCTACCCCCATTCCAGAAAACTGTAGGTTCCAGATGGGTATTCAGAAAGAAGATTCTTCTTGATAATACTGTGCAGTACAAAGCCAGGCTTGTTGCTCAGGGATTTTTACAAGAAAAGTTTTTAAACTATGATCTCACTTATGCACCCACAGCTAGGCCAGAGTCTCTACGTATGGTACATTCTCTGGCTGCACAGCGTGAAATGGTTGTCCATCATTTTGATGTTGACACAGCATATTTGAATGCAGATCTCCCTGAAACAGTGTACATGAGACAGGTGAAGCAGGCTCCTGGCTATACTTGTGACAATTCCCAGAAAGTCTACAGACTACACAAGGCACTTTATGGGTTAATGCAGGCTGGTCGTTGTTGGCATCAGTGCTTGGATGCAGCTTTAACAGAACTTGGATTTAGAAAGTCACTTGCTGATCCCTGTGTGTACATAAGAGGTTCTGGAAGTAACTATACAGTACTTCTTACTTATGTGGATGATTTTTGCTTAGCAACTGGATCATTACACTTTGTACAGGAATTTGCCAGTCAGCTGAGGCAGTACTTTCAGCTGAAGGATTTGGGCAAACTTAAATACTATCTTGGTATTAAAGTGTCTAGACCTCAGAGTGGTGAGTTTTATCTGAGTCAGAAGAGAAAAATTGATCAGTTGTTGGTTCAGCTTGACATGTCAGATGCAAAACCTACCAAAACCCCAATGGTTCTTGATTTCCTACAGAGTGACATGTGTGAGGAACCTTGGCCCCACCCTGCTTTGTATCACTCTGCAGTAGGTAGTTTGCTTCATTTAACGCAATGGACACGTCCTGATTTAGCTTACCCAGTTGGGGTGCTAAGCCGTAAGGTGACCAAAACGTCTATGCGAGACTGGCAAGGATTGAAAAGAGTCCTGCGTTATATCAAGGGCACAGCAAATCTCTGCGTTAAAGTGTCAGCTAGTAAGCCTGAAATGCCTGTGATCTATGTTGATAGCTCCTTTGCAGAGGAAGGAGATAGAAAATCTGTGAGTGGTTTTCTGTGTCAATTCGCTGGGTCTTCTGTTGCCTGGCGTTCCAGAAAGCAAACATCAGTGGCAGTTTCCACCGCAGAATCAGAGTTTGCCGCCCTTAGTGAGGCAGTAAATGAACTACGCTAGTGTAATCAAATGTTTCTTGATCTAAATATAAACATAAAATTACCTTACACTGTGTATGAAGATTCGCAAGCATGCATTGGTCTTGCTCAGTCAGAAAATGTGAAAGGTCGCACAAAGTATGTTGATGTAAAGTATAAGAATGTCAGACATGCTGTACAAGAAAACTTCATAAAATTAGAATATTGTGCGTCTGAACAGAATGTGGCAGATGTGTTCATGAAAGCTTTGACTACTGAAAATCCTGCAACCATGATCACGAAGCTGGGGCTTGAAAAATATGATGTGTAATAAAATATATTGTGTGTCTATGTTTCTGAAAAACTGACAGCTTCCATTATTGCTACAGTGTGCCGAAAGCAATTTGGGAGGGGTGTCAGAGTTCTCATGTGAGAGCAAATTGTTTTCTTTACTTCTGTAGCATTTTTCCCAAAACAACTTTACTGATAAGGTACAGGTGCCCAGCCTTGGACAGCCAAGGCATCACGTGATGTTATGTCTCAGTCTAAAAAACACTATACCATGGGAACAAGTGCTCTAGTAGTTTTACGGGGGGAGACAGTATGCTTGCTTAGATGCAACACTGCCACCTCATGGCAGTCTATACCATGCGTAATGCTTAATGCTTTAGGCTTCATAAATCTAAAAGGTTTTATGATCTCCTGACCCTAAGGTTCCTCCAATCAGAAAGCTGGAACAAGTGTATATCTCAGCTGTGAACTATGGGTCTATGCTTCTTGACTTCTGTCTGGTCTTTTAGCCATGTTCGTGTGTGTGTTCTATTCCGTGTGAAGACTGGGAAGTGCGTAGCTATGTGTGGCTGTGTGTGTAGGCCATGGCATGAGCTCCTTCATGTCTGTCAATGGAAACAATACACGAAAATCTACTTGTAAGTTTGTTTTTTCATTTTTTGCAATATTGTAACTGTATATACATTTATTGCTCTTTTATTACAAGTAAACATTTTAGCCATAAACGCTGCACTCTGTCTGTTTACTCTGCGCCTTACCCTATAAGCCAGCATTATCCTACAGTACAACTGCTAGGGCACTTGTTCCCATGGGATAGTGTTTTTTAGACTGAGACATAACATCACGTGGTGCTAGCCACCTGCCCCTTATCAGTGAAGATGTTTTGGGAAACACTACTATCAGTAAAGATGTTTTGGGAAATGCTACAGAACGCTACAGAAGTAAAGAAAACAATTTGCTCTCACATGAGAACTCTGACAAAGTCATCTATGCGAGACTGGCAAGGGTTAAAAAGAGTCATGTGCTATCTAAAAGGCACAGCAAACCTCTGTCTTAAAGTGTCAGCTACTGGACCTGAAGTACCTGTAATTTTTGTTGACAGCTCTTTTGCAGAGGAGGGGGACAGAAAATCTGTTAGTGGTTTTATCTGTCAATTTGCTGGTTCTGCAATTGCCTGGAGATCTAGAAAGCGAACGTCAGTAGCGGTCTCAACAGCAGAGGCGGAATTTTCTGCCCTGTCCGAGACAGTTTCTGAATAACGTTGGTTTCACCAGCTGTTCACTGACCTGGCTATACAGGTACCATTGCCTTACACTGTTTATGAAGACTCTCAAGCATGTATAGGCCTTGATCTTACAGAAAACCTAAGAAATCACACTAAATACATTGAAGTTAAGTACAAGAATGTTAGACATGCAATTCAAGAAACCTTCATCAATCTAGTGCAGAGCTTTCCAAACTGTGTGTCGGGACATGTTAGTGTGTCGGCTGCAGTGTCTGGGTGTGTCGCGGCTGCTGCTGCCTCCTGGCTTCCACGAAGGTTCGTGCCTTGCTGCCTCCAAACCACCTGTGATTCCGTGCAGGTCCTAGTGCCTGCCTTGTGCCCTGCTGTAAGAGTGTGTCACGAAATAATGCATGTCTAAAAAGTGTGTCACCAACATGAAAAGTTTGGAAAGCTCTGATCTAGTGTATTGTGTATCTGAACAGAATCTGGCAGATGTTTTTACCAAGCCCTTGACAATCCTGAAACATGAGGCCATGATTACCAAACTTGGGCTTGAACAATCTGATACCTAGTATTGTACTAACTGTGTAAAATGTAAGTTGTAGTGCCCTGTTAAACCTCATTGCTACCATGTTCCGAAAGCAATTTAGGAGGGTTGTCAGGATTCCCATGGGAAAGTAGGTATAAATTGCTTTTCTCCATAGATGTTATCTCTGCCTTGAGTATAGATTGCAGATTAGAGAGATGCCTGCTAGGTGCAGCACTGCCACCTACTGGCAGGTAGCACTCTGCGCTCAGAATCTCCAGATATCCAACCAACCAATGGGAACTTGTTAGGAGAGCTTCGGAGCCTTTGATATATGTTTGTGTTGTAATAGTTTGTGTGCTCGACTGTATGTCTGGTAGCTGCTGCCATGTACTTTTCTTTTGCTCTCGACAAAAGACTTTGAAGTGTAGCCATTGGCTTACTGTTTGCCAATTTTGGGCTCCTTGGGTCTTGTAAGTCGATGGAAGCAAAGAATAGGAGAAGTACCTTTGATCTTCTGTTATTTTTATGCTGTTTACTACGCTGCTGTGATCAAGATACGCTTTGCTGCTCGCCATTGTATGTATACTTCTCCTTATCTTCAGTAAAGATTTATATCTTTTATATCACACAGCCATTTTCAGCGTGATTCATCTACAGATCTGCTCGTGTTGTTTTTGTTTTTACCTTTGCCTCCTCCCACATGACAGACTAAAGGTGTAAAACTAACCTGGATCTCTCTAACATAGGCTCATGGGATCTGTTTTTTAAAAATATTCTTTTTCTGTACACGAGTTTAGCAGCTCTGCTCCATTTCAGTAGTTCTCACAGACTGCTAAGCAGCAGGAATTTTTTTCCTTTTGTGTTGTTTTGTATTTGAGCAGATATTTTCTTTTTTCCTGGTTTTGCATGAGCATTGTTGTTTTTGTGAGAGAATAATTCAGTCTAGCTACTGAAAAGGTTTCTTACACCAGGAATTAGCCAGAAAGCGTAAAAGGGAAGAATTCTTTCTTTTTGAAGTGATTTTTATATCATTTTTGGTTAGACAAATTGACAGCGTGCTCCTGCCTCACAGTCCTGCCTCACGGGTGATTTTTAAACTAAAACAAAGAGAGTTTTACCCTAGAAGATACGGGTGGAAAGGCAGGCAAGGATTTTTAATCTGCACAGCATTTTGAATGAAAATCCTCCTAGTCCAGACTCAGCAGCATATGAAAGCTGGATGGCCAAGGATCTTAACCACCAAGGCTTGATCATGAATTCCCTAAGTGCACAAATGCTGGTTCAAATCCAGCACAGAGATACTGCAAGAGGGATGATGGAGGAATTGTTTACACTCTATGGAGAGGGAGGTGATTCCCAAGTTATTAATTTGGTGAGGAAGTTATCCAATTTAAAATTCCAGAAAAATGGAAACATAGATGAGCATTGTATTGTCGAAGGCTTTCACGGCCGGAGTTCGATGGCTGTTGTGGGTCTTCCAGGCTGTGTGGCCGTGTTCTGGAAGTTGTGGTTCCTAACGTTTCACCAGCATCTGTGGCCAGCATCTTCAGAGGGCAGGAGCACAGCTAGAAGCAAAATCTCTGTGCCCAGGTAGAGTGGCAATGTTCTATTTATAGAGCTAAGTTATAGGAGATTAGGTGGGGTTTTTTGTTGTGTTGAAATGTTAACGAGTGGCTGATGAGCATGTTCATTGTGAGAAGTATTCCCATGACCTGGTGGTTGGACTGAGTTCATTGACCTAAAAATACTCTTCAAATGAAAAAAAAATGGTTTGGAAAGCAATTTGGAAGCCAATGACTGTGGTAAGGCTGTTGTAAGGCACAGAACCTACACACAGGGAAATTCCACAAGGCCTGCAATTCCAAAGCAAAGCACCAGGTGATCTAAACAGTCCCTGGAGTCAATTCACACCAAACTGTGTGGTCCAATCCAAGCATCTGTCGAAGTTAGCAGACATCTAGCAATGACAACTACCTACACCCGTGTTCCAACAGAGAAAAGTGAACCTATATCCCTTGGTCCCTGGCTCATACCCCACAAATGTCATCTTCTGTGCTTTTGCCTGCCCTTTCCTGCGTACTTCCTTATGCACGTGAACATAGGCAGTGCACCCAAACACTTTTAAATGAGCTAATGATGGCTTCTTGCCATATAACATATAATATGGAGTTTGATTTACAGACACACTCCATAACCTGTTAATTAAATAATTAGCAGTTAATATAGCCTCTCCCCAGTATCCTCTAGATAACCCTGAGTCAGCCATAAGTGAATCCTTTACTGTCTGTAACGCCAAATTCCTACGTTCCGCCACGCCATTCTCAGCTGAAATATGGCGGATTGGTTCTTCTATGTACAAAGCCCCTTCTACCGAGCCATTGCTGAAAACTACCACTCATAAACTCAGTACCCCGGTCAGTTTGTAAACTACACACCTTTGTGCTATATTTACGTTCCACAAACTGTACCCAATTCCTGAACTTATCAAATGTTTGACTTTTAGCTTTCAATAGATAACAGAACCCAAATCTGGTGTAATCATCTACAATGACTAAAACATATTTAGCACCCCCTATTGTAGCTGGTAGTGGACCGATTAAGTCAGTGTGAACTAATTCAAAACATTTATGTGACTTTCTATCACTAAATTTGCTCACAGGATACACCTTTGACTTTGCAACCTTACAAGCCGTGCAATCCAGATATACTTGGCACTGTTTCAAATTCATTCTAGAACTTGCTTCAGACATTTTTTCAATCACTTTGAAACTCGGATGCCCCAGCCTTCTATGCCATAGATGTTCACATGAATCATGTGTTGGTTTATTAATTGTGGCTACATCATGGCTTCTGCGTGTCCTGGGTTGTACCATTTCATAAAAAACTCTTAAACACCTGTCTGTTGTTGGCTACATGCTGACAAGCCCTGCTGTCAAACAACCATGGCCCCTTTAAATCTTTTACAGACGTAATTACTGACAGCTGTGTAGCGTCTCCCGGTTTGGAAATTCTCAGCTTGGCTTTAGGCTTCTGTTTCTTATCACAAGTTTTCAACAAATGCCTATCAGACCCACAGTGAAAACATTTTCGTTTCACAATTAAAACATTGTTAGAATAACATTCCTTCACAGACTGCTTTATGTTATTACTAATTACGTTATAACTTTTCCTTCTCTGCTCTTCTTCCAAGAGCCTGCCAGATAAATAATTTATGGTCAAATCCCTCTCAGATAAAGACCCGAAGCTTGTGGCTAAATTATCCCATGTTTCATTTAGAGAACTGAGAATTACTTACACCTTATGCGCTTCTGTAAAGGACATATCTCTCTGAGCTAACTCTTGAAACAAGCTTGTCATATAATGCAGGTGATCCCGAATATTATCACTTATACCTAATCTGGCACGATAAAGTTTCCTTGTCAACATAACCTTACATAATGGCGTGCTTCTCAAATAAACATTCTTTAAAGCTTCCCAACATGTATTGGCTAACTGACAATCTCTAACATAACATAATTGGCTATCCTCCAGACATAAAATTATGCTTGCCAATGCTTTCTCATCCTGTAGAACAACGTCTTCATCATCCAAGTTCGGTTGCGTGCAAAGCACAATCTTCCAAAGCCTTTCACGTCGAAGATACATCTCCATCTTGTATGCCCATGACAAATAATTAGTGTCATTTAGTCTTTCCAGAGGAAAACCTCTCCTGACTGTAGGTAACATCTTGGCTTCGCTCAACTGTCCACAGCCCCTCCTGGGCAGACACCAATGATTAAAGACACAGACCTTAACAGAACGGCCTCCAGCTGCAAAACAAGCCTAGGAAAAAACAAACACACAGGCACGGAACCTGCAAAGCTCCAAATCACTCCAAATAGTCACACGACTCCAGGATAGGCCTCCAAAGCTTCCAGCTCACAGACTGCACACGATCCCACGATCCACAGCCAGTCCAAAACTTCTGTCGCCTCTGGCTTCCTCCGTCGCCTCTGGGCCCGTAATCTGTCAGGGCGAGCAGATGGAGAGGCCTGCTTCTTCTCCTAGACACCAGCGATTCACGTACTATGCAGTAAATAGACTCCAAACAGAGATTATATCAAATATCCTATTTACTTATATACATACGTATTTACAGATCACTTCCACACAGGTAACAAATTATAAACCAATGATACAGCATACGAGAGGTAAAAATGGGAATAAACGAGAATACAGACATCATCTGCTTATATATATAAACTGACCAATCACAGTATAGGTCACTCTCATTGGGTTGTAAGGCCAAAGAAACCCTTTTTCAAAAAACCAACTCTCAGTCTGCCAAGCTACTCTGGTTTGCACTTTGACTCTGGGATGTACTGGGCCCATAACCCAATGTAGGAATTCTGGGGTGGTAGTACCAGAACTCCACGCAGCTTCTTATTAGTATATAGCAGAGTAGAAGTGTTCCCATAAACTTGCACAAGGCTTAATCAGTTCAAATACACAAAATAAAATTTCACCTAGCCAAACACGTACTTTTAAGTAACCACTTCCCCTTGTTTAGGTCAGGGAGATATTGAAATTCTCCCATGGTTTCCAAACTGAGAAAGCTCAGCTTAATGTCCTGCCATCAGCTACACGAGAAGGCTCATGATAAGAAAATACCCTATGCTGCCTGACTGTGCCTAAGTGGCACATGGAGTAGAGAATCCCTGCCCATATCTTATTCTGCTGTGGGTTTCACAGACATTCTAGTTTCTCCTTGATCTGTCCTTACCTAATAAAATTCCCAGGGCATCCTGATTCCTTCTATGTGCAAGCTCTTCCCTCAGGCCAGTCAGACTCCATTCCTTCAGATGTTGCCAGGTTTTGCTAGACCACCTTTAAAGTTAGTTGGGGAACCTTGACTGTTGTCACTCTCTGACCAAAGCCAAGACAACCACAGACAGAGGATGAAAGACTCTATTGTATTATATATATGTTAAAAGGTTGATGCTTCCCCCTTGACCAATGAAGCAGTTTTTAGTTAAAAATGTTAATGTCCCAAAAGTTTCCCAGATTCCAGATTTTAGCTCTTGGTAAGCTCATAGTTTTACTTTGTAATGATATTATGGTTTCAGCTTCAGGATTCATAGAATTTTACTAGGATATTTATTCAACTTGAGGATGTCAACCCAGCTGATGCTCTTGGATGTGTTTTTCTCTTTTATTTCTTCTTTATCTGACTAATTCTCTTTTATGCTTGTTATTGACTCCCCACAAAATGGAACTGAATTCAATGTTTCTATGGCTGTCCTTTATGTGTAGAATGCGCCTTTGTCTAGATGCACGGAAAGCTGTCCTCCAGGATACACCAAACTCAAAAGAGAAGGAGCCCCAGACTGCTGCTACGACTGTTCTCCGTGCACGGAGGGAACAATTGCCAGGCAAGAAGGTTGGTGGCTCTAGAGCAAGGAGGGGACTTGAGGATACGGGGCAAATTCACTCTTGCTGCTCTGGGCAGTGTTTGTTACAGGTGCCGCTTTCCTGCTAGTTCTAGACCTAACTCCTCATCTCTATGTCCTTATTTACACAAAGAAACATTTTTTAAAAAAAACAGCATAATATTTCAGAGATTAGAGACCATCATATAATTAGGCATGATGGTGTGACCATTAAAAGTAAATTAATGAAACATGGCTGAATCCTTGTTTTGGTGTATCCTTGTCTGGTTTAAGGAAAGAAGGTCAATCTTGTGGGATTTGGCATATCATAAGTCTTCAGCCTTTAAAAATCAGTGGCAATTTCCCCTTAACACTGAGATCCTCAAGTGTCTGTAGGAAAAGGATATTTTTTTAAGATGGCGCCAAGCGAGTATGTCTCTTTATAACGGATGCTGTTTGTTCGACGGTTTTAGGATGTTCTGGAGGGTTAGAGACTTAGAGATTTGGATTGTATTTTGGCGGAGTCTTCTGGGGTCATTTCCTGAGTGGATGAAGCTAAATTGGCTTTCTGTCTGCCCCGTGCAGCTTCTTTACTGCCGGGCTGTTTGGTGGCTTGCAATGGGATTGCATATAGCAGTGCAGCCCTATTCCCTTACCTGGCTTGTGGCTTGGAGAACTCGCCCTGGGGATTGGAGCTGGTGGCAGAGGCTGGATTCTTGGACCACCGGGGATGTGGATCGGCTGCTTCACACAGGAAGTGCTGCATAGGTTTTTGGCACCAGACTGTTGAGTGCTGCTGCTGAAATCCACGTCAGTTGATTGGTCACAAGCTATAGGTGCTATAACAGACTACCTTGTGGCGGTAAGGCTGGCAAAACATGATTGTTTCTCCATCCTTATTGTGTGCACTGATAGTCAAACAGTGACCCTATTTCTGGTGACCTGGTCCCTCCTAACAGTGAGTAATACTGGCTTTCACCTAAAGGCTTGCTGTGAGGAATACGCTGTGCATCTAACAGGTAAAGTCCCTGGCATCCACTCTACAGTGGACTCCAGCTTTAGGGCTGCAACAGTGGAGTCTACGGAGGCTAAGTCTTGCAAGGATATCTGTGGGGAGTTTGATCCCATTGTCCCTGAGGAAGTGGACAGGGGTCTTGCAGCTGCCAGCTTGGCCACATCTGTGTTCGATCCGTGTCCCTCCTGGTTGGTTAAGGCTGCCCAGGAGGGAAAGTTTGATTGGGTCTGGGCAGCAGTTAATAATTCCTTGATGGAGGGGGTGGTTCCCTTGGCTCTCAAGGAGGCAAGGGTTCATTCCAATTGGTGTTGATAGGGGGGAGAACTCCAGCCCATGGCCCCTACCTTGTGGTTTGCCTCAGGGCTCAGTTCTCTCTCCTCTCCTATTTAACATCTACATGAGGACACTGGGTGAGGTGATCCTACAGGTTGGGGTGATCCTAATTATAATGTTCCGTGGTCGCTGATAATCCGTTCAGGTGCGCCGTAATATAATCATTAAATAATGATCCTACATCACTATTCTGAGACCTGGCATGAACACCAAGGAGCATTTAAGGATATAAAACAATAAGGAAACCTGATTTTGGTCCCTATTTTTCAATAGTTTATTGGTCATTTGAAATAACATTGCTTGGAATTACAGTCCCTTTTATGTGTTCTAAGAAATCTCTCTTCCTTTCAGGTGAATTTTGAATTATAATAATTAAATATTGAAACAGAAATAGCATCAGATCATCTTGTTTAAAACACTTACATTCTTTCCTCTCTCTCAGTCTGACATCAGGTAGTTTTAGGATGATAATCATTGACATTAATCAGTTTTCTGAAACCATATCAGATAAATTGTCACCACAGCAGATAAATGTCTTTTGACATTTAGTTCTGAGCTTATTTATTAGGCCCTGGCAGCAACTTGCCCTTTTTTCATCCTTTTTTAATAGTTGGTACATAATCAATCAAGGGAGAAAAGTGAAGCTTCCAGGGCACAGAAAGGTTTTTCTTGATTCAGGAAGCTTCAAATGCCCAAAGGGAGAACCAGGACAGAGCTGAGGGAGGGACAGAAAGCATCCTGCTGCGGAAGAAGTCAAGGGAGAATGCGCACCTCCCACGCTGAAGGGAAAGCACCATCTTTCCTTCCGCCTCTTTCGGAAAACCTGAGAGCAGCAGCAGATTCCGAGACATTGTTGCTGTGGCCTCAAAAGGTCAACTGGGGCTGACTGCACAGGTCACCTTCTGCCACACAATGCTGACTCTCAAAATAAAACAAATATATATATATATATATATATATATATATATATATATATATATACACACTCTACTATATCTTCCTCCAGCAAAGGAGATCGTTACCTTGTCGTGGTGCTGGAGCTTGAGCACCTCAATGAAACCATGAGCTAAACCGTGAAGGGACACCCAAGACGGGAAGGTCGTGGCAGAGAGGTCAGACTAAATACGATCCCTGGGGAAGGTAATGGCAACCCACCCCAGTATTCTTGCCATGAAAACTAAATGGATCAGTACAACCAAAGATATGTCGGTATACCATCGGAAGATGGGACCCCCAGGTCGGAAGATGGTCAAAATGCTACTGGGGAGGAACAGAGGATACGTTCAACTAGCCCCAGATGTGATGACGCAGCTAGCTCAAAGCCGAAAGGACGGCTAGCGGCCGACGGTGCTGGTGGTGAACAATGAATCCGATGTTCTAAAGATCAACACACTATAGGAACCTGGAATGTAAGATCTATGAGCCAGGGCAAATTGGATGTGGTTATTGGTGAGATGTCAAGATTAAATATAGACATTTTAGGTGTCAGTGAACTGAAATGGACTGGGATGGGCCATTTCACATCAGATGACCACCAGATCTACTACTGTGGACAAGAGGACCACAGAAGAAATGGAGTAGCCTTCATAATTAATAATAAAGTGGCTAAAGCAGTGCTTGGATACAATCCAAAAAACGATAGAATGATCTCAATTCGAATTCAGGGTAAGCCATTTAACATCACAGTGATCCAAATATACGCCCCAACCACACATGCTGAAGAAGCAGAAGTAGATCAGTTCTATGAGGATCTGCAGCACCTACTAGATAATACACCAAAAAGAGATGTTATTTTCATTACAGGAGACTGGAATGCTAAGGTGGGTAGTCAGACGACACCTGGAATTACAGGCAAGCATGGTCTGGGAGAACAAAATGAAGCAGGACATAGGCTGATAGAATTTTGCCAAGACAACTCACTGTGCATAACAAACACTCTCTTCCAACAACCTAAAAGACGACTTTATACATGGACTTCACCAGATGGTCGACACCGAAATCAGATTGACTACATCCTTTGCAGCCAAAGGTGGCGGACATCTATACAATCGGTAAAAACAAGACCTGGAGCTGACTGTAGTTCAGATCACGAACTTCTTATTGCAAAATTTAGAATCAGACTAAAGAGAATAGGGAAGACCCACAGATCAGTTAGATATGAGCTCACTAATATTCCTAAGGAGTATGCAGTGGAGGTGAAGAATAGATTTAAGGGACTAGATTTAGTAGATAGGGTCCCAGAAGAACTATGGACAGAAGTTCGCAACATTGTTCAGGAGGCGGCAACAAAAAACATCCCAAAGAAAAAGAAAACCAAGAAGGCAAGATGGCTGTCTGCTGAAACACTGGAAGTAGCCGAAGAAAGAAGGAAAGCAAAATGCAACAGTGATAGGGGGAGATATGCCCAATTAAATGCAAAATTCCAGAGGTTAGCCAGAAGAGATAAGGAATTATTTTTAAACAAGCAATGTGCGGAAGTGGAAGAAGACAATAGAATAGGAAGGACAAGAGACCTCTTCCAGAAAATGAGAAACATCGGAGGTAAATTCCAGGCAAAAATGGGTATGATCAAAAACAAAGATGGTAAGGACCTAACAGAAGCAGAAGAGATCAAGAAAAGGTGGCAAGAATATACGGAAGATCTGTATAGGAAGGATAATAATATTGGAGATAGCTTTGACGGTGTGGTCAGTGAGTTAGAGCCAGACATCCTGAAGAGTGAGGTTGAATGGGCCTTAAGAAGCATTGCTAATAACAAGGCAGCAGGAGACGACGGTATCCCAGCTGAACTGTTTAAAATCTTGCAAGATGATGCTGTCAAGGTGATGCATGCCATATGCCAGCAAATTTGGAAAACACAAGAATGGCCATCAGATTGGAAAAAATCAACTTATATCCCCATACCAAGAAAGGGAAGCACTAAAGAATGTTCAAACTATCGAACAGTGGCACTTATTTCACATGCCAGTAAGGTAATGCTCAAGATCTTGCAAGGTAGACTCCAGCAATTCATGGAGCGAGAATTGCCAGATGTACAAGCTGGGTTTAGAAAAGGCAGAGGAACTAGAGACCAAATTGCCAATATCCGCTGGATAATGGAGAAAGCCAGGGAGTTTCAGAAAAACATCTATTTCTGTTTTATTGACTATTCTAAAGCCTTTGACTGTGTGGATCATAACAAATTGTGGCAAGTTCTTGGTGGTATGGGGATACCAAGTCATCTTGTCTGCCTCCTGAGGAATCTGTATAACAACCAAGTAGCAACGGTAAGAACAGAGCACGGAACAACGGACTGGTTTAAGATTGGGAAAGGAGTACGGCAGGGTTGTATACTCTCACCCTACCTATTCAACCTGTACGCAGAACACATCATGCGACATGCTGGGCTTGAGGAATCCAAGGCTGGAGTTAAAATCGCTGGAAGAAACATTAACAATCTCAGATATGCAGATGATACCACTTTGATGGCTGAAAGTGAGGAGGAGTTGAGGAGCCTTATGACGAAGGTGAAAGAAGAAAGTGCAAAAGCTGGGTTGCAGCTAAACCTCAAAAAAACCAAAATTATGGCAACGAGCTTGATTGATGACTGGCAAATAGAGGGAGAAAAAGTGGAGGCAGTGACAGACTTTGTATTTCTAGGCGCAAAGATTACTGCAGACGCTGACTGCAGCCAGGAAATCAGAAGACGTCTACTTCTTGGGAGGAGAGCAATGGCAAATCTTGATAAAATAGTTAAGAGCAGAGACATCACACTGACAACAAAGGTCCGCATAGTTAAAGCAATGGTTCCCTGTAGTAACCTATGGCTGCGAGAGCTGGACTATAAGGAAGGCTGAGCGAAGGAAGATAGATGCTTTTGAACTGTGGTGTTGGAGGAAAATTCTGAGAGTGCCTTGGACTGCAAGAAGATCAAACCAGTCCATACTCCAGGAAATCAAGCCAGACTGCTCACTTGAGGGAATGATATTAAAGGCAAAACTGAAGTACTTTGGCCACATAATGAGAAGACAGGATACCCTGGAGAAGAAGCTGATGCTAGGGAAAGTGGAAGGCAAAAGGAAGAGGGGCCGACCAAGGGCAAGATGGATGGATGGTATTCTGGAGGTGACGGACTCAACCATTGGGGAGCTGGGGATGGTGACGGCCGACAGAAAGGTCTGGCGTGGACTGGTCCATGAAGTCACGAAGAGTCGGAAACGACTGAACGAATAAACAACAAAAACTATATCTTCAAAAACATCAAAACAATGACCATGGAATATCTGTCAAATCTTATCATAATAAACATTGTTATTTTATTTTATTTATTTATTAATCAAATTTATCACCACCCATCTCTACCGCAGTAGACTGGGCAGTTTACAATAAAATATTAAAATTAAAAAACCTATAAATCATTAAAATACAATATAATATATAGAAAAAAAATCCAGAGGATGGCAAGATCTTAAAAGGAGGTTATTACTAAGCTAACCAGCCCCAGGAGGAACTATCACTTCCTTTCTCCCAAGCAAGGTGGCAGAACAAGGTCTTTAAAGACCTCCGGAAGGCCAGGAGCGAGGGTGCCCGCCTCACCTCCAGGGGCAAGATATTCCACAGGGCGGGTGCTATCGCAGAGAAGGCATGCCTCCTGGACCCCGCTAGATGGAATTCTTTTATTGACGGGGTCCGTAGCATGCCCTCCCTGCATGACCGGGTGGGGCGGGTTGATGTGATCGGGATGAGATGGTCCCTCAGATTCCCTTCAGATACCAGATATCTCTTCTCCATTTTGTAAAACAGAAGATCTTTTAGCAAGGCCTATGAAGGGTATCCCTACTAGGATGTAGCTATTCTGGGGTATCTAACCTGCATTTAGAAAGATGGCCTCATCCACACCAAGATGGAGTTTCCCCGACTAGTTAATAAGGGTTCAGTCGATTTAGTGGGCAGTATTATAACAGCGTTATACACGTTAACATGTGCGTCATGCTGGCCACATGACTGTGGAAGCGTCTTTTGAGAGTGCTGGCTCTTCAGTTAACAAACGGAGATAAGCACCAGCCCCTAGAGTCGGACACGACTGCACAAATGTGTGGGGGGACCTTTTCCTTTTTTTTTATTATAACCTTAAATGTTATAATTGAATGTTATAATTACCTCCTGCACTTCTGAGAGCAGAGGATGCTGTTAGTTTCCAGATTTGGTTCCAAGCTGGGCCATCTTCAATAAAGAGCACTTCTTTAGTGCAGTCGTACTGTTGTTTCGTAGTTCTTCCTCATCATTAGCCAGCTCTGAGAACAAGGAAGAGCTGACTGTGCCTCAGAGAGAGAATTATAGCAAAGAGCACCATCATGGTATCTCAAGTGTTCCTGTCCGTGTGTCAGAACTCTGACAGGAACTCAGAGTCCTGGCATAAGCCGACCGTTGAAAGGAAGAAAAGGAGAGATCGAAACTGGCGGGAAAGTGACAACAAACAGCCAATCACCGAGTGATACTTACATGACCTGATCTGGAGAAAGTCCAAGAAGGAAGGGGATGGGATCAGGGCCTGAAGGGTATAAATAAGCAACCGCACTCAGGCAGCACATTCTTGCCTTTCTTTTATGCTAACCCATGTATACCTGCAATAAACCATTTACTTTTCCAATACGAGCGCTTCCGCGTGATTATTGAGAAGAACATTCGCAGACACGTTGCGCAGCATCTCACATAAAGGCAAGAATCCTTCCCTAGCCGATTTTCCCGTGGACGAACCTGAAACCTTCAGGGAGCCCACGGTCGATATTGGCTCCTGCCGGCATTGTACGGTGAGCAACCAACCATTATGACATCAGGCTGAAGCGTACCAAGCTGACGACAAGGCCAACCCATGCCCGATGACAGCAGCAGCCACAGCAGCACAACCGGTAAACGAGGGACCCGGGGAACCAGCCGGACGGCAAAAGGCAAGAAGAAACAAAGAGAGGGAGGTAAACGACACAACCCCCACAACTTGAACACAACCCCAGATGGCAGAGTGGTCGCTGGGGGTGGGAGGAGGCATGGCCCCTGCACCAGGGAAGCAAGCAGCCAAAGTACGAATCTCGCAATCACAGAGAATTGCAGCACTAGAGGCCAGGGCAGCCCCCGTGGAAATGGGGCTGGTTACCATGGATTCCAAGCTGATAGCGATCCAAGCTGCCCTAGAAAAGCTACTTAAAAAAACCCAGCACCGGGAGAGGGATGGAAGCAAGGTCAGGGGAGATAGCTCACCCTCTTAGTTTTCTGAATCCGGGAGCACGGGAGAAAGTGACGAAGAGAGGAAGGGGGACAGAGACGAAATAGATGAACCGGCAGCACACACGAGCGATGTGAGCGATCCCGGCCCCTACCAACAGAGCAAACCCGTCATAGTAACAAAGCTAAAAACTAAATTTGATGGGGACACAGAAAAGTCAGCATGCTTCCTGAACCACGTAAGAGGGTTCATGGAAGAATCAGAACGGTTTTTCCTTAACAAAGAAGCCAAAGTCAGGTATGTGTCCAACTTCCTGATTGGAGAAGTGGCAAAATGGCTAGCAATGCTACACGAAACGAGGGCTAAAGAACTGCACAATTTCAGCACGTTCACAAAAGCACTGAGGAAGAGATTCGAGGACACCCTATCCCGAATGTCAGCCAAAGCGGGAAATTCAAAGATTAAGGCAGGGACACCGTACTGTTAGGATCTGAGAAACCATGGGCCATGGACCTTGGCCTGGAAAACACCCTGCTCTAGTGTTTCCCATAGTGCAACGCTGCTAGAACTCCACTGAACCAAAGATTGTGCTTGAACCAAAAGAGTGTTAACCCAGGGATGACCCTGAGAGGGGCTTTGCCTCAGCAAAGCCCCAAAGAATTCTGCATAGCGACGTTAGGTGCTACAAAGTAATTCTACCTCCCTTTAGAATGCATACCAGCTTGGGGCTCTCCCTATCTGGTCAGCGTCTTCTTCCTGACAAGCTAACATGTGTACCTGACTTCCTTGTAATAAATCCTTTGTTCTATCCTCCCCAAGATGTGAATATCCAAAGACTTGACTTTATGGCTCTGACCTCTGTAATTTAGTATGCTTGTATAACCCAATGTCCCTGTAAATGTTACTGTTATCTCTGAAAGATGCAAGTGCCCCCAGACAGTGCCCATAGAACAATGGTGTGAATGTTCACAAGATTCCATCCCTTGTAACTATGTTGATGACCCACGTCACCCCCTTGACCTGGTGAATCCCAGAATCCTTCGGCTCTGGGAGGGACCCTGGTCCCCAAAAACCAACCAATCCGAGGGAATGGTCATCAGACACCTCACCCACATATGGGCATACCATCATCATCTTCATTTCCTGTTTGTATTCATTGTATAAAAGCTTGTGCACTCCTGAACTCGGGATGGCTTTTCCACTCAGAGGTCACCTGCGTGTGATGTCTGTAGGAGATAGCCATCCGGCAATCTTTGCTTGGCCAAATAAATCTTGCTGATCTCCGTTCCCAAAGTCTCTGTTGTAATTTGGCTTCTTTGGAAAGTGCATGGTAAGTTTTGGTGCATAACATTTGGTGCGTTGGCCGGGAATCGGGGAGTACCTGTGATCCCCCTTAAAGGGAAGCAGACTCTCTGAACCAGTCTGTCAGGGAAAAGTAGCTTTGAGGTTAGGGAACACCACGAGCGCTCCCGGACCTGTGTTTTTTCCAGTGGTTTTTTCCTGCCTCTCAGCTGCCAGACTCTGTACAGCAAAAGAACCCTAAATTGCCTGCAGCCGAGACTTTGAAAACGGACCCTTCATCAGGACTGAGAAGTCAGGACTGCAAAAGAATCTCCAACGTTGGTGAGTACGACTTTTCTTAAGGGGGAGTGCTGTTTGTGTGTGTATACGTGAGCCGTAGTATTTCCTCACAAGGAGGTAGCCACGAAGCGTCTGTGGGGGCCCCTTTGGGGTCTCAGGGAGATCCTTGTCGCAGTTCCCAGAAGCCCGACTTAATTGGGCATCTAGACTGAGTTTCGGCTAGCTGGGTTGGCATTGATCGTGCGTCTGGAAAAGAATGTTTGGTGATCCCTTGTGAAAACTCCGTATCACGAAATTCTGTATTGGGGAAAAAGAAACACTGTCTTGAAAAGTACTTGAGGGCCAGAGAGAGCCGGAAATTCTGAAAACGCTAGCTAGCTTGGTTTTGGATACAGGAGCTCATAGAGGGAGGACAGGTGCACGTCCCGGTTGCGATAGGACATAGTCAGGCTCCATCGGACCGAGAAAATCCTGAGAGTTCCTGTGGGTCTGGAGGACTCCGGTGGATCTGGAGGACCCCTTGTGGCCGGAGTGGCCGATTTCCCCCATTTGTTTGTTTCCTCTGCTGATCACCTTGGTGGCGGTAGACGCCCAAAGCTTTCCTCTAACCAAAGAGATTATCGAGGTTGGGGGTTCAACCTCGTCCTCTGCGGAACGAAACCTAGACTCTCCCCCACTTCAAGGTGTGCCCCGGGCGGCGGCGCCACAAGACCTGGCAGGTCTTGCCGCAACGCTCCCTGGGATGCCCCTTCCTCAAGTGAGAACAACTCTCTCTCCACTGCCCTAGGCAAGCCTTCGGGCTGCAGCGTCGAAAGACCTGGCAAGTCTTTCGGTGACGCTTCCTGGAAAGGCCCCTTCCGGCGGAACCTTTCTCCCTAAGAGCGAACCATCTGCAGAACTCAGAGAGACAGCCTTTAAAGTTATGCCAGCATCTGCTGGGAGGCTGTCCAATAGCGACCTTTAAAGTTATGCCAGCGCCTGCTGGGAGGCTGCGGGGGAACACGACCTTAAATTTATCCGAGAAAGCAAGTCCAGCGTCTGCTGGTGGTCTAATAAAAGCGAACCTTAAATTTGCTACCGGCTAAGTCCAGCGCCTGCTGGAGGCTCTGTTCCTGGCAAAAGAGAATCTGACTCGCTTCCCTCACACACACTGTCTCCTGGACTGTCCCCTTTTAGCTTTCTGCTGCCGGACATGGGAAATTGTCATAGCCATGCGAAGACTAACCCATCGACGAGGGCAGGGAATAAGGGAAGTCCCACTCCTCTCCGTTGTGTCTTGAAACATTGGAGCTTACTTAAACCAGCTGCGACTTGCATATCTCCAATGAAATCTAAACTCCGGGCCTTCTGCGCAGAGATATGGCCCTTCCACCCACCCCTTCATGGAATGACCTGGCCACCAGACGGATCCCTAGATCCGGAATACTTAAGACTGTTTTCAAAATTTTTGACCCTTTTACCCGCCTATTTGCAGAAGAAATTAGCCACTAGATGGGTCACTGGACCCTGAGTATCTTAAAGTTTTTTCCAAACCTTCTGGCGAGCCAAGAGAGAGAAGAACAACAGATTTATGTCAGAATGTACATTTATTAATCTCACTAGCTGAGCAGATTTACTGAAACAAAGTGGCATTTTTGTCCCTACAAGCTGCTCTTAGCCGCACCTCCCTCCCACCACCAACAGAGGAGGGGGAGGAGGATGGCGTCTCTCAGCCCCTGCTAACAAAGTGAAATCAAAATTGCTCTTGTTGGCCAAAAGGTCCCAGTAAGTCTAGAGATAATTGCAAAACTCACCACCAGCTATCTCAAAAAGGGGCAGCTTTAAATTCCTCATTCTGTTTGTCCTCTGTTTAAATGTGTGAGTTAAGTTATAAAGCAAAGGTGTGAAATTGTGTGGGTCTGTCCCTTTGGAATGCTTGGGAAGTAAGTACGAAAGCCTTTTCCCCTCCCCATTGTTCAGCTGTCTCCTGACTCTTGTCTTTATGGCAAGATTTGCCAGTCAACAGCTTTGTTCACTCATTTTTAAGTGTCTCTTCTAACTTGTACTCTGTATGGGTTGAATGGATATTACCAGTTAAAAGGTGTTTTTCCTGTGTGTGTGTGCATAACTATCTAGGCTCTGCCTTTCCACCTTCCAATTATTGCCTTCTGTCTGCTACTCAAATGCTTGTGGGGGAAAGACAAGGGGGAGAAAGAAACAGAGAAAGTGAGAAGACAAGGGGGAGGAAGGAAAGAGAGAGAAAGAGAGAGTGAAAAGGAGAGGGGGGAGAAAAAAGCCCACAAGAGCTCTGCCTCTCTGACAAACTAAAATATTGAGAAGAATATGGAAATGGCTTAAGTAAGCATTTAGATAGAAATGGGAATTTTCCAGAAGATGGGCGAGGAGACAGGGAAAAAGGCAAGGATTTTCTGATGCACAAGGGGTTTATAATAAACCAGCTAAACTTTGAACCCCTTCATTAAAATCTTAACTGAGTCTTAACTTATGACTGTGTTTGTGTGTATGTGTTTTCAGTTCATTGAACTGTCTGGTGTGTGAATAGCAGAAAGAGAGAAGAAATTTTTCCCTTTTTGAAATTTTTTTCCTATAATAGAGCCTCCATGGATTGGCATGGTCTATCTGATGGTTTTGTTTTGTGTCTTTTTGGAAATTTTTTATTGCACAAGCAGTCTACACATTAAAATACATTGTGCCAATGCCTTCTAGGCTTGTTTTAGAAAATAATTGGACATTTTACAATGTTATGTGTTAATGTTTTTACTTAACATGGCTGTGCTATTTGGTCACAGAGATGATTGTCCTTGTTTTATTGCCCTTCACTTATTTGGGATATTTAGCATGGTTTTTTAAATTCTTTGCCTGTTGGTCACAATGCTAAGTCCCAATAGTTAGTTAGTTAGTTAGTTAGTTAGTTAGTTAGTTTGTTTGTTTGTTTGTTTGTTTATATATATATATACACATACATATATATATATATATATATACATATATATATATATATATACACATACATACATACTTTATTTAACACATCAGAAGTTGCTGGTGTGGTGACTGCATGCATAGGGGGAAACCAATAACCCCCGCAACTGCAGGGCACTCCCCCTCCCAACCAGGTTGCTTAGAGATAAGCATAAACCTTGCAGTTTTGTTTTTATTGTTTTTGTTTTTGGCTTTTGTTTTTGGCTTTTTCAAAGCTACTGATTTTTCTGCGCTCAGGCATACATCACTGAGCCAATCTAGCAGTTGTCTGCGTAAGTTTTGTTCTTATCAACCTTTCTGCAGGAACGCCAATCTTGGCAGGTACACCAACTGGTGCCCAATTCCACTGAGGTCTGCCAAATAAAAACAGGACCCTAAAAGATCACCTAGTCAAATTATGCCAGGACACCCATCTTCCCTGGTCAAAAGTCCTCCCTCTGGCGCTCACCCTTATTCACGCCATGCCAGGGAGAAAACTAGGACTGTCTCCCTTTCCAATGATGTCTGGCCACCTGTTTGTTGCCTATCCAGTCACTTCTGCCAAGGAGAGAGAACTTAATCTCTCTGCGTACTTGCAGTTTCTGGCGCGTATTTTGTCTTCTATCTCCAAACAGGTCAGCTACGCTTTGCCTGCCAGGTCCTACTCTGCACCACCACCGCTATAAAAGTCGAAGGTATCCAAGCCTGGGTCCAGGCTTCCAGAATCTCTGGAAAGAACCCTTTCAGGCTTTCCGACACTAACGCCGGGAACCCTGCTGTTCTTCGGGTAAGCCTCCTCTGCTCTATCTCCTCTCCTGCCTCCTCTCTCTGTCCTTCCCATTAAAAACAAAAAGGGAGGGAAGGAGGGGGAGTGAAAGGCTAGTGTGGCAATTGGGAGGGAAACATGTGCCCCTTCAAAAACTTTCAAACTTTTCTTCTGGGGCTCCTGGGGGTCTATACAGTTCTGACAAACCCCCTCACCCACCGTACTCTCACACGCAAGCCTGCTAGCCCCGATTACATCGAGCAAAGCCTTACCTCGGCTTACAAATTACTGAATCAATCCAGGCCAGATTTAACTGAACACTGCTGGCTCTGTCTCTCTACTTCAGCTTCTACCCATCAAGCTCTCCCTGCCAGCCCCCATGTTTGGGCCAGTTCTAGAATTGTGCTAAACCACAAAACTCCTCCAGTTTTAAGGAAGGAGAACATCCTGACAGCCAACTCTATACGGACTTTGAGTCACGGCTTAAGACCCTGGGACTGAATCCATCAGTTCCCATCTTTAGCCCAGTGGCCTCACTAGTTCCGCTGATTGGCACCACCTCTTTGTGCGTTACTAGGACGCAACCCAAGGGGGGAGTTCGGCTGGGAAAGCTTCAGGGACACCAGTGCCTAAAGGAAGTAGTCATCACCGCCACTGATAAATTCGAGGATTTTCACATAAGGCCTCCATTGTTTTCAGCTGCTGCTGGAAGATACCGAGGCAAAGTAACATTTTCTGCCCGACCCACAGTCTCTGTCTCTGGGGAAGAGAAGGAGGGATCCTCATGTAACCTGGCAGCGAAACTTCTGTTAGCCGCCTCTCCACAGGGACCTCTGCTCCCCCCTTGGCTTGGGCTACCTACTGACACAAAAGGCTCAATGCCAGCATGGCTTGGCCTGAAGGATGATCAAGATATCCCTTGTGCTCCCCTGCCCTATGCAAAGGGGAATGCCTCTGACTATTTTGTCTTTCCTTCTATTCCCTTAGTCAAGGGTCCACCCCATCTCAATGCCACCTCCCTGCAGCCACTTACAGGAATGTTCCTAGCAGGGTCAATTGGGGTTTGGAACCCATGGAAAAGGGAGAAACCTATCTTTTCTATTAATTTAGGCATCTGCCTTGAACAGGGTATGTTTTTCCTCTGTGGAACTAACGCCTATCTCTGTTTACATGCTAACTGGACAGGCACTTGCTCTCTTGTCCATCTTCTACCTCAAATCTCTATCCTTCCTAAGGGGGAAGCGCCTCCTGTACCACTCAATTCTCATGTACAGAAGCGTGCAATCTTTCTCATCCCCCTTCTAGTCGCCCTAGGGGTGACAGCCGGCGTTACCACCGGAGTGGCCGGCATTGCTGATGCCGAGGTAAGATTCCATCAGCTATCGCAAGAATTCCAAGATAGCTTAAATAAGATTGCGCAAAGCCTCGCAAATGTCCAGGACCAGCTGGACTCTTTGGCATCTGTAGTTATGCAAAATCGACGAGGCTTGAACCTTATCACTGCTGAGAAAGGGGGCCTTTGTGCCTTCCTCCATGAAGAATGCTGCTTTTATATGAATAAATCTGGTTTAGTCAGGGAAGCTGTCCAGGACTTAAAGGACCAGGCCACCCAGCTGGGTGCCCAGGCTTCCTGGAACACAGACTCAGGCCAACTTTTCTCCTGGATCCCAGGGGCTGCCTGGATCAAACAACTTGTGTTTATTTTGGTCTGTGGCCTTACTGGACTTGCTGTCTTGCCCTGCATTATTCCCTTGATTCGTAGAATTGTGTTGTCCTCCCTCAAAGGGTTGACTGTGGTTACCCACACTGAAGGGAAACCCGCGAGACTGTTAACACTCCATCCAGTCTCTAAGCTAGGCAAAAAGCATTTTGCCATTAAAAACAAAAAGGGAGGAATGTTAGGATCTGAGAAACCATGGGCCACGGACCTTGGCCTGGAAAACACCCTGCTCTAGTGTTTCCCATAGTGCAACGCTGCTAGAACTCCACTGAACCAAAGATTGTGCTTGAACCAAAAGAGTGTTAACCCAGGGATGACCCTGAGAGGGGCTTTGCCTCAGCAAAGCCCCAAAGAATTCTGCATAGCGACGTTAGGTGCTACAAAGTAATTCTACCTCCCTTTAGAATGCATACCAGCTTGGGGCTCTCCCTATCTGGTCAGCATCTTCTTCCTGACAAGCTAACATGTGTACCTGACTTCCTTGTAATAAATCCTTTGTTCTATCCTCCCCAAGATGTGAATATCCAAAGACTTGACTTTATGGCTCTGACCTCTGTAATTTAGTATGCTTGTATAACCCAATGTCCCTGTAAGTGTTACTGTTATCTCTGAAAGATGCAAGTGCCCCCGGACAGTGCCCATAGAACAATGGTGTGAATGTTCACAAGATTCCATCCCTTGTAACTATGTTGATGACCCACGTCACCCCCTTGACCTGGTGAATCCCAGAATCCTTCGGCTCTGGGAGGGACCCTGGTCCCCAAAAACCAACCAATCCGAGGGAATGGTCATCAGACACCTCACCCACATATGGGCATACCATCATCATCTTCATTTCCTGTTTCTATTCGTTGTATAAAAGCTTGTGCACTCCTGAACTCGGGATGGCTTTTCCACTCAGAGGTCACCTGCGTGTGATGTCTGTAGGAGATAGCCATCCGGCAATCTTTGCTTGGCCAAATAAATCTTGCTGATCTCCATTCCCAAAGTCTCTGTTGTAATTTGGCTTCTTTGGAAAGTGCATGGTAAGTTTTGGTGCATAACAGTACGGTGGCGGAACATGCACTGAAATTCAAGAAACTATTTAGCGGTCTACCAAACTGGCCTGAATCATTCAAAGTGGAATACTTCCATATGGGATTAAGGCATGAGCTACTAAATATGGTGGCAGGGAGAGGGGACCCAGAAATGCTTGATGAATGGGTTCAGTTGGCGGGAAAAGTTGAGAGCACAAAATTATGAATCCACTCATACCGCCAACTACAGTACGCGGGGAGAACAGCACATGCTAGCCAATATCAACCCAAAAGAGACTATGAAAGAAGACCATGGGCTGAGGAAAAAGAGAGGCAAGCAAAGAACAAATTATGCTTCAAGTGTGGGAGAGAGGGCCACCGGATCAACAAGTGCAACCAACCAACAGAAAGGAGCAAAACAGGAGGAAAGCAGCACAAAGCCCCCCCCCCATACAAACAAACCACTGTGAAGGTGGCCACGGAGAGGCGCAAATTCACAGAACCGGACTCGACCATGGGTGAATCCACTGATGAAGAGTTCGTGCCGGTGGGAAACGACAACGGCCTGCCCTAAAGTGCGCCATGGGACAGGCCTTCAACAAGGGGCGCAATGATACATTGATAACAGAAGACTGCCCGACATTGAAAATCAAGGTAAAATTGGAAACCTTGGATGGGAGGGAGCAATTTGTGGCAGCAGCAATGCTGGACTCTGGGTGCTCAAGATGCTTGATACACCCATCTATAGCGATTGACATGGGACTAAAGTTATTCAAACTAAAATCACCCATCACGTTTTGTCAACTCGATGGGTCAGAGATGAAAGGGGGGCCGGTTGGGCATTTCACGGAAGCGGTAAGAATGCTAATTGGCACGCACGTGGAGATCCTATGATTCATCGTGGCCCCATATCAACGCAACCGATAATTCTAGGACTTAAATGGCTACAGGAAAGAAACCCCCAAATTGATTGGGTGTCAGGGGAAATGGAGTTTATAGATGGGACATACAACACAGAGAGTAATAACATGAAGGGAAATGGAACTGAAATGGGGGCAGCTGGGATCGCAAAGGGTGAGGAGACATAACAGGGGGAGATGACATCATTCCCAAGAAACTACATCCCGGTGAAAGATGTCTTTGACAAACACGAGTGTGACCAACTACCTCCCCACAGAAACACGAATTGTGCTATAGAACTCATCCCGGGAGCCACTTTTCCCAAGCCAAAAATGTATGTGATGACCCAGAGGGAACTACAAGAACTACGCAAATTCATAGATAAAAACCTGGCCCGTGGATTCATTGAACCGGCTAATTCCCCCTTGGCAGCTCCAGTGCTCTTTCGGAAGAAAAAAGGTGGTTCCCTGCATCTATGCACCAATTATAGGGAACTTAATGCAATATCAGTCACAAACCAGTACCCCTTACAACTACTGAAAGACATGGTGGCACAATTGAATAAAGGGAAAATTTTCACAAAATTGGACCTGAGGGAGGCATATTACAGGGTCTGGATAAGGGAAGGGAATAAATGGAAGACGGCATTCAACTGCCCACTCGGGTCATTTCAGTACCACGTACTCCCATTCGGAATTGCGGGGGGGGGCAGGCATCTTCATGAAGTTAATCAATGAAGTCCTCTACGAATTTTTATACGAAGGGATCATCGTATATCTTGATGACATTTTAATTTTCTCTGAAAACATGGAGGAGCACGTGCAATTAGTGAAAGTGTTGCTGGAAAAGTTGCTGGACGCAAAACTATACGTCAAATTGGCCAAGTACGAATTCCATAAAGACAAGCTAGATTTCATGGGCTTCCGCATCTCGCACAAGGGCATTGAAATGGACCCTGCTAAGGTGCAAGCAGTCCTAGGGTGGGAACCCCTGTGAACCAGGAGGCAATTACAGGCATTTATAGGGTTCACAAACTTTTACAGAGAATTCATAAAAAACTTCGTGCAGATCGCACTCCCACTAACTCACCTATTAAAGACAAAAAGAAATGGAACCAAGATAACCGCGACACAGCCCAGTACTAAGATAAAGTGGACGCTGGAATGCCAAGAAGCATTTGAGAAACTCAAGGCTCTGTTCAAAGCAGAGCCCATACTAAAGCACCCCGAAGTCAACAAACCATTCATCATCCACACGGACGCGTCCAATAACGCAGTTGGGTCAATCTTGCTGGAAGCGGACGAAGACCAGAACCTGAGACCCTGTGCCTACATCTCAAAGAAATTCAGCGACACAGAAAAACGCTGGCATGTGTGGGAAAAGGAAGCGTTTGCCGTCCGTTACCCACTAGCCACATGGAGACATCTGCTAGAAGGATCGTCTGTGCCATTTGAGGTATAGACAGATCATAAAAATCTGGAAGCACTGAAATCCCCAAGGAAGCTAAACCCCAAACAGCTCCGCTGGGCTGAGTTCTTTAGTAGATTTAACTTCACATTAAAGTACTTCCCAGGGGGAAAGAACTACCTAGCAGATGCACTGTCTCGCCTACCACAACATGAAGGCAGAACAGAAGAAATCACGGAAACGCTGTTTCCCAGCAACCCCGTACACACAGTAGGTGAGCTGAAAACACAGAATCTACAAGGGGGAAACATGGCGGTCACATGGAGGCAGGGGGAACGGAGAGGAACTAAGACCCCACTAGAAACAGAAATACAAACAGCTATCCCAAATGACAATTGGTGGGAGGAAAACAAGGAAATGTTACAAGAACACAATGGCGGGTGGTGGAAGGATGACAAATTGTATGTACCCGACAGCCTATGAAAACGGGTATTGGAAACAAGCCACCACCACAAGACAGCCGGACATTTCAGCTTTGTCAAAACCATCCATCTAGTTGGGCGCAAATTCTGGTGGCCCACACTGTGCAGAGATGTAAAACAGTATGTAAAAACCTGCCGGGTGTGCGCTACAGCCAAGAGAACAATAGGGAAACCTACAGGACTGCTACAAAATGTGGCCAACCCCACGCAACCATGGTGACAGATTGCCATGGATTTCGTGGTCGACCTACCCACAAGCAAAAACAAAACGGTGGTATGGGTAGTGACAGACCTATTTTCAAAACAGGCGCACTTTGTTGCATGCAATGGGATCCCAACTGCACAAAGAATGGCCAAGCTTTTTATATAGCATATATACAGAGCACACGGCACACCTGAACGGATTATCAGCGACCGCGGAACTACTTTTACATCTAAATTCTGGAAAGCGTTCCTAAAATTGATTGGGTCTGCACAAGGATTAAGCAGCGCATTCCATCCTTGCACGGACAGATCTTCAGAACTCCTGATTTCCATACTGGAACAGTACCTCCGGTGCTACATAAGCTACCAGCAAGACGACTGGGTTGACCTACTACCATTTGCGGAAGTAGCCTACAATAACGCAGTACACAAGAGCACAGGATTCATGCCATTCAAGATAGCCACCAGTCAAGACTTCGCAGCCATTCCAGAAATAGCAAGGATTCACAGGACAGAGAAACATGGCCCTCTGCAAGCAGACGAGTGGATAAATAAAATAACCAGCAATTGGCCGGTCATGCTACGCACATTGCAAGAAGCAAAAGCCACATACAAAAAGTATGCAGATAGGAAAAGAACAATGGAGTGGGAACTCAAAGAAGGAGACAAAGTATATCTGTCCACGAAAAACTTAAGGTCCACACAGCCATCACGAAAACTAGCCCCAAGGTTCATCAGGCCATTTCCCTTTGCAAAAGTGCTAAACCCAGTAACAGCGAGACTACAACTCTCAAAATCGTTGAAGAAAGTGCATCCCGTATTCCATATAAGCCTATTAAAACAATATCACCACTCAGATCAATGGCACCCTGAAGCCCCAGAACCGGCGCCGTTGATCGTGGATGGAGAGCCGCATTTTGAAATAGATAACATCTTTGACTCACGGTGACACAGGGGACAATTACAATATTTAGTCAAGTGGCAGCACCTACCAGCAGGGTTCAAAGAATGGGTGGCGGAGAAAAACATGCAAGCACCAGAGCTAATTAGAAGTTTCCACCGCAAATTCCCCGACAAACCCCATTGAAAACCCTATTAACAATGTTTACCTTATGTTTTTACAGATACTGCGACAGAGGATACTCAAATAAACACAGGGACGGGAACGAGACAAGGGGGGGAAGAAGATCTTGGGCTGGAGGCATGTCAGAACTCTGACAGGAACTCAGAGTCCTGCCATAAGCCGACCGTTGAAAGGAAGAAAAGGGGAGATTGAAACAGGCGGGAAAGTGACAACAAACAGCCAATCACCAAGTGATACTTACATGACCTGATCTGGAGAAAGTCCAAGAAGGAAGGGGATGGGATCAGGGCCTGAAGGGTATAAATAAGCAACCGCACTCAGGCAGCACATTCTTGCCTTTCTTTTATGCTAACCCATGTATACCTGCAATAAACCATTTACTTTTCCAAAACGAGCGCTTCCACGTGATTATTGAGAAGAATGTTCGCAGACAAGTTGCGGAGCGTCTCACACCCTGCTTCTGTGAGACTCTGTTGAAAAATGTCTGTTCAATGTGATAACTGAGAGAATGTACAAGGGCAATTTCTACAAGCAGGAGACTACCTGATTGGTGGAATCATATCTATATATAAATGCTGCATTTCTACCAAATGACTTCTTCAAGCCTCCAAGCCATGAGTACAAAATGTAATTATTGACCTGTATGTGCCTCTGGCGATTACTTTTTCACTCTCCAATGACTTTTTAGTAGGGAATGATTCCCAGTTCCCAGTTCCTGGCCTTTTTGAAGCAGCCTATACATTTTCCTCCAGATTTTCTCTAAGTAAAAGGTATTTTGGATTTTCTAAAACCTGAAGTGTGCCTTTTGATTTCTTCATCAAGTATTAGCATCAACACCAGATGTTCCCCAACTTTTAAAAGGAACATCTTTAATTTCCAGTCAAGGAGAAAGGTCTCTGTGTGCATGCAATGTCCTAAGATTATGATAGAGAAACAACCAAAAAAGTAAGGTATCAATATCATTAATTCATTGCACATTTCTTCACTTCTATTCTTGTGCTTCAAGAATTATACACTTGTAAAAATATTTAACACAATAGCATTTTATGCTGTGGGAAAGAAGAGACTGTAAACTTGGGTAACCTATCCATAGCTATATGGTCAAACAAGAGAGTAAATAGTTAGACTAAAACATATACATCAAAAAAGCAAAGTATTAAGTAAATTATAAGATTAGAATCAGCATCAAAGAGAACTTTTAGAAAAGCTTGTCCCTGGTATGCAGTTACTTTATTTATGTATTCAATTATTTATTCAGCAAATGTATATGGCTGCCCATCTCACTGGATGTGATTTTGGGTGGTAAACAACTAACATTTAAAATAATGTCACAACCATTATGCAAAATGAACAAATACTTTTCAAGAAGATTCAAGCATCAGGTCTTGCTCAAGAAAGCACATGTGATTTTCTGTCTAATAAGAACACCCAATCACCTAGAAAGGTTTTGTAAATCAATCATACAGGAATTTACTATTTCTTAGTTGTGCAACGACTGCCTGACAGAATTTCCTGCATTGCAATGTTAATGATAATGAGATCTCATCTCGCCCTCCTCTTTTGCCATTTATGAAATGAATCAGATTAGTTGGCATATTTATATGGTGGTCTCTTGCATCCTCATTCCATTGATGTTTCAGTCTGCGGGACATTCACGGATGTGGTTCTATGAATAAACTTTAATTGATCAGTGCCAAATGTCCTTAAAGTAAAGCTGCAGCAATACAACCTGTCTTTATAAAAAGAAGAGGAAAAACCTATTGATATCTCTTCTGTTGTAGTATCAAGAGTTTGAGTTTCAGTGGCTTCCTGTGGGAAATGGCCAACTAAACAACTTTGCCTGTGAGCCCCATGGGCAGAGCTGGCAGCATGGTAGTTTTTTTGGGGCACAGACAGGTTTTTCTGTAGCCCCAATTGTTTTTCTGGATTAAGGAAAACGCTGAGAATCGACCCATTTGTCCTCCAGATGGTGAGTTGTAGCCAGGAGATCGTAGAAAGCATCTGCGACCGAGCGGTAAGACTACACTGGGAGGCTGGGATTTAATCTTGTTCTAATCCACGTTTGCATTCCCTTATTAAAAAGGGAAATAAGTCGTCGCCTTTCCATATCTTAAATACCCAATTTGTTTTTTTTTAAGTTTTGTATCTTAAGAGAAGCTTTTTACAGTAAGAAAAAGCAGAATCTCTTGGTGATTATAGTTATTTTTGGAGATTTTTAATTATATATATTTAAAAAGTTGTGGATTTTGTCCCCATCTGGGTTATATTCAGAGCTGTAACATTGTCTTTCCGTTATCTTTGTTCCTAAATTCCAAGGTTGAAGTTTTTTCTCTCTACACACTTCTTATTTTAAATTTTAGGCTTTCTGTTTACTTTTTTCCACTGTCTGCTAGTGTATTTTCTTTGGTTAATTTTGGATTAATTCATTAACCTCTATTTCTGTGGGTTAACTTTTTAGGGTGTGTTATAATTTACTGTTTGAGCAATGGAAGAGTTTAAAGAAGATCTCAGAGAATTACGTTGTCAGCAAGAAGATATTATTTCAAAGAGTTCCCAAACCATTATACAGACTATTTGGGACATTCAAGATGAGATTTTACTAAAAATGCAACAACTATATGAAAATACTATGATAGAAGAAGAAGACGAAGTTGGAAAAGATGGTGTTTTAACTGTTCTGGGGGAAAATGGAAAACTCATCTGAAAACTCTGGATTGGTGTTTATGGGATTAAAATGATTGTTTAACTTTAGGACAGCACAAGGAACTGCCAAGCGGGGGAAATGTTATGACTATTTCAATCAATGTTATGGGAAAGAAGAGTATGTTATGTTGGAGTTTTTTTTCTCTTTCACTGGAAAGTTTGTATTTTTTGAAGCTATTGGACTGTTAGATCTTTGGTTTTTTATATATATAAATTTTATTAAGATTTTAAAATACATAGTTAAGAGTTAGAAATGAAAAAAAATAGAAATACAAAATATAGAAAAAGGAAATAGGATGTGTAGTAAAGTAAAAGAAAGAGAAAGATATGAAAAATAGATAACTTCCAATCTATCTCTGGTCATGTAAATAAAAGAATCTGCCTTAAGTGTTGGTTTTTCATAAAATAAATAGTAATAATTCTTTGTCTAATGTACTCTTTAATATTTAATCTACTCTTCAAAACCCCATGTAATCTTCACCCCTCCTGCATCTCACAAATAGTCCATCAATGGTTTCCAGTCTTTAAGATATTGATAACTTGAGTTTTCTTTCAATAAACAAGTCAATTTATCATTTTCTGCCATGTCCATCAATTTTAACATCCACTCTTGTACTGTTGGTAGAGTCTGAGTTTTCCAAAATTGTGCATAAAGATGTCTTGCTGCTGTTATCATATACTGTATAATTCTAACAGATTATTTTTCTATTTGTAAATCCAGTATTCCCAACAGGAATAATTCTGGTTTAAACGGAATCTGTATTTGTAATATACTCTGCATCAACATATGTATTTGGATCCAAAATTTCTTTGCTATCTTACATGTCCACCACATGTGGTAAAATGACCCCTCTTGTTTATTACATTTCCAACAAATGTTAGAAACAGTCCCGTATATTTTTGCAAGTTTTTGGGGGGTCATATACCATCGATACATCATCTTATAAAATTTTTCCTTCAAATTATAGCACAGAGTAAGCTTCAATCCTTTTGTTGTTGTTTATTCGTTCAGTCGCTTCCGACTCTTCGTGACTTCATGGACCAGCCCACGCCAGAGCTTCCTGTCAGCTGTCACCATCCCCAGCTCCCCCATGGTTGAGTCCGTCACCTCCAGAATATCATCCATCCATCTTGCCCTTGGTCGGCCCCTCTTCCTTTTGCCTTCCACTTTCCCTAGCATCAGCTTCTTCTCCAGGGTATCCTATCTTCTCATTATGTGGCCAAAGTACTTCAGTTTTGCCTTTAATATCAATCCCTCAAGTGAGCAGTCTGGCTTTATTTCCTGCAGTATGGACTGGTTTGATCTTCCTGCAGTCCAAGGCACTCTCAGAATTTTTCTCCAACACCACAGTTCAAAAGCATCTATCTTCCTTCGTTCAGCCTTCCTTATGGTCCAGCTCTCACAGCCATAGGTTACTACAGGGAATACCATTGCTTTAACTATGCGGACCTTTGTTGTCAGTGTGATGTCTCTGCTCTTAACTATTTTATCAAGATTTGCCATTGCTCTCCTCCCAAGAAGTAGACGTCTTCTGATTTCCTTTCAATCCTTTAATCCATGTATTTTCCCATTGCTGCATATGTATATTATGGCCAATATTTTGTGCCCATTTAATCATACAATCTTTAACTTGTTCTTCCACCATTTCTCCTCTCAGCAATAATTTATACATTTTGGCAATTAAATGTTCATCTGTCTCACAAAGTTGTATTTCAAATTCCGATTTACTCTGTTGAAATCCAAAGTCTTTCTTATCTGACTTAAATTTCTCTGTAAGCTGCATATAGGAAAGCCATTGAAATGTATATCCTTCTGAAGCAAGTTGTTCTTTTGATTTAATTTTATATTCTCCTTGTTCTTTTTTGAGCAGATCCTTATAAGTCAACCATTTATCTTTATCTCTTGTTTCAGTTCTATAGAATGCTTCTTGTGTAGAAATCCATAAAGGCATCTTATAACATAAAGTTGATCTATATTTATTCCAAATCTTTAACAATCATCTTCTAATATCATTAGAAGAATATCATCATTCTTCTAATTCTAAAGGAGCGCGGTGGCTCAGCAGGTTAAACCGCTGAGACGTTAGTCTGCCGACCACAAGGTTGGCAGTTCGAAACCGCGGGGTGGGGTGAGCTCCCGCCACTAGCTCCAGCTTCCGCCCACCCAGTGGATCGAAAGCATATGCGAGTAGATAAATGGGTACCACTTCGTGGGTCAAATTGCCGGCGTCCAGCGGAGGGTCGTCCTCATTCCGAAGAAGACCTAGGGAATCCCGGTGATGATGGCGGAGGACGACGGATCCGGAAAGAACAGCTTCCTGGACGTCAGCAGCCGGCGCGGAAGCGAGGCATGCTGGGGCTTGTAGTCCAGTGCCTGCAGCCGAAGAGCCTGTTCCCTGTCCTCCTCCCTATCGCGCGGTAAATTTATATGATATGATGTATAATTGGAAAATGTACTGATGTTGTAAGCCGCCTAGAGTCCTCCAGTAGGGAGGGGATAGGCGGGGTATAAATAGGATAAAATAAATAAATAAATAAATAAATAAATAAATAAATAAATAAATATAATAATTTTTAAAGTCCACATTAACTTTAACTTTATCATATCCGTATATTAAGTCATGACCTTCTAAATTCAATAATTTTTCATTTTTTAAAACAATCCATTCTTTAAGCCATACTAAACAACATGCTGCATAGTATAATTTCAAATCTGGGAGGCCCAAGCCACCTCTTTCTTTTGAATCTTGCAAGAATTTATATTTTATTCTGGGTTTTTTCTCTTGCCATATAAACTTGGAGATATCACGTTGCCATTGTTTAAAAGGCGCTTCTGAAGCCTATATAGGTACTGTTTGGAAAAGATATAAAATTCTTGGTAAAACTTTCATTTTAATCACTGATATTCTACCTAATAATGATAGTTCTAATTTCTCCCACCGATCTAAGTCTTTTTTTATATTTGTCCAAAGTAAAGAATAATTATTCTGAAAAAAATGGACATTCCCAAATATTTTATTTTTTTCCATTGTAAATCCAGTTAATTCTTTCAGTTTCTCTTGTTGACAATTCACATTCTTAGTTAGAACTTTTGTTTTCTGTAGATTCACTTTGAACCCTGCTAGCGACCCAAAGTCTTTCAATTTCTGCATTAATAACTCAATCCCTTCTAATGGGTTTTCTAAGGTAATGACTAGGTCGTCAGCAAAGGCTCTTAGCTTATAAACTTCTTTTTTAACTCTTATATACCAGATATGCCATCATCTTTCTGATATCTCTAAGTAAAACTTCTAGGACCAATATGAACAAAAGTGGGGATAAAGGACATCCTTTTCTTGTACCTTTTTGAATTTCACATGATTTACTCAAATCACCATTAACAATTATTTTAGCAGTTTGGGGGGTATATATAGATTTAATCCATTTAATAAAATTTCCTCCAAAGTTCATAATTTCCAATACTTTAAACAAGAAGGGCCAAGTTAAATTATCAAAAGCTTTTTCAGCATCTATGAATATCAAGGCAGCCTGTTTTTCATCATGTTGTTCCAAATATTCCAATATATCCAAAACATTTCACACATTGTCTCGAATTTGTCTGTTAGGCAGAAATCCTGCCTGATCCTCATGAATTAAATTCTTAAGAATATTTTTAATTCTTTCCGCCAATACTGTTGTAAATATAGTTGTTATTCAATCAATATATTGGTCTATAATTCTTTGTTAAAGTCAAATCTTGTTGATCTTTTGGAATCAGTGCAATGTGTGCTTCTTTCCATGTTTCTGGCATTACACATGTTTCTAAGATCGAATTCATAGTCTTTTGTAGAGGTAAACAAAGTTCATCTTCAAAGCTTTTATAATAAGCCGCTGATAAACCATCAGGGCCAGGCGCTTTTCCACTATTAATTTTCTTGAAGGCAGTTGACATTTCCTCTACCGTTATAGGGTTATTAAGCAATAACTTTTGCTGATCGTTAAGAACAGTTAATTTTTGTTTACTCAAGTATTTGTCAATATCATCTAATAGAACATCTTGCTTTTTGTACAGTGCTGAATAATAACAATGAAAGGCTTCTTGAATACCTACGTTATCTATCACAGTTCTCCCCTCATGTTGTATTTTAGAAATTAAATTATTTTCTCTTTGTTTACATAATTTGTAGGCCAACCATCTGGTTTGTTTGCAAATTCAAAATGCTTCTGTTTCACAATTTTTTAAATTATTTATTTAATTTATCCCTGCCCATCTCCCCAAATATGGGACTCTGAGCAGTTTACAAGGTATGAAAATTACTAAAAGACATTAAATAAAAAAAATAAGTAAAATCCAAAGATGGTTAGAAGCCACGATCTAGATCAAGGCACTACGGGGCCAACCATCCCCAAGAGGCACTACCACCTCTGTCGTCCCAGGTGAGGCGGCAGAGCCAGGTATTAAGAGGCTTCCGGAAGGTCAGGAGTGAGGGGGCCAGCCTCAACTCCGGGGGCAAGATGTTCCATAATGCGGGCGCTATCGCAGAGAAGGCACGCCTCCTGGACCCTGCTAGATGAAATTCTCTTGTTGAAGGGGTCTGAAGCATGCCCTCTCTGCATGAACGGGTGGGGCAGGCCAATGTTATTGGGATGAGATGGTCCCTCAGATACCCCGGCCCCATGCCTTGTAGGGCTTTAAAGGTGATCACCAACACTTTGAATTGGACCCGGAAGCAAACTGGCACCAAATGCAGCTCGTGCAGCAGAGGTGTCACATGTGCTGATCTTCTAGGACCCATAATAGCCTGCACTGCCGCATTCTGAACCAGCTGAAGCTTCTGGATACTCTTCAAGGTTAGCCCCATGTAGAGCGCATTACAATAATCTATATGGGAGATGACACGGGCGCGAGTGACTGTTCGGAGGGCATCCCGATCCAGGAAAGAGCATAGCTGGCACACAACTCGAAGCTGTGCAAAGGGTTATTTAATTTAATTTGAGTCTCTAATTCCTATATCAATATCATTGACATTTGCTTTTTTAGAAATTTAATTTGAGTCATCAATGTGTCATCTAATGGGTTTTCTCTCAAACAAATCTCTTTATGTTTAATTTCATCTAAAATCAGTTGAATTTTCTCTTTTTTTCTTCTCCTCATTTGAGCATTCGTCATAAGGCTCCTCAACTCCTCCTCGCTTTCAGCCATCAAAGTGGTATCATCTGCATATCTGAGATTGTTAACGTTTCTTCCAGCGATTTTAACTCCAGCCTTGGATTCCTCAAGCCCAGCACGTTGCATGATGTGTTCTGCGTACAGGTTTAATAGGTAGGGTGAGTGTATACAACCCTGCCGTACTCCTTTCCCAATCTTAAACCAGTCCATTGTTCCGTGCTCTGTTCTTACCGTTGCTACTTGGTCGTTATACAGATTCCTCAGGAGGCAGACAAGATTACTTGGTATCCCCATACCACCAAGAACTTGCCACAATTTGTTATGATCCACACAGTCAAAGGCTTTAGAATAGTCAATAAAACAGAAATAGATGTTTTTCTGAAACTCCCTGGCTTTCTCCATTATCCAGCGGATATTGACAATTTGGTCTCTAGTTCCTCTGCCTTTTCTAAACCCAGCTTGTACATCTGGCAATTCTCACTCCATGAATTGCTGGAGTCTACCTTGCAAGATCTTGAGCATTACCTTACTGGCATGTGAAATAAGTGCCACTGTTCGATAGTTTGAACATTCTTTAGTGCTTCCCTTTTTTGGTATGGGGATATAAGTTGATTTTTTCCAATCTGATGGCCATTCTTGTGTTTTCCAAATTTGCTGGCATATGGCATGCATCACCTTGACAGCATCATCTTGCAAGATTTTAAACAGTTCAGCTGGGATACCGTCATCTCCTGCTGCCTTGTTATTAGCAATATTATTATCCTTCCTATACAGATCTTCCGTATATTCTGTCAGTAGTTCTAACAGACTGCTAAATGGACTTCAAAGGGTTATGGGCTCAGATTTTTCAGAAATAGAATTTGTGTTTTAAACAGCAGGAATTTTTTCCTTTTCCCTTTTTTCTTTTTGAGCAGAAATTTTCTTTTTTGCTGGTTTTGCATGAGCATTGTTGTTTTTGTGAGAGAATAAATTCAGTCTAGCTACTGAAGAGGTTTCTTACACCAGGAATTAGCCAGAAAGCATAAAAGGAAAGAATTTTTTCTTTTTGAAGTGATTTTTAAATAATTTTGCTTAGACAAGATGGACAGTGTATTCCTGCCTCACAGTCCAGTGATTTTTAAACTAAAACCCAGGGAGTTATATCCCTGGAAGATATGGGTGGAAAGGCAGGCAATGATTTTGAATCTGCACAATATTTTGCATGAAAATCCTTCTAGTCCAAACTCAGCAGCATATGCAAGCTGGATGGCCAGTGATCTTAAGCTCCAAGGCTTGATCATGTATTCCCTCAGTGCATCAATGCTGGTTCAAATGCAGCACAGAGATACTGCAAAAGGGATGATGGAGGAATTGTTTAAACTCTATAAAGAGGAAGGTGATTCCCAAGTTATTAATTTGATGAGGAAGTTATCCAATTTAAAATTCCAACCAAATGAAGACATAGATAAGCATATTTCTAATTTTCAATCATTGCTGCACAAGCTTCCTTGCAATAATGGGATTTTGGATAACAAGATCCAAGTTGGATTTTTATTGGGATCGCTGCCTGAAAATTTTTCTAGTTTTGCTGTTAGTTATAGAGGATCAAGACAACCTCTTTCAGATTTAATTCAGGAAATAAAGTCTGAGTGCAGCAGACAAGATTCCTATAGAAATTGCAAACAGACCAACAATGAGGCAGTCTATTTTTCTAAGATGCCTCGGGGCAAAGTTGGTGATCTATAGCAGAGGAGCCTTTCAACAACAAAGAGGCCCATCAAGTGCCATTTTTGTGGCAAGAATGGTCACTTAAAGAAAGACTGTTGGGCCAGGAAGTCTGATCAGAAAGGCAACAAAGAGAAAGCTGTCAGGGTTCACGTCTATGAATCCTGCCATTAGAATTAACCATGGCATAGTGCTTGCATAGTAGTTAGGAGGGGGGATGGCAGTTGAGTGTTATGTCTGCTGCTGGAAGCTAGAGACAGCTCGGCCAAGGTCACGCACCTGCAACGGAGTGGAGATGGGACCGTTTGCTTCATGAGATCATCATTGTTGAATTGGCGTGCAAGGGGGATGGTTAAGAGGGCATAGTTTGGCGGGAATTAGCATTCAAGTCTTTAGGAGTGCTTCAATGAACATGTATCCTTAATAAAGCTTTATCTGCATTTCAATGAATTGCATGGAGAAGTGTTTATTGGGACATTGTTGTTGAAATCATCACAGAAAGACTTGAATCTACAATCCAGTCGGTTTATCCTGAGGTTACAAGTGGTAACTCCATTTAGTGCCTCCTGAGTGAGAATCGGCTCGTACAAGCAATTTCAGCATGGAAGAATCTATGGAATATTTCCAGATGGGGCTGAAACCAGAGATTTTAGAGATGGCAGCAGGACGAGGTGACCCTGACACCCTGGAAGAATGGATTCAATTAGCCGGCAGGGTTGAGAGCACCCAATTAAGACTGAGATCATACAGGAAGCTGCATAGCTCGGGGAAAACCCCTTTGGGACAGCCACCGGCGAAGAAGCTGGCTAGAGCAAATGCTTGGGAAGAGGAAAAAGAATGCAGAGCAAAAAGGGGCTTGTGTTTCAAATGTGGCAAAGAGGGGCATCGCATTAGTAATTGCCCTCAGAAACCCTCTGCAGTAAAAGCAAAGCCAGACAGCCAGTTTTCCAAACCATCTAAGCTACAACCACGCAAGGGGACAGCTCATGCTCTGGATGAAAGCAAGATGCAGGAATTGGTTGGGGGAGAGAACGACTCCTCTGACGAAGAATTCATGCAGCCGGCGGAAAACGAGCGAGGTCTGGCTTGAAGTGCGCCGGGGGCCAGGCCTTTACAGATCGGCGCTCCGATCCGCTGGTGAGTGGAGATTGTCCTACCATGCAGGTTAAGATAAAGCTTGAAACTTTAGATGGGAGGGATCAGAACAATTTGATGGCAATGCTGGACTCGGGGTGCTCAAGATGTTTGATGCATCCTGCCATTGTTACAGGACTGAGACTTAAGTTGCATAAGTTAAAAGTTCCCATCATATTTTGTCAGTTGGATGGATCAGATATGAAAGGGGGTCCAGTGGAATACTATACAGAAGCCCTAAAAATGACTATTGGGACGCATCAAGAGACTATTAGGTTCATTGTGGCTCCCATTTCCAATCAGCCCATAGTATTGGGGCTCAAATGGTTGAGGGAGCGTAACCCTCAGATTGACTGGGTTTCTGGAGAAATGGAATTTGCAGATGGCTCATATTTGGGAGTTGAGCGGGAAACTGCAGGACTCTGTGTGGTGCGGGAGCTAGCTCAAGCAGCGGTGGCCCCGTCAGTGTATGAGGAGGAGGGAGAGGTTTTTGTAGAGACGGAGTCAGACCAGATGCCCCCTCATCGGAAAACAGACTGTTCTTTGCAATTGGAGCCTGGGGCAGTGTTGCCTAAACCTAAGTTGTATTCCATGACTCATAAAGAACTGCAAGAGCTGAGGAATTTTATAGATAAGAACCTAAAGTGGGGGTTTATTGAGCCTTCCACCTCACCCACGGCTGCTCCGGTATTATTCAGGAAAAAGAAAGATGGCTCCTTAAGGCTTTGTACGGACTATAGGGGGTTGAATGCTATTTGTATTTCTAACCAATATCCGCTACCTTTGATGAAAGATAAGCTGGCTCAACTGACCAAAGGGAAAATATTCACCAAGCTGGATTTGAGAGAAGCGTATTTTAGAGTACGCATAAAAGAAGGGGATGAGTGGAAGACCGCCTTTAATTGCCAATTGGGTTGTTTTCAATATAAAGTCATGCCGTTCGGATTAAGGGGCGGGCCTGGAGTCTTCATGAGCTTAATTAATGAGGTTCTGCATGAATTCCTGTACCAGGGGGTATTGGTATATTTGGATGACATATTAATATACACAGAGACCATGGAACAACATGTAAAACTCGTAAAAGCAGTACTCAGAAAGCTTTTAGAAAACAAATTGTATGTTAAGTTGTCTAAATGTGAATTTCACAAAGAAAAACTGGACTTTCTAGGCTACAGAATATCTCATCAGGGCATAGAAATGGATCCCGCCAAAGTCAAAGATGTATTGGCGTGGGAAACCCCCAGAACAAAAAAGCAATTACAAGCTTTTCTGGGTTTTGCAAACTTTTATCGCCAGTTCATTCCTGCGTTCGCCAAGATTGCGTTACCATTAACCGACATGTTAAAAACCAAGAAATCGGCTGATGGCGTATTAGCAAATAAGCCTCAAACGAAATTAAAATGGACGCCAGTGTGCCAAACGGCTTTTGAACAACTGAAGCAGTTGTTCACTGCAGAACCCGTTTTAAAACATCCTGATCCAGAACGTCCTTTTGTGATCCAGACAGACGCGTCCAATTCTGTGATTGGATGCATATTATTGCAAAAAGACAATAATGATCAATTACGGCCTTGTGCATATATTTCTCGTAAATTTACTGAGGCTGAACAACGTTGGTTGGTTTGGGAAAAGGAAGCTTTTGCAGTGCGACATGCTCTAGCTACATGGCGACACCTGCTGGAGGGTTCACCTCATCCATTTGAAGTCTTTATTGACCATAAAAACTTGGAAGCACTTAAAACGCCTCGGAAATTAAATCCTAAACAAATCCATTGGGCTGAGTTTTTCAGTAGGTTTAATTTCACCTTAAAGTATTTGCCAGCTGGGAAAAACTTTTTAGCAGATGCGTTGTCTAGGTTACCACAACATGACACTCAAACAGAACTGGTGGTAACTACTGTCATGTCTCCGCAACAATTGGGATTATCGAACCAGGAGGAGCCTGGTCCAGAAAGCACTAGACCACCTACACCTGTACAGTTGCAAGGGAACGTGGCTCTCATTAGAAGCAAGGCCAAACTACCGAAAAACCCATGTGAACCTTCCCTAGAAAAAGAACTTAAGGCCGCTATTGAGACTGATGATTGGTGGAAGGAGCATAAGCAAACTTTAACTGAAACGAATGGGGTGTGGTGGAACGGAGACAGATTATATGTTCCGGAGACTGTGAGAAAGGCTATTTTACAACGTTGTCATGATAGCAAAATTGCCGGACATTTCGGATTTGTAAAAACTTTACATTTGGTTAGAAGGCAATTTTGGTGGCCAACATTGAGGAAAGATATGAAACAATATGTTTTGTCATGTCATGTTTGTGCTTCCATGAAAAAAGCGCCCGGGAAACTGGTGGGGCTGTTGCAGACTGTAGCTGAGCCAACAAGCCCATGGAAGCAAATTTCAATGGATTTCATTGTGGACTTACCAGAGAGTAAAGGCAAGACTGTAATATGGGTAGTGACTGACTTATTCTCTAAGCAAGCTCATTTTATTCCTTGTAAAGGATTGCCATCTGCTGGTCAACTGGCACAGTTATTCATTTTGCACATCTACCGGGCACACGGCGCCCCCTTGCGGATTATCAGCGATCGCGGAAGTCAGTTTACCGCCAAATTTTGGAAATCATTTTTAAAATTGATTGGCACTGAGCAGGGTCTCACCTCTGGGCACCACCCCCAGGGGAATGGGGCTTGCGAACGACTTAACTCTGTATTGGAACAGTATTTACAGTGTTACATTAGTCATCAGCAAGATAATTGGGTGGAGTTGTTACCTTTTGCTGAGGTGGCTTATAATAATGCTGTTCATCAGAGCACTGGATCTTCTCCATTCAAAGTAGCTACGGGGCAGGATTTTGTACCTATTCCTGAACTACCTGACCCTGCCATGATTCAACAGACTGACCCTGTACTGGCAGATGAATGGATTACAAAGATACGATCAAATTGGCCTATAATGTTGAATATATTGCAGGAGGCCAAAGATTCTTACAAAACTTTTGCTGATCGTAAACGGGCTGCAGAATGGCCTTTAGTGGTGGGAGAAAAGGTTTACCTGTCTACAAAACATTTGAAATCAACTCAGCCATCCAAAAAACCGGGGCCTAAGTTTATTGGTCCTTTTCCTATTGTGAAAGTGATCAACCCGGTGGCCGCTCAGTTAGACTTGCCAAAGAACCTTCGTAGAGTACATCCTGTCTTCCACATCAGTTTACTGAAACCGGTTAAACCTGCTCATCAATGGCATCCAGATCCAGTGACGCCTGTGAGGGGGATGAGTGGAAAAGAGCATTTAATTGTCAGCTGGGCTTTTTTGAATTTTTGGTCCTCCTGTTCAGATTGAAAGGCAGACCGGGAATATTTATGCAAATGATTAATGAGATAATGCATGATTTATTGTACAGTGGCATGCTCATATATTTAGACGATATTCTAATATACACAGAAACGATGGAAGAGGATGTAGAATTGGTGAGGGAGGCACTGAAAAGAGTGGAGGAAAATCAATTGTATGCCAAACTTTCAAAGTGTGAATTCCACAGGGAACAGCTAGATTATTTAGGATATAGGATCTCAAACAAAGGGATTGCCATGGACCCGGGTAAGGTAAGGGACATTGTGGGGTGGGAACCACCTAAGACTAGGAAGCAGCTACAATCTTTCTTAGGTTTCATGAATTTCACCATCAATTCATCCACCACTAAACACAAACAGTATTGCCCCTCACTGATCTACTAAAGATTAAGGAAAGGGGGAGGCGGGGAGAACAGCGAAACCTAGCACACTCATTAAGTGAACAGCAGAATGCCAAGAGGCTTTTGAGGAACTGCAAACACTGTTCACTTTGGAGATATTAAAACATCTGGACCCTGAAAAAACTTTCATTGTCCAGGTGGACGCATCAGATATGGCCACAGGGGGGATTTTATTACAGAGAGATGAAGACAGTAAATTATGGCCCTGCGCCTATCTCTCCCACAAATTTAATGCCACAGAACCTAAGTGGCATGTGTGGGAGAAAGAAGTGTATGCAGTCATATCAGCCCTAGCTACTTCACGACACCTGTTAGAGGGAGCAAAGCAACCATTCGAGGTGTGGGCGGATCACAAAAATCTGGAAGTGCTACAAACTCTCAGAAAAGTGAATCCTAAACAGGTCAGGTGGGCTCTTTTTCAGCCGGTTAAACTTCACACTGAAGTTTTTAGCGGGGGGGGGGATATCTTGGCAGATGCCTTGTCACGATTACCGCAACAGCCAAAGGGAGGAGGTGATTGATTCAATCATCCCAACCAGGTGGGGGTGCGGCAGTAACACAAAACCAAACAAAGAAACTCATCTCAGGCATCAAAGATAGGGTGCAGGTAGAACTGAAGGAAGCACTAAAGGCAGACGATTGGCTAAAGGCAAACAAAGGAAGCCTCTCAGAAAAACAAGGCTTTTGGTACCAGAGAGACAAACTCTACATCCCAGATTCAATGAGAAGGAAAATCTTAGACAGATGCCACAATGCCAAATCAGCTGGGCATTTTGGATTCCTAAAAACCAGCAACCTCTTAAGGAGGCAGTTCTAGTGGCCAAACTTAAGAAAGGATGTAGAAAACTATGTTGCCAGCTGCCAAACTTGCGCCATGGTGAAATGCGTAGGGAGAAAGCCCAGGGGGTTACTAAAAGGGGTAGCCAACCTTCCCAACCATGGAAGCAAATATCCATGGATTTTATCATAGACTTACTGGAAAGCCAAAAAAAGACAGTGTATTTGGGTGATAACTGATTTATTTTCAAAGCAGGTTCACTTTGTACCCTGCGCTAGCATTCCAATACTGGGGCAGCTCGCCAAACTTTTTGTACAACACATGTACAGGCTCTACGACACCCCCAAGCAGGTAATTAGTGATCTAGGAGTCCAGTTCACATCCAAATTTTGGAGAGCCTTTTTGAACTTAATGGGGGTAGAACAGGGTCTGAGATCGAGTCATCACCCTGCCACGAATGGGGCTGTGAATGATCTAATCAAGTATTAGAAGAATACCTTAGGTGTTATGTAAATTAGGTAGCATTCAACAATAGAGTACACCAAAGCACAGGATTCACACCATTCAAGGTGGTAAATGGCCAGGATTTTGTAGCACCGCCCAGAGTCCCCTCTGTAGGGGGAGATGGGCGGTGATATAAGTATGATAAATAAATAAATAAATAAATTCCCAGATTTACCTCAGCCTGATGAGATAACAGTCCTGCTGGATGCATGGGCTTGACATATAGATGAGTGGTGGCCAACAATAAGAAAGCCTTACAACACACAAGGGAGACATACAAACAAAACACTGATCTCAAGAGGGCTCCTGAATGCAAATTAGGAGTGGGGGATAAAGTGTTTTTATCCAGAAAATTCTTAAGGTCTTCACAACCCCCCCAAAAATAGCTCCGAAGTTTATAGGGCCCTTCCCAATCACTAAAGTAATCAATGGGGTGACAATGCAACTACAATTTCTAAAAAACCTCAAAAGAATTCACACAGTGTTTCACTGTAGGCTATTGAAACCAACCAAGGAGTCAGACCGGTGGCACCCACAACAGCAAACACCAGTACCAATAATGATAGATGGGGAATGCCACTTTGAAGTGCCGGAAATACTGGATGCCAGGATATACAGTATAAGGGAAAATTGCAGTACCTATTCCAGTGGAAACACCTTCCAAAGTCACAATGTGAATGGGTGTACAGCTACGAGGTGAAAGCAACCCGGTTAGTAAGGGATTTCCATAACAAATACCTGGGAAAAACCAACATAGGGGAGGGGTTAATCTTTGGGGGGAGCAGAATGGCACGTATGACCCCCACCTGGGTACCATCCGTGACATAGCACCAGCCAAGGGACACGCAGCAACCAAACAATGGCAAGCAATAGCCAGTAGACAGATAGAAAGAAGGAAATGTGGATTCAGGACCTTGGACCTTCAACGCACAGCAAAAATGTCAGACGGGGAAGGGGGAGAACAGAATGTTTATATATACTAATGCTTTGTAAAACTCAATTCACTTGGAGCATTGAAGTGCTTGGAGTCACTGATACAATAAAGATTCCGAACGATTCCAAAGTGTCTCATGAGTGGAGTGCTGATTCTAATCCAGGATCATAACAGCAACCTACTACTTGGGGATACAAATTGAAAGAGAAAAGGATGGAAGTTTTCTCCTCAGTCAGAGGCAAAAGATTTTAGAATTATTGGAGTGCCTGGGACTGGAAAATGCAAACACAGTTCCAACTCCAATGGAAGCAGATTTTCACAAAGTCAAGGACACTAGTGAACTGTTGCCTCAGAACAATGGCTACAGGGAGGCCACTGGGAAACTGTTAGATCTGCCCACCACAAAAAGGTCAGATATTTCAACTGCAGTGGGGATCCTCTGCAGGAAGACCAGCACACCCACCCAAAGGAACTGGTATGCATTAAGCAGGTGGCAAGGAACATGACTGTGGAAGCGTCTTCAGACAACGCTGGCTCTTTGGCTAACAAACGGAGATGAGCACCGGCCCCTAGAGTCGTACACGACTGCACAAATGTGCAGGGGGTACCTTTACCTTTTTAAGGTACCTGAAGGGGACAGCAGACCTGAAGCTTAAGCTGCCAGAAACTGATTCTCCTAAACTAGTGGGGTACACCGATGCAGATTGGGCGGAGGGTGTAACTGATCGCAAATCCACTAGTGGGAATTTGTTTTTCTTTGGGGGAGGGTATGTGAGCTGGGCTAGTCGCAAGCAGGCTATTTTGGCATGCTCAACAAATGAAGCGGAGTATGTCTCAGCAAATGAGGCATTCTCAGAGGTGCAATGGCTCAAGTATTTACTTGAGGATCTGGGGCTCAGTGTTCCTGCTCCAGTAAGAGTCTTTGAGGGCAACCAAAGTTGTATAAGACTCTCTGTCACAGAAGGTAGGAGGGTGGAACAAACACATGGATGTTTGCTACCACGTAATTAGAGAGGCACAGGAGACAGGACTAATCCATTTGGAGTATTTTCCCTCAGAGAGGATGATCACAGAAATCCTTACAAAACCACTTGTGAGGGGTGTCTACATGGGCCTATGTAGTGAGTTAAATCTTGTCTATGCATGATGCATGCATGATTTGAGAAGGGGTGTTGGAGATTCTAGCAAATCCAGCATGCCTCATCAGCATATGGATGGCTGCTCTAGGATGCAAGATCACGCTTTTTGAGGAAGCTGTTTGTGGCCACTCCCACTTCCTCTCTCTCTCTCCTCCTTCAACTGGGAGCAAAGCACATGGCTGTGTGCTGCTCCATCTTAGGCCATGGATGGGCCTAGGAGATTTTTTCCCCTTTCTACACACATCTTTTACCAGCATTGAGGGGCAAGAGTGAACAAAGTTTGGGGAACAGAAAGAAGAAATGGAACATCATTTATCTACCGAAAATGCTGTACCTGCAATGAATAAACATAAGAACTCTTTTGTACTTACTTTTCATACGCGCCACGTCAAAGTGTGTTTTTCTTTATGCTAAGGTGGGCTAAAGGTGTAAGACTAACCTGGATCTCTCTAACATGCTCATGGGCTCTGTTTTTTAAAAATATTCTTTTTCTGAACACGAGTTTACCAGCACTTCTCCATTTCAGTAGTTCTAACAGACTGCTAAATTGACTTCATGAATGACATACGAGGCCATGACAGACTTTCTGTCTATGGGGCAGGAGAACACCCCAAACTACAGTTGTGGAAGATGAAAAAATGTGTTGGCAATTCTTGAAGGGACTGATTCTGAGCTCTTTCATCACATTTCAACCATGCTGAGCATCTACAAAGCCCCACAGGTATGAATATAAATAAAAGTGAAGTCCATTTTGGAAATGCTCCAGATGTGTCCAGAAGGTGGCACTCTTGGAAAGCACCAAGCAAGGTTGGAGTCACATGGTAGATCTTAAAAAAACACCTGGAAGAGTTTTATTTCACTTGTGTTACTTTTGTCTTTGTGACATTGATACACAAAACAGATTTGGAAACAATACACTGTCTTCATGACCTCCTTTTCTGCATAAATTGTACACACAAAAAAGAGCCTTTCCTCACAGAAAAAACTGGAGCAAATAGACCATTTTTTTTTGTTTATTCAATTTATATAGTCACCTATCTCAAACCACTGACTCTGGATAGCTAACAAATTGGCCTTTCTGGTCAGTATGTTCAGAAAAGAGCAAGAAAAGGATGGAGAAATTCAAAAGCCCAAAAGCACTTGTCATAAGATTGTGGTCTGTGGTCTGTTGCCAGAATGATTCAATATTATTCTGCTCACACTGTTAGATGACAGTGAGAATTGGACATGTCAGGAGAAACAAAAAAGTCAGTGGAATGCATTCAGAATGGGGTCTCTAACAAATGTGCGTGATAATTTTATGTATAGATTTTAACGTGCTATTTTGTAAATCTTCCAAGAATACAAAGAATAAGGATAAGGGCACAGCCAGCCACTTTCATGTGCTCTGAGGCCCAAAGGAGATCCATCACATTAAAGTGTAGGAAGTGTCACCAATTACTACAACAATGGCTGCTAATTGAATGACTTGCAGAATGTATCAACTCTCACCTATATACCTCTCTTGTATAATTAATCTATCTGTAAATTCTGGATATTTTATAAACCCCAACATATTTTGTGTTCAACAAACCATGATAAAAATAAATCATGTTTTAGCCCAGTATGTGTACCCAGTGTATAAAGTATTTCTATTTTTAAAACAGTTTTCTTAAAGTTTCTAGATAAAAAGATGACCAGAATTCCAATAAGAAGCGAGATCAGTGTGTCCCACACGCCATAAGCTTCCTATCCTATGATGTATTTTATTTTATTTTCAAGATATATACTTAAAATACAAAGAAGAAAAATCTATAGATTAGATAGAAAACAGAACTAAAGTAAAAAGAACAAACTATAAAGATGTGAATAGAAAGAGAAAATAGATAAGGCGACTTCCAACTATCTCCGATACAGATATAAGATTAATCACAAATCTAATCGCTTACAAATAATTAACCTAACATAAAATTATTTCTATTACAACAGATCGTTCAATCTTTAAAACCCAGAATCAAAACATCATTTTTTTCAGTTACAAGCAAATATTCCAAAAGTGGTTGCCAATTTGATATAAAAGTAGATATAGAATGCTCTCTTATTAAAACTGTTAATTTAGCCAAGTCCCTTAATTTAAAAATCCAGTCTTCAACTGTAGGTATTTGCGGACCTTATCATCATTGTGCATATAACAATCTTGCTGTCGTGATCATATACAGTAGCAGAACTCCATGTTGTTACTCTAGTTGTTTTTCCATCAAACCTAAAAGAAAAAGTTCTGGCTTTCTTTGTATATTTATTTTAAGAATCTTCTGAATAATAATACATATTTGATCCCAGAACTTTTCTGCTTTCTCACAAGTCCACCAAAGATGGTAAAAGGTTCCTTCATCCTGTGAACATTTCCAACAGCATTAGATATACCACTATACATTTTTGATAGCTTATCAGGAGTAAGAAACCGATACATCATCTTAAAAAAAATTTCTTTCAAATTGTAATTCAGCGTAAATTTCGAACCTTTCTTCCACATATTCTTCCATTGATCCAGCATAATATTATATCCAAAGTTCTTAGCCCATTTGATCATACAATCCTTAACTTGTTCATCTTCCATATTCATCTGTAACAAAATCTTATACATCTTAGTGATAATATGATCATCATTTATACATAAATCCATTTCAAATTGTGCTTTTCATTAACAAATTTATATCTCTTTTTATCTAGTTTAAAACATTCCATCAATTGTATATAGGTGAGCCTTGGAGTACAAAATGAAGCAGGGCAAAGGCTAATAGAGTTTTGTCAAGAGAACATGCTGGTCATAGCAAACACTCTTTTCCAACAACACAAGAGACGACTCTACACATGGACATCACCAGATGGTCAATACCGAAATCAGATTGATTATATTCTTTGCACCCAAAGATGGAGAAGCTCTATAGAATCAGCAAAAACAAGACCTGGAGCTGACTGTGGCTCAGATCATGAGCTTCTTATCACAAAATTTAGGCTTAAATTGAAGACCGTAGGGGAAACCAATAGACCATTCAGGTATGACCTATATCATACCACTTATGAATATACAGTAGTGGTGAGGAATAGATTTAAAGGATTAGATCTGGTAGACAGAGTGCCTGAAGAACTATGGATGGAGGTTCATAACATTGTACAGGAGGCAGCAACTAAAACCATCCCCAAGAAAAGGAAATGCAAGAAAGAAAAGTGGTTGTCTGATGAGGCTTTACAAAAAGCTGAGGAAAGAAGGAAAGCAAAAGGCAAGGGAGAAAGGGAAAGATATAACCAACTGAATGCAGATTTCCAGAGAATAGCAAAGACAGATAAGAAGGCCTTCTTAAATGAACAGTGCAAAGAAATCGAGGAAAACAATAGAATGGGGAAGACTAGAGATCTCTTCAAGAAAATCGGAGATATCAAGGGAATGTTTTGTGCAAAGATGGGCATGATAAAGGACAAAATAGGCAGGGACCTAACATAAGCAGAAGAGATTAAGAAGAGGTGGCAAGAATACACAGATGAACTATACAAGAAAGATCGTAATGTCCCTGATAAATACAATGGTGTGGTCACTGACATTGAGCCAGACACCCTAGAGAGTGAAGTCAAGTGGGCCTTAGGAAGCATTACTAACAACAAAGATAGAGGAGAAGACAGTATCCCAGCTGAGCTATTTAAAATCCTAAAAGATGATGCTGTTAAAATGCTGCACTCAATATGCCAACAAATTTGGAAAAGGTCAGTTTACGTGTCAATTCCAAAGAAGGGCAATGCCAAAGAATGCTCAAACTGCTGTAGAATTGCCCTCATTTCACATGCTACCAAGGTTATGCTAAAAATCCTACAAGCTAGGCTTCAGCAGTATGTGAACTGAGAACTACCAGAAGTGCAAGCTGGGTTTCGAAGAGGCAGAGGAACTAGAGATCAGATTGCCAACATTCGCTGGATCATGGAAAAAGCAAGAGAGTTCCAGAAAAACATCTACTTCTGCTTCATTGACTATGCTAAAGCCTTTGATTGTGTGGATCACAAAAAACTGTGCCAAATTCTTAAAGAGATGGGAGTACCAGACCACCTTACCTTTCTCATGAGAAACCTGTATGTGGGTCAAGGAGCAGCAGTTAGAACCAGACATGGAACAACCGACTGGTTCAAAATTGGGAAAGGAGTACAATAAGGCTGTATATTATTAGTGTGCTTATTTAACTTATATGCAGAGAACATCATGAGAAATGCTGGGCTGGATGAATCACAAGCCGGAGTTAAGATTGCCAGGAGAAATATCAACAACTTCAGATATGCAGATGATACCACCCTAATGGCAGAAAGCAAAGAGGAACTAAAGAGCCTCTTGATGAGGGTGAAAGAGGAGAGTGCAAAAGCTGGCTTGAAACTCAACATTAAGAAAACTCAGATCATGGCATCTGGTGCCATCACTTCCTGGCAAATAGAAGGGGAAGAAATGGAAGAAGTGACAGATATTATTTTCTTGGGCTCCAAGATCACCGCAGATGGTGACTGCAGCCATGAAATTGAAAGACGCTTGCTCCTTGGGAGGAAAGCTATGGCAAACCTAGACAGCATATTAAAAAGCAGAGACATCATCTTGCCGACAAAGGTCCGTATAGTTAAAGCTATGTCTATGAAGGTTCTCAGTCATCCAGGTGGAATTGTCTGTAGCTTGAATCATGTCAACTGGATTTCTATTTTCTCTGTGGAAACGTTTCGCTCCTTATCCAAGGAGCTTCTTCAGCCTGAGCAAAGTTGGTAAGGGAATCCTAAATATGTTTCTAGGTAGCTGTGTACCTAAAAACATACAGCTACCTAGAAACGTACAGCTACCTAGAAACATATTTAGGATTCCCTTACCAACTTTGCTCAGACTGAAGAAGCTCCTTGGATAAGGAGTGAAACGTTTCCACAGAGAAAATAGAAATCCAGTTGACATGATTCAAGCTACAGTTAAAGCTATCATTTTCCCAGTAGTAATGTATGGCTGTGAGAGTTGGACCACAAGGAAGGCTGAGTGCCAAAGAATTGATCCTTTCGAGCTGTGGTGCTGGAGAAGACTCTTGAGAGCCCCTTGGACTGCAAAAAGGTCAAATCAGTCAATCCTAAAGGAAATCAACCCTGACTGTTCATTGGAAGGTCAGATACTCTTGCTGAAGCTTAAATACTTTGACCACCTAATGCAAAGAGAGGACTCACTGGAAAAGACCCTGATGCTGGGAAAGACTGAAAGCAAAAGGAGAAGGGGACGGCAACTGGACATGGAACAACTGACTGGTTCATATTTGGGAAAGGAGTATGACAAGGCTGTATATTATCACTTTGCTTATTTATTGAACGCAAAAGAAGAACGGGATGGCAGAGGATGAGATGGTTAGATAGCATCACCAATGTAATGAACATGAATTTGAGTAAACTCTGGGTGACAGTGGAGGACAGGAAGGCCTGGAGTGCTATGGTCCATGTGGTCACGAAGAGTCGGACACGACTAAACAACTGAACAACAACAATCATAACCTTGAAAGTTTAACATATTACAATCTCTAGCATCTCAACAGTGAGGTTCTTAACTAAAGGGCAGGCAAACTTTCCTGAATTTTTCGCCTCTTGACTCTTAAACTGGAACTGTGCCTATCAGTTACACAAAAATATTTTCTCCAGCTGCACGTCTGTGTTGCTACAGTGATTCCCAATTCTCCTTCCAATTATCAAAACCATGGTGAGAGTAACAAAGCTTAAGGGATTTCGTCACCATCACCATAGACTGTTTTTGAAACTACTGTGACACATATCTGTTAATTCCTCAAATATAAAACCAAAACATCTGATCCACAATTACCTCCTGCTCTGCTAAGACAGAAGGTGCTACTGATTGAAGCAGGGACAACACCATTCTGAAATTAAAGGTTGTGGTTTCCAGATTTCGTGCCAAGCTTCAATAAAGAGCAATTCTTCCGTGCAGTCATACTGTTGGTTACTAGTTTTTCCTCCTCGTTAGCCACCTTGGGGACCAAGGAAGAGCTGTCTTTGCCTGAAAGAGAATTCTACCCAATAGCACCACCATGGCATCTCGAGTGCTGCTGTTCCTTCTTCTGCTCGTGACCCATTTTCCCTGTGAGCCTCTGTTGAAGAAATGTCCATTCAATATGAAAATAGAAAAAAGAATGTTTAATTACTACAAGCCAGGAGACTACCTGATTGGTGGAATAATATCTACAGTTAGTGCTGCATTTCTACCAAATGACTTCTTCAAGCCTCCAACACGTATGGATCTAGGGTAATTATTGACATGTATGTGCTTCTAGTGATTGATGTTTCCCTCTCCAAAGTCTTTTTAGTAGCAAATGATTCCCATTTCCCAATTCCTGGCCTTTTTCAAGCGGCCTATTCATTTTCCTCCAGAATCACCAATGAAATAGGATTTGCCATATATGCAGAATAAAGTTAAGGAAATCTGGAAACTGAATGACAATAAATTTGGCAAAAATCATCCCCTGTTCTTCCCCAGGCAGAATCCAGTGTTAGAAAGTACCATAAAAAATAGGGTATCGTTATCATAAATTCATTGGGCATTTCTTTACTTCTACTGATTTGCTTCAAGACTTATACAGTAATAAAAAATATTTAACACTATAGCATTTTACCCTGTGGGAAAGAAGAGACTGTAATCTCGGGTCACCTCTCCATAGCTAGCTGGTCAAACTGGAAAAAAAGTAAATAGACTAAAGAATATACAATAAAAAGAGAAAATATTAAGTTAATTATTAGATTACAATCAGAAGAAAAGAGAACTTGTAGAAAAACAAGTTCCTGGTATGCAGTTACTTTATTTACTATTATTACCATAATAGTAAGGATTCATATATCATCATAAGAATATGTTTCTCCCTTTGGGAATGGTTGGGTTTACACAAGTATATTTTGTACAAATGTAAGCAGTTTCTCAGATACTTTTCCACCTGATGTTAGTTTGGCTATAAGAGTTCTTTTCCATGTTATCACCCCAAGTCATAACGTCGACCAAGAATCAGATCCAGCATTTGGGGTAAGGTTGACTTTGACCCTGACCTGCCAAGCTTTTCTTCTGCTCCTTGTATTGGAAGGAAGCTCCCTTTGGTGCACATGGAATTTTATGTCTAACAGGAATATCCAGACAACTCTTTGTGCAACTAGTGCCTGACAATATTTCCTGCATTGCAAAGTAACGAAAGTGAGCTCTGGTCCATTCTTTGCCATTCTTTATGAGATCAACCAGATTAGTTTGCACATTTATAAGGTGGTCTCTTGCATCCTCATCCCATTGATGTTTCAGGCTGTGGGACTGTCAGCCTTGCATGTTTGTCTGACATGCTTGTCTGCCTGTTGTATAGGTATAGTTTGCTGGCCTGCACTTAATTGTTTCAAGAAGTAAGCCTCCCTCTCGGCATTCCTGCATTGTTTGCCAGGAGCTGTGATAAGCTCCTGCTCTTTCAACAGACATTCTATCGGGCGGAGGGATACCTGGAGTGAGAACTGAAATGTTATGTCTTGACTATGGGTGATATCAGAGGGACGTTTCGATAATGCAGCTTGGGCGTGAAAATATTTATTTGAGGCTTCACCTCACCTTAAGTTTACTGATCCTGAATAAATGAATCTTTTAGGGTAATTAACTAAGGAATTTCTTGATTGGGAATTCTAACATTGAGGGTTATCACAGGGACATTCACAAGTGTGGTCCTAAGTCACAGCTTCAATTCATCATTGCCAGATGTCTTTAAAGTAAAAACTGCATGCAATACCACCTGGTTTTATGAACTGAACAGGAAACCATATTGATATCTCTTCCATTGTAGTGAAAACAGTCAGAGCTTCAGGCACGTCTTGCTTTTCTTGCTTTCCATTCATGAGATCAATAAGAGTCCTAGGCTGCTCCACAATATCTCCCTGGGCTACAACCTCTATGAGAACTTTTTCAACCCCATAATGACGTATGAGGCCATGATGGACTTGCTGTCTGTGGGGCAGGAGAACACCCCAAACTACAGTTGTGGAAGAAGAAAAAATATCCTGACCATTCTTGAAGGGACTGATTCCGAGCTCTTTCATCACATTTCAACCATGCTGAGCATCTACAAAATCCCACAGGTATGTATATAAATAGAAGCGAAGTCCATTTTGGAAATGCTCCAGAGGAGTCCAGAAGGTGGCATCCTTGGATAGCACCAAGCAAACTTGGACACAGATGTTAGATCTTAAGAGACCAGAAATAGTTTTATTTCCCTTCTATTACTTTGGTCTTTCTGACATTGGTACAAAACACGGATTTGGAAACAATACGCTGTCTTCATGACCTTCTCTTATTCTGCAATGAATTGGACTCAGAACAAAGAGCCATTCCTGACAGAAACAACTAGAGTTAGTAGACTAATTGGTCTATCTGGTCAGTATGTTCAGAAAAGAGGAAGAAAAGGATGGAGAAATGTTAAGGCCCACAAACGCTTGTATTAAAATAGTGGTCTGTGGTCTGTTACCAGAATGATTCAAAATTATTCTGCTCACACTCTGAGATGACAGTGAGAATTGTGAATATCAGGAGAAACAAAAAAAGTCAGTGGAATGCATTCAGAATGGGGTCTCAAAGAAATATGCATGATAAGAGAGGATCCAGAATGTTTGGGTGCAAAATGAGTGTGGACTGAATTCTAAAGTGGACAATACAAAATAGGTGGCTTTCACACATAGAATGAATGAGGACTGAAAGATCTGAAGGAAGAATCCTTCACAGGTCAAAGTGGAAGACCAAGAAAGTGGTGGTTGGATGCAATTCCTGAGTGGATGAAAAGTAAGAGGAGAGAACTAATGACACGGTATGACACCGTGTATGGAGAAACTGGATGCAAGGAATTTTTCCAAGAGTACAAAGGCATTGAGAGTATAAGGGCACAGCCACTTTAAAGTCCTTTGAAGCACAAAGGAGGTCACCATTAATTTGCTCGATCCCCAAAGCTGATCTCCATTCTGCTTGGTCTTGAGACTGGTCCTCTCCCAACAGTTTAGTGAGAAGAGTCTTGAGGTGGACAGATTGGTAGATTTCCCTGCCAGTAAAGAAAATCTCCAATCTGTCTCCCCAGGATGGGATGAGGGTGGGACTGGAGGAGAAGATAAGTTTGGACATAAGGCTAGACCACTGGGTTTAGATATCTTCCAGAAAGTAATTGGATTGGGAGAATTCCCAAGAAATTAAGAAACAGTGCTCACCCTCTACTTTCTCGAGAAATCCTTATCCACCACCTGGAAAATTTGCAGCTCCTGATCTATTGTGTGCTGGGAACTACAGGTGTTCCACAGAGTGAGTAGGGGCTACTACAGGCACCAAAGGTCTCCACTGAGCTCCATGTGCATCAGCCCATTCTAACCTCTGTGGATAGGGGATGTTGTTCAAGGGGTCACTGTGGACATCAGCCACAAGGAGAACTGGGGTTTCCTATCCAGAGATGAACAGAGACAACAGAAGCACGAGAGTGATGAGCAATGGAGATGGAACCTTTGTTGCAGCTATTGCTTTCTGGAAACCCTAGCTCAGTAGGTATGAAAAGCTCTTAGATTTAAGCATCTGAATAGTATCACTAAAAGTGAGACAGACCAGCAATCTTTTCCCTTTTTCGTTAGATCAACTATGGTCTTATCAGCCACGTTCCTGCGCATAAAGAGCATTTTCCGTTTTTTTACCGGCTGAGTCCAAAACAAGAACCTCCTCACTTGGCGATTGTCAAGCTGCTCCTGCATTTCCGATGGACGTGGATCGGCCTCGCTACTTCAGATAATGAAAACGGGGAAAAGTTCAGAAGAACATTTGAGCCAGTAGCCACAAAGAGAGGAGTTTGCATTGCCTTCTCAGATAGCATCTTTCCACTGAATATGGGAAAAAATATTCCATTCACAGAAGAAATGAAAAAAAAGCACCTGCTTCTGTATTTCAGCAACCGTCAAGTAAAAATAATTGTTTATCAATTAGACTTTCAGGCCATAATGATTCTAGTAAATCTAATACAACTCTTTGAAATGAATAAGTTATTAGCGGGGAAAGTGTGGCTTGCAGTAGCTTTGCCAGACTTCAGTGTGAGAGTGTTTTACAAAATGCTTGATCTCCAGCATAAACATATTTTGTTATCCTTCTCAACTCTGGCAAAAAAAAGGACACAATATTATGATTTTGATTCATATTACTCTGAAATCCAGCAATATGGGGAGGCAGCATTCCAGTGCTCCTCTTCAAGTCCTGGGTTGTCCAAGAAAGTTTGGAAAATATGCCTAGAAAAAGAGAACTGGGAAATCCCACCCCAGGATGTGGTTGCAAGGATCCTGTCTGAGGATGCCTCTAGTATTTCCACAGCAATTCAGGCCGTGTCCTGGGTCCTCAATGCTGCCTCTTCTGCCCAACTGAGTAAGAGGAGGATGCGGGTTGGAGACCATCGGACACCCCAGATGCTACAGCCATGGCAGGTGAGACTTCTCCGATTGAGGCTCCATCGATGCTCCTCTTCAATTCCTCAGTGTTAAATTGGGTGTAGGCAGGGCTGGCAGGGGGAGTTTTAAGATGTTTTTTACAGCAGTTGCCATGTTGTAGTGTTTGTTTTGATCAGATGATGAGGTTTGGGGAAAGAAAGTGAGATTCTGTTGCTGAATCTTCCAAACTGGATCTCTACTGCTTTGGGATCCTGTATAATAAAAGTGATACCTCTATAATGACAGTATTTCCCGATTTCTATAGTGTATAGACACCAGGATGGCACAGCTATCCTCTTGTTCTCTTTCGATCATCAAACCTGGTCTTCTCTAGTTTCCAGCCAGGGAATTAGTCATGACTTTTTGTTCTAAATTTATCGTGGACCACCCACAATGTTTTTCCTGTAAACCACCCAGGATCCCCTGATTGGGGGAGATGGGCGTTAATAAAAGTTTAAATAATTAACTAATTAATTAATTAATTAATTAATTAAAAGCAGTTATTTCTGCTACAAATCTATGTTTCTTCATAGCATCTTTTATGATGAACACAGACCCCATCCCCATGTCCCCCGAACTTCAACTTTAAGATCCTTACTGCTTTTTTAGGAGTGCCAAATTGTGGTGGCCTGAAAGTTAAATCAATCAATAAATCAGGGCCATACACTCGTGATGCAAACTTTTTGTGGTTCCTAGCCCAAAGTTGAGCCTGTGGGACTTCAGATTGATCTGCTGTGATGGAAAAGACCAATTTTCACTGCTCACCCCTCACTGCTTGATGCTGGGACTGCCTGGTGTGGCCATTTTCATCTTAGCAGCAAGAGTGATATGGCAGCAGGTACCTGTCATCATAATTCCATATCTCTCCTTTTAACGCATTGCTCAGCTATCATCCTAGACTACATGGGTGGAAAACTCTCAGGGAAGACTGCTAGACATCTGTTTGTTTTAAAAAAAAACAATGACAGATACCTTTCTTACATTTTTTTAAAACAAATTAAAGCAATAAAAATGAAGGATCTCATGGGATCTCAAACACAGACCTCTAGATCAAATGAGTTTAATTTATCTTTTGGGATTTCCTTCTTAATGTAATTTTGGTTGTTGTTTAGAATAGTTTTGCTGTCTTTTCTATTTGTGGGACAAGATATTGACTTTAATTAAATATTTCACGAAACTCACAAGGGACATCAGGATGAGATACAGCTTCCCTTGGGAGGGAAACTCCCTCAAAAATTGTGAAGCTCTTTACAGGTAGAGGCACTAACTTGAAATGGTCCAGTTATTCATACCAGTCATGTGTCTAAGGTAAAGGTTTCCGCGGTCATGTGGCTGGTATGACATGCGCGGAACGCTGTTACCTGAATTACGGCTGAAATGGAACTGTATAAGATACAGGGTGCTTTTCCATGTCTTTCTAGCTTCATCCTTTCCTGGGAAATTTCCAGCTTTACAATCTTTCCATGGATTGTGTTTATTTGGATGAGAACGGAGATCCCGTTGCTGATTTTGATATCATGCACTGGGCAGTCTTTCCCAACAAGTCTACTGCTGGGGTAAAAGTCGGGAGAGTAGAAAGAGAGGCCTCTTCAGAAGTCAGCCTCTCTATCAATCAAAGTGCCATCATGTGGCCAACATCATTCAGTCAGGTAGGTGCTGCTGCTACTTCGGTGTTCTTACCATTTATCAGCTGTTATACATGCCTGCTTAGACAAAAAAGCCTCAGAATTCAATGCAGATTTGCTCCAAGGAATGGAATCTAAAGCCCCATTAATTCAACAGACATTATGCATAATTAACTTATTTAATGATTTACTTATTTCTTCCCTGCCACTGTGCAGGCAACTCTTAAGTGATTCTTAAGTTACAGTAAACAATTTAAAACTAAATAAAGTCAAAGTAAAGGAGCGAAAAAAGTAGCAGTAAGAAATAACAATAAAGGCCCTGATGCTGGGAAAGACTGGAGGCAAAAGGAGAAGGGGATGGCAGAGGATGAGATGGTTAGATAGCATCACCGATGTAATGAACATCAATTTCAATAAACTCCGGGAGACAGTGGAGGACAGGAAGGCCTGGTGTGCTATGGTCCATGAGGTCATGAAGAGTCGGACACCACTAAACAACTGAACAAAAAACTTAATGAAAAAAGGTGGCTAAAACTCCCTAGATACTTTGAACTCTCTCCAGAACTGCTCCATTTTCTGTGCCCGCTTGAATGCCATCCTCAGTAAGTCTATGTAAATATATTTTTTTCAGCTGCATGCATAGGACACTAGTGGTGTGAAAGCTACCTCACTGATCTATAGGGCACAAGAAGCAGTGTGGTGTCCTACTCCAGAGCATAACCAGGAAGATATTTACCATAGTCCAGTTTAGGAAAGCCTCTGGTATTTTGCCTTCTCACTTGTTCTTCACATGGAGGAAGACTCTCTGTACCATGGGCTGCTTTTCTTGGACTAGTCCCCAAATTTGTGACTTTCGGAAGTCTTTGTTGCTCAGCAGGACTTTAAGAAAACTCCATGGAAGACTGCAAGGACTTCAGTGACATGTCTCCTAGTAAACATCTCAATAAACATGTAGCATACTTAGATACTATAATCTAGGTTGCAGTTAACAATATGTTGGGCAGACAGAATACTAAATGGGGGAAAGATATGGCTAAAGAAACCAGACCAAGGTGGAGTCACACATTACATTACACTGTAGGAAGATTTGGGGGTTTCCATTGTCTGTGTTACGTGAACACAGACAATGGAAACCACCATAGTTGTCCAATCACATTGTATCAAGTCATTATCCCGAATATAATGTCTGTGTTAGGTGAACACAGACATTATATTCGGGATAATGACTTGATACTATGTGATTGGACAACTATATTTATCTTTTGTTCCAAGTCCCTTACCATATTTTTGCTCTTCATTTTGTAAATTGCATCAAAGTCCCTGTGTGCAAAATGCCTGTGCCACATGGCGGCACTGTTGTCCTCTCTTTGCTGCTGCTGCTGCTGGCAGGCGAGGCTGACATCTGGAGGTGATTGTTTGCAGTTCACCTGGTAAACTCCATCCTTCTTAAAACCTGTAACAAAAACTTCAACTCCAAGTTTTACTTCACATTTTCCTATTACCTTAAATATTACATTATATCCTTTGCTGGTCATTGTGAGAGCACTCATCAGATTCGTAGACAACTGAGGTACATAATATGCTTCTGTTATAGTGAGGTCTATGTATGCACCTCTATTAAAACACCTTATGGGTATTTTGCCCTTTCCTTGAATTGAGATGGAATTTCCATCAGCAAGAGTAATATTTCCTTGTGGTTCTTCAATTAGCTCACTGAAATATTCTCTGTTCCTACAAAGATGTGTGCTTGCTCCTGAATCCAGGACCCCAGTGGCAAGACCATTTATTTCTGCAAGCCTGTGGTCAGGCAATGAAGTAGAGATCAAAATTATTGCTAGGTTATTTTTCTGATCCCATGACTTCTTGGCTTCATCAGAATCCCCTGAGTGTGGTGGGTCAGTATCTAAGCAATCTATGCTGCCTTGGAAAGTTAATCTTAGTCTATATAGCTAAGCAGAGAAGATGTCTTCATTTTGCATTGGGAGGGGGGAAGCCCCTCCCCTCTTCACTCCACTGTTTAAGGAGAGAGAAAAAAATGAACTGAGCCTTTTGAATTGTGCAAGCAGTTTCTTGGGTTGTAAGGCCAAAGAAAGCCTTTTTCAAAAAATCAACTCTCAGTCTGCCAAGCTGCTCTGGTTTGCAGTTTGACTCTCAGATATACTGGGCCCATAACCCAATGTAGGAATTCTGGGATGGTAGTACCAAAACTCCACGCAGCTTCTTATTAGTATATAGCAGAGTAGAAGTGTTCCCATCAACTTCCACAAGGCTTAATCACTTCAAATACACAAAACAAAATTTCACCTAGCCAAACATGTACTTTTAAGTAACCAATTCCCCTTGTTTAGGTCAGGGAGATAATGAAATTCTCCCATGGTTTCCAAACTGAGAAAGCTTAGTTTAATGTCCTGCCATCAGCTACACCAGAAGGCTCATGATAAGAAAATATCCCATGCTGCCCAACTGCCCATGTGGCACATGGACTAGAGAATCCCTGCCCATATCTTATTCTGCTGTGGGTTTCACAGACATTCTGGGGTCTGCTTTATCTGTCCTACCTAGTAAGGGGCATGTCCTTACCTAGTAAGGGGCGTGGTGGCTCAGCAGGTAAGATGCCTGGCTTGTCGATTGGAAGATTGCAAGTTAAGAGGTTCGAATCCCTAGTCCCGTGTGACAGAGTGAGCTCCTGCACTAGCTCCAGCTCTTGCCAACCCAGCAATTCGAAAGCATGCAAATACAAGTAGATTAATTGGTACCACTTTGGTGGGTAGGTGACAGTGTTCTGCATGCATCATGCTGGCCACATGACCATGGAAGCATCTTCAAAAAACACTGGCTCTTTGGCTAACAAATGGAGAAGAGCACTGGCCCCTAGCATCAGACACGACTGCACAAATGTGCGGGGGGAACCTTTACCTTTACCTTACCTAGCAAAATGCCCAGGGCATGCTGATTCCTTCTACGTACAGGCTCTTCTCTCAGGCCAGTCAGACTCCATTCCTTCAGATGTTGCCAGGTTTTGCTAGACCACCTTTAAGGTTAGGCGGGGACCCTTGACTGCTTTCACTCTCTGACCAAAGCCAAGACAACCACAGACAGAGGATGAAAGACTCTATTGTATTATATATATGTTAAAAGGTTGATGCTTCCCCCTTGACCAATGAAGCAGTTTTTAGTTAAAAATGTTAATGTCCCAAAAGTTTCCCAGATTCCAAATTTTAGCTCTTGGTAGGCTCATAGTTTTACTTTGGAATGATACGATTTCAGCTTTAGGATTCATAGAATTTTACTAGGATAATATTTATTCAACTTGAGGATGTCAATCCAGGTGATGCTCTCGGATGTGTTTTTCTCTTTTATTTCTTCTTTATCTGACTAATTCTCTTTTATGCTTGTTATTGACTCCCCACAAAATGGAACTGAATTCAATGTTTTTGTGGCTGTCCTTTATGTTTAGAAAGCGCCTTTGTCTAGATGCACGGAAAGCTGTCCTCCAGGATACACCAAACTCAAAAGAGAAGGAGCCCCAGACTGCTGCTACGACTGTTCTCCGTGCACGGAGGGAACAATTGCCAGGCAAGAAGGTTGGTGGCTCTAGAGCAAGGAGGGGACTTGAGGATACGGGGCAAATTCACTCTTGCTGCTCTGGGCAGTGTTTGTTACAGGTGCTGCTTTCCTCCTAGTTCTAGACCTAACTCCTTATCTGTTTGTCCTTATTTGCACAAAGAAATATTTTTTTAAAAAACAGCAAAATATTTCAGTGATTAGAGACCATCATATAATTTGGCATGATGGTGTGGCCATTAAAAGTAAAATAACAAAACATGGCTGAATTCTTGTTCTTCCGTATCCTTGTCTTGTTTAAGGAAAGATCAATCTTGTGGGATTTGGCATATCATAAGTCTTCAGCCTTTAAAAATCAGTGGCAATTTCCCCTTAACACTGAGATCTTCAAGTGTCTGTAGGAAAAGGATATTCTTTTAAGATGGCGCCGAGCGAGTATGTCCGTTTAGAACAGGTGCTCTTCGTTGGATGGTTTTAGGATGTTCTGGAGGGTTAGAGGCTTAGAGCTTTGGACTGTATTTTGGCGGAGTCTCCTGGGGTCGTTTCCTGACTGGACAAAGCTAAATTGGCTTTCTGTCTGCCCCGTGCAGCTGCTTTCCTGCTGGGAAAAATTTGGTGGCTTGCAATGCGATTTCATATAGCAGGGCAGCCCTATTCCCTTACCTGGATTGTGGCTTGGAGAACTGGCCTTGGGGATTGGAGCTGGTGGCAGAGGCTGGATTCTTGGACTGCCGTGGGCGTGGATTGGCTGCTTCTCACAGGAAGTGCTCCATAGGTTTTCTAACTGTCGGTGTTGTGCCGGTGGGAAGGAGGCTGGCGTCGACGATGGAGGAATCCCCTGTAGTTGTGTGGAAGGGACTGTGCTGCGGAGCAAGGAGGATGAGGGGGATGCTGATTCTGGGGCACAGATAAGGGCCGCGTTTCTTTCCATCGTGGTGGCGTGGAAGTGAGGGATTTTGCTGTGGTGGATGCAGGGCTGGTCAAGGCTGGTTGCAGCTGCTAGATCCTTGTGGCTGTAGTTCCTTCCCCCAAGCAGCCAGGTAGCCATTTTGACTTCCCTCTGGCTGAGAACTGGAAGGTGCTGGTAACAGCCATCTGCGTGAACTGTTTAAATTAATAGTCATCGCAACCCAAGAGGACATGATTGAAAGGATTTAAATTGGAATGGAACTAGTCATCAAGTTGGAAAGTTTTAGGTTGTGGTTTGAGATTCTGCTCACCTTCCCACAGGTGAGAGCTGGGGGAGAGAATTTCTTTGAATCACTGGGATTGTGCAATCGGGGCCTAAGCAGTCGTGTTAGAAGAGGCTGCCTGAGGGCATGGTATGGTGGGTAGATGGGAATGATGAAAGATTGAATTTTGCCTTTCTCCCCTTGAGCCAGCCTCCTTCCCGCCCCCCCGATGATGTCAATTTCCAGTTCTTTTCCACTCCTTTGGTGCCCCCTCCTTGCTTGTGCAGGTGGATGACCTTGACGATCTACATAACAGTCTCTAACAGTTTGGCGCGTCTCTTAGAATGCACTCTTCCCCCTCCTTTTCAGAGTCTTTCCAGGGCTGACACATATCTTCGCAAGTAATGGCAGGATTCAAATTGTAATCCTGACAGAAGGTTAGATGGGGTGCGATGGGCTTCAACTCAACCCAAGCAATACTGAGTTGCTTTTGGTATTTGGGCCTTCCACTGACAACATTTTGCCATTGTTGGTCTTAGGTGGGGATCCACTGTCCCAGATGGACCCTGTGCCCAGTCTGGAGGTCCTCTTGGACTCACTGATGGGGACTAGGAGACGTTCCTTCTCTGCTGTAGCCCCTCCCCTCTGGAACATTCTCCCTTCAGACATTAGGATGACCCCAACCCTACTGGCATCTTGTATCGCTGTGAAGACCTGGTTATGTGCCCAGGTCTGGGGTCCGGAGTTTGTTAAGGGCCTCATTTCTTGGCTATATGTGATGGAATGTATTCCTGAAATGGGGGATGATGTGGTAGATGTCACAGCTGCTGCTCTTTCCCCGGACGGGGGCGCATTCCAGGGAGATGAACGATTTCACAGTCCGGATTCCGCTAGTGGGAAAGTCAAAAGGTTCAAGGTGACTCCGCCTTCGAGCCCTCGCTAAGTATTTTACCCATAGATTGGTTAGAGTGCTTTTAGTCTGGCTAGATTCTGTCTTGTAGGGCAAGATCAATAAATGACTAGAGTGGGAATTGAGGCTCAGTGTGGTTCTCTGCCTGCTTTTCCTGACACTATACTCACATATAGCAATAGGTTTACATGATGATCATATTTATTTCTTTTGTATTGTTTTAATCGTTTTAGGTTTTTATCAATGTACGCCACCCAGAGTCACTTGTTGAGAAGGGCAGCTATAGAAATCAAATAAATAAATAAATAAATAAATAATAAATAAATAAATAAATAAATAAATAAATAAATAACCCGTAAAATGTGAACTTGGTCATGAATTGGACTTCACTGGTAAGCAGTGGAGCCATATCTGGAATGCATTATTTCTTCCACTCCAAAAATAAAATAGAGACTTCTCTGCTTGTGCTCAATGCCTTCTTTATTGTATTGTATTAGTTTGCTCGTAACTTTTGGAGAAGCTTTCAGGACCACATTCCAGGTTTTCAGGGGAAGCCTGGAACCAAAATATCTACTCCTATGGTCGAGATTGGGGTCCTAATGACGCCATCAGGTTTCAATTTGTAGACCAAACTTTCAGTTCTGGTGAGTGTTGAAGCTTGCAGCTGGCTAACCCCAGGGATCTTTGCCTACTTTATAGAATAGTGCAGGACAAATCCTTCAAAAGAGATGCTTCCAAAAAAGATACAATGCTTCTCTTTTTGAATCACTTAAAAGATCACTTATCAGCTCACACAGCTGATTCAAAAGCTACTCAGTCTATCATTGCATGTGTGTACAAGACTGGGAAAAGACACATAATCCCAAATAAAACATAATCCCAATAATTGATTTAATTTTTTTTCCATCATGTTACGGCCACAGATATTGTTAGATGCAGGCTAAAGAACAATGGCTTGTGTTTTTCAGATGCATCCAGTTGCAGCCAATGTCCAGATGACCAGCATTCTAATAAGAAGCGAGATCAATGTGTCCCAAAAATTATAAGCTTCCTATCCTATGAGGACACATTGGGTCTAATCTTGGCTCTCTTTGCCCTTGCTTTGTCTCTAATCACCAGCTTAGTTCTGGGAATCTTCATTAAATACCGAGATACCCCCATAGTCAAAGCCAACAACCGGGACCTCACCTACATTCTCCTGGTTTCCCTCTACCTTTCCTTCTTGACCTGCCTTCTATTCATTGGTCACCCCAAGAAAGTGACCTGCCTTCTTCGACAAACCACCTTCAGTGTTGTATTCTCAGTTGCTGTGTATTCATTGCTAGCCAAGACTGTCATGGTGGTGGTGGCCTTTCTGGCCACAAAACCAGGCAGCAGGATGAGGAAATGGCTAGGGAAGACTCTGGCCAACTCCATTGTCTTGTCCTGCTCTGGGGTCCAGGTGGGCATCTGCATAGTATGGCTGGGAATCTCTCCCCCATTCCCAAATTCTGACCTGCATTCCCAATCAGGACAAATCATGCTGCAGTGCAATGAAGGTTCAGTCACCATGTTCTACACTGCCCTTGGCTACATGGGGTTTCTGGCTGCCATCTGCTTCTTGGTGGCTTTCCTGGCCCGGAAGCTACCGGGGACCTTCAACGAAGCCAAGTGGATCACCTTCAGCATGCTTGTTTTCTGCAGCGTTTGGGTCTCCTTTGTCCCCACCTACCTGAGCACCAAGGGGAAGTACATGGTGGCTGTGCAGATCTTCTCCATCCTGGCCTCCAGTCTGGGCTTACTGGGCTGCATCTTTATCCCCAAATGCTACATCATCATTCTGAGACCTGGCATGAACACCAAGGAATATTTAATGATGTAAAACAATAAGGAAGCCTGATTTTGGTCCCTATTTTTCAATACTTTATTGGTAATTTGAGATAACATAGCTTAGAATTACAGCCCTTTTTAAGTGTTCTAAGAAATATCTCTTCCTTTCATGTGAATTTTGAAGTATAATCATTAAATATTGAAACAGAAATAGCATTAGATCATCTTGTTTAAAACACTTACATTCTTTCCTGTCTCTCAGTCTGACATGCGGTAGGATTGGGATGAGAATCATTCACATTAATCAGTTTTCTGAAACTAGATCAGATAAATTTTCAACACAGCAGATAAATGTCTTTTGACATTTAGTCCTGAGCTTATTTATTAGGCCTTCGCAGCAACTTGCCCTTTTTTCATCCTTTTTAATAGATGGTACATAATCAATCAAGGGAGAAAAACGAAGCTTCCAGGGCACAGAAAGGTTTTTCTTGATTCAAGCAGCTTCCAAAGCCCAAAGGGAGACCCGAGACAGAGCTGAGGGAGGGACAGAAAGCAACCTGCTGGGGAAGAAGTCAAGGGAGAATGTGCACCTCCAACGCTGAAGGGAAAGCACCATATTTCCTTCCACCTCTTTCAGCAAACCTGAGAGCAGCAGCAAATTTCCAGACATTGTTTCTGTGGCCTCAAAAGGTCAACTGGGGCTGACTGCACAGGTCACCTTCTGCCACACAATGCTGACTCTCAAAATAAAACAAAAAATATATACCCTACTATATCTTCAAAAACATCACAACAACGTCCATGGAATATCTGTCAAATCTTATCATTATAAACATTGTTATTTTATTTTATTTTATTTATTTATTAATCAAACTTATCACCACCCATCTCTACCAGAGTAGACTGGGTGGTTTACAATAAAATATTGAAATTAAAAAACCTATAAATCATTAAAATACAATATAATAAATAGAAAAAATCCAGAGGATGGCAAGATCTTAAAAGGAGGTTATTACTAAGCTAACCAGCCCCAGGAGGAACTATTACTTCCTTTCTCCCAAGCAAGGCAGAAGAACAAGGTCTTTAAAGACCTCCGGAAGGCCAGGAGTGAGGGTGCCCGCCTCACCTCCGGGGGCAAGATATTCCACAGGGCGGGTGCTATCGCAGAGAAGGCACACCTCCTGGACCCCGCTAGATGGAATTCTTTTATTGACGGGGTCCGTAGCATGCCCTCCCTGCATGACCGGGTGGGGCAGGTAGATGTGATCAGGATGAGATGGTCCCTCAGATACCCTTCAGATATCAGATATCTCTTCTCCATTTTGTAAAGCAGAAGATTTTTTTAGCAAGGCCTATGAAGGGTATCCCTACTTGCATGCCATGTCATAAGATTATGATAGAGAAACAACCAAAAAAGTAGGGTATCAATATCATTAATTCATTGCACATTTCTTCACTTCTATTCATGTGCTTCAAGAATAATACACTAGTAAAAATATTTAATACAATAGCATTTTATGCTGTGGGAAAGAAGAGACTGTTAACTTGGATCACCTATCCATAGCTATATGGTCAAACAAGAAAGAGAGTAAATAATTAGACTAAAATATATACATTAAAAAGCACAGTATTAAGTACATTATAAGATTAGAATCAGCATCAAAGAGAACTTTTAGAAAAGCTTGTCCCTGGTATGCAGTTACTTTATTTATGTATTCAATTATTTATTCAGCAGATGTATATGGCTGCCCATCTCATTGGATGTGACTTTGGGTGGTGAACAAGTAACATTTAAAATAATGTCACAACCATTATGCAAAATGAACAAATACCTGGCAAGAAGATTCAAGGATCAGGTCTTGCTCAAGAAAGCACATGTGATTTTCTGTCTAATAGGAATACCCAATCACCTAGAAAGGCTTTGTAAATCAATAATACAGGAATTTGCTATTTCTTAGTTGTGCAACGACTGCCTGACAGAATTTCCTGCATTGCAATGTTAATGATAATGAGCTCTCATCCCGCCCTCCTCTTTTGCCATTTATGAAATCAATCAGATTAGTTTGCACATTTATATTTTTTAAAGTCCACATTAACTTTAACTTTATCATACCATAATTATCCATGCCATCCGTATATTAAGTCATGACCTAAATTCAATAATTTTTCATTTTTTAAGACAATCCATTCTTTAAGCCATACTAAACAACATGCTGCATAGTATAATTTCAAATCTGGGAGGCCCAAGCCACCTCTTTCTTTTGAATCTTGCAAGACTTTATATTTTATTCTCGGTTTTTTCCCTTGCCATATAAACTTGGAGATATCACGTTGTCATTGTTTAAAAGGCGCTTCTGAAGCCAATATAGGTACTGTTTGGAAAAGATATAAAATTCTTGGTAAAACTTTCATTTTAATCACTGATATTCTACCTAATAATGATAGTTGTAATTTCTCCCACCGATCTAAGTCAGAATAATTATTCTGAAACAAATGGACATTCTTTGATGTTGAATAAATTCCCAAATATTTTATTTTTTTTCCATTTTAAATCCAGTTAATTCTTTCAGTTTCTCTTGTTGTTGACAATTCATATTCTTAGTTAGAACTTTTGTTTTCTGTAGATTCACTTTGAACCCTGCTAGCGACCCAAAGTCTTTCAATTTCTGCATTAATAACTCAATCCCATCTAATGGGTTTTCTAAGGTAATGACTAGGTCGTCAGCAAAGGCTCTTAGCTTATAAACTTCTTTTTTAATTCTTATACCAGGTATGCCATCATCTTGTCTGATATCTCTAAGTAAAACTTCTAGGACCAATATGAACAAAAGTGGGGATAAAGGACATCCTTGTCTTGTACCTTTTTGAATTTCACATGATTTACTCAAATCACCATTAACAATTATTTTAGCAGTTTGGGGGGTATATATAGATTTAATCCATTTAATAAAATTCCTCCAAAATTCATAGTTTCCAATACTTTAAACAAGAAGGGCCAATTTCAATTATCAAAAGCTTTTTCAGCTTCTACGAATATCAAGGCAGCCTGTTTTTCATTATGTTGTTCCAAATATTCCAATATATCCAAAACATTTCGCACATTGTCTCGAATTTGTCTGTTAGGCAGAAATCCTGCCTGATCCTCATGAATTAAATTCTTAAGAATGTTTTTCATTCTTTCCGCCAGTACTGTTGTAAATATCTTATAGTCATTATTCAATAAATATATTGGTCTATAATTCTTTGTTAAAGTCATATCTTGTTGATCTTTTGGAATCAGTGCAATGTGTGCTTCTATCCATGTTTCTGGCATTACACCTGTTTCTAAGATTGAATTCATAGTCTTTTGTAGGGGTAAACAAAGTTCATCTTCAAAGCTTTTATAATAAGCCGCTGATAAACCATCAGGGCCAGGCGCTTTTCCACTATTAATTTTCTTGAAGGCAGTTGACATTTCCTCTACCGTTATAGGGTTATTAAGCAATAACTTTTGCTGATCGGTAAGAACAGTTAATTTTTGTTTTCTCAAGTATTTGTCAATATCATCTAATAGAACATCTTGCTTTTTGTACAATGCTGAATAATAACAATGAAAGGCTTCTTGAATACCTACGTTATCTATCACAGTTCTCCCCTCATGTTGTATTTTAGAAATTAAATTCTTTTCTCTTTCTTTATGTAATTTGTAGGCCAACCATCTACCTGGTTTGTTTGCAAATTCAAAATGCTTCTGTTTCACAAATTTAATTTGAGTCTCTAATTCCTGTATCAATATCATTGACATTTGCTTTTGTAGAAATTTAATTTGAGTCATCAATGTGTCATCTAATGGGTTGGCTCTCAAACAAGTCTCTTTATGTTTAATTTCATCTAAAATCAGTTGAATTTTCTCTTTTTTTCTTCTCCTCATTTGAGCATTGTATTGAATAAAGTAACCCCTCCTATAGGCTTTGCTGGCATCCCAGACAGTCTGAACATTAGTGCCTTTATCTAAACTCAATTGAAAGAATTCTCTTAACTTTTTTTTGCATGTATCAACTGTTTCATTTTTCCTTAGTATTGTCTCATTTAATCTCCATCGGAATGTATTCCTTTCCCCTTAAATAGACAACATAACTGGATTATGATCTGAAAGAGTCTTAGGTAATATTTCAACCTTAATAACATCCAGCATCAAACTTCTAGAAATCAAAAACATATCTATCCGAGAAAATGATCTATATCTCTCTGAGTAGTATGTATATTCCCTAGAATTTCCATTCATAAATCTCCAAATGTCTTGTAAGTCCAGCATATCTTTCAAATCAAAAAATGTTTGGGGTAATTTTCCTTGCATAAGTCTCATTGCTTTTTGAGAATGCCTATCTTCCATGGGCATTGTGGTTGGATTGAAGAATTACAAGTGGGAAGGTGAAACCCTGGGAATATTTACTATTCTTATCTTTGATTTTGACTACAGGAGAACAAAAAGTCCTAGGCTTTTATCCTTTGAAACACTGTGGACTTTTATATATAAGGGATTATAAATGACCTAATTATAAATGACCTAAGAGGAAAAATTTTAAAAGAGCCTAGTTCTCTCTTTCTTTTTCCTTAACCTTTTGGATATTTGTTTTTTCACCTTTTCTTTTTTCTTTTTATTATTTGTAAAAGAATTTTTAATTTTTTTTTTAATTTTTTCCCCTTTTTTAAATAATTTTTGTTATATTGTTATATGGTGCTTTTTCCCCTTTTCTCCCTTTTTTCTTCTTTTTTGCAGGGCTATGGCGTCTTTGGGAACGAGACGGGCGGAGAAGGAGAAGAAGAAGGAGACTGGAGGACCACCTATTGATTCTGCTACACCTGCTACATCTGCCTCCGAAGCTTTATTACCAGAAATGAAAAAGATATTAGAAGCTGTTGCAACACTAAATAAGAAAATGGATGATCAGAATACAGCAATAAATAAGAAAATGGATGATCAGAATACAGCAATAAATAAGAAAATGGATGACCAGAATACAGCAATAAATAAGAAAAAGGATGACTCCACGAAGCAGATGGAAGATCAGATTACAGCATTAGACAAAAAAATGAACGATATGAAGAAAGAAATAACCCGAGAGATTAAGCAAGATTTTAAAAAAGAAATTCAAACAGTTAAGGAAGTGGTCAATTCTCTGTCAGGAGAACTTAAAGATACGCAAAGCCAGATGCAAAAATTAGAAGATAAATCAGAATATGCTATTAAAGAGATTGAACATAATCTAGATATCACAGCTTTAGCAGAAATGAGAGAGAAGGAGCACATCTTGAGATTTAGAGCAATTCCAGAACAAGTAGATGAAAATGTGAGAGAAAGGATGACTTTTGAATTAGCTAAATTTTTGGAGACAAGAGAACAAGATTTAGATTTGGAGATAGACAAGATATTCAGAGTAAACTCACGTTATGCTAAGGAAAGAAAAGTCCCTAGAGACATATTGATATATTTTGTAAGAAAAGTGACAAAAGAGCAAATCTTAAGGAAGCATTATAATACTAGATTAAATATAGAAGGGAAGGAAATAATTGTATTAAAAGAAATTCCCTTGAGAATAATTAGGAAAAGAAAAGACTATTCTTTCCTTACAGACAAATTAAGGCAACATAGTATTTCATTCAGATGGGAAAAATTGGAAGGCGTATCGTTTGAGTTTAAAGGACAGAGATTCAAAATAACTTCCATTTTAAAAGCAAAAGCTTTTTTAGAGAAATACAAGAAAGAAATGGGTTTACCAGAAGGAGAATTGACAAAAGGAGGAGAAACATCGAAAGACAAAGAGAAGACTGAAGATCTATCTGAGAAAGGAGCTACAGGTGTGGACTTAACAAAGGGATTTTAAAGAATAAAACACCAATGGAATTTAAATATCTGACATGGAATATTAATGGAGCCAATGCTCCACAAAAAAGAAGAAAGATATTTCATTTTTTGAAAAAACAGAAATTGGACATAAGTTGTTTACAAGAGACTCATATTTGTAAAAAAGATACTAAATATTTGATTCAAAAACAGCTTGGAGAAGAATTTATTTCGGCTGGATATAAAAAAACTAAAGGGGTAGTCTTATATGTACAACCAAAGTTAAACCCAAAATTGATATTAGCTGATGAAGAGGGTCGATACATTGTAGTAGAAATTAACATACAAGGAACTAAAACACTGATAGTTGGACTTTATGCACCGAATATGGATAAAGGAGTATTTTATAAAAACCTGATGGATAAACTTTTGGACTTAACTTATGACAATTGGTGTTTCATGGGGGATTGGAATGGGGTAATTTACCCCAGATTGGATAGACAGTCACAAAAAGAAGTGAAGCAAACACAGGGAAAATTGCCACAAACATTTTTCGACTTGAAAGAGATGTTGGATTTACAAGACATTTGGAGATGTATGAATGGGACTTCCAGAGAATTTACATATTATTCAGAGAGATTTAAATCACATTCTAGAATAGATATGATTTTGATATCTAAAAATTTGATGATGGATATTAACAAAGTTGATATATTACCTAAGACTTTATCAGATCATAATCCAGTAATGTTGACTCTTAAAGGGAAACGGAATGTATTTAGATGGAGATTGAATGAGTCACTACTACGGAATAATGATGTAGTCGATGTATGCAAAAAAAAATTAAGAGAATATTTTCAATTTAATTTGAACAAAGGGACTAATATTCAAACTGTATGGGAAGCCAGTAAAGCATATATGAGGGGTTATTTTATTCAATACAATGCTCAAATGAGGAAGAAAAAACAAAAAAGAATTCAATTGATTTTAGACGAAATTAAAAGTAAAGAGTTAGATTTGAGAGATAAACCAATGGATGACACTTTGCTCACTCAAATTAAATTTCTACAAAAGCAAATATCAATGATATTAACTCAAGAGATAGAGACTCAAATGAAATTTACAAAACAAAAATATTTTGAATATGCAAATAAACCAGGTAGATGGCTGGCTTATAAATTGAGGAAACAAAGACAAAAGAATTTGATTACTAATATTCAACATGAAGGAAAAACTCTGGTGAATAATATGGACATTCAAAAAACCTTTCATGACTATTATTCTAAATTATATAAAAAACAAGATGTCAACTTGGATGACATTGAAGAATATTTGAATAAACAAAAACTAACTGTTCTTAATGACCAACAAAGATTGATATTAAATAATGTTATAACAAAAGAAGAATTGATAAAAGCTTTTAAGAAAATTAGTAGTGGAAAAGCTCCTGGACCGGATGGATTGTCAGCAGCCTACTATAAATGTTTTGAAGAGGATTTATGTCTACCTTTGCAGAAGACTATGAATTCTATTTTGGAAACAGGAATTATGCCTGAAACTTGGAAAGAAGCACATATAACATTGATACCCAAAGAACAACAGGATTTAACATTAACTAAAAATTACAGACCAATATCTTTATTGAATAATGACTATAAGATATTTACAACGATATTAGCAGAAAGAATGAAGAATATACTTAAGGATTTTATTCATCAAGACCAAACTGGTTTTCTACCCAAAAGACAAATTCATGACAATGTCCGAAACATAGTAGACGTAATTGAATATTTGGATCAACACTATGATAAACAAGCTGCCTTGATATTTATTGATGCTGAAAAAGCCTTTGACAACTTAAATTGGCCTTTTATGTTCAAAGTTTTGGAAAATATGAATTTTGGAGGAAATTTTATAAAATGGATTAAATCAATATATACTCCACAATTTGCCAAAATAATTGTTAATGGAGAATTTAGTAAGCCATGTGAAATACAAAAAGGTACTAGACAAGGTTGTCCATTATCTCCACTTTTGTTTATATTGGTATTAGAGGTTTTACTTAGAGATATTAGACAAGATGATGGTATCCATGGTATTAAAGTTAAAAAAGAAGTTTATAAACTAAGAGCATTTGCTGACGACCTAGTCATTACTTTGGAGAATCCACTAGAAGGAATTGAAATATTAATACAGAAACTAAAAGACTTTGGGTCGCTAGCAGGGTTCAAAGTGAATTTACAGAAGACAAAAGTTTTGACCAAAAATATGGATTACCACCAACAAGAGAAATTGAAAGAAATAACAGGATATTCAATGGAAGAAAAAGTAAAATATTTGGGAGTATATTTAACAACTAAAAATGTTAAGTTGTTTAAGAATAATTATATTCCACTTTGGATGGATATTAAAAAAGATTTGGAACATTGGGAAAAACTGCAATTATCATTATTAGGTAGAATTTCAGCAATTAAAATGAATGTTTTGCCAAGAATTTTATATCTTTTTCAAACACTACCTATATTGGCATCAGAAGAACCTTTTAAACAATGGCAGCGAGATATTTCTAAGTTTATTTGGCAAGGGAAAAAACCAAGAGTAAAATATAAAGTCTTGCAAGACTCTAAAGAAAGAGGAGGACTAGGTCTACCGGATTTGAAATTATATTATGCTGCTTGTTGCTTGGTTTGGATTAAAGAATGGATAGTTTTGAAAAATGAAAAATTATTGAATTTGGAAGGACATGAATTAAGATATGGATGGCATGGATATTTGTGGTACGATAAAGTTAAAGTTAATGTGGACTTTAAAAACCATTATATTAGAAGATCCTTGTTAAGAATCTGGAATAAATATAAATTAATCTTATGTTATAAAAGACCCTTATGGATTTCTACACAAGAAGCATTCTACAGAACAGAAGTAAGAAATAAAGATAAATGGTTAACCTACAAAGACTTTTTAAAGAAAGAACAAGGACAATATATAATTAAATCAATAGAAGAATTGGTATCAGAGGGATACAGTTTTCAATGGCTTTCATATATGCAGCTCGTAGAGAAATTTAAATTAGATAAGAAAGACCTTGAATTTGAACAAACCAAATCGGAATTTGAGATACAACTATGTGAGACAGATGATCATCTAATTGCAAAAATGTATAAATTATTGTTAAAAGGTGAAATGGTAGAGGAACAAGTTAAAGACTGTATGATTAAATGGGCTAAAAATATTGGCCATAATATTCAAATGCAACAATGGGAAGATATGTGGACCAAAGGGTTAAAATTTACTTTGTGTTATAATTTAAAAGAAAACTTTTATAAGATGATGTACAGATGGTATATGACCCCACAAAAACTTTCTAAAATGTATGGAAATGTCTCCAACTTATGTTGGAAATGTAAAAAAAAAGAGGGGTCTTTTTACCATATGTGGTGGACATGTGAGACTGCAAAGAAATTTTGGACTCAAATACATGCATTGATGCAAAATATATTACAAATTCGAGTTCCATTTAAACCGGAATTTTTCTTACTGGGAATAATTGATGGACAACCTGGGAAGCAATTTACAAGGATTATGCAATACATGATTACAGCAGCAAGACTTATTTTTGCACAAAATTGGAAAAACCAGATATCGCCTACAATACAAGATTGGATGTTAAAATTGATGGATATGGCAGAGAATGATAAACTGACATGTTTATTAAAAGAAAATCCAAATAATTATTTCCTTAAAGAGTGGAAACCATTAACTGACTATTTACAAGATGCGGGAGGGGCAAAGCTTATATGGGGATTTGAAGATTAAAATATATATATATTGATGTAATAGACAAGAAATATTCTTTAATATTATATATAGACCTAGCATGTAAGACAAAATTTTTAAAATACCATGACCAGATACAAATCGGAAGTTGACCAAATTCTGTTTCAGCTTTATCTTTTTTTCTTTTTTCCTTTACTACACTTTTTTATCTTTTCTTTTTTCTTGATTTGTATTTCCATTTTCTTTTCTGTTTCAAACTTTTATCTATGTAAAATTAAAATCTAATAAAATTTGTTAAAAAAAAAAAAAAGAGAATGCCTATCTTCCATGGGAGAAATTACCCCATTCCAGTCACCCATAAAGCACCAATTTTCATAACGTAAATCCAACAATTTGTCCATTATTTTTTTATAAAATAATATAAAATATGTTAGAGTTGTGTTGCCCTGGCAAATTATCTCTGTACAAAGGACAAGCTTCTCATGGTGACGTGAAGTGCAGGTGCAAGATAGCAACAATCACGTGTGTATTGTTTTGACTAGATTGCATGGGAACAAGGTCTCCTGATATCCTTCCGTGGGAAGCCTTCCTCAAGCCCCCCCTGAGCAAGGAAGGGGGGAACTCAGTGCGTAGATGCAGCACTGCTAACCAATAGCAGGACATGCTATGTGCTTTGAGGCCTAGTGTGTGTAACAGCTAACTTCCAGCCAATCAGAAAGCTAGAAGGTCTGAATATACAACCATGCAAAATGGTGTTGTATGTCTTCTTGATTTCTAGTGTCTTTTAGCCATGTAGTTCTTCACGTGTTCACTTCCCGTGGACTGGGCAGAGTGAGCTATGCCTGGCTTTGGGTATAGGCCATGGCAGGAACTCTGGCCCTGGGATCAATACACGGAACTCTGCTTATAAGGTTGTTTTGTTTTTCCTTTTACAATGCTGTATCCTGTATATTCATCTTTTTCATTGTTGCGATAATGTACTGTATCTGCATTATTGCCCTATGCTAAACAGTAAACACTGTTGGCCCTAAGAAGCTGCATTCTTGTCTGTTTATTCTCAAGCCTCGGTTTTTCCCCTTTAAGCCAGCATATACCCCATCAAAATACTCCTTTATCAATGTTTGGAGCTTAAAGTCCCACTATCAACGTTTTAGTCCCATGTATATTAACTTCAACTCCAACATATCTTCCTTCCTCATCAGTCAATATCATTTGTGGATTCAACTTTGATTGTATATACAAAACAACACCCTTAGTTTTTTTTTACTCCAGCTGAAATAAATTCTTCTCCAAGTTGTTTTTGGGTCAAATACTTAATGTCTTTTTCACAAATATGAGTCTCTTGCAAACAAATTATATCCAGTTTTGATTTCTTTAAAAAATGAAAAGTCCTTTTCCTCTTCTGCGGTGAATTCATTGCATTAATATTCCAGGTTAGATATTTATAATCCATAAGTAGGTTCATATTTAAACATTCTTTATAATGTCCAGTCCAGCAGCCCCCAATTCAGATAGATCTTCACTCATTTCGCTGTCTTTTGGTGTCATTTCCTTTTCATTCAAGTCTCTTGATGTATCACTCAAATCTGTCCTATATCTCTCCAAAAATGCTCTTGACTTTAAAATAGAATTTAATCTACATCTTTGTTCCTTATACATAAAAGTTACTCCTTCTAATCTCTCCCATATAAATAAAATATTACGTTGTTTTAGTTTATCTGTAAGAAATGAATAATCTTTTCTTTTCCTTAATATTCTTAAAGGAATTTCTTTTAATACAATTATTCTCTTTCCTGCTATATTCAATCCACTATTGTAATGTTTTTTCAAAGTTTGATCCCTTGTAACTTTTCTCACAAAATGTATCAATATATCTCTTGGCACTTTTCTTTCTCTAGCATAACGTGAATTAACTCTAAAAATTTTATCTATTTCAAGATCAAGCTCTTGTTCTTTCATCCCTAATAGCTTGGCTAGAGCAGAAACAATAATTTCCCTTGTATTTTCATCTTGTTGTTCTGGAACTGCTCTTAATCTCAATATAAATTCTTTCTCCCTCATTTCTGCTAATGCAATAGCATCTAAATTTTGATCAATATCTTTAGTGACTACTTCTGACGTAGATTCCAACGTTTGTACCCTTCCTTGTGTATCCTTAAGATCCACTGAGAAATTGTCAACAACTTCTTTAACTTTCTGAATTTCCTTCCTAAACTCTTGCTTTAAATCCTGGGTCAATTCTTTTTTCATATCTTCTAACTTTTGATCAACCTGTTGACCCAGTGCTAAAATTGCATCTAAAGCCCTTTGCATCTCCATGGTAGAGCCTTCGGTTGGTTCTATAGAGGGTCTCCTGACATCTTCTTCTTTCTTTTTCTCTTTGCACCCTCTTGTGGCCATAGTAGGAATAATGTTGCTTTTATAGGAATTTAAAAACAAAACTGTCTTTCTGTTACCCCCCTCCTCTTTCCAACACAAAGGGAAGTGAGAAGAAAGAAAAAAAAAATAGTCACCCGGTAATGGTAGTCATGGCAACACATCTGTAATCCAATGGGAACATGAGTTTCTTAAAAAAAAGTCCAAAAGGCAGACAAAACACGATAAGAAAAAGTAAACACTCCAGGCAATTCTCAGGCAGTTTATATTCAATGAAGACTCAACATGAAAAACTTGTATTCCCAAATATATGGTAAACCATTTTACCATCAAAAAGTCTTTTTGATCACAATTTAAAAAAAAAACACCATAACACAGCAAAGTCCATATGTTAATTTCCACCCATATACAGTAAATGTTTCCTTCGCAAAGAAAAGAAAAGAAACAACTCACCAACATCCACAAGCAATGTCCAGAGTTAGATCTTAAATATTAATAAAAAAGTTATTTCAAACAAAAAAAAACAGAGAGGGGGAGAGAAAAGACAAGATCTCCCTCCCTCTCTCCTTAGGTGATCTAAGAAGTCAGATCAGCTAGTGCTAATGTCTCTACCTTGAGATTTACAGCCCTCCGCAGAGCTTGAAATATTCTCCAGTCGTTTTTCACTGCTACAACCCCACACAAAGAGGCCCATCAAGTGCCATTTTTGCAGCAAGAATGGTCACTTAAAGAAAGACTGTTGGACCTTAATCCCTTTGTGTGGGTGCGCTGGTATTTCTGCAGAGGAACCCCACTGCAGTTGAAATATCTGGCCTTGTGGTGGACAGATCTAACAGTTTCCCAATGGCCTCCCTGTAGCCATTGTTCTGAGGCAACAGTTCACTAGTGTCCTTGACTTTGTGAAAATCTGCTTCCATTGGAGTTGGAACTGTGTTTGCATTTTCCAGTCCCAGGCACTCCAATAATTCTAAAATCTTTTGCCTCTGACTAAGGAGAAAACTTCCATCCTTTTCTCTTTCAATTTGTATCCCCAAGTAGTAGGTTGCTGTTATGATCCTGGATTACAATCAGCACTCCACTCATGAGACTGGGAGGAACGAATGGGTTCCAGCTGAAACACGGTCCTGAACCAAAGAAGATGGCTCTGAGCGCAATGCATTGATGAGGGACGGATCTTGGACGGTGAAGCGAGAAATACAGAAATGCTGAGGTGCCAGAGAGTAGGCCAGGGAGGAATCTGCCAACTGAGCGGAATGTGCGGAGCCCAGAGAACATAAACCAGACAGGATGTTAGAGGAAGAACAGACCTTGCATGAGATAAGATACCAGACTGTTTTGAAACCAAGGTATCTGGCAAAACGTGTCGTTCCTCGGGAGAGGCAAAATAAGAAAAACTATAAAAGCAAGGGTTCTGAGACTCCATCCTTATGACTCTTCAATCCGCGGCAACGAAGGTCATCCAACCTTTCGAGGATGAACTGATCAACCGTTCTGCGAAGGGACTGTGTTGGTGAGTATGGGAAGCGAATGTGTGTGCGTGTGAGAGATCTCTCTTGATACGAGTTATTTGTTCATATTGTGTTATCCAATAAAAGTTACATGAATAGTGCATAAACCCAGATCTGGTGTCCTATTTGTCTCATTGGTGGTCCTACAGTCTAGGGTCGGCTAAATCTCCCACTGGATCAAAAAGAACCTAAAATATCGGTCTATGACAAGACATGTTGGAATCGTTAGGAATCTTTATTGTATCAGTGACTCCAAGCACTTCAATGCTCCAAGTGAATTGAGTTTTACAAAGGATTAGTATATATACACACATTCTATTATCCCCCTTCCCTGTCTGACACTTTTGCTGTGTGTTTGAAGGTCCAAGGTCCAGAATCCACATTTCCTTCTTTCTATCTGTCTACCGGCTATTGCTTGCCATTGTTTGGTTGCTGCGTGTCCCTTGGCTGGTGCCATGTCATGGATGATACCCAGGTGGGGGTCATACGTGACATTCTGCTCCCTCCAAAGGTTAACCCCTCCCCTGTGTACGTTTTCCCAGGTATTTGCTATGGAAATCCCTTACTAACCGGGTTGCTTTCACTTCGCAGCTGTACACCCATTCACATTGTGACTTTGGAAGGTGTTTCCACTGGACTAGGTGCTGCAATTTTCCCTTATATATACTGTCATCCAGTATTTCCTGCACTTCAAAGTGGCATTCCCCATCTATCATTATTGGTACTGGTGTTTGCTGTTGTGGGTGCCACCGGTCTGATTCCTTGGTTGGTTTCAATAGCCTACAGTGAAACACTGTGTGAATTCTTTTGAGGTTTTTTAGAGATTGTAGTCGCATTTTCACCCGATTGATTACTTTAGTGATTGGGAAGGGCCCTATAAACTTCGGACCTATTTTTTGGGGGGTTGTGAAGACTTTAAGAATTTTGTGGATAAGAACACTTTATCCCCCACTCCTAATTTCCCTTCAGGAGCCCTCTTGAGATCAGTGTTTTGTTTGTATGTCCCCCTTGTGTGTTGTAAGGCTTTCTGTATTGTTGGCCACCACTCAGCTATATGTCAAGCCCATGCATCCAGCAGGACTGTTATCTCATCAGGCTGAGGTAAATCTGGGAATGCTACAAAATCCTGGCCATTTACCACCTTGAATGGTGTGAATCCTGTGCTTTGGTGTACTCTATTGTTGAATGCTACCTAATTTACATAACACCTAAGGTATTCTTCTAATACTTGATTAGATCATTCACAGCCCCAATTTGTGGCAGGGTGGGGACTGAAACTCAGACCCTGTTCTACTCCTATTAAGTTCAAAAAGGCTCTCCAAAATTTGGATGTGAACTTGACACCTCGATCACTAATTACCCGCTCGGGGGTGCCGTAGAGCCTGTACATGTGTTGTACAAATAGTTTGCCAAGCTGCCCCAGTATTGGAATGCTAGCGCAGGGTTCAAAGTGAACCTGCTTTGAAAATAAATCAGTTATCACCCAAATTACTGTCTTTGTTTGGCTTTCCGGTAAGTCTACAATAAAATCCATGGATATTTACTTCCATAGTTGGATAGGGTTGGCTACCCCTTGTAGTAACCCCCTGGGCTTTTTTCCCTACACATTTCACCATGGCGCATGTTTGGCAGCTGGCAACATAGTTTTCTACATCCTTTCTTAAGTTTGGGCACCAGAACTGCCTCCTTAAGAGGTGGATGGTTTTTAGGAATCCAAAATGCCCAGCTGATTTGGCATTGTGGCATCTGTCTAAGATTTTCCTTCTCATTGAATCTGGGATGTAGAGTTTGTCTCTCTGGTACCAAAAGCCTTGTTTTTCTGAGAGGCTTCCTTTGTTTGCTTTTAGCTAATCATCTGCCTTTACTGCTTCCTTCAGTTCTCCCTGCACCCTCATTTTGATGCCTGACATGAGCTTCTTTGTTTGGTTTTGTGTTACTGCCGCACCCCCACCTGGTTGGGATGATTGAATCAATCACCTCCTCCCTTTGGCTGTTACGGTAATCATGACAAGGCATCTGCTTAGAAATTTCTCCCCCCCCCCCAGTAAAAACTTCAGTGTGAATTTAAACCGGTTGAAAAAGAGCCCAGCTGACCTGTTTAGGATTCACTTTTCTGAGAGTTTGTAGTACTTCCAGATTTTTGTGATCCGTCCACACCTCGAATGGTTGCTTTGCTCCCTCTAACAGGTGTCGCCAAGTAGCTAGGGCTGATATGACTGCATACACTTCTTTCTCCCACACATGCGGCCATATCTGATGCGTCCACCTGGACAATGAAAGTTTTTTCAGGGTCCAGATGTTTTAATATCTCCAAAGTGAACAGTGTTTGCAGTTCCTCGAAAGCCTCTTGGCATTCTGCTGTCCACTTAGTGAGTGTGCTAGGTTTCGCTGTTCTCCCCGCCTCCCCCCTTCCTTAATCTTTAGTAGATCAGTGAGGGGCAATACTGTTTGTGTTTAGTGGTGGATGAATTGGTGGTAAAAATTCATGAAACCTAAGAAAGATTGGAGCTGCTTCCTAGTCTTAGGTGGTTCCCACCCCACAATGTCCCTTACCTTACCCGGGTCCATGGCTATCCCTTTGTTTGAGATCCTATATCCTAAATAATCTAGCTGTTCCCTGTGGAATTCACACTTTGAGAGTTTGGCATACAATTGATTTTCCTCCAGTCTTTTCAGTGCCTCCCTCACCAATTCTACATCCTCTTCCATCGTTTCTGTGTATATTAGAATATCGTCTAAATACATGAGCATGCCTCGGTACAATAAATCATGCATTATCTCATTCATCATTTGCATAAATATTCCCGGTCCGCCTTTCAATCTGAACAGGAGGACCAAAAATTCAAAACAGCCCAGCTGACAATTAAACACTCTTTTACACTCATCCCCCTCCCGGATTCTTACTCTAAAATATGCTTCCCTTAAGTATAGCTTGGTGAAAATCTTTCCTTTCGATAGGTGAGCCAACATGTCCTTTATTAATGGTAATGGGTACTTATTTTCCATGGAGATGGCATTTAGTCCTTGATTGTCCATGTACATTCTTAGCAACCCGTCTTTCTTTGTTCTAAACAGCATTGGTGCGGCCATCGGGGAATTGGCTGAGTGAATGAATCTCCATTCCAAGTTCTTGTCTACGAACTCCCACAGTGCCTCTAATTCCTTGGGAGTCAGTGGGTACAGTCTTGGCTTAGGTAATGTTGCCCCAGGTTCCAATTCAATTGCACAGTCAGTTTCTCTATGGGGGGGCAATTGGTTTGCTTCTTCCTCCCCAAATACTCGCTTCTGCTCTCTATATCACTCAGGAATGGTCTCAGTTTCCAATCCCTCCCCGTATGCCTCTGTCCTTGGAGCAGAGACTGCCCCAACCAACTCCTGTTTGGCCGGCTGTTCTTGGAACTGGGTTTCCTTGTCCCTCCCGTCCCCAAATTTTAAACTGTTCTTTCACCTCTACTTCAATGTTCAAATTGGATACAATTTCATCAATGTCCCTTTGACCATCATAACAGAGAATCAAATCATCTACAAATGTCAGATGATGATTAGTGTATTTGTGTGCTGTTTTGTTTTATTACAGGTATCTACTTATCATCCACTGCAATTGCCTGTCCAGTTTTGGAATTGTCCTACATGCATTTTTGTATATCTGTATGCCTTGTTTTTGCTTTTGCTGTGTATATTGCTCTTTCTTTTGGAGGGTCAGCATGTCAGGGTTCATCGCCATGAATCCTGCCATTGGGAATAGGGAGATAGTTAGTGTGTGAACTGCAGGGAGGGGGACTGGGCACAGAGTGTTATTATGGCTGGTTGTGGAGAATGGAGAAGGCATCGTCAAGGTCACCCACCTGCAGAAGTTGGAGGCTGGGAATGGATAGCGAAAGTCTTGTACAGTGAGATCATCTTGCCTGAGAAATTGGCGCGCAGGGGGGAGAGTTAAGTTAGCAAGCTTTGGCGGGAATCCGCATTCAGATCTTTAGGAGTGCTTCAATTAACATGTATCCTGAATAAAGCTTAATCTGCATTTCAATGAATTACATTGAGAAGTGTTTATTAGGGCATTGTTGTTGGGGTCATCACAGGTCATAATCTTCCCCATACATTTGTGAATAGCCCTTGGCTACCAGTCTAGCTTTATATCTTTGGACCTCTCCTTTCTCATTCTGTTTGGCCTTGAAGACACATTTGCAACCAATGGCCTTTTTGCCAACAGGTAACTTTGTGAGTGTCCAAGTGTTGTGTTGCAGAGCCTCAAACACTTCTTGAGCTGCTCACCTCCACTTACTTGCTTCAGTTCGTGGCAGCTGTTGCACTTCCTTCCATGATGCAGGCTCTTTCGGCAACACCACTCCTGCGAGGTAGGACAGTCACTTGGCTGGAACTCCCTTGTTGGGTCACGATGAGTGCCTTAGGTCTGGAAGAGAACTCAGGTCTGGATGATGCTGCATCTCTAATTCTTCTGTCCCTCCTGGTTCCTCATTGTCTGACTCAGGTGGAGTCTCCGGCTCGATGTCCTCTCTCTGGGCGTGCCTGCTTGCTGCAACTGGAAACACTGGGTGAGATATTTTGAGCAGGTCATCATCACCTCCCCCTTCTGTAGAGCTATTGGTTGGAGGATTCTGAGTTGGCTCTGTGTCATGAAAATGCCCCAGTCTGCAAGTCTGGATTGAGCCAGTCTTGGGACCTGAAACTTTCTCCCTTGTTCCCAGTGGGCACCCCAACAAGATTCTTCCTTCATTTGGGAGTCAAATTTGAATCTTTTCTCTGTTGGAACGTGGGTGTAGGTAGCTGTCATTGCTTGATGTCTGCTACCCCCAATAGCTGTTTGGATTGACCCACACAGCTCAGTGTGAATTGACTCCAGGGGCTGTTTAGAGCGCCTAGTGCTTTGCTTTGGAATTGCAGGCCTTGTGGAATTTCCCTGTGTGTAGGTTCTGTGCCTTACAAAAGCCTTACCAAAGTCCTTGGCTTCCAAATTGCTTTCCAATCCATTTTTCTTCATTCCAAGAGTTGCACCTGAATTTCTTTGTCCCAGTTGTCTGCGCCAGAGGATTGTGCTGTCCTCCTCCTTTTCTCAGTGACTGGCCATGCATGCCAGGTCTGGCCTCTCACAATTGAGAAAGATTAAACCTTGATCTAGGTATCCTGTTAGAAAGACACCCTCTTGGTTCATTATCTCACATTTATTACCTTTGAAACAAATGGTGTGGCCATTCTTCATGAGTTCAAATGCACCTATCATATTCAGATTTACATCTGGAACATATAAAACGTTATTAGCCATTAAGTCCTTCTGGGTGGTGCCATTTCCACACCTCAGGAGAGCACACCCCTCTCCTTGCACAGGGATTACTTTTCCATCTGCTAAGGTGATCTCTTCCTTTGAACTTGGGTTCAATGAAGAGAGAAACATCATTAAACATGTGCATGTTACAGCCACTGTCTAATATGAAAGATGAGCAATTTTTATCTGTGGCTGAAAATACAAGGAGACTCGCATCTGGGGCTTTCAATTTGTTGCCTTTCTGATCAGCCTTCCTGGCACAACAGTCTTTAAGTGACCATTCTTGCCACAAAAATGGCACTTGATGGGCCTCTTTGTTATTGAAAGGCTCCTCTGCTACAGATTGCCAACTTTGCCCCAAGGCATCTTAGAAAAATAAACTGCCTCATTGTTGGTCTGTTTGCAATTTCTATAGGAATCTTGTCTGCTGCACTCAGACTTCATTTCCTGAATTAAATCTGAAAGAGGTTGTCTTGATCCTCTATAACTAACAGCGAAACTAGAAAAATTTTCAGGCAGTGATTCCAATAAAAATCCAACTTGGATCCTGTTATCCAAAATCACATTATTGCAAGCAAGCTTTTACAGCAATGATTGAAAATTAAAAATATGCTCATCTATGTCTTCATTTGGTTTGAATTTTAAATTGGATAACTTCCTCACCAAATTAATAACTTGGGAATCACCTCCCTCTCTCACAAACAAAAAACATTAAAAGTGTAAAAACACAAAAGAGAAAACTTTTAGAAAGTTACATACATACAGGTAGCTTCCAGCTTTCCACAGCAAGAATATACAATTCCCACAAACAAACCCTTCCTCTATATCAAACCATAATCACATTATTTCTATAAATCCCTCCATTTATAAATCTCTAATACAATTGCTCCTTCCCCTTACATAATATACATACATACATACATACATACATACATACATACATACATATAAATATATACATACACACACATACAAACACACATATACATATATTTAATTTTTTACTTCAAACTACCCTTCCTCTTAAAAAATAATCCATTTAATTTTTCCCCTTCTACTACTAATCTATATACTTCTGTCTACACAATAAACATCAAATTATAGAAACAAATAAATTGTCTGCCTTTATAATAAACAATCTTAACCTTATTAGATCTCAAAAACAGTATAAAACATTATTATATCTTATCAATATCCTTTGTTTTACAAATCTATAACCCTATAAAACAATCGTAATAGTCTCTTTATCAATCCAATTAAATATTCTTAATTTTTATAAATAGTCTACCTTTATAATTAACAATCTTAACCCTAATTATGCTTAAAAACAATATAAAATATTACCAGACCTTGTCAATATCTTTTTAGTCCTAGAAATCAAAAATCCTGTAAATCATGTTAACCTCATTATTAGTCCAATTAATTTAACATGATTTACAGGATTTTGGATTTCTAAGACTTAAAATATATTTTGTCAATATCTTTTAATCCTGTAAATCATGTTAACCTCATTATCAGTCCAATTAAATATTCTTTATTTTTTTCCCCTCCTCAGAATATACCAGGGCATCCAGATATTTCACCATTTCACCAACAGCATTTTTTTTTTGCAAAGATCTAACAGTCATTTCCGGTTGGATATGGCAGTGCGACAGACGAGGTTTTCAGAGCTCTGAAGCCTCGCCCCAGCTGTTCTCCATGTGTGGTGATCCTTGGAGGAGAGAGACCACCGAAATATTCCCTTGGACAGAGGGAATTCAGAAGATTTACCAAGAGGGTCGCGGATAGCTGCTCCACCATGCCCTGTCATTTTTCAACCATGAGAGGAGTGTGGGGTTGTACAAGTGAAAAACGACTGGCGAATTTTTCAAGCTCTGCGGAGGGCTGTAAATCTCAAGGTAGAGACATTAGCACTAGCCGATCTGACTTCTTAGATCACCGAAGGAGAGAGGGAGGGGGATCTTGTCTTTTCTCTACCCCTCTCAGTTTTTTTTTTGTTTTGTTTTGTTTTGTTTGAAATAACTTTTTTATTAATATCTAAGATATAACTCTGGACATTGCTTGTGGATGTTGGTGAGTTGTTTCTTTTCTTTTCTTTGTGAAGGAAACATTTACTGTATATGGGTGGAAATTAACATATGGACTTTGCCGTGTTATGGTTGTTGTTTTTAAAATTGTGATCAAAAAGACTTTTTGATGGTAAAATGGTTTACCATATATTTGGGAATACAAGTTTTTCATGTTGAGTCTTCATTGAATATAAACTGCCTGAGAATTGCCTGGAGTGTTTACTTTTTCTTATCGTGTTTTGTCTGCCTTTTGGACTTTTTTTTAAGAAACTCATGTTCCCATTGGATTACAGATGTGTTGCCATGACTACCATTACCGGGTGACTATTTTTTTTTTCTTTCTTCTCACTTCCCTTTGTGTTGGAAAGAGGAGGGGGGTAACAGAAAGACAGTTTTGTTTTTAAATTCCTATAAAAGCAACATTATTCCTACTATGGCCACAAGAGGGTGCAAAGAGAAAAAGAAAGAAGAAGATGTCAGGAGACCCTCTATAGAACCAACCGAAGGCTCTACCATGGAGATGCAAAGGGCTTTAGATGCAATTTTAGCACTGGGTCAACAGGTTGATCAAAAGTTAGAAGATATGAAAAAAGAATTGACCCAGGATTTAAAGCAAGAGTTTAGGAAGGAAATTCAGAAAGTTAAAGAAGTTGTTGACAATTTCTCAGTGGATCTTAAGGATACACAAGGAAGGGTACAAACGTTGGAATCTACGTCAGAAGTAGTCACTAAAGATATTGATCAAAATTTAGATGCTATTGCATTAGCAGAAATGAGGGAGAAAGAATTTATATTGAGATTAAGAGCAGTTCCAGAACAACAAGATGAAAATACAAGGGAAATTATTGTTTCTGCTCTAGCCAAGCTATTAGGGATGAAAGAACAAGAGCTTGATCTTGAAATAGATAAAATTTTTAGAGTTAATTCACGTTATGCTAGAGAAAGAAAAGTGCCAAGAGATATATTGATACATTTTGTGAGAAAAGTTACAAGGGATCAAACTTTGAAAAAACATTACAATAGTGGATTGAATATAGCAGGAAAGAGAATAATTGTATTAAAAGAAATTCCTTTAAGAATATTAAGGAAAAGAAAAGATTATTCATTTCTTACAGATAAACTAAAACAACGTAATATTTTATTTATATGGGAGAGATTAGAAGGAGTAACTTTTATGTATAAGGAACAAAGATGTAGATTAAATTCTATTTTAAAGTCAAGAGCATTTTTGGAGAGATATAGGACAGATTTGAGTGATACATCAAGAGACTTGAATGAAAAGGAAATGACACCAAAAGACAGCGAAATGAGTGAAGATCTATCTGAATTGGGGGCTGCTGGACTGGACATTATAAAGAATGTTTAAATATGAACCTACTTATGGATTATAAATATCTAACCTGGAATATTAATGCAATGAATTCACCGCAGAAGAGGAAAAGGACTTTTCATTTTTTAAAGAAATCAAAACTGGATATAATTTGTTTGCAAGAGACTCATATTTGTGAAAAAGACATTAAGTATTTGACCCAAAAACAACTTGGAGAAGAATTTATTTCAGCTGGAGTAAAAAAAAACTAAGGGTGTTGTTTTGTATATACAATCAAAGTTGAATCCACAAATGATATTGACTGATGAGGAAGGAAGATATGTTGGAGTTGAAGTTAATATACATGGGACTAAAACGTTGATAGTGGGACTTTAAGCTCCAAACATTGATAAAGGAGTATTTTGATGGGGTATATGCTGGCTTAAAGGGGAAAAACCGAGGCTTGAGAATAAACAGACAAGAATGCAGCTTCTTAGGGCCAACAGTGTTTACTGTTTAGCATAGGGCAATAATGCAGATACAGTACATTATCGCAACAATGAAAAAGATGAATATACAGGATACAGCATTGTAAAAGGAAAAACAAAACAACCTTATAAGCAGAGTTCCGTGTATTGATCCCAGGGCCAGAGTTCCTGCCATGGCCTATACCCAAAGCCAGGCATAGCTCACTCTGCCCAGTCCACGGGAAGTGAACACGTGAAGAACTACATGGCTAAAAGACACTAGAAATCAAGAAGACATACAACACCATTTTGCATGGTTGTATATTCAGACCTTCTAGCTTTCTGATTGGCTGGAAGTTAGCTGTTACACACACTAGGCCTCAAAGCACATAGCATGTCCTGCTATTGGTTAGCAGTGCTGCATCTACGCACTGAGTTCCCCCCTTCCTTGCTCAGGGGGGGCTTGAGGAAGGCTTCCCACGGAAGGATATCAGGAGACCTTGTTCCCATGCAATCTAGTCAAAACAATACACACGTGATTGTTGCTATCTTGCACCTGCACTTCACGTCACCATGAGAAGCTTGTCCTTTGTACAGAGATAATTTGCCAGGGCAACACAACTCTAACATATTTTATATTATTTTATAAAAAAATAATGGACAAATTGTTGGATTTACCTTATGAAAATTGGTGCTTTATGGGTGACTGGAATGGGGTAATTTCTCCCATGGAAGATAGGCATTCTCCAAAAGCAATGAGACTTATGCAAGGAAAATTACCCCAAACATTTTTTGATTTGAAAGATATGCTGGACTTACAAGACATTTGGAGATTTATGAATGGAAATTCTAGGGAATATACATACTACTCAGAGAGATATAGATCATTTTCTCGGATAGATATGTTTTTGATTTCTAGAAGTTTGATGCTGGATGTTATTAAGGTTGAAATATTACCTAAGACTCTTTCAGATCATAATCCAGTTATGTTGTCTATTTAAGGGGAAAGGAATACATTCCGATGGAGATTAAATGAGGCAATACTAAGGAAAAATGAAACAGTTGATACATGCAAAAAAAAGTTAAGAGAATTCTTTCAATTGAGTTTAGATAAAGGCACTAATGTTCAGACTGTCTGGGATGCCAGCAAAGCCTATAGGAGGGGTTACTTTATTCAATACAATGCTCAAATGAGGAGAAGAAAAAAAGAGAAAATTCAACTGATTTTAGATGAAATTAAACATAAAGAGACTTGTTTGAGAGCCAACCCATTAGATGACACATTGATGACTCAAATTAAATTTCTACAAAAGCAAATGTCAATGATATTGATACAGGAATTAGAGACTCAAATTAAATTTGTGAAACAGAAGCATTTTGAATTTGCAAACAAACCAGGTAGATGGTTGGCCTACAAATTACATAAAGAAAGAGAAAAGAATTTAATTTCTAAAATACAACATGAGGGGAGAACTGTGATAGATAACGTAGGTATTCAAGAAGCCTTTCATTGTTATTATTCAGCATTGTACAAAAAGCAAGATGTTCTATTAGATGATATTGACAAATACTTGAGAAAACAAAAATTAACTGTTCTTACCGATCAGCAAAAGTTATTGCTTAATAACCCTATAACGGTAGAGGAAATGTCAACTGCCTTCAAGAAAATTAATAGTGGAAAAGCGCCTGGCCCTGATGGTTTATCAGCGGCTTATTATAAAAGCTTTGAAGATGAACTTTGTTTACCCCTACAAAAGACTATGAATTCAATCTTAGAAACAGGTTTAATGCCAGAAACATGGATAGAAGCACACATTGCACTGATTCCAAAAGATCAACAAGATATGACTTTAACAAAGAATTATAGACCAATATATTTATTGAATAATGACTATAAGATATTTACAACAGTACTGGCGGAAAGAATGAAAAACATTCTTAAGAATTTAATTCATGAGGATCAGGCAGGATTTCTGCCTAACAGACAAATTCGAGACAATGTGCGAAATGTTTTGGATATATTGGAATATTTGGAACAACATAATGAAAAACAGGCTGCCTTGATATTCGTAGAAGCTGAAAAAGCTTTTGATAATTGAAATTGGCCCTTCTTGTTTAAAGTATTGGAAACTATGAATTTTGGAGGAATTTTATTAAATGGATTAAATCTATATATACCCCCCAAACTGCTAAAATAATTGTTAACGGTGATTTGAGTAAATCATGTGAAATTCAAAAAGGTACAAGACAAGGATGTCCTTTATCCCCACTTTTGTTCATATTGGTCCTAGAAGTTTTACTTAGAGATATCAGACAAGATGATGGCATACCTGGTATAAGAATTAAAAAAGAAGTTTATAAGCTAAGAGCCTTTGCTGACGACCTAGTCATTACCTTAGAAAACCCATTAGATGGGATTGAGTTATTAATGCAGAAATTGAAAGACTTTGGGTCTCTAGCAGGGTTCAAAGTGAATCTACAGAAAACAAAAGTTCTAACTAAGAATATAAATTGTCAACAACAAGAGAAACTGAAAGAATTAACTGGATTTAAAATGGAAAAAAAATAAAATATTTGGGAATTTATTCAACATCAAAGAATGTCCATTTGTTTCAGAATAATTATTCTGACTTAGATCGGTGAGAGAAATTCCAACTATCATTATTAGGTAGAATATCAGTGATTAAAATGAAAGTTTTACCAAGAATTTTATATCTTTTCCAAACAGTACCTATATTGGCTTCAGAAGCGCCTTTTAAACAATGACATCGTGATATCTCCAAGTTTATATGGCAAGGGAAAAAACCGAGAATAAAATATAAAGTCTTGCAAGATTCAAAAGAAAGAGGTTGCTTGGGCCTCCCAGATTTGAAATTATACTATGCAGCATGTTGTTTAGTATGGCTTAAAGAATGGATTGTCTTAAAAAATGAAAAATTATTGAATTTAGAAGGTCATGACTTAATATATGGATGGCATGGAGAATTATGGTATGATAAAGCTAAAGTTAATGTGGACTTTAAAAAATATTATATTAGAAGATCATTGTTAAAGATTTGGTATATGTATAGATCAACTTTATGTTATAAGATGCCTTTATGGATTTCTACACAAGAAGCATTCTACAGAACTGAAACAAGAGATAAAGATAAATGATCCTTATAAACTTATAAGGATCTGCTAAAAAAAGAACAAGGAGAATATAAAATTAAATCAAAAGAACAGCTTGCTTCGGAAGGATATACATTTCAATGGCTTTCCTATATGCAGCTTACATAGAAATTTAAGTCAGATAAGAAAGACTTTGGATTTCAACAGAGTAAATCGGAATTTGAAATACAACTTTGTGAAACAGATGAACATTTAATTGCCAAAATGTATAAACTATGGCTGAGAGGAGAAATGGTAGAAGAACAAGTTAAAGATTGTACGATTAAATGGGCACAAAATATTGGTCATAATATACATATGCAGCAATTGGAAAATATGTGGATTAAAGGATTGAAGTTTACTCTGTGCTATAATTTGAAGGAAAATTTTATAAGATGATATATCAATGGTATATGACCCCCTGTCATGGTCTCTGATTCAAAGCTTCTGGGTTTCGTATCGGAGATAATGACATGGAAAGAGTTAACAGGGGAAGAGGCCGTGCCGGCATACGTGAGACTGCTGTCTACCAATGGTGGCGTGGGTCAATGTTGTCTGAAGAACCGGAAGTACCATCTGACTGGCTGAACAGGGGGGTGGGATATGGGGCCATATATCTGCCGGAATCATTAGGAGAGGCGTGGCTTTTTCTCCGCGAGGCTGGAGCACGCCAGCTGGAGTGGGGAGGGGGCCGCCCTCTGCCGGATCAGCTGGCAGGCGCAAGCTTGTCAAACACCCAGCCAAGCTGCAGGGCGCGCGGAGAAGCAGCCGCCGCTCGCTTACAGAAAAGGCGCGAACGGAGCCGCTTGAGTGCCGGGCGCAACAAACGCGTGCCGGGTGCACAAAGGGTATGTGTAAACTTGCCATTGGAGCATTATATCACGCAACGCCTGTAAGCCTGCCTGTTTCTGTGCCAAATAAAAGGGACGTCGCGAGACTGCTCGGGGCGATCCCATCCCGAGGAAACCGCATGTTGGTGTGTTCCTTGGCCTCTGGCCTCATGGGGAAGCCTGCTGGGCGCGAGAAAACCCACAACTGGTGACCCCGACGTGATTGATTGGCATTCCCTCTCACGTCCCTTGGTCCCCCCATACTCACTCGACGACACAGTCTACTGCAACCCGGGGCCGGTCGCCGTCTGCAGGCGAAGCACCCCTCATCGTGAGTATGGGGGCAGAATTCTCTAAGCCTCAGGTCGTGCACCTCACCGAACTTAGGGAATTGATCAAGTCAATTTCTACGCTTAGAAGGGAGGGGGCCACCTTAAACCCTCCCTCGAAAAAGGATCTCATTGAACTTTTAAAATATATTTACCAAAATTGTCCAATCTATCCAGAAAAAGGGTCGCTAAAATTACCAATTTGGACTAAATTAGGAAAATATTTTTATGAGTCTCCGCGCGCCCCGCCTAGGATTTTGACTACATTGCGGGCCGTTTATGAATGTCTTAAAATTACAGGAGATGTTTTTCCGGGAAAAGGGGCTGACCCTCCCCCTCCCTACGAGCCTGATAAGTCCGCCAAGCCACTGGTGGAACAGGCCAGGGAGCGACCGGATACCTCCGCAGTTTTCCACGCGGAACCTGACTCTCTTCCGAGTGCGCCATCTCCTCCAGAGACTTGTTCCCCAGCCGGCGCCATTTCTAAGGTGTTAGCTGATGCGTATCAAAAAGGGGAACTAGATCCGGACGAATACCAGTTTTGCGCGCCTGTCCTTATTGACCCTGCGACAGGAAATCTCTCTTATGCAACTGTCCCCATCAAGATAATTAGAGAGATTAAACATGCCGCCTCTTCCTACGGCATATCTAGCCATTACACACTGGGCTTGATAACTAACTTGGCCTCTTCTTTTCATATGATACCAGAAGATTGGAAAAGGCTATTCCATATGATTTTGACATCTTCCCAATATGTGGTGTGGGAATCTGAATAGAAAAAAGAATGCCACAGGGTGGTTCTCATGTGGAGGGGTAACAATCCACCCATTGTAGACCAATTGACAGGCAATGGAGCTTTCACAACCACCCCCCCTCAGATAGCCCTGGATCCTTTCTATTTGGCTCATTCCGCTCTGGCGGCGCAAACTGCTCTAAAAAAGGTTGATGATGCCCAAAGGGGAACGAAGGGCTCATTTGTCAAAATTTTCCAGGGCCCCAACCAGCCATTTGGCGATTTCATTGATCAGTTACAAAAGGCCATCTCCCGTGAAATTACTAATAGTATAGCCCAGGAGGAACTGCTTAAGAAACTTGCCTTTGAAAATGCCAATGAGGATTGCAAGCGCATTCTCCAACCTTTGCTTAGCAAACCCGATGCAGGACTGGCAGATTACATCCAGGCGTGCCGTATTGTGGGCACTAACGCCTACAATATGGAGGCGCTGGCGATGGCCCTGCAAAAGGCAGAGGGCCGCCAGGACCCCAAATTCGGAAATTGTTTTAACTGTGGCAAGCCCGGACATTTCAAAAGCCAGTGCCGCGCCCCAGGCGGTGGCGCTCATAGGCAAGCGGGCACCTTCTCTAAACCAAAAACGGTGTGCCCCCGATGTAAAAAGGGCTTCCACTGGGCCAACCAATGCCGTTCGAACCCGCCAGTTGCCGATATTCCTCAACAGCCACAGGCGGGAAACTAGAAATGGGGCCATCAGCTAGCCCCACCCCTAAGGCTGAACTTCATCATTTTATCTTTGTTGCTTCAGAGACTATTGTCACCGGTCTGCCAGGCCTTTCCTATTTTCTCCCCATCCGCCCGGCTGTTCCGTTTCCTCCCGGTTTCGACACTCCTATCTTGGTGTTCCCCCACCATGATTTTATCATCCAGGGTGTCATAGCCGTGCCTTTCTTGAAAGACTCCGCTGACTTTACCACTGTGGCGCTTGTCTTCACCCCTAATACCTCTTCCTTGCGGGTCCCCGAGGGAATGGTGGTAGCAACCGGTGTCCCAGTCCCGCCCCTAACCCAACTTTTGTCGGTTGAGCAAAGCATCCAGCACTCCCGCCCTTCTCTAACCTTCCAAGTAAACGGCCGCTCCTTCTTTGGTATTTTAGATACCGGAGCTGATGTGTCCGTTATAAGGGAAGAGGAGTGGCCCTCCGAGTGGCAGACCGACAGCACGCCATCAGTGCGAGGTGTGGGCGGGGTTCAGCACGCCCGCGTGAGCAGGCACTGGCTTCTGGTTACCACCTCTGAATCTTCGGTCACTGCGCACATTAAACCGATCGTCCTCCCACTGCATGCCAATTTGTGGGGATGGGACCTCATGCGCCAATTTGATGTGAAGCTCACCCTGAATTAGTATGACCTTTCTTCTAAAATTGGTCCTGACCTCCCCGGCGCCTGTCTGGGTAGACCAGTGGCCGCTGACATCTGAAAAGCTGACCGCTCTTAGGGAACTAGTCCATGAGCAGCTACAGCAAAAACGCATTGAATCCTCTTTGACCCCCTACAACTCCCCTGTTTTTGTGATAAAAAAGAAATCGGGAAAATGGAGATTTTTGCACGACCTGAGGGCCGTCAACGCTATCATTCGCCCCATGGGGGCGCTTCAATGTGGCCTCCCAAATCCGAACATGATTCCCAAAGATTGGGATCTCATGATAATTGACTTGAAGGACGCCTTCTTCTCCATTCCCCTTCACCCCGACAATCGGCAATTATTCGCCTTCACGGTCCCGGAATTTAACAACTCTAGGCCTGCGGCCAGATACCAGTGGACCGTGCTGCCTCAGGGCATGCTAAACAGTCCCACTATGTGCCAATATGTGGTGGACAAAGTTCTGCAACCGTTCCGTGACCAATTTCCTTCTTTTGTCATCTATCACTACATGGATGACATTTTGGTTGCCGCTCCTGGCCCTCCCGGCACAGTTGCGGCCACTCTTCCTGCCCTAACCTCTATTTTTCAGAAACATGGGTTTTACGTGGCTCCTGAGAAGATTCAGGTTCACCATCCTTTCTCCTATCTTGGTCACAAGCTTCTGGCTGCTCGCTCTGAGCCACAGATGTCTCGCTTGGCCTTGCCTACCCGGCCGAGCTTGGTTCAACTCCAACAATATCTGGGCTCTATTAATTGGGCACGCCCTTATATGGGCCTTACCACATCCCAGCTTGCTCCGCTCTTTGCGGCCCTCACTCAGGGATCGCAGCCGGGGGACAAGATTGTGTTGACGAGCCAGCAGCTCAACGTCTGTGACCTATTGAATCAGGCCCTTCAAGGGGTATGGGTGGATCGTGTTCTGCCCAACACGCCATTTGCCCTTGTGCTCCTCAATACCCCGCACTTGCCCACCGCTGCGCTGGCCCAAAAGTCGTCCCCTAAGCAGCTCCTCATAGCAGAGTGGGTTCACCTGCCTAACACCCCTAAGGTGACTATTTCGCAAAAACACGTGCTTTTTGCTCAGCTTATCACGAAATCTCGCTTTAGGGCCAAAGCTCTCGCTGGCATTGATTTGTCTGTGCTTTATGTCCCTTGCTCCCTCATAGCCTGGGAAAATCTTTACGCCTCCTCGGAGGCGCTCCAGTTGGCGCTTGCTGACTGGCCCGGTGCTATCTCTTGTCACCCACCCACTGACCCTCGCCTTTTTTTGGTAAGAACTGTTCCTTTTCAGTGGCGCTCTCCGTGCGCCACCCGCCCCATCTTGGGGGTGGTCACAGCATTTGCTGATGGCAGCAAGAGCCGTGGCGCTTGTGTATGGAACACTGCTGGCCGCTGGCACCAGCTCCTCACGCCGCCACAAGTTTCAGCCCAGCGGTCCGAACTTGTGGCCGCCACGTTGGCTTTTTCCCAGTTCCAACACTGTCCCTTCAATCTCATTTTGGACAGCTTGTATGTGGTCCAAATTGTTCAGACCATTTTTGACTCCTACTTGGCCCCGAATTTGTCCCCGGACCTGCTTTCCCTGTTTTTGGATCTCCAAGAGCTCGTCAACCGCAGGCGCCACCCATTTTTCGTCGCCCACATCCGCAGTCATCAGCCTTTCCATGGCCCCCTACAGGAGGGGAATGACCGCGCGGACGCCGCGGCGTCTTCGACTCTTTTGACACTGGCCTTTCCCAGTCCCTGGGATAGTCACTCCTATTTCCATCAAAACAAAAAGGCCCTCATGCGTGAATTTAAGCTCTCTGCCTTAGAGGCTGCTGCCATCATTCAGCAATGTCCGACGTGCAGCAAACAGTCCCCCGCTGTCCCCCTGGGGGTTAACCCCCGGGGCTTGGACTGCTGTCATATTTGGCAGATGGACGTGACTCAATTCCCTCCTTTTGCCCCATGGAAACATCTTCATGTTTCCATTGACACCTTCTCTGGTTTCATTATGGCCTCCCCCCAGAGGGGTGAGGCCACGAAACATGTCATCAACCACTGCATTCGCTCCTTTGCATCGCTGGGACGCCCCAAAGAGCTGAAGACCGACAACAGCCCTGCCTACACTAGCAGTGCCTTCGCGACCTTTTGCGCAAAATGGTCGGTGGTTCACAAATTCAGCATCCCTTATAACAGCCAGGGTCAGGCCCTGGTCGAGCGTGCCAACCAAACACTTAAGGCAGCTCTTCTCCGTTTTTTAAACGAAAAGGGGGAAATTGCCCCTGGCCTCCCGACGGTGCAAAACACCCTGAACTTGTGTCTTTTTTCATTAAACTTTTTGAACCTGACCGGCGACCCTCCATCAACGGCTGCCTCTCGCCATTTTCCAACAGTGGCTTCCCCCCCGGTGCGCCCACCTGTATATTTCCGACAACTCCCGGATCCTTCATGGATCGGCCCTGCCAAGCTTATTACGTGGGGCCGTGGCTACGCGGCAGTGGATTATAACGACAAGGTCATCTGGGTCCCGGCCCGCTGCGTCCGCCCATATTCCCGGCAGCTTCACCCCCCACCGGCGGCAACCTAAAGGACCTCGTCCCTCCGATCCTATCTTCTGCCGTTCTCGCCCCTGACCCTGCCGGATCTGTGACGACGCCATTTCTAACATGGGAGGAGCTGGAATCATACTTATCCTCACTGCCATGGGCTTCGGAGTCCCCGCTGCAAGCTTCGTCACCGTCGCCCCTCCAGACAACAACCGCAATTGTACGCGCTGTATTTCCCAGGTCAAGAAAGGAACTATAACTACTGTGACTCTGATCTATTCAACTACGAAGCCTGCCTCATGCACCGACTCGGCCGCGCCATGTATTCTTAATGGCACGCAGTACAGTGTATGCACAGAGCGTCAGCAGCAAACGACCACCTTTCATTGTTTCGGACCTGGTGTGGTCCAATATTGGCAGGTGGATCTTTATGCAGGCTTGCCGAAATACCATTACAGCCAGGGGAACTACCCGTACCCCCCTGTCAGAATTTGCTCCAACTCCACCTTTGACATGACCAAACCCCGGATCAGGCTAGAATTCAACAGCTGCACCGTCCTTGAACAATTCGCTGGAACTTTGACAAAGTGGGGTTGTGGGTCATGGCGCGAGACTTACAAGCACAATCATAAGTATCTCTGTGCCACCAAGACCATCCACGGTGATGGAGGAGGGACTGCCCCAGACTACGTCTTGAGTAAAAACGGCCTCACTTGGTTACACCCCCCTTGTCTCTCGTGGGGGTGGGTATGTGATTATACCGGGGGGGCTATTACGGCTGTCCAAACGTCAACCAATTCCGGAAGGAAAAAGGCAACAACGTTAGCTTGGAATGGGAGTTGGACACAGAGAAGACCAATCACATGTTCTTCCTTGGCTTTGGTATCGACAGTTCCGGGCAAGATCCCAAAACATACATCACTATTGAACAACGGTTGTTCTCTCCACACCTGGTCAAACGCATTGAATGGTCAGTATATGATACATTAGCTGAACTGGAAACTAATGCTAAGCCCATTGTGTCCCTGGTGGCCAGAAACCTGTTTCTTGAGTTTGCCACTCAAGTAGCTCAGACGGTTGGTGTGACGAATTGTTTTGTTTGCGGTGGCACCAACATGGGAGAACAGTGGCCCTGGGAAGCCCTGGAGGCTGATCCAGAGGAGTTTAACAACTTAACTGAACATGGGAACATTACCAGTCGAGTTAATGCCCGAGGTACCACTTGGACCTTAACCACCAACATTGTTGGGAATCATTGCTTTTACCAAAACGGTTCCCATCCAGTGGGTGATCTGTTGTGCAGAGGGCAGTGGGTGCAGGGGGTCTGGACAGCGGCGGGAAATATGTCTGAGCCTGCCCGGTTTAATGCCAGCGCTCTGCCCTTTTTAAATTCCAGCACTACCAACTGGGTAGCGCCTAACGGCATGTACTGGATTTGTGGGAACATGGCCTATGAGTTCCTTCCGGCTGGGTGGAGCGGCTCATGCATCCTGGGATGGATCAAACCTTCCTTCTTTCTCCTCCCCCTCAGGGCCAAACAGACATTAGGGGTTCCGGTGTACGATAATTGGCAAGTAAACAGGGAGAAAAGATCCTTGAGTAATGGTTTGGGTGGCATCTCGACAGGAACTTGGAAGGACAACGAATGGCCCCCTGAGCGTATCATTGCTTACTATGACCCCGCCACCTGGGCGGAAGATGGCTCGTGGGGATATAGGACGCCCATTTACTTGCTCAACCGTCTCATCCGGTTACAGGCCGTCATGGAAATAGCTGGCCGCCGGATTGACACTGCGCTAAATGTCCTAGCAAAGGCGCAAGATAAATTGCGCACTGCTGTCTATCAAAACAGGCTGGCCCTGGACTATCTGCTGGCCAAAGAGGGGGGGGGGTATGTGGAAAATTCAACTTGACCAACTGTTGCCTGCAGATAGATGAGACTGGAAAGGTGGTGGCAGATCTCACGGCAGATCTGCGGAAGGTGGTCCATGTTCCGGTCCAAAGCTGGACTGGCCTCCTGGATGACGAAGGGTTCTTAGGGGGGCTCTTCCGCAACTGGAAGCAAGCTCTCCTAATAGGAGGTATGATAGTGTTGGGTTTACTGATATTGCCCTGCCTTATCCCTTTGCTCAGAAACATGATACATAGCACAATTGAGGGAATCATGCAGAAACAGGGAGCACAAATCTCCCTCGCCCTACAAGAACACCGGGCACTGCTGCAGAGTGCGAAAGAGCCCCTGAACTACCTATCTGGAGAGGATAGTGATTTTGCTTAGAACTTCTGTCACGCTTCAGCATGTCTGTAACAAAAGGGACGCTAGGTACCAGGCCACCGCAATAGGCCTAGCTGCGTAAACAAAATAAAAAAGGAGGAGATGCCGGAATCATTAGGAGAGGCGTGGCTTTTTCTCCGCGAGGCTGGAGCACGCCAGCCGGAGTGGGGAGGGGGCCGCCCTCTGCCGGATCAGCTGGCAGGCGCAAGCTTGTCAAACACCCAGCCAAGCTGCAGGGCGCGCGGAGAAGCAGCCGCCGCTCGCTTACAGAAAAGGCGCGAACGGAGCCGCTTGAGTGCCGGGCGCAACAAACGCGTGCCGGGTGCACAAAGGGTATGTGTAAACTTGCCATTGGAGCATTATATCACGCGACGCCTGTAAGCCTGCCTGTTTCTGTGCCAAATAAAAGGGATGTCACGAGACTGCTCGGGGCGATCCCATCCCGAGGAAACCGCGTGTTGGTGTGTTCCTTGGCCTCTGGCCTCATGGGGAAGCCTGCTGGGCGCGAGAAAACCCACATATATCAGTGTCTGTTGTGCGCACTTTTGGTCAGTAGCAACTTTCTTTTTGTAATTGTAGTAATTGTACAGGAGGATGGCCCAACACAGGAGAAGTAACACCACAGGACCAGAGTCAGCAGTTTATCTTCATCTAAAGGAAAAAGGACACTCATTTGAGGACATTAATGTTCACATTCTAGACAGAGAAGATAGGTGGTTTGAGAGAGGGGTCAAGGAATCCATTTATGCCAACTTGGAAAACCCTTCCTTGAATAGAGGTGGGGGCCTCAGGCACAACCTTTCCCCTATCTTCCTTCCTGCTTTGTCTTCTGTGCCTAGGAAGATTAAGACCATTTTGCAAGCTCAACAGCAGCAGGGTAATCTTAACGATCCTCCTTTAGATGATAATGGGACTTAGAAATAAACATCTCAAAATAACCATGACCTAGCCCCAGGTGCAAGATCACACAGCCACCCTAGAAACGTATTTAAGGATTCCCTTACTAACTTTACTCAGACTGAAGAAGCTCCTTGGATAAGGAGTGAAACGTTTCTACTGAGAAAATAGAAATCCAGTTGACATGATTCAAGCCACAGACTGTTCCACCTGGATGACTGAGAACCTTCATCGACGTAATTGTAGTAACTTATAGTAAAACAGTTTACCACTAGTACGGTGTGAGATTGTTCATTCTAAGCCTAACTTCTGCAAATGTTACAACCCCCCAAAACAACAATAAACAACAACAAAAGGATTGAAGCTTACTCTGTGCTATAATTTGAAGGAAAAATTTTATAAGATGATGTATCGATGGTATATGACCCCCAAAAAACTTGCAAAAATATATGGGACTGTTTCTAACATTTGTTGGAAATGTAATAAACTAGAGGGGTCGTTTTACCACATGTCGTGGACATGTAAGATTTCAAAGAAATTTTTGAGCCAAATACATACGTTGATGCAGAGTATATTACAAATACAGATTCCATTTAAACCAGAATTATTCCTGTTGGGAATATTGGATTTACAAATAGAAAAATATTCTGTTAGAATTATACAATATAAGATAACAGCAGCAAGACTTCTTTATGCACAATTTTGGAAAACTCAGACTCTACCAACAGTACAAGAGTGGATTTTAAATTTGATGGACCTGGCAGAAAATGATAAATTGACTTGTTTATTGAAAGAAAACTCAAGTTATCAATATCTTAAAGAGTGGACTATTTGCAAAATGCAGGAGGGGTGAAGCTTACATGGGGTTTTGAAGAGTAGATTAAATATAAAAGAGTACATTAGACAAAGAATTATTACTATTTATTGTATGAAAAACCAACACTTAAGGCAGATTCTTTTATTTACATGACCAGAGATAGATTGGAAGTTATCTATTTTTCATATCTTTTTCTTTCTTTTATTTTACTACACTTTTTCTTTTCTTTTTCTATATTTTGTATTTCTATTTCTTTTTTCATTTCTAACTCTTAACTATGTATTTTAAAATCTTAATAAAATTTATATTAAAAAACCCCGAAGATCTAACAGTCCAATAGCTTCAAAAATACAAACTTTCCAGCGAAAGAGAAAAAAAACTCCCACATAACATACTCTTCTTTCCCATAACATTGATTGAAATAGTCATAACATTTCCCCCGCTTGGCAGTTCCTTTTGCAGTCCTAAAGTTAAACAATCATTTTAATCCCATAAACACCAATCCAGAGTTTTCAGCTGAGAGTTTTCCATTTTCCCCCACAACAGTAAAAACACCATCTTTTCCAACTTCGTCTTCTTCCTCTATCATAGTATTTTCATATAGTTGTTGCATTTTAAGTAAAACCTCATCTCGAATGTCCCAAATAATCTGTATAATGGTTTGACAACTCTTTGAAATAATATCTTCTTGCTGACAATGTAATTCTCTGAGATCTTCTTTAAAGTCTTCCATTGTTCAAACAGTAAATTATAACACACCCTAAAAATTTAACTCACAGAAATAGAGGTTAATGAATTAATCCAAAATTAACCAAAGAAAATATACTAGCAGACAGTTGAAAAAAGTAAACAGAAAGCCTAAAATTTAGAATAAGAAGTGTGTAGAGAGAGAAAACGTCAACCTTGGAATTTAACAACAAAGATAACGGAAAGGCAATGTTACAGCTCTGAATATAACCCAGATGGGGAGAAAAGCCAAAACTTTTTTTTATATAAATAAAAATCTCCAAAAATAACTATAATCACCAAGAGATTCTGCTTTTTCTTACTGTAAAAAGCTTCTCTTAAGATACAAAACTTAAAAAAAACAAATTGCATGTTTAAGATATGGAAAGGCGACGACTTATTTCCCTTTTTAATAAGGGAATGCAAACGTGGATTAGAACAAGATTAAATCCCAGCGTCCCAGTGTAGTTTTACCGCTCGGTCACAGATGCTGCCTACGATCTCCTGGCTACAACTCACCGACTGGAGGACAAATGGGTCGATTTTCAGCGTTTTCCTTAATCTGAAAAAACACTTGGGGCTACAGAAAAACCTGTCTGTGCCCAAAAAAAAAAACTACCACGCTGCCAGCTCTGCCCATGGAGCTCACAGCAAAGTTGTTCAGTTGGCCATTTTCCACAGGAAGTCACTGAAGCTCATACTCTTGATACTACAACAGAAGAGATATCAATAGGTTTTTCTCCTCGGTTTATAAAGACAGGTTGTATTGCCTGCAGCTTTACTTTAAGGACATCTGGCACTGATCAATTAAAGTTTAGACATAGAACCACATCCGTGAATGTCCCGCAGACTGAAACATCAATGGAATGAGGATGCAAGAGACCACCGTATAAATGTGAAAACTAATCTGATTGATTTCATAAATGGCAAAAGAGGAGGGCGGGATGAGAGCTCATTATCATTAACATTGCAATGCAGGAAATTCTGTCAGGCAGTCATTGCACAACCAAGAAATAGCAAATTCCTGTATTATTGATTTACAAAACCTTTCTAGGTGATTGGGTGTTCCTATTAGACAGAAAATCACATGTGCTTTCTTGAGCAAGACCTGATCCTTGAATCTTCTTGCCAGGTATTTGTTCATTTTGCATAATGGTTGTGACATTATTTTAAATGTTACTTGTTCACCACCCAAAGTCACATCCAGTGAGATGGGCAGCCATATACATCTGCTGAATAAATAATTGAATACATAAATAAAGTAACTGCATACCAGGGACAAGCTTTTCTAAAAGTTCTCTTTGATGCTGATTCTAATCTTATAATGTACTTAATACTGTGCTTTTTTAATGTATATATTTTAGTCTAATTATTTACTCTCTTTCTTGTTTGACCATATAGCTATGGAAAGGTGATCCAAGTTAACAGTCTCTTCTTTCCCACAGCATAAAATGCTATTGTGTTACATATTTTTATTAGTGTATTGTTCTTGAAGCACATGAATAGAAGTGAAGAAATGTGCAATGAATTAATGATATTGATACTCTACTTTTTTGGTTGTTTCTCTATCATAATCTTAGGACATGGCATGCACACAGAGACCTTTCTCCTTGACTGGAAATTAAAGATGTTCCTTTTAAAAGTTGGGGAGCATCTGGTGTTGATGCTAGTACTTGATGAAGTACTCAAAAGGCACACTTGAGGTTTTAGAAAATCCAAAATAACTTTTACTTAAAGAAAATATGGAGGAAAATGTATAGGCTGCTTGAAAAAGGCCAGGAACTGGTAAATGGGAATCATTCCCTACTAAAAAGTCATTGGAGAGTGAAAAAGTAATCGCCAGAGGCACGTACATGTCAATAATTACGTTTCAAACTCATGGCTTGGAGGCTTGAAGAAGTCATTTGGTAGAAATGCAGCATTAGATGTAGATATGATTCCACCAATCAAGTAGTCTCCTGCCTTGTAGAAATTGCCCTTGTACATTCTCTCAATTATCACATTTAACGGACATTTTTCAACAGAGTCTCACAGAAGCAGGGACAGCAACACTTGAGATACTATGATGGTGCTGTTTGCTATAATTCTCTCTCTGGGGCACAGACATCTCTTCCTTGTTCCCAGAGCTGGCTAATGATGAGGAAGAACTACGAACCAACAGTACGACTGCACTAAAGAATTCCTCTTTATTGAAGATGGTCCAGCTTGGCTCCAAATCTGGAAACGAACAGCATCCTCTGCTCTCAGAAGTGCAGGAGGTAATAATAACATTCAATTATAACGTTCAAGTTTATAATAAAAAAAATAGGTAAAGGTTCCCCCCGCACATTTGTGCAGTCGTGTCCGACTCTAGGGGGCGGTGCTCATCTCCGTTTGTTAGCTGAAGAGCCAGTGCTGTCCGAAGATGCTTCCATGGTCATGTGGCCTGTATGACGCACGTGTTAACGTGTATAACACTCTTATAATACTGCCCACTGAATCGACTGAACCCTTATTAACTAGTTGGGGAAACTCCATCTTGGTGTGGATGAGACCATCTTCCTAAATGCAGGTTAGATACCCCAGAATAGCTACATCCAAGTAGGGATACCCTTCATAGGCCTTGCTAAAAAAATCTTCTGCTTTACAAAATGGAGAAGAGATATCTGATATCTGAAGGGTATCTGAGGGACCATCTCATCCTGATCACATCTACCTGCCCCACCCGGTCATGCAGGGAGGGCATGCTACGGACCCCGTCAATAAAAGAATTCCATCTAGCGGGGTCCAGGAGGTGTGCCTTCTCTGCGATAGCACCCGCCCTGTGGAATATCTTGTCCCCGGAGGTGAGGCGGGCACCCTCGCTCCTGGCCTTCCAGAGGTCTTTAAAGACCTTGTTCTTCTGCCTTGCTTGGGAGAAAGGAAGTAATAGTTCCTCCTGGGGCTGGTTAGCTTAGTAAAAACCTCCTTTTAAGATCTTGCCATCCTCTGGATTTTTTCTATTTATTATATTGTATTTTAATGATTTATAGGTTTTTTAATTTCAATATTTTATTGTAAACCACCCAGTCTACTGTGGTAGAGATGGGTGGTGATAAATTTGATTAATAAATAAATAAAATAAAATAAAATAAAATAACAATGTTTATAATGATAAGATTTGACAGATATTCCATGGACATTGTTGTGATGTTTTTGAAGATATAGTAGGGTATATATTTTTTGTTTTATTTTGAGAGTCAGCATTGTGTGGCAGAAGGTGACCTGTGCAGTCAGCCCCAGTTGACCTTTTGAGGCCACAGCAACAATGTCTGGAAATTTGCTGCTACTCTCAGTTTTGACAAAAGGGGCAGAAGGAAAGATGGTGCTTTCCCTTCAGCATTGGAGGTCTGTGTTCTCCCTTAACTTCTTCCCCAGCAGGATGCTTTCTGTCCCTCCCTCAGCTCTGTCCCGGGTCTCCCTTTGGGCTTTGGAAGCTGCCTGAATCAAGAAAAACCTTTCTGTGCCCTGGAAGCTTCGTTTTTCTCCCTTGATTGATTATGTACCATCTATTAAAAAGGATGAAAAAAGGGCAAGTTGCTGCGAAGGCCTAATAAATAAGCTCAGGAATAAATGTCAAAAGACATTTATCTCCTGTGGTCACAATTTATCTGATCTGGTGTTTGAAAACTGATTAATGTCAAAGATTATCATCCTAATCCTACCTGATGTCAGACTGAGAGAGAGGAAAGAATGTAAGTGTTTTAAACAAGATGATCTAATGCTATTTCTGTTTCAATATTTAATGGTTATAATTCAAAATTCACGTGAAAGGAAGAGAGATTTCTTAGAACACATACAAAGGACTGTAAATCTAAGCAATATTATTTCAAATTACCAATAAACTATTGAAAAATAGGGACCAAAATCAGGTTTCCTTATTGTTTTAGTTCGTTAAATGCTCCTTGGTGTTCATGCCAGGTCTCAGAATAATGATGTAGCATTTAGGGACAAAGATGCAGCCCAGTAAGCCCAGGATGGAGGCCAGGATGGAGAAGATCTGCACAGCCACCACGTATTTCCCTTTGGTGCTCAGGTAGGTGGGGACAAAGGAGATCCAAACACTGCCGAAAACCAACATGCTGAAGGTTATCCACTTGGCTTCATTGAAGCATCCAGGCAGCTTTCTAGCCAGAAAAGCCACCAAGAAGCAGATGGCAGCCAGAAAGCCCATGTAGCCCAGTGCAGAGTAGAACATGGTGACTGAGCCTTCATTGCACTGAAGCACAATGTGTCCTGATTGGGAATGCAGGTCAGAATCTGGGAATGGGAGAGAGATTCAAAGCCATATTATGCAGATGCCCATCTGGACCCCAGAACAAGAGAAGACAATGGAGTTGGCCAGAGTCTTCCCTAGCCATTTCCTCATCCTGCTGCCTGGTTTTGTGGCCAGAAAGGCCACCACCACCATGACAGTCTTGGCCAGCAAAGAAGACACAGCAACTGAGAATACAACACTGAAGGTGGTTTGTCAAAGAAGGCAGGTCACTTTCCTGGGGCGACCAATGAATAGAAGGGAGGTCAAGAAGGAAAGGAGGAGGGAAACCAGGAGAATGTAGGTGAGGTCCAGGTTGTTGGCTTTGACTATGGGGGTTTCTCGGTATTTAATGAAGATTCCCAGAACAAAGCTGGTGGTTAGAGACAAAATAAATGCAAAGAGAGCCAGTGGTTAGGAACAAAGCCAATGGTTAGGGAAGAAGCAAGGGCAAAGAGAGCCAAGATGAGACCCAAAATTTCTTCAAAGTTTAGGAAGCTTATAACCTTTGGGACACATTGATCTCACTTCTTATTGGAATGCTGGTCTTCTGGACATTGGCTGCAACTGGATGCATCTGAAAAACACAAGCCATTGTTCTTTAGCCTGCATCTAACAATATCTGTGGCCGTAACATGATGGAAAAAAATTTAAATCAATTATTTGGGATTATGTGTCTTTTCCCTGTCTTGTACACACATGCAGTGATACCCTGAGCAGCTCTTGAATCAGCTATGTGAACCTGGAAAATATGTAGCTTTGCTGGAACAAGGGAGTTCCAGCCAAGTGACTCTCCTACCTCGCAGGAGTGGCATTGCCGAAAAAGCCTGCATCAGAGTTTGAGGCTCTGCAGCACAACAACACTTGGACACTCACAAAATTACCTGTTGGCAAAAAGGCCATTGGTTGCCGGGAGAAATATCAAAAACCTCAGATATGCAGATGATACCACCCTAATGGCAGAAAGTGAAGAGGAACTAAAGAGCCTCTTGATGAGGGTGAAAGAGGAGAGTGCAAAAGCTGGCTTGAAACTCAACATTAAGAAAACTCAGATCATGGCATCTGGTCCCATCACTTTCTGGCAAATAGAAGGGGAAGAAATGGAAGCAGTGACAGATTTTATTTTCTTGGGCTCTAAGATCACCGCAGCCATGAAATTAAAAGACACTTGCTCCTTGGGAGGAGAGCTATGGCAAATCTAGACAGCATATTAAAAAGCAGAGACATCACCTTGCCGACAAAGGTCCGTATAGTTAAAGCTATGGTTTTCCCAGTAGTAATGTATGGCTGTGAGAGTTGGACCATAAGGAAGGCTAAGTGCCAAAGAATTGATGCTTTTGAGCTGTGGTACTGGAGAAGACTCTTGAGAGTCCCTTGGACTGCAAGGAGGTCAAATCAGTTAATCCTAAAGGAAATCAACCCTGACTGCTCATTGGAAGGTCAGATACTCTTGCTGAAGCTCAAATACTTTGGCCACCTAATGCGAAGAGAGGACTCACTGGAAAAGACCCTGATGCTGGGAAAGACTGAAGGCAAAAGGAGAAGGGGACGGCAACCGGACATGGAACAACTGACTGGTTCAAATTTGGGAAAGGAGTACAACAAGGCTGTATATTATCACCTTGCTTATTTATTGAAGGGAAAAGGAGAAGGGGATGGCAGAGGATGAGATGGTTAGATAGCATCACTAATGTAATGAACATGAATTTGAGTAAACTCCAGGTGACAGTGGAGGACAGCAAGGCCTGGCATGCTATGGTCCATGTAGTCACGAAGAGTGGAACAAGACTAAACGACTGAACAACAACAACAATCATAACCTTGAAAGTTTTTTGTTGTTGTTGTTGTTCAGTCGTTTAGTCGTGTCCGACTCTTCGTGACCTCATGGACCATAGCACGCCAGGCCTTCCTGTCCTCAACTGTCTCTCGGAGTATACTCAAATTCATGTTCATTACATCAGTAATGCTATCTAACCATCTCATTCTCTGCCGTCCCTATTCTCTGGAAATCTGCATTCAGTTGTTTATATTTTTCCCTTTCTCCCTTGCCTTTTGCTTCCCTTCTTTCCTCAGCTATTTGTAAAGCCTCATCAGTCAGCCACTTTGCTTTCTTGCATTTCTTTTTCTTTGGGATGGTTTTAGTTGCTGCCTCCTGTACAATGTTACGAACCTCCATCCATAGTTCTTCAGGCACTCTGTCTACCAGATCTAATCCTTTAAATCTATTCCTCACCTCCACTGTATATTCATAAGGGATATGATTTAGGTCATACCTGTGTGGTCTAGTGGTTTTCTCTACGTTCTTCAATTTAAGCCTAAATTTTGCGATAAGAAGCTCATGATCTGAGCCACAGTCAGCTCCAGGTCTTGTTTTTGCTGATTGTATAGAGCTTCTCCATCTTTGGCTGCAAAGTATATAATCAATCTGATTTCGGTATTGACCATCTGGTGATGTCCATGTGTAGAGTCATCTCTTGTGTTGTTGGAAAAGAGTGTTTGCTATGACCAGCGTGTTCTCTTGACAAAACTCTATTAGCCTTTCCCTGCTTCATTTTGTACTCCGAGGCTGAATTTGCCTGTTATTCCGGTTATTTTTTGACTTCCTACTTTAGCATTCCAGTCCCCTATGATGAAAAGGACATCTTTTTTTGGTGTTAGTTCTAGAAGGTGTTGTAGGTCTTCATAGAACCGGTCAACTTCAGCTTCTTCAGCATCAGTGGTTGGGGCATAGACTTGGATCACTGTGATGTTGAATGGTTTGCCTTGGATTCGAACTGAAAGCATTCTGTCGTTTTTGAGGTTGCACCCCATTACTGCCTTTCCCACTCTTTTGTTGACTATGAGAGCTGCTCCATTTCTTCTAAGGGATTCTTGCCCACAGTAGTATATATAATGGTCTCCTGAATTAAATTCGCCCATTCCTGTCCATTTTAGTTCGCTGATTCCCAAGATGTCGATGTTCAATCTTGTCACCTCATGTTTGACCACATCCAGCTTACCTTGATTCATAGATCTTACATTCCAGGTTCCTATGCAATATTGTTCTTTACAGCATCGGACTTTCCTTCCACTTCCAGACACATCCACAATTGAGCGTCCTTTCGGCTTTGGCCCAGCCGTTTCACACTTTCTGGAGCTACTCGGAATTGCCCTCCGCTCTTCCCCAGTAGCATTTTGGACACCTTCCGACCTGAGGGGCTCATCTTCCGGCGTCATATCTTTTAGCCTTTTGATACTGTCCATGGGTTTTCTTGGCAAGGATACGGGAGTGGTTTACCATTCCCTCCTCCAGTTTTGGACCACGTTTTATCAGAACTCTCCGTCATGACCTGTTCTTCTTTACCTGACTTCATTGAGTTACGCAAGCCCCTTCGCCACGACAAGGCAGTGATCCATGAAGGGGCTTGAAAGTTTAACATATTACAATCTCTGGCATCTCAAGAGTGAGGTTCTTAACTAAAGGGCAGGCAAACTTTCCTGATTTTCCCCCCTCTTGACTCTTAAACTGGAACTGTGTCTATCAGTTACACAGAAATATTTTCTCCAGCTGCACGTCTATGTTGCTACACTGATTCCCAATTCTCCTTCCAATTATCAAAACCATTGTGAGAGTAACAAAGCTTAAGGGATTTCATCACCATCACCACAGGCCATTTTTGAAACCACTGTGACACATATCTGTTAATTCCTCAAATATAAAACCTAAACATCTGATCCACAATTACCTCCTGCTCTGCTAAGACAGAAGGTGCTACTGATTGACACAGGGACAACACCATTCTGAAATTAACGGTTGTGGTTTCCAGATTTGGTGCCAAGCTTCAGTAAAGAGCAATTCTTCCATGCAGTCATACTGTTCGTTAGTAGTTTTTCCTCCTCATTAGCCACCTTGGGGACAAAGGAAGAGCTGTCTTTGCCTGAAAGAGAATTCTACCAAATAGCACCACCATGGCATCTCGAGTGCTGCTGTTCCTGCTTCTGCTGGTGACCCATTTTCCCTGTGAGCCTCTGTTGAAGAAATGTCCATTCAATATGAAAATAGAAAAAAGAATGTTTAATTACTACAAGCCAGGAGACTACCTGATTGGTGGAATCATATCTACAGATAGTGCTGCATTTCTACCAAATGACTTCTTCAAACCTCCAACACGTATGGTTATAGGGTAATTATTGACATTTATGTGCCTCTAGTGATTTATGTTTCCCTCTCCAAAGTCTCTTTAGTAGCGAATGATTCCCATTTCCCAATTTCTGGCCTTTTTCAAGCAGCCCATTCATTTTCCTCCAGAATCACCAATGAAATGGGATTTGTCATATATGCAGAATAAAGTTAAGGAAATCTTCTGCAACTGAATGACAATAAATTTGGCAAAAATCATCCCCTGTTCTTCCCCAGGCAGAATCCAGAGTTAGAAAGTACCATAAAAAATAGGGTATCGATATCATTAATTCATTGGGCATTTCTTTACTTCTACTGATGTGCTTCAAGACTTATACACTAATAAAAAATATTTAACACAATAGCATTTTATGCTGTGGGAAAGAAGAGACTGTAATCTCAGTTCACCTACCAACAGCTATCTGGTCAAACTGGAAAAAAAGTAAATAATAAGACTAAAGAATATAGAGTAAAAAAAGGAAATATTAAATAAACTATTAGATTTCGATCAGAAGAAAAGAGAACTTGTGGAAAAGCTAGTTCCTGGTATGCAGTTACTTTATTTATTATTACTACCATAATAGTAAGGATTCATATATCATCATAAGAATATGTTTGTCCCTTTGGGAATGGTTGGTTTTACACAAGTTTATTTTGTACAAATGTAAGCACTTACTCAGATCCTTTTCCACCTGATGTTAGTTTGGCTATAAGAGTTCTTTTCCATGTTATCCCCCCAAGTCATAACGTAGACCAAGAATCAGATCAAGTGTTTGGGGTAAGGTTGACTTTGACCCTGACCTGCCAAGCTTTTCTTCTGCTCCTTGTTTTGGAAGGAAGCTCCCTTTGGTGCCCATGGAATTTTATGTCTAACAGGAATATCCAGACAACTCTTTCACCTAGAAAGGCCTTATAGATATAGATATAGATGCAGGAATTTGCTATTTCCTTATTGTGCAACTAGTGCCTGACAATATTTCCTGCATTGCAAAGTAACAAAAGTGAGCTCTGGTCCATTCTTTGCCATTCTTTATGAGATCAACCAGATTAGTTTGCACATTTATAAGGTGGTCTCTTGCATCCTCATTCCATTGATGTTTCAGGCTGTGGGACTGTCAGCCTCACATGTTCCTCTGACATGCTTGTCTCCCTGTTGTACACGTATAGCTTGCTCGCCTGCACTTAATTGTTTCAAGAAGCAAGCCTCCCTCTCAGCATTCCTGCATCGCTTGCCAGGAGCTGTGATAAGCTCCTGCTCTTTCAACAGACATTCTATCAGGTGGAGGGATACCTGGAGTGAGAACTGAAATGTTATGTCTTGACCATGGGTGATGTCAGAGGGATGTTTTGATAATGCAGCTTGGGCATGAAAATATTTATTTTAGGCTTCGCCTCACCTTAAGTGTACTACTCCTGAATAAATGAATCTTTTAGGGTAATTGCCTGAGGGATTTCTTGACTGGGAATTCTAACACTGTGGGTTATCACAGGGACATTCACAAGTGTGGTCCTAAGTCACAGCTTCAATTCATCATTGCCAGATGTCTTTAAAGTAAAAGCTGCAGGCAATGCCAACTCGCATTCTAAACTGAACAGGAAAACCTATTGATATCTCTTCCATTGTAGTGAAAACAGAATGAGCTTCAGCCACGTCTTGCCTTTCTTGTTTGCCATTCAGGAGATCAATCAGAGTCCTAGGCTGCTCCACAATATCTCCCTGGGCTACAACCTCTATGAGAACTTTTTCAACCCCATAATGACATATGAGGCCATGATGTACTTTCTGTCTATGGGGCAGGAGAACAACCCAAACTACAGTTGTGGAAGAAGAAAAAATATCCTGGCCATTCTTGAAGGGACTGATTCCGAGCTCTTTCATCACATTTCAACCATGCTGAGCATCTACAAAATCCCACAGGTATGAATATAAATAGAAGCGAAGTCCATTTTGGAAATGCTCCAGAGGAGTCCAGAAGGTGGCACCCTTGAATAGCACCAAGCAAACCTAGACTCAGATGGTAGATCTTAAAAGACCAGAAATAGTTTTATTTCCCTTGTATTGCTTTGGCCTTTCTGACATTGGTACACAAAATGGATTTGGAAATAATACGCTGTCTCGATGACCTTCTCCTATTCTGCTATGAATTGGACTCAGAACAAAGAGCCGTTCCTGACAGAAACATCTAGCGCTAGTAGACTAAGTGGTCTATCTGGTCAGTATGTTCAGAAAAGAGGAAGAAAAGGATGGAGAAATTTTAAGGCCCACAAACGCTTGTATTAAAATAGTGCTATGTGGTCTGTTACCAGAATTATTGAAAATTATTCTGCTCACACTCTTAGATGACAGTGAGAATTGTGAATATCAGGAGAAACAAAAAAAGTCAGTGGAACGCATTCAGAATGGGGTCTCAAAGAAATACGCATGATAAGAGAGGATCCAGAATGTTTGGGTGCAAAATGAGTGTGGACTGAATTCTAAAGTGGACGATACAAAATAGGTGGCTTTCACACATAGAATGAATGAGGACTGAAAGATCCTTCACAGGTCAAAAGAAAGTGGAAGACCAAGAAAGTGGTGGTTGGATGCAATTCCTGAGTGGATGAAAAGTAAGAGGGGAGAACTAATGACACGGTATGACACCGTGTATGGAGGAAGTGGATGCAAGGCATTGAGAGGATAAGGGCACAGCCACTTTAAAGTCCTTTGAAGCACAAAGGAGGTCACCATTAATTTGCTCTATCCCCAAAGCTGAGCTCCATTCTGCTTGGACATGAGACTGGTGCTCTCCCAACAGTTTAGTGAGAAGAGTGTTGAGGTGGAGAGACTGGTAGATTTCCCTGCCAGTAAAGAAAATCTCCAATCTGTCTCCCTAGGATGGGATGAGGGTGGGACTGGAGGAGAAGATAAATTTGGACATATGGCTAGACCACTGGGTTTAGATATCTTTCAGAAAGTAATTGGATTGGGAGAATTCCCAAGAAATTAGGAAACAGTGTTCACCCCCTACTTTCCTGAGAAATCCTTATCCACCACCTGGAAAATTTGCAGCTGCTGATCTATTGTGTGCTGAGAACTACAGGTCATCCACAGAGTGAGTAGGGGCTCCTACAGGCACCAAAGCTCTCAACTGAGCTCCATGTGCATCAGCCCATTCCAACCTCTGTGGGTAGGGGGTGTTGGTCAAGGGGTCACTGTGGACATCAGCCACAAGGAGAACAGGGGCTTCCTAACCAGGGACAACATGAACAGAGACAACAGAATCAGGAGAGTGATGAGCAATGGAGATGGAACCTTTGTTGCAGCTATTGCTTTCTGGAAACATTAGCTCAGTAGGTATGAAAAGCTCTTAGATTTAAGCATCTGAATAGTATCACTAAAAGTGAGACAGACCAGCAATCTTTTCTCTTGTTTGTTAGATCAGCTATGGTCTTATCAGCCACATTCCTGCGCATAAACAGCATTTTCCGTTTTTCTACCGGCTGAGTCCAAAACAAGAACCTCCTTACTTGGCAATTGTCAAGCTGCTCCTGCATTTCCGATGGACGTGGATCGGCCTCGTTGCTCCAGACAATGAAAATGGGGAAAAGTTCAGAAGAACCTTTGGGCCAGTAGCCACAAAGAGAGGAGTTTGCATTGCCTTCTCAGATAGCATCTTTACACCGAATATAGGAAAAAATGGTCCATTCACAGAAGAAATGGAAAAAAAGCACCTGCTTGTGTATTTCAGCAACCATCAAGTAAAAATAATTGTTTATCAATTAGACTTTCAGGCCACAATGATTCTAGTAGCATTAATACAAGTCTTTGAAAGGAATAAGTTATTGGCGGGGAAAGTGTGGCTTGCAGCAGCTTTGCCAGACTTTAGTGTGAGAGTGTTTTACAAAGTGCTTGATCTCCACCGTAAACATCTTTTTTTATCCTTCTCAACTGAGGCAAAAAAAAGGACACAATATTATGATTTTGATTCATATTACTCTGCTATCCAGCAATATGGGAAGGCAGCATTCCAGTGCTCTTCTTCAAGGCCTTTGTTATCCAGGAACATTTGGGGAACATGCCTAGAAAAGGAGAACTGGGAATTCCCACCCCAGGATGTGGTTGCAAGGATCCTCTCTGAGGATGCCTCTAGTATTTCCACAGCAATTCAGGCCCTGTCCTGGGTCCTCAATGCTGCCTCTTCTTCCCAACTGAGTAAGAGGAGGATGTGGGTTGGAGACCATCGGACACCACAGCTGCTACAGCCATGGCAGGTGAGACTTCTCCTTTGAGGCTCCATCGATGCTCCCCTACAATTCCTCAGTGTTAAATTTGGTGTAGGCAGGGCTGGCAGGGGGAGGTTTAAGAAGTTTTGAAGAACAGTTGCCCTGTTGTAGTGTTTTTTCTGATCAGATGAGGAGGTTTGGGGAAAGAAAGTGAGATTCTATTGCTGAATCTTCCAGAATGGAACTGTCTCTACTGTTTTGGGATCCTGTATAATAAAACTGATACCTGTATAGTGACAGTATTTCCCCATTTCTATAGTGTATAGGCACCAGGATGGCACAGCTATTCTCTTCTTGTCTTTGGATCACCCAACCTGGTCTTCTCTAGTTTTCAGCCAGGGACTTAGTCATGACTTTTTGTTCTAAATTTATAGTGAACCGCCAACAATGTTTTTATTGTGAAACGGCCAGGATCCCCCGATTGGGGGAGATGGGCGTTAATACAAGTTTAAATAATTAACTAATTAATTAATTAATTAATTAATTAAAAGCTGTTCTTTCTGCTACAAATCTATGTTTCTTCATAGCATGTTGTATGATGAACACGGACCCCATCCCCATGTCCCCTGAACTTCAGCTTTAAGGTCCTTACTGTTTCTTTAAGAGTGCCAAATTGTGGTGGCCTGAAAATTAAATCAATCAGTAAATCAGGGCCATACACTCGTGATGCAAACTTTGTGTGGCTCCTAGCCCAAAGCCAAGCCTGTGGAACTTCAGATTGATCTGGTGTGATGGAAAAGACCCATTTTCACTGCTCACCCCTCACTGCTTGATGGTGGGACTGTCTTGTGTGGCCATTTTGGTCTTAGCAGCAAGAGCGATCTGGCAGTAGGTTGTTGTTTATTAGTTCAGTCACTTCCAACTCTTCGTGACTTCATGGACCAGCCCACGCCAGAGCTTCCTGTCAGCCGTCACCATCCCCAGCTCCCCCACAGTTGAGTCCGTCACCTCCAGAATATCATCCATCTCTCTTGCCCTTGGACGGCCCGTCTTCCTTTTGCCTTCCACTTTCCCTAGCATCAGCTTATTATCCAGGGTATCCTGTCTCCTCATTATGCGGCCAAAGTACTTCAGTTTTGCTTTTAATATCATTCCCTCAAGTGAGCAGTCTGGCTTGATTTCCTGGAGTATGGACTGGTTTTATCTTCTTGCAGTCCAAGGCACTCTCAGAATTTTCCTCCAACACCACAATTCAGAAGCATCTATCTTCCTTCACTCAGCCTTCCTTATGGTCCAGCTCTCACAGCCATAAGCCATAAGGCCAAGCCTTCCTCTGTGCCTGGCTTGTGATGCTTTGATTGTGGCTGTGGTGATGAGACAGTAGAGACTGGGATCTGCCCAGCAAACTTTGGCCGCTTTAGGCTGCCATGGGCACAGCCCTCACTGCTGGATGCTGGGACTGCCTTGTGTGACCATTTTCGTCTTAGCAGCAAGAGTGATATGGCAGCAGGTACCTCTCAGCATAATTCAATATCACTCCTTTGTAAGGCATTGCTCAGCTATCATCCTAGACTATTCCCTGCATGGGTGTAATACTCTCAGGCAAGACTGCTAGACATCTGTTCGTTTAAAAGAAAAAAAATGTCACCTGGCGTTCTTACATTTTTGAAAACAAATTAAAGCAATAAAAATGAACAGGATCTCATGGGATCTCAAACACAGATCTTTAGATCAAATGAGATTTATTTATCTTTTGGGATTTCCCTCTTAATGTAATTTTGGTTGTTTGTTACAATTGTTTTGCTGACTTTTGTCTTTGTGGGACAAGATCTTGAGTTGAATTAAATGTTTCACGAAACTCACAAGAAACATCTGGAAGAGATCCAGCTTCCCTTGGGAGGGAGACTGCCTCAAATTTCCTGAAGCTCTTTACAGGTGGAGGAACTGATTTGAAATGGTCCAGTTATTCATACCAGTCACATATCTAAGGTAAAGCTTTCCCATGCACAGTAGTGTCCGACTCTAGGGGCCGGTGCTCATCTCCGTTTTTTAGCTGAGGAGCCAGCATTGTCCGAAGAGGCTTCCGCAGTCATGTGGCCAGCATGACGCGCGCGGAACGCTGTTACATACCCACCGAAGTGGTAGCTATTCATCTACATGCATTTGCATGCTTTTGAATTGTTAGGTTGGCGAGAGCTGGGGCGAGTGCAGGGGCTCACTCCGTCACAAAGGGCTAGGTATTCAAACCTCTGAACCTGTGATCTTCCGATCGGCAAGCCTGGTGTCTTACCCGCTGAGCCATCGCGCCCCTTACATATCTATTTTTTATTTTTTTAACCATTCAATTGTGCTCGATTCCCAGAGACTGCCTAGACAAGTCCCTGAAGTTTTCTTAGCAAGGTTTTTCAGAAGGTTTGGCCATTGCCTCCTTTCTAGGGCTGAGAGAGAGGAACTGGCCCAGGGTCACCCAGCTGGCTTTGTGCCTAAGGCAGGACTTGAACTGATGGTCTCCCAGTTTCTAGCCTGATGCCTTCACCACTAAATCAAACTGGCAAACCCATATCTGTAATAATAGCGATGTCTAGACTGAATTAAGGCTGAAATGGAACTGTATAAGATACGGGGGTGGTTTTCCATGTCTTTCTAGCTTCATCCTTTCCTGGGAAATTTCCAGCTTTACAATCTTTCCCTGGATGGTGTTTATTTGGATGAGAATGGAGATCCCATTGCTGATTTTGATATCATGCACTGGGCAGTCTTTCCCAATGAGTCTACTGCTGGGGTAAAAGTCGGGAGAGTAGAAAGAGGGGCCTCTTCAGAAGTCAGCCTCTCTATCAATCAAAGTGCCATCATGTGGCCAACATCATTCAGTCAGGTAGGTGATGCTGCTACTTTGGTGTTCTTACCATTTATCAGCTGTTATGCATGCCTGCTTAGAAAAAAATTCCTCAGAATTCAATGCAGACTTGCTCCAAGGAATGGAATCTAAAGCCCCATTAATTCAACAGACATTATGCATAATTAATTTATTTAATGATTTCCTTATTTCTTCCCTACCACCGTGCCGGCAACTCTTAAGTGAGTCTCAAGTTACAGTAAACAACTTAAAACTAAATAAAGTAAAGTCAAAGTAAACAAGGGTAGAAAGTAGCCGTAAGAAATAACAATAAAGACCCTGATACTGGGAAAGACTGAAGGCAAAAGGAGAAGGGGACGGACGGCAGAGGATGAGATGGTTAGATAGCATCACCAATGTAATGAACATGAATTTCAATAAACTCTGGGAGACAGTGGAGGACAGGAAGGCCTGGCGTGCTATGGTCCATGAGGTCACGAAGAGTCAGACACCACTAAACAACTGAACAATAAAAAACGTAATGAAAAAAGGTGGCTAAAACTCCCTAGATACTTTGAACTCTCTCCGGAACTGCTACGTTTTCTGCGCCCTCTTGAATGCCATCCTCAGTAACACTATGTAAATACATGTTTTCAGCTGCACGCATAGGACACTAGTGGTGTGACAGCTACCTCAATGATCTATAGGGCACAAGAAGCAGTGTGGTGTACTACTCCAGAGCATAGACAGGAAGGTATTTACCATGGTCCAGTTTAGGAAAGCCTCTGCTATTTTGCCTTCTCACTTGTTCTTCACATGGAGGAAGACTCTCTGTACCATGGGCTGCTTTTTCTGGACTAGTCCCCAAATTTGTGACTTTCAGAAGTCTTTGTTGCTCAACAGGACTTTAAGAAAACTCCATGGAAGACTGCAAGGGCTTCAGTGACATATCTCCTAGTAAACATCTCAATAAACATGTAGCATTCTTAGATACTGTGATCTAGGTTGCAGTTAACACTATGTAGGGCAGACAGAATACTAACTGGGAGAATGATATGGCAAAAGAAACCTGATCAAGGTGGAGTCACCCATAACATTACACTGTAAGAAGATTTGGTGGTCTCCGTTGCCCCTCCAAGTAATAGCTGAGGGTCGACACCAACTTGATAGTCCATCAAAGCAGGACCAGGTGTATGTGTGCCTTTCCTTGATTTTAGGTTCACCTTAAATATCAACATCAAGAGCTAGGCTATGGAATATAATTATCAATTTACAATGGACAGGTGGCTATTTCTGTTGCTATCAAAGTTTTATCAAAACTCCTCTTTAGAGATCTGGCCCAGCACACAAGGTCAATTGACAAAAGCGATCACTGGTGAGGGGAGTTACACAGGGTGGCATCTCCGCCCCACTACGGTTGAATTTCTTTCTCAGTTCTGGCTTCTCCCCATCAAATTAGGTCCTAAGCTCATAGCCGTGCTTCTTTATGCCAATGATTTAGTTTTGTCTCAGACTGTGACTGGATGATAACATGCCCTAAGATCACTTGCCAATCACAGTAAGTATGAAGAATTGTAAATTAACTGTGCAAAAGTAAGAGTCTTGCTATTTGATATAGAAACACCATTAGACCATTTCACCTCGCCAAAGATGTACTTTTAAGTAACCAATTCCCCTCATTTAGGTCAGGGAGATATTGAAATTCTCCCATGGTTTCCAGACTGAGAAAGCTCAGTTTCATGTCCTGTCATCAGCGACACTAGAAGGCCCATGATAAGAAAATACCCTATGCTGCCCGATTGCGGCTATGTGGCTCAGGGACTAGGGAATCCCTGCCCATATCTTATTCTGCTATGCGTTTCACAGACGTTCTAAGGTCTGCTTTATCTGTCCTTACCTAGTAAGGGGCATGTCCTTACCTAGCAAGGGGTGTGGTGGTTCAGCTTGTAGGATGCCAGGCTTGTCGATCGGAAGATTGCAAGTTCAGAGGTTCGAGACCCTAGCCCCGCATGACGGAGTGCGCTCCCGCACTAGCCCCAGCTCCTGCCAACCTAACAATTTGAAAGCATGCAAATGCAAGTAGATTTACAGGTACCCCTTCGGTGGGTAGGTAACAGCGTTCCACATGCGTCATCCCAGCCACATGACCTTGGAAGCGTCTTCGGACAACGCTGGCTCTTCGGCTAACAAACAAAGATGAGCACTATCCCCTAGCATCAGACACAACTGCACTAATGTGCGGGGTTAACTTTTACCTTTACCTTACCTAGTAAAATTCCCAGGGCACGCTGATTCCTTCTAACTGCAAGCTCTTCTCTCAGGCCAGTCAGACTACATTCCTTCAGATTTTGCCAGGTTTTGCTAGACCACCTTTAAATATAGGTGGGGACCCTTGACTGTTTTCACTCTCTGACCAAAGCCAAGGCAACCACAGGTGGATGATGAAAGACTCTATTGTAGTATATATATGTCAAAAGGTTGGTGCTTCCCCCTTGACCAATTCAGCAGTTCTAAGTTCAAAATGTTAATGTCCCGAAAGTTTCCCAGATTCCAGATTTTAGCTCTTGGTAGGCTCATAGTTTTACTTTGAAATGATTTCATGGTTTCAGCTTCAGGATTCATAGAATTTATTCAACTTGAGGATGTCAACCCAGCTGATGCTCTTGTATATGTTTTTCTCTTTTATTTCTTCTTTATCTGACTAATTCTCTTTTATGCTTGTTATTGACTCCCCCAAAATGGAACTGAATTCAATGTTTTTGTGGCTGTCCTTTATGTTTAGAAGGCGCCTTCGTCTAGATGCACGGAAAGCTGTCCTCCAGGATACACCAAACTCAAAAGAGAAGGAGCCCCAGACTGCTGCTACGACTGTTCTCCGTGCACGGAGGGAACAATTGCCAGGCAAGAAGGTTGGTGGCTCAAGAGCAAGGAGGGGACTTGAGGATACAGGGCAAGTCACTCTTGCTGCTCTGGGCAGTGTTTGTTACAGGTGCCGCTTTCCTGCTACTGTAGTTCTAGACCTAACTCCTCATCTATTTCTCCTTATTTCCACAAATAAACATTTAAAAAAAGAGTCAGCATAATATTTCAGAGATTTGGGACCATCATATAATTTGGCATGATGGTGTCGCCAGTAAAATTAAAATAATGAAACATGCCTGAATTCTTGTGCTGCTGTATCCTTGTCTGGTTTAAGGAATGAAGATCAATCTTGTGGGATTTGGCATCACATTAGTCTTCAGCCTTTAAAAATCAGTGGCAATTTCCCCTTAACACTGAGATCCTCAAGTGTCTGTAGAAAAAGATTTTTTTAAAGATGGCGACGAGCGAGTATGTCTGTTTAGAACGGGTGCTGTTCGTTGGATGGTTTTAGGATGTTCTGCAGGGTTAGAGGCTTAGAGATTTGGACTTTATTTTGGCAGAGTCTCCTGGGGTCGTTTCCTGTGTGGATGAAGCTAAATTGGCTTTCTGTCTGCCCCGTGCAGCTTCTTTCCTGCTGGGCTGTAGACAAGTAAACACTTTTAGCCCTAAAAGCTGCACTGTCTGGTTTATTCTCAAGCCTCAATTTTTCCCTATAAGCCAGCGTACATCCTATCAGGTTATGTTGCCCAGAGAGAAATTTGCGTTTTCTTTTCTGCGTTGTTACCTGGCTGTAAAAGGGTGTTTGTTTTTAGAGGCTGATTTCAGAGTAAACGTGTTTTCTTTGAGTGGTCAGCAATGGCTGAACAGAGCCTGGTCAGTCTGCCATTTGAGCCTTTAGGTGGCACTAACTATCTGACCTGGTGTGTGGAGATGTAATCATTCTTTTTGCAAGAAGATTTGTGGCAGTATGTGGCAAATCTACCTCCAGGGGATCCCTCTGAAGAAATGCAAGTGTGTTTGGACCGTGCTTATAGCTTTTTTGCTTTTGGGAATCATATCCTGTTGGGGTTTGATAAACCCAGGAATTTACTTCTAGATATAAATTATACAGAGAGGCTTGATTTCTAGGTAAAAGGTGAAATATTCTGCACAGTCACCCAATTAGCAGCCATTGTTGTAGGAATGATGTGTCATGTGTGACTCATTCAACAGGTGCTTAGAGTTAGGTTGGGTGTGGTGAATAACGAGATTGACCTATAATGTGATTGGTCAGTTTGACTATATAAGCAGAGATATTCTGTATTTCATTTATTCCCATTTTACTTCGTGAAAGCTGTATCGTTGATGGTGTATCATTTGTTACTTGTGGAAGTGATCTGTAAATACGTATGTATATAAAGTAAATAGGATATTTGATATAACTTCTGTTTGGAGTCTATTTACTGCATAGTACTTGGATCACTGGTGCCTAGGAGAGAGGCAGGCCGCTCCATCTCCGCATGCTCCCTCTGACATATCCTCTGAACGGAATTATATCAGCCACTCAAGGACTGCGTAATGAGTGCTGGGAGGCTATACATAGCAGAACTCTGTTGCCCTTGGTGGACTATTAACACAGCTTTATAGTTTGAAGCTGCAACCGGGTGAAAATGTGATGACCCACCTTGGTAAGCTCAAGACTTTTTTTGCTGCATTTGAACAAGAAGTCATGTTTTTTTGCGGAGTATGAAAAAGCGTGTGTGATTTTGTCAAGCTTGGACAGCAATTTCGCTTTACTGATCGAGAAAGCAAAGATGCTATCTCCCTGCGAACTTACTGTGGATTATTTTACATGCCACCTCAAGGAGCTACGTTGTAAGCCATCTGTTGTTGTTGTTCCTGAGAGTTCCAAACAGAGTGTTCCAGCTGAAGTGAAACCTGGAATGGAATCTACATTTGCTGTGGTTCAGTGTGATTCTGGAAGGCTGTTCCCTGCCATCGTCCAGCGGATGCTGTCAGTGCAGAAGAGGCCTGATTTACGAAAGGAGGGGAAGCCAGATGCCAGAAGTCAGCTAAACAACGAATCCAAGTTTTCTACTCTGCCGACTGCTGTATGTAAGCATTTCTCCAGAGACTTGGTTGTTGAATTCGGCATGCAGTAAAATTTGTAAACACGAACTGTGATTGTTACAAATGAAGCCTTGAGTTCAGCAAGTTATTTTAGCTGATATTTCTGTGATAAGTGTGTGAAATGTTTATGTGTTCCTACACTTGTTTTTACACTTGTTTTTCTCTCCTCAGTGTTCCAGCCCTGGTCAAGTCTGAGTGTACTTGTTGTGTTCAAATGTGCGGGATGTTTCATTGAGAAATATGAAGCTGAGTGTGTTAGAGACAAACTGTAAAATCAAGTGTGTGAGATGCTTCCTAAGAAGGAGATTGTGTGGACAGGACATTGTGTGTTTAATGTTTCCCCACATCATAAATGCATCCATTTCACAAAGTACTGGGGTATCCCAGGATGGAGAGTTTGTCTCAGATAGCCAAATGCATTCTGAGTTAGAACCCAGGAAATGTGCAAAAGTCCCTTGATTGTGTTGTGTGTAAACTGTGTGTAAACAATCTAATATCAGGACTGTATCTGTTGCTAGGCAAAGTGACAGTATGTTAACTAGACCATTTCAGTTGGTTCATAGAGATCTAGTTAGCCCCCATGTCCCAAGTAATGGTGGGGTGCGAGTTTCATGTTCCTTCTGGTTGATGATCATACCTGTTTGTGTTGTTGCTACTTGTTGCAGTCTAAAGCGAAGGTCTATGCTCCCTTTGAAGTGTATGTAGCAATAGTAGGAAGAAAATATGGCTATCTAGTAGGTCAGTTCCAGTCTGATTGTAGTGGAGAGTTCCTGAGCCATGTGTTCTAGAATTGGCTTTGTAGGAAAGTATTCTCCCAAAGACTTGCCAATGTTCGAATTCTTGCTGAGTATTGGTGTTATGAATACCATTAAAAATAGCCTGATGTTAGTTGCTCAGGTGCCATCCCGTGTCTGGTGAGAGGCTACCTTGATTGCAGTGTGTTGTCTAACTAACAGGTTGTAGAATTCAACTGTAAAAAGAAGTTCATTGTTTTTCTTTTGTTTGGCAAGTGCCCTTCACTGACGTACCTGCATGTCTGTGGAACATTTGCATGTGTTCACATCCACAGGTCACAGCGAAGGAAGAACCAACCAAAAGCATGGTGCTTCAGGTTGTTGGTTGTTGGTTGTTGATTAAAATCCAAGGCTTATCGTGTTTCATTAGGCCATGGTCGAATCCAAATCTCCAGAAGTGCTTTATTTTTAAGCAGCCTACTGGTTGGGAAAGGTTGTATGCTAAGGTTGCGGAGGTGTTGCTGCATTACTAGTGTAAAACCTACTGTCCATAGTTCAGTAGATGGGCAAACACCAGTTCAGGTTTCTTCAGTTCCCCAGTCTCCTAGTGTGTTAAAAGGGCCCTTCAGGTGAAGGAGTGGAAATCTCACCTGGGAAGGTTCAGGGCCTGGAGGGGGAGTCAGGTAATGGAAAGAAGACGTTGATGGGGAAAGCACAGTGGTCATTCCTCATGGGTCGTCTTATTCCAGGGTGTGAAGCCTGACAGATTGTGATTTAGCAGGTGACAGTGTGTCAAGTTACCTGAGAAAACCCAGTCTTTTCAAGACGTGTTGCTCCTGCCTTTTGAGAGGCAAGAATGTTGGAACACAGCTGAGGATAGTCAGTTTGAGAGTTTTGGTGAAGTGTTAAAAGTAACCAACCTGTCCTTTGTTTTAGTAAGCTGTAGGTTCCAGATGAGTGTTCAGAAAAACATTTCTTCCTGATAATACTCTGCAGTGTAAAGCCAGCTTTGCTGCCCAGGGATTTGTTTCACAGGAGGAGTTTGTGAACTGTGATCTAATATATGCACCCACAGCTAGGCCAGAATGTTTACGTGTGGTACGTTATCTGGTTGCGTAGCGTGAAACAGGTGTCCATTTACATATTGTGATGTTGACACAGCATATTTGAATATAGATCTCCCTGAAACAGTGTGTGTAAGGCAAGCTTTTGGCTATACATGTGTAACAATTCCCAGAAAGTCCATTGACTTCACAGGGTGCTTTATGGATTTTAAAGCAGGCCAGTCATTGATAGCATGAGTGCAGATGCTAACTGGGATGTGTAGAACAGTCACGTGCTGTTTTCTGTGTGTACATAAGAGATTGTAGAAGTTTGTGTAGTACTTCTTACTTATGTAGTTGTTTTCTGCTTAGAAACTGAATCTACCACCTTGTATAAGAATTTGTCAGTCAGCTGAGATAGTATTTCCAGCTGAGGGAGTTAGGCAAAAATTCAAGCATTTATCTTGGTGTGGAAGGTTCAAAAGCCCAGAACAGAGAATCCTATGGTTCTTGATTTCCTACAGAGCGTCATTTGTGTAAAGGAAGCTTATCCTTAATTTGTTGTATATCACTCTGCAGTAACACAGTGGATACACCCTAATTTAGTTTACCTAGTTTGCCCGGGTAAAATACCAAGCCTGCAAAATGGTTTAGCCATCTATGCAAGGCTGGCAAAGGGTTGAAACAGTCCTGCAGTTTTTCGAGCCTTTGCTTCAAACAGAATGCAGCTACCAAGGTCGGCTTATCTATGCCAGCTGCATTTTTGCAAAGGAGGGGACGGAACGTTTGTGGGCAATTTTTTTCTGTTTCTATTATCTGTTTTCTATTTAACTGTGTTCTATTACTGCATAATTTGTATTTGTATGTATTTGAATAAAACATTGCATAAAGTGTATATTGTGCATTACATATGTGTAACAAGTGTTTTTAAACCATTTCTAGTTTCTGGATGACTATTGGTTGTAAAAACTTAAAACTTGAACAGTATAAATTAATACATGTACTAACCATGTTTTTCTTGTTTCTGTAAAAATGTATTTCACAGCTTTGAACAACTTCCATCATTGCTACTATGTGTCAAATGCAATTTGGGAGGGGTGTCAGATTTCCATATGAAATGTGTTTTGGCAAATTGCATCCTTTACCAGCGAAGCTTTCTCATGATGACGTGACGCCAGGTGGCTAGATAATGAAAAGCCTTCCCATAACTTTGAATGGCTTTGTTTACATCTCTTCGTTAGATATGAAGCTAGAAGGTACCACGTGTGTATTGTTATGGCTAGTGCCTACTGTCTGGTTTATTCTCAAGCCTCAATTTTTCCCTATAAGCCAGTGTACATCCTATCAGTTCTGGAGGGTTAGAGGTTTAGAGATTTGGACTGTATTTTGGCGGAGTCTCCTGGGGTCATTTCCTGTGTGGATGAAGCTAAATTGGCTTTCTGTCTGCCCCGTGCAGCTTCTTTCCTGCTGGGCTGTTTGGCGGCTTGCAATGGGATTTCATATAGAGGTGCAGCCCTATTCCCTTACCTGGCTTGTGGCTTGGAGAACTGGCCTTGGGGATTGGAGCCGGTGGCAGAGGCTGGATTCTTGGACTGCCCTGGGCGTGGATCGGCTGCTTCTCACAGGAAGTGCTCCATTGGTTTTCTAACTATTGGCGATGTGATGGTGGGAAGTAGGCTGGCGTCGACGATGGAGGAAACCCCTGTAGTTGTGTGGAAGGGACTTTGCTGCAGAGCAAGGAGGATGAGGGGGATGCTGATTCTGGGGCACAGATGAGGGCTGCCTTTCTTTCCATCGTGGTGGCGTGGAGGTGAGGGATTTTGCTATGGTGGACACAGGGATGGTCAAGGCTGGTTGCAGCTGCCAGATCCCTGTGGCTGTAGTTCTTTCCCCCATGCAGCCAGGTAGTCATTTTGCCTTCCCTCTGGCTGAGAACTGGAAGGTGCTGGTGACAGCCATCTGCGTGAACTGTTTAAATCAATAGTCATCGCAACCCAAGAGGACTTGATTGAAAGAATTTAAATTGGAATGGAACTAGTCATCAAGTTGGAAAGTTTTAGGTTGTGGTTTGAGATTCTGCTCACCTTCCCAGTGGTGAGAGCCGGCGGAGGGGATTTCTTTGAATCACTGGGATTGTGCAATCGGGGCCTAAGCAGTTGGGTGAGAAGGGACTGTCTGAGGGCATGGCATGGTTTGTAAATGGGGGATGAGGTGAGGTGGTTCCTGATTAGCAGGAGGCACTGCGTGCTGAATTCTGCAGAAGTGTCTTGGGTATTAGGGAGCCCTTATTGGTTGATTGTAGGTTGTTTTGAGTGAGGTGGGGTTTGTGGGCCTGGCAATGGATCTCTATGGACAGGGGAAGGGGTGGGCTCTGAAGGGATGAGGGCAGGTAGCAACATCCCAGTAGTGACGGGTAGGGGGAGATATGACGGGAGACACAGGAAAATGCCACTCATGGCAAACGGGCCACAGGTATATTGTTCCTCTCACATGGTCGAGCCCCTTGAACTTGCTCCTTGGCCCCAGATTGTTGAATGCTGCTGAAATCCAGGTCAATCAATGGGTCACGAGCTATACCTGCTATAACAGACTACCATGTGGCGGTAAGGGTGGCGAAACGTGATTGTTTCTCCATCCTTATTGTGTCCACAGATAGTCGCACAGCAACCCTATTTCTGGTGACCTGGTCCCTCCTAACAGTGAGTAATACTGGCTTTCACCTAAAGGCTTGCTGTGAGGAATATGCTGTGCATCTAGCGGGTAAAGTCGCTGGCATCCACTCTACAGTGGACTCCAGCTTTAGCGCAGCAACAGTGGAGTCTACATCGACTAAGTCTTGCAAGGATATCTGGGGGGAGTTTGATCACGTTGTCCCTGAGGAAGTGGACAGGGCTCTTGCAGCTGCCAGCTTGGCCACCTCTGTGTTCGATCCGTGTCCCTCCTGGTTGGTTAAGACTGCCCAGGAGGGAACGTTTGATTGGGTCTGGGCGGCAGTTAATAATTCCTTGGGTCTGGGCGGCATTTAATAATTCCTTGATGGAGGGGGTGGTTCCCCCGGCTCTCAAGGAGGCAAGGGTCAATTCCAATTGGTGTTGATAGGGGGGAGAAATCCAGCCCACGGCCCCTACCTTGTGGGGTGCCTCAGGGCTCAGTTCTCTCTCCTCTCCTATTTAACATCTACATGAGGCCACTGGGTGAGGTGATCCTACAGTTTGGGATGAAGTATCATCAATACGCTGATGATACCCAGTTTTATATCTCCACCCTGGGCTGCCTGAGTGATGCTGTGGATGACCTGTCCCAGTGTTTTGAGGCTGTAAATGTGTGATGACCCTGACTTCAATGCCCCAATAATTACTTCTCCATGCAGTTTGTTTGAATTGCAGAATAAGCTTTATTAAGCTTACATATAAATCAAAGCATTGCTGAAGACCTGAATAGTGTCCCACCAAACGATTGAATTTTGCCTTTCCCCCCTTGAACCAGCCTCCTCCCCCCCGATGATGTCAATGTCTAGTTCTTTTCCACTCCTTTGGTGCCCCCTCCTTGCTTGTGCAGGTGGATGACCTTGACGATCTGCATTACAGTCTCTAACAGTTTGGAGCGTCTCTTGGAATGCACTGTTCCCCCTCCCTTTCAGAGTCTTTCCAGGGCTGTCACATATCTTTGTAAGTAATGACAGGATTCGACTTGTAATCCTGACAAAAGGTTAGATGGGGTGCCAATGGCTTCAACTCAACTCAAGCAAAACTGAGTCGCTTTGGTTATTTGAGTCTTCTAGTCACAAGGTTTTTCCACCATTGATCTTGGATGAGCTTCCACTGTCCCAGACATACCCTGTGCCCAATCTGTAGGTCCTCTTGGACTCACTGATGGGGACTAGGAGACACGCCTTCTCTGCTGTAGCCCCTGCCCTCTGGAACATTCTCCTCCAGAGAATAGGATCACCTGACCCTCTTGTCCTTTCACAAAGACCTGGGGTATTTGGCCAGGCCTAGGGCCCCAAGTGTGTTAAGGACTCTGTTTCTTGCCCTTATTAACATATAGCAATAGTTTTACATGGTGATCATATATATTTATTTTGTATTGTTTTAATTGTTTTAGTTTTTTATCAATGTACGCCACCCAGAGTCACTTGTTCAGAATGGCGACTATAGAAATCAAATAAATAAATGAATAATTCCCCTGGGAAATGTGAACTTGGTCATATGTGGATTTCACTGGTAAGTAGTGGAGCCATATCAGGAATGCATTATTTCTTCCACTCCAAAAATAAAATAGAGACTTCTCCCCTTGTAATCAATAGCTTCTTTATTGTATTTTATTAGTTTGGCCGTAACTTTTAGAGAAGCTTTGAGGACCACATTCCAGGTTTTCAGGGGAAGCCTGGAACCAAAATATCTAGTCCTAAGGTCGAGATTGGGGTACTAATGACCCCATCAGGTTTCAATTTGTAGACCAAACTTTCAGTTCTGGTGAGAGTTGAAGCTTGCAGCTGGCTAACCCCAGGGATCTGTGCCTACTTTATAGAACAGTGCAGTGCAAATCCTTCAGAAGAGATGCTTCCAAACAACAAACAATGCTTCTCTTTTTGAATCAATTAAAAGCCACATATTTCCCGGCTCACATAGCTGATTCAAGAGCTGCTCAGGGTATCACTGCATGTGTGTACAAGACAGGGAAAAGACATATAATCCCAAATAATTGATTTAAATTTTTTTCCATCATGTTACATCCACAGATATTGTTAGATGCAGGCTAAAGAACAATGGCTTGTGTTTTTCAGATGCATCCAGTTGCAGCCAATGTCCAGAAGACCAGCATTCCAATAAGAAGAGAGATCAATGTGTCCCAAAGGTTATAAGCTTCCTATCCTTTGAAGAAATGTTGGGTCTCATCTTGGCTCTCTTTGCCCTTGCTTCTTCCCTAACCACTGGCTTTGTTCTGGGAATCTTCATTAAATTCCGAGAAACCCCCATAGTCAAAGCCAACAACCGGGACCTCACCTACATTCTCCTGGTTTCCCTCCTCCTTTCCTTCTTGACCTGCCTTCTATTCATTGGTCACCCCAAGAAACTGACCTGCCTTCTTCGACAAACCACCTTCAGTGTTGTATTCTCAGTTGCTGTGTCTTCTTTGCTGGCCAAGACTGTCATGGTGGTGGTGGCCTTCCTGGCCACAAAACCAGGCAGCAGGATGAGGAAATGGCTAGGGAAGACTCTGGCCAACTCCATTGTCTTCTCCTGTTCTGGGGTCCAGGTGGGCATCTGCATAATATGGCTGGGAATCTCTCCCCCATTCCCTGATTCTGACCTGCATTCCCAATCAGGACACATTGTGCTGCAGTGCAATGAAGGCTCAGTCACCATGTTCTACTCTGCACTGGGCTACATGGGCTTTCTGGCCGCCATCTGCTTCTTGGTGGCTTTCCTGGCCCGAAAGCTACCAGGGACCTTCAACGAAGCCAAGTGGATCACCTTCAGCATGTTGGTTTTCTGCAGCGTTTGGGTCTCCTTTGTCCCCACCTACCTGAGCACCAAGGGGAAATACATGGTGGCTGTGCAGATCTTCTCCATCCTGGCCTCCAGCCTGGGCTTACTGTCCTGTATCTTTGTCCCTAAATGCTACATCATTATTCTGAGACCTAAGATGAACACCAAGGAGCATTTAAGGATGTAAAACAATAAGGAAACCTGATTTTGGTCCCTATTTTTCAGTAGTTTATTGGTAATTTGAAATAACATTGCTTAGAATTACAGTTCTTTTTTTATAATATATTTTATTAAGTTTTAAATATACATAGATAAAAGTTTGAAAAAGAAATAGAAATAGAAATAGAAATCAAAGAAAGAAGAAAAAAGGTGTAGTAAAGGAAAAAGAAAAAAGAGAAAGATGAAACAGAAATTAGTCAACTTCCGATTTATCTCTGGTCTAAGTAATTCTTTAAAAATTTATCTTACATGCTAGGTCTATATATAACATTGAAAAACATTTCTTGTCTATTATATCAATGTATATATATTTTAGTCTTCGAATCCCCATGTAAGCTTTGCCCCTCCTGCATTTTGCAAGTAATCCATTAATGGTTTCCACTCTTTAAGAAAATAATAATTTGAGTTTTCTTTTAATAAACATGTCAATTTATCATCTTCTGCCATGTCCATCACTTTTAACATCCAATCCTGTATCGTAGGTATAATTAGATTTTTCCAATTTTGTGCATATACAAGTCTTGCTGCTGTAATCATATATTGCATAATTCTTCTAAATTTCTTTCCTATTTGTTCTTCTGTTATTCCCAATAAAAATAGTTCTGCTTTATATGGAATTCGAATTTGTAAAATATTTTGCATCAGTGAATGTATCTGAATCCAATTTTTTTTAGCAATCTCACAAGTTCACCACATGTGGTAAAATGTCCCCTCTTTTTTTTTTTACATTTCCAACACAAGTTGGAAACATTCCCATACATTTTAGCTAATTTTTGTGGGGTCATATACCATCTATACATCATCTTATAAAAGTTTTCCTTCAAATTATAACATAAAGTAAATTTTAGTCCTTTAATCCACATATCTTCCCATTGTTGCATTTGAATATTATGACCAATATTTTTTGCCCATTTAATCATGCAGTCTTTAACTTGTTCCTCTACCATTTCACCTTTTAACAATAATTTATACATTTTAGCAATTAAATGATCATCTGTCTCACATAATTGTGTCTCAAATTCCAATTTGGTTTGTTCAAATTCAAATTCTTTTTTATCTGATTTAAATTTTTCTACAAGTTGCATGTAAGAAAGCCATTGGAAGGTATATCCTTCTAAGGTCAATTCTTCTTTTGATTTGGTTTTATATTGTCCTTGTTCTTTTTTTAAAAAGTCTTTGTAGATCATCCATTTGTCTTTAGTTCTTACTCCTGTTCTATGAAATGCTTCTTGCATGGAAATCCATAAAGGTCTTTTATAACATAAAGTTAGTTTATATTTATTCCAAATTCTTAGCAAAGATCTTCTAATATAATGATTTTTAAAGTCCACATTAACTTTAACTTTGTCATACCACAAATATCCATGCCATCCATATCTAAATTCATGACCCTCCAAATTCAATAATTTTTCATTTTTCAGAACTATCCATTCTTTAATCCATACCAAGCAGCAAGCGGCATAATATAGTTTCAAATCCGGTAGACCTAGTCCTCCTCTTTCTTTTGAGTCTTGCAAAACTTTATATTTTATCCTTGTTTTTTTTCCTTGCCAAATAAATTTAGAAATGTCCCGTTGCCATTGTTTAAAAGGTTATTCTGATGCTAATATAGGTAATGTTTGAAAAAGATATAAAATTCGTGGCAAAATGTTCATTTTAATTACTGAAATTCTACCTAACAACGATAATTTTTTCCACTGATCCAAATCTTTTTTAATATCCATCCAAAGTGGAATATAATTATTCTTAAACAACTTAAATTTTTTAGATACTAAATATACTCCCAAATATTTTACTTTTTCTTCCATTGAATATCCCGTTATTTCTTTCAGTTTCTCTTGTTGATGATGATCCATATTTTTTAAATATGTAAATTCACTTTGAACCCTGCTAACGACCCAAATTCTTTTAATTTCTGTATCAATAATTCAATTCCATCTAGTGGATTCTCCAGAGTAATAACTAGATCGTCAGCAAAGGATCTTAATTTATAAACTTCTTTTTTAACTCTCATACCATGAATTCCATCATCTTGTCTAATTGTTGTTGTTGTTCAGTCGTTCAGTCGTGTCCGACTCTTCGTGACCTCATGGACCATAGCACGCCAGGCCTTCCTGTCCTCCACTGTCTCTCGGAGTTTACTCAAATTCATGTTCATTACATCGGTGATGCTATCTAACCATCTCATCCTCTGCCGTCCCCTTCTCCTTTTGCCCTCAGTCTTTCCCAGCATCAGGGTCTTTTCCAGTGAGTCCTCTCTTCTCATTAGGTGGCCAAAGTATTTGAGCTTCAGCTTCAGCATCTGTCCTTCCAATGAGCAGTCTAATATCTCTAAGCAAAACCTCTAAGACCAATATGTATAAACAAAAGTGGAGATAGTGGACAACCTTGTCTTGTACCTTTCTGAATTTCACATGGTTTGCTAAATTCTCCATTAACAATTATTTTTCCAAATTGGGGAGTATATATTGATTTAATCCATTTAATAAAGTTTCCTCCAAAATTCATATTTTCTAATACTTTAAACATAAAAGGCCAATTTAAATTATCAAAGGCTTTTTCAGCATCTATAAATATCAAGGCACCTTGTTTTTCATAATGTTGTTCCAAATATTCCAATATATCTAATATATTTCAGAGATTGTCACGGATCTGTCTCTTAGGTAAAAATCCTGCTTGATCTTGATGAATAAAGTTTTTAAGAATGTTTTTCATTCTTTCTGCCAATATAGTTGTAAAAATCTTATAGTCATTATTCAATAAACATATTGGTCTATAATTCTTAGTTAAAGTCAAATCTTGTTGTTCTTTAGGGATCAATGTTATATGTGCATCTTTCCAAGTCTCTGGCATTATTCCTGTTTCCAAAATCAAATTCATAGTCTTCTGTAAAGGTAAAGATAATTCATCCTCGAAACATTTATAATAAGCTGCTGACAGGCCATCCGGTCCTGGTGCTTTTCCACTACTAAATTTCTTGAAAGCCTTTACCATTTCTTCTGTTGTTATAGGATTATTAAGCATTAATCTTTGTTGGTCATCAAGGACAGTTAATTTCTGTTTACTCAGATATTCATCAATGTCAGTTAAGTTAACTTCTTGTTTTTTATATAATTTTGAATAATAATCATGAAAAGCTTCTTGTATATCTATATTATTCACCATAAACTTTTCCTTCATGTTGTATATAGAAATTAGATTTTTTTGTCTTTGTTTCCGTAACTTATAAGCCAACCATCTACCTGGTTTATTAGCATGTTCAAAATAAATTTCATTTGATTCTCTATCTCTTGTGTCAATATCATTGATATCTGTTTTTGTAAAAATTTAATTTGAGTAAGCAAAGTATCATCCATTGGCTTACCTCTTAAACATATCTCTTTACTTTTTATTTAATCTAAAATCAGTTGAATTCTCTCTTGTTTCTTTCTCCTCGTTTGAGCATTATATTGGATAAAGTAACCCCTCATATATGCTTTACTGGCATCCCATACAATCTGAATATTGGTGCCTTTGTTTAAATTCAGTTGAAAATATTCCCTTAAGTTTTTTTTGCATGCCTCAACTATATCATTTTTCTGAAATATTGACTCATTTAATCTCCATCTAAATACATTCCATTTTCCTCTAATAGTCAACATTACTGGATTATGATCTGAAAGGGTCTTGGGTAATATTTCAACTTTACTAATGTCCATCATTAGACTTTTAGATATCAAAATAATATCTATTCTGGAATGTGATTTACTCCTTTGTCCATATTTGGTGCATAAAGTCCAACAACCAATGTTTTAGTTCTTTGTATATCAATTTCAACTGCAACATAATGGCCTTCATCATCAGTTAATATCAATTTTGGATTTAACTTTGGTTGTATATACAAAACTACCCCCTTCATTTTTTTATTTCCAGCCAAAATAAATTCTTCTCCACATTGTTTTTGAATCAGATATTTAGTATCTTTTTTGCAAATATGAGTCTCTTGTAAGCAAATTATGTCCAATTTCAATTTTTTCAAGAAATGAAAAATCTTTCTTCTTTTCTGTGGGGCGTTAGTATGTGGGGCATTAATATTCCATGTCAGATATTTATAATCCATAATTGTTTTGATAGTTAAAATCCCCTTTTTAAGTCCAGTCCTGCAGCTCCCATCTCAGATAAGTCTTCATTCCTCTTTTTGTCTTTAGATGTCGCTCCTCCTTCTTCCAAGTCTCCAGATGGCACACCCATTTCTGTCTTGCATTTTTCTAGAAATGCTTTTGCTTTTAAAATGGAAGTTATTCTTAACCTCTGCCCTTTGAACGTAAAAGATACACCTTCTAATTTCTCCCATCTAAATGGGATATTGTGTTGTTTTAGTTTGTCTGTAAGGAAGGAATAATCTCTTCTTTTCCTTAATGTTCTCAAAGGTATTTCTTTTAATACAATTATTTCTTTCCCTTCTATATTTAATCTATTATTGTAATGTTTCTTCAAAATTTGTTCTTTTACCACTTTTCTCACAAAATATATCAATATGTCTCTAGGAACTTTATTTTCTCTAGCATAACGTGAATTCACTCTAAAAATTTTATCTATTTCCAAATCTAAGTCTTGTTCTTTTATCTCTAAAAATTTAGCCAATACAGAAATAATCCTTTCTCTTACATCTTCATTTGCTTGCTCAGGGACTGCTCTCAATCTCAAAATATGTTCCTTCTCTCTCATTTCTGCTAATGCTGTAATATCTAAATTGTGTTCAATTTCTTTGGTAACATATTCTGATTTAGTCTCTAGTTTTTGTATCTGACCTTGCATATCTTTAAGTTCTCCTGACAGAGAGTTCACAACTTCCTTAACTATTTGTACTTCTTTTTAAAATTCATGTTTTATCTCCTGGGTAATTTCTTTTTTCATATCTTCCATCTTCTTATCCATCTTCTTATCTAAAGATGCAATTTGTTCTTCCATCTGTTTATTTTGTTGACCAAAATTAGCCAATGAATCCTCCACTTTCTTGTTTAATGCTGCAATTGCTTCAAGTATTTTTTTCATTTCTGATAGTGGAGTTTCCATTGATGGTGCAGTTGTTGCAGACTCAGTAGATGCTCTTCCAGCCTCTTTTTCTTTAACTTTATCTCTTCTCCTCAATGCCACAGATGCCATGGTGTAGGTAATTTTCCTGTAAGAGAAAAAAAAAGAGAAGAAAAGGAAGAAAAAGGGGGGGGAGAAAATAAAAAAGGAAGGGAGGCAATAATTAATTAAAAAGGGGGGAGACTAAAAAATACAAAAAATAAAAGCAATCCTTTAAAAAAAATAATCTTCTTAATTCAATTATATTCCGTTAGATATTTAAGTTTATAAAAATTCAGGAATGAAAGATAAGAAGTCAGATGGTAATTTTTAGGCAGATGGTAATTTTTTTCTATTGTAGTCAAATTAATAATGGAAATAGTAAACAGTTCCAAGGTTTCTCACGACCACCTGTAACTCTTCATTCCAACCAAAAATAACTGAAGTAAAGGGAAATTATATAAAGTATATTAAAAAAGGGCTGGAATATTCCAAGTCACTTCTTCACCCAAAGCACATATTAAGGAGTCAAATTTCTATATAAAAAGTCCAAACAAAGCATAAAAATTTAAAGAAGAGCTTATAAAAAAGGAAAATAAAAATTTTTTCTCCAGCAGTAATTACCCAAAAAACATAAAAGGCAGAATATTAGTTATTCGATATAAATTCAAAATCCAAGTAAATAATTCCAAAATAAAAATGTATTCAGTTACCAATAAGTAGAAAGTAGAAAGTTTAAATCAGGATAAAAATAAAAGGAAAGTCACTTTCATTTGTAGCAAAGTCAGTTAGCTTTTCATTCCCACCTTTTGACAGTTCTTGACAGGAAAGAATAATAAACCTCCAGCAATTATATATCCAGTCCAGAGATAAATCTTAGAGCTTAATAAGACAAATAATATTTAGAAACTAAAAAGTGCATCTAAAAGGTTGGGTGAGGAGCTACTTATCTTGTTGAGATTCGTGGCTTCCGCAGAGCTTCATGGCAATTCCAGTTGCCCTTCGCCGCTTCAATCCCCCTTCCCCCGTGGTGGAAATATGGGGGTCGGTAGAGAGTGGCGAATCTGGCGACCCTTGTGAGAAATCTTCTGCTCACCCTCTCTTCGAGGGTGATGTTTTGGCGATTTTTTTTTCCTTTTAATCGCCGCAAATGGCAAACCACGGAATCGAGGCTGGGAGCCTTGGTTCGTCGCTACGTTCAGCCCAACATCCAGAAGTGAAAGTCAAATTACAGTTCTTTTTATGTGTTCTAAGAAATCTCTCTTCCTTTAGTGTGAATTTTGAATTATAATCAGTAAATATTGAAACAGAAATAGCATTAGATCATCTTGTTTAAAACACATTCTCTTCGATTGGTACTTACATTCTTTCCTCTCTCTCAATCTTTTTTGTTTTTAAATTTTATTAGGTTTTTAAATATACAAAGCTAAAAGTTAAGAATGAAATGGAAATAGAAATACAAATTAAAAGAAAAGAAAAGTGCAGTAAAGAAAAAAAAGAAAGAAAAAGACAAACATAGAAATTGGATAACCTCCGATCCATCTATGGTCATAAGAATAAAATAGATAGTTTGTTTTTACATGCTGGCTATTCATATAACATTCATATATTTTTCTTGTCTATTATATACTATTTATATATAATCTAATCATTAAAACCCCATATTAGCTTTACTCCTCCTGCTTTTTGCAAATAGTCCATCAAAGGTTTCCACTCTTTAAGAAAGTAACAATTTGAATTGTCTTTTAATAAGCAAGTCAGTTTATCGTTTTCTGCCATCTCTAATAATTTCAACATCCATTCCTGTATTGTTGGTACACTTTGGTTTTTCCAGTTTTGTGCATATAAAAGTCTTGCTGCTGTGGTCATGTACTGTATTATTCTAAAAAAGTGTTTTTCTATTTGTACATCCCAAATTCCAAGTAAAAAAAAATCTGGTTTAAATGGTATTCGTATCTGTAGTATATTTTGCATCAATGAATGTATCTCAGTCCAAAATTCTTTTGCAATATTACAAGTCCACCACATATGGTAAAAAGACCCTTCCTGTTTTGTACATTTCCAACATAAGTTGGAGATGTTCCCGTACATTTTTGAGAGTTTTTGTGGGGTCATATACCATCAATACATCATCTTATAGAAATTTTCTTTTAGGTTGTAACATAAGGTGAATTTTAGTCCTTTAGTCCACATATCTTCCCATTGATGAAGTTGTATATTGTGACCAATATTTTTCGCCCATTGAATCATACAATCTTTAACTTGTTCCTCTACCATTTCTCCTTTTAACAATAATTTATACATTTTAGCAATTAAGCATTCATCATTTTCACATAGTTGTATTTCAAATTCTGATTTAGTTTGTTCAAATTCTAATTTTTTTTGTCTAATTTAAATTTCTCTGTAAGTTGCATATAGGAGAGCCATTGAAAGGTATATCCTTCTTGAGCAAGTTCTTCTTTTGATTTTATCACATAGTGTCCTTGTTCTTTTTTTAAAAAGTCCTTATATGTCAACCACTTATCTTTATTTCTTACTTCTGTTCTATAAAAAGCTTCTTGCGTGGAAATCCATAAAGGTCTTTTATAACATAAAGTTAGTTTATATTTATTCCAAATTCTCAACAAGGATCTTCTAATATAGTGATTTTTAAAGTCCACGTTAATGTTAGCTTTATCATACCACAGATATCCATGCCATCCGAATCTCAATTCATGACCTTCCAGATTTAATAATTTTTCATTTCTCAAAACAATCCATTCCTTAAGCCATACCAAACCACAAGCTGCATGATATAATTTCAAATTCGGGAGTCCTAAACCACCTCTTTCTTTTGAATCTTGCAAGACTTTATATTTTATTCTTGGTTTTTTCCCTTGCCAAATGAACTTAGAAATGTCTTTCTGCCACTGTTTAAATGGTTCCTCTGATGTCAATATAGGTATTGTTTGAAAGAGATATAGAATTCTTGGTAATATATTCATTTTAATCGCTGATATTCTCCCCAATAATGATAGTTGTAGTTTTCCCCAACGATCTAAATCTTTTTTAATATCAATCCAAAGTGGGGTTTAGTTATTTTGAAATAATTTAACATTTTTCGATGTTAAATAAACTCCCAAATATTTTACTTTTTTCTCCAAGGAATATCCTGTGATTTCTCTCAGTTTCTCTTGTTGGTGATAATTCATGTTCTTAGTCAAAACTTTTGTTTTCTGTAACTTAATTTTGAACCCTGCTAACGACCCAAAGTCCTTCAATTTCTGCATCAATAATTCAACTCCATCCAGTGGATTCTCTAATGTAATGACTAGGTCGTCTGCAAAGGCTCTTAATTTATAAACTTCCTTTTTAACTCTAATACCATGAATACCATCATCCTGTCTAATATCTCTAAGTAAAACTTCTAAAACCAATATAAACAAAAGCGGAGATAAAGGACAGCCTTGTCTTGTACCTTTTTGTATTTCACAAGGTTTACTAAAATCTCCATTAACAATTATTTTTGCAAATTGAGGTGTATAAATTGATTTAATCCACTTAATAAAATTCCCACCAAAATTCATAATCTCCAATACTTTAAACATAAAGGACCAATTTAAATTATCGAATGCTTTTTCGGCATCTATGAATATCAAGGCGGCTTGTTTTTCATTATGTTGTTCTAAATACTCTAATACATCCAAAACGTTTCTAATATTATCTCTAATTTGTCTTTTAGGTAAAAAACCTGCTTGGTCTTGATGAATAAAATTTCCAAGAGTATTTTTCAATCTTTCCGCTAAAACGTAAATATCTTGTAATCATTATTCAATAATGATATTGGTCTGTAATTCTTTGTTGAATTCAAGTTTAGTTGTTCTTTCGGAATCAAAGTAATATGAGCCTCTTTCCATGTTTCTGGCATAATTCCTGTTTCCAAAATTGAATTTATAGTTTTTTGGAGAGGAATACTCAATTCATCTTCAAAATATTTATAGTAAACTGCCGATAGTCCATCCGGACCTGGTGCTTTTCCACTTTTAATTTTCTTAAAAGCCATTGACATTTCTTCTTTTGTTATAGGATTATTAAGTAATGTTCTTTGTTCATCATTTAAAACAGTTAATCTTTGCTTACTCATATATTCATCAATTTCAGCTATTGGAACATCCTGTTTTTTATACAATGCTGTATAATAAGAATGAAATGCTTCTTGTATCTCCACATTGTTCACTAAAATTTTCCCTTTATGTTGTATATTAGAAATTATGTTTTTTTCTCTTTGTTTTCTTAACTTATGAGCTAACCATGTTCCTGGTTTATTTGCAAATTCAAAATATTTCTGTTTTGTAAATTTCATTTGAGTTTCTATTTCCTGTACCAAAATCATCTATATTTGTTTTTGTAGAAATTTAATTTGAGTTATCAATGTATTATCCATCTGTTTATCCCTCAGACATTTCTCTTTATTTTTGATTTCATCCAAAATCAATTGAATTTTTTCTTGTTTCTTTTTCCTCATTTGAGCATTATATTAAATAAAGTAACCCCTCATATACGCTTTACTCAATCTGACATCAGGTAGGATTAGGATGATAATCATTGACATTAATCAGTTTTCAAACACCAGATCAGATAAATTGTCACCACAGCAGATAAATGTCTTTTGACATTTAGTCCTGAGCTTATTTATTAGGCCCTTATTTATTTATTAACTCTCATACCATGAATTCCATCATCTTGTCTAATATCTCTAAGCAAAACCTCTAAGACCAATATAAACAAAAGTGGAGATAGTAGACAACCTTGTCTTGTACCTTTCTGAATTTCACATGGTTGCCCAAGCAACCTCTTTCTTTTGAATCTTGCAAGACTTTATATTTTATTCTCATTTTTTTCCCTTGCCATATAAACTTGGAGATATCACGTTGTCATTGTTTAAAAGGCGCTTCTGAAGCCAATATAGGTACTGTTTGGAAAAGATATAAAATTCTTGGTAAAACTTTCATTTTAATCACTGATATTCTACCTAATAATGATAGTTGGAATTTCTCCCACCGATCTAAGTCGTTTTTTATATTTGTCCAAAGTAAAGAATAATTATTCTGAAACAAATGGACATTCTTTGATGTTGAATAAATTCCCAAATATTTTATTTTTTTCCATTGTAAATCCAGTTAATTCTTTCAGTTTCTCTTGTTGTTGACAATTCATATTCTTAGTTAGAACTTTTGTTTTCTGTAGATTCACTTTGAACCCTGCTAGTGACCCAAAGTCTTTCAATTTCTGCATTAATAACTCAGTCCCATCCAATGGGTGTTTCTAAGGCAATGACTAGGTCGTCAGCAAAGGCTCTTAGCTTATAAACTTCTTTTTTAACTCTTATACCAGATATGCCATCATCTTGTCTGATATCTCTAAGTAAAACTTCTAGGACCAATATGAACAAAAGTGGGGATAAAGGACATCCTTGTCTTGTACCTTTTTGAATTTCACATGATTTACTCAAATCACCATTAACAATTATTTTAGCAGTTTGGGGGGTATATATAGATTTAATCCATTTAATAAAATTCCTCCAAAATTCATAATTTCCAATACTTTAAACAAGAAGGGTCAATTTCAATTATCAAAAGCTTTTTCAGCATCTACGAATATCAAGGCAGCCTGTTTTTCATTATGTTGTTCCAAATATTCCAATATATCCAAAACATTTCTCACATTGTCTCAAATTTGTCTGTTAGGCAGAAATCCTGCCTGATCCTCATGAATTAAATTCTTAAGAATATTTTTCATTCTTTCCGCTAATACTGTTGTAAATATCTTATAGTCATTATTCAATAAAGTTATTGGTCTATAATTCTTCGTTAAAGTCAAACCTTGTTGATCTTTTGGAATCAGTGCAATGTGTGCTTCTATCCATGTTTCTGGCATTACACTTGTTTCTAAGATTGAATTCATAGTCTTTTGTAGAAGTAGAAGTAGAAACAAAGTTCATCTTCAAAGCTTTTATAATAAGCCGCTGATAAACCATCAGGGCCAGGCGCTTTTCCACTATTAATTTTCTTGAAGGCAGTTGACATTTCCTCTACCGTTATAGGGTTATTAAGCAATAACTTTTGCTGATCGGTAAGAACAGTTAATTTTTGTTTTCTGAAGTATTTGTCAATATCATCTAATAGAACATCTTGCTTTTTGTAAAATGCTGAATAATAACAATGAAAGGCTTCTTGAATACCTACGTTATCTATCACAGTTCTCCCCTCATGTTGTATTTTAGAAATTAAATTATTTTCTCTTTGTTTACGTAATTTGTAGGCCAACCATCTACCTGGTTTGTTTGCAAATTCAAAATGCTTCTGTTTCACAAATTTTATTTGAGTCTCTAATTCCTGTATCAATAAAGTCTTGCAAGATTCAAAAGAAAGAGGTTGCTTGGAAGAAAAAAAGAGAAAATTCAACTGATTTTAGATGAAATTAAACATAAAGAGACTTGTTTGAGAGACAACCCATTAGATGACACATTGATGACTCAAATTAAATTTCTACAAAAGCAAATGTCAATGATATTGATACAGGAATTAGAGTCATCAATCTAATGGGTTGTCTCTCAAACAAGTCTCTTTATGTTTAATTTCATCTAAAATCAGTTGAATTTTCTCTTTTTTTCTTCTCCTCATTTGAGCATTGTATTGAATAAAGTAACCCCTAATATAGGCTTTGCTGGCATCCCAAACAGTCTGAACATTAGTGCCTTTATCTAAATTCAATTGAAAGAATTCTCTTAACTTTTTTTTGCATGTATCAACTGTTTCATTTTTCCTTAGTATTGTCTCATTTAATCTCCATCGGAATCTATTCCTTTTCCCTTTAATAGTCAACATAACTGGATTATGATCTGAAAGAGTCTTAGGTAATATTTCAACCTGAATATCATCCAGCATCAAACTTCTAGAAATCAAAAACATATCTATCTGAGAAAATGATCTATATCTCTCTGAGTAGTATGTATATTCCCTAGAATTTCCATTCATAAATTTCCAAATGTCTTGTAAGTCCAGCATATCTTTCAAATCAAAAAATGTTTGGGGTAATTTTCCTTGCATAAGTCTGTCAGAGCTCAGCAGATCTCTGCCAATACGCCAGACATTAAGGAATGCAGAGGCGCTGTAACTAACAAGAAAGAGACGCCTGCCTTTGAAGTAGATCGGATCGCACCTAAGAGGCAAGCGCGAATACACATCTCAGTGAACGGATGTCTGAGCAGCTGGAAGACATGAAGTACACGTGTCAACATCAAAGAACCTTGGGGGGGTAAGGTTTAAATGTACATGCCATGCTTTCTTCATTCATTCAGGTCTTTGTTCGTGCTAACTTCTGTATGCTATAATAAACTCTTCTGCTTCTAAGAACTCATGCGTCTGTGAGTTACTCTAGAGCAGGGAGATTATAGATATCGGATGGAGTGCCTTAAATAAAGACTTGAATGCACAAAAATTTTTTGACCACGCATCCCGAGAACTACTCTGAGAAATCAGTGAGATTCTTGGTGAAAAGTGGCCATGAATCCAGACAAAATTTCAGCTTCAGCTTCGTGGAATGGAATGGAGGAAGCAGAGGAAGCAGATTTCGAAGCACTGCAACAAGAGGAAGGAGAATATGAAGACAATGGTTAGGGGGAGAGAGCCAGCTTGTTAGATGCCCAGCTGACAGCGAGAGCATCGCAGCAAGCAGGAGAAGAAGGATGCAAATTGCCATGGATTTTATAGTGGATTTACCGATGAGCAAAAAGAACACGGCCATTTGGGTGGTCACAGACTTGTTTTCCAAACAGGCACACTTCATTGCATGCAAGGGAATACCGAATGCCCAAAAACTAGCTAGACTATTCATTCAACACATCTATAGAGCCCATGGAATGCCGGAACGCATAATCAGCGATTGCGGCAGCACTTTCACTTGCAAGTTTTGGTGGGCATTTTTGAAGATAATTGGATCGGAACAGGGGCTCAGTAGTGCATTCCATCCGTGCACAGATGGGGCGAGCGAACATCTGAATGCCACACTGGAGCAGTACCTTAGATGCTACATTAATTACCAACAAAACGATTGGGCTGAACTGTTGCCGTTCGCAGAGGTTGCTTACAATAATGCGCTGCACCAAAGCACGGGGTTTTCGCCATTCAAAGTTGCTACAGGGCAGGAATATGTGACTATTCCCGAATTGGCCATGTCCCACAACACAGAACTACCACAACCCCTAAAAGCGGACAAATGGATAGAAAAAATAACCAGTAATTGGCCAATCATGGTACAAACATTGCAGGAAGCCAAGGCTAGTTATAAAAAACATGCCGACTGCAAACGGGGGGAGGAATGGGAATTGAGAGTAGGAGACAAGGTGTACTTGTCAACCAAAAACCTGAGGGCAACACAACCGTCACGGAAACTGGCACCAAAATTCATAGGTCCATTTCCAATCATTGAGGTCATCAATCCAGTAACGGCAAAATTGCAATTACCAAAGACACTAAGAAAGGTGCACCCAGTTTTCCACATTAGCTTGTTAAAACAACACCACAGTTCACAACAATGGCACCCAGAACCAGAGGAACCCACCCCATTACTGGTAGAGGGAGAACCACAGTTTGAGATTGATAGGATTCTGGATTCCAGATGGCACAAGGGGCAGTTGCAGTACCTAGTGAAGTGGCAACATCTACCGATTGGAGACAGGGAGTGGGTCAGTGCGAAACACACACGCGCTCCCAAATTAGTAAAAACCTTTCACAGGGAGTTCCCGGACAAACCGCATTGAAACAGGAGCTTGAACAAGGCAACACGCTAAAATACTTTTGTATTCTCTCCCTATAGGACATGTATGATATTGTTTCATAATTGCTTAATTAGTTAGTACTGTAGTGAACGTAGTAAGGAGGGGGGGGAGAGTCTTGGGGCAGGAGCATGTCGGAGCTCAGCAGATCTCTGCCAATACGCCAGACATTAAGGAATGCAGAGGCGCTGTAACTAACAAGAAAGAGACGCCTGCCTTTGAAGTAGATCGGATCGCACCTAAGAGGCAAGCGCGAATACACATCTCAGTGAACGGATGTCTGAGCAGCCAGGAGACACGAAGTACATGTGTCAACAATCAAAGAACCTTGGGGGGGGGGGAGGTTTAAATGTACATGCCATGCTTTCTTCATACATTCAAGTCTTTGTTCGTGCTAACTTCTGTATGCTATAATAAACTCTTCTGCTTCTAAGAACTCATGCATCTGTGAGTTACTCTAGAGCAGGGAGATTATAGATATCGGATGGAGTGCCTTACAAAGTCTCATTGTTTTTTGAGAATGCCTATCTTCCACTGGAGAAATTACCCCATTCCAGTCACCCATAAAGCACCAATTTTCATAAGGTAAATCCAACAATTTGTCCATTAAATTTTTATAAAATACTCCTTTATCAATGTTTGGAGAATAAAGTCCCACTATCAACATTTTAGTCCCTTGTATATTAACTTCAACTCCAACATATCTTCCTTCCTCATCAGTCAATATCATTTGTGGATTCAACTTTGATTACAGTATACAAAACAACACCCTTAGCTTTTTTTACTCCAGCTGAAATAAATTCTTCTCCAAGTTGTTTTTGGATCAAATACTTAATGTCTTTTTCACAAACATGAGTCTCTTGCAAACAAATTATATCCAGTTTTGATTTCTTTAAAAAATGAAAAGTCCTTTTCTTCTTCTGCGGTGAATTCATTGCATTAATATTCCAGGTTAGATATTTATAATCCATAAGTAGGTTCATATTTAAAAATTCTTTATAATGTCTCTTAACCCTCTTCAAAGCCCTTAGCTCTTCCGTAAACCACGGAGAGTGACAGGCCGAGCAAGGCCGGAGAGGTCGCATAGGCGCGATCTTGCCCAGGGCTCCGGCCACTGCCCTATTCCAGGCTGCAGCCAGGACCTCCACTGCACCGTGAAGCAAGTCCTCAGGAATAACCCTCTGCTCCTTTTGAAACTGCAATGGGTCCATCAGTTGCCGGGGGCAGACCAATTGAATGGGTCCCGCCTCCCTGCGGAGTGGGGCAGCACAAGAGAGTCTCAGGGTCACCAGGGCGTGGTCTGACCATGACAATGGGGAAAGATGTAACTCTCCCCTCAGATCACATTGCCACTGCTCAGACAAGAAAACTAAGTCCGGGGTGTCTATGAAGGTTCTCAGTCATCCAGGTGGAATTGTCTGTAGCTTGAATCATGTCAACTGGATTTCTATTTTCTCAGTGGAAACGTTTCGCTCCTTATCCAAGGAGCTTCTTCAGTCTGAGCAAAGTTAGTAAGGGAATCCTAAATATGTTTCTAGGTAGCTGTGTGACCTTACACCTGGGGCTAGGTCATGGTTATATTGAGATGTTATTTTAAGTCCTTTTATCATCTAAAGGAGGATCGTTAAGATCACCATGCTGCTGTTGAGCTTGTGAAATGGTCTTAATCTCACTGCACTGGATTGCATAAACTACATTGCTTTTCTTGTGTTTTGGAGTTTGATCTTTGGGGTGTACAAGTCTCTGTCTCAGTGTGTTGGTGGGTTTGAAATATACAGGTATGTGGTGTTATTTGGCAAACACCACATACCTGTATATTTCAAACCCACCAACACACTGAGACAGAGGCTTGTACACCCCAAAGATCAAACTCCAAAACACAAGAAAAGCAATGTAGTTTACAGTGAGGAGTGCTCTGAACTCTACATTGGAGAAACCAAACAACTTTTGTACAGGAGGATGGCCCAACACAGGAGAAGTAACACCACAGGACCAGAGTCAGCAGTTTATCTGCATCTAAAGGAAAAAGGACACTCATTTGAGGACATTAATGTTCACATTTTAGACAGAGAAGATAGGTGGTTTGAGAGAGGGGTCAGGGAATCCATTTATGCCAACTTGGAAAATCCTTCCTTGAATAGAGGTGGGGGCCTCAGGTACAATCTTTCCCCCATTTTCCTCCTTGCTTTGTCTTCTGTGCCTAGGAAGATTAAGACCATTTCACAAGCTCAACAGCAGCATGGTGATCTTAACGATCCTCCTTTAGATGATAAAAGGACTTAAAATAACATCTCAATATAACAACAACAACTTTTATTTATTCGGTCAATGACCAGCAACATACACTTAATAAAATTACGGATACAGGCGACTGGATCTTATAAATACGTCTATATATAAAAAGCAATATGTTAGGACTATTATACTATAACGTATAAAATCCTATACTATAATATTTTAATTTAATTAATCATTAAATGAACATTCAATTAATACTATATTATAAAATATTGTAAAATGAGTATCCACAAAGATTATTAAAATAATTAAACAGAATATTAGTAAAAATATAAATCTCAATATAACCATGACCTAGCCCCAGGTGTAAGGTCACACAGCTACCTAGAAACATATTTAGGATTCCCTTACTAACTTTGCTCAGACTGAAGAAGCTCCTTGGATAAGGAGCGAAACGTTTCCACTGAGAAAATAGAAATCCAGTTGACATGATTCAAGCTACAGATAAGTCCGGGGTGAGACCACTGTCACGAGTCAGGTCATGAATAATCTGAGACAGGCCCATGGCTGCCATGGTAGCCATGAACTCCCGGGCCACCTCCGAGGCCCGCCCCAGAGATGGCAGATTGAAGTCCCCCAGAACCATAAGTCTGGGGATCTCCACCGCCAACCCCGAGACAGCCTCGAGCAGCTCGGGCAGGGAGGTCACTACGCAGCAGGGAGGCTGGCACAGCAGCAACACTCCCAACTGTTCTCGTGAACCCAACTTGAAAAACAAGGTCTCACACCCGGTCACTTGTGGAGCAGCGCCCCTGAAGGGACTCTCGGATGACAACTGCCACCCCTCCTCCCCTGCCCTGGTGTCTCGGCTGATGCCACACCCAAAACCCGGCTGGGCACATTTCCGAGAGGGCTACTCCCCCCTCTGGGCCCAGCCAGGTCTCGGTAATACACACCAGGTCGGCCCCTTCCTCTGTGATTAAGTCACCTATAAGGGGGCCTTGTTATTCACCGACCTGGCATTCAGCAGCAGCAGTCAGAGACTGGAGCCCACGAGGATCTGCTTACCAGGGCCTAGGTGTGAACACGGGGGGGGCGGAACGCACCACCGGTAACAAACACCGGGGGCGCCTTTCCCAATGATGGCTTGCCCTCCGGTTCCCGTCATATCGTCCCCTGCCCGTCACCACCTGAATAAATTGGCCCGCCACACAGCCCCCAGAGATTCCCGGCCCTTGCCTAGTAGCCTCCACTCCCAGGCCTCCAGGATTCCTGGGCTTAATCAAGGGTTCCTTATCCCATTCATCCATCATCCAATCCCATACAATGTCGGGCAGTGATAAGACCCCCCAGTGAACCAGCTCTCGCTCTCAGCACTGGTAGGGTCTAGCACTACCCCTATTCACATTCTTCACCTCCCCCTCAACCTCTCTCACTGGTCAGGGAGAGGTGCCAGCAATCATCAGCAAACACTCGTACCCCACCTAACTCTCACCTAGGGGGGTACTCTTACATATCCATAGAAACTTGACTCCCCCCTCCTCATTCTCACCCAGGGGGGTCCACATTCATACCAAGGGACCCCTATGAGCCCTCTGCCGCCTTAGCTTAAATGGGACTACATCCAGATCTTCATGGGGGTTAGTCTGTATTAATGTTCTTCTTATGCCCTGATCTTCTGGGCTATCCATCCAGTCTCTGCACCCTCTACGCCTTCCAGGGCCATAGGGTTCGCCACCTACTACATCCAGCTCCAACATCAGAAGCCTACGAACCCCTTCTGGAAATCGGCCAAGGAAAACCAGATTGTACGCGGCATGGGCCGACTCGGTCGTCTCCCTCTGCTCAGTCAAGCTCACCACCAACTCCAAACCCAGCCCACGTTCCGTGGCCTCCAGCGTTTCTCCGGTGGCTCCGGGGAACTCCATTGCAACAACCGGGCTCCCCTCTGTACCGTACCGTACTGGCCTAGATCGAATTTCGATGGCCTCCAGCCTCCAACAGACGAATTCAGAGGCCTCCAGCCACCTCCAACCGCCTCCAGCCGCCCACGGCAATCTCCGACCCCGCAAGCTCTGCCGGCCCAGCTCGGAGACGAGCAGCCTCCAGCCTCAGTTGTCACCAGCCGCCTCCCACAGTCTCTGGCCTTCAATAGACTCCAGGCACTCTCAAACTCCAAAAGCCTCTGGGGTCCCCGGCCTCCGACAGACTTCGGAGCCTACAGAGTCTCTAGCAGCTCACTGGATTCCTTCCTCCTTCCTCGCGGCGTTCCACGGAGGCTCCGACCCGGACTCAAGGCCTCACCTCAGCACTCCAACTGGCAAAAGCCACTCATCCCACCAGCAACACCACCACTCCAAACCCCCAAGGTGAAACTTAGGGGATTTTCGGTGGGTTTTCAAGAGGTTTTTGCGGCTCTTTCCTGGAGTGGTAATCGGTCGCGTTGACTCGCGGCCACCATCTTGGAAATCTAATCTAAATCTTTGTTCCTTATACATAAAAGTTACTCCTTCTAATCTCTCCCATATAAATAAAATATTACGTTGTTTTAGTTTATCTGTAAGAAATGAATAATCTTTTCTTTTCCTTAATATTCTTAAAGGAATTTCTTTTAATACAATTATTCTCTTTCCTGCTATATTCAATCCACTATTGTAATGTTTTTTCAAAGTTTGATCCCTTGTAACTTTTCTCACAAAATGTATCAATATATCTCTTGGCACTTTTCTTTCTCTAGCATAACGTGAATTAACTCTAAAAATTTTATCTATTTCAAGATCAAGCTCTTGTTCTTTCATCCCTAATAGCTTGGCTAGAGCAGAAACAATAATTTCCCTTGTATTTTCATCTTGTTGTTCTGGAACTCCTCTTAATCTCAATATAAATTCTTTCTCCCTCATTTCTGCTAATGCAATAGCATCTAAATTTCGATCAATATCTTTAGTGACTACTTCTGACTTAGATTCCAACGTTTGTACCCTTCCTTGTGTATCCTTAAGATCCACTGAGAAATTGTCAACAACTTCTTTAACTTTCTGAATTTCCTTCCTAAACTCTTGCTTTAAATCCTGGGTCAATTCTTTTTCATATCTTCTAACTTTTGATCAACCTGTTGACCCAGTGCTAAAATTGCCTCTAAAACCCTTTGCATCTCCATGGTAGAGCCTTCTGTTGGTTCTCTAGAGGGTCTTCTGACATCTTCCTCTTTCTCTTTCTCTTTCTGCCCTCTTGTGGCCATAGTAGGAATAATGTTGCTTTTATAGGAATTTAAAAATAAAAAGGAAGGCCTGTGGATATCCAAATTGGGCCTTCACCAAATCTAAATCTACCAGACCTAAAACAGCGACAGATAGGGCTGAGACTCAGAGTAAACGGAAGAACCTGGTCATTCCTTACATGGCTGGCGTGTCTGAAAAGATAAAACGGATATTTGGCAAACACCACATACCTGTATATTTCAAACCCACCAACACACTGAGACAGAGGCTTGTACACCCCAAAGATCAAACTCCAAAACACAAGAAAAGCAATGTAGTTTATGCAATCCAGTGCAGTGAGGAGTGCTCTGAACTCTACATTGGAGAAACCAAACAACCTATGTACAGGAGGATGGCCCAACACAGGAGAAATAACACCACAGGACCAGAGTCACCAGTTTATCTTCATCTAAAAGAAAAAGGACACTCATTTGAGGACATTAATGTTCACATTTTAGACAGAGAAGATAGGTGGTTTGAGAGAGGGGTCAAGGAATCCATTTATGCCAACTTGGAAAATCCTTCCCTGAATAGAGGTGGGGGCCTCAGGCACAAACTCTCCCCCATCTTCCTCCCCGTTTTGTCTTCTGTGCCTAGGAAGATTAAGACCATTTCAGAAGCTCAACAGCAGCATGGTGATTTTAACGACCCTCCTCTAGATGATAAAAGGACTTAAAAATTACATCTCAATATAACCATGACCTAGCCCCAGGTGTAAGGTCACACAGCTACCTAGGAACATATTTAGGATTCCCTTACCAACTTTGCTCAGACTGAAGAAGCTCCTTGGATAAGGAGCGAAACGTTTCTACTAAGAAAATAGAAATCCAGTTGACATGATTCAAGCTACAGACAATTCCACCTGGATGACTGAGAACCTTCATAGACATGTCTTTCTGTTACCCCCCTCCTCTTTCCAACACAAAGGGAAGTGAGAAGAAAGGAAAAAAAATAGTCACCCGGTAATGGTAGTCATGGCAACACATCTGTAATCCAATGGGAACATGAGTTTCTTAAAAAGAAGTCCAAAAGGCAGACAAAACACGATAAGAAAAAGTAAACACTCGAGGCAATTCTCAGGCAGTTTATATTCAATGAAGACTCAACATGAAAAACTGTATTCCCAAATATATAATTGTCAGCTGGGCTGTTTTGAATTTTTGGTCCTCCTGTTCGGATTGAAAGGCGGACCGGGAATATTTATGCAAATGATTAATGAGATAATGCATGATTTATTGTACAGAGGCATGCTCATGTATTTAGACGATATTCTAATATACACAGAAATGATGGAAGAGGATGTAGAATTGGTGAGGGAGGCACTGAAAAGACTGGTGGAAAATCAATTGTATGCCAAACTCTCAAAGTGTGAATTCCACAGGGAACAGCTAGATTATTTAGGATATAGGATCTCAAACAAAGGGATTGCCATGGACCCGGGTAAGGTAAGGGACATTGTGGGGTGGGAACCACTTAAGACTAGGAAGCAGCTCCAATCTTTCTTAGGTTTCATGAATTTTTACCACCAATTAATCCACCACTACACACAAACAGTATTGCCCCTCACTGATCTACTAAAGATTAAGGAAGGGGGGAGGCGGGGAGAGCAGCGAAACCTAGCACACTCACTAAGTGGACAGCAGAATGCCAAGAGGCTTTTGAGGAACTGAAAACATTGTTCACTTTGGAGCTATTAAAACATCTGGACCCTGAAAAAAAATTAATTGTCCAGGTGGACGCATCAGATATGGCCACAGGGGGGATTTTATTACAGAGAGATGAAGACAGTAAATTATGGCTCTGCGCCTGTCTCTCCCGCAAATTTAATGCCACAGAACCTAAGTGGCATGTGTGGGAGAAAGAAGTGTATGCAGTCATATCAGCCCTAGCTACTTGGTGACACCTGTTAGAGGGAGCAAAGCAACCATTCGAGGTGTGGACAGATCACAAAAATCTGGAGGTGCTACAAACTCTCAGAAAAGTGAATCCTAAACAGGTCAGGTGGGCTCTTTTTCAACCGGTTTAACTTCACACTGAAGTTTTTACCGGGGGAGGGAAATTTCTTGGCAGATGCCTTGTCACGATTACCGCAACAGCCAAAGGGAGGAGGTGATTGATTCAATCATCCCAACCAGGTGGGGGTGTGGCAGTAACACAAAACCAAACAAAGAAGCTCATCTCAGGCATCAAAGAGAGGGTGCAGGGAGAACTGAAGGAAGCACTAAAGGCAGCTGATTGGCTAAAAGCAAACAAAGGAAGCCTCTCAGAAAAACAAGGCTTTTGGTACCAGAGAGAAAAACTCTACATCCCAGATTCAATGAGAAGGAAAATCTTAGACAGATGCCACAATGCCAAATCAGCTGGGCATTTTGGATTCCTAAAAACCAGCCACCTCTTAAGGAGGCAGTTCTGGTGGCCAAACTTAAGAAAGGATGTAGAAAACTATGTTTCCAGCTGCCAAACTTGCACTATGGTGAAATGTGTAGGGAGAAAGCACAGGGGGTTACTACAAGGGGTAGCCAACCCTACCCAACTATGGAAGCAAATATCCATGGATTTTATCGTAGACTTAACAGAAAGCCAAACAAAGACAGTAATTTGGGTGATAACTGATTTATTTTCAAAGCAGGTTCACGTTGTACCCTGTGCTAGCATTCCAATACAGGGGCAGCTTGGCAAACTATTTGTACAACACATGTACAGGCTCTACGGCACCCCCGAGCGGGTAATTAGTGATCAAGGTGTCAAGTTCACATCCAAATTTTGGAGAGCCTTTTTGAACTTAATAGGAGTAGAACAGGGTCTGAGTTTGAGTCACCACCCTGCCACAAATGGGGGCTGTGAATGATCTAATCAAGTATTAGAAGAATACCTTAGGTGTTATGTAAATTAGGTAGCATTCAACAATAGAGTACACCAAAGCACAGGATTCACACCATTCAAGGTGGTAAATGGCCAGGATTTTGTAGCATTCCCAGATTTACCTCAGCCTGATGAGATAACAGTCCTGCTGGATGCATGGGCTTGACATATAGATGAGTGGTGGCCAACAATACAGAAAGCCTTACAACACACAAGGGGGACATACAAACAAAACACTGATCTCAAGAGGGCTCCTGAAGGGAAATTAGGAGTGGGGGATAAAGTGTTCTTATCCACAAAATTATTAAGGTCTTCATAACCCCCCCAAAAATAGGTCTAAAGTTTATAGGGCCCTTCCCAATCACTAAAGTAATCAATTGGGTCACAATGCAACTACAATTTCTAAAAAACCTCAAAAGAATTCAGTGTTTCACTGTAGCCTATTGAAACCAACCAAGGAATCAAACCGGTGGCACCCACAACAGCAAACACCAGTACCAATAATGATAGATGGGGAATGCCACTTTGAAGTGCAGGAAATACTGGATGCCAGGATATATAAGGGAAAATTGCAGTACCTAGTCCAGTGGAAACACCTTCCAAAGTCACAATGTGAATGGGTGTACAGCTACGAAGTGAAAGCAACCCGGTTAGTAAGGGATTTCCATAACAAATACCTGGGAAAACCGACACAGGGGAGGGGTTAACCTTTGGGGGGACCAGAATGTCACGTATGACCCCCACCTGGGTATCATCTGTGACATGGCACCAGCCAAGGGACACGCAGCAACCAAACAATGGCAAGCAATAGCCGGTAGACAGATAGAAAGAAGGAAATGTGGATTCAGGGCCTTGGACCTTCAACGCACAGCAAAAGTGTCAGACGGGGAAGGGAGAGAATAGAATGTGTATATATACTAATCCTTTGTAAAACTCAATTCACTTGGAGCATTGAAGTGCTTGGAGTCACTGATACAATAAAGATTCCTAACGATTCCATTTATTGGAGTGCCTGGGACTGGAAAATGCAAAAGCAGTTCCAACTCCAATGGAAGCAGATTTTCACAAAGTCAAGGACACTAGTGAACTGTTGCCTCAGAACAATGGCTACAGGGAGGCCATTGGGAAACTTAGATCTGCCCACCACAAAAAGGCCAGATATTTCAACTGCAGTGGGGATCCTCTGCAGGAAGACCAGCACACCCACCCAAAGGGACTGGACATGCATTAAGCAGGTGGCAAGATACCTGAAGGGGACAGCAGACCTGAAGAGTTAACTAAGTTTAGGGAACAGAAAGAAGAAATGGAACATCATTTATCTACCGAAAATGCTGTACCTGCAATGAATAAACATAAGAACTCTTTTGTACTTACTTTTCATACTTGCCATGTCTAAGTGTGTGTTTCTTTATGCTAAGGTGGGCTAAAGGTGTAAGACTAACCTGGATCTCTCTAACATGCTCATGGGCTCTGTTTTTTAAAAATATTTTTTTTATTAGAAGGCGGCTGAGACTTCGAAGTTGTCAGATTAAGTAGGTGGAACTGACTCTTTAATTAATTAATTACTTAAAATCGCCATTTTGACAGCTCTAAAATCTTCAAGCAAATAAATTTGTGAACTGTCAGAAAGTAAGTTTAAGCAAAATTACTGTTTTACATCTGGTGGATAAGACTTACACTAAGGATGACTTCGAAGAAAACTTTCAGAAGAGGTTCGGATCCGGGAGAGGATAAAGGCAAATGGTTAAAAATGCTCTTTGATGACTTTACTAAGAAAGCCATACAAAGTATTACAACAAACATGACTACTTTATTAGACGAAAAAATACAAGGCTTTGAAAAGACTTTGGACAGAAAGTTAGACAGTATGGAACTAAGATTTCAAGCAGAAATTAAAGAAATGAAAGAAAGAGTGAAAAAAATGGAAAAACAAAAAGAAGAACTTGATAAATTAACTCTACTTGAACAAAAACAAAAAGAGAAATGCATAAGAATAAGAGGGTTAAAGGAAGGTAAAGAAGCGGAGATTAAAAATACAATTATTCAGGCATTAGCAGATATGATTAATTGGGAAAAAGAGCAGCTAGAGGAAGAAATAGAAGCAATGTATCATGTTAATTCAAAGTATGCTAGAGAACATAACATATCAAGATACTTAGTTATTGAACTTAGCAGGAAAAAATTAAGAGATTTGATTTTGCAAACAGGGTTTGATAAGAGAATTAATATAGAAGGGAAAGATATTAAAATTTTTAAAGAAATCCCAGCTGCAATTTTGAGAAAAAGAGTATTATTTCTTGACAGAGGTCAAGCAGTGGGTTCGCAAGAACTAAATAGCCAATCTGATAATGAGTAATTTAAAATGTCTTTCTTGGAACATAAATGGTTTGAACTCTCCAATTAAAAGAAATAAAACTTTTCACATTCTCAATAAATATAAGTTGGATATAATTTGTTTGCAGGAAACACATCTTAGAGGTAAAGATGGAAAATTTTTAATAAATAAGAAATTAGGTTTAGAATTTATAACAACAAATGAAAACAAGAAAAATGGGATTGTCTGCTATATTAAACCAAATTTAAAACCACATCTGATAAAAGTGGATGATAAAGGTAGATTTATTATTATAGAAATAGAAATTCAAAATACAAAAGTGATACTAGTAGGTGTCTATGCTCCAAATGAAAAACAGAAAAAAATTTAAAACCCTGATGAAGCATTTATTAGATCTGCCCAACAAAAATTGGATTATGATGGGCGATTGGAATGGTGTTGTAAATCCGTTTCTTGATAGAAAATCTGATAAGTTTATTAAATCACACCAAGGCAAATTACCTCAGGTTTTTTTTTGAACTGATGAATAATTTAGAAACAATTGATGCCTGGAGATACAAAATGGGTAACGCTAAAGATTTTACGTTTTTCTCAAATAGATTCCAATCTCACTCTACAATAGATATGATATGGATCTCAAAAAATTTAGCAAATAAGATTAGAGATATGAATATTCTAGCGAAGACATTATCAGATCATAACGCAATCCAATTAGACTTAAAAATTTTTGCAACGCCATATAGATGGAGACTTAATGAATCCATATTAAAAAATAAAGATTATATTTGTTTATTCGTTCAGTCGTTTCCGACTCTTCGTGACTTCATGGACCAGTCCACGCCAGAGCTTTCTGTCGGCCGTCACCATCCCCAGCTCCCCAATGGTTGAGTCCGTCACCTCCAGAATACCATCCATCCATCTTGCCCTTGGTCGGCCCCTCTTCCTTTTGCCTTCCACTTTCCCTAGCATCAGCTTCTTCTCCAGGGTATCCTGTCTTCTCATTATGTGGCCAAAGTACTTCAGTTTTGCCTTTAATATCATTCCCTCAAGTGAGCAGTCTGGCTTGATTTCCTGGAGTATGGACTGGTTTGATCTTCTTGCAGTCCAAGGCACTCTCAGAATTTTCCTCCAACACCACAGTTCAAAAGCATCTATCTTCCTTCGCTCAGCCTTCCTTATGGTCCAGCTCTCGCAGCCATAGGTTACTACAGGGAATACCATTGCTTTAACTATGCGGACCTTTGTTGTCAGTGTGATGTCTCTGCTCTTAACTATTTTATCAAGATTTGCCATTGCTCTCCTCCCAAGAAGTAGACGTCTTCTGATTTCCTGGCTGCAGTCAGCATCTGCAGTAATCTTTGCGCCTAGAAATACAAAGTCTGTCACTGCCTCCACTTTTTCTCCCTCTATTTGCCAGTCATCAATCAAGCTGGTTGCCATAATCTTGGTTTTTTTGAGGTTTAACTGCAACCCAGCTTTTGCACTTTCTTCTTTCACCTTCGTCATAAGGCTCCTCAACTCCTCCTCGCTTTCAGCCATCAAAGCGGTATCATCTGCATATCTGAGATTGTTAATGTTTCTTCCAGCGATTTTAACTCCAGCCTTGGATTCCTCAAGCCCAGCATGTCGCATGATGTGTTCTGCGTACAGGTTGAATAGGTAGGGTGAGAGTATACAACCCTGCCGTACTCCTTTCCCAATATTAAACCAATCCGTTGTTCCATGCTCTGTTCTTATCGTTGCTATTTGGTCGTTATACAGATTCCTCAGGAGGCAGACAAGATGGCTTGGTATCCCCATACCACCAAGAACTTGCCACAATTTGTTATGATCCACACAGTCAAAGGCTTTAGAATAGTCAATAATCAGAAATAGATGTTTTTCTGAAATTCCCTGGCTTTCTCCATTATCCAGCGGATATTGGCAATTTGGTCTCTAGTTCCTCTGCCTTTTCTAAACCCAGCTTGTACATCTGGCAATTCTCGCTCCATGAATTGCTGGAGTCTACCTTGCAAGATCTTGAGCATTACCTTACTGGCATGTGAAATAAGTGCCACTGTTCGATAGTTTGAACATTCTTTAGTGCTTCCCTTTTTTGGTATGGGGATATAAGTTGATTTTTTCCAATCTGATGGCCATTCTTGTGTTTTCCAAATTTGCTGGCATATGGCATGCATCACCTTGACAGCATCATCTTGCAAGATTTTAAACAGTTCAGCTGGGATACCATCGTCTCCTGCTGCCTTGTTATTAGCAATGCTTCTTAAGGCCCATTCAACCTCACTCTTCAGGATGTCTGGCTCTAACTCACTGACCACACCGTCAAAGCTATCTCCAATATTATTATCCTTCCTATACAGATCTTCCGTATATTCTTGCCACCTTTTCTTGATCTCTTCTGCTTCTGTTAGGTCCTTACCATCTTTGTTTTTGATCATACCCATTTTTGCCTGGAATTTACCTCCGATGTTTCTAATTTTCTGGAAGAGGTCTCTTGTCCTTCCTATTCTATTGTCTTCTTCCACTTCCGCACATTGCTTGTTTAAAAATAATTCCTTATTTCTTCTGGCTAACCTCTGGAATTTTGCATTTAATTGGGCATATCTCCCCCTATCACTGTTGCCTTTTGCTTTCCTTCTTTCTTGGGCTACTTCCAGTGTCTCAGCAGACAGCCATCTTGCCTTCTTGGTTTTCTTTTTCTTTGGGACGTTTTTTGTTGCCGCCTCCTGAACAATGTTGCGAACTTCTGTCCATAGTTCTTCCGGGACCCTATCTACTAAATCTAGTCCCTTAAATCTATTCTTCACCTCCACTGCATATTCCTTAGGAATATTAGTGAGCTCATATCTAACTGATCTGTGGGTCTTCCCTATTCTCTTTAGTCTAATTCTAAATTTTGCAATAAGAAGTTCGTGATCTGAACTACAGTCAGCTCCAGGTCTTGTTTTTACTGACTGTATAGATTATATAGAAGGGAGTAAAATTAAATTAAAAGGGTTTTTTGAATTAAATATGAAAGATAATATAAACATAACTACAGTTTGGGATGCAAGTAAAGCGTACATGAGAGGACATTTTATGTCTCTAGGTAAATATCACAAAAAAATGAAATTACAAAAATTTATGAAATTATGTGAACAAATTAAATTAAAAGAAATTGCAAAACAATCCAGGAGATAAAGATATTAAATACCAAATTGCCATTTTACAGAAACAATTAGAAATATTAACAACTGAAGAAATGGAAAAAAACCTGAGGTATGCTAAACAAAGATATTTCCAACACGCAAATAAAGCCGGTAAATGGTTAGCGTTTAAGCTAAGAAAAGAAGGTGAAAAAAATTATAAATAAAATAAATGATAAAGGGATAGAACTAAGTGATAATCAAAGTATCAAAAAAGTGATACATTATATCATTATATATAAAGTGAAAAACATTATATCAAAAGAAACAACTAGATTTAGAAAAGGAGGACAGATACTTAACAGAAAGTAAGTTACAAAAAATATCAAAATTACACCAGGAAAGGATAAATGAACCTATTACCATCCAGGAAATCTCGAATGCCATCCAAAGACAAAAATCAGGTAAAACTCCAGGTCCAGATGGGTTTACTGCTATTTATTACAAATTATTTCAAGATCAATTAGTATTACCATTTAATGTACTATTAAATTCAATAATGACTGGTAATTTAATACCAAATTCTTGGACCGACGCTAATATATATTTGATTCCTAAGCCAGATCAAGATCACACCCCTTGTAAAAACTTTAGGCCAATCTCGCTGTTAAACACAGATTACAAATTTTTTACCACTATCTTGGCAAATAGACTAAAAATGGTTTTACAAGATACGATAAATGTGGACCAATCTGGATTTTTGCCAAAAAGACATATTAAAGATAATATCAGAACTATTATAAATTTAATTGAATATGTTAAAGACCATAAAGAAAAACAAATTCTATTGTTATTTCTAGATGCCGAAAAAGCCTTTGACAATTTAAACTGGGAGTTCATGATTAAAACATTGGAAAGTTTAAACTATGGTGAAAAATTTACAAAAGCTATTAAGGCTATATATACACGGAAAACTGCCAAGATAGTGGTAAATGGTGATATAACACAAGATTGTGATATAGGTCGGGGCACTAGACAAGGTTGCCCAATTTCGCCTCTCCTATTTATATTAGTATTAGAAGTCCTATTAGAAAATATAAGGAAAGACAGCTTAATTGAAGGGATAAAAATAAAACAGGAAAATTATAAGTTAAGGGCCTTTGCCGACGATGTGGTTATAACTCTACAAAATCCAGAAAATTCTATTAAACAATTGCTGAAGAAGATACAAGATTTTGGAGAATTGGCGGGGTTCAAAATAAACAATCATAAAACGATGATAAATTTAAATATGAATCAAAATAGTATACATAAAATGGAATTGCTTACGGGTTTTACAAATGTTAAAAAACTAAGATATTTGGGAGTGGACATAACAGCAAATAATTCGGACCTATTTAAAAATAATTATACAAAACTATGGAATAAAATAAAAAAGTGTTTCATGAGTTTTATACAACATTTGTAAATCAACTGTGGAAAAATTTACAATTATCATTTTTGGGTAGAATATCTACAATAAAAATGAACATTCTTCCAAAAATTATATTTCTATTTCAAACAATAGTTATAACAGAAAAAACTTTTCAAAACTGGCAGCAAGATTTGGCCAAATTTATTTGGCAAGGGAAAAAGCCAAGAATACAAGATACCAAAGAGAATGGTGGCTTTGATCTTCCAAATTTAAAATTATATTATGATGCGTGTGTTCTTTGTTGGCTTCGAGACTGGATAAAATTGGATAATAAAAAATTACCCACTTTGGAAGGACACGATCTAAAATTTGGTTGGCATGGATACCTCTGGTATAACAAAATTAAAGCAAATTTAGCATTTAATTATCATCCCATTAGGAAATCAGTGTTTAAAATTTGGTTTAAATATAAAAATACACTTCTACCAAATTTACCTCTGTGGATCTTGCCACAAGAAGCTTTTACATGGCACGGAAATTTAAATACAGGGAATTGGTTAACTTATAAAGATTTATTAATATTCGAGGGATCTAATTACAAATTGCTGGAGTTAAAATCGCTGGAAGAAACATTAACAATCTCAGATATGCAGATGATACCACTTTGATGGCTGAAAGCGAGGAGGAGTTGAGGAGCCTTATGATGAAGGTGAAAGAAGAAAGTGCAAAAGCTGGGTTGCAGTTAAACCTCAAAAAAACCAAGATTATGGCAACGAGCTTGATTGATGACTGGCAAATAGAGGGAGAAAAAGTGGAGGCAGTGACAGACTTTGTATTTCTAGGCGCAAAGATTACTGCAGATGCTGACTGCAGCCAGGAAATCAGAAGACGTCTACTTCTTGGGAGGAGAGCAATGGCAAATCTTGATAAAATAGTTAAGAGCAGAGACATCACACTGACAACAAAGGTCCGCATAGTTAAAGCAATGGTATTTCCTGTAGTAACCTATGGCTGCGAGAGCTGGACCGTAAGGAAGGCTGAGCGAAGGAAGATAGATGCTTTTGAACTGTGGTGTTGGAGGAAAATTCTGAGAGTGCCTTGGACTGCAAGAAGATCAAACCAGTCCATACTCCAGGAAATCAAGCCAGACTGCTCACTTGAGGGAATGATATTAAAGGCAAAACTGAAGTACTTTGGCCACATAATGAGAAGACAGGATACCCTGGAGAAGAAGCTGATGCTAGGAAAAGTGGAAGGCAAAAGGAAGAGGGGCCGACCAAGGGCAAGATGGATGGATGGTATTCTGGAGGCGACGGACTCAACCATTGGGGAGCTGGGGATGGTGACGGCCGACAGAAAGCTCTGGCGTGGGCTGGTCCATGAAGTCACGAAGAGTCGGAAACGACTGAACGAATAAACAACAAAAAATTACAAATTAAAATCAAGAGAAGATTTATTAAAAGATGGGTTTAAATGTAATTGGTTTTCATATGCTCAGATTAAAGAACAGTTTAAAGTGGATAATAATAAAAAATTTAAATTTAAAGAAAATGTGAATAAGTGGGACAGTGTGTTATGGAAGGATAAAGATCACCTAATTACAAAAATTTACAAAATATTAATTCAAAATAATTCGATAATTCGATAAGTTTGTCAAAAAAAATGTATGAATAATTGGGAAGAGAATTTAGGCCATAAGATTCAAAATGATACCTGGGAAAATATGTGGTTAAAAGATTTAAAATTCACATTGAATTATAATATGAAAGAAAACTTTTACAAAATGATGTATAGGTGGTACCTAACCCCTAACACACTGTCTAAAATGAATAATAGGATATCTAATAGTTGTTGGAAATGTAATAAAGAAGTGGGCACCTTTTTTCATCTTTGGTGGTCATGTCAGAAAACCAAAAAATATTGGAATACAATACACCAAACAATATGTGAAATATTGGAAGAAGATTTAATTAAAGAACCAGATATGTATTTATTGGGATTCTTAAAACCAGAGATACACAAGAAATATGGAAAACTATTATTCTATTTAATAATTGCGGCCAGAATTACCTTTGCAAGACATTGGAAAGAGGAACGTTCACCTACAATCGATGAATGGTTGTTAAAAACGATGGATCTAGTACAGATGGCTAAGTTAACGGACTTATTAAACAACAAGAATACGAATGAATTTAACTCATGTTGTGATCCACTTTATAGATTTATAGAAAAAACTCAAAAAATACAAATAGAAAATTAATGTAAATAAGATTTTCGAATATAAAAAATTAGCTATATATATGAAAATTATATAGATATAGTTCTAGAGAATAATGGTGAGAAAGAAGGAAGTCCATTTTGTTTTGTTTTTTGTTTTTTGTTTGTTTGTTTGTTTTTGGTAAAGAAAGGTAATGGGAATATAGAAAGTAGAGAAGGCTAGAGTAGGTAGAGGAGGGGTAGAAAGAAGGGGTTAGGGAGTTAAAGAAAGTTAGGCTCTGACATGCCGCCCGTCCGAGAAAATCCCCCCTTCCCCTGGATTGTTTGTACATATTTACAATCAACATTGGCACAATGTTATACAGATGTAAACAGTTGTTTACCTCGGTTTGTCCAGGAATTCTCTGTGAAAGTCTCTAATCATATCTGGAGCTTGCATGTGTTTCTGGGCTACCCACTCCTTGTCCCCGATCGGTAGGTGTTGCCATTTCACTAAATACTGCAGCTGTCCTTTGTGTCATCTACTGTCTAGAATTTTGTCAATTTCAAAATGTGGTTCCCCATTGACTATTGTCGGTGTTGGCTCGGCCACTTCGGGGTGCCAATCTGATGTTTTGTAACGCTTTAGTAAGCTGGTGTGGAAAACTGGGTGGACACGTTTCAGTGCTTTGGGGAGTTGCAGTTTGGCCGTCACTGGGTTGATCACATGTATAATAGTGAACGGTCCAATGAATTTGGGTGCAAGTTTCTTGGATGGCTGTGTGGAGCACAAGTTCTTTGTGGAGAGATACACTTTATCTCCCACTTTGAGCTCCCATTCAGCCGCTCTTTTCCTGTCAGCATATTTTTTGTAATTTGCCTTTGCTTCCTCGAGGTTTTTCGTCATTACCGGCCAATTGCTTTTTATTTTTGCAATCCACTCGTCTGCCTGTAATGGGGTGGTCCCCTCCGTTACTTGGGTCAGAGCGAGTTCGGGGATGGTGACAAAGTCCTGCCCCGTCGCAATTTGAAATGGTGAAAAGCCCATGCTTTGGTGGATGGAATTATTGTATGCTACTATAACAGCGTTCCGCGCGTGTCATGCGGCCACATGACCGTGGAAGCGTCTTCGGACAACGCTGGCTCTTTGGCTAACAAACGGAGATGAGCACCGGCCCCTAGAGTCGGACACGACTGCACAAATGTGCGGGGGGTACCTTTACCTTACTTCAGCGAAAGGTAATAATTCCGCCTAATCGTTTTGTTGATAGCTAATGTAGCATCTCAGGTACTGCTCTAGTATCGAGTTAATGCGTTCAGAAGCTCCGTCAGTGGGCGCGTGGAACGCAGAGCTCAACCCCTGGCTGGAACCAATCAATTTTAAAAATGCACGCCAGAATTTGCAAGTAAAAGTACTTCCGCGGTTGCTAATTATGCGTTCGGGCGTACCGTGGGCTCTGTAGATGTGCTGAATGAACAATTTAGCCAATTTGGTTGTGTTTGGGATCCCATTGCATGCAATGAAATGTGCTTGCTTGGAAAATAGGTCCGTGACCACCCAGATTGCCGTTTTCTTGCTGCTCGTGGGTAAGTCCACGATGAAATCCATGGCGATTTGTTTCCATGGTTGTGTAGGGTTGGCCACCGGTTGCAGTAGCCCTGTGGGTTTTCCCATCACCCACTTTGCCATGGCGCATACTGGGCAGGAGGCTACGTATTCTTTTACGTCCCTGCACAGAGTTGGCCACCAAAATTTATTCCTGATTAAATGCAGTGTTTTGACAAACCCGAAGTGGCCAGCCATTTTGTGGTCGTGTGTTTTCTCTAATACCCCCTTCCTAAGCCCTGTGGGAACGTAAACCTTTCCCTCCTTCCACCATAGCCCATTGCTTTCCGTGAGTGTGTGTTTGTTCTCCCCCCACCAGGCGTCAGCCAGCGTTTCTGCCCGTAGCTTGGCTTCAAAGGGGTTTTCTTCTGCTGCCTTGGCTTTGCTGCGATTGAGAGCTAGATTCCCTTCTAGCTTGTTCGCCTGCCCGCCTCTTTCTACCGGCTCACCTGCCTGTGAAGGTGTGTGTGCTTGCGTCTGGATGAGCGTGTCTACCATCCCCTCAGCTTTACCGTCTGGTCTGGACGCCTGACAACCCCATTCTGGAGGCTCTCCTACCTGTGCAGGTGTGTGTGCTTGCGTGGAGATGAGCATTGCTAGAGGCTCTTCTCCCTGTGCCGTTGTGTGTGCTTGCATGGGAATGAGCGTTTCTACAATTCCCTTGACTTTACCGTCGTGTTGGGGTAGGCGTGATAGCGCATCCGCTAAGAGGTTCTTTCCCCCAGGAAGTACTGCAGTGTAAAGTTGAATTTACTGAAAAACTCAGCCCATCGCAATTGTTTGTGGTTCAGTTTCCTGGGGGATTTGAGTGCCTCTAGGTTTTTATGGTCTGTCCATACCTTAAATGGGACGGTCGCCCCCTCTAAGAGATGGCGCCATGTGTCTAGTGCATGTTTGACAGTGAATGCTTCCTTCTCCCAAACATGCCATCTTTTTTGAGTTTCGCTGAATTTTTTGGAAATATAGGCACATGGTCTCAGTTTCTTTGCCTCATCAAATTGAAGCAGGATTGAACCGATGGCATTGTGAGAAGCATCTGTGTGAATTATAAATTGCTTCTCCACTTCTGGGTGTTTGAGGATGGGTTCCTCTGTGAACAAAGTCTTTAATTTGTCGAATGCCTCCTGGCATTCTGTGGTCCAAATTAGTTTACTGCTGGGTGATTTCCCTTTGGCCCCCTTTCCTTTTGTTTTCAATAGGTCTGTCAGGGGTAGTGCAATCTGGGCAAACCCGTGAATGAACTGTCTGTAGAACCCCACAAAACCAAGGAAGGCTTGGAGTTGCCTGCGGGTTCGAGGGGGTTCCCACTCTAACACTGCTTGTACTTTACCCGGGTCCATTTCAATGCCTTTATGTGAGATCCTATAGCCGAGGAAATCCAAGCTGTCCTTATGGAATTCACACTTTTCCAGTTTTACATAGAACTTAGCCTCAAGTAATTTTTCTAACACTCTCTTAACTAATTGGGTGTGTTCCTCTAGGCTGTCAGAAAAAATCAATATATCATCCAAGTAAACAATCACCCCTTGATATAGAAATTCATACAAAACCTCATTGATCAATCGCATGAATATGCCCGGTCCTCCCGCAATCCCGAACGGGAGAACCCTATACTGATATTGACCCAATGGGCAGTTGAATGCCGTTTTCCATTCGTCCCCTTCCCGTATGCGTACTCGATAATATGCCTCTCGAACATCTAGCTTGGTAAAAATTTTGCCTTTTGCCAATTGCGCTAGCATGTCTTTGAGAAGTGGGAGAGGGTACTGGTTGGTCACTGAAATGGCATTTAACCCCCTGTAGTCTGTGCAAAGCCGTAAGGACCCGTCTTTCTTTTTCCGAAAAAGTACAGGGGCAGCTAAAGGTGAGTTTGAAGGTTCAATAAAACCCCTTGCCAAATTTTTGTCGATAAATTTACGTAGCTCACCTAATTCTTTCTGGGTCATCGCATACATTTTGGGTTTTGGGAAGGGAGCCCCAGGGATCAAATCAACCGTTGCGTCTGATGCCCTGTGGAGGGGTTCCTGTTCACATACCTTTTGCCCAAACACCTCAGCTACGGAGGAATTAATCTCTGGGATTGTGTCTGGGAGCGTGTCCCCCTCCTCGTCTTGGTCCTCATCCCATTGTTCCATCCCCTCGTGTACCGTGCCAGCCGCCCCCCATTCCAATTCACTTGCTCCATTTGTTTCTCCAACCGCTTTGTAAAGCCCATCAAAAAACTCAATTTCCCCAGATGCCCAGTCCACTCTAGGGTTTCTTTTCCTGAGCCATTTGAGTCCTAGCACGATATGTCGTGCAGCAATGGGTGCGACTATGAAACGTAATGTCTCTACATGAGTCCCCACAGACATTTGTATGTCTTCAGTGGTGAATTCAATTGGTCCCCCCTGCATTTCGGACCCATCCAATTGGCAAAAAGTGATGGGTGTCTGCATTTTGACCAACTTGAGTTTCAGTTTGGTTGCTATTTTCGGATGCATTAAGCATCTGGAGCACCCTGAGTCCAGCATAGCCACCCCCCACAATTGTCCCATCCCATCCAAGGTTTGCAACTTTACCTTGATGTTCATCGTGGGGCATTTAGGAACACCTGCCCCCCCCCCGTTGCGCCCAATGTTGAAGGCCTGTCCTGCGGCGCACTTTAGCACAGGCTGTTGTAGTTTTCCACCAGCTCGAACTCATCACTTGAGGTGTCGGAATTGATGCTCCAGTGGTGCAAGCTCCGGCTCTCCTCAGTTGCTGCCGCCGCTCCTTTATATTTCGCCATTGCTGTCTTGCCTCCTTTGGCATCTGTTGCCTTTTTCGGGGGGGTGTTTCTCTTTGACGTTATTCTTGGTTTGAGGACAATTGCTTATCCAGTGACCCTCTCTGCCGCAGTGAAAGCACAGTCCATCTTTTGTATGTTGTTCTTTCTCCTCCTCCCAATTCCGTTGCTTGGTGGATTTGTGAGGTTGAGTGACAGGGGTCACTTGTTTCTTGCGCATGGAATTGAAATTTCTAATGTTCTGTAGCTGCATTTTGCTACTTTCTACTTTCCCTGCCAATTGAATCCATCCTTCTAACGTCCCAGGGTCATCTCTCTCTATGGCCACTTCAATTAAATCCTGTCGTAGTCCATATTGAAAGTGCTGAATTTTGAAGGATTCAGGCCAGTCTAGGAGTTTTGACAGAAGTTTTTTGAAGTCCATAGCGTATTCTGCTACTGTTCTGTTGCCCTGTCTCAAGTTCTGGATTCGTGCCTTAGCTGAGATTTTAGATAAGGTATCCTCAAATCTCAGCCTAAGCGCGTACATGAACTTCTTAAAGTTCAAGAACTTTCTGGCTCCGCTGTCATGAAGACCCACTAGCCAGTCGCCCGCGTCTCCTCTTAGAAAACTGGAGACATAACGCACCTTGCTCACCTCCGATTGAAAGGTATGCTCGAATTCTTCCATAAACCCCTGGACGTGGATTAGGAAGCATGCTAGTTTCTTTGGATCCCCATCGAATTTCATTTTTAGTTCGTTTACACCACTTGGGGCCAGGGCTCTCAATGGGGTTCTGCAATGATCGTAGCTTGGGGTTATGGGAGTTCGGCTGTATGAAAGCTGCCCATAAAATGGTGTTTCTTCCTCCCCCTCCTCGTTTTCCCCACTTGACTCTACGATTTCTTCCTCTTCGTTGGAGCCTGTTGGGCTCCTTTCTGCCTCCCTAGGTCCCTCTAGGGTTCTTAGCAACTTTTCAATGCCCCCCCCATGGAGTCCAATTTTTTGTTCATTGTCCCTACCTCTAGGCTCAGGTGTGCCATCTGGTTCTCCAGGACTTCGATTCGATGGGTCGGGGTGACCCTTTTCTTGGCTTTCCCTCCTTTTCCTTTTAGCCCTTCCCCGACTGCGATAGACCATCCCGCCGGGGTAGGCTTGGGATTGCTGAGGGTCATGAGGTTTACCTCCTCCTGCGATTTCTTTTTTTCTCGTTGTTCAGTAATCTCTGTAGGGGACGACTCCGCTCGCTGGGTTGCCTCCATCGCCAGGGTAGCTGCCGCTCTGGTTCCGGCTACCTCGTGAGTCCCCGCTGCTTCTACTGATTCCATTCCGTTCCGTGGGTGGGAAACAATTTTTCCCGGTGGTGTGACCGCTTTCAGCTGGGGAGCTCACCGAATTTTTCGGGATAGTCCTCAGGATACGTGGTCAGGATTGATTCACGTCTTTATGTAAGGACTGCTCCCAACGATGTCTGTCAGATTCTCTTGTCTAAAGAAAGCCGAACGCAGGCTTCTTGAAAGCAAAGAGATTTATTGAAGTACATAGGTGCAGGAACAAAGATGTGAATGAACTGGCATGGCATGGTATATTACATTTAAACATTTCCCCCCCATTGTCCTTTTGAAGTTGATGTGTGAGGTACGTGGCTCCAGCTTCACCAGACAGTCCTTCCTGAGTTGATGCATGCCGTTTCGCAGCTTGTTACGGTGGCTCCAGCTGCTTGTCAGTTGCGAGTCTGTTTCCGCGTGTCGGTTAACACATACTTGTTTGAATGGCAGAGGTCTGCCAGAACTCTGACAGTAGAGGGTATTTTAATGTAAAAAGAAGTATGAAGGTTATACAGGTAGGTAGAAGAGGGAAAGATGGAAGTGGTTAGAAAACTTTAAGAAGGTGTTAGAAAGAAGAGAGAAGAAGGTTAAGTGAGTTAGGGGTAGAAGATAAAAGTATAAATCTGAAGATTATGTATTATATTGTGTATGTTTTATGATTTTTTTTCTCTTGCGTGTGTGTCTTTTCTTTTTCTTTTTTTGTTATATACGGGTATGTTATGGATGTTAAAGAAATAAAGATTGTTTAAATATATATATATTCTTTTTCTGAACACGAGTTTAGCAGCTCTGCTCCATTTCAGTAGTTCTAACAGACTGCTAAATGGACTTCATGAATGATATATGAGTCCATGACAGACTTTCTGTCTATGGGGCAGGAGAACACCCCAAACTACAGATGTGGAAGAAGAAAAAATGTCTTGGCGATTCTTGAAGGGACTGATTCTGAGCTCTTTCATCACATTTCAACCATGCTGAGCATCTACAAAGTCCCACAGGTATGAATATAAATAGAAGTGAAGTCCATTTTGGAAATGCTTCAGATGTGTCCAAAAGTGGCACCCTTGGATAGCACCAAGCAAGGTTGGAGTTCTTTTGACCTGGATTCAAAAGAATCCTCAACGACCTAACCAAGAAAGGTCAAATCAGTAAAGAAGAACAGAGGCGGATGAAAAGCAGTGGACCTATCATTCCACGCTTCTACGGACGCCCCAAAATACACAAGCCTGACATACCACTCCATCCAATTGTATCATTACCAGGCACCCCCACATACAACATAGCTAAAGAACTTACAAGAAAACTTGGGCATCTCACAGAGGAGAGTGAATACTCTATCAATTCCCCACTACAGTGCCTCCAGAAAATCAAAGACATAAAAATAGATGAAGGTGAAATTATGGTTTCATTCGATGTCACTGCACTCTTTACACCCATAGACCAAGCACTAGCGATTGAATCCATGGCAGCAGTTCTACGTAACACACCCGACCTAACAAGATACACCAAGATCAAAATACCCAGAATCATGGACCTCATCAACTTCTGCCTCACCACCTACTTTCAGTTTGATGGACAAATATTCCAACAAATCAAAGGAACACCTATGGGATCACCACTCTCAGGACTCATAGCAGAGATAGTAATGCAACGTCTAGAAAGGATAACACTCCCACACATACAACCCAAAATATGGATCCGGTATGTAGATGACACCTTCGTCATAATAAAAAAGGATCAACTGGAGGAAAAAATGAAGCCATCAACAACATCTTCAAAGGAATAAAATTCACAAGGGAAGAAGAAAACAACAACACACTACCCTTCTTGGACATCCTCATCAGTAGAGGAAATGATGGCATTCTAGAAACACAAGTCTACCAGAAATCTACCCACACTAACCAAGTGCTCCACTATCAAAGCAATAACCCAACCTCACACAAGAGGAGCTGTGTAAGAACACTATTCAGACGAGCACAAACACACTGCAGCAACCCAGAACACCAGAAAAAGGAAACAGACCACTTATATAGCATCTTCCAGCAAAATGGATATCCACACAACTTTATCAAAAAGTGCCTGACCACTCAACCCACCACAGCAAAACCAACAGAAGCTATGAAAAGGATTACTCTGCCATACATCAGAAACATCTCAGAAACTACTAATAGACTGTTACATCCACACGGCATCACTGTAGCACACAAACCAACCAAAACCCTTCAGAACATTGTAAATAAACCAAAAGACCCAGTAGCCCATGAAGAAAAAACAGGAGTTATATACAACATACAGTGTAAGGACTGTAACAGCCACTATGTAGGACAGACTGGCAGAAGACTAGCAGAACGCATCCATGAACACCAACTAGCAGTCAGAAGACATGATGAAAACACCTTAATCTCACAACACATGGACAGAGTTAACCATACTTTCAACTGGGAAACTGTGAGCATATTAGACCAGGCCAAATCCAAAAATGCTAGAGAATTCCTGGAAGCTTGGCACTCAGACAAAGCAGCCATCAACAGACACATAGAGGTTAACAACATTTACATACCATTCATAAGAGACAATAGAATAGCCAGAAGACCAGAACACCCCTGGGCCAGCAATCAACAAGATATGCATGGATTAACAGCAAGATTAGCAGCAGAGGAGCAATCAAACAACACAATAGACCTTAATCAAGGAACTATTAACTCAGTCAATCACCCAAACAGCACACAACAGCCCAATCAAGGAACTACCAAGGAGAGTACAAGACCCCCACCAACACAGGCAGGACAAGCCAGGGTATATAAACAGACAGCAAGTTCCACTCCCTTTTCACACTGAAGATGTTGCCTAGCCTGGCAATGAAACATCTGCATGAAAACAACAAGGCTCAGAGAGCACCAAAGACTCCCCAGATCGTTCAATCTTTAAAACCCAGAATCAAAACATCATTTTTTTCAGTTACAAGCAAATATTCCAAAAGTGGCTGCCAATTTGATATAAAAGTAGATATAGAATGTTCTCTTATTAAAACTGTTAATTTAGCCATCTGAGCCAAGTCCATTAATTTAACAATCCAGTCTTCAACTGTAGGTATTTGCGGATCTTTCCATCGTTGTGCATATAACAATCTTGCTGCGGGGATCATATACAGTAGCAGAACTCCATGTTGTTTCTCTAGTTGTTTTTCCATCAAACCTAAAAGAAAAAGTTCTGGCTTTCTTTGTATATTTATTTTAAGAATCTTCTGAATAATAATACATATTTGATCCCAGAACTTTTTCGCTTACTCACAAGTCCACCAAAGATGGTAAAAGGTATCTTCATCCTATGAACATTTCCAACAGACATTAGATATACCACTATACATTTTTGATAGCTTATCAGGAGTAAGATACATCATCTTATAAAAAAATTTCTTTCAAATTGTAATTCAGCGTAAATTTCAAACCTTTCTTCCACATATTCTCCCATTGATCCAGCATAATATTATATCCAAAGTTCTTAGCCCATTTGATCATACAATCATACAATCCTTAACTCACTCGCTGGATCGTCACCTTTTTGTGGTGAGTGGGCTTGTGTGTTCCAAATGAACCCTGTGAGCGAAGCCGTCGGGAGTCATGTACTCCTGGCAGGGTCACCCATGACGGTAAGGTCCAGAAGGAGGAACCAGACAAAGAACGATCCAAGAAAGTCCTCAACGGCAGAACAGGCGGAAGATAACAAGGTGTATTGTTACAATGGCTGCAAAGGCGGATGAAGGCTGCAGCAGACAAAAGGTCACCAATCATCATGGTATCCATGCCATTGGATTAGAGCCTTTTTCTCTGAAGGTTGTGTGCTGATCGTTGTGCACCGATCTCCACACATAAAACAAATTCACGCACAGGTGTCTTCCAACCACACAAAACCCAAAACAACCAAAAGTCCCATGGCAACTGACGAATGGCAACGGGGGCAGGACTGTGAAATCCGGAAGCTCCTAGTCATGGACCAGCACATGGGCGGAGGATACGGATTCAGTCGCCCTGACTCAAGGATCGAGGCAGTTGAGTAGTTTGGCAGCTGTATCCACGACTGAGCAGCCCTATTTAGGATCCACTCTGCTCACCCCATATGGGGAGGGGGCTAGAAAAGGTGCCCTAAACATAGTCTGCCTCATTTTCTCCCTGACTGGATTACCGCGATCAGTGGGTTCACCATCTAGCGGTCATAAAAAATACATAAATTTTGGAACATGGAATATACGGACACTGCAAGACAATATGGATAGTGAACGACCTGAACGTAGGACTGCCATTATTGCAAGGGAGCTGAGACGTTTTAATATCGATATAGCAGCACTCCAATAAACTCGAGGAGCAGGAGAAGGACAGTTGAAGGAAGAAAAAGGAGGTTATACCTTCTTTTGGAAAGGACTGCCTGAACAAGAACGACGAATACATGGGGTAGGCTTTGCTATCAAAAACGACATTGTGAAGCTCTTGTCAGAAGTTCCCACTGGGCTTAACAAACAACTCTCAACTCTGCGAATAAAACTCGCCAAAAACCAACAGGCAACTATCCTAAGTGCTTACGCACCAACACTAGATGCAGATGAGGATATCAAGGAAAAATTTTATACCCAGCTGGACACCATATTATCAGAGATACCAAAGGAGGATAAAATTATCCTCCAGGGCGATTTCAATGCAAGAGTTGGGCGTGATTTTGATTTGTGGCCAGGGATCATTGGGAAAGAAGGAGTTGACATCAGCAACACGAATGGAATCTTACTTCTGACTAAATGTGCAGAGCATAACCTTGTCATTACTAACACACTCTTTCACCAGAAAAATAAATTTAAAACCTCATGGAAGCACCCACGGTCGAAGCACTGGCATCTTTTAGATTATGTAATTGTCCGTGCTAGAGATCGCCGTGATGTACTTCTCTCCAGAGCCATGACGAGCGCCGATGACTGCTGGACAGACCATAGACTAATTCGATCCACAATGGCCATAAAGATTGTCCCTCATCGTAGGCTCCAAGGAAGAAAACGAAGGCGTAAAATGAATACACTGGCCCTTCAAGATCCTATTAAACGAGCTTGCTTTCAATCAACTCTCAAGGAAAATCTGCCTATGGGACTTCCTGAAAATGTTGAGGAACACTGGACTAAATTGAAGACTTCTATTATTTCAGCCTGTGAACAAACTATCGGATACCAGACTAAGAGACATCAGGACTGGTTTGATGAGAACGATAGTGAGATTGAACATATTATTGACAAGAAAAGGAAAGCCTTCCGGATATGGCAAAAAGATATTAACTGTGCCGTTAAGAAAAAAATCTATGCCAGTGCAAAGGCAGAAGTCCAAAGAAGAACTAGAGAACTTAAGAACATATGGTGGATAAAAAAAGCCCAAGAAACCCAACATTTTGCAGATGCTCACGATGCACGGGGCTTTTTTAATGCCATAAAGGCCATCTATGGACCAACAAACCATGGTACAAATCCCTTACGCTCAGTAGATGGTGCTAAACATCTAAAGGACAAAGAGTCTATTGCACTGCGCTGGAAAGAGCATTACTACAATCTCCTTAATCGTCACTCTACTGTGGCTGATGAAGTCTTCTTGCAAATCCTGCGAAAACAAATAAGAGATGAGCTTGCAGTACCCCCTAGTTTGGAGGAAGTCAGCAAAGCCACTAAACAAATGAAAAATAACAAAGCTAGTGGACCTGATGGGATTCCTGCTGAAGTCTTTAAAGAAGGTGGGCCTGAACTTACACAACAACTTCATAAGCTCATCGAAAAAATCTGGATGAGGGAGGAGATTCCAGCAGACTTTAGGGATGCCATAATTATCACTCTCTTTAAAAAGGGTGATAGAACAGACTGTGGAAACTATCGAGGCATCTCCCTTCTAGCCACAGCAGGCAAAATCCTGGGAAAGATCATTGCAAACCGTCTCCTATCTGTATCAGAAGACATCCTCCCTGAAACGCAAAATGGCTTCTGCCCTTCCAGGAGAACAGTGGATATGATCTTCACTGCATGACAGCTTCAAGAAAAATGCAAGGAGCAAAACCGAACTCTGTACATGGCGTTTATTGATCTGACTAAAGCTTTTGATACTGTAAATCGTACTGCTCTCTGGACCATCCTTCTGAAAATCGGATGCCCTGATAAATTTGTGAACATCTTGCGGTTACTTCATGACGACATGATGGCAACAATCCTGAATAACAATGGCTCTCAAAGCGATCCATTTAAAGTGAAATCCAGCGTTAAACAGGGATGTGTTATTGCTCCAACCTTATTCGCTATCTTCATCGCTATGATTATGCACCTTGTTGAAGAGAAACTTCCTACTGGTGTAGAAATTATATATCGAACAGATGGAAAGCTTTTTAATCTTAGTAGGCTGAAAGCAAAAAATAAGGTAATTGCAACTTCTGTTATAGAACTTCAATATGCTGATGATAAAGTAGTCTGTGCACACTCCGAGGAAGATCTTCAAACTATCCTAAACATCTTTGCAGAAGCATATGAAAAACTTGGCCTCTCGATTAACATTAAAAAAACCAAAGTGCTTTACCAACAAGTTCGAACCAATCCCTCTGCAGCGCCATCAATCCAGCTTAAAGGTGTGTCACTAGAAAATGTCAATCACTTTTCTTATCTCGGCAGCCATCTATCTACAAAAGCTGACATCGACGCTGAAATTCAGCATCACCTGAGCTCTGCGAGTGTAGCTTTCTCCCGAATGAAGCATAGAGTGTTTGAGGATCGGGACATTCGCAGGGAGACCAAAATGCTTGTTTACAAAGCCATTGTACTACCAACCCTTCTGTACACCTGTGAAACATGGACCCTCTACAAACGCCACCTCCAACTTCTTGAAAGATTCCATCAACGCTGCCTCCGAAAAATTCTGCAAATTACTTGGGAAGATAGGCGGACTAATGTTAGCGTATTAGAAGAAGCGAAAACCACCAGCATTGAAACAATGATCATCCAACATCACCTTCACTGGACCGGTCATGTTGTTCGAATGCCTGACCATCGTCTTCCAAAGCAGCTACTTTACTCCCAACTTTAGAATGGAAAACGGAATATTGGTGGACAGCAAAAGAGATTCAATGATACTCTCAAAGCTAATTTTTAAAAAATGTAATATCAGCATTGAGAACTGGGAAGCCCTAACTCATGAGCGTTTCAATTGGAGGTCATCCTTTATTAATGGTGCTATGGACTTTGAAGAAACACGAGTACAGGGCGAAAGGGAGAAAAGAGCTAAAAGGAAGGCACGTCAGGCAAACCCTCATCATGACCGTCTCCCACCCGGAAACCTATGCCCTCATTGTGGGAGGTTGTGCGGATCCAGAATTGGCCTTTATAGCCACTTACGGATCCACCGTTAAAATTTTACCTTTGGAAGACAATCTTACTCGGCTACGAGTGATCACCAATGATGAATGACAATCCTTAACTTGTTCATCTTCCATATTCATCTGTAACAAAATCTTATACATCTTAGTGATAATATGATCATCATTTATACATAAATCCATTTCAAATTGTGCTTTTCATTAACAAATTTATATTTCTTTTTATCTAGTTTAAAACATTCCATCAATTGTACTGTATATAGGTGAGCCTTGGAGTACAAAATGATGCAGGGCAAAGGCTAATAGACTTTTGTCAAGAGAACACGCTGGTCATAGCAAACACTCTTTTCCAATCAATCAATCAATTTTTATTTCGGTCATAGACCAGCATACAAATAATAACATAACAATTACGCTAAAATAGAAATAAAATAAATATAAAAATCATATTGATAGCATAGAATAAGATAAAGATAAAATTATTAAGGTAATATTACAGAATACAGGTATTAAAAAGCAAAAAAAAACCCTTTTAAATTAAAATTAATTTTACAATGAATAATCTATAAACTGTAAATAACTAGGGCAAATAGCTATAAAAGGGCATAAGTAATACTAGAATTTGTATAACACTACGAGAATATAAAGCTATGCTAACTTATATTATCAAATCAAATCAATTTAGACCAGCAAACAAAACTAAAAATTCACATCTGGTTAGAATAAAAGAGAAAAACACTTAAAATTCTAAAAAATCTAAGAAAAAATAAAATTTGTGGCGTGCTATACAGATTATTGAGCAATATTTAGCTATGGTCAATGAAGTAAAATCAGACTGGTCTGATGAAAACAGTTTGAGGTAAAATGAATCCGAACGACCTGGATATTTGGTAAAAAATTGGGATAATAATTCCTGGTGAGCATCTGCATAGAGAGGACAATATAAAATGACGTGATCCATGGTTTCAATTACTACTCTGCCACATGGGCACAATCTTTGATCAAAAGGGATATTTCGATATCTCCCTTCAGTAACAGCTGTTGGAAGGGCATTGAATCTAGCCAAGGATAAGGCCCTTCTAAATTTTGGAATTGTTATGCAGCTAAGATATCTAGCTGGTTGGAGAAGATGTGCAGAGTGGCCAAAGAAGATGTTTTTAGGTAAAACTTATAAATCGGATTGTAGCTCTAAATCGATGGCCCGTTGTTTGAGATCACCTAGTGCATGTTCATAGACCAACAAGATGATGGCTGCCCCTGAAAAGCCGTATAATTGCAGCTTGGCATGTATTGCCTGGCACCATGAAGTTTGAAAACTATCGGTCATAATCAAAGGGGCCAGGCCGACTGGGAAAAAAGAAAGCTTAAGCCAGTAAGTAAAAGTGTAAATCCAAGCAGAAGTTTCTATTTTTAATAGGCCAGCTTCACGGCGAAGCACCACGTTGGGGACGCAGCGAGGTACTTGAAAGATAGATCTTAAAAACTTGGATTGGACTCTTTCAAGAGAAAGGAATGACCTGTAGGGGCCCAAATGAGCTCCAAAAAGGAGCTGAGCTCTGATCTTTGCTGAGAAAACTTTTATCACTGCTGGTATATATTGAGCTCCTTACTCTTATCCAACAACAATGGTCAATACCGAAATCAGATTCATTATATACTTTGCAGCCAAAGATGGAGAAGCTCTATACAATCAGCAAAAACAAGACCTGGAGGTGACTGTGGCTCAGATCATGAGCTTCTTATCGCAAAATTTAGGCTTAAATTGAAGACCGTAGGGGAAACCACTAGACCATTCAGGTATGACCTAAATCATATCCCTTATGAATATACAGTAGAGGTGAGGAATAGATTTAAAGGATTAGATCTAGTAGACACAGTGCCTGAAGAACTATGGATGGAGGTTTGTAACATTGTACAGGAGACAGCAACTAAAACCATCCCAAAGAAAAATAAATGCAAGAAAGCAAAGTGGCTGTCTGATGAGGCTTTACAAATAGCTGAGGAAAGAAGGAAAGCAAAAGGCAAGGGAGAAAGGGAAAGATATAACCAACTGAATGCAGATTTCCACAGAATAGCAAGGAGAGATAAGAAGGCCTTCTTAAATGAACAATGCAAAGAAATCGAGGAAAACAATAGAATGGGGAAGACTAGAGATCTCTTCAAGAAAATCGGAGATACCAAGGGAATGTTTTGTGCAAAGATGGGCATGATAAAGGACAAAAAAGGCAGGGACCTAACATAAGCAGAAGAGATTAAGAAGAGGTGGCAAGAATACACAGATGAACTATACAACAAAAAAATCTTAATGTCCCTGATAAATACGATGGTGTGGTCACTGACCTTGAGCCGGACATCCTAGAGCAAGGGTCGGAAATGGCGGCTCGTGAGCCAGATGCGGCTCTTTGGCCCCTTGAGTGTGGCTCTTCCGCAGCTGAACTCACCCCCGCCCCTTCCACACGATTGGATCCCACCCCCAAACTCTGATGACTGGTGCTGGAGGAGGGCGATTGATTCTTCCTCCTCCTGCCCTCGAGAGCCTTCCAACTTTCGCCAGAGTCGGGCAGCGCTTCTTCAAGGTCGGCGGGTGGGGAAGTTGGTTGGTTGCCGCGGCCGCCTCTTCCTCCGCCCGCGTTACAACGGCCGCCACTGGGCCGGGTGGTGACGCAGATGGAAGCCGAGGACGGCCTCAATTGATGCCGGGTGGTGGCGCTGGTCGTGTTCGCCGGGGTTTTTTTTTAATTTTCGAAGAGGAATGCGAACACCTCAGGGAAGCATTTGGATCGACGCGTGTTTTAAATTGTTTCCCCCCCCCCGAAAAATCCCGGTGGTGTCCTCGCGGGACAATCGTGTGGAAGGCGTGCGGGCGGAGCTGCCTGCCTGGCACTCGGGCGCTCTGGCTGGGGTGCAGTGGGACGGGAGCATCGCCGGCGGCCCGCGAGGACCGGCCAAGGAAGGCCCGCGGGCAGAGCTCCCTGCCTGGCACTCAGGTGCTCCAGCTGGGGTGCAGTGGGATGGGAGCTCCGCTCGCGCGCCTTCCCTGGTCGGTCCTTGCGGGCCACCGGCAATGCTCCCATCCCGCTGCACCCCAGCCGGAGCGCCCAAGTGCCAGGCAGGCAGCTCCGCCCATGCCCCTTCCCTATCCAGTCCTCGCGGGCCGCTGGCAATGCTCCCGTCCCGCTGCAACCCAGCCGGAGTGCCCGAGTGCCAGGCAGGCAGCTCTGCCTGCGCAGTCATGGCAGTGGGCATGGCGGCGGCGGACACTGCAGCGGGCATGGCGGCAGCAGGCCCTAATTGTGCACAATTGGCTCCTGCCCGCAAACCCCGCCCCCTTCCACACAATTGGCCCCCACCCGCAAACCCTGCCCCCTTCCATGCGATTGGCCCCCACCTGCAAACCCCGCCCCCTGGCTCTCAAGCATGTCAAAATGCCCTGGAGCATGTCAAAATGGCTCCCGGCATAAAAAAGTTTGCCGACCCCTGTCCTAGAGAGTGAAGTCAAGTGGGCCTTAGGAAGCATTACTAACAACAAAGCTAGCGGAGAAGACAGTATCCCAGCTGAGCTATTTAAAATCCTAAAAGATGATGCTGTTAAAGTGCTGCACTCAATATGCCAACAAATTTGGAAAAGGTCAGTTTACGTTCCAATTCCAAAGAAGGGCAATGCTCAAACTACTGCACAATTGCGCTCATTTCACATGCTAGCAAGGTTATGCTCAAAATCCTACAAGCTAGGCTTCAGCAGTATGTGAACCGAGAACTACCAGAAGTACAAGCTGGGTTTCGAAGAGGCAGAGGAACTAGAGATCAGATTGCCAACATTGGCTGGATCGTGGAAAAAGCAAGAGAGTTCCAGAAAAAGATCTACTTCTGCTTCATTGACTATGCTAAAGCCTTTGATTGTGTGGATCACAACAAACTGTGGCAAATTCTTAAAGAGATGGGAGTACCAGACCACCTTACCTGTCTCCTGAGAAACCTGTATGCGGGTCAAGAAGCAACAGTTAGAACCGGACATGGAACAACCGACTGGTTCAAAATTGGGAAAGGAGTACGACAAGGCTGTATATTATCACCCTGCTTATTTAACTTATATGCAGAGTACATCATGAGAAATGCCGGGCTGGATGAATCACAAGCCGGAGTTAAGATTGCCGGGAGAAATATCAACAACCTCAGATATGCAGACGATACCACCCTAATGGCAGAAAGCAAAGAGGAACTAAAGAGCCTCTTGATGAGGGTGAAAAAGGAGAGTGCAAAAGCTGGCTTGAAACTCAACATTAAGAAAACTCAGATCATGGCATCTGGTCCCATCACTTCCTGGCAAATAGAAGGGGAAGAAATGGAAGAAGTGACAGATATTATTTTCTTGGGCTCCAAGATCACCACAGATGGTGACTGCAGCCATGAAATTAAAAGACACTTGCTCCTTGGGAGGAGAGCTATGGCAGACCTAGACAGCATATTAAAAAGCAGAGACATCACCTTGCCGACAAAGGTCCGTATAGTTAAAGCTATGGTTTTCCCAGCAGTAATGTATGGCTGTGAGAGTTGGACCATAAGGATGGCTGAGCACCAAAGAATTGATGCTTTTGAGCTGTGGTGCTGGAGAAGACTCTTGAGAGCCCCTTGACTGCAAGGAGGTCAAATCAGTCAATCCTAAAGGAAATCAACCCTGACTGCTCATTGGAAGGTCAGATACTCTTGCTGAAGCTCAAATACTTTGGCCACATAATGCGAAGAGAGGACTCACTGGAAAAGACCCTGATGCTGGGAAAGACTGAAGGCAAAAGTTGAAGGGGAAAGCAATCGGACATGGAAAAACTGACTGGTTCAAATTTGGGAAAGGAGTAGGACAAGGCTGTATATTATCACCTTGCTTATTTATTGAAGGCAAAAGGAGAAGGGGATGGCAGATGATGAGATGGTTAGATAGCATCACCAATGTAATGAACATGAATTTGAGTTAACGCCGGGTGACAGTGGAGGACAGGAAGGCCTGGCGTGCCATGGTCCATGTGGTCACGAAGAGTCGGACACGACTGACTCCGAGCCGGACTGGCAGCTTGACAAGTCAAGTTTTTCAGAGTGCTGAAGACCTGGCTAGCTTTTCCCTGTTTGCAGTGGTCTATAGAAATTATAAGACCACTGAAGTTTTTTCCCTGGAGAGGGGAGAACCAGAAGATTACTCATGGGGTCGTTGGAATTGCCCCCTCCTGCTTTTTTTGTAATTTTCTGCCACGGAGAGAGCAGGGGGCTCTAGACAGTGAAACGACCTGAGAAACACCAAGCTCTTCCAGGGAACTGTAAGTTAGAGCTAGAAGCCGGCTTTTAGATCACCTTATTTTATTTTATTTCATTTTTAGATTAGATTGTTTTATCATCTAAGGTCTATCTTTGGACTTTGCACAAAATGTTGGCAAATTTTGTGCTTTCTTTGCTATAACAATTATGGTGGAAATATAATGGATTTTATATTTGAAGCATAGTAACTTTTTCCTTTTTTTATCTTTCTAATCTATCAGAGGACTCTGTCTCATTTGGAAGTATAAGAGTTTATATTAAATATCTTTTGAATATATTTTGCTGGATTAACTATTGAATTTGGGGGTTTTTTGTTTGTTTTTTCTTTCCTTTTTATAATGGTAGAAATTCATTTTTTTTCTTTCTCCTTTTATAAACTCTTTGAAATACTGCTTTTTCACTTATTGTTGATTACCGAAATTTTTCTTCGTTTATTTTACAAATTTTTTTACTTAATGAACTCTGCTGGTAATTTTCCACTCAAATAGATCAGCTGACTATTTACTTGTTTTGCCTAGAACGGCCGCTGCTGCAGCCTGAGAACAAAGAGGGGGTGGGGAAGAATGGCTTTTTTAACAGCAACTTTAACAGAAATTTGAGAACTTAAGGGGGAGATTTGTGAAGCTCTTTCAGAAATTAAGAAAACACTGGAAATTTTATTTTTGCAAGTTCAGGAACAAAAGGAACAAAAGACAGAAATAGAAGTAGAAGAAAAAATTTTGAGTTAGAGGAGGAACAGGAAGGGGGGATTTCAAACACATTGGTTCAAAAAAACATTCTCACACTCTACATGAGACAGATAACAAAACAGGCTACACACTATAATTTTGGTATAAACATATTGTGGCAGTTGAGGCAAGGAGAAAGATTGAACATGCAATTTGTTAGATATCGTGAAATATGGGGAAAGGTCAAGAAAAACATTTTGACATTTTACACGAGACACAGAATAAAACAGGCTACATATTATGATTTTGGCATAACTTGAATAGGAGACTTAACATTATGTGGGATATAAAGGTATTGAAACCATGGATTTTAACTGGATACTGAGTTTGTAAATGTACTAAATAAATCAAATTCTAACTAATATAACTGTTGAGAATATTAAATGTTAAAAATTAATATGAAACTGTATGGATGTATAAAGATGTGATATTTTCATCGTAAGATAAAAGGTTAAAAAAATTTTAGGGAAATATATGAAGTATGGGATGTTGAGTTGGAATTAGAATTAATACTATTACAGGATGACTTATTTTTATAATTACTAGTATGAATATTATTGAGAACTGTTGTTAGGTTATGTATTAGGGGAATAGGTAACTATAAAAATTAGTTAAATAGGTAAATATGTAGGAAGATGCAGAATATGGTATAATTATAGCCTAAACATAGATTAAGTTTAAACTAGGGTTATTTTTATGGATATGTATGAATAGAATATATTTTATTTTATTAGAACCAAAATAAAATATAAATTATTTTTGATACAAAATAAGGCCTTTACTTGTTATATATATATATGTTTTAAGACTAATTGGATTCTATCAAGGATATAAATATGGATGTAAAAATGGAAAGAGTGAATAAAAATTGTTAAATTGATGCAATTAAGAACACTTAAATTGATATTATTTCAAGGAGTGGAAATTACAGATGGACTATTGGAGAATTGCTAGAAAGATGAAACTTATATGAAGATCAGAAGATTGGACTATAGAAATTGAAGTGTATATGACAAAGAAAAGTTCCTGTGTATTGTATGAAAGACCAACATTTAAAGCAAATATTGTACTTAAAGACCAAAGACAGATTGGAGGCCATCTATTTTCTACATTTCTTTTGTTTATTATTTTTCTTGACTTCACTTTTCTTTTACTTTTTTCTTACTTTGTATTTCCTTCTTTATTTCTTGTTCTAACTTTTAATATGTATTTCAAAATTCAATAAAATTTATATATATAAAAAAAGAGTCGGACATGACTAAATGACTGAACAACAACAACAATCATAACCTTGAAAGTTTAACATATTACAATCTCTAGCATCTCAAGAGTGGGTTCTGAACTAAAGGGCAGGCAAACTTTCCTGAATTTTTCCCCTCTTGACTCTTAAACTGGAACTGTGTCTATCAGTCACACAGAAATATTTTCTCCAGCTGCACGTCTATGTTGCTACAGTGATTCCCAATTCTCCTTCCAATTATCAAAACCATGGTGAGAGTAACAAAGCTTAAGGGATTTCGTCACCATCACCACAGGCCGTTTTTGAAACCACTGTGACACATATCTGTTAATTCCTCAAATATAAAACCTAAACATCTGATCCACAATTACCTCCTGCTCCGCTAAGACAGAAGCTGCTACTAATTGAAGCAGGGACAACACCATCCTGAAATTAAAGGTTGTGGTTTCCAGATTTGGTGCCGAGCTTCAATAAAGAGCTATTCTTCCATGCAGTCGTGCTGTTGGTTAGTAGTTTTTCCTCCTCATTAGCCACCTTGGGGACCAAGGAAGAGCTGTCTTTGCCTGAAAGAGAATTCTACCAAATAGCACCACCATGGCATCTCGAGTGCTGCTGTTCCTACTTCTGCTGGTGACCCATTTTCCCTGTGAGCCTCTGTTGAAGAAATGTCCATTCAATATGAAAATAGAAAAAAGAATGTTTAATTACTACAAGCCAGGAGACTACCTGATTGGTGGAATCATATCTACAGTTAGTGCTGCATTTCTACCAAATGACTTCTTCAAACCTCCAACACGTATGGATCTAGGGTAATTATTGACATGTATGTGCCTCTAGTGATTGATGTTTCCCTATCCAAAGTCTTTTTAGTAGCGAATGATTCCCATTTCCCAATTCCTGGCCTTTTTCAAGCAGCCTATTCATTTTGCTCCAGAATCACCAATGAAATAGGATTTGTCATATATGCAGAATAAAGTTAAGGAAATCTTCTGGCAACTGAATGAAAATAAATTTGGCAAAAATCACCCCCTGTTCTTCCCCAAGCAGAATCCAGAGTTAGAAAGTACCATAAAAAATAGGGTATCGATATCATTAATTCATTGGGCATTTTTTTACTTCTACTGATGTGCTTCAAGACTTACACACTAATAAAAAATATTTAACACAATAGGATTTTATGCTGTGGGAAAGAAGAGAATGTAATCTCGGGTCACCTATCCCAAGCTGTCTGGTCAAACTGGAAAAAAAGTAAATAATTAGACTAAAGAATATACAGTAGAAAAAGAAAATATTAAGTAAATTATTAGATTACAATCAGAAGAAAAGAGAACTTGTAGAAAAGCTAGTTCCTGGTATGCAGTTACTTTATTTACTATGCCTTCATTGTGGGAGGTTGTGCGGATCCAGAATTGGCCTTTATAGCCACTTACGGATCCACTGTTAAAATTTTACCTTTGGAAGACAATCTTACTCGGCTACGAGTGATCGCCAACGAAGATGAATGAGTAAGGATTCATATATCATCATAAGAATATGTTTGTCCCTTTGCGAATGGTTGGTTTTACACAAGTATATTTTGCACAAATGTAAGCAGTCACTGAGATACTTTCCCACCTGATGTTAGTTTGGCTATAAGAGTTCTTTTCCATGTTATCCCCACAAGTCATAACGTTGACCAAGAATCAGATCGAGTTTTTGGGGTAAGGTTAACTTTGACCCTGACCTGCCAAACTTTTCTTCTGCTCCTTGTTTGGAAGGAAGCTCCCTTTGGTGCACATGGAATTTTCTGTCTAAGAGGAATATCCAGAGAACTCTTTCACCTAGAAAGGCCTTATAGATAAATAATGCAGGAATTTGCTATTTCCTTATTGTGCAATCAGTGCCTGACAATATTTCCTGCATTGCAAAGTAACGAAAGTGAGCTCTGGTCCATTCTTTGCCCTTTATGAGATCAACCAGATTAGTTTGCACATTTATAAGGTGGTCTCTTGCATCCTCATCCCATTGATGTTTCAGGCTGTGGGACTGTCAGCCACGCATGTTCATCTGACATGCTTGTCTGCCTGTTGTATACGTATAGCTTGCTCGCCTGCACTTAATTGTTTCAAGAAGCAAGCCTCCATCTCGTCATTCCTGAATCGCTTGCCAGGAACTGTGATAAGCTCCTGCTCTTTCAACAGACATTCTATCGGGCAGAGGGATACCTGGAGTGAGAACTGAAATGTTATGTCTTGACTATGGGTGATATCAGAGGGACGTTTTGATAATGCAGCTTGGGCACGAAAATCCTTATTCGAGGCTTCACCTCACCTTAAGTGTACTGATCCTGTATAAATGAATCTTTTAGGGTAATTGCCTGAGGGATTTCTTGATTGGGAATTCTAATACTGAGGGTTATCACAGGGACATTCACAAGGGTGGTCCTAAGTCACAGCTTCAATTTATCATTGCCAGATGTCTTTGAAGTAAAAGCTTCAGGAAATACCACCTGGCTTTATAAACTGAACAGGAAAACCTATTGATACCTCTTCCATTGTAGTGAAAACAATCAGAGTTTCAGCCACGTCTTGCCTTTCTTGTTTGCCATTCATGAGATCAATCAGAGTCCTAGGCTGCTCCACAATATCTCCCTGGGCTACAACCTCTATGAGAACTTTTTCAACCCCCTAATGACATATGAGGCCATGATGGACTTGCTGTCTGTGGGGCAGGAGAACACCCCAAACTACAGTTGTGGAAGAAGAAAAAATATCCTGACCATTCTTGAAGGGACTGATTCCGAGCTCTTTCATCACATTTCAACCATGCTGAGCATCTACAAAATCCCACAGGTATGAATATAAATAGAAGCGAAGTCCATTTTAGAAATGCTCCAGATGAGTCCAGAAGGTGGCACCCTTGTATAGCACCAAGCAAACTTGGACTCAGATGGTAGATCTTAAGAGACCTGAAATAGTTTTATTTCCCTTCTATTACTTTGGTCTTTCTGACATTGGTACGCAACACGGATTTGGAAACAATACACTGTCTTCATGACCTTCTCTTATTCTGCTATGAATTGGACTCAGAACAAAGAGCCGTTCCTGACAGAAACAACTAGCGCTAGTAGACTAAGTGGTCTATCTGGTCAGTATGTTCAGAAAAGAGGAAGAAAAGGATAGAGAAATGTTAAGGCCCACAAACGCTTGTATTAAAATAGTGCTATGTGGTCTGTTACCAGAATTATTCAAAATTATTCTGCTCACACTCTTAGATGACAGTGAGAATTGTGAATATCAGGAGAAACAAAAAAAGTCAGTGGAATGCATTCAGAATGGGGTCTCGAAGAAATATGTATGATAAGAGAGGATCCAGAATGTTTGGGTGCAAAATGAGTGTGGACTAAATTCTAAAGTGGGCAATAGAAAATAGGTGGCTTTCACACATAGAATGAATGAGGACTGAAAGATCTGAAGGAAGAATCCTTCACAGGTCAAAAGAAAGAGGAAGACCAAGAAAGTGGTGGTTGGATGCAATTCCTGAGTGGATGAAAAGTGAGAGGGGAGAACTAATGACACTGTATGACACCGTGTATGGAGAAAGTGGATGCAAGGCATTGAGAGGATAAGGGCAAAGCCACTTTAACGTCCTTTGAAGCACAAAGGAGGTTGCCATTAATTTGCTCTATCCCCAAAGCTGATCTCCATTCTGCTTGGACATTAGACTGGTCCTCTCCCAACAGTTTAGTGAGAAGAATGTTGAGGTGGAGTGATTGGTAGATTTCCCTGCCAGTAAAGAAAATCTCCAATCTGTCTCCCTCGGATGGGATGGGGCTCGCATTGGAGTAGAAGATAAGTTTGGACATATGGCTAGAGCACTGTTTAGTTATCTTTCAGAAAGTAATTGGATTGGGAGAATTCCCAAGTAATTAGGAAACAGTGCTAACACCCTACTTTCCCGAGAAATCCTTATCCACCACCTGGAAAATTTTTAGCTCCTGATCTATTGTGTGCTGGGAACTACAGGTGATCCACAGAGTGAGTAGGTTTCTCCTACAGGCACCAAAGGTCTCCACTGAGCTCCATGTGCATCAGCCCATTCTAACCTCTGTGGGTAGGGGGTTTGGGTCAAGGGATCACCATGGATGGCTGTTGTGGGTCTTCCGGGCTGTGTGGCCAAGTTTTGGAAGTTGTAGTTCCTAAGGAACCACAACTTCCAGAACACGGCCACACAGCCCGGAAGACCCACAACAGCCATCAAACTCCATCCATGAAAGCCTTCGACAATACATTGATCACCATGGACATCAACCACAAGGAGAACAGGGGTTTCCTATCCAGGGATGACATGAACAGAGACAACAGAAGCAGGAGAGTGATGAGCAATGGAGATGGAACCTTTGTTGCAGCTATTGCTTTCTGGAAACCCTAGCTCAGTAGGTATGAAAAGGTCTTAGATTTAAGCATCTGAATATTATCACTGAAAGTGAGACAGACCAGCAATCTTTTCTCTTTTTCGTTAGATCAACTATGGTCTTATCAGCCACATTCCTGCGCATAAACAGCATTTTCCTTTTTTCTACCGGCTGAGTCCAAAACAAGAACCTCCTCACTTAGCGATTGTCAAGCTGCTCCTGCATTTCCGATGGACGTGGATCGGCCTCGCAACTCCAGACAATGAAAACGGGGAAAAGTTCAGAAGAACCTTTGTTCCAGTAGCCACAAAGAGAGGAGTTTGCATTGCCTTCTCAGATAGTATCTTTACACTGAATATGGGAGAAAATATTCCATTCACAGAAGAAATGAAAAAAAAGCACCTGCGTCTGTATTTCAGCAACCGTCAAGTAAAAATAATTGTTTATCAATTAGACTTTCAGGCCACAATGATTCTAGTACAACTAATACAACTCTTTGAAAGGAATAAGTTATTAGCGGGGAAAGTGTGGCTTGCAGTAGCTTTGCCAGACTTCAGTGTGAGAGTGTTTTACGAAATGCTTGATCTCCAGCATAAACATATTTTGTTATCCTTCTCAACTCAGGCAAAAAAAAGGACACAATATTACGATTTTGATTCATATTACTCTGAAATCCAGCAATATGGGGAGGCAGCATTCCAGTGCTCCTCTTCAAGTCCTCTGTTGTCGGAGGAAGTTTGGAAAATATGCCGAGAAAAAGAGAACTGGGAAATCCCACCCCAGGATGTGGTTGCAAGGATCCTGTCTGAGGATGCCTCTAGTATTTCCACAGCAATTCAGGCCGTATCCTGGGTCCTCAATGCTGCCTCTTCTGCCCAACTGAGTAAGAGTTGGATGCGGGTTGGAGACCATCGGACACCACAGATGCTACAGCCATGGCAGGTGAGACTTCTCTGCTGAGGCTCCATCGATGCTCCCCTTCAATTCCTCAGGGTTAAATTCAGTGTAGGCAGGGCTGGCAGGGGGAGGTTTAAGAGGTTTTGAACAGTAGTTGCCCTGTTGTAGTGTTTGTTCTGATCAGATGAGGAGGTTTGGGGAAAGAAAGTGAGATTCTGTTGCTGAATCTTCCAAAATGGAACTATCTCTACTGCTTTGGGTTCCTGTATAATAAAAGCGATACCTCTGTAATGACAGTATTTCCCCATTTCTATAGTGTATAGACACCAGGATGGCACAGCTATCCTCTTGTTCTCTTTCGATCACCCATACTGGTCTTCTCTAGTTTTCAGCCAGGGACTTAGTCATGACTTTTTGTTCTAAATTTATTGTGAACCGCCCACAATGTTTTTATTGTAAACCACCCAGGATCCCCCGATTGGGGGAGATGGGCGTTAATACAAGTTTAAATAATTAACTAATTAATTAATTAATTAATTAATTAAAAGCAGTTCTTTCTGCTACAAATCTATGTTTCTTCATAGCATCTTCTATGATGAACACGGACCCCATCCCCATGTCCCCTAAACTTCAGCTTTAAGATCCCTACTGCTTTTTTAAGAGTGCCAAATTGTGGTGGCCTGAAAGTTAAATCAATCAATAAATCAGGGCCATACACTCGTGATGCAAACTTTGTGTGGTTCCAAGCCCAAAGCTGAGCCTGTGGAACTTCAGATTGATCTGGTGTGATGGAAAAGACCAATTTTCACTGCTCACCCCTCACTGCTTGATGCTGGGACTGCCTTGTGTGGCCATTTTCATCTTAGCAGCAAGAGCGATCTGGCAGTAGGTTGTTGTTTATTCATTCAGTCAATATCATTCATTCCATATCACTCCTTTGTAAGGCATTGCTCAGCTATCATCCTGGACTATTGCCTACATGGGTGTAAAACTCTCAGGCAAGACTGCTAGACATCTGTTTGTTTAAAAGAAAACAAAAACAAAAAACAATGACAGATATCTTTCTTATATTTTTAAAACAAATTAAAGCAATAAAAATTAAGGATCTAATGGGATCTCGAACACAGACTTATAGATCAAATGAGTTTTATTTATCTTTTGGGATTTCCTTCTTAATGGAATTTTGGTTGTGGGTTAGAATTGTTTTGCTGTCTTTTCTCTTTGTGGGACAAGATCTTGACTTGAATTAAATATTTCACGAAACTCACAAGGAACATCAGGATGAGATACAGCTTCCCTTGGGAGGGAAACTCCCTCAAAAATTGTGAAGCTCTTTACAGGTAGAGGCACTAACTTGAAATGGTCCAGTTATTCATACCAGTCATGTATCTAAGGTAAAGGTTTCCACGGTCATGTGGCTGGTATGACATGCTCAAAATGCTGTTACCTACCCACTGAAGTGGTACCTATTAATCTACTTGCATTTGCATGCTTTTGAATTGCTAGGTTGGCAAGAGCTGGGGCAAGTGAGGGAGCTCACTCCGTCACACGGGGATAGGGATTCGAACCTCCAAACTTGTGATCTTCCGATCGACAAGCCTGGTGTCTTTCCCGCTGAGCCATCATGCCCCTTATGTATCTATTTTTTTATTTTTTATCTGTTTAATGGTGCCCAATTCCCAGAGACTGCCTAGAGAAGTCTCTGGAGTTTAGTTAGCAAGGTTTTTCAAACGTTTTTGGCCATTGCCTCCTTCCTAGGGCTGAGAGAGGGACTGGCCCAGGGTCACCCAGCTGGCTTTGTGCCTAAGGCAGGACTGGAACTCACGGTCTCCCAGTTTCTAGCCTGATGCCTTCACCACTAAATCAAACTGGAAAACCCATATCTGTAATAATAGCGATGTCTAGACTGAATTAGGGCTGAAATGGAACTGTATAAGATACTGGGGTGGCTTTCCATGTCTTTCTAGCTTCATCCTTTCCTGGGAAATTTCCAGCTTTACAATCTTTCCCTGGATGGTGTTTATTTGGATGAGAATGGAGATCCCATTGCTGATTTTGATATCATGCACTGGGCAGTCTTTCCCAATGAGTCTGCTGCTGGGGTAAAAGTCGGGAGAGTAGAAAGAGGGGCCTCTTCAGAAGTCAGCCTCTCTATCAATCAAAGTGCCATCATGTGGCCAACATCATTCAGTCAGGTAGGTGCTGCTGCTACTTTGGTGTTCTTACCATTTATCAGCTGTTATACATGCCTGCTTAGAAAAAAATTCCTCAGAATTCAATGCAGACTTGCTCCAAGGAATGGAATCTAAAGCCCCATTAGTTCAACAGACATTATGCATAATTAACTTATTTAATGATTTCCTTATTTCTTTCCTGCCACCGTGCTGGCAACTCTTAATTGAGTCTTAAGTTACAGGAAACAATTTAAAACTAAATAAAGTAAAGTCAAAGTAAACAAGGGTAAAAAGTAGCAGTAAGAAATAAGAATAAAGACCCTGATGCTGGGAAAGACTGAAGGCAAAAGGAGAAGGGGACGGCAGAGGATGAGATGGTTATAGATCATCACCGACGTAATGAACATGAATTTCAATAAACTCTGGGAGACAGTGGAGGACAGGAAGGCCTGGCGTGCTATGGTCCATGAGGTCACGAAGAGTCGGTCACGACTAAACAACTGAACAACAAAAAACTTAATGAAAAAAGGTGGCTAAATCTTCCTAGATACTTTGAACTCTCTCCGGAACTGCTCCATTTTCTCCACCCGCTTGAATGGCATCCTCAGTAAGACTATGTAAATATATTTTTTTCAGCTGCATGCTTAGGACACTAGTGGTGTGAAAGCTACCTCACTGATCTATAGGGCGCAAGAAGCAGTGTGGTGTCCTACTCCAGACGATAGCCAATAAGATATCTTCTTGCTCCTGAATTCAGGACCCCAGTGGCAAGACCTTTTATTTCTGCAAGCCTGTGGTCAGGCAATGAAGTAGAGATCAAAATCATCACTAGGATATTATTCTGATCCCATGACTTCTTGGCTTCATCAGAATCTCCTGGCTGTGGTGGGTCAGTATCTAAGCAATCTATGCTGCCTTGGAAAGTTAATCTCAATCTCAATCTATACAAGCAAGCAGATAAGTTGTCTTCATTTAGCATTGGAAGGGGGGAAGCCCCTCCCCTCTTCACTCCATTGTTTAAGGTAAGGAGAGAGAAAAAAATGAACTGAGCCTGTTGGGGTTTGTATATACCCAGGAATTTACAGAGAGATAAATTATACAGGAGAGGCTTGATATATAGGTGAGAGGGGAATTATTCTGCAAAGTCACCCACTTAGCAGCCATTGTTGTAGGGATGATGTGGTAGTGATGACTCATACTACAGGTGCTATAGTTTAGTTGGGTGTGGCAGATGATGAGAGTGACCTATAACGTGATAGGTCAGTATTTGTATAAAGGAGTGAAGATCTGGTATTCTTTCTTCTCATTGCTGTAACTTCTCATCGCTGTATTCCATCTCGTTGCTGTTATCATTTGTTACTGCTGTAGATGTATTCTGTACTACATATGTATATAGAGTAAATAGACTATTGTATCAAATCTCTGCTTGAGTGTCTATTTACTGCATAGAACGTGGATCACTGGAGTCTTGGAAATAGGCAGCAGGCCGCCCCACGGTGCGCACTCTGACAGAGTCTTTTGAATTGTGCAAGCAGTTCCTTCGGCTGTAAGGCCAAAGAAACCCTTTTTCAAAAAATCAACTCTCAGTCTGCCAAGCTGCTCTGGTTTGCAGTTTGACTCTCGGATGTACTGGCCCCATAACCCAATGTAGGAATTCTGGGATGGTAGTACCAGAACTCCACGCAGCTTCTTATTAGTATATAGCAGAGTAGAAGTGTTCCCATAAACTTGCACAAGGCTTAATCAGTTCAAAAATACAAAATAAAATTTCACCTAGCCAAACACATACTTTTAAGTAACCAATTCCCCTTGTTTAGGTTAGGGAAATATTCAAATTCTCCCACGGTTTCCAAACTGAGAAAGCTCAGTTTAATGTCCTGCCATCAGCTGCACCAGAAGGCTCATGATAAGAAAATACCCTATGCTGCCCGACTGTGCCCATGTGGCACATGGACTAGAGAATCCCTGCCCATATCTTATTCTGCTGTGGGTTTCACAGAAATTCTAGGGTCTGCTATATCTGTCCTTACCTAGTAAGGGGCATGTCCTTACCTAGTAAGGGGCGTGGTGGCTCAACAGTTAAGATGCCAGGCTTGTCGATTGGAAGATCGCAAGTTCGGAGGTTTGAATCCCTAGTCCTGTGCGACAGAGTGAGCTCCCACACTAGCCCCAGCTCTTGCCAACCTAGCAATTCGAAAGCATGCAAATGCAAGTAGATTAATAGATACCACTTCGGTGGGAAGATAACAGCATTCCGCGTGCGTCATGCTGGCCACATGACTGCAGAAGCGTCTTCGGACAACGCTGGCTCTTTGGCTAACAAAGGGAGATGAGCACTGGCCCCTAGTGTCACACACGACTGCACAAATGTGCGGGGGTAACCTTTACTTTTACCTTACCAAGTAAAATGCCCAGGGCATGTTGATTCCTTCTATGTGCAAGCTCTTCTCTCAGGCCAATCAGACTCCATTCCTTCAGATGTTGCCAGGATTTGATAGATCACCTTTAAGGTTAGGCGGGGACCCTTGACTGTTGCCACTCTGTGACCAAAGCCAAGACAACCACAGACAGATTATGAAAGACTCTATTGTAATATATATTTTTCTTAAAATATCTTAATTTTATTATATTTATGGTATTCTAAAATGGTTCTTTTAATGTTTTAATGTTTAATGTTCGAGATTTTGATGATGTGTAAACCACCCAGAGTCCCTTGAGGGAGTTGGGCGGTGAGAAATCGAATTAATAAATAAATAAACAAACAAATAAGTGTGTGTGTGTGTGTGTGTGTGTGTCTGTGTCAAAAGGTTGATGCTTCCCCCTTGACCAATTCAGCAGTTTTTAGTTCAAAATGTTAATGTCCCGAAAGTTTCCCAGATTCCAGATTTTAGCTCTTGGTAGGCTCATAGTTTTACTTTGAAATGATTTTATGGTTTCAGCTTCAGGATTCATAGAATTTATTCAACTTGAGGATGTCAACCCAGCTGATGCTCTTGTATATGTTTTTCTCTTTTATTTCTTCTTTATCTGACTAATTCTCTTTTATGCTTGTTATTGACTCCCCCAAAATGGAACTGAATTCAATGTTTCTGTGGCTGTCCTTTATGTTTAGAAGGCACCTTTGTCTAGATGCACGGAAAGCTGTCCTCCAGGATACACCAAACTCAAAAGAGAAGGAGCCCCAGACTGCTGCTACGACTGTTCTCCGTGCATGGAAGGAACAATCGCCAGGCAAGAAGGTCGGTGGCTCAAGAGCAAGGAGGGGACTTGAGGATACAGGGCAAGTCACTCTTGCTGCTCTGGGCAGTGTTTGTTACAGATGCCGCTTTCCTGCTACTGTAGTTCTAGACCTAACTCCTCATCTATTTCTCCTTATTTCCACAAATAAACATTTAAAAAAAGAGTCAGCATAATATTTCAGAGATTTGGGACCATCATATAATTTGGCATGATGGTGTCGCCAGTAAAATTAAAATAATGAAACATGCCTGAATTCTTGTGCTGCTGTATCCTTGTCTGGTTTAAGGAATGAAGATCAATCTTGTGGGATTTGGCATCACATTAGTCTTCAGCCTTTAAAAATCAGTGGCAATTTCCCCTTAACACTGAGATCCTCAAGTGTCTGTAGAAAAAGATTTTTTTTAAGATGGCGACGAGTGAGTATGTCTGTTTAGAACGGGTGCTGTTCGTTGGATGGTTTTAGGATGTTCTGCAGGGTTAGAGGCTTAGAGATTTGGACTGTATTTTGGCGGAGTCTCCTGGGGTCGTTTCCTGTGTGGACGAAGCTAAGTTGGCTTTCTGTCTGCCCCGTGCAGCTTCTTTCCTGCTGGGCTGTAGACAAGTAAACACTTTTAGCCCTAAAAGCTGCACTCTGTCTGGTTTATTCTCAAGCCTCAATTTTTCCCTATAAGGCAGCGTACATCCTATCAGGTTATGTTGCCCAGAGAGAAATTTGCATTTTCTTTTCTGCGTTGTTACCTGGCTGTAAAAGGGTGTTTGTTTTTAGAGGCTGATTTCAGAGTAAACGTGTTTTCTTTGAGTGGTCAGCAATGGCTGAACAGAGCCTGGTCAGTCTGCCATTTGAGCCTTTAGGTGGCACTAACTATCTGACCTGGTGTGTGGAGATGTAATCATTCTTTTTGCAAGAAGATTTGTGGCAGTATGTGGCAAATCTACCTCCAGGGGATCCCTCTGAAGAAATGCAAGTGTGTTTGGACCGTGCTTATAGCTTTTTTGCTTTTGGGAATCATATCCTGTTGGGGTTTGATAAACCCAGGAATTTACTTCTAGATATAAATTATACAGAGAGGCTTGATTTCTAGGTAAAAGGTGAAATATTCTGCACAGTCACCCAATTAGCAGCCATTGTTGTAGGAATGATGTGTCATGTGTGACTCATTCAACAGGTGCTTAGAGTTAGGTTGGGTGTGGTGAATAACGAGATTGACCTATAATGTGATTGGTCAGTTTGACTATATAAGCAGAGATATTCTGTATTTCATTTATTCCCATTTTACTTCGTGAAAGCTGTATCGTTGATGGTGTATCATTTGTTACTTGTGGAAGTGATCTGTAAATACGTATGTATATAAAGTAAATAGGATATTTGATATAACTTCTGTTTGGAGTCTATTTACTGCATAGTACTTGGATCACTGGTGCCTAGGAGAGAGGCAGGCCGCTCCATCTCCGCACGCTCCCTCTGACAGGGTTATGGGCCCAGAGGCGGCAGAGACGCCATAGACGATGGAAGGCTTTGCACTGGCTGTGGATCGGTGGATCGTGTGCAGTCTGTGAGCTGGAAGCTTTGGAGGCCTACCCAGGAGTCGTGTGGCTATTTGGAGTGATTTGGAGCTTTAACAGGTTCCGTGCCTGTGTGTGTGTTTTTTCTCCTACGCTTGTTTTACAGCTGGAGGACATTCTGATAAGCTCTGTGTCTTTAATCATCGGTGTCTGCCCAGAAGGGGCTGAAGACAGATGAGCACAGCGAAGATGTTGCTGGCAGTCGGGGGAGGTTTTCCTCTGGAAAGACTGAATGACAGTAATTATTCCTCATGGGCATATAAAATGGAAATGTATCTTCAGCGTGAAGGGCTTTGGAGGAGTGTACTTTGCCCTGAACCAGACCTGGACGATGAAGAAGTTGCTCTAAAGGACGATAGAGCATTGGCAAGCATAATTTTATGTCTGGACGATAGCCAATTATGTTATGTTAGAGACTGTCAGTTAGCCAATAAGTGTTGGGAAGCTTTAAAGAATGTTTATCTAAGAAGCTCACCATTATGTAAGGTTTTACTAACAAGGAAACTTTATCACGCCAGATTAGGTGTATCTGATAATATTAAGGATCACCTGCATTATATGACAGAGTTGTTTCAGGAGTTGGCTCAGAGAGATATGCCATTTACAGAGGCTAACAAAGTGTATATAATTCTCAGTTCTTTAAATGAAACGTGGGATACTTTGGCAATGAGCTTTGGGTCATTATCTGAGGAAGATTTGACCATAAATTACTTATCTGGCAGATTACTGGAAGAAGAGCAAAGAAGGCAGCAGTGTTCTAATGTAATTAGTGCTAAGCAGAACAGTGTTTCTGTTAAGGAATATTCTGAGAATGTTTTGTATGTACGAAAATGTTTTAACTGTGGGTCGCAAAGGCATTTGTTGAAACATTGTGATAAGAAACGGAAGCCGAAGGCCAAGCTGAAAATTTCCAAGCCGGGAGAAGCTGCACAGCTGTCTTTAATTAGTTCAAGTGTAGAACAAGATTTAAAGGGACCATTTTTAATTGACAGTGGGGCTTGTCAGCATATAGGGAGTAACAGACAGATGTTTAAGAGTTTTAGGCAGGCTGATAAAGATCATGTTACTCTAGCTAATGGAAGCATTGCATCTGTCACTGGTAAGGGATTTGTATATGTACCTGGGTTAAATATTGAATTATCAATGTTGTGTGTACCTGAACTGGAGTACAATATAATTAGTGTGTCACAATTGGATAAACAGGGTTATACTGTACAGTTTGGTAATAATGAATGTATTGTTATGAAGGATAACAATGTTTGTGGCAAAGGTATTTTGCAGAACAATTTATATGAAATTATACAAGCCAGGACAAGCAGCAGCCATCATGGTTTAGCTACAATTAATAAGCCAACACATGATTCATGTGCGCACCTGTGGCACAGAAGGCTTGGGCATCCGAGTTTCAAAGTGATTGAAAAGATGTCAGAAGCAAGTTCTGGAATGGAATTGAAAAAGTGCCAAGTGTATTTGGATTGCACAGCTTGTAAGGTTGCAAAGTCAAAGGTGTTTCCTGTGAGCAAATTCAGTGATAGGAAGTCACATAAACGTTTTGAATTAGTTCACACTGACTTAATTGGTCCATTACCAGCTAAATATGTTTTAGTCATTGTAGATGATTACACTAGATTTGGGTTCTGTTACCTATTGAAAGCTAAAAGTCAAACATTTGAAAAGTTTAGAAACTGGGTACAGTTTGTGGAACGTAGGTATAGCACAAAGGTGTGTAGTTTACAAACTGACCGGGGTACAGAGTTTCTGAGTGGGAGTTTTCAGCAATGGCTCCGTAGAAGGGGCATTGTGCATAGGAGAACTAACCCACATAGTTCAGCTGAGAATGGTGTGGCTGAACGTAGGAATTTGGCATTGCAGACAGTGAAGGATTCACTCATTGCTGACTCAGGGTTATCAAGAGGATACTGGGGAGAGGCAATATTAACTGCTAATTATTTAATTAACAGGTTATGGAGTGTGTCTATAAGCCAAACTCCATATTATATGTTATATGGCAAGAAGCCACCATTAGCTCATTTGAAGGTGTTTGGGTGCACTGCCTATGTTCACGTGCATAAGGAGGTACGTAGGAAAGGACAGGCAAAAGCACAGAAGCTGACGTTTGTGGGGTATGAGCCAGGGACCAAGGGATATAGGTTCACTGATGGCAGGAAAGTTGTTATTTCTAGATCAGCAAGTTTTAGTGAGCACAGCAATTGGCAGAGATTACACGGGAGTAGTGAGGTTTATCTTCCTAGTCAGAGAAGTTTTGAGTTTTCAGAGCGGAGAGAGGCCACTGATGTGATTAAGAAGGAAGAGGAATTAACTCCTAGTGTGCCAATGATGCAGGATGCTACAGTGTTGCGTAGATCTGAGAGAGTTAACAAGGGCATACCACCACAGCGTTATACACCAGGTGATGTAAAAGTGTGTTTCATTGATTATGAACCTCGTAATTACAAGGACGTATTGAAGTTGCCACAACATGAGCAGAGTAGATGGAAAGCTGCTATGGATGTGGAAATGAAAGCCATTAATTCTCATAAGGTTTTCAAATCTACTAGGCTGCCTGAGGGGCATAGAGCTGTAGATGGGTGTATAAGAAGAAAACCTTAGTGAATGGTGATATTCAGTATAAGGCTAGGTTGGTAGCACAAGGATTTTCCCAGATAAAGAATCAGACTTATGATGAAGTTTTTGCACCAACGCTAAGAGGGGAGACATTTAGGTTTGCCTTAGCAATGGCAGCAGCTGGGAATTGTGTAGTACAGCATTATGCTATCACAACAGCATATTTGCATGCTGATTTGAATGAAGAGATCTATATGATTGAAGCCCCAGGTTATGAATCAAAGATTGCAGGAAGGGTATACAAGTTGCAGAAAGCATTGTATGGACTCAAGCAGTCGGCACGTTGCTGGAATCTTAGGTTAGATAAGGAATTACAAAGAATGGGATTCAAGTGTAGTATAGCTGACCCATGTCTGTATGTAAAGCAATGTGGAAACGATGAACAGATTTTGCTTTTGATTTTTGTAGACGATTTGTGTCTTATAGCGAAAGATCAAAGCAGGGTAACTGAATTTACTGAAAATCTGAAACAGCACTTTGTTGTCAAAGATCTGGGAGAAATTAAGAATTACCTAGGCATGGGTATTCAGAAGGTTGATGGGGGTTATGTTCTAGAGCAGCGGAAGAAAATTGAAGGACTGCTAAGGGAGAACAATATGGAACAGTGTAAAGAAGTTTCAACCCCGATGACAACAGATTTTGTCATGACAGAGATTGGAGACGATGAACAAACTTCATGTGATCAAGAATATGTGATCAGTCAATAATTGGAGGTTTATTGTATTGTATTGGTTTGCGGTGTTGTCCATCTGAGTGTAATGTAGCAGATGTGATGACAAAGCCTCTAAGCATAGATAGACATAGGATGTGTATATCTCAAATGTGTATGTCTTCTATTCTGTACAATTGAATGTAATATCTATTGTAAATTGAAGGGGTGTTGGGGTTTGATAAACCCAGGAATTTACTTCTAGATATAAATTATACAGAGAGGCTGGATTTCTAGGTAAAAGGTGAAATATTCTGCACAGTCACCCAATTAGCAGCCATTGTTGTAGGAATGATGTGTCATGTGTGACTCATTCAACAGGTGCTTAGAGTTAGGTTGGGTGTGGTGAATAACGAGATTGACCTATAATGTGATTGGTCAGTTTGACTATATAAGCAGAGATATTCTGTATTTCATTTATTCCCATTTTACTACGTGAAAGCTGTATCGTTGATGGTGTATCATTTGTTACTTGTGGAAGTGATCTGTAAATACGTATGTATATAAAGTAAATAGGATATTTGATATAACTTCTGTTTGGAGTCTATTTACTGCATAGTACTTGGATCACTGGTGCCTAGGAGAGAGGCAGGCCGCTCCATCTCCGCATGCTCCCTCTGACATATCCTCTGAACGGAATTATATCAGCCACTCAAGGACTGCGTAATGAGTGCTGGGAGGCTATACATAGCAGAACTCTGTTGCCCTTGGTGGACTATTAACACAGCTTTATAGTTTGAAGCTGCAACCGGGTGAAAATGTGACGACCCACCTTGGTAAGCTCAAGACTTTGTTTGCTGCATTTGAACAAGAAGTCATGTTTTTTTGGGGGTATGAAAAAGCGTGTGTGATTTTGTCAAGCTTGGACAGCAGTTTCGCTTTACTGATCGGGAAAGCAAAGATGCTATCTCCCTGCGAACTTACTGTGGATTATTTTACATGCCACCTCAAGGAGCTACGTTGTAAGCCATCTGTTGTTGTTGTTCCTGAGAGTTCCAAACAGAGTGTTCCAGCTGAAGTGAAACCTGGAATGGAATCTACATTTGCTGTGGTTCAGTGTGATTCTGGAAGGCTGTTCCCTGCCATCGTCCAGCGGATGCTGTCAGTGCAGAAGAGGCCTGATTTACGAAAGGAGGGGAAGCCAGATGCCAGAAGTCAGCTAAACAACGAATCCAAGTTTTCTACTCTGCCGACTGCTGTATGTAAGCATTTCTCCAGAGACTTGGTTGTTGAATTCGGCATGCAGTAAAATTTGTAAACACGAACTGTGATTGTTACAAATGAAGCCTTGAGTTCAGCAAGTTATTTTAGCTGATATTTCTGTGATAAGTGTGTGAAATGTTTATGTGTTCCTACACTTGTTTTTACACTTGTTTTTCTCTCCTCAGTGTTCCAGCCCTGGTCAAGTCTGAGTGTACTTGTTGTGTTCAAATGTGCGGGATGTTTCATTGAGAAATATGAAGTTGAGTGTGTTAGAGACAAACTGTAAAATCAAGTGTGTGAGATGCTTCCTAAGAAGGAGATTGTGTGGACAGGACATTGTGTGTTTAATGTTTCCCCACATCATAAATGCATCCATTTCACAAAGTACTGGGGTATCCCAGGATGGAGAGTTTGTCTCAGATAGCCAAATGCATTCTGAGTTAGAACCCAGGAAATGTGCAAAAGTCCCTTGATTGTGTTGTGTGTAAACTGTGTGTAAACAATCTAATATCAGGACTGTATCTGTTGCTAGGCAAAGTGACAGTATGTTAACTAGACCATTTCAGTTGGTTCATAGAGATCTAGTTAGCCCCCATGTCCCAAGTAATGGTGGGGTGCGAGTTTCATGTTCCTTCTGGTTGATGATCATACCTGTTTGTGTTGTTGCTACTTGTTGCAGTCTAAAGCGAAGGTCTATGCTCCCTTTGAAGTGTATGTAGCAATAGTAGGAAGAAAATATGGCTATCTAGTAGGTCAGTTCCAGTCTGATTGTAGTGGAGAGTTCCTGAGCCATGTGTTCTAGAATTGGCTTTGTAGGAAAGTATTCTCCCAAAGACTTGCCAATGTTCGAATTCTTGCTGAGTATTGGTGTTATGAATACCATTAAAAATAGCCTGATGTTAGTTGCTCAGGTGCCATCCCGTGTCTGGTGAGAGGCTACCTTGATTGCAGTGTGTTGTCTAACTAACAGGTTGTAGAATTCAACTGTAAAAAGAAGTTCATTGTTTTTCTTTTGTTTGGCAAGTGCCCTTCACTGACGTACCTGCATGTCTGTGGAACATTTGCATGTGTTCACATCCACAGGTCACAGCGAAGGAAGAACCAACCAAAAGCATGGTGCTTCAGGTTGTTGGTTGTTGGTTGTTGATTAAAATCCAAGGCTTATCGTGTTTCATTAGGCCATGGTCGAATCCAAATCTCCAGAAGTGCTTTATTTTTAAGCAGCCTACTGGTTGGGAAAGGTTGTATGCTAAGGTTGCAGAGGTGTTGCTGCATTACTAGTGTAAAACCTACTGTCCATAGTTCAGTAGATGGGCAAACACCAGTTCAGGTTTCTTCAGTTCCCCAGTCTCCTAGTGTGTTAAAAGGGCCCCTCAGGTGAAGGAGTGGAAATCTCACCTGGGAAGGTTCAGGGCCTGGAGGGGGAGTCAGGTAATGGAAAGAAGACGTTGATGGGGAAAGCACAGTGGTCATTCCTCATGGGTCGTCTTATTCCAGGGTGTGAAGCCTGACAGATTGTGATTTAGCAGGTGACAGTGTGTCAAGTTACCTGAGAAAACCCAGTCTTTTCAAGACGTGTTGCTCCTGCCTTTTGAGAGGCAAGAATGTTGGAACACAGCTGAGGATAGTCAGTTTGAGAGTTTTGGTGAAGTGTTAAAAGTAACCAACCTGTCCTTTGTTTTAGTAAGCTGTAGGTTCCAGATGAGTGTTCAGAAAAACATTTCTTCCTGATAATACTCTGCAGTGTAAAGCCAGCTTTGTTGCCCAGGGATTTGTTTCACAGGAGGAGTTTGTGAACTGTGATCTAATATATGCACCCACAGCTAGGCCAGAATGTTTACGTGTGGTACGTTATCTGGTTGCGTAGCGTGAAACAGGTGTCCATTTACATATTGTGATGTTGACACAGCATATTTGAATATAGATCTCCCTGAAACAGTGTGTGTAAGGCAAGCTTTTGGCTATACATGTGTAACAATTCCCAGAAAGTCCATTGACTTCACAGGGTGCTTTATGGATTTTAAAGCAGGCCAGTCATTGATAGCATGAGTGCAGATGCTAACTGGGATGTGTAGAACAGTCACGTGCTGTTTTCTGTGTGTACATAAGAGATTGTAGAAGTTTGTGTAGTACTTCTTACTTATGTAGTTGTTTTCTGCTTAGAAACTGAATCTACCACCTTGTATAAGAATTTGTCAGTCAGCTGAGATAGTATTTCCAGCTGAGGGAGTTAGGCAAAAATTCAAGCATTTATCTGGTGTGGAAGGTTCAAAAGCCCAGAACAGAGAATCCTATGGTTCTTGATTTCCTACAGAGCGTCATTTGTGTAAAGGAAGCTTATCCTTAATTTGTTGTATATCACTCTGCAGTAACACAGTGGATACACCCTAATTTAGTTTACCTAGTTTGCCCAGGTAAAATACCAAGCCTGCAAAATGGTTTAGCCATCTATGCAAGGCTGGCAAAGGGTTGAAACAATCCTGCAGTTTTTCGAGCCTTTGCTTCAAACAGAATACAGCTACCAAGGTCGGCTTATCTATGCCAACTGCATTTTTGCAAAGGAGGGGACGGAACGTTTGTGGGCAATTTTTTTCTGTTTCTATTATCTGTTTTCTATTTAACTGTGTTCTATTACTGCATAATTTGTATTTGTATGTATTTGAATAAAACATTGCATAAAGTGTATATTGTGCATTACATATGTGTAACAAGTGTTTTTAAACCATTTCTAGTTTCTGGATGACTATTGGTTGTAAAAACTTAAAACTTGAACAGTATAAATTAATACATGTACTAACCATTTTTTTCTTCTTTCTGTAAAAATGTATTTTACAGCTTTGAACAACTTCCATCATTGCTACTATGTGTCAAATGCAATTTGGGAGGGGTGTCAGATTTCCATATGAAATGTGTTTTGGCAAATTGCATCCTTTACCAGCGAAGCTTTCTCATGATGACGTGACGCCAGATGGCTAGATAATGAAAAGCCTTCCCATAACTTTGAATGGCTTTGTTTACATCTCTTCATTAGATATGAAGCTAGAAGGTACCATGTGTGTATTGTTATGGCTAGTGCCTACACAAGCAATGGGACCTTCCCATGAGAACAAGTCCTCCTGATTCCGTCTGTGGGAAGCCTTGCTCTGTTTAGAGCAAGGGAGCGGGGAGATCACATGCTTGCTTAGATGCAGCACTGCCACCCTGTACTATAGCCTATGCTTTAGGCCTGGTGTCTGTCACACCTAACTTCCAGCCAATCAGAAAGCTGGAAGAACTGAATATCTAACCATGCAAAATGGTGTTCTATGCTTCTTGAATTCTGTCTGGTCTTTTTAGCCATGTTTGTGTGTGTATTCTACTTCTGAGGACTGGGCAGTGCATAGCTATGCCTGGCTGTAGGCCGTGGCATGAGCTCTGGCCCTGGAAACAATACACAAAATCTCTGCTTGTAAGTTTGTTTTTCCTTTTGCAATAATGTAACTATATATGCATTTATTGCCTTATGCTACAAGTAAACATTTTTAGCCCTAAAAGCTGCACTCTGTCTGGTTTATTCTCAAGCCTCAATTTTTCCCTATAAGCCAGCGTACATCCTATCAGTTCTGGAGGGTTAGAGGTTTAGAGATTTGGACTGTATTTTGGCGGAGTCTCCTGGGGTCATTTCCTGTGTGGATGAAGCTAAATTGGCTTTCTGTATGCCCCGTGCAGCTTCTTTCCTGCTGGGCTGTTTGGCGGCTTGCAATGGGATTGCATATAGCAGAACAGCCCTATTCCCTTACCTGGTTTGTGGCTTGGAGAACTGGCCTTGGGGATTGGAGCCGGTGACAGAGGCTGGATTCTTGGACTGCCCTGGGCGTGGATCAGCTGCTTCTCACAGGAAGTGCTCCATTGGTTTTCTAATTATTGGCGATGTGATGGTTGGAAGTAGGCTGGTGTACTGTAGGTCCTCTTGGACTCACTGATGGGGACTAGGAGACACGCCTTCTCTGCTGTAGCCCCTGCCCTCTGGAACATTCTCCTCCAGAGAATAGGATCACCTGACCCTCTTGTCCTTTCACAAAGACCTGGGGTATTTGGCCAGGCCTAGGGCCCCAAGTGTGTTAAGGACTCTGTTTCTTGCCCTTATTAACATATAGCAATAGTTTTACATGGTGATCATATATATTTATTTTGTATTGTTTTAATTGTTTTAGTTTTTTTATCAATGTACGCCACCCAGAGTCACTTGTTCAGAATGGCGACTATAGAAATCAAATAAATAAATGAATAATTCCCCTGGGAAATGTGAACTTGGTCATATGTGGATTTCACTGGTAAGCAGTGGAGCCATATCAGGAATGCATTATTTCTTCCACTCCAAAAATAAAATAGAGACTTCTCCCCTTGTGCTCAATAGCTTCTTTATTGTATTTTATTAGTTTGGCCGTAACTTTTAGAGAAGCTTTGAGGACCACATTCCAGGTTTTCAGGGGAAGCCTGGAACCAAAATATCTAGTCCTAAGGTCAAGATTGGGGTCCTAATGACCCCATCAGGTTTCAATTTGTAGACCAAACTTTCAGTTCTGGTGAGAGTTGAAGCTTGCAGCTGACTAACCCCAGGGATCTGTGCCTACTTTATAGAACAGTGCAGTGCAAATCCTTCAGAAGAGATGCTTCCAAACAACAAACAATGCTTCTCTTTTTGAATCAATTAAAAGCCACATATTTCCCGGCTCACATAGCTGATTCAAGAGCTGCTCAGGGTATCACTGCATGTGTGTACAAGACATGGAAAAGACATATAATCCCAAATAATTGATTTAATTTTTTTCCCATCATGTTACATCCACAGATATTGTTAGATGCAGGCTAAAGAACAATGGCTTGTGTTTTTCAGATGCATCCAGTTGCAGCCAATGTCCAGAAGACCAGCATTCCAATAAGAAGAGAGATCAATGTGTCCCAAAGGTTATAAGCTTCCTATCCTTTGAAGAAATGTTGGGTCTCATCTTGGCTCTCTTTGCCCTTGCTTCTTCCCTAGCCACCGGCTTTGTTCTGGGAATCTTCATTAAATTCCGAGAAACCCCCATAGTCAAAGCCAACAACCGGGACCTCACCTACATTCTCCTGGTTTCCCTCCTCCTTTCCTTCTTGACCTGCCTTCTATTCATTGGTCACCCCAAGAAACTGACCTGCCTTCTTCGACAAACCACCTTCAGTGTTGTATTCTCAGTTGCTGTGTCTTCTTTGCTGGCCAAGACTGTCATGGTGGTGGTGGCCTTCCTGGCCACAAAACCAGGCAGCAGGATGAGGAAATGGCTAGGGAAGACTCTGGCCAACTCCATTGTCTTCTCCTGTTCTGGGGTCCAGGTGGGCATCTGCATAATATGGCTGGGAATCTCTCCCCCATTCCCTGATTCTGACCTGCATTCCCAATCAGGACACATTGTGCTGCAGTGCAATGAAGGCTCAGTCACCATGTTCTACTCTGCACTGGGCTACATGGGCTTTCTGGCCGCCATCTGCTTCTTGGTGGCTTTCCTGGCCCGAAAGCTACCGGGGACCTTCAACGAAGCCAAGTGGATCACCTTCAGCATGTTGGTTTTCTGCAGCGTTTGGGTCTCCTTTGTCCCCACCTACCTGAGCACCAAGGGGAAATACATGGTGGCTGTGCAGATCTTCTCCATCCTGGCCTCCAGCCTGGGCTTACTGTCCTGTATCTTTGTCCCTAAATGCTACATCATTATTCTGAGACCTAAGATGAACACCAAGGAGCATTTAAGGATGTAAAACAATAAGGAAACCTGATTTTGGTCCCTATTTTTCAATAGTTTATTGGTAATTTGAAATAACATTGCTTAGAATTACAGTTCTTTTTTTTATAATATATTTCATTAAGTTTTAAATATACATAGATAAATGTTTGAAAAAGAAATTGAAATAGAAATAGAAATCAAAGAAAGAAGAAAAAAGGTGTAGTAAAGGAAAAAGAAAAAAGAGAAAGATGAAACAGAAATTAGTCAACTTCCGATTTATCTCTGGTCTAAGTAATTCTTTAAAAATTTATCTTACATGCTAGGTCTATATATAACATTGAAAAACATTTCTTGTCTATTATATCAATGTATATATATTTTAGTCTTCAAATCCCCATGTAAGCTTTGCCCCTCCTGCATTTTGCAAGTAATCCATTAATGGTTTCCACTCTTTAAGAAAATAATAATTTGAGTTTTCTTTTAATAAACATGTCAATTTATCATCTTCTGCCATGTCCATCACTTTTAACATCCAATCCTGTATCGTAGGTATAATTAGATTTTTCCAATTTTGTGCATATACAAGTCTTGCTGCTGTAATCATATATTGCATAATTCTTGTAAATTTCTTTCCTATTTGTTCTTCTGTTATTCCCAATAAAAATAGTTCTGCTTTATATGGAATTCGAATTTGTAAAATATTTTGCATCAGTGAATGTATCTGAATCCAATTTTTTTTAGCAATCTCACAAGTTCACCACATGTGGTAAAATGTCCCCTCTTTTTTTTTTTTACATTTCCAACACAAGTTGGAAACATTCCCATACATTTTAGCTAATTTTTGTGGGGTCATATACCATCTATACATCATCTTATAAAAGTTTTCCTTCAAATTATAACATAAAGTAAATTTTAGTCCTTTAATCCACATATCTTCCCATTGTTGCGTTTGAATATTATGACCAATATTTTTTGCCCATTTAATCATGCAGTCTTTAACTTGTTCCTCTACCATTTCACCTTTTAACAATAATTTATACATTTTAGCAATTAAATGATCATCTGTCTCACATAATTGTGTCTCAAATTCCAATTTAGTTTGTTCAAATTCAAATTCTTTTTTATCTGATTTAAATTTTTCTACAAGTTGCATGTAAGAAAGCCATTATCCTTCTAAGGTCAATTCTTCTTTTGATTTGGTTTTATATTGTCCTTGTTCTTTTTTAAAAAAGTCCTTGTAGATCATCCATTTGTCTTTAGTTCTTACTCCTGTTCTATGAAATGCTTCTTGCATGGAAATCCATAAAGGTCAGTAGTAATAGTGTATACCTTTTTTGTATTGGGCTGATCAGATAAGGGAAATGCTGACTCACCGGAAGTGACATCATAGTCCCTCCCCCCCTCCCATGATCCTCTGCGTGTTAGCCACCCCTCCCATCATGCAATGCATGTTTTGCCGGAAGTGACGTGTCAGCCACCCCTCCCTGGACCAGCCACATGTTTTGCCGGAAGTGGAGTGTGCCCCACCCCCACCCGCGTGCTAACCCAAGGCATGCCCAGGTATGCCCATGACCACATGTCTGTGAGGGAAGGGGTGGTTGCCTCAACTCCACACTGCCTGTGTTTAAAGCCTTATCAGTTTCTAAGCAGAAGAAAGAGAAAAGCGGGGGGGCAATGCTTTTTCAAAAGGGGAAAAAGTTTTTCTTTCCTTAAGCCTGGCTGCAGGAGTTAAAATGCCACAGCTGGCATAGATGGCCAGGCCTGATTAGGAGGGAAGCATTTTTTAAAAGCAGGGTTTTCTTCTTCTCCACACATGCCAAACTGTTTTTAAAAGCCCAGGGGTAGGCAGCTTTCCTTTTCCCAAAAGCAGGCAGTCACCCTGAAGGAAAATGTTTATAAGCATTTCTAATGCAGCAGTAAACAAGGAAGGGTCTAAACAAGGTTTAACATAAGTAAACACCGGGGTCTTTGTACTCACATGGGGATCTGGAGGTGTTAGGCAGACATAATAGCCAGTTCTTAAGAGGAAAACGTTTTTTAAAAGCCGAGGTTTCTCCTGCACACAGTCACACCCGGTAGCACGGGCAGCTTGACTGACAGGAAGTCGCATGCAACAGCAAAGGCCTGAGGGGAAGGGGCAGCCCCCCCCCCTCCAGCCAGCTCCTAGATCTCATTGGAGTAGCCGTTGCAATGTCCAGCTCGCTGGCTGATAGCAGAAACTGCTGGCAGCAGGAGTTGAAATGGCATTTTTAGCCTCAAAAATGAGCCTGCACACCTGGCCTAGATTTACAGTTCTGAATGTGGAAAATTAGGCTTTAACTGCACAATGTGTTGCCCAGGCTGAGGAAAAAAGAAACCTGTAAGGGGCCAGGAGAAAACTGGTTATTAAAAGCACAACAGAAAAAAGAGAAAAAACATGGGTATGTGCATGTTCAGGCATATCCGCAGGCGTGGCTGTGACACGCGGTGTACACGTGACAGGGGCAAGGCTATGCCCAGGCATGTCTCCACAGCTTTTCAGGCTATATACAGATACATCGTTAAGTAGCGGTGCCCATTTGAAAAATACAGACACGTCCTTTGAAGATGGCAAACTCCGAAGCCCATCTGTTTGAAGACAGCTTAACGCCGAAGCCGCCAAAACGAAAATTTAGGGCAAGGAAAACGTCCGAAGCTCCTGGCCCGAGCGACCTATTTGAGGAAAACGCTCAAGACGCATGTCTAATAACATGTTACTGTAGATTTTGTGCCTCAGATGGTGAGTTAAACATTGAAAATTAAGAAAAACACTAATTTAATTAGATAAAATTGCGAGTCTAATCCAGACTTATACTCTTTTCTTTAAGAAACAACATATCCATATGATTCGACCATCGTACAGATTCTGAGAGCCTGTGTGATAAAAGTATTGCATCATTGTTTCATGGGGTGCATGCAAGCAGGAGGAGATCAGGTGGATTCCCGGCCACCCACCGAGGAAGAGCTTCTTAAGGCCTTATGCCCCAGAATATCGAGGGGCGAGATCCTATGGGTCATTATGAACATAGCGTGTAAGCTAGAGAAATTATATGTGACATGTGATACCCTTGATGAGCTTGTGGAATTCATGGAGTATATTGAGAGCAGCCCTAAGCCACAAGATATAATGGCGAAAATTGGTTCTGAATTACCAGTGGCTTTGAAGAGGCTTATTTGTCAAAATGTAACAACTATTAATTACCAGAAACTGTTAACCTCTACCCAAGGATTGTAATAATAAAATATTTTTACAAATAACACGTTGCCTGTTTTTTCTTTCGCTGTCTGATAGCAGTAACTGCTGGCAGGATGAGTTAAAATGGCGTTTTTAGCCTCAAAATGAGAATGCACTCAGGGAGAAAGCAGAAAAAAGAGAAAAACATGGGGTATGGACATGTTCAGGCATGTCCGCAGGCGTGGCGGGAGAGCGCCGTATCAGGCTGCGACACGCGGGTAACACGTGACGGGGCAAGGCTATGACCAGGCAAACCTCCGCCACATTTCAGGCTATATACAGACCTGTCTTTTCCATGAGAGTCAATGGACACAACTTTTTGTATTTACTATATTTTGGCATATTTAATTTTCTCCAGCGGCCGAGGCTCAACCAAATCCCAGGCAGAGAAAAGGTTTCTCTTTTGAAGAAACATGGCAAGAGCTGCTTCAAAAAATTTTAATAGAAAAATAGCGAAACCTAGTGCCGTATGCTCTAGCACAAGGCCGGTGCCAGTAGAATGCAACAAACTCTGTTGTCAGGATTTTGGTGAAGAAAACAAAGAAAATTTTATATTCAGACCTGTTTTGTATGGTTGCGGTATGGCATGTTGTGCCTTTACTGATGAGGCGGAGAGCGAAACAGAAGACTTCCCTTGTGATACTTACCGGGCAGCGTGTGAAATGGTGAGCTCCGCACCAACACCTTCCAGCAGTGGTAAGTAAATATGTTTTTATTGATGACAATGTAAATGTTGACGGGGCCCAGTTAGGGGTGCTAATAGGTTATGTTTTATATTTTACAGTACCTGAGTTACCAAGTCCTAGAAAGCAAAGATACCGAAGGAGGGCCATATCGTATACCGGCGGCCGCACATCTTCTGACGATTTATCTGCTCCTGAACATGACAACACCTGTAAATTATGCGAAGACCTGTTAGAATGTGGCAAAGGGCGCTGTTGGGAGGGTACAGATGAATCAGGGTTTTATGGCTCTTTATCATCTTCTTCTTCTTCTTCTTCTTCTTCTGATGATGATGATGATGAGGGATATGTTTCCGGATCCCTAGACAACCTCTCTCAAAGCTGTATCACCAATAAAGCATTGTATTAAAGACAAAGTGTGATCATTTTGCCACAGACCCTTCGTCATAATGAGGTATGAAAATATTCTAAAAGAGATCTATTACACACCGGGTAGGGCAGGGAGCTATGCTGGGTTAAACCCACTTTTTCAGGAGGGAAGAAAACGTGATAAAAACCTGTCCATGAAGCAAGTCAAGACATGGTTGTCAGGACAAGATGCTTATGTGCTTCATAAACCGGCAAGAATTAATTTCCCTCGAAATAAAACAGTGGTGTCGGGTATAGATCAGCAATGGCAGGCCGATCTCATAGACGTGTCCAAATTTTCTAAGGAAAACCATGGAAAAAAGTTCATCTTAACAGTCATTGATGTGTTGTCTAAATATGCATGGGCATACCCTCTGACTGATAAGTCAGGGAGCGAGGTTGCTGCCGCCTTCCAGAATATCTTTGAAACAGGCCGGGCACCCTGAAAAATACAGACAGATGCCGGCAAAGAGTTCTTAAATACGCCTCTGAAGAAACTTTTAGCACGTTATGGTATTCAGCATTTTGTCACTCATAGTGAGACTAAAGCCGCCGTTATAGAGAGGTTTAATCGGACCCTAAAAAATAAACTCTGGAGATACTTCACAGCTAGAAACACCCACCGGTACGTAGACATCTTGGCAGCCGTTCTTCAAGGTTACAATGACACGTACCACCGTAGCATCCGGACTGCTCCTAGCACTGTAAATTTGTCTAATGAAAGGGTTGTATGGTTAAGACTGTATGGAGATATTTTAAAAAGTAAAAGAAAGGAAAAACATCTTAAGGTGGGGGATCACGTCAGGATATCCAGACTGAAGGGAAAATTTGAAAAGGGCTACCAGCAAACCTACACGGATGAAATATTCATCATCAAAGAACTGTTAACAAGAGGGGAAAGAGGGGTGTATAGATTAAAAGATTACACAGACGAGCCAGTAAAGGGCACTTTTTACCCTGAGGAGCTCCAAAAGGTTCCTGATGATCAACAACGTGTATACAGAATTGAAAAAGTGATCAAAAAAAGAGGGCGGGGAAAATATAGAGAGGTTCTAGTCAAATGGGTCGGCTGGCCAGACAAGTTCAACAGTTGGGTAAAAGAGGCTGAAGTAAAAGACCTTTGACATGGCTGGCTTTTATATCACCCTCCCCAGCAACGCATCGGCAACAGCCTTCCCCAAAAACAAAAGTTCAAATTTTACTGTTCAACTAGCAAGAGCTCTGGACCTGCCGGGGTCATGGGAAGTGGGGCTGGTGGAGATACAGTACCCACACAGCTGGAACACGCTAACCACAGGTGGATATTTTGAAATTGCTAACGAAAAAAAGAAGTGGGAGTTTTCTTTGAGAAATGGATACTATACCAGCATCCAGCAGGTATTAGAAAATATGAACAAGCTTATGACAGACGCTGAGAATCCGCCAATGGCAACCCTGCGATACGACCCAGTTGCTCGAAAACTTAAATTTAAAGGAGATGGGGCGTTTAGCATACTAGCTAGTGATGAACTAGCGAACATATTAGGTTTGAAGCCCGAAGCCCGCTTCAAAAAATTCCCCTTTGCGGCCGATGTGACAGGAGGATTCAGTACCATATTTATTTATACAGACATTGTGGAGCCGCAGATAGTGGGTGACTTCTATGTGCCGTTACTGCGCTGCGTGCCTGTGCGGGGGCAAGACAACGACATCATCACGGTAACCTATGACCAGCCCCATTATGTTCCAGTCAGCAAGCACGGCATCAGCACAATTACTGTAGAGATCAAAACAGATCAAAACAAACACATCCGTTTTAACCACGGGAAGGTTGTCGTCAAGCTTCATTTCAGGCCTCAGAAAAGTGAAGGATGGTTGTGATCAAGGAGTACGGGAGTCCTCAAGACTACGTGGCCTATTACAGGGCCCAAGCCGGAGCCGGTCTTGCGGGGTTCCGGGGAACACCCGTCATGTATGGGACAGGCCTAGGCGGTTTGTTCCGTGGACTTTTTCGAAAAGCAATGCCTCTTCTGAGGAAAGGGTTAGAAATCGTTAAACCCCACGTGAAATCTGCAGCTAAGAATATTGTCAGAGATATGGCAGGGCAGCTTGTATCCCGTGTTGTAGGGGGCGGCCAAGAGGGCTCGGGCTTGGTCGTGGCCAGAAAGAATTACGCCTTGGGACCGCCTATTCCCTCTAAAAAGAGAAAGAATGTGAGAAAGCGCCATCATACAAAGAGGAAACATGCTCAGAAGAGGAAGCGCTGTGACAGCCGGGACATATTCTAATACAAAATGGCTTTTATCCACGAGGCATCGCAGGAGTGTGTTAAATCAGAACTGGAACTTTTTCAACTGTCACCTACTCAAACCAGTATTGAAAATAGCACGTATGTCGAGATCCCTCCTTTATCAGCGCTAACGCCCAATGCGCCCCTGGAATTTTTTATCACAGGACACGGTGAGCATTACACAGATCTAAATAACACCCTGTTGTATGTGAGTTTCAAGATTGTAAAGGCTGATGGCACAGATATTGATGACGGTGCAAGGGTGGCCCTGACCAACTATCCTATAGCTTCGCTGTTTAATCAGCTGGATGTTACCCTGGGAGACCGGCTCGTAACACAGAGCCACCACTGCTATTCTTACCGGGCCATGATTGAGCTGATTCTGAACTTTGGGGCTGACGCTCTGGGAACCCAATTTACAGCTGGGGGTTTTTACAAAGATGAATCAGCGCTTATGGAGAGCACTGTGCTGTCAGACGCGGACAACGCTGGTTTCAGAGCGAGAGCGGCACATACAGCCAGGAGTCGTAAATGGGACCTGCTTGGGCCTTTGCACAGCGATCTGTTTTTTCAAGACAAACTGCTAATTAATGGGGTTGATGTGAAAGTCAAACTCACAAGAAGCAGAAACGAATTTTGCCTAATGAGGGATGGCAATGAGAATTACAAAGTGCAGCTCCTGTCGGCGTCTCTCTTTGTAAAGCATGTAAAAGTAGCAGCAGGCGTACGGCTGGGCCACGCAGAAGCCTTGCTCTCCTCCAACGCCAAATATCCCATTGATCGTGTGGGGATGAAGGTTTACAGCATTCCTGCAGGCAGCCTTGTGTGTAATCAGGAAAACCTATTTCTGGGCCAGCTACCTAAACAGCTAGTGATTGGATTTGTGGACAATGCCTCTTTCAGTGGAGATTACGAAAGAAACCCATTCAATTTTCAGCACTGCAATGTTAATTTTTGTGCCCTGTATTGCGACGGCGAACAGGTCCCCACCAAACCTCTTCAGCCTGATTATGCTCGCGGTGTTTTTGTGAGAGAATACATGCAGATGGTACAAGTTTCAGGCAAAGGCATGAAAGACAGACCTCTCCTAATCAGCCGTGAAGAGTTTAGTCACGGATATAATTTATATTGTTTCGACCTGAGTCCTGACCAGGGGTGCTCGGAGCACTATTCTTTGATCCGGAATGGCAACCTCAGAGCGGAAATTAGATTTGCACTACCTCTCCCCAATACCGTCAATATGATTCTCTATGCAATCTTTGAAAACCTAATTGAAATAAGCCACACCAGGAACGTGCTTTTTGATTATATGTGAGGATGGACACACTGCAGCTCCTCCGGCTGTTCTCTGGAAATCCCGACTTTCTAGGGGTCTACCCCTGTGATCTGCTACCCAAGAGGCAAATCTCCAAAAGACCTTTCGGCGTAATTGTAAACACTCATCCTCAAACTCTACCTGGCGAGCACTGGCTGGCTGCCTACTTCCCATCTCCCAGCTATGGTGAATTTTTTGACTCTTATGGAAGGCCTCCAGACAGCCCTGACTTTCCTGGAGCCATAGCGATATTCTTAGAGCGGCAAGCTAAGAAGTACACATTTCATCAACTTCAACTGCAACACCCCAGCGCTGTAACATGTGGGCATCACTGTGTGTTTTTTCTACTGAACCGGTCTAAAGGCATGGACTATGGAAATATTTTAAAGATGTACTCCGATGATGCTGTTAAAAATGATCAAATGGTAAAGCTGTTTTTAAAATGTATAAAGGTGGGGAGGGGGATTGGAGCCTGTAACCATCACCAGTGCATGCAGACATGTATGCCTTAATGCAAAATAAAGAAAAAGACTTAAATGTTTTACTTCTTTCACTGTGTTTTTATTCATTTTACAAGCTGTACATACAACATTGCATGGCCAACAGGTTGAAAAGCATACGTTTTACAAATTGAGCCAGTTACCAAGCCTGATACTGCTTCTAGGCTTTACCATCAGGGGTCCAGAGGGCGAGACAGCAAATAGGGGCTTCTGAGTTCCAAAAGGGGCAGTCATAACAGAGTCAGGGCTAATAGCAGCCTCCCCCTTAATAACCAGAGAGTCTTTCAACATTTCTAACTGCTCTTTAACAGCCGTAGAACCCAACACAGAGGTAGGGACATTCACCTCGGCCATAGCAGTCATAAATTCATCCCAGCCTTTAGGTTTCCGCTTCTCAGTAAGGGAGCAATGTTGCGAGGCGCCTTTCACCAGGTCTAAAATGTTAGTACCGGGAACAGGCATGCCCCTGTATAAAAACGTTCCACGTGTATCCCAGGATGATATGTCCTGGTGCTGTTTCATTTTTTTTAGCAAAAGTTCTGCATTTTTCCTATACCGGGAGCTGACGCCACTTAGGATCTCAGTCATGGCGGCGTCCTGCAGAGCGGCATGTGGAGGCTGTTCTGGCAAGCCTTGGGGTTGATGAGTCTCTTCTGAGGGGTAAATGAGATTCAGTCTGTCTTTTTCAGACTCGTTTTGTCTGGTCAGTCGTAGAAACCTCTGCAGCACAGAATTGTAGAGCTTAATCTTTTCCTCCTCGCCCAAATCAGCTCTCTGAAGAACGGAGCGCATCTCAACATCCAGCCGATTAGCAGCCACAGTCCCCATAGTAGGAGCCCTGCCCTGTAGTTGCCCCATCTGGTGGCGTGGCACCAGAAACATTTTCTCAGCATAGTCCATGGCTTATCCGGCTATCAGGTTAGCCAACAACGGTATAGCAGCCCCCAGCAGTGAACCAACGAAACCGCCCGACTGGCGAATGACCTGCTTCTTCTTTTTGAGGGATACCTTTCTATCGCTCAGTTTTTTGATGACACCTTTCTTCCTCTTTAAAGTTCGGTATTGTGAAGGCTTCAAAGGGAGGTTTCCTTTTAAGGTGTTCAGGGCTATTTCTGCTATTGCCCCCACCAGATCGTTATTAGCCTTGCATAAGATGGCCTTTCTCTGTTTTGGCCCAGCCCTTACTAAGATTTTTAAAACCGCCAAATTTCTGAGCACCCTCTCTGACATCCTGAATGAACTAGTGCTAAGGCATTCAGGCTAATGCTTTTTACTCTTCTTTTTCATAGTGTAAACAGCAGGCCAATCAGGGGGAAAGAGGCCTGTTCTCAACCGGTAGGTTTCTGGGGTGCTGGCTGCCAAATCTACCAAAAGGTACCCGTGCGGTTTGTGAGTGGCATCTTGGAACACTTCTAAAAAATACTGGGTGTTAGTGGGGTACATCTGGCGGCCCAGTGTGACAATTTGCAACTGATCACGAGGGCTGCGGAATAAAACCAAATATTTGGAATTCAGAGCTATAGTTCTCATCTTCTTACCTTGAAAAAACAGATTTTGAAGTATGAGAATAATGCTCAGGTTTCTGTGGTGAACGTACTGTGTAAAAGCCTTCTCTATTTGATCGCTGTCGCCGGCTGAAGCCATGAGGTCGTCTACCACAGCTAAATTGGTTTGGTTTGGTGGAAACAAATCATCATCTTCAAAGGAAGACGGGAGGCCCTCCATAAACTTAATATAAGGGAATTTATTAAGCAGTTCTTTGTACAGAGGTTGCCAGCAGCTATAAAACCATACAATATTTTGTGGCATTTGAGACATCACAGAGGTACCATGCTCTAACATTTGCTTGATAAAAAAAGATTTGCCAGAATTGGACGGCCCGCTTATAATGCAAGAGAAAGGGTGTACAAACTGTACAAGGTTTTCCATAATGTTCAATAGCCGTACGGCAGTGTGCAGTAATCCTCGCTCTTTAGAGCCCTTTTATTATAGACGACCTTCAGGGTTTTCCTGAGGACTCTTGTTTCTAGGGCCCAATGTCTCTTAACCCTAAAAATACCCGTCTGTTCCACTTTGATCGATTTCTTTCTCTCTGGGCCGGTCAGGCAGTAATCATCCACCAGTTCTTTCAAGCTGTCAAAATTAACCTTTTCAGCATTGCCACTGTTTAGCGTAATACCCTTCACCTTTAGCACCGCTTGTCCGCTGGACAAGGCGTATCCATATGTTTTGGGTCCGGCTGCCACAAACTCTGTGATTGAGGTGTTTGGTGGGATCTCGCTTGTCAGCTGCCCTAAATAGTCACCCAAAGGTGGTGTCCACGCCCCCTGTCTACTTATAAAAATGACTGAATCAGTGTCATGGTACAGGCATCTATCTCCCAATCCATCCAGTAGCCTGTATAATTCCAGCCGGGCATAAGCCGTTGTAAAACTGGCGATGAATATGTTAGTACATGTGGCTTTGGTGGGTTGGTTCTTGGCCATTTTCCACGTCACAATGGCTGTCTCTGTATCCACAAACTCGCATGAGGAAACATCATAATAGGACACAAAAAGATATTTGAATAATTCCTCAGGTTTTGTCACCACTGATGTGGTCAGGTGGTTGGTGTTCTGACCAAACTTGCCCCACAGAGAGTTTAAAAAGAGTTTGGCAATCTGCCTTTTAGCAGGATTTACTTCGATATGCTCACGCCGTAAGCGGACACCTTCCATCTTTTCATACTCCTGAATATATTTATCTTTATCCTGTTCTGTTTTGCACCAGGACGGGTAACCGCTGGCCTCCTGCTTCTGTCTGAGATGGGTGTTCATATACCCTGAAAATAATGTGACTGATGTTCTTTCAAAATGCCATATCTCATAGATCTCAGCAATTCTGTAACCCTTTTCTATAGCCACATTCAATTCAACAGTACACCATGTCCCCGTCAGAGCCCTTTCTTCATCACTGTGTTGACAGGGGGCGGTTTGCAGACTTTCTGTGCAGGTTGCACACAGGCTAAACATTAATTTGCCCCCTGATTTATGGGGTAGGACTGGGAAATAGAGGTTCCTTGGTGGGTACACTTTGACTTTGGCAAGCCCGAAATACTGCTTTATGTCCCCAAAGTTTTGATAGATGATTTTGGGGTGTCCAATCGGGTACTCCTTGTTCTTGTTCACAAAGGGTTACAAACTGGTGAAATCGTAATATAAGATTTGCTCCCCAGCTTTTGGCTTGTAGTACAGGCATGTGGCATTTGTTCTACCCCCAAAAAATGCATCTCGGGGGTTCAAAGGGGTTGGGAGCTTGTTCTCCATTAGAAACTGCTTCAAAGCGGGGTCGTTCTCCAGCATGTCCCGCCATTCGTGTTCCCAGATGCTACGTATGGCATACCCCTGGTCCCTGAGGTACTCTTCTTTAATCCTGGTACGATTGTGCAGACCCCCGTATGTTGAATCAAGTAATTTGTTGAAGTCTTTTTCAGAGTAGCAGACAGGACAGCCGTGAAAAAAACAGCCGTGAAATTCAAAAGCAGTGGGGACCCCGTTTATGACAGCAAAACCGTCCAAAAAATATTTGCCTACTTGCTTTTCACCACCCTTCAGAGCATGCTGGATATTGAGATTCTCAGTGTGCTCTATATGCAACAGCCATTGAATCGCTGGTGCTGAGTACCTTTTCTGTGTCTTGTGATAACTGTCCAAAGGGGCTAACGCAATGGTATTCCTCTTCAAATACATGAACAGGTACTGTGCCATGCAGACAGAGGCCAGTGTAATATACTGGAAGGGGTCAATGCAACGGATCTCTATCTCCTCAACAATCTCTCCCCCGCCATCTCTGAGGCACTCGCGTTCTGTCATTTTCATGACTTGGTCCCTGAATCGAATACAGGCCTCCCTCAGAATCTCCACATCTTGTCTGCAGTAGTAAGCCAGGGCCTTCTTTAGCTTAAACACCGTGCCTGCATTATCTTTGTGCCATTTCAGGAATTCTTCTCTCTCCCCGGGCATCATGGTTTCTGGACTGTAATACTTGGCTTCAGGGAGCGGCCCCACATAGTCTTGATTGTCCATTGTGTTGAACAAATGGGGGAAATACCCCTTGTTGCCCCGAAAACCCATAGCTTTCGGTAGCTTGCTTAATTTAAGGGGCAAAAAGGAGAGGCTGTCAATAAACCGAATCTTATAATCCGGTAGGAGAATACACAGCAGCTTACCCCCTTGACTGATCAATTCAACACGCACTTTTTCCCGTATCAGCTGTCTCAGCACCAGGTACCCGTCATAACCTTTGGAATTGTGAGCGATAAAGGTACACCTTTTAAACTTGTGATTTATAAACTTCTTCACAAATTGCTCCAGGCAGCTAACGCCATGACAGCCCCAACTCACAGCCTCTTTGCCATCACCTTCCTCCAGCATATCTGTGGCATACACGTAATTTGGTATATGCACGCCCGTCTCTTGACAACATTCAAAATCATAAATGATGTATCTTTCACCAATTTGCGGGCGCTCCAAGGGCTTCAGAAAGCATAAATGCCCTTCCAAGCTGTCAACCTTCTCAGAGCACTGACCACACTTTGTTTTCTTGCATTTTGTGTGGGGAGTGAAGACATAAAGGCCACACTTTTCACAATATACCTTATTCTTACAGTCAACTTTCCCTTCCAATGCCATCTGTGTATGGCTTTCAAGACAGGCCTTAGACCGGTAAAACAATTTTAAAGCCTAATTTTCCACATTCAGAACTGTAAATCTAGGCCAGGTGTGCAGGCTCATTTTTGAGGCTAAAAATGCCATTTCAACTCCTGCTGCCAGCAGTTCTGCTATCAGCCAGCGAGCTGGACATTGCAACGGCTACTCCAATGAGATCTAGGAGCTGGCTGGAGGGGGGGGGGCTGCCCCTTCCCCTCAGGCCTTTGCTGTTGCATGCGACTTCCTGTCAGTCAAGCTGCCCGTGCTACCGGGTGTGACTGTGTGCAGGAGAAACCTCGGCTTTTAAAAAACATTTTCCTCTTAAGAACTGGCTATTATGTCTGCCTAACACCTCCAGATCCCCATGTGAGTACAAAGACCCCGGTGTTTACTTATGTTAAACCTTGTTTAGACCCTTCCTTGTTTACTGCTGCATTAGAAATGCTTATAAACATTTTCCTTCAGGGTGACTGCCTGCTTAGGGAAAAGGAAAGCTGCCTACGCCTGGGCTTTTAAAAACAGTTTGGCATGTGTGGAGAAGAAGAAAACCCTGCTTTTAAAAAATGCTTCCCTCCTAATCAGGCCTGGCCATCTATGCCAGCCGTGGCATTTTAACTCCTGCAGCCAGGCTTAAGGAAAGAAAAACTTTTTCCCCTTTTGAAAAAGCATTGCCCCCCCGCTTTTCTCTTTCTTCTGCTTAGAAACTGATAAGGCTTTAAACACAGGCAGTGTGGAGTTGAGGCAACCACCCCTTCCCTCACAGACATGTGGTCATGGGCATGCCTGGGCATGCCTTGGGTTAGCACGCGGGTGGGGGAGGGGCACACTCCACTTCCGGCAAAACATGTGGCTGGTCCAGGGAGGGGTGGCTGACACGTCACTTCCGGCAAAACACGCATTGCATGATGGGAGGGGTGGCTAACACGCAGAGGATCATGGGAGGGGGGGGGACTATGACGTCACTTCCGGTGAGTCAGCATTTCCCTTATCTGATCAGCCCAATACAAAAAAGGTATACACTATTACTACTAAGGTCTTTTATAACATAAAGTTAGTTTATATTTATTCCAAATTCTTAGCAAAGATCTTCTAATATAATGATTTTTAAAGTCCACATTAACTTTGACTTTGTCATACCACAAATGCCATGCCATCCATATCTAAATTCATGACCCTCTAAGTTCAATAATTTTTCATTTTTCAGAACTATCCGTTCTTTAATCCATACCAAGCAGCAAGCGGCATAATATAGTTTCAAATCCGGTAGACCTAGTCCTCCTCTTTCTTTTGAGTCTTGCAAAACTTTATATTTTATCCTTGGTTTTTTTCCTTGCCAAATAAATTTAGAAATGTCCCGTTGCCATTGTTTAAAAGGTTATTCTGATGCTAATATAGGTAATGTTTGAAAAAGATATAAAATTCGTGGCAAAATGTTCATTTTAATTACTGAAATTCTACCTAACAACGATAACTGTAATTTTTTCCACTGATCCAAATCTTTTTTAATATCCATCCAAAGTGGAATATAATTATTCTTAAACAACTTAAATTTTTTAGATACTAAATATACTCCCAAATATTTTACTTTTTCTTCCATTGAATATCCCGTTATTTCTTTCAGTTTCTCTTGTTGATGATGATCCATATTTTTTAAATATGTAAATTCACTTTGAACCCTGCTAACGACCCAAATTCTTTTAATTTCTGTATCAATAATTCAATTCCATCTAGTGGATTCTCCAGAGTAATAACTAGATCGTCAGCAAAGGATCTTAATTTATAAACTTCTTTTTTAACTCTCATACCATGAATTCCATCATCTTGTCTAATATCTCTAAAAACAGCCCGGAAGACCCACAACAGCCATCGAACTCCAGCCGTGAAAGCCTTCGACAATACACTCATAGTTTTACTTTGAAATTATATTATGGTTTCAGCATCAGGATTCATAGAATTTTACTAGGATAATATTTATTCAACTTGAGGATGTCAACCCAGCTGATGCTCTTGGATGTGTTTTTTTCTTTTATTTCTTCTTTATCTGACTAATTCTCTTTTATGCTTGTTATTGACTCCCCCCAAAATGGAACTGAATTCAATTTTTCTATGGCTGTCCTTTATGTTTAGAAGACACCTTTGTCTAGATGCACGGAAAGCTGTCCTCCAGGATACACCAAACTCAAAAGGGAAGGAGCCCCAGACTGCTGCTACGACTGTTCTCCGTGCATGGAAGGAACAATTGCCAGGCAAGAAGGTCGGTGGCTCTGAAGCAAAGAGGGGAATTGAGGATACAGGTCAAATTCACTGTTGCTCTTCTGGGCAGTGTTTGTTACAGGTGCCGCTTTCCTGCTAGTTCTAGACCTAACTCCTCATCTATTTGTCCTTATTTCCACAAAGAAACATTTTTAAAAAGAGCGTAATATTTCAGAGATTTGGGACCATCATATAATTTGGCATGATGGTGTGGCCAGTAAAAGTAAAATAATGAAACATGGCTGAATTCTTGTGCTGCTGTATCCTTGTCTGGTTTAAGGAAAGAAGATCAATATTGTGGGATTTGGCATCTCCTTAGTCTTCAGCCTTTAAAAATCAGTGGCAATTTCCCCTTAACACTGAGATCCTTACGTTTCTGTAGGAAAATGATATTTTTTTAAGATAGCGCCAAGCAAGTATGTCTGTTTAGAATGGGTGCTGTTCGTTGGACGGTTTTAGGATGTTCTGGAGGGTTAGAGGCTTAGAGATTTGGACTGTATTTTGGCGGAGTCTCCTGGGGTCATTTCCTGACTGGACGAAGCTAAATTGTCTTTCTGTCTGCCTCGTGCAGCTTCTTTCCTGCTGGGCTGTTTGGCAGCTTGCAATGGGATTGCATATAGCAGAACAGCCCTATTCCCTTACCTGGCTTGTGGCTTGGAGAACTGGCCTTGGGGATTGGAGCCGGTGGCAGAGGCTGGATTCTTGGACCGTCGGGGGTGTGGATCGGCTGCTTCACACAGGAAGTGCTCCATAGGTTTTCTAACTATTGGCGATATGCCGGTGGGAAGGAGGCTGGCGTCGACCATTGATGATGGAGGAAGCCCCTGTAGTTGTGTGGAAGGGACTGTGCTGTGGAGCAAGGAGGATGAGGGGGATGCTGATTCTGGAGCACAGATGAGGGCTGCCTTTCTTTCCATCGTGGTGGCGTGGAGGTGAGGGATTTTGCTGTGGTGGACGCAGGGCTGGTCAAGGCTGGTTGCAGCTGCTAGATCCCTCTGGCTGCTGTTCCTCCCCCATGCAGCCAGGTAGCCATTTTGCCTTCCCTCTGGCTGAGAACTGGAAGGTGCTGGTGACAGCCATCTGTTTGAACTGTTTTAATCAATAGTCATTGCAACCCAAGAGGTCTTGATTGAAAGGGTTTAAATTGGAATGGAACTAGTCATCAAGTTGGAAAGTTTTAGCTTGTGGTTTGTTATTCTGCTCAACTTTCCACAGGTGAGAGCTGGGGGAGGGGATTTCTTTGAATCACTGGGATTGTGCAATCAGGGCCTAAGCAGTTGGGTGAGAAGAGACTACCTGAGGGGATGGTATGGTTGGTAGACGGGGGATGAGGTGAGGTGGTTTTTGACTGGCAGGAGGCACTGGATGATGAATTCTGCAGAAGCGCCTCGGGTATTAGGGAGCCCTTATTGGTTGATTGTAGGTTGTGTGAGTAAAGTGGGGTGTGTGGGCCTGGCAATGGACCTTTATGGACAGGGGAGGGGGTGGGCTCTGAAGGGATGAGGGCAGGTTGCATCATTCCAGTAGTGATGAGTAGAGGGAGATATGATGGGAGACACAGGGAACGCCACTCATGCCAAACGGGCCACAGGTATTTTGTTCCTGTGGCATGGTCGAGTCCCTTGAACTTGTTCCTTGGCCCCGGTTAGCAGACTTTCAAGGCCGTGGGTTGTTGAGTGCTGCTGCTGAAATCCAGGTCACTGGGTAACAATTCTTTCTTTTTCAGGACTTGATTGTTGATGAAAAGGCTGACCTGGCATGCATTACCAAGTCCTGGCTGGGACAGCAGAGGGGGATTCTTCTCTCTGAGATACGCCCAGCTGGGTTCCAGCTGTTGGACTAGCCAAGACCCCAGGGAAAGGCGGTGGGGTGGCAGTGGTCATCCGAGATACTGGGAGCATCCAGGGCACTGCTCCTCAGATAGCCAGGTGTGAGACCCTATTTATCAAGTTAGGCACTAAGAGGGATCAGTTGGGACTGTTGCTATTGTACCAGCCTCCCTGCTTCATAGGTACCTCTCTGTATCAGCTTCCTGACTCCATGGCCAGGTTGGCAGTTGCGTTCTCTGGGCTCTTGGGAGACTTCAACTTGCTTTCTCTGGGTTTGGGTCTGAGGTACCTCAGGAGTTCATGGCCAATATGACAGCCATGGGCCTGTCCCAGGATATCCAGATATAATAGTGGTCATACACATGACATGGTTTTTCTGTCAGAGCAGTGGCAAGGTGTTCTGGAATTGGGGGAGATATTGGTTTCTCCCCTGATATGATCAGATCACTCTCTGGTGAGCCTCCTATTCTCTGGCGCCAATGCCTTGCACAGGGAGGCTGGGCATATTAGATTGGCCCACCCCAGGCGACTAATAGGCCCAATGGGGTTTCAGAGGAAGATTGAGGTTATTCCAGGCAGTCTTCTACACAGTCCAACAGAAGCCTTGGTGGTCGCAAGGAATGGAAGAGTGGCCACGGCCTTGGATCAGATCGCGCTTGGGCGTCCTCTCCATTCCCATGGTTTCCACTACTCTCTCTGGTATATGGAAGAGCTGAGGGAACTAAAGATGGATAAGAGATGGCTTGAGGGCTGCTGGTGGACGACAAAGAACAAATATGATTGATCACGATCTACAGCTGCTATTAGAGACTACCTTGTGGCGGTAAGGGTGGCGAAACGTGATTGTTTCTCCATCCTTATTGTGTCCACAGATAGTCGCACAGCGACCCTATTTCTGGTGACCTGGTCCCTCCTAACAGTGAGTAATACTGGCTTTTACCTAAAGGCTTGCTTTGAGGAATCTGCTGTGCATCTAGCGGGTAAAGTCGCTGGCATCCACTCTACACTGGACTCCAGCTTTGGGTCAGCAACAGTGGAGGCCACAGGGGCTAAGTCTTGAAAGGTTATCTGGGGGGAGTTTGATCCCATTGTCCCTGAGGAAGTGGACAAGGCTCTTGCAGCTGCCAGCTTGGCCCCTCTGTGTTAGATCCATGTCCCTCCTGGTTGGTTAAGACTGCCCAGGAGGGAATGTTTGATTGGGTCTGGGTGGCAGTTAATAATTCCTTGATGGAGGGGGTGGTTCCCTTGGCTCTCAAGGAGGCAAGGGTTGATTCCAATTGGTTTTGATAGAGGGGAGAAATCCAGTCCGCGGCCCCTACCTTGTGGTGTCTCAGGGCTTGGTTCTCTCTCCTCTCCTATTTAACATCTACATGAGGCCACTGGGTGAGGTGATTCTACAGTTTGGGGTGAAGTATCATCAATCTGCTGATGATACCCTGTTTTATATCTCCACCCCGGGCTGCCTGAGTGATGCTGTGGATGTCCTGTCCCAGAGTCTTTTTTTTTTTGTAATAATATTTTATTATTTAAAATATATATAAACATACATACACACACAATTACATTTACATAAACCTTACAACATATATAACATAAATAACATAATTACACTCTAATACAGGGAACTGAGGAAAAAAAGAGAAAGAAAAAAAGGAAAAAATACATATAACATAAACTTTAAAAGACTTCCTGTTTCCTTCACAAAGAAATATATTTTTATATTATTAAAATTAATCTTTTTTCTTTATAACTTTTGTTCCCTTTGTCTATGAAGGTTCTCAGTCATCCAGGTGTAATTGTCTGTAGCTTGAATCATGTCAACTGGATTTCTATTTTCTTAGTGGAAACGTTTCGCTCCTTATCCAAGGAGCTTCTTCAGTCTGAGCAAAATTGGTAAGGGAATCCTAATATGTTCCTAGGTAGCTGTGTGACCTTACACCTGGGGCTAGGTCATGGTTATATTGAGATGTAATTTTTAAGTCCTTTTATCATCTAATGGAGGGTCGTTAAAATCACCATGCTGCTGTTGAGCTTCTGAAATGGTCTTAATCTTCCTAGGCACAGAAGACAACACGGGGAGGAAGATGGGCGAGAGTTTGTGCCTGAGGCCCCCACCTCTATTCAAGGAAGGATTTTCCAAGTTGGCATAAATGGATTCCTTGACCCGTCTCTCAAACCACCTATCTTCTCTGTCTAAAATGTGAACATTAATGTCCTCAAATGAGTGTCCTTTTTCTTGTAGATGAAGATAAACTGCTGACTCTGGTCCTGTGGTGTTATTTCTCCTGTGTTGGGCCATCCTCCTGTACATAGGTTGTTTGGTTTCTCCAATGTAGAGTTCAGAGCACTCCTCACTGCACTGGATTGCATAAACTACATTGCTTTTCTTATGTTTTGGAGTTTGATCTTTGGGGTGTACAAGCCTCTGTCTCAGTGTGTTGGTGGGTTTGAAATATACAGGTATGTGGTGTTTGCCAAATATCCGTTTTATCTTTTCAGACACGCCAGCCATGTAGGGAATGACCAGGTTCTTTCGTTTACTCTGAGTCTCAGCCCTATCTGTTGCTGTTTTAGGTCTGGTAGATTTAGATTTGGTGAAGGCCCAATTTGGATATCCACAGGCCTTCAGGGCTGTTCTCAGGTGCTGATTTTCATTCTTTTTGGAATCCATGGAGGTGGGGATGGTTTCTGCTCTGTGTGACAATGTCCTGATGACTCCTAGTTTGTGCTGCAGTGGATGGTGGGAGTCAAACATCAGATATTGATCTGTGTGTGTGGGTTTCCTGTAGATCCCAATTTCTAGCTTGCCACCGGTCCCAATGAGGACTTCACAGTCTAGGAATGCCAGTCTGTTGTCCTTGGTGTCTTCTCTGGTGAAGCTAATGTTGGCATCTATAGTGTTTATATGGTCCGTGAAGGCCTGTACTTCCTGGGCCTTGATTTTGACCCAGGTGTCATCCACATACCTAAACCAGTGGGTGGGCACCGTTCCCTGGAATGTGTTGAGTGCTTTCTTCCCCACTTCTTCCATGTATAAATTGGCCACAATGGGTGACACAGGAGAACCCATGGCACAGCCGTGTTTTTGTCTGTAAAAGTCACCTCTGTATGTGAAATAAGTGGTGTTAAGACACAGGTCCAGAAGATGGCAGATCTGGTTTGGGTTGAGATGGCTTCTCCTTTCCAGGGTGCTGTCCTCTTCTAGTCTCTTCCTGACAGCGGATAGAGCATGAGTGGTGGGGATGCTGGTGAAAAGGGAGGACACATCAAAGGAGACCATAGTTTCATCTGTATCCAGTTTCAGGATCTTTGCTTTGGAAACAAATTCTTCCGAATTATGGATGTGGTGTTCAGAGTGTCCAACTAGAGGTGCTAGTATGGTAGAGAGGTGTTTGGCAATGTTGTATGTTACCGAATTGATGCTGCTGACTATGGGTCGGAGGGGTGTTCCTTCCTTGTGGATCTTAGGAAGTCCGTAGATGCAGGGGATGGCTTCTCCAGGATACAGACGGTGGTAGGTAATCCTATCGATGGATCTACAGGAAACCCACACACACAGATCAATATCTGATGTTTGACTCCCACTATCCACTGCAGCACAAACTAGGAGTCATCAGGACATTGTCACACAGAGCAGAAACCATCCCCACCTCCATGGATTCCAAAAAGAATGAAAATCAGCACCTGAGAACAGCCCTGAAGGCCTGTGGATATCCAAATTGGGCCTTCACCAAATCTAAATCTACCAGACCTAAAACAGCAACAGATAGGGCTGAGACTCAGAGTAAACGAAAGAACCTGGTCATTCCCTACATGGCTGGCGTGTCTGAAAAGATAAAACGGATATTTGGCAAACACCACATACCTGTATATTTCAAACCCACCAACACACTGAGACAGAGGCTTGTACACCCCAAAGATCAAACTCCAAAACATAAGAAAAGCAATGTAGTTTATGCAATCCAGTGCAGTGAGGAGTGCTCTGAACTCTACATTGGAGAAACCAAACAACCTATGTACAGGAGGATGGCCCAACACAGGAGAAATAACACCACAGGACCAGAGTCAGCAGTTTATCTTCATCTACAAGAAAAAGGACACTCATTTGAGGACATTAATGTTCACATTTTAGACAGAGAAGATAGGTGGTTTGAGAGAGGGGTCAAGGAATCCATTTATGCCAACTTGGAAAATCCTTCCTTGAATAGAGGTGGGGGCCTCAGGCACAAACTCTCGCCCATCTTCCTCCCCGTGTTGTCTTCTGTGCCTAGGAAGATTAAGACCATTTCAGAAGCTCAACAGCAGCATGGTGATTTTAACGACCCTCCATTAGATGATAAAAGGACTTAAAAATTACATCTCAATATAACCATGACCTAGCCCCAGGTGTAAGGTCACACAGCTACCTAGGAACATATTAGGATTCCCTTACCAATTTTGCTCAGACTGAAGAAGCTCCTTGGATAAGGAGCGAAACATTTCCACTAAGAAAATAGAAATCCAGTTGACATGATTCAAGCTACAGACATTTTGTTCCCTTTCTTATTTTATTTCTGTTTTTGTATTTTATCTCCTTATTTATTTCATTTTAACCTTTTTCTTATATTTTAATTCATTTCATTACATATTTTCTGTTTTTTAAGCTTTTTAAAGTCTCTATACATTTTTTCTCTCTTGTTCTTTCTTTCATTTCTAGTCTTATGTACATATTTTAATATTGTATTCCTTTTGTACATACTTCAAAAAGGGATTCCAAATCCATTCATAATTTCCCAATTCTTTGTCTCTTACTAAGTTTGTTAGTCTATCCATTTGTGTTAATTCCAATGATTTTATAATCCATTCATCCATTGTCGGGGTATATTCTTCTTTCCAATGTTGCACGAAGATTATTCTTGCTGCTGCTGTCAAATATAATAGTAGTTTTCTGTTGTTGCTGTTTATCTTGACATCCATTAGTCCCAAAAGATAGAGTTCTGATTTTTTTTTCTATATCTATCTCCAATATATTACAAATACAATGGTGAATTTTGTCCCAATATTTTTTTGTTTTTCTACATGACCACCATAAGTGGTAAAATGACCCTACTTTTATTTTACATTTCCAGCATGTATTTGTATTTGTATATTTCATTTTGAATAATCTCTCTGGAGGCATGTACCATCTAAAAACCATCTTGTAAATATTTTCTTTTAAGTTATTACTCAAAGTAAATTTAATATTTTTGTCCATATTTTTTCCAATCTTCATATCTAATCTCATGTCCTAAGTTTTCTTCCCATTTTAGCATATAGTTTTTTGTTTTTATGTCATTGGTTTTTATTTCTAATAATTTTTTATATATTTTAGAGATCAAATGATCATTTTCGCTCCATAATATATTGTCCCAGTTATCTGTCTGTTTCGCGAATTCAAACATTTTTTTATCTAATTTAAATTGTTCTTTTAATTGAAAATATGTAAACCATTGACATAAGAAACTGTCTTTTTCCAATTCTTCCCTTGTTTTAAATTCATAATTATTTCCCATAAATTTGAGTAGATTTTTGTATCTCAACCATTTTTTTTCACTTGGATTTTCTTTTCTCGCAAATGCCTCCTGAGAAGATGTCCACAACGGAATAGTAGGTAGTAAGAATTTTTTGTATTTATTCCATACTCTTAATAATGATTTTCTGATAATATGATTCTTAAATGCCTTATTAATTTTACTTTTGTTATACCACAAATAACCGTGCCAGCCAAATCTATTGTCATGTCCTTCTAAATTTAGTAAATTTGTGTTTTCCAATGTTATCCACTCTTTTAACCACATTAAGCCGCAAGTTTCATAATATAATTTTAAATCTGGCAATCCCAATCCTCCTCTTTTTTTTGTATCTTGTAAATATTTTAATTTTATTCTAGGTTTCTTCCCTGGCCATACAAATTTAGTTATATCCCTCTGCCATTTTGAAAATGTTTGGTCTGTTATTACTATTGGTATTGTCTGGAATTGATACAAAATTCTTGGTAGTACATTCATTTTGACTGTTGCAATTCTACCCAGTAGAGATAGTTGAAGTGATTCCCATTTCTCTAAATCTTTTTTAATTTCTTTCCATGTTGTAATATAATTATTTTTAACTAAATCTATATTTTTAGAAGTTATCTGAATTCCTAAGTATTTTATTTGTTTTACGTTTTGGAATCCTGTTTTTTGTTCTAGTTTAATTCGATCTTCTTTTATCATGTTTAAATTTATCATCTTAGTCTTTTGTTTATTTATTTTAAACCCTGCTAAGTCTCCAAATTCTTGTAGTTTATTGTTTAATTTGTCTATTTAATCTATGGGATTTTGTAATATTATAATCAAATTGTCTGCAAATGCTTTTAATTTATACTTTTCTTTTTTAATTTTAATTCCTTCTAAATTATCAACTTTTCTAATTTCTTCCAATAGGCCTTCTAGCACTAATATAAATATTAATGGAGATAGTGGACATCCTTGTCTAGTGCCTTTTTCTATACTACATTCTTGTGTTTCTTCTTCGTTTACTATAATTTTAGCTTTTTGTGATTTATAGATAGTTTGAATTGCCTTTATAAACTTTTCTCCAAAATTTCTATGTTCTAATGTTTTAATTATGAAATCCCAATTTACATTATCAAAGGCATTTTCTGCATCTAAGAATGGAAGCACTATGGGTTTTTCATTATGTATGTGTGCATATTCTATCAAATTTATTTGTTGTTTATTCGTTCAGTCGCTTCCAACTCTTCGTGACTTCATGGACCAGCCCACGCCAGAGCTTCCTGTTGGCCGTCACCATCCCCAGCTCCCCCATGGTTGAGTCTGTCACCTCCAGAATATCATCCATCCATCTTGCCCTTGGTCGGCCCCTCTTCCTTTTGCCTTCCACTAATTTGATATCCCTTCATGGATCACTGCCTTGTCATGGCGAAGGGGCTTGCGTAACTCAATGAAGTCAGGTCAAGAAGAACAGGTCATGACGGAGAGTTCTGACAAAACGTGGTCCAAAACTGGAGGAGGGAATGGCAAACCACTCCAGTATCCTTGCCAAGAAAACCCATGGACAGTATCAAAAGGCTAAAAGATATGACGCCGGAAGATGAGCCCCTCAGGTCGGAAGGTGTCCAAAATGCTACTGGGGAAGAGCGGAGGGCAATTCCAAGTAGCTCCAGAAAGAGTGAAGCGGCTGGGCCAAAGCCGAAAAAACACTCAGTTGTGGATGTGTCTGGAAGTGGAAGGAAAGTCCGATGCTGTAAAGAACAATATTGCATAGGAACCTGGAATGTAAGATCTATGAATCAAGGTAAGCTGGATGTGGTCAAAGATGAGATGACAAGATTGAACATCGACATCTTGGGAATCAGCGAACTAAAATGGACAGGAATGGGCGAATTTAATTCAGGAAACCATTATATATACTACTGTGGGTAAGAGTCCCTTAGAAGAAATGGAGTAGCTCTCATAGTCAATAAAAGAGTGGGAAAGGCAGTACTAGGGTACAACCTCAAAAATGACAGAATGCTTTCAGTTCGAATCCAAGGCAAACCATTCAACATCACAGTGATCCAAGTCTATGCCCCAACCACTGATGCCGAAGAAGCTGAAGTTGACCGGTTCTATGAAGACCTACAACACCTTCTAGAACTAACACCAAAAAAAGATGTCCTTTTCATCATAGGGGACTGGAATGCTAAGGTAGGAAAACGAAAAATAACCAGAAGAACAGGCAAGTTCGGCCTCGGAGTACAAAATGAAGCAGGGCAAAGGCTAATAGAGTTTTGTCAAGAGAACACGCTGGTCATAGCAAACACTATTTTCCAACAACACAAGAGACGACTCTACACATGGACATCACCAGATGGTCAATACCGAAATCAGATTGATTATATACTTTGCAGCCAAAGATGGAGAAGCTATATACAATCAGCAAAAACAAGACCTGGAGCTGACTGTGCCTCAGATCATGAGCTTCTTATCGCAAAATTTAGGTTTAATTGAAGACCATAGGGGAAACCACTAGACCATTAAGGTATGACCTAAATCATATCCCTTATGAATATACAGTGGAGGCGAGGAATAGATTTAAAGGATTAGATCTGGTAGACAGAGTGCCTGAAGAACTATGGATGGAGGTTCATAACATTGTACAGGAAGCAGCCTGAAGAACTATGGATGGAGGTTCGTAACATTGTACAGGAAGCAGCAACTAAAACCATCCCAAAGAAAAAGAAATGCAAGAAAGCAAAGTGGCTGACTGATGAGGCTTTACAAATAGCTGAGGAAAGAAGGGAAGCAAAAGGCAAGGGAGAAAGGGAAAGATATAAACAATTGAATGCAGAATTCCAGAGAATAGCAAGGAGAGATAAGAAGGCCTTCTTAAATGAACAATGCAAAGAAATCGAGGAAAACAATAGAATGGGGAAGACTAGAGATCTCTTCAAGAAAATCGGAGATATCAAGGGAACGTTTTGTGCAAAGATGGGCATGATAAAGGACAAAAAAGGCAGGGACCTAACAGAAGCAGAAGAGATTAAGAAGAGGTGGCAAGAATACACAGAAGAACTACAAGAAAGATCTTAATATCCCTGATCAATACGATGGTGTGGTCACTGACCTTGAGCCGGACATCCTAGAGAGTGAAGTCAAGTGGGCCTTAGGAAGCATTACTAACAACAAAGCTAGCGGAGGAGACAGTATCCCAGCTGAGCTATTTAAAATCCTAAAAGATGATGCTGTTAAAGTGCTGCACTCAATATGCCAACAAATTTGGAAAACTCAACAGTGGCCACAGGATTGGAAAAGGTCAGTTTACGTTCCAATTCCAAAGAAGGGCAATGCCAAAGAATGTTCAAACTACCGTACAATTGCTCTCATTTCACATGCTAGCAAGGTTATGCTCAAAATCCTACAAGCTAGGCTTCAGCAGTATGTGAACCGAGAACTACCAGAAGTGCAAGCTGGGTTTCGAAGAGGCAGAGGAACTAGAGATCAGATTGCCAACATTCGCTGGATCATGGAAAAAGCAAGAGAGTTCCAGAAAAACATCTACTTCTGCTTCATTGACTACGCTAAAGCCTTTGATTGTGTGGACCACAACAAACTGTGGCAAAGTCTTAAAGAGATGGGAGTACCAGACCACCTTTCCTGTCTCCTGAGAAACCTGTATGCGGGTCAAGAAGCAACAGTTAGAACTGGACATGGAACAACCGACTGGTTCAAAATTGGGAAAGGAGTACGACAAGGCTGTATATTATCACCCTGCTTATTTAACTTATATGCAGAGTACATCATGAGAAATGCCGGGCTGGATGAATCACAAGCCGGAGTTAAGATTGCCGGGAGAAATATCAACAACCTCAGATATGCAGACAACACCACCCTAATGGCAGAAAGTGAAGAGGAACTAAAGAGCCTCTTGATGAGGGTGAAAGAGGAGAGTGCAAAAGCTGGCTTGAAACTCAACATTAAAAAACCCAGATCATGGCATCTGGTCCCATCACTTCCTGGCAAATAGAAGGGGAAGAAATGGAAGCAGTGACAGATTTTATTTTCTTGGGCTCCAAGATCACCGCAGACGGTGACTGCAGCCATGAAATTAAAAGACGCTTGCTCCTTGGGAGGAAAGCTATGGCAAACCTAGACAGCATATTAAAAAGCAGAGACATCACCTTGCCGACAAAGGTCCGTATAATTAAAGCTATGGTTTTTCCAGTAGTAATGTATGGCTGTGAGAGTTGGACCATAAGGAAGGCTGAGCGCCGAAGAATTGATGCTTTCGAACTGTGGTGCTGGAGAAGACTCTTGAGAGTCCCTTGGACGGCAAGGAGGTCAAACCAGTCAATCCTAAAGGAAATCAACCCTGACTGCTCATTGGAAGGACAGATGCTGAAGCTGAAGCTCAAATACTTTGGCCACCTTATGCGAAGAGAGGACTCACTGGAAAAGACCCTGATGCTGGGAAAGACTGAAGGCAAAAGGAGAAGGGGACGGCAGAGGATGAGATGGTTAGATAGCATCACCGATGTAATGAACATGAATTTGAGTAAACTCCGAGAGACAGTGGAGGACAGGAAGGCCTGGCGTGCTATGGTCCATGAGGTCACGAAGAGTCGGACACGACTAAACGACTGAACAACAACAATTTGATATTCCACCAATATCAAATTTATTACTGTACGTATATTATCTTTTATTTGTCTATTTGGAAGAAATCCATTTTGATCCGAATTTATCAAGTTCTGTAAATATTTTTAATCTTTCTGCCAATATAGTAGTAAATAATTTGTAATCATTATTTAATAAAGAAATCGGTCTATAGGTTTGACATTCCGTTGAGTCTTGATTTTCTTTTGGGATTAAAGTAATTCTAGCTTCTATCCATGATTGTGGTATTTTGTTTCCATCTAATATTGAATTAAATAATTTTTTAAGTGGCTGTATAAGTTGTTCTCTAAAGTGTTTGTAGTAACCAGCAGAAAGTCCATCTGGGCCTGGAGTTTTACCTATTTTTAATTTCTTAATTGCATCTATTATTTCTTGTGTCATAATCAAATTGTTTGTTATATCTTTTTGTTCATTAGATAATTTTTCTAAGTTACATTCCTGAATATATTTTTCAATTTTTTCCAATGGTACTGTCGTGTGTAGGTGCAGAATAACACACCGAGGCAAGGAATCTAGTCTCTAGTGTTTATTGCATATCCTACAACCAGAAATCCTGCTAAACTGAGAGTACCCGAAGAAAGCCAAGGATATGAGTCCAGTCTAGGGTGGAGCCTTCCTGATGCGTTTGGGAGAGAAGGCGAGGCTTTCTGAGCTACGTACCCATTTGACTGACAAGGGCAAGCTTCCCCCCCTCCCTCCTGTGTCTCCCTGACACCACCCCCCTCCCCAGCAAAAAATTCCATTGCGTCCTCCTCCCCTCCTTCGTCCTTGGCGTCAGGTACGATCCCGTGTGAATAAGTATCCATCTCCTCCTCCCCCTCCTGAGAGCTGGGCAGAGAAGGGAGGTCGTCTACGAAAGGAATGTCTGGGGAGTCATCCTCTCCTTCTGTTTGATCAGATAGCTCAGATGCAGCTGTCTGTTCCTGAAAAACAGCTAAATCGTTAGCAGGGTTCTCCCTCCCCCCTCCTGGGAAGTGCAAACCAGAGGTGGACGGGCAAGAATCCACCCCTCCCCCCTCGCTGGCTCCGGCGGAGGGAGCAGTAATGGCTGCTGGCAACTTACTACCATCTCAAGCTGGCCGGTCTCCTCGTCTTCAGCTGGGGGCTGTAGGTCTGGGAGTCGAGCTGGTCGAGGCTTGTGAGGGAAAATCTGATGAAACTTATGCACCAGCAAGGGGGCATGAACGTCTTTGGCATTTTCCCAGGAGCGCTCTGCCTGAGAATACCCCTTCCAGTGTATTAAATACTGAATTCCCCTGCCCTTCCTTCTGGAATCCAAAATTTCTTGTACTTCGTATTCCGGTTCCCCTTCGACAATTATCGGAGGTGGGGGGTGGTATGCGAACGCAAGGCGCTTGGAGGGGGATCCTTGACTAACAAGGACTTGTGAAACACTGGGTGTATCTTCATGGAGTGGGGAAGCTGCAAACGATAAGCGACAGGGTTTATTTGCTGTAGAACTGGGAAGGGGCCGATAAACTTAGCATCTAATTTTTTGCAAGGCCTGTTAGATTGCAAAAACTTACTAGATAGCCAGAGTTTGTCTCCCAGTGGGATGGAAGGTCCTTCCTGTCTGTGTTCATCTGCGTTCCTCTTATAGGCTGCTTTCACCAGATCAAGCTGCTCCGTTAACAGCTGATGGGCTGCCTGCCTCTCTGCCAGGAAATCCGTGGCTGCAGGAACCGGTGTTTGTTGGGATGAAAGAGGCAACACCCTCAGGTTTGTGCCATAGAGTGCCTGGAAGGGGGACATCTTGGTTGAAGAATGTACTGAATTGTTGTAAGCAAACTCTGCCATTGGAAGGCGTTCTGGCCAATTGTCCTGGCGGTAGTTAATGTAACATCTGAGATATTGCTGCAATAACTCTATATTGGAGAAACCAAACAACCTTTGTACAGGAGGATGGCCCAACACAGGAGAAGTAACACCACAGGACCAGAGTCAGCAGTTTATCTTCATCTAAAGGAAAAAGGACACTCATTTGAGGACATTAATGTTCACATTTTAGACAGAGAAGATAGGTGGTTTGAGAGAGGGGTCAAGGAATCCATTTATGCCAACTTGGAAAATCCTTCCTTGAATAGAGGTGGGGGCCTCAGGCACAACCTTTCCCGCATATTCCTCCCTGCTTTGTCTTCTGTGCCTAGGAAGATTAAGACCATTTTGCAAGCTCAACAGCAGCAGGGTAATCTTAACGATCCTCCTTTAGATGATAAAGGGACTTAGAAATAAACATCTCAAAATAACCATGACCTAGCCCCAGGTGCAAGGTCACACAGCCACCCTAGAAACATATTTAATGATTCCCTTACTAACTTTACTCAGACTGAAGAAGCTCCTTGGATAAGGAGTGAAACGTTTCTACTGAGAAAATAGAAATCCAGTTGACATGATTCAAGCCACAGACTGTTCCACCTGGATGACTGAGAACCTTCATCGACATTCTTCCCTCAGGGTTTTGGGAACATACAGCCGCCCGCTATGCCAAAGGGTCCCTGCCTTCACTGTGAATGGGGATGGTGTTCCGCTCTGGACCCCCTCTGGGTCCTCCAGCCTAGCCCGTGCATAGGGGTCTTGGCCCTGCTGAGCCTTGATTCTTACAAGGAGATTGTCTGCTAGTCTGACTGCTGCCAAGATCTCTACTTGGTCCCCTTCGGGAGACTCCTCAAAATTATGAGGCTGTAAAATTGTGGCTTGGATGGCTTGGTCAGGTTCTGCAATGTCCTGCGGCTGCCTAGATAAAGCATCAGCCAGCCTGTTTTGTTTGCCTGGCAAGTACGAGATGACAAAATTGAAGCGTGAAAAAAAATTGACTCCATCTGACCTGACGGGGGGTGAGGGATCCAGATCTCTGCAACAGAGCTAAGTTTTTATGGTCTGAGTAAACCTTGACTGGAAATGTCGCTCCCTCTAACCAATGCCTCCATTCTTGAAAGGCTGACTTTATGGCAAGCAATTCCTTGTTGAAAACATCGTAATTCCTCTCTGCTGGTGACAGCGTGCGAGAGAAATAGGCACAAGGTAACAAAGCTTCCCTTCCTTCGTCCGCCGCTTGGAGCAAAATGGTGGCGACGGCGAAGTTTGATGCGTCACAATGGACGTGGAGCTGTTTTAGAGGGTTGGGGTGCCTCAGGAGTGGTGGGGATGCAAACAGCTGTTTAAATTCCTGGAAAGCAGCTTGCTGCTGTTCCCCCCAGCAAAAGCGTTTGTCTTTCTTTAAAAGCTGAGTAAGGGGACGTGCTTTCTCCGCATACCTCGCAATAAATTTGTAAAAGAAATTTGCATACCCCAGAAATTGTTGGACCTCCTTGACGTTACGGGGAGGCTTCCAGGACAGAATTGCTTGGACCTTTGCAGGATCCATGGCTATGCCTTCTGTGGAAATCCTGTATCCCAAGTAGTCTAATTGAGTTAAGTGAAAGGCACACTTCTCTAGCTTGGCAAACTTAGTCCGAAAGGCATGACTAGATATTCAAACTTACCATATCTGGTATTAAAGGCCGTCAAGTATTCATGGCCAGGTTTTATTCTGATCAAATTGTATGCATTCCTGAGGTCTAGCTTGGTAAAAATGCGGGCCTTTTGCAGGCGATCTAGCAATTCCGATATCACTGGAAGAGGGTAGTGGTCTCTAATGGTGACTGTGTTGAGTGTGCTGTAGTCATGTACCGTGCACATGGGGGGTCCCTTATTGCCCGCCTGTGCTGCTGGGGCGAAAGGATCAGCCTTTTTAGGTACGAAGAAGGTAGGGGCAGATGCAGGTGATGTCGATGGCCGAATGAACCCTTTCTTGAGGTTGGTATCCACATATTCCTTTAGGATAGCTAGTTCCCTTGGAGACATTGCATAATGCCTTGCCGCTGGGATCTTGGCTCCAGGCTTTAAATCTACTGTGCAGTCGAAAGATCTATTGGGGGGCAACACTGTGGCCTCTTGTTCTCCGAAGATGTCTGCATAGTCTCCATACTTTGTTGGTAGGAGAGCCTTCCCTGCTTCCAGGTGTGCTGCTGCTGGCTGGGATCGGGTAATGCCCTGTAATTTGTGGTGCAGACAGTCCTGAGAAGGAAAAGAAACTGCTCCGGTCATCCAGTCCAAACTGGGGTTGTGAAGTCTCAACCAAGGTGCCCCGAGAATGACCGGGACTTGCAAGGAAGCAGTAACATACAGTTGGATCCACTCCGTGTGATCTGCGATGGACATTTGAATTGGTTGGGTGCAGTGTGTAATGGCTCCTGCCTTGAGAGGTTGCCCATCGATTGTTTCAACCTGCATGGGGCTTGGTAGTGCAATCGTTGGAATCTGAAACCTTTCCACCGCTTCCCCATCTATAAAATTGGTTGTTGCACCTGAATCAATCATTACGTTTACCGGTAATAGGTGCTTGGAATCTGTAGTCAGCGTGGCTGGAACAATGTAAAAATCTTGGCTGTGATCTGCTGCCTGAGCCCTTCTTAATTGCTGGATGGCCTCCCTACGGGGCTCTGACAAGGGGGGCCGTTGGAGTTTAACTGCTGGGAAGAAACGGCTGGCATGTGGGCCCGCTCTGTGGCTTGGGTTGTAAATCTTACCGGGGTTGCCTGGCGTCTGGTTGGGCAGGCCCTTGCGATGTGCCCTGGCCCCCCGCAATAGTAACAAAGTGCATTGTCTCTTCTCCTTTGCCTCTCGGCTTCAGAGAGCCCCCTTCTTGTGGCCCCTATCTACATAGGTTCCTCTGCTCTCAGGGGAACAAACGTGTTAGAGGGGGTAGCAAAACCTGGAAAAGCCGGTCGGGTTCCTGCCCTGTTCCTCCCTAGCCGGAGCTGCTTTAACTCTTCCAATCGAGCATCTATGACGACTGTTAACTGGTATAGGTCTTCCAATGTAGCTGGAGTGCCCTGCCGCACTAATTCCATCTTAATCTCTTCGTCCAGTCCTTGTTTAAACTGATCCTTCAATGCCACCTCATTCCAACCCAAATCTCCTGCCAGCAGTTTGAAATCTGCAATGTACGCTCCTACTCTCCTGTTCCCCTGTTGGACCCGTCGGATCTCTCGGCTGGCAGTGACTTCTCTGATTGGATCATCAAAATGGGCTCTGAAACGGGCCATAAAATTCTGGTAGTTGTCCAGAATTGGGTCGTTAGCTTCCACCATGGGGATGGACCATCTTGCGGCTGAGCTTTTCAGCAAACTTAAAATGAATGTGACTCTGGACCTCTCCGTCAGGAACTCGGCTGGTCTGCTGTCGAAAAACATGGTGCACTGGGCGACGAAAGCCCTGAGCTGCGCTGTCTCTCCCCCAAATTTCTCTGGCAAACATCCTGGAGATCGCAGAACGACTGGTGGTGGTTGTGCTGCTGGTGCCAGCTGCTGGACGACTGGGGCTGGTTGTTGCATTTGTTGTATCATCGCTGCTTGCAAGTTGTTAATCTGGTCGTCGACTTGCTGTTGGTGTTGTGTTAATGCTGCCGCGAGCTGAATTATTGCCTGCTGCAATTCCTGAGTCTGAGAAGCCATTCTCCTGGTTTGTGTTTTCCTCCCTCTTCTGCTGGGAGTTGTGGTTTAGCAGGATTGATGTCGTGTGTAGGTGCAGAATAACACGCCGAGGCAAGGAATCTAGTCTCTAGTGTTTATTGCATATCCTACAACCAGAAATCCTGCTAAACTGAGAGTACCCGAAGAAAGCCAGGGATATGAGTCCAGTCTAGGGTGGAGCCTTCCTGATGTGTTTGGGAGAGAAGGCGAGGCTTTCTGAGTTACATACCCGTTTGACTGACAAGGGCAAGCTCCCCCCCCTCCCTCCTGTGTCTCCCTGACAGGTACTTGTTGTTTTTTATATAGTTTTGTATAATAAGTATGGAATGCTTTTTTAATTTTCTCATTATGAATTAAATCCACGTTATTTTCTCTAATTTTAGAAATTATTCGTTTTTCTCTTTCTTTTCTTAATTTGTATGCTAGCCATTTGCCTGGCTTATTTGCTTGTTCAAACTTTCTTTGTCTAATATATTTCAATTTTCTTTCAATATCATTCATCATGAGAATTTTTAGTTGAATTTGTAATACTTCAATTTGTTTTAAAATTTCCTCTTTATTATTTTTATTTTGAAGTTCTCTTTCATTTTCTTTAATTTGATCCAAAATTGTTTGTAGTTTTTTTTCTGCTACTTCTCTTTGGTAGTTGTTCAGGGATATAAAATGTCCTCTTATGAAGGCTTTGCTAGCATCCCATACTGTTTCTAATTTTACCTCTGTGTCTAGTTTCCATTGGAAAAATTCTTGTAGTTTCTTTTTTAAGTCTTCGATGTTTTCTTTATTTTTCAAAATATTTTCGTTTAATCTCCATCTATAATTTCTTTGTTTTATATTCAGAGTTATTTGAACTGGATTGTGATCTGATAGAGTTCTTGGTAAAATTTGTGTCTCTTTAATTTTATTTTCCAAATTCTTTGATATCCAAATCATATCTATTCTAGAAAATGATTTATGTCTATTAGAGTAAAATGTAAATTCCCTGGCATTTTTATTTTGACTTCTCCAAGCATCTATTAATGTTACGTTTTTAGTCATTTCGAAGAATTCTTTAGGTAATTTGCCTTGTTGATTATTAATTAGACATTGTGACTTTTTATCTATTTTTGGTGCAACAACTCCATTTAAATCTCCCATTACTATCCAATTATTTTGTGTATATTCTAAGAGAACATTTGATAAAACTTTATTTTAAAAAATTTATTATTATTTGGGGCATATATACCAATTATTAATATTTTAGAATTTTGGATTTCAATTTCAACTATAATATATCTCCCAATATCATCTTTTTGAATTAATTTGGGTTTTAAGTATGGTTTTATGTATATAGCTACTCCATTATTTTTTTCATTTGCTGTTATGAATTGTGTTCCCAGATTTTTATTAATTAAATAATTTATTTCTGTTTTTTTTAATATGGGTCTCTTGGAGGCATGTAATGTCTAATTTTAATTTATTTAAAAATTGGAATAGTCGTTTTCTTTTAACTGGAGAGTTGGCTCCATTGATATTCCATGTGGTGGCTCTTAGTTCACTCATTGACTAAGAGCGATGAAAACTCCTTAGTATTAGATGTTTCCCCTTCTTTCTGGTTTAATGATTTTTCTTTTCCTCCTTGTCTCTGTTCCTTAGGATTTGCTGATTCTTTTTCAAATCTTTTGAGAAAATCTTTAGCTTTTAATATTGAATTTAATTTAAACCTTTGACCTTTGAATTTTAAGCTACCGTATTTTCCGGCGTATAAGACGACCCCCAACTTTTAATATGGAGTTTGGGATATACGCCGGAAAATATGGTACTCGCCGTTTAAGACCTCTCCTGGCCAAGTGCATCCGCTCGCCGAGCGCGGGAGAAACGCGGGGAGGGGGGAGCGAGCTCCGTTCCCTCGGAGCAGCCTTGGGAAGGGAGGGGGCAAAATGCACTGCGTTTTTCCCCCTCCCTTCCCAAGGCTGCTCCGAGGGAACAGAGCTCGCTCCCCCCTCCCCGCGTTTCTCCCGCACTCAGCGAGCGGCTGCACTTGGCCAGGAGAGGTCTTAAACAGCGAGTACCGTATTTTCCGGCGTATAAGACGACACCCGGCATATAAGACGAGCCCCGACTTTTGAGAAGATTTTCCTGGGTTAAAAAGTCGTCTTATACGCCGGAAAATACGGTAAGTCCTTCCGGTATTTCCCATCTAAAATTAATGTTATTTTTTCTTAGAATATCAGTTAGAAATCTATATTCTTTTCTTTAATACTTTTGCTGGAATCTCTTTGAAGATGGTTATATCTTTTCCTTGTATCTCTATTTTTTTGTTATATGATGCTTGAATTACTAAATTTCTTAATTTTTTTTTTTTTTTTTGGAAAATTCTATTAGTATACTGTATCTCTGGGTTTTTTATACATGGTTGCATATTTAGAATTTATCCTGTACATTTTCTCAATTTCTTCCTCTAGTCTCTCCTCCTACCATTCTATTAAGTTTGCCAGCATTTGTATAATAATTATACAAATATAATAATAATTTCTCTTACATTGTCTTCTTTCTCTTCTGATACACCTCTTAGCCTAATACAATATTCCTTTTCTTTTAGTTCTAAAATAGTTATGTGTTCATCTTCCTTATCTATATTTTCTTCACATTTATTAGTCTGTTTCTTTACTTCTTGAATTTCTTCTTTTAATATTTTCTCTCTTTCCCAATTTTTGTTCCAATCTATTTTCTAAACCCTCTAATTTTTCTTCTAGAACACGTGTCACTGTTTGAGTTATAGTCTGAGTTGTTTTAATTGTAAAGTCTTCGAACAGTGATTTTAACCACTCTCCTTCCCCCACTTCTGAACCTCTTCTTGCATATCTTCTTGTACTTATATTCATTTTTATATCTTTAGTTAATATCTTTATCTTAGCTTATTTACTAACATAGCATATATATTTTCACCTTATTTCAATTATTCTCAAAAATCACTCTATTTCTAATCCTTAAATATCTTAATATCTTAATATCCTAATATCTACTCACAATATATATATATTTCTAATTGTATACTTCTATTTATATTAAGCAAATTGTATTTCTTTAAACAAAAGAACTTTAAACAAAAGGTTCATTTGACATTCAAGAGTCTTGCAAAACAAAATGGCTTTGTTAAATTATTAATTAATTCAGTCTAGATCTTGTAAAGTTTTTAAGTGTAGAAATTATGTATCTTCTCACCAAAACTCCCTCGCTTTATTCTTCATTTGGAAACATTTAGATCAGAGCTTTCCAAATTGTGTGTCGGGACACATTAGTGTGTCAGCTGCAGTGTCTGGGTATGTCGCGGCTGCTGCCGCCTCTGAGCCCTGCCAGGATTCCACATAGGTCCTAGTGCCTGCCTTGTGCCATGCTGCCTCGAAACCTGCTGTGATTCCGCACAGATCCTAGTGCCTGCCTTGTGCCCTGCTGTAAGAGTGTGTCGCAAAATGATGCATGTCTAAAAAGTGTGTCACCAACATGAAAACTTTGGAAAGCTCTGATTTAGATGTTTTCCTTAGCAATTGTTTTAATCTTGTATTAGTGGAGTGGACTGCAGTGTTAGTCTATTTCAAGACTCTCCCACGCTGCTCCTGCTTTCGCTTTCTGGCTTCCCGGCTTGATCCTTTCACTGCAAGTCACTGAAAACACAAAGACACAGACAACACATGACTCGCCTGCCTTCCGAAGCCACCGAAAGTCTTCCTTCAGAGAGGCCAATCTCCGCTCTCTCCGCCGTCGTTTTGCCCATTCTCAGCTTTGCAAAACCGGCTCTGTGCTGCGTGGTTAACGATATTAATTACGGAGCTTCTTTCATGTCTGCCCAGCCGCCATCCATTTCCACCGGAAGTCTCTCCTGTCCCAGAGTCTTGAGGCTGTAAATGTGTGATGACCCTGACTTCAATGCCCCAATAATCACTTCTCCATGCAGTTCATTTGAATTGCAGAATAAGCTTTATTAAGGTTACATATAAATCAAAGCATTGCTGAAGACCAGAATAGTTTCCCACCAAACGATTGAATTTTGCCTTTCCCCCCTTGAGCCAGCCTCCTTCCCCCCCCCAATGATGTCAATGTCCAGCTCTTTTCCACTCCTTTGGTGCCCCCTCCTTGCTTGTGCAGGTGGATGACCTTGACGATCTGCATAACAGTCTCTAACAGTTTGGCGTGTCTCTTGGAATGCACTCTTCCCCCTCCCTTTCAGAGTCTTTCCAGGACTGACACGTATCTTTGCAGGTAATGTCAGGATTCGAATTGTAATCCTGATAGAAGGTTAGATGGGGTGCAATGGGCTTCAGCTCAACCCAAGCAATACTGAGTCACTTAGGGTATTTTGGCCTTCCAGTGACAAGGTTTTGCCACTGTTGGTCTTAGGTGGGGTTCCACTGTTCCAGACGGACCCTGTGCCCAATCTGGAGGTCCTCTTGGACTCACTGATGGGGACTAGGAAACATGCCTTCTCTGCTGTAGCCCCTGCCCTCTGGAACATTCTCCTCCAGAGAATATGGTCCCCTGACCCTGTTGGCCATTCGTAAAGACCTGGGGTATGTGGCCAGGCCTAGGGCCCCAAGTGTGTTAAGAGCTCCGTTTCTTACCCTTACTAACATATAGCAATAGTTTTACTTGGTGACAAAATGCATCTTTTGTATTGCTTTCATTGTTCTAATTCTTTTATGTTTTTTATCATTGATTGCCACACAGAGTCACTTGCTGAAATGAGCGCCTATAGAAATTAAATAAATAAATAAATAATTACTTGGTCCTGTCCCAGTGCCTGGAGGCTGGATGGGGTCCAATAGACTTCAACTCAACCCAAGCAAGACTGAGTGGCTTTGGGTATTTGGGACTTCTAGGTTTTTCCACCATTCATCTTGGATGGGGTGGCACTGCCCCAGATGGTCCAGGTATGCAATCTGGATGTCCATTTGGACTCACGCTCCTGCTAGAACTGCAAGTGGCAGCCGTTGCTAGGAGGGACTTTGCAAACCTTAGGGTTGTGCGCCAGTTGTGTCTCTTCCTGCCCCGGGAGGTTTTTCTCACAGTGATTCATGCCCTCATGAACTCTCATCTGGATCACTGCAACATGCTTTACATGGGGCTGCCCTTGAAGAGCATTCGGAAGCTTCAGCTGATGCAGAATGTGGTTGCATGGGTAGTAAATGATGCTGGATATTCAACACATGTAAACCCACTGCTACGTGAGCTGTATTGGCTTCCAGTGTGCTTCTGGGAGCAATTGGAGTTTCTGATTTTCACCTTTAAAGCCCTTCATGGCTTGGCACTGGGCTACCTAAGGGACCGTCTTCTCCCAGTTCTTTCTATCTGTCCAATTCGGTACAACAGGTTCGGCATGTTACGGTCCCATCACCCAAGGATGGTAGGGACTAGGAGACGTGCCTTCTCTGCCGTAGCTCCTCCCCTTGGAACATTCTCCCTTCAGACATTAGGATGACCCCGACCCTATTGGCATTTTGTATGGCCGTGAAGACCTAGTTATGTGCCCGGGCCTGGGGTCCGGAGTTTGTTAAGGGCCTCATTTCTTGGCTATACTAACATATAGCAATAGTTTTACATGGTGACTAGCTTTAAATATCTAGGGGTAGTCATGCACGCCACTGGATCTAGGAAACCTCACTTTGATTATGCAGCTGATTCCGGACAAAATTCAGCTAATGCCATTTTAAAGTTTTTCCGGAGTAAAGGAGGGCATTATATACCGGCAGCTCTCAAACTCTTCCAGGCGAAGACATTAGCCCAGCTCCTTTATGGGTCCTGTGTTGGTGCTCTAAGTTCAAGTATTACATCCCTGGAAAGAGTGCAATCAAAATTTATTAGAGCAGTATTTCAAATGCCCAAATGTGTTCCAAACGCTTACCTTCGATTGGAAGCGGGCATGATAAAAGTTGAGGCAAGAGTGCGCCTAGCTTCCCTGAATCTTTGGCTAAAACTCAAGCATTATCCTCAAGGTTTAGCACCACTCATTTTCCAAGATTACTTCCAATCCTCTTGGTTAAAGGATATTGAATCTAGTCTCACCAAGCTAGGATTTTCTACAGATTCAATTCTTAGGATGGATTACGAACAGGCAAAATTGGCCTTGAAGCAAAGGATAAAGGACATAGAGAGACAAACGGACTTAGAGAAGGCCCCTAATTTCTTATCATCAGAGTATAATAAATATATTGTTAATTCTGCTAACTACCTTACTCAACTTGAAATCCCTAGCCATCGGAAAGCCTTTGCCTTAGCTCGAAGCCACGCACTCCCTTCCGCAGTCTTGAATGGTAGATATAAAAAAATCCCAAAAGCTGCAAGGTGGTGCTGTTGTAATAATGGAGAGATAGAAAATACAGTCCACGTGCTCCTCCGTTGTCCTTTTTATAAAGAGCTTAGGAGTAAATTAATATTACCTTTGACCAAGAAATATCCTAGGAGGCAAGATATAGAGTATATGCAAATGTTACTTATAGATGAAGATCCAACTGTTACGGCGCAAGTAGCCAAATTCTGTGCAGCTGCTATAAAGATACGCCAGACTATGATAGGAAAAATGTAGTAATGTACTCCTTGTAATGATTTTAATAATTTTAAAAGGTTTATATATATATCACACCATATTTTATATATGATATTTTATTTTATAAGCATTGACATCTGATAGAATATTAGTTATGACTAATATTAAGAGCATATTTAAATTTGATTAAGGGGCTCATCCACATTGTGGTCTGAATGTATTTTAATTTTTAATTGGAACAATGTAATTTAACTTATAATTTAAAAACTATTTTAAATCAGATGGTGCATATTGTAAGGTTCAATGAGCATACCTTGTAGAATCTTGTACTGGTCAGTGACCGTAATAAACCAGAATGAATGAATGAATGGTGATCATACAGTATATATTTATTTTGCATTGTTTTAATTGTCTATGGTTTTTATCAATGTACGCCACCCAGATGGCGTACATTGTTGAGAAGGGCAGCTATAGAAATCAAATAAATAAATAAATAATTCTCGTGGGAAATGTGAACTTGGTCATGATGTGGATTTCACTGGTAAGCAGTGGAGCCATACCAGGAATGGATTATTTCTTCCACTCCAAAAATAAAATAGAGACTTCTCCACTTGTGCTCAATACCTTCTTTATTGTATTGTATTAGTTTGGTCGTAACTTTTGTAGAAGCTTTGAGGACCACATTCCAGGTTTTCAGGGGAAGCCTGGAACCAAAGGTATCTAGTCCTAAGGTTGAGATTGGGGTTCTAATGACCCCATCAGGTTTCAATTTGTAGACCAAACTTTCAGTTCTGGTGAGTGTTGAAGCTTGCAACTTGCTAACCACAGGGATCTTTGCCTACTTTAGTAAAGGTAAAGGTACCCCCCGCACATTTGTGCAGTCGTGTCCGACTCTAGGGGCCGGTGCTCATCTCCGTTTGTTAGCCAAAGAGCCAGCGTTGTCCGAAGACGCTTCCACGGTCATGTGGCCGCATGACACACGCGGAACGCTGTTACCTACCCACCGAAGTGGTACCTATTAATCTACTTGCATTTGCATGCTTTCGAATTGCTAGGTTGGCAAGAGCTGGAGCTAGTGCAGGAGCTCACTCTGCACGCAGGGCTAGGGATTCGAACCTCCGAACTTGCAATCTTCCGATCAACAAGCCTGGCGTCTTACCCGCTGAGCCACCACGCCCCCCTACTTTAGTTTTTGCCTACTTTAGTGCAGTTTTTGCCTACTTTAGTGCAGTGCAAATCCTTCAAAAGACTTTTTTCTGAACAACATACAATGCTTCTCTTTTTGAATCACTGAAAAGCCACGTATTTTCCAGGCTCACATAGCTGATTCAGAAGCTGCTCTGGTTATCACTGCATGTGTGTACAAGACAGGGAAAGACACAGTTACTGCCATGTTTCCAAAGCAGGGTTGCATGTTGTTCCTTGGTATTCTGCAGATCCTCTTGGAAAGGATTTGCAAAGGATCTGAACCTGATCTTCTGAGGATTTCTCCTGGATCAGAATGACCCATCTCGCCCAGCGTAATTGTACTCTGGCAGGCCAACATGAGGCCCATGGTAGGATTCAGAGACAATGCCCTCCTTCTCTTACAGCTCCTGTGGTTGAGATTGGGGTCCTAATGACCCCATCAGGTTTCAATTTGTAGACTAAACTTTCAGTTCTGGTGAGCGTTGAATCTTGCAGCAGGCTAACCCCAGGGATCTTTGCCTACCTTATAGAATAGTGCAGCACAAATCCTTCAAAAGAAATGCTTCCGAAAAAGATACAATGCTTCTCTTTTTGAATCACTTAAAAGATCACTTATCAGCTCACACAGCTGATTCAAAAGCTGCTCAGGCTATAATTGCATGTGTGTACAAGACTGGGAAAAGACACATAAACCCAAATAAAACATAATCCAATAATTGATTTAAATTTTTTCCATCATGTTATTGCCAAAGATATTGTTAGATGCAGGCTAAAGAACAATGGCTTGTGTATTTCAGATGCCTCCAGTTGCAGCCAATGTCCGGATGACCAGCATTCTAATAAGAAGCAAGATCAATGTGTCCCAAAGGTTATAAGCTTCCTATCCCTTGAAGAAATGTTGGGTCTCATCTTGGCTCTCTTTGCCCTTGCTTCTTCCCTAACCACCGGCTTTGCTCTGGGAATCTTCATTAAATACCGAGAAACCCCCATAGTCAAAGCCAACAACCGGGACCTCACCTACATTCTCCTGGTTTCCCTCCTCCTTTCCTTCTTGACCTCCCTTCTATTCATTGGTCGCCCCAGGAAAGTGACCTGCCTTCTTCGACAAACCACCTTCAGTGTTGTATTCTCAGTTGCTGTGTCTTCTTTGCTGGCCAAAACTGTCATGGTGGTGGTGGCCTTTCTGGCCACAAAGGCAGGCAGCAGGATGAGTAAATGGCTAGGGAAGACTCTGGCCAACTCCATTGTCTTGTCCTGTTCTGGGGTCCAGGTGGGCATCTGCATGATATGGCTGGGAATCTCTCCCCCATTCCCAGATTCTGACCTGCATTCCCAATCAGGACACATTGTGCTGCAGTGTAATGAAGGCTCAGTCACCATGTTCTACTCTGCATTGGGCTACATGGGCTTTCTGGCTGCCATTTGCTTCTTGGTGGCTTTCCTGGCCCGGAAGCTACCAGGGACCTTCAATGAAGCCAAGTGGATCACCTTCAGCATGTTGGTTTTCTGCAGCGTTTGGGTCTCCTTTGTCCCCACCTACCTGAGCACCAAAGGGAAATACATGGTGGCTGTGCAGATCTTCTCCATCCTGGCCTCCAGCCTGGGCTTACTGGGCTGCATCTTTGTCCCTAAATGCTACATCATTATTCTGAGACCTGGCATGAACACCAAGGAGCATTTAAGGATATAAAACAATAAATAAACTGATTTTTCCCTATTTTTCTATAGTTTATTGGTCATTTGAAATAACATCGCTTAGAATTAAAGTCCTTTTGATGTGTTCTAAGAAATCTCTATTCCTTTCATGTGAATTTTAAATTATAATCATTAAATATTGAAACAAAATAGCATTATATCATCTTGCTTAAAACACTTACATTCTTTCCTGTCTCTCAATCTGACATCAGGTAGGATTAGGATGATAATCATTGACATTAATCAGTTTTCTGAAACCAGATCAGATAAATTGTCACCACAGCAGATAAATTTTAACATTAAGTCCTGGGCTTATTCCTTTTTTATCCTCTTTTGGCACATAATCAATCAAGGGAGAAAAGCAAAGCTTCCAGTGCACAGAAAGGTTTTTCTTGATTCAGGCAGCTTCCAAAGCCCAAAGGGAGACCCGGGACAGAGCTGAGGGAGGGAGAGAGAGCAGAGATGAAGGGAAAGCACCACCTTTCCTTCCACCTCTTTTGGCAAACCTGAGAGCAGCAGCAAATTTCCAGATATTGTTGCTGTGGCCTTAGAAGGTCAACTGGGGCTGACTGCAGAGGTCAACTTCTGCCACACAATGCTGACTCTCAGAATAAAACAAATATATCTTCAAAAACTTCACAATAATGACCATGGAATATCTATCAAATCTTATCATTATAAACATTGTTATCTCTTCTCCATTTTGTAAAGCAGAAGATTTTTCAGCAAGGCTATGAAGGGTCTCCCTACTTGGATGTAGCTATTCTGGGGTATCTGACCTGCATTTAGGAAGATGGCCTCATCCACAAAAAGATGGAGTTCCCTGACTAGTTAATAAGGGTTCAGTTGACTTAGTGTAGAGTATCATAACCTTGAAAGTTTAACATATTACAATCTCTAGCATCTCAAGAATGAGGTTCTTAACTAAAGGGCAGGCAACCTTTCCTGAATTTTTCCCCTCTTAACTCGTAAACTGGAACTGTGTCTATCAGTCACACAGAAATATTTTCTCCAGCTGCACCTCTATGTTGCTACAATGATTCCCAATTCTCCTTCCAATTATCAAAACCATGGTGAGAGTAACAAAGCTTAAGGGATTTTATCACCATCACCACAGGCCATTTTTGAAATCTCCACAACAGTAGACTCTGGGTGGTTTACAACATTATTATTAAAAACCTATACACTTAAAAATACAATATAATAATAAATAGATTAGAATCCAGAGGATGGGAAGATCTTAAAAAGGAGGATATAATGGGGCTAACCACCCTCAGGAGGAACTATCAATTCCTATCTCCCAAGCAAGGCGGCAGAACCAGGTCTTAAAAGACCTCTTGAAGGCCAGGAGCGAGGGCTCCTCCCTTACCTCCAGGGGCAAGATATTCCACAGGGCGGGTGCTATCGCAGAGAAGGCACGCCTCCTGGACCCCGCTAGATGGAATTATTTTATTGACGGGGTCCGTAGCATGCCCTCCCTGCATGACTAGGTGGGGCGGGTAGATGTGATCAGGATGAGACGGTCCCTCAGATTCCCTTCAGATATCAGATATTACTTCTCCATTTTGTAAAGCAGAAGATTTTTTAGCAAGGCCTATGAAGGGTATCCCTATTTGGATGTAGCTATTATGGGGTATCTGACCTGCATTTAGGAAGATGGCCTCATACACAACAAGATGGAGTTCCCTGACTAGTTTATAAGGGTTCAGTTTGTTTAGTGGGCAGTATTATAACCTTGAATGTAATAACTGAAGGTTACAATTACCTCCTGCACTGCTGAGAGCAGAAGATGCTGTTGGTTTCCAGATTTGGTGCCAAGCTGGACCATCTTCAATAAAGAGAATTTCTTTAGTGCAGTTGTATTGTTGGTACGTAGGTCCTCATCATCATTCGCCAGCTCTGGGACCAAGGAAGAGCTGTCTGTGCCTCAGAGAGAGAAATATAGCAAACAGCACCATCATGGTATCTCAAGTATTGCTGTCCCTGCTTCTGCTGCTGTCCCCTTTTCCCTTTGAGACTCTCTTGAAAAAATGTCAATTCAATGTGATAATTGAGAGAACGTACAAGGGCAATTTCTACAAGCAGGGAGACTACCTGATTGGTGGAATCATGTCTACAACTAATGCTGCATTTCGACCCAATGACTTCTTCCAGCTTCCAGGCCATGAGTTCAAAAGGTAATTATTGACATGTATGTGCCTCTGGTGATTACTTTTTCACTCTCCAATGACATTTCAGTAGGGAATAATTCCCATTTCCCAGTTCCTAGCCTTTTTCAAGCAGCCTATTCGTTTTCCTACAGATTTTCTTTAAGTAAAATGTATTTTGGATTTTTTAAAACCTGAAGAGTGCCTTTTGAGTCCTTGATCAAGTACTAGCACAAAACCACATGTTCCCCAACTTTTAAAAGGAACATCTGTAATTTCCATTCAAGGAGAAAGGTCTCTGTGTGCATGCAATGTCCTAAGATTATGATAGAGAAACAACCAAAAAAATAGTGTATGAATAACATTAATTTATTGCACCTTTATTCACTTCTATTGGTGTGCTTCCAGAATTATACACTAATAAAAATAATTAACACAATAGCATTTTATGCTGTGGGAAAGAAGAGACTGTAAACTTGGGTCACCTATCCATAGCTATAGGTTCAAACAAGAAAGAGAGTAAATAATTAGACTAAAATATATACATTAAAAAAGCAAAGTATTAAGTAAATTATAAGATTAGAATCAGCATCAAAGAGAACTTTTAGAAAAGCTTGTCTCTGGTATGCAGTTACTTTATTTATGTATTCAATTATTTGTTCAGCAAATGTATATGGCTGCCCATCTCACTGGATGTGACTTTGGGTGGTGAACAACTAACAATTAAAATAATGTCACAACCATTATGCAAAATGAACAAATACCTGGCAAGAAGATTCAAGCATCAGGTCTTGCTCAAGAAAGCACATGTGATTTTCTGTCTAATAGGAACACCCAATCACCTAGAAAGGTTTTGTAAATCAATAATACAGGAATTTGCTATTTATTAGTTGTGCAACGACTGCCTGACAAAATTTCCTGCATTGCAATGTTAATGAAAGTGAGCTCTCGTCCCACCCTCCTCCTTTTCCCTTTATGAGATCAATCAGATTAGTTTGCACATTTATACGGTGGTCATTTGCATCCTCATTCCACTGATGTTTCAGCCTGTGGGACATTCACGGAAGTGGTTCTATTTCTAAACTTTAATTGATCAGTGCCAGATTTCTTTAAAGTAAAGCTGCAGGCAATACCACCTGTCTTTATAAACCGAAGAGAAAAACCTATTGATATCTCTTCTGTTGTAGTATCAAGAGTATAAGCTTCAGCCACATCTTGCCCTTCTTGTTTGCCATTCATGAAATCAACCAGAGTCCTAGACTGCTCCACAATATCTCCCAGGGCTACAACATCTATGAGAACTTTTTCAGCACCCGAAATGTTGGAGACTCTGGCAAATACAGCATGCCTCACCTGCATATGGATGGCTGCTCTAGAATGCAAGCTCTCCATGGTTTTTGAGGAAGCTGTTTGTGGACAGTCCCACTTCCTCTCTGTCTCTCTCTCCTCCTTCGACCGGGAGGAAAGCACATGGCCATGGCTGTGTGCTGCTCCATCTTAGGCCATGGATGGGCCTAGGAGATTTTCCCCCCTTTCTAAACACATCTCTTGCCAGCAATGAGGGGCAAGAGTTAACTAAGTTTAGGGAACAGAAAGAAGAAATGGCAATTAATTTATCTACCGAAAACGCTGTACCTGCAATGAATAAACGTAAGAACTCTTTTGTACTTACTTTTCATACCTGCCATGTCTAAGTGTGTGTTTCTTTATGCTAAGGTGGGCTAAAGGTGTAAGACTAACCTGGATCTCTCTAAAATGCTCATAGGCTCTGTTTTTAAACAATTTTATTTTTCTGTACACAAGTTTAGCAGTTCTGCTCCATTTCAGTAGTTCTAACAGACTGCTAAATGGATTTCAAAGGGTTATGAGCCCAGATTTTTCAGAAATAGATTTTGTATTTTAAACACCAGGAATTTTTTCCTTCTGCCTTGTTTTCTTTTTGAACAGAAATTTTCTTTTTTGCTGGTTTTGCATAAGCATTGTTGTTTTTCTGAGAGAATAATTCAGTCTAGCTACTGAAGACGTTTCTTATACCAGGAATTAGCCAGAAAGCATAAAAGGAAATATTTTTTTCTTTTTGAAGTGATTTTTAAATCATTTTTCCTTAGACAAGATGGCCAGTGTACTCCCGCCTCACAGTACAGTGATTTCTAAACTAAAACCCAGAGAGTTTTATCCCTGGAAGATATGGGTAGAAAGTCAGGCAAGGATTTTGAATCTGCACAATATTTTGAATGAAAATCCTCCTAGTCCGAATTTAGCAGCATATGCAAGCTGGATGGCCAATGATCTTAAGCTTGCTTGCACTGATGTGATTTTGGATAACAGGATCCAAGTTTGATATTTATTGGGATCACTGCCTGAAAATTTTTCTAGTTTTGCTGCTAGTTATAGAGGATCAAGACAACCTCTTTCAGATTTAATTCAGGAAATAAAGTCTGAGTGCAGCAGACAAGATTCCTATATAAATTGCAAACAGACCAACAATGAGGCAGTCTATGTTTCTAAGATGCCTTGGGGCAAACTTGGCGATCTGTAGCAGAGGAGCCTTTCAATAACAAAGAGGCCCATCAAGTACCATTTTTGTGGCAAGAATGGTCAATTAAAGAAAGACTGTTGTGCCAGGAAGGCTGATCAGAAAGGCAACAAAGAGAAAGCTCCAGATGCGAGTCTCCTTGTATTTTCAGCCACAGATAAAAATTGCTCATCTTTCATATTAGACAGTGGCTGTAACATGCACATGATTAATGATGTTTCTCTCTTCATCGAATTGAACCCAAGTTCAAAGGAAGAGATCAGCTTAGCAGATGGAAAAGCAATCCCTGTGCAAGGAGAGGGGTGTGCTCTCCTGAGGTGTGGAAATGGCACCACCCAGAAGGACTTAATTGCTAATAACATTTTATATGTTCCAGATTTAAATCTGAATATGATAAGCGCATTTGCAATTATGAAGAAAGGCCACACCATTCGTTTCAACGGTAATAAATGTGAGTTAATGAACCAAGAGGGTGTCTTTCTAACAGGATACCTAGATCAAGGTTTAATCTTTCTCAATTGTGAGAGGCCAGACCTCTAGCACAAACAACTTTGACAAAGAAATTCAGGTGCAACTCTTGAAATGAAGAAAAATGGATTGGAAAGCAATTTGGAAGCCAAGGACTTTGGTAAGGCCTTTGTAATGAACAGAACCTACACACAGGGAAATTCCACAAGGCCTGCAATTCCAAAGCAAAGCACCAGGAGCTCTAAACAGCCCCTGGAGCCAATTCACACCGAGCTGTGTGGGCCAATCCAAGCATCTTTTGGGGGTAGCAGACATCTAGCAATGACAGCTACCTCTACCCATGTTCCAACAGAGAAAAGATCCAAATTAGATTCCCAAAAAAAGGAAGAAATCTTTTTGGGGTGCCCACTGGGAACAAGGGAGAAAGAGTTTCAGGTCCAAAGAGCAGCTCAATCCAGACTTTCAGAGTGGGGCATTTTCATGAGACAGAACCAAATCCAATTCCTTCAACCAACAGCTCTACACAAGGGGGAGGTGATGATGACGTCTTCAAAGTACCTCACCCAGTGCTTCCAGTTGCAGCGAGCAGGCAAGCCCAGAGAGAGGACATCGAGCTGGAGACTCCACCTGAGTCAGACGATGAGGAACCAGGAGGGACAGAAGGGTCAGAGATGCAGCATCATCCATACCTGAGTTCTGTTCTGGACCTGAGGTGCTCATCGCAACCCAACAAGGGAGTTCCAGCCAAGTGACTGTCTTACCTCGCAAGAGTGGCATTGCCGAAAGAGCCTGCATCATGGAAGGAAGTGCAACAGCTGCCACCAGCTGAAGCAAGTAAGTGGAGGAGAGCAGCTCAAGAAGAGTTTGAGGCTCTGCAACACAACAACACTTGGACACTCACAAAGTTACCTGTTGGCAAAAAGGCCATTGGTTGCAAATGGCTCTTCAAGGCCAAACAGAATGAGAAAGGAGAGGTCCAAAGATATAAAGCTAGACTGGTAGCCAAGGGCTATTAACAAATATATGGGGAAGATTATGACCACACTTTTGTGCCAGTTGTGACCCACACAACCATTTGACTTCTTATAAGTCTAGCTGCAAGCAGAAACATGCAAGTGGAGCATATAGACATTAAAACAGCGTTCTTGCATAGAAAAATTCAGCAGGAGTTGTATATGAAACAACCTGAAGTCTTCACTGATCCAAAGAACTGGCATTTAGTGTGCAGGCTTCAGATGGGGATATATGGACTTAAACAAGCAGCAAGGGCCTGGAATGTGAAAATAAACCAGATGCTAATAGAGCAAGGTTTCACTCAGGGCAAAGCTTACCCCTGCCTTTACACACGACACAAGAATGGTAGAGACATGTTCATTCTGACATTTGTAGATGATTTGATTCTCTGTTATGAGGATCAAAGGGACATTGATGAAATTGTATCCAATTTGAACATTGAAGTAGAGGTGAAAGAGCAGTTTAAAATTTGGGGATGGGAGGGACGAGGAAACACAGTTCCAAGAACAGCCAGCCAAACAGGAGTTGGTTGGGGCAGTCTCTGCTCCAAGGGCAGAGGCATATGGGGAGGGATTGGAAACTGAGACCATTCCCGAGCGATATAGAGAGCAGAAGCGAGTATTTGGGGAGGAAAAAGCAAACCAATTGCCCCCCCCCCCGCATATAAAAACTGACTGTGTAACTGAATTGGAACCTGGGGCAACATTACCTAAGCCAAGAGTGTACCCATTGACTCCCAAGGAATTAGAGGCACTGCGGAAGTTCGTAGACAAGAACTTGGAACGCGGATTCATCTGCCCAGCCAATTCACCGATGGCCACACCAGTGCTGTTTAGAACAAAGAAAGACGGGTCGCTAAGAATGAGCACGGACAATCAAGGACTAAATACCATCTCCATGGCAAATAAGTACCCATTACCATTAATAAAGGGCATGTTGGCTCACCGATCGAAAGGGAAGATTTTCACCAACCTAGACTTAAGGGAAGCATATTTTAGAGTAAGAATCAGGGAGGGGGATGAGTGGAGAAGAGTGTTTAATTTTCAGCTGGGCTGTTTTGAATTTTTGGTCCTCCCATTCAGATTGAAAGGTGGAGTGGGAGTGTTTATGCAAATGATTAATGAGATAATGCATGATTTATTGTACAGAGGCATGCTCGTGTATTTAGACGATATTCTAATATACACAGAAACGATGGAAGAGGATGTAGAATTGGTGAGGGAGGCACTGAAAAGACTGGAGGAAAATCAATTGTATGCCGAACTCTCGAAGTGTGAATTCCGCAGGGAACAGCTAGATTATTTAGAATATAGGATCTCAAACAAAGGGATCGCCATGGACCCAGGTAAGGTAAGGGAGGTTGTGGGGTGGGAACCACCTAAGACTAGGAAGCAGCTCCAATCTTTCTTAGGCTTCGTGAATTTTTACCGCCAATTCATCCACCACTACACACAAACAGCATTGCCCCTCACTGATCTACTAAAGACTAAAGGAAAGGGGGAGGCGGAGAAAGTGAAACGTAGCACATTCATTAAGTGGACAGCAGAATGCCAAGAGGCTTTCAAGGAACTGAAAACATAGTTCACTTTGGAGCTTTTAAAACATCTGGACCCCGAAAAAGCTTTCATTGTCCAGGTGAACGCATCAGATATGGCCACAGGGGGCATTTTATTACAAAGAGATGAAGACAGCAAAAATAACAGCCCTGCGCCTATCTCTCCCGCAGATTTAATACCATATAACGTAGGTGGCATGTGTGGGAGAAAGAAGCATATGCAGTCATATCAGGCCTAGCTACTTGGCGACACCTCTTAGAGGGAGCAAAGCAACCATTCGAGGTGTGGACAGATCACCAAAATCTGGAAGTGCTACAAACTCTCAGAAAATTGAATCCTAAACATTTCAGGTGGGCTCAGTTTTTCAGCTGGTTTAACTGAAGATTTTAATGGGGGGGGGGAAACTTTTTGGCAGATGACTTGTCGCGATTACCACAGCACAACAGCCAAAGGGAAGAGGTGATTGATTCAATCATCTCAACCAGGCGGTGGGGGGGGGGGAGCGGCAGTAACATGAAGTCAAACAAAGAAACTCATCTCAGGTATCACAGAGGGGGTGCAGGGAGAACTGAAGGAAGCACTAAAGGCAGATGATTGGCTAAAAGCAAACAAAGGAAGCCTCTCAGAAAAACAAGGCTTTTGGTGACAGGGAGGCAAACCCTACATCCCAGATTCAATGAGAAGGAAAATCTTAGACAGATGCCACAATGCCAAATCAGCTGGGCATTTTGGATTCCTAAAAACCACCCACCACTTAAGGAGGCAGTTCTGGTGGCCAACCTTAAGAAAGGATGTAGAAAACTATGTTGCCAGCTGCCAAACTTGCGCCATGGTGAAAGACGTAGGGGGAAAGCCCAGGGGGTTACTACAAGGGGTAGCCAACCCTACCCAACCATGGAAGCAAATATCCATGGATTTTATCGTAGATTTACCGGAAAGCCAAAAAAAAAGACAATAATTTGGGTGATAACTGATTTATTTTCAAAGCAGATTCACTTTGTACCCTGCGCTAGTATTCCAATAGTGGGGCAGCTTGCCAAACATTTTGTACAACACATGTACAGGCTCTACGGCACCCCCGAGCGGGTAATTAGTGATCGAGCAGTCCAGTTCACATCCAAATTTTGGAGAGCCTTTTTGAACTTAATGGGAGTAGAACAGGGTCTGAGATTGAGTCACCACCCTGCCACGAATGGGGCTGTGAATGATCTAATCAAGTATTAGAACAATACCTTAGGTGTTGTGTAAATTAGGTAGCATTCAACAATAAACTACACCAAAGCACAGGATTCACACCATTCAAGGTGGTAAATGGCCAGGATTTTGTAGCATTCCCAGATTTACCTCAGCCTGATGAGATAACAGTCCTGCTGGATGTATGGGCTTTACATATAGCTGAGTGGTGGCCAACAATACAGAAAGCCTTACAATACACAAGGGAGACATACAAACAAAACACTGATCTTAAGAGTGCTCCTGAATGGAAATTAGGAGTGGAGGATAAAGTGTTCTTATCCACAAAATACTTAATGTCTCCACAACCCCCCAAAAAATAGGTCCGAAGTTTATAGGGCCCTTCCCAATCACTAAAGTAATCAAACGGGTGACAATGCGACTACAATTTCTAAAAAACCTCAAAAGAATTCACACAGTGTTTCACTGTAGCCTATTGAAACCAGCCAAGGAATCAGACCGGTGGCACCCACAACAGCAAACACCAGTACCAATAACGATAGATGGGGAATGCCACTTTGAAGTGCAGGAAATACTGGATGCCAGGATCTATAAGGGAAAATTGCAGTACCTAGTCCAGTGGAAACACCTTCCAAAGTCACAATGTGAATGGGTGTACAACTACAGTGTGAAAGCACCCCGGTTAGTAAGGGATTTCCATAACAAATACCCAGGAAAACCGACACAGGGGAGGGGTTAATTATTGGGGGGAGCAGAATGTCACGTATGACCCCCACCTGGGTATCATCCATGACATGGCATCAGCCAAGGGACACGTGGCAACCAAACAACGGCAAGCAATAGCCGGTAGAAAGATAGAAAGTAGGAAATGTGGATTCAGGACCTTGGACCTTCAAGCACACAGTAAAAGTGGGGAGTCCTTGGTGCTCTCTGAGCCTTGTTGTTTTCAACTCTCAGAAAACTGAATCCTAAACAAGTCAGGTGGGCTCAGTTTTTCAGCCGGTTTAACTTCACACTGAAGTTTTTACCGGGGGGGGGGGGGGGACTTCTTGGCAGATGCCTTGTCACAATTACCACAGAACAACAGCCAAAGGGAGGAGGAGATTGATTCAATCATCCCAACAAGGCAGAGGGGGGGTGGCAGTAACACAAAACCAAGCAAAGAAACTCATCTCAGGCATCACAGGGAGAACTGAAGGAAGCACTAAAGCACATGTACAGGCTCCCCGGTGACCCTGAGTGGGTAATTAGTGATCAAGGAGTCCAGTTCACATCCAAATTTTGAAGAGGCTTTTTGAACTTAATGGGACTAGAACAGGGTCTGAGATCGAGTCACCACCCTGTCACAAACGGGGCTGTGAATGATCTAATCAAGTATTAGAACAATACCTTAGGTGTTATGTAAATTAGGTTGTTGTTGTTGTTCAGTCATTTAGTCGTGTCCGACTCTTCGTGACCTCGTAGTGCCTCATAGCATGCCAGGCCTTCCTGTCCTCCACTGTCACCCGGAGTTTACCAAAATCATGTTCGTTACATTGGTGATGCTATCTAACCATCTCACCCTCTGCCATCCCCTTCTCCTTTTGCCTTCAGTCTTTCCCAGCATCAGGGTCTTTTCCAGTGAGTCCTCTCTTCGCATTAGGTGGACAAAGTATTTGAGCTTCAGCTTCAGTATCTGTCCTTCCAATGAGCAGTCAGGGTTGATTTCCTTTAGGATTGACTGATTTGACCTCCTTGCAGTCCAAGGGACTCTTAAGAGTCTTCTCCAGCACCACAGTTTGAAAGCATCAATTCTTCGGCGCTCAGCCTTCCTTATGGTCCAGCTCTCACAGCCATACATTACTACTGGAAAAACCATAGCTTTAACTATACGGACCTTTGTCGGCAAGGTGATGTCTCTGCTTTTTAATATGCTGTCTAGGTTTGCCATAGCTTTCCTCCCAAGGAGCAAGCGTCTTTCAATTTCATGGCTGCAGTCACCATCTGCGGTGATCTTGGAGCCCAAGAAAATAAAATCTGTCACTGCTTCCACTTCTTCCACTTCTATTTGCCAGGAAGTGATGGGACCAGATGCCATGATCTGAGTTTTTTTAATCTTGAGTTTCAAGCCAGCTTTTGCACTCTCCTCTTTCACCCTCATCAAGAGGCTCTTTAGTTCCTCTTCACTTTCTGCCATTAGGGTGGTATCGTCTGCATATCTGTGGTTGTTGATATTTCTCCCGGAAATCTTAACTCCGGCTTGTGATTCATCCAGCCCGGCATTTCTCATGATGTACTCTGCATATAAGTTAAATAAGCAGGGTGATAATATACAGCCTTGTCATACTCCTTTCCCAATTTTGAACCAGTCGGTTGTTCCGTGTCTGGTTCTAACTGTTGCTTCTTGACCCACATACAGGTTTCTCAGGAGACAGGTAAGGTGGTCTGGTACTCCCATCTCTTTAAGACTTTGCCACAGTTTGTTGTGATCCACACAATCAAAGGCTTTAGCGTAGTCAATGAAGCAGAAGTAGATGTTTCTCTGGAACTCTCTTGCTTTTTCCATGATCCAGCGAATGTTGGCAATCTGATCTCTAGTTCCTCTGCCTCTTCGAAACCCAGCTTGCACTTCTGGTAGTTCTCGGTTCACATACTGCTGAAGCCTAGCTTGTAGGATTTGAGCATAACCTTGCTAGCATGTGAAATGAGCACAATTGTACGGTAGTTTGAACATTCTTTGGCATTGCCCTTCTTTGGAATTGGAACGTAAACTGATCTTTTCCAATCCTGTGGCCACTGTTGAGTTTTCCAAATTTGTTGGCATATTGAGTGCAGCACTTTAACAGCATCATCTTTTAGGATTTTAAATAGCTCAGCTGGGATACTGTCTTCTCCACTAGCTTTGTTGTTAGTAATGCTTCCTAAGGCCCACTTGACTTCACTCTCTAGGATGTCCGGCTCAAGGTCAGTGACCACACCATCGTATTTATCAGGGATATTAAGATCTTTCTTGTATGGTTCTTCTGTGTATTCTTGCCACCTCTTCTTAATCTCTTCTGCTTCTGTTAGATCCCTGCCTTTTTTGTTCTTTATCATGCCCATCTTTGCACAAAACGTTCCCTTGATATCTCCGATTTTCTTGAAGAGATCTCTAGTCTTCCCCATTCTATTGTTTTCCTCGATTTCTTTGCATTGTTCATTTAAGAAGGCCTTCTTATCTCTCCTTGCTATTCTCTGGAAATCTGCATTCAGATGGTTATATCTTTCCCTTTCTCCCTTGCCTTTTGCTTCCCTTCTTTCCTCAGCTATTTGTAAAGCCTCATCTGTCAGCCACTTTGCTTTCTTGCATTTATTTTTCTTTGGGATGGTTTTAGTTGCTGCCTCCTGTACAATGTTACGAACCTCCATCCATAGTTCTTCAGGCACTCTGTCTACCAGATCAAATCCTTTAAATCTATTCCTCACCTCCACTGTATATTCATAAGGGATATGATTTAGGTCATACCTGAGTGGTCTAGTGGTTTTCCCTACGTTCTTCAATTTAAGCCTAAATTTTGCGATAAGAAGCTCATGATCTGAGCCACAGTCAGCTCCAGGTCTTGTTTTTGCTGATTGTATAGAGCTTCTCCATCTTTGGTTGCAAAGTATATAATCAATCTGATTTCAGTATTGACCATCTGGTGATGTCCATGTGTAGAGTCATCTCTTGTGTTGTTGGAAAAGAGTGTTTGCTATGACCAGTGTGTTTTCTTGACAAAACTCTATTAGCCTTTGCCCTGCTTCATTTTGTACTCCGAGGCCGAACTTGCCTGTTATTCTGGTTATTTTTTTACTTCCTACTTTAACATTCCAGTCCCCTATGATGAAAAGGACATCTTTTTTTGGTGTTAGTTCTAGAAGGTGTTGTAGGTCTTCATAGAACCGGTCAACTTCAGCTTCTTCGGCATCAGTGGTTGGGGCATAGACTTGGATTACTGTGATGTTGAATGGTTTGCCTTGGATTCAAACTGAAAGCATTCTGTCGTTTTTCAGGTTGTACCCCAGTACTGCCTTTCCCACTCTTTTATTGAATATGAGAGCTACTCCATTTCTTCTAAGGGATTCTTGCCCACAGTAGTATATATAATGGTCACCTGAATTAAATTCGCCAATTCCTGTCCATTTTAGTTCGCTGATTCCCAAGATGTCGATGTTCAATCTTGTCATCTCATGTTTGACCACATCCAGCTTACCTTGATTCATAGATCTTACATTCCAGGTTCCTATGCAATATTGTTCTTTACAGCATCGGACTTTCCTTCCACTTCCAGACACATCCACAGCTGAGTGTCCTTTCGGCTTTGGCCCAGCCGCTTCACTCTTTCTGGAGCTACTTGGAATCGCCCTCCGCTCTCCCCCAGTAGCATATTGGACACCTTCCGCCCTGAGGGGCTCATCTTCCGGCGTCATATCTTTTAGCCTTTTGATACTGTCCATGGGTTTTCTTGGCAAGGATACTGGAGTGGGTTGCCGTTCCCTCCTCCAGTAAATTAGGTAGCATTCAACAATAGAGTACACCAAATTCAGGATTCACACCGTTCAAGGTGGTAAATGGCCAGGATTTTGTAGTATTCCCAGAATTACCTAAGCCTGATATCAGTCCCGCTGGATGCATGGGCTCGACATATAGCGGAGGGGTGGCCAACAATACAGAAAGCCTTACAACACACAAGGGAGACTTACAAATAAAACACTGATCGCAAGTGGGCTCCTGAATGGAAATTAGCAGTGGGGGATATAGTGTTCTTATCCACAAAATTCTTAAGGTCTTCACAACCCCCAAAAAAACTAGGTCCGAAGTTTATAGGGCCCTTCCCAATCACTAAAGTAATCAATCAGGTGACAATGAGACTAAAACTTCCAAAAAACCTCAAAAGGATTCACACAGTGTTTCACTGTAGCCTATTGAAACCAGCCAAGGAGTCTGTCGATGAAGGTTCTCAGTCATCCAGATGGAACAGTCTGTAGCTTGAATCATGTCAACTGGATTTCTATTTTCTCAGTGGAAACGTTTCGCTCCTTATCCAAGGAGCTTCTTCAGTCTGAGCAAAGTTAGTAAGGGAATCCTTAAATATGTTTCTAGGGTGGCTGTGTGACCTTGCACCTGGGGCTAGGTCATGGTTATTTTGAGATGTTTATTTCTAAGTCCCTTTATCATCTAAAGGAGGATTGTTAAGATTACCCTGCTGCTGTTGAGCTTGCGAAATGGTCTTAATCTTCCTAGGCACAGAAGACAAAGCAGGAAGGAAGATAGGGGATAGATTGTGCCTGAGGCCCCCACCTCTATTCAAGGAAGGATTTTCCAATTGGCATAAATGGATTCCTTGACCCCTCTCTCAAACCACCTATCTTCTCTGTCTAAAATGTGAACATTAATGTCCTCAAATGAGTGTCCTTTTTCCTTTAGATGAAGATAAACTGCTGACACTGGTCCTGTGGTGTTACTTCTCCTGTGTTGGGCCATCCTCCTGTACAAATGTTGTTTGGTTTCTCCAATATAGAGTTCAGAGCACTCCTCACAGCACTGGATTGCATACACTACATTGCTTTCCTTGTGTTTTGGAGTGTGTTGGTGGGTTTGAAATATACAGGTATGTGGTGTTTGCCAAATATCCGTTTTATCTTGTCAAAAGATGAAAGATTGTATTCTCAGTTGCTGTGTCTTCATTGCTGGCCAAGACTGTCATGGTGGTAGTGGCCTTTCTGGCCACAAAACCAGGCAGCAGAATGAGGAAATGGCTGGGGAAGACTCTGGCCAACTCCATTGTCTTGTCATGCTCTGGGGTCAAGGTGGGCATCTGCATGGTATGTCTGGGAATCTCTCCCCCATTCCCAGATTCTGTCCTGCATTCCGAAGCAGGACACATAATTAATTTAAATTGGATTTTTCATGATGACACAGCCATAGATATTGTTAAATGCTAACTAAATAGCAATGGCTTGTGTTTTTCAGATGCATCCAGTTGCAGCCAATGTCCGGATGACCAGCATTCCAATAAGAAGCGAGATCAGTGTGTCCCAAAATCCGTAAGCTTCCTGTCCTATGAAGAAATCTTAGGTCTGCTCCTGGCTCTCTTTGCCCTTGCTTTGTCCCTAACCACCAGCTTCATTCTGGGAATCTTCATTAAATACCGAGAAACCCCCATAGTCAAAGCCAACAACCGGGACCTCACCTACATTCTCCTGGTTTCCCTCCTCCTTTCCTTCTTGACCTCCCTTCTATTCATTGGTCACCCCAAGATAGTGATATGCCTTCTTCGACAAACCACATTCAATTTTGTATTCTCAGTTGCTGTGTCTTCCTTGCTGGCCAAGACTGTCATGGTGGTGGTGGCCTTTCTGGCCACAAAACCAGGCAGCAGGATGAGGAAATGGCTAGGGAAGACTCTGGCCAACTCCATTGTCTTGTCCTGTTCTGGGATTCATCTGGATATCTGTATCATATGGCTGGGAATCGCACCCCCATTCCCAGATTCTGACCTGCATTCCCATTCAGGACACATTGTGCTGCAGTGCAATGAAGGCTCAGTCACCATGTTCTACTCTGCACTGGGCTACATGGGCTTTCTGGCTGCCATCTGCTTCTTGGTGGCTTTCCTGGCCCGAATGCTGCCAGGATGCTTCAACAAAGTCAAGTGGATCACCTTCAGCATGTTGGTTTTCTGCACCATTTGGATCTCCTTTGTCCCCACACACCTGAGCACCAAAGGGAAATACATGGTGGCTGTGCAGATCTTCTCCATCCTGGCCTCCAGCCTGGGCTTACTGGGTTGCATCTTTATCCCTAAATGCTACATCATTATCCTGAGACCTGATCTGAACACCAAGGAGCACTTAAAGGTGAAAAACTATGAGGGGTCTTGAGGGAACCTGATTTTTTTAGATAGATATAGGGAAGGATGGAGCGATGGGTAGATTAGTAGAAGGGAGTGAGTGAGATGATGATAGATATAGAGACACATGATCATCTTTTCCTGTTTAGAATTCACTTTCTGCGACCTGACATGAACACCTAGGAGCATTTAATGATATAAAACAATAAGGAAACCTGATTTTGGTCCCTATTTTTCAATAGTTTATTGGTAATCTGAAATAACAAAGCTTAATATTATTGTCCTTTTTATGTTTTCCAAGAAATCTCTTTCTTTCATGTAATTATGATTAAATAATGAAAAAGAAATATTATTAGATAATCTTTTTTGAAATAATTACATTCTTTACTCTCTCTAAGTCTCATATCAGGTAAGATTATCATTGACATTAATCGGTTTTCTGAAACCAGATCAGAAAAATTGTCACCACAGTGGATAAACTGATTGTCACCTTTGCCATTAAAGCCGGGGCTTATTTATTAGACCTTCGCAGCAACTTGTCTTTTTTATCCTTCTTTTTTGGCACATAATCAATCAAGGGAGAAAAGCGAAGCTTCCAGAGCACAGAAAGATTTTCTTGATTCAGGCACCTTCCAAAGCCCAAAGGGAGACCCGGGACAGAGCTGAGGGAGGGACAGAAAGCATCCTGCTGGGGAAAAAGTCAAGGGAGAATTTGCACCTCCAACGCTGAAGGGAAAGCACCACCTTTCCTTCCGCCTCTTTCAGCAAACCTGAGAGCAGCAGCAAATTTCCAGACATCGTTGCTGTGGCCTCAGAAGGTCAACTGGTAAATGGCTGACTGCACAGGTCAACCTCTGCCACATGATGTTCACACTCAAAATAAAACACACACAAACACAAACACCACTTTAAAATCAAAAACATCCAGCGAATTTCCATCAAACCTTAACCTTATTGATATATCTTCTCCCTATTTTAAAGCAGAATATTTTGTAACAGAGGCTCTGAAGGATCATCCAGATGGTGTATCTCTACTTGGATGTAGCTATTCTGGAGCATCTGACCTACATTTAGGGAGATGGCCTCATCCACACCAAGATGGAGTTCCCTGACTAGTTAATAAGGGTTCAGTTGACTTAGTGTAGAGTATCATAACCTTGAAAGTTTAACATATAACAATCTCTAGCATCTCAAGAGTGAGGTTCTTAACTAAAGGGCAGGCAACCTTTCCTGAATTTTTCCCCTCTTAACTCGTAAACTGGAACTGTGTCTATCAGTCACACAGAAATATTTTCTCCAGTTGCACCTCTATGTTGCTACAATGATTCCCAATTCTCCTTCCAATTATCAAAACCATGGTGAGAGTAACAAAGCTTAAGGGATTTTATCACCATCACCACAGGCCATTTTTGAAACCACAGTGACACGCATCTGTTAATTCTTCATATATAAAACCTGAACATCTGATCCACAATTACCTCCTGCTCTGCTAAGACAGAAGGTGCTACTGATTGAAGCAGGGATGACACCATTCTGAAATTAATGGTTGTGGTTTCCAGATTTGGTGCCAAGCTGGACCATCTTCAATAAAGAGCACTTCTTCAGTGCAGTCATACTGTTGGTTAGTAGTTTTTCCTCATTAGCCACCTTGGGGACCAAGGAAGAGCTGTCTTTGCCTGAAGGAGAATTCTACCAAAAAGCACCACCATGGCATCTCGAGTGCTGCTGTTCCTGCTTCTGCTGGTGACCCATTTTCCCTGTGAGCCTCTGTTGAAGAAATGTCCATTCAATATGAAAATAGAAAAAAGAAAGTTTAATTACTACAAGCCAGGAGACTACCTGATTGGTGGAATCATATCTACAGCTAGTGCTGCATTTCTACCAAATGACTTCTTCAAACCTCCAACACGTATGGTTATAGGGTAATTATTGACATGTATGTGCCTCTAGTGATTGATGTTTCCCTCTCCAAAGTCTTTTTAGTAGTGAATGATTCCCATTTCCCAATTCCTGGCTTTTTCAAGCAGCCTATTCTTCTTCCTCCAGATTTCCTTTAAATAAAATGTATTTTGGATTTTTTAAAACCTGAAGTGTTTCTTTTGAGTTCTTCATCGAGGACTAGCATCAATACCAGGTGCTCCAAAACTTTTAAAAGGAACACCTTTATTTTCCAGTCAAGGAGAATGGTCTCTGAACTCAATTCATAGAATCACCAATGAAATAGGATTTGTCATATATGCAGAATAAAGTTAAGGAAATTTTCTGGCAATTGAATGACAATAAATTTGGACAAAATCATCTCCTGTTCTTCCCCAGGCAGAATCCCAAGTTACTGGGTTGATTATCTGTATGATAGGGAATGGTCCGATGTATTTTGGCCCTAGCTTTTTGGAGGGTTGTGTGGTGCAAAGGTTTTTGTGGACAGGTACACTTTGTCCCCTATTTTAAGGTCCCATTCAGCTTGTCTCTTGTGATCTGCATATTTCTTGTAGCTGGTTTTTGCCTCCTGAAGCGTTTTCAGCATAATTGGCCAATTACTAGTCATCTTTGCGATCCACTCATCCGCTCGTAATGGGGCAGCTATTCCCTCATGTTGGGTCGTGGCCAATTCGGGTATAGTGACAAAGTCCTGACCCGTGGCTATTTTAAAAGGCGAAAACCCCGTACTTTGGTGGATTGCATTGTTATACGCCACCTCAGCGAACGGTAGTAGCTCTGCCCAGTCCTGTTGTTGGTAGCTAATGTAGCAACGTAGGTACTGCTCTAGAACCGAGTTAAGGCATTCAGATGATCCATCTGTGCAAGCATGGAATGCGCTACTTAAGCCCTGTTCCGATCCGATCAATTTCAAAAAAGCTTTCCAGAATTTGCTAGTGAAAGTACTTCCGCGATCGCTAATTATGCGTTCGGGTGTTCCGTGAGCCCTGTAAATGTGTTGAATGAACAGTTTGGCCAGTTCTGGGGCTGCAGGGATCCCATTGCAAGCAACAAAATGTGCTTGTTTGGAAAACAAGTCAGTGACTACCCAGATGGCAGTTTTCTTTTTGCTCATTGGAAGGTCCACTATGAAATCCATGGCAATTTGCTTCCATGGTTGTGTCAGGTTTGCTACTGGCTGGAGCAGCCCCGTGGGTTTCCCTACTGCCCTCTTAGCTGTAGCACATACAGGACACGTTGTTACATATGCTTTCACATCCCTGTGGAGCGTTGGCCACCAAATTTTCCATCTGACCAAATGCATGGTTTTAACGAACCAAAGTGGCCCGCTGTTTTGTGGTCATGACTTAATTCTAACACCCTTTTTCTCAAGCATTCAGGCACATATAATTTGTCCTCTTTCCACCACAACCCATTTTTTTCTTGGAGGCTTCCTTTGTTCTCCCCCCACCATGGGTCCAGTAGTACTTTTGCCTGTATTTCCATGTCTAAAAGAGCTGCTCTCCCCACTGCATTTGGTGCGACTGCGTGTAATTGCCATGTTTCCCTCCAGCTTGTCTGGGTTTATTTGTTGAGTCTGTGCGTCATCTGCCTGTGTTGGGAACAGGGTTTCGATGATGTCCTCCACCTTGCCTTCGTATTGCGGGAGGCGTGACAGTGCATCGGCGAGCTAGTTCTTCCCCCCCAGGAAATACTTTAAAGTGAAATTGAACCTGCTGAAAAATTCAGCCCACCTAAGCTGCTTTGGGTTCAATTTCCGAGGAGATTTTAAAGCCTCTAGATTTTTGTGGTCCGTCCATACCTGGAACGGTACAGTTGCCCCTTCTAACAGATGGCGCCAGGTATCTAGCGCGTGCCGAATGGCGAACGCTTCCTTCTCCCACACATGCCATCATTTCTCTGTCTCACTAAACTTCTTTGAAATGTATGCACACGGTCTCAATTTGTTGTTTTCATCTGCCTGCAACAGTATGGACCCCACAGCGAAATTGGACGCGTCAGAGTGAATAATAAATGGTTTCTCGACCTCTGGGTGTTTTAAGATGAGTTCTGCAGTGAACAGTGCTTTGAGATTGTCGAATGCCTCTTGGCATTCAGGAGTCCATTTGATCCTTGTGCTAGGCTGTATAGACTTAGCATCTTTTCCCTTGCCTTTTGTTTTTAGCAAGTCAGTTAGGGGCAACGCCGTCTGCGCGAAATTATGAATAAATTGCCTATAGAAATTCACAAAACCCAAAAAGGCCTGCAATTGTCTGAGGGTTCGTGGGGGCTCCCGCACAAGCACCGCCTGCACCTTCCCAGGATCCATTTCAATTCCCATGTGAGATATGCGGTACCCAAGGAAGTCCAGCTTCTCCCTGTGGAATTCACATTTGTCAAGTTTCAAATAGAGTTTCGCCTCTAATAACTTCTCTAGCACTTTCCTTACCAATTTCACATGCTCCTCCATGGTTTCTGAGAAAATTAGGATGTCGTCCAAATAGACTATGACCCCCTCATACAAAAAATCATAGAATACTTCATTGATCAGTTTCATGAAAATTCCAGGACCCCCAGCTACTCCGAACGGGAGCACGTGGTATTGGAAGGATCCTAGGGGGCAGTTGAATGCCGTTTTCCACTCATCCCCCTCCCGTATGCGTACCCGGTAGTAGACTTCCCTTCAAGTTTTGTAAAGATTTTGCCTTTTGACAGCTGGGCTAGCATGTCTTTTAGCAACGGGAGAGGGTATTGATTGGTGATGGAGATGGTATTGAGCCCCCCTATAGTCTGTACAGAGCCGTAATGACCCATCCTTTTTCTTCCTGAATAGGACAGGAGCTGTGAGGGGGGAATTTGCTGGTTCAATGAACCCAAGAGGCAAATTCTTGTCAATGAATTTGCGTAATTCTTGCAATTCTTTCTGAGTCATTGCGTACATTTTGGGCTTAGGGAAAGGTGCCCCTGGGATGAGTTCAAACGCAGCGTCCAACTTCCTGTGGGGAGGGACTTCCTTCCTGGGTTTTGCAATTGGGGAGGCAATTGTTCACATTCCTGTTTATCAAAGATTTCTGCGACAGGCACATAGTTATCGGGTATGGCTTGTTTGTGCTCAACCCACTCCTCCCCCCATTGTTCAGGCCCTGCCGCCCCCATTTCAATCCAGGGTGTTACCTTGTCGTCGCCAGCGCTGTGGTACATCCCATTGATGAACTTTATTTCCCCCAAAACCCAGTCAATGAGTGGATTCCTTGCCCTAAAGCACTTTAAACCTAGCACAATGGCTTGCAGCGAGATGGGCGCCACAATGAAACGCAGAGTCTCTGTGTGAGTCCCAATTGTCATTTTTACGTCCTCTGTAATGTGTCCCACCGGCCCCCCTTTCATCTCCGACCCATCCAATTGGCAGAATGTGATCGGTGTGTTGAGCTTAAAGAGTCTGAATCCCAATTTGCTTACTACCGATGGGTGTATTAGACATCTGGAACATCCTGAGTCCAACATTGCAGCCCCCACAAACTGTTCCTGCCCATCCAAGGTAGTCAATTTTACCTGGATTTGCATGGTGGGGCAGTCATCTTTACTCCTTGTTGCGTTGTGCCCCTCACGAAAGGCCTGTCCCGTGGCGCACTTTAGAACAGACCATTGGCGTTTCCCGCCGGCACCATTTCATCATCCAAAGATTCCTCTGTGGATGGGTCTACTTTCGTGTATTTGTGGTGTTCCCTGGCAGCCTTTGCTCTGTTCTTTCTGTGAGTGTTGCTTTTGAGGGTTTTCTCACCCGGATTACTTTCCTCTACCAGTTGCGTGCACTCATGACTTCAGTGGCCCTCCTTCCCACATTTGAAACACAGTCTATTTTTTGCTCTTCTCTCTTTTTCCTCAGCCCATTGCTTTCTATCATAATCTCTCTTGGGGGGGTGTTGGCTATTGTATGCCATTTTCTCCGCACGCTGCAATTGGCGCTGGGAGCGTATGCGGTGGCTCGCAGTTTCTACCTGTCATGCCAATTGAATCCATTCACTCAATGTCTCTGGTTCCCCCCCCCCCGTGCTAGTGCCATTTCCAACAATTCAGCCCGCAGCCCCATTTGGAAGAATTCAGCTCAGATGGTGTCTGGCCATTTGGGCAACCAGCTTGTCAATTTTTTAAATTCAAGGGCATATTCAGCTACAGTTCGATTCCCTTGCCGTAGTTTTTGAATCTCTATTTTCGCTGACATGCGGGATAAGGTGTCCTCAAACCTATCCCTCAAAGCCCCCATGAATTAATTGAAATTGTGCAATTCAGCAGCCTTAGTTTCATGCAGCATGGCCATCCACTTTGCAGCTTCCCCAATTAAGAAGTTTGAGATGTATCTCACTTTCGCTTCCTCATTAAGGAACAACTCTTCAGATACCTCCATAAATCCCCTGACATGGTTCAGAAAACAGGACAATTGCTCCGGATCCCCATCAAATCTTGTTTTCAGTTTAGTGACTATTCTAGGTTTGCGCTGTGGGCGAGGTGGATAATAGTTCACCAGCTGCGGTGATGTCAGCAATTCGTCTGTGCTCTCTATCTCTTCCTCCTCCCCTTGCTCATTTTCATCTGAGCTGTCCCCATTAGTGAGGGAGGGGAACGTTGTCTTTCCTGGCAGCCTCCAGGGTTTGCCCCAGCCTCTGAGGCACCAATCGCTCCAGGGCGGCTTGCATAGCCATCATGGCCCCTTTCAATTCTCCCAGCCCTGACTCCATCGCACACACTCGTTGGGACAGGGATACCCTGGGTTTTGCAGCTTTCTTCACTGGCCCAGGCTGCCTGCCGCCCCCAACCCCTAACAACCATTCCAACATCTGGGTGTGAGTCTTTGTCTCTGGGGTTTGGGGAGGGCTATTTACCTCCGCTCCCTTGGCTTTCTTTGATTTCTTCCCCCCTGGTGCTTCGGTGGAGATCTCCGCTGCTGTTTCTCCCCCCTGCGCTGAGGATGTGCTGGGTAAGGCATCGTCTGTGGTCATCGTGGATGCCTTGGCTTTTTCCATTGCAACCACCTGACGTTTTTGAGCCCGTCTCGACCTTGGGACCTGCTGAATTCTCAGAGTAGTCCCCGGGAAAACCGGCAAAGTTGATTCAAGTCTTTATGTAAGGTGCTCCTCTACAATATCCAAATAGCCAGTTCTCTTAAGCAAACCTACAGACACGAGGTTGCTAAGAAGTAACAGGTTTATTCTGGTACATGCAGGTTAGCATGAAAGAAAGACTTGAATGAGTTGCTATACTAAAGGTTGGCAGTTTTAAGCATTTCCCCCCCCAGAGTCCTGACCCCTCCCCAAGGTTCGTATTCATGTTACAGTCACGTAGCTGGGGTCTCAGACAGTCAGCTCTGTGGATGTGTACTTTGATCTCACAGGTTGTTGCCGATGGGTTTCTTCCTGGCTGGTTGTCTCTTGCGCGGTGGCATCTTCACTCTCCCCAATCTACATAGCTGCCTGCTCTGGTGACAGGACTCTGCCGGAGTCCTGACACGAGTCCAAGACAGACTTTCTGTCTATGGGGCAGGAGAACACCCCAAACTACAGTTGTGGAAGAAGAAAAAATGTCTTGGTGATTCTTGAAGGGACTGATTCCGAGCTCTTTCATCACATTTCAACCATGCTGAGCATCTACAAAGTCCCACAGGTATGAATATAAAGAGAAGTGAAGTCCATTTTGGAAATGCTCCAGATGTGTCCAGAAGGTGGCACTCTTGGATAGCACCAAGCAAGGTTGGAGTCACATGGTAGATCTTTAAAAAAACACCTGGAAGATTTTTATTTCACTTGTATTACTTTTGTCTTTCTGACATTGATACACAACACGGATTTGGAAACAATACACTGTCTTCATGACCTTCTCCTTTTCTGTTATGAATTGTACACACAAAAAAGAGCCTTTCCTCAGAGAAAAAACTGGAGCAAATAGACCATTTTATTTATTTATTTGTTTATTTTGTTTATTCAATGTTTATACTCACCTATCTCAAACCAGTGACTCTGGGCAGCTAACTAATTGGCCTTTCTGGTCAGTATGTTCAGAAAAGAGCAAGAAAAGGATGGAGAAATTTAAAAGCTCAAAAGCACTTGTCATAAGATTGTGGTCTGTGGTCTGTTGCCAGAATTATTCAATATTATTCTGCTCACACTTAGATGACAGTGAGAATTGGGCATGTCAGGAGAAATAAAAAAGTCAGTGGAATGCATTCAGAATGATGGGATGTATGCTGGCTTAAAGGGAAAAACCAAGGCTTGAGAATAAACAGACAAGAATGCAGCTTTTTAGGGCTAACAGTGTTTACTGGTAGCATAAGGCAATAAATGCAGATATAGTACATTATTGCAAAAGGGGAAAAAACAAAACAACCTTATAAGCAGAGATACGTGTATTGATCCCAGGGCCAAAGCTCACGCCACAGCTTAATGACAAAGGCAGGCATATCTGCTCTGCTCAGCCCTCAGAAGTAGGATACACACACAAACATGGCTAAAAAGACCAGACAGAAGTCTAGAAGTCAAGAAGCATAGAACACCATTTTGCATGGTTAGATATTCAGTTCTTTCAGCATTCTGATAGGCTGAAAGTTAGGTATGACACACACCAGGCCTCATGGTGTATTATCGCACATAATAGTGACAGTGGCTTGCATCTCAGCAGGCACGTGAGTTCCCCCCCTCCTTGCTCAGGGGGCCTGGGCAAGGCTTCCCACAGAAGGAAATCAGGAGGATGTGTTCTCATGGGAAGATCCAGAAACTAGCCATAACAATACACACATGACTATTGTTATCTGGCACCTGCACTTCACGTCACCATGAGAATGCTTTGCTTTGTACAGAAATAATTTGCCAAGTCCATATGAGAACTCTAACACCCCTCCCGAATTTTTCTGTACAATGGGAGTAACAAAGTTGTAAAACACATTTTTACAGAAACAAGAAAAAACATGGTTAGTACATGTATCCATTTACAAGCTTCAGTTTTTCAGTTTTTACAACCAATAGTCATCAACACTAGAAAATGGTTTAAAAACACTTGTTACACATATGTATAATGCATAATATACACTTTATGCAGTGTTTTATTCAGATACATACAAATACATCAAATACAGATTATGCAGTAATAGAAACACAGTAAAAGAGAAACAGAAAACATTGCCCTCATTGCCCCCTCCTTTGCAGAAAATGCAGTCAGCATAGATAAGGAATTCCAATCCTGCTAGCTGCTCTGTTTGAAGCAAAGGCTTTGTTTTGGTTTTAAGAAAAACCACAGCAGAACTGTTTCAACCCTTTGCAAGCCTCGCATATATGGCTAAACCATTTTGCAAGATTGGTAATTTTACATGGGCAAAACGAATTCAGGGCATGTCCACTGCGTTCTGCAGAGTGATATACAACAAATTAAGGATAAGCCTCCCTTACACACATTAAGGACAAGGTTCCTCACACATGACACTCTGTAGGAAACCAAGAACCATGGGATTCTGTTCTGAGCTTTAAAAAACCAACATCAACACCAAGATAAATGCTTGAATTTGTGCCTACTTCCCTCAGCTGGAAATACTACTGTCTCAGCTGACTGACAGATTCTTATACAAGGTGGAAAACTTCAGTTTTTTTAGCAAAAAACCAACTACATAAGTAAGAAGTCCTACACACTTCTACACTCTCTTATGTACACACAGAAAACGGCACGTGACTGTTCTACACATCCCAGTTTTTCTACACAACAATGACTGGCCTGCTTTAAATCCATAAAGCACCCTGTTAAGTCAATGAACTGTCTGGGAACTGCCACACATGTATAGCCAAAAGCTTGCCTTATACACACTGTTTCAGGAAGATCTATATTCAAATATGCTGTGTCAACAGCACACTATGTAAATGGACACCTGTTTCACGCTACGCAACCAGAAAACGCACCACACGTAAATATTCTGGCCTAGCTGTGGGTGCATACACTAGATCCACAGTTCACAAACTCCTTTTTGTGCAACACATCCCTGGGCAAAGCTGGCTTTACACTGCAGAGTATTATCAGGAAGAAATGTCTTTCTGATCACTCATCTGGAACCTACAGCTTACTAAAACAAAGGATAGGTTGGTTATTTTTAACACTTCACCAAAACTCAAACAGACTATCCTCAGCTGTGTTCCAATGTTCTTGCCTCTCAAGGCAGGAGTAACACGTCTAGCAAAGACTGGGTTTTTTCAGGCAATTTGACACCTGCTAAATCTCAAATCTGTCAGGCTTCACATCCTGGAATAAGAAGACCCATGAGGAATGACCACTGTACTTCCTCCAACACTGTCTCTTTTTCCTAATACCTGACTCCCCCTCCAGGCCCTACACTTGCTCAGGTGAAATTTCCACTTCCTTCACCTGAGGGGCCCTTGTCACACTCGGAGACTGGGGAACAGAAGAAACCTAAACTGGTTTTTGCCCATCTACTGAACCATGGACAGTAGGTTTACACTAGCAATGCAGCAACACTTCTGCAACTTTAGTATACAACCTTTCCCAACCAGTAGGCTGCTTAAACATAAAGCACTTCTGGAGATTTGGATTTGACCATGGCCTAATGAAACAACGATAAGCCTTGGATTTTAATTAACAACCAACAACCAACAACCTGAAGCACTGTGCTTCCTTGGTTCTTCCTTCTCTGTGACCTGGGGTTGTGAACACATGCAAATGTTTCACAGACATGCAGGTACTTCAGTGAAGGGCGCTTGCCATACCAAAGAAAAACAACTTCTTTTTACAGTTGAATTCTACTACCTGTTAGTTAGAAAATACATTGCAATCAAGGTAGCTCCTCCCAAACATGGGATGGCACCTGAGGAACTAACAACAGGCTATTTTTAATGGTATTCACAACACCAACACTCAGCTAGAATTCCAACATTGGCAAGTCTTTGGGAGAATACGTTCCTACAAAGCCAATTCTAGAACACATGGCTCAGGAACTCTCCACTACAATCAGACTGGAACTGACCTACTAGATAACCATATTTTCTTCCTGCTATTGCTACATACACTTCAAAGCGAGCACAGACCTTCGCTTTAGACTTCAACAAGTAGCAACAACACAAGCAGGTAGGATCATCAACTAGAAGGAACATGAAACTCACGCCCCACCATTACTTGGGACATGGGGGCTAACTAAATCTCTATGAACCAACTGAAATGGTCTAGTTAACACTCTGTCACTTTGCCTAGCAACATATACAGTCCTGATATTAGATTGTTTACACACAGTTTACACACAACACAATCAAGGAACTTTTGCACATTTCCTGGGTTCTAACTCAGAATGCATTTGGCTATCTGAGACACACTTTCCCATCCCGGGATATTCCAGTACTTTGTGAAAACTTTATGGATGCATTTATGATGTGGGAAAACATTAAACACACAATGTCCTGTCCACACAATCTCCTTCTTAGGAAGCATCTCACACACTTGATTTTACAGGTTTGTCTCTAACACACTCAGCTACATGCAGTTTCATATCGCAATGAAACATCCAGCACCTGCACTCAGACTTGACCAGGGCTGGAACACTGAGGAGAGAAAAAACAAGTGTACACATACACATTTCACACACTTATCACAAAAATATCAGCTAAAATTACTTGCTGAACTCAAGGCTTCAAGCCGAATTCACCAACAGTCTCTGAAGGAATGCTTACACATAACAGCAGCCGGTAGAGCAGAAAACTTGGATTCGTTGTTCAGCTGACCTCTGGCATCTGGCTTCCCCTCCCTTTGTAAATCAGGCCTCTTGTGCACAGATAGCATCCGCTGGATGATAGCAGGGAATAGCCTTGTAGAATCACAGCAAACCACGGCTATTGTAAATTCCATTCCAGGTTTTACTTCTGCTGGAACGCTCTGTTTGCAAATCTCAGGAACAACAATAACAGATGGCTTTTGGAGATGGCTTGTAAAATAATCCACAACAAGGTCGCAGGGAGATAGCGTCTTTGCTTTCTCGACCAGTAGATCAGACCAGTAGAGTAGACCTGCAATCACGCACGCTTTTTCATAGCCCCAGAAAAACATGCCTTCTTGTTCAAATGCAGCAAACAAAGTCTTGAACTCACCAAGGCGGGTCATCACAGTCTCAGCCTGGGTTGCAGCTTCAAACTATAAAGCTGTCTTGATAGACCACCAAGGGCAACAGAGTTCTACTTTGTATTAAAGGCTCCAACAGCCTCTCAGCACTCATTACGCAGTTCGTGAGTAGCTGATATAAGTCCATTCAGAGGAGGTGAGTCCCAAAAGCAAAAACGCCATAAGCACGGTCCAAACACGCTTGCACTTTTTCAGAGGGATCCTCTGAAGGTGGAGTTGCCACATACTGCCACAAATCTTCTTACAAAAAGAACTATTTCATCTCCACACAACAGGTCAGATAGTTGGTTCCATCTAAAGGCTCAAATGGCAGACTGACCAGACACTGTTCAGCCATTGCTGACCACTCAAAGAAAACATGTTTACTCTGAAATCAGCCTCTAAAAACAAATTTTTAGGGTCCCGGTGCTCCGGGGAGACCCAGCACAGGCGGTGGGGACGGGGCGGAGCACCTGCCTGGCTTCCAGCGCACTTCATCGGAGAAGGTAAAATGCCGGGCGGGTGGGTGGCTGAGGGGCGGGCGGGCAGGCAGGGGGTTACCTGCAGCGGGCTCATCTGACCATCCTTCCCGGAGCTGCTGGGGCCAGATGGAGTGGTGGGGGACTTGGCATCGCTCCTTCCAGCGGGTGCTCCAAGCCCAGCTGTTCAGCCATCGATCAAGGATCGATCAGGCCCAGGGGCAGGGCTGGCCGAGGAGCTCGGGAAGACGAGTTCCTGTTGCCTGAGACATCCTCACGCATCCTCCCCCCCTCCCCCCACAATATGGCAGCAATAATAGGCAGGGCTCGAAAGAGAAGGAAAGCCCCAAGAAAGAGTGGGGATCCTGCACTTTCCACTCCAGAAGAGCGTTCCGCACTTGGATCTGGTGGTGGTCGCTGTGGTTGTTATTGCTGCCATATTGTGGGGGGAAGGGGGAGGATGCATGAGGATGTCTCAGGCAACAGGGACCCTTCTTCCCTCTTCACCCCTGAGCCCCTCGGCCAGCCCTGACCCTGGGCCTGATCGATCCTTGATCGATGGCTGAACAGCTGGGCTTGGAGCGCCCACTGGAAGGAGCGATGCCGAGTCCCCCACCGCTCCATTCGGCCCCAGCAGCTCCAGGAAGGATGGTCAGATGAGCCCGCTGCAGGTGACCCCCTGCCTGCCTGCCTGCCTGCCTACCTCTCAGCCACCCGCCCGCCAGTTCTCGGACGAAGTGTGGTGGAAGCCGGGCAGGCACCGGTGAGGCACTCCTTGTGCCGCACTCACGCCGACGGCTCCTCTCCTTCTGCTTCTGCCCCGTCCCCGCCGCCCGCGCTGGGTCTCCCTGGAGCGCCGGGAGCCCTCTCGTTGGGCCGGAGACACCGGCAGGCTCCCTCGGCTCGGCCCCTGCTCAGCTCTCGCGAGCCGCGTGTCAGACCACCGCCATCTTCCGCTTGTTGGTGATGGGAGGAAGCGGCGAGCCAGGCCAGGCCACAGAGGTAGAGAGCTCCACCTGTCCACCTGCCCAGTGCCACCTCTGCCTAGCTGGGGCCGCTGCCAAGGGGAAGGGGTAGCCAAAGACGCAGACGGTGTGGGGACCATGCGAGGCGGGCAGCGGAGCCGCCTCCCCATCCCTTTCTCGGCTTTCAGGCCGATGGCACTTCTCGGGAGGGAAAAGCTATGTCTCTGGCCACCACACTTCATGGTCCCTGCAACCCCCACCCACCCCAGTGCGGCAGCCTAGTGGCGTCCCTACACCCTCTCCCCCAGTTGCAGCCCTACCGGGCTGCTAACTTACCTGGCTTCTGCGGTGAGAGCTGAGGAGCTGGCTTCAGAGCAGGGACCTGTCGGCATGGCAAGGGATGGGCAGGGCTCCACGTGGTGCATGGCCTCCTCTTCCAGGTTCCCCTGCGACACACCTGGGCCCTTGCCGCGACACAGAAATGTGTCGCGACACACAGTTTGGAAAGCTCTGATCTACAATTACATACAATACAATACATACAGTACAAGACTGGGGGGCCGGGGGGCGGGATTTGGAGCCAGCAGCCAATCACGTGGAGTGGGGTTTGGAGCCGGGAGCCAATCACATGGGCCGGGGGCGGGGTTTGGAGCGGGCAGCCAATCACATGGGCCGGGCCGGGGTTTGGAGCTGGCAGCCAATCATGTGGGCTGGGGGCGGGGCTTGGAGCTGGCAGCCAATCACGTGGGCCGGGGGTGGGGTTTGGAGCCGGCAGCCAATCACGTGGGCCGGGGGGCGGGGACTCCTCATTAGTGTGTTACGAAATTATGGATGGCTAAAAGGCGTGTCACCAACATGAAAAGTTTGGAAAGCCCTTCTCTATACAATCAGCAAAAACAAGACCTGGAGCTGACTGTGGCTCAGATCATGAGCTTCTTATCGCAAAATTTAGGCTTAAATTGAAGACCATAGGGGAAACCACTAGACCACTCAGGTATGACCTAAATTATATCCCTTATGAATATACAGTAGATGGGAGGAATAGATTTAAAGGATTAGATCTGGTAGACAGAGTGCCTGAAGAACTATGGATGGAGGTTCGTAACATTGTACAGGAGGCAACAACTAAAACCATCCCAAAGGAAAAGAAAGGCAAGAAAGCAAAGTGGCTGTCTAATGAGGCTTTACAAAAAGCTGAGGAAAGAAGGAAAGCAAAAGGCAAGGGAGAAAGGGAAAGATATAACCAACTGAATGCAGATTTCCAGAGAACAGCAAAGAGATATAAGAAGGCCTTCTTAAATGAACAATGCAAAGAAATTCAGGAAAACAATAGAATGGGGAAGACTAGAGATCTCTTCAAGAAAATTGGAGATATCAAGGGAACATTTTGTGCAAAGATGGGCATGATAAAGGACAAAAAAGGCAGGGACCTAACATAAGCAGAAGAGATTAAGAAGAGGTGGCAAGAATACACAGATGAACCTTGCTTATTTATTGAACACAAAAGGAGAAGGGGATGGCAGAGGATGAGATGGTTAGATAGCATCACCAATGTAATGAACATGAATTTGAGTAAACTCAGGGTGACAGTGGAGGACAGGAAGGCCTGGCGTGCTATGGTCCATGTGGTCACAAATAGTCAGACACGACTAAACAACTGAACAACAACAATCATAACCTTGATAGTTTAACGCATTACAATCTCTAGCATCTCAAGAGTGAGGTTCTTAACTAAAGGGCAAGCAAACTTTCCTGAATTTTTCCCCTCTTGACTCTTAAACTGGAACTGTGTCTATCAGTCACACAGAAATATTTTCTCCAGCTGCACGTCTATGTTGCTACAGTGATTCCCAATTCTCCTTCCAATTATCAAAACCATCGTGAGAGTAACAAAGCTTAAGGGATTTCGTCACCATCACCACAGGCCGTTTTTGAAACCACTGTGACACATATCTGTTAATTCCTCAAATATAAAACCTAAACATCTGATCCACAATTACCTCCTGCTCTGCTAAGACAGAAGGTGCTACTGATTGAAGCAGGGACAACACCATTCTGAAATTAAAGGTTGTGGTTTCCAGATTTGGTGCCAAGCTTCAGTAAAGAGCAATTCTTCCATGCAGTCATACTGTTGGATAGTAGTTTTTCCTCCTCATTAGCCACCTTGGGGACCAAGGAAGAGTTGTCTTTGCCTGAAAGAGAATTCTACCAATAAGCACCTCCATGGCTTCTCGAGTGCTGCTGTTCCTGCTTCTGCTGGTGACCCATTTTCCCTGTGAGCCTCTGTTGAAGAAATGTCCATTCAGTATGAAAAAAGAAAAAATAATGTTTAATTACTACAAGCCAGGAGACTACCTGATCGGTGGAATCATATCTTCAGATAGTGCTGTATTTCTACTAAATGACTTCTTCAAACCTCCAACACGTATGGTTATAGGGTAATTATTGACATGTATGTGCCTCTAGTGATTGATGTTTCCCTCTCCAAAGTCTTTTTAGTAGCGAATGATTCCCATTTCCCAATTCCTGGCCTTTTTCAAGCAGCCTATTCATTTTGCTCCAGAATCACCAATGAAATAGGATTTGTCATATATGCAGAATAAAGTTAAGAAAGTCTTCGAGCAACTGAATGACAATAAATTTGGCAAAATCATCCCTTGTTCTTCCCCAGGCAGAATCCAGAGTTAGAAAGTACTATAAAAAATAGGGTATCGATATCATTAATTCATTGGGCATTCCTTTACTTCTACTGATGTGCTTCAAGTAAATAATTAGACTAAAGAATATACAGTAAAAAGAGAAAATATTAAGTGAATTATTAGATTACAATCAGAAGAAAAGAGAACTTGTAGAAAAATGAGTTCCTGGTATGCAGTTTATTTTATTTATTTATTTATTCGACTTCTATCACCGCACCATCTCCCCCAAAGTTACTTTATTTACTATTATTACCATAATAGTAAGGATCCATATATCATCATAAGAATATGTTTGTCCCTTTGGGAATGGTTGGTTTTACACAAGTATATTTTGTACAAATGTAAGCAGTTACTCAGATACTTTTCCACCTTATGTTAGTTTGGCTATAAGAGTTCTTTCCCATGTTATCCCCCCAAGTCATAACGTAGACCAAGAATCAGATCAAGCGTTTGGGGTAAGGTTGACTTTGACCCTGACCTGCCAAGCTTTTCTTCTGCTCCTTATTTTGGAAGGAAGCTCCCTTTGGTGCACATGGAATTTTATGTCTACAGTAAGAGGAATATCCAGATGACTCTTTCACCTAGAAAGGTCTTATAGATAAATCATGCTGGAATTTGCTATTTCCTAATAGTGCAATGAGTGCCTGACATAATTTACTACATTGCAAAGTAACGAAAGTGAGCTCTGGTCCATCTTTGCCATTAATGAGATCAACCAGATTAGTTTGCACATTTATAGGGTGCTCTCATGCATCCTCATTCCATTGATGTTTCAGGCTGTGGGACTGTCAGCCTCACATGTTCATCTGACATGCTTGTCTGCCTGTTGTACACGTATAGTTTGCTGACCTGCACATAATTGCTTCAAGAAGCAAGCCTCCCTCTCGGCACTCCTGCATCGCTTGCCAGGAACTGTGATAAGCAACTGCTCTTTCAAAAGACATTCTATCGGGCGGAGGGATACCTGGACTGAGAACTGAAATGTTATGTCTTGACTATGGGTGATATCAGAGGGACGTTTTGATAATGCAGCTTGGGCGTGAAAATCTTTATTCGAGGCTTCACCTCACCTTAAGTGTACTGATCCTGAATAAATGAATCTTTTAGGGTAATTGTCTGAGGGATTTCTTGATTGGGAATATTAACACATAGGGTTATCACAGGGACATTTACAAGTGTGGTCCGAAGTCAGAACTTCAATTCATCATTGCCATATGTCTTTGAAGTAAAAGCTTCAGGCAATACCACCTGGCTTTATAAACTGAACAGGAAAGACTTGTTGATATCTCTTCCATTGCAGGGTCAACAGACTGAGCTTCAACCACATCTTGCCTTTCTTGTTTGCCATTCATGAGATCAATCAGAGTCCGAGGCTGCCCCACAATATCTCCCTGGGCTACAACCTCTATGAGAACTTTTTCAACCCCCTAATGACATATGAGGCCATGATGGACTTGCTGTCTTTGGGGCAGGAGAACAACCCAAACTACAGTTGTGGAAGAAGAAAAAATATCCTGGCCATTCTTGAAGGGACTGATTCCGAGCTCTTTCATCACATTTCAACCATGCTGAGCATCTACAAAATACCACAGGTATGAATATATATAGAAGCAAAGTCCATTTTGGAAATGCTCCAGAGGACTCCAGAAGGTGGCACCCTTGGATAGCGCCAAGCAAACTTGGACTCAGATGGTAGATCTTAAGAGACCAGAAATAGTTTTAATTCCTTGTATTGCTTTGGCCTTTCTGACATTGGTACACAAAATGGATTTGGAAACAATACGCTTTCTTCATGACCTTCTCCTATTCTGCTATGAAGTGGACTCAGAACAAATAGCCGTTCCTGACAGAAAAAAATAGCGCTAGTAGACTAGGTGGTCTATCTGGCCAGTATGTTCAGAAAGGAGGAAGGAAAGGATGGAGAAATGTTAAGGCCCACAAACGCTTGTATTAAAATAGTGGTATGTGGTTTGTTACCAGAATGATTGAATATTATTCTGCTCACACCCTTAGATGACAGTGAGAATTGTGAATATCAGGAGAAACAAAAAAAATCAGTGTAATGCATTCCGAATGGGGTCTCGAAAAAATACATATGATAAGAAAGGATCCAGAATGTTTGGGTGCAAAATGAGTGTGGACTGAATTCTAAAGTGGATGATACAAAATAGGTGGCTTTCACACATAGAACAAATGAGGACTGAAAGATCTGAAGGAAGAATCCTTCACAGGTCAAAAGAAAGTGGAAGACCAAGAAAGTGGTGGTTGGATGCAATTCCTGAGTGGATGAAAAGTAAGAGGGGAGAACTAATGACACGGTATGACACCGTGTATGAAGAAAGTGAATGCATGGAATCTTTCCAAGAGTACAAAGGCATTGAGAGAATAAGGGCACAGCCACTTTAAAGTCCTTTGAAGCACAAAGGAAGTCACCAATAATTTGCTCCATCCCCAAAGCTGATCTCCATTCTGCTTGGACATGAGACTGGTCTTCTCCCAACAGTTTAGTGAGAAGGGTGTTGAGGTCTACAGATTGGTAGATTTCCCTGCCAGTAATGAAAATCTCCAATCTGTCTCCCTAGGATGGGATGAGGGTGGGACTGGAGGAGAAGATAAGTTTGGACATATGGCTAGACCACTGGGTTTAGATATCTTTCAGAAAGTAATTGGATTGCGAGAATTCCCAAGAAATTAGGAAACAGTGCTCACACCCTACTTTCCTGAGAAATCCTTATCCACCACCTGGAAAATTTGCAGCTCCTGATCTACTGTGTGCTGAGAACTATATGTGATCTACAGAGTGAGTAGGGGCTCCTACAGGCACCAAAAGTCTCCACTTAGCTCCATGTGTATCAGCCCATTCTAAACTCTGTGGGTAGGGGGTGTTGGTCAAGGGATCACCATGGACATCAGCCACAAGGAGAACAGGGGTTTCCTAGCCAGGGATGACATGGACAGAGACAACAGAAGCAGGAGAGTGATGAGCAATTTAGAAGGAACCTTTGATGCAGCTATTGCTTTCTGGAAACATTAGCTCAGTAGGTATGAAAAGCTCTTAGATTTAAGCATCTGAATATCTCTATGAAGGTTCTCAGTCATCCAGGTGGAATTGTCTGTAGCTTGAATCATGTCAACTGGATTTCTATTTTCTCAGTGGAAACGTTTCGCTCCTTATCCAAGGAGCTTCTTCAGTCTGACATTAGACTTATACACTAATAAAAAATATTTAACACAATAGCATTTTATGCTGTGGGAAAGAAGACACTGTAATCTCGGGTCACCTATCCATAGCTATCTGGTCAAACTGGAAAAAAAAGTAAATAATTAGACTAAAGAATATACAGTAAAAAGAGAAAATATTAAGTGAATTATTAGATTACAATCAGAAGAAAAGTCTGAAGAAGCTCCTTGGATAAGGAGTGAAATGTTTCCACTGAGAAAATAGAAATCCAGTTGACATGATTCAAGCTACAAGCATCTGAATAGTATCACTAAAAGTGAGACAGACCAGCAATCTTTTCTCTTTTTCGTTAGATCAACTATGGTCTTATCAGCCACATTCCTGTGCATAAAGAGCATTTTCCTTTTTTCTACCGGCTGAGTCCAAAACAAGAACCTCCTCACTTGGCGATTGTCAAGCTGCTCCTGCATTTCCGATGGACGTGGATAGGCCTCGCTACTCCAGACAATGAAAACGGGGAAAAGTTCAGAAGAACCTTTGTTCCAGTAGCCACAAAGAGAGGAGTTTGCATTGCCTTCTCAGATAGAATCTTTACACCGAATATGGGAAAAAATATTCCATTCACAGAAGAAATTGAAAAAAAGCACCTGCTTCTGTATTTCAGCAACCGTCAAGTAAAAATAATTGTTTATCAATTAGACTTTCAGGCCATAGTGGTTCTAGTAACACTAATAGAACTCTTTGAAAGGAATAAGTTATTGGCGGGGAAAGTGTGGCTTGCAGCAGCTTTGCCAGACTTCAGTGTGAGAATGTTTTACCAAATGCTTGATCTCCAGCATAAACATCTTTTGTTATCCTTCTCAACTCAGGCAATGAAAAAGACACAATATTATGATTTTGATTCATATTACTCTGCTATCCTGCAATATGGGAAGGCAGCATTCCAGTGCTCCTCTTCAAGTCCTGTGTTGTCCAAGAAAGTTTGGAAAATATGCCTAGAAAAAGAGAACTGGGAAATCCCACCCCAGGATGTGGTTGCAAGGATCCTGTCTGAGGATGCCTCTAGTATTTCCAAAGCAATTCAGGCCGTGTCCTTGGTCCTCAATGCTGCCTCTTCTGCCCAACTGAGTCAGAGGAGGATGCGGGTTGGAGACCATTGGACACCCCAGATGCTTCAGCCATGGCAGGTGAGACTTCTCCTTTGAGGCTCCATTGATGCTCCCCTTCAATTCCTCAGTGTTAAATTGGGTGTAGGCAGGGCCTTCAGCGGGAGGTTTAAGATGTTTTGGAGAGCAGGTGCCCTGTTGTAGTGTTTGTTCTGATCAGATGAGGAGGTTTGGGGAAAGAAAGTGAGATTCTGTTGCTGAATCTTCCAAAATGGAACTATCTCTACTGCTTTGGGATCCTGTATAATAAATGTGATACCTCTATAATGACAGTATTTCCCCATTTCTATAGTGTATAGGCACCAGGATGGCACAGCTATCCTCTTGTTCTCTTTCGATCACCCAAACTGGTCTTCTCTAGTTTCCAGCCAGGGAATTAGTCATGACTTTGTGTTCTAAATTTATTGTGAACCGCCCACAATGTTTTTATTGTAAACCGCCCAGGATCCCCCGATTGGGGGAGATGGGCGTTAATACAAGTTTAATTAATTAATTAAAAACAGTTCTTTCTGCTACAAATGTATGTTTCTTCATAGCATCTTCCCCATCCCCATGTCCCCTAAACTTCAGCTTTAAGACCCCTACTACTTTTTTAAGAGTGCCAAATTGTGGTGGCATGAAAGTTAAATCAATCAATAAATCAGGGCCATATACTCGTGATGCAAACTTTGTGTGGTTCCTAGCCCAAAGCTGAGCCTGTGGAACTTCAGATTGATCTGCTGTGATGGAAAAGACCCATTTTCACTGCACGCCCTTCACTGCTGGATGCTGGGACTGGCTGGTGTGGCCATTTTCATCTTATCAGCAAGAGTGATATGGCAGCAGGTACCTGTCATCATAATTCCATATCACTCCTTTGTAAGGCATTGCTCAGCTATCATCCTGGACTATTGCCTACATGTGTGTAAAACTCTAAGGCAAGACTGCTAGACATCTGTTTGTTTAAAAGAAAAAAATTAAACAATGACAGATTCCTTTCTTACATTTTTCAAAACAAATTAAAGCAGTAAAAATTAACAGGATCTCATGGGATCTCAAACACAGACCTTTAGATCAAGTGAGTTTCATTTATCTTTTGGGATTTCCTTCTTAATGTAATTTTGGTTGTTTCTTACAATTGTTTTGCTGACTTTTCTCTTTGTGGGACAAGATCTTGACTTGAATTAAATATTTCACAAAACTCACAAGGAACATCAGGATGAGATCCAGCTTCCCTTGGGAGGGAGACTGCCTCAAAAATTGTGAAGCTCTTTACAGGTGGAGGCACTGATTAGAAATGGTCCAGTTATTCATATCAGTCATGTATCTAAGGTAAAGTTTTCCGCGGTCATGTGGCTGGCATGACATGCGCGGAACGCTGTTACCTACCCACTGAAGTGGTACTTATTAATCTACTTGTATTTGCATGCTTTCGAATTGCTAGGTTGGCCAGAGCTGGGGCGAGTGAGGGAGCTCACTCGGTCACACGGGGCTAGGCATTTGAACCTCCGAACTTGTGATCTTCCGATCGACAAGCCTGGTATCTTTTTCGCTAAGCCATCGTGCCCCTTATGTATCTATTTTTTATTTTTTATCCTATCAATTGTGCCTGATTCCTGGAGACTGCCTAGACAAGTCCCTGGAGTTTTGTTAGCATGGTTTTTCAGACGTTTTTGGCTGAAAGAGAGGGACTGGCCCAGGGTCACCCAGCTGGCTTTGTGCCTAAGGCAGGACTGGAACTCACTGTCTCCCAGTTTATAGCCTGATGCCTTCACCACTAAATCAAACTGGCAAACCCATATCTGTAATAATAGAGATGTCTAGACTGAATTAAGGCTGAAATGGAACTGTATAAGATACGGGGGTGGTTGTCCATGTCTTTCTAGCTTCATCCTTTCCTGGGAAATTTCCACCTTTACAATCTTTCCATGGATGGTGTTTATTTGGATGAGAACAGAGATCCCGTTGCTGATTTTGATATCATGCACTGGGCAGTCTTTCCCAATAAGTCTACTGCTGGGGTAAAAGTTGGGAGAGTAGAAAGAAAGGACTCTTCAGAAGTCAGCCTCTCTATCAATCAAAGTGCCATCATGTGGCCAACATCATTCAGTCAGGTAGGTGCTGCTGCTACTTCGGTGTTCTTACCATTTATCAGCTGTTATACATGCCTGCTTAGACAAAAAAGCCTCAGAATTCAATGCAGATTTGCTCCAAGGAATGGAATCTAAAGCCCCATTAATTCAACAGACATTATGCATAATTAACTTATGTAATGATTTCCTTATTTCTTCCCTACGACCATGTAGGCAACTCTTAAGTGAGTCTTAAGTTACAGTAAACAATTTAAAACTAAATAAAGTAAAGTCAAAGTAAACAAGGGGAAAAAGTACCAGTAAGAAATAACAATAAAGACCTTGATGCTGGGAAAGACTGAAGGCAAAAGGAGAAGGGGACGGCACAGGATGAGATGGTTAGATAGCATCACTGACGTAATGAACATGAATTTCAATAAACTCCTGGAGACAGTGGAGGACAGGAAGGCCTGGTGTGCTATGGTCCATGAGGTCACGAAAATTCAGACACCACTAAACAACTGAACAACAAAAAACTTAATGGAAAAAGGTGGCTAAAACTCCCTAGATACTTGGAACTCTCTCCAGAACTGCTCCGTTTTCTGAGCCCTCTTGAATGCCATCCTCAGTAAGTGTATGTAAATATATTTTTTTCAGCTGCACGCTTAGGACACTAGCGGTGTGAAAGCTACCTCACTGATCTATAGGGCGCAAGAAGCAGTGTGGTGTCCTACTCCAGAGCATAGCCAGGAAGGTATTTACCATGGTCCAGTTTAGGAAAGCCTCTGGTACTTTGCCTTTTCACTTCTTCTTCACATGGAGGAAGACTCTCTGTACCATGGGCTGCTTTTCCTGGACTAGTCCCCAAATTTTTGACTTTCGGAAGTCTTTGTTGCTCAGCAGGACTTTAAGAAAACACCATGGAACACTGCAAGGACTTCAGTGACACATCTCCTAGTAAACACCTCAATAAACATGTAGCATACTTAGATACTATAATCTAGGTTGCAGTTAACACTATGTCGGGCAGACTGAATACTAAATGGGGGAAAGATATGGCTAAAGAAACCAGACCAAGGTGGAGTCACACATTACATTACACTGTAGGAAGGTTTGGGGGTTTCCATTGTCTGTGTTACGTGAACACAGACATTATATTCTGGATAATGACTTGATACTATGTGATTGGACAACTATATTTATCTTGTGTTCAAAGTCCCTTACCATATTTTTGCTCTTCATTTTGTAAATTGCATCAAAGTCCCTGTGTTCAAAATGCCTATGCCACATGGCAGCACCATTGTCCTCTCTTTGCTGCTGCTGCTGCTGGCAGGCGAGGCTGATATCTGGTGGTGATTGTTTTCAGTTCACCTGGTAAACTCCATCCTTCTTAAAACCTGTAACAAAAACTTGATCTTCAAGTTTTACTTCACATTTTCCTATTACCTTAAATATTACATTATATCCTTTGCTGGTCATTGTTGGAACACTCATCAGATTCGAAGACAACTGAGGCACATAATATGCTTCTGTTATACCGAGGTCTATGTATGCACCTCTATTATAACACATTATTGGTATTTTGCCCTTTCATTGAATTGAGATGGAATTTCCATCAGCAAGAGTAATATTTTACAGTCCCACATCAGACAGACTCCATCACACATCAAAGACTCAGGACACTTCATCAACAAAATCAGCACCCTAAAACTCAACCACACAGACAAACTGGTCAGCTTTGACATGGTATCCCTGTTTACCAAGGTACCAGTAAGGGACACCCTGGCACTCATCAAGCAAATCTTCCCAGATGACATTACAGCTTTATTTCAACACTGCCTAACAACTAGTTACTTTCAATGGGAGAATGAGTTCTACGAACAGATGGATGGCGTTGCCATGGGAAGCCCCCTGAGTCCAGTCATAGCAAATTTTACATGGAACACTTTGAAAAACAGGCTTTGGAATCGGCTCCCATTACACCAACAGTCTGGTTCCGGTTCGTGGATGACACCTTCGCAATTTGGAGTCATACTGAAGAAGAACTGGAGAAATTTCTGGACCACCTAAATGGCATCCACCCCAATATACAATTCACTATGGAAAAAGAAACTGCCAGCAAACTTCCATTTTTAGATATGCTGGTCATACGCAAACCAGACCTCAAACTAGGACACAAAGTATAAAGAAAACCCACCCATACAGGTATCTGCAAAAAAATTCCAATCACCACCCACGACAAAAGAGAGGCATGATCAAAACCTTGGTGGATCATGCTAATCGAAACTGTGAAACCCAATTTCTCAACAATCAACTTAACCATCTGAATTGGGTCCTACAGGCAAATGGCTATTCCAAGAATGAAATAAAAAGAGCCATCAAACCAAGAAAACAACATCCAACTGAAGAAAAACAGCCCCCCCCCCAAACAAAGTATTCCTGCCCTACATCAAAGGAGTCACTGACCGCATGGGAAAACTGATGGAAAAACACAACTTTCAAAAAGTCTTCAGACCCACCAGGAAAATACAACAAATGCTAAAATCAGCAAAAGACAAAAGGGACCCCCGCACCACTGCAGGAGTATACCGCATACCATGCAGCTGCGGACAAGTATACATCGGAACCAAAAAACGAAGCATTCACACCAGGATAAAAGAATTCGAAAGACACTGCAGACTACAGCAACCAGAAAAATCTTCAGTAGCTGAACATGCTCTCAAGCAAACGGGACACAAAATCCTATTTGAAAACACAGAAATACTGGTCAACTCCAAAAGCCACTACAACAGATTATACAGAGAAGCCATTGAAATTCACAAACACCAGCACGGTTACAATAAAAAAAGAAGAAAGTCTAAAAATTAGCAAAACCTGGCTACCAGTCCTGAAAAACAGAGCCTGCAAAAGGTCGATGTACTCAGTCCAACCACCAGGACATGGGAATACTTCTCACAATGAACATGCTAATCACACTCATCAGCCACTCGTTAACGTTTCAACACAACAAAAAACCCACCTAATCTCCTATAACTTAGCTCTATAAATAAAAAGCAAACAAAACATTGCAACTCTACCTAGGCACAGAGATTTCGCTTCTGTCTGTGCTCCTGCCCTCTGAAGATGCCGGCCACAGATGCTGGCAAAACGTTAGGAACCACAACTTCCAGAACACAGCCACACAGCCCGAGAGACCCACAACAGCCATCAAGAGTAATATTTCCTTGTGGTTCTTCAATTAGCTCACTGAAATATTCTCTGTTCCTACAAAGATGTCTGCTTGCTCCTGATTCGAGGACCCCAGTGGCAAGACTTTTTATTTCTGCAAGCCTGTGGTCAGGCAATGAAGTAGAGATCAAAATCATGGTTAGGATATTTTTCTGATCCCATGACCTCTTGGCTTCATCAGAATCCCCTGGGTGTGGTGGGTCAGTATCTAAGCAATGTATGCTGCCTTGGAAAGTTAATCTTAATCTCAGTCTATACAGCCAAGCAGAGAAGTTGTCTTCATTTAGCATTGGAAGGGGGGAAGCCCCTCCCCTCTTCACTCCATTGTTTAAGGAGAGAGAAAAAATTAACTGAGCCTTTTGAATTGTGCAAGCAGTTTCTAGGGTTGTAAGGCAAAATAAACCCTTTTTCAAAAAATCAACTCTCACTCTGCCAACCTACTCTGGTTTGCAGTTTGACTCTGGGATGTACTGGGCCCATAACCCAATGTAGGAATTCTGGGATGGTAGTACCAGAACTCCACCCAGCTTCTTATTAGTATATAGCAGAGTAGAAGTGTTCCCATAAACTTGCACAAGGCTTAATCAGTTCAAATACACAAAATAAAATTTCACCTACCCAAACATGTACTATTAAGTAACCAATTCCCCTTGTTTAGGTGAGGGAGATATTGAAATTCTCCCATGGTTTCCAAACTGAGAAAGCTCAGCTTAATGTCCTGCCATCAGCTACACCAGAAAGGTCATGATAAGAAAATAACCTATGCTGCCTGACTTCCCATGTGGCACATGGACTACAGAATCCCTGCCCATATCTTATTCTGCTGTGGGTTTCACAGACATTCTGGGGTCTGCTTTATCTGTCCTTACCTAGTAAGGGGCAATTCCTTACCTAGTAAGGGGCGAGGTGGCTCAGCAGGTAAGATGCCCAGCTTGTCGATTGGAAGATTGCAAGTTTGGAGGTTCGAATCCCTAGTCCCGTGTGACAGAGTGAGCTTCCACACTAGACCCAGCTCTTGCCAACCTAACAATTCGAAAGCATGCAAATACAAGTTGATTAATAAGTACCACTTTGGTGGGTAGGTAACAGCATTCCACGTGCGTCATGTCAGCGAAATGACCATGGAAGCGTCTTCGGACAACACTGGCTCTTTAGCTAACAAACGGAGATGAGCACCGGCCCCTAGCGTCAGACATGACTGCACAAATGTGTGGGGGGAACCTTTACCTTTACCTTTACCTTACCTAGTAGAATGCCCATGGCACACTGATTCCTTCTACGTGCAAGCTCTTCTCTCAGGCCAGTCAGACTCCATTCCTTCAGATGTTGCCAGGTTTTGCTAGACCACCTTTAAAGGTAGGTGGGGACCCTTGACTGTTCTCACTCTCTGACCAAAGCCAAGACAACCACAGATGGATGATGAAATACTCTATTGTATTACATATATGTGTGTGTGTGTGTGTGTGTGTGTGTGTGTGTGTCAAAAGGTGCTTCGCCCTTGACCAATGAAGCAGTTTTTAGTTAAAAATGTTAATGTCCCAAAAGTTTCCCAGATTCCAGATTTCAGCTCTTGGTAGGCTCATAGTTTTATGGCTGTTGTGGGTCTTCCGGGCTGTGTGGCCATGTTCTGGAAGTTGTGGTTCCTAACATTTCACCAGCATCTGTGGCCAGCATCTTCAGAGGGCAGGAGCACAGATAGAAGTAAAATCTCTAAAAACAGCCCGGAAGACCCACAACAGCCATCGAACTCCAGCCGTGAAAGCCTTCGACAATACACTCATAGTTTTACTTTGAAATTATATTATGGTTTCAGCATCAGGATTCATAGAATTTTACTAGGATAATATTTATTCAACGAGGATGTCAACCCAGCTGATGCTCTTGGATGTGTTTTTTTCTTTTATTTCTTCTTTATCTGACTAATTCTCTTTTATGCTTGTTATTGACTCCCCCCAAAATGGAACTGAATTCAATTTTTCTATGGCTGTCCTTTATGATTAGAAGGCGCCTTTTTCTAGATGCACGGAAAGCTGTCCTCCAGGATACACCAAACTCAAAAGAGAAGGAGCCCCAGACTGCTGCTACGACTGTTCTCCGTGCATGGAAGGAACAATCGCCAGGCAAGAAGGTCGGTGGCTCGAGAGCAAGGAGGGGACTTGAGGATACTGGTTGAATTCACTCTTGCTGCTCTGGGCAGTGTTTGTTACAGGTGCTGCTTTCCTGCTAGTTCTAGACCTAACTCCTCATCTATTTGTCCTTATTTCCACAAAGATAATGAAACATGGCTGAATTCTTGTGCTGCTGTATCCTTGTCTGGTTTAAGGAAAGAAGATCAATATTGTGGGATTTGTCATCTCATTAGTCTTCAGCCTTTAAAAATCAGTGGCAATTTCCCCTTAACACTGAGATCCTCAAGTGTCTGTAGGAAAAGGATATTTTTTTAAGATGGCACCGAGCGAGTATGTCTGTTTAGAACGGGTGCTGTTCGCTGGATGGTTTTAGGATGTTCTGGAGGGTTAGAGGCTTAGAGATTTGGACTGTATTTTGGCGGAGTCTCCTGCGGTCGTTTCCTGAGTGGACGAAGCTAAATTGGCTTTCTGTCTGCCCCATGCAGCTTCTTTCCTGCTGGGCTGTTTGGTGGCTTGCAATGGGATTGCATATAGCAGGGCAGCCCTATTCCCTTACCTGGCTTGTGGCTTGGAGAACTGGCCTTGGGGATTAGAGCTGGTGGCAGAGGCTGGATTCTTGGACCGCCGGGGGTGTGGATTGGCTGCTTCACACAGGAAGTGCTGCATAGGTTTTCTAAATATTGGCGATGTAGCAGTGGAAAGTAGGCTGGCGTCAACAATGGAGGAAGCCCCTGTAGGTGTGTGGAAGGGACTGTGCTGCAGACCAACGAGGTGAGGGATTTTGCTGTGGTGGACGCAGGGCTTGTCAAGGCTGGTTGCAGCTGCTAGATCCCTGTGGCTGTAGTTCTTTCCCACACGCAGCCAGGTAGCCATTTTGCCTTCCCTCTGGCTGAGAACTGGAAGGTGCTGGTGACAGCCATCTGCGTGAACTGTTTAAATCAATAGTCATCGCAACCCGAAAGGACTTGATTGAAAGGATTTAAATTGGAATGGAACTAGTCATCAAGTTGGAAAATTTTAGGTTGTGGTTTGAGATTCTGCTCACCTTCCCAGAGGTGAGAGCTGGGGGAGGGTATTTCTTTAAATCACTGGGATTGTGCAATCGGGGCCTAAGCAGTTGGGTGAGAAGGGACTGCCTGAGGGCATGGTATGGTTGGTAGATGGGGGATGAGGTGAGGTGGTTCCTGATTAGCAGGAGGCACTCGATGATGAATTCTGCAGAAGTGTCTCGGGTATTAGGGAGCCCTTATTGGTTGATTGTAGGTTGTGTGAGTGAGGTGGGGTGTGTGGGCCTGGCAATGGATCTCTATGGACAGGGGAAGGGGTGGGCTCTGAAGGGATGAGGGCAGGTTGCAACATCCCATTACTGACGGGTAGGGGGAGATATGACGGGATACACACGGAAAGCCACTCATGGCAAATGGGCCACAGGTATATTGTTCCTCTGGCATGGTCGAGCCCCTTGAACTTGCTCCTTGGCCCCCGATTGTTGAGTGCTGCTGCTGAAATCCAGGTCAGTCGATTGGTCACGAGCTATAGCTGCTATAACAGACTACCTTGTGGTGGTAAGGGTGGCAAAATGTGATTGTTTCTCCATCCTTATTGTGTCCACAGATAGTCGCACAGCGACCCTATTTCTGGTGACCTGGTCCCTCCTAACAGTGAGTAATACTGGCTTTCACCTAAAGGCTTGCTGTGAGGAATATGCTGTGCATCTAGCGGGTAAACTCACTGGGATCCACTCTACAGTGGACTCCAGCTTTAGGGCAGCAACACTGGAGTCTACGGAGGCTGTCTTCAAGGATATCTGGGGGGAGTTTGATCCCATTGTCCCTGAGGAAGTGGACAGGGGTCTTGCAGCTGCCAGCTTGGCCACCTCTGTGTTCGATCCGTGTCCCTCCTGGTTGGTTAAGACTGCCCGGGAGGGAACGTTTGATTGGGTCTGGGTGGCAGTTAATTAACTAATTATAATTATCAATCAATCAATCATTTTATTGTGGTTGTAGACCAGTACAATATTGGACTTATTTTGTGAGATAAACATACTCACACCTAGAGCATTAACAACATACAATAAATATATATTAAAATCCAATTAAATCAATTAAAACACATTTACCATCTATCCATCTCCATGCATAAAATCCAAGGTGTGGCCCATCCCAACCACCCAAGAATACAGAATTTTAAAAGTATAGTAAACATAAGATAAAAGACATAAAAGACTACTTCACGGGCATATTGCAAACAGAGATAAAACTATAAAATTTACAGCTGAATACAAGACATTACATAGATTGGCCTCTCTTGGTATGTCGGATCTTCATTGCTGCGGCACAAAACCTCACTACCTGTGCCGTAACTGCAGAAGTCTCGTCTATAAGCAGCAATTGCGTATACTCTGAATCTGTACGTCCAGGGTGTTTAATAATGAGGGGTGTAATGAATTTAATACGAATGTCTTTGTAAAAATCACAGTGTAAAAAGACATGGTCTATAGTTTCGACCTCTCCTGAGTCACATGGGCAAAGTCTTGCGGCCAATGGAATTTTTTTATATTTTCCCTCCAACACTGCAGAAGGGAGAGCATGGCAGTGAGCTAATGAAAAGGCTTTCTGGAGGAAGGGAATTTCAAGTTGCTCAAGATAGCTGGCAGCAGAAACAATATATTTTTTATGAGCAGGAGACAGAAAAAGTGGTGCCTTACCTATGTCTGCTTGTCTTTCTATATCCATTATCCTTTGTTTTAGCTCTAGCTTTGCTCGGTTATAATCCATTTCAAGGAGAGTGGCTGGTGAATATCCTAGCTTTAGAAGGTTTGCATTGATGGCCTTGATCCATGAAGATTGAAAATTGTCTTGAAAGATAAGAGGTACAAGGCCCTTAGGGTATAGTTTGAACTTTATCCAAAGGATTAAAGAGGCTAGACACACTCTGGAAACAACCCTAACCATGCCAGTTTCAAGTCGTAGATGTGCATTTGATACACATCTAGGCATCTGAAGTAATGCTCTGATAAATTTAGCTTGTACTCTTTCCAGTGATGTGAAGCATGAAAGAGAGGGGCCGACTAAAGTCCCGTACAGGAGTTGGGCTAAAGACTTAGCCCGAAAGAGTTTAAGTGCTGCTGGGGCATACGATCCCCCCTTATATCGGAAGAATTTTAGAATAGCATTTGCCGATTGTTGACCATTGGCTGCAGCATACTTGCAGTGAGCTTTCCGCGAACCTGTATTATGAATAACTATGCCTAAGTACTTAAAACTGGTCACTTGCTCTATTTTGTGTTCGTGGATATTCCATGAGTTACATTTCGGTCTTTTTGCGAATGCCATTATCTTGGTTTTCTCATAGTTTATTTCCTTGGCTTCTCGATAATGAGCCAAGGATTTCAGAGCTCTTTTGAGTCCTATGGGAGTTCTAGATAGGACTACAGCATCGTCTGCATATAGTAGTGTAGCAATAATTATAATTTCATGTATTTTGTCCCAGAAACTTTTTGTTTTTTGACACATCCACCACAAGAGAAAAAAAGTACCAACTTCCCTTTTACACTTCCAACATCTATTTGACAAGGTGGTATTCATTTTCGACAATGTATTTGGAGTGATGTACCATCTATATATCATTTTTAAAAAGTTTTCTTTCATGTTATAATTTAGAATAAATTTTAAATCTTTTAACCACATTTTCTGCCATTTTTTAATTTGAATAATATGTCCCAAATTTTCCTCCCATTTAGTTATACAGTTCTTTTTTGATAAATTAGATGTATTTTGTTTTTTTCCATAAATTTTTATTGAATTTCAAAACACATATTAAAAGTTCAAAATAGAAAAGAAAATAGAAATACAAAGTAAATAAAGAAGAAAAGAAAAAGAAAAAGTGAAATAAAGTAAAGAACGAAAAAGAGTATATAAAATAGATGACTTCCAATCTATCTCTGGTCATTAAGTACAATATTCTGCTTTAAATGTTAGTCTTTCATACAAAACACAAAAACATTTCTTTGTCTAATACATTTTAATTTCTATGTTCCAATCTTCTGATCTTCATAGAAACTTCGCCCTTCTTGCAGTTCTCCAATAATCCATCTGTGGTTTCCACTCCTTGAAATGATAGTAATTTAAGTTTCTTTTCATTTAAACATATCTATTTAACATTTTTTTTATCAGTCTTTCCATTTTTGCATATCCATGTCCTTGGTAAAATCCAATTTTCTTGAATTATGCATTAAAAAAATCTTATTTTATAACCATATGTTATTTATTTCTAATAAAACACATTTCTATTTATATACATCCATAAAAACAATTCTAGTTTAAACATAATCTATATCTCTACTATATTTGTACTATACTCTTCATCTACATGCACGTTTAACTAATTGACAAGTTTTTATAAATCCCTGTTCCACTAATATAACCTTATAGCAATTTTCATTAATATTCTTAATAATATTGGTTCTATTTTAAATTCAGTCTGCATTTATGTTTTATAATACATTTCACATTAAAGTATATATTTAAATCTCTGTTCTCTTTACATCCTTATACGTCCAATTCTAATAAAATATCTTTCCATTTATATATCCCCATAAAAATAACTCCAATTCAAACTTAATCTGTGACATCAACGTGCATATAGTATTCCCAACAATTATATTACTAGTTTAAACTCAATTTGCATTTGTAAAATAATCTATTTCCAGTTAGAATCCATGGCTTCATTTAACCTTGTATCCTTCATATATCTGCTTTCAAGATCTTTTATTTCAAGTTATACCAAAGTTATAATATATAATCTGTTTTCTTATCTGTCTCATATTGACACTACATTTGTTATGAACCTTTCTTTGTCTGGCACTAAGTAGATCAATTCTAAAATGTTTATCAATTTCTAAATTCGAATCTCTTTCTCTCTCTCTCAACTGTGACAAGGTATTTAAAATCTCTATCTCCCTTTTCTGCATTCTCCCATTTCACTGGCATCCCCTTTTCTTTGAATATATTGTATATCACAACCTCTTCTGGTTCAGATTCTGTCTTTTGTATCTGACCCAGCATGTTTTCAATATCAAATAAGAGACTTTTCATTGTTTCCCTAATTTCTTGGAATGCTCCTCTAATCCCCTGTTTAAAGTCTTGAATTAACTCTCCTATTGAATTTGCCATTTTCTTCTTCCAACCCCCCCCCTCCGTTCCCTACTAACTCAATGCTGTAAATTTCCGTGACGTGATGTCTCTTCTCTATCAAAAGACAAAAAACGAAAAACAAAGGAAAGGGGGGAACAGGTGGGGGAAGGATTGTAGACACAACAAAAAAAATTCCCAGAGGGAAAATACACAGCTACTCCACTCAAATAAAAAAATTACCAACAGAATCTGATAAGTTCAAAATATATATAAAAAGGGGGGTTATTGCCTAGATACAGAAGTTTCTTTAAAAAAAAGAAAGTATACAAAAATAGGAAAGAGGGAAGTATTATATTATATTCAATAAAAAAAATCAGCCACTACAAAAAAAAAACAGATTCATTAATCCTTAATCCAATGAAATATATTCAACAGAACTCAGTCACTGTATATAAAAAAAATTTCCAAGTCACTAGTCATTAATCCAATAAGAGTTTTAAACAAATTTTATACTTTCAAGTGAGATGAGAATCACTCTAGCAAAATAGAAGGGTGAGGACATTTCTCTGTATTTCTAAGGCAAAATCCATCTCAATCTTCCACCACCAGTAACACAGCAAAGAAAGCCAAAAAAGTAATCAACATTTTGAGCATTGTACAAAGATAGACTTTAGGTAGTAATAAGACAATATAAACTGAAAATAAAAATAAAATTAAAGTGATCTAAGAGTCGGTTTCTTGCACTTGCATCTCTATTAGGGGACTTACGGTTCCCTGCAGAGCTGGCTGGATCCTCTCGTCGTTTACTCCGCTTCCACCCCCCCAATCTTTCCGTGGTGAAAAACAGCCAAAAGAGCAGGGGGGAGCAGTTCTAACGGCTTAGTGAGTAATCTTCTGACCCCCACCCCCTCTCCGGGGAGAGACACCGGTGGTCTTCCACCTTCTGAAGACCACCGGAAACAGGAAAAATTTAGCCGGGTTTTCAGCACTCTGAAAAGCTCCGACTTGTCGCACTGCCAATCTGACCGGAAGTCAGACGTCGTAGTTTGTATTAAATTTTTGTACAAGTTTGTTATCAGATGATCATCTTCCCTCCCTAATACATTGTCCCAATTTCCCAAATGATTTTTAAAATTAAATTTTTTAGAGTCAATCTTAAATTGTTCTTTTATTTGTAAGCAAGTAAACCAGTTACAGATATGACCCTCCTTTTCTAAATCTTCTCTTGTCTTGATCTTATAATTTGATCCATCAAATATTAATAAAACTTTATACTTAAGCCATTTTTGTGCACTCACATTCTCTTGTCTCGCAAAGGCCACTTGTGGTGAGATCCACAAAGGTAAATTTGGTAGTAAAAGCTTTTTATATTTGTTCCAGACTGTTAAAATAGATTTCCTAATTGGATGTTTATTAATTGCGGGGTCAGCTTTACTTTTATCATACCAAAGGTATCCGTGCCAACCAAATTTAAGATCATGACCTTCTAAATTTAACAATTTTTTATTTTCCAGTTTTATCCAATCTCTCAACCAAACAAGGACACATGACTCATAATATAATTTAAGATTTGGCAAGCCAAAACAGGATATTTTTACAGAATATTTTCCTTAATATCCTGTAAAAATTTATTTTTAATTCTCAGTTTTTTCCCCTGCCAAATAAATTTAGATAGATCTCTTTGCCAATTTTGAAATGTTTTTTCTATAATATTTATTGGTATCCTTTGAAATAAAAATAGAATCCTTGGGAGAATGTTCATTTTGATTGTAGAAATTCTACCTAAGAAAGATATCTGGAGTTTTTCCCAATTTTGTAAGTCTCATTTTATTTCCTTCCAAATTTTTATATAATTATTTTGAAATAATTCTGAATTTTTTTAAGTAATATCTATTCCTAAGTATTTTATTTTTTAAACATTTTTGAAGCCCGTGACTTGTTCCATAGATTGTATATTATTTTGAGACATATTTAGATTTATCATCTTTGTTTTTTGCTTATTTATTTTAAATCTGGCCAATTCTCAATACTCCTGTATTTTTTTTTGCAAGTAATCAATTGAATTATTAGGATTCTGCATTGTGATAACAATGTCATCTGCAAAAGCTCTTACTTTATAACTTTTTGTTTTATTTTTACCCCTTCAATTTGATTATCATTTCTAATATTTTCAAGTAGAACTTCTAACACCAAGATAAACAAAAGTGGTGATATTGGACAACCCTGCCTAGTACCTTTTTCAATATAGCAATTTTGAGTTATATCATGGTTTATCACTATTTTGGCTGTTTGGTTTGTATATATTGCTTGAATTGCATTTTTCTCCATAGTCCATAATTTTTAACGTTTTAAACATAAATTCCCAATTTAAATTATCAAATGCTTTCTCGGCGTCAAGAAATAATAACAAAATTTGCTTTTCATTATGATTTTGTGCATATTCAATTATGTTTAAAATAGATCTAATATTATCTTTTATATGTCTTTTTGGTAAAAAAAACCACATTGATCTAATTTTATTGTTTCTTGTAATACTCCTTTCAGTCTTTCAGTCAAAATAGTGGTAAAGATTTTATAATCGTTGTTTAACAGAGAGATTGGTCTATAATTTTTACAAAGCATCAAATCTTGATCTTCCTTGGGAATCAGAATGATATTTGCTTCTGACCAAGATTTTGGTATAGTATTACCGGCTAATATAGAATTTAAAAGTAAATTGAATGGAGTTATAAGTTGTTCTTGAACATATTTATAATATATAGCCGAAAACCCGTCGGGACCAGGAGTTTTGCCTAGTTTTTGTTTTCGGATGGCATCAATTAATTCTTCTTTTATAATAGGCACGTTTATATTGTCTTTTACTATTTGAGATATTTTTCTCAACTTGCTTTCTAGTAAATATGTTTCACTTTTGTCCGATACTATCTGTTGTTTTTGGTATAGTTTGGTATAAAAATCATAAAACGCTTTTTTTATACCTTCATTATCTGTTAACTCCTCCCCATTTTCTTTTATTTTGTTAATTATATATTTTTTATTCTCCTTTCTTAATTTAAAAGCAAGCCATTTTCCTGCTTTATTTGCATATTGAAAATGTCTGTTTTACATATCTCAAATTCTTCTCCATTTCCTCATTTGTTAGAATATCTAGTTGTTTTTGTAATATCGTAATTTGATTTCTAATGTTTTTATCACTAGGATTGCTTTGAAGTTCAATTTCTTACACTTTAATTTGATCACAAATTGTAACAAATTTCTGTTGTTTATTTTTTCTTTGGTGCTTGCTTAGCGACATAAAATGTCCCCTAATAAAAGCTTTGCTAGCGTCCCATATTGTTGCAATATTTATTTCTTCGTTCATATTCAAATCAAAAAATTCTTTTAATTTATTTTTGGTATCATCTAAATAAATCTTGTTTCTCAATAAAGTTTCATTTAGCCTCAATCTATATGACTTTGGCAACATTTTTAAATCTAATTGCATCGCATTGTGATCTGAAAAAGTTTTAGGTAAAATCACCATATCTTTTATTTTATTTGCTAAATTTTTGGATAGCCAAATCATGTCAATTCTTGAATAAGATTTATATCTATCTGAAAAGAAAGTATATTCTTTTGTATTTCCCATTTTATGTCTCCAAGCATCCACCAGTTCTAAATTATTTGTGAGCTCAAAAAATTCTTGTGGTAATTTTCCTTGATTCTGTTTAATTTGTTTGTCTGATTTCCTATCAATAATTGGTGATATAACTCCATTCCAATCTCCCATTATAAGCCAGTTTTTATTAGGCATATCTGATAAAGAATTCAGGAGAGTTTTATATAAGTTTTTCTGTTTTTCATTTGGAGCATATATTCCAACAAGTATAACTTTTAAATTTTGTATTTCTATTTCCACAATTATAAATCTTCCTTTAGTATCTGCTGTTATAAGTTTCGGTTTTAAATATGATTTAATTTAACAAACTATACCATTTTTTTATTTTCACTTGCTGTTACAAAATCCATTCCTAATTTTTTATTTGTCAATAAATTAATGTCTCTAAGTCTAATGTGAGTTTCTTGTAGACATATTATGTCTAATTTTAACTTATTAAGGGTATGAAAAAAAATTCCTTTTTGGTGGCGCGTTTAATCCATTAATGTTCCATGTAATACATTTCAAATTACTCATCGTCTACTTGGTTTTCTGTTTTCATTAGAACTAGAAGCTTGAGATCCAATCCTAAAATTATCTTTTTTACCTTCTTTTTTGCCATTATTTCCATTTGTTTGTATGTTATCTTTTTCATAATTTCTGAGGAAATCTTTGGCTTTGTCTAATGAATTTAATTTATATCTTTGGTCTTTGTAAGTTACACTTACTGCTTCTAAAGTTTCCTATCTAAAAGGCATTTTATTTCTCTTCAGAACCTCAGTTAGAAAAAAATAGTCTTTTCTTTTTTTAATTTTACTTGGTATCTCCTTAAAGAATTTTATGTCACTCCCTTCAATATTTATTTTTTTGTTATATGTAGCTTGTATTATCAAATCTTTAAGTTTTTTTCTGCTAAATTAAATCACCACATCTCTAAGTATCTTATGATCACTGGCATATTTAGAGTTTACTCTATAGATAACTTCAATTTCTTCTTCTAATTGCTCTGCGTCCCAATCTATCATACTTGCCAACCTCTGTATCACCGTATTTTCAATCTCAAGTTCTTTTCCCTCTAGTACACCTCTTAATCTTATGCATTTTTCTTTTTGTTTATACTCTAATAAAGTGAGTTTATCTACCTCCTCTTCCTTTTGTTTTTCTATTATTTGAACACTTTCTTTCACACCCTTAATTTCCATTTGGAATTTTTGTTCCATATTATCTAATTTCTTGTCCAGACTTCTTTCAAAACCTTGAATTGTTTCCTCTAAAAGAGCAGTGACATTTGATGTTATACTCTGAATCGCTTTCTTAGTGAAATCTTCAAAGAGTAATTTCAGCCAATCTCCTCTATCATCTCCCGAGTCGGAACCTTTCCTTTGAAATTTCCTCGTATTCATCTTTAAATCAATTTCACTAAACAAGATACAATATATTTTTATCTTATTACTCTATATTTTTAATTTGTTATTTATTCGTTCAGTCGTTTTGACTCTTCGTGACTTCATGGACCAGTCCACGCCAGAGCTTTCTGTCGGCCATCACCATCCCCAGCTCCCCAATGGTTGAGTCCGTTACCTCCAGAATACCATCCATCCATCTTGCCCTTGGTCGGCCCCTCTTCCTTTTGCCTTCCACTTTCCCTAGCATCAGCTTCTTCTCCAGGGTATCCTGTCTTCTCATTATGTGGCCAAAGTACTTCAGTTTTGCCTTTAATATCATTCCCTCAAGTGAGCAGTCTGGCTTGATTTCCTGGAGTATGGACTGGTTTGATCTTCTTGCAGTCCAAGGCACTCTCAGAATTTTCCTCCAACTATATTTTTAATACAATCTTATAAAATACCAAGAATTAATTTTAGTTCTTATAACTTAACAGACTAACTTATACATTAAAAATGGCACTTTTAATTAATTAATTAATTAAATAGTCCTTTTCCACCTAGCTCAAATTTTACGATAATAGTCTCATCCAACGTCTTTAAATTCTTTCTGAATTTAAAGAAATTTTAAATTTCTTTAAATTTAAAGAAATTTAATACCAATTCAAATAATTTGAAATTTCAAATTAGCTTTCAAATTAGTATTCAAATTTAATACCAATTCAAATACCAATTCCTTTCTAATTCGATTCTATATCTTCAAAATAAATAAAGAGAAAAATGGCAGCAAAACCTAATTGAATTAGGTTACAAACGTGGTCTTAGGTAACTCAGGCTTCCTGGCTGCTTTCACTACGAGACAAAGTACAAGGCCGAAAATGAAAGTATAAAAGCCTCTTTTCTCGCCATCCACAAGCTGCTGAGTTTTCACTTACAGGTACGCTCTTTTCTCTGCTTCCCTGTCGTAGTCTGTTTAAGTTTTTAGCTTCACGGCACCGACTCAAAACCCACGTTGCAGATATAGTAATTGGCGAGCTACACTTTCACTCTTCCGCTCGCCATTTTCCTCCACCGGAAGACCCGGTATTTGTTGGAAAAATTCTTTTATATGCAGGCTTGGGACCAGAAAAGCCAATACATCTCACTCTGAAAACAAAAGTGGGTTTTAATTAGGCTCGGCACAATGATACGAAGCTGACCAGCTGGATAATTTGGTGTGCTCCATGCCAAGACTGCACAACAACACCGCCAGATCAGAGTAGGGTGGGGCTTTGCTTAGGGCAGGGGTCGGCAAACTTTTTATGCCGGGAGCCATTTTGACATGCTCGTGCACATTTTGAAATGCTCGAGAGCCAGGGGGTGGGGTTTGTGGGTGGGGGCCAATCGTGTGGAAGGGGGCGGGGTTTGCGGGTGGGGGACAATCACGTGGAAGGGGGCGGGGTTTGCAGGCAGGAGCCAATCACGTGGCTTATTGGGGCGGGTGGGCCCATGTAGCAGTTTCCCCCCCTACCGGCTTCCCGCCCCTCCCTCCTTGCCTGCAGAAGGCGGCCGGCCTTCTCCCCCCACTATTTCCGGAAGTGATCCAGCGCCGATCTGCGGGCTGCGGGGGCTCCAGCTTCGGAGGGCGCTGAACAGCCAAGCTGTTCCGAACCGCTGGGGGGAGGGGGGCAGGGACTCAACGCCCGCACGCCCGGAGCCCGGCAGAGCTGCTCGAGCAGGTACCAGCCTCTCTGCACGCTCCTTCCGCTGTTGCTGCTGCAGGGAGACAGCGTCCACCCGACCCAGCTGCCCGGGGTCCAGGGAGATCAGCTCCGGCGGGATCTGTGGCGAAGAGCGGCCGTGGGGGGGAAACGAGGCGGGCGGCGACAAGCGGCGCGCTTCAGGGGAGCCACCGCTGCTGCCGCCGGGTGGATCCCCTCAGGGCGGGCGGAGGCAGGCGGGCAGCCGCTCCTCCGCTCCCGCCGGCGGAGGAGGAGGAGGCCCGGGCCGCCCGCCCACCCCGCCCGCTTGCCTTGCCTGCCTGCTTGCCTCCCTCCACGAGGCCCAGGCGCGCTGGAAGGCAGCAGGGGGCCTCGCGGAGGGAGGCTGAGCTCCGCAGCCGAGCCTGGGCATGCATGCGGGAGGGAAGCCGCCATCGCAGGCTTCCTCGCCGAGTTTTTCCACTGCCTGCAGGGAGGGAGGCGGGGGGGACAGAGCTGGGCACTGGGGCGGGAGCAGGGGCCGCGGACGGCAGGCCAAAGGGAGATGCCAGGGCGACAGTAGCAACCGGAGGCGGCCAAGGGGAGAGCAGGAGGCTCTTCGCCCTCGGCGTGCCACGGGGCCAGACGAGCCTCCGGCTGCTGCTTCCTGCGCCCGTGTCCTCTTCGCTGCCACCGCCGCCCGCCTCTTCCACTCTCCGCTTCCACCTCGCTTGCTGGAACATATTGAAGGGGAGTAAAAGGAAACATTAAGTTGAACCAGGAGCTTTGCGGAGAAGCGGAGAGTGGCAGAGGCGAGGCGGGCGGTGGCTGCTGCTTCCTGTGTCCGTGGCCTCTTCGCTGCCGCCGCCACCCGCCTCGCCTCTGCCGCTCCAAAGATCAAACTCCAAAACACAAGGAAAGCAATGTAGTGTATGCAATCCAGTGCAGTGAGGAGTGCTCTGAACTCTACATTGGAGAAACCAAACAACCTTTGTACAGGAGGATGGCCCAACACAGGAGAAGTAACACCACAGGACCAGAGTCAGCAGTTTATCTTCATCTAAAGGAAAAAGGACACTCATTTGAGGACATTAATGTTCACATTTTAGACAGAGAAGATAGGTGGTTTGAGAGAGGGGTCAAGGAATCCATTTATGCCAACTTGGAAAATCCTTCCTTGAATAGAGGTGGGGGCCTCAGGCATAACCTTTCCCTTATCTTCCTTCCTTCTTTGTCTTCTGTGCCTAGGAAGATTAAGACCATTTCGCAAGCTCAACAGCAGCAGGGTAATCTTAACGATCCTCCTTTAGATGATAAAGGGACTTAAAAATAACATCTCAAAATAACCATGACCTAGCCCCAGGTGCAAGGTCACACGGCCACCCTAAAAACATATTTAAGGATTCCCTTACTAACTTTACTCAGACTGAAGAAGCTCCTTGGATAAGGAGTGAAACATTTCTACTGAGAAAATAGAAATCCAGTTGACATGATTCAAGCCACAGTCCCCTTCAATATGTTCCAGCAAGCGAGGTGGAAGCGGAGAGCGGCAGAGGCGGGCCGCTTGCCTTCCTGCTTCCCTCTCTCCACGAGGCCCCCCGCTGCCTTCCCAAGATCCAAGCCGGAGAGAAAGGGCGGTGGCGGGGCTGCGCTACCGGAGCGCCCGAGTGCCAGACAGGCAGCTCCGCCCGTGTGCCTTCCACGCGATCGGCCCACGAGGACCGGCCAGGGAAGGCGCGCGGGCGGAACTCCCATCCCACTGCACCCCAGCCGGAGCGCCCGAGTGCCAGACAGGCAGCTCCGCCCGTGTGCCTTCCACGCGATCGGCCCGTGAGGACCGGCCAGGGAAGGCGCGCGGGTGGAGCTCCTGTCCCGCTGCACCCCAGCCGGAGTGCCCGAGTGCCAGACAGGCAGCTCCGCCCACGTGCCTTCCACGCGATCGGCCCGCGAGGACCGGCCAGGGAAGGTGCACGGGCGGAGCTCCCATCTTGCTGCACCCCAGCTGGAGCGCCCGAGTGCCAGACAGGCAGCTCTGCCCGCGCGCCTTCCACGCAATTGGCCCGCGAGGACCGGCCAGGGAAGGCGCGCGGGCGGAGCTCCCATCCCGCTGCAACCCAGCCGGAGCGCATGACTGCCAGGCAGGCAGCTCCGCCCGCACGCCTTCCCTGGCCAGTCCTCGCGGGCTGCTGGCGATGCTCCCATACTGCTGCACCTCTCCAGCTCGTCGGCCACCCACCGCAGCATCTTGGCCATCCGGATGGGGGGCAGCGCCGCGTCCCCCAGCCGGTGCTGCAGGTAGTCACCCAGCAGCTTCGCTGTCTCCTCTCGCAGCGCGCCCAGCATGGCGACGCTCTCCTGCCTGCCTGGCGAGCGCTTCGGGGGGTGCCGGCGGCGGCCGTTGCAACGTGGGTGGAGGAAGAGGCGGCGGCGGCAACCAACCAACCTCCCCACCCGCCAACCTCGAAGAAGCGCTGCCCGACTCTGGAAGGCTCCCGAGGGCGGGAGGAGGAAGAATCAATCGCCCTCCTCCAGCGCCGGCCATCAGAGTTTGGGGGCGGGATCCAATCGCGTGGAAGGGGCAGGGCTGAGTTCAGCTGCGGAAGAGCCACACTCAAGGGGCCAAAGAGCCGCATCTGGCTCGCGAGCCGCCATTTCCGACCCTTGGCTTAGGGGTATGGCACTTCGTATGGATGTTACCAGAAGCTGTAGTTACCTTGGCTTTCCCTTAACATCCTTCAGCAAGGCTGTTGTGGGAATCACCCTTTCAGGCTAAGGCAGGTCCCAATCGGCTTGCATTAGAATAGCTTCTCCCAACTTTGCACTGTTGGAATATTACTCAATGCTTGTCTTTTTGAATCACTTAAAAGCCACATATTTTCCAGGCTCACATAGGTGATTCAAGAGCAGCTAAAGGTATCACTGCATGTGTGTACAAGAAAGGGAAAAGACACATAATCCCAAATAATTGATTTAAATTTTTTTCCATCATGTTACGGCCACAGATATTGTTAGATGCAGGCTAAAGAACAATGGCTTGTGTTTTCCAGATGCATCCAGTTGCAGCCAATGTCCAGAAGACCAGCATTCCAATAAGAAGCTAGATCAATGTGTCCCAAAGGTTATAAGCTTCCTATCCTTTGAAGAAATGTTGGGTCTCATCTTGGCTCTCTTTGCCCTTGCTTCTTCCCTAACTACTGGCTTTGTTCTGGGAATCTTCATTAAATACCGAGAAACCCCCATAGTCAAAGCAAACAACCAGGACCTCACCTACATTCTCCTGGTCTCCCTCCTCCTTTCCTTCTTGACCTGCCTTCTATTCATTGGTCAGCCCAGGAAAGTGACCTGCCTTCTTCGACAAACCACCTTCAGTGTTGTATTCTCAGTTGCTGTGTCTTCTTTGCTGGCCAAGACTGTCATGGTGGTGGTGGCCTTTCTGGCCACAAAACCAGGCAGCAGGATGAGGAAATGGCTAGGGAAGACTCTGGCCAACTCCATTGTCTTGTCCTGCTCTGGGGTCCAGGTGGGCATCTGCACGATGTGGCTGGGAATCTCTCCCCCATTCCCAGATTCTGACCTGCATTCCCAATCAGGACACATTGTGCTGCAGTGCAATGAAGGCTCAGTCACCATGTTCTACTCTGCACTGGGCTACATGGGCTTTCTGGCTGCCATCTGCTTCTTGGTGGCTTTCCTGGCCCGAAAGCTGCCGGGGACCTTCAATGAAGCCAAGTGGATCACCTTCAGCATGTTGGTTTTCTGCAGCGTTTGGGTCTCCTTTGTCCCCACCTACCTGAGCACCAAAGGGAAATACATGGTGGCTGTGCAGATCTTCTCCATCCTGGCCTCCAGCCTGGGCTTACTGGGCTGCATCTTTGTCCCTAAATGCTACATCATTATTCTGAGACCTGGCATGAACACCAAGGAGCATTTAAGGAATTAAAACACTAAGGAAACCTGATTTTGGTCCCTATTTTTCAATAGTTTATTGGTAATTTGAAATAACATTACTTAGAATTACAGACCTTTTTATGTGTTCTAAGAAATCTCTCTTCCTTTCGTGTAAATTTTGAATTATAATCATTAAATATTGAAACAGAAATAGCATTAAATCATCTTGTTTAAAACACTTACATTCTTTCCTCTCTCTCAATCTGACAGCAGGTAGGATTAGGATGATAATCATTGACATTAATCAGTTTCAATCGAAGAGAATATTTGTAGCACAGGGTTGAACTGTGGAGTCCTTCGTGAAGAAGACAGCAGAACGCATCCATGAACACCAATTAGCAGTCAGAAGACATGATGAAAACTCCTTAATCTCACAACACATGGACAGACTCAACCATACTTTCAACTGGGAAACTGTGAGCATACTAAACCAAGCCAAATCCAAAAATGCTAGAAAATTCCTGGAAGCTTGACACTCAGTCAAAGCAGCCATCAATAGAGGTAACATAGAGGTAAACAACATTTACATACCATTCATAAGAGACAATAGAAAAGCCAGAAGACTAGAATACCTCTTGGCCAGCAATCAACTACAAGATATGCAAAGATTAACAGCAAGATTAGCAGAAGAGGAGCAATCAAACAACACAATAGGCCCTAATCAAGGAACTATTAACTCTGTGAATCAACCAAGCAGTAAACTACAACCCAGTCAAAGTACTACCATGGAGAGTACAACACCCCCACCAACACAGGCAGGACATGCCAGGGTATATAAAGAGAGAGATAGTTCCACTCCCTTTTCGCACTGAAGATCTTGCCTAGCCTGGCAATGAAACATCTGCAAGAAAACAACAAGGCTCAGAGAGCACCAAGGACTCCACATAAATCAGTTTTCTGAAACCAGATAAGATAAATTGTCACCACAGCAGATAAATGTCTTCTGACATATAGTCCTGAGCTTATTTATTAGACCTTGGCAGCAACTTGCCCTTTTTTCATCCTTTTTTAATAGATTAAAATTAAACAACCTATAAATCATTAAAATACAATAAAATATAATAAATAGAAAAAATCCAGAGGATGGCAAGATCTTAAAAGGAGGTTATTACTAAGCTAACCAGCCCCAGGAGGAACTATCACTTCCTTTCTTACAATTAAGGCAGCAGAACCAGGTCTTCAAAGACGTTTGGAAAGCCAGGAGCGAGGGTGCCCGCCTCACCTCCAGGGGCAAGATATTCCACAGGGCGGGTGCTTTCGCAGAGAAAGCAGGCCTCCTGGACCCCACTAGATGAGATTCTCTTATTGACGGGGTCCGTAGCATGCCCTCCCTGCATGACTGGGTGGGGTGGGTAGATGTGATCAGGATGAGACGGTCCCTCAGATACCCTTCAGATATCAGATATCTCTTCTCCATTTTGTAAAGCAGAAGATTTTTTAGCCAGGCCTATGAAGGGTATCCCTACTTGGATGTCGCTATTCTGGGGTATCTAACCTGCATTTAGGAAGATGGCTTCATCCACACCAAGATGGAGTTTCCCCAACTAGTTAATAAGGGTTCGGTCGATTTAGTGGGCAGTATTATAACAGCGTTATACAAGTTGACACGTGCGTCATGCCGGCCACATGACCATGGAAGCGTCTTCGGACAGCGCTAGCACTTCGGCTAACAAACGGAGATGAGCACCGGCCCCTAGAGTCGGACACGACTGCACAAATGTGCGGGGGGAACCTTTACCTTTTTTTTATTATAACCTTGAATGTTATAATTGAATGTTATAATTACCTCCTGCACTTCTGGGAGGAGAGGATGCTATTGGTTTCCAGATTTGGTGCCAAGCTGGACCATCTTAAATAAAGAGCACTTCTTTAATGTAGTCGTACTGCTGGATCGTAGTTCCTCCTCATCATTTGCCAGCTCTGGGAACAAGGAAGAGCTGTCTGTGCCTCAGAGAGAGAATTATAGCAAACAGCACCATCATGATATCTCAGGTGTTGCTGTCCCTGCCTCTGTGAGACTCTGTTGAAAAATGTCCGTTCAATGTGATAATTGAGAGAATGTAAAAGGGCAATTTCTACAAGGCAGGAGACTACCTGATTGGTGGAATCATATCTATATCTAATGCTGCATTTCTACCAAATGACTGAATTCAGGACGACTGAATCCGTATCCACCGCCCATGTGCTGGTCCATGACTAGGAGCTTCCAGATTTCACAGTGCTGCCCCCGTTGCCATTCGTCAATCGCCATGGGACTTTTGGTTGTTTTGGGTTTGGTGTGGTTGGAAGACGCCTGTGCGTGAATTTGTTTTATGTGTGGAGATCGGTGCACAACGATCAGCACACAACCTTCACAGAAAAAGGCTCTAATCCAATGGCATGGATACTATGACGATTGGTGACCTTTCGTCTGCTGCAGCCTTCATCCGCCTTCTCAGCCGTTCTAACAATACACCTTGTTATCTTCCGCCTGTTCTGCCGTTGAGGACTTTCTTGGATCGTTCTTTGTCTGGTTCCTCCCCCTGGACCTTACCGCCATGGGTGACCCTACCAGGAGTACATGACTCCCGATGGCTTCGCTCACAGGGTTCATTGGGAACACACAAGCCCACTCACAACAAGGTGACGATCCAGCGAGTTGGTTGTTGTAATAGAAATAATGTTAGGTTAGGTTAATTATTTGTAAGTGATTAGATTTGTAATTAATCTTATATCTGTATCGGAGATAGTCGGAAGTCGCCTTATCTATTTTCTCTTTCTATTCACATCTTTATAGTTTGTTCTTTTTACTTTAGTTCTGTTTTCTATCTAATCTATAGTATTTTCTTATTTGTATTTTAAGTATATATCTTGAAAATAAAATAAAATACATAATAGGATAGGAAGCTTATGGCATGTGGGACACACTGATCTCGCTTCTTATTGGAATGCTGGTCATTTTTTATCTAGAAACTTTTAGAAAACTGTTTTAAAAAAGGAAGTACATTATACACTGGGTACACATACTGGGCTAAAACATGATTTCTCTTTATCATGGTTTGCTGAACACAAAATATGTCGGGGTTTATAAAATACCCAGAATTTACAGATAGATTAATTATACAGGAGAGGTATATAGGTGAGAGTTGATACATTCTGCAAGTCATTCAATTAGCAGCCATTGTTGTAGTAATTGGTGACTCATACTGCAGCTGATATAGTTTAGCTGGGTGTGGCAGATAATGTGTTTGACCTATAACGTGATTGGTTAATATTTGTATAAGAGTAGTGAAACTCTAGTGTTCTTCCTCTTCTCGTGAATATCATCTCATCTGTATCTGTGTTGGACGTTACTGGAGTGTATTTTGGATTGCGTATGTATATAGAGTAAATAGACTATTTTATCTAATCTCTGCTTGAGTGTCTGTTTACTGCATAGAGCGTATACCTCTGATGTCTTGGAGAAGCACTGGCCGCCCCAGCGTTGCGTGCTCTGACAAAATAAATATGGTTGTCCAATCACATTGTATCAAGTCATTATCCACAATATAATGTTTGTGTTCATGTAACACACACAACGGAACACCAAATCTTCCTACACTGTAATGTGATGGATCTCCTTTGGGCCTCAGAGCACATTAAAGTGGCTGGCTGTGCCCTAATCCTTAGCCTTCGTATTCTTGGAAGATTCCTTGCTTCCACTTTGTGCATACACAGTGTCATAAAGTGTCATTATTTCTCCCCTCTTACTTTTCATCCACTCAGGAATTGCATCCAACCCAGTTTGCTTCCGGGCGTTGGTGTGAGTGGTGCGCTGAGCTGAGGCTCCAGCTGAAAGCTCCATGGTTTTACGTTTGCGGCGATTGAAAAAGAAGAAATCGCTGAAATCACCCTTGAAGAGAGGGTGAGCAGAAGATTTCCCACAGAGGGTCGCTGGATTCGCCGCTCTTTTTCGACCCTCGTATTTCCACCACGGGGGAAGGGAGATTGAAGTGGCAGAATGCGGGCTGGAATTGACAAGAAGCTCTGCAGAAGCTGTGAAATCTGACCAAGATAAGTAGCACCTCACCCAAACTTTTAAATTCACTTTTTATTTTTTAAATATTATTTGCCTTATTTATCTAAGATTTACCTCTGGGCTTGATTAATAGATGCTGGTGTTTTACTTCTTTCTTGCCAAGAGACTGTTAAATGGTGGGATTGGAAAAGCTAATTGACTTTGCCTGGAATGAAATGAGTGACTTTCCCTTTTACTTCTATTTTGATTTACTTTTCCACTTATGGATAAATTGAAGCATTCTTTTTTTTGGAGTTATTCTGCCTGGATTTTAAGGTTTTATGGAACAGTGAACTGGTGATTTAACATCCTTTCTTTTATCTTTCTGTGATTTTTGCTAAGAAAGAATTTTTCTCTCTTCTTTCCCTACTTTCTCTTAAACTGCTAGAATATCATTTGGACTATAAGATGCTTTTTAATTTTTTTATGTTTTATCTGGACTTTCTTTTTATTGAAATTTGATTGTTTAAGGTGTACTTTGGATGAAAAAGTAAATTGGATTATTGTAGATTCTTTTTTGCTTTTTACCTTTTTCTTTTTTTTATGGTTGAATTGGAGGGATTAGGGAACTAAAGAGCCTCTTGATGAGGGTGAAAGAGGAGAGTGCAAAAGCTGGCTTAAAACGCAACATTAAAAAAACCCAGATCATGGCATCTGGTCCCATCACTTCCTGGCAAATAGAAAGGGAAGAAATGGAAGCAGTGACAGATTTTATTTTCTTGGGCTCCAAGATCACCGCAGACGGTGACTGCAGCCATTAAATTAAAAGACGCTTGCTCCTTGGGAGGAAAGCTATGGCCAACCTAGACAGCATATTAAAAAGCAAAGATATCACCTTGCCGAAAAAGGTCCGTATAGTTAAAGCTATGGTTTTTCCAGTAGTAATGTATGGCTGTGAGAGTTGGACCATAAGGAAGGCTGAGTGCCGAAGAATTGATGCTTTCGAGCTGTGGTGCTGGAGAAGACTCTTGAGAGTCCCTTGGACTGCAAGGAGGTCAAACCAGTCAATCCTAAAGGAAATCAACCCTAACTGCTCATTGGAAGGACAGATGCTGAAGCTGAAGCTCAAATACTTTGGCCACCTAATGCGAAGAGAGGACTCACTGGAAAAGACCCTTATGCTGGGAAAGACTGAAGGCAAAAGGAGAAGGGGACGGCAGAGGATGAGATGGTTAGATAGCATCACCGATGTAATGAACATGAATTTGAGTAAACTCCGAGAGACAGTGGAGGACAGGAAGGCCTGGCGTGCTATGGTCCATGAGGTCACGAAGAGTCGGACATGACTAAATGACTGAACAACAACAACAACAACGCTGGCGTGAGAAATCTTGGAGTTGTTTATTGTTTTCACTATTATTTTGTCTACAGTTCAAAGAAGTTTCCTTCTTCTTTTTTATCTTTTGTTTTTACATTTATATGGACTTACATACCTAATGGATTACAATCTTGTTATTATGACAACTATTTTTTAAAGCATTGTTTTTACGTTTTGTATTTTTTACTCCCTCCTTTTTATGAACAACCATTGCCCCCCTTTTTTTTTACTTTTCCCTCTCTCCTCTCTCTTTTTTCTTTTACAGGAATATTATCTATATTATGACGACTATGGCATTGAGGATGAAGAGAGACAAAGAGAAAGAAAAAGAAACTGGAAGAGCATCCATAGAACTTTCAACAATTGCAGCATCAACGGAAGCTCCACCATCAGAAGTGAAAAAATCCTGGATGCAATTACTTTATTAAACAAGAAAATGGAAGATTCAATTATTAACTTGGGTCAACAAATTAACAAGCAGATGGAAGATTTAATTGCTTCTTTAGAAAAAAAGATGGACAAAAAGATAGATTTATTGGGACAACAGGTAGATAAGAAGATGGAAGATATGAAAAAAGAACCAACCCAGGAAATAAAACAAGGATTTAAAAAAGAAGTGCAGATAGTCAAGGAAGTGGTCAATACTTTATCAGGGGAGTCTTTGGTGCTCTCTGAGCCTTGTTGTTTTCATGCAGACGTTTCATTGCCAGGCTAGGCCACATCTTCAGTGCGAAAAGGGAGTGGAACTTGCTGTCTGTTTATATACCCTGGCTTGTCCTGCCTGTGTTGGTGGGGGTCTTGTACTCTCCGTGGTAGTTCCTTGATTGGGCTGTTGTGTGCTGTTTGGGTGATTGACTGAGTTAATAGTTCCTTGATTAAGGTCTATTGTGTTGTTTGATTGCTCCTCTGCTGCTAATCTTGCTGTTAATCTATGCATATCTTGTTGTTGATTGCTGGCCCAGGGGTGTTCTGGTCTTCTGGCTATTCTATTGTCTCTTATGAATGGTATGTAAATGTTGTTAACCTCTATGTGTCTGTTGATGGCTGCTTTGTCTGAGTACCAAGCTTCCAGGAATTCTCTAGCATTTTTGGATTTGGCCTGGTCTAATATGCTCACAGTTTCCCAGTTGAAACTATGGTTAAGTCTGTCCATGTGTTGTGAGATTATCAGGGGAATTTAAAGAGATGCAAGGTCAGATGCAAAAATTGGAGATTAACTCAGAAGGTGTTACCAAAGAAGTTGAATATAATTTAGATATTACTGCTCTACCAGAAATGAGAGAAAAAGAACATATTTTGAGAATGAGAGCAGTCCCAGAACAATTAAATGAAAATGTAAGAGAAAGGATTGTTTCTGAATTAGCTAAATTTCTAGAGATGAGAGAACAAGATTTGGATTTGGAAATAGATAAAATTTTTAGAGTTAATTCACGGTATGCTAGAGAAAAGAAAGTGTTCAAAGGGCAAAGGTTAAGGATAACTTCTGCTTCAAAAGTAAAAGCATTTCTAGAGAAATTTAAGACAGATATGAGGGATGCACCAGGAGAACGCAAGAAGCATTTCATAGAACAGAAGTAAGAAATAAAGATAAATGGCTGACCTACACGGACTTCTTAAAAATTTTTTACCAACGATACAAGACTGTATGTTAAAATTGATGGATATGGCAGAAAATGATAAATTGACATAAATTCAAATTATTACTTTATTAAGGAGTGGAAACCATTGATGGACTATTTGCAACATGCAGGAGGGGCAAAGCTTATATGGGGATTTGAAGACTAAAATATACACAAATTGATATATTAGACAGGAAATGTTTTTGAACGGTATATATAGAGCTAGCATGTATGAAAAAAAAATTTAAAATACTATGACCAGAGATAAATCGGAAGTTAACCAATTTCTGTTTTATCTTTTTCTTCTTTTCTTTACTTTTCTACACTTTTTCTCTTCTTTCTTTGATTTGTATATCTATTTCATTTTTATTTCTAACTTTGAAATATGTATATTCAAAACTTTAATAAAATTTGGGGGGGAAAAAGGAATTGCATCCAACCACAACTTTCTGGTCTTCCACTTTCTTTTAACTTGTGAAGGATTCTTCCTTCATACCTTTCAGGCCTCATTCATTTCTTGTGTCAAACTCACCTATTTTGTATCACTCACTTTAGAATTCAGTCCACACTCATTTTGCACCCATCCATTCTGGATCCTGTCTTTTATTTATTTATTTTATTTATTCAATTTATCCCCGCCCATCTCCCCGAATAGAGGACTCTGGGTGGTTTACAAAATAGCAGAAGTTAAAATCTATACATAAAATTATCACTCACATTTGTTAGAGACCCCATTCTGAATGCATTCCACTGACTTTTTTGTTTCTCCTGACATGCCCAATTCTCACTGTCATATAACAGTGTGAGCATAATAATATTGAATCATTCTGGCAACAGACCACAGACCACAATCTTATGACAAGTGCTTTTGGGCTTTTAAATTTCTCCATCCTTTTCTTGCTCTTTTCTGAACATACTGACCAGAAAGACCAATTAGTTAGCTGCCCAGAGTAAGTGGTTTGAGATAGGTGACTATATAAATTGAATAAACAAAGAAACAAAGAAACAAATAAATAAAATGGTCTATTTGCTCCAGTTTTTTCTCTGAGGAAAGGCTCTTTTGTGTGTGTACAATTCATAGCAGAAGAAGAAGGAGAAGGTCAGGAAGACAGTGTATTGTTTCCAAATCCGTGTTGTGTATCAATGTCAGAAAGACAAAAGTAACACAAGTGAAATAAAACTCTTCCAGGTGCTTTTTAAAGATCTACCATGAGACTCCAACCTTGCTTGGTGCTATCCAAGAGTGCCACCTTCTGGACACACCTGGAGCATTTCCAAAATGGACTTCACTTCTCTTTATATTCATACCTGTGGGACTTTGTAGATGCTCAGCATGGTTGAAATGTGATGAAAGAGCTCGGAATCAGTCCCTTCAAGAATTACCAAGACATTTCTTCTTCTTCCACAACTGTAGTTTGGGGTGTTCTCCTGCCCCATAGACAGCAAGTCCATCATGGCCTCGTATGTCATTCATGAAGTCCATTTAGCAGTTTGTTAGAACTACTGAAATGGAGCAGAGCTGCTAAACTCGTGTTCAGAAAAAGAATATTTTTTAAAAACAGAGTCCATGAGCATGTTAGAGAGATCCAGGTTAGTCTTACACCTTTAGCCCACCTTAGCATAAAGAAACCCACACTTAGACGTGGCAGGTATGAAAAGTAAGTACAAAAGAGTTCTAATGTTTATTCATTGCAGGTACAGGATTTTCCATAGATAAATGATGTTCCATTTCTTCTTTCTGTTCCCTAAACTTAGTTCACTCTTGCCCCTCAATGCTGGCAAGAGATGTGTGTAGAAATGGGAAAAAATCTCCTGGGCCTATCCATGGCCCAAGATGGAGCAGCACACAGCCATGTTCTTTGCTCCCGGTGGAAGGAGGAGATAGAGAGAGAGAGGAAGTGGGAGTGGCCACAAACTAGAGTCTCAAACTCTTCTTGAGCTGCTCACCTCCACTTACTTGCTTCAGTTCGTGGCAGCTGTTGCACTTCCTTCCATGATGCAGGCTCTTTCGGCAACACCACTCCTGTGAGGTAGGACAGTCACTTGGCTGGAACTCCCTTGTTGGGTCACGATGAGCACCTCAGGTCTGGAAGAGAACTTAGGTCTGGATGATGCTGAATCTCTAATTCTTCTGTCCCTCCTGGTTCCTCATCGTCTGACTCAGGTGGAGTCTCTGGCTCAATGTCCTCTCTCTGGGCGTGCCTGCTCGCTGCAACTGGAAACACTGGGTAAGATATTTTGAACAAGTTATCATCACCTCCCCCTTCTGTAGAGCTATTGGTTGGAGGATTCTGATTTGGCTCTGTGTCATGAAAATGCCCCAGTCTGCAAGTCTGGATTGAGCCGGTCTTGGGACCTGAAACTTTCTCCCTTGTTCCCAGTGGGCACCCCAACAAGATTCTTCCTTCTTTGAGAATCGAATTTGAATCTTTTCTCTGTTGGAATGTGGGTGTAGGTAGCTGTCATTGCTTGATGTCTGCTACCCCCAATAGCTGCTTGGATTGGCCCACACAGCTTTTTGTGAATTGACTCCAGGGGCTGTTTAGAGCGCCTAGTGCTTTGCTTTGGAATTGCAGGCCTTGTGGAATTTCCCTGTGTGTAGGTTCTGTGCCTTACAACAGCCTTACCAAAGTCCTTGGCTTCCAAATTGCTTTCCAATCCATTTTTCTTCATTTCAAGAGTTGCACCTGAATTTCTTTGTCCCAGTTGTCTGTGCCAGAGGATTGTGCTGTCATCCTCCTTTTCTCAGTGACTGGCCATGCATGCCAGGTCTGGCCTCTCACAATTGAGAAAGATTAAACCTTGATCTAGGTATCCTGTTAGAAAGACACCCTCTTGGTTCATGATCTCACATTTATTACCTTTGAAACGAATGGTGTGTCCTTTCTTCATGAGTTCAAATGCACTGATCATATTCAGACTTACATCTGGAACATATAAAACGTTATTAGCCATTAAGTCCTTCTGGGTGGTGCCATTTCCACGCCTCAGGAGAGCACACCCATCTCCTTGCACAGGGATTGCTTTTCCATCTGCTAAGCTGATCTCTTCCTTTGAACTTGGGTTCAATTCAATGAAGAGAGAAACATGATTATAAATTTGCATGTTACAGCCTCTATCTAATACGAAAAATGAGCAATTTTTATCTGTGGCTGAAAATGCAAGGAGACTCACATCTGGGGCTTTCTCTTTGTTGCCTTTCTGATCAGCCTTCCTGGCCCAACAGTCTTTCTTTAAGTGACAATTCTTGCCACAAAAATGGCACTTGATGGGCCTCTTTGTTGTTGAAAGGCTCCTCTGCTACAGATCGCCAACTTTGCCCCTAGGCATCTTAGAAAAATAGACTGCCTCATTGTTGGTCTCTTTGCAATTTATATAGGAATCTTGTCTGCTGCACTCAGACTTTATTTCCTGAATTAAATCTGAAAGAGGTTGTCTTGATTCTCTACAACTAACAGCAAAACTAGAAAAATTTTCAGGCAGTGATCCCAATAAAAATTCAACTTGGATCCTGTTATCCAAAATCACATTATTGCAAGCAAGCTTGTGCAGCAATGGTTGAAAATTAGAAATATGCTCATCCATGTCTTCATTTGGTTGGAATTTTAAATTGGATAACTTCCTCACCAAATTAATAACTTGGGAATCACCTCCCTCTCCATAGAGTGTAAACAATTCCTCCATCATCCCTCTTGCAGTATCTCTGTGCTGCATTTGAACCAGCATTTATGCACTTAGGGAATACATGATCAAGCCTTGGAGCTTAAGATCATTGTCCATCCAGCTTGCATATGCTGCTGAGTTTGGACTAGGAGGATTTTCATTCAAAATATTGTGCAGATTCAAAATCCTTGCCTGACTTTCTACCCATATCTTCCAGGGATAAAACTCCCTGGGTTTTATGTCTATGAAGGTTCTCAGTCATCCAGGTGGAATTGTCTGTAGCTTGAATCATGTCAACTGGATTTCTATTTTCTTAGTGGAAACGTTTCGCTCCTTATCCAAGGAGCTTCTTCAGTCTGAGCAAAGTTGGTAAGGGGACCAACTTACCAACTTTGCTCAGACTGAAGAAGCTCCTTGGATAAGGAGCGAAACGTTTCCACTAAGAAAATAGAAATCCAGTTGACATGATTCAAGCTACAGTCCCTGGGTTTTAGTTTAAAAATCATTGGACTGTGATGCAGGACTACACTGTCCATTTTGTCTAAGCAAAAATGATTTAATAATCACTTCAAAAACAAAATTTTATTTCCTTTTATGCTTTCTGGCTATTCCTGGTGTAAGAAACCTCTTTAGTAGCTAGACTGAATTATTCTCTCACAAAAACAACAATGCTCATGCAAAACCAGCGAAAAAGAAAATTTCTGCTGAAAAACAAAACAAGGGAAAAGGAAAAAAATCCTGCTGTTTAAAACACAAAATCTATTTCTGAAAAATCTGGGCCCATAACCCTTTGAAGTCCATTTAGCAGTCTGTTAGAACCTACTGCAATGGAGCAGAGCTGCCAAACTCGTGTACAGAAAAATAATATTGTTTAAAAACAGAACCCAGGAGAATGTTAGAGAGATCCAGATTAGTCTTACACCTTTAGCCCACCTTAGCTTAAAGAAACCCACACTTAGACGTGGCAGGTATGAAAAGTAAGTACAAAGAGTTCTTACCTTTATTCATTGCAGGTACATGATTTTCCGTAGATAAATGATGTTCCATTTCTTCTTTCTGTTCTCTAAACTTAGTTAACTCTTGCCTCTCATTGCTGGCAAGAGATGCATTTAGAAAGGGGGAAAAATCTTTTAGGCACATCCATGGCCTAAGATGGAGCAGCACACAGCCATGTGCTTTGCTCCCAGTCGAAGGAGGAGAGAGAGAGAAAGTGGGAGTGGCCACAAACAGCTTCCTCAAAAAGCATGGAGAGCTTGCATCTTAGAGTAGCCATCCATATTTTGATGAGGCATGCTTAATTTGCCAGAGTCTCCAACAATTCGGGCATTGAAAAAGTTCTCATAGATGTTGTAGTCCAGGGAGATATTGTGGAGCAGCCTAGGACTCTGGCTGATTTCATGAATGGCAAACAAGAAAGGCAAGATGTGGCTGAAGCTCATCTTCTTTTTTTCCCCAAAGTTTTTATTTTTTACAACAAGGATAAAAAACTACAAAAAAACAAAAACACTACAAACAAACAAAAACATTAAAAGTATAAAAACACAAAATAGAAAATTCATGTGTTTTTTACGACCGCTAGATGGTGACCCCAGTGGTACATGGGGTAGGCTTTGCTATCAAAAACGACCTTATGAAGCTCTTGTCAGAAGTTCCCACTGGGATTAGCGAACGACTCTCAACTCTCCGAATAAAACTCACCAAAAAACAACAGGCAACTATCTTAAGTGCTTACGCACCAACACTAGATGCAGATGAGGATATCAAGGAAATTTTTTATACCCAGCTGGACACCATCTTATCAGAAATACCAAAGGAGGATAAAATTATCCTCCTGGGCGATTTCAATGCAAGAGTTGGGCGTGACTTTGATTTGTGGCCAGGGATCATTGGGAAAGAAGGAGTTGACAACAGCAACATGAATGGAATCTTACTTCTGACTAAATGTGCACAGCATAACCTTGTCATTACTAACACACTCTTTCACCAGAAAAATAAATTTAAAACATCATGGAAGCACCCATGGTCGTAGCACTGGCATTTTTTAGATTATGTAATTGTCCGTGCTAGAGATTGCCGTGATGTACTTCTCACCAGAGCCATGATGAGCGCCGATGACTGCTGGACAGACCATCGATTAATTCGATCCACGATGGCCATAAAGATTTGTGGGATGTTGCTGGCTTCAAGGGATTTTCAGGCGCAGAGTAATCCAAACAACGTGTTTTAAGGCTAACAATATCTTTATTGTAGCATAAGGCAATAATGGATGTATAGTGCATTATTGCAAAAAGAAAAAACAAAGCATACGCAGAGTTCCATCAACGGATGTGAGGAAAGAAATTCATGGCCTATGCAAAGACCAGGCGTAGTTACAGTTCAGAATCAAAGTACATGGCAACATGTAGATAGCAGTCAAGAAGAAGCATAGAGTGAGAATAAGCAAGATGTGGACCCATAGTTCATAGCTGAATTATACACATGGTTCAGCAATCTGATTGGCCAAAACGTGGGTCAAGACATTTTCAGCTTGTAATGCAGTAACAGTTGTACTTACTATAACTCGCCATGAGATGGCAGTGTTGTGCATTGGCCCCCTCCGGAGAGCGGTTCTCATGGGAAAATGTAGATAGCTTAATGAAAACAAAGATGATGCCTTGCCTTGCAAGGCCACGCACCTGCTGTTTACTAGTAGAGTGTTTTGGGAAACACGTAGCAGCAGAGGAATGGAAAATTACTGGTTTTTGAATTACACAGTGAAGGAATCCATTTGAATCCTACATTGCATAACTCTAACAAGATTGTCCCTCATCGTAGGCTCCAAGGAAGAAAACCAAGGCGTAAAATGAATACACTGGCCCTTCAAGATTCTATTAAACGAGCTTGCTTTCAATCAACTCTCAAGGAACATCTGCCTATGGAACTTCCTGAAAATGTTGAGGAACACTGGATTAAATTGAAGACTTCTATTATTTTCAGCCTGTGAACATACTATCGGATACCAAACTAAGATACTGTTAAAGTTATTTGTTAGAGTTATCCTCTGTAAAATGCCTACGTATGGATTCCTTCACTGTGTAATTCTGTGCAATTGTAACAACCAGTGTATTTTTCCATGCCTTGCTATGGTTCCCAAAATATTCTACTAGTAAATACCAGGTGTGACCTTGTAGCCAAAGCATCAGCATTGTTTTCACTAGATAAGCTGCCATTCCCATGAGAAAGTATCTCCCTGGAAAAAGCCAATGCGCAACACTGCCATCACGTGGCGATTTATAGTAAGTACAACTGTTACTGCATTGTTGAGCTGAAATATGTCCTATCCCACATTTGGCCAATCAGAATGTTGAACCATGGGTATAATTCAGCTGTGAACTATGGGTTCTCATTCTCACTCATTCTCATTCACTCTATGCTTCTTCTTGACTGCTATCTGCATGTTGTACCTATGCCTGTCCTTTGCATAGGCCATGATTTTTCCTCACATCTGGTGATGGAACTCTGCTCATGCTTTGATTTTTTTCCTTTTGCAATAATGCACTATACATCCATTATTGCCTTATGCTACCAATAAAGATATTGTTAGCCTTACAACACGTTGTTTCAATTACTCTGCGCCTGGAACCCCATGAAGCCACCATCACCCCACAGGTTATGGAATGCCCAGTCTGGATGGTTTTGCTGCGCTAGATCTGGCTGTAACAAGGGGGTTTGTTTTTAAGGCTGCATTTTGGAGTAAACATGTTTTTCTTTGAGCGGTCAGCATGGCTGCTACAGGGCTAACCAGTCTGCCTTTTGAGCATTTGAATGGCCCAAACTATCGGACCTGGTGTGTGAAGATCAAGTCTTTCTTCCTAAAAGGAGGTTTGTGGAAGTATGTGAGAGACGCACCTGCAGCTGGTCCCATTACTGAAGAAGTGCAGTTGTGTTTGGATCATGCTTATGGCAATTTGATTCTGGGACTGGAATCATCGCAGCTACTGCATATCAGCAATCTAGACACTGCACATGCTTGTTGGGAGGCTCTCAAAGCCCTTTATTCCAAGTAAACTTCAGCTGCCATTGTTGGTCTATCACATCAGCTTTACAATCTGAAGCTGCAGCCCGGTGGAAACGTGATGACCCACCTCCATAAACTCAAGACTTTGTTTCTTGAACTTGAGGAGCGGGATGTTATGATCCCTGATACCCAGAGAGCTTGTGTAATCCTGTCAAGCTTGGACAAGAGCTTTGACATGCTCATCGAGGCAACTCAGACATTGAGACCCCAAGACCTCACTGTGGATTACCTAACAAATCGGCTGTAAGAAATCCAGCAAGCTCGTGACCTGGAGAAGATGCAGGGTAAGCCATCTGTTGCTGTTCCTGAGACTTCTGCACAGCGTTTTCCAGCTGGAACAGAGGCTGCATGTGCTGTAAGGAGATGCTACCGGTGCAACTCGAGTCAACACTTCATGAAAGATTGTCCCCAGCCACCTCGCCCAGCGGGTAGTGCCAGTGGAAAGAGGTTCGTGTGAAAGAAGGGGAAGCAACTGCCTAGACAACGTACCCAAGTATCTGCTTAGCTCACGGCTGTGAGTAAACGATCTCCAGAGACTTGGCTCTTGGACTCGGCTTGTAGCCAAATCATTGTAAACAATGAAGTTGTTGTTATCAAAAAGCAAGCCTAAAATCCAACAAGTTGCTCTAGCTGATGGATCCATGGCTGATGTGTCCTTTCAGGGTGAAGTATACATTCCTTGTTTGGGGATAAGTGTGCAAAATGTGTTGTGTGTTCCTACACTTGACTTTTCCCTCCTTAGCGTTCCAGCCCTGGTGAAGTCTGGATATACTGTTGTGTTCAAGGGTACTGGATGTTCTATTGAAAAAGATGGAATTGAATGTGCTAGGGGGAGGTTAGTGAATCAGTTGTATGAAATGCTTCCTAAAAAGGGGATTGTGTCAGGAAATTGTGTTTCCAATGTTCCCCCACATAACAAATGCATTCACTATTATCACAGAGTTCTGGGACATCCCGGGTGGGGAAGTTTGTCCCAAATGGCCAAGGTGTATCCTGAGTTAGGATCCAAAAAGTGTGATGACTTTCTTGATTGTACTGTGTGCAAACAATCTAAAATTAAGGCTGCGCCTGTTGCTAGGAAAAGTGACAGAGTGTCAACTAGGCCTTTTCAGTTGATTCATGGAGACCTAGCTGGCCCCAATGCTCCTAGTGAAGGAGGGGCACGTTTCATGTTTCTTTTGGTGGATGACCATACTCGCTTTACGTTTTGTTATTTGCTCAAATCTAAAGCGGAAGCCTTTGCTCGCTTTAAGGAGTTTGTTGCAATGGTGGAGAGAAACTATGGTTATCAAGTAGGTCAGTTTCAATCGGATTGTGGAGGAGAATTTCTAGGCCATGAGTTCCAGAATTGGCTTCGTAGGAAAGGAATCTCCCATAGACTTGCCAATGTTGGTGTTCCAGCTGAAAATGGAATAGCTGAGAGGAAGATTGGTGTTGTTAATACCATTAGAAATAGCCTGATGTTAGATGCTCAGGTGCCAGCCCGTTTCTGGGGTGAGGCTACCATGACTGCAGTGTATCTAACCAACAGGGTGTGGAATTCATCTGTGAATGAAGTTCCTTACTTCCTTTTGTTTGGCAAGTGCCCTTCGCTGAAGCACCTGCATGTTTTTGGAACATTTGCATATGTTCACATCCCTAGGTCTCAGCGAAGGAAGAACCAACCAAAACCACAGCACTTAAGGTTTGTTGGTTATTCATCAAGATCTAAGGGTTACCGTTTTTCTGCAGGCTATGGTCGTGTGGTAGTCTCCAGAAGTGCTAACTTTGAGCACCCAACTGGTTGGGATAGGTTGAATGCTACTTCAGAAGTACTGTTGCAATCTAGTGCACAGCCGACTGTCCATGCTCCCGTGGCTGGACAACCACCAGTTCAGCTGCCTTCTGTTTCCCGGTCTCCTAGTGTGGTGAGAAGGTCCCCTCAGGTGAAGGAAGAGGAAATTCCACCTGAGCAGGTTCAGGACCTGAAGGGGGAATCTGGTAGTGAAAAGGCAGAGGATAGTGATGAGGAAGGTGCAGTGGTCATTCCTCGTAGGTCCTCTCGGTCCACAAAGGGTGTAAAACCTGACAGGTTTGTGATTCAGCAGGTGAGAGTGTGTCAGATTACCTGTGAACCTCAGTCTTTCCAAGAGGTGTTGCTTCTGCCTGTTGAGGAACAGGAGAAGTGGAACACAGCGATGGATAAGGAGTTTGAGGCATTAGTGAGTCAAAAGGTGTTTGAGGTCACTGACTTGCCCCCATCCCAGAAAGCTGTTGGTTCCAGATGGGTTTTCAGAAAGAAGCTTCTTCCTGATAATACAGTGCAGTACAAAGCCAGGCTTGTTGCTCAGGGGTTTTCACAAGAGAGGTTTTTGAACTATGATCTCACATATGCACCCACAGCTAGACCAGAGTCTTTACGTATGGTACTTTCTCTGGCTGCACAACGTGAAATGGTGGTCCATCATTTTGATGTTGACACAGCATATTTGAATGCAGATCTCCCTGAAACTGTGTACATGAAGCAGGCTCCTGGCTATGCTTGTGACAATTCTCAGAAGGTGTACAGACTGCGCAAGGCGCTTTATGGTTTAAAGCAGGCCGGCCATTGTTGGCATCAGTGCTTAGATAAGGCTTTGACAGAACTAAGTTTTAGAAAGTCTGTTGCTGATCCTTGTGTGTACATAAGAGGTTCTGGAAGTAGTTATACAGTGTTGCTAACGTATGTTGATGATTTTTGCCTAGCAACTGGTTCTTTGCACCTTGTACAAGAGTTTGCAACACAACTTAGAGAGTACTTTCAGTTAAAAGACCTAGGTGAACTGAAATACTATCTAGGTGTTGAAGTCACTAGAGCTCAGAGTGGTGAATTCTATCTGAGTCAGAAGAGAAAAATTGATCAATTGTTGAGTCATCTTGAGATGTCAAATGCAAAACCTACCAGAACACCTATGGTCCTTGACTTCCTAAAGGGTGACACATGTGAGGAACCTTGTCCTCAACCTGAATTGTATCACTCTGCTGTAGGAAGTTTGCTACACTTAACACAATGGACACGCCCTGACTTAGCTTACTCAGTTGGAGTACTCAGTCGTAAGGTTGCCAAACCGTCTATGTGAGATTGGCAAGGGTTAAAAAGGGTCCTACGTTACCTTAAAGGCACAGCTGATCTTTGTCTTAAAGTGTCAACTACTAAAGCTGAAATGCCTGTGATTTATGTTGACAGCTCTTTTGCAGAAGAGGGAGACAGGAAATCCATGAGTGGCTTTATTTGCTTGTTTGCCAATAATGCCGTTGCTTGGCGGGCAAGAAAACAAAATACAATTGCCACGTCAACCTGCGAGGCCGAATTTGCTGCCCTCAGTGAGGCAGTAAATGAGCTACATTGGTGTAAACAACTCTTCTTAGATCTTACCATACATATAACCTCACCAATTACAGTGTATGAAGACTCACAGTCATGCATTTCGTTTGCTCTCTCTGAGAATGTGAAAGGCTGGACAAAATATGTCGATGTGAAGTTCAAAAATGTAAGACATGCAATTCAGGAAGGATTTATCCAGTTAGAATATTGTCCTTCTGAACTGAATGTGGCCGATGTGTTCACAAAACCTCTACCTTTTGAAAAACATGCTGTCATGGTAACCAAGTTGGGACTAGAGCGAATGTGTTTGAAATAAAATCATTTGTATCTCTGTGTGCTTGTAAAATGACAGTTCTCACTCCCCAAAGCATTTCGAAATCCATCCGGAAGGGGTGTTAAAGTTATTTGTTAGAGTTATCCTGTGTAAAATGCATACTTATGGATTTCTTCACTGTGTAATTCTGTGCAATTGTAACAACCAGTGTATTTTTCCATGCCTTGCTATGGTTCCCAAAATATTCTACTAGTAAATACCAGGTGTGACCTTGTAGCCAAAGCGTCAGCATTGTTTTCACTAGATAAGCTGCCATTCCCATGAGAAAGTATCTCCCTGGAAAAAGCCAATGCGCAACACTGCCATCACGTGGCGATTTACAGTAAGTACAACTGTTACTGCATTGTTAAGCTGAAATATGTCCTATCCCACATTTGGCCAATCAGAATGTTGAACCATGGGTATAATTCAGCTGTGAACTATGGGTTCTCATTCTCACTCGTTCTCATTCACTCTATGCTTCTTCTTGACTGCTATCTGCATGTTGTACCTATGCCTGGCCTTTGCATAGGCCATGATTTTTCCTCACATCTGGTGATAGAACTCTGCTCATGCTTTGATTTTTTCCTTTTGCAATAATGCACTATACATCCATTATTGCCTTATGCTACCAATAAAGATATTGTTAGCCTTACAACACGTTGTTTCAATTACTCTGCGCCTGGAACCCCATGAAGCCACCATCACCCCACAGATACATCAGGACTGCTTTGATGAGAACGATAGTGAGATTGAACATATTATTGACAAGAAAAGGAAAGCCTTTCAGATATGGCAAAAAGATATTAACTGTGCCGTTAAGAAAAAAAAATCTACGCCAGTGCAAAGGCAGAAGTCCAAAGAAGAACGAGAGAACTTAAGAACATATGGTGGATAAAAAAAGCCCAAGAAACCCAACATTTTGCAGATGCTCATGATGCACGGGGCTTTTTTAGTGCCATAAAGGCCATCTATGGACCAACAAACCATGGTACAAATCCCTTACGCTCAGTAGATGGTGCTTCTAAAGGACAAAGAGTCTATTGCACTGCGCTGGAAAGAGCATTACTACAATCTCCTTAATCATCACTCTACTGTGGCTGATGAAGTCTTCTTGCAAATCCCACAAAAACAAATAAGAGATGAGCTTGCAGTACCCCCTAGTTTGGAGGAAGTCAGTAAAGCCACTAAACAAATGAAAAATAACAAAGCTGGACCTGATGGGATTCCTGCTGAAGTCTTTAAAGAAAGTGGGCCTGAACTTACACAACTTCATAAGCTCATCAAAAAAATCTGGATCAGGGAGGAGATTCCAGCAGACTTTAGGGAGGCCATAATTATCACTCTCTTTAAAAAGGGTGATAGAACAGACTGTGGAAACTATCGAGGCATCTCCCTTCTAGCCACAGCAGGCAAAATCCTGGCAAAGATCATCGCAAACCATCTCCTATCTGTATCAGAAGACATCCTCCCTGAAATGCAAAATGGCTTCCGCCCTTCCAGGGGAACAGTGAATATGATCTTCACTGCACGACAGCTTCAAGAAAAATGCAAGGAGCAAAACCGCCCTCTGTATATGGTGTTTATTGATCTGACTAAAGCTTTTGATACTGTAAATCGTACTGCTCTCTGGACCATCCTTCTGAAAATCGGATGCCCTGATAAATTTGTGAACATCTTGCGGCTACTCCACGATGACATGATGGCAACAATCCTGAATAACAATGGCTCTCAAAGCAATCCATTTAAAGTGGAATCCGGCGTTAAACAGGGATGTGTTATTGCTCCAACCTTATTCGCTATCTTCATCGCTATGATTATACACCTTGTTGAAGAGAAACTTCCTACTGGTGTAGAAATTATATATTGAACAGATGGAAAGCTTTTTAATCTTAGTAGGCTGAAAGCAAAAAATAAGGTAATTACAACTTCTGTTATAGAACTTCAATATGCTGATGATAACGTAGTCTGTGCACACTCCGAGGAAGATCTTCAAACTATCCTAAACATCTTTGCAGAAGCATATGAAAAGCTCGGCCTCTCGATTAACATTAAAAAAACCGAAGTGCTTTACCAGCAAGTTCGAACCAATCCCTCCCCAGCGTCATCAATCCAGATTAAAGGTGTGTCACTAGAAAATGTCGACCACTTTTCTTATCTCGGCAGCCATCTATCTACAAAAGCCGACATCGATGCTGAAATTCAGCATCGCCTAAGCTCTGCAAGTATAGCTTTCTCCCAAATGAAGAGTAAAGTGTTTGAGGATCGGGACATTTGCAGGGAGACCAAAATGCTTGTTTACAAAGCCATTGTACTACCAACCCTTCTGTACACCTGTGGAACATGGACCCTCTACAAACGCCACCTCCAACTTCTTGAAAGATTCCATCAATGCTACCTCCGAAAAATTCTGCAAATTACTTGGGAAGATAGGCGGACTAATGTTAGCGTATTAGAAGAAGCGAAAACCACCAGCATTGAAACAATGATCATCCAACATCAACTTCGCTGGACCGGTCATGTTGTTCGAATGCCTGACCATCGTCTTCCAAAACAGCTACTTTACTCCCAACTTAAGAATGGAAAACGGAATATTGGAGGACAGCAAAAGAGATTCAAAGATACACTCAAAGCTAATTTTAAAAAATGTAATATCAGCATTGAGAACTAGGAAGCCCTAACTCATGAGCGTTTCAATTGGAGGTCAGCCTTTATTAATGGCGCTATGGACTTTGAAGTAGCACGAGTACAGGGCGAAAGGGAGAAAAGAGCTAAAAGGAAGGCACGTCAGGCAAACCCTCATCATGACCGTCTCCCACCCGGAAACCTATGCCCTCATTGTGGGAGGTTGTGCGGATCCAGAATTGGCCTTTATAGCCACTTACAGATCCACTGTTAAAATTTTACCTTTGGAAGACAATCTTACTCGGCCACGAGTGATCGCCAATGATTACAATGAATCATTCAATCTTTAAAACCCAGAATCAAAACATCATTTTTTTCAGTTACAAGCAAATATTCCAAAAGTGGTTGCCAATTTGATATAAAAGTAGTTATAGAATGCTCTCTTATTAAAATTGTTAATTTAGCCATCTAAGCCAAGTCCATTAATTTAACAATCCAGTCTTCAACTGTAGGTATTTGCGGAACTTTCCATCGTTGTGCATATAACAATAATGCTGCCGTGATCATATACAGTAGCAGAACTCCATGTTGTTTCACTAGTTGTTTTTCCATCAAACCTAAAAGAAAAAGTTCTGGCTTTCTTTGTATATTTACTTTAAGAATCTTCTGAATAATAATACATATTTGATCACAGAACTTTTTCGCTTTCTCACAAGTCCACCAAAAATGGTAAAAGGTTCCTTCATCCTGTAAACATTTCCAAAAGACATTAGATATACCACTATACATTTTTGATAGCTTATCAGGAGTTAGATACCAATGATACATCATCTTATAAAAATTTTCTTTCAAATTGTAATTCAGCATAAATTTCAAACCTTTCTTCCACATATTCTCCCATTGATCCAGCATAGTATTATATCCAAAGTTCTTAGCCCATTTGATCATACAATCCTTAACTTGTTCATCTTCCATATTCATCTGTAACAAAATCTTATACATCTTAGTGATATGATCATCATTTATACATTAATCCATTTCGAATTGTGTTATTTCATTAACAAATTTATATTTCTTTTTATCTAGTTTAAAACATTCCATCAATTGTATATAGGTGAGCCTTGGAGTACAGAATGATGCAGGGCAAAGGCTAATAGAGTTTTGTCAAGAGAACACGCTGGTCATAGCAAACACTCTTTTCCAGCAACACAAGAGACGACTCTACACATGGACGTCACCAGATGGTCAATACCGAAATCAGATTGATTATATACTTTGCAGCCAAAGATGGAGAAGCTCTATACAATCAGCAAAAACAAGACCTGGAGCTGACTGTGGCTCAGATCATGAGCTTCTTATCAAAAAATTTAGGCTTAAATTGAAGACCGTAGGGGAAACCACTAGACCAGAGCTTTCCAAACTGTGTGTCGCAACACAAAAGTGTGTCGCCACATACAGTCTGGTGTGTCGCCACACAACCCGGAAGCACTGATCATTATCAAAATCAGCGCTTCCGGGTTTTCCCGCGGCGACACACCAACGTGCCACTTGGTGTGTCGCCGCGGGAAAAACTTTGGAAAGCCCTGCACTAGACCATTCAGGTATGACCTAAACCATATCCCTTATGAATATACAGTAGAGGTGAGGAATAGATTTAAAGGATTAGATCTGGTAGACAGAGTGCCTGAAGAACTATGGATGGAGGTTCGTAACATTGTACAGGAGGCAACAACTAAAACCATCCCAAAGGAAAAGAAAGGCAAGAAAGCAAAGTGGCTGTCTGATGAGGCTTTACAAAAAGCTGAGGAAAGAAGGAAAGCAAAAGGCAAGGGAGAAAGGGAAAGATATAACCAACTGAATGCAGATTTCCAGAGAACAGCAAAGAGAGATAAGAAGGCCTTCTTAAATGAACAATGCAAAGAAATCGAGGAAAACAATAGAATGGGGAAGACTAGAGATCTCTTCAAGAAAATCGGAGATATCAAGGGAATGTTTTGTGCAAAGATGGGCATGATAAAGGACAAAAAAGGCAGGGACCTAACATAAGCAGAATAGATTAAGAAGAGGTGGCAAGAATACACAGATGAACTATACAAGAAAGATCTTAATGTCCCTGATAACTACAATGGTGTGGTCACTGACCTGGAAGCGGACATCCTAGAGAGTGAAGTCAAGTGGGCCTTAGGAAGCATTACTAACAACAAAGCTAGTGGAGAAGACAGTATCCCTGCTGAGCTATTTAAAATCCTAAAAGATGATGCTGTTAAAGTGCTGCACTCAATATGCCAACAAATTTGGAAAAGGTCAGTTTACGTTCCAATTCCAAAGAAGGGCAATGCCAAAGAATGTTCAAACTACAGTACAATTGTGCTCATTTCACATTCTAGAAAGGTTAGGCTCAAACTCCTACAAGCTAGGCTTCAGCAGTATGTGAACTGAGAACTACCAGAAGTGAAAGCTGGGTTTCGAAGAGGCAGAGGAACTAGAGATCAGATTGCCAACATTTGCTGGTTCATAGAAAAAACAAAAGAGTTCCAGAAAAACATCTACTCCTGCTTCATTGACTACGCTAAAGCCTTTGATTGTGTGGATCACAACAAACTCTGGCAAATTCTTAAAGGGATGGGAGTACCAGACCACCTTACCTGTCTCCTGAGAAACCTGTATGCGGGTCAAGAAGCAATTAGGGAACTAAAGAGCCGCTTGATGAGGGTGAAAGAGGAGAGTGCAAAAGCTGGCTTGAAACTCAACATTAAAAAAACTCAGATCATGGCATCTGGTCCCATCACTTCCTGGCAAATAGAAGGAGAAGAAATGGAAGCAGTGACAGATTTTATTTTCTTGGGCTCCAAGATCACCGGAGACGGTGACTGCAGCCATGAAATTAAAAGATACTTGCTCCTTGGGAGGAGAGCTATGGCAAACCTAGACAGCATTTTAAAAAGCAGAGACATCACCTTGCCCACAAAGGTCCGTATAGTTAAAGCTATGGTTTTCCCAGTAGTAATGTATGGCTGTGAGAGTTGGACCATAAGGAAGGCTGAGCGCCAAAGAATTGATGCTTTCCAGCTGTAGTGCTGGAGAAGACTCTTGAGAGCCCCTTGGACTGCAAGGAGGTCAAATCAGTCAATCCTAAAGGAAATCAACCCTGACTGCTCATTGGAAGGTCAGATACTCTTGCTGATGCTCAAATACTTTGGTCACCTAATGCGAAGAGAGGACTCACTGGAAAAAGACCCTGATGCTGGGAAAGACTGAAGGCAAAAGGAGAAGGAGAAGGGGATGGCAACCGGACATGGAACAACCGACTGGTTCAAATTTGGGAAAGGAGTACGACAAGGCTGTATATTATCACCTTCCTTATTTATTGAACGCAAAAGGAGAAGGGGATGGCAGAGGATGAGATGGTTAGATAGCATCACCAATGTAATGAACATGAATTTGAGTAAACTCAGGGTGACAGTGGAGGACAGGAAGGCCTGGCCTGCTATGGTCCATGTGGTCACAAAGAGTCGGACACGACTAAACGACTGAACAACAACAACAATCATAACCTTGAAAGTTTAACGTATTACAATCTCTAGCATCTCAAGAGTGAGGTTCTTAACTAAAGGGCAGGCAAACTTTCCTGAATTTTTCCCCTCTTGACTCTTAAATTGGAACTGTGTCTATCAGTCACACAGAAATATTTTCTCCAGCTGCACGTCTATGTTGCTACAGTGATTCCCAATTCTCCTTCCAATTAACAAAACCATGGTGAGAGTAACAATGCTTAAGGGATTTCATCACCATCACCACAGGCCGTTTTTGAAACCACTGTGACACATATCTGTTAATTCCTCAAATATAAACCCTAAACATCTGATCCACAATTACCTCCTGCTCTGCTAAGACAGAAGGTGCTACTGATTGAAGCAGGGACAACACCATTCTGAAATTAATGGTTGTGGTTTCCAGATTTGGTGCCAAGCTGGACCATCTTCAATAAAGAGCACTTCTTCAGTGCAGTCATACTGTTGGTTAGTAGTTTTTCCTCCTCATTAGCCACCTTGGGGACCAAGGAAGAGCTGTCTTTGCCTGAAAGAGAATTCTACCCAATAGCACCACCATGGCTTCTCGAGTGCTGCTGTTCCTGCTTCTGCTGGTGACCCATTTTCCCTGTGAGCCTCTCTTGAAGAAATGTCCATTCAGTATGAAAAAAGAAAAAATAATGTTTAATTACTACAAGCCAGGAGACTACCTGATCGGTGGAATCATATCTACAGATAGTGCTGCATTTCTACCAAATGACTTCTTGAAATCTCCAACACGTATGGCTATAGGGTAATTATTGAGGTGTATGTGCCTCTAGTGATTGATGTTTCCCTCTCCAAAGTCTTTTTAGTAGCGAATGATTCCCATTTCCCAATTCCTGGCCTTTTTCAAGCAGCCTATTCATTTTGCTCCAGAATCACCAATGAAATAGGATTTGTCATATATGCAGAATAAAGTTAAGGAAATCTTCGGGCAAATGAATGACAATAAATTTGGCAAAAATCATCCCCTGTTCTTCCCCAGGCAGAATCCAGAGTGAGAAAGTACCATAAAAAATAGGTTATTGATATCATTAATTAATTGGGCATTTCTTTACTTCTACTGATGTGCTTCAAGACTTATACACTAATAAAAAATATTTAACACAATAGCATTTTATACTGTGGGAAAGAAGAGACTGTAATCTCGGGTCACCTATCCATAGCTATCTGGTCAAACTGGAAAAAAAGCAAATAATTAGACTAAAGAATATAGAGTAAAAAAAGGAAATATTAAGTAAATTATTAGATTGCAATCAGAATAAAAGAGAACTTGTAGAAAAGCTTGTTCCTGGTATGCAGTTACTTTATTTACTATTATTACCATAATAGTAAGGATTCATATATCATGATAAGAATATGTTTGTCCCTTTGGGAATGGTTGGTTTTACACAAGTTTATTTTGTACAAATGTAAGCACTTACTCAGATACTTTTCCACCTGATGCTAGTTTGGCTATAAGAGTTCTTTTCCATGTTATCCCCCCAAGTCATAACATCGACCAAGAATCAGATCGAGTGTTTGGGGTAAGGTGAACTTTGACCCTGACCTGCCAAGCTTTTCTTATGCTCCTTCTTTTGGAAGGAAGCTCCCTTTGGTGCACATGGAATTTTATGTCTAAGAGGAATATCCAGAGAACTCTTTCACCTAGAAAGGCCTTATAGATAAATCATGCAGGAATTTGCTATTTCCTAATAGTGCAATGAGTGCCTGACATAATTTACTACATTGCAAAGTAACGAAAGTGAGCTCTGGTCCATCTTTGCCATTAATGAGATCAACCAGATTAGTTTGCACATTTATAGGGTGGTCTCATGCATCCTCATTCCATTGATGTTTCAGGCTGTGGGACTGTCAGCCTCACATGTTCATCTGACATGCTTGTCTGCCTGTTGTACATGTATAGTTTGCTGGCCTGCACTTAATTCTTTCAAGAAGCAAGCCTCCCTCTCGGCACTCCTGCATCGCTTGCCAGATACTGTGATTAGCACCTGCTCTTTCAACAGACATTCTATCCGGCGGAGGGATACCTGGAGTGAGAACTGAAATGTTATGTCTTGACTATGGGTGATATCAGAGGGATGTTTTGATAATGCAGCTTGGGCGTGAAAATCTTTATTCGAGGCTTCACCTCACCTTAAGTGTACTGATCGTGAATAAATGAATCTTTTAGGGTAATTGTCTGAGGGATTTCTTGATTGGGAATTCTAACACAGAGGGTTATCACAGGGACATTTACAAGTGTGGTCCGAAGTCAGAACTTCAATTCATCATTGCCAGATGTCTTTGAAGTAAAAGCTTCAGGCAATACCACCTGGCTTTATAAACTGAATAGGAAAGACTTGTTGATATCTCTTCCATTGCAGGGTCAACAGACTGAGCTTCAACCACATCTTGCCTTTCTTGTTTGCCATTCATGAGATCAATCAGAGTCCGAGGCTGCTCCACAATATCTCCCTGGGCTACAACCTCTATGAGAACTTTTTCAACCCCATAATGACATATGAGGCCATGATGGACTTGCTGTCTTTGGGGCAGGAGAACATCCCAAACTACAGTTGTGGAAGAAGAAAAAATATCCTGGCCATTCTTGAAGGGACTGATTCCGAGCTCTTTCATCACATTTCAACCATGCTGACCATCTACAAAATGCCACAGGTATGAATATATATAGAAGCAAAGTCCATTTTGGAAATGCTCCAGAGGAGTCCAGAACGTGGTACCCTTGGATAGTGCCAAGCAAACTTGGACTCAGATGGTAGATCTTAAGAGACCAGAAATAGTTGCATTCCGAATGGGGTCTCGAAAAAATACATATGATAAGAGAGGATCCAGAATGTTTGGGTGCAAAATGAGTGTGGACTGAATTCTAAAGTGGATGATACAAAATAGGTAGCTTTCACACATAGAATGAATGAGGACTGAAAGATCTGAAGGAAGAATCCTTCACAGGTCAAAAGAAAGTGGAAGACCAAGAAAGTGGTGGTTGGATGCAATTCCTCAGTGAATGAAAAGTAAGAGGGGAGAACTAATGACACAGTATGACACCGTGTATGGAGAAAGTGGATGCAAGGAATCTTTCCAAGAGTACAAAGGCATTGAGAGGATAAGGGCACAGACACTTTAAAGTCCTTTGAAGCACAAAGGAGGTCACCATTGGCTGTTGTGGGTCTTCTGGGCTGTGTGGCCATGTTCTGGAAGTTGTGGTTCCTAACATTTCGCCAGCATCTGTGGCCAGCATCTTCAGAGGGCAGGAGCACAGATAGAAGCAAAATCTCTATCTGTGCTCCTGCCCTCTGAAGATTCTGGCCACAGATGCTGGCGAAACGTTAGGAACCACAACTTCGAGAACACGGCCACACAGCCCGGAAGACCCACAACAGCCATCGAACTCCAGCCGTGAAAGCCTTCGAGAATACGAGGTCACCATTAATTTGCTCCATCCCCAAAGCTGATCTCCATTCTGCTTGGACATGAGACTGGTCCTCTCCCAACAGTTTAGTGAGAAGAGTGTTGAGGTGGACAGATTGGTAGATTTTGTTAAGGTTATTTGGTTAAAGCATTCTATGCAGAATTAAACGCATGGCATTTTCTTCCACTGTGTCTGGCCAGAGAGTGGAAAAATACAAGTGAAAACAATCTACATTGTTTTCCGCATTGTAAGTTTGGTTCTCAAAACATCTGAGACGTAGATGGCAGATGGTGAGTTGTAGATGTCTCTTTAGCTAGACAAAATAAACCTGTAATCACGATTGTTCTCAAAACAACTATAGCCCGAAGAAAGGCCAATACACAACACTGCCATCGTGTGACGCTTTATAGTAAGTACAATTACTACCAAAAATGCTATGCTGAAAGAGATGCCCATGTTTGAACCAATCAGATGTGAGCTATGAACCATGGGTATTCCTTTATACTTATGTTCTCACTTATGTTCTACACATATGTCTTCTGTTCTTTATGTAGGCTGCTATCTACATGTACTTGTATCTGAACTGTAACCATGCCTGGTCTTTGCACAGACCATGATGTTTTTTCTTTCCTCACTTCTGGTGATGGAACTCTGCTTATGCTTTGATTTTACCTTTTTGCAATAATGCACTATACATCCATTATTGCCTTATGCTATCAATAAAGATATTGTTAGCCTTACAACACGTTGTTTGGATTACTTCAAGCCTGAAACCCCGCATAGTTAACCATCACCTAACAGGTTATGGTGGCCCAGAGAGAATTTTGTGTTTTTCTTTGCTGCGCTGGATCTAGCTGTAACAACGGGGTTTGTTTTTAAGGCTGCATTTTGAAGTAAACGTGTTTTCTTCAAAACGAGCTTTGACATGCTCATCGAGGCAACTCAGACGTTAAGGCCCCAAGACCTAACTGTGGATTATCTTACAAATCGCCTGCAAGAAATCCAGCAAGCTCGTGATTTGGAGAAAATGCAGAGTAAGTCATCTGTTGCTGTTCCTGAGGCTTCAGCTCAGCGTTATCCAGTTGGAACAGAGGCTGCGTGTGCTGTGAGGAGATGTTTCCGGTGCAACTCGACCCAACACTTCATGAGAGACTGTCCCCAGCCACCTCGCCCAGCCGGTGGAGCCAGTGGAAAGAGGTTCGTACGAAAGAAGGGGAAACAAGCGCCTAGACAACGTACCCAGGTGTCTGCTTTGCTCACGGCTGTGAGTAGACGTTCCCCAGAGACTTGGCTTTTGGACTCAGCCTGTAGTCAAATCATTGTCAACAATGAACAGTTGTTGTTATCAAAAAGCAAGCCTAAAGTCCAACAGGTTGCTCTGGCTGATGGATCTATGGCTGATGTGTCCTTTCAGGGTGAAGTATACATTCCTTGTTTGGGGATGAATATGCAAAATGTGTTGTGTGTACCTACACTTGACTTTTCCCTCCTTAGCGTTCCAGCCCTGGTAAAGTCTGGTTATACTGTTGTGTTCAAGGGTACTGGATGTTCTATTGAAAAAGATGGGATAGAATGTGCTAGGGGGAAGTTAGTGAATCAATTGTATGAAATGCTTCCTAAGCAGGGGATTGTGTCAGGAAATTGTATTTCCAATGTTCCCCCACATAACAAATGCATTCACTATTATCACAGAGTTTTGGGACATCCCGGGTGGGGAAGTTTGTCCCAACTGGCCAAGGTGTATCCTGAGTTAGGTTCCAAAAAGTGTGATGACTTTCTTGATTGTACTGTGTGCAAACAATCTAACATTAAGGCTGCTCCTATTGCTAGAAAAAGTGACAGAGTGTCAACTAGGCCTTTTCAGTTGGTTCATGGAGACTTAGCCGGCCCCAATGCTCCTAGTGAAGGGGGGGCGCGTTTCATGTTCCTTTTGGTGGATGACCATACTCGCTATACGTTTTGTTATTTGCTCAAATCTAAAGCGGAGGCTTTTGCTCGCTTTAAGGAGTTTGTTGCAATGGTGGAAAGAAATTATGGCTATCAAGTAGGTCAATTTCAATCGGATTGTGGAGGAGAGTTTCTAGGCCATGAGTTTCAGAATTGTCTTCGTAGAAAAGGAATCTCCCATAGACTTGCCAATGTTGGTGTTCCTGCTGAGAATGGAATAGCTGAAAGGAAGATTGGTGTTGTTAATACCATTAGAAATAGCCTGATGTTAGATGCCCAGGTGCCAGCCCGTTTTTGGGGTGAGGCTACCATGACTGCAGTGTATCTGACTAACAGGGTGTGGAATTCAGCTGTAAATGAAGTTCCTTATTTCCTTTTGTTTGGCAAGCGCCCTTCGCTGAAGCATCTGCGTGTTTTTGGAACATTTGCATATGTGCATATTCCTAAGTCTCAGCGAAGGAAGAACCAGCCAAAAGCACAACGCTTAAGGTTTGTTGGTTATTCATCTAGATCTAAAGGTTACCGTTTTTCTGCAGGCTATGGTCGTGTGGTAATCTCTAGAAGTGCTAATTTTGAGCACCCTACTGGTTGGGATAGGTTGAATGCTAGTTCAGAAGTACTGTTGCAATCTAGTGTACAGCCAACTGTCCATGCTCCTGTGGCTGGACAACAACCAGTTCAGCTGACTTCTGGTTCCCAGTCTCCTAGTGTGGTGAGAGGATCCCCTCAGGTGAAGGAAGAGGAAATTTCACCTGAGCAGGTTCAGGATCTGAAGGGGGATTCAGGTAGTGAAAAGGCAGAGGACAGTGATGAGGAAGAGGCAGTGGTAATTCCTCGTAGGTCTGCACGCTCCACAAAGGGTGTGAAGCCTGACAGATTTGTGATTCAGCAGGTGAGAGTGTGTCAGATTACCTGTGAACCTCAGTCTTTCCAGGAGATGTTGCATCTGCCTGTTGAAGAGCAAGAGAAGTGGAACACAGCGATGGATAAGGAGTTTGAGGCATTAGTGAGTCAAAAGGTGTTTGAGGTCACTGATTTGCCCCCATCCCAGAAAGCTGTCGGTTCCAGATGGGTTTTCAGAAAGAAGCTTCTTCCTGATAATACAGTGCAGTACAAAGCCAGGCTTGTTGCTCAGGGATTTGCACAGGAGAGGTTTTTGAACTATGATCTCACATATGCACCCACAGCTAGACCAGAGTCTTTACGTATGGTACTTTCTCTGGCTGCACAGCGTGGACTTGTTGTCCATCATTTTGATGTTGACACAGCATATTTGAATGCAGAGCTCCCTGAAACTGTGTACATGAAGCAGGCTCCTGGCTATGCTTGTGACAATTCTCAGAAGGTGTACAGACTGCGCAAGGCGCTGTACGGACTGAAGCAGGCTGGACGTTGTTGGCATCAATGTTTAGATAAGGCTTTGTTAGAACTAAAGTTTAAGAAGTCTGTTGCTGATCCTTGTGTGTATGTAAGAGGTTCTGGAAGTGATTACACAGTGTTGCTAACGTATGTTGATGATTTTTGCCTAGCAACTGGTTCTTTGCACCTTGTACAAGAGTTTGCAACACAATTGAGACAGTACTTTCAATTGAAAGACCTAGGTGAGCTGAAATACTATCTAGGTGTTGAAGTCACTAGAGCTCAGAGTGGTGAGTTCTATCTGAGTCAGAAAAGAAAAATTGACCAATTGTTGAGTCAACTTGAAATGTCAAATGCAAAACCAACCAAAACACCAATGACTCTTGATTTCCTAAAGGGTGATGCATGTGAGGAACCTTGTCCTCAACCTGCATTGTATCACTCAGCTGTAGGAAGTTTGCTACACTTAACACAATGGACACGCCCTGACTTAGCTTACTCAGTTGGAGTGCTTAGTCGTAAGGTTGCCAAACCATCCATGCGAGATTGGAAAGGTTTAAAGAGGGTCCTACGCTATCTTAAAGGCACAGCTGATCTTTGTCTCAAAATATCAGCCACCAAGGCTGAAATGCCTGTGATTTATGCTGATAGCTCTTTTGCAGAAGAGAGAGACAGAAAGTCTGTGAGTGGTTTTGTTTGTTTGTTTGCAAATACACCCATTGCCTGGAGAGCAAGAAAACAAACATTAATTGCCGTTTCTACCTGCGAAGCCGAATTTTCGGCCCTCAGTGAGGCAATCAATGAAACGTATTGGTTAAAACAATTGTTTACAGATTTATCTGTAAATATAAATCCACCAATAACAATGTATGAAGATTCCCAATCCTGTCTATCTCTAGCTGCTTCGGAAAATGTCAATAATCGCACGAAATACATCCATGTAAAATACCAAAATGTAAGGCATGCAATTCAGGAAAAATTTATACAATTAGAGTATTGTCCATCTGAGCTGAACATCGCAGACGTTCTCACGAAAGCACTTTCTCCTACAAAGCATGCAACCATGGTAACCAGATTGGGGTTGGAGCAAATGTGTCTGAAATAAAATCATTTGTGTCTCTGTGTGCTTTTGAAATAACAGTTTTCCCCCACAGCGTTTCAAAAAATCCATGCGGAAGGGGTGTTAAGGTTATTTGGTTAAAGCATTCTATGCAGAATTAAACGCATGGCATTTTCTTCCACTGTGTCTGGCCAGAGAGTGGAAAAATACAAGTGAAAACAATCTACATTGTTTTCCGCATTGTAAGTTTGGTTCTCAAAACATCTGAGACGTAGATGGCAGATGGTGAGTTGTAGATGTCTCTTTAGCTAGACAAAATAAACCTGTAATCACGATTGTTCTCAAAACAACTATAGCCCGAAGAAAGGCCAATACACAACACTGCCATCGTGTGACGCTTTATAGTAAGTACAATTACTACCAAAAATGCTATGCTGAAAGAGATGCCCATGTTTGAACCAATCAGATGTGAGCTATGAACCATGGGTATTCCTTTATACTTATGTTCTCACTTATGTTCTACACATATGTCTTCTGTTCTTTATGTAGGCTGCTATCTACATGTACTTGTATCTGAACTGTAACCATGCCTGGTCTTTGCACAGACCATGATGTTTTTTCTTTCCTCACTTCTGGTGATGGAACTCTGCTTATGCTTTGATTTTACCTTTTTGCAATAATGCACTATACATCCATTATTGCCTTATGCTATCAATAAAGATATTGTTAGCCTTACAACACATTGTTTGGATTACTTCAAGCCTGAAACCCCGCATAGTTAACCATCACCAAACAGATTTCCCTGCCAGTAAAGAAAATCTCCAATCTGTCTCCCCAGGATGGGATGAGGGTGGGACTGGAGGAGAAGATAAGTTTGGACAAATGGCTAGACCACTGGGTTTAGATATCTTTCAGAAAGTAATTGGATTGGGAGAATTCCCAAGAAATTAAGGAACAGTGCTCACCCCCTACTTTCTCGAGAAATCCTTATCCACCACCTGGAAAATTTGCAGCTCCTGATCTATTGTGTGCTGGGAACTACAGGTGATCCACAGAGTAGGGGCTCCTACAGGCACCAAAGGTCTCCACTCAGCTCCATGTGCATCAGCCCATTCTAACCTCTGTGGGTAGGGGGTGTTGGTCAAGGGATCACCATGGACATCAGCCACAAGGAGAACAGGGGTTTCCTATCCAGGGATGACATGGACAGAGACAACAGAAGCAGGAGAGTGATGAGCAATGGAGATGGAGCCTTTGTTGCAGCTATTGCTTTCTGGAAACCTTAGCTCAGTAGGTATGAAAAGCTCTTAGATTTAAGCATCTGAATAGTATCACTAAAAGTGAGACAGACCAGCAATCTTTTCCCTTTTTCATTAGATCAACTATGGTCTTATCAGCCACAGTCCTGCGCATAAAGAGCATTTTCCTTTTTTCTACCGGCTGAGTCCAAAACAAGAACCTCCTCACTTGGCGATTGTCAAGCTGCTCCTGCATTTCCGATGGACGTGGATCGGCCTCGCTACTCCAGACAATGAAAATGGGGAAAAGTTCAGGAGCACCTTTGTGCCAGTAGCCACAAAGAGAGGAGTTTGCATTGCCTTCTCAGATAGCATCTTTCCACTGAATATGGGAAAAAATATTCCATTCACGGAAGAAATTGAAAAAAAGCACCTGCTTCTGTATTTCAGCAACCGTCAAGTAAAAATAATTGTTTATCAATTAGACTTTCAGGCCATAATGATTCTAGTAACACTAATAGAACTCTTTGAAAGGAATAAGTTATTGGCGGGGAAAGTGTGGCTTGCAGCAGCTTTGCCAGACTTCAGTGTGAGAATGTTTTACCAACTGCTTGATCTCCAGCATAAACATCTTTTGTTATCCTTCTCAACTCAGGCAATGAAAAAGACACAATATTATGATTTTGATTCATATTACTCTGCTATCCTGCAATATGGGAAGGCAGCATTCCAGTGCTCCTCTTCAAGTCCTGGGTTGTCCAAGAAAGTTTGGAAAACATGCCTAGAAAAAGAGAACTGGGAAATCCCACCCCAGGATGTGGTTGCAAGGATCCTGTCTGAGGATGCCTCTAGTATTTCCACAGCAATTCAGGCCGTGTCCTGGGTCCTCAATGCTGCCTCTTCTGCCCAACTGAGTAAGAGGAGGATGCAGGTTGGAGACCATTGGACACCCCAAATGCTTCAGCCATGGCAGGTGAGACTTCTCCGTTGAGGCTCCATCGATGCTTCCCTTCAATTCCTCAGGGTTAAATTGGGTGTAGGCAGGGCTTGCAGGGGGAGGTTTAAGATGTTTTGAAGAGCAGGTGCCCTGTTGTAGTGTTTGTTCTGATCAGATGAGGAGGTTTCCGGAAAGAAGGTGAGATTCTGTTGCGGAATCTTCCAAACTGGAACTATCTCTACTGCTTTGGGATCCTGTATAATAAATGTGATACCTCTATAATGACAGTATTTCCCCATTTCTATAGTGTATAGGCACCAGGATGACACAGCTATCCTCTTGTTCTCTTTCTTTTTTTTTTTAATATAATTTTATTAAGTTTTACAATACATATTAAAAGTTAGAATAGAAAAAAAATAGAAATAGAAATACAAAATAAGAAAAAAGATAAAGAAAAAGTGAAGTCAAGAAATAATAAAGAAAGAAAATATAGAAAATAGATGTCCTCCAATCTATCTTTGAACTTAAAATACAATACTTAATTTTAAATGTTAGTCCTTCATACAATACACAGGAACTTTTCTTTGTCATATGCCTTTTGATTTCTATAATCCAATCTTCTGATCTTCATATGGGTTTCACATATCTTGCTGTCTCCCAATAATCCATCTTTGGCTTCCACTCCTTGAAGTAGTAATTAAATGTTGAATGTTTGTTACTGCATATTTATCTCTTCCATAAAGTCCAATTAGTATAACAAATAAAAGCCTTATTTACTTCTAATAAACTACAATATATTCTATTCATATTATGACTACATATTCCACTAGTACATACCCTAACATATTACGTAACTTAATACATAATATAGCAATTCTTATAATATTCATACATATATGTTTCTGGGGAGTCTTTGGTGCTCTCTGAGCCTTGTTGTTTTCATGCAGACGTTTCATTGCCAGGCTAGGCAACATCTTCAGTGCGAAAAGGGAGTGGAACTTGCTGTCTGTTTATATACCCTGGCTTGTCCTGCCTGTGTTGGTGGGGGTCTTGTACTCTCCTTGGTAGTTCCTTGATTGGGCTGTTGTGTGCTGTTTGGGTGATTGACTGAGTTAATAGTTCCTTGATTAAGGTCTATTGTGTTGTTTGATTGCTCCTCTGCTGCTAATCTTGCTGTTAATCTATGCATATCTTGTTGTTGATTGCTGGCCCAGGGGTGTTCTGGTCTTCTGGCTATTCTATTGTCTCTTATGAATGGTATGTAAATGTTGTTAACCTCTATGTGTCTGTTGATGGCTGCTTTGTCTGAGTGCCAAGCTTCTAGGAATTCTCTAGCATTTTTGGATTTGGCCTGGTCTAATATCCTCACAGTTTCCCAGTTGAAAGTATGGTTAAGTCTGTCCATGTGTTGTGAGATTAAGGAGTTTTCATCATGTCTTCTGATTGCTAGTTGGCGTTCGTGGATGCGTTCTGCTAGTCTTCTGCCAGTCTGTCCTGGTGGCTGTTACAGTCCTTACACTGTATGTTGTAGATAACTCCTGTTTTTTCTTCTTGGGCTACTGGGTCTTTTGGTTTACTTACAATGTTCTGAAGGGTTTTGGTAGGTTTGTGTGCTACAGTGATGCCGTGTGGATGTAACAGTCTATTAGTAGTTTCTGAGATGTTTCTGATGTATGGCAGTGTAATCCTTTTCATAGCTTCTGTTGGTTTTGCTGTGGTGGGTTGAGTGGCCAGGCACTTTTTGATAAAGTTGTGTGGATATCCATTTTGCTGGAAGATGCTATATAAGTGGTCTGTTTCCTTTTTCTGGTGTTCTGGGTTGCTGCAGTGTGTTTGTGCTCATCTGAATAGTGTTCTTACACAGCTCCTCTTGTGTGAGGTTGGGTTATTGCTTTGATAGTGGAGCACTTGGTTAGTGTGGGTAGATTTCCGGTAGACTTGTGTTTCTAGAATGCCATCATTTCCTCTACTGATGAGGATGTCCAAGAAGGGTAGTGTGTTGTTGTTTTCTTCCTCCCTTGTGAATTTTATTCCTTTGAAGATGTTGTTGATGGCTTCATGTGTTTCCTCCAGTTGATCCTTTTTTATTATGACGAAGGTGTCATCTACATACCGGATCCATACTTTGGGTTGTATGTGTGGGAGTGCTATCCTTTCTAGACGTTGCATTACTATCTCTGCTATGAGTCCTGAGAGTGGTGATCCCATAGGTGTTCCTTTGATTTGTTGGAATATTTGTCCATCAAACTGAAAGTAGGTGGTGAGGCAGAGGTTGATGAGGTGCATGATTCTGGGTATTTTGATCTTGGTGTATCTTGTTAGGTCGGGTGTGTTACGTAGAACTGCTGCCATGGATTCAATCGCTAGTGCTTGGTCTATGGATGTAAAGAGTGCAGTGACATCGAATGACACCATAATTTCATCTTCATCTATTTTTATGTCTTTGATTTTCTGGAGGCACTGTAGTGGGGAATTGATAGAGTATTCACTCTCCTCTGTGAGATGCCCAAGTTTTCTTGTAAGTTCTTTAGCTATGTTGTATGTGGGGGTGCCTGGTAATGATACAATTGGACGGAGTGGTATGTCAGGCTTGTGTATTTTGGGGCGTCCGTAGAAGCGTGGGATGATAGGTCCACTGCTTTTCATCCGCCTCTGTTCTTCTTTACTGATTTGACCTTTCTTGGTTAGGTCGCTGAGGATTCTTTTGACCTGGCTGTCAAGTTTCTGTATCGGATTGGAGTTTACTGGGGTGTAGGTTTCTTTGTCCTTCAGTAAATCTTTGGCTTTTTGCATATATTGTGATCTGTCCATAATGACAGTGGTGCGGCCTTTGTCTGCTGGGAGGATGATGATACTTTGGTCCATCTTTAGGTTTTTGAGGGCTACTCTGTCTTCTGCTTTCAGTTGGTTCTGTTTCCATGTCCTTCTGGTTTGTGGTATGATTATTTGTCTTACATTCTCTTGGATTTCTGTAGTAAGTCCTGTAGTTTTCATTGCTGCTTCGAAAGCTGCAAAGAATTCTAATTTATTTGCATCCTCTGTGTTATAATTGAGGCCTCTCTGCAAGATACTGTGTTCTGTAGTGGATAATGGGTGGCTGGACATGTTGACCACCCATTTCTGTTCCTGTACTTCTTTGTTTCTGGGGTTTAATTTAAGTAGTTTAGTTTGAAGTTTAGCTTTCCTTTTTTCTGCTTGTCTCAGAGCTGTGGTCTTGATTGTAGTAGTCAGCCTGTTGATATGTTCAGGAGTCATAGTCTGTTCTAGTTGTTCTTTGATGCTGTCCATTGTGTGTTGATATTTGTTTAATCTAAGGTGGGCGTCCATGATCATTAGCCGTATCATTTTTCGCCCACTTTGTTGTGCAATCTTCCATCCAGCTGTGCAGTTGATTGGAGGTTTGTATCTGACACTGGCAGGCAGGGTATGCTGTCGTAGGCATTCATGCAGAAAAAACAGCTGTTCTTTGGTGGAAGTTTGCCTACCTGCAAATTTCTCCCATTTGTGTGCTATCTGGAGCGTTTGACACCCATATGTGGTACCAATCGAAGAGAATATTTGTAGCTCAGGGTTGAACTGGGGAGTCTTTGGTGCTCTCTGAGCCTTGTTGTTTTCATGCAGACGTTTCATTGCCAGGCTAGGCAACATCTTCAGTGTGAAAAGGGAGTGGAACTTGCTGTCTGTTTATATACCCTGGCTTGTCCTGCCTGTGTTGGTGGGGGTCTTGTACTCTCCTTGGTAGTTCCTTGATTGGGCTGTTGTGTGCTGTTTGGGTGATTGACTGAGTTAATAGTTAATAGTTAACACCCCTGGGTGTTAATGAGTTAATAGTTAACACCCCTGGGTGTTAATGAGTTAATAGTTAACACCCCTGGGCCAGCAATCAACAACAAGATATGCATAGATTAACAGCAAGATTAGCAGCAGAGGAGCAATCAAACAACACAATAGACCTTAATCAAGGAACTATTAACTCTGTGAATCAACCAAGCAGTAAACTACAACCCAGTCAAAGTACTACCATGGAGGGTACAACACCCCCACCAACACAGGCAGGACATGCCAGGGTATATAAAGAGAGAGATAGTTCCACTCCCTTTTCGCACTGAAGATCTTGCCTAGCCTGGCAATGAAACGTCTGCATGAAAACAACAAGGCTCAGAGAGCACCAAAGACTCCCCAGTTCAACCCTGAGCTACAAATATTCTCTTCGATTGGTATTCGATCTCTACCAAATTGTGTGACCTTACACCTGGGGCTAGGTCATGGTTATATTGAGATGTTATTTTTAAGTCCTTTTATCATCTAAAGGGAGGATCGTTAAGATCACCATGCTGCTGTTGAGCTTGTGAAATGGTCTTAATCTTCCTAGGCACAGAAGACAATGCGGAGAGGAAGATGGGGGAGAGATTGTGCCTGAGGCCCCCACCTCTATTCAAGGAAGGATTTTCCAAGTTGGCATAAATGGATTCCTTGACCCCTCTCTCAAACCACCTATCTTCTCTGTCTAAAATGTGAACATTAATTAAGGACACTCATTTGAGGACATTAATGTTCACATTTTAGACAGAGAAGATAGGTGGTTTGAGAGAGGGGTCAAGGAATCCATTTATGCCAACTTGGAAAATCCTTCCTTGAATAGAGGTGGGGGCCTCAGGCACAATCTTTCTCCCATCTTTCTCCCGGCTCTGTCTTCTGTGCCTAGGAAGATTAAGACCATTTCACAAGCTTAACAGCAGCATGGTGATCTTAACGATCCTCCTTTAGATAATAAAAGGACTTAAAATAACATCTCAATACAACCATGACCCCAGGTGTAAGGTCACACAGCTACGTAGAAACATATTTAGGATTCCCTTACCAACTTTGCTCAGACTGAAGAAGCTCCTTGGATAAGGAGCGAAACGTTTCCACTGAGAAAATAGAAATCCAGTTGACATGATTCAAGCTACAGACAATCCAAATCCATGTTTTCATTAACCTTGTATCCCAGTCATGATACTGAATCTTCTGTTTAGGTTATGCCAATTTCATAATATGCAAAGTCAAGTTTACAATATACAGCCTGCTTTTTTCTATGTCTTGTGTAGAGTATCAGAACAACTTTCTCACCCTTTCCACATATTTCACAGTATCTATCCAATTGCATACTCAAATTTTCTCCCTGTCTCCACTGCCATAACATTTTTATACCAGAATTATAATGTATAGCCTTCCGAATGTTTTTCTGAACTAATATATTTAAAATTCCCTCCTCCTGTTTCTCTTCTATTTCAGAAACATTTTCCTTTCCTGTTTCAGATTCTATTTTTTGTTTTTCTTTCTCTTGGTCTTGCAAAGATATCAATAATAATTCCAGTGACCTTCTAATCTCTGAGAGAATTTGAATTGCAGCTGCGAAGGCCATCCCACTTCTGTGTCCTTCAGATTTTTCTAGTCAAAACAATAGTTGGTCTGTTCGTGGAATATTACCAACAAAGCCTATCAAATAAAGTTAAAAGGAAAAAAAAGAATTCCAATAATCCAAAATACAGGAGAGAGCAATATTTCAAACAGTTTATAAAAGGAGAGATAAAAGATAAATTCCAAGTGAAACAAAATCCACTCTAGAAGAATATAGAGAGAAAAAGGAAAAAAAAAATTACAAACGTTCCCCTGTGCTTTTGTTCTTCAAGCTGCAAGCTGCTTAATCCAAACAAACAGTTTCTCAAGAAATAGTCAATTAGTTTATCAGGCGAAAAATTACAAACGAAGTCTCTTAAATCCCTCTAATACAAAAGAAAGGTAAAAAAAATAGACGTTTCATTATGTTGCAAATGTAGAATCCATCAAACTTCCACCAGAATCAGTTATAGCAAAGAAAGCACAAAATTAGCCAACATTTTAAGCAAAGTCCAAAAGATAGATCTTAGATATCAAAAACATTCTAATCTAAAAAAAAATTCCTAAAGTGATCTAAAAGCGGCTGTGCGCTCTTGTGTCTCTTCAAAGAGACTTGTTTTCCCTGCGAGAGCCAGATATCTCTCGGCCATTTCCCTTGCACTCACCCCTGCTCCCTCCGTGGTGGAAACTACAGAGAAAAAACAAGGGTAGGCAATTCCAATGGCCCCATGAGCAATCTTCTGGTCTCCCCTTCTTCAGGGGAAAAAACTTCAGTGGTCCACAACTTCTGCAATCCACTGCAAGCAAGGAATATTCAGCCAGTTCTCAGCACTCTGAGAAACCTGACTGGTCGAGCTGGCAGCCAAGCCTGGAGTGGTCTCTTGTTCTCTGTCGATCACCCAAACTGGTCTTCTCTAGTTTCCAGCCAGGGAATTAGTCATGACTTTGTGTTCTAAATTTATTGTGAACCGCCCACAATGTTTTTACTGTAAACCGCCCAGGATCCCCCGACTGGGGGAGATGGGCGTTAATACAAGTTTAATTAATTAATTAATTAATTAATTAAAAGCAGTTCTTTCTGCTACAAATCTATGTTTCTTCATAGCATCTTCTATGATGAACGTGGACCCCATCCCCATCTCCCCCGAATTACAGCTTTAAGATCCCTACTACTTTTTTAAGAGTGCCAAATTGTGGTGGCCTGAAAGTTAAATCAATCAATAAATCAGGGCCATACACTCGTGATGCAAACTTTGTGTGCCTCCTAGCCCAAAGCTGAGCCTGTGGAACTTCAGATTGATCTGCTGTGATGGAAAAGACCCATTTTCACTGCTCACCCCTCACTGCTGGATGCTGGGACTGGCTGGTGTGGCCATTTTCATCTTAGCAGCAAGAGTGATATGGCAGCAGGTACCTGTCATCATAATACCATATCACTCCTTTTAAGGCATTGCTCAGCTATCATCCTGGACCATTGCCTACATGTGTGTAAAACTCTCAGGCAAGACTGCTAGACATCTGTTTGTTCAAAACAAAACAAATAAAACAATGACAGATTCCTTTCTTACATTTTTGAAAACAAATTAAAGCAATAAAAATGAACAGGATCTCATGGGATCTCAAACACAGACCTTTAGATCAAGTGAGTTTCATTTATCTTTTGGGATTTTCTTCTTAATGTAATTTGGTTGTTTCTTACAATTGTTTTGCTGTCTTTTCTCTTTGTGGGACAAGATCTTGACTTGAATTAAATATTTCACAAAACTCACAAGGAACATCAGGATGAGATCCAGCTTCCCTTGGGAGGGAGACTGCCTCAAAAATTGTGAAGCTCTTTACAGGTAGAGGCACTGATTTGAAATGGTCCAGTTATTCATACCAGTCATGTATCTAAGGCAGGGCTTTCCAAACTTTTTCCCACAGCGACACACCAACCGGCATTGGTGTGTTGCCGCGGGAAAACCCGGAAGCGGTAGCACGCAAAAACCCGGAAGCGCTGCTGCCGCTTTCAGATTTTCGCACGCTGCCATTGGTGTTTCACTGCGGGAAAACCCGGAAGCGCTGATGGCCATCAGCGCTTCCAGGTTGTATGGCAACACACCAGACTGTGTGTGGCGACATACTTTTGTGTCGCGACACACAGATTCAAAAGCTCTGATCTAAGGTAAAGTTTTCCGCAGTCATGTGGCTGGCATGACGTGCGCGGAACGCTTTTACCTACCCACTGAAGTGGTACCTATTAATCTACTTGTATTTGCATGCTTTCGAATTGCTAGGTTGGCCAGAGCTGGGGCGAGTGAGGGAGCTCACTCCGTCACACGGGGCTAGGGATTCAAACCTCTGAACCTGCAATCTTCCGATCGACAAGCCTGGCATCTTACCCGCTGAGCCATTGCGCCCATTACGTATCTATTTTTGTATTTTTTTATCCATTCAATTGTGTCCGATTCCCAGAGACTGCCTAGACAACTCCCTGAAGTTTTCTTAGCAAGGTTTTTCAGAAGTTTTTGGCCATTGCCTCCTTCCTAGGGCTGAGAGAGAGGAACAGGCCCAGGGTCACAAAGCTGGCTTTGTGCCTAAGGCAGGACTGGAACTCACAGTCTCCCAGTTTCTAGCCTGATGCCTTCACCACTAAATCAAACTGGCAAACCCATATCTGTAGTAATAGCGATGTCTAGACTGAATTAAGGCTGAAATGGAACTGTATAAGATACGGGGGTGGTTTTCCATGTCTTTCTAGCTTCATCCTTTCCTGGGAAATTTCCAGCATTATAATCTTTCTGTGGATGGTGTTTATTTGGATGAGAATGGAGATCCCGTTGCTGATTTTGATATCATGCACTGGGCAGTCTTTCCCAACAAGTCTACTGCTGGGGTAAAAGTTGGGAGAGTAGAAAGAGGGGCCTCTTCAGAAGTCAGCCTCTCTATCAATCAAAGTGCCATCATGTGGCCAACATCATTCAGTCAGGTAGGTGATGCTGCTACTTTTTAGTTCTTACCATTTATCAGCTGTTATACATGCCTGCTTAGAAGTAAGTCCCTTAGAATTCAATGCAGATTTGCTCCAATGAACGGAATCTAAAGCCCCATTAATTCCACCGACATTATGCATAATTCTCTTAACTTATTTAATGATTTTCTTATTTGTTCCCTGCCACCATGAAGGCAACTCTTAAGTGAGTCTTAAGTTACAGGAAACAATTTAAAAATAAGTAAAGTCAAAGTTAACGAGGGTAAAAAATAGCAGTAAGTAATAACAATATAGTAAACTTAATGAAAAAAGTTGGCTAAAACTCCCTAGATACTTTGAGCTCACTCCGGAACTGCGCCCTCTTGAATGCCATCCTCAGTAAGACTACGAAAATACATTTTTCAGCTGCATGCATAGGATACTAGTGGTGTGACAGCTACCTCACTGATCTATAGTGTACAAGAAGCAGTGTGGTGGCCTCCTCCAGAGCATAGCCACGAAGGTATTTACCATGGTCCAGTTTAGGAAAGCCTCTGGTATTTTGCCTTCTCACTTCTTCTTCACATGGAGGAAGACTCTCTCTCGGTATGATGGGCTGCTTTTCCTGGACTAGTCCCCAAATTTGTGACTTTCAGAAGTCTTTGTTGCTCAGCAGGACTTTAAGAAAACACCATGGAAGACTGCAAGGACTTCAGTGACAGATCTCCCAGTAAACATCTCAATAAACATGTAGCATATTTAGATACTGTGATCTAGGTTGCAGTTAACACGATGTAGGGCAGACAGAATACTAAGTGGGGGAAAGATATGGCTGAAGAAACCTGATCAAGGTGGAGTCACACATAACATTACACTGTAGGAAGATTTGGTGGTCTCCGTTGCCCCTCTAGGTAATAGCTGAGAGTCGACACCAACTTGATAGTCCATCAAAGCAGGACCAGCTGTTTGTGTGCTTTTCCTTGATTTTAGGTTCACCTTAAATATCAACATCAAGAGCTAGGCTATGGACAGGTGGCTATTTCTGTTGCTATCAAAGTTTTATCAAAACTCCTCTTTAGAGATCTGGCCCAGCACACAAGGTCAATTGACAAAAGCAATCACTGGTGAGGGGCATTAGGCAGGGTGGCATCTCGGCCCCACTACGGTTTAATTTCTTTCTCAGTTCTGGCTTCTTCCCCTCAAATTAGCTCCTAAGGTCACAGCCATGCTTCTTTATGCAATGATTTAGTTCTGTCTCAGACTTTGACTGGATTAAAACATGCCCTAAGATCACTTTCCACTCATGGTAATAATGAAGAATTGTAAATTAACTGTGCAAAGGTAAGAGTCTTGCTCTTTGATATAGAAACACAATCAGACCATTTCACCTGGCCCAGGGGTCAGCAAACTTTTTTATGCCAGGAGCCATTTTGACATGCTCGAGGACATTTTGACATGCTCAAGGGCCAGGGGGCGGTGTTTGAGGGCGGGGGCCAATTGTGTGGAAGGGGGTGGGGTTTGAGGGCGGAGGCCAATCACGTGGAAGGGGGCAGGGTTTGCGGGCGGGAGCCAATCGCGCGGAAGGGATCGGGGTGTGGGGGCGGGAGCCAATCGCGTGGAATGGGCAGGGGTGAGTTCAGCCAGCGCGCTCTACGCTTCTCCAATCCCCCGAAGGGTGAAATCTCTCTCCCCCTTTCGCAGACCACTCCCTATCTCCTAAAGTCATCCAAACAAGGAGGGGGAGGATGAGCGCACAAGAAAAGCAGGCTAGTGAGCCCCCCTCCCCACCAACGCTCGCCTCCCAGCGCTGGTGGAGGCTCACAGAGGGGAAAAAAGAAAAGGCACAACACGCTGCCTCCCGCCCTGCCGCCACCTCCTCCAGGCTGGGGCAGGAAGAGAAAAGCAGATTTACAGCCGGATCAATGCGGTGGGACAATAAGGCAACATTTCCATAACAAGGGAAAGGGTCTGGCAGAAAAGTTGCTGCTCGGGGCTTGGAAAACACCCTTTGCTCCGCTCTCACAATGCACGCGCACCTCCCCTCGCCACGCCCCTTCCTTTGTAAATCGAGATCTTCGCCTTCTAAGGGGAAACCGCCTCCAAATTGAAAGCCAGACACTGTTCCGGCTGGCACAGATGTAAAACGATGCGGCCCCCCTCCCCGGGCCCGGCACCCGAGCTTCGTTTTTTTAAAAAATCAGCCTGCAAGACAGCGTGGCCTAAAATTCCTTCAGGAAAGTCACTTTGGAGCAGGGCCTTGCCAAGCCAAGTGCAACTCCCTCGCCCACTTGTTTACATTTGCAACTTCTCTGATAACGATTCCCCTTGGATGTGAGCTCCGCCCACGCGCCTCGCCCAGACATGCCGCCAGCAGCAGCAGCAGCAGCAGCTCCCAAGGCACGCCGGTCCCTCCTCCATCAAAGGGAGCGGCAGAGAGCCCCGCGGGCTGTCCGCGAGGTGTGGGCGGCTGCGGGTGGCCCCGGCCTTGGAGAGCGAGAGCGCGTAAGAGCGGAAGAGTTTGGGGGCGGGATCCAATTGTGTGGAAGGGGAGGGGGTGAGTTCAGCTGTGGAAGAGCCACACTCAAGGGGCCAAAGAGCCGCATGTGGCTCGCGAGCCGCAGTTTCTGACCCTTGACCTAGCCGAAGATGGACTTTTAAGTAGCCAGTTCCCCTCATTTAGGTCAGGGAGATATTGAAATTCTCCCATGGTTTGCAAACTGAGAAAGCTCAGTTTCATGTCCTCCCATCAGCTGCACCAGAAGGCCCATGATAAGAAAATACCCTATGCTGCCCGACTGTGCCATTGTGGCTCATGGACTAGAGAATCCCTGCCCATATCTTATTCTGCTGTGGGTTTCACAGACATTCTACGGTCTGTTTTATCTGTCCTTACCTAGTAAGGGGCGTGGTGGTTCAGCTGGTAAGACCCCAGGCTTGTCAATTGGAAGATCCCAAGTTCGGAGGTTCGTATCCCTAGTCCCGCATGACAGAGTGAGCTCCCACACTACCCCAGCTCTTGCCAACATAGAAGTTCGAATGCATGCAAATTCAAGTAGATTTATAGGTACCCCTTCGGTGGTTAGGTAACAGCATTCTACGTGCATCATGCCGGCCACATGACCATGGAAGCATCTCTGGACAACGCTGGCTCTTCGGCTAACAAACGGAGATGAGCACCGGCCCCTAGAGTTGGACACGACTGCACAAATGTGCAGGGGGAACCTTTACCTTTACCTTACCTAGTAAAATGCCCAGGGCACGCCGACTCCTTCTACGTACAAGCTATTCTCTCAGGCCAGTCAGACTCCATTCCTTCATATGTTGCCAGGTTTTGCTAGACCACCTTTAAAGTTAGGTGGGGACCCTTGACTGTTGTCACTCTCTGACCAAAGCCAAGACAACCACAGACAGATTATGAAAGACTCTATTGTAGTATATACAGTATAAAGGTTTATGCTTCCCCCTTGACCAATTCAGCAGTTTTTAGTTCAAAATGTTAATGTCCCCATAGTTTCCCAGATTCCAGATTTTAGCTCTTGGTAGGCTCATAGTTTTACTTTGAAATGATATTATGATTTAAGCTTTAGGATTCATAGAGTTTTACTAGAATAATATTCATTCAACTTGAGGATGTCAACCCAGCTGATGCTCTCGGATATGTTTTTCTCTTTTATTGCTTTATATGACTAATTCTCTTTTATGCTTTTTATTAACTCCCCCTAAAATGGAACTGAATTCAATGTTTTTATGGCTGTCCTTTATGTTCAGAAGGCTCCTTTGTCAAGATGCACAGAAAGCTGTCCTCCAGGATACACCAAACTCAAAAGAGAAGGAGCCCCAGACTGCTGCTACGACTGTTCTCCGTGCATGGAAGGAACAATCGCCAGGCAAGAAGGTCAGTGGCTCTGAAGCAAAGAGGGGAATTGAGGATACAGGTCGAATTCACTCTTACTCTTCTGGGCAGTGTTTGTTACAGGTGCCGCTTTCCTGCTAGTTCTAAACCTAACTCCTCAACTATTTGTCCTTATTTCCACAAAGAAACATTTTTTTAAAAAAAGCAGCATAATATTTCAGAGATTTGGTAATACTGAGTCGCTTTGGGTATTTGGGCCTTCCAGTGACAAGGTTTTGCCATTGTTGGTCTTAGGTGGGGTGGCACTGTCCCAGACGGACCCTGTGCCCAATCTGGAGGTCCTCTTTATTGTATTGTATTAGTATGGTCCTAACTTTTGGAGAAGCTTTGAGGACCACATTCCAGGTTTTCAGGGGAAGCCTGTAACCAAAGGTATCTAGTCCTAAGGTTCAGATTGAGGTACTAATGGCCCCATCAGGTTTCAATTTGTAGACCAAAGATCAGTTCTGGTGAGAGTTGAAGCTTGCAGCTGGCTAACCCGAGGGATCTTTGCCTACTTTATAGAACAGTGCAGTGCAAATCCTTCAGAAGAGATGCTTCCGAACAACAAACAATGCTTCTCTTTTTGAATCACTTAAAAGCCACATATTTTCCAGGCTCACACAGCTGATTCAAAAGCTGCTCTGGCTTTCACTGCATGTGTGTACAAGACAGGGGAAAGAAACATAATCCCAAATAATTGATTTAATTTTTTTTCCATCATATTACAGCCACAGATATTGTTAGATGCAGGCTAAAGAACAATGGCTTGTGTTTTTCAGATGCATCCAGTTGCAGCCAATGTCCAGAAGACCAGCATTCCAATAAGAAGCGAGATCAATGTGTCCCAAAGGTTATAAGCTTCCTATCCTTTGAAGAAATGTTGGGTCTCCTCTTAGCTTTCTTTGCCCTTGCTTCTTCCCTAACCACCGGCTTTGTTCTGGGAATCTTCATTAAATACCAAGAAACCCCCATAGTCAAAGCCAACAACCGGGACCTCACCTACATTCTCCTGGTCTCCCTCCTCCTTTCCTTCTTGACCTGCCTTCTATTCATTGGTCACCCCAAGAAACTGACCTGCCTTCTCCGACAAACCACCTTCAGTGCTGTATTCTCAGTTGCTGTGTCTTCTTTGCTGGCCAAAACTGTCATGGTGGTGGTGGCCTTTCTGGCCACAAAACCAGGCAGCAGGATGAGGAAATGGCTAGGGAAGACTCTGGCCAACTCCATTGTCTTGTCCTGTTCTGGGTTCCAGGTGGGCATCTGCATGGTATGGCTGGGAATCTCTCCCCCATTCCCAGATTCTGACCTGCATTCCCAATCAGGACACATTGTGCTGCAGTGCAATGAAGGCTCAGTCACCATGTTCTACTCTGCACTGGGCTACATGGGCTTTCTGGCTGCCATCTGCTTCTTTGTGGCTTTCCTGGCCCGGAAGCTGCCGGGGACCTTCAACGAAGCCAAGTGGATCACCTTCAGCATGCTGGTTTTCTGCAGCGTTTGGGTCTCCTTTGTCCCCACCTACCTGAGCACCAAAGGGAAATACATGGTGGCTGTGCAGATCTTCTCCATCCTGGCCTCCAGCCTGGGCTTACTGGGTTGCATCTTTATCCCCAAATGCTACATTATTATCCTGAGACCTAAGATGAACACCAAGGAGCATTTAAGGACATAAAACAAAAAGTAAACCAGACTGTGGTCCCTGTTTTTCAATAGTTATTTGGTAATTTGAAATAAAATAGCTTAGATTTACAGTCCTTTTTATGTGTTCATATAATACAGAAATCTCTCTTCCTTTCGTGTGAATTTTGAATTATAATCATTAAATATTGAAACAGAAATAGCATTAGATCATCTTGTTGAAAACACTTACATTCTTTCCTCTCTCTCAGTCTGACATGCGGTAGGATTGGGATGATAATCATTGACATTAATCAGTTTTCTGAAACCAGATCAGATAAATTTTCACCACAGCAGATAAATTTCTTTTGACATGTAGTCCTGAGCTTATTTATTAGGCCTTGGCAGCAACTTGCCCTTTTTTCATCCTTTTTTGGCACATAATCAAGGGAGAAAAGCAAATCTTCCAGGGCACATAAAGGTTTTTCTTGATTCAGGCAGCTTCCAAAGCCCAAAGGGAGCTCCGGGACAGAGATGAGGGAGGGACAGAAAGCATCCTGCTGGGGAAGAAGTCCAGGGAGAATGTGCACCTCCAACGCTGAAGGGAAAGCACCATCTTTCCTTCCGCCTCTTTGTGCAAACCTGAGAGCAGCAGCAGATTCCGAGACATTGATGCTGTGGCCTTAGAAGGTCAACTGATGCTGACTGCACAGGTCACCTTCTGCCACACGATGCTGACTCTCAAAATAAAACAAAAAATATATACCCTACTATATCTTCAAAAACATCACAACAATGTCCATGGAATATCTGTCAAATCTTATCATTATAAACTTTGTTATTTTATTTTATTTAATTATTAATCAAATTTATCACCACCCATCTCTACTGCAATAGACTCTGGGCGGTTTACTATAAAATATTAAAATTAAAAAATCTATAAATCATTAAAATACAATATAATAAATAGAAAATATCCAGAGGATGGCAAGTTCTTAAAAGGAGGTTATTACTAAGCTAACCAGCCCCAGGAGGAACTATCACTTTCTTTTTCCCAAGCAAGGTGGCAGAACCAGGTCTTTAAAGACCTCCGGAAGGCCAGGTGCAAGGGTGCCCGCCTCACCTCCGGGGGCAAGATATTCCACAGGGCGGGTGCAATCGCAGAGAAGACACGCCTCCTTGACCCCGTATATGGAATTCTTTTATTGACGGGGTCCGTAGCATGCCCTCCTTGCATGACCGGGTTGGGCGGGTAGATGTGATCAGAATGAAACGGTCCCTCAGATACCCTTCAGATATCAGATATCTCTTCTCCATTTTGTAAAGCAGAAGATTATTTAGCACGGCCTATGAAGGGTATCCCTGCTTGGATGTAGCTATTCTGGGGTATCTAACCTGCATTTAGGAAGATGGCCTCATCCACACCAAGATGAAGTTTCCCTGACTAGTTAATAAGGGTTCAGTTGATTTAGTGGGCAGTATTATAACAGCGTTACACACGTTAACACATGCGTCATGCCGGCCACATGACTGTGGAAGGGTTTTCGGACAGCGCTGGCTCTTCGGCTAACAAACGGAGATGAGCACCGGCCCCTAGAGTCGGACACGACTGCACAAATGTGCGGGGGGAACCTTTAACCTTTTTTTTATCATAACCTTGAAGGTTATAATTTAATGGTATAATTACCTCCTGCACTGCTGAGAGCCGAAGATGCTGTTGGTTTCCAGATTTGGTGCCAAGCTGGACCATCTTCAATAAAGACTAGTTCTTTAGTGCAGTCATATTGTTGGTTCGTAGTTCTTCCTCATCATTAGCCACCTTGGGGACCAAGGGAAAGCTGTCTTTGCCTGAAAGAGAATTCTTCCCAATAGCACCACCTGTCAGATTTCTTATACTATATGTAATTGGAAATTGGATTTCTGTACAAAGCAAAAGTGTCTTGGCAAATTGCATCTTGTACAAAGCAAAGCACTCTCATGGTGACGTGAAGTGCAGGTGCAAGATAACAACGATCACATGTGTACTTTGTTATGACTAGTTTCTGGATCTTCCCATGAGAACAGATATCCTCCTGATTTCCTTCTGTGGGAAGCCTTGCCCAGGCCCCCTGAGCAAGGAGGGGGGGAACTCAGTGCGTAGATGCAGCACTGCCACCCAATGCTGTGTGCTTTGAGGCCTAGTGTGTGTAACAGCTAACGTCCAGCCAATCAGAAAGCTAGAAGAACTGAATATACAACCATGCAAAATGGTGTTCTATGCTTCTTGATTTCTAGTGTCTTTTAGCCATGTAGTTCTTCACGTGTTCACTTCCCGTGGACTGGGCAGAGTGAGCTATGCCTGGCTTTGGGTATAGGCCATGGCAGGAACTCTGGCCCTGGGATCAATACACGGAACTCTGCTTATAAGTTTGTTTTGTTTTTCCTTTTACAATGATGTATCCTGTATATTCATCTTTTTCATTCATTGCGATAATGTACTGTATCTGCATTATTGCCTTATGCTATCAGTAAACACTGTTGGCCCTAACAAGCTGCATTCTTGCCTGTTTATTCTCAAGCCTCGGTTTTTCCCCTTTAAGCCAGCATATATCCCATCACCACCATGGTATCTCAAGTGTTGCTGTCCCTGCTTCTGTGAGACTCTGTTGAAAAATGTCCGTTCAATATGATAATTGAGAGAATGTACAAGGGCAATTTCTACAAGCCAGGAGACTACCTGATTGGTGGAATCATATCTACATCTAATGCTGCATTTCTATCAAATGACTTCTTCAAGCCTCCAAGCCATGAGTTCGAAACGTAATTATTGACATGTATGTTCCTCGGGTGATTACTTTTTCACTCTCCAATGACTTTTTAGTAGGGAATGATTCCCATTTCCTAGTTCCTGGCCTTTTTCAAGCAGCCTATACATTTTCCTCCAGATTTCCTTTAAGTAAAAGGTATTTTGGATTTTCTAAAACCTGAAGTGTGCCTTTTGAGTTCTTCATCAAGTAGGTGAATCACAAATCAGGAGGATATCTGTTCTCATGGGAAGATCCAGAAACTAGTCATAACAAAGTACACATGTGATCGTTGTTATCTTGCACCTGCACTTAACGTCACCATGAGAGCGCATCAACACCAGATGCTGCCCAACATTTAAAAGGAACATCTTTAATTTCCAGTCAAGGAGAAAGGTCTCTGTGTGCATGCAATGTCCTAAGATTATGATAGAGAAACAACCAAAAAAAAGTAGGGTATTGATATCATTAATTCATGTGCTTCAAGAATTGTACACTAGTAAAAATGTTTACCCCTTCATGGATCACTGCCTTGTCGTGGCGAAGGGGCTTGCGTAACTCAATGAAGTCAGGTCAAGAAGAACAGGTCATGACGGAGAGTTCTGACAAAACGTGGTCCAAAACTGGAGGAGGGAATGGCAAACCACTCCAGTATCCTTGCCAAGAAAACCCATGGACAGTATCAAAAGGCTAAAAGATATGACGCCAGAAGATGAGCCCCTCAGGTCGGAAGGTGTCCAAAATGCTACTGGGGAAGAGCAGAGGGCAATTCCGAGTAGCTCCAGAAAGAGTGAAACGGCTGGGTCAAAGCCGAAAGGACGCTTAGTTGTGGATGTGTGTGGAAGTGGAAGGAAAGTCCAATGCTGTAAAGAACAATATTGCATAGGAACCTGGAATGTAAGATCTATGAATCAAGGTAAGCTGGATGTGGTCAAACATGAGATGACAAGATAGAACATCGACATCTTGGGAATCAGCGAACTAAAATGGACAGGAATGGGCGAATTTAATTCAGGAGACCATTATATATACTACTGTGGGCAAGAATCCCTTAGAAGAAATGGAGTAGCTCTCATAGTCAATAAAAGAGTGGGAAAGGCAGTACTGGGGTACAACTTCAAAAACGACAGAATGCTTTCAGTTCGAATACAAGGCAAACCATTCAACATCACAGTGATCCAAGTCTATGCCCCAACCACTGATGCTGAAGAAGCTGAAGTTGACCGGTTCTATGAAGACCTACAAAACCTTCTAGAACTAACACCAAAAAAAGATGTCCTTTTCATTATAAGGGACTGGAATGCTAAAGTAGGAAGTCAAAAAATAACTGGAATAACAGGCAAGTTCGGCCTCGGAGTACAAAATGAAGCAGGGCAACGGCTAATAGTTTTGTCAAGAGAACACGCTGGTCATAGCAAACACTCTTTTCCAACAACACAAGAGACGACTCTACACATGGACATCACCAGATGGTCAATACCGAAATCAGATTGATTATATACACTTTGCAGCCAAAGATGGAGAAGCTCTATACATTTAGCAAAATACAAGACCTGGAGCTGACTGTGGCTCAGATCATGAGCTTCTTATCGCAAAATTTAGGCTTAAATTGAAGAACGTAGAGAAAACCACTAGACCACTCAGGTATGACCTAAGTCATATCCCTTATGAATATACAGTGGAGGTGAGGAATAGATTTAAAGGATTAGATCTGGTAGACAGAGTGCCTGAAGAACTATGGATGGAGGTTCGTAACATTGTACAGGAGGCAGCAACTAAAACCATCCCAAAGAAAAAGAAATGCAAGAAAGCAAAGTGGCTGACTGATGAGGCTTTACAAATAGCTGAGGAAAGAAGGGAAGCAAAAGGCAAGGGAGAAAGGGAAAGATATAACCAACTGAATGCAGATTTCCAGAGAATAGCAAAGAGAGATAAGAAGGCCTTCTTAAATGAACAATGCAAAGAAATCGAGGAAAACAATAGAATGGGGAAGACTAGAGATCTCTTCAAGAAAATCGGAGATATCAAGGGAACGTTTTGTGCAAAGATGGGCATGATAAAGGACAAAAAAGGCAGGGACCTATCAGAAGCAGAAGAGATTACGAAGAGGTGGCAAGTATACACAGAAGAACTATACAAGAAAGATCTTAATATCCCTGATAAATACGATGGTGTGGTCACTGACCTTGAGCCGGACATCCTAGAGAGTGAAGTCAAGTGGGCCTTAGGAAGCATTACTAACAACAAAGCTAGCGGAGAAGACAGTATCCCAGCTGAGCTATTTAAAATCCTAAAAGATGATGCTGTTAAAGTGCTGCACTCAATATGCCAATAAATCTGGAAAACTCAACAGTGGCCACAGGATTGGAAAAGGTCAGTTTACGTTCCAATTCCAAAGAAAGGCAACGCCAGAGAATGTTCAAACTACCGTACAATTGTGCTCATTTCACATGCTAGCAAGGTTATGCTCAAAATCCTACAAGCTAAGCTTCAACAGTATGTGAACCGAGAACTACCAGAAGTGCAAGCTGGGTTTCGAAGAGGCAGAGGAACTAGAGATCAGATTGCCAACATTCGCTGGATCATGGAAAAAGCAAGTGAGTTCCAGAAAAACATCTGCTTCTGCTTCATTGACTACGCTAAAGCCTTTGATTGTGTGGATCACAACAAACTGTGGCAAAGTCTTAAAGAGATGGGAGTACCAGACCACCTTACCTGTCTCCTGAGAAACCTGTACGCGGGTCAAGAAGCAACAGTTAGAACCGGACATGGAACAACCGACTGGTTCAAAATTGGGAAAGGAGTATGACAAGGCTGTATATTATCACCCTGCTTATTTAACTTATATGCAGAGTACATCATGAGAAATGCCGGGCTGGATGAATCACAAGACGGAATTAAGATTGCCGGGAGAAATATCAACAACCTCAGATATGCAGACGATACCACCCTAATGGCAGAAAGTGAAGAGGAACTAAAGAGCCTCTTGATGAGGGTGAAAGAAGAGAGTGCAAAAACTGGCTTGAAACTCAACATTAAAAAAACCCAGATCATGGCATCTGGTCCCATCACTTCCTGGCAAATAGAAGGGGAAGAAATGGAAGCAGTGACAGATTTTATTTTCTTGGGCTCCGAGATCACCGCAGACGGTGACTGCAGCCATTAAATTAAAAGACGCTTGCTCCTTGGGAGGAAAGCTATGGCAAACCTAGACAGCATATTAAAAAGCAGAGACATCACCTTGCCGACAAAGGTCCATATAGTTAAAGCTATGGTTTTTCCAGTAGTAATGTATGGCTGTGAGAGTTGGACCATAAGGAAGGCTGAGCGCCGAAGAATTAATGCTTTCGAACTGTGGTGCTGGAGAAGACTCTTGAGAGTCCCTTGGACGGCAAGGAGGTCAAACCAGTCAATCCTAAAGGAAATCAACCCTGACTGCTCATTGGAAGGACAGATGCTGAAGCTGAAGCTCCAATACTTTGGCCACCTAATGCGAAGAGAGGACTCACTGGAAAAGACCCTGATGCTGGGAAAGACTGAAGGCAAAAGGAGAAGGGGACGGCAGAGGATGAGATGGTTAGATAGCATCACCGATGTAATGAACATGAATTTGAGTAAACTCCGGGAGACAGTGGAAGACAGGAAGGCCTGGCGTGCTATGGTCCATGAGGTCACGAAGAGTCGGACACGACTAAACGACTGAACAACAACAACAACAAAAATGTTTAGCACAATAACGTTTTATGCTGTGGAAAGAAGAGACTGTTAACTTGGGTCACCTTTCCATAGCTATATGGTCAAACAAGAAAGAGAGTAAATAATTAGACTAAAATATATACATTAAAAAAGGAAAGTATTAAGTAAATTATAAGATTAGAATCAGCATCAAAGAGAACTTTTAGAAAAGCTTGTCCCTGGTATACATACATCAATTATTTATTCCGCAAATGTACATGGCTGCCCATCTCACTGGATGTGACTTTGGGTGGTGAACAACTAACATTTAAAATAATGTCACAACCATTATGCAATATGAACAAATACCTGGCAAGAAGATTCAAGCACCAGGTCTTGCTCAAGAAAGCACATCTGATTTTGTATATTTTTGATATCAAGTGGTCATTGTCTCTTTCTAATATATTATCCCAATTATTTTGATCTTTTATGAATTGATAGTTTTTATTATCTATTTTATATTGTTCTTTTAGCTGAAAGTATATACAAAATATTATTGGAAATGAAAACTAAAGATATAAAGATTAAAAACTATATGAAGAAATGGGATGAAGATTTAGGTACAGAAATTACATATGAGCAGTGGCAAAAAATTTGGTCAAAAAATATAAAATTTACTCTAAGCAATAGTTTAAGGGAAAACATGTATAAAATGATATATAGATGGTACCTATCACCTGAGGTGCTATTTAAATCAAAAATTAGGAACACGGATGTCTGTTGGAAATGTAAAAAAAAAGAGGATCTTTTTACCACATATGGTGGTTATGCGATAAGGCAAGGAAATATTGGACCAAAATAAATAAATATATAAGTGAAATGTTAGGTAAGGATATACAAATGAAACCAGAAATCTATTTGTTAGGTAAAACTGAGGATACCATGAATAAAAGACAAAAGACATTATTTTTATATTTAAGTACAGCGGCAAGAGTAAAATATGCGCAACTATGGAAGGAAGAAAACATACCAACAGGCTGACTTCCGGGTGAGCAGAGAAAGCGACTAGACGCGGTAAAGAATAGCTCCGCAAAAAAGTTTCTTTGCAGCCGTTTGGAAAACGCGATTTCGTCGGAAGGAGAAGGGACGAGATCGGCCAGAGAGGTGGAGGAAAACCTCTCTGGAAAAGAACCTCAGCCACCACGAAGGGATTCGAGCTGGACAAGTTCACTCCGTTTATTCGTCTGCTGTCTCGTTATTGTTAATGTTGGAGGGAAATGGAGGCTCGTAACGCTGAGTGGTAAGAGGGACAAAAACAATTCCAACGGGCTAAGTCAGACAAACGGTCTGACAAAGGTTGATTTTTCTGCCACAACTTTATAATGGATGTTTAAAGTTAAAGAAGCTTAAATTTCTTAACAAAAAATAAGCGAGAGAGACTGAAAGGAAGAAGTACTTCTCAAAACAAAACAAAACAAAAAAACTGAAACTCAATTAATTAATTATTAAGAGTGGCCATCTTAAAGACATTTTGAAAAAGTAATATTGAATATATAAAGGAAACCTATAAGTATAGGTTTGAAAAACTATGGCCACAAAAAGACAACCAAGAAGAGGATCTGATGGTGAAGGGTTGAAAGCCTTATTTGAAGACTTTACAATAAAAACCACAGAAACAATAACACAGACTGTGAAAAAGGTGTTAGAAGAAAGATTTGAAGATTTGGAAAAAAGGATAGACCAAAAAATGGATATTATAGAAAAAAAATTTAATATTGAAATACAACAAATTAAAAAACAAATGGATAAATGTGAAGAAAAAAGAGAAGAAGAGGAAGAACGTCTAGCACTACTGGAATTGAAAGAAAAAGAACGTTACATAAGAATAAGAGGGGTGGAGGAAGACAAAGAAGAAAATATTAAAGGACTGTCGAAGGCTTTCACGGCCGGAGTTCAATGGCTGTTGTGGGTCTTCCGGGCTGTGTGGCCGTGTTCTGGAAGTTGTGGTTCCTAACGTTTCGCCAGCATCTGTGGCCAGCATCTTCAGAGGGCAGGAGCGCAGATAGAAGCAGAGATTTTGCTTCTATCTGCGCTCCTGCCCTCTGAAGATGCTGGCCACAGATGCTGGCGAAACGTTAGGAACCACAACTTCCAGAACACGGCCACACAGCCCGGAAGACCCACAACAGCTATTAAAGGACTGCTTATTCAAATGATTTCTGATTTGATAGAATGGGAGGAGGAGAAAGTAGATGATGAAATTGAAAAAATATATAGAGTTAACTCTAAATACACAAAGATTAACAAGAAACCTAGAGACATATTGATAGAATTTTCTAAAAAAAAATATAGAGATATGGTTATTCAAACAGCATTTAACAAAAAAATTGAGATTGAAGGTAATGCTATCACTATCTTTAAAGAAATACCTGGAGGAATACTAAGAAAAAGAAAAGAATATAAATTTCTGACAGAAACATTAAAGAAACACGAAATAAATTTTAGATGGGAGAATTTTGAAGGAGTTAACTTAATGTATAAGGGACAAAGATATAGACTAAATTCTATATACAAAGCAAAGGAATTTCACAAGAGATTAGAGAAAGAACTGGGAAGTAAGAAAGATGAGTAAACTTAAAAATTTAACATGGAATATCAATGGACTTAACTCACCAGTGAAAAGACATAGAACATTTCAAATTTTAAAAAAATTAGAATTAGATATCATTTGTCTTCAAGAAACCCACATAAAAAAAAAGGATACAAAATATTTGGACAATAAAAAACTAGGGCTAGCATTTTCAACAGCTAATGAAAAGGAAAAAAATGGTATAGTAATCTATGTAAAACCTTCACTTAAACCTAAAATAATATTAAAAGATGAAGAGGGAAGATTTTTAATAGTGGAAATTGAAAGCCAAAATATGAAAATTTGGATAGGGGGGGTTTATGCCCCAAACAACAATCAAAAAATTTTTTATAAAGAATTATCAGATGTCCTCTCTGAACATGCGAATAAAAATTGGGTGTTAATGGGAGATTTGAACGGGGTTGTGGAACCTAAAATAGATAGGAAATCAGATAACCAGATTAGCAAAAACCAAGGAAAACTACCAAAAGAATTTTTTAATATGGCTAAACATTTAATGTTAGTAGATGCTTGGAGGCACAATAAAGGAAATAAAAGAGACTATACATTTTATTCGAATAGATTTAATTCATTTTCTAGAATAGACATGATTTGGATATCTAAAAGCTTAGAAAATAAAATAAAAGACATGTCAATTCTACCAAAAACACTTTCAGATCACAGCCCAATTCAAATGACCCTAAACATCAATACCAAAATATATAGATGGAGAATGAATGAAAATATTCTTAAAGATAAAAAAAATATAGAAGAATTAGAAAAAAAATTACAAGAATTTTTTACTTGGAATATGGACAAGGGAGTTGAAATAGAAACAGTTTGGGATACAAGCAAAGCATATATGAGAGGACAACTGATATCAATAATTATCAAAAAAAGAACAAGAAAAAAAAATAGAAACAATAATGGAACAGATAAAAGAGAAAGAATTAGAATTGCAAAAGAACAATAGAAGGAAAAAAGAAAAAGAGGAATTAAGAAACCAAATAAAACTATTGCAACTTCAAATCAAAATAGAAATAACAGAAGAATTGAATAGAAAACTAAAATTTATTAAACAAAGAAATTTTGAACAGGCAAATAAACCAGGAAAATGGCTGGCATACAAACTAAGGAAAGAAAGGGGGGAAAAAATCATTTCAAAAATTAGAGATAAGAATAAAGAATTGATATATAATGAAGATATCAAAAAGGCTTTCTTTGATTACTATACCAGATTATATCAAAAACAACAAATATCAAAAAATAAAATAGATGAATATATTGAAAAATGTAAACTAGAAAAATTAATAGAAGAAGACAAAGATTTTACAAATAATAACATCACAACACAAGAAATCAAAGATGCAATCAAAAGACTGAAAACAGGGAAAACACTGTTAGGTGATGGTTAACTATGCGGGGTTCCAGGCAATGAAGTAATCCAAACAACGTGTTGTAAGGCTAACAATATCTTTATTGATAGCATAAGGCAATAATGGATGTATAGTGCATTATTGCAAAAAGGTAAAATCAAAGCATAAGCAGAGTTCCATCACCAGAAGTGAGGAAAAAAAAACATCATGGTCTGTGCAAAGACCAGGCAAAGACCAGGCATGGTTACAGTTCAGATACAAGTACATGCAGATAGCAGCCTACATAAAGAACAGAAGACATATATGTGTAGAACATAAGTATAAAGGACTACCCATGGTTCATAGCTCACATGTGATTGGTTTAAACATGGACATCTCTTTTAATATAGCATTTCTGGTAGTAATTGTACTTACTATAAAGCGTCACATGATGGCAGTGTTGTGTATTGGCCTTTTTTTTTTGTTTTGAGAACGATTCTGATTACGGGTTTATTTTGTCTAGCTAGAGATATCTCAGCACCTGCCATCTACGTCTCAGATGTTTTGAGAACCAAACTTACAATGCGGAAAACAATGTAGATTGTTTTCACTTGTATTTTTCCACTCTCTGGCCAGACACAGTGGAAGAAAATGCCATGCGTTTAATTCTGCATAGAATGCTTTAACCAAATAACCTTAACACCCCTTCCGCATGGATTTTTTTTTGAAACACTGTGGGGGAAAACTGTTATTTCAAAAGCACACAGAGACACAAATGATTTTATTTCAGACACATTTGCTCCAATCCCAATCTGGTTACCATGGTTGTATGTTTTGTTGGAGAAAGTGCTTTCGTGAGAACGTCTGCGATATTTAGTTCAGATGGACAATACTCTAATTGTATAAATTTTTCCTGAATTGCATGCCTCACATTTTGGTATTTTACATGGATGTATTTCGTGCGATTATTGACATTTTCCGAAGCAGCTAGAGATAGACAGGATTGGGAATCTTCATACATTGTTATTGGTGTATTTATATTTACAGATAAATCTGTAAACAATTGTTTTAACCAATACGTTTCATTGATTGCCTCACTGAGGGCCGAGAATTCGGCTTCGCAGGTAGAAACGGCAATTAATGTTTGTTTTCTTGCTCTCCAGGCAATGGGTGTATTTGCAAACAAACAAACAAAACCACTCACAGACTTTCTGTCTCTCTCTTCTGCAAAAGAGCTGTCAGCATAAATCACAGGCATTTCAGCCTTGGTGGCTGATATTTTGAGACAAAGATCAGCTGTGCCTTTAAGATAGCGTAGGACCCTCTTTAAACCTGTCCAATCCCGCATGGATGGTTTGGCAACCTTACGACTAAGCACTCCAACTGAGTAAGCTAAGTCAGGGCGTGTCCATTGTGTTAAGTGTAGCAAACTTCCTACAGCTGAGTGATACAATGCAGGTTGAGGACAAGGTTCCTCACATGCATCACCCTTTAGGAAATCAAGAGTCATTGGTGTTTTGGTTGGTTTTGCATTTGACATTTCAAGTTGACTCAACAATTGGTCAATTTTTCTTTTCTGACTCAGATAGAACTCACCACTCTGAGCTCTAGTGACTTCAACACCTAGATAGTATTTCAGCTCACCTAGGTCTTTCAATTGAAAGTACTGTCTCAATTGTGTTGCAAACTCTTGTACAAGGTGCAAAGAACCAGTTGCTAGGCAAAAATCATCAACATACGTTAGCAACACTGTGTAATCACTTCCAGAACCTCTTACATACACACAAGGATCAGCAACAGACTTCTTAAACTTTAGCTCTAACAAAGCCTTATCTAAACATTGATGCCAACAACGTCCGGCCTGCTTCAAACCGTACAGCGCCTTGCGCAGTCTGTACACCTTCTGAGAATTGTCACAAGCATAGCCAGGAGCCTGCTTCATGTACACAGTTTCAGGGAGCTCTGCATTCAAATATGCTGTGTCAACATCAAAATGATGGACAACAAGTCCACGCTGTGCAGCCAGAGAAAGTACCATACGTAAAGACTCTGGTCTAGCTGTGGGTGCATATGTGAGATCATAGTTCAAAAACCTCTCCTGTGCAAATCCCTGAGCAACAAGCCTGGCTTTGTACTGCACTGTATTATCAGGAAGAAGCTTCTTTCTGAAAACCCATCTGGAACCAACAGCTTTCTGGGATGGGGGCAAATCAGTGACCTCAAACACCTTTTGACTCACTAATGCCTCAAACTCCTTATCCATCGCTGTGTTCCACTTCTCTTGCTCTTCAACAGGCAGATGCAACATCTCCTGGAAAGACTGAGGTTCACAGGTAATCTGACACACTCTCACCTGCTGAATCACAAATCTGTCAGGCTTCACACCCTTTGTGGAGCGTGCAGACCTACGAGGAATTACCACTGCCTCTTCCTCATCACTGTCCTCTGCCTTTTCACTACTTGAATCCCCCTTCAGATCCTGAACCTGCTCAGGTGAAATTTTCTCTTCCTTCACCTGAGGGGATCCTCTCACCACACTAGGAGACTGGGAACCAGAAGGCAGCTGAACTGGTTGTTGTCCAGCCACAGGAGCATGGACAGTTGGCTGTACACTAGATTGCAACAATACTTCTGAACTAGCATTCAACCTATCCCAACCAGTAGGGTGCTCAAAATTAGCACTTCTAGAGATTACTACACGACCATAGCCTGCAGAAAAACGGTAACCCTTAGATCTAGATGAATAACCAACAAACCTTAAGCGTTGTGCTTTTGGCTGGTTCTTCCTTCGCTGAGACTTAGGAATATGCACATATGCAAATGTTCCAAAAACACGCAGATGCTTCAGCGAAGGGCGCTTGCCAAACAAAAGGAAATAAGGAACTTCATTTACAGCTGAATTCCACACCCTGTTAGTCAGATACACTGCAGTCATGGTAGCCTCACCCCAAAAACGGGCTGGCACCTGGGCATCTAACATCAGGCTATTTCTAATGGTATTAACAACACCAATCTTCCTTTCAGCTATTCCATTCTCAGCAGGAACACCAACATTGGCAAGTCTATGGGAGATTCCTTTTCTACGAAGCCAATTCTGAAACTCATGGCCTAGAAACTCTCCTCCACAATCCGATTGAAATTGACCTACTTGATAGCCATAATTTCTTTCCACCATTGCAACAAACTCCTTAAAGCGAGCAAAAGCCTCCGCTTTAGATTTGAGCAAATAACAAAACGTATAGCGAGTATGGTCATCCACCAAAAGGAACATGAAACGCGCCCCCCCCCTCACTAGGAGCATTGGGGCCGGCTAAGTCTCCATGAACCAACTGAAAAGGCCTAGTTGACACTCTGTCACTTTTTCTAGCAATAGGAGCAGCCTTAATTTTCGATTGTTTGCACACAGTACAATCGAGAAAGTCATCACACTTTTTGGATCCTAACTCAGGATACACCTTGGCCAGTTGGGACAAACTTCCCCACCCGGGATGTCCCAAAACTCTGTGATAATAGTGAATGCATTTGTTATGTGGGGGAACATTGGAAATACAATTTCCTGACACAATCCCCTGCTTAGGAAGCATTTCATACAATTGATTCACTAACTTCCCCCTAGCACATTCTATCCCATCTTTTTTAATAGAACATCCAGTACCCTTGAACACAACAGTATAACCAGACTTTACCAGGGCTGGAACGCTAAGGAGGGAAAAGTCAAGTGTAGGTACACACAACACATTTTGCATATTTATCCCCAAACAAGGAATGTATACTTCACCCTGAAAGGACACATCAGCCATAGATCCATCAGCCAGAGCAACCTGTTGGACGTTAGGCTTGCTTTTTGATAACAACAACTGTTCATTGTTGACAATGATTTGACTACAGGCTGAGTCCAAAAGCCAAGTCTCTGGGGAACGTCTACTCACAGCCGTGAGCAAAGCAGACACCTGGGTACGTTGTCTAGGCGCTTGTTTCCCCTTCTTTCGTACGAACCTCTTTCCACTGGCTCCACCAGCTGGGCGAGGTGGCTGGGGACAGTCTCTCATGAAGTGTTGGGTCGAGTTGCACCGGAAACATCTCCTCACAGCACACGCAGCCTCTGTTCCAACTGGAAAACGCTGAGCTGAAGCCTCAGGAACAGCAACAGATGACTTACTCTGCATCCTCTCCAAATCACGAGCTTGCTGGATTTCTTGCAGGCGATTTGTAAGATAATCCACAGTTAGGTCTTGGGGCCTCAACGTCTGAGTTGCCTCGATGAGCATGTCAAAGCTCTTGTCCAAGCTTGACAGGATGATACAAGCTCTCTGGGTATCAGGGATCACAACATCCCGGTCCTCAAGTTCAAGAAACAAAGTCTTGACTTTATGGAGGTGGGTCATCACGTTTCCACCGGGCTGCAGCTTCAAGTTGTAAAGCTGACATGATATACCAACAATGGCAGCAGAGGTTTGCTTGGAATAAAGTGCTTTAAGAGCTTCCCAACAGGCATGTGCAGTCTCCAAATTACTGATATGCAGTAGCTGTGATGATTCTAGTCCCAGAATCAAGTTGCCATAAGCACGATCCAAACACAACTGCACTTCTTCAGTAATAGCACCGGTTGGAGGTGGGTCTTTCACATACTTCCACAAACCTTCTTTTAGGAAGAAAGACTTGATCTTCACACACCAGGTCCGATAGTTTGTGCCATTCAAACGCTCAAAGGGCAGACTGGTTAGCCCTGCAGCAGCAGCCATGCTGACCACTCAAAGAATACACGTTTACTTCAAAATCCAGCCTTAAAAACAAACCCCGTTGTTACAGCTAGATCCAGCACAGCAAAGAAAAACACAAAATTCTCTCTGGGCCCATAACCTGTTAGGTGATGGTTAACTATGCGGGGTTCCAGGCAATGAAGTAATCCAAACAACGTGTTGTAAGGCTAACAATATCTTTATTGATAGCATAAGGCAATAATGGATGTATAGTGCATTATTGCAAAAAGGTAAAATCAAAGCATAAGCAGAGTTCCATCACCAGAAGTGAGGAAAAAAAAACATCATGGTCTGTGCAAAGACCAGGCAAAGACCAGGCATGGTTACAGTTCAGATACAAGTACATGCAGATAGCAGCCTACATAAAGAACAGAAGACATATATGTGTAGAACATAAGTATAAAGGACTACCCATGGTTCATAGCTCACATGTGATTGGTTTAAACATGGGCATCTCTTTTAATATAGCATTTCTGGTAGTAATTGTACTTACTATAAAGCGTCACACGATGGCAGTGTTGTGTATTGGCCTTTTTTTTTTTTGTTTTGAGAACGATTCTGATTACGGGTTTATTTTGTCTAGCTAGAGATATCTCAGCACCTGCCATCTACGTCTCAGATGTTTTGAGAACCAAACTTACAATGCGGAAAACAATGTAGATTGTTTTCACTTGTATTTTTCCACTCTCTGGCCAGACACAGTGGAAGAAAATGCCATGCGTTTAATTCTGCATAGAATGCTTTAACCAAATAACCTTAACAAACACCAGGTAACGACTGTTTCATAGCCAAATATTATAAAAAATTTCAAGAACATCTAATTAATCCATTAAAAATTCTATTCAATTCAATATTACAAGGTGCAGACATACCATTATCATGGAGTGAAGCAAATATTGTGTTAATACCAAAAGAAAACCAAGACTTAACAAAATGTAAGAATTATAGGCCAATCTCCTTACTAAACAATGATTACAAAATATTTGCCATTATTCTTGCTGAAAGGTTAAAAAAAATATTACAGAAAATTATTAATCAGGATCAAAATGGTTTCTTACCAAACAGACAAATAAAAGAAAATATAAGATGTGATTAATTTAATCGAATACGCAAACGTTCATAATGAAAAACCAATAATGTTACTATTTCTAGATGCGGAGAAAGCTTTCGATAACGTTAATTGGGAATTTATGTTTAAAGTACTAGAAAATGGAAATTTGGGGGAAAAATTTATAAAAGCAATAAGAGCAATATATAAGATTCAAAAAGCAAAATAATGGTAAATGAAGAAGAAACCCAGGAATGTAAAATAACAAAAGGCACAAGACAAGGTTGTCCCATTTCACCGTTATTATTTATATTGGTTCTAGAAGTATAACTGGAAGAAATCAGGAAAGATCAAAATATAGAATGGATCAAGGTAAAACAGGATAATCATAAATTAAAGGCTTTCGCAGATGATCTCGTAATAACAATACAAAATCCAAGAAATACAATAGAAAATTTAATTTTAAAATTACAAGAATATGGTGATTTATCAGGATTCAAAATTAATATACAGAAAACCAAAATGATAAATTTAAATATGACAAAAGAAGAAAAAAGTCAATTAGAACAAATAACAGGATTTCAAAACGTTAGAAAATTAAAATATTTAGGAATACAATTAACAGATAACAATTTAGATTTGTATAAAAATAACTATGATAATTTATGGAAAGAAATTAAAAAAGACCTTGAGAAATGGGTAAATTTACAGCTATCATTACTGGGGAGGATTGCTACAATAAAAATGAATATACTACCAAGATTTTTGTATTTGTTCCAAACAATTCCAATTATGATTAAAGACCAAATTTTTATAAAATGGCAAAAAGAAATATCTAAATTTATATGGCAAAAGAAAAAACCTAGAATAAAATTAAAATATTTACAAGACACAAAAGATAGAGGAGGATTAGCAATGCCAGACCTAAATTATATTATGAAACATGCGGCCTAATAAGGATTAAAGATTGGATAAAACTAGAAAATGAAAAATTACTGAATTTAGAAGGACACGACAATAGGTATGGTTGGCATGGTTTTGTTTGTTGTTTATTCGTTCAGTCGTTTCCGACTCTTCGTGACTTCATGGACCAGTCCACGCCAGAGCTTTCTGTCGGCCGTCACCATCCCCAGCTCCCCAATGGTTGAGTCCGTCACCTCCAGAATAACATCCATCCATCTTGCCCTTGGTCGGCCCCTCTTCCTTTTGCCTTCCACTTTTCCTAGCATCAGCTTCTTCTCCAGGGTATCCTGTCTTCTCATTATGTGGCCAAAGTACTTCAGTTTTGCCTTTAATATCATTCCCTCAAGTGAGCAGTCTGGCTTGATTTCCTGGAGTATGGACTGGTTTGATCTTCTTGCAGTCCAAGGCACTCTCAGAATTTTCCTCCAACACCACAGTTCAAAAGCATCTATCTTCCTTTGCTCAGCCTTCCTTATGGTCCAGCTCTCACAGCCATAGGTTACTACAGGGAATACCATTGCTTTAACTATGCGGACCTTTGTTGTCAGTGTGATGTCTCTGCTCTTAACTATTTTATCAAGATTTGCCATTGCTCTCCTCCCAAGAAGTAGACGTCTTCTGATTTCCTGGCTGCAGTCAGCGTCTGCAGTAATCTTTGTGCCTAGAAATACAAAGTCTGTCACTGCCTCCACTTTTTCTCCCTCTATTTGCCAGTCATCAATCAAGCTCGTTGCCATAATCTTGGTTTTTTTGAGGTTTAACTGCAGCCCAGCTTTTGCACTTTCTTCTTTCACCTTCGTCATAAGGCTCCTCAACTCCTCCTCGCTTTCAGCCATCAAAGTGGTATCATCTGCATATCTGAGATTGTTAATGTTTCTTCCAGCGATTTTAACTCCAGCCTTGGATTCCTCAAGCCCAGCATGTCGCATGATGTGTTCTGCGTACAGGTTGAATAGGTAGGGTGAGAGTATACAACCCTGCCGTACTCCTTTCCCAATCTTAAACCAGTCCGTTGTTCCGTGCTCTGTTCTTACTGTTGCTACTTACAATACAATTCAATTTAACTGATAAAATTGATAAAAATACACCAAAATAGGAAATAAGATAATTGAATAACCTGAAATAATAATAAATACAATACATGTATATCTAATCAGAATTCAAATGAGTTCATCACCCCTACATGGCACTCCAATCTTTTCCATATAATGGGCTCTCTGGAGAACTGCCTTGTCTACAAACTTGGCAGTCCTATTCACAATAAAAGTATTTGAGCCCGAAAGAAAATAAGATAATCTGTGATTAGAATCCCAGTGTGCTGTTCTTTCTAACAAAGGAGACAGGAATTTAATCCTAAGTGAATCATATAATTTGCAGTCGAACAAAACATGGGCAATATCTTCTATGGCTGGGTCCCCACATACACAAGTCCTCTCATCATATGGCAAATGATGAAAACGTCCATATTTAATTTTATCAGTTAAATTGAATTGTATTGTATTCTTGTTATCTTATTTTATCTTTGATATGGTCGTAAGACTAATCAATAAAGTTGTTGCTTGCTTACTGTTGCTACTTGGTCGTTATACAGATTCCTCAGGAGGCAGACAAGATGACGTGGTATCCCCATACCACCAAGAACTTGCCACAATTTGTTATGATCCACACAGTCAAAGGCTTTAGAATAGTCAATAAAACAGAAATAGATGTTTTTCTGAAATTCCCTGGCTTTCTCCATTATCCAGCGGATATTGGCAATTTGGTCTCTAGTTCCTCTGCCTTTTCTAAACCCAGCTTGTACATCTGGCAATTCTCGCTCCATGAATTGCTGGAGTCTACCTTGCAAGATCTTGAGCATTACCTTACTGGCATGTGAAATAAGTGCCACTGTTCGATAGTTTGAACATTCTTTAGTGCTTCCCTTTTTTGGTATGGGGATATAAGTTGATTTTTTCCAATCCGATGGCCATTCTTGTGTTTTCCAAATTTGCTGGCATATGGCATGCATCACCTTGACAGCATCATCTTGCAAGATTTTAAACAGTTCAGCTGGGATACCGTCGTCTCCTGCTGCCTTGTTATTAGCAATGCTTCTTAAGGCCCATTCAACCTCACTCTTCAGGATGTCTGGCTCTAACTCACTGACCACACCATCAAAGCTATCTCCAATATTATTATCCTTCCTATACAGATCTTCCGTATATTCTTGCCACCTTTTCTTGATCTCTTCTGCTTCTGTTAGGTCCTTACCATCTTTGTTTCTGATCATACCCATTTTTGCCTGGAATTTAACTCCGATGTTTCTAATTTTCTGGAAGAGGTCTCTTGTCCTTCCTATCCTATTGTCTTCTTCCACTTCCGCACATTGCTTGTTTAAAAATAATTCCTTATCTCTTCTGGCTAACCTCTGGAATTTTGCATTTAATTGGGCATATCTCCCCCTATCACTATTGCCTTTTGCTTTCCTTCTTTCTTGGGCTACTTCCAGTGTTTCAGCAGACAGCCATCTTGCCTTCTTGGTTTCCTTTTTCTTTGGGACGTTTTTTGTTGCCGCCTCCTGAACAATGTTGCGAACTTCTGTCCATAGTTCTTCTGGGACCCTATCTACTAAATCTAGTCCCTTAAATCTATTCTTCACCTCCACTGCATATTCCTTAGGAATATTAGTGAGCTCATATCTAACTGATCTGTGGGTCTTCCCTATTCTCTTTAGTCTGATTCTAAATTTTGCAATAAGAAGTTCGTGATCTGAACTACAGTCAGCTCCAGGTCTTGTTTTTACCGACTGTATAGATGTCCGCCACCTTTGGCTGCAAAGGATGTAGTCAATCTGATTTCGGTGTCGACCATCTGGTGAAGTCCATGTATAAAGTCGTCTTTTAGGTTGTTGGAAGAGAGTGTTTGTTATGCACAGTGAGTTGTCTTGGCAAAATTCTATCAGCCTATGTCCTGCTTCATTTTGTTCTCCCAGACCATGCTTGCCTGTAATTCCAGGTGTCGTCTGACTACCCACCTTAGCATTCCAGTCTCCTGTAATGAAAATAACATCTCTTTTTGGTGTATTATCTAGTAGGTGCTGCAGATCCTCATAGAACTGATCTACTTCTGCTTCTTCAGCATCTGTGGTTGGGGCGTATATTTGGATCACTGTGATGTTAACTGGCTTACCCTGAATTCGAATTGAGATCATTCTATCGTTTTTTGGATTGTATCCAAGCACTGCTTTAGCCACTTTATTATTAATTATGAAGGCTACTCCATTTCTTCTGTGGTCCTCTTGTCCACAGTAGTAGATCTGGTGGTCATCTGATGTGAAGTGACCCATCCCAGTCCATTTCAGTTCACTGACACCTAAAATGTCTATATTTAATCTTGACATCTCACCAATAACCACATCCAATTTGCCCTGGCTCATAGATCTTACATTCCAGGTTCTTATGGTGTGTTGATCTTTAGAACATCGGATTCGTCGTTCACCACCAGCACCGTCGGCCGCTAGCCGTCCTTTCGGCTTTGAGCTAGCTGCGTCATCACGTCTGGGGCTAGTTGAACGTATCCTCTGTTCCTCCCCAGTAGCATTTTGACCATCTTCCGACCTGGGAGTCCCATCTTCCGATGGTATACCGACATATCTTTGGTTGTACTGATCCATTTAGTTTTCATGGCAAGAATACTGGGGTGGGTTGCCATTACCTTCCCCAGGGATCGTATTTAGTCTGACCTCTCTGCCACGACCTTCCCGTCTTGGGTGTCCCTTCACGGTTTAGCTCATGGTTTCATTGAGGTGCTCAAGCTCCAGCACCACGACAAGGTAACGATCTCCTTTGCTGGAGTTGGCATGGTTACATGTGGTATAATAAAAGTAAAATACATAAGGCATTTAATAACCATATAATAAGAAAATCGTTGTTAAAAATTTGGAACAAATACAAAAAAACACTATTACCAAATCTTCCATTATGGGTGTCAACCCAGGAGGCATGTACCAGATTAGGGAGTCAAAATAAAAAAGAATATATAAGATATAAAAATTTGTTAAAATTTGAAGGAAATAATCAGAAACTTAAAACAAGGGAAGAACTAGAAAATGAAAATATAGTATGTCATTGGTTTACATATTTCCAATTGAAAGAGCAATATAAAATAGATGAAAAAAATTATCAATTTACAAAAATAGAAAATAATTGGGATAATATACTAGAAAAAGAGGAAGAACATTTAATTTCTAAAATATATAAAACGCTACTGGAAATGAAAACCAAGGACATAAAAATTAAAAAATATATGAGAAAATGGGAGGAAAATTTAGGAATTGAAATTACATATGAAGATTGGCAAGAAATCTGGGTCAAAAATATAAAATTTACTTTAAGTAATGATCTAAGAGAAAATATGTATAAAATGATTTTTAGATGGTACATGTCTCCTGAGGTGTTATTTAAATCAAAAATGAGCAATTCTAATTTATGTTGGAAATGCAAAAACAAAAGTGGATCTTTCTACCATGTATGGTGGTTATGCGAAAAAGCAAAAAAATATTGGGGCAAAATACACAAATATGTATGTAAAATATTCGATAAAGAAATAAGAATGAGACCAGAATTATATTTATTGGGCAAAATTGAAGACAATATAAATAAAAAACAAAAGGTTTTATTTCAGTATTTAAGTACAGCTGCAAGGATAAAATACGCCCAATACTGGAAACAAGAAAATATTCCAACAAAAGAAGAATGGATTATAAAAATAATGGATTTAATGCAAACAGACAAATTAACAAATTTAATAAAAGGAAAAGAAATCGGGAAGTACAAGGAAACATGGGACCCCTTCATAAAGTATATTCAAAAAGAATATAACATCAAATAGAGAATAAATAATAATAACAATAATAATAATTTTTAAAAAGTACAAATAAAGGAGGGGCGAGGGGGAAAAAAGAGGTATAAGAAGAGAAAAAATGTAAATCAAGTATTTACAAGATTTTTTTTGTTAAGAAAACTGGAAGAATTTTAATGAAGTGTATGTATGTATTATGTGTTATAAAACAAAGATCTAAAAGTTAAGATTGAATTTGATACAAATATATAAATAAATAAATAATATAATGTAAGGAAAGGGAGACAAGAGTGATAAACATATATAAAGTAAGAAGAGAAAGGAAGGAATAGGTTAGAAAGAAAAAGAGGGTAGAAAGGGTGAAAAGGGAAAGAAAGATAGGGAGAGAAAATAGAATAGAAGAGAAGGGAGAGAAGAGGTTAGAGAGAGAAAGAGGGAGTATGAGAGAAGATATTAGAGAGAATGAGAGGGTCAAAAAAGAAGAAGGGAATGGATGAAGGGACAAAAGGAAGAATGAAAATGGAAGATAAAGGAAAGGAAAAGATAGAGAGAGATGGGAGGGTTAGAAAGAGTGAGTAAGGCAAGTGAGAGAAGAGTTTAGAGAGAGAAAGAGAGGGTTAAAAAAGGAAGAAGGGTTTCTAAGGGAGAAAAGGAATTAAGGGAAGAGTCAAAATGGAAGGTAATGGAAAGGAAAAGATAGAGAGAGAATAGGTTAGAAGAGAATGGAAGACAAAAGAGGGAAAAGATTAGAGACAAAAAAAACAAGGAAGAAGGATACATTATATTAAATATAATAAAATGATTATGTAAAATCAAATGTAAATATATATATATATAAATGTAACCATTGCTATGTGTTATATGTAATCATTGTTATGTGTCATGTGTTTTGTTTTATGTTTTATGTTGAATGTAAATAAAATGATATTTTTCAAAAAGAAAAAAGAAAACATACCAACAAAAGAAGAATGGATTATGAAATTAATGGAATTAATGCAAGCAGACAGATTAACTAACTTAATAAAAGGGAAAGAAATAGGGAAGCATAAAGAGATATGGGACCCTTTTACAGAGTATCTCAAAAAGGAATATAATATTAAATAGAAATATATGTATATATGTAAATATACAACTATAAATAAAAATATAGTAAGGGGGGGGAAATAAAGAAATATAGAAAGTAAGAAGGAAAATGTATACAAATTAGTTACATTTAATGTTCTGAATTAAGAAAGCTGGAAGCAATTTTAAAGATGTATGAATACGTAGTATGTTTGTGTAGGCAGTAGGGGTTAAGTCTTTATGAATAAAGAAAAGAAAAATGTAGAAGAGAATAATAGAATAAGTACATATATATAGAAATAAAAGAACGAAGGAAAGAAATTAAAATTAAAGAACTAAAAATTGATAAAAATGATAGGGAAGGGTTTTTGTGGGCTAAGAGATAAGTAGTAGTAGGAGAGGAGTGTGGGAAGAAAGAAGGTAGGAAGGAAAAATAAAGTAGAAATGGATAAAGTGAAATAAGAGAAACTGAATAGAAATTGAAGATTGGATTATACAAAAGATTAGAAATAAAAATTGATAAGTTATGAGGCAATGAAAATATGCAAAAGATGGAATGCCTAAGTGTAAATGAGATATGTTTTATGTAAAATGTAAATGTCTGTGTTAAATGTTAAATGTAAATAAAGTTTATTTTATATAAAAAAAGAAAAAAAGAAAGCACTTGTGATTTTCTGTCTAATAGGAGCACCCAATCACCTAGAAAGGTTTTGTAAATCAATAATACAGGAATTTGCTATTTCTTAATTGTGCAACGACTGCCTGACAGAATTTCCTGCATTGCAATGTTAATGATAATGAGCTCTCATCCCACCCTCCTCTTTTGCCATTTATGAAATCAATCAGATTAGTTTGCACATTTATATGGTGGTCTTACCGCCATGGGTGACCCTGCCAGGAGTATATGACTCCCGACGGCTTCGCTCACAGGGTTCATTGGGAACACACAAGCCCACTCACCACAACAAGGTGACGATCCAGCGAGTGAGAGGGGAGTGAGGGGAGGAACCAGACAAAGAACGATCCAAGAAAGTCCTCAACGGCAGAACAGGCGGAAGATAACAAGGTGTATTGTTACAACGGCTGCGAAGGCGGATGAAGGCTGCAGCAGACAAAAGGTCACCAATCGTCATGGTATCCATGCCATTGGATTAGAGCCTTTTTCTGTGAAGGTTGTGTGCTGATCGTTGTGCACCGATCTCCACACATAAAACAAATTCACGCACAGGCGTCTTCCAACCACACCAAACCCAAAACAACCAAAAGTCCCATGGCGATTCACGAATGGCAACGGGGGCAGGACTGTGTAATCCGGAAGCTCCTAGTCATGGATCAGCACATGGGCGGTGGATACGGATTCAGTCGCCCTGACTCAAGGATCGAGGCAGTTGAGTAGTTCGGCAGCTGTATCCACGACTGAGCAGCCCTATTTAGGATCCACTCTGCTCACCCCATATGGGGAGGGGGCTAGAAAAGGTGCCCTAAACATAGTCTGCCTCATTTTCTCCCTGACTGGATTACCGCGACCAGTGGGGTCACCATCTAGCGGTCGCAAAAAACACATGAATTTTGGAACATGGAATATACGGACACTGCAAGACAATATGGATAGTGAACGACCTGAACGTAGGACTGCCATTATTGCAAGGGAGCTGAGACGTTTTAATATCGATATAGCAGCACTCCAAGAAACTCGAAGAGCAGGAGAAGGACAGTTGAAGGAAGAAAAAGGAGGTTATACCTTCTTTTGGAAAGGACTGCCTGAACAAGAACGACGAATACATGGGGTAGGCTTTGCTATCAAAAACGACATTGTGAAGCTCTTGTCAGAAGTTCCCACTGGGATTAACGAACGACTCTCAACTCTGCGAATAAAACTCGCCAAAAACCAACAGGCAACTATCCTAAGTGCTTACGCACCAACACTAGATGCAGATGAGGATATCAAGGAAAAATTTTATACCCAGCTGGACACCATCTTATCAGAGATACCAAAGGAGGATAAAATTATCCTCCTGGGCGATTTCAATGCAAGAGTTGGGCGTGATTTTGATTTGTGGCCAGGGATCATTGGGAAAGAAGGAGTTGACAACAGCAACACAAATGGAATCTTACTTCTGACTAAATGTGCAGAGCATAACCTTGTCATTACTAACACACTCTTTCGCCAGAAAAATAAATTTAAAACATCATGGAAGCACCCACGGTCGAAGCACTGGCATCTTTTAGATTATGTAATTGTCCGTGCTAGAGATCGCCGTGATGTACTTCTCACCAGAGCCATGACGAGCGCCGATGACTGCTGGACAGACCATCGATTAATTCGATCCACGATGGCCATAAAGATTGTCCCTCATCGTAGGCTCCAAGGAAGAAAACCAAGGCATAAAATGAATACACTGGCCCTTCAAGATCCTATTAAACGAGCTTGCTTTCAATCAACTCTCAAGGAACATCTGCCTATGGAACTTCCTGAAAATGTTGAGGAACACTGGATTAAATTGAAGACTTCTATCATTTCAGCCTGTGAACAAACTATCGGATACCAGACTAAGAGACATCAGGACTGGTTTGATGAGAACAATAGTGAGATTGAACATATTATTGACAAGAAAAGGAAAGCCTTCCAGATATGGCAAAAAGATATTAACTGTGCCGTTAAGAAAAAAATCTACGCCAGTGCAAAGGCAGAAGTCCAAAGACGAACTAGAGAACTTAAGAACATATGGTGGATAAAAAAAGCCCAAGAAACCCAACATTTTGCAGATGCTCACGATGCACGGGGCTTTTTTAATGCCATAAAGGCCATCTATGGACCAACAAACCATGGTACAAATCCCTTACGCTCAGTAGATGGTGCTAAACTTCTAAAGGACAAAGAGTCTATTGCACTGCGCTGGAAAGAGCATTACTACAATCTCCTTAATCGTCACTCTACTGTGGCTGACGAAGTCTTCTTGCAAATCCCACAAAAACAAATAAGAAATGAGCTTGCAGTACCCCCTAGTTTGGAGGAAGTCAGTAAAGCCACTAAACAAATGAAAAATAACAAAGCTAGTGGACCTGATGGGATTCCTGCTGAAGTCTTTAAAGAAGGCGGGCCTGAACTTACACAACAACTTCATAAGCTCATCGAAAAAATCTGGATGAGGGAGGAGATTCCAGCAGACTTTAGGGATGCCATAATTATCACTCTCTTTAAAAAGGGTGATAGAACAGACTGTGGAAACTACCGAGGCATCTCCCTTCTAGCCACAGCAGGCAAAATCCTGGCAAAGATCATTGCAAACCGTCTCCTATCTGTATCAGAAGACATCCTCCCTGAAATGCAAAATGGCTTCCGCCCTTCCAGGGGAACAGTGGATATGATCTTCACTGCACGACAGCTTCAAGAAAAATGCAAGGAGCAAAACCGCCCTCTGTACATGGCATTCGAACAACATGACCGGTCCAGCGAAGTTGATGTTGGATGATCATTGTTTCAATGCTGGTGGTTTTCGCTTCTTCTAATACGCTAACATTAGTCCGCCTATCTTCCCAAGTAATTTGCAGAATTTTTCGGAGGCAGTGTTGATGGAATCTTTCAAGAAGTTGGAGGTGGCGTTTGTAGAGGGTCCATGTTTCACAGGCGTACAGAAGGGTTGGTAGTACAATGGCTTTGTAAACAAGCATTTTGGTCTCCCTGCGAATGTCCCGATCCTCAAACACTCTACGCTTCATTCGGGAGAAAGCTACACTCGCAGAGCTCAGGCGATGCTGAATTTCAGCGTCGATGTCGGCTTTTGTAGACAGATGGCTGCCGAGATAAGAAAAGTGATAGACATTTTCTAGTGACACACCTTTAAGCTGGATTGATGACGCTGGGGAGGGATTGGTTCGAACTTGCTGGTAAAGCACTTTGGTTTTTTTAATGTTAATCAAGAGGCCGAGTTTTTCATATGCTTCTGCAAAGATGTTTAGGATAGTTTGAAGATCTTCCTCGGAGTGTGCACAGATTACGTTATCATCAGCATATTGAAGTTCTATAACAGAAGTTGCAATTACCTTATTTTTTGCTTTCAGCCTACTAAGATTAAAAAGCTTTCCATCTGTTCGATATATAATTTCTACACCAGTAGGAAGTTTCTCTTCAACAAGATCATTGCAAACCGTCTCCTATCTGTATCAGAAGACATCCTCCCTGAAACGCAAAATGGCTTCCGCCCTTCCAGGGGAATAGTGGATATGATCTTCACTGCACGACAGCTTCAAGAAAAATGCAAGGAGCAAAACCGCCCTCTGTACATGGCGTTTATTGATCTGACTAAAGCTTTTGATACTGTAAATCGTACTGCTCTCTGGACCATCCTTCTGAAAATCGGATGCCCTGATAAATTTGTGAACATCTTGCGGTTACTCCATGACGACATGATGGCAACAGTCCTGAATAACAATGGCTCTCAAAGCGATCCATTTAAAGTGGAATCCGGCGTTAAACAGGGATGTGTTATTGCTCCAACCTTATTCGCTATCTTCATCGCTATGATTATGCACCTTGTTGAAGAGAAACTTCCTACTGGTGTAGAAATTATATATCGAACAGATGGAAAGCTTTTTAATCTTAGTAGGCTGAAAGCAAAAAATAAGGTAATTGCAACTTCTGTTATAGAACTTCAATATGCTGATGATAACGTAGTCTGTGCACACTCCGAGGAAGATCTTCAAACTATCCTAAACATCTTTGCAGAAGCATATGAAAAGCTCGGCCTCTCGATTAACATTAAAAAAACCAAAGTGCTTTACCAGCAAGTTCGAACCAATCCCTCTGCAGCGCCATCAATCCAGCTTAAAGGTGTGTCACTAGAAAATGTCGACCACTTTTCTTATCTCGGCAGCCATCTATCAACAAAAGCCGACATCGACGCTGAAATTCAGCATCGCCTGAGCTCTGCGAGTGTAGCTTTCTCCCGAATGAAGCGTAGAGTGTTTGAGGATCGGGACATTCGCAGGGAGACCAAAATGCTTGTTTACAAAGCCATTGTACTACCAACCCTTCTGTACGCCTGTGAAACATGGACCCTCTACAAACGCCACCTCCAACTTCTTGAAAGATTCCATCAACACTGCCTCCGAAAAATTCTGCAAATTACTTGGGAAGATAGGCGGACTAATGTTAGCGTATTAGAAGAAGCGAAAACCACCAGCATTGAAACAATGATCATCCAACATCAACTTCGCTGGACCGGTCATGTTGTTCGAATGCCTGACCATCGTCTTCCAAAGCAGCTACTTTACTCCCAACTTAAGAATGGAAAACAGAATATTGGTGGACAGCAAAAGAGATTCAAAGATACTCTCAAAGCTAATTTAAAAAAATGTAATATCAGCATTGAGAACTGGGAAGCCCTAACTCATGAGCGTTTCAATTGGAGGTCAGCCTTTATTAATGGCGCTATGGACTTTGAAGAAGCACGAGTACAGGGCGAAAAGGAGAAGAGAGCTAAAAGGAAGGCACATCAGGCAAACCCTCATCATGACCGTCTCCCACCCGGAAACCTATGCCCTCATTGTGGGAGGTTGTGCGGATCCAGAATTGGCCTTTATAGCCACTTACGGATTCACCGTTAAAATTTTACCTTTGGAAGACAATCTTACTCGGCTACGAGTGATCGCCAATGATGATGGTGGTCTCTTGCATCCTCATTCCATTGATGTTTCAGTCTGCGGGACATTCAAGATGTGGTTCTTTGTCTAAACTTTAATTGATCAGTGCCACATGTCCTTAAAGTAAAGCTGCAGGCAATACAACCTGTCTTTATAAACCAAAGAGAAAAACCCATTGATATCTCTTCTGTTGTAGTATCAAGGGTATGAGCTTCAATGGCTTCCTGTGGAAAATGGCCGACTGAACAACTTTGCCTGTGAGCTCCATGGGCAGAGCTAGCAGCGTGGTAGTTTCTTTTTTTGGGGGCACAGACAGGTTTTTCTGTAGCCCCAAGTGTTTTTCCGGATTAAGGAAAACGCAGAGAATCGACCGATTTGTCATCCAGATGGTGAGTTGTAGCCAGGAGATCGTAGACAGCGTCTGCGACCAAGCAGTAAGACTACACTGGGAGGCTGGGGTTTAATCTTGTTCTAATCCACGTTTGCATTCCCTAATTAAAAAGGGAAATAAGTCGTCGCCTTTCCATATCTTAAACACCCAATTTGGTTTTTTTTAAGTTTTGTATCTTAAGAGAAGCTTTTTACAGTAAGAAAAAGCGGAATTTCTTGTTGATTATAGTTATTTTTGGAGATTTTTAAGTATATATAAAAAAAATTTGGCTTTCCTCCCCATCTGGGTTATAATCAGAGCTGTAACATTGCCTTTCCGTTATCTTTGTTGTTAAATTCCAAGGCTGAAGTTCTTTCTTTCTACACACTTCTTATTTTAAATTTTAGGCTTTCTGTTTACTTTTTTCCACTATCTGCTAGTATATTTTCTTTGGTTAATGATAGAACAAGAAGACGAAGTTGGAAAAGATGGTGTTTTTACTCTTGTGGGGGAAAATGGAAAACTCTCAGCTGAAAACTCTGGTGTTTATGGGATGAAAACAATTGTTTAACTTTAGGACTGCAAAAGGAACTGCCAAGCGGGGGAAATGTTATGACTATTTCAATCAATGTTATGGGAAAGAAGAGTATGTTATGTGGGAGTTTTTTTTCTCTTTCGCTGGAAAGTTTGTATTTTTTGAAGCTATTGGACTGTTAGATCTTTGTTAAAAAATGCTGTTGGTGTAATGGTGAAATATCTGGATGCCCTGGTATATTTTTAGGAGGGGTAAAAAATTAAGAATATTTAATTGGACTGATAATGAGGTTAACATGATTTACAGAATTTTTGATTTCTAAGACTTAAAAGATATTGACAAGTTCTGGTAATATTTCATATTGTTTTTAAGCATAATTAGGGTTAAGATTGTTAATTATAAAGGTAGACAATTTATAAAAATTAAGAATATTTAATTGGATTGATAAAGAGACTAATATAATTGTTTTATAGGGTTATTGATTTGTAAAACTTAAAGGATATTGATAAGATATAATAATGTTTTATACTGTTTTTGAGATCTCATAGGGTTAAGATTGTTTATGATAAAGGCAGACAATTTATTTATTTCTATAATTTGATGTCTATTGTGTAGACCAAGGGTCGGAAATGGTGGCTCGCAAGCCAGATGCGGCTCTTTGGCCCCTTGAGTATGGCTCTTCCGCAGCTGAACTCACCCCCGCCCCTTCCACGCGATTGGCCCCCGCCCGCAAACCCCGCCCCCTGGCTCTCGCACTGAGCAAGGCCCGGCGCAGCAGGGAGGCGCTGCTGGCCCAGGACGCGGCGCTGTTGGAGGCAGCGCAGGAGCGGCTGCAGGGGCAACGTGTGTGCGTGAGAGTCAGCTCCGGGGGTTGCGGGGAGGGGGAGGCTGTGTTTCCCCCCTTTGGGTTGCAAACGACCTTACATGCAAGGCCGTTTGCAACCCAAAGGGGGGAAACACAGCCTCCCCCTCCCCGCAACCCCCGGAGCTGACTCTCACGCGCCGCGTCCTGGGCCGCGTTTCCGCATTTCTCTCTTTTCCCTTTTCCTAAAAATTCCTTCTCTGTTTCCCTTCTGTCTCCTCTTCCTTCTCCCTCCTCCTTGCTGGCCCCGAGCCCAACATAGGATTTCTAGGTCTGAATTCCTGTCTTGACAAACCACCCCTGTGGATCTCCATCTTCCAACATGGACCTTTCGCGTTCAAGAATTGGTCACTCTCTCTTCAAAACTTCCATGCGCCTATTGCTCTCTCGCCTTTGCCTTCTTTCCCCCCCTAAAATTAATACAAGATGCCTTCCCCCCCCCCCACAAGTGCCATTTGTTTTTTTAAATGATGGCAGCAACATGGATCAGGCCCACATGCAAGGCTGTTTGCAACCCAAAGGGGGGAAACACAGCCTCCCCCTCCCCGCAACCCCAGGAGCTGACCCTCACGCACACACGTTGCCCCTGCAGCCGCTCCTGCGCCGCGTTTCAAAAAAAAAAGCATTTTGGCTTTGATCAGGCCCGCATGCAAGGCCGTTTGCAACCCAAAGGGGGGAAACACAGCCTCCCCCTCCCCGCAACCCCCGGAGCTGACTCTCACGCACACACGTTGCCCCTGCAGCTGCTCCTGTGCCGCCTCGGACAGCGCCGCGTCCCGGGACGCGAGTGGCAGGGGGCATGACTGGGGCGGTGGCGGCGGGGGGACGGAGCCGGTGGAGGTTTGCCGGGCGGTAGGATGGGGAGGGCGGCGCTGCTGGCAGAGCTGGAGGGAGCGGAGGGACCAGGCGTTCCCGTGGGCGCAGCACGCGCTCTGCAACCCGCCTTGGACAAGCGACTGCGGGAGGCCCTCCAGGTAGGCCAGCAGTGCCTCCCTGCCGCGCCGGGCCTCGCAGAGACGGGCCTGAAGGGGCGCAGAGGCCGGAGAGGGAGCCCCTCCATCTCCACTTCTCTCCCTGCCTCGCCCGCCCAGGACGCGAGCGGCAGGGCAGTGCAGGGTGAAGATCCTGGGACGCCAAACAGCGGGGTGGGGGGATTGATGGGGCGGGAGGGTGCCGCGCCGCACGCCGCCCTTGATGTCAGGCACTGGCGAAGGCCTTTCCCCTTCTCGCCTTCTTGGCCGCGGCGGTGGCGGAGGATGTGAGGCCCGGGGATCCTGCCACAGATGGGAAACCCAGCCTGCTCTCCCCACCCGCTTCCCACGCTCTCCGCTCCCCAGAATACCCCACGATATTCTGGGGAGCGGAGAGCATGGGAAGCGGGTGGGGAGAGCAGGCTGGGTTTCCCATCTGCGGCAGGATCCCCGGGCCACAGTCGCCTGGGACTTTTGCGATGGCGAGGGGAGGGTGCCGAAGCTGCGGGCCGGGCTGGGCTGGGGCCGGATCCTGTGCTCCTGATGACCCCTCCGGGCAGGTTTCCCTTTGCCCCACGATATTCTGGGGAGCGGAGGGTGGCAGCTGTTTCTCCGCCACTCCCGGTGGGGTGGCCGGGCCGGGTTCGTGGAGCCGCTGGCTGCGCGGAGCCGCTGGCTGCACCCCCTCCCTCCATGAGCCCCCCGCCCCCTTCCACGCGATTGGACCCCGCCCGCAAACCCCGCCCCCTGGCTCTCGAGCACTTCAAAATGTGCACGAGCATGTCAAAATGGCTCCCGGCATAAAAAGTTTGCCGACCCCTGGTGTAGACAGAAGTATATAGAATAGTAGTAGAAGGGAAAAAATTAAATGGATTATTTAGGAAGGGAAGTTTGAAGTAAAAAATTAAATATATGTATATATATATATTATGTAAGGGGAAGGAGCAATTGTATTAGAGATTTATATATGTGTTAATGGAGGGGTTTATAGAAATAATGAGGAGGGTTTTTTTTGTGCGAATTGTTGTATATTCTTGCTATGGAAAGCTGGAAGCCACCTGTATGTATGTAACTTTCTAAAAGTTTTCTTTTTTGTGTTTTTACAATTTTAACGTTTCTTTTGTTTATAGTGTTTTTGTTTTTTGTAGTTTTTTATCCTTGTTGTAAAAAATAATAAAAACTTTTGGGGGAAAAAAGAGTACGAGCTTCAGCCACATCTTGTCTTTCTTGCTTGCCATTCATGAAATCAACCAGAGTCCTAGGCTGCTCCATAATATCTCCCTGGGCTACAACATCTATGAGAACTTTTTCAACGCCCGAATTGTTGGAGACTCTGGCAAATCAAGCATGCCTCATCAAAATATGGACGCTTAATCAAGATATGGATGGCTGCTCTAGGATGCAAGCTCTTCATTTTTCTTGAGGAAGCTCTTTGTGGCCACTCCCACTTCCTCCCTCCCTCCCTCCCTCTCTCTCTCTCTCTCTCTCTCTCTCTCTCTCTCTCTCCTCATTCGACTGGGAGCAAAGCACATGGCTGTGTGCTGCTCCATTTTAGGCCATGGATGGGCCTAAGAGATTTTTCCCCCTTTCTAAATGCATCTCTTGCCAGCTATGAGAGGCAAGAGGTAACTAAGTTTAGGGAACAGAAAGAAGAAATGGAATATCATTTATTTACCGAAAATGCTGTACCTGCAATGAATAAATGTAAGAACTCTTTTGTACTTACTTTTCATACCTACCATGTCTACGTGTGTGTTTCTTTATGCTAATGTGGGCTAAAGGTGTAAGACAAACCTGGATCTCACTAACATGCTCATGGGCTCTGTTTGTAAACAATATTATTTTTCTGTACACAAGTTTAGCAGCTCTGCTCCATTTTAGTAGTTCTAACAGACTGCTAAATGGACTTCAAACGGTTATGATCCCAGATTTTTCAGAAATAGATTTTGTATTTTAAACGCCAGGAATTTTTTCCTTTTGCCTTGTTTTCTTTTTGGGCAGAAATTTTCTTTTTCGATGGTTTTGCATGAGCATTGTTGTTTTTGTGAGAGAATAATTCAGTCTAGCTACTGAAGAGGTTTCTTACACCAGGAATTTGCCAGAAAGCATAAAAGGAAATATTCTTTTCTTTTTGAAGTGATTTTTAAATCATTTTTGCTTAGACAAGATGGCCAGTGTACTCCTGCCTCATAGTCCAGCAATTTCTAAACTAAAACCCAGAGAGTTTTATCCCTGGAAGATATGGGTGGGAAGGCAGGCAAGGATTTTTAATCTGCACATCATTTTGAATGAAAATCCTCCTAGTTCAGACTCAGCAGAATATGTAAGCTGGATGGCCAATGTCCTTAAGCTCCAAGGCTTGATCATGTATTCCCTAAGTGCATAAATGCTGGTTCAAATGCAGCACAGAGGTACTGCAAGAGGGATGATGGAGGAATTGTTTAAACTCTATGGAGAGGGAGGTGATTCCCAAGTTATTAATTTGGTGAGGAAGTTATCCAATTTAGAATTCCAACCAAATGAAGACATAGATGAGCATATTTCTAATTTTCAATCATTGCTGCACAAGCTTGCTTGCAATGATGTGATTTTGGATAACAGGATCCAAGTTGGATTTTTATTGGGATCACTGCCTGAAAATTTTTCTAGTTTTGCTGTTAGTTATAGAGGATCAAGACAACCTCTTTCAGATTTAATTCAGGAAATAAAGTCTGAGTGCAGCAGACAAGATTCCTATAGAAATTGCAAACAGACCAACAATGAGGCAGTCTATTTTTCTAAGATGCCTCGGGGCAAACTTGGCGATCTGTAGCAGAGGAGCCTTTCAATAACAAAGAGGCCCATCAAGTGCCATTTTTGTGGCAAGAATGGTCAATTAAAGAAAGACTGTTGTGCCAGGAAGGCTGATCAGAAAGGCAACAAAGAGAAAGCTCCAGATGCGAGTCTCCTTGTATTTTCAGCCACAGATAAAAATTGCTCATCTTTCATATTAGACAGTGGCTGTAACATGCACATGATTAATGATGTTTCTCTCTTCATCAAATTGAACCCAAGTTCAAAGGAAGAGATCAGCTTAGCAGATGGAAAAGCAATCCCTGTTTTTCAGACCAACAATGAGGCAGTCTTTTTTTCTAAGATACCTCGGGGCAAAGTTGGTGATCTGTAGGAGAGGAACCTTTCAATAACAAAGAGGCCCATCAAGTGCCATTTTTGTGACAAGAATGGTCACATAAAGAAAGACTGTTGTCATATAATCCACTTTAATGAGTACAACTTACTCCATGTAAAGTTCAATAATAGTTCTTTTATTCTTGTGTTATTCGGACAGAAAGCAAAGCAGGTATTTACAATTAGGAAATAATATTCAGACAGAAAGCAAAGCAGTTAGTTAGTTACAATTAGAAAATAATAAATGGATAGAATAAAATTACAAGATTCTCTAGAGCTTATTACAATACTATATTAGGTTAACCATCAAATAAATATCAATAACCATACCTCACTAGGTTATTCAAGTTGCTGTTAACATTCACCTTATCAAGTTTTCTTAAAAGTATCTCATTGATACTAACAACAGTTACAGAACCAAAGTTTTCACCTTTTCAGGCTTTCTTAACAGTATCCCATTGATACTAACAACAGTTACAGAACCAAAGTTTTCACCTTTTCAGGCTTTCTTAACAGTATCCCATTGATACTAACAACAGTTACAGAACCAGCATCTTACTAGATACTTACATCCCACTTCTAACAGTTGGCCAAACGTATCAGAGTGGGCTGAGAGTCAGACATTCAGGGCACCCCTGCTCCCGTTGAAGAGTCTCGCACCTCTAGGCTGGGAGTCAGACATCAGGGCGTCCCCTGCCCCCTGTGGGGAGTCTCGCACCTCCAAAGTTTCAATTGCAGGTCATCCTTCTTTTATAGCAGATGTTAAATCCAAATTCACATCACAATCAGTGTCAAAACTGTATACGTCACAGCCAGTGTCAAAACTGTATATGTCACAGCCAGTTGAGCGTTAGGTCTGACCTTGCATCTTGTTCAGTATGTTCTCCTTACACCCACTATCTGTGCCAACTTCTATCTGTTGTTGATAACACACATTCCTCATTTTCATGCATACCAGCAATTTGAACACCCCAGTGAGTTCATAAACAGTTTATGGTTCTATTAAAACTATGATTTTATATATATTTATATAACAATAATAACCTTGAACGTTTAACATATAACAATCTCTAGCATCTCAAGAGTGAGGTTCTTAACTAAAGGGCAGGCAAACTTTCCTGAATTTTTCCCCTCTTGACTCTTAAACTGGAACTGTGGCTATCAGATACACAGAAATATATTCTCCAGCTGCACCTCTATGTTGCTACAATGATTCCCAATTCTCCTTCCAATTATCAAAACCATGGTGAGAGTAACAAAGCTTAAGGGATTTCATCACCATCACCACAGGCCGTTTTTGAAACCACTGTGACACATATCTGTTAATTCCTCAAATATAAAACCTAAACATCTTATCCACAATTATCTCCTGCTCTGCTAAGATAGAAGGTGCTACTGATTGACGCAGGGACAACACCATTCTGAAATTAAAGGTTGTGGTTTCCAGATTTGGTGCCAAGCTTCAATAAAGAGCAATTCTTCGGTGCAGTCGTACTGTTGGTTAGTAGTTTTTCCTCCTCATTAGCCACCTTGGGGACCAAGGAAGAGCTGTCTTTGCCTGAAAGAGAATTCTACCAAACAGCACCACCATGGCATCTCGAGTGCTGCAGTTCCTGCTTCTGCTGGTGACCCATTTTCCCTGTGAGCCTCTGTTGAAGAAATGTCCATTCAATATGAAAATAGAAAAAAGAAAGTTTAATTACTACAAGCCAGGAGACTACCTGATTGGTGGAATCATATCTACAGCTAGTGCTGCATTTCTACCAAATGACTTCTTCAAACCTCCAACACGTATGGTTATAAGGTAATTATTGACATGTATGTGCCTCTAGTGATTGACATTTCCCTCTCCAAAGTCTTTTTAGTAGCGAATGATTCCCATTTCCCAATTCCTGGCCTTTTTCTAGCAGCCTATTCTTTTTCCTTCAGAATCACCAATGAAATAGGATTTGTCATATATGCAGAATAAAGTTAAGGAAATCTTCTTGCAACTGAATGACAATAAATTTGGCAAAAATCATCCCCTGTTCTTGCCCGGGCAGAATCCAGAGTTAGAAAGTACCATAAAAAATAGGGTATCATTAATTCATTGGGCATTTCTTTACTTCTACTGATGTTCTTCAAGAATTATACACTAATAAAAAATATTTAACACAATAGCATTTTATGCTGCAGGAAAGAAGAGACTGTAATCTTGGGTAACCTATCCATAGATATCTGGTCAAACTGGAAAAAAAGTAAATAGTTAGACTAAAGAATATACAGTAAAAAAAGGAAATATTAAGTAAATTATTAGATTACAATCAGAATAAAAGAGAACTTGTAGAAAAGCAAGTTCCTGGTATGCAGTTACTTTATTTACTATTATTACCATAATAGTAAGGATTCATATATCATCATAAGAATATGTTTGTCCCTTTGGGAATGGTTGGTTTTACACAAGTACATTTTGTACAAATGTAAGTAGTTACTGAGATACTTTTCCACCTTATGTTAGTTTGGCTATAAGAGTTCTTTCCCATGTTATCCCCCCAAGTCATAACGTAGACCAAGAATCAGATCGAGCGCTTGGGGTAAGTTTAACATTGACCCTGACCTGCCAAGCTTTTCTTCTGCTCCTTGTTTTGGAAGGAAGCTCCCTTTGGTGTACAGGGAATTTTATGTCTAACAGGATTATCCAGACAACTCTTTCACCTAGAAAGGCCTTATAGATAAATAATGCAGGAATTTGCTATTTCCTTATTGTGCAATCAGTGCCTGACAATATTTCCTGCATTGCAAAGTAAGGAAAGTGAGCTCTGGTCCATTCTTTGCCCTTTATGAGATCAACCAGATTAGTTTGCACATTTATAAGGTGGTCTCTTGCATCCTCATTCCATTGATGTTTCAGGCTGTGGGACTGTCAGCCTCGCCTGTTCGTCTGACATGCTTGTGTGCCTGTTGTACACGTATAGCTTGCTGGCCTGGACTTAATTGTTTCAAGAAGCAAGCCTCCCTCTCGGCATTCCTGCATCGCTTGCCAGGAACTGTGATAAGCTCCTGCTCTTTCAACAGACAATCTATCGGGCGGAGGGATTCCTGGAGTGAGAACTGAAATGTTATGTCTTGACTATGGGTGATATCAGAGGGACGTTTTGATAATGCAGCTTGGGCGTGAAAATCTTTATTTGAGGCTTCACCTCACCTTAAGTGTACTGATCCTGAATAAATGAATCTTTTAGGGTAATTGCCTGAGGGATTTCTTGATTGGGAATTCTAACACATAGGGTTATCACAGGGACATTCACAAGTGTGGTCTGAAGTCATAACTTCAATTCATCATTGCCAGATGTCTTTAAAGTAAAAGCTGCAGGCAATACCACCTGGATTTATAAACTGAAGAGGAAAACCTATTGATATCTCTTCCATTGTAGTGACAACAGTATGAGCTTCAGCAACGTCTTGCCTTTCTTGTTTGCCATTCATGAGATCAACCAGAGTCCTAGGCTGCTGCACAATATCTCCCTCGGCTACAACTTCTATGAGAACTTTTTCAACCCCCTAATGACATACGAGGCCATGATGGACTTGCTGTCTGTGGGGCAGGAGAACACCCCAAACTACAGTTGTGGAAGAAGAAAAAATATCCTGGCCCTTCTTGAAGGGACTGATTCCGAGCTCTTTCATCACATTTCAACCATGCTGAGCATCTACAAAATCCCACAGGTATGAATATAAATAGAAGCGAAGTCCATTTTGGAAATGCTCCAGATGAGTCGAAAAGATGGCACTCTTGGATAGCGCCAAGCAAACTTGGACTCAGATGGTAGATCTTAAGAGACCTGAAATAGTTTTATTTCCCTTGTATTACTTTGGTCTTTCTGACATTCGTACACAACACGGATTTGGAAACAATACGCTGTCTTCATGACCTTCTCCTATTCTGCTATGAATTGGACTCAGAGCCGTTCCTGACAGAAAAAACTAGCGCTAGTAGACTAGGTGGTCTATCTGGCCAGTATGTTCAGAAAGGAGGAAGAGAAGGATGGAGAAATGTTAAGGCCCACAAACGCTTGTATTAAAATAGTGGTATGTGGTCTGTTACCAGAATGATTCAATATTATTCTGCTCACTCTTTTAGATGACAGGGAGAATTGGGCATATCAGGAGAAACAAAAAAAAGGCAGTGGAATTCAGAATGGGATCTCTAAGAAATTCGTATGGTAAGAGAGGATCCAGAATGTTTGGGTGCAAAATGAGTGTGGACTGAATTCTAAAGTGGACAATACAAAATAGGTGGCTTTCACACATAGAATGAATGAGGACTGAAAGATCTGAAGGAAGAATCCTTCACAGGTCAAAAGAAAGTGGAAGACCAAGAAAGTGGTGGTTGGATGCAATTCCTGAGTGGATGAAAAGTAAGAGGGGAGAACTAATGACACTTTATGACACCGTGTATGCACAAAGTGGAAGCAAGGAATCTTCCAATAATACGAAGGCATTGAGAGGATAAGGGCACAGCCACTTTAAAGTCATTTGAAGCACAAAGGAGGTCACCATTAATTTGCTCTATCCCCAAAGCTGATCTCCATTCTGCTTGGACATGAGACTGGTCCTCTCCCAACAGTTTCGTGAGAAGAGTGTTGAGGTGGACAGATTGGTAGATTTCCCTGCCAGTAAAGAAAATCTCCAATCTGTCTCCCTAGGATGGGATGAGGGTGGGACTGGAGGAGAAGATAAATTTGGACATATGGCTAGACCACTGGGTTTAGATATCTTTCAGAAAGTAATTGGATTGGGAGAATTCCCAAGAAATTAGGAAACAGTGTTCACCCCCTACTTTCCTGAGAAATCCTTATCCACCACCTGGAAAATTTGCAGCTGCTGATCTATTGTGTGCTGAGAACTACAGGTCATCCACAGAGTGAGTAGGGGCTCCTACAGGCACCAAAGCTCTCAACTGAGCTCCATGTGCATCAGCCCATTCTAACCTCTGTGAGTACGGGTTGTTGTTCAGGGGATCACCATGGATATCAGCCACAAGGAGAACAGGGGTTTCCAATCAGGGATGACATAAACAGAGACAAAAGAAGCAGGAGAGTGATGAGCAATGGAGATGGAACCTTTGATGCAGCTATTGCTTTCTGGAAACCTTAGCTCAGTAGGTATGAAAAGCTCTTAGATTTAAGCATCTGAATATTATCACTCAAAGTAAGGGAGACCAGCAATCTTTTCTCTTTTTCGTTAGATCAACTATGGTCTTATCAGCCACATTCCTACGCATAAAGAGCATTTTCCTTTTTTCTACCGGCTGAGTCCAAAACAAGAACCTCCTTACCTGGCGATTGTCAAGCTGCTCCTGCATTTCCAATGGACGTGGATCGGCCTCGCTGCTCCAGACAATGAAAACGGGGAAAAGTTCAGAAGAACCTTTGTGCCACTAGCCACAAAGAAAGGAGTTTGCGTTGCCTTCTCAGATAGTATCTTTACACTGAAGGAGGGCAAAAATGTTCCATTCTCAGAAGAAATGGAAAAAAAGCACCTGCTTCTGTATTTCAGCAACCGTCAAGTAAAAATAATTGTTTATCAATTAGACTTTCAGGCCACACTAATACTGGTAGCACTAATAAAACTCTTTGAAAGGAATAAGTTATTGGCGGGGAAAGTGTGGCTTGCAGCAGCTTTGCCAGACTTCAGTGTGAGAGTGTTCTACCAAATGCTTGATCTCCAGCATAAACATCTTTTGTTATCCTTCTCAACTCAGGTAAAAAAAAGGACACAATATTATGATTTTGGTTCATATTACTCTGCTATCCAGCAATATAGGGAGTCAGCATTCCAGTGCTCCTCTTCAAGGCCTTTGTTATCCAGGAACGTTTGGGGAACATGCCTAGAAAAGGAGAACTGGGAATTCCCTCCCCAGGATATGGTTGCAAGGATCCTGTCTGAGGATGCCTCTAGTATTTCCACAACAATTCAGGCCCTGTCCTGGGTCCTCAATGCTGCCTCTTCTGCCCAACTGAGTCAGAGGAGGATGCGGGTTGGAGACCATCGGACACCCCAGATGCTACAGCCATGGCAGGTGAGACTTCTCCAGTTGAGGCTCCATCGATGCGCCCCTTCAATTCCTCAGTGTTAAATTCAGTGTAGTCAGGGCTGGTGGGGGTGGGGGAGGGTTAATATGTTTTGAACAGCAGTTGCCCTGTTGTAGTGTTTGTTCTTATCAGATGAGGAGGTTTCCGGAAAGAAAGTGAGATTCTGTTGCTGAATGTTCCAAAATAGACTATCTCTACTGCTTTGAGATCCTGTGTAATAAAAGTGATACCTCTATAGTGACAGTATTTCCGCATTTCTATAGTGTATAGGCACCAGGATGGCACAGCTATCCTCTTGTTCTCTTTCGATCACCCAACCTGGTCTTCTCTAGTTTCCACCCAGAGAATTAGTCATGACTTTGTGTTTTAAATGTATTGTGAACTGCCCACAATGTTTTTATTGTGAACCTCCCAGGGTCCCCCGATTGGGGGAGATGGGCATTAATACAAGTTTAAATAATTAACTAATTAATGAATTAATGAATGAAAAGCAGTTATTTCTGCTACAAATCTATGTTTCTTCATAGCATCTTCTATGATGAACACAGACCCCATCCCCATGTCTCCTCAACTTCAACTTTAATATCCTTACTGCTTTTTTAAGAGTGCCAAATTGTGGTGGCCTGAAAGTTAAATCAATCAATGAATCAGGGCCATACAGTCGTGATGCACACTTTGTGTGGTTCCTAGCCCAAAGCTGAGCCTGTGGAACTTCAGATTGATCTGGTGTGATGGAAAAGACCAACTGCTTCACTGCTCACCCCTCACTGCTGGATGCTGGGACTGCCTTGTGTGGCCATTTTGGTCTTAGCAGCAAGAGCGATCTGACAGCAGGTACCTGTCATCATAATTCCATATCACTCCTTTTAAGGTATGGCTCACCTATTACCCTAGACTATTGCCTACATGGGTGTAAAACTCTCAGGCAAGACTGCTAGACATCTGTTTGTTTAAAAAAAACAATGACACATACCTTTCTTACATTTTTGAAAACATATTAAAGGAATAAAAATGAACAGGATCTCATGGGATCTCAAACACAGACCTCTAGATCAAATGAGTTTCATTTATCCTTTGGGATTTCCTTCTTAATGTAATTTTAGTTGTTTGTTAGAATTGTTTTGCTGACTTTTGTCTTTGTGGGACAAGATCTTGGCTTGAATTATATATTTCACCAAACTCACAAGGAACATCTGGAAGAGATCCAGGTTCACTTGGGAGGCAGACTGCCTCAAAAATTGTGAAGTTCAGGTAGAGGCACTGACTTGAAATGGTCCAGTTATTCATACCAGTCATATATCTAAGGTAAAGGTTTCCGCAGTCATGTGGCTGGCATGAATTGCGCGGAACGCTGTTACCTACCCACTGAAGTGGTACCTATTACTCTACTTGCATTTGCATGCTTTCGAATTGCTTGGTTGGCAAGAGTTGGGGCGAGTGCGGGGGCTCACACCATCACACAGGGCTAGGGATTCGAACCTCCGAACTTGTGATCTTCCGATCGACAAGCCTGGTGTCTTTCCCGCTGAGCCATCACGCCCCTTATGTATCTATTTTTGTATTTTTTATCCATTCAATTTTGCCCGATTCCTGGAGACTGCCTAGACAACTCCCTGGAGTTTTCTTAGCAAGGTTTTTCAGAAGTTTTTGTCCATTGCCTCCTTCCTAGGGCTGAGAGAGAGGGACTGGCCCAGGGTCACCCAGCTGGCTTTGTGCCTAAGGCAGGACTGGAACTCATGGTCTCCCAGTTTCTAGCCTGATGCCTTCACCACTAGATCAAACTGCCAAACCCATATCTGTAATATTATTTATTGATTGATTGATTGATTGATTGTTCAATTTATATCACCACCCATCTCCCCCCACAAAGGGACTGGGCTGTTTACAACAAAATTGATTAATTAAAAACATATAAAATACAATACATCATTCCAATTAAATAGATATAAATATATAAATATATAAAATCCAAGGGGTTATGTTATTGTTTAAAGGAACTCTATGGTGCCAGCCACCTCCAAGAGGAGCTATTACCCCCCACCCCCATCCCAGGCGAGGAGGCAGAGCCAGGTCTTCAATTGCTTTCGGAAGGTCATAAGTGTGGGGGCTAGCCTCACCTCCAGGGGGAGAATGTTCCAAAAGGCGGGTGCCACTGCAGAGAAGGATCGCCTCCTGGACCCCGTCAGATGGAACTCTGTTATAGATGGGATCCGTAGCAAGCCCTCTCTGCATAACCGGGTGGGGCGGGTCGACATTCTGAGGGTGAGGCGGTTCCTTAGGTAACCTGGTCCCATGCCATGTAGGGCTTTAAAGGTAAGAACCAACACTTTGAATTGCACCCGGAATCAAACTGGTAACCAGTGCAGCTCACGCAGCAGAGGTGTCACATGTGCCGATCTTGAGGCACCCATAACTCCCAATAATAGCATTGTCTAGACTGAATTAAGACTGAAATGGAACTGTATAAGATACGGGGGAGGTTTTCCATGTCTTTCTAGCTTCATCCTTTCCTGGGAAACTTCCAGCTTTACAATCTTTCGGTGGATGGTGTTTATTTGGATGAGAACGGAGATCCCGTTGCTGATTTTGATATCATGCACTGGGCAGTCCTTCCTAACAAGTCTACTGCTGGGGTAAAAGTTGGGAGAGTAGAAAGAGAGACCTCTACAGAAGTCAGCCTCTCTATCAATCAAAGTGCCATCATGTGGCCAACATCATTCAGTCAGGTAGGTGCTGCTGCTGCTTTGGGGTTCTTACCATTTATCAGCTGTTATACATGCCTGCTTAGAAAAAAAATCCTCAGAATTCAATGCAGATTTGCTCCAAGGAATGGAATCTAAAGCCCCATTAGTTCAACAGACATTATGCATAATTAACTTATTTAACGATTTCCTTATTTCTTCCCTGCCACCGTGCCGGCAACTCTTAATTGAGTCTTAAGTAACAGTAAACAATTTAAAACTAAATAAAGTAAAATCAAAGTAAACAAAGGTAAAAAGTAGCAGTAAGAAATAACAATAAAGACCCTGATGCTGGAAAAAACTGAAGGCAAAAGGAGAAGGGGATGGCAGAGGATGAGATGGTTATAGAGCATCACCAACGTAATGAACATGAATTTCAATAAACTCTGGGAGACAGTGGAGGACAGGAAGGCCTGGCGTGCTATGGTCCATGAGGTCACGAAGAGTCGGACACCACTAAACAACTGAACAACAAAAAACTTAATGAAAAAAGGTGGCTAAATCTTCCTAGATACTTTGAACTCTCTCCGGAACTGCTACGTTTTCTCCGCCCGCTTGAATGCCATCCTCAGTAAGACTATGTAAATATATTTTTTTCAGCTGCATGCTTAGGACACTAGTGGTGTGAAAGCTACCTCACTTATCTATAGGGCACAAGAAGCAGTGTGGTGTCCTACTCCAGAGGATAGCCAATAAGATATCTTCTTGCTCCTGAATCCAAGACCCCAGTAGCAAGACCTTTTATTTCTGCAAGCCTGTGGTCAGGCAATGAAGTAGAGATCAAAATCATCACTAGGATATTTTTCTGATCCCATGACTTCTTGGCTTCATCAGAATCTCCTGGCTGTGGTGGGTCAGTATCTAAGCAATCTATGCTGCCTTGGAAAGTTAATCTTAATCTCAATCTATACAGCCAAGCAGAGAAGTTGTCTTCATTTAGCATTGGAAGGGGGGAAGCCCCTCCCCTCTTCACTCCATTGTTTAAGGAGAGAGAAAAAAATGAACTGAGCCTGTTGGGGGTTTGTATATTCCCAGGAATTTACAGAGAGATAAATTATACAGGAGAGGCTTGATATATAGGTGAGAGGGGAATTATTCTGCAAAGTCACCCACTTAGCAGCCATTGTTGTAGGGATGATGTGGCAGTGATGACTCATACTACAGGTGCTATAGTTTAGTTGGGTGTGGCAGATGATGAGAGTGACCTATAACGTGATAGGTCAGTATTTGTATAAAGGAGTGAAGATCTGGTATTCTTTCTTCTCGTTGCTGTAACTTCTCATCGCTGTACTCCATCTCGTTGCTGTTATCATTTGCTACTTCTGTGGATGTATTCTGTACTACATATGTATATAGAGTAAATAGACTATTGTATCTAATCTCTGCTTGAGTGTCTATTTACTGCATAGAACGTGGATCACTGGAGTCTTGGAAATAGGCAGCAGGCCGCCCCACGGTGCGCACTCTGACAGTCTTTTGAATTGTGCAAGCAGTTCCTTCGGCTGTAAGGCCAAAGAAACCCTTTTTCAAAAAATCAACTCTCAGTCTGCCAAGCTGCTCTGGTTTGCAGTTTGACTCTCGGATGTACTGGCCCCATAACCCAATGTAGGAATTCTGGGATGGTAGTACCAGAACTCCACGCAGCTTCTTATTAGTATATAGCAGAGTAGAAGTGTTCCCATAAACTTGCACAAGGCTTAATCAGTTCAAAAATACAAAATAAAATTTCACCTAGCCAAACACATACTTTTAAGTAACCAATTGACCTTGTTTAGGTTAGGGAGATATTCAAATTCTCCCACGGTTTCCAAACTGAGAAAGCTCAGTTTAATGTCCTGCCATCAGCTGCACCAGAAGGCTCATGATAAGAAAATACCCTATGCTGACCGACTGTGCCCATGTGGCACATGGACTAGAGAATCCCTGCCCATATCTTATTCTGCTGTGGGTTTCACATTCTAGGGTCTGCTTTATCTGTCCTTACCTAGTAAGGGGCATGTCCTTACCTAGTAAGGGGCGTGGTGGCTCAACAGTTAAGATGCCAGGCTTGTCGATTGGAAGATCACAAGTTCGGAGGTTTGAATCCCTAGTCCTGTGTGACAGAGTGAGCTCCCACACTAGCCCCAGCTCTTGCCAACCTAGCAATTCGAAAGCATGCAAATGCAAGTAGATTAATAGATACCACTTCGGTGGGAAGATAACAGCGTTCCGCGTGCGTCATGCCGGCCACTTGACTGCAGAAGCGTCTTCGGACAACGCTGGCTCTTTGGCTAACAAACGGAGATGAGCACTGGCCCCTAGTGTCACACACGACTGCACAAATGTGCGGGGGTAACCTTTACTTTTACCTTACCAAGTAAAATGCCCAGGGCATGTCGATTCCTTCTATGTGCAAGCTCTTCTCTCAGGCCAATCAGACTCCATTCCTTCAGATGTTGCCAGGTTTTGATAGACCACCTTTAAGGTTAGGCGGGGACCCTTGACTGTTGCCACTCTCTGACTAAAGCCAAGACAACCACAGACAGATTATGAAAGACTCTATTATAATATATATTTTTCTTAAAATATCTTAATTTTATTATATTTATGGTATTCTAAATGGTTCTTTTAATGTTTTAATGTTTAATGTTCGAGATTTTGATGATTTGTAAACCGCCCAGAGTCCCTTGAGGGAGTTCGGCGCTGAGAAATTGAATAAATAAATAAATAAAATAACAAATAAGTGTGTGTGTGTGTGTGTGTGTGTGTGTGTGTGTGTGTGTGTGTGTGTATGTATGTCAAAAGGTTGATGCTTCCCCCTTGACCAATTCAGCAGTTTTTACTTCAAAATGTTAATGTCCCCAAAGTTTCCCAGATTCCAGATTTTAGCTCTTGGTAGGCTCATAGTTTTACTTTGAAATGATATTATGATTTCAGCTTTAGGATTCATAGAGTTTTACTAGAATAATATTCATTCAACTTGAGGATGTCAACCCAGCTGATGCTCTCGGATGTGTTTTTCTCTTTTATTGCTTTAGCTGACTAATTCTCTTTTATGCTTGTTATTGACTCCCCCCAAAATGGAACTGAATTCAATGTTTCTATGGCTGTCCTTTATGTTCAGAAGGTGCCTTTGTCTAGATGCACGGAAAGCTGTCCTCCAGGATACACCAAACTCAAAAGAGAAGGAGCCCCAGACTGCTGCTACAACTGTTCTCCGTGCATGGAAGGAACAATCGCCAGGCAAGAAGGTCGGTGGCTCTAGAGCAAGGAGGGGACTTGAGGATAGTGGGCAAATTCACTCTTGCTGCTCTGGGCAGTGTTTGTTACAGGTGCCACTTTCCTGCTAGTTCTAGACCTAACTCCTCATCTATTTGTCCTTATTTCCACAAAGAAACATTTTTAAAAAGAGCATAATATTTCAGAGATTTGGGACCATCATATAATTTTGCATGATGGTGTGGCCATTAAAAGTAAAATAATGAAACATGGCTGAATTCCTGTGCTGCTGTATCCTTGTCTGATTTAAGGAAAGAAGATCAATCTTGTGGGATTTGGCATCTCATTAGTCTTCAGCCTTTAAAAATCAGTGGCAATTTCCCCTTAACACTGAGATCCTCAAGTGTCTGTAGGAAAAGGATATATTTTTAAGATGGCGCCGAGCAAGTATGTCTGTTTAGAATGGGTGCTGTTTGTTGGACGGTTTTACGATGTTCTGGAGGGTTAGAGGCTTAGAGATTTGGACTGTATTTTGGCGGAGTCTCCTGGGGTCATTTCCTGACAGGATGAAGCTAAATTGTCTTTCTGTCTGCCCCGTGCAGCTTCTTTCCTGCTGGGCTTTTTGGCGGCTTGCAATGGGATTGCATATAGCAGAACAGCCCTATTCCCTTACCTGGCTTGTGGCTTGGAGAACTGGCCTTGGGGATTGGAGCCAGTGGCAGAGGCTGGATTCTTGGACCGCCGGGGGTGTGGATCGGCTGCTTCACACAGGAAGTGCTCCATAGGTTTTCTAACTATTGGCGATGTGACGGTGGGAAGGAGGCTGGCGTCGACCATTGACGATAGAGGAAGCCCCTGTAGTTGTGTAGAAGGGACTGTGCTGCATAACGAGGATGAGGCGGATGCTGATTCTGGAGCACAGATGAGGGCTGCCTTTCTTTCCATCGTGGGGGCGTGGAGGTGAGGGATTTTGCTGTGGTGGACACAGGGCTGGTCAAGTCTGGTTGCAGCTGCTAGATCCCTCTGGCTGCTGTTCCTCCCCCCATGCAGCCAGGTAGCCATTTTGCCTTCCCTCTGGCTGAGAACTGGAAGGTGCTGGTGACAGCCATCTGCATGAACTGTTTAAATCAATAGTCATCGCAACCCAAGAGGACTTGATTGAAACGGTTTAAATTGGAATGGAACTAGTCATCAAGTTGGAAAGTTTTAGCTTGTGGTTTGTGATTCTGCTCAACTTTCCACAGGTGAGAGCTGGGGGAGGGGATTTCTTTGAATCACTGGGATTGTGCAATCGGGGCCTAAGCAGTTGGGTGAGAAGAGACTACCTGAGGGGATGGTATGGTTGGTAGTCGGGGGATGAGGTGAGGTGGTTTTTGACTAGCAGGAGGCACTGGATGATGAATTCTGCAGAAGCGTCTCAGGTATTAGGGAGCCCATATTGGTTGATTGTAGGTTGTGTGAGTGAAGTGGGGTGTGTGGGCCTGGCAATGGACCTTTATGGACAGGGGAGGGGGTGGGCTCTGAAGGGATGAGGGCAGGTTGCATCATCCCAGTAGTGATGAGTAGAGGGAGATATGATGGGAGACACAGGGAACGCCACTCATGCCAAATGGGCCACAGGTATTTTGTTCCTGTGGCATGGTCGAGTCCCTTGAACTTGCTCCTTGGCCCCGGTTGGCAGACTTTCAAGCCCCTGGGTTGTTGAGTACTGCTGATGAAATCCTGTTCAGTGGGTAACAAGCCCATTCTTTTTCAGTTCTTGATTGTTGATGAAAAGGCTGACCTGGCATGCATTACCGAGTCCTGGCTGGGACAGCAGAGGGGGATTCTTCTCTCTGAGATACGCCCAGCTGGGTTCCAGCTGTTGGACTAGCCAAGACCCCAGGGAAAGGCGGTGGGGTGGCAGTGGTCATCCAAGATACTGGGAGCATTCAGGGCACTGCTCCTCAGATAGCCAGGTGTGAGACCCTATTTATCAAGTTAGGCACTAAGAGGGATCAGTTGGGACTGTTGCTATTGTACCAGCCTCCCTGCTTCATAGGTACCTCTCTGTATGAGCTTCCTGACTCCATGGCCAGGTTGGCAGTTGCGTTCTTTGGGCTCATGGTCTTGGGAGACTTCAACTTGCTTTCTCTGGGTGTGGGGTCTGAGGTACCTCAGGAGTTCATGGCCAATATGACAGCCATGGGCCTGTCCCAGGATATCCAGATATAATAGTGGTCATACACATGACATGGTTTTACTGTCAGAGCAGTGGCAGGGTGTTCTGGAATTGGGGGAGATATTGGTTTCTCCCCTGATATGATCAGATCACTCTCTGGTGAGCCTCCTATTCTCTGGCGCCAATGCCTTGCGCAGGGAGGCTGGGTCTATTAGATTGGCCCACCCCAGGCGACTAATAGGCCTAATGGGGTTTCAGAGGAAGATTGAGGTTGTTCCAGGCAGTCTGCTAAACAGTCCAACTGAAGCCTTGGTGGTCGCAAGGAATGGAAGAGCGGCCACGGCCTTGGATCAGATCGCGCCTGGGCGTCCTCTCCATGCCCATGGTTTCCACTACTCTCTGTGGTATACGGAAGAGCTGAGGGAACTAAAGATGGATAAGAGATGGCTTGAGGGCTGCTGGTGGACGACAAAGAATAAAGATGATTGATCACGATCTACAGCTGCTATTAGAGACTACCTTGTCGTCGTAAGGGTGGCGAAACGTGATTGTTTCTCCATCCTTATTGTGTCCACAGATAGTCGCACAGCGACCCTATTTTTGGTGACCTGGTCCCTCCTAACAGTGAGTAATACTGGCTTTCACCTAAAGGCTTGCTGTGAGGAATATGCTGTGCATCTAGCGGGTAAAGTCGCTGGCATCCACTCTACACTGGACTCCAGCTTTGGGTCAGCAACAGTGGAGGCCACAGGGGCTAAGTCTTGAAAGGTTATCTGGGGGGAGTTTGATCCCATTGTCCCTGAGGAAGTGGACAGGGCTCTTGCAGCTGCCAGCTTGGCCCCTCTGTGTTAGATCCATGTCCCTCCTGGTTGGTTAAGACTGCCCAGGAGGGAACGTTTGATTGGGTCTGGGCGGCAGTTAATAATTCCTTGATGGAGGGGGTGGTTCCCTTGGCTCTCAAGGAGGCAAGGGTTGATTCCAATTGGTTTTGATAGGGGGGAGAAATCCAGTCCGCGGCCCCTACCTTGTGGGGTGCCTCGGGGCTCGGTTCCCTCTCCTCTCCTATTTAACATCTACATGAGGCCACTGGGTGAGGTGATTCTACAGTTTGGGGTGAAGTATCATCAATCTGCTGATGATACCCTGTTTTATATCTCCACCCCGGGCTGCCTGAGACAGAGATTTTGCTTCTATCTGTGCTCCTGCCCTCTGAAGATGCTGGCCACAGATGCTGGCGAAACGTTAGGAACCACAACTTCCAGAACACGGCCACACAGCCCGGAAGACCCACAACAGCCATTGAACTCCGGCCGTGAAAGCCTTCGACAATACATTGAACACACAATTACATTTACATAAATCTTACAACATATATAACATAAATAACATAATTACACTCTAATACAAGGAACTGAGGAAAAAAAGAGAAAGAAAAAAAGGAAAAAAATACATATAACATAAACTTTAAAAGACTTCCTGTTTCCTTCACAAAGAAATATATTTTTATATTATTAAAATTAATCTTTTTTCTTTATAACTTTTGTTCCCTTTCTTATTTTATTTCTGTTTTTGTATTTTATCTCTTTATTTATTTCATTTTAACCTTTTTCATATATTTTAATTCATTTCATTACGTATTTTCTGTTTTTTAAGCTTTTTTAAGTCTCTATACATTTGTTTTTTTCTCTTGTTCTTTCTTTCATTTCTAGTCTTATGTACATATTTTAATATTGTATTCCTTTTGTACATACTTCAAAAAGGGATTCCAAATCCGTTCATAATTTCCCAATTCTTTGTCTCTTACTAAGTTTGTTAGTCTATCCATTTGTGTTAATTCCAATGATTTTATAATCCATTCATCCATTGTCGGGGTATATTCTTCTTTCCAATGTTGCACGAAGATTATTCTTGCTGCTGCTGTCAAATATAATAGTAGTTTTCTGTTGTTGCTGTTTATCTTGACATCCATTAGTCCCAAAAGATAGAGTTCTGATTTTTTTTTCTATATTTATCTCCAATATATTACAAATACAATGGTGAATTTTGTCCCAATATATTTTTGTTTTTCTACATGACCACCATAAGTGGTAAAATGAGCCTACTTTTATTTTACATTTCCAGCATGTATTTGTATTTGTATATTTCATTTTGAATAATCGCTCTGGAGGCATGTACCATCTAAAAACCATCTTGTAAATATTTTCTTTTAAGTTATTACTCAAAGTAAATTTAATATCTTTTGTCCATATTTTTTGCCAATCTTCATATCTAATCTCATGTCCTAAGTTTTCTTCCCATTTTAGCATATAGCTTTTTGTTTTTATGTCATTGGTTTTTATTTCTAATAATTTTTTATATATTTTAGAGATCAAATGATCATTTTCGCTCCATAATATATTGTCCCAGTTATCTGTCTGTTTCGCAAATTCAAACATTTTTATCTAATTTAAATTGTTCTTTTAATTGAAAATATGTAAACCATTGACATAAGAAACCGTCTTTTTCCAATTCTTCCCTTGTTTTAAATTCATAATTATTTCCCATAAATTTGAGTAGATTTTTGTATCTCAACCATTTTTTTTCACTTGGATTTTCTTTTCTGGCAAATGCCTCCTGAGAAGATGTCCACAACGGAATAGTAGGTAGTAAGAATTTTTTGTATTTATTCCATACTCTTAATAATGATTTTCTGATAATATGATTCTTAAATGCCTTATTAATTTTACTTTTGTTATACCACAAATAACCGTGCCAGCCAAATCTATTGTCATGTCCTTCTAAATTTAGTAAATTTGTGTTTTCCAATGTTATCCACTCTTTTAACCACATTAAGCCGCAAGTTTCATAATATAATTTTAAATCTGGCAATCCCAATCCTCCTCTTTCTTTTGTATCTTGTAAATATTTTAATTTTATTCTAGTTTTTTTCCCTTGCCATACAAATTTAGTTATATCCCTCTGCCATTTTGAAAATGTTTGGTCTGTTATTACTATTGGTATTGTCTGGAATTGATACAAAATTCTTGGTAGTACATTCATTTTGACTGTTGCAATTCTACCCAGTAGAGATAGTTGAAGTGATTCCCATTTCTCTAAATCTTTTTTAATTTCTTTCCATGTTGTAATATAATTATTTTTAACTAGATCTATATTTTTAGAAGTTATCTGAATTCCTAAGTATTTTATTTGTTTTACGTTTTGGAATCCTGTTTTTTGTTCTAGTTTAATTCGATCTTCTTTTATCATGTTTAAATTTATCATCTTAGTCTTTTGTTTATTTATTTTAAACCCTGCTAAGTCTCCAAATTCTTGTAGTTTATTGTTTAATTTGTCTATTTAATCTACGGGATTTTGTAATATTATAATCAAATGGTCTGCAAATGCTTTTAATTTATACTTTTCTTTTTTAATTTTAATTCCTTCTAAATTATCAACTTTTCTAATTTCTTCCAATAGGCCTTCTAGCACTAATATAAATATTAATGGAGATAGTGGACATCCTTGTCTAGTGCCTTTTTCTATACTACATTCTTGTGTTTCTTCTTCGTTTACTATAATTTTAGCTTTTTGTGATTTATAGATAGTTTGAATTGCCTTTATAAACTTTTCTCCAAAATTTCTATGTTCTAATGTTTTAATTATGAAATCCCAATTTAAAGGCTTTTTCTGCATCTAAGAATAGAAGCATTATGGGTTTTTCATTATGTATGTGTGCATATTCTATCTGTACATATTCATTATGTATGTGTGCATATTCTATCAAATTTATTACTGTATGTATATTATCTTTTATTTGTCTATTTGGAAGAAATCCATTTTGATCCGAATTTATCAAGTTCTGTAAAAAAAAATTTAATCTTTCTGCCAATATAGTAGTAAATAATTTGTAATCATTATTTAATAAAGAAATCGGTCTATAGTTTTGACATTCCGTTGAGTCTTGATTTTCTTTTGGGATTAAAGTAATTCTAGCTTCTATCCATGATTGTGGTATTTTGTTTCCATCTAGTATTGAATTAAATAATTTTTAAGTGGCTCTATAAGTTGTTCTCTAAAGTGTTTGTAGTAACCAGCAGAAAGTCCATCTGGGCCTGGAGTTTTACCTATTTTTAATTTCTTAATTGCATCTATTATTTCTTGTGTCATAATCAAATTGTTTGTTATATCTTTTTGTTCATTAGATAATTTTTCTAAGTTACATTCCTGAATATATTTTTCATTTTTTTCCAATGGTACTTGTTGTTTTTTATATAGTTTTGTATAATAAGTATGGAATGCTTTTTTAATTTTCTCATTATGAATTAAATCCACATTATTTTCTCTAATTTTAGAAATTATTCGTTTTTCTCTTTCTTTTCTTAATTTGTATGCTAGCCATTTGCCTGGCTTATTTGCTTGTTCAAACTTTCTTTGTCTAATATATTTCTATTTTCTTTCAATATCATTTGTCATGAGAATTTTTAGTTGAATTTGTAATATTGTTTTAAAATTTCCTCTTTATTATTTTTATTTTGAAGTTCTCTTTCTTTTTCTTTAATTTGATCCAAAATTGTTTGTAGATTTTTTTGTGCTACTTTTCTTTTCTTCTCTTATGAAGGCTTTGCTAGCATCCAATACTGTTTCTAATTTTACCTCTGTGTCTAAGTTCCATTGGAAAAATTCTTGTAGTTTCTTTTTTAAGTCTTTGATATTTTCTTTATTTTTCAAAATATTTTCATTTAATCTCCATCTATAATTTCTTTGTTTTATATTCAGAGTTATTTGAACTGGATTGTGATCTGATAGACTTCTTGGTAAAATTTGTGTCTCTTTAATTTTAATTTCCAAATTCTTTGATATCCAAATCATATCTATTCGAGAAAATGATTTATGTCTATCAGAGTAAAATGTAAATTCCCTGGCATTTTTATTTTGACTTCTCCAAGCATCTATTAATGTTAAGTTTTTAGTCATTTCGAAGAATTCTTTAGGTAATTTGCCTTGTTGATTATTAATTAGACATTGTGACTTTTTATCTATTTTTGGTGCAACAACTCCATTTAAATCTCCCATTACTATCCAATTATTTTGTGTATATTCTAAGAGAACATTTGATAAATCTTTATTAAAAAAATTTTGATTATTATTTGGGGCATATATACCAATTATTAATATTTTAGAATTTTGGATTTCAATTTCAACTATAATATATCTCCCAATATCATCTTTTTGAATTAATTTGGGTTTTAAGTATGGTTTTATGTATATAGCTACTCCATTATTTTTTTCATTTGCTGTTATGAATTGTGTTCCTAGCTTTTTATTAATTAAATAATTTATTTCTGTTTTTTTAATATGGGTCTCTTGGAGGCATGTAATGTCTAATTTTAATTTATTTAAAAATTGGAATAGTCGTTTTCTTTTAACTGGAGAGTTGGCTCCATTGATATTCCATGTGGTGGCTCTTAGTTCACTCATTGACTAAGAGCGATGCAAACTCCTTAGTATTAGATGTTTCCCCTTCTTTCTGGTTTAATGATTTTTCTTTTCGTCCTTGTCTCTGTTCCTTAGGATTTGCTGATTCTTTTTCAAATCCTTTGAGAAAATCTTTAGCTTTTAATATTGAATTTAATTTAAACCTTTGAATGTTAAGCTAAGTCCTTCCGGTATTTCCCATCTAAAATTAATGTTATTTTTTCTTAGAATATCAGTTAGAAATCTATATTCTTTTCTTTTCTTTAATACTTTTGCTGGAATCTCTTTGAAGATGGTTATATCTTTTCCTTCTATCTCTATTTTTTTGTTATATGATGCTTGAATTACTAAATTTCTTAATTTTTTTTGAAAAATTCTATTAGTATATCCCTGGGTTTTTTATACATGGTTGCATATTTAGAATTTATCCTGTACATTTTCTCAATTTCTTCCTCTAGTCTCTCCTCCTCCCATTCTATTAAGTTTGCCAGCATTTGTATAATAATTTCTCTTACATTGTCTTCTTTCTCTTCTGATACACCTCTTAGCCTAATACAATATTCCTTTTCTTTTAGTTCTAAAATAGTTATGTGTTCATCTTCCTTATCTATATTTTCTTCACATTTATTAGTCTGTTTCTTTACTTCTTGAATTTCTTCTTTTAATCTTTTCTCTCTTTCCCAATTTTTGTTCCAATCTATTTTCTAAACCCTCTAATTTTTCTTCTAGAACACACGTCACTGTTTGAGTTATAGTCTGAGTTGTTTTAATTGTAAAGTCTTCGAACAGTGATTTTAACCACTCTCCTTCCCCCGCTTCTGAACCTCTTCTTGCATGTCTTCTTGTACTTATATTCATTTTTATATCTTTAGTTAATATCTTTATCTTAGCTTATTTACTAACTTATAGCATATATATTTTCACCTTATTTCAATTATTCTCAAAACTCACTCTATTTCTAATCCTTAAATATCTTAATATCTTAATATCCTAATATCTACTCACAATATATATATATATTTCTAATTGTATACTTCTATTTATATTAAGCAAATTGTATTTCTTAAACTTTAAACAAAAGGTTCATTTGACATTCAAGAGTCTTGCAAAACAAAATGGCTTTGTTAAATTATTAATTAATTCAGTCTAGATCTTGTAAAGTTTTTAAGTGTAGAAATTATGTATCTTCTCACCAAAACTCCCTCGCTTTATTCTTCGTTTGGAAACATTTAGATCAGAGCTTTCCAAACTGTGTGTCAGGACACATTAGTGTGTCAGCTGCAGTGTCTGGGTATGTCGCGGCTGCTGCCACCTCTGAGCCCTGCCAGGATTCCACATAGGTCCTAGTGCGTGCCTTGTGCCTTGCTGCCTCGAAACCTGCTGTGATTCCACGCAGATCCTAGTGCCTGCCTTGTGCCCTACTGTAAGAGTGTGTCACAAAATGATGCATGTCTAAAAAGTGTGTCACCAACATGAAAACTTTGGAAAGCTCTGATTTAGATGTTTTCCTTAGCAATTGTTTTAATCTTGCATTAGTGGAGTGGACTGCAGCGTTAGTCTATTTCAAACTCTCCCATGCTGCTCCTGCTTTCGCTTTCTGACTTCCCGGCTTGATCCTTTCACTGCAAGTCACTGAAAACACAAAGACACGGACAACACATGACTTGCCTGCCTTCCGAAGCCGCCGAAAGTCTTCCTTCAGAGAGGCCAATCTCCGCTCTCTCCGCCGTCGTTTTGCCCATTCTCAGCTTTGCAAAACCGGCTCTGTGCTGCGTGGTTAACGATATTAATCACGGAGCTTCTTTCATGTCTGCCCAGCCGCCATCCATTTCCACCGGAAGTCTCTCCTGTCCCAGAGTCTTGAGGCTGTAAATGTGTGATGACCCTGACTTCAATGCCCCAATAATCACTTCTCCATGCAGTTCATTTGAATTGCAGAATAAGCTTTATTAAGGTTACATATAAATCAAAGCATTGCTGAAGACCAGAATAGTTTCCCACCAAACGATTGAATTTTGCCTTTCCCCCCTTGAGCCAGCCTCCTTCCCCCCCCCCAATGATGTCAATGTCCAGTTCTTTTCCACTCCTTTGGTGCCCCCTCCTTGCTTGTGCAGGTGGATGACCTTGACGATCTGCATAACAGTCTCTAACAGTTTGGCGTGTCTCTTGGAATGCACTCTTCCCCCTCCCTTTCAGAGTCTTTCCAGGACTGACACGTATCTTTGCAGGTAATGTCAGGATTCGAATTGTAATCCTGATAGAAGGTTAGATGGGGTGCAATGGGCTTCAGCTCAACCCAAGCAAGACTGAGTCACTTAGGGTATTTTGGCCTTCCAGTGACAAGGTTTTGCCACTGTTGGTCTTAGGTGGGGTTCCACTGTTCCAGACGGACCCTGTGCCCAATCTGGAGGTCCTCTTGGACTCACTGATGGGGACTAGGAAACATGCCTTCTCTGCTGTAGCCCCTGCCCTCTGGAACATTCTCCTCCAGAGAATATGGTCCCCTGACCCTGTTGGCCATTTGTAAAGACCTGGGGTATGTGGCCAGGCCTAGGGCCCCAAGTGTGTTAAGAGCTCCGTTTCTTACCCTTACTAACATATAGCAATAGTTTTACTTGGTGACAAAATGCATATTGCTTTCATTGTTCTAATTCTTTTATGTTTTTTATCATTGATTGCCACACAGAGTCACTTGCTGAAATGGGCACCTATAGAAATTAATTAATTAAATAAATAAATAAATAAATAAATAAATAAATAAATACTAGGTCCTGTCCCAGTGCCTGGAGGCTGGATGGGGTGCAATAGACTTCAACTCAACCCAAGCAAGACTGAGTGGCTTTGGGTATTTGGGCCTTCTAGGTTTTTCCACCGTTCATCTTGGATGGGGTGGCACTGCCCCAGATGGTCCAGGTATGCAATCTGGATATCCTTTTGGACTCACGCTCCTGCTAGAACTGCAAGTGGCAGCCGTTGCTAGGAGGGACTTTGCAAACCTTAGGGTTGTGCGCCAGTTGTGCCTCTTCCTGCCCCGGGAGGCTTTTCTCACAGTGATTCATGCCCTCATGAACTCTCATCTGGATCACTGCAACATGCTTTACATGGGGCTGCCCTTGAAGAGCATTCGGAAGCTTCAGCTGGTGCAGAATGCGGCTGCATGGGTAGTAAATGATGCTGGATATTCAACACATGTAAAACCACTGCTACGTGAGCTGTATTGGCTTCCAGTGTGCTTCTGGGTGCAATTGGAGATTCTGATTTTCACCTTTGAAGCCCTTCATGGCTTGGCACTGGGCTACCTAAGGGACCGTCTTCTCCCATTTCTTTTTATCTGTCCAATTCGGTACAACAGGTTCGGCATGTTACGGTCCCATCACCCAAGGATGGTAGGGACTAGGAGACGTGCCTTCTCTGCCGTAGCCCCTCCCCTTGGAACATTCTCCCTTCAGACATTAGGATGACCCCGACCCTATTGGCATTTTGTATGGCCGTGAAGACCTAGTTATGTGCCCGGGCCTGGGGTCCGGAGTTTGTTAAGGGCCTCATTTCTTGGCTATACTAACATATAGCAATAGTTTTACATGGTGATCATATATATTTATTTTGTATTGTTTTAATTGTCTATGGTTTTTATCAATGTACACCACCCAGAGTCACTTGTTGAGAAGGGCAGCTATAGAAATCAAATAAATAAATAAATAATTCTCGTGGGAAATGTGAACTTGGTCATGATGTGGATTTCACTGGTAAGCAGTGGAGCCATACCAGGAATGGATTATTTCTTCCACTCCAAAAATAAAATAGAGACTTCTCCACTTGTGCTCAATACCTTCTTTATTGTATTGTATTGGTTTGGTCATAACTTTTGTAGAAGCTTTCAGGACCACATTCCTCAAGGTTTTCAGAGGAGGCCTGGAACCAAAGGTATCTAGTCCTAAGGTTGAGATTGGGGTTCTAATGATCCCATCAGGTTTCAATTTGTAGACCAAACTTTCAGTTCTGGTGAGTGTAGAAGCTTGCAGCTGGCTAACCACAGGGATCTTTGCCTACTTTAGTGCAGTGCAAATCCTTCAAAAGACATTTTTCTGAACAACATACAATGCTTCTCTTTTTGAATCACTGAAAAGCCACATATTTTCCAGGCTCACATAGCTGATTCAGAAGCTGCTCTGGTTATCACTGCATGTGTGTACAAGACTGGGAAAGACACAGTTACTGCCATGTTTCCAAATGAGGGTTGCATGTTGTTCCTTGGATTTCTGCAGATCCTCTTGGAAAAGATTTGCACAGGATCTGAACCTGATCTTCTGAGGATTTCTCCTGGATCAGAATGACCCACCTCGCCCAGTGTAATTGTACTCTGGCAGGCCAACATGAGGCCCATGGTAGGATTCAGAGACAATGCCCTCCTTCTCTTACAGCTCCTGTGGTTGAGATTGGGGTCCTAATGACCCCATCAGGTTTCAATTTGTAGACCAAACTTTCAGTTCTGGTGAGCATTGAAGCTTGCAGCTGGCTAACCCCAGGGATCTTTGCCTACTTTATAGAATAGTGCAGCACAAATCCTTCAAAAGAGATGCTTCCGAAAAAGATACAATGCTTCTCTTTTTGAATCACTTAAAAGATCACTTATCAGCTCACACAGCTGATTCAAAAGCTGCTCAGGCTATCATTGCATGTGTGTACAAGACTGGGAAAAGACACATAATCCCAAATAAAACATAATCCCAATAATTGATTTAAATTTTTTCCACCATGTTATGGCCAAAGATATTGTTAGATGCAGGCTAAAGAACAATGGCTTGTGTTTTTCAGATGCATCCAGTTGCACCCAATGTCCGGATGACCAGCATTCTAATAAGAAGCGAGATCAATGTGTCCCAAAGGTTATAAGCTTCCTATCCTTTGAAGAAATGTTGGGTCTCATCTTGGCTCTCTCTGCCCTTGCTTCTTCCCTAACCACCGGCTTTGCTCTGGGAATCTTCATTAAATACCGAGAAACCCCCATAGTCAAAGCCAACAACCGGGACCTCACCTACATTCTCCTGGTTTCCCTCCTCCTTTCCTTCTTGACCTCCATTCTATTCATTGGTCGCCCCAGGAAAGTGACCTGCCTTCTTCGACAAACCACCTTCAGTGTTGTATTCTCAGTTGCTGTGTCTTCTTTGCTGGCCAAAACTGTCATGGTGGTGGTGGCCTTTCTGGCCACAAAGCCAGGCAGCAGGATGAGGAAATGGCTAGGGAAGACTCTGGCCAACTCCATTGTCTTGTCCAGTTCTGGGTTCCAGGTGGGCATCTGCATGATATGGCTGGGAATCTCTCCCCCATTCCCAGATTCTGACCTGCATTCCCAATCAGGACACATTGTGCTGCAGTGTAATGAAGGCTCAGTCACCATGTTCTACTCTGCACTGGGCTACATGGGCTTTCTGGCTGCCATTTGCTTCCTGGTGGCTTTCCTGGCCCGGAAGCTGCCAGGGACCTTCAACGAAGCCAAGTGGATCACCTTCAGCATGCTTGTTTTCTGCAGCGTTTGGGTCTCCTTTGTCCCCACCTACCTGAGCACCAAAGGGAAATACATGGTGGCTGTGCAGATCTTCTCCATCCTGGCCTCAAGCCTGGGCTTACTGGGCTGCATCTTTGTCCCTAAATGCTACATCATTATTCTGAGACCTGGCATGAACACCAAGGAGCATTTAAGGATATAAAACAATAAAGAAACCTGATTTTCCCTATTTTTCAATAGTTTATTGGTCATTTGAAATAACATCGCTTAGAATTAAAGTCCTTTTGATGTGTTCAAAGAAATCTCTATTCCTTTCATGTGAATTTTAAATTATAATCATTAAATATTGAAACAAAATAGCATTATATCATCTTGTTTAAAACACATTCTTTCCTGTCTCTCAATCTGACATCAGGTAGGATTAGGATGATAATAATTGACATTAATCAGTTTTCTGAAACCAGATCAGGTAAATTGTCACCACAGCAGATAAATTTTGACATTAAGTCCTGGGCTTATTTATTAGGCCTTGGCAGCAACTTGCCTTTTTTATCCTTTTTTGGCACATAATCAATCAAGGGAGAAAAGCAAATCTTCCAGGACACAGAAAGGTTTTTCTTGATTCAGGCAGCTTCCAAAGCCCAAAGGGAGACCCGGGACAGAGCTGAGGGAGGGACAGAAGAAGGGAGGGGAAGAAGTCAAGGGAGAATGTGCACCTCCAACGCTGAAGGGAAAGTACCACCTTTCCTTCCGCCTCTTTCGGCAAACCTGAGAGCAGCAGCAAATTTCCAGATATTGTTGCTGTGGCCTTAGAAGGTCAACTGGGGCTGACTGCAGAGGTCAACTTCTGCCACACAATGCTGACTCTCAAAATAAAACAAATATATCTTCAAAAACATCACAACAATGTCCATGGAATATCTGTCAAATCCTATCGTTATAAACATTGTTATCTCTTCTCCACTTTCTAAAACAGAAGATTTTTTAGCAAGGCCTATGAAGGGTCTCCCTACTTGGATGTAGCTATTCTGGGGTATCTGACCTGCATTTAGGAAGATGGCCTCATCCACAACAAGATGGAGTTCCCCTGACTAGTTTATAAGGGTTCAGTTGATTTAGTGGGCAGTATTATAACCTTGAATGTAATAACTGAAGGTTACAATTACCTCCTGCACTGCTGAGAGCAGAAGATGCTGTTGGTTTCCAGATTTGGTGCCAAGCTGGACCATCTTCAAAAAAGAGCACTTCTTTAGTGCAGTTGTATTGTTGGTACGTAGGTCCTCCTCATCATTCCCCAGCTCTGGGACCAAGGAAGAGCTGTCTGTGCCACAGAGAGAAATATAGCAAACAGCACCATCATGGTATCTCAAGTATTGCTGTCCCTGCTTCTGCTGCTGTCCCCTTTTCCCTTTGAGACTCTCTTGAAAAAATGTCAATTCAATGTGATAATTGAGAGAATGTACAAGGGCAATTTCTACAAGCAGGGAGACTACCTGATTGGTGGAATCATGTCTACATCTAATGCTGCATTTCGACCCAATGACTTCTACCAGCTTCCAGGCCATGAGTTCAAAAGGTAATTATTGACATGTATGTGCCTCTGGCGATTACTTTTTCACTCTCCAATGACTGAGAACCTTCATCGACATACTCTCCAATGATGTTTCAGTAGGGAATAATTCCCATTTCACAGTTCCTAGCCTTTTTCAAGCAGCCTATTAGTTTTCCTCCAGATTTTCTTTAAGTAAAATGTATTTTGGATTTTTTAAAACCTGAAGTGTGCCTTTTGAGTTCTTGATCAAGTACTAGCACAAAACCACATGCTCCCCAACTTTTAAAAGGAACATCTGTAATTTCCATTCAAGGAGAAAGGTCTCTGTGTGCAAGCAATGTCCTAAGATTATGATAGAGAAACAACCAAAAAAATAGGGTATGAATAACATTAATTTATTGCACCTTTATTCTTTTCTATTGATGTGCATCCAGAATTATACACTAATAAAAATAATTAACACAGTAGCATTTTATGCTGTGGGAAAGAAGAGACTGTAAACATGGGTCACCTATCCATAGCTATAGGGTCAAACAAGAAAGAGAGTAAATAATTAGACTAAAATATATACATTAAAAAAGCAAAGTATTAAGTAAATTATAAGATTAGAATCAGCATCAAAGAGAACTTTTAGAAAAGCTTGTCCCTCGTATGCAGTTACTTTATTTATGTATTCAATTATTTATTCAGCAAATGTATATGGCTGCCCATCTCACTGGATGTGACTTTGGGTGGTGAACAACTAACAATTAAAATAATGTCACAACCATTATGCAAAATGAACAAATACCTGGCAAGAAGATTCAAGCATCAGGTCTTGCTCAAGAAAGCACATGTGATTTTCTGTCTAATAGGAACACCCAATCACCTAGAAAGGTTTTGTAAATCAATAATACAGGAATTTGCTATTTATTTGTTGTACAACGACTGCCTGACAACATTTCCTGCATTGCAATGTTAATGAAAGTGAGCTCTCGTCCCACCCTCCTCCTTTTCCCTTTATGAGATCAATCAGATTAGTTTGCACATTTATACGGTGGTCTCTTGCATCCTCATTCCACTGATGTTTCAGCCTGTGGGACATTCACGGAAGTGGTTCTATGTCTAAACTTTAATTGATCAGTGCCAGATTTCTTTAAAGTAAAGCTGCAGGCAATACCACCTGTCTTTATAAACTGAAGAGAAAAACCTATTGATATCTCTTCTGTTGTAGTATCAAGAGTATAAGCTTCAGCCACATCTTGCCCTTCTTGTTTGCCATTCATGAAATCAACCAGAGTCCTAGACTGCTCCACAATATCTCCCGGGGCTACAACATCTATGAGAACTTTTTCAGCACCCGAATTGTTGGAGACTCTGGCAAATACAGCATGCCTTGCCTGCATATGGATGGCTGCTCTAGGATGCAAACTCTCCATGATTTTTGAGGAAGCTGTTTGTGGACAGTCCCACTTCCTCTCTGTCTCTCTCTCCTCCTTCGACCGGGAGGAAAGCATATGGCTGTGTGCTGCTCCATCTTAGGCCATGGATGGGCCTAGGAGATTTTCCCCCCTTTCTAAACGCATCTCTTGCCAGCAATGAGGGGCAAGTGTTAACTAAGTTTAGGGAACAGAAAGAAGAAATGGAACATCATGTATCTACCAAAAACGCTGTACCTGCAATGAATAAACGTAAGAACTCTTTTGTACTTACTTTTCATACCTGCCATGTCTAAGTGTGTGTTTCTTTATGCTAAGGTGGGCTAAAGGTGTAAGACTAACCTGGATCTCTCTAAAATGCTCATAGGCTCTGTTTTTAAACAATATTATTTTTCTGTACACAAGTTTAGCAGCTCTGCTCCATTTCAGTAGTTCTAACAGCCTGCTAAATGGATTTCAAAGGGTGATGGGCCCAGATTTTTCAGAAATAGAGTTTGTATTTTAAACACCAGGAATTTTTTCCTTTTGCCTTGTTTTCTTTTTGAACAGAAATTTTCTTTTTTGCTGGTTTTGCATGAGCATTGTTGTTTTTCTGAGAGAATAATTCAGTCTAGCTACTGAAGAAGTTTCTTACACCAGGAATTAGCCAGAAAGCATAAAAGGAAATATTTTTTTCTTTTTGAAGTGATTTTTAAATCATTTTTCCTTAGACAAGATGGCCAGTGTACTCCCGCCTCACAGTCCAGTGATTTCTAAACTAAAACCCAGAGAGTTTTATCCCTGGAAGTTATGGGTGGAAAGGCAGGCAAAGTTTTTGAATCTGCACAATATTTTGAATGAAAATCCTCCTAGTCCAAACTTAGCAGCATATGCAACCTGGATGGCCAATGATCTTAATCTCCAAGGCTTGATCATGTATTCCCTAAGTGCATAAATGCTGGTTCAAATGCAGCACAGAGGTACTGCCAGAGGGATGATGGAGGAATTGTTTAAACTCTATGGAGAGGGGGGTGATTCCCAAGTTATTAATTTGGTGAGGAAGTTATCCAATTTAAAATTCCAACCAAATGAAGACATAGATGAGCATATTTCTAATTTTCAATCATTGCTGCACAAGCTTGCTTGCAATGATGTGATTTTGGATAACAGGATCCAAGTTGGATTTTTATTGGGATCACTGCCTGAAATTTTTTCTAGTTTTCCTGCTAGTTATAGAGGATCAAGACAACCTCTTTCAGATTTAATTCAGGAAATAAACTCTGAGTGCAGCAGACAAGATTCCTATATAAATTGCAAACAGACCAACAATGAGGCAGTCTATTTTTCTAACATGCCTCGGGGCAAACTTGGCGATCTGTAGCAGAGGAGCCTTTCAATAACAAAGAGGCCCATCAAGTACCATTTTTGTGGCAAGAATGGTCAATTAAAGAAAGACTGTTGTGCCAGGAAGGCTGATCAGAAAGGCAACAAAGAGAAAGCTCCAGATGCGAGTCTCCTTGTATTTTCAGCCACAGATAAAAATTGCTCATCTTTCATATTAGACAGTGGCTGTAACATGCACATGATTAATGATGTTTCTCTCTTCATCAAATTGAACCCAAGTTCAAAGGAAGAGATCAGCTTAGCAGATGGAAAAGCAATCCCTGTGCAAGGAGAGGGGTGTGCTCTCCTGAGGTGTGGAAATGGCACCACCCAGAAGGACTTAATTGCTAATAACATTTTATATGTTCCAGATTTAAATCTGAATATGATAAGTGCATTTGCACTCATGAAGAAAGGCCACACCATTCGTTTCAACGGTAATAAATGTGAGATAATGAACCAAGAGGGTGTCTTTCTAACAGGATACCTAGATCAAAGTTTAATCTTTCTCAGTTGTGAGAGGCCAGACCTGGCATGCATGGCCAGTCACCGAGAAAAGGAGGATGACAGCATAATCCTCTAGCACAGACAACTTTGACAAAGAAATTCAGGTACAACTCTTGAAATGAAGAAAAATGGATTGGAAAGCAATTTGGAAGCCAAGGACTTTGGTAAGGCTTTTGTAAGGCACAGAACCTACACACAGGGAAATTCCACAAGGCCTGCAATTCCAAAGCAAAGCACCAGGTGCTCTAAAGAGCCCCTGGAGCCAATTCACACCGAGCTATGTGGGCCAATCCAAGCATCTGTTGGGGTTAGCAGACATCTAGCAATGACAGCTACCTCTACCCATGTTCCAACAGAGAAAAGAACCAAATTAGATTCCCTTAAAAAGGAAGAAATCTTTTTGGGGTGCCCACTGGGAATAAGGGAGAAAGAGTTTCAGGTCCGAAGACCAGCTCAATCCAGACTTTCAGAGTGGGGCATTTTCATGAGACAGAGCCAAATCCGATTCCTTCAACCAACAGCTCTACACAAGGGGGAGGTGATGATGACCTCTTCAAAGTACCTCACCAAGTGTTTCCAGTTGCAGCGAGCAGGCAAGCCCAGAGAGAGGACATCGAGCTGGAGACTCCACCTGAGTCAGTTGATGAGGAACCAGGAGGGACAGAAGGGTCAGAGATGCAGCATCATCCATACCTGGGTTCTGTTCTGGACCTGAGGCGCTCATCGCAACCCAACAAGGGAGTTCCAGCCAAGTGACTGTCCTACCTCGCAGGAGTGGCATTGCCGAAAGAGCCTGCATCATGGAAGGAAGTGCAACAGCTGCCACCAGCTGAAGCAAGTAAGTGGAGGAGAGCAGCACAAGAAGAGTTTGAGGCTCTGCAACACAACAACACTTGGACACTCACAAAGTTACCTGTTGGCAAAAAGGCCATTGGTTGCAAATGGCTCTTCAAGGCCAAACAGAATGAGAAAGGAGAGGTCCAAAGATATAAAGCTAGACTGCTAGCCAAGGCTATTCACAAATGTATGGGGAAGATTATGGCCACACTTTTGTGCCAGTTGTGACCCACAGAACCATTTGACTTCTTCTAAGTCTAGCTGCAAGCAGAAACATGCAAGTGGAGCATATAGACATTAAAACAGCGTTCTTGCATAGAAAAATTCAGTACGAATTGTATATGAAACAACCTGAAGTCTTCACTGATCCAAAGAACTGGCATTTAGTGTGCAGGCTTCAGAAGGGGATATATGGACTTAAACAAGCAGCAAGGGCCTGGAATGTGAAACTAAACCAGATGCTAATAGAGCAAGGTTTCACTCAGGGCAAAGCTTACCCCTGCATTTACACACGACAAAAGAATGGTAGAGACATGTTCATTCTGACATTTGTACATGATTTGATTATCTGTTATGAGGATCAAAGGGACATTGATGAAATTGTATCCAATTTGAACATTGAAGTTGAGGTGAAAGAGCAGTTTAAAAATTGGGGACGGGAGGGACGAGGAAACACAGTTCCAAGAACAGCCAGCCAAACAGGAGTTGGTTGGGGCAGTCTCTGCTCCAAGGGCAGAGGCATATGGGGAGGGATTGGAAACTGAGACCGTTCCCGAGTGATATAGAGAGCAGAAGCGAGTATTTGGGGAGGAAAAAGCAAACCAATTGCCCCCCCCCATATAAAAACTGACTGTGTAACTGAATTGGAACCTGGGGCAACATTACCTAAGCCAACAGTGTACCCATTGACTCCCAAGGAATTAGAGGCACTGCGGAAGTTCGTAGACAAGAACTTGGAACGTGGATTCATCTGCCCAGCCAATTCACCGATGGCCACACCAGTGCTGTTTAGAACAAAGAAAGACGGCTCGCTAAGAATGTGCATGGACAATCGAGGACTAAATGCCATCTCCATGGCAAATAAGTACCCATTACCATTAATAAAGGGCATGTTGGCTCACCGATCGAAAGGGAAGATTTTCACCAACCTAGACTTAAGGGAAGCATATTTTAGAGTAAGAATCAGGGAGGGGGATGAGTGGAAAAGAGTGTTTAATTGTCAGCTGGGCTGTTTTGAATTTTTGGTCCTCCCGTTCAGATTGAAAGGTGGAGTGGGAGTGTTTATGCAAATGATTAATGAGATAATGCATGATTTATTGTACAGAGGCATGCTCGTGTATTTAGACGATATTCTAATATACCCAGAAACGATGGAAGAGGATGTAGAATTGGTGAGGAAGGCACTGAAAAGACTGGAGGAAAATCAATTGTATGTAAAACTCTCAAAGTGTGAATTCCACAGGGAACAGCTAGATTATTTAGAATATAGGATCTCAAACAAAGGGATCGCCATGGACCCGGGTAAGGTAATGGAGGTTGTGGGGTGGGAACCACCTAAGACTAGGAAGCAGCTCCAATCTTTCTTAGGCTTCGTGAATTTTTCCGCCAATTCATCCACCACTACGCACAAACAGCATTGCCCCTCACTGATCTACTAAAGACTAAAGAAAAGGGGGAGGCGGAGAAAGTGAAACCTAGCACACTCATTAAGTGGACAGCAAAATGCCAAGAGGCTTTCGAGGAACTGAAAACATTGTTCACTTTGGAGCTATTAAAAAATCTCGACCCCGAAAAACCTTTCATTGTCCAGGTGGATGAATCAGATATGGCCACAGGGGGGATTTTATTACAGAGAGATAAAGACAGAAAAAGTAACGGCCCTGCGCCTATCTCTCCCACAGATTTAATGCCATATAACGTAGGTGGCATGTGTGGGAGAAAGAAGCATATGCGGTCATATCAGGCCTAGCTACTTGGCACCACCTCTTAGAGGGAGCAAAGCAACCATTCGAGGTGTGGACGGATCACAAAAATCTAGAAGCGCTACAAACTCCCAGAAAACTGAATCCTAAACAAGTCAGGTGGGCTCAGTTTTTCAGCCGGTTTAAATTTACACTGAAGTTTTTACCAGGGGAGGGACTTCTTGGCAGATGCATTGTCACAATTACCATAGCACAACAGCCAAAGGGAGGAGGAGATTGATTCAATCATCCCAACCAGGCAGAGGGGGGGGAGGTGACAGTAACACGAAACCAAGAAAAGAAACTCATCTCAGGCATCACAGAGGGGGTGCAGGGAGAACTGAAGGAAGCACTAAAGCACATGTACAGGCTCCCCGGTGACCCTGAGTGGGTAATTAGTGATCAAGGAGTCCAGTTCACATCCAAATTTGGGAGAGCCTTTTTGAACTTAATGGGACTAGAACAGGGTCTGAGATCGAGTCACCACCCTGTCACAAACGGGGCTGTGAATGATCTAATCAAGTATTAGAACAATACCTTAGGTGTTATGTAAATTAGGTTGTTGTTGTTGTTCAGTCGTTTAGTCGTGTCCGACTCTTTGGGACCTCGTGGACCATAGCACGCCAGGCCTTCCTGTCCTCCACTGTCACCCGGAGTTTACTCAAATTCATGTTCGTTACATTGGTGATGCTATCTAACCATCTCATCCTCTGCCGTCCCCTTCTCCTTTTGCCTTCAGTCTTTCCCAGCATCAGGGTCTTTTCCAGGGAGTCCTCTCTTCGCATTAGGTGGCCAAAGTATTTGAGCTTCAGCTTCAGCATCTGTCCTTCCAATGAGCACTCAGGGTTGATTTCCTTTAGGATTGACTGATTTGACCTCCTTGCAGTCCAAGGGACTCTTAAGAGTCTTCTCCAGCACCACAGTTCGAAAGCATCAATTCTTCGACGCTCAGCCTTCCTTATGGTCCAACTCTCACAGCCATACATTACTACTGGAAAAACCATAGCTTTAACTATACGGACCTTTGTCGGCAAAGTGATGTCTCTGCTTTTTAATATGCTGTCTAGGTTTGCCATAGCTTTCCTCCCAAGGAGCAAGCGTCTTTCAATTTCATGGCTGCAGTCACCGTCTGCGGTGATCTTGGAGCCCAAGAAAATAAAATCTGTCACTGCTTCCACTTCTTCCCCTTCTATTTGCCTGGAAATGATGGGACCAGATGCCATGATCTGAGTTTTTTTAATGTTGAGTTTCAAGCCAGCTTTTCCACTCTCCTCTTTCACCCTCATCAAGAGGCTCTTTAGTTCCTCTTCACTTTCTGCCATTAGGGTGGTATCGTCTGCATATCTGAGGTTGTTGATATTTCTCCTGGCAATCTTAACTCCGGCTTGTGATTCATCCAGCCCGGCATTTCTCATGATGTACTCTGCATATAAGTTAAATAAGCAGGGTGATAATATACAACATTGTCATACTCCTTTCCCAATTTTGAACCAATCGGTTGTTCCATGTCCGGTTCTAACTGTTGCTTCTTGACCCGCATACAGGTTTCTCAGGAGACAGGTAAGGTGGTCTGGTACTCCCATCTCTTTAAGAATTTGCCACAGTTTGTTGTGATCCACACAATCAAAGGCTTTAGCATAGTCAATGAAGCAGAAGTAGATGTTTTTCTGGAACTCTCTTGCTTTTTCCATGATCCAGCAAATGTTGGCAATCTGATCTCTAGTTCCTCTGCCTCTTCGAAACCCAGCTTGCACTTCTGGTAGTTCTCGGTTCACATGCTGCTGAAGCCTAGCTTGTAGGATTTGAGCATATCCTTGCCAGCATGTGAAATGAGCACAATTGTACGGTAGTTTGAACATTCTTTGGCATTGCCCTTCTTTGGAATTGGAACGTAAACTGATCTTTTCCAATCCTGTGGCCACTGTTGAGTTTTCCAAATTTGTTGGCATATTGAGTGCAGCACTTTAACAGCATCATCTTTTAGGATTTTAAATAGCTCAGCTGGGATACTGTCTTCTCCGCTAGCTTTGTTGTTAGTAATGCTTCCTAAGGCCCACTTGACTTCACTTTCTAGGATGTCCGGCTCAAGGTCAGTGACCACACCATCGTATTTATCAGGGATATTAAGATCTTTCTTGTATAGTTCTTCTGTGTATTCTTGCCACCTCTTCTTAATCTCTTCTGCTTCTTTTAGGTACCTGCCTTTTTTGTCCTTTATCATGCCCATCTTTGCACAAAACGTTCCTTTGATATCTCCAATTTTCCTGAAGAGATCTCTAGTCTTCCCCATTCTATTGTTTTCCTCAATTTCTTTGCATTGTTCATTTAAGAAGGCCTTCTTATCTCTCCTTGCTATTCTCTGGAAATCTGCATTCAGTTGTTTATATCTTTCCCTTTCTCCCTTGCCTTTTGCTTCCCTTCTTTCCTCAGCTATTTGTAAAGCCTCATCAGTCAGCCACTTTGCTTTCTTGCATTTCTTTTTCTTTCGGATGGTTTTAGTTGCTGCCTCCTGTACAATGTTACGAACCTCCATCCATAGTTCTTCAGGCACTCCGTCTACCAGATCTAATCCTTTAAATCTATTCCTCACCTCCACTGTATATTCATAAGGGATATGATTTAGGTCATACCTGAGTGGTCTAGTGGTTTTCTCTACGTTCTTCAATTTAAGCCTAAATTTTGCGATAAGAAGCTCATGATCTGAGCCACAGTCAGCTCCAGGTCTTGTTTTTGCTGATTGTATAGAGCTTCTCCATCTTTGGCTGCAAAGTATATAATCAATCTGATTTCAGTATTGACCATCTGGTGATTTCCATGTGTAGAGTCGTCTCTTGTGTTGTTGGAAAAGAGTGTTTGCTATGACCAGCGTGTTCTCTTGACAAAACTCTATTAGCCTTTGCCCTGCTTCATTTTGTACTCCGAGGCCGAACTTGCCTGTTATTCCCGTTATTTTTTGACTTCCTGCTTTAGCATTCCAGTCCCCTATGATGAAAAGGACATCTTTTTTTGGTGTTAGTTCTAGAAGGTGTTGTAGGTCTTCATAGAACTGGTCAACGTCAGCTTCTTCGGCATCAGTGGTTGGGGCATAGACTTGGATCACTGTGATGTTGAATGGTTTGCCTTGGATTCGAACTGAAAGCATTCTGTCATTTTTGAGGTTGTACCCCAGTACTGCCTTTCCCACTCTTTTATTGACTATGAGAGCTACTCCATTTCTTCTAAGGGATTCTTGCCCACAGTAGTATTATAATGGTCACCTGAATTAAATTCGCCCATTCCTGTCCATTTTAGTTCGCTGATTTCCAATATGTCAATGTTTAATCTTGTCATCTCATGTTTGACCACATCCAGCTTACCTTGATTCATAGATCTTACATTCTAGGTTCCTATGCAATATTGTTCTTTGCAGCATCGGACTTTCCTTCCACTTCCAGACACATCCAGAACTGAGCGTCCTTTCGGCTTTGGCCCAGCCGCTTCACTCTTTCTGGAGCTACTCGGAATTGCCCTCCGCTCTTCCCCAGTAGCATATTGGACACCTTCCGACCTGACGGGCTCATCTTCCGGCATCATATCTTTTAGTCTTTTGATACTGTCCATGGGTTTTCTTGGCAAGGATACTGGAGTGATTTGCCATTCCCTCCTCCAGTAAATTAGGTAACATTCAACAATAGAGTACACCAAATTCAGGATTCACACCGTTCAAGGTGGTAAATGGCCAGGATTTTGTAGCATTCTCAGAATTACCTAAGTCTGATAACAGTCCCGCTGGATGCATGGGCTCGACATATAGCTGAGTGGTGGCCAACAATACAGAAAGCCTTACAACACGCAAGGGAGACATACAAACAAAACACTGATCGCAAGAGGGCTCCTGAATGGAAATTAGCAGTGGGGGATAAAGTGTTCTTATCCACAAAATTCTTAAGGTCTTCACAACCCCCCAAAAAACTAGGTCTGAACTTTATTGGGCCCTTCCCAATCACTAAAGTAATCAATCAGGTGACAATGAGACTACAACTTCCTAAAAACCTCAAAAGGATTCACACAGTGTTTCATTGTAGCCTATTGAAACCAGCCAAGGAGTCAGACCAGTGGCACCCACAACAGCAAACACCAGTACCAATAATGATAGATGGGGAATGCCACTTTGAAGTGCAGGAAATACTGGATGCCAGGATATATAAGGGAAAATTGCAGTACCTAGTCCAGTGGAAACACCTTCCAAAGTCACAATGTGAATGTGTGTACAGCTACGATGTGAAAGCACCCCGGTTAGTAAGGGATTTCCATAACAAATACCCGGGAAAACCGACACAGGGAAGGGGTTAATCTTGGGGGGTGGAAAATGTCACATATGACCCCCACCTGGGTATCATCTGTGACATGGCACCAGCCAAGGGACACGCAGCAACCAAACAATGGCAAGCAATAGCCGGTAGACAGATAGAAAGTAGGAAATGTGGATTCAGGACCTTGGACCTTCAAACGCACCGCAAAAGTGTCAGACAGGGAAGGGGGAGAATAGAATGTGTATATATACTAATCCTTTGTAAAAACTCAATTCACTTGGAGCATTGAAGTGCTTGGAGTCACTGATACAATAAAGATTCTTAACGATTCCAACATGTCTCATGTCTCATTGTAATCCAGGACCATCACAGCAACCTACTACTTGGGGATACAAATTGACAGAGAAGAGGATGGAAGTTTTCTCCTCAGTTAGAGGCAAAAGATTCTAGAATTATTGGAGTGCCTGGGACTGGAAAATGTAAACACTGTTCCAACTCCAATGGAAGCAGATTTTCACAAAGTGAATTGTTGCCTCAGAACAATGGCTACAGGGAGGCCATTGGGAAACTGTTAGATCTGTCCACCACAACAAGGCCAGATATTTCAACTGCAGTGGAGATCCTCTGCAGAAAGACCAGCGCACCCACACAAAGGGACTGCACAGGCGTTAAGTGGGTGGCAAGATACCTGAAGGGGACTGCAGAGCTGAAGCTTAAGCTGCCAGCAACTGATTCTCCTGAACTAGTGGGGTACACCGATGCAGATGGGGCAGAGGATGTAACGGATCGCAAATCCACTAGTGGGAATGTGTTTTTCTTTGGGGGAGGGGCTGTGAGCTGGGCTACTCACAAGCAGGCTGTTTTGGCATGCTCAACAAATGAAGTGGAGTATGTCTCAGCAGGTGAGACATGTGCAGAGGTGCAATGGCTCAAGTATTTACTTGAGGATCTGGGGGTCAGTGTTCCTGCTCCAATAAGAGTCTTTGAGGGCAACCAAAGTTGTATAAGACTCTCTCTGTTACAGAAGGTGGGAGGGCGGACCAAACACATGGATGTTTGCTACCACATAATTAGAGAGGCACAGGAGACAGGACTAATAAATTTGGAGTATTGTCCCTCAGAGAGGATGATCGCAGAAATCCTTACAAAACCCCTTGTGAGGGGTGTCTACCAAGGCCTATGTAGTGAGTTAAATCTTGTCTACGCATGATGCATGCATGATTTGAGAAGGGGTGTTGGAGATTCTGGCAAATCCAGAATGCCTCATCAGCATATGGATGGCTGCTCTAGGATGCAAGATCTCCATGCTTTTTGAGGAAGCTGTTTGTGGCCACTCCCACTTTCTCTCTTTCTCTATCCTCCTTGGACCAGGAGCAACAACATGGAGTGTGCTGCTCCATTCTAGGCCATGGATGGGCCTAGGAGATTTTTCCCACTTTCTACATGCAGCCTATTGCAGCAAGCAGGGCAAGAGTTATTAAGTTTAGGGAACAGGTAGAAGAAATCACTGCCTTGTTGTGGCGAAGGGGCTTGCGTAACTCAATGAAGTCAGGTCAAGAAGAACAGGTCATGATGGAGAGTTCTGACAAAACGTGGTCCACTGGAGGAGGGAATGGCAAACCACTCCAGTATTCTTGCCAAGAAAACCCATGGACAGTATCAAAAGGCTAAAACATATTTCAATACCGAAATCAGATTGATTATATACTTTGCAGCCAAAGATGGAGAAGCTCTATACAATCAGCAAAAACAAGACCTGGAGGTGACTGTGGCTCAGATCATGAGATTCTTATCGCAAAATTTACGCTTAAATTGAAGAACATAGGGAAAACCACTAGACCACTCAGGTATGACCTAAATCATATCCCTTATGAATATACAGTGGAGGTGAGGAATAGATTTAAAGGATTAGATCTGGTAGACAGAGTGCCTGAAGAACTGTGGATTGAGGTTTGTAACATTGTACAGGAGGCAGCAACTAAAACCATCCCAAAGAAAAAGAAATGCAAGAAAGCAAAGTGGCTGACTGATGAGGCTTTACAAATAGCTGAGGAAAGAAGGGAAGCAAAAGGCAAGGGAGAAAGGGAAAGATATAAACAACTGAATGCAGATTTCCAGAGAATAGCAAGGAGAGAAAAGAAGGCCTTCTTAAATGAACAATGCAAAGAAATCGAGGAAAACAATAGAATGGGGAAGACTAGAGATCTCTTCAAGAAAATCGGAGATATCAAAGGAACGTTTTGTGCAAAGATGGGCATGATAAAGGACAAAAAAGGCAGGGACCTAACAGAAGCAGAAGAGATTAAGAGGAGGTGGCAAGAATAGACAGAAGAACTATACAAGAAAGATCTTAATATCCCTGATAAATACGATGGTGTGGTCACTGACCTTGAGCCGGACATCCTAGAGAGTGAAGTCAAGTGGGCCTTAGGAAGCATTACTAACAACAAAGCTAGCGGAGAAGACAGTATCCCAGCTGAACTATTTAAAATCCTAAAATATAGCCAGTCTTCTTTAAAATCTTTAAAATCTATCTTTAAAATCCTAAAAGATAGCCAGGGGAATAGCCAGTCTTGGGGTTGGCTGGCCCCTTAGATCTGTTTCGACCAGCCTTGTTGATCAGTGGAATAAGATCTACCACTTTTGGATCAAATTGTATGATGCTGTATATATGTGTATATATGTTTGTGTGTGTGTGTGTGTGTGTGTGTGTGTGTGTGTGTGTATATATATATATATATATATATATATATATATGTGTGTGTGTGTGTGTATATATATATATATATGTGTGTGTGTGTGTGTGTGTGTATATATATATATATGTGTGTGTGTGTGTGTGTGTGTGTGTGTGTATATATATATATATATATATATATATATATATATATAAAATTTTATAATGTTTATTATTGATATTTATTGTTTTAACTCTTTTAAATTTGTTGTGAACCGCCCAGGGTCCCTCCTTGTGGGGGAGATGGGCGGGATATATATGTAATAAATAAATAAATAAATAAATAAAATAAAAGATGATGCTGTTAAAGTGCTGCACTCAATATGCCAACAAATTTGGAAAATTCAACAGTGGCCACAGGATTGGAAAAGGTCAGTTTACATTCCAATTCCAAAGAAAGGCAATGCCAAAGAATGTTCAAACTACCGTACAATTGTGCTCATTTCACATGCTAGCAAGGTTATGCTCAAAATCCTACAAGCTAGGCTTCAGCAGTATGTGAACCGAGAACTACCAGAAGTGCAAGCTGGGTTTCGAAGAGGCAGAGGAACTAGAGATCAGATTGCCAACATTCGCTGGATCATGGAAAAAGCAAGAGAGTTCCAGAAAAACATCTACTTCTGCTTCATTGACTACGCTAAAGCCTTTGATTGTGTGGATCACAACAAACTGTGGCAAAGTCTTAAAGAGATGGGAGTACCAGACCACCTTACCTGTCTCCTGAGAAACCTGTATGTGGGTCAAGAAGCAACAGTTAGAACCGGACATGGAACAACCGACTGGTTCAAAATTGGGAAAGGAGTACGACAAGGCTGTATATTATCACCCTGCTTATTTAACTTATATGCAGAGTACATCATGAGAAATGTGTCAGATTTCTCGTATAAAATTGGCAAATTATTTCCTGTACGGAGAAATGTGTCTCATGATGACGTGACGCCAGGTGGCTAGATAACAAAAAGCCTTAGCCCTAAACGCTGCACTCTTGTCTGTTTATTCTCAAGCCTTGATTTTTCCCTTTGAACCAGCGTACATCCTATCAGGTTATGTTGCCCAGAGAGAAATTTGCGTTTTCTTTCCTGCGTTGAGACCTGGCTGTAAAAGGGAGTTTGTTTTTAGAGGCTGATTTCAGAGTAAACATGTTTTCTTTGAGTGGTCAGCAATGGCTGAACAGTGTCTGGTCGGTCTGCCATTTGAGCCTTTAGATGGCACAAACTATCTGACCTGGTGTGTGGAGATGAAATCATTCTTTTTGCAAGAAGATTTGTGGCAGTATGTGGCAAATCCACCTCCAGAGGATCCCTCCGAAGAAGTGCAAGCGTGTTTGGACCGTGCTTACAGGTTTTTTGCTTTTGGGACTCAAATCCTCTGAACGGAATTATATCAGCCACTCAAGGACTGTGTAATGAGTGCTGGGAGGCTATACAAAGTAGAACTCTGTTGCCCTTGGTGGACTATTAAGACAGCTTTATAGTTTGAAGCTGCAACCAGGCTGAAACTGTGATGACCCACCTTGGTGAGCTTAAAACTTTGTTTGCTGCATTTGAACAAGAAGGCATGTTTTTCTGGCACTATGAAAAAGCGTGCGTGGTTTTGTCAAGCTTGGACAGCAGGTTTGATCTACTGGTCAAAAAAGCAAAGACACTATCTCCCTGTGACCTTACTGTGGATTATTTTACAAGCCACCTCCAGAAGCCATCTGTTATTGTTGTTCCTGAGACATCCAAACAGAGCGTTTCAGCTGAAGTGAAACCTGGAATGGAATCTACATTTGCTGTGGTTTGGTGTAATCACTGGAAGGCTGTTCCCTGCCATCGTCCAGCGGATGCTGTCAGTGCACAAGAGGCCTGATTTACGAAGGGAGGGGAAGCCAGAAGTCAGCTAAACAACGAATCCAAATTTTCCACTCTGCCGACTGCTGTATGTAAGCATTTCTCCAGAGACTTGGTTTTTGAATTCGGCTTGCAGCCTTGCAGTTATTTCAGCTGATATTTCTGTGATAAGTGTGTGAAATGTGTATGTGTACACTTGTTTTTCTCTCCTCAGTGTTCCAACCCTGGTCAAGTCTGAGTGTACTTGTTGTGTTCAAAGGTGCGGGATGTTTCATTGAGAAATATGACACTGAGTGTGTTAGAGGCTGTGTGTGTTATAGAGAAAAACTGTAAAATCAAGTGTGTGAGATGCTTCCTAAGAAGGAGATTGTGTGGACAGGACATTGTGTGTTTAATGTTTCCCCACATCATAAATGCATCCATAAAGTTTTCACAAAGTACTGGGGTATCCCAGGATGGGAGAGTGTGTCTCAGATAGCTAAATGCATTCTGAGTTAGAACCCAGGAAATGTGCAAAAGTTCCTTGATTGTTATGTGTGTAAACTGTGTGTAAACAATCTAATATCAGGACTGTATCTGTTGCTAGGCAAAGTGACAGAGTGTTAACTAGACCATTTCAGTTGGTTCATAGAGATCTAGTTATCCCCCATGTCCCAAGTAATGGTGGGGTGCGAGTTTCATGTTCCTGTCAGGGGAAGCAGAGAGGAGGGCGGAGCACTGGATAAGAAGCGAGCACGCAGCTCAGAGAGCCTAGCCTATTTCCCCAAACGTCAGAAGAAAGCTCCGCCCTAGGTTGAGCTGATATACTTGGGAATCTTCAGGCACTGTTAGTTTAGCAGGATTTCTGTTTGTAGGTATGCAATAAACACTAGAGACTAGATTCTGGCCTCGGCATGTTATTTCTGCAGCTACACACGACATCAATCCTGCTAAACCAAAACTCCCATCGAAAGAGGGAGGAACACATAAACCAGAAGAATGGCTTCTCAGACGCAGGAATTCAGATCTCCCTGAAACAGTGTGTATAAGGCAAGCCTTTGGCTATACATGTGTGACAATTCCCAGATAGTCCATTGACTTCACAGGGTGCTTTATGGATCTTAAAGCAGGCCAGTCATTGATGTGTAGAAAAACTGGGATGTGTAGAACAGTCACGTGCTGTTTTCTGTGTGTACATAAGAGAGTGTAGAAGTTTGTGTAGTACTTCTTACTTATGTAGTTATTTTCTGCTTAGAAACTGAATGTTTCCACCTTGTATAAGAATTTGTCAGACAGCTGAAGTAGTATTTCCAGCTGAGGGAGTTAGGCACAAATTCAAACAGTTATCTTGGTGTTGAAGGTTCAAAAGCCCAGAACAGAGAATCCTATGGTTCTTGATTTCCTACAGAGTGTCATTTGTGTAAGGAAGGCTTATCCTTAGTTTGTTGTATATCACTCTGCAGTAACACAGTGAATACACCCTAATTTAGTTTACCTAGTTTGCCCAGGTAAAAATACCAAGCCTGCAAAATGGTTTAGCCATCTATGCAAGGCTGGCAAGGGGTGAAACAGTCCTGCGGTTTTTCTTAAAATCAAAACAAGGCTTTGCTTCAAACAGAGCAGCTAGCAAGTTTGGAATTTCTGCTTATCTATGCCAGCTGTATTTTTGCAAAGGAGGGGACAGAACGTATGCGGGCGATTCTTCTATTTGCTGTTTTCTATTTAACTGTGTTCTATTACTGCATAAGTTGTATTATATTGATGTATTTGTATGTATCTGAATAAAACATTGCATAAAGTGTATATTGTGCATTATACATATGTGTAACAAGTGTTTTTAAACCATTTCTAGTTTCTAGATGACTATTGGTTGTAAAAACTGAAACTTGTGAATAATACATGTACTAACCATGTTTCTCTTGTTTCTGTGAAAATGTATTTTACAGCTTTGAACAACTTCCATCATTGCTTGTCCGTACTGAAAAAATTTGGGAGGGGTGTCAGATTTCTTGTATGAAATTGGCAAATTATTTCCTTTACGGAGAAATGTGTCTCATGATGACGTGACACCAGGTGGCTAGATAACAAAAAGCCTTCCCATAACTTTGAATGGCTTTGTTTACATCTCTTCATTAGATATGAAGTGAGAAGGAACCATGTGATGTCTTGTTATGGCTAGTGCACACACAAGCAATGGGACCTTCCCATGAGAACAATTCCCCCTGAAGCCTTTGTGGGAAGCCCTGGGAGAACAGGGAGGGGGAGATCACGTGCTTGCTTAGATGCAGCACTGCCACACAATGCTGTGTGCTATGGCCTACACAAAGGCCTGGTGTGTGTCACACCTAACTTCCAGCCAATCAGAAAGCTGGAAGAACTGAATATCTAACCATGCAAAATGGTGTTCTATTCTTCTTGACTTTTTGTGTCTTTAGCCATGTAGTTCTTCACGTTTATTCTACTTCTGCAGACTGGGCAGTGCATAGTTATGCCTGGCTTTGGGTATAGGCCGTGGCATGAGCTCTGGCCCTGGAAACAATACACGGATCTCTGCTTATAAGTTTGTTTTTGTTTTTCCTTATTGCAATAATGTAACATTTGCATTTATTGCCTTAATTATATATGCATTTATGGCCTTATGCTACAAGTAAACACTTTTAGCCCTAAACGCTGCACTCTTGTCTGTTTATTCTCAAGCCTTGATTTTTCCCTTTGAACCAGCGTACATCCTATCAAAATGCTGGGTTGGATGAATCACAAGCCGGAGTTAAGATTGCCGGGAGAAATATCAACAACCTCAGATATGCAGACGATACCACCCTAATGGCAGAAAGTGAAGAGGAACTAAAGAGCCTCTTGATGAGGGTGAAAGAGGACAGTGCAAAAGCTGGCTTGAAAGATTAAAAAAACCCAGATAATGGCATCTGGTCCCATCACTTCCTGGCAAATAGAAGGGGAAGAAATGGAAGCAGTGACAGATTTTATTTTCTTGGGCTCCAAGATCACCGCAGACGGTGACTGCAGCCATGAAATTAAAAGACGCTTGCTCCTTGGGAGGAAAGCTATGGCAAACCTAGACAGCATATTAAAAAGCAGAGACATCACCTTGCCGACAAAGGTCCGTATAGTTAAAGCTATGGTTTTTCCAGTAGTAATGTATGGCTGTGAGAGTTGGACCATAAGGAAGGCTGAGTGCCGAAGAATTGATGCTTTCGAACTGTGGTGCTGGAGAAGACACTTGAGAGTCCCTTGGACTGCAAGGAGGTCAAACCAGTCAGTCCTAAAGGAAATCAACCCTGACTGCTCATTGGAAGGACAGTTGCTGAAGCTGAAGCTCAAATACTTTGGCCCCCTAATGAGAAGAGAGAACTCACTGGAAAATACCCTGATGCTGGGAAAGAGTGAAGGCAAAAGGAGAAGGGGACAGCAGAGGATGAGATGGTTAGATAGCATCACCGATGTAATGAACATGAATTTGAGTAAACTCCGAGAGACAGTGGAGGACAGGAAGGCCTGGTGTGCTATGGTCCATGAGGTCACGAAGAGTCAGACACGACTGAACAAACAAAGAAGAAATGTAACATCATTTAGTTACCGAAAATGCTGTACCTGCAATGAATATATGTTTGGACTCTTTTGTACTTACTTTTCAAACCTGCCATGTCTAAGCACGTGTTTCTTTATGCTTGGGTGGGCTAAAGGTGTAAGATTAACCTGGATCTGTCTTACATGCTCATGGTTTCTGTTTTTAAACAACATTCTTTTTCTGAACATGAGTTTAGCAGCTCTGCTCCATTTCAGTAGTTCTAACAGACTGCTAAATGGACTTCATGAATGACATACGAGGCCATGACAGACTTTCTGTCTATGGGGCAGGAGAACACCCCAAACTACAGTTGTGGAAGTAGAAAAAATATCCTGGCCATTCTTGAAGGGACTGATTCCGAGCTCTTTCATCACATTTCAACCATGCTGAGCATCTACAAAGTCCCATAGGTATGAATATAAATAGAAGTGAAGTCCATTTTGGAAATGCTCCAGATGTGTCCAGAAGGTGGCACTCTTGGGTAGCACCAAGCAAGGTTGGAGTCACATCGTAGATCTTTAAAAAACACCTGGAAGCGTTTTATTTCACTTGTGTTACTTTGGTCTTTCTGACATTTGGAAACAATACACTGTCTTCATGACCTTCTCCTTTTCTGCTATGAATTGTACACACACAAAAGAGCCTTTCTTCACAGAAAAAAACTGGAGCAAATAGACTATTTTATTTATTTTTTTATTTATTCATTTATTCAATTTATATAGTCGCCCATCTCAAACCACTGACTCTGGGCAGCTAATTAATTGGTCTTTCTGGTCAGTATGTTCAGAAAAGAGCAAGAAAAGGATGGAGAAATTTAAAAGCCCAAGAGCACTTGTCATAAGATTGTGGTCTGTGGTCTGTTGCCAGAATGATTCAATATAATTCTCCTCACACTGTTAGATGACAGTGAGAATGTCAGGAGAAACAAAAAAGTCAGAATTCATTCAGAATGGGGTCTCTAAGGAACGTGTGTGATAAGAGAGGATCTAGAATGGATGGGTGCAAAATGAGTGTGGACTGAATTCTAAAGTGAGTGATACAAAATAGGTGGGTTTGACACAAGAAATGAATGAGGCCTAAAAGATATGAAGGAAGAATCCCTTACAGGCCAAAAGAAAGAGGAAGAACAAGAAAGTGGTGGTTGGATGCAATTCCTGAGTGGATGGAAAGCAAGAAGGGAGAACTAATGACACTTTATGACACCATGTATGCACAAAGTGGAAGCAAGGAATCTTCCAAGAATACGAAGGCATTGAGAGGATAAGGGCACAGCCAGCCACTTTAATGTGCTCTGAGGCCCTAAAGGAGATCCATCACATTACAGTGTAGGAAGATTTGGTGTTCTCTGTTGTCTATGTTACGTGAAGACAGACATTATATTGTGGATAATGACTTGATACAATGTGATTGGACAACCATATTTATTTTGTGTTCAACAAACCATGATTAAGAGAAAGCATGTTTTAGCCCAGTATGTGTACGCAGCCTACAATGTATTTCTTTTTTTTAAACAGTTTTCTTAAAGTTTCTAGATAAAAAGATGACCAGCATTCCAATAAGAAGCGAGATCAGTGTGTCCCACACGCCATAAGCTTCCTATCCTATGAAGAAATGTTGGGTCTCCTCTTGGTTCCCTTTGCCCTTGCTTCTTCCCTAACCACCAGCTTTGTTCTGGGATCTTCATTAAATACTGAGAAACCCCCATAGTCAAAGCCATCAACCGGGACCTCACCTACATTATCCTGGTCTCCCTCCTCCTTTCCTTCTTTTTTTTTTAAGAAGAATTTTATTAAGTTTAGAGCATAGATTAAAACTACAGAAAAAGAAAAAACTACAAAAAGAAAAAAAGTGAAAAGTACAAGAGTCCTCTCCTTCTTGACTTCCCTTCTATTCATTGGTCGCCCCAAGAAACTGACATGCCTTCTTCGACAAACCACCTTCAGTGTTGTATTCTCAGTTGCTCTGTCTACATTGCTGGCCCAAGACTGTCATGGTGGTGGTGGACTTTCTGGCAACAAAACCAGGGAGCAGGATGAGGAAATGGCTGGGGAAGACTCTGGCCAACTCCATTGTCTTGTCATGCTCTGGGGTCCAGGTGGGCATCTGCATGGTATGTCTGGGAATCTCTCCCCCATTTCCAGATTCTGTCCTGCATTCCGAATCAGGACACATAATTAATTTAACTTGGATATTTCATGATGTCACAGCCATAGATATTGTTAAATGCTAACTAAATAGCAATGGCTTGTGTTTTTCAGATGCATCCAGTTGCAGCCAATGTCCGGATGACCAGCATTCCAATAACAAGGGAGATCAGTGTGTCCCAAAAGCCGTAAGCTTCCTGTCCTATGAAGAAATGTTGGGTCTCATCTTGGCTCTCTTTGCCCTTGCTTTGTCCCTAACCACCAGCTTCATTCTGGGAATCTTCATTAAATACCGAGAAACCCCCATAGTCAAAGCCAACAACCGGGACCTCACCTACATTCTCCTGGTTTCCCTCCTCCTTTCCTTCTTGACCTCCCTTCTATTCATTGGTCACACCAAGAAAGTGACATGCCTTCTTCGACAAACCACATTCAATTTTGTATTCTCAGTTGCTGTGTCTTCCTTGCTGGCCAAGACTGTCATGGTGGTGGTGGCCTTTCTGGCCACAAAACCAGGCAGCAGGATGAGGAAATGGCTAGGGAAGACTCTGGCCAACTCCATTGTCTTGTCCTGTTCTGGGATTCAGGTGGGTATCTGTATCATATGGCTGGAAATCGCACCCCCATTCCCAGATTCTGACCTGCATTCCCAATCAGGACACATTGTGCTGCAGTGCAATGAAGGCTCAGTCACCATGTTCCACTCTGTATTGGGCTACATGGGCTTTCTGGCTGCTATCTGCTTCTTGGTGGCTTTCCTGGCCTGAATGCTGCCAGGATGCTTCAACAAAGTCAAGTGGATCACCTTCAGCATGTTGGTTTTCTGCACCATTTGGGTCTCCTTTGTCCCCACACACCTGAGCACCAAAGGGAAATACATGGTGGCTGTGCAGATCTTCTCCATCCTGGCCTCCAGCCTGGGCTTACTGGGTTGCATCTTTATCCCTAAATGCTACATCATTATCCTGAGACCTGATCTGAACACCAAGGAGCACCTAATGATGAATTCTAAAAGGGAACCTGATTTTTTTAGATAGATATAGGGAAGGATGGAGCGATGGGTAGATTAGTAGAAGGGAGTGAGTGAGATGATGATAGATATAGAGATACATGATCATCTTTTCCTGTTTAGAATTCACTTTCTGAGACCTGACATGAATACCAAGGAGCATTTAATGATATAAAAGAATAAGGAAACCTGATTTTGGTCCCTATTTTTCAATAGTTTATTGGTAATCTGAAATAACAACGCTTAATCTGTAGCTTGAATCATGTCAACTGGATTTCTATTTTCTCAGTGGAAACATTTCGCTCCTTATCCAAGAAGCTTCTTCAGTCTGAGCAAAGTTAGTAAGGGAATCCTTAAATATGTTTCTAGGGTGGCTGTGTGACCTTGCACCTGGGGCTAGGTCATGGTTATTTGAGATGTTTATTTCTAAGTCCCTTTATCATCCAAAGGAGGATCGTTAAGATTACCATGCTGCTTCTCCTTTCCAAGCCATCTCAACCCAAACCAGATCTGCCATCTTCTGGACCTGTGTCTTAACACCACTTATTTCACATACAGAGGTGACTTTTACAGACAAAAACACGGCTGTGCCATGGGTTCTCCTGTGTCACCCATTGTGGCCAATTTATACATGGAAGAAGTGGAGAAGAAAGCACTCAACACATTCCAGGGAACGGTGCCCACCCACTGGTTTAGGTATGTGGATGACACCTGGGTCAAAATCAAGGCCCAGGAAGTACAGGCCTTCACGGACCATATAAACATTATAGATGCCAACATTAGCTTCACCAGAGAAGACACCAAGGACAACAGACTGGCATTCCTAGACTGTGAAGTCCTCATTGGGACCGGTGGCAAGCTAGAAATAGGGATCTACAGGAAACCCACACACACAGATCAATACCTGATGTTTGACTCCCACCATCCACTGCAGCACAAACTAGGAGTCATCAGGACATTGTCACACAGAGCAGAAACCATCCCCACCTCCATGGATTCCAAAAAGAATGAAAAGCAGCATCTGAGAACAGCTCTGCAGGCCTGTGGATATCCAAATTGGGCCTTCACCAAATCTAAGTCTACCAGACCTAAAACAGCGACAGATAGGGCTGAGACTCAGAGTAAACGGAAGAACCTGGTCATTCCTTACATGGCTGGCGTGTCTGAAAAGATCAAACGGATATTTGGCAAACACCACATACCTGTATATTTCAAACCCACCAACACACTGAGACAGAGGCTTGTACACCCCAAAGATCAAACTCCAAAACACAAGGAAAGCAATGTAGTGTATGCAATCCAGTGCAGTGAGGAGTGCTCTGAACTCTACATTGGAGAAACCAAACAACCTTTGTACAGGAGGATGGCCCAACACAGGAGAAGTAACACCACAGGACCAGAGTCAGCAGTTTATCTTCATCTAAAGGAAAAAGGACACTCATTTGAGGACATTAATGTTCACATTTTAGACAGAGAAGATAGGTGGTTTGAGAGAGGGGTCAAGGAATCCATTCATGCCAACTTGGAAAATCCTTCCTTGAATAGAGGTGGGGGCCTCAGGCATAACCTTTCCCCTATCTTCCTTCCTGCTTTGTCTTCTGTGCCTAGGAAGATTAAGACCATTTCACAAGCTCAACAGCAGCAGGGTAATCTTAACGATCCTCCTTTAGATGATAAAGGGACTTAGAAACAAACATCTCAAAAATAACCATGACCTAGCCCCAGGTGCAAGGTCACACAGCCAGCCTAGAAACATATTTAAGGATTCCCTTACTAACTTTACTCAGACTGAAGAAGCTCCTTGGATAAGGAGTGAAACGTTTCCACTAAGAAAATAGAAATCCAGTTGACATGATTCAAGCCACAGATAGTAATAATAATAATAATAATAATAATAATAATAATAATAATTCACATTAATCAGTTTACTGAAACTAGATCAAATAAATCATCACCACAACAGATAAAATGTCACCACCATCTTTTGAAATTAAGTCCTGGGCTTATTTATTAAGCCTTGGCAGCAACTTGCCTTTTTTATTCTTCTTTTTTAATAGATGGCACATAATCAATCAAGGGAGAAAAGCGAAGCTTCCAAAGCCCAAAGGGAGACCCGGGACAGAGCTGAGGGAGGGACAGAAAGCATCCTGCTGGGGAAGAAGTCAAGGGAGAATGTGCACCTCCAACGCTGAAGGGAAAGCACCATCTTTCCTTCCTCCTCTTTCTGCAAACCTGAGAGCAGCAGAACATTTCCAGACATTATTGCTGTGGCCTCAGAAGGTCAACTGGTAAATGGCTGACTGCACCTCTGCCACATGATGTTCACACTCAAAATAAAACACTCACAAATACAAACACCACTTTAAAATCAAAAACATCCAGCGAATTTCCATCAAACCTTAACCTTATTGGTATATCTTCTCCCTATTTTAAAGCAGAATATTTTGTAACAGAGGCTCTGAAGGATCATCCAGATGGTGTATCTCTACTTGGATGTAGCTATTCTGGAGCATCTGACCTACATTTAGGGAGATGGCCTCATCCACACCAAGATTCAGTTCCCCCGACTAGTTAATAAGGGTTCAGTTGATTTAGTGTAGAGTATCATAACCTTTAACATATTACAATCTCTAGCATCTCAAGAGTGAGGTTCTTAACTAAAGGGCAGGCAACCTTTCCTGAATTTTTCCCCTCTTAACTCGTAAACTGGAACTGTGTCTATCAGTCACACAGAAATATTTTCTCCAGCTGAACCTCTATGTTGCTACAATGATTCCCAATTCTCCTTCCAATTAACAAAACCATGGTGAGAGTAACAATGCTTAAGGGATTTCATCACCATCACCACAGGCCATTTTTGAAACCACAGTGACACGCATCTGTTAATTCTTCATACATAAAACCTGAACATCTGATCCACAATTACCTCCTGCTCTGCTAAGACAGAAGGTGCTACTGATTGAAGCAGGGACGACACCATTCTGAAATTAACGGTTGTGGTTTCCAGATTTGGTGCCAAGCTGGACCATCTTCAATAAAGAGCACTTCTTCCGTGCAGTTGTGCTGTTGGTTAGTAGTTTTTCCTCCTCATTAGCCACCTTGGGGACCAAGGAAGAGCTGTCTTTGCCTGAAGGAGAATTCTACCCAATAGCACCACAATGGCATCTCGAGTGCTGCTCTTCCTGCTTCTGCTGGTGACCCATTTTCCCTGTGAGCCTCTGTTGAAGAAATGTCCATTCAATATGAAAATAGAAAAAAGAAAGTTTAATTACTACAAGCCAGGAGACTACCTGATTGGTGGAATCATATCTACAGCTAGTGCTGCATTTCTACCAAATGACTTCTTCAAACCTCCAACACGTATGGTTATAGGGTAATTATTGACATGTATGTCCCTCTAGTGATTGATGTTTCCCTCCCCAAAGTCTTTTTAGTAGCAAATGATTCCCATTTCCCAATTCCTGGCTTTTTCAAGCAGCCTATTCTTCTTCCTCCAGATTTCCTTTAAATAAAATGTATTTTGGATTTTTTAAAACCTGAAGTGTTTCTTTTGAGTTCTTCATCGAGGACCAGCATCAATACCAGGTGCTCCGAAACTTTTAAAAGGAACACCTTTATTTTCCAGTCAAGGAGAATGATCTCTGAACTCAATTCATAGAATCACCAATGAAATAGGATTTGTCATATATGCAGAATAAAGTTAAGGAAATTTTCTGGCAATTGAATGACAATAAATTTGGACAAAATCATCTCCTGTTCTTCAACAGGCAGAATCCTGAGTTAGAAAGTACCATAAAAAAGTAGGGTATCGATCTCATTAATTCATTGGGCATTTCTTTACTTCTACTGATGTGCTTCAAGACTTATACACTAATTAAAATATTTAACACAATAGCATTTTATGCTGTGAGAAAGAAGAGACTGTAATCACGGGTCACCTATCCATACCTATCTGGTCAAACTGGGAAAAAAGTAAATAATTAGACTAAAGAATATACAGTAAAAAAGGAAATATTAAGTAAATTATTAGATTACAATCAGAATAAAAGAGAACTTGTAGAAAAGCTTGTTCCTGGCATGCAGTTACTTTATTTATTATTATTACCATAATAGTAAGGATTCATATATCATCATAAGAATATGTTTGTCCCTTTGGGAATGGTTGGTTTTACACAAGTTTATTTTGTACAAATGTAAGCAGTTACTCAGATCCTTTTCCACCTGATGTTACTTTGGCTATAAGAGTTCTTTTCCATTTTATCCCCCCAAGTCATAACGTAGACCAAGAATCCGATCGAGCGTTTGGGGTAAGGTTAACTTTGACCCTGACCTGCCAAGCTTTCCTTCTGCTCCTTGTTTTGGAAGGAAGCTCCCTTTGGTGCACATGGAATTTTATGTCTAACAGGAATATCTGGAGAACTCTTTCACCTAGAAAGGCCTTATAGATAAATAATGCAGGAATTTGCTATTTCCTTATTGTGCAATCAGTGCCTGACAATATTTCCTGCATTGCAAAGTAACGAAAGTGAGCTCTGGTCCATTCTTTGCCCTTTATGAGATCAACCAGATCTTTTGTTGTTTATTCGCTCAGTCGCTTCCGACTCTTCGTGACTTCATGGACCAGCCCACGCCAGAGCTTCCTGTCGGCTGTCACCATCCCCAGCTCCCCCACGGTTGAGTCCGTCGCCTCCAGAATATTCAACCAGATTAATTTGTACATTTTTAAGGTGGTCTCTTGCATCCTCATTCCATTGATTTTTCAGGCTGTGGGACTGTCAGCCTCGCATGTTCACCTGACATGCTTGTCTGCCTGTTGTACACGTATAGTTTGCTGGCCTGCACTTAATTGCTTCAAGAAGCAAGCCTCCCTCTCGGCATTCCTGCATCGCTTGCCAGGAACTGTGATAAGCTCCTGCTCTTTCAACAGACATTCTATCGGGCGGAGGGATACCTGGAGTGAGAACTGAAATGTTATGTCTTGACTATGGGTGATGTCAGAGGGACGCTTTGATAATGGAGCTTGGGCACGAAAATCTTTATTTGAGGCTTCACCTCACCTTAAGTGTACTGATCCTGAATAAATGAATCTTTTAGGGTAATTGCCTGAGGGATTTCTTGATTGGGAATTCTAACACCGAGTGTTATCACAGGGACATTCACAAATGTGGTCCTAAGTCACAGCTTCAATTCATCATTGCCAGATGTCTTTAAATTAAAACCTGCAGGCAATACCACCCGTCTTTATAAACTGAACAGGAAAACCTATTGATATCTCTTCCATTGTAGTGTCAACAGTCTGAGCTTCAGCCACGTCTTGCCTTTCTTGTTTGCCATTCATGAGATCAATCAGAGTCCTAGGCTGCTCCACAATATCTCCCTGGGCTACAACCTCAATGAGAACTTTTTCAACCCACTAATGACGTACGAGGCCATGATGGACTTGCTGTCTATGGGGCAGGAGAACACCCCAAACTACAGTTGTGGAAGAAGAAAAAATATCCTGGCCCTTCTTGAAGGGACTGATTCCGAGCTCTTTCATCACATTTCAACCATGCTGAGCATCTACAAAATCCCACAGGTATGAATATAAATTGAAGCGAAGTCCATTTTGGAAATGCTCCAGATGAGTCCAGAATGTGGCACTCTTGGATAGCGCCAAGCAAACTTGGACTCATATGGTAGATCTTAAGAGACCTGAAATAGTTTTATTTCCCTTGTATTACTTTGGTCTTTCTGACATTCGTACACAACACTGATTTGGAAACAATACACTGTCTTCATGACCTTCTCCTATTCTGCTATAAATTGGACTCAGAACAAGGAGCCGTTCCTGACAGAAACAACTAGAGCTAGTAGACTAAGTGGTCTATCTGGTCAGTATGGTCAGAAAAGAGGAAGAAAAGGATGGAGTAATGTTAAGGCCCACAAACGCTTGTATTAAAATAGTGGTCTGTGGTCTGTTGCCAGAATGATTCAATTCTGCTCACACTTTTAGATGGCAGTGAGAATTGGGCATATCAGGAGAAACAAAAAAAAGTCAGTGGAATGCATTCAGAATGGGAACTCGAAGAAATACGTATGGTAAGAGAGGATCCAGAATGTTTGGGTGCAAAATGAGTGTGGACTGAATTCTAAAGTGGACGATACAAAATAGGTGGCTTTCACACATAGAATGAATGAGGACTGAAAGATCTGAAGGAATAATACTTCACAGGTCAAAAGAAAGTGGAAGACCAAGAAAGTGGTGGTTGGATGCAATTCCTGAGTGGATGAAAAGTAAGAGGGGAAAACTAATGACACGGTATGACACCGTGTATGGAGAAAGTGGATGCAAGGAATCTTTCCAAGAGTACAAAGGCATTGAGAGGATAAGGGCACAGCCACTTTAAAGTCCTTTGAAGCACAAAGGAGATCACCATTAATTTGCTCTATCTCCAAAGCTGATCTCCATTCTGCTTGGACATGAGACTGGTCCTCTCCCAACAGTTTAGTGAGAAGAGTGTTGAGGTGGAGAGATTGGTAGATTTCCCTGCCTGTAAAGAAAATCTCCAATCTGTCTCCCTAGGATGGGATGGGGCTGGTACGGGAGGAGAAGATGAATTTGGACCTATGGCTAGACCATTGGGTTTAGATATCTTTCAGAATGTAATTGGATTGGGAGAATTCCCAAGAAATTAGGAAACAGTGCTCACCCCCTACTTTCCCGAGAAATCCTTATCCACCACCTGGAAAATTTGCAGCTCCTGATCTATTGTGTGCTGAGAACTACAGGTGATCCACAGAGTGAGTAGGGGCTCCTACAGGCACCAAAGCTCTCCACTCAGCTCCATTTGCATCAGCCTATTCTAACCTCTGTGGGAAGGGGGTTTTGGTCAGGGGATCACCATGGACATCAGCCACAAGGAGAACAGGGGCTTCCTAGCCAGGGACGACATGAACAGAGACAACAAAAGTAGGAGAGTGATGAGCAATTTAGAAGGAACCTTTCATGCAGCTATTGCTTTCTGGAAACATTAGCTCAGTAGGTATGAAAAGCTCTTAGATTTAAGCATCTGAATATTATCACTAAAAGTGAGACAGACCAGCAATCTTTTCTCTTTTTCGTTAGATCAACTATGGTCTTATCAGCCACATTCCTGCGCATAAACAGCATTTTCCGTTTTTCTACCGGCTGAGTCCAAAACAAGAACCTCCTCACTTGGCAATTGTCAAGCTGCTGCTGCATTTCCGATGGATGTGGATCGGCCTCGCTGCTCTAGACAATGAAAATGGGGAAAAGTTCAGAAGAACCTTTGGGCCAGTAGCCACAAAGAGAGGAGTTTGCATTGCCTTCTCAGATAGCATCTTTACACCAAATATGGGAAAAAATATTCCATTCACAGAAGAAATGGAAAAGAAGCACCTGCGTCTGTATTTCAGCAACCGTGAAGTAAAAATAATTGTTTATCAATTAGACTTTCAGGCCACAATGATTCTACTAGCACTAATACAACTCTTTGAAAGGAATAAGTTATTGGCGGGGAAAGTGTGGCTTGCAGCAGCTTTGCCAGACTTCAGTGTGAGAATGTTTTACAAACTGCTTGATCTCCAGCATAAACATCTTTTCTTATCCTTCTCAACTCAGGCAAAAAAAAGGACACAATATTATGATTTTGACTCATATTACTCTGCTATTCAGCAATATGGGGAGGCAGCATTCCAGTGCTCCTCTTCAAGGCCTTTGTTATCCAGGAACGTTTGGGGAACATGCCTAGAAAAAGAGAACTGGGAATTCCCTCCCCAGGATATGGTTGCAAGAATCCTGTCTGTGGATGCCTCTAGTATTTCCACAGCAATTCAGGCCCTGTCCTTGGTCCTCAATGCTGCCTCTTCTGCCCAACTGAGTCAGAGGAGGATGCGGGTTGGAGACCATCGGACACCACAGCTGCTACAACCATGGCAGGTGAGGCTTCTCCTTTGAGGCTCCATCGATGCTCCCCTTCAATTCCTCAGTGTTAAATTGGGTGTAGGCAGGGCTGGCAGGGGGAGGTTTAAGATGTTTTGAACAGCAGTTGCCCTGTTGTAGTGTTTGTTCTGATCAGATGAGGAGGTTTGGGGAAAGAAAGAGAGATTCTGTTGCGGAATCTTCCAAACTGGAACTATCTCTACTGCTCTGGGATCCTGTATAATAAAAGTGATACCTGTATAGTGACAGTATTTCCCCATTTCTATAGTGTATAGGCACCAGGATGGCACAGCTATCCTCTTGTTCTCTTTCGATCACCCAACCTGGTCTTCTCTAGTTTCCAGCCAGAGAATTAGTCATGACTTTGTGTTTTCAATTTATTGTGAACTGCCCACAATGTTTTTATTGTGAACCTCCCAGGGTCCCCCGATTGGGGGAGATGGGCGTTAATACAAGTTTAAATAATTAACTAATTAATTAATTAATTAATTAATTAAAAGCAGTTCTTTCTTCTACAAATCTATGTTTCTGTCAGGGTTTTCCTGTGAATTGCAAATTGTTTTCGATTCTTCAGTAGTGTTCCCAAAACAAATTCACTGATAAGATGCAGGTGGCTGCCATCACGTGATGTTATGTCTCAGTCCAAACACCCATGGGAACTCCCCGGGGGAGACACTGCGACCTCATGGCAGTTTATACTATGTGCAACCCTGAACGCTTTAGGCTTTGTAAATCTGAAAAAGCTTTGTGACCCTCTGATTCTAAGGTTCCATCAATCAGAAAGCTGAAACAAGTGTATATCTCAGCTGTGAACTATGGGTCTATGCTTCTTGACTTCTGCCCGGTCTTTTAGCCATGTTTGTGTGTGTGTTCTACTTCTGAAGACTGGGAAGTGCGTAGCTATGCGTGGCTGTGTGTGTAGGCCATGGCAAGAGCCCCTTCATGTCTGTCAATGGAAACAATACATGAAACTCTGCTTGTAAGTTTGTTTTTTCCTTTTTGCAATAATGTAACTGTATATACATTAATTGTGTTTATTACAAGTAAACATTTTAGCCATAAAAGCTGCACTCTGTCTGTTTACTCTGCACCTTAACCCTATAAGCCAGCATTATCCCACAGTTTCTTCATAGCATCTTCTATGATGAACACAGACCCCCTCCCCATGTCCCCTGAACTTCATCTTTAAGATCCTTACTGCTTTTTTAAGAGTGCCAAATTGTGGTGGCCTGAAAGTTAAATCAATCAATAAATCAGGGCCATACACTCGTGATGCAAACTTTGTGTGGCTCCTAGCCCAAAGCTGAGCCTGTGGAACTTCAGATTGATCTGGTTTCACTGCTCACCCCTCACTGCTGGATGCTGGGACTGCCTTGTGTGGCCATTTTGGTCTTAGCAGCAAGAGCAATCTGGCAGTAGGTTGTTGTTTATTAGTTCAGTCTCTTCAGACTCTTCGTGACTTCACGGACCAGCCCACGCCAGAGCTTCCTGTCGGCCGTCACCATCCCCAGCTCCCCCACGGTTCAGTCCGTCATCTCCAGAATATCATCCATCCATCTTGCCCTTGGTCGGCCCCTCTTCCTTTTGCCTTCCACTTTCCCTGGCATCAGCTTCTTCTCCAGGGTATCCTGTCTTCTCATTATGCGGCCAAAGTACTTCAGTTTTGCCTTTCATATCATTCCCTCAAGTGAGCAGTCTGGCTTTATTTCCTGGAGTATGGACTGGTTTGATCTTCTTGCAGTCCAAGGCACTCTCAGAAGTTTCCTCCAACACCACAGTTCAAAAGCATCTATCTTCCTTTGCTCAGCCTTCCTTATGGTCCAGCTCTCACAGCCATAAGCCATAAGGCCAAGCCTTCCTCTCTGCCTCGTTTGTGATGCTTTGATTGTGGCTGTGGTGATGAGACAGTAGAGGCTAGTATCTGCCCAGCAACCTTTGGCCGTTTTTGGCTGCCATGGGCATACCCCTCACTGCTGGATGCTGGGACTGCCTTGTGTGGCCATTTTCGTCTTAGCAGCAAGAGTGATATGGCAGCAGGTACCTGTCAGCATAATTCCATATCACTCCTTTGTAAGGCATTGATCAGCTATCATCCTAGACTATTCCCTGCATGGGTGTAACACTCTCAGGCAAGACTGCTAGACATCTGTTTGTTTAAAAGAAAAAAAAAACAATGTCACCTACCGTTCTTACATTTTTGAAAACAAACTAAAGCAATAAAAATGAACAGGATCTCATGGGATCTCAAACACAGACCTTTAGATCAAATGAGATTTATTTATCTTTTGGGATTTCCCTCTTAATGTAATTTTGGTTGTTTGTTACAATTGTTTTGCTGACTTTTGTCTTTGTGGGACAAGATCTTGAGTTGAATTAAATGTTTCACGACACTCACAAGAAACATCTGGAAGAGATCCAGCTTCCCTTGGAAGGGAGACTGCCTCAAAATTCCTGAAGCTCTTTACAGGTGGAGGCACTGACTTGAAATGGTCCAGTTATTCATACCAGTCACATATCTAAGGTAAAGCTTTCCCATGCACAGTAGTGTCTGACTCTAGGGGCCGGTGCTCATCTCCGTTTGTTAGCTGAAGAGCCAGCGTTGTCCGAAGACACTTCCGCAGTCATGAGGACGGCATGACGGGCATGGAAAGCTGTTACCTACCCACCAAAGTGGTACCTATTCATCTACATGCATTTGTATGCTTTTGAATTGCTAGGTTGGCAAAAGTTGGGGTGAGTGTGGGGGCTCACTCCATCACACAGAGCTAGGTATTCAAACCTCTGAACCTGCAATCTTCCGATTGACAAGCCTGGCGTCTTTCCCGCTGAGCCATTGTTCCCCTTACGTATCTATTTTTGTATTTTTTTATCCATTCAATTGTGCCCGATTCCCAGAGACTGCCTAGACAAGTCCCTGAAGTTTTCTTAGCAAGGTTTTTCAGAAGTTTTTGGCCATTGCCTCCTTCCTAGGGCTGAGAGAGAGGGACTGGCCCAGGGTCACCCAGCTGGCTTTGTGCCTAGGGCAGGACTGGAACTCACGGTCTCCCAGTTTCTAGCCTGATGCCTTCACCACTAAATCAAACTGCCAAACCCATATCTGTAATAATAGCGATGTCTAGACTGAATTAAGGCTGAAATGGAACTGTATAAGATACGGGGGTGGTTTTCCATGTCTTTCTAGCTTCATCCTTTCCTGGGAAATTTCCAGCTTTACAATCTTTCCCTGGATGGTGTTTATTTGGATGAGAACGGAGATCCCGTTGCTGATTTTGATATCATGCACTGGGCAGTCTTTCCCAACAAGTCTTATGCTGGGGTAAAAGTTGGGAGAGTAGAAAGAGAGGCCTCTTCAGAAGTCAACCTCTCTGTCAATCGAACTGCCATCAGGTGGCCAACATCATTCAGTCAGGTAGGTGATTCTACTACTTTGGGGTTCTTACCATTTAACAGCTGTTATACATGCCTGCTTAGAAAAAAATCCCTCGGAATTCAATGCTGATTTGCTCCAAGGAATGGAATCTAAAGCCCCATTGATTCTACAGACATTATGCATAATTCTCTTAACTTATTTAATGATTTCCTTATTTGTTCCCTGCCACCATGCAGGCATCTCTTAAGTGAGCTTAAGTTACAGGAAATTTTGGGGTTTGTATAATACCCAAAATTTACAAGTAGATTAATTAGACAGGTGAGAGTCATTAAGTTCTGCAAGTCATTCTGTTAGCAGCCATTGTTAAAGAATGATGAAAGAAGTGACTCATACTGCAGCTGATATAGTTTAAGCTGGGTGTGGTAGATAATCAATGTGATCTATAATGTGATGGGTCAATTTAAGTATATAAGCAGAGGAGCTCTGGTGTTAATTCTTCTCTCGTTACTATCTTCATTATCATCTGCATCTATTGGACGTTACTGGACTGTGTATTGACTGTGTATGTATATAGAGTTAATAGACTATTTTATCTAATCTCTTGTGAGTGTCTGCTTACTCAATAGAACATATTACTCTGAGGTCTAGAAGGAACATTGGCAGCCCCAGCGTTGTGTACTCTGACAGATTACGGGCCCAGCAGTGGAACATGTCAGAGCATGCAACGCTGGGGCGGCCAGTGCTTCTCCAAGACATCAGAGTAATACGTTCTATGCAGTAAACAGACACTCAAGCAGAGATTAGCTAAAATAGTCTATTTACTGTATATACTGTACATACGCAGTCCAAAATACAGTCCAGTAACGTCCAACACAGATACAGATGAGATGAAGTAACGAGAAGAACGAACCCTAGAGTTGTTCTACTTTTATACAAATATTGACCAATCACATTATAGGTCAAACAAATTATCTGCCACACCCAGCTAACCTACAGCACCTGTAATATGAGTCACATTATACCTTCTACAATGGCTGCTAATTGGATGACTTGCGGAAAATATCAACTCTCACCTATATACCTCTAGCCTCTCCTGTATAATTAATCTACTTATAAATTCTGGGTATTTTATAAATCCCAACACCTCTCCAATTTACAATAGACATTACATTTCAATTACACAATATAGAAGACATAATCATAGTGATGAAGATAGCGAATAAGGTTGGAGCAATAACACATCCCTGTTTAACGCCGGATTCCACTTTAAATGGATCGCTTTGAGAGCCATTGTTATTCAGGATTGTTGCCATCATGTCGTCATGGAGTAACCGCAAGATGTTCACAAATTTATCAGGGCATCCGATTTTCAGAAGGATGGTCCAGAGAGCAGTACGATTTACAGTATCAAAAGCTTTAGTCAGATCAATAAACGCCATGTACAGAGGGCGGTTTTGCTCCTTGCATTTTTCTTGAAGCTGTCGTGCAGTGAAGATCATATCCACTATTCCCCTGGAAGGGCGGAAGCCATTTTGCGTTTCAGGGAGGATGTCTTCTGATACAGATAGGAGACGGTTTGCAATGATCTTGTTGAAGAGAAACTTCCTACTGGTGTAGAAATTATATATCGAACAGATGGAAAGCTTTTTAATCTTAGTAGGCTGAAAGCAAAAAATAAGGTAATTGCAACTTCTGTTATAGAACTTCAATATGCTGATGATAACGTAATCTGTGCACACTCCGAGGAAGATCTTCAAACTATCCTAAACATCTTTGCAGAAGCATATGAAAAACTCGGCCTCTTGATTAACATTAAAAAAACCAAAGTGCTTTACCAGCAAGTTCGAACCAATCCCTCCCCAGCGTCATCAATCCAGCTTAAAGGTGTGTCACTAGAAAATGTCTATCACTTTTCTTATCTCGGCAGCCATCTGTCTACAAAAGCCGACATCGACGCTGAAATTCAGCATCGCCTGAGCTCTGCGAGTGTAGCTTTCTCCCGAATGAAGCGTAGAGTGTTTGAGGATCGGGACATTCGCAGGGAGACCAAAATGCTTGTTTACAAAGCCATTGTACTACCAACTCTTCTGTACGCCTGTGAAACATGGACCCTCTACAAATGAGCGTTTCAATTGGAGGTCATCCTTTATTAATGGCGCTATGGACTTTGAAGAAGCACGAGTACAGGGCGAAAAGGAGAAAAGAGCTAAAAGGAAGGCACGTCAGGCAAACCCTCATCATGACCGTCTCCCACCCGGAAACCTATGCCCTCATTGTGGGAGGTTGTGCGGATCCAGAATTGGCCTTTATAGCCACTTACGGATCCACTGTTAAAATTTTACCTTTGGAAGACAATCTTACTCGGCTACGAGTGATCGCCAATGATGATGATAGAAGACATACACATATTGGATACACACATCCTATGTCTCTCTATACATAGAGGCTTGGTCATTATATCTGCAACGTTATTCTCAGATGGACAATATTTTAATTCAATCAGAGATTCCTTTACAGCATTTCTAACATTTTTTAAAATATATTTTATTGAGTTTCAGATATACATAGATAAAAGTTGAAAACGAAAAAAGAAATAGAAATACAAATCAAAGAAAGAAGAAAAAAGGTGTAGTAAAGTAAAGAAAAAAAGAAAAAGATGAAACATAGAAATTAGTCAACTTCCGATTTATCCCTGGTCATAGTAATTTAAAAAGTTTATCTTACATGCTAGGTCTATATATAACATTAAAAAAAACCTTTCTTGTCTAATACTGTATATCAATTTATATATATTTTAATCTTCAAATCCCCATATAAGCTTTGCCCCTCCTGCACTTTGCAAGTAGTCCAGTAATGGTTTCGACTCTTTAAGAAAGTAATAGTTTGATAAATAAACATCTTAATTTATCATTTTCTGCCATGTCCATCAATTTCAACATCCAGTCTTGTATCGTAGGTGTAATCTGATATTTCCAATTTTGTGCATATACAAGTCTTGCTGCTGTGATCATGTATTGTATAATTCTTGTAAAATTTTTTCCTACTTGTTCTTCTGTTATTCCCAATAGAAATAGTTCTGGTTTAAATGGAACTCGAGTTTGTAGAATATTTTGCATCAATGAATGTATCTGTGTCCAAAATTTCTTTGCAATCTCACATGTCCACTACATATGGTAAAATGACCCCTCTTTTTTTTTACATTTCCAACACAAGTTGGAAACATTCCCATACATTTTAACTAGTTTTTGTGGGGTCATATACCATATATTCATCTTATAGAAATTTTCCTTTAAATTATAACACAAAGTAAATTTTAGTCCCTTAGTCCACATATTTTTATTTTATTTTTTATTTTATTTTTCAAATTTATTCCCCACCCATCTCCCATGCAAGGGACTCTGGGCGGGTTACAATAAATAAAATTTAAAAAACTATACAAAAATATCTAAAAACACAAGTATAAAATGAATAAAATAGAATCCAAGATGGATTAGGACCCGCTGAATAAATCGTGGAGCTACGGGGCCAGCCAACCCCAGGAGGCACTACCACCTCCGTCGTCCCAGGCCAGGTGGCAGAGCCAGGTCTTAAGGGCCTTCCGAAAGGCCAGGAGGGAGGGGGCCAGTCTCACCTCCGCGGGCAAGATATTCCATAGGGCGGGCGCTATCGCAGAGAAGGCACGCCTCCTGGACCCCGCTAGATGGAATTCTCTTGTCAAGGGGGTCCGAAGCATGCCCTCTCTGCATGCACGGGTGGGGTGGGCCGACGTTATCGGGACGAGACGGTCCCTCAGGTACCCTGGTCCTATGCCATGTAGGGCTTTAAAGGTAATCACCAACACCTTGAATTGGACCCGGAAGCAAACTGGTACCCAATGCAGCTCGCTTAGCAGAGGTGTCACATGTGCCGATCTCCTGGTAGCCCCATGTAGAGCGCATTACAATAGTCTATACAGGAGATGACAAGGGCGTGAGTGACTGTTCGGAGGGTCTCCCGATCCAGGAAAGGGCGTAACTGGCACACAACTTGAAGCTGTGCAAAGGCCCTCCTGGCCACGACTGCCACCTGCTCTTCGAGCAGGAGTCGTGAGTCCGGGAGGACCCCCAGATTCCGCACTGGATCCGAGTGGGGTAGTGCAACCCCACCCAGAACCAAAGATGACAACTTCCCGGATCCAGGGGGGCCATCAATCCACAGCCACTCCATCTTACCAAGGTTCAGTTGAAGCCTGTTGTTCCCCATCCAGACCCCCACAGTCTCCAGGCACTGAGATAAGGCATTGACCGCATCACTTACTTCACCTGGGACGGAGATGTATAACTGGGTATCATCAGCATACTGGTGATACCTCATCCTGTGGTGACGGATGATCTCGCCCAGTGGCTTCATGTAGATGTTGAATAGGAGAGGAGAGAGAACCGACCCCTGCGGCACCCCACAAGTCAGGGGTCGCGGGTCAGCTCTCTCCTCCCCTATCAACACCGATTGGGAACGGCCCTGGAGAAAGGAGGCGAACCAGCGCAAAACCACGCTGCCCGCCCCCAACTTATTGCAAAATTTAGAATCAGACTAAAGTGAATAGGGAAGACCCACAGATCAGTTAGATATGAGCTCACTAATATTCCTAAGGAATATGCAATATTCCTTAGGAATAATAATATCCAATAAGAAGTTCGTGATCTGAACTACAGTCAGCTCCAGGTCTTGTTTTTACCGACTGTATAGATGTCTGCCACCTTTGGCTGCAAAGGATGTAGTCAATCTGATTTCGGTGTCGACCATCTGGTGAAGTCCATGTATAAAGTTGTCTTTTAGGTTGTTGGAAGAGAGTGTTTGTTATGCACAGTGAGTTGTCTTGGCAAAATTCTATCAGCCTATGTCCTGCTTCATTTTGTTCTCCCAGACCATGCTTGCCTGTAATTCCAGGTGTCGTTTGACTACCCACCTTAGCATTCCAGTCTCCTGTAATGAAAATAACATCTTTTTGGTGTATTATCCAGTAGGTGCTACAGATCCTCATAGAACTGCAGATCCTCATAGAACTGATCTACTTCTGCTTCTTCAGCATCTGTGGTTGAGGCGTTTATTTATTTATTTATTTATTTATTTATTTATTTATTTATTGTGTTTATACCCCGCCTATCCCCTCCCTAACGGAGGACTCTAGGCGGCTTACATACATATATACTGTATTTCATTAACATTTCATACATATACAATTTCATTTAAATCGCTCGCTAAGGAAAGGGGTAAGGGAACCGACTCTTCTGTGGCTTGGACTACAAGCCCCACAATGCCTTGCGTCAGAGCCGGCTGCTGACGTCCTGTAGATGAAACTGCTTCTTTCCTGGATCCGTCGTTGCCGCCGCCATTCCAGGGATCTTCCGAATCGGTGGCCAATTCCCCGACAGGACGCCAGCATATTCTCCCACTTAAGGTGGTACCCATTTATCTACTTGCAAAGCTTTCGAACTGTTGGGTTGACAGGATATTTGGATCACTGTGATATTAAATGGCTTCCCCTGAATTCGAATTGAGATCATTCTATCGTTTTTTGGATTGTATCCAAGCACTGCTTTAGCCACTTTATTATTAATTATGAAGGCTACTCCATTTCTTCTGCGGTCCTCTTGTCCACAGTAGTAGATCTGGTGGTCATCTGATGTGAAGTGGCCCATCCCAGTCCATTTCAGTTCACTGACACCTAAAATGTCTATATTTAATCTTGACATCTCACCAATAACCACATCCAATTTGCCCTGGCTCATAGATCTTACATTCCAGGTTCCTATGGTGTGTTGATCTTTAGAACATCGGATTCGTCGTTCACCACCAGCACCGTCGGCCGCTAGCCGTCCTTTCGGCTTTGAGCTAGCTGCGTCATCACATCTGGGGCTAGTTGAACGTATCCTCTGTTCCTCCCCAGTAGCATTTTGACCATCTTCCGACCTGGGAGTCCCATCTTCCGATGGTATACCGACATATCTTTGGTTGTACTGATCCATTTAGTTTTCATGGCAAGAATACTGGGGTGGGTTGCCATTACCTTCCCCAGGGATCGTATTTAGTCTGACCTCTCTGCCACGACCTTCCCGTCTTGGGTGTCCCTTCACGGTTTAGGTCATGGTTTCATTGAGGTGCTCAAGCTCCAGCACCATGACAAGGTAACGATCTCCTTTGCTGGAGAAACAAATTATGTCCAATCTCAATTTTTTCAAAAAATGAAAAATCTTTCTCCTTTTCTGTGGGGCGTTATCTCCATTAATGTTCCATGTCAAATATTTATAATCCATATATATTTGATAGTTAAAATCCCTTTTTCAAGTCCCATCCTGCAGCTCCCATCTCAGATAAGTCTTCACTCCTCTTTTTATCTTTTGATGTCTCTCCTCCTTCTTCCAAGTCTCCAGATGATGCACCCATTTCTGTCTTGTATTTTTCAAGAAATGCTTTTGCTTTTAAAATGGAAGTTATTCTAAACCTCTGCCCTTTGAACGTAAAGGATACGCCTTCTAATTTCTCCCATCTAAATGGGATATTGTGTTGCTTTAATTTATCTGTAAGGAACGAATAATTTCTTCTTTTCCTTAGTATTCTCAAAGGAATTTCTTTTAATATAATTACTTCTTTCCCTTCTATATTTAATCTAGTATTATAATGTTTCTTCAAAATTTGTTCTTTTACAACTTTTCTCACAAAGTATATCAATATGTCTCTAGGAACTTTATTTTCTGTAGCATATCTTGAATTCACTCTAAAAATTTTGTCTATTTCCAAATCCAAATCTTGTTCTTTTATCTCTAAAAATTTAGCCAATACAGAAATAATCCTTTCTCTTACATCTTCATTTGCTTGCTCAGGGACTGCTCTCAATCTCAAAATATGTTCTTTCTCTCTCATTTCTGCTAATGCTGTAATATCTAAGTTATGTTCAATTTCTTTGGTAGTATGTTCTGATTTAGTCTCTAATTTTTGTATCTGACCTTGCATATCTTTAAGTTCTCCTGACAGAGAGTTCACAACTTCCTTAACTGATTGTACTTCTTTTTTGAATTCATGTTTTATTTCCTGGGTTATTTCTTTTTTCATATCTTCCATCTTCTTATCCATTTTTTTATCTAAAGATGCAATTTGTTCTTCCATCTGTTTATTTTGTTGACCCAAGTTAGTCGTTGAATCCTCCACTTTCTTATTTAATGCTGCAATTGCTTCAAAGATTTTCTTCATTTCTGATAGTGGAGTTTCCATTGATGGTGCAGGTGTTGCAGGCTCAGTAGATGCTCTTCCAGCTTCTTTTTCTTTATCTTTGTCTCTCCTCCTCAATGCCATCGACACCATAGTGTAGGTAATTTTCCTGTAAGAGAAAAAAAAGAGGAGAAAAGGGGAAAAGGGGGGGGAGAAAATAAAAAAGAAAAGGAGGCAATAATTATTTTTAAAAGGGGGAGACTAAAAAATTCCAAAAAATAAAAACAATCCTTTAAAAATAATTATCTTCATATTTCATTTGTAATCCATTAGGTATATAAGTCTATGTAAATTCAAAAACAAAGGATAAGGAGACAGATGGCAATTTTTTTTCTTCTGTAGTCAAAATAATAATGGAAAAAGTAAACAGTTCCAAGGTTTCTCACGCCCACTAGTAACTCTTCAGTTCAACCAAAAATAACTGAAGTAAAAAAGAATTATATACAGTATATAAAAAAGGGCTGTAATAATCCAAATCACTTCTTCACCCAAAACTCATGTTGAGAAATCAAATTTCTATATAAGAAGTCCAAACAGAACATATAAATTTAAAACAAGGCTTATAAAAAAGAAAGGAAAAAATTTTCCCCAGCAGTAGTCACCAAAAAAGAATGAAAGGCAGAGTATTAACTATTCCATATAAAAACAAAATCCAAGTAAAATATTTTCAGAATAAAACTGTATTCAATAGCCAATAAGTAGAATGTTTAAATCAAAGGAAAGTAAAAGGCAAGTCACTTTCATTTGTGGCAAAGTCAATTAGCTTTTCCTTCCCACCTTTTGACAGTCTTTGACAGGAGAGAAAAAACCACCAGCAGCAATTATATATCAAGTCCAGAGATAAATCTTAGAGCTTAATAAGGCAAATAATGTTTAAAACTAAAAGGTGCATCTAAATGGTTGGGTGAGCAGCTACTTATCTTGTTCAGATACACGGCTTCCACAGAGCTTCATGGTACTTCCAGCCGCCTTTCACCGCTTCAATCTGCCTTCCCCCATGGTGGGAATACGGGGATCGGTAGAGAGCGGCAAATCCGGCGACCCTTGTGGTAGATCTTCTGCTCACCCTCTCTTTGAGGGTGATTTTTCAGCGATTTTCTTCTTTTTAATCGCCACAAATGGAAAACCGCAGAAACGAGGCTAGGAGCCTCGGTTCATCGCTCCGCTCAGCCCAACACCCGGAAGTGAAAGTCCAGCATTTCTAACATTTTGATACCCAGGCCCTGGTAAGCAGATCCTCATGGCCTCCGGTCTCCGACTGCTGCTGCTGAACGCCAGGTCGGTGAACAACAAGGCCCCCCTTATAGGTGATCTAATCATAGAGGAGGGGGCTGACCTGGCGTGTATTACCGAGACCTGGCTGGGCCCAGAGGGGGGAGTAGCCCTCTCGGAGATGTGCCCAGCTGGGTTTCAGGTGTGGCATCAGCCGAGACACCGGGGCAGGGGAGGAGGGGTGGCAGTTGTCATCCGAGAGTCCCTTGTGGCCTTCAGGGGTGCTGCTCCACAAGTGACCGAGTGTGAGACCCTGTTTTTCAAGTTGGGTTCACGAGAACAGTTGGGAGTGTTGCTGCTGTACCAGCCTCCCTGCTGCATAGCAACCTCCCTGCCTGAGCTGCTCAAGGCTGTCTCGGGGTTGGCGGTGGAGTTCCCCAGACTTATGGTTCTGGGGGGCTTCAATCTGCCGTCTCTGGGACAGTCCTCGGAGGCGGCCCGGGAGTTCATGGCTACCATGGCAGCTATGGGCCTGTCTCAGATTATTCGTGACCCGACTCGTGACAGTGGTCTCACCCCAGACTTAGTTTTCTTGTCTGAGCAGTGGCAATGTGATCTGAGGGGAGAGTTACATCTTTCCCCATTGTCATGGTCAGACCACGCCCTGGTGACCCTGAGACTCTCTTGTGCTACCCCACTCCGCAGGGAGGCAGGACCCATTCGATTGGTCTGCCCCCGGCGACTGATGGACCCAGTGAGGTTTCAGAAGGAGCTGGGGGTTATTCCCAAGGACTTGCTTCATGGTCCAGTGGAGGTCCTGGCCGCAGCCTGGAATAAGGCAGCGGCCGGAGCCCTGGACAAGATCGCGCCTATGCGACCTCTCCGGCCCTGCTCGACCCACTGCTCTCCGTGGTTCACGGAAGAGTTAAGGGCTTTGAAGAGGGTTAAGAGACGTCTAGAGCACCGCTGGAGAAAGACGAAGACTGAATCTGACCGAACACAAGCTAGAGCCACAGTTAAGGCCTACCTTGTGGCGGTAAGAGCGGCGAAATGTGAATATTTCTCCGCTCTTATTGCATCCGCAGAATGCTGCCCGACGGCCCTTTTCAAGATTACAAGATCACTTTTGGGTTGGGAGCAGGGGGAGACCCATTTACAGGGCCGTTCAGAAGAGTTTTCTGAGCATCTGCAGGACAAAATCGCTCAGATTCATTCCAAGTTGGACTCCAAGCGTGAGACAAGATCTGGGGAGATGTCAGGGGCTCATACTTACCACGTTATCTGGGAACAGTTTGATCCTGTTGCGCCTGATGAAGTAGACAGGATCCTCCGGATTGTAAACGCCACCACATGCCAGCTTGACCCATGTCCCTCCTGGCTGGTGAAATCAGCTAGTGAGGTGACATGTGGCTGGGTCCAGGCGATGATTAATTTGTCCTTGAGTGAGGGGGTGTTCCCGGCTGCCTTTAAGGAGGCGCTGGTGCACCCCCTCCTCAAGAAACCTTCCCTGGACCCTACAATCCTGGGCAATTTTCGCCCAGTCTCCCACCTTCCCTTTTTAGGAAAGGTGGTTGAGAAGGTGGTGGCGTTGCAACTCCAGAGGATTCTGGATGAAACGGATTATCTGGACCCCTTCCAGTCAGGTTTCAGGCCGGGATATGGGACGGAGACCGCATTGGTCGCGCTTATCGATGACCTCTGGCGAGAGCGGGATGGAGGGAGTGCGTCCATCCTTGCTCTCTTAGATCTCTCAGCGGCTTTCAATACCGTCGACCATGGTATAATTTGGGGCGGCTCGAGGAGTTGGGGGCGGGCGGCGTGGTTTTGCGCTGGTTCGCCTCCTTTCTCCAGGGCCGTTCCCAATCGGTGTTGATAGGGGAGGAGAGAGCTGACCCGTGACCCCTGACTTGTGGGGTGCCGCAGGGGTCGGTTCTCTCTCCACTCCTATTTAACATCTACATGAAGCCACTGGGCGAGATCATCCGCCACCACGGGATGAGGTATCACCAATATGCTGATGATACCCAGTTATACATCTCCGTCCCGGGTGAAGTAAGTGATGCGGTCAATGCCTTATCTCAGTGCCTGGAGGCTGTGGGGGTCTGGATGGGGAACAACAGGCTTCAACTGAACCCTGGTAAGATGGAGTGGCTGTGGATTGATGGCCCCCCTGGATCCAGGAAGTTGTCATCTTTGGTTCTGGGTGGGGTTGCACTATCCCACTCGGATCCAGTGCAGAATCTGGGGGTCCTCCTGGACTCGCGACTCCTGCTCGAAGAGCAGGTGGCAGTCGTGGCCAGGAGGGCCTTTGCACAGCTGCGAGTTGTGCGCCAGTTACGCCCTTTCCTGGATCGGGAGACCCTCCGAACAGTCACTCACACCCTTGTCATCTCCCATATAGACTATTGTAATGCGCTCTACATGGGGCTACCCTTGAATAGTATCCGGAAGCTTCAGCTGGTGCAGAATGCAGCGGCACGAGCAGTTATGAGTGCCAGAAGATCGGCACATGTAACACCTCTGCTACGCGAGCTGCATTGGGTGCCAGTTTGCTTCCGGGTCCAATTCAAGGTGTTGATGATTACCTTTAAAGCCCTACATGGCATAGGACCAGGGTACATGAGGGACCGTCTCGTCCCGATAACGTCGACCCGCCCCACCCGTGCATGCAGAGAGGGCATGCTTCGGACCCCCTCAACAAGAGAATTCCATCTAGCGGGGACCAGGAGGCATGCCTTCTCTGCGATAGCGCCCGCCTTGTGGAATATTCTGCCCCCAGAGGTGAGACTGGCCCACTCCCTCCTGGCCTTTCGGAAGGCCCTTAAGACCTGGCTCTGCCACCTGGCCTGGGACGACAGAGGTGGTAGTGCCTCGTGGGGTTGGCTGGCCCCATAGCTCCACTATCTATTCTGCGTGTCCAAGTCCATCCTGGATTTTATTTTATTATGTTTTGCTTGTGTTTTTAGATATTTTGTATAGTTTTTTAATTTTTATTTATTGTAACCCGCCCAGAGTCCCTTGCATGGGAGATGGGCGGGGAATAAATTTGAAAAATAAATAAATAAATAAATAAATACTTAATATCTACTTGTTTGCTTCTCCCTCTGATTTTATCATTCATTGCCATCTGTATACACGCTTCACTGTCTTCATATACAATTATAGGTTCCTCAATTGTTACATTAACATCCCTTAACAATTGCCTATACCATATGAGTTCTGAACATAGGTCAGATAGCGCAGCGTACTCTGCCTCTGCAATAGATACGGCGACAGAACTCTGTTTCCGAGATCTCCACCCCACCAAGGTGTCACCAAACATAATTATTAATCCTGATATTGATTTTCTATCATGTATATCATTGCCCCAATCACTATCTACATAGCACTTAATTTCCAATGGTTTACATGGTTTAATTAATAAACATTTATTAATTGTTCGTTTAAGATATCTAAACACATGTTTAATACCTTTCCAATGTCTCTGGGTAGGTTGTACAACGTACCTACTCAGTACATTCACCGCATTCCCGATATTGGGACGCGACCATTGTGCTAGGTATAACAAACTTCCAATTATAGATTGATATTGTTCTTGATTACAAGATGTTTGGTCTTTGTCTCCAGCCTCTGCCTTAAGAAAATCAGTTGTCATTGGGGTAGGAACCTCCTTGCAATGTTCCATATCGTTGTCTCTTAGGAGCTGTTCAATTTTCTTCCGCTGCTCTAGAACGTAACCCCCATCAACCTTCTGAATACCTACACCTAGGTAATTCCTAATCTCTCCCAGATCTTTTACATCAAATTGTTGCTTGAGTTGCTCAGTAAATTCATTTACCCTCCTTTGATCCTTTGCTATAAAACATAAATCATCTACAAAGATCAATAGCAACACCTGTTCATCATTACATTGCTTAATATAAAGACATGGGTCAGCCTTACTACACTTAAAACCCATTCTTTGCAATGCTGCATCTAAACGCAGGTTCCAGCAACGCGCTGATTGTCTGAGTCCATACAAAGCCTTTTGCAATTTGTACACTCTTCCTGCCTCTTTAGATTCATAACCCGGAGTTTCTGCCATATAAATTTCTCCCCCATCTACAATCTACTGCTCTCTGTCCCTCAGGCAGCCTGGTAGATTTAAACACCTTATGGGCATTTATGGCATTCATTTCCACATCCATAGCAGCTTTCCACTTTTTCTGCTCTTGTGGTGGCAACTCCAATACCTCTGAATAGCTACGTGGTTCATAATTAATAAAACACAATTTAACATCACCTGGTTTGTAATGCTGCGGAGGTATGCCCTTGTTAACTCTTTCAGATCTGCGCAATACAGTCGTCTCCTGTTCCATTGGCACACTAGGAGTTAATTCTTCTTCATCCTTAATTACATCACTGGACGCTCGCCGCTCTGATAGCTCAATCTGTCCCTGACTAGGAATAAAAACTTCACTCCCTCCGTGTAACTTCTGCCAATTGGTATGCTCACTGAAACTCGCTGATCGTGAAATAACAAGTTTTCTATGGCCATCAGTAAACCTATATCCCTTGGTTCCTGGCTCATACCCCACAAAAATCATTTTCTGTACTTTAGCCTGACCCTTCCTACGTACTTCCTTATGCACATGTACCCAGGCTGAGCACCCAAAAACTTTCAAATGAGCTAATGATGGCTTCTTGCCATACAAAATGTAATATGGTGTTTGATTCACTGAAACACTCCACAACCTGTTAATTAAATAATTAGCAGCCAGTATAGCTTCTCCCCAGTATCCTCTAGATAACTCTGAGTCAGCTAACAGTGAATCCTTTACTGTCTGTAAAGCTAAATTTCTCCTTTCTGCCATGCCATTCTCCGCTGAACTATGTGGATTGGTTCTTCTGTGTGCAATGCCCCTCCTACTGAGCCATTGCTGAAAACTGCCATTCATAAACTCAGTACCCCGGTCAGTCTGCAAACTACACACCTTTGTGTTATATCTACGTTCTACAAACTGCACCCAATTCCTGAACTTATCAAATGTCTGGCTCTTAGCTTTCAACAGATAACAGAATCCAAAATGAGTGAAATCATCCACAATTACTAATACATATTTAGCACCACCTAATGTGGCTGGTAATGGACCAGTTGGGTCAGCATGTATTAATTCAAAACATTTCTGTGATTTTCTATCACTTAGTTTGCTTACAGGATACACCTTTGACTTAGACATCTTACATGCCGTGCAATCCAGATAAGCTTGGCACGGTTTCAAATCCATTCCAGTACTTGCTTCAGACATCTTTTCAACCACTTTGAAACTTGGATGCCCCAACCTTCTGTGCCACAAATGTTCACATGAATTATGGTATGGTTTGTTGATAATTGCTACACCATGGGTTACATTATCATCTGTCCTGGGTTTCAGCTCATATAAATTGTTCTGCAATACACCCTTACCACAGACATGATTATTTTTCATAATAATACTTTCACCCTTAACAAACCTTACTTCATATCCCTTCTTATCTAATTGAGAAACACTCAGGATATTATTTTCCAGGTCTGGTACACATAACATAGTTAATTCAACATTCAAACTAGGTACAAAAACAAACCCTTGCCCAATAACAGATGCACAGGTTCCATTTGCCAGGCTAACATGATCCCATTCAGCCTGCTTAAAACCTTTAAACATCTTCCTGTCATTGGCAATATGTTCGCTTGCTCCACTGTCCAGAAGCCACGTCTCCTTTAAATTCCTTCCAGTAGAATTTATCACCAACAGCTGGACACCACTCTGTTGCTTAGCAATCTTCGGCTTGACTTTTGACTTACTTCTTTTATCACCGTCCCGTTGAAGATGCAACTTTGAGCCACAGCGAAAACACCATTTCACAGTCAAAACCTTATCTGTACAGGAGAAATCCACCCCCACAGAGCTTCTCTGCATTGGCTTATCTACAGTGCTCTTGCTATAAGCTTTTCTTCTTTGCTCTTCTTCCAGAAGCCGACCAGTTAGATAATTAACAGTCAAATCTCTTTCAGATAATGACCCGAAACTGGTTGCTAAATTATCCGTTTCATTAAGTGAACTGAGAATAACATAAACCTTATGTGCTTCCGTGAATTGCATCCCACATTGTGCCAACTCCAAGAAAAGCTCTGTCATGTATTGCAAATGCTCAGAAACGCTGTCTCCCTCACACAAATTAGCACGATACAGCTGCCTGGTTAACATGATTTAATTGACTATCCTCCAAACATAAAATTATGCTTAACAATGCTCTCTCATCCTTCACAATATCCTCATCCTGATCCAAATTAACCGGTGGATTACTCACTGCTTTCCAAATTCCTTCACGTCGTAGAAACATTTCCATTTTATATGCCCATGAAAGATAATTGGAGTCATTCAGCCTTTTCAGAGGGAAACCTCCTCCGATAGTTGACTGCATCTTTGCTGTGCTCATTGCTCCTCACAGCCCCTCCTGGGCAGACACTGATGAATAAACAGCACAGACTTATCAGAACGTCCTTCAGCTGCAAGCCAGTCCTAGGAAAACACACAGCCAGGCACGGAACCTGTAAAAGCTCCAAATTTGCCCCAGATATCCACACGACTCCTGGTTAGGCTTCCAACATCCTCACAGCCATGCCAGTGACCTGTTAGAGTCCCAACTGCACACGTTCCACTGCTGGGCCCGAAACCTGTCAGAACACGCAATGCTGGGGCGGCCAGTGCTTCTCCAAGACATCAGAGTAATATGTTCTATGCAGTAAATAGACACTCAAGCAGAGATTAGATAAAATAGTCTATTTACTGTATATACATACGCAGTCCAAAATACAGTCCAGTAATGTCCAACACAGATACAGATGAGATTAAGTAACGAGAAGAACGAACCCTAGAGTTGTTCTACTTTTATACAAATATTGACCAATCACATTATAGGTCAAACAAATTATCTGCCACACCCAGCTAACCTACAGCACCTGTAATATGAGTCACATCATACCTTCTACAATGGCTGCTAATTGGATGACTTGCAGAAAATATCAACTCTCACCTATATACCTCTAGCCTCTCCTGTATAATTAATCTCCTTGTAAATTCTGGGTATTTTATAAACCCCAACAGAACATGTCCAGTTGGGACTCTAACAGGTCAGTGGCATGGCTGTGTGGACGTTGAAGCCTATCCAGGAGTCGTGTGGCAATCTGGGGCAGATTTGGAGCTTTTACCGCTTCCGTGCCTGGCTGTGTGTTTCCTAAGACAGACTTGGAGCTGTGGGACGTTCTGTGAAGTCTGTGCCGTTTATTCATCGTTATCTTGCCCAGGAGGGGCCATGAGTGGTGAGCACAGCAAAGATGCAGTCTACTATCAGAGGTGGTTTCCCTCTAACACAGCTGAATGAAACCAATTATCTTTCGTGGGCGTATAAGATGGAGATGTTTTTGCATCGTGAAGGACTTTGGGGAGCCGTGAGTAGTCCACCTGTTGACTTAGATAAAGAGGAAGATATGTTAAGAAATGAGAAAGCATTGTCCAGCATAGTTTTCTGCGTGGAAGACAGTCAGTTGAATTATGTGCGTGGCAAAGAGTTAGCCAAAGAGTGCTGGGATTCCTTAAGAGATTTGTATCTCAGAAGCACACCTCTTTGTAAAATCATGTTAACCAGAAAACTGTATCGTGCACCTTTGAGTGAAGGAGACAGCGTCTCAGCACATTTACAGAACATGACGGGGCTCTTCTTAGAATTGGCACAGAGAGGGATGCAATTTACAGAAGCACACAAAGTGTTTCTTATTCTTAGTTCCCTAAATGAGACGTGGGATAACTTAGCGACCAGTTTTGGGTCAATATCTGAAAGGGATTTGACTGTTAATTATCTAACTGGTCAGCTTCTTGAGGAAGAGCAGAGAAGAAAAGAATCTAACAGCAAAGTAACTATGCCACGGCAAAAGGGTTCTGTGAGGGAGGAATTTTCCTGCACAGATAATGAAAAAGTGTTGGCTGTGAAGAAATGTTTTCGCTGTGGCTCAATGCTGCATTTCCAGAGAGACTGTGATAAAAGTAGGACAAAGGGTAAGCCGAAGAGAGCTCAGCAACGGAGCGGAGCCCAGCTGTCTGTTGGCGTCTCGGCCCCACTACGATTGAATTTCTTTCTTAGTTCTGGCTTCTTCCCCTCAAATTCGCTCCTAAGGTTACAGCCGTGCTTCTTCATGCCAATGATTTAGTTCTGTCTCAGACTTTGACTGGATTAAAACATGCCCTAAGATCACTTGCCACTCATGGTAAGAATGAAGAATTGTAAATTAACTGTGCAAAGGTAAAACTCTTGCTATTTGATATAGAAACACAAGCAGACCATCTCACATAGCCAAAGACGTACTTTTAAGTAGCCAATTCCCCTCATTTTGGTCAGGGAGATATTCAAATTCTCCCACGGTTTCCAATCTGAGAAAGCTCAGTTTAATGTCCTGCCATCAGCTGCACCAGAAGGCTCATGATAAGAAAATACCCTATGCTGCCTGACTGTGCCATTGTGGCTCATGGAGTAGAGAATCCCTGCCCATATCTTATTCTGCTGTGGGTTTCACAGACATTCTAGTTTCTCCTTGAACTGTCCTTACCTAGTAAAATGCACAGGACACGCCGACTCCGTCTATGTACAAGCTCTTCTCTCAGGCCAGTCAGACTCTATTCCTTCAGATGTTGACAGGTTTTGCTAGACCACCTTTAAAGTTAGGTGGGGACCCTTGACTGTTGTCACTCTCTGTCCAAAGCCAAGACAACCACAGACGGATGATGAAAGACTCTATTGTAGTATATACAGTATATGTCAATAGGTTGATGCTTCCCCCTTGACCAATTCAGCAGTTTTTAGTTCAAAATGTTAATGTCCCCGTAGTTTCCCAGATTCCAGATTTTAGCTCTTGGTAGGCTCATAGTTTTACTTTGAAATGATATTATGATTTCAGCTTTAGGATTCATAGAGTTTTACTAGAATAACATTCATTCAACTTGAGGATGTCAACCCAGCTGATGCTCTCGGATGTGTTTTTCTCTTTTATTGCTTTATCTGACTAATTCTCTTTTTTGCTTTTTATTAACTCCCCCTAAAATGGAACTGAATTCAATGTTTCTATGGCTGTCCTTTATGTTCAGAAGGTGCCTTTGTCTAGATGCACGGAAAGCTGTCCTCCAGGATACACCAAACTCAAAAGGGAAGGAGCCCCAGACTGCTGCTACGACTGTTCTCCATGCACAGAAGGAACAATCTCCAGGCAAGAAGGTCGGTGGCTCTAGAGCAAGGAGGGGACTTGAGGATACAGGTCAAATTCACTGTTGCTCTTCTGGGCAGTGTTTGTTACAGGTGCCGCTTTCCTGCTAGTTCTAGACCTAACTCCTCATCTATTTGTCCTTATATCCACAAAGAAACATTAAAAAAAAGAGTCAGCATAATATTTCAGAGATTTGGGACCATCATATAATTTGGCATGATGGTGTGGCCAGTAAAAGTAAAATAATGAAACATGGCTGAATTCTTGTGCTGCAGTATCCTTGTCTGGTTTAAGGAATGAAGATCAATCTTGTGGGATTTGGCATCACATTAGTCTTCAGCCTTTAAAAATCAGTGGCAATTTCCCCTTAACACTGAGATCCTCAAGTGTCTCTAGGAAAAGGATATTTTTTAAGATGGCGCCGAGCGAGTATGTCTGTTTAGAACGGGTGCTGTTCGTTGGATGGTTTTAGCATGTTCTGGAGGGTTAGAGGCTTAGAGATTTGGACTGTATTTTGGCGGGGTTGTTTCCTGACTGGACGAAGCTAAATTGTCTTTCCTGCTGGGCTGTTTGGTGGCTTGCAATGGGATTTCATATTCCCTTACCTGGATTGTGGCTTGGAGAACGGGCCTTGGGGATTGGAGCTGGTGGCAGAGGCTGGATTCTTGGACTGCCGTGGGCGTGGATTGGCTGCTTCACACAGGAAGTGCTCCATAGATTTTCTAACTATTGGCATTGTGGCGGTGGGAAGCAGGCTGGTGTTGACGATGGAGGAAGCCCCTGTAGTTGTGCAGAAGGGACTGTGCTGCGGAGCAAGGAGGATGAGGGGGATGCTGATTCTGGGGCACAGATGAGGGCTGCCTTTCTTTCCATCGTGGTGGTGTGGAGGTGAGGGATTTTGCTGTGGTGGACGCAGGGCTGGTCAAGGCTGGTTGCAGCTGCTAGATCCCTGTGGCTGCAGTTCTTTCCCCCAAGCAGCCAGGTAGCCATTTTGCCTTCCCTCTGGCTGAGAACTGGAAGGTGCTGGTAACAGCCATCTGCGTGAACTGTTTTAATCAATAGTCATCGCAACCCAAGAGGACTTGATTGAAAGGATTTAAATTGGAATGGAACTAGTCATCAAGTTGGAAAGTTTTAGGATGTGGTTTGTGATTCTGCTCAACTTCCTACAGGTGACAGCTGGGGGAGGGAATTTCTTTGAATCACTGGGATTGTGCAATCGGGGCATAAGCACCCTGGTGAGAAGAGACTGCCTGAGGGCATGGTGTGGTTGGTTGATGGCAATGAGGTGAGGTGGTTTCTGATTAGCAGGAGGCACTGGATGATGAATTGTGCAGAAGCGCCTCGGGTGTTAGGGAGCCCATATTGGTTGATTGTAGGTTGTGTGAGTGAAGTGGGGGGTGTGGGCCTGGCAATGGACCTTTATGGACAGGGGAGGGGGTGGGCTCTGAAGGGATGAGGGCAGGTTGCATCATCCCAGTAGTGACGGGTAGAGGGAGATATGATGGGAGACACAGGAAAACGCCACTCATGGCAGACGGGCCACAGGTATATTGTTCCTGTGGCACGGTCGAGCCCCTTGAACTTGCTCCTTGGCCCCAGATGGCAGACTTTCAAGCCCCTGGGTTGTTGACAGCTGCTTCTGAAATCCAGGTCAGTCGATTGGTCATGAGCTATAGCTACTGTTAGAGACTACCTTGTGGCGGTAAGGGTGGCGAAACGTGATTGTTTCTGGAATTGGGGGAGATATTGGTTTCTCCCCTGACATGATCAGATCACTCTCTGGTGAGCCTATTCTCTCGCGCCAACGCCCTGCACAGGGAGGCTAGGCCTATTAGATCGGCCCACCCCAGGTGACTAATAGGGGATTCAGAGAGAGATTGAGGTTGTTCCAGGAAGTCTGCTACACAGTCCGACATGAGCCTTGGTGGTCGCAAGGAATGGAAGAGCAGCCACGGCCTTGGATCGGATCGCGCCTGGCCATCCTCTCCATGCCCATGGTTCCCACCACTCTCTGTGGTATATGGAAGAGCTGAAGGAACTAAAGATGGTTAAGAGATGGCTTGAGAGCTTCTGGTGGACAACAAAGAACAAAGATGATTGATCACAATCTACAGCTGCTATTAGAGACTACCTTGTGGTGGTAAGGGTGGCGAAACGTGATTGTTTCTCCATCCTTATTGTGTCCACAGATAGTCGCACAGCGACCCTATTTTTGGTGACCTGGTCCCTCCTAACAGTGAGTAATACTGGCTTTCAACTAAAGGCTTGCTGTGAGGAATATGCTGTGCATCTAGCGGGTAAAGTCGCTGGCATCCACTCTGCAGTGGACTCCAGCTTTAGGGCAGCAACAGTGGAGTCTACGGAGGCTAAGTCTTGCAAGAATACCTGGGGGGAGTTTGATCCAGTTGTACCTGAGGAAGTGGACAGGGCTCTTGCAGCTGCCAGCTCAGCCACCTCTGTGTTCGATCTGTGTCCCTCCTGGTTGGTTAAGACTGCCCAGGAGGGAACGTTTGATTGGGTCTGGGCAGCACTCAATAATTACTTGATGGAGGGGGTGGTTCCCTCGGCTCTCGAGGCGGCAAGGGTCGATTCCAATTGGTTTTGATAGGGGGGAAAACTCCAGCCCATGGCCCCTACCTTGTTGGGTGCCTCAGGGCTCGGTTCTCTCTCCTCTCCTATTTAACATCTACATGAGGCCACTGGGTCAGGTGATCCTACAGTTTGGGGTGAAGTATCATCAATATGCTGATGATACCCAGTTTTACATCTCCACCCCGGGCTGCCTGAGTGATGCTGTGGATGTCCTGTCCCAGTGTTTTGAGGCTGTAAATGTGTGATGACCCTGACTTCAATGCCCCAATAATCGCTTCTCCGTGCAGTTCGTTTGAATTGCAGAATAAGCTTTATTAAGGTTACATGTAAATCAAAGCATTGCTGAAAACCAGAATAGTTTCCCACTAAACGACTGAATTTTGCCTTTTTCCCCTTGAGCCAGCCTCCTTTAAAAAAAACATTTTTTAAAAAAACAGCATAATATTTCAGACACTTGGAACCAACTCAACCCAAGCAATACTGAGACGCTTTTGGTATTTTGGCCTTCCAGTGACAAGGTTTTGCCATTGTTGGTCTTAGGTGGGTTGGCACTGTCCCAGATGGACCCTGTGCCCAATCTGGAGGTCCTCTTTATTGTATTGTATTAGTATGGTCCTAACTTTTGGAGAACCTTTGAGGACCACATTCCAGGTTTTCAGGGGAAGCCTGGAACCAAACGTATCTAGTCCTAAGGTTGAGATTGAAGTACTAATGACCCCATCAGGTTTCAATTTAGACCAAAGATCAGTTCTGGTGAGAGTTGAAGCTTGCAGCTGGCTAACCCCAGGGATCTTTGCCTAATTTATAGAATAGTGCAGCACAAATCCTTCAAAAGAGATGCTTCCGAAAAAGATACAATGCTTCTCTTTTTGAATCACTTAAAAGATCACTTATCAGTTCACACAGCTGATTCAAAAGCTGCTCAGGCTATCATTGCATGTGTGTACAAGACTGGGAAAAGACACATAATCCCAAATAAAACATAATCCCAATAATTGATTTAAATTTTTTCCATCATGTTACGGCCAAAGATATTGTTAGATGCAGGCTAAAGAACAATGGCTTGTGTTTTTCAGATGCATCCAGTTGCAGCCAATGTCCGGATGACCAGCATTCTAATAAGAAGCGAGATCAATGTGTCCCAAAGGTTATAAGCTTCCTATCCTTTGAAGAAATGTTGGGTCTCATCTTGGCTCTCTTTGCCCTTGTTTCTTCAATAACCACCAGCTTGGTTCTGGGAATCTTCATTAAATACCGAGAAACCCCCATAGTCAAAGCCAACAACCGGGACCTCACCTACATTCTCCTGGTCTCCCTCCTCCTTTCCTTCTTGACTTCCCTTCTATTCATTGGTCGCCCCAAGAAAGTGACCTGCCTTCTTCGACAAACCACCTTCAGTGTTGTATTCTCAGTTGCTGTGTCTTCTTTGCTGGCCAAGACTGTCATGGTGGTGGTGGCCTTTCTGGCCACAAAGCCAGGCAGCAGGATGAGGAAATGGCTAGGGAAGACTCTGGCCAACTCCATTGTCTTGTCCTGTTCTGGGGTCCAGGTGGGCATCTGCATGATATGGCTGGGAATCTCTCCCCCATTCCCAGATTCTGACCTGCATTCCCAATCAGGACACATTGTGCTGCAGTGCAATGAAGGTTCAGTCACCATGTTCTACTCTGCACTGGGATACATGGGCTTTCTGGCTGCCATCTGCTTCTTCATGGCTTTCCTGGCCCGGAAGCTACCGGGGACCTTCAACGAAGCCAAGTGGATCACCTTCAGCATGTTGGTTTTCTGCAGCGTTTGGGTCTCCTTTGTCCCCACCTACCTGAGCACCAAAGGGAAATACATGGTGGCTGTGCAGATCTTCTCCATCCTGGCCTCCAGCCTGGGCTTACTGGGCTGCATCTTTATCCCTAAATGCTACATCATTATTCTGAGACCTAAGATGAACACCAAGGAGCATTTAAGGATATAAAACAATAAAGAAACCTGATTTTCCCTATTTTTCAATAGTTTATTGGTCATTTGAAATTATAGCTTAGAATTAAAGTCCTTTTGATGTGTTCTAAGAAATCACTCTTCCTTTCATGTGAATTTTAAATTATAATCATTAAATATTGAAACAGAAATAGCATTAGATCATCTTGTTTAAAACACTTACATTCTTTCCTGTCTCTCAATCTGACATCAAGTAGGATTAGGATGATAATCATTGACATTAATCAGTTTTCTGAAACCAGATCAGGTAAATTGTCACCAAAGCAGATAAATTTTGACATTAAGTCATGGGCTTATTTATTAGGCCTTGGCAGCAACTTGCCTTTTTTATCCTTTTTTGGCACATAACCAATCAAGGGAGAAAAGCAAATCTTCCAGGGCACAGAAAGGTTTTCTTAATTCAGGCAGCTTCCAAAGCCCAAAGGGAGACCCGGGACAGAGTTGAGGGAGGGACAGAAAGCATCCTGCTAGGGAAGAAGTCAAGGGAGAATGCGCACCTCCAACGCTGAAGGTAAAGCACCATCTTTCCTTCTGCCTCTTTCGGCAAACCTGAGAGCAGCAGAACATTTCCAGACATTATTGCTGTGGCCTCAGAAGGTCAACTGGTAAATGGCTGACTACACAGGTCAACCTCAGCCACATGATGTTCACACTCAAAATAAAACACACACAAACACAAACACCACTTCAAAATCAAAAACATCACAACAATGTCCAGCGAATTTCCATCAAACCTTAACCTCATTAACTTAAACATTGCTATATTTTCTCCCAATTTTAAAGCAGAATATTTTGTAACAGAGGCTCTGAAAGATCATCCAGATGGTGTATCTCTACTTGGATGTAGCTACTCTGGAGCATCTGACCTACATTTAGGGAGATGGCCTCATCCACACCAAGATGCAGTTCCCCCGACTAGTTAATAAGGGTTCAGTTGATTTAGTGTAGAGTATCATAACCTTGAAAGTTTAACATATTACAATCTCTACCATCTCAAGAGTGAGGTTCTTAACTAAAGGGCAGGCAAGCTTTCCTGAATTTTTCCCCTCTTGACTCTAAAACTGGAACTGTGTCTATCAGTCACACAGAAATATTTTCTCCAGCTGAACCTCTATGTTGCTACAATGATTCCCAATTCTCCTTCCAATTAACAAAACCATGGTGAGAGTAACAATGCTTAAGGGATTTCATCACCATCACCACAGGCCATTTTTGAAACCACAGTGACACGCATCTGTTAATTCCTCATAAATATATAACCTGAACATCTAATCCACAATTACCTCCTGCTCTGCTAAGACAGAAGGTGCTACTGATTGAAGCAGGGACAACACCATTCTGAAATTAACGGTTGTGGTTTCCAGATTTGGTGCCAAGCTGGACCATCTTCAATAAAGAGCACTTCTTCAGTGCAGTCGTACTGTTGGTTAGTAGTTTTTCCTCCTCATTAGCCACCTTGGGGACCAAGGAAGAGCTGTCTTTGCCTGAAGGAGAATTCTACCCAATAGCACCACAATGGCATCTCGAGTGCTGCTCTTCCTGCTTCTGCTGGTGACCCATTTTCCCTGTGAGCCTCTGTTGAAGAAATGTCCATTCAATATGAAAATAGAAAAAAGAAAGTTTAATTACTACAAGCCAGGAGACTACCTGATTGGTGGAATCATATCTACAGCTAGTGCTGCATTTCTACCAAATGACTTCTTCAAACCTCCAACACGTATGGTTATAGGGTAATTATTGACATGCATGTGCCTCTAGTGATTGATGTTTCCCTCTCCAAAGTCTTTTTAGTAGCAAATGATTCCCATTTCCCAATTCCTGGCTTTTTCAAGCAGCCTATTCTTCTTCCTCCAGACTTCCTTTAAATAAAATGTATTTTGGATTTTTTAAAACCTGAAGTGTTTCTTTTGAGTTCTTCATCGAGGACCAGCATCAATACCAGGTGCTCCGAAACTTTTAAAAGGAACACCTTTATTTTCCAGTCAAGGAGAATGATCTCTGAACTCAATTCATAGAATCACCAATGAAATAGGATTTGTCATATATACAGAATAAAGTTAAGGAAATTTTCTGGCACTTGAATGACAATAAATTTGGACAAAATCATCTCCTGTTCTTCAACAGGCAGAATCCTGAGTTAGAAAGTACCATAAAAAAGTAGGGTATCGATCTCATTAATTCATTGGGCATTTCTTTACTTCTACTGATGTGCTTCAAGACTTATACACTCATAAAAATATTTAACACAATAGCATTTTATGCTGTGAGAAAGAAGAGACTGTAATCTCGGGTCACCTATCCATAGCTATCTGGTCAAACTGGGGAAAAAGTAAATAATTAGACTAAAGAATATACAGTAAAAAAAGGAAATATTAAGTAAATTATTAGATTAAAATCAGAATAAAAGAGAACTTGTAGAAAAGCTTGTTCCTGGTATGTAGTTACTTTATTTATTCTTACTACCATAATAGTAAGGATTCATATATCATCATAAGAATATGTTTGTCCCTTTGGGAATGGTTGGTTTTACACAAGTTTATTTTGTACTAATGTAAGCAGTTACTCAGATCCTTTTCCACCTGATGTTACTTTCGCTATAAGAGTTCTTTTCCATGTTATCCCCCCAAGTCATAACATAGACCAAGAATCAGATTGTGTGTTTGGGTTAAGGTTAATTTTGACCCTGACCTGCCAAGCTTTTCTTCTGCTCGTTTTGAAATGAAGCTCCCTTTGGTGCACAGGGAATTTTATGTCTAACAGGATTATCCAGATAACTCTTTCACCTAGAAAGGCCTTATAGATAAATAATGCAGGAATTTGCTACTTCCTTATTGTGCAATCAGTGCCTGACAATATTTCCTGCATTGCAAAGTAACGAAAGTGAGCTCTGGTCCATTCTTTGCCCTTTATGAGATCAACCAGATTTTTTGTTGTTTATTCATTCAGTCGCTTCCATCTATTCATGACTATTCGTGACCAGCCCATGCCAGAGCTTCCTGTCAGCTGTCACCATCCCCAGCTCCCCTACGGTCAAGTCCGTCGCCTCCAGAATATTCAACCAGATTAGTTTGTACATTTTTAAGGTGGTCTCTTGCATCCTCATTCCATTGATGTTTCAGGCTGTGGGACTGTCAGCCTCGCATGTTCATCTGACATGCTTGTCTGCCTGTTGTACACGTATAGTTTGCTGGCCTGCACTTAATTGCTTCAAGAAGCAAGCCTCCCTCTCGGCATTCCTGCATCGCTTGCCAGGAACTGTGATAAGCTCCTGCTCTTTCAACAGACATTCTATCAGGTGGAGGGATTCCTGGAGTGAGAACTGAAATGTTATGGCTTGACTATGGGTGATATCAGAGGGATGTTTTGATAATGCAGCTTGGGCGCGAAAATCTTTATTTGAGGCTTCACCTCACCTTAAGTGTACTGATCCTGAATAAATGAATCTTTTAGGGTAATTGCCTGAGGGATTTCTTGATTGGGAATTCTAACACTGAGTGTTATCACAGGGACATTCACAAGTGTGGTCCTAAGTCACAGCTTCAATTCATCATTGCCAGATGTCTTTAAAGTAAAAGCTGCAGGCAATACCACCCGTCTTTATAAACTGAAGAAGAAAACCTATCGATATCTCTTCCATTGCAGTGTCAACAGTCTGAGCTTCAGCCACGTTTTGCCTTTCTTGTTTGCCATTCATGAGATCAATCAGAGTCCTAGGCTGCTCCACAATATCTCCCTGGGCTACAACCTCTATGAGAACTTTTTCAACCCCCTAATGACGTACGAGGCCATGATGGACGTGCTATCTGTGGGGCAGGAGAACACCCCAAACTACAGTTGTGGAAGAAAAAAAAATATCCTGGCCATTCTTGAAGGGACTGATTCCGAGCTCTTTCATCACATTTCAACCATGCTGAGCATCTACAAAATCCCACAGGTATGAATATAAATAGAAGCGGTCCATTTTGGAAATGCTCCAGATGAGTCCAGAATGTGGCACTCTTGGATAGCACCAAGCAAACTTGGACTCATATGGTAGATCTTAAGAGACCTGAAATAGTTTTATTTCCCTTATATTACTTTGGTCTTTCTGACATTGGTACACAACAAGGATCTGGAAACAATCCGCTGTCTTCATGACCTTCTCCTATTCTGCCATGAATTGGACTCAGAACAAAGAGCCGTTCCTCACAGAAACAACTAGAGCTAGTAGACTAATTGGTCTATCTGGTCAGTATGTTCAGAAAAGAGGAAGAAAAGGATGGAGAAATTTTAAGGCCCACAAACGCTTGTATTAAAATAGTGGTATGTGGTCTGTTACAAGAATGACTGAATATCATTCTGCTCACACTTTTAGATGACAGTGAGAATTGTGAATATCAGGAGAAACAAAAAAAGTCAGTGGAATGCATTCAGAATGGGATCTCTAAGAAATACGTATGATAAGAGAGGATTCAGAATGCTTGGGTGCAAAATGAGTGTGGACTGAATTCTAAAGTGGACAGTACAAAATAGGTGGCTTTCACACATAGAATGAATGAGGACTGAAAGATCTGAGGGAAGAATACTTCACAGGTCAAAAGAAAGTGGAAGACCAAGAAAGTGGTGGTTGGATGCAATTCCTGAGTGGATGAAAAGTAAGAGGGGAGAACTAATGACATGGTATGACACCGTGTATGCACAAAGTGGAAGCAAGGAATCTTTCTAAGAGTACAAAGGCATTGAGAGGATATGGGTACAGCCCCTTTAAAGTCCTTTGAAGCACAAAGGAGATCACCATTAATTTGCTCTATCCCCAAAGCTCATCTCCATTCTGCTTGGACATTAGACTGGTCCTCTCCCTACATTTTAGTGAGAAGAGTTCTGAGGTGGAGAGATGGGTATATTTCCATGCCAGTAAAGAAAACCTCCAATCTGTCTCCCTAGGGTGGGATGGGGCTGACACGGGAGAAGAAGATAAGTTTGGACATATGGCTAGACCACTGGGTTTAGATATCTTTCAGAAAGTATTTGGATTGGGAGAATTCCCAAGAAATTAGGAAACTGTGCTCACCCCCTACTTTCCCGAGAAATCCTTACCCACCACCTGGAAAATTTGCAGCTCCTGATCTACCGTGTGCTGAGAACTATGGGTGATCCACAGAGTGAGTAGGGGCTCCTACAGGCACCAAAAGCTCTCCACTGAGCTCCATGTGGATCAGCCCATTCCAATTTCTGTGGGTAGGGGGTGTTGGTCAAGGGGTCACCGTGGACATGAGCCACAAGGAGAACAGGGGCTTCCTAGCCAGGGACGACATGAACAGAGACAAGAGAAGCAGGAGAGTAATGAGCAATGGAGATGGAACCTTTGATGCAGCTATTGCTTTCTGGAAACATTAGCTCAGTAGGTATGAAAAGCTCTTAGATTTAAGCATCTGAATATTATCACTAAAAGTGAGACAGACCAGCAATCTTTTCTCTTTTTCGTTAGATCAACTATGGTCTTATCAGCCACATTCCTGCGCATAAACAGCATTTTCCGTTTTTCTACCGGCTGAGTCCAAAACAAGAACCTCCTTACTTGGCAATTGTCAAGCTGCTCTTGCATTTCCAATGGATGTGGATCGGCCTCGCTGCTCCAGACAATGAAAATGGGGAAAAGTTCAGAAGAACCTTTGTTCCAGTAGCCACAAAGAGAGGAGTTTGCATTGCCTTCTCAGATAGCATCTTTACACCAAATATGGGAAAAAATATTCCATTCACAGAAGAAATGGAAAAAAAGCACCTGCGTCTGTATTTCAGCAACCGTCAAGTAAAAATAATTGTTTATCAATTAGACTTTCAGGCCACAATGATTCTACTAGCACTAATACAACTCTTTGAAAGGAATAAGTTATTGGCGGGGAAAGTGTGGCTTGCAGCAGCTTTGCCAGACTTCAGTGTGAGAATGTTTTACAAACTGCTTGATCTCCAGCATAAACATCTTTTGTTATCCTTCTCAACTCAGGCAAAAAAAAGGACACAATATTATGATTTTGATTCATATTACTCTGCTATCCCGCAATATGAGGAGGCAGCATTCCAGTGCTCCTCTTCAAGGCCTTTGTTATCCAGGAACGTTTGGGGAACATGCCTAGAAAAAGAGAACTGGGAATTCCCTCCCCAAAATATGGTTGCAAGAATCCTGTCTGAGGATGCCTCTAGTATTTCCACAGCAATTCAGGCCCTGTCCTGGGTCCTCAATGCTGCCTCTTCTGCCCAACTGAGTCAGAGGAGGATGCGGGTTGGAGACCATCGGACACCACAGCTGCTACAGCCATGGCAGGTGAGGCTTCTCCGTTGAGGCTCCATCGATGCTCCCCTTCAATTCCTCAGTGTTAAATTCGGTGTAGGCAGGGCTGGCAGGGGGAGGTTTAAGATGTTTTGAACAGTAGTTGCCCTGTTGTAGTGTTTGTTCTGATCAGATGAGGAGGTTTGGGGAAAGAAAGAGAGATTCTGTTGCGGAATCTTCCAAACTGGAACTATCTCTACTGCTCTGGGATCCTGTATAATAAAAGTGATACCTGTATAGTGACAGTATTTCCCCATTTCTATAGTGTATAGGCAACAGGATGGCACAGCTATCCTCTTGTTCTCTTTCGATCACCCAACCTGGTCTTCTCTAGTTTCCAGCCAGAGAATTAGTCATGACTTTGTGTTTTCAATTTATTGTGAACCGCCCACAATGTTTTTATTGTGAACCTCCCAGGGTCCCCCGACTGGGGGAGATGGGCGTTAATACAAGTTTAAATAATTAACTAATTAATTAAAAGCAGTTCTTTCTCCTACAAATCAGTTTCTTCATAACATCTTCTATGATGAACACGGACCCCATCCCCATGTCCCCTGAACTTCAGCTTTAAGATCCTTACTGCTTTTTTAAGAGTGCCAAATTGTGGTGGCCTGAAAGTTAAATCAATCAACAAATCAGGGCCGTACACTCGTGATGCAAACTTTGTGTTGCTCCTAGCCCAAAGCTGAGCCTGTGGAACTTCAGATTTATCTGGTGTGAAGGAAAAGACCAATTTTCACTGCTTACCCCTCACTGCTGGATGCTGGGACTGCCTTGTGTGGCCATTTTCGTCTTAGCAACAAGAGATATGGCACCAGGTACCTGTCAGCATAATTCCATATCACTCCTTCGTAAGGCATTGCTCAGCTATCATCCTAGACTATTCCCTGCATGGGTGTAAAACTCTCAGGCAAGACTGCTAGACATCTGTTTGTTTAAAAAAAACAAAAACAAAAACAATGTCACCTATCGTTCTTACGTTTTTGAAAACAAATTAAAGCAATAAAAATGAACAGGATCTCATGGGATCTCAAACACAGACCTTTAGATCAAATGAGATTCATTTATCTTTTGGGATTTCCCTCTTAATGTAATTTTGGTTGTTTGTTACAATTGTTTTGCTAACTTTTGTCTTTGTGGGACAAGATCTTGAGTTGAATTAAATGTTTCACGAAACTCACAAGAAACACCTGGAAGAGATCCAGCTTCCCTTGGGAGGGAGACTGCCTCAAAATTCCTGAAGCTCTTTACAGGTGGAGGCAGTGACTTGAAATGGTCCAGTTATTCATACCAGTCACGTATCTAAGGTAAAGCTTTCCCATGCACAGTAGTGTCCAACTCTAGGGGCCGGTGATCCTCTCCATTTGTTAGCTGAAGATCCAGCGTTGTCTGAAGACGCTTCCGCAGTCATGTGGACGGCATGACGTGCGTGGAAAGCTGTTGTTGTTGTTGTTGTTGTTGTTGTTCAGTCGTTCAGTCGTGTCCGACTCTTCGTGACCTCATGGACCATAGCACGCCAGGCCTTCCTGTCCTCCACTGTCTCTCGGAGTTTACTCAAATTCATGTTCATTACATCGGTGATGCTATCTAACCATCTCATCCTCTGCCGTCCCCTTCTCCTTTTGCCCTCAGTCTTTCCCAGCATCAGGGTCTTTTCCAGTGAGTCCTCTCTTCTCATTAGGTGGCCAAAGTATTTGAGCTTCAGCTTCAGCATCTGTCCTTCCAATGAGCAGTCAGGGTTGATTTCCTTTAGGATTGACTGGTTTGACCTCCTTGCAGTCCAAGGGACTCTCAAGAGTCTTCTCCAGCACCACAGCTCGAAAGCATCAATTCTTCGGCGCTCAGCCTTCCTTATGGTCCAACTCTCACAGCCATACATTGCTACTGGAAAAACCATAGCTTTAACTATACGGACCTTTGTCGGCAAGGTGATGTCTCTGCTTTTTAATATGCTGTCTAGGTTTGCCATAGCTTTCCTTCCAAGGAGCAAGCGTCTTTTAATTTCATGGCTGCAGTCACCGTCTGCGGTGATCTTGGAGCCCAAGAAAATAAAATCTGTCACTGCTTCCATTTCTTCCCCTTCTATTTGCCAGGAAGTGATGGGACCAGATGCCATGATCTGGGTTTTTTTAATGTTGAGTTTCAAGCCAGCTTTTGCACTCTCCTCTTTCACCCTCATCAAGAGGCTCTTTAGTTCCTCTTCACTTTCTGCCAATAGGGTGGTATCGTCTGCATATCTGAGGTTGTTGATATTTTTCCCGGCAATCTTAACTCCGGCTTGTGATTCATCCAGCCCGGCATTTCTCATGAAGCTGTTACCTACCCACAAAAGTGGTACCTATTCATCTACATGCATTTGTATGCTTTTGAATTGCTAGGTTGGCAAAAGTTGGGGCGAGTGTGGGGGCTCACTCCATCACACAGAGCTAGGTATTCAAACCTCTGAACCTGTGATCTTCCGATTGACAAGCCTGGCGTCTTACCCGCTGAGCCATCGTGCCCCTTACGTATCTATTTTTGTATTTTTTTATCCACTCAATTGTGCCCGATTCCCGGAGACTGCCTAGACAAGTCACTGAAGTTTTCTTAGCAAGCCTTCACCACTAAATCAAACTGCCAAACCCATATCTGTAATAATAGCGGTCTAGACTGAATTAGGGCTGAAATGGAACTGTATAAGATACGGGGGTGGTTTTCCATGTCTTTCTAGCTTCATCCTTTCCTGGGAAATTTCCAGCTTTACAATCTTTCCCTGGATGGTGTTTATTTGGATGAGAACGGAGATCCCGTTGCTGATTTTGATATCATGCACTGGGCAGTCTTTCCAAATAAGTCTACTGCTGGGGTAAAAGTCGGGAGAGTAGAAAGAGGGTCCTCTTCAGAAGTCAGCCTCTCTATCAATCAAAGTGCCATCATGTGGCCAACATCATTCAGTCAGGTAGGTGATGCTGCTACTTTGGGATTCTTACCATTTATCAGCTGTTATACATACCTTTTGTTGTTCAGTCATTTAGTCGTGTCCGACTCTTCGTGACCTCATGGACCATAGCACGCCAGGCCTTCCTGTCCTCCACTGTCACCCGGAGTTTACTCAAATTCATGTTCATTACATCGGTGATATACATGCCTCCTTAGAAATAAATCCCTCGGAATTCAATGCAGATTTGCTCCAAAGAATGGAATCTAAACCCCATTAATTCTACAGACATTATGCATAATTATCTTAACTTATTTAATGATTTCCTTATTTCTTCCCTGCCACCATGCAGGCATCTCTTAAGTGAGTCTTAAGTTACAGGAAACACTTTAAAACTAAATAAAGTAAAGTCAAAGTAATTCAAGGTTAAAAAATAGCAGTAAGTAATAACAATATAGTAAACTTAATGAAAAAAAGTTGGCTAAAACTCCCTAGATACTTGTCTATGAAGGTTCTCAGTCATCCAGGTGGAACAGTCTGTGGCTTGAATCATGTCAACTGGATTTCTATTTTCTTAGTGGAAACGTTTCACTCCTTATCCAAGGAGCTTCTTCAGTCTGAGTAAAGTTAGTAAGGGAATCCTTAAATATGTTTCTAGGCTGGCTGTGTGACCTTGCACCTGGGGCTAGGTCATGGTTATTTTTGAGATGTTTGTTTCTAAGTCCCTTTATCATCTAAAGGAGGATCGTTAAGATTACCCTGCTGCTGTTGAGCTTGTGAAATGGTCTTAATCTTCCTAGGCACAGAAGACAAAGCAGGAAGGAAGATAGGGGAAAGGTTATGCCTGAGGCCCCCACCTCTATTCAAGGAAGGATTTTCCAAGTTGGCATGAATGGATTCCTTGACCCCTCTCTCAAACCACCTATCTTCTCTGTCTAAAATGTGAACATTAATGTCCTCAAATGAGTGTCCTTTTTCCTTTAGATGAAGATAAACTGCTGACTCTGGTCCTGTGGTGTTACTTCTCCTGTGTTGGGCCATCCTCCTGTACAAAGGTTGTTTGGTTTCTCCAATGTAGAGTTCAGAGCACTCCTCACTGCACTGGATTGCATACACTACATTGCTTTCCTTGTGTTTTGGAGTTTGATCTTTGGGGTGTACAAGCCTCTGTCTCAGTGTGTTGGTGGGTTTGAAATATACAGGTATGTGGTGTTTGCCAAATATCCGTTTGATCTTTTCAGACACGCCAGCCATGTAAGGAATGACCAGGTTCTTCCGTTTACTCTGAGTCTCAGCCCTATCTGTCGCTGTTTTAGGTCTGGTAGACTTAGATTTGGTGAAGGCCCAATTTGGATATCCACAGGCCTGCAGAGCTGTTCTCAGATGCTGCTTTTCATTCTTTTTGGAATCCATGGAGGTGGGGATGGTTTCTGCTCTGTGTGACAATGTCCTGATGACTCCTAGTTTGTGCTGCAGTGGATGGTGGGAGTCAAACATCAGGTATTGATCTGTGTGTGTGGGTTTCCTGTAGATCCCTATTTCTAGCTTGCCACCGGTCCCAATGAGGACTTCACAGTCTAGGAATGCCAGTCTGTTGTCCTTGGTGTCTTCTCTGGTGAAGCTAATGTTGGCATCTATAGTGTTTATATGGTCCGTGAAGGCCTGTACTTCCTGGGCCTTGATTTTGACCCAGGTGTCATCCACATACCTAAACCAGTGGGTGGGCACCGTTCCCTGGAATGTGTTGAGTGCTTTCTTCTCCACTTCTTCCATGTATAAATTGGCCACAATGGGTGACACAGGAGAACCCATGGCACAGCCGTGTTTTTGTCTGTAAAAGTCACCTCTGTATGTGAAATAAGTGGTGTTAAGACACAGGTCCAGAAGATGGCAGATCTGGTTTGGGTTGAGATGGCTTGGAAAGGAGAAGCCATCTCAACCCAAACCAGATCTGCCATCTTCTGGACCTGTGTCTTAACACCACTTATTTCACATACAGAGGTGACTTTTACAGACAAAAACACGGCTGTGCCATGGGTTCTCCTGTGTCACCCATTGTGGCCAATTTATACATGGAAGAAGTGGAGAAGAAAGCACTCAACACATTCCAGGGAACGGTGCCCACCCACTGGTTTAGGTATGTGGATGACACCTGGGTCAAAATCAAGGCCCAGGAAGTACAGGCCTTCACGGACCATATAAACACTATAGATGCCAACATTAGCTTCACCAGAGAAGACACCAAGGACAACAGACTGGCATTCCTAGACTGTGAAGTCCTCATTGGGACCGGTGGCAAGCTAGAAATAGGGATCTACAGGAAACCCACACACACAGATCAATACCTGATGTTTGACTCCCACCATCCACTGCAGCACAAACTAGGAGTCATCAGGACATTGTCACACAGAGCAGAAACCATCCCCACCTCCATGGATTCCAAAAAGAATGAAAAGCAGCATCTGAGAACAGCTCTGCAGGCCTGTGGATATCCAAATTGGGCCTTCACCAAATCTAAGTCTACCAGACCTAAAACAGCGACAGATAGGGCTGAGACTCAGAGTAAACGGAAGAACCTGGTCATTCCTTACATGGCTGGCGTGTCTGAAAAGATCAAACGGATATTTGGCAAACACCACATACCTGTATATTTCAAACCCACCAACACACTGAGACAGAGGCTTGTACACCCCAAAGATCAAACTCCAAAACACAAGGAAAGCAATGTAGTGTATGCAATCCAGTGCAGTGAGGAGTGCTCTGAACTCTACATTGGAGAAACCAAACAACCTTTGTACAGGAGGATGGCCCAACACAGGAGAAGTAACACCACAGGACCAGAGTCAGCAGTTTATCTTCATCTAAAGGAAAAAGGACACTCATTTGAGGACATTAATGTTCACATTTTAGACAGAGAAGATAGGTGGTTTGAGAGAGGGGTCAAGGAATCCATTCATGCCAACTTGGAAAATCCTTCCTTGAATAGAGGTGGGGGCCTCAGGCATAACCTTTCCCCTATCTTCCTTCCTGCTTTGTCTTCTGTGCCTAGGAAGATTAAGACCATTTCACAAGCTCAACAGCAGCAGGGTAATCTTAACGATCCTCCTTTAGATGATAAAGGGACTTAGAAACAAACATCTCAAAAATAACCATGACCTAGCCCCAGGTGCAAGGTCACACAGCCAGCCTAGAAACATATTTAAGGATTCCCTTACTAACTTTACTCAGACTGAAGAAGCTCCTTGGATAAGGAGTGAAACGTTTCCACTAAGAAAATAGAAATCCAGTTGACATGATTCAAGCCACAGTCCCTAGATACTTAGAACTCTCTCCGGAACTGTTCAGTTTTCTGCACCCTCTTGAATGCCATCCTCAGTAAGAATATTTAAGTGCATTTTTTCAGCTGCATGCATGGGACACTAGTGGTGTGACAGCTACCTCACTGATCTATAGGGTGCAATAAGCAGTGTGGTGGCCTCCTCCAGAGCATAGCCAGGAAGGTATTTACCATGGTCCAGTTCAGGAAAGCCTCTGGTATTTTGTCTCTCACTTCTTCTTCACATGGACGAAGACTCTCTGTACCATGGGCTGCTTTTTCTGGACTAGTCCCCAAATTTGTGACTTTCAGAAGTCTTCGTTGCTCAGCAGGACTTTAAGAAAACTCCATGGAAGACTGCAAGGACTTCAGTGACAGATCTCCTAGTAAGCATCTCTATAAACATGTAGCATACTTAGATACTGTAATCTAGGTTGCAGTTAACACGATGTAGGGCAGACAGAATACTCAGTGGGGGAAAGATATGGCTGAAGAAACCTGTTCAAGGTGGTGTCACCCATTACGTTACACTGTAGGAACATTTTGTGGTCTCTCTCCATTGCCCCTCTAGGTGATAGCTGAGAGTCGACACCAACTTGATAGTCCATCAAAGCAGGACCAGCTGTATGTGTGCTTTTCCTTGATTTTAGGTTCACCTTAAAAATCAACATCAAGAGCCAGGCTATGGAATAAACGTATCAATTTACAATGGACAGGTGGATATTTCTGTTGCTATCAAAGTTTTAACAAAACTCCTCTTTAGAGATCTGGCCCAGCACACAAGGTCAATTGACAAAAGCGATCACTGGTGAGGGGAGTTACGCAGGGTGGCATCTCGGCCCCAGTACTTTGGTCTCAGTTCTGGCTTCTTCCCCTCAAATGAGCTCCTAAGGTCGTAGCCATGCTTCTTTATGCCAATGATTTAGTTCTGTCTCAGACTTTGACTGGATTAAAACATGCCCTAAGATCACTTGCCACTCATGGTAAGAATGAAGAATTGTAAATTAACTGTGCAAAGGTAAAACTCTTGCTATTTGATATAGAAACACAAGCAGACCATTTCACCTAGCCGAAGACGGACTTATAAGTAGCCAGTTCCCCTCATTTTCATTTCCCTCGTTTTCGTCAGGGAGATATTGAAATTCTCCCATGGTTTCCAAACTGAGAAAGCTCAGTTTCATGTCCTGCCATCAGCTGCACTAGAAGGCTCATAATAAGAAAATACCCTATGCTGCCTGACTGTGCCCATGTGGCACATGGACTAGAGAATCCCTGCCCATATCTTATTCTGCTGTGGGTTTCACAGACATTCTACGGTCTGTTTTATCTGTCCTTACCTAGTAAGGGGCGTGGTGGTTCAGCTGGTAAGACCCCAGGCTTGTCAATTGGAAGATCCCAAGTTCGGAGGTTCGTATCCCTAGTCCCGCATGACGGAGTGAGCTCCCACACTACCCCAGCTCTTGCCAACATAGAAGTTCGAATGCATGCAAATTCAAGTAGATTTATAGGTACCCCTTCGGTGGTTAGGTAACAGCATTCTACGTGCATCATGCCGGCCACATGACCATGGAAGCATCTCTGGACAACGCTGGCTCTTCGGCTAACAAACGGAGATGAGCACTGGCCCCTAGAGTTGGACACGACTGCACAAATGTGCAGGGGGAACCTTTACCTTTACCTTACCTAGTAAAATGCCCAGGGCACGGTGATTCCTTCTACGTTCAAGCTCTTCTCTCAGGCCAGTCAGACTCCATTCCTTCAGATGTTGCCAGGTTTTGCTAGACCACATTTAAAGTTAGGCGGGGACCCTTGACTGTTGTCACTCTCTGACCAAAGCCAAGACAACCACAGACGGATGATGAAAGACTCTATTGTAGTATATACAGTATATGTCAATAGGTTGATGCTTCCCCCTTGACCAATTCAGCAGTTTTTAGTTCAAGATGTTAATGTCCCAAAAGTTTCCCAGATTCCAGATTTCAGCTCTTGGTAGGCTCATATTTTTACTTTGAAATGATATTATGATTTAAGCTTTAGGATTCATAGAATTTTACTAGGATAATATTTATTCAACCTGAGGATGTCAACCCAGCTGATGCTATTGGATGTGTTTTTCTCTTTTATTTCTTCTTTATCTAACTAATTGTCTTTTAAGCTTGTTATTGATTCCCCCCAAAATGGAATTGATGGAATGATGCTAATGATGTTAAGCAATTCGAATCTGTTTGATCCATAAAGATTTTTGGCGGAGAGTACTGGAGTAGGTCACCAGGTCTTTCTCCAGGCCAGAGCCATGTTGGCCAGCATAACGTATGCTGTTCACCCCTCCACCACGGTGAGGTATGGTTGGACTTTGGAGGGGTGAAAACAAATAAAGAAATAAATTAAGAAGTGAAGAAATAAATAGAAAAAGAGACATAGAGTATGACTTCCAACTTTCTACAGCAAATATATACATAGAAAATACATCAATCTCTTACTCCAATTTTAACTATAATAAATATTATAGAATCCCGGCCCATATCTTATTCTGCTGTGGGTTTCACAGACATTCTAGGGTCTGCTTGATCTGTCCTTACCTAATAAAATGCCCACGGCATGCCGATTCCTTCTATATACAAGCTCTTCTCTCGGACCAGTCAGACTCCACTCCTTCAGATGTTGCCAGGTTTTGCTTGACCACCTTTAAAATTAGGTGGGTACCAACACCCCTTGACTGTTGTCACTCACTGACCAAGGCCAAGTCAACAACAGAGGAACAATGAAAGTCTCTTCTGCTATATACATATGTCAAAACGATTTATGCTTCCCCCTTGACCAGTGCAGCAGTTTTTAGTTCAAACCTCTAGTTTCCACAAAGCTTTCCCAGATTGCAGATTTAGCTCTTGGTAGGCTCGTAGATTTTCTTTGAAATGATATTATGATTTCAGCTTTAGGATTCATAGAGTTTTATTAGAATCATATTTATTCAGATCAAGAATGTCAACCCAGGTGATCCTCTCAGATGTGTTTTTCTTTTTTATTTCTTCTTTATTTGACTGCTTCTCTTTTCTGCTGATTATTGACTCCCCTCAAAATGGAACTGAATTCAATGTTTCTATGGCTGTCCTTTATGTTCAGAAGGCGCCTTTGTCTAGATGCACGGAAAGCTGTCCTCCAGGATACACCAAACTCAAAAGAGAAGGAGCTCCAGTCTGCTGCTACGACTGTTCTCCATGCATGGAAGGAACAATCGCCAAGCAAGAAGGTCGGTGGCTCTAGAGCAAGGAGGGGACTTGAGGATACAGGTCAAATTCACTGTTGCTCTTCTGGGCAGTGTTTGTTACAGGTGCCGCTTTCCTGCTAGTTCTAGACCTAACTCCTCATGTATTTGTCCTTATATCCACAAAGAAACATTAAAAAAAAGAGTCAGCATAATATTTCAGAGATTTGGGACCATCATATAATTTGGCATGATGGTGTGGCCAGTAAAAGTAAAATAATGAAACATGGCTGAATTCTTGTGCTGCAGTATCCTTGTCTGGTTTAAGGAATGAAGATCAATCTTGTGGGATTTGGCATCACATTAGTCTTCAGCCTTTAAAAATCAGTGGCAATTTCCCCTTAACACTGAGATCCTCAAGTGTCTCTAGGAAAAGGATATTTTTTTAAGATGGCGCCGAGCGAGTATGTCTGTTTAGAATGGGTGCTGTTCGTTGGACGGTTTTAGCATGTTCTGGAGGGTTAGAGGCTTAGAGATTTGGACTGTATTTTGGCGGGGTTGTTTCCTGACTGGACGAAGCTAAATTGTCTTTCCTGCTGGGCTGTTTGGTGGCTTGCAATGGGATTTCATATTCCCTTACCTGGATTGTGGCTTGGAGAACGGGCCTTGGGGATTGGAGCTGGTGGCAGAGGCTGGATTCTTGGACTGCCGTGGGCATGGATTGGCTGCTTCACACAGGAAGTGCTCCATAGGTTTTCTAACTATTGGCATTGTGGTGGTGGGAAGCAGGCTGGTGTTGACGATGGAGGAAGCCCCTGTAGTTGTGCAGAAGGGACTGTGCTGCAGAGCAAGGAGGATGAGGGGGATGCTGATTCTGGGGCACAGATGAGGGCTGCCTTTCTTTCCATCGTGGTGGTGTGGAGGTGAGGGATTTTGCTGTGGTGGACGCAGGGCTGGTCAAGGCTGGTTGCAGCTGCTAGATCCCTGTGGCTGCAGTTCTTTCCCCCAAGCAGCCAGGTAGCCATTTTGCCTTCCCTCTGGCTGAGAACTGGAAGGTGCTGGTAACAGCCATCTGTGTGAACTGTTTTAATCAATAGTCATTGCAACCCAAGAGGACTTGATTGAAAGGATTTAAATTGGAATGGAACTAGTCATCAAGTTGGAAAGTTTTAGGATGTGGTTTGTGATTCTGCTCAACTTCCTACAGGTGACAGCTGGGGGAGGGAATTTCTTTGAATCACTGGGATTGTGCAATCGGGGCATAAGCACCCTGGTGAGAAGAGACTGCCTGAGGGCATGGTATGGTTGGTTGATGGCAATGAGGTGAGGTGGTTTCTGATTAGCAGGAGGCACTGGATGATGAATTGTGCAGAAGCGCCTCAGGTGTTAGGGAGCCCATATTGGTTGATTGTAGGTTGTGTGAGTGAAGTGGGGGTGGGTGGGCCTGGCAATGGACCTTTATGGACAGGGGAGGGGGTGGGCTCTGAAGGGATGAGGGCAGGTTGCATCATCCCAGTAGTGACAGGTAGAGGGAGATATGATGGGAGACACAGGAAAACGCCACTCATGGCAGACGGGCCACAGGTATATTGTTCCTGTGGCACGGTCGAGCCCCTTGAACTTGCTCCTTGGCCCCAGATGGCAGACTTTCAAGCCCCTGGGTTGTTGACAGCTGCTTCTGAAATCCAGGTCAGTCGATTGGTCATGAGCTATAGCTACTGTTAGAGACTACCTTGTGGCGGTAAGAGTGGCGAAACGTGATTGTTTCTGGAATTGGGGGAGATATTGGTTTCTCCCCTGACATGATCAGATCACTCTCTGGTGAGCCTCCTATTCTCTCGCGCCAACGCCCTGCACAGGGAGGCTAGGCCTATTAGATCGGCCCACCCCAGGTGACTAATAGGGGATTCAGAGAGAGATTGCGGTTGCTCCAGGAAGTCTGCTACACAGTCCGACATGAGCCTTGGTGGTCGCAAGGAATGGAAGAGCAGCCACGGCCTTGGATCGGATCGCGCCTGGGCATCCTCTCCATGCCCATGGTTCCCACCACTCTCTGTGGTATATGGAAGAGCTGAAGGAACTAAAGATGGTTAAGGGATGGCTTGAGAGCTTCTGGTGGACAACAAAGAACAAAGATGATTGATCACAATCTACAGCTGCTATTAGAGACTACCTTGTGGTGGTAAGGGTGGCGAAACGTGATTGTTTCTCCATCCTTATTGTGTCCACAGATAGTCGCACAGCGACCCTATTTTTGGTGACCTGGTCCCTCCTAACAGTGAGTAATACTGGCTTTCAACTAAAGGCTTGCTGTGAGGAATATGCTGTGCATCTAGCGGGTAAAGTCACTGGCATCCACTCTGCAGTGGACTCCAGCTTTAGGGCAGCAACAGTGGAGTCTACGGAGGCTAAGTCTTGCAAGAATACCTGGGGGGAGTTTGATCCAGTTGTACCTGAGGAAGTGGACAGGGCTCTTGCAGCTGCCAGCTCAGCCACCTCTGTGTTCGATCTGTGTCCCTCCTGGTTGGTTAAGACTGCCCAGGAGGGAACATTTGATTGGGTCTGGGCAGCACTCAATAATTACTTGATGGAGGGGGTGGTCTTTTGTATTTTTATAAAATTTGTGATCAGAGTTATGGAAAAACCAAGAGATAAGTTTGTAGTAAAAATGTTGCTTTATTTAAAACAAAAACATAGGAACAAACCTTGAATCTTCTTCTTTAGCCAAAGCATGGCATGGATGATTAACATAGCCATTTAGATAGCAGAGAGCAGAATGCAGAGAGAGAGAACAAAAGGCATTTACATTTTTAAACCTTAACTTGACCAGCCTCTGAGTGGACAGGATGCAGCATGTGACCAAAAACACCTAGGCAACAGATTCCCAATATGGGCAAAGCTCTAACAGCTAATTCTGATTGGTCAGAACTCAGAGACTGGCCGGCACCTGAAGGCAATAACATTCCTGAGTGGGGGGTGAACATGTGCTCTCTGAGCCCAAACAGGAAAAAAGTTTTGAGGCCTGGCTTTTTAAAAATTCAGCCACATATTCTACAGACATAAATATATATATATATATAACAGTGGTTCCCTCGGCTCTCAAGGAGGCAAGGGTCGATTCCAATTGGTTTTGATAGGGGGGAAAACTCCAGCCCATGGCCCCTACCTTGTTGGATGCCTCAGGGCTCGGTTCTCTCTCCTCTCCTATTTAACATCTACATGAGGCCACTGGGTCAGGTGATCCTACAGTTTGGGGTGAAGTATCATCAATATGCTGATGATACCCAGTTTTACATCTCCACCCCGGGCTGCCTGAGTGATGCTGTGGATGTCCTGTCCCAGTGTTTTGAGGCTGTAAATGTGTGATGACCCTGACTTCAATGCCCCAATAATCGCTTCTCCGTGCAGTTCGTTTGAATTGCAGAATAAGCTTTATTAAGGTTATATGTAAATCAAAGCATTGCTGAAAACCAGAATAGTTTCCCACCAAACGATTGAATTTTGCCTTTTTCCCCTTGAGCCAGCCTCCTCCCCCCCCCAATGATGTCCATATCCAGTTCTTTTCCACTCCTTTGGTGTCCCCCCTTGCTTGTGCAGGTGGATGACCTTGACGATCTGCATAACAGTCTCTAACAGTTTGGCGTGTCTCTTGGAATGCACTCTTCCCCCTCCTTTTCAGAGTCTTTCCAGGGCTGACACATATCTTCGCAAGTAATGGCAGGATTCAAATTGTAATCCTGACAGAAGGTTAGATGGGGTGCAATGGGCTTCAACTCAACCCAAGCAATACTGAGTTGCTTTTGGTATTTGGGCCTTCCACTGACAACGTTTTGCCATTGTTGGTTTTAGGTGGGGTTCCACTGTCGACGGACAGGAGGTGGTCCTCTTGGACTCACTAGGAGGCATGACTAGGAGACATGCCTTCTCTGCTGTAGCCCCCTCCCCCTCTGGAACATTCTCCCTTCAGACATTAGGATGACCCCACCCCTATTGGCATCTTGTATCGCTGTGAAGACCTGGTTATGTGCCCAGGTCTGGGGTCCGGAGTTTGTTAAGGGCCTCATTTCTTGGCTATATGTGATGGAATGTATTCCTGAAGTGGGGGATGATGTGGGGGATGTCAGAGCTGCTGCTCTTTCCCCAGAGGGGGGCACATTCCATTGAGATGAACGATTTTACAGTCCAGATTACGCTGGTGGGAAAGTCAAGAGGTTCAAGGTGACTCCGCCTTCGAGCCCTCGCTGAGTATTTTACCCATAGATTGGTTAGAGTGCTTTTAGTCTGGCTAGATTCTGTCTTGTAGGGCAAGATCAATAAATAACTATAGTGGGAATTGAGTCTCAGTGTGGTTCTCTGCCTGCATTTCCTGACACTATACTCACATATAGCAATAGCTTTACATGATTATCACATTTATTTATTTTGTATTGTTTTAATCGTTTTAGGTTTTTATCAATGTACGCCACCCAGAGTCACTTGTTGAGAAGGGCAGCTATAGAAATCAAATAAATAAATAAATAAATAAATAAATAAATAAATATACCGTGAAATGTGAACTTGGTCATGATGTGGACTTTATTGGTAAGCAGTGGAGCCATATCTGGAATGCATTATTTCTTCCACTCCAAAAATAAAATAGAGAATTCTCTGCTTGTGCTCAGTGCCTTCTTTATTGTACTGTATTAGTTTGGTCGTAACTTTTGGAGAAGCTTTGAGGACCACATTTCAGGTTTTCAGGGGAAGCCTGGAACCAAAATATCTAGTCCTATGGTTGAGATTGGGGTCCTAATGACCCCATCAGGTTTCAATTTGTAGACCAAACTTTCAGTTCTGGTGAGTGTTGAAGCTTGCAGCTGGCTAACCCCAGGGATCTTTGCCTAATTTATAGAATAGTGCAGTGCAAATCCTTCAAAAGAGATGCTTCTGAACAACATACAATGCTTCTCTTTTTGAATCACTTAAAAGATCACTTATCAGCTCACACAGCTGATTCAAAAGCTACTCAGTCTATCATTGCATGTGTGTACAAGACTGGGAAAAGACACATAATCCCAAATAAAACATAATCCCAATAATTGATTTAAATTTTTTTCCATCATATTACGGCCACAAATATTGTTAGATGCAGGCTAAAGAACAATGGCTTGTTTTTTTCAGATGCAGCCAGTTGCAGCCAATGTCCAGATGACCAGCATTCTAATAAGAAGCGAGATCAATGTGTCCCAAAAATTATAAGCTTCCTATCCTATGAAGACACATTGGGTCTAATCTTGGCTCTCTTTGCCCTTGCTTTGTCTCTAATCACCAGCTTAGTTCTGGGAATCTTCATTAAATACCGAGAAACCCCCATAGTCAAAGCCAACAACCGGGACCTCACCTACATTCTCCTGGTCTCCCTCCTCCTTTCCTTCTTGACCTCCCTTCTATTCATTGGTCGCCCCAAGAAACTGACCTGCCTTCTTCGACAAACCACCTTCAGTGCTGTATTCTCAGTTGCTGTGTCTTCATTGCTAGCCAAGACTGTCATGGTGGTGGTGGCCTTTCTGGCCACAAAACCAGGCAGCAGGATGAGGAAATGGCTAGGGAAGACTCTGGCCAACTCCATTGTCTTGTCCTGCTCTGGGGTCCAGGTGGGCATCTGCATGGTATGGCTGGGAATCTCTCCCCCATTCCCAAATTCTGACCTGCATTCCCAATCAGGACAAATCATGCTGCAGTGCAATGAAGGTTCAGTCACCATGTTCTCCACTGCCCTTGGCTACATGGGCTTTCTGGCTGCCATCTGCTTCTTGGTGGCTTTCCTGGCCCGGAAGCTACCGGGGACCTTCAACGAAGCCAAGTGGATCACCTTCAGCATGCTTGTTTTCTGCAGCGTTTGGGTCTCCTTTGTCCCCACCTACCTGAGCACCAAAGGGAAATACATGGTGGCTGTGCAGATCTTCTCCATCCTGGCCTCCAGCCTGGGCTTACTGGGCTGTATCTTTGTCCCCAAATGCTACATCATCATTCTGAGACCTGGCATGAACACCAAGGAACATTTAATGATGTAAAACAATAAGGAAGCCTGATTTTGGTCCCTATTTTTCAATACTTTATTGGTAATTTGAGATAACATAGCTTAGAATTACAGTCCTTTTTATGTGTTCTAAGAAATCTCTCTTCCTTTCATGTGAATTTTGAAGTATAATCATTAAATATTGAAACAGAAATAGCATTAGATCATCTTGTTTAAAACACTTACATTCTTTCCTCTCTCTCAGTCTGACATCAGGTAGGATTAGGATGATAATCATTGATATTAATCTATTTTCTGAAACTAGATCAGATAAATTTTCACCACAGCAGATTAATGTCTCTTGACATTTAGTCCTGAGCTTATTTATTAGGCCTTGGCAGCAACTTGCCCTTTTCTCATCCTTTTTTAATAGATGGTACATAATCAATCAAGGGAGAAAAACGAAGCTTCCAGGGCACAGAAAGGTTTTTCTTTATTCAGGCAGCTTCCAAAGCCCAAAGGGAGACCCGGGACAGAGCTGAGGGAGGGACAGAAAGCATCCTGCTGGGGAAGAAGTTAAGGGAGAACGCACACCTCCAATGCTAAAGGAAAAGCACCATATTTCCTTCCACCTCTTTCAGCAAACCTGAGAGCAGCAGCAAATTTCCAGACATTGTTTCTGTGGCCTCAAAAGGTCACCTGGGGCTGACTGCACAGGTCACCTTCTGCCACACAATGCTGACTCTCAAAATAAAACAAAAAATATATACCCTACTATATCTTCAAAAACATCACAACAATGTCCATGGAATATCTGTCAAATCTTATCATTATAAACATTGTTATTTTATTTTTTTTATTTATTAATCAAATTTATCACCACCCATCTCTACCACAGTAGACTGGGCGGTTTACAATAAAATATTGAAATTAAAAAACCTATAAATCATTAAAATATAATATAATAAATAGAAAAAATCCAGAGGATGGCAAGATCTTAAAAGGAGGTTATTACTAAGCTAACCAGCCCCAGGAGGAACTATTACTTCCTTTCTCCCAAGCAAGGCAGAAGAACAAAGTCTTTAAAGACCTCCGGAAGGCCAGGAGCGAGGGTGCCCGCCTCACCTCCGGGGACAAGATATTCCACAGGGCGGGTGCTATCACAGAGAAGGCACGCCTCTTGGACCCCGCTAGATGGAATTCTTTTATTGACGGGGTCCGTAGCATGCCCTCCCTGCATGACCGGGTGGGGCGGGTAGATGTGATCAGGATGAGACGGTCCCTCAGATACCCTTCAGATATCAGATATCTCTTCTCCATTTTGTAAAGCAGAAGATTTTTTTAGCAAGGCCTGTGAAGGGTATCCCTACTTGGATGTAGCTATTCTGGGGTATCTAACCTGCATTTAGGAAGATGGTCTCATCCACACCAAGATGGAGTTTCCCCGACTAGTTAATAAGAGTTCAGTCGATTTAGTGGGCAGTATTATAAGAGCGTTATACACGTTAACACATGCGTCATACCGGCCACATGACCGTGGAAGCGTCTTCGGACAGCGCTGGCTCTTCAGCTAACAAACGGAGATGAGCACCGGCCCCTAGAGTCAGACACGACTGCACAAATGTGCGGGGGGAACCTTTACCCTTTTTTTTTATCATAACCTTGAATGTTATAATTTAACGGTATAATTACCTCCTGCACTGCTGAGAGCCGAAGATGCTTTTGGTTTCCAGATTTGGTGCCAAGCTGGACCATCTTCAATAAAGAGCACTTCTTTAGTGCAGTTGTATTGTTGGTTCGTAGTTCTTCCTCATCATTAGCCACCTTGGGGAACAAGGAGGAGCTGTCTGTGCCTCAGAGAGAGAATTACAGCAAACAGCACCATCATGGTATCTCAAGTGTTGCTGTCCCTGCTTCTGTGAGACTCTGTTGAAAAATGTCCGTTCAATGTGATAATTGAGAGAATGTACAAGGGCAATTTCTACAAGGCAGGAGACTACGTGATTGGTGGAAACATATCTATATCTAATGCTGCACTTCTACCAAATTACTTCTTCAAGCCTCCAAGCCATGAGTTTGAAACGTAATTATTGACATGTATGTGCCTCTGGCGATTACTTTTTCACTCTCCAATGACTTTTTAGTAGGGAATGATTCCCATTTACCAGTTCCTGGCCTTTTTCAAGCAGCCTATACATTTTCCTCCAGATTTTCTTTAAGTAAAAGGTATTTTGGATTTTCTAAAACCTGAAGTGTGCCTTTTGAGTTCTTCACCAAGTAGTAGCATCAACACCAGATGCTGCCCAACATTTAAAAGGAACATCTTTAATTTCCAGTCAAGGAGAAAGGTCTCTGTGTGCATGCCATGTCCTAAGATTATGATAGAGAAACAACCAAAAAAGTAGGGTATCGATATCATTAATTCATTGCACATTTCTTCACTTCTATTCATGTGCTTCAAGAATAATACACTAGTAAAAATATTTAACACAATAGCATTTTATGCTGTGGGAAAGAAGAGACTGTTAACTTGGATCACCTATCCATAGCTATATGGTCAAACAAGAGAGTAAATAATTAGACTAAAATATATACATTAAAAAGCACAGTATTAAGTACATTATAAGATTAGAATCAGCATCAAAGAGAACTTTTAGAAAAGCTTGTCCCTGGTATGCAGTTACTTTATTTATGTATTCAATTATTTATTCAGCAGATGTATATGGCTGCCCATCTCACTGGATGTGACTTTGGGTGGTGAACAAGTAACATTTAAAATAATGTCACAACCATTATGCAAAATGAACAAATACCTGGCAAGAAGATTCAAGGATCAGGTCTTGCTCAAGAAAGCACATGTGATTTTCTGTCTAATAGGAACACCCAATCACCTAGAAAGGTTTTGTAAATCAATAATACAGGAATTTGCTATTTCTTGGTTGTGCAACGACTGCCTGACAGAATTTCCTGCATTGCAATGTTAATGATAATGAGCTCTCATCCCGCCCTCCTCTTTTGCCATTTATGAAATCAATCAGATTAGTTTGCACATTTATACGGTGGTCTCTTGCATCCTCATTCCATTGATGTTTCAGTCTGCGGGACATTCACGAATGTGGTTCTATGTCTAAACTTTAATTGATCAGTGCCAGATGTCCTTAAATGTCCTTGTATTGCCTGGTTGCAGGCAATACAACCTGTCTTTATAAACCGAGGAGAAAAACCTATTGATATCTCTTCTGTTGTAGTATCAAGAGTATGAGCTTTAGTGACTTCCTGTGGAAAATGGCCGACTGAACAACTTTGCCTGTGAGCTCCATGGGCAGAGCTGGCAGCGTGGTAGGTTTTTTTTGGGCACAGACAGGTTTTTCTGTAGCCCCAAGTGTTTTTTCAGATTAAGGAAAACGCTGAAAATCGACCCATTTGTCCTCCAGATGGTGAGTTGTAGCCAGGAGATCGTAGGCAGCATCTGCGACCGAGCGGTAAGACTACACTGGGAGGCTGGGGTTTAATCTTGTTCTAATCCACGTTTGCATTCCCTTATTAAAAAGGGAAATAAGTCGTCGCCTTTCCATATCTTAAACACCCAATTTGTTTTTTTTAAGTTTTGTATCTTAAGAGAAGCTTTTTACAGTAAGAAAAAGCGGAATCTCTTGGTGATTATAGTTATTTTTGGAGATTTTTAATTATATAAAAAAAAAGTTTTGGCTTTTCTCCCCATCTGGGTTATATTCAGAGCTGTAACATTGCCTTTCCGTTATCTTTGTTGTTAAATTCCAAGATTGACATTTTTTCTCTACACACTTCTTATTCTAAATTTTAGGCTTTCTGTTTACTTTTTTCCACTGTCTGCTAGTATATTTTCTTTGGTTAATTTTGGATTAATTCATTAACCTCTATTTCTGTGAGTTAAATTTTTAGGGTGTGTTATAATTTACTGTTTGAACAATGGAAGAGTTTAAAGAAGATCTCAGAGAATTACGTTGTCAGCAAGAAGATATTATTTCAAAGAGTTGTCAAACCATTATACAGACTATTTGGGACATTTGAGATGAGGTTTTACTTAAAATGCAACAACTCTATGAAAATACTATGATAGAGGAAGAAGATGAAGATGGAAAAGATGGTGTTTTTACTGTTGTGGGGGAAAATGGAAAACTCTCAGCTGAAAACTCTGGATTGGTGTTTATGGGATTAAAATGATTGTTTAACTTTAGGACTGCAAAAGGAACTGCCAAGCGGGGGAAATGTTATGACTATTTCAATCAATGTTATGGGAAAGAAGAGTATGTTATGTGGGAGTTATTTTTTTTTCTCTTTCGCTGGAAAGTTTGTATTTTTGAAGCTATTGGACTGTTAGATCTTTGGTTTTTTTTAATATAAATTTTATTAAGATTTTAAAATACATAGTTAAGAGTTAGAAACGAAAAAGAAATAGAAATACAAAATATAGAAAAAGAAAAGAAAAAGTGTAGTAAAGTAAAAGAAAGAAAAAGATATGAAAAATAGATAACTTCCAATCTATCTCTGGTCATGTAAATAAAAGAATCTGCCTTAAGTGTTGGTTTTTCATACAATAAATAGTAATAATTCTTTGTCTAATGTACTCTTTTATATTTAATCTACTCTTCAAAACCCCATGTAAGCTTCACCCCTCCTGCATTTTGCAAATAGTCCACTCTTTAAGATATTGATAACTTGAGTTTTCTTTCAATAAACAAGTCAATTTATCATTTTCTGCCAGGTTCATCAATTTTAACATCCATTCTTGTACTGTTGGTAGAGTCTGAGTTTTCCAAAATTGTGCATAAAGAAGTCTTGCTGCTGTTATCTTATATTGTATAATTCTAACAGAATATTTTTCTATTTGATCTAGTCCTAAAGTCGAGATTGGGGTCCTAATGACCCGATCAGGTTTCAATTTGTAGACCAAACTTTCAGGTCTGGTGAGTGTTGAAGCTTGCAGCTGGCTAACCCCAGGGATCTTTGCCTAATTTATAGAATAGTGCAGTGCAAATCCTTCAAAAGAGATGCTTCTGAACAACATACAATGCTTCTCTTTTTGAATCACTTAAAAGCCACATATTTTCCAGGCTCACTTAGCTGATTCAAAAGCTGCTCTGGCTATCACTGCATGTGTGTACAAGACTGGGAAAAGACACATAATCCCAAATAAAACATAATCCCAATAATTGATTTAAATTTTTTCCCATCATGTTACGGCCACAGATATTGTTAGATGCAGGCTAAAGAACAATGACTTGTGTTTTTCAGATGCAGCCAGTTGCAGCCAATGTCCAGAAGACCTGCATTCCAATAAGAAGCGAGATCAATGTGTCCCAAAAATTATAAGCTTCCTATCCTTTGAACAAATATTGGGCTCTCATTGCCCTTGCTTTCTCTCTAATCACCAGCTTACTTCTGGGAATCTTCATTAAATACCGAGAAACCCCCATAGTCAAAGCCAACAACCGGGACCTCACCTACATTCTCCTGGTCTCCCTCCTCCTTTCCTTCTTGACCTCCCTTCTATTCATTGGTCGCCCCAAGAAACTGACCTGCCTTCTTCGACAAACCACCTTCAGTGCTGTATTCTCAGTTGCTGTGTCTTCTTTGCTAGCCAAGACTGTCATGGTGGTGGTGGCCTTTCTGGCCACAAAACCAGGCAGCAGGATGAGGAAATGGCTAGGGAAGACTCTGGCCAACTCCATTGTCTTGTCCTGCTCTGGGGTCCAGGTGGGCATCTGCATGGTATGGCTGGGAATCTCTCCCCCATTCCCAGATTCTGATCTCCATTCTGAATCAGGACACATTGTGCTGCAGTGCAATGAAGGTTCAGTCACCATGTTCTACACTGCTCTTGGCTACATGGGCTTTCTGGCTGCCATCTGCTTCTTGGTGGCTTTCCTGGCCCGGAAGCTGCCGGGGACCTTCAACGAAGCCAAGTGGATCACCTTCAGCATGCTTGTTTTCTGCAGCGTTTGGGTCTCCTTTGTCCCCACCTACCTGAGCACCAAAGGGAAATACATGGTGGCTGTGCAGATCTTATCCAGCCTGGCCTCCAGCCTGGGCTTACTGGGCTGCATCTTTATCCCTAAATGCTACATCATTATTCTGAGACCTGGCATGAACACAAAGGAACATTTAATGATGTAAACAATAAGGAAGCCTGATTTTGGTCCCTATTTTTCAATACTTTATTGGTAATTTGAGATAACATAGCTTAGAATTACGGTCCTTTTTATGTGTTCTAAAAAAAATCTCTCTTCCTTTCATGTGAATTTTGAATTATAATGATTAAATAATGAAACAGAAATAGCAAAAGATCATCTTTTTTAAAACACTTACATTCTTTCCTCTCTCTCAGTCTGACATCAGGTAGGATTAGGTTGATAATCATTGACATTAATCAGTTTTCTGAAACCAGGTCAGATAAATTATCACCACAGGAAATAAAATGGCACCATCCCTTTTTGACTTTAAGCTCTGGGCTTATTTATTAAGCCTTGGCAGGACTTGCCTTTTTTATCCTTCTTTTTTGGCACATAATCAATCAAGGGAGAAAAGCAAAGCTTCCAGGGTACAGAAAGGCTTTCTTGATTCAGGCAGCTTCCAAAGTCCAAAGGGAGATCCGGGACAGAGCTGAGGGAGGGACAGAAAGCATCCTGCTGCGGAAGAAGTCAAGGGAGAATGCACACCAACGCTGAAGGGAAAGCACCATCTTTCCTTCCGCCTCTTTCTGCAAACACTGAAAGCAGCTGAACAGGTGAACCTCTGTCACATGATGTGGACTCTCAACATTAAACAAACAAAAAACACTATGTAATCAAAAACATCACAACAATGTGCAGAGAATTTCCATCATAATAATCTCATAATCTCATCCTCATAATCATAAATTGAACCTGCATGAGAAGGTGGGGATGGTGGATGGGAGTGGATGCGCTCCTCAGCTGATTTGGGGGGGAGGGGGGGTCCTGATGCCATGGACTCTTACCTGGCACCATCTTTCCTTCCTCATCTTTCTGCAAACCTGAGAGCAGCAGCAGATTTCCAGACATTATTGCTGTGCCCTCATAAGGTCAACTGAGACCGAGTGCACAGGTCAACCTCTGCCACGTGATGTTGAATCTCAAAATCAAACAAAAAAAAACCCCACTATATAATCAAAAATATCACAACAATCTCCAGGGAATTTCCATCAAACGTTATCCTCATAAACATAAACATTGCTACAGTATATCTTCTCCTTATTTTAAAGCAGAAGATTTTGTAACAGGGGCTCTGAAGGATCATCCAGATGGTTTATCTCTACTTGGATGTAGCTATTCTGGGGAATCTGACCTGCATTTAGGAAGACGACCTCATCCACATCAAGATGAACTTCCCCCTGACTAGTTAATAAGGGTTCAGTTGATTTAGTGTACAGTATTATAACCTTGAATGTTTAACATATTACAACCTTTAGCATCTCAAGATCGAGTTTCTTAAGTAAAGGGCAATCAAACTTTCCTCAATTCTTCCCCTCTAGACTCCTAAACTGAAACTGTGTCTATGAGTCACACAAAAATATTTTCTCCAGCTGCACACCTATGTTGCCACAAAGATTCCCAATTCTCCTTCTAATTATCAAAACCATGGTGATGGTAACAAAGCCTAGGGGATTTCATCACCATCATCACATGTCATTTTTGAAATCACTGTGACAAATACTTGCTCACTCCTCATATCTAAAACCTGAACATCTGATCCATAATTACCTCCTGCACAGCTGAGAGCAGAAGGTGCTGTTGGTTTCCAGATTTGGTGCCAAGCTGCACCACCTTCAATAAAGAGCTCTTCTTTAGTGCAGTTGTAGTGTTGGTACTACAGAAGTCATTCTTCTGTAGTTGGTACTACAGAAGTCATTCTTCCTCCTCATTAGCCACCTTGGGGACCAAGGAAGAGCTGTCTGTGCCTCAGAGAGAGAATTATTGCAAACAGCACCATCATGGTATCTCAAGTGTTGCTGTCCCTTATTCTGCTGCTGTCCCTTTTTCCCTGTAAGACTCTGATGAAGAAATGTCCATTGAATGTGATAATTGAGGGAGCGTACAAGTACAATTTCTACAAGCCAGGAGACTACCTGATCGGTGGAATCATATCTACAACTAATGCTGCATTTCAACCATATGAGTTCTTCATGCCTCCGCCCCACAGGTTTAGAAGGTAATTATTAATGTGTGCCTGACTCTGGTGATCGATGTTACCCTCTCCAATGTCTTTTTAATAGGAAATGATTCCCATTATCCAATTCCTGGCTTTCTAAAAAAAAGGTCATTCTTTTTCCTCCCAATTTGCTCTAGGGAAAAGTATTTTGGGAAACATTGTGCATTTTAGAAAGTGGTCCCATGAGAAGTTCCTGTTAAGTGGTTCACTGAGGGCCAGCATCCATACCAGGCAGCCTCGTTAGCACTCTTACGAAATGGTTGTTATGTGGGTAGGATGACAACATGACTATTGTGATGCCCTGGGGAGTCAGCAAATTTCCTTTTACCAGAAGGCAAACCTGCCAGACTGCCCTTCACTCTCTCTCCTCTCTCACTATACTCCTTCCTTCCTTCCTTCCTTCCTTCCTTCCTCCCTCCCTCCCTCCCTCCCTCCCTTCCTTCCTTCCTTCCTTCCTTCCTTCCTTCCTTCCTTCCTTCCTTCCTTCTGTGGGCATACAGTGAAAGAAATCACCATCTGATTTGGAAGAGGCTACTGCTGAATTGAACACATGTAATCACCAACGAAAATGCATTTTGTCAAATGTGCAGGATAAAATTCAGGGACAGCTTTTAGCACCTGTGGGACAATGACTGGCAGAAATCATCTGACTTTGCTTTGCCTGACAGGATCACATCAATGACCCCAGACGAGAGAAGACAAGAATATAATGAAGGATATCAATGTCATTAATTCACAATGTGTTTATTCATATTAATCTATTTCAAGAATTACACATTAATATTTGACACAAAAATATTTTACGCTGTGGGAAAGAAGACACTGTTATCTCTGGTCCCCTTTCCATGGTTATCTGATCAAACTGAAGAGGAAAGTAAATAATAAGAGTAAACCATATAAAAAAGGCAACTATTAAGTAAATGATTAGGTGACAAAAAATATAAAAGAGAACTTGTAGAAAAGCTCATTCTTGGTATGTGGTTACTTTTATGGCTCTTGAGGGAGAAATATGCTTGTGATTTGCTGAAGAGAATTTAGTGCCATCCCATTCTACCCTTGTCATCTTTTCACATCACAGGGACTTCTGCTGTCTTGAAATAGACTTGTATTATCACCGATGTGCAAAGCTATTCTTTGCTCCAAACAATGATTTAAAGGGAAAACGTGTATCTGGGGACCTCAGAGACGCAGCCTCAGGAAGGTCTGATGGTACTCCAAAACATTCCAATGACAGGTTTACCCAGAGCAGTCCAAGACCTAATCACTGTGTTGTCACAACATGCTAAGACTGATGGATTTTGATATTGCCTGTGTGTGTGCGTGTGTGTTTTGATGAAACAGAAACAAAATTGAGGTTGTTGAACATATAGCAATAAATTGTAGGACAGTGCTATTACGCAACAAATCATGCTCCTGATTTTTATGGATTTTATTTATACTCCTCCCCAATCAACATGAGTATTCAGGGCAGTTAACAACAAATAATATGCAAAATATGAAAATATCTTGGAAGAAGATTCATGCCACAAACTTGCATGTTTCTAGGGTGGTCCATTGCATTCCCTTTCCATTGATGCTTCTATGGGTCTTGTATGGGTGCGGTCCTACCTTCAATTGATCAGTACCAAATGACTCCAAAGTATTGCTGCACAAAATACAACATGTTGTTATAAACTGAAGATGGAAATCTCTTCTGTTCCAGTATAAGGAATATGTGCTTCAGCCATGCTCTGCCCTTCTTGTTTGCTGTTCATGAGATCAACCAGCGTCCAAGGCTCTTACCCAACATCACTCTGGGCTATAACATCTATGAGAACTTTTTCAGTGCAAGAATGACATATGAGGCCATGATGGAATTGCTGTCTACAGGACAGGAAAATATCCCAAACTACAGCTGCGGAAGAAATAAAAATCTATTGGCTGTTCTTGAAGGGACTGATCCTGAGCTCTTTTATCATGTTTCAACCATGCTCAGCATCTACAAAATCCCACAGGTATGGATATAAATAGGAGGTAAGTCCACTTTGGAAATTCTTCAGATGTGTCCAGATGGGTCTACTGGATAGTATCAAACAAAACTGGCACCTGATGGAAAATCTTAAAAGACCTGAAATAGTGTTGTTTCCAAGAATGAGAAAAGGATGGAGAAATTTTAAGGCATGCAAATGCTGGTATAAGATAAGGTAGTCTGTAGCAAGAATGACTATTTATTGGAGGAAACAAAAAGAGCTGTTTCTAAGAGAATGATTCTCTCCACATTGTTACATGGCAGTGAGAATGGAGTCAATCAGGAGAATCATGAAAGTCAGTGGGATGCATTCAGAATGGGGTAATTAAGAATTGTGTGTGATAACACAAGATGAGAGAGGGTCAAAAATCTATGGGTGCTGAATGAATGTGGATTAAATTCCAAAGTGAGTGGTACAAAAGAGGTGGGTTTGACACATAGAATGAATGAGGACCAACAGATATGATGGAAGAATACTTCAGTGGTCAACAAGAAGAGGAAGACTAAGGAAGTCATGGTTGGAAGGAGTTGAAAAGCTGATCTAACCCCAAGAGGTGAAAACAAAGGACTTCTTGTATGAATGAGGTGGAAGGAGATGTTAAAAGCATATCCATCCAGCCACTTTAACATGTTTTCCTCCAGTCTGTGAGACAGCACAAAGTTTTTGTTGTTTATTCGTTCAGTCGCTTCCGACTCTTTGTGATTTCATGGACCAGCCCACGCCAGAGCTTCCTGTCGGCCGTCACCACCCCCAGCTCCCCCAAGGTCTAGTCCGTCACCTCCAGAATATCATCCATCCATCTTGCCTTTGGTCGGCCCCTCTTCCTTTTGCCTTCCACTTTCCCTAGCATCAGCTTCTTCTCCAGGGTATCCTGTCTTCTCATTATGTGGCCAAAGTACTTCAGTTTTGCCTTTAGTATCATTCCCTCAAGTGAGCAGTCTGGCTTTATTTCCTGGAGTATGGACTGGTTTGATCTTCTTGCAGCCCAAGGCACTCTCAGAATTTTCCTCCAACACCACAGTTCAAAAGCATCTATCTTCCTTCACTCCTCCTTCCTTGTGGTCCAGCTCTCGCAGCCATAGGTCACCATAAATTTGCTCTGTATCCACAGGTGATCTCCACTCTGCCTTGTGAATGAGGCTGGTGCTGTCCCAACAGTTTAGTGAGAAGAATATTAAGGTGGAGAGATTGGTGGATTTCACCATCAGTGGGAAAAAAAATCTACCAGTCATTTCCCTAAAGCTGGGGTGAGGATGGCACCAGGGAGAGGCATGTTCTGAAGTTCTAGAGTTGTGGTTTTTGCCATCTATCAGAAAGTAATCTGGGGGGGTTCCCAGAAAATCAGGAATGATTCTCCCCTGCTACTTTATTGATAAACACTTATTCATCGCCTGAATTACTTGCAGCAGGTAACCTACTGTGCATTAAAAGCTGCAGGTGATTTGGCCCTGAGCATCTTTATTTATTTATTTATTTAATTTATCCCCGCCCATCTCCCCGAATAGGGGACTCTGGGTGGTTTACAAAATATCAAAATTTAAAATCTATACAAAAATTCCTATAAAACAATAAATAGAGGGAATAAATAAAATCCAAAGATGGTTAGGAGCCACGATCCAGATCAAGGCACTACGGGGCCAGCCACCTCCAAGAGGCACTACCGCCTCCGTCGTCCCAGGCAAGGTGGCAGAGCCAGTTCTTAAGAGACTTCCGGAAGGTCAGGAGTGAGGGGGCCAGCCTCACCTCTGGGGGCAAGATGTTCCATAATGTGGGCGCTATCGCAGAGAAGGATAGAGACGTCGCTCTAGACGTCTCTTAACCCTCTTCAAAGCCCTTAACTCTTCCGTAAACGACGGAGAGTGACGAGCTGAACAGGGCCAGAGAGGTCGCATAGGCGCGATCTTGTCCAGCGCTCCGGCCGCTGCCCTATTCCAGGCTGCGGCCAGGACCTCCACTGGACCGTGTAGCAAGTCCTCGGGAATCACCCCCAGCTCCTTCTGAAACCTCACTGGGTCCATCAGTCGCCGGGGGCAGACCAATCGAATGGGTCCCGCCTCCCTGCGGAGCACAAGAGAGCCTCAGGGTCACCAGGGCGTGGTCTGACCATGACAATGGGGATAGATGTAGCTCTCCCCTCAGATCACATCGCCACTGCTCAGACAAGAAAACCAAGTCCGGGGTGAGCCCATCTTGTGCATCAGCCCATACTAACCTGTGTGGGTAGATTGTGTCCACCAAGGGTCACCATGCGTGTCACTCACAAGGAGAACAGGGGTTTCTTAGTCTGAAAGGACATAGAGACAACAGAAGCAGGAGAGAGATCAGCAATGGAAACAGCACTTTGCATGCAGCTATTGCTTTCTGGAAATGTTGGCTCAGTCATTGTGGAAAGCTCTTAAATTTAAGCATCTAAATATTATAATTAAAAGTGAGAGAGATCAGCAATCTTTCTTCTTTTTTATTAGATCAGCTATGGTGTTATCAGCCACATTCCTGCGCATAAACTGCATTTTCCTTTTTATTACCGGCTGAGTCCAAAACAAGAACCTCCTTACTTGGCGATTGTCAAGCTGCTCCTGCATTTCCGGTGGACGTGGATCGGCCTCGTTGCACCAGACAATGAAAACGGGGAAAAGTTCAGGAGAACCTTTGTGCCAGTAGCCACAAAGCAAGGAATTTGCATTGCCTTCTCAGAAAGCATCCTAACAATGAATCTGGAAAAAAATCAAGAATTATTAGAAAAAAGAAAAAGAAAGGACATGCTTCTATATTTCAACAACCGTCAAGTAAAAGTAATTCTTTGTCAATTGGACTTGCAGGCCACAACGATTCTAGTAACACTAATAAAAACTATTGAAAACTTTAATAAGTTGTTTGAGGGGAAAGTATGGATTGCAGCAGCTTTGCCAGACTTTAGTGTGAGAGTGTTTTACCAACTGCTTGATCTCCAGCATAAGCATCTTTTGTTATCCTTCTTAACTCAGGCAGAAAAAAGGACACAACATTATGATTTTCATTCATATTACTCTGCTATCCAAAAATTTGGGGAGGCAACATTTCAGTGTTCCTATTCAAGACCTGTGTTGTCTAAGAAAGTTTGGAAAAGATGCTTAGAAAAAGAAAACTGGGAAATCCCTCCCCAGGATATGGTTGCAAGAATCCTGTCTGAGGATGCCTCTAGTATTTCCACAGCAATTCAGGCCGTGTCATGGGTCCTCAATGCTGCCTCTTCTACCCAACTCAGTAGGAGGAGGATGCGGGTTGGAGACCATCGGACACCCCAGATGCTACAGCCATGGCAGGTGAGACTTCTTTAAGGTTCCACTGATGCTCCCCTTACAATCCCTTAGTTTTAAATTGAGTGTAGGGAGAACTGGGGGGGGGGGATGAGATATAACAGCAATTGCCCAATTCGTAGTATTTGTTCTGATCAGAGGTGTTGAGCCTATTACAAAAAGTATAAATATAGGAACCAACAGTCATAAATGGACAAACCTACATTCCAGATAGCATCCAGATGATTTATAGTGTTGGGGCCAAACACACTTCCACAGGGACCGCCTGGCCTTAGAAAAAGAATGCCTCCGGGGTTCTGCCCCCAAAATCTACCAAAAATGGCACAAAGTGGTTGGACTGATTACAGTAGAGAGACACAATCTTATTGTAAACTGCCCAGAGCTTCTGCTATTGGACTGTTTAATATTAGATAGATAGATCACACACACACACAAACATACATACATACATACATACATACATACATACATACATATATATATATATATATAGAGAGAGAGAGAGAGAGAGAGAGAGTGAGTGTGTTTTGTAGGTTTTATAGGTTTTATAGGTTAAAGCCAGTGCATTGAATTCCTATCCTGCATCAGATTTCTCAGGGGACTGAAAGACCCATAGTATTTCTTGCAGGCAGCAAAATCAGTACTAATGGTAAATAAATATATAACAATGTAGGCTAGGTCCCTGAGTGGAAACTTTATTGGGCAGAAGGCACCATCATACTATTTCACACTATGTATGTAGTATATACATACATATATGATTTTTTGAATAGACTAAAGCATTAAAAATTAACAGAATCCCATGGGATTTCAAAGGAGAATCAAAGGGATCTTCAATTATCTTTGGAGATTCCAGTGTTACGTAATTTTAATTTTTTGTTTAAATTGTATTACAGAGTTTTGGCTTTGTGGGACAAAATAGTGGACAAGTTCCAGCTTTCCCTAAGGAGGAAGGGAGAGAGGCTTCCTCTAAGATCCTGAAGCTCTTTAAAGGCAGAGGCACTGATTCTAAAAAGTCCAGTTATTCATACCAGTCCCATATCTATAATAATAACCACATCAAGACTGAATTAGGGCTGAAATGGAACTGTATAAGATACAGGGGTGGTTTTCCATGTCTTTCTAGCTTCATCCTTTCCTGGGAAATTTCCAGCTTTACAATCTTTCCCTGGATGGTGTTTATTTGGATGAGAACGGAGATCCCGTTGCTGATTTTGATATCATGCACTGGGCAGTCTTTCCCAACAAGTCTACTGCTGGGGTAAAAGTCGGGAGAGTAGAAAGAGGGTCCTCTTCAGAAGTCAGCCTCTCTATCAATCAAAGTGCCATCATGTGGCCAACATCATTCAGTCAGGTAGGTGATGCTGCTACTTTGGGGTTCTTACCATTTATCAGCTATTATACATGCCTTTTGTTGTTCAGTCGTTTAGTCGTGTCCAACTCTTCGTGACCTCATGGACCATAGCACGCCAGGCCTTCCTGTCCTCCCGTCACCCGGAGTTTACTCAAATTCATGTTCATTACATCGGTGATATACATGCCTGCTTAGAAATAAATCCCTCGGAATTCAATGCAGATTTGCTCCAAAGAATGGAATCTAAAGCCCCATTAATTCCACAGACATTATGCATAATTATCTTAACTTATTTAATGATTTCCTTATTTCTTCCCTGCCACCATGCAGGCAACTCTTAAGTGAGTCTCAAGTTACAGGAAACAATTTAGAACTAAATAAAGTAAAGTCAAAGTAAATCAGGGTAAAAAATAGCTGTAAGAAATAGCAATATAGTAAACTTAATGAAAAAAGGTGGCTAAAACTCCCTAGATACTTAGAACTCTCTCCGGAACTGTTCAGTTTTCTGCACCCTCTTGAATGCCATCCTCAGTAAGACTATTTAAGTGCATTTTTTCAGCTGCATGCATGGGACACTAGTGGTGTGACAGCTACCTCACTGATCTATAGGGTGCAATAAGCAGTGTGGTGTCCTACTCCAGAGCATAGCCAGGAAGATATTCACCATGGTCCAGTTTAGGAAAGCCTCTAGTATTTTGCCTTCTCACTTGTTCTTCACATGGAGGAAGACTCTTTCTCTGTATCATGGGCTGCTTTTCCTGGACCAGTCCCCAAATTTGTGACTTTCAGAAGTCTTTGTTGCTCAGCAGGACTTAAAAAACTCCATGGAAGACTGCAAGGACTTCAGCGATACATTTCCTAGTAACCACCTCAATAAACATGTATCGTTAGCAAAATATACCATAACTTACCATAACAGATGGCTGACGAACCTGGCCAAAGGAGCAGTTGTTCCTTATATAGGTAGTCCTCGCTTAATGACCACTTGTTCAGTGACCATTCAAAGTGATGCTGGCACTGAATGAGTGGGACTTACAACCGGTCCTTGGAATTGTGGCCATCGCAGCATCGCCATATTCACGTGATCACAATTCGGGTACTTGGCAACCGGCTTGGAATTACGATGTTGCAGTGTCCCCCATTACATGATCTCCATTTACGACATTCCCTGCCGGCTTCCCACAAGCAAAGTCAATGGGGAAGCTGGCAGGAAGTTGCAAGTTGCGGTCACGTGTGGTCCTCGCTTAATGACCCACGGTGATTCGCTTAATGGCAACTGGAAGTGCCAGAACTGCCATTGCTAAGTGGCACGGTCGTGTGATGTTGCATTTTACAACCACTTAGTGATGGAGTCCCAATTGCCGTTGTTAAGCGAGGACTACCTGTATTAAGGCATGGGAATATTTGGGTGGTTTCAGTTTAATGTGTTGTGTAAACAGAGAAATTATGTTGTGGAAGAATAGATCATGACTTGGCACAGTGTGATGTGTAAGCCATATGTGTGTGTGTTCAACAAACCATGATTAAAATAAATGTTTTAGCCCAGTATGTGCAGCTAGTCCTTAACACATTTCAGTTCATATCAATACACGCCCTGCTTTACATGTTTCTCTGGCTCAGAGCCAATCACTGTCCCCTTGATCACGTCTTCATCTTACAGCCCCTGGCAGAAAAGCACATGGCTAAAGCAGGATCTTTATGTGCTGCTTTCATTGATTTTAGATTTGCCTTTAATTCGGTATCAAGTTAGGCTATGGGATAAACTTATCAATTCTACAATGGACAGATGGGTATTACTATTGCTATATAAGTTTCATAGAAACACCTATTAAAACACCTATTATCTCCCAGTTGGGGGAGATGGGCGGTGATATAAATTTAAGTAATAAATAAATAAAAATCCAATTTAGTTCACAAGGTCATTTAACTAAAACAATCACTTTGGTGGGAGGAATTAGTGACTCTCAGGCTGCAAGGCGACATTTTGGAGGACAAAATGGGATAATTCCGAGCTTTTTCTTAACTCATGAAAAAGTTCTGGGCTTCAGGTAAAAGCCTGACCCCAAAAAAAAACCACATTGCCAGTTCTGTCCACATGGAGCTCGTGGACAAAGCTGTTCAGTCGGCCATATTCCCCACCAGAAGCCCATATTGGCACCACAACTTTTGAACTTCTATATCAATTCCTTGGTTGCCTAAAGGTAAAGGTTCCCCCAGCACATTTGTGCAGTCGTGTCCGACTCTAGGGGCCGGTGCTCATCTCCGTTTGTTAGCCGAAGAGCCAGCGCTGTCCAAAGACGCTTCCGTGGTCATGTGGCCAGCATGATGCACGCGGAACACTGTTACCTACCCACCGAAGTGGTACCTATTCATCTACTTGCATTTGCATGCTTTCCAATTGCTAGGTTGGCAAGAGCTGGGGCGAGTGCGGGAGCTCACTCCATCACGCGGGGCTAGGGATTCGAACCTCCGAGCGTGCGATCTTCCGATCGACAAGCCTGGCGTCTTACCCGCTGAGCCACCACACCTAGCTTCTTCTTTATTGCTGTATACATACTGTCAACAGGATTTAGTCTTCCCTCTTGATTATATGCAGCAATTTTAAATTCAGAATGTGGTGTACTGATACAACATTTTCCCAGATTCCAATTTTTAGTTTTTAGTAGAGTCATTGTATTAGTTGTGAATAATATTAAGATTTCAGCTTCAGGATTAATATAGTTTTGTTAAAATATTATCTATTCAAATTGAAGATGTCACCTGAGCTGATGTTCTCTCGGTGTGTTCATTTCTTTTGTTTGTTGTTTGTTCGATTTCCTCTCTTCTGTGCTGGTTATTGACTGAAATAAAGATTGAACTGAATGTTTCTCTGGGTGCTCTTTATGTTCAGAAGGTGCCCTTTTCTAGATGCACTGAAAGTTGTCATCTAGGGTACACCAAGCTCAAAAGAGAAGGTGCCCCAGTCTGCTGTTATGACTGTTCTCCATGTATGGAAGGAACAATCTCCACGCAAGAAGGTAGGTGGCCCTAGAATAAAGACAGAACTTGAGAGTGCAATCAGAATTCACTCTTGCTCTTCTGGGCAACATTTGTTAAAGGTGTTTTCTTTCCTGCTGGTTGTATACCTAATTACTAGCATATTTTTCCTTAATTCCACAAAGCAAAATGAAACAAGTTGTTTTAAGCAGCCAGAAAAGTTTTCAACGACCTTGGACCACCATACAGTTTTGCATGATGGCAAAAGTAAAATAATGAAACGTGGCTGAGATCTCTTGGTCTGTTGTATTCTTGCCTAGTTTCAGAAAAGAAGGCAAGTCTTGTTGGATTTCAGCTATTAAAACAATGATTATTTCTAATTAACTTGGAGGTCCCACAAATGTCTATAGTCAGAAGCACTGATTCTCTCTGGAAATGTGAAATGTTGGTTCCCATGAATATCTCTGGGCAGAAATATTGAATTGCTCCCAGGAAATGTGAACGTGGTTCTGATGTGAACTTCATTGGTGGGCAGTGGAGCTATATCTGGAATGAATGATTTCTTCTAGCCACAGTTCAAGCTGTACCTTTAACTGGCATACCAACTGCCACACTCTAAAAATAAAAGAGGCTTCTCCCCATGTGTTCAATAATTTCCTTATTCTGTTAAAAGTTAATTCACTAACTTTTAATACAGTATAAGTTAGTTTGGCCATAACTTTTGGAGAAGCTTTGAGGGCTCCAGGCTTTCGGGGGAAGCCTAAAACCATTACAGGAGACTGGAATGCTAAGGTGGGTAGTCAGACGACACCTGGAATTACAGGCAAGCATGGTCTGGGAGAACAAAATGAAGCAGGACATAGGCTGATAGAATTTTGCCAAGACAACTCACTGTGCATAACAAACACTCTCTTCCAACAACCTAAAAGACGACTTTATACATGGACTTCACCAGATGGTCGACACCGAAATCAGATTGACTACATCCTTTGCAGCCAAAGGTGGCGGACATCTATACAGTCGGTAAAAACAAGACCTGGAGCTGACTGTAGTTCAGATCACGAACTTCTTATTGCAAAATTTAGAATCAGACTAAAGAGAATAGGGAAGACCCACAGATCAGTTAGATATGAGCTCACTAATATTCCTAAGGAATATGCAGTGGAGGTGAAGAATAGATTTCAGGGACTAGATTTAGTAGATAGGGTCCCGGAAGAACTATGGACAGAAGTTCGCAACATTGTTCAGGAGGCGGCAACAAAAAACGTCCCAAAGAAAAGGAAAACCAAGAAGGCAAGATGGCTGTCTGCTGAGAAACTGGAAGTAGCCCAAGAAAGAAGGAAAGCAAAAGGCAACAGTGATAGGGGGAGATATGCCCAATTAAATGCAAAATTCCAGAGGTTAGCCAGAAGAGACAAGGAATTATTTTTAAACAAGCAATGTGCAGAAGTGGAAGAAGACAATAGAATAGGAAGGACAAGAGACCTCTTCCAGAAAATTAGAAACATCGGAGGTAAATTCCAGGCAAAAATGGGTATGATTAAAAACAAAGATGGTAAGGACCTAACAGAAGCAGAAGAGATCAAGAAAAGGTGGCAAGAATATACGGAAGATCTGTATAGGAAGGATAATAATATTGGAGATAGCTTTGACGGTGTGGTCAGTGAGTTAGAGCCAGACATCCTGAAGAGTGAGGTTGAATGGGCCTTAAGAAGCATTGCTAATAAGAAGGCAGCAGGAGACGACGGTATCCCAGCTGAACTGTTTAAAATCTTGCAAGATGATGCTGTCAAGGTGATGCATGCCATATGCCAGCAAATTTGGAAAACACAAGAATGGCCATCAGATTGGAAAAAATCAACTTATATCCCCATACCAAAAAAGGGAAGCACTAAAGAATGTTCAAACTATCGAACAGTGGCACTTATTTCACATGCCTGTAAGGTAATGCTCAAGATCTTGCAAGGTAGACTCCAGCAATTCATGGAGCGAGAATTGCCAGATGTACAATCTGGGTTTAGAAAAGGCAGAGGAACTAGAGACCAAATTGCCAATATCCACTGGATAATGGAGAAAGCCAGGGAATTTCAGAAAAACATCTATTTTTGTTTTATTGACTATTCTAAAGCCTTTGACTGTGTGGATCATAACAAATTGTGGCAAGTTCTTGGTGGTATGGGGATACCAAGTCATCTTGTCTGCCTCCTGAGGAATCTGTATAACGACCAAGTAGCAACGGTAAGAACAGAGTACGGAACAACGGACTGGTTTAAGATTGGGAAAGGAGTACGGCAGGACTGTATACTCTCACCCTACCTATTCAACCTGTACGCAGAACACATCATGCGACGTGCTGGGCTTGAGGAATCCAAGGCTGGAGTTAAAATCGCTGGAAGAAGCATTAACAATCTCAGATATGCAGATGATACCACTTTGATGGCTGAAAGCGAGGAGGAGTTGAGGAGCCTTATGACGAAGGTGAAAGAAGAAAGTGCAAAAGCTGGGTTGCAGTTAAACCTCAAAAAAACCAAGATTATGGCAACCAGCTTGATTGATAACTGGCAAATAGAGGGAGAAAAAGTGGAGGCAGTGACAGACTTTGTATTTCTAGGTGCAAAGATTACTGCAGACGCTGACTGCAGACAGGAAATCAGAAGACGTCTACTTCTTGGGAGGAGAGCAATGGCAAATCTTGATAAAATAGTTAAGAGCAGAGACATCACACCGACAACAAAGGTCCGCATAGTTAAAGCAATGGTATTCCCCGTAGTAACCTATGGCTGCGAGAGCTGGACCATAAGGAAGGTTGAGCGAAGGAAGATAGATGCCTTTGAACTGTGGTGTTGGAGGAAAATTCTGAGAGTGCCTTGGACTGCAAGAAGATCAAACCAGTCCATACTCCAGGAAATAAAGCCAGACTGCTCACTTGAGGGAATGATACTAAAGGCAAAACTGAAGTACTTTGCCCACATAATGAGAAGACAGGATACCCTGGAGAAGAAGCTAATGCTGGGGAAAGTGGAAGGCAAAAGGAAGAGGGGCCGACCAAGGGAAGATGGATGGATGATATTCTGGAGGTGACGGACTCAACCGTGGGGGAGCTGGGGATGGTGACGGCCGACAGGAAGCTCTGGCGTGGGATGGTCCATGAAGTCACGAAGAGTCGGAAGCGACTGAACGAATAAACAACAAAACTAAAACCAAAAGTATCTAGTCCTAAGGTCAGTATTAGGGTTCTGATGGGGAGACCAAGGTTTCGATTTTGGTGATTGTTGAAGCTTGCAGCTGGGTAACCACAGGGAACCTTGCCTACTTTACAGAACAACACAGTGCAAATCCTTCAGAACAACCTACAATGCTTCTCTTTTTGAATCACTGAAAAGCCACATATTTTCCAGGCTCACATAGCTGATTCAGATGTTGCTCTGGCTATCACTGCATCTGTGTACAAGACTGGGAAAAGAGGCGGTTACTGTCATGTTTCCAAAAGAGGGTTGCATGTTGCTCCTTGGCCTTCTACGGCTCCTCTTTGAAAGAATTTGCACAGCCCCATTGCAGATTTGCAAAAATCAAATGGGAAAGGTTCACACAACCTCATGAAGGGATGGCAGGATAAAAATATAATACAGCAATTACAGGTAGACCTCACTTAATGGATGCCCTGTTTAGCAACTGTTTGAAGTTTCGACGGCGCTGAAAAAGTAACTTTATGACCAGTCCTCACGCTTATGACCATCGCAGTGTCTCCATGGTCACATGATTGACATTCAGGCACTTTGCAACCAATGGGCTTTAACAACTGTCACAGTGCCCTGCGGTCACATGATCACCATTTGCACACTTCACAACCAGCTTTTGACAAGCAGAGTCAATAGAGAAGCTGGCAGTGAAATCACAAGTCATGGTCACATGTCTCGCGTAATGTCCCGCAATGATTCACTTAACGACTGCCGCAGAAGTGAGGTCGTAAGCCCACTGTGGTCATGTGATGTTTTGGTTAATGACCACATCACTTAGCGACAGAGTTGCCAGTCCCAATTGTGGTTGTTAAGTGAGGACTACCTGTAGAGTTTTCAAATAATAAGAAAAGTAGGTGGATGAGAGCCTAACAGCAGTACCATTGTATTCTGGGAAAAACATTCCAATAGAAGAGAATATATGTAGCTCAGAATTGAACTGTGGAGTCCTTGGTGCTCTCTGAGCTTGGTTGTTTGCTTGCAGGTATTTCATTACCCAACTAGGTAACATCATCAGTGCAAGTGAGGGGTTTGCTCCCTGTTTATATACAGTACAGTGGCTTGCCCTGCCAGTTTTGGTGGGGGTGTGGTTTTCTCTTTGGTAGTTCCTTGATTAGGGTATTGTTTTCTGCTTAATAGCTTGTCTGGTGTTTGTCTGTAGGACAAACAGGCAGAAGACTAAAAGAGTGTGTCCATGAACACCAACTAGCAGTGAGAAGACATGATGAAAACTCCTGAATCTCACAACAGATGGACAGACTCAACCACAGTTTCAACTGGAAACTGTTAGCATCTTAGACCAAACCAAATCCAAAAGTGCTAGGGAATTCTTGGAAGCTTGGCATTCAGGCAAATCAGCCATCAATAGACACAGAGATAAACCATATTTACACACCATTCAAAAGAAACAATAAAAAAGCTAAGAAGGAAATAATAGATCAGAACACATCCTCTCCAACAGCCAAACACCCAGATAGCAGGGATTAACACCAAATAATTAAGCAGAAAACAATACCCTAATCAAAGAACTACCAAGGAGAAAACCACACCCCCACCAACACTGACAGGGCAAGTTACTGTATGTAAACAGGGAGCAAACCCCACACTCCCTCGCACTGATGATGTTACCTAGTTGGGTAATGAAATGTCTGCAAGCAAACAACCAAGCTCAGAGAGCATCAAGGACTCCATGGGAAAAGCATGATTTAACTAACCTAATAAGCAAATCAAGTTCAACTCCTGGCAATTTCAGTTTCATATGGCTCATATGGTTTTTCTGATAAGAATATGTAAGTAGTTGGCTAGTGCCACTTTCCAAGATGTTTTTCAACTTCCTGGTCTAGCCTTTTTGTTGTTTATTCGTTCAGTCGTTTCCGACTCCTCCTCGCTTTCAGCCATCAAAGTGGTAACATTATACAGATTCCTCAGGAGGCAGACAAGATGACTTGGTATCCCCATACCACCAAGAACTTGCCACAATTTGTTATGATCCACACAGTCAAAGGCTTTAGAATAGTCAATAAAACAGAAATAGATGTTTTTCTGAAATTCCCTGGCTTTCTCCATTATCCAGCGGATATTGGCAATTTGGTCTCTAGTTCCTCTGCCTTTTCTAAACCCAGATTGTACATCTGGCAATTCTCGCTCCATGAATTGCTGGAGTCTACCTTGCAAGATCTTGAGCATTACCTTACTGGCATGTGAAATAAGTGCCACTGTTCGATAATTTGAACATTCTTTAGTGCTTCCCTTTTTTGGTATGGGGATATAAGTTGATTTTTTCCAATCTGATGGCCATTCTTGTGTTTTCCAAATTTGCTGGCATATGGCATGCATCACCTTGACAGCATCATCTTGCAAGATTTTAAACAGTTCAGCTGGGATACCGTCGTCTCCTGCTGCCTTCTTATTAGCAATGCTTCTTAAGGCCCATTCAACCTCACTCTTCAGGATGTCTGGCTCTAACTCAAAGCTATCTCCAATATTATTATCCTTTCTATACAGATCTTCCGTATATTCTTGCCACCTTTTCTTGATCTCTTCTGCTTCTGTTAGGTCCTTACCATCTTTGTTTTTGATCATACCCATTTTTGCCTGGAATTTACCTCCGATGTTTCTAATTTTCTGGAAGAGGTCTCTTGTCCTTCCTATTCTATTGTCTTCTTCCACTTCCGCACATTGCTTGTTTAAAAATAATTCCTTATCTCTTCTGGCTAACCTCTGGAATTTTGCATTTAATTGGGCATATCTCCCCCTATCACTGTTGCCTTTTGCTTTCCTTCTTTCTTGGGCTACTTCCAGTGTTTCAGCAGACAGCCATCTTGCCTTCTTGGTTTTCTTTTTCTTTGGGACGTTTTTTGTTGCCGCCTCCTGAACAATGTTGCGAACTTCTGTCCATAGTTCTTCCGGGACCCTATCTACTAAATCTAGACCCTTAAATCTATTCTTCACCTCCACTGCATATTCCTTAGGAATATTAGTGAGCTCATATCTAACTGATCTGTGGGTCTTCCCTATTCTCTTTAGTCTGATTCTAAATTTTGCAATAAGAAGTTCATGATCTGAACTACAGTCAGCTCCAGGTCTTGTTTTTACCGACTGTATAGATGTCCGCCACCTTTGGCTGCAAAGGATGTAGTCAATCTGATTTCGGTGTCGACCATCTGGTGAAGTCCATGTATAAAGTCGTCTTTTAGGTTGTTGGAAGAGAGTGTTTGTTATGCACAGTGAGTTGTCTTGGCAAAATTCTATCAGCCTATGTCCTGCTTCATTTTGTTCTCCCAGACCATGCTTGCCTGTAATTCCAGGTGTCGTCTGACTACCCACCTTAGCATTCCAGTCTCCTGTAATGAAAATAACATCTCTTTTTGGTGTATTATCTAGTAGGTGCTGCAGATCCTCATAGAACTGATCTACTTCTGCTTCTTCAGCATCTGTGGTTGGGGCGTATATTTGGATCACTGTGATGTTAAATGGCTTCCCCTGAATTCGAACTGAGATCATTCTATCGTTTTTTGGATTGTATCCAAGCACTGCTTTAGCCACTTTATTATTAATTATGAAGGCTACTCCATTTCTTCTGTGGTCCTCTTGTCCACAGTAGTAGATCTGGTGGTCATCTGATGTGAAGTGGCCCATCCCAGTCCATTTCAGTTCACTGACACCTAAAATGTCTATATTTAATCTTGACATCTCACCAATAACCACATCCAATTTGCCCTGGCTCATAGATCTTACATTCCAGGTTCCTATGGTGTGTTGATCTTTAGAACATCGGATTCGTCGTTCACCACCAGCACCGTCGGCCGCTAGCCGTCCTTTCGGCTTTGAGCTAGCTGCGTCATCACATCTGGGGCTAGTTGAACGTATCCTCTGTTCCTCCCCAGTAGCATTTTGACCATCTTCCGACCTGGGAGTCCCATCTTCCGATGGTATACCGACATATCTTTGGTTGTACTGATCCATTTAGTTTTCATGGCAAGAATACTGGGGTGGGTTGCCATTACCTTCCCCAGGGATCGTATTTAGTCTGTAGGTCTAGCCTACAGCCTTTTTTTTCTGTCCATCTCCAATCTATATTTGACCTCACTTGTCTCCGCTTGACTTTTGAACCAAGACAGCAGCCAAATGTTCCCATCTACCGGGGGAACTAAAGTCATGCTTTTATTGCTCTCACAAAATGGTTGAAGTAAACAAGAACATTGTTTCTTCGCGGCATCATTATTATCTACTTTTCTGAGACCTTCTAAAATCTCTGTGAAGACTGGTCACATCAATGACCACTTTTGTGTGGTAATATTGGGATCTTGTCTGTGTTGGATCAGAACAATGGCCCGTCTGGCCAAGCACAATGGGTAGCCAACATGATGCCCATGGTAGAATTCAAAGAATTGTCCTTAGCCCTGCTTCTCTTTCAGCTGTCAGCTCAAATTCAGCTGCAGGTCCCATAGTACATCCTAACTATTACCCATTGATCAATTGTCCTGCATGAATTATCTCTTACCTTTTTTGGAACCATCCTAGGCCTAGCCAAATACTGTAGAATGTGGGCCCCAGCTTTCCTCTACTCTTGTAGCATGATAACTGTTACTTCATCACCTCCAAAAACATAACTTAGTTAACATCCCAATAATTAATTTAAATTGGATTTTTCATGTCACAGCCATACTGTAGATATTGTTAAATTCTAACTAAATAGCAATGTATTGTCGAAGGCTTTCACGGCCGGAGTTCGATGGCTGTTGTGGGTCTTCCGGGCTGTATGGCCGTGTTCTGGAAGTTGTGGTTCCTAATGTTTCGCCAGCATTTTGTCCCATAGCACCTCCAAACTATTGCCCAATGATCAGTCGTCCCACATGAATTAACTCTTGTCTTCAAAATGAAACCCTTACTTCATCACCTCCAAAAATATAATCCCAATAATTAATTTAAATTGTTCTTCATCATTTTATGGCCACAGATATTGTCAGATGCTAGCTAAAAAAAATGGCTTGTATTTTTCAGATGCATCCAGTTGCAGCCAATGTCCGGATGACCAGCATTCTAATAAGAAGCGAGATCAATGTGTCCCAAAAATCATAAGCTTCCTATCCTTTGAAGAAATGTTGGGTCTCATCTTGGCTATCTTTGCCCTTGCTTCTTCCCTAAGCACCGGCTTTGTTCTGGGAATCTTCATTAAATACCGAGAAACCCCCATAGTCAAAGCCAACAACCGGGACCTCACCTACATTCTCCTGGTTTCCCTCCTCCTTTCCTTCTTGACCTGCCTTCTATTCATTGGTCGCCCCACGAAACTGACCTGCTTTCTTCGACAAACCACCTTCAGTGTTGTATTCTCAGTTGCTGTTTCTTCATTGCTGGCCAAGACTGTCATGGTGGTAGTGGCCTTTCTGGCCACAAAACCAGGCAGCAGGATGAGAAAATGGCTGGGGAAGCGTCTGGCCAACTCCATTGTCTTATCCTGTTCTGGGATTCAGGTGGGTATTTGTATCATATGGCTGGGAATCTCACCCCCATTCCCAGACTCTGACATGCATTCCCAATCAGGACAGATACTGTTGCAATGCAATGAAGGTTCAGTCACCATGTTCTACACTGCCCTTGGCTACATGGGCTTTCTGGCTGCCATCTGCTTCTTTGTGGCTTTCCTGGCCCGCAAGCTGCCGGGGACCTTCAATGAAGCCAAGTGGATCACCTTCAGCATGTTGGTTTTCTGCAGCGTTTGGCTCTCCTTTGTCCCCACCTACCTGAGCACAAAAGGGAAATACATGGTGGCTGTGCAGATCTTCTCCATCCTGGCCTCCAGCCTGAGCTTACTGGGCTGCATCTTTGTCCCCAAATGCTACATCATTATCCTGAGACCTGATGTGAACACCAAGGAGCACCTAATAGTGAATTCTAAAAGGGAACCTGGTTTTTTTTAGATAGATGGAGGGAGGGAGGGATGGGTACGTTGGTAGGTGTGTAGGTTATAGATATACTGTACATGATCTTCTGTTCCCTTTGAATATTTAGGTTGACACAACACACTAAGCCATATTTTGCTGTCTATTATTTGGTAAGACACAATTGACTGGGTTCAGATAACATGCTAGGCCAAATCATGATTTATAGACTGAAATGTCTGGATTCACACATGCTAATCCTAAACCAAATAAAGTGCATGATGGCCTGGCACATTATGGCACCTGGCCATCATGAAAACATCTGGCAGTTCATGTCAACTGGATTTCTATTTTCTCAGTGGAAACGTTTCGCTCCTTATCCAAGGAGCTTCTTCAGTCTGAGCAAAGTTGGTAAGGGAATCCTAAATATGTTTCTAGGTAGCTGTGTGACCTTACACCTGGGGCTAGGTCATGGTTATATTGAGATGTTATTTTTAAGTCCTTTTATCATCTAAAGGGAGGATCGTTAAGATCACCATGCTGCTGTTGAGCTTGTGAAATGGTCTTAATCTTCCTAGGCACAGAAGACAATGCGGGGAGGAAGATGGGGGAGAGATTGTGCCTGAGGCCCCCACCTCTATTCAAGGAAGGATTTTCCAAGTTGGCATAAATGGATTCCTTGACCCCTCTCTCAAACCACCTATCTTCTCTGTCTAAAATGTGAACATTAATGTCCTCAAATGAGTGTCCTTCTTCCTTTAGAAAAAGGACACTCATTTCCTTTGCAGGGCACTTGGCAACCAGTCGTAAGTGCAAACGGGTTGCCAAGCACCCAGATCGCAATCACATGACCACGGTGGTGCTGGGATGGCCGGAACTCCGAGGACTAGCCGTAACCACCATTTATTCAGTGCTGTCGTAACTTCGAGAGGTCGCTGAACAAATGGTCCTAAGTCAAGGACTACCTGTAACTAGCCTTAGTTTATACCCCCACTAATGGCAAGGGCAGTTTAAGGCAGTTTTGGCGCATTTAGCCAGTATATTCCTAGCACAACCAAAGCCCCGTTTTATCCCAGACATGCTCACATTATTCTATACAAGCTAAGATCCCGAGATCTTACTTTGTGAATCAATATCCTGTTGAATATCCTGTCTACCTTGGGAATCAATATCCTGTTGCATCCCACCAACTCAGAGGTACCATTTATAAAATGGATCAAGCCCAGTGTCCCAACTTGACCAGGTCCAGCAACTGAGCCTGTCTGCTATCTGGATAGTCCCCTCTGAGTTATTCCAACAATCATCAATGATCAATAGATTTGGGGCCCCACACAGGCCTTTCTGGAATAACAGGGATGATGGATAACTGCAGCTCGGTTCTTGATTTTTAAGATTTGCTTAACTCCTCAGGAAAAAGAAGGATGAAACATGGAATGGAGCACTAGTGGAGGGGCTGGGTAAAAGATGTGGCGGGTAATGAATGAGAGGCTATGCATCTGCTGCAGCTGCATGAAGCTGGTATGCTTAGCCCTATCAGACCTGTACCTGCCCCTTTCTGTTGAACAGCTATTTCAGCTGAGGCTATTTTACAGGCACAGTGGAAAGACAACCCATTTATAAATTATCCAATATGCCTTGATGGAACAATCATCAAGAACAGAAGGGGTTCTAGATACAAAGAGGGCTGTGTTTCGGGAAAGCACAGGAAGCATGCAAGAAAAGGAGCCTTTAATTTATTGCAGAACATTCAACATCCATAAATGTTATATACAAATACATGGTAGAAAAAGAGCAAAGAACATGTCCTTTAAGTAATATTATTTCAATCTGCTCAACTATGAGCTACGGAGTGTTACAGAGTAACACGGGGAATCACAATACTTCTCCAAGACCCACCTCTATCCCTGAGGTAACCATATCCCTCTGGGTTACAGGAAAGAAAGTGCGAAAAGAAGAAGAAGAGGCAACTCACAACCCTCACAGTGTCCCCCAGCATGCCAAGGTCACACAGCCAGCCCCTGTCCAAATTTGGCAGCAAAATGGCTGGATTTTGCTTGGGTGATTTCATTTCATTTCATTTCTTTTACATTTTGGATAGTTGCAAACGGGAATGGGAGTGGTTTGCCTCTGGAGGCCTCCTGCTCCCATCCCAAGTCTTAAAACTTGCCAAAACATTGGCCATATCCATTCTGGTTACATCACAGCATAGCAGATTGACCACTGCAGCCCTTTAGAAGGTTAGGAGACATGAATTGTCGCCCCCAACTCCTCAAACATTGCAAATCCCTGGGAAAGCCCAAATTAAGAACCACCTCCTCTTCCCACAGAGATTTTGAAAAGAGGCTTCTCACTTACTGAAGAGCACCATTAAATCGTCCATCCACAACTAGGTATCCTCTAGGCGGATTGGATTTCAACTCTGAGGATTTCAAGATGTTCCTCTCCAGCGCACCAGATTGAGGATGGCTGCTTTAAGGATCAGGCTCTCATAAAGACAGAAATTGGGCCTTTCCAATCCTCTGTAGCTGGAGGACTGGGAGGGTAAGGAAATGAGGCGGAAGGAAACGGAGATCTGGATCGAGAATTATGAACGTGATGGAGCTGGGAAGAGTACGGCCTACAAGGAAGGTTGAACCCTTTTAATGACAGAGACTGAGTTGGGCTTTCCCCTGAAGCCAAAAGAAAGGGTGAAGGGATTCTTCAGAAAATGAAGCCCCCGAGAAGGCAAACAACAGAACCCCTCTATCTGCATCAAAAAAGGACAGCCGCCCTCCAGTATAATTCAGAGATACTCGGATCCTCTTGACATCCCAGCTCACAGGCAGGATGGGGAAATGAGGAGGGAGGAGAACTGTACAGTGGTCTCCCCACTTTGCCATTGCCCAGATTCCTTCTGCAGGATCTATGGAGACAATGCCCTTGCGCCTCACAGAGGCCCTGGCAACACCCAGGCCCCAGCCATCCTCGTTTCCTACAGTGACTTCCCAGTAGTACCTGCCTGACTTGAATTTCTCATGCCCAAGCACAAAAAGACATTGGTCAAATGTTTTACAGCAATGGAACTTAATCCTAGGCTTGTTTCCTAGGATCATGCTTTTCCGATCCTCGGATAGAACGAGTTTGGGGTGAGCTGTGTCTGGATCCAAAGTCACGTAGGCTACAAGGAGGAGAAAGAGAAAAATAAGCATGAGCCGAATACCTGAGGTGAGCAAAACTCACCTCCTGAGTCTAGAGACATTAATAAATAGGACGTGACTCTGGAATAATCCATTCTGAGTTTGGTGCAGTTCTATATCGTTCAGAAAGCTCCCTTCTATGGTTCGAATGCTCCATGACAGGAAGTTATGCACTTACCCTTAAGAAGTACAATAAGTTGTTGAAAGGACAGTGGTAGTTCCCCAGTAATTGTAACCACTCTTTTACATCTTCCTAACACAAGCAAATGTGGCACTGTTACTATACGACCCTTTCCAATTTCTCATGGAGGATCCATGTTTGGATCATAGGATTATAGGGTTAGAAGGGATCACAAGAATACCTAGTTCTACAAGCAAAACTAGATGTCAATAGTTCACATAAAAAGGCGGAGTTTTGACCACACCATCTTGGCTAACATCTTGACTTTTTTTAAGCACACCCTGAAGAGACCCCAGTGCCAAAAGCTAATCAGGCTTATGAATGTGGTCCTTCTTTGGCCCCAGACCCTTACCTTTGCGCAGCAGGCATCCAGAGTTTATCACATCTGGGGGGGGAAAGATAAGAATGAACACTGCCGCAGAAGAGAATGATGTTTGTGGGCTGAAGGCTCGCCTTGGCTTCTGAAAGAGCTGGTGTTCTAGGCTATACTACAAATAAGAGTTGGGAGCCAAGACATAGAAATGGCTGGGATCGGGACAAAGGCCAAATGTGATTCAATTTAAAGCTAACTTACATTACATACCATTCATGATTACTCCCTAGCGGTGGTTGTTTCCCCCATTCTGTAACATGAATACAATCTGGCAGAACATTTCAAAAAATTAGAATCCTTCTAATTTAATTCCATAAAACAGCCCCATCCACCGACCCCTTTGTCACAGAAAAGTAACAAACACTTCATCACAAGTTAGCGTGGTTGTGGGACTTAGGAACATCCAACTTTGGGCCAAATGCAGACATGGAAGTATTTGAGGTAGGAATGATGGGAGTTGGGATGTAGAGTTCTAAATGACTTAAAGTCAAACTTCAAAGATGTATTGACCCTCAAAAAGCTCTAAACAGTCCAGCTACATAGTAGTCACTTTGTTGTTGTTGTTCAGTTGTTTAGAACCATGTGTAGGAGGACTGACACCATGCATATTCCACACATCAAGAACTTGTATCTATCAAGTAATTCTTTTCCAGAAATACCAAGAAATGACAACTGCGTTAATTCATACTTTTGTTGTTTAGTCGTGTCCGACTCTTCGTGACCTCATGGACCACAGCGCGCCAGGCCTTCCTGTCCTCCACTGTCTCCTGGAGTTTACTCAAATTCATGTTCCACCCCCAAAACTGATGGGCATTTTCCAGAGCCCAATTTAATGATCAACGATCAGCAATATTAGAAAGAATGTATCACACGACCTCAGTTTCCGAGGGACTCTGTCCATGTGAACTGGGTGAGATTGAGTCAACTAACTAAACATATTCTTGAGTACTGTCAATTTTACTCTTGATTTCCAGCTTATTTTAATTCGGCCTCTTTTTAAAAACATCCAGACCATTCAAACAAATTGTATACTTAGTTCTTTTCAGCTGATAGAAATCCTAAGGTCACATTTTAGTTGCCAAATCCATTGTATAACTGTAGCCCACAACATGGACTTGAAGTGAGGGTCAGGATGTTCATACTGATTGTCACAGCATACTGTGATTACTGCATATTTTTCATTTTAACAACCAGTGTCTTCTGTATTCTGGTCAATGACTATAGCAAAGATGGATTAGATTCTATGATGGGAGTTGTAATTCAGCACTCCTGAAGAATACAGAGTTCATAGAGGCTGATTTTAGATAAGCTATTCTGTGAACTTTTTAGAGCAATTAATATTCTTTAAGTAAAGAAAGAATTGGGGTAGTGCTCTCTGAGTCGTATTTCCAACCTTTAAATTGCTTCACGGCATTCTGCAAAACAGCACTTAAATCACACAGGTCCCAGAGTTCCCATTTCACTGCTGCTGGAAACGTCATTGGGCTACCAAATATGTCTTTTGTCAAGAATCTGGAGAAAAAATAAAGGCCACATACCAAACCATGAAATTCAGAATACACAGGGACAATCACATAAAGAGAATGAGAAGCAAAAGCATTTCAGAGGAGTGACTAACTGACATGTCACACTGTGCCAGGATTTGCTTAAACATAACTCACTGACTTAACAATAATTGCCTAGGATCACATAATCTACTAAGCCCAAAATAAACAAACCACATTATAGATAGCATAGGTAAAGGTTCCCCCGCACATTTGTGCAGTCGTGTCCGACTCTAGGGGCCGGTGCTCATCTCTGTTTGTTAGCCGAAGAGCCAGCGTTGTCTGAAGACGCTTCCACGGCCATGTGGCCGGCATGACGGGCGTGGAACGCTGTTACTTACCCACCGAAGTGGTACCTATTAATCTACTTGCATTTGCATGCTTTCGAATTGCTAGGTTGGCAAGAGCTGGGGTGAGTGCGGGAGCTCACTCCATCATGCGGGGCTAGGAATTCGAACCTCCAAACTTGCGATCTTCCGATCGACAAGCCTGGTGTCTTACCCGCTGAGCCACCACGCCCCTTATAGCTAGCATAGCATCAACTAAACCAGTGGATGCTGTGACACAAACTTGAATCGTGCAATTACCTGAGCCTTAGCCCCAGATAAATGGAGAGGAACATAGGAAACTGCCTCATAACTAAATGAATCCATTAGTCCACCTCACCCGGTATAACTACTGTACACGGTCTGGATTCACATAGCATGGTTGCTTGGTGTATGTTTGTTGATGTATGGTTGGACAGAAGGACCCCTAACCATGGAATTTGGAGGGTCAGAATTGGGGGGAAAGGGGAGCTTGGGGAGATTTAGGGCGGGTTATTCGATTCAGGTGGTGACAGGTCGGGGGTGTTATGGTGGGAGTCAGTGGGCAGACCATCTTCGGGGAAGATGCCCCCGGTGTTTGGTACCGGTGGCGTGTTCTGGCCCTCTGCGCTCAGACCCAGGCCCTGGACAGCAGACCCACTGAGGCCCTGGCTTTCGGCTGCTGTTTCTTAACGCCTGGTCGGTTAACAGCAAGGCCCCCCAAATACATGAGCTGATCATCAAGGAGGGGGCCGACCTGGCATGCATCACTGAGACCTGGCTGGGCCCTTTTCGGAAATGTGTCCGGCCGGGTTTACGGTATGGCACCAGCTGAGATCCCAGGGCAGGGGAGGAGGGGTGGCTGTTGTCATCCGGGAACCTCTAGTGGCCCTCATGGGCGCTGCTCCACAAGTGGCCGGTTGAGAGACCGTTTTTCAAGTTGGGTTCCCAAGAACAGTTGGGAGTGTTGCTACTGTACCAGCCTCCCTGCTTTATGTCTATGAAGGTTCTCAGTCATCCAGGTGGAACAGTCTGTGGCTTGAATCATGTCAACTGGATTTCTATTTTCTTAGTGGAAACGTTTCACTCCTTATCCAAGGAGCTTCTTCAGTCTGAGTAAAGTTAGTAAGGGAATCCTTAAATATGTTTCTAGGCTGGCTGTGTGACCTTGCACCTGGGGCTAGGTCATGGTTATTTTTGAGATGTTTGTTTCTAAGTCCCTTTATCATCTAAAGGAGGATCGTTAAGATTACCCTGCTGCTGTTGAGCTTGTGAAATGGTCTTAATCTTCCTAGGCACAGAAGACAAAGCAGGAAGGAAGATGGGGGAAAGGTTATGCCTGAGGCCCCCACCTCTATTCAAGGAAGGATTTTCCAAGTTGGCATGAATGGATTCCTTGACCCCTCTCTCAAACCACCTATCTTCTCTGTCTAAAATGTGAACATTAATGTCCTCAAATGAGTGTCCTTTTTCCTTTAGATGAAGATAAACTGCTGACTCTGGTCCTGTGGTGTTACTTCTCCTGTGTTGGGCCATCCTCCTGTACAAAGGTTGTTTGGTTTCTCCAATGTAGAGTTCAGAGCACTCCTCACTGCACTGGATTGCATACACTACATTGCTTTCCTTGTGTTTTGGAGTTTGAAACTCCAAAACACAAGGAAAGCAATGTAGTGTATGCAATCCAGTGCAGTGAGGAGTGCTCTGAACTCTACATTGGAGAAACCAAACAACCTTTGTACAGGAGGATGGCCCAACACAGGAGAAGTAACACCACAGGACCAGAGTCAGCAGTTTATCTTCATCTAAAGGAAAAAGGACACTCATTTGAGGACATTAATGTTCACATTTTAGACAGAGAAGATAGGTGGTTTGAGAGAGGGGTCAAGGAATCCATTCATGCCAACTTGGGAAATCCTTCCTTGAATAGAGGTGGGGGCCTCAGGCATAACCTTTCCCCCATCTTCCTTCCTGCTTTGTCTTCTGTGCCTAGGAAGATTAAGACCATTTCACAAGCTCAACAGCAGCAGGGTAATCTTAACGATCCTCCTTTAGATGATAAAGGGACTTAGAAACAAACATCTCAAAAATAACCATGACCTAGCCCCAGGTGCAAGGTCACACAGCCAGCCTAGAAACATATTTAAGGATTCCCTTACTAACTTTACTCAGACTGAAGAAGCTCCTTGGATAAGGAGTGAAACGTTTCCACTAAGAAAATAGAAATCCAGTTGACATGATTCAAGCCACAGACAGCCTCCCTGCTGCATAGCAACCTCCCTGCCTGAGCTGCTGGAGGCCGTCTCAAGGTTGACGGTGGAGTTGCCCAGACTTATGGTTCTGGGGGACTTCAACCTGCCATTCCTGGGGCGTGCCTCGGAGGCGGCTCAGGAGTTCATGGCCACCATGGCGGCCATGGGACTGTCTTAGATTCGGGACCCAACTCGAGACAGCGGCCTCACTCTGGACTTGGTTTTCTTGTCAGAGCAGTGGCAATGTGATCTGAGGGAAGAGTTACAGCTGTCCCCTTTGTCATGGTCAGATCACGCCCTAGTGGCCTTGAGATTCTCCTATGCCACCCCCCTCCGCAGGGAGGCTGGAGCCATTCGACTGGTCCGCCCCCAGCGACTGATGGACCCGGCAGGGTTCCAGAGGGAGCTGGGGTTTATACCAGAGGATCTGCTACACGGTCCAGCGGAGGCCCTGGCGGCTGCCTGGAATAGGGTGGCGGCCGGGGCCTTGGACAGGATCGCGCCTGTACGACCTCTCTTGTCCGATCGTACCCGACACTCCCCGTGATTCACAGAGGAGCTGAGGGTTCTGAAGAGGATTAAGAGACATCTAGAGCGCCGCTGGAGGAAGACAAGGACTGAACCCGACCGAACACAAGCTAGAGCCTCTGTTAAGGCCTACCTTGTGGCGCTAAGAGTGGCAAAATGTCAGTATTTCTCCGTCCTTATTGCATCCGCAGAACGCTGCCCGACGGCCCTGTTTAAGATCACCCAATCCTTTCTGGGGAAGGTGAGTTCAGAAACCCACCTACAGGGCCGTGCTGAGGAGTTTTCTGGGCATCTGGAGGATAAAATAGCTCGGATTCGTTCCAAGTTGGATGCCAAGCGTGTAGCAGGGTCTGAGGAGATGCCTGGGGAGCGTACCTACCCTGTTATCTGGGAACGGTTTGATCCTGTTGGGCCTGAGGAAGTGGACAGGGTTCTTGGGTCTGTAAATGCCACCACTTGTCAACTAGATCCCTGACCCTCCTGGCTAATGAAGGCAGCTCAGGAGGTGACGTGTGGGTGGGTCCAGACGATGGTGAATTCATCCTTAGGGGAGGGAGTGTTTCTGGTGGCCTTTAAAGAGGCGCTGGTGCACCCCCTCCTCAAGAAACCACCACTGGACCCTACCATTCCGGGCAATTTTCGTCCAGTCTCCCACCTTCCCTTTTTAGGGAAGGTGGTTGAGAAAGTGGTGGCATTGCAGCTCCAGAGGATCCTGGATGAAACAGATTATCTGGACCCTTTTCAGTCAGGTTTCAGGCCGGGATATGGGACAGAGTCTGCATTGGTCGCACTTATGGATGATCTCTGGCGGGAGCGGGATGGAGTGAGTGCATCCATCCTGGCTCTTCTTGACCTCTCAGTGGCTTTCGATACCATTGACCATGGTATCCTTTTGGGGCAATTCAGGGAGTTGGGGGTGGGCGGCGTGGTTTTGCGCTGGTTCACCTCCTTCCTCCAGGGCTGATCCCAATCAGTGTTGATAGGGAGTGAGAGATCTGGCCCGCGGCCCCTCCTTTGTGGGGTGCCTCAGGGTTCGGTGCTCTCTCCGCTTCTTTTTAACATCTACATGAAACCGCTGGGTGAGATCATCCGTCGCCATGGGGTGAAGTATCATCAATACGCTGATGATACTCAATTATATATCTCCATCCCGGGTGACGTAAGTGAGGCTGTAACCACCCTTTCTTGGTGCCTGGAGGCTGTAGGGGTCTGGATGGGGAAAAACAGGCTTCAGCTGAACCCTGGTAAGACGGAGCAGCTGTGGGTATCCGGAAATTTGCCATCTTTGGCTCTGGCTGGGATTGCACTGCCCCAGACAGATCCGGTGCAGAACCTGGGGGTTGTCCTGGACTCACTATTCCTGCTCAAAGAGCAGGTGGCAGTTGTGGCCAGGGAAGCCTTTGAATGACTTCGTGTTGTGCGCCAGCTATACCCTTTCCTGGATCGGGAGTCCCTCCAAACAGTCACTCATGCCCTGGTCATCTTCTGCATAGGCTACTGCAATGCGCTCTACATGGAGCTACCCTTGAAGAGTATCCGGAAGGTACAGCTGGTCCAGAATGCAGCCGCACGAGCTATCATTGGTGCCCCTAGATCGGCACACATAACACCCTTATTGCGCAAGCTGCATTGGGTGGTGGTTTGCTTCCGGGTCCAATTCAAGGTGTTGGTTATCACCTTTAATAACATGGCATGGGTCCAGGTTACCTGAGGGTCCAGGTTACCTGAGCCTCACCCCCGCTACATTGACCCATCCCACCCGGTCAGGCAGAGAGGGCATGTTACGGACCCTGTCCATGAGGGATTGCCGATTGGCAAGGTCCAGGAGGAGGGCCTTCTCTGCCGTGGCACCCGCCCTCTGGAACAAGCTACCCCCTGGGGTAAGACAGGCCCCCACTCTCGGCCTTTTGAAAGGGAGTAAAAACATGGCTATGCCACCTGGCCTGGGAGGGGTGACAGCTATTCATGAGGGTGGTTGGCCCCAGGGTGAGGGTGCCAGGATAAGATCTTATTTCCCATCTGGAATCTATATTTTATTTGCTTTTATATTTATAGTTATATGGAATTGTTTTTAGTGACTTGCCATTTTTATTCTTTGTAAGCCGCCCAGAGTCGTTGTACACAAGATGGGTGGCAGAGAAATTAAATAAATAAGGCATGATTTCATCATGGTTTGTTGAATAAGCCACAATTGGCTGGTTCATACATGTAATGGTATGTGAGAATGACTTAGGGAGACTCCATGCTTGGCTGGCAGCTCGACCAGTCAGAGTTTCTCAGAGTGCTGAGACCTGGCTGAATTTTCCTTGTTTGCAGTGGACTACAGAAATTGTGAGACCACTGAAGTTTTCCCTTGAAGAAGGGGGAACCAGAAGATTGCTCACAGGGCCATTGGAATTGCCCACTCCTGCTTTTCTTTGTAGTTTCCACCACGGAGAGAACAGGGGTGAGTGCAAGGGAATGGCCGGAGAGGCATCTGGCTCTTACAAGGAATGTAAATCTCTTTGAAGAGACACAAGAGCGTGCAGTCGCTTTTAGATCACTTTATAAATTTTTTTTAAGATTAGAATGTTTTTAGTATCTAAGATCTATCTTTTGGACTTTGCTTAAAATGTTGGCTAATTTTGTGCTTTCTTTGCTATAACTGATTTTGGTGGAAGTTTGATAGATTCTACATTTGCAACATAATGAAACGTTTGCATTTTTTTTTTACCTTTCTTTTGTATTAGAGAAGTTGGGACCTAAGAGACTTTGTTTGTAATTTTTCGCCCGACAAACTAATTGACTATTTATTTCTTGAGAAACTGTTTGTTTGGATTAAGCAGCTTGCAGCTTGAAGAACAAAAGCACAGGGAAACATTTGTAAACTTTTTTTTCTTTTTTTTTCTCTACATTTTTTCAGAGTGGATTTTGTTTCACTTGGAATTTATTCTTTATTTCTCCTTTTATAAACTGTTTGAAATATTATTCTCTCCTGTATTTTGGATTATTGGAACTTTTTTTTTCTTTTAATCTTAAAAAACTTTCTACTTAATAGACTTTGCTGGTAGTATTCCACGAATAGATCAGCTGACTAATCTTATTGTTTTGACTAGAGGGGTTGTTGCTATAGTTTGAAGGACACAGAAGAAGAATGGCTTTTTCAACAGCAATTGAAGAGTTTAAAAAAGAATTTAGTGAATCTCTTTCAGAAATTAAGAAGTCATTGGAATTATTATTGATAACTTTGCAAGACCAAGAAAAAAAAGAACAAAAAATAGAATTAGAAACAGGAAAGAAAAATGTTTTTGAAATAGAAGAGAAACAGGAGGAGGGAATTTTAAATATATTAGTCCAGAAAAACATTCTGAAGGCTATACACTATAATTCTGGTACAAATATGTTATGGCAGTGGAGACAGGGAGAAAATTTGAGTATGCAATTGGATAGATATTGTGAAATACGTGGAAAGGGTGAGAAAATTATTCTGATACTCTACACGAGATATAGAAAAAAGCAGGCTGTATATTGTAAACTTGACTTTGCATATTATGAACTTGGCATAACCTAAACAGGAGATTCAGTAAGATAATGAGATGATGAGATGGAATTAGAATGAAGGTTATTACAGGATGATATCATGTATGAATATGTATGTATGAATATTATAAGAATTGGTATATTAGGTATTAGGTTATGTGTTATGATAGGTTATGTATTCAGTTTAAATGGACATTATCCCAAGGAGTGGAAATTATAGATGGATAATTGAGATATAAGATTACAAATATAAATAGAAGTTGATATTATAGTTTATTTTTTTTATGGAGATATATATATAAGAAGATAATGGGATGATGAGGTGGAATTAGAATTAATGTTATTACAGGATGACATTTTTACAATATTATGTATGAATATATATGTATGAATATTACAAGAATTGCTATATTATGTATTAAGTTATGTAATATGTTAGGTTATGTACTAGTGGAATATGTAGTCATAATATGAATACAATATATTGTAGTTTATTAGAAGTAAATAAGGCCTTTATTTGTTATATTAATTGGATTTTATTGAAGATACAAATATAGATGTAAAAATGGAAAGAGCGAATATAAAATATCAAACTGATGCAGCAATGAACATTTAACATTTAACTACTACTTCAAGGAGTGGAAGCCAAAGATGGATTATTGGGAGATAGCAAGAAAGGTGAAACCTATATGAAGATCAGAAGATTGGATTATAGAAATCAAAGGGTATATGACAAAGAAAAGTTCCTGTGTATCGTATGAAGGACTAACATTTAAAATCAATTATTGTACTTAAAGTTCAAAGATAGATTGGAGGACACCTATTTTCTATATTTTCTTTGTTTATTATTTCTTGACTTCACTTTTTCTTTACCTTTTTCTTATTTTGTATTTCTATTTCTATTTCTTTTTTCTGTTCTAACTTTTAATATGTATTTTAAAACTCAATAAAAAAATTTTTTTAAAAAAAGAGAATGACTTAGGGAGACAGGTGGAAGAGCCACAGACTAGACAATGGTCAGACAAGTGGCAGATGAGTCTGCAACAGGAAGGGGGGTGTGGCAAACATCTCGGAAGGGACCCTCCCTAGTTTCTTGGACTGCAAAGGCAACAGGGGAGAGATGTACTTTCAGACTTGCAAGATTCTGTTAACGTAACCTTACAATAAAGTTAGAACTAGTACTTCCGTGTGTGCTTCTTGTCTGGATTACCTTGCAAGGCTGACAATACATGGTTAGCCATAAATTACACTTATCCACCCCACAATCACTGGATTCACATAGTATGCAAAGCCAAATCAACCGTTTAGTGCAAGATGTCAATTCAACAACTGCTATTGCATTACTTGTGCAAAAGGGACCATCTCCGCCCAAGAAGATGCCAGAAGGAAATACTGTTCTTGAAGGATGGCAAGATATCCATGTAACTTTTGCCTCTTCAACAGTACATGAGCTCTTCCTTAAGGCTGCTAACAGCCATTTTCCAGGTTTCAAGACAGAGACTTCTCCAGACCTACCAGGAGACAGTGGAGACTGAATCTGTGACCTTCTGCATCCAAGGTGGATATTCTGCCACTTAGTTAACAACCCAGTCTTTAGGAACCCATCAATAGATGTCTTCTAAGCATCCCTTCAGTTTGGGATATGTAATCAGTACCAAAATCAACCTACTGAATCTCATCGCATAAAAGGATGAAAATTTTTAGCTGTTGCTATTGCTGAACAATTAAGAGGTAAGGATATGATTTGCTATGATCCCAATCTACTTTCTACTATACACAATTTAGGATCAAGTTGAAGTACTATCCCAACAGACTTTCAAAATAAGCCCTCAAGGAATAGTCTATTTTACCACCTTTCTAGTTCACTTTTATACTGACCCACTTGGCCCCAAACAAGACCAAGCTTTTCTTGTCCTACAGAAGATTAATTTCTAGTGCAAGGTCACTTACTTTTTCAAGGTGCTTCCAGCATCCTAGAATGGATGGAAAGAGAAAGAAGAGGAATCTCAGTGCCCGTTGTAAGCCACTCAACTGATACTTCTCACATCCTGGATATTCATAGTGCGTCTCCGAACTTCAGAAACGTTAAATGAGGAGAAGAGTTGGACAAAATGGAAGCAGAGAGAGTGAACTGGAGAAACCAACTCACATCATCTCTTACTCCCCCTAAATTTTGGAAGTTTATGCCCACTCTTCCTCCAAGGAACGCTGCCTAAGGTCAGATGTGAGAACTCTCGCCCACTTCTGCCCTATTGTCTTACTTGTAGGAGTTCATTTATTGGTTGTTGGCACTTCTCCTGCAATTCCCAGATGATGGTCTCAAGGGAGCAGAGCTCCACAGAGAGCTGGTCAATACGCTCCTTTCTCTTCTGCACAATCTTCTCTTCCACCTCCTCCATCCTAGTCAGCAGAAAGTTCTCTTGTTCCTCAAGAAACTGGTGCAGCTCCTCAAAATCAGTTTTCACAGTTTCTCTGTCTGTTTCTATTTGCTCCTATAATAAACCAAAGAGGAGACATGGACAATGAATCTGTCCCAATGAGAAAAACACATTTACAAACAGTAACAAATCCCATCACCTTCAACCTACTTTTGAAGAAACAGTATTTGGATGGTCAAAACACTTCACGTTAAATTTCTTTGTAAACTTTGCTGGAATAGGCAATTGTTATCTACAGAGCAGATAATAACTTAATAATAAATGGGCTGTCAGGCTAAGGTTTGACAGTGGCAAGGGAATTCCTTTCCTGAACTCTTAAGTCAATGCCCTCTCTCTTTGGCTACAAATTACAGCTGGATTGTACATCATGCTAAGCCATACTGAAATTTGTTTTACGTTTAGGGCTACGTGAACCCAACTAACTGTGGTTTGTTTAACAACCAAGATTAAGGAAAACAAAGCTTATTGCAAGGTATGAATCCAGACATAATATCCTGGTTCACATTATTACTCTCAACCAGGGCTTTCTAAACTGTGTGTCGCAACACATTACTATGTCGCCTGGGGGCCCCAAGTGTGGAAGTGCTGATGGCGCACCGCCGCTGCATGCAGTAGTGTGTGCAGCAGCGGCGGCAGCGGGCCATCAGCACTTCTGGGTTGTTGCGCGACACACCAGAATGCCGCCGCTGGCGCTTCTGGGTTTTTGCGTGCCGGCCGTTGGTGTGTTGCCAACGGCAAAAGTTTGGAAAGCCCTGCTCTAAACTTGGAACTTTAAGATGTGTGGACTTCAACTCCCAGAATTCCTCAGCCAGAATGCTGTGCGCCCCCCCCCACACACACACACACACAAACACTTTCCATGAATAAAACCATTTATTTCACTGGGGCTGGGTAATACACATTTAGATTTTTACAGGTACCCAGGGCTGGTTCCCTTCCAAGCTGCACTCCCGCCCTTCTTGGACAAGTCCCTCTCCAAGTATAGCAGGAACAAGTTCCCACAATGACCTTGTCTTAGTGAGCCAGTAGCCCCCCTCCACATTTCCAAATCTCCAGAGTTTGAGAATCCCTGATCTAAAAAACATTTTCAGTAGTCTAGTATAAGGATAACTAACTAACCCTAACTTGCATTGTTTCCCCACCTTCTTCAGATGTTTGAGAATTCCTATTCTTAACATTCCTTTCTCTTTGAAGCAAGTTTTGTGTAATATTTTAATTAAGGCAACATGAAAAAAAAAACCCAAATAGATGTGCACAACTAGAAATCACAATGCCCTCTCAAGCAACAATAAGCTTTTCTGGGAGACGTTACAAAACATATGAAACCGCTACAACTCTACATTTCCCTGCCCAAAATCCAATCCCAATTCTTGATGTCTATCAATACGTAACACCCAATGTGGTTTTACTGTACTACTGGAGGAATAGGGAATTCATGTCCCTGCAAACATTTTAGACTATAAACCATCATTCTTGACTTCTGACCATGCAGGTAGAGGTTGAAGACATCTGGAGTCCAAAAACACCCACGGACATCAGATTCCCACTAGGTATCCCCGTTTTCACTGCCCCTTTCCAAAAGTTGTCAGTTATCTCTCCTTAAAATGTTTTATGTTTTTTCTTTTAGTGAAATACCAAGCCACTCTAAAGAAATATCAAAGCAGCACCAGCTGTCACATGCTTTTTTTTTCAAAACTGGATTATGTGCCATCAAGTCATTCTTGACTCTTAGCAACCACATACATAGATTTTCTCCATGAGGATCTGTCCCTAACCTGGTCTTCCAACAGTGCACCCATTGCCACTGAAACTGAGTCCACCCCCCTTGCTGCTGGTCATCCTCTTCTTCTCTTTCCTTCCACCTTTCCCAGCATTAGAGCCTTTTCCAGAGAGCTGGGTCTTTGCAGAATGTGTCCAAAGTAGGATAATTTGAGTCTGGTCATTTGGGCCTTGAGTGAGAACACTGGGTTGATTTGTTCGATGATCCATTGGTTTGTTTTCTTGGCTGTCCACAATATTCTCAGGATATCCAACACCAATACTTTTCCTGTTCTGCTTCTTCAAAGTCCAACTTTCGCTTCCATAGAGTGTCACAGGAAATACCAGGGCTTAAATTACAGCTGCCTATTTCCCAGTTGAGAGCCAGTTTGGTGCAGTGGTTTAAGGCACCAGGCTAGAAACCGGGAGACTGTGAGTTCTAATCCTGGCTTAGGCAGGAAGCCAGCTGGGTGACTTTGGGCCAGTCCCTCTCTCTCAGCCTTAAGAAAGAGGCGGCAAGGGCAAATCACTTCCCAAAATCTTGCCAAGAAAACTGCATAGACCATGGACTTGTGCTTGTAGTCACCAGAAGTAAAGATTGACTCAAAGGCACTATTATCATTCCCAGTTAACACTGTCACTTACCATCAGACTTTGGCATTCATATTCCATGTTGGACTGAAATTTCAAAATCTCATTTCTTTCCTTCTTCAGAACATTCAGGCAACAGCAAAACAGACCCTGAAAGTAAAGAAAGCAGAAAAGTACTCCTCACTCTCTGCATCCATAAAGCTGGCTAACCAGTTGAAGTCGGTCTGGGAAAATCCTTCAGGAATATCTCCTATCCCTTTCCTCAAGCCTCCATTGCTCTATCCAGATTTGTGCTTTTTAACCAATGGGCTTGCAACGAACACAAACACACATTGCAATTGTTAACTGATGAGTACTCATAACCTGTCTTATATGACTGGCAGGGTTGAGGAGGAGAGCCTTTTCCGCTGTTGCCCCCACCCTGTGGAACATCTTGCCCCTTGAGGTGAGATTGGCCCCCGCTCTTCTGGCCTTCCGGAAGAGCGTCAAGACCTGGCTCTGCCAGCTGGCTGGGGGATCCAAAGGTGGCAGGCAGCCCTGGGGGGTGATTGGTGGCTTAAGACACTCTCTCCGCCTTTTAGTTTCCCTCTTTCATCTTCTATGTTTTGTACTTTTTCTATTTTTATAATGGTTTTATAATTTTTATTTGTAAGCCACCCAGAGTCACTTTTATAATGAGATGGTGTATAAATTTAATTTAATTTTTTTTAAAAAAACCTGCACCTGCCTAACTACCCTGACTTCCCCTCCCTTCCCCACACCTCGCCCCAATTTAAATCCTACATCAGCTTAGCTACTCCATGCATCTGATGAAGTGACCTGCAGTTATCAAAAGCTTATGCCTTTTAATAAAATGTGTTACTCAGAAAAGATACTGATTTTTGATTTTCCTTATTTACTAGGTCTTCCCCAATATTCTCAGGTAGTCACACAAAACTCCTGCTACTAATGTACCTGCATGAGGCTTTTACCCCAAACTGACAATTTCCCCTTCTTTGGTGGCATGACTGTAATCATGCCACCAAAAATCTTGAACACTCCAGTCCATCTTAGCTAATTAGGGTTACACAATTCAATCCTTATATATTACCTCATTGCAAAAGAATACAGGTAGGCCTTGCTTACCAATGGTAATTGGGACAAGGAACTTCATCGCTAAGTGACACGGTCATAAAGCTCGATGTCACATGACCACACCAACTTATAACAGCAGTTCCAGCAGTCCCAGTTGCCCTCATGAGGTAAATCCCGCATGGTCACCATTTGGAACCTCCTGCCGGCTTCCCATTGACTTTACGTGTCAGAAGCCAGCCGTGAAGGTTGCAAATGGCAATCACTTGGGACACTGTGACCACTGTAATTGTGAGCCAGTTGCCAAGCGCCCAAATGGCAATCATGTGACCGCAGGGACGCTGCAATGGTAACTATGAGGACCGGTCGTAAGTCCTTGTTCAGCACCGTCATAACTTCAAATGTCGCTGAACAAGTGGTCTTTAAACAAGGATTACCTATAAGCTATTTGATCCATATGCAGTTACAAAAGGGAACATTATAGCATAGAAGAGAAAATACCTATCTGCCAAAACAAATGTTATTGCTAGAAATCAGTAGGAGTTCTAGTCCTGCCTTAGGTTGGGTGACCTTGGGCCAGTCCCTCTCTCAGCCCTAGGAAGGAGCAGGCAAGGGCAAACCACTTCTGAAACTCTTGCCAAGAAAAATGAGATTTGTTGATGTAGTTGCTGGGAGTCTTGACTACCGCATTTTTATCCCCTCTCTCTCTCTCTCTCTCTCTCTCAGCATAGCTGGCAATATGCCTACTACACCCTATAGGCCTATGTTATACAGCAACTATCCAAAATAATGTGTTAGAAGAACTAACATCAAATCTGAATCCAGACATACCAAACACACACTGAAATAAGAGAAAGTATTTCAATTTTTACCTGTAGAAGAGTATCTCAGCTTTCGTCTGTAGTAGTATTTACAAATTATGGGGTTCCAAATTTATTTTGTTACAAATAATTATTTTCTGAAGGTGGCATGTCAGTTTTCATACAAACATAAAATTGGGGACTCAATTTCAAAATCAAGGGGAAGAATCAAATCTCTACAAAGGTTCAAGGAAGGGCTTGTGTTGGATATCAAGATCCAGCTGGGTAAAGATAGAAAAGCACATACATCCTACCATAAATAAAAAGTCCCCACCTTGAACTCCAGAGCAGCATTCTCCACAGGGATGACGATGTGAGCCTGGTGCTCCTCAGATCCACGACAAACTGAGCAGACAAAGACCTGGTCATTCTTACAGAAGAGTTCCAAGGGCTCCTGATGTTGCTGACAACATTTGGTCTCTCCTCCTGCCTGACCTCTTAGTTGCTTGAGTAATCTAATCACATTGTCCAGTTGCTGGTTTGGGCTGAAGCCCTCCTGAGAAACCATCTCCTTGCACTGAGGACAAGCAAGTTCTGTGGGAGACTCTTTCCAGCACTTCATAATGCAATCTTGGCAAAAAATGTGCCCACAGTCAAGAATTATGGGGTCCTTGAAATATTCCAAGCAAACAGAGCAACTTGCTTCCAAGAAACATTTTTTCATGGGGCTGTCAGCAGCCATTGAATCAGTGTTTTTTTTAAGAATGTGGACTTTCACTTTTCTTTTGATCTAGATTTCCAGAGACCCCAGAAGAAACTTTTCTTTCAGTGCTTCAAGGCTGCAGTCTGGGAGGAACGAACAGAAGACAAAAAAAGGTATCTTTTAATGGCTACCATATTTAAATACCAGCCTTTTTTGTTGGCAACAGATTGCTATCTGAATCATATCATGAGGGGTGAATGTGAAAAAAACCTCCTCTTTGCACAACACGTTAAATCTTAAATGTGGTTTGCTTGGTTTAGCATGTTGGGTGATCCCAGCTAGTTGTAACTTCTCCAGCTAACCTAGTATGGGTTAAAATAATGCCTGAGTCCAGCCAATGTGTACAAGATTTTATACAGAAACATCACTCAAAGCAGGTTGCATACATACACAACCATCGCACTCTGCATTTTTGAGATAAACATCATTGTGCATATGTATAAAAGTTCTCATAAAACGTTGTTTTTTTAATTGAGAGCACATAACATTAAAAATACTGATTGGCTTCATACATCATGCTAAGCCACGGTTTAATTTGGCTTAATTTAATGCATTCTAATGGATGTGTTCACACAAAATCTAAACCAGAAAGAAGCAACTCACATTTTGGCTTAAACAAGACAAGTGAATCCATACTCTGCATAAGTTTAGGGCTATTGTGTTTCCCAGGCTGAGGCTTCATGTGGTTTGTTCGGGATGGGTTCATCCAGTGTGGGAAACCCAGGCACTATGATGTTTAAATCAATTACACCTTGACACAAACCAATTCCACCAATTATGGTTTATTCAAGAAGTGATTAGACAAACCACAATATAACATCACGTGTGACCTCAAGCCTTACATTTGGAAAGGGAGGCTTAATTTAAAAAAGAAAGTGAGTTGGATATTATCCAGCAGGAAGAAAACAAATCACAGCTAGAGAGGAAGGACAAGCAGACTGAGATAAAAAAAAATAGCTTCAAATCCTTTGCATTTTAGTACTGAAACTGCTTGGAAGAAGGTTTAAAATTTTATATTTAGTTAATGCAATGCCACTAGTGGCAAAATTGGGGTTGACCATTCTATGTACCTGCTTCTACCGGGACCCTCCAGATCTGAATTTCCATCATCATATTATTATATTATATATGATATTATTATTATTAAATTTATACACCGCCCATCTCACTATAAAAGTGACTATGGGCAGCTTACAAATAAAAATTATAAAACCATTATAAAAAATAAAAGGTAAAGGTTCCCTCCACACATTTCTGCAGTCGAGTCCGACTCTAGGGGCCGGTGCTCATCTCCGTTTGTTAGCCGAAGAGCCAGCGCTGTCCGAAGACGCTTCCACGGTCATGTGGCCGGCATGACACGCGCGGAACGCTGTTACCTACCCACCGAAGTGGTACCTATTTATCTACTTGCATTTGCATGCTTTCGAATTGCTAGGTTGGCAAGAGCTGGGGCCAGTGCGGGAGCTCACTCCATCATGCGGGGCTAGGGTCTCGAACCTCCGAACTTGCGATCTTTCGATCAACAAGCCTGGCGTCTTACCCGCTGAGCCACCACGCCCCTTTATAAACAAATAGAAAGTACAAAAAACAGAAGATAAAAGATTTGCTCAAGTATCATCCCTGCTAGGGGTGATAGGAGTCACAGTCCAGCATACTGGAAGCACCTGGCTGGCCAAAGGCTTTTTCAGTGGCTGTATATCCTACGCGTCGCCGTTAAATCAGGGCAAGCGTCTTTCGGGGCTGCTGCGTCTGCAGAGAAACTGTCCGCCTATTTAGATAGCTATCGTGACCCCAAAGCCGAACAAGGGAGGGAAAGGAAAGGACTGCCGAACCCATCGGTAGCTTACCCCGTAAAGCCCGGTGATAGTCCAGGGAAAGGAGCGCCTCGCCACCTCAAGAGCTAAGCTAACAATCTTGGTCTGCAAGCAATAGGAACCTCCCACCCCGTGAAACCGAAAGCCCCGCCCCTAGCCAGCCTTTTAGAGGCGCTACGCCCCGCCCCTATGGAATTACAACTCCCGAGAACCTCTGCGCCGCGGCTCTGCAGTTAGTCTGTCACTCTGTCTCCCGCCCTGAGAGAGAGATGCTCGATCCTGATAGGCAAGGTAGGCGGCAGCAGTGTCCAATGGCGTCTCGCCTTTCTTTTCGCGAGGCCTTGCGGTTTCGTTTTGGGAACCTCGGCCCAGGAAAGTGGGCGGGGCTTCTTGCGCAGAAGGCGGCCTCGGCGGGCAGGGCGCACGCGGGAATGCGAAAGCAGAACATCTTCGCAATTTGGGAACAGAAGGAAAAAAAGGGGAAAATGTCCCTTTTGCTGCTTTCGGGAAACTAACGATCATCAAGACGGTTTCCATTAGCACCTTTGCGTGTCCTCATGGCATAAAGCCCCCGTGAACGTCACAAAAGGCTTCTTTTCCTGCCATTGATAGAAGGTCGGGGTGTACCATCCTGACTGAGCCATAAACCGTTGTGGGACAGGGGGATTCTCTATTTAAGATTTTACTTCTCTTCCTCTGTGACAACCAGGTGTCCATTCACCCAGTAAGCATAAACATCAGGGTCCCCGCCAATGGATGGCTGGATGTATCAGGGCAGCCTCTGGGCTCCTGGTCCTCTCTCCAATTTTAAGCTTTTAATGAAAATAAAATATCAAATGCACCAGGCTCTGCCATCATCTATTTCCAGCTGTGTCTTTGGGCCCAGAGGCCTCCTGAGAAAATGAAAAATGGGTGTGTAACAGATTCAAAAATGTGCCCATCAGCCCTGGGGGAAAAAATACCAAGATAAGCTGAGATGATAGAAAGCATTGGGGGTCACTGGAAGTTCTCAAAGGCTGAACAGCCATTTTTCTGGGATGGTATGAGGAATCCTACCCCGGGCAGATGGTTGGACTAGAACAGCGGTCCCCAACCTTTCTGGCACCAGGGACCGGTTGTGGAAGAATTTTTTTCCACCCACAGGGGGGGGGTTGCAGGTGGGAGCCAATCTTGCGCACCGGGGGGGTGGGGTTTGCAGGTGGGAGCCAATCATGCACACCGGGGGCGGAGTAATTGCGCACACCGGAGGGCGGGTTTTGCAGGAGGGAGCCCCGCGGCCCACTTCCTAGTGGGTCGTGGCCCACAGGTTGGGGACCCCTGGACTAGAAGACCTTCAAGCCCCTTCCAACCCTAAGGTATCTTCTATGCCTCCAAATAATTAATACTCCATTTCACGGTGGTGTTGAAATTTCTGGTTGTTACAACAGTGATCCCCAAAGAGTGGATCTAGAAGACATCAATGATTATACTTTATCTGTAATCCATTACAACTCTGTGCTAGGTAGCATAATAGTTTATTGTCATTCAAGGAATACATTAAAGCCATACTAAAAACAGCACTGTAAAACAGTGAATCAAGAAGCTTTTTAGGAAGGAATATCCAGGACAAAGTAAATACGATTTAAAGGAACTATTGTGTCCCATTTTTCACTTGACCTGACAGAAAGTGACACCATGTCCTTCCCCCATGTCAGGATGCTCTCCTTTAACAAGGAATCTTTTAAGAAACTCTTTGTTGATGAGAGAACCCGCTAAACAAGTAACCAGATCCATCCTATACGTCACTCAGGCCCCACGGAGCTGCAGCATCTCCATGACTAGTCCTGCTTACGGGGAGGGAAGCTGAAAGAAAAGCAGGGGCATCTGAGAAGGGGTGTCAAAAAGTCAAGATCGCAGCCACAACCATGGGATCAAAGTCCCACCCTTTTTGACATGTGTCACATACAGCACACATAAAAAGGGGTGAGCCTTCAACTGCACAGCCATGGCTGTCATCTTGAGCTTTTTTAACTCCTGCACACGCAGATGCCCTGAAAGGAGGTCAGAGGCTGCATGGCCTTGAAGAAAAGTGAAAGACTCTCCTTGAAACCAGGAAAAGGGATAAAAGGCCTCTTTAGAAAATAAAGCTCTGGAGAAGGGGAATAGATGTAAAAGATTTCCCTAAAAGTTGAAATACAGCTGGATTTCCTCAATTCTCTCAGCTTGAAATTATACCAGCCTTTCATTCCAAACCAGACCTTCTCCTTCATTGAAGTTTTTAAAAACTCCACATTGCAGATACCCCTATTTCCCGATCCCTAGGAGTCATCTGCCTTCCTCCTTGTTTCTTCTTGGAAGGGAAAAGCAGCAAAACCTTTCATGGATCTTGAAAGGTCCCTCCGAGTCTCACACGTTTCAACAGAGTTGCGTTTGGTTCCATGGTGGTATTTTCTGCAAGGGTAAGAAAAAAGACAGTAAGCCCAACAGCAGGGATGGAAGAACTCCGATTTGGAGATTTAGGCGTTGCTTCTCAAAACAGCAATAAGCAGCAAAGTTAAGCAGGGTCGAACCTGTTAGTGCTTGGATAGGAGACCACCAGGAAATCTCAGGGTTGTAGACTAGACTGGAAATCAACAACACAGTCTGGAGGAAAGCAACGGCAAAGCATTTCCACACTGTTGCCAAGAATACAATTTGGATGTGCCTTATAGTAACTAGGAGCTGAGCTCAACTTAAGGCACATGTACTTTATCTCAGCCTTTACTCTCTAGTCTCATACTCCCTATCATCCCCCTTAGCTTTCTGGGGCCCCCAGCCTTTTCCCAACCAAGTGCACCCACAAATGCTCCAGGGCTGCCACAAGGTAGTTTTTCAGAAGACTGTTGCTTTCTATCTTAATATAATACGGCTTCCTTCTCCTAAACCTCAGCATCTTGTGAGATTTGTAATCCACGTAGGCAAAGCAGTTAGCTGGGCCTTCTCTATATGTAGCCCTCAATGAACAATATAGTGAAAAGTCATAAAATTATGTTAATAGGACATCAGCAGAATAAACCTGGACTAAACAGAACCCATAACTCAGCTGAGCCTCGTGTGGTGCAGAGTGGTAGGCGGCAGTACTGCAACCGAAACTCTCCCCACGACCTGAGTTCGATCCCAGCGGAAGTTGGTTTCCCAGGTAGCCGGCTCGGGTCGACTCAGCCTTCCATCCTTCCCAGGTCGGTAAAATGAGTACCCAGCTTGCTGGGGGAAAGGTAATCACGACTGGGGAAGGGAATGGCAAACCACCCCGATATAAGTCTGCCTAGAAAACGTCAGCGAAAGCAGCGTCCCTCCAAAGGGTCAGTAATGACTCGGTGCTTGCACAGAGGACCTTTCACTTTCATGCACTGATTTCTTTGTTATTCCTTTCCCTCCTGGGAATCCTTCCTTAGAAACTTTCTGTTCCACCAAAACTGGATTCAGGTTTTCCCTCTCTCTCCACTGACAGCTAATGGTCTTTCCCGCCAACTCCCTTTTCAACAAATCTCTCCCCTTATTCTCTTCTTGGGAACAGAGTATTTTAAACCTTTAGTGGCAGTCAGCTCCTTCATTTATTTAAAAAAACCGCAACGCCACTTTCTAAAAGCCCTTGTGTTGAAACAGCCTCAACTGCCTACAAGGGATACTGGCACAACCACCTTCTTGCCCATTTGATATCTACAAACCTGATATTTACCACTTTGTTTCTTCAGCTGATATCCAGATTCCAGAGTTTCTTGGAAAGGAGGAAGGAAAAAACCGTATATGTATTAGATTCATATCCTAGACCAAAAGGCAGTTATGCACTGCCTCTACTGGTTTTTTGCCACAAAACTACCCCTTACAACAGTGTTTCTCAACCTTGGCAACTTGAAGGTGGGTGGACTTCAACTCCCAGAATTCCCCAGCCAACATGCTGGCTGGGGAATTCTGGGAGTTGAAGTCCACCCACCTTCAAGTTGCCAAGGTTGAGAAATGCTGCGTTACAATAAGTTGGGCAGAGAGAGAAGAAGCGAGAAAGAGACGTTGACCCAAAATCATACAGGGACCTTCTATGGCTGAGGATGAACCAGAACCTGGAACTCCCTGCTCTGAGTCCAGCATCTTCACTACTACCTCACACAGGCCACACCAGTGTGGTGGTAAAAGGACCCCCCCCCTCCACACGAGCTACATTCTCTACTAACCCTATGAGATCCCCCCACCCCCCAATACATATGAACTGCTTAACGTGCCCTTGTAATGAAACATTCACAGAAAGCTGAATTGACCCTAAGTGGCGACAGGGGGAAGAACCAGACAGGGCCCAGTGGCCCAGTAAACCACATTGTTTGTATTTACTGACCCTATCTCAAAGATAGTATAGCGAACATTCTGACCCAGTGGGAAGTGATACATAAATAATAACGTCACCCAGATGGGTTTATCAAAAACATTCCAACGCCATGCTATAATTCCCACTGTGTCTGCCTCTTTCTTTGTCTTGTCTTTGCAATGTAGTAGGCCAAAGATTGCAGGGGCGTGGTGGCTCAGCGGGTGAGACGCCAGGCTTGTCGATCGCAAGTTCGGAGGTTCGAATCCCTAGCCCTGCGTGCGGAGTGAGCTCCCGCACTAGCCCCAGCTCTTGCCAACCTAGCAATTCGAAAGCATGCAAATGCAAGTAGATGAATAGGTACCACTTCGGTGGGTAGGTAACAGCGTTCCGCGTGCGTCATGCCGGCCACATGACCGTGGAAGCGTCTTCGGACAACGCTGGCTCTTCGGCTAACAAACAGAGATGAGCACCGGCCCCTAGAGTCGGACACGACTGCACAAATGTGTGGGGGGGAACCTTTACCTTTTTAGGCCAAAGATATATAAGCTGCGGTTCTTCTAGCTGCTCATCAAGCTGCCAACACATTGCTGGGAGCCCAGTTTATATCATAGTTGTCTGCCTGCTTAATAAATTTATGTTGCATCTTCAAAGTGATTTGGTTGTTTTAAGTGAGGCAGGTTTTGGCCAATAAGCCGACATTTTTTTCCACACAATGCCATTTTTTATTTTAAAGTGAAGGGCCAAGGAAAAACAGAGATGATTCTTCAGCATATTCTCATACAGAAAAAGGTGTCTACTATTAGAATAACTTTTTTCTATATGAAGTCTATCCAATTGTTCAAAAATTACAGATGAAAGTAAGTATAGAAGAAAGCTCTGCCAGTGTCATCCATTAACAAGCAACCAAATGATTTCAGATAGAAAACTCTCCCACAAGTAAACCCATATTCAAATTATCCTGGGGGATAAATCTACCACTGCTATAGCTTATAAAAACTGATTCCTATCCATGTAGTTCCTCTTTTCTCTGAGCAGTGTCTCTTCTGCTTGTTGAATAATTCTTGTAACTTTCAACAGTGCTATCAGGCTGGCTTAATTTCTCCTTCCCCAACAAGCAAAAGGTTCCCTCCATTAAAGGGCCAAAAGAATAAATAAATTACCCAGAATGGGACCAGTGGAAGAGGCTCCCGGCTCCTCCCTCCCTGCTTCAATCAACACAGGCTCCTCCCCTTCCCACGGGAGGTCTCAACCCAAAACAAGAGGACCTGGACTGTTTTGTGACCATTCTTAATGATGCAAGATCTGAAGTGGGCAATAGCCTAGAGCAGGGCTTTCCAAAGTGCCGCCGCTGGCAACACACCCAGCGGCGGCGACACGCGCGCGCACGACGGCGGCGCGGGGGGGGCGTGCGGCGGCGCGCGCGCGTGCACGGTGGCGGCGCGAGAGGGGCGTACGGTGGCAGCGCGGGAGGGGCGTGCGGCGGCGCGGGGGGCGTGCGGCGGCGCAGGGGGCGTGCGGCGGCGCGCACGTGCATGGCGGCCGCCGTGCACACGCGCACCACCGCTTCCGGGTGGTGTGGCGACACACCACGCTGTGTGTGGCGACACACTTTTGTGTCGCAACACAGTTTGGAAAGCTCTGGCCTAGAGAGTGCCTTTCTGAAATAAAGGTGTAAACTCCATTTTTTGAGAACTATGACTGACTTTCCAAGTGGCACTCAACTTTTCCCATTCATCCAGGCCTGCCAAGCAGCTGTAGCATCGACTTAGAACATGCTAAAGGCCTTCCATTACCCTCAAATTGCTTCACAGCACCCGGTAGAAAGGCATTGAAGTTCTGCAGTCCCCAGATTTCGTGTTTAATCTCTGGTGAAAAGGCCACTGGACTCTCAAATTTCTTCTTCTTCTTACACCTGCAGAGAAACAGACAGTAGTTCAATTGTCCTTACAGCCTGTAATTCCCAGAAGCATTCTGAAAAAGTGAGGAACTTTAACTCTAGAGTTAAACCTAGAGGACCAAACTCGTTTTAATATGCCTGATCCAGAGATTTCTCCACACAGAGGAGAATGGTGTTTCTTCTTATTTCCCTGATCCATAGAAGAAATGAAGCAGGGAAAGAGGCCACAACTGGAAAAATCATTTGTTGTTGTTGTTTATTCGTTCAGTCGTTTCCGACTCTTCGTGACTTCATGGACCAGCCCACGCCAGAGCCCTCTGTCGGCCGTCACCATCCCCAGCTCCCCAATGGTTGAGTCCGTCACCTCCAGAATACCATCCATCCATCTTGCCCTTGGTCGGCCCCTCTTCCTTTTGCCTTCCACTTTCCCTAGCATCAGCTTCTTCTCCAGGGTATCCTGTCTTCTCATTATGTGGCCAAAGTACTTCAGTTTTGCCTTTAATATCATTCCCTCAAGTGAGCAGTCTGGCTTGATTTCCTGGAGTATGGACTGGTTTGATCTCCTTGCAGTCCAAGGCACTCTCAGAATTTTCCTCCAACACCACAGTTCAAAAGCATCTATCTTCCTTCGCTCAGCCTTCCTTATGGTCCAGCTCTCGCAGTCATAGGTTGCTACAGGGAATACCATTGCTTTAACTATGCGGACCTTTGTTGTCAGTGTGATGTCTCTGCTCTTAACTATTTTATCAAGATTTGCCATTGCTCTCCTCCCAAGAAGTAGACGTCTTCTGATTTCCTGGCTGCAGTCAGCGTCTGCAGTAATCTTTGCGCCTAGAAATACAAAGTCTGTCACTGCCTCCACTTTTTCTCCCTCTATTTGCCAGTTATCAATCAAGCTGGTTGCCATAATCTTGGTTTTTTTGAGGTTTAACTGCAACCCAGCTTTTGCACTTTCTTCTTTCACCTTCGTCATAAGGCTCCTCAACTCCTCCTCGCTTTCAGCCATCAAAGTGGTATCATCTGCATATCTGAGATTGTTAATGTTTCTTCCAGCGATTTTAACTCCAGCCTTGGATTCCTCAAGCCCAGCATGTCGCATGATGTGTTCTGCGTACAGGTTGAATAGGTAGGGTGAGAGTATACAACCCTGCCGTACTCCTTTCCCAATCTTAAACCAGTCCGTTGTTCCGTGCTCTGTTCTTACCGTTGCTACTTGGTCGTTATACAGATTCCTCAGGAGGCAGACAAGATGACTTGGTATCCCCATACCACCAAGAACTTGCCACAATTTGTTATGATCCACACAGTCAAAGGCTTTAGAATAGTCAATAAAACAAAAATAGATGTTTTTCTGAAACTCCCTGGCTTTCTCCATTATCCAGCGGATATTGGCAATTTGGTCTCTAGTTCCTCTGCCTTTTCTAAACCCAGCTTGTACATCTGGCAATTCTCGCTCCATGAATTGCTGGAGTCTACCTTGCAAGATCTTGAGCATTACCTTACTGGCATGTGAAATAAGTGCCACTGTTTGATAGTTTGAACATTCTTTAGTGCTTCCCTTTTTTGGTATGGGGATATAAGTTGATTTTTTCCAATCTGATGGCCATTCTTGTGTTTTCCAAATTTGCTGGCATATGGCATGCATCACCTTGACAGCATCATCTTGCAAGATTTTAAACAGTTCAGCTGGGATACCGTCGTCTCCTGCTGCCTTGTTATTAGCAATGCTTCTTAAGGCCCATTCAACCTCACTCTTCAGGATGTCTGGCTCCAACTCACTGACCACACCGTCAAAGCTATCTCCAATATTATTATCCTTCCTATACAGATCTTCTGTATATTCTTGCCACCTTTTCTTGATCTCTTCTGCTTCTGTTAGGTCCTTACCATCTTTGTTTTTGATCATACCCACTTTTGCCTGGAATTTACCTCCGATGTTTCTAATTTTCTGGAAGAGGTCTCTCGTCCTTCCTATTCTATTGTCTTCTTCCACTTCCGCACATTGCTTGTTTAAAAATAATTCCTTATCTCTTCTGGCTAACCTCTGGAATTTTGCATTTAATTGGGCATATCTCCCCCTATCACTGTTGCCTTTTGCTTTCCTTCTTTCTTGGGCTACTTCCAGTGTTTCAGCAGACAGCCATCTTGCCTTCTTGGTTTTCTTTTTCTTTGGGACGTTTTTTGTTGCCGCCTCCTGAACAATGTTGCGAACTTCTGTCCATAGTTCTTCCGGGACCCTATCTACTAAATCTAGTCCCTTAAATCTATTCTTCACCTCCACTGCATATTCCTTAGGAATATTAGTGAGCTCATATCTGATCTGTGGGTCTTCCCTATTCTCTTTAGTCTGATTCTAAATTTTGCAATAAGAAGTTCGTGATCTGAACTACAGTCAGCTCCAGGTCTTGTTTTTACCGACTGTATAGATGTCCGCCACCTTTGGCTGCAAAGGATGTAGTCAATCTGATTTCGGTGTCGACCATCTGGTGAAGTCCATGTATAAAGTCGTCTTTTAGGTTGTTGGAAGAGAGTGTTTGTTATGCACAGTGAGTTGTCTTGGCAAAATTCTATCAGCCTATGTCCTGCTTCATTTTGTTCTCCCAGACCATGCTTGCCTGTAATTCCAGGTGTCGTCTGACTACCCACCTTAGCATTCCAGTCTCCTGTAATGAAAATAACATCTCTTTTTGGTGTATTATCTAGTAGGTGCTGCAGATCCTCATAGAACTGATCTACTTCTGCTTCTTCAGCATCTGTGGTTGGGGCGTATATTTGGATCACTGTGATGTTAAATGGCTTCCCCTGAATTCGAACTGAGATCATTCTATCGTTTTTTGGATTGTATCCAAGCACTGCTTTAGCCACTTTATTATTAATTATGAAGGCTACTCCATTTCTTCTGTGGTCCTCTTGTCCACAGTAGTAGATCTGGTGGTCATCTGATGTGAAGTGGCCCATCCCAGTCCATTTCAGTTCACTGACACCTAAAATGTCTATATTTAATCTTGACATCTCACCAATAACCACATCCAATTTGCCCTGGCTCATAGATCTTACATTCCAGGTTCCTATGGTGTGTTGATCTTTAGAACATCGGATTCGTTGTTCACCACCAGCACCGTCGGCCGCTAGCCGTCCTTTCGGCTTTGAGCTAGCTGCGTCATCACATCTGGGGCTAGTTGAACGTATCCTCTGTTCTATACTGGGGTGGGTTGCCATTACCTTCCCCAGGGATCGTATTTAGTCTGACCTCTCTGCCACGACCTTCCCGTCTTGGGTGTCCCTTCACGGTTTAGCTCATGGTTTCATTGAGGTGCTCAAGCTCCAGCACCACGACAAGGTAACGATCTCCTTTGCTGGAGGGAAAAATCATAGTGATGTCAAATACAATGATTCCCAAATCCAGATCTTGTGATCCTAAGTTTGGGTGGATTTTCATAGCTACATATGGACCTTCGTGAGAAATGTGGAATCATACAAGACATGATAACCCAGGACCACATTTTCCCTAGATGTGATAAAGATGGCAAAAGCTGTAAGAGTCAAATGGGAGCCGAAAATCAGTAACAGGATGCAGGAACCAGAAAAAAGGGGCTACAAATCACAGGAAGCCAAATGCCACCCCAACTTTCAATATCCATCCACAGCCATATGGAAAAATGAACCCAAATGAGACAGAAAATACAAGTATCCAACCAACTTGTAACTATGGTACTGCTGACCCTGCAAAAGTAAAAAGTAGTAGCATTTAAGTGTGGAAGAACACATTTGAGTACAATTATTCATTTAATTGTTAGGACTTAATGCAATCTAATTCATTCAATCTACAGGATTAATCAATCTTCTTTATGCCTCAAGAGAATTTGTACCAAGGCTTCTACCAAACTCTGATTCATACTTTTCCTTGAAAAGAAAATATCAATTGTTTCAGCCAAACCATTTAACTCCATGTCATTCTCACTGCAGCTTCCAAGGAAAGCAGATTGGTTGCAATTGCACATAATCCCATTTAGGTAAGTGTGTGTGTGTGTTTGTGTGTGCGCGTGTATATATCAGTTAGTGTGGATGCAGATCCTGTGGGACTTCCAGATCCAGACAGACAGGCAGGTACTGGCCAATCAACCAGACATCGTGGTAGTAGACAAGGACCAGAAGACAGTGGTGGTGATAGATGTAGCGGTGGTGATGGAAATACAGATACAGATACAGATACAGATACAGATACAGATACAGATACAGATACAGATACAGATACAGATACAGATACAGATACAGATACAAATACAAATACAGACAGTTCTTATTTAGTACTGTGTGTGTGTGTGTGTGTGTGTGTGTATGTATGGATGTATGGATGGATGGGAGATACATATATATATATATATATATATATATTGAAATCTATGTATTTGTATTGATAGTTCTAATTTAGTATTATAGTACTAAATATAAATGGGGTGGGGGTGTTGTGCCTTCAAGTCAGTTTTTAACTCCTGATGACTGCCTGAATGTGTCTCTGCAGTTTTCTTGGCAAAGTTTTTCGGAAGTGGTTTGCCCTTCCCTTCTTCTTCCTAGGGTTACTGTCATCCAAGGTCACCAGTTGGCTTTGTGCCCAAGGCGGGACTAGAGCTCACAATATCTTGGTTTCTAGACCTGTGTGTGTGTATTCCAGCTGGACAGGCAGGTACTGGCCAATCAACCAGACATTGTGGTAATAGACAACGACCAGAAGACAGCAGTGGTGATAGATGTAGCGGTGCCAAGTGACAGCAACATCAGGAAGAAGGAGTATGAGAAGCTGGAGAAGTACCAGGGCCTGAAGGAGGAACTAGAGAGGATGTGGAGAGTGAAGGCCAAAGTGGTCCCAGGGGTGGTAGGGGCACTCGGGGCTGTGACTCCCAAGCTGGGAGAGTGGCTCCAACAGATCCCAGGAACAACATCAGAGCTCTCTGTCCAGAAGAATGCAGTGCTAGGAACAGCTAAGATACTGCACAGAACCCTCAAGCTCCCAGGCCTCTAGAGGACCCAAGGTTGAGGAAGACACGTACCACCCATAGGGGTGAGAAGGGATTTTTTATACATATACAGTATATATATATCAGAAGACCAGGCAACTTTCAATATTTATCTATCTATACGTACACCAAAAAAAAAAAATACTGGTCTGACCATTTCAAGTTGAGATCCACTTACCGTTCCAAGATGCTTTGGATATCCTAAAAGAAAAAGGAGTACACACTTGGTACTTGCCTGCCAAAAGTCCTTCTAAAGCAGGGCCGGAAACCTACAGCCTTCCAAACTTTGCTGTGGCTAGAGCAACCAGCATCTCTCACCACTGAGTTAAACTAGGACTGCTGGGAACTGTAGTTCAGCAGTACAGAAGAGCCCAGATTCCTCATCTAGGTTCTAAGGGCACTCTATAAAGTTTGGACAGTAATATTTGATCTGGTGGTTAAGGTACTGGGCGAGAAACCAAGAGACTGAGTTCTAGTCCCGCCTTAGGCATGAAAGCCGGCTGGGTGACCTTGGGCCAGTCAGTCTCTCTCAGCCCAACTCACCTCACAGGGTTGTTGCTGTGGGGAAAATAGGAGGAGGAAGGAGTATTAGGTATGTTTGCCGCCTTGAGTTATTTAGAAAAATAATAAAGGCAGGATATAAAATAAATAAAATAATAATAATATACTGAAGCTCATCACATAAAGATTGGGAAAACGTGATGGCCATTCTGGGGAAACCTGTTTTTGAAGGGCGATATTCAAACTTTTAAAAGTAAAATAAAAAGTTCTTGGGAAAAATAGCTCAACATATTCTGCAAATTGGGTTATATTGGACTGAGAACTACAGAAAGAACTCATTGATTCTGTCCTGTGCCTGCAGACTAGCGTTGTAAAATCACATTAAACCCTGAGTATTCAGGTGAGTAAGAAAGTGATATGAAGAAAAAAAAAGTTATGTTATATTGATGGTGAATCTGTTTTTATAAATACACCCAGACTAACTAACTAACTAAGTAACTATCTATCTGCCTCAGAGCTTTCCAAACTTTTCATGTTGGTGACACACCTTTTAGACATGCATCATTTTGCGACACACTCTTACAGCAGGGCACAAGGCAGGCACCAGGACCTGCGCGGAATCACAGCAGGTTTGGAGGCAGCAGGGCACAAGGCAGGCACTAGGACCTGCGCGGAATCCTGGCAGGGTTTGAGGCAGCAGCAGCCGCGACACCCCCAGACACTGCAGCCGACACACTAATGTGTCCCGACACACAGTTTGGAAAGCTCTGGTCTAACTATTTGGTGTTGAGCAATCTTTTTAAACTCATCCTGTGGACTAAATCCTAGCTGTAGAACAAACATTTGGTTACGTCATGCCTTCCCAATTTTTAGCACATTCTCTGGATGTACTATTGATTGTGTAGATCTGCATAGAGTCTTCTCTTTTGGACATGCCTCTTATCAATGCTTCTTGGAAGAATGAGTCAAGCCATTGGCCCATCTATTTTATTACCATTTACACACTGGGACCAACTGTCCAGATGTTTAATCACACCTGGGCATGCCAAAGATAGGACTTATGTCTATTGCTTAGAGAGCAAGTCTCTACCAGACACCTCTGGCCCCCCAAGCAAGGGAGGTGTGCTAAACATAGTGCCTGGAGGTGCCATGTGTCTATAGATACCTTCACTGGTGTCTGCCAGGCTTCCTGTTTCATATCCTGCCTTTCTGCCCAAGGAACACTCATGCACTCATCTCCCTTGGGCTACCATTTTCTGAAAGTACCTACAAGAAGTTCTCAATATTCCTGGGGTGCTTACCAAGATGAATGAATGAATGAGACCCCATACCCAAACTTCCTCTCTCTTTTTAAGCAGTGTCCTTTATTGTTGACATATTCTAGCATGAAAGCCACTTCCCCAAGCCCAGTAACAAGAGCAACAGCATTTACCTTGCATCTCTTTCATGCCATAATCAGGGAGCAAAACAGCATGAAAGATGAGTCTTTCCCCCTTTCCCCCCAGGAAAAGAGGTCTCACCACCACTGACCCAAATTCCTTACCTGCAGGAATTCCAGCACTGGCTGGTCACGTTTCTCAACCAAATCCTGGATGATATCCTCAAGAGCAAAGAGTTCCTTGGAGATTATGGCCCTCTGTTCATCCGTTTTCAACATGATCTCCATCTTCATCTCTTCAACCTTAGTAAGCCAAAAGCTGCATTGTTCTACCACAAGCTGACGCAGAGGATCAAACCCAGCCATCACTTTCACTTTCTCTGTTTCTACCAGTTGCTGCAATAAAAAGGTAGGATTTGGGAGGGGGGGAGCATATTAATTCTTGAGAAGAATCATGGATGGCACTTCCAGCAGAAGAACAATCATTGGCTGGGTTCCTACAAGATTCTAACCACTCAATCCAGTTTGATAACATTCAGCTCCTGTATTCACCTAACATGTTATGTGCTACGTCCAAAAATATCACCCATATTATGGTTTAACTTGATGGTCTGGTTCACACAACACACTGAGGAATCAAAAAGGACTCCACAGTTCAACCCTGCGCTACAGATAATTATCTTCAATTGGAAAAAGAATATCATGATTATTCACTTCTCAATAATAGTAACACCTACAATCAGGTCTTGACATTGCTTTTCTGTATCTGAGAGATGCTCCATAATCACTTCTTTCTCCTTCTTTAGACTCTCAGTATAGCTTAGAAATTGATCCTGAAAGAAAAACAAACAAATGGAATCAAATACAAGTAGCAGCTCACAAGTAGAGAGCTGGCTGATACATTTAAATAATATGGACACTTTTCCCAAATGCTGTCTTTGCCTCCTATTCCATGTCCAAATTCTATAGTCAAGCTCCTGAAGATTCTCAGGAGAGGTTCTGCCTCTTGTGTCCCATCATCTCTATTATTAATATTATTATGAAACCAACATCTATTTTTCAACCCCGTGGGAGCTCCCCCACCTTGTACTCTTCGGCAGCTTCTGCCACAGAGACAACACCATGGGCTTGGTGCTCCTGGGATCTATCACACAGTAGGCAAATGGGGACGAGATCATCCTTGCAGAAAGCTAATGTTGCCGTTTCATGTCCCTTACAGGTTTCGCTTGTTCTTGCCATCTGCTTTGCCTGATCACTCAGCTGCCTGATTAACCGGACCACGTTGGCCAGTTGTCCGTTTGGCTTAAATTTCAACCGAGGAACTGTTGCTCTGCACCGAGGGCAAGTGGTCTGGCCAGAAATCGGCCCCAGGCCCTTCACAATGCAGGCATGGCAGAAGTTGTGCCCACAGTCAAGAGTCACAGGCTCTATGAGATACTCCAAACACACAAAGCAAGTTATTTCTGACTGCAGCTTCCTCCTAATGTTCCCAGCAGCCATGCTGTCCATGAACACAATCAGCAACGTTGAGTGTTAGGTTCCTGTTCCCACGAGTGCCTGGACAGGGTTTAGCGAGCAGAGTTGTAGCAGTTCCACCACAAAGTAAGCTCTTGTCTGGATGAGGGAAAAGAAGAGAGAAAACAGCAACTGGGAAGGAGGGATTTCCATCTTCAAAGGCTTCCCTCCAAAATGCCCTAAGTCAGGGGTCCCCAACCTTTTTGGCGCCAGGGACCGGTTTCAAAAGACGATTTTTCCACAGACCAGGGGGGCGGGGTTTGCGGGCGGGAGCCAATCGCGTGGAGGGGGGCAGGTTTTGTGAGCGGGAGCCCCACGGCCCAGTTCCTAACGGGCCGTGGCCCACAGGTTGGGGACCCCTGCCCTGAGTAGTTGCAAAACCTGATGAAATGTAAGGGGGTGATGAAGGAGTATGTCTTAGCTTCCTACATTGCTAGTATCAGAACCAAACAGAAAAACCTGTGCTATCTACAATGTAAATATATGCCTTCAAAACGGGGTGTGGTGGTTAAGGTGTCAGACCAGCACTAAGGAGACCAAGGTTCAAGTTCACCCTCACCTCACTGGGTGATTTGGGGCCAGTTGGTCTCTCTCAGCCCAACCAACCTCACGGGGTTGTTGTTGTGGCGAATAATGAGAGGAGAGAGTGTTCTGTAGGCTGCATTGAGCTCCTGAATGAAAGGTAGGATATAAATCTAATAAATAAACAACATGCTGTCAGGCAACAGTAAGAAACCCGTGCTGGCCGGGGATGACGGGCACTCTAGTAAAACACGTCTGCAGAATACCAAGTTGAGGAAAGAAGTTGGAGCATAATCCAATTTTGCATAAAAGGTCTTACACAGACTTATTGGTATCCATAGATGCCATCCCACCTAAAGAATTTCCCCAAAGAAGCAACACCGAAGGGGCACATAAGCTTATGCTAGGGAACTCTGTTAAAAAACGAGAGTGCCGCCGCGTTTAGCAGCTCAAGGAGAATGGAAGAAAGGTTCCTCCACGCCTTGATAAGAACACGGAACTACAGTTCCCGAAATGCCACGCTCACCTGCTTCCGTCCTCTTAACTCCCACCGGTTCGGTAGGGACATCCGAAAGCCCGCTGGCCCGCGTTTTGTCCTCTTTTCTTCCAATAGGAAGAGAGCTCCGCCCCCTTCACCAGTTTCTTTTTTGTCTCCGTTGTTTCAGCAATTGTAATTGGTCAACATAGCTGGCACCACGTCCAGTGGAATCTTCACTTTCCTTCCGTTCGACAATTATGATTGGCTGGGAGGGCCTAGACCGGCGTTCCGTGGAATCCTTGCCTTTTCTTCCTCTTTCGTTTTGAAAAATCCTGTCTATTCCAATAGCCGCGGCTTCAGCGGTAAAGGAAAGTCTGGCATCTCTTAGCAGGCAGAACCCAATTTCAGTGACAGAAGAAATTAAGGGAGTGCTTCCGGGTGTGAGTGCTACCTGTTGAAAGATACTGAGTAGTTTTTGAGAACGTTTGCAGACAAGAGACTTCTACCGCTACCGATCCGAAGACACTGCACAAATGTTCTCTTTTCCTTAAAACAAGTCCTTCCAAGTGAGAGGAAAATATAAGAGGCTTCGGATTGACGTCATTGTCTAAGCCTCGCACAATGCTCCGTAAATTAAACAAGTCTTGCCCAGATGTTACCTTGGTCTCCCCCCAACCTCCATACCCTAGGGTGGGTTGTTTGTTTTGCTGGAAGTCTTTTGTATAATCGTCCGGCCTCATTTACACAATGTAAGGAATGGTGTATATAGTTGTTATGCACCAAAAACTTACCATGCACTTTCCAAAGGAGCCAAATTACAACAGAGACTTTGGGAACGGAGATCAGCAAGATTTATTTGGCCAAGCAAAGGTTGCCGGATGGCTATCCTACAGATACCACGCGCAGGTGATCTCTGAGTGGAAAAGCCATCCAGAGTTCAGGAGTGCACAAGCTTTTATACAGCAAATACAAACAGGAAATGAGGATGATGATGGTATGCCCATATGTGGGTGAGGTTTCTGATGACCATTCCCTGGGATTGGTTGGTTTTTGGGGACCAGGGTCCCTCCCAGAGCCGAAGGGTTCTGGGACTCACCAGGTCAAGGGGGTGACGTGGGTCATCAACATAGTTACAAAGAATGGAGCTTGGGAACATTCACACCATTTGTTCTATGAGATTAATACTTGCATCTTACAGAGATAATAGTAACACTTACAGGGACATTGGGTTACACAAGCATACTAAATTACAGAGGTCAGAGTCATAAAATCAAGTCTTTGGATATTCACATCTTGGGGAGGATAGAACAAAGGATTTATTACAAGGAAGTCAGGTAAACGTGTTAGCTTGTCAGGAAGAAGACGCTGACCAGATAGGGAGAGCTCCAAGCTGGTATGCATTCTAAAGGGAGGTAGAATTACTTTGTAGCACCTAATATTGCTATGCAGAATTCTTTGGGGTTTGCTGAGGCAAAGCCCCTCTCAGGGTCATCCCTGGGTTAACACTCTTTTGGTTCAAGCGTAATCTTTGGTTCAGTGGAGTTCTAGCAGCGTTGCATTATGGGAAACACTAGAGCAGGGTGTTTTCCAGGCCAAGGTCTGTGGCCCATGGTTTCTCAGATCCTAACATAGTTGTATGTTGTGTTTGTATGAGTTCTCCCAGAGGTCAAGCAGTGTTAAAAAATTAAGAAATGAAACAGAGGTTACGGTAACATTTCCATCAGATCAAATTCAACTGCCCAACGCTTGTCAAAGGTACAGAAGTGCTTCGCAATTGTCTTCTTTCAGGGTTTTTGAAAAACTTGCCAGTCTAGCCTCAGGTTGTCTTCATGATTTCCCATCCAAGGATTAACCAGGTCTGACCCTAATTAGCTGTCGGGGATCAGTCCAGGTTTATTAAGTGCAGCTATCTGCTATCTTGCTCGAAAGGTACTAACAAGCATGAGAAGAACTGTAATTATTGCGTATTCATTATTGCAACCCTGCCGATTCCAACCTCCGCCTTCAACATTTCCTTTGGGGGGAAAAATATTAGATGGGACTCAGAAGCAGAGGACAAGTGAAGAATCAGTAGTCAGGAAAGAAGTGGCAAATCACTTTCAGCCTCTCATGTAGCAAGACAGCAAACGAGAAGGTGAAGGGGTGATGCTTAAACAGGAACGTCTTTAAAAAGGGTGCAGATCAAGAGAGAGAGGAGGAGAGTTGTGGAGATAATTTTCCCATCAAAAGATGGGGTCAAAGAATCCAGGGAAATCCTATGTGAGTTGGGTCTTAAGAATGGTGATAGAGAGGACCTGAAGGAAAACATGCTGATTGCAATTACTGTAAGAACACATCTTCAGTGAATGTTTCCTAATACACTTTAAAGTTGTCAAAATGTATTACTCAAGTATTTCTACTGTGTGAATGAGTGGTAAAATGTTAGATGGTGGAAAAAGCCAGAAGGAATGCTATGGGAAACTAAAGAACTTTAAAGGGATGGCTTAGTTGCAAGAAAAAATACTGGAGCTTCAAGCTATAAAACTACAACGACATCATGCAAGGCCTACTGAAGCTTCATTTTAAAAAAATGAAGAGAGGCCTATGTGCATTTAGTGGCCAAGATGTTTTTGAACTAAAAGAAATGCAGAAGCAATGGGGGAAATGCCCTTTATTAAAAGCCACATATTAAATTGTAAAAAATCAAACTGTTCATCTATATTACACAAAAGAATGGTGCTTTTAAACGTGAGTATCCCAATCTGTTTATGCTCAACTACAATTCATATTAATAAGAGTGTTCCTGTGTTTGAAATACCATCCCCTGGAATGACTGCCTTCAGCTCCACTTCTCCATATTAAGAGCTGCTCCCCTCACTAAAAAACTAATTGGAGGCCTCCATTAAAGATTAAAATAATAAAATAGCTGAGACAGGCTTCCTCAACATAGCACCCCACAGCATTTTGGGGAATGCAACTCCCAGAATCCCCCAAATTCTGGTCCCCCAAATCTGGTGGACTTCACATCAGGTAAGGCTGCATTAAATAATCGGTAGCAATTTTTTAAGATTCATCCTATGTATCACACCAGCTTCCTTGAGATTCACCATCCCAAACATTTGGTGCTGAGGATGGAGAGAAGGGAGAGAGACAAAGGGAAACTGATACTAAGAAAGGGGTCCCAGAGGCCAGAGACCTGGTGGTGGATTTTCTGCCTTAGGGAGAGAGTGAGAGACGGGCTTTCCTCTGAAGCCAAAAGAAAGGGCAAATGGGCTCTCCTGAAAATGAAGCTCCTGGGAAGGCATGGAGCAAGTTTCCCCTCTCACCATCACAAAAGGCCACTCGGCATCCAGGGTAGTTCAGAGAGACCCGAATCCTCTTGATCTCCCAAATCATTGGCTCAGAAGAGAAAATGGGGGGGTTAATGTACACCCACTGACACCCCCACTTTGCCATTGCCCAGATCCCTTTCATACCACTAAAGGACATAATACCCTTTCTTCTCATTGAATTTCGGGCAACTCCAACCCCCCAGCCGCCCTCGTTTTCCAGAACAACATCCCAGTAATGTGGGATCCCAGTGAGAAACGTCTCGCGTCCCAACACACACATCATGTGGTCAGATCTCCTGTCCTCCTCCTTGGCGAGTTCTTGACTTTTCTCTCCCACCCAGAAGCTTTTATGATCTTCTGATAGAATGAGCTTAGGATGAGCTGTGTCAGGATCCAGAGTCACGTTTGCTGGGAAGAAACATAATCACAGTAAGTCGTGCCTAAGATGGAAGCTGTTCATCAAAAGCCCAAAGAATAGTATTAATTCTTTATTCTATTAATAAAGAATAGTATCTGATAAGCCTTATACTATGCTGCGGGAATTATTTTTAACAGTGAAGGTGCAGAAATGAAGAAAGAGAAAGAAAGATTTGTGTCTCCTGGGCCACACACAGCTCTTGAAAAGGCATGCCATTTTAGACCACCGGCAAAAGTAATTTGTCCCATCCGTGTCAAAGCTGATTGGTTGTAGGCAAGAATTAGAAGATCCAAGTTGGAAAAGGCTGTGCTAAACTGGAGGGGGGGGGGTTGCAACCACAAGGCTACTGGATTTGTCACTCTCCAAAGAAATCTTGGATTTCAGCAATGTCCTCCAGTCCACCACCAAATGAAGCTATGGTCTGACATGCTTGAAAAATATGGATTATAGTTTCATTATCAAAATGAGGACATTTAAACAATTTTCCTCCTATAGGGAATATTAATATAACCAGAAATCACATAATAGAACTATACATAGCATTGCTATAAATATTTTTCCAATTTAAAGGAACTGAAATGATCTCTTTCTTTTCCAGTAAGAAAGGTTCATTCTAGTTTTGGGCAAGAGTCCCAGGATAGAATGATGGTGAACCCGCATGCAAAATATAAATGAAGAAGTTTCTGATGATTTAGCCATCCCTCACTCCCAGAGGTATACCTTTCTGCATCTGATACCCAGATACCAGGGCCTCTAAGGAAATAGAGCACAGATTAAGTAACCCAACACAATGCTAGTTAGAACAAAATATAATTTGCTCTCAATGTATCATGGACACTTCATTTCAAGATCATGAGTAAACAGTAGTTGAGCAGATTCCTGAGTACTGAATGATGTTTCCAAGCTCTCTAAATGGCTTATAAAGATCAAAAGAGTCACGTAGCCTGCATGTTGCTCACCTCTGACACACAGAGTTACAGCAATATTAGATTTAAAGATCACACACTAAGTCATAATGCTGGTTTTGGCTCAGTGTGTTGTGTAAACTCAATTATAGTTTAATCAACAACCATAGTTAAACAACTCATGGTGTAACATGATACGTGAATCCGATCTTTGGTTTCTCTTACTATGAAATGTTTTCAGCCTTCCTAATTATGGGTAGGTAAACAAAGTTCTAATGTCCAATTACACACATACTGCCTTGAAATTCATCCGCAGAATTTGGAATTACCTGCAGACTTAGATTTCAAATGCAAAAGGTTTTCATGTTTTTGTCATTCAAATACTGAGCAACCCCCTAAGACGCCTGCCCCTTGGAAGTTTCAGAAAAAAAGTCCTTCCCAGTAATGCCAAGAATTGAATCCAGATTTTTTTTCATACAAAACAAACACTCTATTTTTTAATAGTTTTTAACATCAGCAGACCACTTAAAAGCATTGTGTGGACCTCAGCCTGAAATAAATCCTTGCTCCGTCTCCAGCCTTCCCCCAACGTCACCCAGGCCAATCTGATTTCCACTTAACAACTTTGATAGCAGAGTTCTGAAACAAAAGCCGATTAAGCCATTGTGACTGACTCACCTTCCACAGAAAATTAAGACTTTCTTCTCAAGTGGCCCTCAAAATTCCCCACTGATCAGGCCCTTCTAGCTATTCAATGGCCATATCATTTACCCACACCAACTTCTCACCCATCATCTCTCCATCATCAATGTTTGTGTTTTGTTTCAGTCCTTTTCTTACCTTTGAATTGCTTCATGATATTCCCTAGAAAGGCACTGAAGTCAAACAAATCCCAGACTCCCAATTTTATCCACGGAGGGAATGTCATTGGATCCACAAATGTCTTCTTGCACCTAAGAAACAAACCAATGGGGCCACCTTTGGAGGAATGGAAAAATCTGGGACAAGATCTATGTTTCTATAGTGTTGAACATCCTCAGATACAAAACTGCCCAGTAGACCCACATGGAAAAATGAACCTTGCCCTCTGCCCCATAGATAAAATGAGGGAAGTAAATAGGTTGCAACTGAAATAATTATAGGGGATCAGAAGCATCTCCTAAAAGAGCCAGCCCCCAATCTGTGGTTCCCAGAGCCTTTCCTGAAGCATGTGGGACTACAATGATCAGTGGGTTGATGAGAATGTTAGTGGCTTTTAAAACCACCAAGCTTAACAAAACGTGAGCCAAAAAAATCATTTAAGGGGTAAATACTCTACAAGGCTTAAGGCATCCATATTAGCCATTCAACTATCTCCCTTCCAAGATACAGACTGAAAATTTCAGCTTCATTCACTCCAGTGATGTCATGTCATATCCACCAGGCCAGACATAAAGACAAAGTGTGACCCCAGACCCGAAAGGTTTACCCACCCTGCCCTAAACCCTGATCCTATGTTCCCACATTTGGGTGGATTGCTCTAGGTGGCTACTCTTTGAGAAATTGCATGAGATTTGGTAGTCCAGGCAAAAGGCCTATTTATGGAATTTATATCCCACCATTCTGCCAAAGCATGGTGGTCTGGGATGATGCAGGTAACAGGGACTAGCAGAAAGTCTATAGTCTCAGGCAGAAACAGAAAAGCAGGAAGAGAACTAGTAGATACCAACCTCAGGAAGTCAAATGTCCCCAAAGACTTGATATCGAACCAGAACCACATGCAAAAATAGACCCCAACATATATCTCTTAGCAACCTATAATGATCAATCATTCTGGTTGACTTCTCTTAAGATCATCATTGATGCTCATTAAGATCATCATTGAAGATCATCACCATCAATGTTCTTCGGTTAAGATCATTGGATCATCATTCAGACCATAGTTATGAGCCACGAGGCTGACTTAAAAGTCTACAGATTTAACTGGGCTTGAATACGCTGCAATAAAATTTGTATCAGATTGTCTAACAAATTATTATTCAAACATTTTAAAGTGGTAATGAAATACATTTTTTTTATTTTTGACATGTGAAAATGCAAAAAAGACAGAGTCCATGATTTCGCCATTTCTTTTTTAAGGGGTTCAATTGGAGCATCAAACAAAGATCTTTGGTTACTCCAGTTTTGTTTGTTTGTTTGTTTGTTTGTTTGTTTGTTTTATTTAATATGACCGCCCATCTCCCCCAACGGGTTTTGCACTATTAACACACACAAAAACAATTCATTAAATTGACTGTTCTCTGTGCCTAGCCCCTCTCCCTGCATCCACAGTTCCAATTTAGGGAGAAGTCAGCTTACCTCTTAAGAGTGCTTCCCACATCCTAGTAGAGAAAAAGAATTGAAGTGGAAAGGAATTAGGTGCTTGTTCATACTAAAGATGCCTCTCAAATCCTAGACCAGGATAATACCTGGAAATGCTACTCGTTATATCTGAGACTTTCTATATCAACTTTCCCCAGCCTTTGTCTTCTCCAGATGTGTGGAATTTCACATCCCAGAATCCTCAGCATTGGCAATGCTGCTTGGGGAATTCTGGGAATCCACACATCTGGAAGCAGCTGACTCAAGGAAGACTGTTCAAAATGCAAAACAGGTGCCTACCAGCAATTTATAGTTCCTCCCACTTATTTTTTAATTGAGCTCATCATGAGATTTCCCATCTGTGTCCCAACTGTTTTCCCACTTGCTTCATTGCCTTCATCCTAGGCAAATATCAAGAAGCTATACAGACTCTGCTCAGTGATGACGTCAACTTCTCCATTCATGTCTCAGTTCCAGAAAGAACTATAGTTTGATTGCAGCACATGCTTCCCCCAATTCACTCCACTATTCTCCTGTCCAGTTGAGAAAATCAAAGCTAGACTGTATCCTGATCAGGACAGGTGACACACTGGGACAGCTCCATAGGAATCCTGTTCAAGGCAAGGCAGTTCCATCCTAGATGCTGAAGTCTTCTAGAATGCCTCCATGAAATACTGTCTCAGCAGCTTCCATGGACCTTTTCCCATTGCTGAGTTGAAGTGCCCTCTATTCATCCTTCAGCCAGCAGAAAGCTATACCCATAAAATGGGCTGCCCTCTTTGCTGATGGCTATTCTGTCTCTATGCCTGGTCATCTGCTTCTCCCCTCCAAGGTAATTGGTGAAAAAGCCTGGCAGATTTTACACACCTTGAGGCTGCTTCTGGATGGTGTCAGAATAAGGGGGAACATGCTATTTTAACAGCAGTACAGCTAAGGGTGCCTTACCTCTGTCTCCCCAATGGCTGAGAATGAGATGAAGGCAACATCATGAGGACACAGCAGAAAAATAGAGGCTGCTAGAGCATGGTTGTGCCACAGTTAGGTACAAGTGGGGAAAAGGCCTTAATAGCTTTTTGTAACTGGATGTCCTCCACATGCATTGGATTGCACTAAAGTTGCTTAAGGTTTAAGGGGATGTGTGCCAAGGACCACCGACCACACTCCCACAGGCCATCAATATTTCCTGGACCATAGGTGGGGAATTATGGATTTAAAGCCTGCAATAAGCCTTGATCTTAACATCACAGGAAAGTCATCAAAAGACAATATAGAAAGACACAGTAACAGCAGGATGACACCTGCAGTACGTAACTACTGTATATGTTACAAAGAAAACAGCAAAGGAACTCGAGAGAAAACAAACCCAGAATGCTTTGTGATGAAAACAAAACTGACCTAAATAAGCAGAGTGTTCCATTGCCTGAAATGGGTTTTATTTGAAAATCTGCATTTCTCAAGGTACATTTTTAAGATATGTATTTATGTGTGTGTGTGTGTGTACACACACACAATTTATATTAATCTCTTCCATAAATTATTAATGTATTCTTATTCTTAATTTTTAAAAATTTCCATGACAACAGGTGGGATTATATTGCCAATATAAAGGAAATCCATCACATCTGAAAGTTCTAGTGAGTGTTATTTATCCCAACAGTACTGGAGGGGAAGCCCTAGAACTGGCAGGTTGATTCAAAGATAGGAAACTTTCTTAACTGTGCGAGCAGCACTTCCTTGTACTCAGGTGATTTCCTTGGATTGGAGTCAAAGAGTTCTAACTCTGAGACCTAGAAACATCAAAGTGAGTCTATGGACAGAAGGCAGGAGGAGGGAAACCAGCCTTAACCCACAATTGGTTGGGAAAGTATCATGGAAACAACAGCACAAATTAATACTCAAGCACCTTAACAGGAGTAAAACCCCAGTGGTCTGGATTGGGGAGCACAGTGAAGGCACATCAAGGGTTCACACAAAACAGCCACCATGGGGAAGTTTTCACATTCATGAAGTAGAAGGAAACCAGCATGCTTGCTTTTCCCAGAATACCATTATCCTTCTTTTCCTGAAGGGCACATTAAAACCCAAATGTCAGCAAATGCCCCCCATTTCTGTTTGTTAAGAAAGACTACAGGCAGTCCTCACTTAACAACCACAATTGAGACCACAATTTTGGTTGCTAAGCGAAGTGGTCATTAAGCGAATCTGACCTGCTTTTACAACCTTTTTGTGGTGTTGTTAAGCAAATCACTGTGGGCGTTAAGCAAACCACGTGGGCGTTAAGCAAACCACATGGTTCCCCATTGATTTTGCTTGCCAGAAACCATCCAGGAAGGTAGAAAATGGCGATCATGTGACCACGGGATGCTGCGACAGTCATAAATGCAAACTGGCTGTGAAGGGCCCAAATCGTGATCACGAAGATGCTGCAACGGTCATAAGTATGAGGACTGGTTGTCAGTTTTTTCAGCACCGTTAAGTCCAAACCATCACTAAATGAATGGTTGTTAAGCGAGGACTACCTGTATGGAACACTGAGGTTCCACAGACTGTGTTGGAAGTAAAGATGTAGAAGGCAGGGACTTTGTTTGGTATGTCAAGAGATCAGGGAACGTAGCAGGCATGAAGGGATATTGGTATCATGGAAACCATCCTGAGGAACCCAGCCTCAGAGCATTTCACTCAGCTCCGGCCTAGACAATTGTTCCCATTGGTTAGCAGTAAAGGGGGCCTTCATTCTTTCTTCTGCAAAGAGTTAACCACTGAAAGGGATGCAACTGTTTAGTGTCATCCTTCGATAGGAAAGATTTGTATGTTGTCTGCCAGAATCTCATCTTTTATTCCATTTATGCACCATCTATCACGCAGTATGTAAAAGCAATAATACATCTGTACTGTAATATAATCAGTGTCTGGAAGGAACATAAATGTACCATCACAGGGAGTGAAATACTGAGGGGCACAGGAATATTTTCAGCATGTGCCTGAGTGGTAACCATGATGCATGCCTCCTTTCTGGAGAAAGGGTGGTCCAAAACGGTCTCAGTGAATGGGAAATGAATATCTGTAGGCTATTGCAGAATCGGGAAGGCCTCCAAGGGGGATCACAGCAGTCAGGCAGATCTATCTAGGAGAAGCTGTTCCCTCAGATGTCTTTGTCCCAATTTATTTAGGAATCTCTTACCTGCAGAAGCTCAACTGCTGACTGATGGCACTTCTCCTTCAGTCCCTGGATGAGATCATCAAAAGCTGAGACTTCCCGGAAGATGAAGGCTGCATGCTGCGTCTTCTTCCAGAACATCCCCTTCTCTAACCCTCCCATAACTTTAAGCAGCAGAAAGTTCTCCTGATCTGCCAGAAACTGGCGCATTTCTTCAAATTCGGCCATCACAAATTGCCTCTCTTCTTCTATTTGTTCCTGCAAGCAGCGGATGAAAAGAGGCAAAGATGCTTGTTTAGGAACCAAGTCAGCATAGGAAAGGCATTCAGTGACATAGATACATAGGCATCAGTTAGGCACTACAGTGACATCAAGGACATCGTCATACAAACAGTGCAAAGTACATACTTTGTGACATTTGTGCAATGTTGTTTTTGATGGGCATGTTGCCACTGGGAGAATATCTTCCCACACTGATAAGATCTAGTGACAATTACCTAAACAATCAAGAGGTACAAATTCACAGTACACCTCTCCTTGAAGTGAAAGAGTGTGAGAAAGCAGATCAGACTGCCTATATATAGGTTTCTCATTTGAAAACAGAGTACTTGTGGAGCTCTTGTGTTGTAAACATAATCTTCCTTCTAATAAATACTACTAATCAGAACTCTGAGAGACATGTCCTTTAGATGAATCGTTTCTGGTCCACGTTGCTAGGAAGGAAGGCTAACAATTACTGGCTTCCTGCTGTGGACATTCATGCACAGAAAAGTGGCCTTTCAAGCACCATCATCTACATTTCCTCCCACAGATTGATTGATTGATTAAAATAGACAGATAGATATACAAACACACACACAAACTTAAAAAGTGTTTATAAAAATATCTCTATGCTCCATAAGGGCACTCACAGAACATTAAAATAGAGAGTACAGTCCTTTGCTATGTCTGGAAGGATCACATCTACCAAGAAAAAGAGGCAAAGATAAGCTGCAACGGATAGAGCATTGTGATGGTATGTGGGAAGGACCTTGGGAGACAGGGGGAAGAGCCGCAGCCAAGACAACAATTGGATAAGAGGCAGCTGAGTCCACAGCAGGAATGGGGACGTGGCAAACGTCTCAGAAGGGACCCTCCCTAGTTTCTTGGGCTGTAAAGGCATCGGGGGAGAAATGTACTTTCAGACTTGCAAGATTCCATTAATGTAACCTTACAATAAAGTAGAGTTAGATCATCTCTTGTCTGGACTACCTCACAAGACTGACAACCATCCTGGAATAGCCTTAACCGTTTGCTCCCAGTAAGGAGTTGTTTTGTGACTGGCAACATCCCTTATGGCAACCTTTTTATGGGGCATTCATGACATACACTCAAAATCCTTAATGTGCTACCAACTTCCCAAAGGTTGTCTACTCCTGGTTTAGCCTTAGTGGCTTTTCAAACACACATTTTACAGAAAATTTCCCAGCAGATGGCAGCACCAAGTCAGTCTTGACTGATTTTGAAAAAGCTAAGCAGGTTTGGAGGGGTGTGGTGGCTCAGCGGGTAAGACGCCAGGCTTGTCGATCAGAAGGTCGCAAGTTCGGAGGTTCGAATCCCTAGTCCCGCGTGACGGAGTGAGCTCCCGCACTCGCCCCAGCTCTTGCCAACCTAGCAGTTCGAAAGCATGCAAATGCAAGTAGATGAATAGGTACCACTTTGGTGGGAAGGTAACAGCGTTCTGTGCGCATCATGTGGCCACATGACCATGGAAGCGTCTTCGGACAACGCTGGCTCTTTGGCTAACAAACGGAGATGAGCACCGGCCCCTAGAGTCGGACACGACTGCATAAATGTGCAGGGGGAACCTTTACCTTTTTAAGCAGGTTTGGACCTAGTTAGCACTTGGATGGAAGACCACTAGGGAACCCAAGGGCTGTAGATTGGAAAGTAAAAAAAAAAAATTTAAATCCCATCTTGGCAGAAGGCCACGGCAAGCCACTTCCATCTTGTTGAAAACAAAGTGGACCTGCCCATGTAGTCTCCAGGAATCAAACTCAAGGGAAATTTTGCAGGATTTCCAAGACACTGTTCCTTAGAACATCCTTGGGGAAGACTAAACTATTCTAGGGCAGGTATTCCAAACAGCGTTAAAAAAAGAAGAAGCCATTGTTCATTTCCTAGTAACACGTACAATCAGGGCTATAGACTGGGTTCCTTCATCTGAGTGATGGTTTGAAATCTTTTCTTTCTCATTATTTAAAGTCCCGATGCAGCTTAACAAATGGCCCTAGAACAGAAAAGAAATTGAGATAATCATCGAATCGTAGGAGTATATCACCACAGGTCCCTTCACACAAAGGGTGCCAGTTCTCTGCCTCTTTTTCCTCCATCCCACTTCACCTCTTTAGGTTCCGACTCTGAGGTTAAACATTGCACAGATAGGGGGACATTGCTTGTGGATAGGCCACAGTTGCTTTATTCAGAAATCACTGACACAATGTTTGCAAACACAACACCCTCCACATGGGTTGAGACCTAAACTCCTAGACTGCTCTCTTCCACCCATTTGTAGAGTAAATGTGTGTTTGCTTGCACACGAGTGAGATCATCCAGATCCCTCAAAATTGTCATCCTATGACTGCTGGCGTGAAATGAAAAGAGGGAAAAGCAAAGATTGCCAATATTCTGCCTTGGTCTGAAAGCTTTATTTCAGAGTTTCCCATGCTGGGGCCCACTTCGTTGCGTTAAATTCAATCTCCCATCATCCCCAACCAGCACAGCCAATGCTAGCTGAGGAAGGGGCATGTAAAAGTTTGGTGATCCATGGAAACTACAGGCATTCTCTTCCAACATAAACCATATAGTTGGGGGAAAAGTGTTCTATTAATAAATAATATCTAGTAGAATGACAACTATTTCCATGTAGGAGGAAGAAACTTATTATTCTGAATTATTTCAGAAATGCTTTGAAATTGAAGTTGATTTTTTAAATTGCACTTTTCCCCCCAGTTCAAATTCCCCGCTTGATGACCAAATTGTGCGCATATCTTTTACCTGTGTCTAGCTGGTTTCTATCTTTATTTGAAGGAAAAATCAATTGGGCAACAGTGGCCAAAACATGGGTTTAAATCTTAAGCAACATATACAAATAAATCAGACAGCACTTGGCAAACCAGCTGTCTCATCTCTCCTCCATCTCTTTTGCAGATTTTCTCCCCTCTTCTGCTTTTGTTTCAGAAAAAAGAGAGCAGCAACTATTTTTCCCAAACCCATAGTGCTACAGGTCCCCCCCTTGTGCTCTTGGGCAGCTTCCGCCCACAGGTTCCCCCCTTGTGCTCCTGGGCAGCTTCCGCCCACAGGTTTCCCCCTTGTGCTCTTGGGCAGCTTCCGCTCACAGGTTCCCCCCTTGTGCTCTTGGGCAGCTTCCGCCCACAGGTTCCCCCCTTGTGCTCTTGGGCAGCTTCCGCCCACAGGTTCCCCCCCCCATAATGATATGTGGGAATGACCTTGGAAAACTGGAGGAAGAGCTGCAGACTAGACAACCATCATGCAAAAGGTATCTCAGCCCCAGGAAAAGAAGGGGGCATGGGAAGTGTTTCAGAAGGGACCATCCCTAGTTTTATGGAAATAAAAGTAAAGGAAGGGAGAAATACTTTCAGACTTGCAAGATTCTGTTACTGTAATCTCGCAATAAAGGTAATGTTAATCCTCATGGTTGTGCTTTTTGTCTAGACTACCTCAAAGGGCTGACATGGGCAGCTTCTGCCAAAGGTTCCCACCTTGTATTCTTGGGCAGCTTCTGCCACAGGGACAACATTATGAGCCAGATGCTCCTGAGATATGTCGCACATTGAACAGAAGAGGACAAGCTCATTCCTGCAGAAAGCCTTCAGAGCTGGAGGATGCTTCTTACACATTTGGCCCCCTTCTGTCATTTGTTTTATATAATGACTCAACTCTTCGACCAGTTTTGTAATATTCGCCAGCTGCCTGTTTGGTATAAAATTCAGCCGAGGGAGTTTCTCCTGACACTGGGGGCAAGCAGTCTCAATGGGAAATTCCCCCCAGTAACTCACAAGGCAGGCATGGCAGAAATTGTGCCCACAGTCGAGTGTTGTTGGATTTAAGAAACTCTTCAAACAAATGGAACATGTTAATTCCCGCTGCAGTTTCTCTACAGTGTGCCACAGGGCCATGGCTCCTTCACCAGAACTGGAAAGGCTAATTCAGCTTCTTCACTGGGGTGACAAAAGGCAACAGCTAAAGGAGTTAATTGCAACACCCGTCCTCTGGAGCTGCAGAAAAGGAAGAGAATCTGGTACAGAAGAGAAGGGAACTGGGATCACCATATTACAATCCTCACCAGAGAGTTTGCCCCTCCTTCCCAGAATATGTAATGTTCCAACCAAAACACATTACAGGTAGTCCTCGACTTAGGACCATTCGTTTAGCGACCATTCCCCGTTGGGGGAGATGGGCGGTCATATAAATTGAATAAATAAATAAATTCAAAGTTACAGTGGTGCTGAAAAAAGTGACTTATGACCAGTCCTCACAATTATGACCATCGTGATTCGGGCACTTGCCAACTATCATGCATTTACAATGGTTGCAGCATCCTGTGATGGGCAGTCACGTGATGGCCATTTGCAACCTTCCCAGCTGGCTTCCGACAAGCAAAGTCAATGGGGAAGCCAACAGGGGAGGTCACAAGTTGCAGTCATGTGATGCCTCGCTTAATGACCACTGCAAAAAAGGTAGTAAAATCAGGTGCGTGAGATGCCTCACTTAATGACCACACTGCTTAACAACAAATTTTCCTGTCCCTATTCTGGTTGTAAGTCGAGGACTACCTGTAGTAACATTTTCAGAGTTTGAAAGGAATGCCAGCCATTGCCTTCAAAAGAAAGAAAACCAAACACTAGGTGACACACCAACGGCGGCGGTGACACGGGGGCGCGTGCATGGCGGGGGCGTGGGGGGGCACGGGGGGCGTGCACAGTGGCAGTGGCCTCGTGTTTTCCGCTAAAATGCAGAAGCGCTGATGGCGCACCGCTGCCGTCGTCGCTGCCATACACACAGCTGCCGTTGCGCACGCGCCCCTGCCACCGCTTCCTGGTTGTGTCGCGACACACTAAACTGTTTGAAAAAGAGTTTGGAAAGCTATGCTGTACACATTCAAGACTAATACTGAACACGAATGTATTTAATTAATAAATTCAGTTCTGGCATTGCTCCACTCCAGACTAATACAGGTGTTTCCAAGCTAACTGATGGAACTGAAAAAAAGGAAGGTACTGTATATACTCATGGATAAGCCCATCTACGGATAAGCCAACCTTCAAATTTTTAACCAGAATACCATGAAATATGCGCCACCCATGGATAAGCCAACCCACATTTTTCAGGGTATTTTTGTCCTAAGAGCAAAGAACCACACTGAGACGAAGTGCAGAAGCTCTAGTGTTTATTGTTCTACTCTGCTAGACAGAATCCAGCTAAACTGAAATGAATTAGCAAACGCTAAGGGAAAAGGCCCATAAAACTAAGGCAGTGCTTTCTTGACTCTCTTAGGAGGGAAACAAAGATACTCTGTACTGCACATGCGTTTGTCTCCCTGGAAAGGGCCCCCTCCTTCTCCACCAGCTATCTCCCTGACAATTTTTGTTAAAAATTTGAGGGTCTGCTTATCCACAGATGGGCTTATACACGAATACATACAGGTACTTTTAAAAAGTATTGCCATATATACTCATGGATAAGCCCATCCGTGGATAATCCGAACCCAATTTTGGGGGTGCACTTGGGCACCTAAAATTCTCGGCTTATCCGTGAGTATATACGGTATTGTGGGTTGAACTTTGGTAACACTTTTTCCAACTAATCATTTTGATTAAAAGGCATAAGCTTTCAAGAGTTGCAGCTCACGTCATCAGATGGCAAAAACTTAATGCTTTTAAATTAAAAGCACTAAAAGGTGCAATAAATGGAAAAGGTGCTCTCAGAATCCTTCTGATGTTTTGCTACAAAAGACTAACATGGTTCTCCTCCTACAGTGTCTACTACAACATTATATACACAGCTATATAAATGGGGGGGGGAAATAAATCTACAACATACAGAATTCCTTGATTCCAGCCAGCCACACTTTTCCAAAATGCTCTGTTCCCTTTCTCTTTTCATACCTCCCCGTCAAGCAACTGGCATTAGCTCCATGACTTTTCAGTAGATTAGTTTGGAAGGTTCCCATTTTGAAAGTTGCCCCTTGTTTAGTGCTTCTACAAAACTTGAGGATTCCCAGAAGTATAGAACTTCACTCACATGTATCGAAGGCTTTCTTTATCCTTCTCGCTGCCAAAAACCTGGAAAGCTAGTTTATTACTAGTTTGAGTAACAGTATCACATAATTTCAGAAAACAACAGTCTAGAAAGTTATATTTTGTGTTTGTTACAGAGTCCCCTTTATGGGGGGAGATGGGCGGTGATAGAAGTTGGATAAATAAAAAAATAATGTTTTGTAGTACCTTAAAGACAAATATTACAGCAGACCTTTTGGGAACCACATTCCATTTCATCAGATCCATGAAGTATTATTCTGAGCAAGAATGTACAATATATGTGTACCTACCTTTGGGGAGGTGAAATTAGTAATCTGTAAAAACAAGGTAGATTAAATGCAGACGCTGCAGAGAGTTTACATTATCTGTAAATAGCAACTATTCACAAAACACTGCAATGTGTCCTACGTATTATTTAATTGATGAACCAGTTAACCCTTGGTTTTCTCTTGGTTTGATCCATGAGTAACACAAATTAAAGGGATTAAAATCTACTAAGTCATTTCAGTTCTATTGGGCATTTTTCAGTTGCTATTGCTAACTAGCATTTAGAGTTTTGCCATTCAAGCGGCCACCACCAATAAGAATTAAGAATATACATTCTCCTTTCTAGCTCAACGTTAATAGGTTTGCATCTCCAGCAACTGTCTTGAATTTTCGGTCTCCCTAGAATTAGCAGAAAGAGAGTCCAGCCTTCTCATGCCAGACCCAAGAGGGCGCAGTTCCCTTTAAATACCTTTGCATCTTTTAATTTACAACATACGTTCAGCTGTTCAGCAATAGCAATAGGAACAGTCTCTGCAAGTATACTGGAGGACCAGCCCGAAGCATCATTCTTCAGAGCTAGAGATGCTTAAGGAAACAGGACCATAACAGAAAGAGCCCAATTTAACATCAGGAAAAAAAATTATGGCCTTGTATAAAACCACTCAGCTTTAAAAAGCAGGTTTTCGTAATCATGAAAGGTGAGGCACGCGCACAGACAGTGCTCTTTCACCTACTTAAAATCCCTTCCCCTGTTCCCGCCCTTATAGGAAAAGAACATTAAACTACAATTCCCGAAATGCTTTGCTCCATCTGTCCCCGCCCGTTTCACACTCATCCACGCCGATAGCCGCCTGGGGATTGTGGCTTTAGCCAGTGTCTTGTGCAAAAGGTGGCTCCGCCAATTATGATTGGCTGAAATTGGTAGCACGTGATGAGGGGATCCTTGCTATTCTTATGTTAGACACTCCGTTTCTTTCGGTTTTGCAAAACTTCCGCTGATTGGATGACACAAAGGGGAGGGGTTGCATAGGTAAAGAAAAATTTTGCATTGATTAAAAAAAGTTGCGGATAGTGTGGGATGTTTCAAAAGACAATTGGGGGTGCTTTTATTTTGCATCTCCTAAGAAAGCGGTTCTGATGTGAAGTACACAACTTTCTATATCTGGATTAGTGCAAGGGGGTAACAGCGTTATCTGCTGCCCTGGAAAACTTTGTTCTGAGGAGTAGTGGAGAAAAATTTAAAACGAACAATAAAAATGGTAACTGTAAAACTTCCACGAGGCACCCAATTCCCTTTATTCAACTGTGGGTACATTCTCCCGAGAGCAGAACGTATACATAAAGACATGTGCGATAATTTAGAATATTTATGTTAACATAAATCTTTTCCATTTTGTGATTTACTGCTTAGCAACATTTGTTTATTTATTTATTTATTTATTTAATTTTTCCCCTTTATTATTTTTATAAATTACTCAAGGTGGCAAACATACCTAATACTCCTTCTTCCTCCTATTTTCCCCACAACAACAACCCTGTGAGGTGAGCTGGGCTGAGAAAGAGTGACTGGCCTGGTCACCCAGCCGGCTTTCATGCCTAAGGCGGGACTAGAACTCAGTGTCTCCTGGTTTGCCATTGGCTCCTACCTAGGGCTGAGAGAGAGGGACTGGCCCAAGGTCACCGAGCCGGCTTTCATGCCTAAGGCGGGACTAGAACTCAGTCTCCTGGTTTCTAGCCCAACACCTTAACCCAGAGCTTTCCAAACTGTGTGTCGCGACACAAAAGTGTGTCGCCACACACAGTCTGGTGTGTCGCCACACAACCCGGAAGCGCTGATCATCATCAGCGCTTCCGGGTTTTCTCGCGGCGACATACCAACTGCAGCGCGCAAAACCCAAAAGCGGCAGCAGCGCTTCCGGGTTTTTGCGCGCTGCCGCACTTCCAGGTTTTCCCGCAGCGACACACCAACCCTGGTTGGTGTGTCGCTGCGGGAAAAACTTTGGAAAGCCCTGCCTTAACCACTACACCAAACTGGCTCTCATAATTGTTGGTTATATATATTTTTTATTTTTTATCCCGCCTTTATTATTTTTACAAATAACTCAAGGTGGCGAACATACCTAATACTCCTTCCTCCTCCTATTTCCCCCCCAATAACAACCCTGTGAGGTGAGGTGAGTTGGGCTGAGAGTGAGTGACTGGCCTGAGGTCACCCAGCCGGCTTTCATGCCTAAGGCGGGACTAGAACTCACGGTCTCCTGGTTTCTAGCCTGGAGCCTTAACCACTAGACCAGAGCTTTCCAAACTGTGTGTCGGGACACGTTAGTGTGTCGGCTGCAGTGTCTGGGTGTGTCGCAGCTGCTGCTGCCTCCGAGCCCTGGCAGGATTCCACGCAGGTCCTAGTGCCTGCCTTGTGCCCTGCTGTAAGAGTGTGTCGCAAAATGATGCATGTCTAAAAAGTGTGTCACCAACTTGAAAAGTTTGGAAAGCTCTGCACTAGACCAATCATAAACCTTTTAATCATAAACCTTTCAACTGGGATTTACAAGCCAGGGAGAGGAAACTTTGCTTTGAAGGACTTTTTTTTTAATTTAAAATCCTTCAGTCACTTTGTATCTATAGAATTGAATCAGCCTGAATCAATCCACTATAGAATGAAGGCCTATTCATTGAAGGTTTTGTTGTTTATTCCTTCAGTCGCTTCCGACTCTTCGTGACTTCACGGACCAGCCCACGCCAGAGTTTCCTGTCGGCCGTCACCATCCCCAGCTCCCCCATGGTTGAGTCCGTCACCTCCAGAATATCATCCATCCATCTTGCCCTTGGTCGGCCCCTCTTCCTTTTGCCTTCCACTTTCCCTAGCATCCAGCATGTTGGTCCAGTAAAGGTAAAGGTTCCCCCCGCACAGTTGTGCAGTCGTGTCCAACTCTAGGGGCCGGTGCTCATCTCCGTTTGTTAGCCGAAGAGCCAGCGTTGTCCAGAGAAGACGCTTCCGCGGTCATGTGGCCAGCATGACAAGCACGGAACGCTGTTACCTTCCCACCGAAGTGGTACCTATTCATCTACTTGCATTTGCATGCTTTCGAATTGCTAGGTTGGCAAGAGCTGGGGCTAGTGCGGGAGCTCACTCCGTCACGCGGCGCTCGGGTCTTGAACCCCGAACTTCCGATCGACAAGCCTGGCGTCTTACCCGCTGAGCCACCACGCCCCTTAAACGTTGGTCCAGTGCAGGTTGATAAATAGATGTTTCACTTCTCAGTCTAGGGCTGAGAGAGGAACTGGGCCAAGTCCCTATCCAGCTTCCATATCTGAGGGAGGCTAGAACCAGGATCTCCCCACTCCTAGTCCAGCATACTATCCTACAATGACTATCCCGCTGAGAGCAAAGGAGTGACCCAAAGTACCCACCCCCAGGAGCATCCATGGCTGAGGGGGAACTAGAACTTGGGTCTCCCCACTCCTAGTTCAACACCTTCACCCTACACCAGGATGGATGCATGTAGTGTTTCTCAACCTTGGCAGTTTTAAGATGTGTGGACTTCAACTCCCAGGCATGCTGGCTGGGGAATTCTGGGAGTTGAAGTCCACACATCTTAAAACTGCCAAGGTTGAGAAACACTAGATGGGATGGGAGGGAGGGAGGGATCAATAAAAACAGACTGTTTTCTAAAATACCTCACTAGTAGTTTGTATCTCACAATCTGGGTTTCCCAAATACACCCACATGTGGGACAACTTCCCTCATCCCCAGACAGCAAAGCCATTTTGACTGGCAATGATGGGAATGTGGCCCATTGAAGGGATCACCAAATTGGGGAGCACAAAATGGACTTTTTTTCTGTAACTCCTGCGGGGGGGGGGGGGAAGGGATATATGTATTTTATTATGGAAACAGCCTTCCAGTGGGAGATTGTGACATACTTTCTCTAATTGAAGAGAATATTTGTAGCTCAGGGTTGAACTGGGGAGTCTTTGGTGCTCTCTGAGCCTTGTTGTTTTCATGCAGACGTTTCATTCCCAGGCTAGGCAACATCTTCAGTGGGAAAAGGGAGTGGGACTTGCTGTCTGTTTATATACCCTGGCTTGTCCTGCCTGTCCTACCAACACAGTTACATACCATTCATAAGAGACAATAGAAAAGCCAGAAGACCAGAACACCCCTGGGCCAGCAATCAACAACAAGATATGCATAGATTAACAGCAAGATTAGCAGCAGAGGAGCAATCAAACAACACAATAGACCCTAATCAAGGAACTATTAACTCAGTCAATCACCCAAACAGCACACAACAGCCCAATCAAGGAACTACCAAGGAGAGTACAAGACCCCCACCAACACAGGCAGGACAAGCCAGGGTATATAAACAGAGAGCAAGTCCCACTCCCTTTTCGCACTGAAGATGTTGCCTAGCCTGGCAATGAAACGTCTGCAAGAAAACAACAAGGCTCAGAGAGCACCAAAGACTCCCCAATACTTTCTCTAGTCTAGAGAGACTTAACTGCTAGGGGACAGAGTTATGATGGTGAAGTGAAAATACATTTTTATTAAAGCTCTGTTACCTTTCTAAACTCATTTTATTAGTCGATTTATTTCACCAGATCCCGAAATAAACGGTATATGGTTAACTGTTATCCTCCAACAGCTAAGTACTTAATCTACATCCCCCCAGTATGAAATACTGTGATGGGGGGGAGGAGGAGGAGGAGAAAGATATGATAGAAAATGAATTCTGATGTGCAGGCAATACACAAGCCATCCAACCACCAAAACAATTGACCATCTCATGGGATTTAAGAGGAATGATGATGGAAGTAATAATAGTAATCATATTAAGAAGTCTCTTGGGCATTTATTAAACAAATTGGATGTGCTGGAGTGGGCCCTGCAAATGGAGTGTGTGAGCCAACAGTCTACTTCCTATTGTAAGGAATTAGAGTCCAGGCTCTCTAGATTCAATAGCCCCTTTCCCTGTGGCAGCTGCTCTGTTCAGCTGCTGCACTCATCACAAAGGGCTGCTGGGAAACTGTCTTAAAAATGACAGTCCTAGAGATTTGGTATCCAAGCAGCGCTTATTGGCTTCGTAGACTGCAATTTCAATCTTTGAATACTTAACAGCAATAAGGGGAAAGGTGGACTGTCTGAAAAAGACCTTTGATGTACAGTAGTCATTCAGTCCTATCATGCTAAATTAGTCCTGGATCTAAATGTGAGCAAGCTACCTTTATCTGAAAGAAAGATCCTGATCTTAGCATTGGATCCTGTGAAAAGAGTGACCAACTCAGGAAGAACCTCCAGCCATTGCATGAAGAACACAGGGTATCAAAGCAAAACCAACTATCAATAGAAGAGAGTATCTGTAGCTCAGGGTTGAACTATGGAGTCCTTGGTGCTCTCGGAGCTTGGTTGTTGGCTTGCAGGTGTTTTCTTGCACGATTAGGCAACATCTTCAGTGCTCTGAAGATGTTGCCTAGTCAGGCCACGAAACGTCTGCGAGCAAACAACCAAGCTCAGAGAGCACCAAGGACTCCACAAAACCAACTATATCCTCCAATAGATGGATTTTTTTTTTTTACAAATCACCCTTAATGGATTCAATACTGGCTGGTGAGGGTCAGAGAAAACAATTGGCTTCTCCTTGAAGCCAGTTACATTACTGCACACTTGATACACTAAGATGCTCCTCTAACAGGAGGCTGAGCGGCCTCCCAGTGAAACAGGCAGTAAGTGAATTTTTCTGGTGTTTAAGCCTCCCACAATTCCAAACATGTTATTTATTTATTTCCCTTTCTATTTCCAAAATGTGCATTTTTTACAAGTGTGATTCTTGGATGCTGTCAACAAGATGCCGTCAGTCCTTTAAACAGGAAAAGCTCCATAAATGGATGGTATGACGCTCATGACATCGGGCAGCATACACATTTAATAATAAATAACTCCTATCAACCCAACCAACCAGCCTTGCCAAAGATGACGAGGATGGAAACTGCAATACAACAACTTCCAGAGTTTCACTGAATCATCCTCCCTGCCTTATTGGAACACCACAGTAGATAGAAAAGGAAATTAACAGGAGGAGATGTGGCTTGTGTATTCCAATAGAAGAGAATAGCTGTAGCTCAGGGTTGAACTGTGGAGTCCTTGGTGCTCTCTGAGCTTGGTGGTTTGTTTTCAGACGTTTCATTGCCTTACTAGGTAATGAAATGAACTAGGCACTGAGGATGTTACCTGGTTGGGTAATGATGATGGGGTATATGCTGGCTTAAAGGGGAAAAACCGAGGCTTGAGAATAAACAGACAAGAATGCAGCTTGTTAGGGCTAACAGTGTTTACCGATAGCATAAGGCAATAATGTATATACAATCACATTATTGCAAAAATGAAAAAGATGAATATACAGGATACAGCATTGTAAAAGGAAAAACAAAACAAACTTATAAGCAGAGTTCCGTGTATTGATCCCAGGGCCAGAGTTCCTGCCACGGCCTATACCCAAAGCCAGGCATAGCTCACTCTGCCCAGTCCACGGGAAGTGAACACGTGAAGAACTACATGGCTAAAAGTCACTAAAAATCAAGAAGCATAGAACACCATTTTGCACGGTTGTATATTCAGTTCTTCTAGCTTTCTGATTGGCTGGATGTTAGCTGTGACACACACTAGGCCTCAAAGCACACAGCATGACCTGCTGCATCTAAGCACTGAGTTCCCCCCCTCCTTGCTCAGGGGGCCTGGGCAAGGCTTCCCACAGAAGGAAATCAGGAGACCTTGTTCTCATGGGAAGATCCAGTGCTAGACATAACATGGTACCTTCTCGCTCCCTATCTCATGAGGATGTAAACAAAGCCAAGTCTTCTCTGTTATCCAGCCACCTGGCATTCACGTCATCATGAGAACGCTGTGCTTTGTAGAGGAATGCAATTTGCCAAGACACTTTTGCTTTGTAGAGAAACCCAATTTACCAATATCATATGAGAAATCTGATAAATGAAACATCCGCAAGCAAACCACCAAGCTCAGAGAGCACCAAGGACTCCACAGCTTGAGTATTTGTCTGAAGCTGAAAAGAAAAAAAAGAAAGCAGACAAAAACGCTCAGCCAGTTTTAATACATCTCAGCATCACAAAACATCCCACAAGGTTGGGTTTCAGATATACAAACTTAAAAATTAACCTGTGTTTTTTATCGGAAGCGTACATTCAGAGTTTGGCTTGGCAGAATGACTGGGTAAGCATGAAAGCTTCCCCTGTGGAAGAAATCCTTTGGAGGAGGGACCTGGTTAGAAGCAAGAAGCAAGCTGGCATTTTGAAGGAATAGATTTGGTTTGTAACAAGAGTTACCAAAGATCAAAGTAAAGGTGTAGTTGACGGGTTGCCAGTCTCCTCCAGCAGCTGTAGGGACGCGTCATGAAAACTGGAGTCTGGAGCTTCTGAAGGCCACTGAGTTCCTTCCTTCCAACCAGTTTGGGGAGACAGGGTGAGAACATTCTCAGACAGGTGAAAATAAGGGACAAAGATCTCTTTGGAGACCGTGTTTGTAAAGGCATGATGGATCATGTTTGCTCCATCTGCCTCAAAGAAAGTCACATGCTTCCCAGGATAATTAAAAATGACCCGAATCCTTCTGAGCTCCCCACTGTACTGCAGCCGAGGAGAATTTGGGGTGTCAAGGACAAAATATTCATTGGCACGCTTCCCTATGGCCCAAATGCCAGCTTTGGGCCCAATAAGGATTGCATCCTTCCTCCTCACAGACTTTCGGGCCACGCCCACTGTCCATTCCCCCTCGTCGCTCACGTAAACGTCCCAATAGTTCCGGCCTGCCGTGAACTCCTCGCAGCCCAGCACGCTGAGGCTTTTGTTGAATCGTTTACGAGTCTTTGGCACACATTGAGCCTTGTCTCCCAGCTTCACACTTTTGCAGTCCCCAGACAGGATGAGCTGAGGGTGAGCTGTCTCCTTGTCTAAAGTTATCACTGCTGAAAGAGGGAAGAAGTAAAAGATGGGGACAAATAAGCATCACGGTTGGGAGAGCGATCTGGGAGGCAAACATTTAGGGCTGCCATTTATGGACTGCAAAATCAGGATGACCACTAGACAGCAGCAGAGGGTTTTCTTTTCTCCATGCTGCCCTCTAGAGGTCAACTGGATCTACGCAGGCCAGATATTATAGCCCAGGTCTCTGGAGCAGAGCTTTCCAAACTTTTCATGTTGGTGACACACTTTTTAGACATGCATCATTTCGTGACACACTCTTACAGCAGGGCACAAGGCAGGCACTAGGACCTGTGTGGAATCACAGCAGGTTTGGAGGCAGCAAGGCATAAGGCAGGCACTAGGACCTGCGCGGAATCCTGGCAGGGCTCGGAGGCAGCAGCAGCCGCGACACACCCAGACACTGCAGCCGACACACTAACGTGTCCCGACACACAGTTTGGAAAGCTCTGCTCTGGAGAAAGGTCTAATGCTGGGAAAGGGGAAGGAAAGAGAAGAAGAGGATGACCAGCAGCAAGGGGGGGTGGACTCAGTTACAGTGGCGATGGGGGCACCGTTGGGAGACCTGAAAGACCAGGTTAGGGACAGATCGTCATGGAGAAAATCTATCTATGTGGTCGCTAGGAGTTGAAAATGACTTAATGGCACATTATCAGTGAAGGCAACTTTTGGCCCATATCCTGCCCTCTCAGACTCTTCCCCCCGCCCCCAAAATAATAAATCTGGACAGCCAGATTGTCTTGTCAAAATGCAATGGTTTGGGCTAATCTTAATGCATCTTTTTTTCACTTTCCTTTCATTTCCCCCAAAAGAAGCCTTGCCCCCCCCTCCACATCTGGCTCTAGTAAAAGTAATTTTTAAAAAGCATAAAACCTCAGGCTGAAAAAGATTTTAGTTATTTATCTACCTGTGGGATTTATCTACTGCCTCGGTCGAAAAGGGGCTCTAGCCAATGCACAAAATATAAATCCACAATAAATAAAAACAAGATTTAAACAATATAATCATAGAGGTAGCCCACCCGCTCTTTAAAAAGCATCTTTAAAGCCACAGAAGGTAGGTGTGATCAGATGGGGACCTTCTCTTTCATCCCCTGCCTCTGAAAATTCACATGTAGAGAGGCAGACAGTAACTTTTTCTGAGTTAAATGCCGTTAAAATGGCAACAAAGAAGTCTCAACAGCCTCTCTCTTTCCTAAATACGGTCTACCCTGGTCTAGAAACTTACCTTGCTGCAGGGAAAATCCAGGTTTCAAACTTTCTGGGGAAGAAAAGCCAAAGTTTGATTATATGACTGTCTTCATTTGTTCTTTTTAATACTCTCTATTATTCTCCCTCCACCCTTACTGACAGGCAGATGGCCCTTCTTACGTCAACAGTTCCCTTAAGAAAGCTTGTGAGTTATTTTATTTAAACACAGCACTGAGTAAGAAAATAACTGAGCTTACTTTATAAAGTACACAGATATGACAGTATGCAAAACGGCAAAGAGACTAAACTAAAATATAAAGAATTTGTTTATTTCGGGGGTACAGGTATCACAACCGAGAGAGCCTGGTTATAAAGTACGAGGACTTAATCTGTGCTGGGACCCATTCTGTAAACTCTGTGTGTGCATGTGCGCTTTCAAGTCAATCTTGATTCCTGGCAACTACCTGGAGTAGTCCCTGAAGTTTTCTTGGCAAGGTTTTTCAGAAGTGGTTTGCCACTGCCTCCTTCCTAGGGCTGAGAGAAAGTAACTGGCCCAAGGTCATCCAGCTGGCTTCGTGCCCAAGACAGGACTAGAACTCACGGTCTCCCGGTTTCTAGCCTGGTGCCTTAACTCCTGTAAGAATCAGCAGCTTTTAGAAGACCTACAGGACCTACAACTTAATCCATTCAATTCTTTCCCTTTCATTAATTCCTTATCCTCTTCTTTTCTTTACCACTCTTAGAATGCCCATTGCTTTCCCACTGCCATCAAAACTCCTTTGCCTTCTCTGAATTTAGTATCTTGTTTCCTCTTCCTCCTCCTCCTCCTCCTTTCTTTTTCAATCAGCCACTTTGGCTACTACATCAAAGTCACCATTTAAGATAGGAAGTTTGTGGTGGTACAGGAATGTTTATCACATGAATTAAATATACCACATATCAAAGTCATGCATTAAGACAGAAAGATTGTGGTGACTCCTCTGTAGTACTGTAAATCCAACTTTGGGAGGAGAGGAACCAAACCATCCCTTGAGCGTTAGAGGGAGACATCAGCAGGGCAACCAAAGTTGGCAAAAGTTCAAAAACACCAGGTGCATGAAGGGTTGGAGATCTAATGGAAAGCTGCAGTGGTTTCCAGTCAAGATGGCGGTTGTGACTACGCAATTAAAGCCCTTAGTGGATCATCAAACAAATCAACCTGGAGTTCTCACTCAAGGCACAAATGACCAGGTTCAGATTATCCTACTTCGGACACATGATGCAAAGACCCAGCTCTCTGGAAAAGGCCCTAATGCTGGGAAAGGTGGAAAGAGGATGTGATGGATTTGGGGTGGTGCCGCTGGTTCTCAGGAAGGAGGGAGCACATTCCAAGGAGGTGGAGGAGATAAGCAGACGCACAGTCCAGGGAGCAATGGTGGGAAAATGAAGAGGTTCAGGATAGCCCCACCCTAGAGTCTCCCAGGTTATTTCCCCTTAGGTTAGTTAGAGTAGCTTGAGTCTGGCAAGATTCTGTCTGTACGGTGTGAGCAAATAAAGAACTGGAGTTTGAATGCACTGACTCTTCGTTGTTCTTGGGCTGGGCCTGACAGAGAAGGACAACTAGCAACAAGGGGGATGGACTCATTTCCAGTGGCCATGGGTGCACCATTAGACGACCAGGTTAGGGACAGATTGTCATGGAGAAAATCTATCTATGTGGTCGCTAAGAGTAGACACTGACTTGATGGCACATAATCAATCAGCCACCTGTAGGGGTTGGGGAAACCAAATTGATTAATGGAACAGCTGTTTCATGCATTGCAAATAAAAGTTTGCTTATGATCGTCTAGTCTCTTCAATAGATCCTCCTGCTTGTAACCTGGCAAAGCTCCCCGAAAGTCAATTACGTCTGCCTCCAGAGACTCTCTTCTGGTCATTATCTGAAGCTGTTTATCTAAGGGCATTGCTGGTTAGGGTTAAGGTCAGTCATTCTGTGGACTGCAAAGGAGCTTATACACAGCCCAGTGAGAACTGAGCTCTGGTGAGTTTGAGGACATGTAGGCAGAGGAAACATAGAAAATTAGACAGTAAAAACACCATGGAATGATGGGAACTCTGCATTCAATGTTGCACTCTTCTGTTGCAGCCCCCAGCTGTTGCAACCAAATCCAATTTACCTGCAGAGGTTCACATCCTAACTGCTGCTCAATATGCAGAGGTAGACTGAATATTGATTAAGAAAAGCAGAGGGGGGAGGAAACCAATGCAGTCTAATCCAGCAAAGCAGTTTTATCAAGAGCAGGTAGCACATGGGGGTAATATTATATTCTCAAATGGCCCTCACAGACATTCTCTATGCAGAGATTGGTTCGCAAAACACCAATATCCTTTGGGCCATATTGTAATAGTGAGTATAAATTGGCCTTCTTTACCTTGGAATTGCCTGGTGGCCCTCTGCAGAAAGATGTTGGCATCCCATAAGTCCCAGATTGCCCAATGCTTGTCAAGGGGAAAAGACTGGAAAGGCTGGAAAGGCTGCTTCATTTTACACCTTAAAGGAAATAGGCATTCATTTATTCTCTTTCCTTCCTTCCTTCCTTCCCTTCTCCCTCTCTCTCTCTCTCTCTCTTTCATCCCATCCCATCCCATCCCATCCCTCTATTTATTTATATGTATTAAGAATGCTCATATAGTAAAAGACAAAGAAAAAGAAACAGAGAAGTGCAACAAAAGAAAAAGAAAACTAAAGTTAAGAAATATATAAATGACTTCCGACCTTCTCTTCAACAGATAATTACATTTTTAAAGACTTTATTAAAGTTTCAAAGCACAGATTAAATACAAAATATAGAAAAGATTGAAGATTAAAAGAAAAAAGACAAACTAAAAGGTGCAGAAGTAGATAGAAATACAAAAAGAATGACTTCCGACCTTCTCCAGCATGGATACAAATACAGTACATAATACATTAATCTCTTACTCTAATTCAAACCATCGTAAACATTATTTTTATAACTTATAATAACCTAATCATCAAAACCCAAAATCAAAACTTCATTTTTTTTCAGATACAAGCAAAAAGTGCAAAAGCAATTCCCAGGTAGAAACAAATCCAGCCAAATTATTTTCTTTGATCAATGCTGTCAGTTTCGCCATCTCTGCCAGTTCCATTAATTAATTTCACCATCCATCCTTCCACTGTGGGAATGTGTGCATCCTTCCACCTTTGCGCATACAGAAGTCTTGCCACCGTTGTCATATACAAAAACAGAGTCCCAAATTTTGTTTCAAGTTGTTTATTCATCAAACCCAAAAGACAAAGTTCCCGTTTCAATTCATTTTAAGAATCTTTTGAATTCCAATACATATCTGCTCCCAATGTTTCTTAGCTTTCTCACAAGTCCACCAAAGGTGGTAAAAAATACCTTCACCTTGGGAGCATTTCAGATAATTACACTCTTATTGTCCCTCCTCCCTCTTAAGTATTTTACAAATCCCTTCATCCCCTCATTTAATCCGCAACTTTCTTAATCTTCAAATCCATAAATCATCAACTCAGTGTTTTCTTCTTTCAGCAGAAAGTCCATATAAGGTTTCCAGTCTTTCAAAAAAGTTTTTGCCGTTTGTTCGGTTTTGCCATTTCAACAAATTCTGACATTTTCACGATCCGTTCCTCCACTGTGGGAATTTCATTATTCTTCCATCATTGTGCGTACAATAATTTTGCTGCAGTTACCATACAGAATATCAATCTACCATGAGTCTTTTCTAATTCATTGTCCCTAAGACTCAGTAAAAAAGAGTTCTGGTTTCTTAGTAATATTAATCTTTAAAATTGTTTGCATCATTATATTCATTCATTCATTCATTCTCCATCCAGTCCAGATCTCCCAGGAAGAATGTGCTTAGCAGAGATGTGCTAAATGAATAGATTTCATGGTCACAGCTATTTTTCTCTCTTTATTCCAGTGTTTCTCAACCTTGGCAACTTGAAGATGTGTGGACTTCAACTCCCAGAATTCCCACAGCTGGAATTCAGGGAGTTGAAGTCCACACATCTTCAAGTTGCCGAGGCTGAGAAAAACTGCTTTAAAGGCAGCCTCAAAACCTGCTTGATTCTGAAATCCTAGACAACTATTAATCACCTTTACTGTCTCTAGTGACACAGTATGTGTCATTTTTATTCATTATGTCAGATTTATGTATCAGATTTACATCCCACATTTCTTCTAGATAGGGCACAGTTTCTTAACAGGGGCAAATTCCAGATAGATGGACTTCAACTCCCAGAATTCTCAGCAAGGGCCAGGCTGGCTGGGGGATTCTGGGAGTGGAAGCCCACAGATCTGGAAGCCTAACCCTAACCCTAAAGCAGCTCAGGGCATTATGCTTAATAATTCCTCTTCAAATTTTATCTGCATAGTAACACTGTGAGGAGGGTTAGGCTGAGAGATAGTGACTGAGATATTATGGCTATGACATGCTTCAAGCTTCCAAATGTTAATCAACAGAAGAAAATAACCAATAGCATTGGAACTTTAGGAAGAAAAGGAGGATGTAAAACCAAATTGGCAGAATTGAAGGGAGCCTTTTTCGCCAATGCAATACAATATAAGACATTTCAGATCTGATGTAATGTTACAGTCATAGAATGCACTAATACAAACTCAAAACTCCACCCGTAGCTTAATGAAGACCATATGTACTTATGTCAGCACTCTAAGGCCACCGGCTGTTGAAAGGAGAACAAGGCATTTTGCACACATCTCTGGGCATTAGCTAGTAGTCAAAAGCAATGTCTTGGAGAAGGTCTTTTCCTATACCATTATGATGTGGGATATTGCTGGCCTTATGGGGTTCCAGGCGCAGTGTAGGGCTACACAACGTGTAGGGCTCACAATATTTTATTGTAGCATAAGGCAATAATGGATATATAGTACATTATTGCAAAAGGAAAAAACAACAAAGCATACGCAGAGTTTCATCAGCAGATGTGAAGGAAAATCATGGCCCATACAAAGGCCAGGCATAGTTACAGTTCAGGAACAGAGTACATGGCAACATGACAGATAGAAGTCAAGAAAAAGAAGGAATACAGACCCATAGTTCATAGCTGAGATATACACTTGTTTCAGCATTCTGATTGGCTATATGTGGGTCAGGACATTTCCAAACTGACAATGCATTAAAAGTTGTACTTACTATAAATTGCCATGAGATGGCAGTGTTGTACATTGCCTTCCCTTCGGGACATCGTTCCCATGAGATAGGATATTTTTTGGGCCGATATCGCTACCTCACGTGATACATTGTTTTGGCTATAGAAGGTCACACACCTGGTGTTTACTGGTACTGTTTTGGGAACATTGTATGGAAAAATACTGTCTCCACAAAGCTAGTGAAGGAATCCATTTGCATGAATTCTACATAGAATAATGCTAACATATGAATGGCCCCAGATGTTTCTTTCACCCAGCTGAATGAAAAGTGTAGATCTGGATTTGCTCCCAAACAAGCCCAATCACATTACTTCCAGTAAGGGCAGGGCTTTAACTGCATGTTTGTGGCTACCATCCTGACTTTTTTAACCCCTCCTGCAGGTTAGCATGGTTGGATTGAACTGCATGATGGAGATGATCTGCAATTTGGGGGTTGACATTGCCCTCCAACAGTTATGTCAAACCCAGCCTTGTGACATCATGTAGCCTGAGAATAATTGTTCCAATACATCTCAGCAACACCAGAGCAAGGAAGTCTAAATTAAGCTTTGCAATTATCTCTTGGTCGTGCGATCAACTTACCTCTCTAGAGTGCTTCTTATATCCTAGAAGAAAAGAAGATGATTACCAGTGCTGGCCACAAACCATTCTGAAAATGAAAAAATACTAAATTTTGATAGTAGCTCATATTTGGGCTGATCAAAGAACTGTCCACTTAGCATAGGAAGGAGGACAGGTCTTCATATAAATGGGAGCAATTTTGGTTCAACTAAAGGTACTTGACAAAAGGATGGTTCATTTCAGGGTGGCCTTTAGGTTGGGAAAATACCATATGAATTCTTAATATGCTATATGGTAGGGTAGGTCAAAAGGGGCGTGGTGGCTCAGCGGGTAAGACGCCAGGCTTGTCGATCGGAAGATCCAAGTTCAGAGGTTCGAATCCCTAGCCCTGCGTGCGGAGTGAGCTCCGGCACTCGCCCCAGCTCTTGCCAACCTAGCAATTCGAAAGCATGCAAATGCAAGTAGATGAATAGGTACCACTTTGGTGGGTAGGTGACAGCGTTCACGTCATGCGGCCACATGACCGTGGAAGCGTCTTCGGACAACGCTGGCTTTTCAGCTAACAAACAGAGATGAGCACCGGCCCCTAGAGTCGGACACGACTGCACAAATGTGCAGGGGGAACCTTTACCTTTTTAGGGTAGGTCAAAGGACACCATTTACAATTCATACCTTGATGGACATTGGAAACCTCTGAAAGTTCCTTTGATCTGCCCTTGGGGGTTCATCCATCCTCATCAGGCAGAGAAGAGACTCAGACAGGAAGGGGAGAGGCAGTAGGCAAGGTAGAAGAAAACCTTGTCTCAGTAGCTATGGAGAATAACCTTTCTCTTGTCTTTACCTGACCCCCCAGAGGAAGGATTCTGCAATCAGCCAATCAAAACAGCTTCCACGCAGCTCCAGGAAAGAGACTTAAAATCAAATTAGAGCCAGTTTGGTCTAGTGGTTAAGGTACTGGGCTAGAAACCAGGAGTCTATGAGTTTTAGTCCCGCCTTAGGCATGAAAGCTGGCTGGGTGACCTTGGGCCAGTCACTCTCTCTCAGCCCTAGGAAGGAGCCAATGGCAAACCAGGAGACTGAGAGTTCTAGTCCCGCCTTAGGCATGAAAGCCGGCTGGGTGACCTTGGGCCAGTCCCTCTCTCTCAGCCCTAGGAAGGAGCCAATGGCAAACTAGGAGACTGAGAGTTCTAGTCCCGCCTTAGGCATGAAAGCCGGCAGGGTGACCTTGGGCCAGTCACTCTCTCTCAGCCCTAGGAAGGAGCCAATGGCAAACCAGGAGACTGAGAGTTCTAGTCCCGCCTTAGGCATGAAAGCTGGCTGGGTGACCTTGGGCCAGTCACTCTCTCTCAGCCCAGCTCACCTCACAGGGTTGTTGTTGTGGGGAAAATAGGAGGAGGAAGGAGTAATAGGTATGTTCGCCGCCTTGAGTTATTTATAAAAATAATAAAGGTGGGATAGAAAACAAATAAATAAAAAAATAAAAAAATAAAAAAAAATTAACAATGAATATTGCCTTCTACTCCATTTAAATGGGGGTTGGGAACAGACTGGGGAATCTGATCTCTTTCTGAACATTTGGCCCATCAGTCCAGCTGTAAGGAGCTTCAGGAATAAGGTTTTGTGTTTATTTATTCGATTGACACTAGGTCTTCCTGCTCGCTTTATTTATTTATTTATTTATTTATTTATTTATTTATTAATCAAATTTATCACCGCCCATCTCTACCACGGTAGACTCTGGGCGGTTTACAATAAATGTTAAAATTAAAATTAAAAATCAATAATCATTAAAATACAATAAACAGTACAATAAATAAGAATATAAAAATCCAGAGGATGGTAGGATCTTAAAAGGAGGTTATTATTAAACTAACCACCCCCAGGAGGAACTATCTCTTCCTTTGTCCCACGCCAGGCGGCAGAACCAGGTTTTTAGGGACTTCCTAAAGGCCAGGAGGGAGGGCGCCTGCCTCACTTCTGGGGGCAGGATGTTCCACAGGGCGTGCGCTATTGCAGAGAAGGCACGCCTCCTGGACCCCGCTAGATGGAATTCCTTTGTTGACGGGGTCCGCAGCATGCCCTCCCTGCATGACCGGGTGGGGCGGGTAGATGCAATCGGGATGAGACAGTCCCTCAGATAGCCTGGTCCCATGCCATGTAGGGCTTAAAAGGTGATAACCAACACCTTGAATTGGACCCGGAAGCAAACTGGTACCCAATGCAGCTCGCGGAGCAGTGGTGTTACATGTGCTGATCTTCTCGCACCCATAACCACTTGAGCGGCTGCATTTTGGACCAGCTGAAGCTTCCGGATACTCTTCAAGGGTAGCCCAATGTAGAGTGCGTTGCAATAATCTATATGAGAGATGACAAGGGCATGAGTGACTATTCGGAGGGCCTCTCAATCCAGGAAGTGGCGCAACTGGCGCACAAGCCGAAGCTGTGCAAAGGCCCTCCTGGCCACGACTGCCACCTGCTCTTCGAGCAGGAGTCGCGAGTCCAGGAGGACCCCTAAGCTCCGGACTGAGTCTGAACGGGGTAGTGCCACCCCATCCAGAATTAAAGATGATAACTTCCTGGAGGCCGAGGGGCCATCAATCCATAGCCACTCCGTCTTACCAGGGTTCAGTTGAAGCCTGTTGTTCCCCATCCAGGCCCCTACAGCCCCCAGGCACTGAGATAGGGTGTCCACTGCAACACTTACTTCACCCGGGATGGAGATATACAATTGAGTATCATCAGCATATTGGTGATACCTCATCCCGTGATGACGGATGATCTCACCCAGCGGCTTCATGTAGATGTTAAATAGGAGAGGAGAGAGAACCGAACCCTGCGGCACCCCACAAAGAAGGGCCCGTGGGTCGGATCTCTCCTCTCCTATTACCACCGATTGTGAGCAGCCCTGGAGGAAGGAGGTAAACCAGCGCAAAACTACACCGCCCACCCCCAACTCCCTGAGTCGCTCCAAAAGGATACCGTGGTCGACGCTATCGAAAGCTGCTGAGAGGTCCGAGAGAGTGAGAATGGATGCACTCCCTCCATCCCGCTCCCGCCAGAGATCATCCATAAGCGCGACCAATGCAGTCTCTGTCCCATATCCCGGCCTAAAACCTGACTGGAAGGGGTCTAGATAATCCGTTTCATCCAGAATCCTCTGGAGTTGCAGCACCACCACCTTCTCAACCACCTTTCCCAAAAAGGGAAGGTGGGAGACAGGACAAAAATTGTTCAAAACAGTGGGGTCCAGGGAAGGTTTCTTGAGGAGGGGGTGCACCAGCGCCTCCTTAAAGACTGCTGGAGACACCCCCTCTGCCAAGGATGCATTAATCATCCCCTGGACCCAACCACATGTAACCTCCTAAGCTGATTTCACCAGCCAGGAGGGACATGGGTCAAGATGGCATGTGGTGGCGTTTACAATCCGGAGGATCCTGTCTACTACATCAGGCCCAACAGGATCAAACCGTTCCCAGATAACAGGGTAAGTACGAACCTCTGACATCTCTCCAGATTGTGCTTCACGCTTAAGAGTTAAATTTGGAATGAATCTGAGCAATTTTGTCCTGCAGATGCTCAGCAAATTCTTCCGACCGGCCCTGTAGATGGGTCAGCATATCTTCGTGACCCAAGAGAGATCTAGTAATCTTAAATAGGGCCGTCGGGCGGCAATCTGCGGATGCAATAAGAGCGGAGAAATATTCACGTTTCGCCGCTCTTACCGCCACAAGGTAGGCCCTAATAGCGGCTCTAGATTGTGTCCGGTCAGATTCAGTCCTCGTCTTCCTCCAGCGGCGCTCTAGACGTCTCTTAACCCTCTTCAAAACCCTCAACTCCTCCATGAACCACGGGGAGTGACGGGTCGAATGAGGCAAGAGAGGCCGTATAGGCGCGATCGTGTCCAGGGCCCCGGCCGCCTCCTTATTCCAAGCTGCGGCCAGGACCTCCACCGGACCGTGCATCAGATCTTCGGGTATAACCCCCAGCTCCTTTTGAAACCTCATTGGGTCCATCAGTCGCCGGGGGCGGACCAATCTAATAGGTCCTGCCTCCCTGCGGAGTACTATACACATTCAAGCCCACTAACATTTAAACACCAAAACAGAATATCAAAAGTATATAAAATAGGAATTAGTGATAAGATAAACATTAATATCACCTTGCAATTTAAACCTGGAGAAAGAAATTCATAATTTCATAATTACAGATTTCCTAGGCACAGAGGATGAGGGCAGTTTCCAAGGGACTACTATAAGCCCAAAAAGGCTTACAGGGAGCCCTCGCACTTATGACCGTCACAACGTCCCTGTGTTCACATGATCAAAATTCAGGTGCTTGGCAACCAGCATGTATTTATGACAGTTGCAGTGTCCTGGGGTCATGTGATTGCCATTTGCCACCTACCCAGCTGGCTTCCAACAAGCAAAGTCAATGGGGGAAGCCGGATTTGCTTAACGACTGTGTGATTTGCTTAACAACCATGGCAAAAAAGGTCATATAATCGGGCATGACTCACTTAATGACCACCTTGCTTAGCAACTGGAGTTCTGGTCCCAAGTATGGTCGTAAGTCAAGGACTACCTGCAGTTGTTAATTTTAGTGGCTGTCTCTATCATGTGCTAGGGAGTATACAACATGTAAAGGCAGTGACAGTAGCTAGAGATAGGATACAGTGCTAGCCTCTTCACCAACAAACACCATAACAAGCCGGTGGTGCTCATCATAGCCAGTGGTGCTATAAAGGGTACGCTGGGGTGGACATCTAGGGTCCCATCCCACATTACAATAAAAGCAGGGGAAATATTAAACACAATAGGACCTGCTTATCAATTTTGAAGCCCATGAAATATGACGAGGCCAGTGTTTTTCAAACTTGGCAAATTTAAAATGTATGGACTTCAACTCCGATGCATGCTGGCTGGGGAATTCTGGGAGTTGAAGTCCACACACCTTAAAAGTTGCCAACTTTGAAAAACACTGGCCTAGACCAAGCGGCTGGCCTCTAGAACAGTGTCAGACTTTAATAGTTAAATAGCTATAATCCTGTCTGTAAATCCAAACTATGATTATTTAGTGCTGGGGGAAGAATACCTTGTGGTACTTTAAAGAATAATTTATTACTGCTTGACATAAGCATTCATGGAGCATTATCCCAGCCCCAGATGTATGGAATAATAATCTGAATGACAATATACATTTCCTGATAGCTGGAAGGAAACAGTAAACACAGAGGAAAGAAAATGGCTGGACTGCAGATATGGATAATTTTATATTGATTGTGTTCATTCTCAAAACAACTGCTGGAAGCAATCAATATTTGCAAAGGAGAAGAAATCACTTTGCCTATCCTTAGGTCTCTTTGCCACAATTAATATTTTTTTCTTTTCTTTGATAATGTTTGAAATCAGAAGAAAAAATTGTGAAGGGGGAAAAAACATTAAAAATTCCTAGGAAACACAGATTACTGTGCTGCCCAGTCTCACTGCTTTGAGATGAGCAGCTATACAAATTGAATGAATGAATGAATGAATGAATGAATGAATGAATGAATGCATCTGAGCATGAAGGCAGGAAGAAAAAGGAAGTGCTTTGAGTGAAACCCAAAGCAAATAATTTTTTGATTGAAGAAAAGGGCGATCTGAATAACCACCACAATACAAGAAGAGGAAGAACACCATGAGAGAAAAAGGGATGAAAGATGGGCAAGCTTTGGGGAAGGCAATTGATCCAGGCAAAGTAAAATTCAGTACTGTCCTTAAATTTACCAGACCAGTCATTGTTCTTCATCCAAGTCAGAAAAGAAATAAAACGAGACTCAATCATTGTAGCTCTTAGAGCAGAGCTTTCCAAACTTTTCATGTTGGCGACACACACCAACGGCGGTGGCAGTGGCCTGGTGTGTCGCGCGCAAACCCGGAAGCGTTGATGGGGGGAACCAGAAGAAGCGGCACCCCTGCCAATCAGTGCAGCGGTGGCGGTGGCGCTGATTGGCAGGGGTGCCGCTTCTTCTGGTTCCCCCCATCAGCGCTTCTGGGTTTGCGCACAACACACCAGGACACCGCAGACAACACACACTTTGGAAAGCTATGATTTAGAGTCCTCATATATTGCCTCTTACTGGAGACATTGTGAGAGGTGAACTGTGTTAGCCTATGGCAGCAAAAATCAGAAGGAGCCTGTTAGCACCTTTTCCTACTAACAAATTTTATTAAAAGGCATAAGCTGTTAGTCTGGAAAAGTCTTCTGATTTTTTTTTCTCTCTCAGGCCAATTTGCTCAAGGAGCAAAAGAGGAGAAAAATCTCATTAGCACAAGACCCACCAAGAAGAAATTAGAAGGGGTGGGTTTAAAGCAGTGTTTCTCAACCTTGGCAGCTTTAAGATGCGTGGACTTGGACTCCCAGAATTCCCCAGCCAGCCATGCTGATTGGGGAATTCTGGGAGTTGAAATCCACGGATCTTAAAGCTGCCAAGGTTGAGAAACACTGCTTTAAAGGAACATTCTGCCTGAGTCTTAAAATGGGCCACATGTTGAATAGATGGCCAGAGCTATCTGCATCAAAAGCACTCCGCAGAAAACAATGCTTTGCCACAGTCCAGCACAGCCAGGGGTGTGTGGCCCGACAACCTGTTGCAAGAGATTCAAACTCAACCCCCCTCCAGATAACCAGAAACGTATCAGGCCACCTTAGTTTATCAAGTGGTTTATTCAGCCTCATTTAAACAGTGGCCTGGAGAATGAGTTTTAAGTTTTCCTACCAGTGGGAATTTAAGATGTTCCATGCTCATTCCACCTGTTTGAGGTCCTACATCTGATCAATGGTTTCAAACAGAGCTCAACACAAGAGCCAGCTTGGTGTAGTGGTGAAGGTGCTGGCCTAGAAACCAGGAGGTTGCGAGTTCTACTCCTCCCTTAGCCAGGAAAGCCGGCTGGGTGACTTTGGGCCAGTTGTTCTCTCTCAGCCCAACCCACCTCACAAGGTTGATGTTGTGGGGAAAATCGGAGGCAGGGGCTTTAGGTATGTCACCTTGGCTTGTACAAATTAAATTCCAGGATGGAAATTTAATAATGCAGAAAATAAATGTCTACATTTACCATAGGAGATGCCATAAGCAGTATCTTTCTCTTCCAAGTAGCTTCGATATAACTAAGCTGTACTTCCTGATTTTATTTTTTTAAAAAGGCTTACAAACAATCCCTTCCCGTTAAGACTCTTAAATGTGCTCAACCTACACAGTGGATGCATCTGATGAAGTGGTTTCAAATACTGTTAAGTTTTCCCCCTCTTTAAGAAATGTCTTGTACTACCTCACAAGGTTGTTGTTCAAAATTTAAGTGGGGAGAAGACTTTCTCTCTCACACCCCACCTTCAGCTCCATGAGGACCGAACTGTAGCAAACAAATAAAATAACTCAGTTCTTTCCATTCACCATTTGACTCCACTGTCTGAAAACCTGTATCTGACATTTAAAAGACCCCATGTTACAGCAGTCATTTATTTATTTAAAACATTTATATAGTTGCCCATCTTGTGCCAAACTCTGAGCAGCTCAACCAAAAAAATAAAACCTCTATTTACATTAAAAATATTAACACCAAAAATACTTGGTTCAATATCTAAAACAAAATAAGTATTAAGTATTTAAGTATTGAATACTATTTAAATAAATAGTTAACACCTTTTTATTAATATTTACTATTAACCAACACCATGGCATCTCCCACAGTAATGTAAACAATAAATTATATTACAATTAATGTATTGTTAATTATGCTGCATTGCACATTCATGACAGCATTGCACGAACAACTCAGAGTCAATTCCCTTCTGTTCCAAGCCCCTTCCGCAGAAGGGAGCGAGAAAACCCCGAGCCGTTAAACAAACCAGATTTAAGATAAGAGAAAAAGCCGTTTACCCAAAGTCGGAAGCAAAAGGTCCGGACGAGCCGCTTATAGCTGGTGCAAAGGGGAGGATAGTGCCTTTCAGAGACGGGGAGGGCGCGCGGAGGACCGGCGAACTGCGCAGAAAAATCAAAAACCCCGCGAAACTGGCCCCTCCCTTTCATAGGAGCCAAAGCCTCCCCGCCCACCCAGCCGCTGGCCAAGCCCACCTAGTCAGACTACACTTCCCCGCCGTGTGCCTTTGATCTTTCCACTCGCCGCCCCACACCCACACCCACACCCACACCCACACCCACACCCACACCCACACACCCCCCCCCCCCGGCCGCTACTGAGTCCTTGACCTCTCCACCTCCTGCCGGCCCTTTGGAGCCAGGTGGCCTCCTTAGAGTCGCGATTGGCCAACATTGGCAACACCTGTAACAGATTGAGCCCACCCTTTTCGCGTTTCATTCTTTCATTTCTTCCGCCTGCCCGCCCACCCCCGTTTCTTCTTTTGTGGGAAAATTGGAAATATTCAGGAAACAACTTTTTTTTCAACGTAAGTAGGCTTGGAAGGCTTTCCTTCGTAATTTTTCAAGGGTTCTTTGAATTTTGTTGTTGGAGAAGACATCTGAGAATAGGCAGACAGCCAAGAAAACAAAGCAATGGATCATGTAATCCAGCCTTTCTCAATCTTGGCAACTTTAAGAAGTGTGGACTTCAACTCCCAGAATTCCCCAGCCAGCATGCATGGGAGTTGAACTTCACAGAGTTTGATAGGAACTTTGGGGAGTTTCTGGGGACCACATTCAAGATGTTACACCTCTGCATTATGGCTACCTGGTGGTCTTTTCTCCCTTGCTTTCTGTAGCTCAGTGTTTCTCAACGTTGGCAACTTTAAGATGTGTGGACTTCAACTCCCAGAATTCCCCAGCCATGGGAGTTGAAGTCCACACATCTTAAAAGTTGCCAAGGTTGAGAAACACTAATCTAACAAATCAACAAGAGTTCTCACTCGATCTACAAACAACCAGGCCCAAATTATCGTACTTCGGACACATGATGCGAAGACCCAGCTCTCTGCAGAAGGCTGTAATGTTGAGATAGATGGAAGAGACGACCAGCAGCAAGTGGACGGACTCAGTTACAGTGGCGATGGGGGCACTGTTGGAAGATCTGAAGAACCAGCTGGGGACTGATCGTCATGGAGAAAATCTATGTGGTCGCTAGGAGTCAACAGTGACTTGATAGCACATAATCAATTTTTGTTTTATCTTCCATAAACCGTGGAGTTTCCCTCAGACACCCATCCATGGAGGAAATGTGGTTCTCCTACTTTACAGAATGGGGTTCAAACTGAGGGGGGAATTGGGGTTTCAGTGGTAGAATGAACCACCAGAATAGTAGTGGGGGGGCAAAGGGCAAGCCAAAGTTGGTAGGGCTTCATTCACGACTGTTAAGCATAGTTTAATCATGGATTAAACAAGCCATAATTAGCTGGCTTTTGTTAACATACCAAACCATAAACCATGATTTACAACCTATGGCTGGAGTAGCATAACCTTCTAGGTCAAATCCAGGCAAACCACTTTATATTCTTAAGACAGTGCGCAGGTCCAGCCTGCCTCTGTAGAAATGCAGCACTGTCAGGGGGTGTTAGCCTATGCGGAGTTAGGGAGTAGCCTAAAATTAAGACGACCAAGGTTCAAATCTCCACTCAGCTATGGAGTTTCAGTGGTGGAGCCCAGGCTAGCCTGCTTCACAAGGCTGTTGTGGGGAAAAAATGGGGGGAAGAGAACAGCTGCTCTGGAGAAACCGTAAGATTTATAATAAATGACCTTTAAGCTGTAAGGAACTTCACTGAACCTACATCCAGGGCTTCCCACTTACAGGCAAGCTCTCCAGTTGACTCTTCCTGCATCATGTCCCTCAAAATATACACTATGCCCAGGAGTATGGAACTGGTAGTCTTCTACAGGTTGCTGAACTACAACTCCCAGCAGCCCCAACCCGTGAGTTGTAATACAGCAACCTCACAAACTTCTTGGTCCCACTTAGCCAAACTCTGTTGGCTAAGTGGAATTATCCACTTAGTTTGGAATTGCTCAAACTCTGGAGTTTATTTATTATTCAGATTTATCACCGGCCATCTCTACAGCAGTAGACTCTGAGTTACCCCAGCAAGCTTCATATTTGGACCGTGTAGGAACAGAGCTGTATTAGTCCAGGGCAGGCAAAATTTAGAGCAGAGCTTTCCAAACTGTGTGTCGACACATTAGTGTGTCAGCTGCAGTGTCTGGGTGTGTCGCAGCTGCTGCTGCCTCCTGGCTTCCATGCAGGTCCTACTGCCTGCCTTGTGCCCGGCTGCCTCCAAACCTGCCCTGCCAGGATTCCGCACAGGTCCTAGTGCCTCCCTTTGTCCTGCTGCCTCCAAACCAGCTGTGATTCTGCACAGGTGCTAGTGCCTGCCTTGTGCCCTGCTGTTACAGTGTGTCACGAAATGATGTACAGTATATCTAAAAAGTGTGTCACCAACATGAAGAGTTTGGAAAGCTCTGATTTAGAGTGTCTGCTTTTTTTTAAACTAACCCTTTTATTTAAGGTGTAAGTTTTCATGAACTGCATCTGATGCCTTAACTCAGTTAGTTTCAAAAGATCCTAGCAGACATTTCTTCATATTTGGACAGGAAGCAAAATTGGAATTATTGCATGCAAGCAAATGCAAACTTGCATTTCTATGTACTAGCAGAAACTGAAAGACAGAACCAAGCAGGGATAGTCTCACTTTATTCACACAGGTTTTATTTCCAGGTGCAAAACAAGGGATGGGATCAATCAAATTTGACACTTTTAATTCTAAGATCCCCAACAATAGAGAAGAATTCCACTGTTTCCACTTCCAGCCTATTTGGGAATTTGAGTTCGTGGCCCCTGGGCATTTTCACTGTCACCTCTTTGGCATCAAAGGAGACAAAGAGCTGGAAGAAATTAAAAATAAAGTCCCTTGAGACAAATCTTGCGTAGTTTATTATACTGTTAGATGCTATAAAGGTCATGAGAGAGCGAGCACCACTTTGGTGCAGTGCTTAAGGCAGCTTTCTCAGCAACTTTATGCTGGCTGGGGAATTCCGGAAGTTGAAGTCCACACAACTTAAAGGTGCCGAGGTTGAGAAATACTGAGCTAAGGCATCAAGCTAGAAACCGGGAGACTGAGAGACCTTGGGCCAGTCCCTCCCTCTCTCAGCCCTAGGAAGTAGGCAATGGCAAACCACTTCCGAAATCTTGCCAAGGAAACTGCAGGGACTTCTCCAGGCAGTCGCCGGGAGTCAAAAACTGACTTGAAGGCACACACACAAAGATTGTGCACAAAAGAATAAAGATCAAATAGAGCTTTAAAACCAAATGGTAAAGCATTGAAATTAAATCGAACCACAATACAAAAGCTGCTGGTGTGTTCAAACTCACTAATCCTGCCCAATTTTAATCGTGATTTACAGGATTAATTTAGGTCCCTGGTTTCACACAATTAGACCTGCCACTAGAGAGCATCTTTCTTTGCTACCATCTAGCGATCCTCCAGATTTTTGCAACCCAGATAACATAGGCACAACACATTTAGCTCCCCCCAAATTTAACCAAGGTTAAAACTAACCATGTTAACACATAAAACAGAGTTGGGTCATTTATGGGTCAGCATATTGTGAGAACCCAGCCATTTTCTTGGCATACTGAATCATATTGTCTTAAAACTGTACTACAGGTAGTCCTCGGCTAACGATCACTCGTTTAGCAGCCATGCAAAGTTACAACAGCACTGAACGAGGAGACTTATGACCATTCCTAGTCGTTGAGGCCACTGCAGCATCCCTGTGATCACAATTTGGGCACTTGGTGACTGGTTCACAATTGTGATGGTCACAAATAATTCGGAGTTATTTAAGAATAATTATACTAAATTATGGAACAAAATAAAAAATGATCTACAACTTTGGACGAAATTACAAATATCTTTTTTGGGTAGAATATCTACAATAAAAATGAATATTCTCCCAAAAATTATTTTTTTATTTCAAACAATACCAATTGTCATAACAGATAAAACATTTCAAAATTGGCAGCGAGATTTGGCCAAATTTATTTGGCAAGGGAAAAAGCCAAGAATAAAATACAAATTTTTACAAGATATTAAAGAGAATGGGGGTTTTGATCTACCGAATTTAAAATTATATTATGATGCGAGTGTTCTCTGCTGGCTTAGAGATTGGATAAAACTAGATAATAGAAAATTACTTAACTTAGAAGGATATGATCTCAAATTTGGTTGGCATGGTTACCTCTGGTATAACAAGATTAAAGCAAATTTGGCATTTAAATATCATCCCATTAGGAAATCAATATTAAAAATTTGGCTTAAATATAAAAATACAATTTTACCAAATTTACCTCTGTGGATTTCGCCACAAGAAGCTTTTACATGGCATGGTAATTTAAATAAAGGGAATTGGTTAACGTATAAAGATTTATTAATATTTGAGGGATCAAACTATAAATTAAAATCAAGAGAAGATTTACTAAATGAAGGGTTTAATTGTAATTGGTTTTCTTATGCCCAGATTAAAGAACAGTTTAAAGTGGATAATAAAAACTTTAAATTTAAAGAAAATGTGACCAATTGGGACAGTGTGTTATGGAAAGATAAAGATCACCTAATTGCAAAAATATATAAAATATTAAGTCAAAACAACTCGATAAATCTGCCTAAAAAGAAATGTATGAGTATTTGGGAAGAGAATTTAGGTCATAACATTCAAATTGATATTTGGGAAAATATGTGGTTAAAAGACTTAAAATTTACATTGAATTACAATATGAAAGAAAATTTTTATAAAATGATGTATAGGTGGTACTTAACTCCTAACACATTATCTAAAATGAATAACAGATTATCTAATAGATGTTGGAAATGTAAAAAAGAAGTGGGTACTTTTTTTCACCTTTGGTGGTCATGTCATAAAACTAAAAAATATTGGAATACAATACATCGGACAATATGTGAAATATTGGAAGAAGATTTAAGTAAAGAACCTGAGATGTACTTATTGGGATTTATAAAACCAGAGATACATACGAAATATGGAAAATTATTATTCTATTTAATAATTGCGGCCAGAATTATATGGGCGAAACATTGGAAAGAGGAATGTTCACCTACAATAGATGAATGGTTGTTAAAAACGATGGATTTAGCACAGATGGCTAAGTTAACGGATTTATTAAATGATAAGAATATGGAAGAATTTAATTTATGTTGGGATCCATTTTACAGATTTATAGAAAAAACTCAAAAAATATAAATTGTAAATTATTGTATATAAGATTTGTGAATGTTAAAAAAATTAATTATATATACTAAATCTATATAGAAAAAGTTCTAGAGAATAGTGGTGAGAAAGTAGGAAGTCCATTTTGTTTGTCTTGTTAGGTGTTTTTTTGTTTTTTTTTGTAAAGGAAAGTAGAGAAGGTAAGAGTAGGTAGAGGAAGGAAAGAAGGACGTGGTTAGAGAGTTTAAGAAGGTGCCGAAAAGAAGAGGGAAGAAGAGGGAAAAAGGATAAGGAAGTTAGGGAAAGAGGGTAAAGATGTATTTTAATGAAACAAGAAATGTAATTATGCAATGGATTGTGTTATGTAATGTATTGTGTTCTGTTTTATGTTTGTAGAATTTTTTTCCTTTTTTTTTTTTCTGTGTTCTTTTTCTTGTATGTGTATTTTAACGGTGTAAAGATTAATTATTTAAAAAAAAAAACAATTGTGATGGTCACAGCATCCCAGAGTCACATGATCGCCATTTGTGACCTACATAGCCAGCTTCCAACAAGCAAAGTCAATGGGAAAGCTGGCAGGAGGTTGCAAATAGCAATCACGTGACGTCGCACTTAACTGTGTGGGTTTCACTTAACAACCACAACTGGAACTGCCATTGTAAGTCACCATGGTCACATGACATCACACTTTATGGCCATGTTCCAATTACCATCGTTAGCCAAGGACTACCTGCAAAGTTTATTTGGACAAAGCAAGCTGTGAACACAGCAATTCTGTTTTGTCAATATGGGTTTAGCATGCTGAGCAAATCCAGCCATTGGCTCCTTTTGTCACACTCTAAGCATGCAGGAGCAGAAGAGTCATTGTTGCAAAACAGTGCAATTTTGGAGCCCCTCTGGCCTCTTTTATCTGTGACCAGAAGCTGGAAGGAACCTTTAACTTCAGATTAGCCCTTCTATCAGAGTTCTTAGTCACTGGTATGCATCTTAAGCCATAATTCCGTCTTTATGAAACCACTGGAGGTCATCCAGAGTTTGTGGGACATCATCAATATGTTTTATGATGCTTATCCAGTTCCAAGAAAGCGATGACCACTGCCTGAGTGTGATAAAGGGCTGGATGAGGGAGAACAAATTGAGAATTAAATCCAGGCAAAACAAAGTTGTTACTGATAAACTGGAAACAAGATTTTGAGTGTAAAGTTCACATATTTTGGCTCAGATTGCATTCTCCTAGAAGAATATTTGCAGTCTGGAAGTGCTCCCGGAGCCCCAGGCATCACTGGAGTTGCAGATGGCAGATGTGGCACCTTTGCACAGTGACATCTAGAGCATCAGCTGCGTCCCTTAAGCCAGCTACAATCCATGCCTTCCTTACAGCCCATCTTGTCTTCTGCAGTATGATCTAGGTGAGGTTCCCCTTGTGAAGTGTCCAGAAGATGTAGGGAACAAATAAAGATCTAAAACCCTTAGACCTCCCAATGGCTTAGGAGGCTGATGATCTCAGGTCCTGGTTCTTCTGTCCTGAAGGGGTCAAGCTCTTCAGTTCAGCAGGAAAGATGCTGATTTTGTAGGTTCTCGACTTTCTGGCACTCAAGAGAGGGCTTCCTCCCGAGTTGCTCCAAAGGAATTGCACTGATCCTCATTTGCTCAGGAAATCTATGAAGATGCATTTTCATCCGTTTTTAAGTTCTTCGATGATTTCAGCACTTTCTATTGTCAACTTCAACCTGTGTCTTTAACTTGACATTCTATTCTTTTAACATTTTGTGAGCCACCTTGAATGCTCACCAGCTGGGGCAGTAATCAAGTAAATACAATAAACCTTGGTTAAAAACTCTATCATTTTCAAAGAAACCCAATGTCCAACTTCGGACACCACCAAAGGCAACTGCAAATTAGCTTACCATGTCATGTAAATTTAGCCAGGCATTCTCGTACTGGTAAACCACCAGTGCAGTGAGGTTTGAAGAAGAACCACCTTGATCCTTATTTAAACCACAAAACATTACCTGGCCTCAAGCAGAGCCAGTCCCTCCAATACCAATCAACACCACCGATCTGTCCAGCTATGTCAGCCTTTCTGGTCTATCTTGAGAAGCTACTGTGCTTTTACTTCGCTTAGTTGTAGAATTCAGCTTTCCTCAACCTGGTGCCCTCCAGGTCTGGTAGCCATGCTGGGGTTGAAAGTTAACACATCAGGAAGGTACCAAGCGGAGGGGAGACCAACACGTTTTTCCTTACCTTGATGTCTTCCCCCTGATGGAACGGGAACTCTGACTCCCTGAGTTCCTCACCCCATTCTCCACATGTTCTGGAATTGCAAACAATGGTCCTAACATCCCCCCGACTCTCAAAGCGAGGATTGAAGTGAAGGATCAGCTCAGATTCATCCTGTCCCAAGTTGAGGGCAAAACTAGGAAGAACAAGTGTTGGTCATTAGTTCAGAGAACAAAAATGCTATTGTCATATTCAGACCTCTACACCCACAGGTATGTGTGCAAGTATAAAAAAATAAAGAATCCATAAAGACGGGATGTCCACAGCCACCTTATTTGTGAGGGTGCTCTGCTCTGGGCTTTCATCTTCATTTCCCAAAACCACAGGGAAGAATTAGCCCTTTCTCTTCAGGACTAGAAAATGCAGCCTGACTCCATTAGAATAACTACACAACAATTACCCCAGAGTAATTTGGGATCTGATCAAGAAATAACCAATTTATGGATTCATACAACATGCTGAAAAGAAAGGAATACTGCAGGGTTGTATACTCTCACCCTACCTATTCAACCTGTACACAGAACACATCATGCAACATGCTGGGCTTGATGAATCCAAGGCTGGAGTTAAAATCGCTGGAAGAAACATTAACAATCTCAGATATGCAGATGATACCACTTTGATGGCTGAAAGCGAGGAGCTGCTGAGGAGCCTTATGACCAAAGTGAAAGAAGGAAGTGCAAAAGCTGGGTTGCAGTTAAACCTCAAAAAAACCAAGATTATGGCAACCAGCTTGATTGATAACTGGCAAATAGAGGGAGAAAACATGGAGGCAGTGACAGACTTTGTATTTCTAGGCGCAAAGATTACTGCAGATGCTGACTGCAGCCAGGAAATCAGAAGACGTCTACTTCTTGGGAGGAGAGCAATAGCGAATCTTGATAAAATAGTTAAGAGCAGAGACATCACACTGACAACAAAGGTCCACATAGTTAAAGCAATGGTATTCCCTGTAGTAACCTATGGCTGTGAGAGCTGGACCATAAGGACGGCTGAGCGAAGGAAGAGAAGTGCTTTTGAACTGTGGTGTTGGAGGAAAATTCTGAGTGTGCCTTGGACTGCAAGAAGATCAAACCAGTCCATACTCCAGGAAATAAAGCCGGACTGCTCACTTGAGGGAATGATATTAAAGGCAAAACTGAAGTACTTTGGCCACATAATGAGAAGACAGGATACCCTGGAGAAGAAGCTGATGCTAGGGAAAGTGGAAGGCCAAAGGAAGAGGGGCCGACCAAGGGCAAGATGGATGGATGATATTCTGGAGGTGACGGACTCAACCATGGGGGAGCTGGGGATGGTGACAGCCGACAGGAAGCTCTGGCGTGGGCTGGTCCATGAAGTCATGAAGAGTCGGAAGCAACTGAATGAATGAAAAAAACAACATGCTGGACCTTTGAGTCATTCAAAGGTTAGGCCTGATGTGCAAACACATGTTCACATTCTCATCCTGTGTGCCAGATAAATTTTAACTCTCTGCCCTTAGATTAGTATTTTTCAAACTTGGCAAGTTCAAGATCAGTGGACTTCAACTTCCAGAATTCCCCAGCCAGCATACTGGCTGGGGAATTCTGGAAGTTGGAGTCCACCCATCTTAAAGTTGTCCACCCAGTTGCCAAGTTTGAAAAACACTGCCTTAGATCAGGCTTATAATTCCACATGCACAGATACAATAAAACATGAATTGCAGAAACACTTCCAAGCTCAGCCTTTTTCCAGGTCAAAGACCAAAATGCTCCACTACCTCTGTATTTTAAATCTCATGCAACTATAGCCTTTGAAGGAATTTGTATTATTTGGCATTCGTTCCTTAAGGGAGTATCATCACTGTCTAACCATACAAAACCAAATTGCTAATTTTTTAAAACCTACCCAGGTTCTCCAAAAAATCCCAACACAGAGATAATACATTTAAAGCAGGGGTCCCCAACTAGTGGGCCGTGGCCTGTTAGGAAGTGGGCTGCACAGCAGGTGAGCGGTGGTCCACGTGATTGGCTCCCACCTGCAAACCCCGCCCCGTCCACGTGATTGACTCCCACCTGCAAACCCCGCCCCGTCCACGTGATTGACTCCCACCTGCAAACCCCACCCCCCCATCCACGTGATTGGCTCCCACCTGATTTAAAGGACATGTTGAGGTCCAGCTATCCACTGAACAAAAATGGATCCACATCCTTTTATTATGGAGTGAATTCAACCCAGTATCCATCCAACCCAATATTCTTTGTAATGTAACTTTAGTTCTATTATTGACAAACCTTTCAGCATCCAGTTCTATCTTGCCTTTCACTTTGATGTAATCCCCAGACTTGATTTTCATGTGAGCAACCAATTGCTAAAAGAGAAGAGTGTCGGGTAAGAATTGCCAAACTTCTAGAACATTTAATTAATCAATATTCTGTGGTTACCTCAAGCCTACAAAGGAGAATTGAAAGCACAGAAAAAAATCAGGAAAGAAAACCTCCCCCAGGGCCTTGTTTTTGTTGTTTTCCTTACATAAAACTTCTATGTTTTATATAATAAATATAAATATATAATAAATAAAAATATATAAATTCTACATATAGAATTTCTATAAGCAGCAGAAGAGCGGTATTACATACTTTTCAAGTGTGTTTCTTTTTTAAAGGAGTTCTTTTCACACACAAAAAATACTTGGTCCTCCTTTGCTTCCTTATTTTTAATTAAAATGTTATTTTAAAAGTTACATGTATTTCAAATTCTGAAAGTGCTTCCCCCCCCCTTCAGTGTTTCCACAAATTTTCCATCTCTCATATAGACTGCGGTCAAGTACTCACATCAACACTGATTTATTTCATATGGTTTAATGAATAAACCACAATTGGCTAGATTTGTACATCATGCTAACCCATTACATTGCAACTTGCAAATGGTTGGGTTGGACATGTTAAGCCAAAACTAAGCAAACCCAATTATAATTTAGCATAATTTGTGAAGCCAGTTCTGTTTAGGCTAAGTTGCCTTAAACTTGATTCAGTTTGCTTACGAACAAAGTTATCGTGGGTAGAAAACAACTAGCACCTATGAAACTCAGAGCACATATAATTTTCCATAAAAGTTTTACATAAAGAAAAGAATGAAAACAAGTTTACAATTCAGTGTAAGACTGAAGCTGTGCTGAAACCCAGGAGATCAAGAAATTGGGGCAATTTCAGATTCTTTAGCTTAGAAAGGACAAAGTATGTACACAAACATGTGTAGTACAAAGTTTATACATATATCTGTGCACACTGAAAAGGAATTATTTTCTTCCTTTCTTACAGCCAGAAGCCAGGCTTAGATAAGGAGGCTGACTAGTGGGAGATCCAAGGCAGTGGAAAATAAGTATCTGCGGAGTCCTTCGTGCTCTCTGAGCCTTGTTTTCTTGCAGACATTTCATTGCCAGGCTAAGCAACATCAGGGTATTTTGTGCTGTTTGATTGTTCTTCTGGTGCTAATCAATATACCCTAATACAAAATATACCCTAATCAAGGAACTGTTAACTCAGTCAACCAACCACGCAGCAAACAACAGCCCAATCAAGGAACTCCTAAGGCATAGCTTTCCAAACTGTATCGCGACAAAACCCGGAAGTGGTGATGGCGCGTTGCCGCCCCTACGGCAGCACGTGCAGCGACAGCGTGCCATCAGCGCTTCCGGGTTTTAGTGGAAAACACGAGGCCGCAGCTGCTGCCACCGCCCCCGTGCGCGCCCCCGCCACTGCCTCCGTTGGTGTGTCGCCAGCGGCGGGAGTTTGGAAAGCACTGTCCTAAGGAGAGAACAACACCTCCACCAACACAAGCAGGACAAGCCAGGGTATATAAACAGAGAGCAAGTCCCACTCACTCCTTTTTCACACTGAAGATGTTGCCTAGCCTGGCAATGAAACGTCTGCAAGAAAACAACAAGGCTCAGAGAGCACCAAGGACTCCACAGTTCAACCCTGAGCCACAAATATTCTCTTTGAAATAAGTATCTTTTTGCTCATTACATAATCCAATTACATCACACATGATAATATTCAATTCACAGCAGCTTTGGAAAGGGATTGAACAAAATTATAGAAAAACAATTATCTGGCTGGATAGCTATCAATTATCCACAGCATCTGATGCACTATACTCTCTCCCACCAGGGCTGTGGAACAAGCAGCAGGCTATCCTAGTGTATCTCTCTCCAATCTAGGAGAACACAAATATGGCCAAGATGGACCACTTCCTTTAATGTTCTCTACAGTATATTGTAACATCAACTCCAGTATAACTTTTGCACTCCTGAGGAAATGCTTTTTTTTTTACAACAAAGTCCTAAACCAGTGTTTTTCAACCTAGGCAACTTGTGTGTGGACTCCAACTCCCAGAATTCCCCAGCCAACCAGCCAGCCGGAGTCCACACATCAAGTTGGCTGAAAAACACTGTCCTAAACAATATAACCATATTATTCCCATCACTTTCCTTCTCCACACTGTACACCACCAGCACCTCTGCACCCTAGAAGAAATACATTGTCGTTTCTACTCACCGCTGCCATTGCTTTTGGACTTCTCGGAAGGATCGCGGGAGACACTGAAAAGCAAACAAACCAACCCCCTTAACCATCCCAGGGCGTTTTCCCGCAATCTTGAAATAGCTTTCAGTTGCAGGTGCTTTCTCCTGCCAGCCAATCAGGAGTGAAACGCTGAGCACCAATTAAAGAGATGAGAAGAGAACGGATCTACGGCGTTTTCCAGCTGGACATGAGTGTTCATCAACGGAGCCGCGAGAGGGCGTGTGTGCGCGTATGTGTTAAATAGTAATAATAGAAATAAAAATAATAGAAATAATAGAAATAATAGAAATAATAAAAATAATAAAAATGTTTGCAACGTCCCACTCCCAGCCCTACTTCTCTGCAGCTCTCCCGCTGCTTGACAGAAACCTGTCTTATTGACCGTACACAGGGATAAGTCCATTTAGACTACAATTCCCAGAAACCCTCTTGATCATACCCGGGAATCTATTTCTATGGCCGCCGGCTAAAGGAGAGCCACATGACTACAGTTCCCAGCAGCCGCTCGGCGGACGACCTTAGCCCATGCTGCAATTCTGATTGGTGGAAAAGAGAGTAGCGCGTTGAGGATTGGCTGCCTTTGGGACGGGACCGGTTTTTGCAGTCCTAGGGCACAAGGAGGACCACTTAAGACCTTTGGTGGGGGTGGGGGACGTTTATGCAAAATGCATCAAGATTTACGCAGGTCGCAGGCGGAAATGTTAATAATTCCTATTAAATATAGGAATTGCAATGGAAGCCTGTGAAGAGACTGCAGCCTAGAACAGCAAGCAGACATTGCAGGAGTGTCTACGGTAGCCAAAAATATTGACAGATCAGCTGAAAACTTCCACTAAGTATTTGTGTATATTTCCATTCAATCGTGTCCGATTCTCAGAGACTGCCTGGACAAGTCCCTGCAGTTTTTTAGTGGATAGAAAAAGAAAGATAAAGAGGAAAGCAGCCAGCCTCTCTTTAAAAAGTATTTTCTGTTTTGTAGTTCCCCTCAAAATTATTTATTCCTTCAGTCGCTTCTGACTCTTCGTGACTTCATGGACCAGATCACGCCAAGTTTCCTGTCGGCTGTCACCATCCCCAGCTCCCCCATGGTTGAGTCCGTCACCTCCAGAATATCATCCATCCATCTTGCCCTTGGTCGCCCCCTCTTCCTTTTGCCTTCCACTTTCCCTAGCATCAGCATCTTCTCCAGGGTATCCTGTCTTCTCATTATGTGGCCAAAGTACTTCAGTTTTGCCTTTAATATCATTCCCTCAAGTGAGCAGTCTGGCTTTATTTCCTGGAGTATGGACTGGTTTGATCTTGCAGTCCAAGGTACTCTCAGAAGTTTCCTCCAACACTACAGTTCAAAAGCATCTATGTTCCTTCGCTCAGCCTTCCTTATGGTCCAGCTGTCGCAGCCATAGGTTACTACGGGGAATACCATTGCTTTAACTATGTGAACCTTTGTTGTCAGTATGATGTCTCTGCTCTTAAACTATTTTATCGAGATTTGTCATTGCTCTCCTCCCAAGAAGTAAACGTCTTCTGATTTCCTGGCTGCAGTCAGCGTCTGCAGTAATCTTTGCGCCTAGAAATACAAAGTCTGTCACTGCCTCCATGTTTTCTCCCTCTATTTGCCAGTTATCAATCAAGCTCCCCTCAAAATATTAGTGCCATAATTAAGATTTATCACAAGACAATCAAATGGCAGCTTGATCCAGATTTGCAGATTTAGACTATAACCCATTTATATTTATCTTTGAGCGAATCCACTGAATCACTGAGACTTGCATTCGTAAGATTGTTTTAAGTGCTCCACGAAGAGATCGTATTACCTCTACATTCTGCATAGTTCTTTGGACACTGTTCATTCTACCTTTTTAGTATCAAAGCAAGCCCTTGCTGCATCCTGTCCCTGATGCACTTGATGTCAATAGACAAGGGTCAACAACAACGATCTGAAGATGTTAAATACCAGCGCTTGACTGCAGGCAAGGGGTAAAATTCTGACACTGCCACCCCATTGACAGCCACCATCAGCAGAGCACAGGACATCTCATTGGGCAGCTTCAACCTCTCATAAGTTCAGATTCATAACAATAGGCCCCCTTTCGCAAGTTGCTGTGGAAATGCACAAACATGCCAAAATTGCAGCCAGTTTACTCAACACAGGAACCTTTTGGCCTCTGATTGCTTTCTTGCACAACTCAGAAAACGAAAAATTACTGGCAATACATTTCAGTTTAACCCTAGCAGTCTTTCCTCACTGTAATTCAACTTAAGGGTGTGTTCAAAATGTCTGGCTAAAGAAGGAACTTCAGTGTTTCCATAGTTAGGAATACCAGCAGGCCAAGAGACAGTATCAAAAACTTCCATGTTTTTTAATACCTCTGGACATTTGTCCATGTCAAATCTTTGGTGTGGGTATTCTGCAACAATTACTAGAAGCCCCCCCCCCACACACACACAAATGCAAAAGTAAAAACAAAAACATTGGTTGTTGTCTAGCTCTATGTACTTATTTAGCCGTGTTTGAATTCTATATTTCCAGTTCATAGTACTGTATGTACTGCGTATGTATGTACGTACGTACGTACGTACTGTATGTATGTATGTATTTGGCATATTTCTCCACTGCCCATCTCGCATACGACTCTGGGCAGCTTACAGACGAATATTTATTTATATATTTATGACTAAAGCTGGGTTAGCTAGCCTACATTAAAATAAAACTGCATTTAATGTCTGATCTAGGCCCAGTTATCACTGTATAAGTATCTATGCTTGCAACAAAGCTGAAAAAAGCTCAAGACTTGATGAATGGGAGAACATTAGGAACATTTTATTTGTAATAAATATTTTTTTAAAAGCAAATGCAATTTCTATCCTCTATTTCCCCCCAAGGATTTGTATTTTATAGTAGAAAACAAATAATAAAGCAATCTTTGTTTGCAGCTCTGTAACAGTTTCATATCAAACAGCTGGGAAAAACGTCAATTTTCCAGTCTCCACTTCCTTTTGCCATTAGAAATCATAAAGCCGGTTCATGATCAAAGATTCAATGAGGAAACACTGAAATTCAGGCTGAGCTTTTGCTCTATGATCCATTTAGTCAATCCTGGAACTTTGAAGATTGGAAACTTTAAGAGTTGAGATTGATAAATCATCTTTATTAAAATCATAAAGTGACAAGTATTTTTACTGTTGACAGCCCAGATCATTCTGAATTGCCCTGCCTATTTTGATTGGTAACTATTATCCTTAGGCTCAAAGGCCTTTCTTAGCTCATACTGTCTTTTTAGAAGGTGCCAGTGACAAAACCTCAGATCACAGACGTGGAAAGCATTTTCACTTATTTTGTGCAATGGTTCCTCTCCTGTGGTGGTAAAAGTAAATTAAGAGCCAATGGGGGAAGGGTCATTTGAAATGTGACATTATATTCCCCCAAAGTTCTGCTCTGTTATTCAAATGAATGCAGCCCACCTCCTCCCGAGTATACAAACTTCAGTAAGTTCATGTCACATATGTGAACTTTCAAAAATACTTTTTAACTGCATGAGTTAGATGTTTTTAAAACAGTATTTGTCCAATGTCTCTGTGTACATTTGAGAGAGAAAAATCTCCAACTTCAGACATTTAGAATTCTCAGTTTAACCCATGGGATGGAGACTGGGGTATGGGATTATCCCTGGTGAAGTCAGAGGCCAAAATCTACAGGCTATGGTATTCTCCCAAACTATGGAGAAGCTCTTACAAAGCTCAAGAATGCACAAGGAAAAGAGATGCCAGAAAGGTTGGAATTACAGTGATAGAGTTGCAGAACCGCTTAGATTGCTGATGCTCCCTTAATGATCCAGCGGCATCCATGCATTTCCTGAAATGAAGGCATGGGTTGGACTATTTTAGCTCAGATACAAATGCTGATCAGCAAAAACAGCATAAAAGGAGTTGTACAGCCCTTTTTCTAGCAAGCTTTCCTCTTACTAGAAAATGAGATGTTATCCCTATGAATTATGGCACTCTACGTCTCTCCAGATTCCCACTATTCCTTCTTTCTGCAATCCTGAAGTGGAGAATTGCTTTTTACTTCATAAACTTTGTTTGTGGGAATTAAGAAGATAACCTGAAATCTTCCTATGTGGCAATATACCTCACAGTTTGGGAATACATGAGGAACAGGGAAAGAGCAAAGGGAGAGCAATTACCAGGAGCAACAGTTCTATGGATTTGGAGGGGGGAAGAAATGGGTCTAATGGCTTAGCATTTTTAGCCAGGTGACTTCACCTGGCTAAAACTCATACCTACCTTCTGCAAAAGTTACTGGAAAGGACAAGCAGCAGCAGCAGGAGAGGTGATAGCATTAATAGTACCTGTAGCACTGTTGCAGAATATGGATAAAGCAAAAGCATTGTAGGCCACTGGAATTTCATGTTGTACAGAGTATGAAGAGCTAGTCTAAAGCATGGTGTTCTCTAGGATGAGTTAGTAAAGAATAGTAGCTTAGAGGGATATACAATTAAACTGTTAGAAACTTGATAGGAAATCCAACTTCTCCTCAATATATCAACAGCTCACAAATCAAATGGGTTGGGCATAAAGATGATGATGCTCTACACTAGAAATACTCCTCACTAAATATTTGTAATTCACCTTTCCCTCATGCCAATTCACACAGAGTGCCCAGCACCCAGATTCCCGTTATTTGGAATTTTCCCAAGTTAAATACAATATATTTCCAACCCAAACAGTCAAAAAACACATTATTTCTTTAATTACTAATTTAGAAGTATATTGACTCAAATAGCTCATCGTCCCTCACTCTTTATGAACATACTCGAGCTGAGCATTATTGTGAAAAAAAATTGCATGAGTGGTAGGTAACATTACATTTATAATTTAGGATCTGGGATTCTACCAGATTAATTCAGTGCTTTCAACTTATGTATTTCTGGTATAATCATAACCATTTCTTTTCTTTAATTCTTTACTTTTTCTTATACCATTCCTTCCCATAATTTAGTCCTTTCTGTTGAACAAAGAAAAACTAAATTCTCAACCTTTACATTTTTAATGTTTTTTTATTTTTAAAAAAGAAAAAAAAGGCCCACAAAATTATGTCATTCAAGTTGGCTACTGAATGTATCTGTCACAGTCTGTGTTTCTGGGAATTAACAGAAATTGTTTTATTATTTATTTCAACCACGCACCAGAAATGAGACTAAAAATCAGGCTGAAAGTGACAAACAGTCCATAGGGGACTTCACCAAAATCAAACTATGAGCAGCCCTGATTGGGGTAAAGGAAGTTTCAGGGAAGGATCCTGGGCACCTGCATACAGAAGATCAACGGATAGTTTTGACCGGGCTCTTGAAATTGCTGGCGGCCTGAAGCTGCAGCTGGTAAGCCATAGGATGGATCTTGAATCCATAAAGTCTGAAATAAAGAAATGAAGGAGTTAAAATAAAGTGGGATGGGGGGAAAGAATTAAAAGCCTTACCCAAATAGTCACCAGATATTTCAGTTAAATTATATATAGACTTTGTCAGATTTCAGTGTGAATACTCAGTTCAAATAAGGAATCTTAGATTTTTTTAAACTCTCAAGTTTGACAGAAGTGGGAATCACCCAATATTATGCCTACAAGCCTCAGGAAAGTAACTTTGGCTTAAGAATTCCAAGGATAGGAAAAGCACAGTAAAATCAGGGTCTCCACTGACTGTGGTTTAGAAGAAAATAAAATACTCAATATTACTCTCTATACAAAGTCTTATTACACTTCTCAAAAGGGAACATTCTCAAATGTACTTTGTGATTCTGCTTTTCCAAATTTATTTTGAGAAAAAAATATATACTTTAAAATCTTGCCCCATAATGATAAACTTTAAGTTCTTAGGTTCTTCTCTTCTCTATTCTTCTTCTGGCAACATAGTATCTCAAACTGGGTGAAGAGTAGGAAGAGAGTTGTTATAATACTCTGTACCTCATTTATTCAGAGCATCAGTTGTTTATAAGCAATTAAAATTTGATATAACAGTAACATAATATTCTGTATAATACAGGATATGTTTCCATTCTAATTTACAGAATTGTTTAAATTGTCGTAAGAATAAACAGTAACTGCCTTTGTTTTATATATACTGGTTATTTCCATTTCCTTCCCCTCTTTTTACTCTCTCACATAGTCAACTGCCTCTCTTACACCTGGCGTCTATCCTCTTAGCTTCTGGCCGGCCGGCCGGCCTGCCTGCCTTCCTTCCTTCCAAGGAAGCGTCCCATTCACCCTTTACTTCCATTCCACTGTTTCATCACATTTAGCAATGAATTTGGCCTGCACCTCTTCCTAAGCAAAGTATTAGGAAGCAGCACAGTCCAGCCTTTTCACAGAGTCTGATGCTACTGCTGAACATGGCTGCCTTTCAACCTTCCCTGAAAGGGAGTCTTTGGAGAATATAACCATAACACCACAGTCTCTGGCTAGCACTGAAATGGGAATTTATGAGCTCAGAGGACAGTGGCAAGTAGCACTGGCCCACACAAAAAGTAGACCTGTTTTCAAGTCTTCTTTCCAGCACCACAGCAGTTCTGCTTTGTCTTGAGAAGTCTCTAGCACAACTCTGTCCTTAATACTGAAGGGAACCTTCACCTAGGGGACTACACCCTTTCTTCTCTGGGTGGCAGCAATAACCTTAGGGATGACTGAACTTCTAGCCACCCAGAGTCACTCTTTGAATGAGATGGGCGGTGACGAAATTTGAAATATAAATAAATAAACCAATTCCATATACTCTATTACACATCTGATGGGGTCTTACCTGGGCACAAACTGATTGGCTGGCCGCTTCGGCCGATACTCAGGATGCACCATGAACAACATGTGGGGAAAACCAGTTCCAAAATAGGCACCATCTGTGTGATGATGGCGGGAAGATTTGGGAGTATAGACATCCATACACTTGGGGCAGTACAGTTTGACCATAGCTTCCCCTGGAATATCAGATAAACCTAGCAATGAAGACAAGTACAGTAAGATAGAAGTTCAGAAATTAAATTAGTTTAAAGAAGTTACTTGATATGGGTTCCGGAACAGACTTACCAACCTGGCTTCCAGCAACAGTCCCAAGATCTAAAGGTTTGCAGGTTTCCAAAACAGATGATTCAAGAATTTAGTTCTAAAAGAGCCTGAACTGAAAGCATCCTATGATTTAATCTGTCTACTACTTTGCCCTGATCCTTTAATCCAATTATTTTCTTGATCTCCTCCTATAAAATAGACCCCTTACATTAGCTCTGAATCATTTCCTCCTTAATATAACATACTCACCAATGGGCAGCATAGGCTGATTCTCACAATAAACTCGAGGGCAGTATCCAAAGTCTCCTTGCTGGTATTTCTCAAGCTAGAAATAGGGAAGGAAAAAAAGTATAGAAAGTGGAATCTTTTCCATAAATTGGAAAGAAACTAATTCACTGGCTCAGGAGATTAATCAGAGAAATCTCTAAGGAACATCAGAATGAATCTGCACTATCCAATTAACTCAATCTTCTAGGGCAGGGTTTCTCAACCAGGGTTCTGTGGAACCCCAGGGTTTTGCAAGAGGTCACTAGGGGTTCCCTGGGAGATCACAATTTATTTAAGAAATTATTCCAAATTTGGGCAACTTCACATTAAAGAGGTTTCATTCTGTTAATGCATATATACAGGCCTACTCATGAAACGAACATAATAATTTTGTAACTTCTGGCCTATATTTGAGCCTGAATGTGCAGGGGTTCCCCGAAGCCTGAAAAATATTTCAAGGGTTCCTCCAGGGTCAAAAAGTTGAGAAAGGCTGATCTAGATGAATCTGTAGTATACATTAAAAAGTTGCTCTCTTCTAGGTTTCATAATCTCTGGTTGGGAACAACTGTCCCTAAACATCAAAAAAATAAATTCCAGGGTGCCTGCTTACTAAACAGTATGGATAATTACCATCTGGGCAATGCCACGGTTTGTGAGGATGTAGCGGGCATGAATGAGTCCATAGAGCATTTCAGCTGCCTGTTCAATCAAGTCACTCTGGTTAGGATTGTCCTCAAGCTCTTCATCTGCAAGAGAAACGGAAGGAAGTGTTCTACTACAATGCACCGTGGCACTGGCAGAGAGGAAGAGTGTTGTACTCTCCTACTGAAACATTATTAGATATTAATTGATTCTACACTTATTTATTGCTCACATTTATATGGCTGACAATCTCACACAAGGCGACTCTGGGTGGTGTACAACAATGTGATAAAAACAGTGAATAAATAAAAACAATCATTATAAAAAGATAAAATGATTATTAAAAGATTATCACAAAATTTTGAAATATACCAACTTCGCGGAGACAGCGAGAATGTCAGTCACAGTGGAGCCATCTAACAACGTCTCTCATTCCCAAAGACCCCCAGTCCTGACAACATAACCGGGTCTTGGGGGACTTCCTAAACAATAGCAGGGAAAGAGCTAGCCTAATTTCAGGGGGGAGAATGTTCCACAAGGAGGGAGCCGCGGCAGAGAAGGCCTGCCTCCTGAGACCCGCTAAATGCAAGTCCCTGGTGGATGGAACCCGTAACATGCCCTCTCTGCTGTATCTGGTGGGACGGGCAGATGAAATCGGAGAGAGGGGGGTCCCTCAAATAGCCCAGCCCCATGCCATGAAGGGCTTTAAAGGTCAAAACCAGCACCTTGAATTGGGCCCGAAAGCAAACTGGCAGCCAATGCAGCTCGCAAAGCAGAGATGTAGTATGTGCTCTTCTAGGGGCACACTTAACTGCCCACGCCGCTGCATTCTGTACCAGTTGAAGCTTCCGGATACTCTTCAAGGGCAGCCCCATGTAGAGTGCGTTACAATAGTCCAATCTGGAGGTGACTAAGGCATGAGTGACAGTGAGCAGAGCCTCCCGATCCAGGAAGGGGCACAACTGGCGCATAACACGAAACTGTGCAAAGGCCCTCCTAGCCACACAACTGCCATTGTACCTCACTTCTAGTATTATGCATTTACTTATCCAGTATTTTCTTAATCTTGTCTTTCTCTCTATTCCTGCCATTACTAAATTGTAACTGTAATTCACAATGTAACACAAATGAAAAAATATATTTTGATAGATTTATTTTAACAAATTAAGATCAGAAATGTTTAAATTAGTTACTATTATCTATTTCTCAAACATGATAGGTGTCTATGTCATTTCTCAGATGTTTCAAATCAACATAATTAAAAAAACAACAAAGATAATTAAAATAAAAAATGATATTCACATCTTTGCTCTGAAGACATGTTAATTAAACAAAGTTTCTGAAACATTTTTAAAGCAAAATATTTTAAAACTGGACAGGTAGTTTATATTTCCCCTACTCCATCCACATTCTTACTGTTATTCTTAGGAAAGGTTCCACTGTGCAAGCACCGAGTCATGTGACCCCTTGGGGAGACGCCACTTTCGCGACGTTTTCTTGGCAGACTATAGAGCGGGGTGGTTTGCCATTGCCTTCCCCAGCCATAATTACCTTTCCCCCAGCAAGCTGGGTACTCATTTTACCGACCTCGGAAGGATGGAAGGCTGAGTCAACCCGAGCCAGCTACCTGAGAACCAGCTTCCGCTGGGATCAAACTCAGGTGGTGGGGAGTTTCAGTTTCAGTTGCAATACTGCCACCTACCACTCTGTGCCACACGAGGCTCGTTATTCTTAACAAGCCTCAAAATCTTTATTTTTTAATTTTATACACATTAACATCAGAGAGAGAGAGAGCGCGCCAGTTTGGTGTAGTGGTTAAAGGCACCAGGAGTGTGAGTTCTAGTCCTGCATTAGGCATAAAGCCAGTTGGGTGACTTAGGTCCAGTCCCTTTCTCTCAGCCCTAAGAAGGCAACAGCAAACCGCTTCCAAAAATATTGCCAAGAAAACTACAAGAACTTGTCCATATAATTGCCAGGAGTCAAGACTGACTTGAAGGCACAAAACAAAACAGAGAGGAAAACAAGAGACATCATTTGAAATGTGAGTGCTCTGCAGAATGTTGGTAGAAAACTGGAAAATTAAATAATTAAAAATTCTGCCTTTGGGGACTGGAGCAGGGTACATTTCAGACTACCAGGCCTTCAGAGAATATTTATGAAGACAGTTGAACAGAGGAATATGCTGGTTAATAACAGTATATTGTATAACTTGTGATTTCTATTCTTATTACATGAAACAGAAAAAAGTATGCAAAGCATGGTTTCTGGAATTCTTTCCAACCCCTTTACCAGCTGTTGCCATAGGAGGAGTCTGTATTTTTTTCTGTTAGGAAGTGATGTGTCATATGCATGTTTCTGCTTTCTCCACACATTGCATCTGTGTGTGTCCACGGGGACATGGGACCCAGGCTGCATACACTCTGCTCTCAGTCATGTGACTGGGATGAAGGAGGCCTAGGATGGAGCAGTCAGCAGTATTCCGAGCTGCTGCCCAACCGCATTTCCCAAAATTGGAGGAATATTTTCCTTCAAAACCTTAACCTGGATCCAGCCCATTTTCAAGTTCAATCTTCCTTTTGTTGGCTTTCTGCCTCTTACCCCTCCCACACACACACCAAATTTGGTCCCTTTCTGTTTTGTTTTCAGAGAGTGATTCTGGTGACAGATAGATATACAAACAAAACAGAATTCCAATTGTGGAATTGGAAAGAAGAAAAAGGATGCCTGTAGACTATCAATCCCAACATTTTCTACCTTGGTTAGCAAAAGCTCAACCTGTGGCAATTGATGTTTCTGCTCCTGGCTATATACATTTGAAGAGCTTCCAGTAGCATATCCAATGAGCCCTGCTCTAAGTATAGCAATGCATGCGCTGACTGCAGTTTCACCAAAATGTCTTCTGAGTAATGTCACCTGTATATCTGCCAAGTGCATGTTGCCAGCATGCGTGCCAGCATCAACCAAGGGTGGGAAGCCAGGAGGCATAGCAGGGTAAAGAGGTTAGAGCCTGCCAACTATGTTCTCAGAAGTTCCTGTGATGTCAAGTAATCCACGATACAAACAGATTTAGATCATTAAGCAACAGAATTTCCTACCTGGTTCCAAATCGAGGATCATATCCAAAGCCTGGCGATAGTGGGGAACTTGTTCATTGAGGCCAGTTAAGTTAAACTTGTCTTGGATGTAGTCTTCATCCACCTGAAAACAGATATAAAGCACTAGAAACCAAGATCAATTGATCTTGACTTCTCAAGTGCCTGTAGTTTACTTGGCTTTCTCAAGCTTCCTTGAGATCCAAGTAACACATTTCTAAAATTGCCTGCAACTCCTATTTATTTAAAACCCTCTTTCTTCCCTCTCAAGGCTTTGTTCAAATCACATCCTTAAAAAACCCGCCATTTCCAGCCCCCACTGGCAATGGCTGCATACACAACACACAACTTCCCAACTCACCTCACAGAAGAACTCATTGCCACGCAAACCACAAAACCAGGAAATCCAGGATACCTCCTCAGAGCTACTCATCTTCCCGTCCTCTAGAGAAAGAGAGGAACAGAAGCATCCTCAGGGTTACCAGCTATCACTCACAAACAAATACTTTGTGAAAAACTCCCTATACAAAGCCCTATACAAACATATGATTTTCAGTTCATGCTCCCCAACCCTGTTTTACGCTGGCCGATAAACTACCGTCTTGCATCTGTGCATGGGAACCAATGCTACATAAGAATCCCATAAGCTGTTTCTTCTTTGTAAATAGAAACCCACTTCCGACTTATCACTAAAAAATGCTTTTTTTCAGAACAGTAATATCTACCCGTACCGCACCATTTTGCAAGAAACGTGCGGTCGACACTCTTCCTTCCTTTTTTAACTCCGGGCGCACACCTTCTCCGCCCCCGCCCCCACCTCCGCTCTTCCCTGAATCTCGTCCGGGGAGCTCCATTACCTGACCATTCCTCCCCTCTAAGTTTTGGGCAATAACTCCTTAAACCTATAGCCCAATAACTCACCCCAAAAGGCACAACTGCCTCAAGGAGAGGGACGCGGGGTGCAAACAAGCCTTGGACCAGTAAGGCCTCTGCCAGCTTCAACCGCGCACGCGCTACATTCGCCGATGAAACGGCATCACGGGATTGCAGTACTTCAGAATAAGGAGAAAATGGACAAGCAGGAAAGGAGAAACTACCAGTCCCAGAGTGCAACGGAGAAGGAAATGGACGCTAGGGTGTTTAGTCCCAATTTCCTTTAAATCGCTGCCGTTTTCGCAAGAACGATTTGTTCGGAAGTACCTCTCCCAAGAAACGTCTAGGTGATTATAGAACGAAAAAGTGGGTTTGCATGGTAATTTAACGTGCGCAGTGGACTAATAGTAGTACAAATAATGCCTTATTTTTAAAGGGCAACGATCGGCAGGGCTTCTTGAAAAATAACATGAATCCTTGATCGAGGCTTCCTTGGGAAGGTAAGTATGTGGAGTCCTTGGTGCTCTCTGAGCCTTGTTGTTTTCTGGCAGACGTTTCATTGCCAGGCTAGGCAACATCTTCAGTGTGAAAAGGGAGTGGAACTTGCTCTCTGTTTATATACTCTGGCATGTCCTGCCTGTGTTGGTGGGGGTGTTGTACTCTCCTTGGTAGTACTTTGACTGGGTTGTTGTTTACTGCTTGGTTGATTGACAGAGTTAATAGTTCCTTGATTAAGGTCTATTGTGTTGTTTGATTGCTCCTCTGCTGCTAATCTTGCTGTTAATCTTTGCATATCTTGTAGTTGATTGCTGGCCAAGAGGTGTTCTGGTCTTCTGACTTTTCTATTGTCTCTTATGAATGGTATGTAAATGTTGTTTATCTCTATGTGTCTATTGATGGCTGCTTTGTCTGAGTGCCAAGCTTCCAGGAATTCTCTTGCGTTTTTGGATCTGGCTTGGTTTAAGATGCTCACAGTTTCCCAGTTGAAAGTATGGTTAAGTCTGTCCATGTGTTGTGAGATTAAGGAGTTTTCATCATGTCTTCTGACTGCTAGTTGGTGTTCGTGGATGTGTTCTGCTAGTCTTCTGCCAGTCTGTCCTACATAGTGGCTGTTACAGTCCTTACACTGTATGTTGTAGATAACTCCAGTTTTTTCTTCTTGGGCTACTGGGTCTTTTGGTTTACTTACGATGTTCTGAAGGGTTTTGGTTGGTTTGTGTGCTACGGTGATGCCATGTGATTGAAACAGTCTATTAGTAGTTTCTGAGATGTTTCTGATATATGGCTGTGTAAGAACACTATTCAGACGAGCACAAACGCACTGCAGCAACCCAGAACACCAGAAAAAGGAAACAGACCATTTATATAGCATCTTCCAGCAAAATGGATATCCACGCAACTTTATTTTTATAGCAACTTTTTTGCTATACCCTTCTTGACTATGAAAGCAACACCATTCCTTTTTGTTTTTTATGTCCTGAGTAGTAAACACTATGTTCTTGTGACTAAAAATGTCAATGGGTAGTCAATTCATTTCAGCTTTTCCATGTTAATGATTCTTAAGTTATAATTCTTTTTTGAAGCTTTGGATTTTTTTAAAAACTGCATGGCAATTTCAGCAACTAGCCATCTGGAAGCCTTTAGTCTAACCATATCATAAACACCATTAGTACTCTAAAAGATTATCAGCTCTTCCTCGGTAGTATATTGAATGCCATCCAACCTGAGCTCATACTCCAGCACTATAGTGTCAATCACTTTATTTTATCTATCCATGTTGTTTTCTTGGTAAAATACAGGAGTGGCTTACCATTGCATTCTCTCATGCAGCGTGAAATTAGGCCTTCACCGTTGTCACTAAATTGATCATCTGCCTCCAGGATCTTCTTATATCACTTCTCTTGAATATAAGTGCCTGCATTAGCTGGTCAGCAGGGATGGCATTCACACTTTTGATGACCCTGCTGGGACCTTATATTCTGGCTTACACTCCTGGCATTCTTTGATCATCTCTCCCAGCCCCACCTCACCATGATGATGCAGCATAGCAGGACTTGTGCGGTGGCAGGTTCCCAGCAGTAGCCAAATACAATTGAATACTCCCACAACCACCATTCATAAAGAACCAAAAAAAGAGGTACATAATAATACTTTGGTGTTATATCAAGATTAGTGAAAGCAGTATTGCCTGGTTCCAAAAATGTGACAGAAAAAGTATAATGAGGTTGAGATGCAAGTCAGGGCATGCTGTTCTTAAAATAGTGGCTTTTGAAGAATTAACATTATTTACAAAGCAAAACCAAACACTGCAGTCAGGGTTTCTCAACCAGGGTTCCATGGAACCCCAGGGTTCTGCAAGAGCTCACTAGGGGTTCCCTTGGAGATCACAATTTATTTTTAAAATTAATTCAAGTTTCGGCATCTTCACATTAAAGAGGTAACTTCCATTCTTTATTTTTAGTTTAAGAACACTGTTAATGCATATATACAGGCCTACACATGAGATGAATATAATAATTTTGTAACTTCTGGCCTATATTTGAGCCTGAATGTGCAGGGGTTCCCCGAGGCCTGAAAAATATTTCAAGGGTTCCTCCAGGGTCAAAAGGTTGAGAAAGGCTGACTGCAGTGCTAGCTCCCCTTGCAGCTTATTTCCATTTCTTTGCACATTCCTTAATCTTGATTCTAACTTCAATATTATATATGTTTGGACCAAAACAGAAGTGGCCCATAAAAGGATGCCATATTTGAATGAGCAGTGCTTTAATTATGGGGCCTTGATTTAAATCCAGAACCTCCTCCCTAAATCTCACACTGCAAATTAAGCAAATTACAAACCACCAATTACAGGTATAAATGAATACAGTAGCTAAGGGGATAACAAAAATCAGAGAGTTGTCCCCACTTTTAATTCAAAGATTATATAAGAAGGAAGCAGATCCACTTCCCCCAAATCAGTGCTGACCTCCCTTCCCCAGTAAGTTACCATCCCGGATGCTGGTGCTGCTTCGCCGGCTCATCCTATCTGCAGTGGTAGTTCTCAAAATGGCTGTCATATTTTCTCTATTAATTAGCCATGCCTGTTTGATGGGAAAAGGGGAAAAGATCAGTCATCAATATATACAGTAAGGAACAACCATCCCATATTAGTAATACTTGGGTTATTTAGGACTTTCTTATCAAGCCAGGGCCATGAAAATAATTTTACTTATCTGTGTGCTTTTTATTTATTTTATGTCATCATCCATCATCATTCTTCTATTGTCAAAAAAGGTGCCTATGTCCTACCAAATTCCCTTGGACTATGGCTGGCTCTATTTTTCTTTTTTTAAAAGTGTGATAAAATAGTTTGGCTTTTTATTAATGTTATGGTTACCTTTTTAATATATATTATTTTATATTGTTTATACTGTGTTTTTTCACAATTGTCACCAGTTCTGAGTTAAACCTTAAATATGAATAGCGTTATTATTGACTTGTTCAGAATTAAATATCTCTTAAGTTTGCTGAAAACTGATTGTAGGAATGTGGTATCTTGATACTTATTTACATTAAGAGTTGCCTCAGAAAGTCTGCAGTCTTCATAGTTAGTTAAAAAGTGTATTAAATTAATCATAACTATTTTACATGCACAAGTGGTATCTCCCTCTTCTGCAGGAAGAGTCACTGTCATGTTACATAAATGCTATATCAACCTTCATTTATTTGCTTTAAAACTAATTTTAATTTTCATCTAAAGGCAATCAAAATGTTATTTATTGGGCCCTATATGCTACTCCAATCCAGCACAGCTTTGTGCAACTTAAAATTGCTCCATCTAAATATTACACTTTTTTAAAACCAACTGTCCTGTGAGATATGTCGATGAAGATTCTCAACTGTCCTGTGAGATGGATTCTAGATATGTAAGACACTTACGGTATTTTTAATTAAATTGTTTATATTGCTTGTAAGCCATTGGATTGTTCATCCTGAAAGTCAGGAGGTAAATAATTATAATAGATACACTGTTCTGAGTTTTAGCGTTTGACTGTTTTTTAAAAAAATAAACAAAACATTAACCAACTGTGGCTTATGGTTTCAGTGACCATATGTTCGTTATTATAAAGGACAGTCCTTTATTTCAGAAAGCTGTCCTTTAGATTTATTTATTTATTTTCTTGGTTTTGCTCTTGAATTTTCCTTTGTAAAGCAGTTATAAACATAAGCAATTAATTTTTTTAAAATCCTTATGAATCTCTTTCAGATTTGCCCTTTTCAGGTTTGTCCTTTATTTTTTCCGAAGAAAATATGGTGACTGTAGTTATGGTGCCCCTGAGGGGTAATGCAGAAGATAAACCAAACTAAATCTTAAAAACTTTTGGAAATCTGTTTTCTTACAAGTGAAAGGTGGCGCTTTTTGGGGGAATTGCTCTCTCAAAATCTCCATTTAAAAAGGTTACGCTTGAAAAGGCGGTACAGTATTGGAGAAATGGGCCGAGTGGTGTTAATTAGGATAAACCTTCAAAGAATGAAAGGTGGTGCTGGAAAAGGCGGGAAAAAGCGCGAGCCTTTGAGGGCCAAACTGAGCGTGCGCATGCCTCAAAACGTCAACGGCGCCTAAGGACCCCTTACCTTCGTTAATTCAACCCCTTTCCCTCCCTTCCCCTTATGTGTGAAAGATTCCCTTTAAATTCGCACGCTTTATGCTACAAACTCCTGTTCACCCACCCCGTTCAAAAAGTACTCGAGGGTAAGTCAGGCTTGCGCTTCCTAAACTTGAGCCTCCGCCGCGCTTGCGTGGCGTTTCCGCGCGTTGCTAGGCGACCGCACCGGCGCTTCCGTTTGAAAATCCTCTCGGAAGTTCGCGTGTTGCTATGACGTCTTAAGAGGAGCCCTAGAGATAAAAAGTTAAAGCGACACGCGAACGTGAACTTCAGGGTTAGAGGATTTTTTTTCCTCCTTTCAATACAATTTCCTAGTTCAACAGTAAGGGCTAATAAGGTGGAATCTGTATGATTCTTCCATTTTTTATGGTTAACACTCACTTCCTGCTGTGCAACGAAAGGGCCAGTATTTTATATTGTAGAAAATGTTACCTATTGTTCTTTTACCATTGCAGGGGGTTTGTAATTATTTTTCCAGTGTTTCTCAATCTTGACAACTTGAAGACGTGTGGACTGGCTGGGGAATTCTGGGAGTTGAAGTCCACACGTCAAAGTTGCTACGGTTGAGAAACACTGTGAGTCTAGGGTATTTTTCACCAACATGGTGCTGTTTAGACACTTTATCATTATTATATATATGCCACCTGACCCCCAGCAACTCTGAGCAGTTTACAAATGATTTAAAAGAGAAAAGCAAGACAATAAAAACAAAAAAAAAGTTAGAGATGGCAGAATAACAAACCAGGTTGTTTACTTTTCTTTTCTGGATTTTCTTTATTTCATGTGTATCCAGCCGTCTGGAGATGGTAGTGGTTTGTGGACCCTTGTCTGGATGTTACCAGATTTGAGGCTGGTTATGTTGGACTACCCAAAAAGGATCACAGAGCAACGGTAAAGAAATCCCAGTGGTTTAGTTTTCTTGCATAATTGTTGAAACTGATCAGTATAGACTAACCATGCCTATGCAGTGCTCTCTAGGAGTGTTCAATTTGAATTCTCACCAATTCCAGCTAACCACGACGGCTAGAGTCTTACTTTTAATGAGAGAAAGAAAGAAGCAGTCTTCAGGAAGTTTTTTGGCCACATTCTGTGCTGCTGCGAAATTGCAAGACATGTACACTTTTGTCTGTAGTAAATGATCTTTTTATGCAGATCTCTTGTTTTTGTCTTTCAACAGTTTGTGCGGTTACAGCTTTTCAAGTAGAGCAATTCTGCTTCGACATGAACCACGGTGAACAACTGATCGCCTTCACTCGTGCCCAGGAAGAGTCGGATCTCTGGAGAGATGGACACATTCAGAAAAAAAACAGAGGTTCTTGTACCACCAGCCAGGAGGAAGGGAATACAGCAGGTGAAGCAGCCCGTATCTTTTATGAGAGCCTGGCATTTACAAGTAGTTCTAAAAGAGCGTTACAGAGGAAACCAAAGGTAACTCATGCACCCCGTAGGCCAGTGCAGGTGTCTCCTCGCACCCCAAGCTGCCCAGGACGGACCGACACCCACAGAGGCAATCAGCTCTTGAAAGCTGCTCAAGATGGCAACTTGAAGTCTCTCCAAATGCTTGTGGAGAAGGAAGGGTGTGATGTGAATTATAGAGATGGTTTCTATTGGACAGCCATCATGTGTGCAGCCTATGCTGGACAAGGGGAGGCGGTGCGTTATCTTTTGAGACATGAGGCTTCTTGGGTGGGGGTTTGTGAATCACAAGGCCGGGATGCTATGGATCTGGCTGAAGAGGCAAGACATGAAGAGGTGGTCAGCATCCTTCAGGAGAGTGAAAGGCCTCAAGTGAAGCATGAATCCTCCAGGTGAGTTGTCCTGTTTCTGAGTTTGCCCAATTTTCCTTTAGGAGGAACTTCTGAGTGGATTTACTTCTGAATGTTGCTTTGCATTATTTCACTGACATAGGGTAGACCAAAAACGAGTCAAAGCTAAATTGTCAAAATTAAAAAGTTTGCCCCAGTATTGATTTGTAGTTATTGCACTTAAAGGCTACAGGTAAAGCAGAGAACACTGAATCCATTCATTCTCTGCCATGAAGTTTTTCTGCTCCTCAAGCCTTAATATGTTGTTATGCCTGTTGATTTAATGTTTCTCATTGATTATTATTATTATTGGTTTTGTATGCTGCCCAGAGTCCACTGGAGTTGGGTGGCCAATAAAGTAAAAATAAATTAATTAATAAATAAATATACCACAGGACATGCAATGAATATACCACGGGGTGCGATGGCTCAGCGGGTAAGACGCCAGGCTTGTTGATCGGAAGATCGCAAGTTCGGAGGTTCGAATCCCTAGTCCCGCATGATGGAGTGAGCTCCCACACTCGCCCCAGCTCTTGCCAACCTAGCAATTTGAAAGCATGCAAATGCAAGTAGATAAATAGGTACCACTTCGGTGGGAAGGTAACAGCGTTCTGCGCGCATCATGCCGGCCACATGACCGCGGAAGCATCTTTGGACAACGCTGGCTCTTCGGCTAACAAACGGAGATGAGCACCAGCCCCTAGAGTCAGACACGACTGTGCAGGGGAACCTTTACCTTTTTTACCACAGGAAGAATGACCAAATACAGCGTAGCTTTAGATAACTCAAATAACCAGTGACCAACTGTAGCCAGACCTTTAGAAAATCTTTGTTCCTTCCATCTCCTCTTTCTGAAACACTACTCAGTAACATTTACAAGTTCATAAATGAATATCTTTCCACCCTAAATGTGGGTAAGGTTTCTTTAAACTGGTTCATGCTACTGGTCCATGAAGGCCCATCACTGAATACTCCAAATATAAGCATCTCTTCCAGGGTGCCAGCAGATAGAAGACTATGTGGCCCTCCCTGTAATCATTGGCTGCATCTGCTGTAACAATGGAAGATTAATTACATTTTTTATCATTGAATTTGGGGCAGTGTTTGCCTAGATAAAAGTAAGCAGCATTTAATTCCCCCCTGGTGTTATTTTGAGGGATGTATCTTTCTATGCTGTAGAATTACTACCAATGAAGACCTGTGGGGATATCACAGAGTCCTCTGGACTAGGCAAAATTAATTTGAAAAAGATTGCCATAGTCCTCTAATACTGTTCATACATACAGTAGAATTTCAGAAAAGAGAGATAATGTTTTTCAAGAAAAACCTATAGCCCTGCTTCGGTCTCCCACTACCATTTTTCAGCTTGACTAAAGTTACAGTTGGTGTAAATGTGGCTTGCCTTGTCTCAAATAATTTCCCTTCTTTCTGCAGTCTACAGTCACCAGCTGAGAGAAAATACTGTGATGTGTGCCAGGCGCACTATAGTGAGGACACTGTGGCTCTCCACGAGCGTTCCACCGCCCACCTTTTCAGTCGGCGTGATCCGTTACCTTCCACCCGGTACAGCATCCCTGAGAATAACGTGGGCTTCCAACTGATGGTCAAAGGGGGCTGGGATAAAGAAGTTGGATTGGGGCCGAAAGGCGCGGGTCGCAAGTTCCCTGTTCAGACTGTCCTCAAGAGGGATCAGAAGGGCCTGGGCTTCTGCAGTAACCTTAAACCCAAGGTTACCCACTTCAAAGCCAATGACTGTCGTGCTGTAGAGCAACCTGTGGAGCGACAGCCCAGAAGAGAACGAGCAGCGACGGTGGGAAAACGAGAGGCCCGCCGGAGAGAGGCCAAGGCTGCAGCTTGGGAACGCAACCTCCGTACTTACATGAACCTTGATCTTTGAACCGTTTTGGACAGTTGATGATCACGATGGTGGCATATCCAACTATGAGTTGTACATCATAATAAAGCATAGTTTATTTAATCATGGTTTATTGAACATATTAAAATTGGCTCTGTGTAACACTCGGCCACTTTGTGATTTGACATGTAGCGTGACCAGCCACTGAGTACTTGTTCTCTTTTCAGTCTAATTAGTAGCAGAGAACAGGGTGGAACAGGGAAGAAATCCAGAGAAGGAGGAAAGAAGGAAATACTGCCACTTTCTGTGTGTCTTTGACTTTATGCAACTTAACTTATACTTTAGATGTTGTTGTTTATTCGTTCAGTCGTTTCCGACTCTTCGTGACTTCATGGACCAGTCCACGCCAGAGCTTTCTGTCGGCCCTTTAGATGACTTAACTTATAAATGAATTAATTATGACTTAACTTATAAATGAATTACTTTAGATGACTTAACTTATAAATGAATCAATAAGAAATATGGTTGGAGCCCTAGGGGAGTCTGAAACAATGACTCCTAAATGAGAGGATGGGGGTTGAAAGGAGGAGGATAGAAAGAAGAGCTTGCATGGCCAACAAACTGTTCAGTAACAAACTTTTCACCTGCCAGGATTCCAGATAGAAAATGTAAATTGTTATGTATTTTTAAATACTACTATATGCTGTCAATAATACATGCATTATTTTATGTCCTGGTGTTTTGCATTTATTTGTACCTGATGTAAGGCCACCCCACTACAGTACAAGACCCCAGCTCATTGGAGAGCCTTAAACAATTCACAATCTGAACTACCTCGTGGGATTGGGGGATGGAGATAATGTAGAATGGGAAGAAGTGGGTTGACCCATTGTATGTTACCTTGAGCTACTTGGAGATTTGTCTTGTCCAACCTAGTACACATAGGTTATAAACCCTTTAGAATTGGAAGAGTAGGTAGTATATACCTTTTCATAAAATGCATCCTAGACATCCAACCACATTTTTTACGCTGTGTTGTTTGATAAGAACCTTTAAGATCTATAAATTTTAGATTGTATAAAGTAAGAAGTAATGCGGATCCGAAACTTAATGTTTCAAATACCAAGGTAGTTGTCTTTGACAGGGAAAATGGAGTGTATCATTGCAAATTATATATAAATGGCAAAAAAACTAGGGCAAGTAGAATTAAAGATGGGAAAATGGATGAAGAAATTTCAAGACATGCAAGGGTGGTGGAAAGGTAGTGGGTAACACATTCTTGGTTGCAAGGAAGGAAGGAACGTTTGCTTCAAAAGAAGCAAAAAAGGGAGTGTGTAAGTATATCCTTCTGCTCACTTTGTTATATGGAAGTTAGGGTTGAATGCAGTGAGTGTGGATTAGTTAAGAACTATGTGCCATAGAATGAAAAGATACATTCAAGAAGGAATGGGTCATCATTCATTGGCGATCACTCGTAGCCGAGTAAGATTGTCTTCCAAAGGTACTGAATGCACATTGCATAGAAATTGACAAGCATGAAATAAGCATGTTGGGATGGTTTAGTCATATCAGGAGAATCAGGATTGAACTTTAGAACAGATACATGAAGGGAATATGAATGGAACAAGAGGAAGACCAAGAAAGTCATGGTTGGATGAAGTTGGTGAAATCCTGAAAAAGGGGAAATGAGAAATGTATGAAGTGGTGTTTGGGCATGGTGGAAGAAAGGATGGTTTGAAAGGATAGAAAAGTAAGGAGATATAGTGAATTGTGTTGATGTAAACTAGTTTTAGTTATATTTTCCATTCTCTTTCTCCTCCTCTTCTGTCAGACCTTTTATTTCTTTGGCTTACTGTTTCTCGTTCCTTTTCCCTGTTCTACACAACACTGCTTGTCCCAAAAGGAAATACAGTAATACAATGGGTTTGTATGTTTGTCTGTCTGAACCACACACGGGTAAGAGGAATCTCTGCTATTTCAAACAATGATGGCTTGGACAGCATCTTCAGTATAAATTCTCATTTTATAATATTCCAAATCTAATTTTCACATCTCATTTTGTCAGATATAAGCAGATAAACTGAGATAATCTCATGCCCATCTCTCTAGGACTATCCTATTTGGATTATAAAAAATCTGGATAACCAATAGATGGCAGCAAAGTGTGAAGAATTTTTTCTATCACGTTGCTCCTGTCTGCTGTTCATCTCAAATTTTGCAGCCCGGATATAGTAGCCTGCAGAAAACTAAGAATTCAGGGACACAGGAAGTATCTAATTCCCTAATACCCATTCCTCTCACCTCACAATGTATATGCATGCTGGGAATGGTGGGGACTGCCCTCCAAGACATCTGGAGGACATGGGACTGGAGAAGTTTTAGGGTTACAACATTGTAGCTCTTAAAGGTAAAGGTACCTCTAACAGCGTTCCGCGTGCGTCATGCCGGCCACATGACCGTGGAAGCGTCTTTGGACAACGCTGGCTCTTCGGCTAACAAACAGAGATGAGCACCGGCCCCTAGAGTCGGAGACGACTGCACAAATGTGCGAGGGGAGCCTTTACCTTTACTTACCTCTCTTACCTCTCTGCTACTTTCTCCCCGCTCACCGCTTCCTTTGTGCTTCCAGCTCTAGTTTCCCAGTCGGACTCTTAAAAGCTGAACACCGAGTATGGGCATGCTCAAACTATCGCTGCTGTTTGGAGAGTTGCTAGAAGGCACCTCCGCCCTCACTACCGTGTGTGGGTTTTTTTTTTCTCATTTCCTCTGTTAAGCGCCTGCCGCTTTTGTGTGTCAAACTGGAGACTTGCTAAGGTAACCTCGATTTATAGAAGAAGGGAGGATTTATTGAGGAGCTCGTTTATTGAAGAAGGGAGCATGGATTAAAGGAGAGGGGTGCTCTGGGGCGGGGTGGGAGGAACGGGAAGGGGAAGAGTTTGGCTATACTAAGAATGGTGGAATAATACGGAAGAGTTGGGGGGTTCTCCATCAGAGGCAGAAGAGGGTTGGGGAGGTGCGGGGGAAGGTGCCTGAAGAATTAAAGGCAACCCCCAAAGCAAGCAGGAGTTAGGATGGTGATTCTTATAAAGGGGAAGCGTCGCCACTTTTGCCGCTGGTCCAGAAAGGTCAAGGGTGTTTTGATTAATATTGGGGCTCATCAGACCTGGGTGGCTTTTTTACAGTCACTCCCTCCCCTTTCTCCCATCACGTGAGAACTGAGCCCAGCTGGAGATGGGATTTTGGCGTCCTGCATAGGAGAGGTCATGGGACTGGGTGGCTCAGCTAACCCAATGCCCCTGGGAAGGGGGCCAGAAGTGCTGCTTTTCATGACTTGCAGAGCAAATTATTATTATTATTATTATTATTATTATTATTATTATTATTATTATTATTATTATTTTATATTTTTATCCCACCTTTTTATATATATATAACTCAAGGCAGCGAACAAATCTAATACTGCTGCCACCTGTTTTCCCCACAACAACAACCCTGTGAGGTGGGTTGGGCTGAGAGAGAGAGGGACTGATATTGTATCTTCCCCAGGCTCATTGGTGAACACCTCCTTCTGTTGCCCGTCCGGTTCCATGGCACTGAGGTACCAGCGTCGCTTATGGCGCTACGTGGAACGCGGCCACCGACACAAGTTGTACAGGCTCCTGCGGCATCACAGGGAAGTCTTGGACCTGGGCGAAACGAAGGGACACAAAAACCACACACCCCTGCACCGATGCTGTGCCCTCCTGGACCACAAAGCTGCCATCCTTTTGCTGAAGCACGGAGCAGACCCCTCTCTCCTGGACCACCATGGAAACACAGCTCTGCATGTGGCTGCCCGGCGAGTGGCACGGGCAGGAGGCCAGGGTGAGACAAAGCTTTGGAACTCGGTTTTGCTGCTCAGTTAAAATATAAGGACGTCAGCTTCCCAGCTGCTTCCAAAAATGGAGATCTCTCATCTACTGTACTATATGGAGATGGTAAGCTAGCAATAGGACAGGAAGATTCTCTGTTGCATAGCTTACTTTATTGTTCCGAGATGCCCCTTGGGTGCAAAGGACTTGTATGGGAACCATTCCTATTTTTGGGGTGGAAGCAGGGAGGCCCCCAATGGAACCAGCGGTAGCAGCTTCCTTTAGAGCAGTGTTTCTCAACCATGGCAACTTTAAGATATGTGGACTTCAACTCCCAGAATTCCCCATCCAGCATTGCTGGCTGGGGAATTCTGGGAGTTGAAGTTCACATATCTTAAGTTGCCAAGATTGAGAAACACTGCTTTAGAGCAATATTTATCAGTCTGGTTATTTGTTAAAGGTACATAAAGTACTGCCTTTCATTCAGGAACTCAAGGTACTCAAGTACATAGTGCTTCTTCACATTTTTCCCAACAATAACCCTGTGAGGGACATTGGGCTGAGAGAGTCACTGGCTCAAAGTTCCCCAGGTAGTTTCCATGGCTGAAGGGGGAGCTAGATCCTTTGTCTCCCACTCCCACTGCTTCAGCACTACCCCACACTGAAGAGCATCAACTTGTTTTTGTTGTTTATTCGTTCAGTCGCTTCCGACTCTTCGTGACCTCATGGACCAGCCCACGCCAGAGCTTCCTGTCGACCATCCCCAGCTCCCCCATGGTTGAGTCCGTCACCTCCAGAATATCATCCATCCATCTTGCCCTTGGTCGGCCCCTCTTCCTTTTGCCTTCCACTTTCCCTAGCATCAGCTGCTACTCCAGAATATCCTGTCTTCTCATTATGTGGCCAAAGTACTTCAGTTTTGCCTTTAATATCATTCCCTCAAGTGAGCAGTCTGGCTCTATTTCCTGGAGTATGGACTGGTTTGATCTTCTTGCAGTCCAAGGCACTCTCAGAATTTTCCTCCAACACCACAGTTCAAAAGCATCTATCTTCCTTCGCTTCCTTATGGTCCAGCTCTCACAGCCATAGGTTACTACAGGGAATACCATTGCTTTAACTATGCGGACCTTTGTTGTCAGTGTGATGTCTCTGCTCTTAACTATTTTATCAAGATTTGCCATTGCTCTCCTCCCAAGAAGTAGACGTCTTCTGATTTCCTGGCTGCAGTCAGCGTCTGCAGTAATCTTTGCGCCTAGAAATACAAAGTCTGTCACTGCCTCCATGTTTTCTCCCTCTATTTGCCAGTTATCAATCAAGCTGGTTGCCATAATCTTGTTTTTTTTTGAGGTTTAACTGCAACCCAGCTTTTGCACTTTCTTCTTTCACCTTCGTCATAAGGCTCCTCAACTCCTCCTCACTTTCAGCCATCAAAGTGGTATCATCTGCATATCTGAGATTGTTAATGTTTCTTCCAGCGATTTTAACTCCAGCCTTGGATTCCTCAAGCCCAGCACGTCGCATGATGTGTTCTGCGTACAGGTTGAATAGGTAGGGTGAGAGTATACAACCCTGCCGTACTCCTTTCCCAATCTTAAACCAGTCCGTTGTTCCATGGTCTGTTCTTACCGTTGCTACTTGGTCGTTATACAGATTCCTCAGGAGGCAGACAAGATGACTTGGTATCCCCCATACCACCAAGAACTTGCCACAATTTGTTATAATCCACACAGTCAAAAGCTTTAGAATAGTAAATAAAACAGAAATATGGCTGTTGTGGGTCTTCCGGGCTGTGTGGCCGTGTTCTGGAAGTTGTGGTTCCTAATGTTTCGCCAGCATCTGTGGCCAGCATCTTCAGAGGGCAGGAGCACAGATAGAAGCAAAATCTCTGTGCCCAGGTAGAGTGGCAATGTTCTATTTATAGAGCTAAATTATAGGAGATTAGGTGGGGTTTTTTGTTGTGTTGAAATACTTCCAGTGTCTCAACAGACAGCCATCTTGCCTTCTTGGTTTTCTTTTTCTTTGGGACGTTTTTTGTTGCCACCTCCTGAACAATGTTGTGAACTTCTGTCCATAGTTCTTCTGGGACCCTAGTCCCTTAAATCTATTTTTCACTTCCACTGCATATTCCTTAGGAATATTAGTGAGCTCATATCTAACTGATCTGTGGGTCTTCCCTATTCTCTTTAGTTCTAAATTTTGCAATAAGAAGTTCGTGATCTGAACTACAGTCAGCTCCAGGTCTTGTTTTTACCGACTGTATAGATGTCCGCCACCTTTGGCTGCAAAGGATGTAGTCAATCTGATTTCTGTGTCGACCATCTGGTGAAGTCCATGTATAAAGTCGTCTTTTAGGTTGTTGGAAGAGAGTGTTTGTTATGCACAGTGAGTTGTCTTGGCAAAATTCTATCAGCCTATGTCCTGCTTCATTTTGTTCTCCCAGACCATGCTTGCCTGTAATTCCAGGTGTCGTTTGACTCCCCACTTTAACATTCCAGTCTCTTGTAATGAAAATAACATCTCTTTTTGGTGTATTATCCAGTAGGTGCTGCAGATCCTCATAGAACTGATCTACTTCTGCTTCTTCAGCATCTGTGGTTGGGGCGTATATTTGGATCACTGTGATGTTAAATGGCTTCCCCTGAATTCGAATTGAGATCATTCTATCGTTTTTTGGATTGTATCCAAGCACTGCTTTAGCCACTTTATTATTAATTATGAAGGCTACTCCATTTCTTCTGTGGTCCTCTTGTCCACAGTAGTAGATCTGGTGGTCATCTGATGTGAAGTGGCCCATTCCAGTCCATTTCAGTTCACTGACACCCAAGATGTCTATATTTAATCTTGACATCTCACCAATAACCACATCCAATTTGCCCTGGCTCATAGATCTTACATTCCAGGTTCCTATGCTGTGTTGATCTTTAGAACATCGGATTTGTCGTTCACCACCAGCACCGTTGGCCGCTAGCCGTCCTTTCGGCTTTGAACTAGCTGCGTCATCACATCTGGGGCTAGTTGAACTTATCCTCTGTTCCTCCCCAGTAGCATTTTGACCATCTTCCGACCTGGGAGTCCCATCTTCCGATGGTATACCGACATATCTCTGGTTGTACTGATCCATTTAGTTTTCACGGCAAGAATACTGGGGTGGGTTGCCGTTACCTTCCCCAGGGATCGTATTTAGTCTGACCTCTCTGCCACGACCTTCCCGTCTTGGGTGTCCCTTCACAGTTTAGCTCATGGCGTCATTGAGGTGCTCAAGCTCCAGCACCACGACAAGGTAAGGATCTCCTTTGCTGGAGGAGCATCAACTTATGAACTACCAAATGTTCTGCAGAAGATTCTGTCTTTGTCAACATCTGGAATGCTGATATTAATTGGGCAAGCCTAGCTTCTAAGTGAGGCTGTTCCATGAGGGTGAAACTGTAATAGAGAAACAATAATATCTGGCTTCAGCATCCCTTACTTCACAACAATGAGGGATTACTAGCAACTTTTCCCAGAATGAACATATTGGGTCAATTCTGGTTGAAGAAGGTTATTCTGGTAGCTGGATACCAAGCTGTGTATGGCTTTCTAGATTAAAAGCAGCACTTTGAATTAAGCCCAGAAACGTGGGGTTGTCCATTAAAACTAAATGCAGGGAGACCCAGGATTAATAAGAGGACAATGTTTTATACAATATATAACTATGGAAATTATTGCCAACAGATGTAATGATGAGCGATATGTTTTGAAGAGGAATTGGATAGCTTAATGGCGTAAGAGGGAAGGACTGACCCAATGTCACACAGGGGCTTTCTGTGGCTAATGGGGACCCAGAACCTGGGTCTCCCTACTACTGATCCAGCACTTTCACCACTAGACCATCCTGGCTCTTCGGCTGAGCAGGAGGGACTGACCCAAAGTCCCCCAGAAGACTTTCATGGCTGAGGGGAAGCTAGAACTGAACTCTTCTTCGTACAAATCCAGTTCCTCAACCATTACGCCACACTGGCTCGAACATGAGTAGGGCACCTTAGGTTGAACAGCTCTTTCATACTGTATATTCTACTCCACATTTCCTCAAAAGAATTCAGGACAATATAGATGGCTCATGTCCTGCTTCGCCATTTATCTTTGCAGTGACTCTGTGAGCTAAATTAGACTGAGAGTTGGTGACAGCTCTCAAGGCAGTATTATTATTATTATTTTATTATTTATTTAATTTTTTATCCCACCTTTATTATTTTTATAAATAACTCAAGGCAGCAAACATACCTAATACTCCTTCCTCCTCCTATTTTCCCCACAACAACAACCCTGTGAGGTGAGTTGGGCTGAGAGAGAGTGACTGGCCCAAGGTCACCCAGCCGGCTTTCATGCCTAAGGCGGGACTAGAACTCTCAGTCTCCTGGTTTGCCATTGGCTCCTTCCTAGGACTGAGAGACAGGGACTGGCCCAAGGTCACCCAGCCGGCTTTCATGCCTAAGGCGGGACTAGATCTCTCAGTCTCCTGGTTTGCCATTGGCTCCTTCCTAGGACTGAGAGAGAGGGACTGGCCCAAGGTCACCCAGCCGGTTTTCGTGCCTAAGGCGGGACTAGAACTCACAGACTCCTGGTTTCTAGCCCGTTCCCTTAACCACTAGACCAAACTTGCTCTAGTTTGTACAGTATACTGAGCTAGAAGGCTGTGAAGGGATTTGAACTCCTGTCCAGTTAAGAGTTCAGCACTGTAGCCAGAACCAGTCTCATCCTAATTTATTTATTATTTAAATTTATATGACCGCCCATCTCCCCCAACGGGGTACTCTGGGCGGTTTACAATAAAAAGATTAAAATGCAATATTAATAAATATGACATCCGAATTCATGGAGACTCATTATCGTGCCTCCTCATGATCCAGATTCCAGTCCCTCTTCAGCTGTAGAAACTCACTGGGTGATCTTGAGTCAGTCATGCCCAGCCTAGCCTAGCATTCCTTACAACGTTGCTATTGAAGTGAAAAAAGATTAATGATAAAATGAGAGGAGACCCCCATGAGGTGTCTTGACGTACTGGAGAGAAAGTGAGCTAAAAATCTTACATATACAATAAAAGAGGAAAACAATCACAGAGATCTTTTACAGGGTTTCTCAACCAGGGTTCCGTGGGACCCTCGGGTTCCGCGAGAAGTCGCTTAGGGGTTCCACGGGAGATCACAATTTATTTTAAAAAGTATTTCAAATTCAGGCAACTTCACATTAAAGAGGTAAGTTTATTTTTAGTTTAAGAACACTGTCAATGCCTATAGACAGGCCTACACATGAAACGAATATAATAATTTTGTAACTTGTGGCCTATATTTGAGGCTGAATGTGCAGGGGTTCCCCGAGGCCTGAAAAATATTTCAAAGGTTCCTCCAGGGTCAGAAGGTTGAGAAAGGCTGCTTTACAAGATTAGGAGCCAAAATATAGCTCTAGGTATTGCATCAGTTCTCAAGGGTATTTTTCCCTAGTTCCCATTACCCATCATTTCTCTTCTTCCACAAAAAAATGAGGTATAGGAAAACATTCAGAGAACAACAGAAATTCTGGTAATGTTTTCTTCTTACTGATTTCAGATTTTTGGTCCTGTGTCCTAGAAAGGAGAGTGTATGCTGGTTAACATTAATTGCGGGGGGAGATGGGCAGTGATATAAGTTGGATAAATAAATTAAATAAATAAATAACATGAATTGCTGAGCAACTGTTTGTAACACTTTTAAGATAAACTGCTGTATTATGGCATAAGCTTTCATGGACAACCATCTGATTCATCAGATTTGTTGAAGAGTAGTCAGACAAAGATTATTTAATATTCTGTGCATCTAAGGAAGCAGATTGTGGTTTACCAAAGTTATGCTAGAATAGATGCATTAGTCTAAGGGTTTGTGAGGCTCTTTGCTCAATAGTCTTAACATGCTTTTTTTGTAGTCTAGAAATAGAGAAGCCTGTTTTTCTATTTACAGTGCGGGTAGTAACTATGAACGTTCAAAGACAGTTTGCTGCAATTAGCTCGGAAGCCACTAAATGGCGCTAATCATTAACATTGCTTTTTCTTCTCAGTGTATGAAGATCTGTTTGTACCCTTGCGAATCCACTGTCCTTCTGCCATGAGCATCAAGAACAGAGCTGGAAAGACGCCTGGGGACCTCCTGAGCACAGCAGGAGAAGAGAAATGGGTATCAGTATGGTTCGGTTAGGAGATTGTCAAAGTAAATGAAAACTTAATGGAGAGCGGGGAGAGAGAAAAGGAAGAGAGAGAAAAAGATCCATAGCATTTATTCTAATCATTACTATGTTTATATGTTGTAATAGTATTGTTTTTAGGACTGTTGAATTACCTTCTTGTGTGTTTCTTATTGGTGAAGAGGGAGGGAGGGAGGGAGGGGGGAAGGAAGGAAGGAAGGAAGGAAGGAAGGAAGGAAGGAAGGAAGGAAGGAAGGAAGGCTGTGAACTGATTTGGTTTTAGGTGTTCTTCTCCCAGACACCTGATATGTTTTAATTCTCCACAGTGCCCCCAGGAAACACTTGAGGAAAATGAGGCAGAATGTGAGGCTGAGAGGGAGTGGAGACGCAAACTTCTCAACGAATGGGAGGACGAGTTTCAAGAGACCCCATGGCAGAATGAAGGTGAAGCTGGACTTTTCTTAGAACTGAAGATCTCACAGTCCATAAGGTGGTCTCCCCTGTGGAGGTGTGAGCCGTGATAATGAAAGATGAGTTCCTGGAGTTACCTCCCGGAGTTGCCACTAAGAAGGGTTTTACTCCAAATGGTCAGGCCCCCTAGACTTTTAGAAACCAATCTGACACACAAGGCTTGTCAGATGAAACTCCCTTCAGTATTTTCTCTTGGTGGCAGCAAGAATCAAAGCAGGCTCCCATGCTTGTGAGTTTTTTGTTGGCCACTGTGTTGACATACAATGTTGGATTATGTGGACTTTGAGCCTGGTCCAGCATAGGTCTTATCTTCATCTCTTCTTCTGCTTAATTTCTGTCTCTTGGGTCCCTGGTAAAAGCACAGCAGAGGGACAAAGTTTCAAAGTGAAGGTTCTCCCACCTGTCCTCAGTTTTACCTGCCAAATCATGACTGGCTCAAAAAAAGGTTCTCCAAGGAAAAAGAAAAGGAATCTGAGGGAAGTTCCAGGCCTTGCTTGGGGAAGCAAGAACCTTGGTGTGTGGCTTAATTTTGACGGTGCTTAATTCAGTGAGGGCCTTAAGGAGGACATTTTGGGGGATGTGAAGGTGTGGGTACAGTAACCCCTCCCTTCTCAACCTGCGGAGAGATGGGGAAGGGGCTCAAGAGGAGGCTGAGGAAGGGAACCCTGAGAGAGAAGTATGGCTGCTAACCAGTGTGTTTAAGTAAGTTTGGGAGCCAGTTTGGTCTAGTGGTGAAGGCACCAGGCTAGAAATCAGGAGACTGAGAGTTCTAGTCCCTCCTTAGGCACGAAAGCCGGCTGGGTGACCTTGGGCCAGTCACTCTCTCTCTCAGCCCTAGGAAGGAGCCAATGGCAAACCAGGAGACTGAGAGTTCTAGTCCCGCCTTAGGCATGAAAGCCGGTTGGGTGACCTTGGGCCAGTCCCTCTCTTTCAGCCCAACTCACCTCACAGGGTTGTTGTGGGGAAAATAGGAGGAGGAAGGGTATTAGGTATGTTCGCCGCCTTGAGTTATTTATAAAAATAATAAAGGCGGGATAAAAAAAAACCTAAAAAAAACCTGTGGAAGACCCCATGTTTCTATTTGTCTATGTAGGCAGTTCACTTTTTTCTCTGTGTTGAGTTTCATTTCTTTCAGGGTAGTTGTTACTCTCTTTCCTAAACTGTTGGATTATTAATTCTCTGTGCGTTTTTTCCTGTTTGCTTTTTTTTTGCCTCAAGTCACTTTGGGCACAAATAAATGTAACACAACTAACACCATATTAAAAAAAATAATAAATCCATACAACCCAGCAGGAAAAAACACAGATAATTAATTAATTAATTAAGTATATGTATATGTATATGTATATGTATATGTATATGTATATGTATATGTATATGTATATGTATATGTATATGTATATGTATATATATATTATCTGTGTTTTTTCCTGCTGGGTTAACACATTGTGTTAGTTGTAAAATACAACCCAGCAGGAAAAAACGCACAGAGAATGAATGAATGAATGAATGAATGAATGAATGAATGAATGAATGAATGAGTGAGTGAGTGTGTGTGTGTGTGTGTGTGTGTGTGTGTGTGTATGTATGTGTGTGTATGTATGTATGTATGTATGTATATATATATATATATATATATATATATATATATATATAAATAAAAATTCTCCGTGCGTTTTTTCCTGCTGGGTTGTATTTTACAACTAACACAATGTGTTAGTTGTGTCACATTTATTTGTGCCCAAAGTGACTTGATATATATATTTTGCATACTTAAACAAGGAAATCGGTTCAGACGTTGAACCAAAGCCGCCAGCAGAGGCATCCTAGGGAAATGGTTTCAGTGTTATTCAAGAGCTTGCAATGGTGTTGGCAGGAAAACAAGAATAAAATAACAGTGATTTAGGAATTAGCATAGATCCTAGGTAAACCGCTATGGTGACAAGAAGGTCCTGTGCTAGATCTTAACCTCGTTAAATAGCCGTTGTGCCAGAATATTATTCCTGGATGCTAACCTAGGAAGAATAGCAAAGTGATTTGAAATTGCAATTGGTACAAAATAGGCAAGGTGCAAGGCTCATATGATGCTGATACTAAAATATCTGCACTGGATACCGATTCCCCACTGTGTACAGTTTAAGGTGTGGCTGTTGACCTCTAAAGCCTTAACTGGCTTAGGCTCGACATGTAATGTGCTCCTGAAAGAGGTGCATTGGGGACACACACACCCACACACTAGTATTTAAGAAGACAGGAAAAACACAGCCCTTTTGCCAAGCATTTAACATCCGTTATTTTGATAATTTATGTTAATTTTGGTTTTGATTTCAGCTGTATCTATTTTATAGTTTTCTCACTGTCATGTACCACCTTGAGAACTGGGATAAACAGAAAGGAGTTTCATTTCAGGGGTATAACTGAACTAAAATAATGAATGGCATTACTCGCCAAGTGATGTACATAACCATTGAAAGTGACCTCTTCCCAGGTATAAGACCTTTAAAACAAGGGATTGTAATTATCCGCCTACCTTCCTCAATTGATGCCCTGCAGATGAGTTAGGGAGCATCCCGTCAGCCAGCAGAGACTTTAGGTCAATGCTGAATTATGGGGAAATGGAGTCTGTACACTGTGCTGTTACGTGCTCACCTCTTGGATTCTACATTCTGCTGTCTTCTTCCAAATCCATTACTCTCTTCTTTTTCTTCACTGATTCACATTAAAACAGAATTCTTCTAAGATGTCCCTAAGGTAGATTTTACTGAAAGCCCACATAGGCCACTATGTTCAAGACTAAAAAAAAAATATCTCTCCCCTAATCAGTTTGACCAGAGACTCTGACTGATTTTCATTTTCTGAAGCATCAGTTTTGCTGTTATTTAAGCTTTGAAAGCTCCCTCTTTCTGCTGCCCTAGAGAGTAAGAGAGTTGTGGCATCAGCTGGGATTTGAAAGGGCCATTCATGGAACATGATCCACCCACTGACTATTTCCCATTCATTTCTAGAGGATTTCTCCACTGGTTCAAACTCAGAAATGTACGAGGATTGGGCTGATCGCATACGCAGAGAATACAGGCAAAAACATAGGCAAGAAGAACAGCGTCCCCGGAGGCCTAGAAGGGAAGCTCAGAAGTCTTCCATTCAACTCCAGCACTCCCTGGAGCAGGAACATCTGCAGTACCTGAAGCGTGCCCAAGCCAAGGAGGAAGAGGTTCAGGCTGCCAAGAGGCAACGTTACGAGGAAGGCTGCAGCCGGGTCTTCTCCTCAGATAGTTCGCGTCCGTTGTGTTACAAGGACATTCCCTGGCCCAGCCTGACTGGGACTCCTGAGGAAATGGCCGCTGCAGCCCTTCACGGTGTAGAGCCTTCAGACAGAAATGCTTATCGGCGCTTCCTCCGGCGTCAGCAGGCTCTGTGGCATCCGGACAAGTTTGTGCAGCGCTGCGGCACACGCTTGGCTGAACGGGATCGCCGTCAGATCTTGGACACTGTCACGGCATTGTCTCAAGCTTTCAATCGGTTGGCTGAAGCTGCCAAGTAGATCTTGCTGCTTGTCTACATGAGTGTTTCTCAACCTCAGCTACTTTAAGATGTGTGGACTTCAACTCCCAGAATTCCCCAGCCAGCTGTGCTGGCTGGGGAATTCTGGGAGTTGAAGTCCACACATCTTAAAGTTGCTGAGGTTGAGAAACACTGGTCTACATGAATGAAATGTGTTTGGATACTTGAACACAGAGAGGATGTCCTGTTTTCTGGCTCTGTTTACAAAATAAACCATAAAACTTTACTTTTGAATGTCTTTGGTTGATCTAGGCAGACTGAGTAACTTCAGTTGGTTTTTTAAGGAGAGATTCTTTGTTGAAGCCACTACTGGTGTTGCATTTTCTTTAAAATAATTTTATCAATCACTTCTACAAATGTTCACAAGCTTTCTCTCTCTTCTCCCACTCACCCATCCCACTAGTTGGTTGGTTTCCCATAGCTATTTTTCTCTGGCTTATTTTTCCCTCAGTTTTCCTCAGTTTCTCCAGTTGGTTTCCCACAGCTATTTTATTCTGGCTTATTTTTCCCTCAGTTTTCCTCAGTTTCTCCAGTTGGTTTCCCACAGCTATTTTTCTCTGGCTTATTTTTCCCTCAGTTTTCCAAGATTCTACGATCTGTTTCCTTTTTCTTTGCAATAAACCTGGGTCATGACCCTTTGTGAGACTCTAGCTTTCTCGTGTACTTTGAGGGGGTGTTTTCTGAAAGTCTTGTGTTGCTGGCTAGTTTAGAATTTGCAGGATGGATACCAAAGCAGGAGGACATTAAAGGAGATGCCAGGCCCAAACGGAGGACTCTGGGCGGTTTACAATACAAGAGCTAACTTGTCTAACTTGTCTCTTCCAGGATTTAATTAAAAAATGCAGGTCAATCACAGGACTGGGGGTTGGGTGCTTCCATTATTGTCAGTCTTAAAGTTAGGTTCAGATGTCAGTCTATTTGGCAATTATATATGGAGATGGGAGAGGACATTCTGCATTTGATCACAAAGCAGCAAAATGTTGCTTCCACTTGTATCCTTTTCTTGCATTAATGACAGAAAATGCTAAGCCAGTGTTTCTCAACCTTGGGAACCTGAAGATGTGTGGACTTCAACTCCCAGAATTCCTCAGCCAGCTTATTTGTTCCTTTCTTAGTGTTATGTGCAAACAAGGTCATCGTTGTTTCTTTAACAAGCTATGGTTGGCAAACCCTGGCTAAGTGCAATGAGTGAACTCAACCAATCTAGATTCAACCTTATTTAGGCTAGACTCACCAGACTGGTTTATACAATAGTAAACCATCTGTGGTTTATTTCTCTTTTGCTTAGCACTACGTGTGAACACACCCTCTAGGGTTGAGTTTTATATGTAAACCAGGTCAATATGGCTTGTTAAAAATCATTTTAAAAATACAGTTTAGTAAACATAGCCAACTCCAGCCAACTCCAAATGGATATCTTGGTTTTAACCTCAGCCAATGAAAATGTGGTGCCTACTGGCAATGTTGGCATGTGATCTTGCAAACCACATTTGTCAAGCTCCTTACTATCCATAGCTAGGCTGACCATATGTCTCGTTTTGAACAGGACAGTCCCGTTTTTTTAGCATTTTTCACCCATCCCGTCGTTTTAATAAAAATCTCAATTTTGTCCCGTTTTTTAAACCTGGCGGGAATGGCGCGGAAGGAGGATCCGAGCCAGAGCTGCCAATTGGAGCCAGCCCGGAAGAGGAAGCCCTCCTGTCTATCAGCGTGTGGCAAAGGAGGGCAGGGTTTGCAGGCGGGAGCCAATCGCGTGGACCGGGGGGGCGGGATTTGCAGGTGGGATCCAATCACACGGACCGGGGGCGGGGTTTGCAGGCGGGCGCCAGTCGCGCAGACGGAGGCGGGGACCCCTGTCTTTTTCATGAATACGGAATATTACATAAGACCTGGTCCCACGAGAACAGTTGGGAGTGCTGCTGTTGTACCAACCTCCCTGCTGCGTAGCAGCCTCTCTGCCTGAGCTGCTCGAGGCTGTCTCGGGGTTGGCAGTGGAGTTCCCCAGACTTATGGTTCTGGGGGACTTCAATCTGCCATCTCTGGGACGGGACTCGGAGACGGCTCGGGAGTTCATAGCTACCATGGCAGCTATGGGCCTGTCTCAGATTATTCGTGACCCGACTCGGAACAGTGGTCTCACCCCGGACTTAGTTTTCTTGTCTGAGCAGTGGCAATGTGATCTGAGGGGAGAGTTACATCTTTCCCCATTGTCATGGTCAGACCACGCCCTGGTGACCCTTAGACTCTCTTGTGCTGCCCCACTCCGCAGGGAGGCCGGACCTATTCAAATGGTCCGCCCCCGGCGACTGATGGACCCAGTGAGGTTTCAGAAGGAGCTAGGGGTTATTCCCGAGGACTTGCTTCACGGTCCAGTTGAGCTCCTGGCCGCGGCCTGGAATAGGGCCGCGGCTGGAGCCCTGGACAAGATCGCGCCTATGCGACCTCTCCGGCCCTGCTTGGCCCGCCGCTCTCCGTGGTTTTCCGAAGAGTTAAGGGCCTTGAAGAGGGTTAAGAGACGTCTAGAGCGCCGCTGGAGAAAGACGAAGACTGAATCTGACCGAACACAATCTAGAGCCGCAGTTAAGGCCTACCTTGTGGCGGTAAGAGCGGCGAAACGTGAATATTTCTCCGCCCTTATTGCGTCCGCAGAATGCCGCCCGACGGCCCTCTTTAAAATTACAAGATCATTGTTGGGTCGGGAGCAGAGGGAGACCCACCTACAGGGCCGATCGGAAGAGTTTTCTGAGCATCTGCAGGATAAAATCGCTCAGATTCATTCAAAGTTGGACTCCAAGCGTGAGACAGGATCTGTGGAGATGCCAGGGGCTCGTACTTACCATGTTATCTGGGAACAGTTTGATCCTGTTGCACCTGAGGAAGTAGACAGGATCCTTCGGACTGTGAACGCCACCACATGCCAGCTTGACCCTTGTCCCTCCTGGCTGGTGAAATCGGCCAGTCAGGTGACATGTGGATGGGTCCAGGCGATGATTAATTTGTCCTTGAGTCAGGGGGTGTTTCCGGAGGCCTTTAAGGAGGCGCTGGTGCACCCCCTCCTCAAGAAGCCGTCCCTGGACCCTACCATCCTGGGCAACTTTCGCCCAGTCTCCCACCTTCCCTTTTTGGGAAAGGTGGTTGAGAAGGTGGTGGCGTGGCAACTCCAGAGGATTCTGGAGGAAACGGATTATCTAGACCCCTTCCAGTCAGGTTTCAGGCCGGGATATGGGACGGAGACCGCATTGGTCGCGCTTATCGATGATCTCTGGCGAGAGCGGGATGGAGGGAGTGCGTCCATCCTAGCTCTCTTAGATCTCTCAGCGGCTTTTGATACTGTCGACCACGGTATACTTTTGGGACGGCTCAGGGAGTTGGGGGTGGGCGGCGTAGTTTTGCGCTGGTTCGCCTCCTTCCTCCAGGGCCGTTCCCAGTCGGTGTTGATAGGGGAGGAGAGAGCTGACCCGCGGCCCCTGATTTGTGGGGTGCCGCAGGGGTCGGTTCTCTCTCCTCTCCTGTTCAACATCTACATGAAGCCACTGGGCGAGATCATCCGTCACCACGGGATGAGGTATCACCAATATGCTGATGATACCCAGTTATACATCTCCATCCCGGGTGAAGTAGGTGATGCGGTCGATGCCTTATCTCAGTGTCTGGAGGCTGTGGGGGTCTGGATGGGGAACAACAGGCTTCAACTGAACCCTGGTAAGACGGAGTGGCTGTGGATTGATGGCCCCGCTAGATCCGGGAAGTTGTCATCTTTGGTTCTGGGTGGGGTGGCACTACCTCGCTCGGATCCAGTGCGGAATCTGGGGGTCCTCCTGGACTCGCGACTCCTGCTCGAAGAGCAGGTGGCAGTCACGGCCAGGAGGGCCTTTGCACAACTTCATGTTGTGCGCCAGTTACGCCCTTTCCTGGATCAGGAGGCCCTCCGAACAGTCACTCACGCCCTTGTCATATCCCGTATAGATTACTGTAATGCGCTCTACATGGGGCTACCCCTGAAGAGTATCCGGAAGCTTCAGCTGGTGCAAAATGCCGCGGCGCGAGCAGTTATGGGTGCCATGAGATCGGCACATGTAACACCTCTGCTACGCGAGCTGCATTGGCTACCAGTTTGCTTCCGGGTCCAATTCAAGGTGTTGGTGATTACCTTTAAAGCCCTACATGGCATAGGACCAGGGTACCTGAGGGACCGTCTCGTCCTAATAACGTCGACCCGCCCCACCCGTGCATGCAGAGAGGGCATGCTTCGGACCCCCTCAACAAGAGAATTCCATCTAGCGGGGTCCAGGAGGCGTGCCTTCTCTGCGATAGCGCCCGCCTTGTGGAATATCTTGCCCCCAGAGGTGAGACTGGCCCCTTCACTCCTGGCCTTTCGGAAGGCCCTTAAGACCTGGCTCTGCCGCCGGTCCTGGGACGACAGAGGCGGCAGTGCCTCCTGGGGTTGGCTGGCCCCGTAGTACCATCCTACGGTCCCCCCTTCTTGGATTTTATGTAGTTTATTATTATTATTATTCGATATATTTTAGATACTGTTTTTGTATTTTTAAACTTTCAATTGTTGTAACCCGCCCAGAGTCCCTTGCAAGGGAGATGGGCGGGGAATAAATTGAAATAATAAATAAATAAAAATAAATTTTGCCATCCCAATGTCCCGTTTTTGTCTCAAGGAAATATGGTCAGCCTATCCATAGCTGAGTTTGAGATCAGGATTTGAAGCTCAATAGCTTAGCCTCCTCACTCTATGACAGCCCCACTAGGTAGTCCAGACCAGGAAATCAACTCCACAGGAAGGCTAAAACTCAATTTATTCAGATTGGCTATAATAACAGAACCTTGCAAGTCTGATTGTGCTATGCCTCCTCCTCATTATAATTCAGTGGATTAAGGAGGTGTCTGAGCTGCTTCTGAACATTATCTGGACATTCTGGACCTTAAAAAATGCTTCAGTCCCTTTTACCTAGGCAACAGATCCTGCATATCTCCATCAAGGTCATCTCCATTAGAATTAATAGGGCGTGGAGAGTAACAAAAATGACCTTGATGGAGATATGCAGGATATGCCTTCCACCAGAGGAGCTTCTCTCATGTCCTCAGTACAGGAGTACAGCTTTGTCTGATCCCCAAACCTTCTATGGTGCCTATTGCCATTGCTATCAACGTGACACCTTTCTGGCCACATGCTCAGATATCACAGATCTGGGGCAAGCGTCTACTTTGTGCACTAACTCTCACTCTGGATGAGGCTGAATTACCAAGCTTTCTTCTGGGTCTGGATTAATGGTGACCTTCCTAGGTTTCAAGAGTGGGACCTGTTACAAAATCATCAGACTCCCCTGATGCTGTGAGTGAGAGTATTTTAACATTACCGGAAGAGATACAGGGATATTTTTTTGTATCTGAATTTGTGGTAGATTGGATTCCTTTGCCTGTATTTCTAAGGCCCTGCCTGCCGTTGCTCCTATATAGTGGTCGGTTTCTTTGTGACAGTTAATGGCATCTAACCATCCCTCATGAGTCAGCTAAGAACGTTTCCGGATGATGAAAAAGGAAACAGCTTTGAACTGTGCAATGAGACTCTGCCTTCCCAAGAAAATATGCCTACTATGGAGAACTCACAAATTGTGATCACATCACAATTTGGACAGTTAGTGTATACAAACCACAGCACAGACCAGTACTGTATCTGAAGCTCTGAGCGGGTATAAAACATCCTACGACTCTAAAGAAAAATACTGAATAGATAGAAGGGCAAATAACTCTCAGAATCGCAGAAGTCTTAGAAGATTCAGCCTAAATGCCAACAGCCCATCATTAGTATCTTTTACTGTTCCCAAGAAATTCCAAGGGGGATGAGACGCACTTTGAAGAATTTCCCAAGAAATTCCAAGGGGGAAAAGATTATTAAAGCATATTCTCAGAAGTAGCTTGGAAAATTGAAATTCAGGAAGAGTTTCCGGTTGTTGCTGGTTTGGGGTCATTGTTATTTCTCTTGCTCTTAATCAGGGATAGGAAATAGCAATGGAGGAAGCAGGAAATGGATGTTTGTAGTCCAACTTTTGAATAGAAGCTGAAGATAGCAGAATTCTGTCTGGGAATCCAGAGCATGAAGAAGGGTGAGAGAGAGAGAAGAAAGGAAGCATTTATTGGAAAATATCCTCCAATATCCTAAAATACAAAATAAAATAATAAAATATTCTGGAAGTCCACACATCTTAAAGTTGCCAAGGTTGAGAAACACTGTTCTAGAATCTAGATTGATCTTAAAGGACGGATGACCTTAAAGGATGAATCTAGATTCATCTTAAAGGTTTCCTTCAGGGTCAGTGGGTCTCATTTTTCTGGAATCTACCTGCAACATTTAATCCATCTTGGATTTTATTGTATTTATTTTTTGTTATGTTTTTTAGATATTTTTGTATAGTTTTTAAATTGTATTGGTTGTAACCCGCCCAGAGCCCTTGCATGGGAGATGGGCGGGGAATAAATCTGAAAAATAAATAAAAATAAATAAATAAAAACATTAATCTAGGGTTGGATTGAAATTTGCTCTGGATTTCTCTGTGGGAATGGACTGCGAGTCAGCATCAGTTTCCAAGAAGAATTTTATTAGGGTCAGCTGAGCGGGCATGGTTCCAAAATAGGAATGTACATCAAAGATTCTGGTGACTTTTTATATCCTTTTTCACACACATGCATACTATTACCATTTTTACAACCCTTTGGAATGTTTCTTTTCAGTTTTTTTTACTATATATAGACAGTCACCCCCTCTTTCTAAGCCCCGCTGCATACGTGTCCCTCGTGCTTTAGCCTAATGGAGGATTTCCATGCAAGCATATTTACAGAAGCACATGGCATTTAGCAGATTTAAAAATTTCCTCCTTCAGAGGGTAGCTCCAAACTTGGTATTGCATTTTTGTCCCCACATTTCTTAAACTACTCTCCGGCAGCAGCTTGCATTGCTATCTGCAGCAATACAGAAATTCCATTTCTTCATACTGCACTCAAACTTCCTGCTGCAATGCTCAGAGACCAGGGAGATCAAGTAAGGATAACCAGACACTGATTCAGCTTTAGCTTTTACACATGTGCATATTTATTCTAAGAGAGCCAATTTGGTGTAGTGGTTAAGGCAACATCAGGCTAGAAACCAGGAGACTGAGAGTTCTAGTCCCGCCTTAGGCATGAAAGCTGGCTGGGTGACCTTGGGCCAGTTACTTTCTCTCAGCCCTAGGAAGGAGCCAATAGCAAACCAGGAGACTGAGAGTTCTAGTCCCGCCTTAGGCATGAAAGCCGGCTGGGTGACCCTGGGCCAGTCACTCTCTCTCAGCCCAACTCACCTCACAGGGTTGTTGTTGTGGGGAAAAGAGGAGGAGGAAGGAGTACTAGGTATGTTCGCTGCCTTGAGTTATTTATAAAAAATAATAAAGGCGGAATAAAAGTTAATTAAATAAATAAAATAAAACCATCCCCATTTTAGCCTAGCATGTTGTATAAACCCAAGCAATGTATCATGCAGAGATGTATCTGACCAACTCCTGAAAATAAAGACAGGAGAAGGCTATCTTACTAGTTCAGAACACCCTGGGACAGTCAGGAAAAAGGAAGGAAGGAAGGAAGGAAGGAAGGAAGGAAGGAAGGAAGGAAGGAAGGAAGGAAGGAAGGAAGGAAGGAAGGAAGGAAGGACAAGCCAAGGCCCAAAATATTTCTTCCCTAACTTCTTTTCTACAATGAATGTGAGCTGAAACTTAGCTTATGCAAGAAGGAAACAAGTAACTGGTTTAGCTAGGCTGAATTGATCTGACTTGGAATTCTGCATGTGTGATTCTTCCCTTCCTTTGTTTTCTCCATATTGCCCTTTTCCCAATAAACTTCCTTTTCTATCTGGAAATTTCACTTCACTGGTTTTCAAAGGGAATCGCTCCCTAAAAATCTACCTATGGGCAAGTATACACGATTACACAGCTGGCTAACTCTTGTGCTTTGGAACTGGCACCCCGTTTGTTGAGTTCTGGATTCTGGCCTTTGGACAGGATGACTAAGCGCATCTTCTTTCCTGGTTTCCTGGATCTGAACTGAAGGGAACCATCTTGGGGTAGGTTGAAAGCCTGAGAATTCTCCTGCTGGAGGTGTCAGGAGGTTCAACCTAATTGGTGGCAACCTATCATGATGATCTTTTGTTGGGGTTGGCCAAGAAAGTTGTCCTCCCCCACCCACCCACACATACGCAGTGATCAGGTTGACGGGAGATTTGTCCAGAACATCTGGGGAAAACCACAGAGGAGATGTCTGGATGTGAAATATCAATTGTCCACTCTGGCTATAGTGTTTACGTTGTGATTCAAAGGGGTGGGTGGGTGGAGGGATAACCAGGGACAGTGGTGGAAGCTGTCAAATAGCTGACATTCTCTAGGATTGCGGCAAGTTTTGGTATGTCTGGAATCTGAAAAAATTCTCCGATTGCAAGCCAGAAGCAACTCCTCCATTTCACAACACTCAGAGAAATGATATTGATTTCTCATGGGGCATCCTGGAAGGAAGGAAACTGATGTCTGGACAAATCCTTTCAAAGAAGGTGAAACATGATGGAAGAGGGTGTCTCCTTAACGTTGTTTCTAATGGGGGCTTAGTTCCAAGAAAGCTTTTAGCAACGCCGTCTTGCTTTCTGGATTCATATATACAATCGTGGATTTTTGTCTCAGGCCAAGCATTTATAAGGCTCTCAGAAGCTGGGGTTGTGGGGGAGATGTCAAAATTCTTTTTTTTCCCCTCTCTCCATTGAAGTGACTGGCTCAATAAAGCAGTTTCTGTGTAGGGAAACCCCAAGTACAGTGATCTTGGGATTGCATTTCTCTGATTAATTTAAATGCCTTGAATATGAAGTGTTAACCCATTCGATCATTTCAAACCCTGAGCCATAATTTGGATGGGGCCCCTACACATGGGACGGTTACAACGAATTACTCCATTGCCCTTCTGTAAGAAAATTATTATTCTGGGCTTTGAAAAGTGAACAGAAAGGTTTGAATCCTCAAGATCTCAGAAAGAACTGTAGGAAGCACCTAGGGAAATCTGGGAAGACTTCCAGTGTGAATATTGGAAACATGTATTATCTCAGAACCATGGAATGGAAAGGTTGGAAGGACTTTACAGGGGTCGGCAAACTTTTTTATGCCAGGAACCATTTTGAAATGCTCGAGGACATTTTGACATGCTCGAGGGCCAGGGGGCGGGGTTTGAGGGCGGGGGCCAATCGTGTGGAAGGGGGCGGGGTTTGCGGGCGGGAGGCAATCACGTAGAAGGGGGCGGGGTTTGCGGGCGGGAGCCAATCACGCGGAAGGGAGCAGGGTTTGGGGGCGGGATCAGGGTAAGATACAGGGCTGCGCTGCGCTGCGCTGCCGCTTGGCCGGCCGCCCCGGCCCTTGCTCACATTCCATGGCCGGTCCTCGCGGGCCGCCGGCGACGCTCCCGTCCCGCTGCACCCCAGCCGGAGCGCCCGAGTGCCAGGCGGGCAGCTCCGCCTGCGCGCCTTCCCTGGCTGGTCCTTGCGGCTGCCGGCGACGCTCCCGTCCCGCTGCACCCCAGCCGGAGCGCCCGAGTGCCAGGCGGGCAGCTCCGCCTGCGCGCCTTCCCTGGCTGGTCCTTGCGGCTGCCGGCGACGCTCCCGTCCCGCTGCACCCCAGCCGGAGTGCCCGAGTGCCAGGCGGGTTGTGTGCGGGTTGTCTCGGGCAATGGAGGTAAGTCGCGCCGGTCTTTTATTTCGTTTTTCGTGCCTTTGGGAAGCAGGGCCAATCGGACTTCGCGTTGTTCAGCCCGCCTCTCTGCTCTCCTTTGGCACGCGCTGATTGGTGGAGGTGTCCCTCCTTCTGAGCCTCCACCAATCAGCGTCTCTTGTTTCTTCCCCAGGGTTCGCGCCAAGCCTGCTGCTTCCGGAGACCGGCTTTCCGGATGTCGGACAGCAGACAGGTAAATGACCAGACTCTCACAGAGTAGTTGTGAGAGCCACAGTCAAGGGGCCAAAGAGCCGCATGTGGCTCGCGAGCCGCCATTTCCCACCCTTGATCTAGTCCAACCATCTGCTTGGTGCAGGAATCTACTACTACAGATGGCCATCCAGCCTCAGTTAACACCTCCCATGAAGCCGTGTCTACCATTGTCGTGGTTAGCTGAAGAACAACGCTGAGCCCCAAAGATAAGCTCTAGATCTTTATTCTCTACCTTACACAGAATCTTGCTAAACTAAGCCACACTGAACAGTTCACTGGGAAAAACCCCAAGCAGGCTAAGGCGGGTCTGGCTTGATCCTCTTGGATGGTTGCCCAAGGACTTCCAGGCTGTGAAAGCGCTTCTCACCCTGGAAGGCTCCCCCTCCTTCCTCTCTCACGATCTCTATCACACCCACCTCACAAGGAAGTGTCAGCCCTTCAAGGTAGACCAGGCTAGGAAGTCAGATTTATGAATGCCAACATCACTTTAAAAAAAAGTTATTAATTTTTTTCAACATATAAATAAAAACTAAAAAGGATGAAACAAAGGAACCCACAAAAAAAGAGAAGAAAACTAAAAAGGTGTGAAAATACTAAAAAGACTACTACAGAGTGACTTCCAACTTTCTACAGCAAAGATATACATAAATCAATATCAATCTCTTACTCCAATTTAAACTATAATAAACGTTATTTCTATAAAACATTTCAATTCTCAATATAACATTTCCTTCTAAAACAAATTTCCCTCCCAGTTAAAAAAATAAAAAACCCTTAAAACATATTTTTGCGCCTAATAAACTAACAAACATTATCCTTCTTCACTATAATTTACTCCTATCTGCCAGCTAAACTAACAAAAAATAACCTAACTATATCTTATTACAATTATTTATTTATAAAAATATTATCCAAAAAATAAAGACATCCATCTAAACCCTTTTAAAAAATAATCCCGATAAACATATTTAAACAATTATCAAGGTAAACCAAAGTATTTAAGCTAAAACAAAGTAACCTGCCAACATCTTCTTACTATTATATATTTAGAAAAGTAACTTTATTAATACCCTTTTACCAAAAATGAAAGTATTATCCAAACAGCAAGAGCATCTATCTAAACCTTTAAAAGGAATGCCAACATTATTTTTATTATAAGGTTATTGTAACAGAATCTTGCAAGTTTGAATAGCCTTCCCCCCTCTCTCCCTTCATCTTCATGAGAACTAGGGAGGGTCATGTCTGAGGTACTTTCTCAAATTCCATTTCTGCCCAGGACTCAGATTTCTTTTATCTAGCTGTTATCTTGGTTTAGGGTCTTCCTTCTGTTCCTTGAGGTTATTCCTTCTTCCCATTACAGGGAGTCTCTTCCATTGCTGAACAGCTTTTACTTTTAAGAAATTCTTCGTAGAAATTCCTCCAGTCAAAATCTGCTTCCTTGTAATTTAAACTCTAAACTACTTTTCTCCATGACTTTTCAGATACCTGAAGACAGCCATTACAGTATCCCTAAAGACTTTTTTTCTCCAGGATAAACATACCCAGTACCATCAACTGGTCCTCTTAAGTTTGTTTTTCCAGTTTGTTTTTTTTCCTTATCATCTTGGTTGCTCTTCTCTGGACATGCTTTGTCAGTGTCCTTCTAAACTGGATGCCATATTGGAACTGTGGTCTGAGCAATACAGAAAAAAGAAGAACAATGACTTCTCTTGTTCATAATTATCTTGTTCATAATACTATACCTTAGCCTAGAATGACCTTTGCTTTGTTTTGTTTTGTTTTTGTTGAGTCCTTGGTGCTCTCTGAGCCTTGTTGTTTTCTTGCAGACGTTTCATTGCCAGTCTAGGCAACATCTTCAGTGCGAAAAGGGAGTGGGACTTGCTCTCTGTTTATATACCATGGCTTGTCCTGCTTGTGTTGGTGGAGGTGTTGTTCTCTCCTTAGGAGTTCCTTGATCGGGCTGTTGTTTGCTACTTGGTTGATTGACTGAGTTAGTAGTTCCTTGATTAGGGTATATTGTGTTGTTTGATTGTTCCACTGGTGCTAATCCTGGTGATAATCTTTGCATATCTCCATGATGATTGCTGGCAAGGAGGTGTTCTGGTCTTCTGGCTTTTCTATTGTCTCTTATGAATGGTATGTAAGTGTTGTTTACCACTGTGAGTCTGTTGATGGCTGCTTTGTCTGTGTGCCAAGCTTCCAGGAATTCTCTAGCGTTTTTGGACTTGGCTTGGTTTAAGATGCTCACAGTTTCCCAGTTGAAAGTGTGGTTAAGTCTGTTTTGTTTTTGTTTTGCAGTTGCACCACCTGTTTGGCTCATCTTGGTTTGGTATCTACTAAGACATCCAAAACCATTATAAAGGTAGTGTTGCCCACTATGGTTCCCCACCCCTACCCCATCCTATACCTATGCTTTTGATTTTTCCCATTCAAATATATGAGTTAAATTTAGCTTTGTTAATTCATCTTGCTGGGTTCTGCCCATTGTTTCAACTTTACAAGACCCTCTTGAAACTTACTACTGTCCTCTAGATTGTTTGCAGTCCCCTCTGGCTTTTTGTCATTTGCAAATCTAATCATCTTATTTTCCAACCCATTATCCAAATAATTTATAAATACATTGAACATCACAGGGACTAGACAGAGCTCTTTGATATGGCACTTGAACTTCCTTCCAGCTTGAGATGGAACTACTGAGGTATACAATTTTTCATCTAATCATGCTTGATTAATCTATGATAGCTAGGCTGACCATACGTCCTGTTTTGAACGGGACAGTCCCGTTATTTAAGCATTTTTCAACCATCCCGTCGTTTTGATCAAAATCTCAATTTTGTCCCTTTTTTAAACCCGGTGGGAAGGAGGACAGGAAGACAGGAAGGAGGACTGGAGCCAGACTTGCCATTGGAGGCAGCCCGGAAGAGGCCCTATCAGCGCGGCAACTGGAAGCCCGGTTGCCACGTGCGAGCCCAGCAACAGACACAGCACCACAGTCCATCCGGTTCCTGCCTACTTACCTGATCCTACTGGTGCCGCTTCCTCTGAAGCCGAGATTGTCTGCCCAGCAGTGGTGAGGCCAGGGAAAGCAGGCACGGGAAGGTTGTGGAAAGAGGGTGCGGGGTGCGTGCATGTGTGTCTGTTTTGGTGCATTTGGTCGCAGGGAGGCTGGGGAAAGAGGGGGTGGGGTGCATGTGTGTGTGTGTGATTACTCTGAGCAAGTAATCGCACACACACAAATGCACCCCACCCCCTCTTTCCCCAGACTCCCTGCGACCAAATGCACCCGCACAGGTAAAACAGGTGCGGGTGCATTTGGTCGCAGGGAGGCCAGGGAAAGGGGTGGGTGGGGTGCGTGTGTGTGTGCAGTTACTTGCTCAGAGTAATCGCACACACACACATGCACCCCACCCCCTCTTTCCCCAGCCTCCCTGCGACCAAATGCACCCGCACCTGTTTTCCCTGTGTGGGTGCATTTGGTCGCCAATCGCACGGACAGGGGGCGGGATTTGCAGGCAGGAGCCAATCACGTGGACTGGGGGGCGGGGTTTGCAGGCGGGAGCCAATCACGTGGACTGGGGGCGGGGTTTGCAGGCAGGACCCAATTGGGTGGACCAGGGGCAGGGTTTGCAGGCAGGAGCCAATTGGGTGGACCGGGGGTGGGGTTTGCAGGTGGGAGCCAATCGCACAGAAAGGGGACGGGGTTTGCAGGTGGGAGCCAATAGCACGGACCAGGGGGTGGAGTTTGCAGGCGGGAGTCAATCACGCAGATCGGGGGTGGGTTTGCAGGCAGGAGCCAATCGCATGGACCCGGGGGCGGGGACCCCTGTCCCATTTTTTCCATCCCAATGTCCCGTTTTTGTCTCAAGGAAATATGGCCAGCCTAATGATAGCATAGTCCACCTCACATTTTGCCATCTTCTGTACTAGGTTCTTATGGAAGACTTTGCTGAAGGCTTTGCTAAAATCAAAGGGAATTCTAGTCAGGAGGCTACCAGTTTGTAAAGGTTCTTGCTTACTATCCAAAACAGTAACTATTGCATCTTGCAAGACTTGGAGCCAGTTCAGTTGGTTGCAGCCTCCTCACATTTTTATTTAAGTTGTCAGATTTATGTGCTGTTTTTCCGGCAGGAGGTCAAGACTTAGTTTTCCTTCTTCTTCATAAATCCTATGAAGAATCATGAAAGGAAATGTGTAGTCTAAAGAAGAGAAGGCTTTAGGCAGACTTGGTCTTCCAATACTTGAAAGGCTGTCACAGGGAAGAGGGTGTAGATCTGTTCTCCATAACTCCTGAACGTAGGAGCAAAACCAATGGGTGGAAGCTTTACAAAGAGAGATCCAAACTCAGAATAAGGAGGAATTTCCTGACTATGAATGCTATTAAGCAGTGGAATAGCCTGTCTCCTAGAATTATACATGGAGGTTTTCAGACCAAGGTTGCACCTCCATTTGTCTGAGATGGTATGAAGATTCCTGCTCTGTGCATGGGATTGAACTAGAAGACCACCAAGATTCCTTCCAATCTTATGATTCTATTATTCCCCCCCCCACACACAAACACAAAAACCCTGTGAGATAGGTTGGGGTGAAAGAGAGTGGTTGGGTGAAAGAGTGGTTGGCCTGAAGTCTCCCAATGAGTTTCCATGGCTGAGGGTAGACTTGAACTGGGTCTCCCCAGCCCAAATCCCATACCATAATGACTACACCATTCAGTCTCTCTGCATAACAGTGAATGGGGCATTGTGAAATGGAGGAATAAGAATATCCTTGAATTAAGAAGTAATTACCAATCAAAGAGAAGAAGTAATTCTCCCAGACAAGAATGACATAATGAACCACAAAGACAGAAGTATAACATTGTTAAAGAAATATGAATCAGTTTTTATAAATTTTCCCAGACTTGTTAATCAGCATTCTGGAAACATAAAGGAAGGATTTTCTTGGCTGTTGAGAGCCCCAATACCTCTTTGAGAGAAGCACGCGGTTCACTGGTTCACTGCTAAAGCACATGCAAACAATATATAGGTAGTCCTCGCTTAACAACCATTAGTTTAGTGATGGTTCGGACTTACGACGGTGCTGAAAAACCAACTTATGACGGGTCCTCGCACTTACAAACATCACGGTGTCCCTGCAGTCGCATGATCACAATTTGGGCGCTTGGCAACCGGTTCGCATTTACGACCATCGCAGCATCCTGCAGTCATGTGATTGCCATTTTCAACCTTCCCAGCCAGTTTTTGGCAAGCGAAATCAATGGGAAATTGCACAATTGACTTAACAACCACATGGTTTGCTTAATGACTGCAGTGATTTGCTTAATGACCGCCACAAAAAAGGTTGTAAAATCAGGTCAGATTCTCTAAATTAAGGCTTTGCTTAGCAACCAAAATTCTGATCCCAATTGTGGTTGTTAAAAATCCTGATCCTGTTTGCAAAAGAATGAAAATCAGGAGATGGGGGAAAAAGTCCTCTCTAGTTCATGGATAGCCATTCCTAATTCAGCCAGAAAAGACCTACGTACAGTACATATTTAGCCCTATTATTATTGGAGCAACACCATCAAACTGCTTTGCAGTGTTTCCCAGGAAAATGTAGGTAGCCCATTGCCTCTAAGTTCAAATATAGAACAGGGATTCCCAAACTATTTTACATGAATGGACCTTCTTGGAGTTTTAAAAATACAGCACAGCAGTTGCAAAATTACTGCCTGCTCTCTTCCTTTAGAATGGGGCATGGTGGCTCAGCGGGTAAGACGCCAGGCTTGTCGATCAGAAGATCGCAAGTTCGGAGGTTCGAATCCCTAGCCCTGCGTGCGGAGTGAGCTCCTGCACTCGCCCCAGCTCTTGCCAACCTAGCAATTCAAAAGCATGCAAATGCAAGTAGTTTAATAGGTTCCACTTTGGTGGGTAGGTAACAGCATTCTGCGCACGTCATGCAGCCACATGACCGTGGAAGCGTCTTCGGACAACGCTGGCGGGGAAAGGTAATCACGACTGGGGAAGGCAATGGCAAACCACCCCGCTCTATAGTCTGCCAGGAAAAGGTCGCAAAAGCGGTGTCTCCCCAGGGGTCACATGACTCGGTGCTTGCACAGGGGAACCTTTCCTTTCCTGGTTTCTTGGTTCATGGAAATGGTTAATGATTTACCACTGCCTTCTTCTGGGATGGTTTTCCACTTCCCAGACTAGCCTAGAGAGAGCCAGTTTGACCAGTTTGAGAGCCAGGAGACCGTGAGTTCTTGTCCCACCTTAGGTACAAAGCCAGCCAGGTGCTCTCTCAGCCCTAGGAAGAAGAAAGCAAGGGCAAAGTACTTCCAAAATCTTGCCAAGAAAACTGCAGGGACTGGTCCAGGCAGTCGCCAGGAGTCAGCACTGACTTGAAGGCACACACAGCCTACAATGTTATGTATTTTCTGGTGGCCATCCATCCAAGTCGTAACCAAGCTACACTTGACTTAATTTCCAAGCCCGGGGAATCAATCAGATGCTCCTGCGATGAAGCCTACAGGAGGGCTTGAAATAAAGGGGCAAAGAATATGTGCTACATATGAAAAGGAGAATAGGAGGCTTGTGAAAGGATTTGAGAGAGGAGTCATACTGTAATAACATTTGTGGTTGCTCAAAATCCCCTTCCAACATTTCTGTTGGGTTCCCTTGAGATAATTACTTCTTAAGACATGATGACAAATGAATTGATCAACAGCCTGTGCTGTTCAAGTGATGTTTCTCAGTGGGAGAGAAAAATCATCCAAGATGGTTCAGGGGGTACTTTAAGATGACTCATCATTACCCCCTACATCACCCAGTCAGACAGGAAGAGGAAGCAGACCAGGTTGGCTTGGTAAGCAAAAAACTAACAAGCCTTCAGCTATGCTGTGGGAGCCAGAGAACTGAGTTGGTCTACACAAGAACAAAATCCTACTGGGAAAATAGTATCTCTTGTTGGGGGGGGGGTGTAAATCATACATAATAATTACATCCCCCAGAGATTAGAGTTCTACGTAACACACCTGACCTAACTAGATACACCAAGATCAAAATACCCAGAATCATGGACCTCATCAACCTCTGCCTCACCACCTACTTTCAGTTTGATGGACAAATATACCAACAAATCAAAGGAACACCTATGGGATCACCACTCTCAGGACTCATAGCAGAGATAGTAATGCAACGTCTAGAAAGGATAGCACTCCCACGCATACAACCCAAAGTATGGATCCGGTATGTAGATGACACCTTCGTCATAATAAAAAAGGATCAGCTGGAGGAAAAACATAAAACCATCAACATCTTCAAAGGAATAAAATTCACAAGGGAAGAAGAAAACAACGACACACTACCCTTCTTGGACATCCTCATCAGTAGAGGAAATGATAGCATTCTAGAAACACAAGTCTACCGGAAATCTACCCACACTAACCAAGTGCTCCACTACCAAAGCAATAACCCTACCTCCCATAAGAGGAGCTGTGTAAGAACACTATACAGATGAGCACAAATGCACTGCAGCAACCCAGAACACCAGAAAAATGAAATAGACCACTTATATAGCATCTTCCAGCAAAATGGATACCCACGCAACTTTATCAAAAAGTGCCTGACTACTCAACCCACCACAGCAAAACCAACAGAAGCTATGAAAAGGATTACACTGCCATACATCAGAAACATCTCAGAAACTACTAATAGACTGTTACAACCACATGGCATCACCGTAGCACATAAACCAACCAAAACCCTTCAGAACATCGTAAGTAAACCAAAAGACCCAGTAGCCCAAGAAGAAAAAACAGGAGTTACTGTATCTACAACATACAGTGTAAGGACTGTAACAGCCACTATGTAGGACAGACTGGCAGAAGACTAGCAGAACACATCCACGAACACCAACTAGCAGTCAGAAGACATGATGAAAACTCCTTAATCTCACAACACATGGACAGACTTAACCATACTTTCAACTGGGAAACTGTGAGCATCTTAAACCAAGCCAAATCCAAAAATGCTAGAGAATTCCTGGAAGCTTGGCACTCAGACAAAGCAGCCATCAACAGACACACAGAGGTAAACAACATTTACATACCATTCATAAGAGACAATAGAAAAGCCAGAAGACCAGAACACCTCCTTGCCAGCAATCAACTACAAGATATGCAAAGATTAACAGCAAGATTAGCACCAGAGGAGCAATCAAACAACACAATAGACCCTAATCAGGGAACTATTAACTCAGTCAATCAATCAAGCAGCAAACAACAGCCCAATCAAGGAACTCCGAAGGGGAGAACAACACCCCCACCAACACAGGCAGGACAAACCAGGGTATATAAACAGAGAGCAAGTCCCACTCCCTTTTCGCACTGAGGATGTTGCCTAGCCTGGCAATGAAACATCTGCATGAAAACAACAAGGCTCAGAGAGCACCATGGACTCCACAGATTAGAGTAAACCCTGCCCTACTAGGATTCTGAAAGACTATTGGGACCTGGTTCTTCTGGAGAACCTTTGAGTGCTGAAAAGGATATTGATTTCCTCCTGAGATTGTTGGAAGAAATTAAGATATTTCCCTGCCCTCCATGTTGTCTTCCCCCAGAACACTGTCTCCCTGCAATATTGCCTTCTCCTTGAAAGGTTAAAGTAAAAGTTTAAGTAAGTAAAAGTAAGTAAAAGGTTAAAGGTTACAAAGTAGAATGGGTTCGATGCAAAAGGGGATGCCAGAGATTAAAATGTAAAAGGAAGTCCAACTGTTTAAACAAAGGATTCCCTTCCGATCTAATCAGAAACCTTGGAACACAAAAGGTCGCTCATTCACAGACTTTAGCAGAGCCCATTCAGGTAAACATTCTTCCCCAGCCAAACAGATCTCCATAATCCAATCACAAAAGATTCCTTCCAAAGTGAACATTCCAAGCTAGTAGACAAATCCACAGGCCCACAGGGAACCCAGATGACCAAGACAGGAAACACAAACAGCAGGGGGCCTGACCACAGAGCGCCTCCTCTCTGAAATCCGGTAAACTGCACTCTTCTCAAGTTCCTAGGGGGCAGGAACACCTTTGCATAGCAACAGCCAAGCTCTCCTATATAAGGGGCTGGTGGAGAAATCCACGTGTGGCCACCCTCAACAACACGCTTACTCTGTATTTCGTGTTCTCGGAGAATAAACCTTTAACTTATATATATATAATTTATTTATACATACATACTTCGAATTTAGTCACCGCCCATCTCCCTCAAGGAACGACTCTGAATATGGTCGTCTGATTCTACGCAGTCTTTTTGACTGCCAATTTCAGGATTGTTTGAGGCTTTAATCTTGCATACTGCTTATGGAGGGTGAGGCACTCAGTCCCTGGTGACTAGAATGATCTTTAAGCCTAAAGTGAGCAAGTAAATAATTTAATTTAAAAAGAGGGAGAGAAGTGCCCTCGTTCCCAAGAAAGAAAAGCCTGGGGAATATTTGCATCCCTGGAGTTCTCACCATGCAGAGTATAGCAACATGGACCAATAAGGGAAGTGAAAAATTACTTAAGAATCCAAATTTATTGTGGAGGCAAATTCTGTATTTGGACTTTTATTAAGGCCCCACAGAAGTCACTGTCTTGAAATGTCCCAATAGAAAATTTGCCCTAATATGGAACGCTGATTTCAAAATAACATAAAAGCAGATGCTGTTTTTTTTCTACATTGAGCAAATGTAAGCAAACAGTATTTCCTCTGACTTTGCGAGTCATTGTGAAAGTGGGAATGTTCCTGATCTTGAAGCAAGGTGTGCTTTCACAGGCAGAGTCCTGAGAAAGTGGGAAGGCATTTGTTTCCCATCTTCCTGACCCCAGCTTAACTTGTGGGAAAATCTGGCATTGCGCATTTGTTTAGAAGGGAGTCTGGCTGATTTCCGAGGTACAATTTGAACTTCCTCTATGTGATGTCAAATCCATTGAACAGCTGGATTGGCTAAGGGTTTGCTCTGGGTTGGCTGGATTGGCTAAGTGTGTGAAATCAAGCTCAGTTTTGGTCCCGCCCTCCTTCAAAGGCCCTCTAAAGCTTCTTAGTTGCTTGCTCAACACCCTTTCAGCTTTTACAGCCAAAGATGGACATAACTAGCTAGGCAGATGCACAGAAAAAGTTCCCGCAATTGGTTTTAGCTAAAGCCATAATAATGATGAGAACAAGACAATAATAACCACCCTACAAATGGGAAGCATGTAATATATTCTGCCTTTTTAAGTGAATTGAGCTAATTCACACTCTTTACAAATGCAATATGCAAATTTAAGGGAAGAATTGCTCAGCTCTAAACGTTGTGCAATGCATGTATCTTAGGGACTGTTGTGCAGAAGGAAGCATATATTGAGAAAAGGTTACATGGGAAAATTGCATAAAAAATAGTAGGTCTCTAGATTAGAGTTCTTAGCTTGGGTAGAGCAGCATGAGCCTGGTTTGGGGAAGACTAGATTTTGGTTGTACTTGTGACACACTGGCCAAAATTGACTGGTATTGCCCTTACCATGAGCAGAAAATGCTGTTTGGGGAATAAGTGTAACTGAGGATAATAACCTAGTGTACAGGTAAAGGTTCCCCCCGCACATTTGTGCAGTCGTGTCCGACTCTAGGGGCCGGTGCTCATCTCCATTTGTTAGCGGAAGAGCCAGCGTTGTCCGAAGATGCTTCCACGGTCATGTGGCCGGCATGACGCACGCAGAACGCTGTTACCTACCCACCGAAAGTGGTACCTATTTATCTACTTGCATTTGCATGCTTTCGAATTGCTAGGTTGGCAAGAGCTGGGGCGAGTGCAGGAGCTCACTCCGCATGCAGGGCTAGGGATTCGAACCTCCGAACTTGTGATCTTCCAAATCGACAAGCCTGGCATCTTACCCGCTGAGCCACCATGCCCCTAACCTAGTGTACACCTCCTCTAATTTACTAAAAAGCATTATGAGAAACTCTTGATTGACCAAAGCTATGATGGGCAGCAGAGGACACTATTTATGGGCCCATATGACGAGGATCACAATTTAAGAAAAAATTGTGGCTTTTGGAATCTAAATAAATGATAAGGAACAAGAATTAACAGATGAAACAAATCAAAAAGAAAAAAAAGATGTGTATATGTGAAACTGAGAGAAAAGGGAGGGATGTAATAGACCTGAATGAAGGTGGTCTGATCTTGTAGAGTGCATTTGATGAACTGTTATAAGTATTAATTAAATTTGTATGCTGCCTGACTCCCAATGACTCTGAATGGTTCACAAGTAAAAACATAAAAACAGGGAGAAAAAAAATACAATGATAGATAAAAATAAGAGATGGCAAAGATGGCAAAAAATGGACAGGAACGAAAGAGAAACACACCTACACAATTCAAAGGGAGCTTCAATCACCCTCGCCAAAGGCCTGAGTAAAGAGCCAGGTCTTCAGGGCCCTTCAAAACATCACTAGGGTAGGGGCCATTCAGACCTCAAGGGGAACCTCACTCCAGAAGGGAGATGTCACTACAGAGGAGGCACGCATCTGGCTCCTGATAGATGACATTACTTCTTCAAAGGAACCTGGAGCACGCCAACCCTGCCAGATCGAATCAACCAGGCCGTTACTATGGGAGACAGGCAGTCTCTTGAATAACCCTGTAGAGATGGGTAGAATGTGTAGAATGCATGCAAAGATGTGAAGGTGGGGATTTAACTATGAGTGACAAGGCAGAAAGGAACGTCAGAAAGAATTGGTGTCATCTAGATTGCATGAAAGTAGAAATTTATTTATTTATTATTTAAATTTATATCACCACCCATCTCCCCCAAACGGGGGACTCTGGGTGTTTACAACAAAATCAAGAGTTAAAAAAATTCATACATTGGTGATATGTCTATGAAGGTTCTCAGTCATCCAGGTGGAATTGTCTGTAGCTTGAATCATGTCAACTGGATTTCTATTTTCTCAGTGGAAATGTTTCGCTCCTTATCCAAGGAGCTTCTTCAGTCTGAGCAAAGTTGGTAAGGGAATCCTAAATATGTTTCTAGGTAGCTGTGTGACCTTACACCTGGGGTCATGGTTATATTGAGATGTTATTTTAAGTCCTTTTATTATCTAAAGGAGGATCGTTAAGATCACCATGCTGCTGTTGAGCTTGTGAAATGGTCTTAATCTTCCTAGGCACAGAAGACAGAGCCGGGAGAAAGATGGGAGAAAGATTGTGCCTGAGGCCCCCACCTCTATTCAAGGAAGGATTTTCCAAGTTGGCATAAATGGATTCCTTGACCCCTCTCTCAAACCACCTATCTTCTCTGTCTAAAATGTGAACATTAATGTCCTCAAATGAGTGTCCTTTTTCCTTTAAATGAAGATAAACTGCATGACATTGGTGATAGTTGCATCTTGTGCTGCACTGAATAGTGATAATGGATAAACCATAGATGAGTTGGGGGGATGCAACAAAGAGAAAGAAAGAAAGAAAGAAAGAAAGAAAGAAAGAAAGAAAGAAAGAAAGAAAGAAAGAAAGAAAGAAAGAAGAAGAAAGAAAGAAAGAAAGAAAGAAAGAAAGAAAGAAAGAAAGAAAGAAAGAAAGAAAGAAAGAAAGAAAGAAAGAAAGATGATGGATAGATAGATTTCTCTTTCTTTCTTTCTTTCTTTCTTTCTTTCTTTCTTTCTTTCTTTCTTTCTTTCTTTCTTTCTTTCTTTCTTTCTTTCTTGGGCAGCGGCGGTCCCCAACCTTTCTGGCACCAGGGACCGGTCATGGAAAAATTTTTTTCCAAGGACCGGTGGGGCGGGGTTTGCAGGCGAGAGCCAATCGCGCACACCAGGGGGTGGGGTTTGCAGGCGGGAGCCAATCATGCGCACCAGGGGGTGGGATTTGCAGGCGGGAGCCAATTGCGCGCATCAGGGGGCGGGGTTTGCAGGAGGGAGCCCCGTGGCCCACTTCCTAACAGGCTGTGGCCCACAGGTTGGGGACCCCTGATCTAGGGGACAAATCATTCTGGGAGATGATATATTTTGATGGCAGAGAACGAGATAAGATGGTACAGAAAAAGTGACTGAGACATTAGGAGACCCAAGAATGAATATGGATAGTGACTGCTTAGAGAACATCTGTTTAGAAAAAGGCCCATTTGTTTCAGATATATAGTTTAAATTTAAGTCTATCCCTACAATATGCACGGCAAAGGATGGAATATAAATCTAAAAGCATGGTTGATTTGATTGTTTATGATTCCACATTGAGAGAATTGGTGAAATATGAGGTTCTGAATGTGGGATAGACCATTTTCTGGCAGTGTCAAGAGTGGATCTTGAGAAAAAAATGAGACAAGGAAGGAAGGAAAATACAGTAAGTGGGGGGAAAAACGAAGAAAAGTAGAATGACTCCAGGCAGATTATATGTCCTTTATGAAAAAGTATTAGAAGATATATTAACTTCCCAAAAGAATGAATGGGGAATGGATGTAAAGAAAGAGGAATTGGAAACTTCTGGGAGCAGAGTGAAAATAATTATATTACAGATAGCCACTAAAGTGTATGGAGTTATGCTGATGAGAAGTATGCTTGGTGGAAGGATGAAAAATGATGAAAAAAATGCATGTAAGAGATTACCACAAAAATGAGGATGAAGGTTGTATATTGTGTGTATAGAGAAAATATTGCTGCAAAGAATGTGGTCAAACAGAGCAGGACATGGTTAAGATTCAAAATAGCAGAATACTTCAGAGTGATTTTAATGAAAATAACAAAGAATTTGGGAAGATGGTGAAGGCAGTTAAATGAGGCGTCTCTAAAACAATATTTCTCAACCTTAGCAACTTTAAGATGTGTGGACTTCAACTCCCAGAACTCCCCAGCCATCCATGGGAGTTGAAGTCCACACATCTTAAAGTTGCCAGGGTTGAGAAACACTGCTCTAGAAGAGTGAATAGGATTAAAAATAAAAGCAGTGAATGTGAATTGAGAGTACAGTTTGCAGAAAGGAGTATTTTAGAGATTTGAGTGGGAAAGAAGGTGATACAGTAACGAGTGGGATTAAAATGAATGCTAGAATTGTTTTGTTGTTTATTCGCTCAGTCGTTTCCGACTCTTCGTGACTTCATGGACCAGCCCACGCCAGAGCTTCCTGTCGGCTGTCGCCACCCCCAGCTAGAATTGTTAGGGTCCAAGAAAAAATTCTGGCATGGATGTTATCAATGCTATGAGAATGATGAAAAGTTGTAATGCCGCAGATGAAGATGAAGTAACTGGAGAAATGTTAAAACACGGATGTGGTTTCCTTAGGAAATGGTTTTAAGCTGGGCAGGGGTGCATAGGCCAGATATTTGTTCTTCAACAGGTCATTGAGAAATGTATGAGTGTGAGAGAAATTATACTGTACATATGTCGATTGAGAAAAAGGGGATAGTAATGTGAATAAACTGGGATTAGGGAATGTGTGGCACGAATATAGAGTTGCAAACCGCTTGTGAAATGCAGAAAGAACAGCATGTGATGAAAGCGAAGCATGCACGAGAATAAATGGAACAATTAGCAAATGGTTCGACATTGAGCAAGAAGCAAGACAGATGAGTGATGGCCTCTTGCCTGTTTAATGTATTTATGGATCACGTGGTGATTTATTTATTTATTTATTTATTTGAGATGTATAGGGCTACCTGATTGACCTGTGACACGCAATGTTAGACACACATTGGCTGGGAAGGCCATGCATTTTTGTAAGCAAATTATACCGTGTGGTTGACCAAGACCCAGAATAATTTGCAGTGAATTTTAGTTAGCGTGTATAATGCAGTGAGGAGTATGGATCTGAAAATTAATACAGCAAAGAGCAAGGTAGCTGGGCTGGATTGGGAAACATAGGGTAAATGACTGCAAGTTATATATCAAGAACAAGTAGAGGAATCTGGGTCCCTTGATAGAACGTTTGAGCTGGGCAGGGGTGCATAGGCCAGATATTTGTTGTACAACAGGTCATTGAGAAATGTATGACTGTGAGAGAAACTAGATGGAGAAATGTTAAAACATACACATGCTGGTGAAAAGGGGGCAGTGTGTGGCCTTTTATGAGCAATGATTGGCACTGCCCAGCTCCCCTCTCTGCTTTCAAGTTTTTTGCTAGTTTTTGGCAAACTTTGATTTGTTCAACTTTGATAGTTGAACTCATCAGTTCCAAAAACAAAGCTTTTAGGAGGAAGTTTGAACTGCACATCCTTCCCCAGGAGAAATCTAGCGTTCCTTAGGGACAAGAAAAGTTTGGGAGAAGATGCTGGCGGTTAGGAGGGTGAGTAGATTTCACCGGCAACCCCCTCAGTGAACTTGATCTTCTGCTCAATTTCTTCATAATTAAAATAAACGAACAAACTCAACCTGTCTGGCTTGGTTGTCATGCTTACCTAAAAGCAGCATTTAGCTACAAACTCTTAATTCTAATCAATTGTGCAATCCCTCTTTTTTTTAAAAAAAAAACATGCCTGGCTTCCGGTTTTTTTAATCGATCTAAGCAACCTTTCTTGTCAAGCTTTAATCTTTCCAATTAGTTTCTAATTAGTTTCACAAAACGTGGAATGAATGTGGACAAGCAGAGAAAAAATGCAATTTTAATGCAAAGACCAATGGCATACAGGGAAAAGGGGGGGTTTTGTAATCTGCAAGAGGATGGGTGTGGCATCGCCATGCAAGCTCTGTCCCTTTTGCGCACATACTGTATATGATGTTGCCTATGCTCACAAAAGGGGCGGTGCTTGGATCATGACTCCACAAATGCCATCTTGCAGATTTTTAATTTTTTTCCCCTTTTTATTATATTGTTATAAATCTTGATACATTACATTGTTTCAATACAGTGATGTTTATATGATATGATTAGAGATTATTAACATTCTATTATTTAGATAGCTTAGAGCAGTGTTTCTCAACCTTGGCCACTTGAAGATGGGTGGACTTCAACTCCCAGAATTCGCCAGCCAACAGGCTGGCTGGGGAATTCTGGGAGTTGAAGTCTACACATCTTCAAGCTGCCAAGGTTGAGAAACACTGGCTTAGACCACTGAAAGTAGAGAAAGGAAAGAAAAAATGCTACCAATATTAATTACCATTTAGGATGTCAATATTACAAGCATAAAATTATTTGGCTTTTTCATCCAAAGTCAAATATAATAACTGTTGCAACTCACATCAAGGTATTGATTATATGATAATGGTTTCAATCTTAAACTAATTACTTAATATTCAAATCTCCATTGTATTGTTACATATACAGGTAGTCCTCGCTTAATTACCACAATTGGGACCGGAATTTTGGTTGCTAAGTGAAGCAGTCATTAAGTGAATCTGACCCAATTTTACAACCCTTTTTGCAGCAGGCGTTAAGCAAACCACATGGTCGTTAAGTGAATCATGCAGTCCCCCATTGATTTTGTTTGCCAGAAGCCAGCTAGGAAGGTCAAAAATGGTGATCGCGTGACCATGGCATGCTGCGACAGTCATATATGCAAACCGGTTGCCAAGCGCCCAAATCGTGATCACATGACCATGGGGACACTGTGATGGTCGTAATTGTGAGGACCAGTTGTAAGTCGTTTTTTTTAGCACCGTTGTAAGTCCAAACTGTCACTAAACGAGTGGTCATTAAGCGAGGACTACCTGTATACACACACACACATTGATAAAAGGAAAAAAAACATAGACAAAGCAAATTTAACAAAAGTTAAAATACCTAAAACGTAAAAAAGAAAGAAAAAGGTAAACAATAATAATAAAAAGAAGTATTGGTTTCTGACTCCTACCCCCCCCCTTTGCTAATTTGTGATATTTGTGGACATTCTGGCCCCCTTAAAAGCCAGACTGTGAGTGGTTATATTTACCATGCTGTTGTATGTATATATATACATACCATGTGTTGTATGCATGGGAACCATTCTTGCTTAAATTTAGTTAAACTTCTATTGCATAAGTATACTGTTAATTTTGCCATCCCTGCATATTCCCCAACTTTAAGTTCCCAGTCAGATACTGTTGGAATTGTGTCTTTCTTCCGGGGTTAAGCAAAGTTTATTCTGGCTGCTGTAAGCATTATCTCTAATGAGATAATGCAGATTTTGACTTCTCCCTGGGGATATCCCTGGGAAAGAAGATAAGGAGAAGAAAGTGAAAGCAAGCAGGCACAGATACTTACAGTGAAATCCACACTGCCATTACTTTCCTGTCCTATCCGGAGACTGTTCTCCCTTGCATTTGCACTGGATGCTTTTGAGCAGAGCCAGCCGTTGAAACCCCACCATGGTTGCGACGCTCAAGGTTTGCTTGTACCTGCGTGTCTTGAACGACTAAATTGCCTATCCAAGTGAATGGATTGTGGCTTGTGTTCTACTGATGAGTGTTTCCCCTTTCCGAGTTTGAGTGTAAGACCTTGCATGAAGGATGGTAAACCACAAGAATCTTTCTGCTGGTTTTGGGGTTTATTTTGGTTTTGGTTTCTAGTGTGCAAAGTACTGCTGACAGTTGACATTCTGTTGCTAAGGGCATTGGTGAAGATTTTTAGGAACAGAAGATACTCACAATTAGTTCCAAAGAAGTTGCAACCCTTACAGTTCCGGTTTCAGATATCCTTGTCCTTTTCTGGTCTTTCAAGCCTTTCTTGATTTTCACAATGTTTTCAAAACACTACTGTATGTTGGTCTTCCACATTCAATGGTCAAATATCCATCATCATCATCATCATCATCATCAATCATCATCTTGTTTCTATTTTTTTACCCACTGCAATCAAGAGACTCTTGGCCGGTTATAGTCATGCCATTTAAATCACCATAGTACAAATACACGAAGCAAACAATCATAAAAAGCCATTAAAAGTTAAAAACATCAAGTAAAAATCATAGAAGCAACTAACCAAGACAAACAATGGCATCACATGCCTGGGGATCCAGCCGTGGTTTGGAGCCTGCTAGATGGCTCCACTGATTGATCCGTGACTTGCCGTTCCTGCTTTTTATGTTTTCTGGTTTTAATGTTGTTGTTTTTAGTTTGTTTTTAAAGGAGCTTATTGTGTTTTCCTATTGATTTGTGTATTTTGTTTCTTGGTTGTGTTATTTGATTGTTTTTTAGTTATGCGAGCCACCCAGAGTTACAAATATGAGACGGGTGGCTGTACAAATTGGATAAATAAATAAAAATCTACACTGCTGTTGTTCCTTTCGTGATGAGTCTAAGTTTTGTTCTCATAGGCAAAGTTGAATTAAATGGACTCAGATGCCAAACTCAGCTGATATTGTGGAATCCCAGAGATCCTGAGGTACTTTTAAATTGGTGCAGAGTCCTCATGATGTAATACAATTGGAAGAACTGGGGGGCGTTCAAGGCATTGATTCCAATCTCCCCACTCAGTCCATTTTTAAGCATTCCCAATAGACAACTATTCAGCTCCTGCATGAACACATTTGGTGACAGAATTAATCACCAATGCAGATTGTTCCAGAATAGAACTATCTTAGTCTTAGAAATCTTTCCCTTAAATTCCACTGGAATCTGCCTTCCTGTAACTGAAGTCTGTTATTCCATATTTTGAACTTGAGGACAATCCTTCAAAAGACCTCCAGGTATTTGCACTTGAGGATGATCCTTCAAAACACCTTCAGGTTCGTGAAAAGGACTATCCCATCTCCTCAACCAGCTTTTCACAATGATAAGTACAGGTAGTCCTCTCTTACCCACTGCCTCGTTCAGCGGCTGTTAGAAGTTATGACGGCACTGAAAAAGTAGGTTTACAACCAGTCCTCGAACTTGCAGCCATCGCAGCATCCCCGCAGTCACGTGATTGTGATTCGGGCACTTTGCAATCGGCACGCATTTACGATGATTGCAGCGTCCTGCGGTCACATGATTGCCATTTGCAACCTTCGCAGCCGGCTTCCAGCAAGAAAAGTCAATGGGGAAGCCCGCAGGAAGTCACAAGTCGTGGTCATGTGATGTCACGCTTAATGACCACAGCGGAACTGACGTAAGTCCAGCGTGGTCACGTGACATTTTACTTAATGATTGCATTGCTTAGCGACAGAGTTGCTGGCGCCAATTGTGGTTGTTAAGTGAGGACTACCTGTATCCCCAAATGTCTCAGTCTCTCCTCGTAGGAACTCTGGTTTCTTGTAGGAACTTTTGGTTTCAAGTCCCCTGACCATCCTCATTGCTTTTGTCAGTATTTATTCCAGTTTCTTTGAAAGTTTCTTAAAATGTGGTAGGCAGAACATGACCCAGTACTTCAAGGAGGTCTAAACAATGCAGATTTTATTAGAAGTGCTACGTCCCATGATTTGGAATCTGTTTTTCAACTGGTACAACCTAAAATTACATCTGGCTTCCTAGCAGCTACAGCCACTCCTGAGTCACATTCAAGCTGTAATGAGTTACAGTTTCAAAATCCTTTTTGCATGTGCTGTTCTTAACTCTGGCATCCCCCATTCTATATCAGTACATTCAATTTCACTTTCCTCGGCGATGAACTTTGCTCCGTTAAATTTCATTCAGTTAAAAGACTCAGGGGACATCATCTATGGGGAATAGAATCGGTTTACCAGAAGACAGTCGATCAAGAGCTGCCTCCTCTATGAAAGGATGAAGCTATTTATAGACTCATCTAGTTGAAAGGAGTATTTAGGGCATCCAACCTACAGTGCAAAGCAAGAATTGAAATTAAGGTTAACACCGCTCGCAAACTATGAATGGAAATTTGAAACACCCGAGGAGCTGTTTCTGTCAGCTATTATACTCTATCCCTCCCAGGTTTGACAGAGGTCTGTAAGAGAAGTTTATAACATTCATTCATTCATTCATTCATTCATTCATTCATTCATTCATTCATTCATTCATTCATTTAACTTATATGACCGCCCATCTCCCCCAACGGGGAACTCTGGGCGGTTTACAATAAAACTGATTAAAATAAGTATGAAATATAAAATCACTCAATTAATACAATAAATAATTATAGAATCCAGTTGGTAAGATAGCTTAATAAAAGGAAGGACATTATGGAATTAACCACCCCCATGAGGAACTGATTTTAAATCCCTTTTGGATAATTTTATTGTTTTATTTACAAATATGCATGTATGTATATATAGATAAATTGATAAATGTATGTACATGTGTATATATATGTATATGTATTGTATTTGCATTTTATATTGCTATTTTAAAGTTCATATTACCTAGATTGCTAATTTTAATCTTTTTCTGTTGCTGTTGTTGTATACAGTATGTGTAGCCTGAGCAAGCCCCTTAGCATATTTTGATTTAATATTGTCTTTTTGCCAAAGTTATGTACTTTTCCTAATTACCCTGATATTACCAATGTAGTTTTGGATATTTTGGATATTTGAATACTAATTTCCTTGTGCTGGTTAATGACTGCAATAAAGACTGCTACAGTGTTTCAAAAGATGTGAAAGATCTTATTGTCAGAGGTGTCCAAAGCAAACCACCATGTTGGAAAAAGGTCAAAATGTACATCATGGCATCACAATGTTTACCTGCCTGCAACATCAATGATGCAACATGATGGGACTTTTGCCCCCTCTTTCCCCCGCAGGATGTCCCTTTTCATTACTTGCTTCTTATTTACCAGTAAAACCACAGATTCTTACGTTTGCTGCAGTTTCCTTGAAAGGCCCTGTAAAATGCATCACAGAGATCAATTCAAGCAGCATGCTGATCTGAATCCGATATCAGTGGACATGGTTTTAAGAAATCAGATCTGTGGGAGAACTTGTAGTCCGGACCCAGTTTATCTCTTGAAAATGCGCCAGTGGTTGCTATGAGTCAAGCAAGTGTTGTTCTTCCTGAATTGGGAACACAGAAAGGGCCCCACCCAGGGGAGCCTTTTGTTTCTTCCCAGGGGTGTCCAGATGTGCATGAGGCACATTCCAATCTGAGCTGCTTCTGGTCCTAGAGCAGGGGTGGGGAACCTTTTTTCTGACAAGGGCCATTTGGTTATTTATAACCGGGGACCGGGGTGGGGGTGGGGGGGCGGGGTTTCTGGGATTTCCGCAGACCGAGGGCCAGAGTTTGCGGGCGGGAGCCAATCACAAGCACTGGGGGCGGGGTTTGTGGGCAGGAGCCAATCGCGTGGAAGGGGTGAGGTTTGCGGGCGGGAGCCCCGTGGGCCCTAGGCAGGAGCCCCGCGGGCCTTATATGGCCCGTGGGCCTGACGTTGCCCACCCCGTCCTAGAGGCTGCGCACAGCAGCCTCTGTCCACTTGCTCTGCTCCTGATGCATTATTGAGGATGCAACTCCTGGAAATTAGGAGCTAGAGCAGTGTTTCTCAACCTTGGCAACTTGAAGATGTGTGGACTTCAACTCCCAGAATTCCCATGCTGGCTGGTGAATTCTGGAAGTCGAAGTCCACACATCTTCAAGTTGCCACGGTTGAGAAACACTGAGCTACAGAAAGCAAGGGAGAAAAGACCACCAGGTAGCCATAATGCAGGGGTCTCTGGCCACCTGCAGCCCACAAAAACCTTGAATGTGGCCCCAGAGACTCCCCAGAATTCCTATCAAACTGTAATTGTAATGCAACAGGAAGAAGAAAGCATTGAATACATGGCTGGAGAGTATTCATATTTATGATAATTCGTTTTAATTAAACATAAATGAAATTAAAAGGATTTTTGTTGTTGTTTAAGCACCTCCAACTGGAAGTATTCCTCCCAGCACACCACTGTGTAGGCCCCAGAACGGCAAGTACCATTCTTGGCTAATAAAAAGTTGTTCATATTTGCCAAGTACTGCTAATGTCTATTGCTGTATTTCGGGTCTCCCTATGTTTTTGTGGCTGGTGGCATGGAAGCTAGTTATCACAGTCAAAAGCTAACAACCTGATATTGGGGGGGGGGGGGGGGGTCAAGATGGTGGTCACGCCAGCATAATCAAAGCCCTGCCCATTTTAAATATGTGTCAACATTGTATGCACATACAAAGGGGAGGGACTTTGGTTGTACTGCCACAACCCCCATTTTGACTTTTTAAAACCCCAGTGGCTGCCACCAATCTCCCGCCCCCAAGCAAATCACTTTTAGTCCTTTGCGTAAGGGTGGGCAGAAGAAAAAGTTGTAAAAAAAATTGAATATTGATTCTTAAAAATAGAACCCACATTCGATACCCAGCGGTTACTAGAACACATTCATAATGGCTTTGTCACTTTTCGACAAAAAATTCCTTCTCAGAAGTTCCTGGATTCTTGCATGCTTGGTTAATGAATTTCAGCCCAGTCTGCTAAAAACAAGACAGACATATTTGATATTTTGAGAACATCTTGTGAGCTCTCTTGCAAAAAGGCTGTTAGTGGGGGATTGCCCATTCACAAAATGGCCAGCATTGGGAAAACCGCCATTAACCATATACCAATAAATATTTTATTTTTATTTATTTTATTTTATTCAAGGTAAAAGCTGCTTAAACAGCTCAACTCATGGTAACGTAGAGGAGGAAGCTAAAAACACATAATAAAAACTAACTTAAAGGAAACCAATAAAACCAAAACACAGGTCAGAGAAACACAAACAATCAAAAGGAATTAAAATATCCTATATCCTATACAGGTTCACAAATTGCCCTGGGCCAGGGCCTGCAGGTAGAATGCACATTTTAAAGCTGTCCTAAAAGATGGCAGCATTGGGGCCAGGAAAACCTTGGGGAGAACATTCAGGGATGTCACCCGGGCTGGGGGACAAAACACTCAAGATGTCACAACACATATAAAGCCAAAAAGCTGCAATATACAGTATATTTAAAAGGGGTGGAGCTTCGATCCTGCAGCTGCAGCCACCATCTTGACTTTTTTGACCCACTCTCACAGATACCCCTAGGAGTGGTGCTTCAGAGGTAGGAGAAGCTGGCTGGGGGATTCTGGGAGTTAAAGTCCACACATCTTGAAGTTGGTGAGGTTGGGAAACACCGCTATAGCCTATCTCAATAAAATATAGCTATACTGTATTGTTTTTAGCGATATGTCATTTTTATCATCTGTAAGCCGCCCAGAGTCGTCGTATGCAAGATGGGTCGTAGAGAAATATGACAAATAAATGAATAAATAGTCTTCCTGTAGAGCTGTTTTTTTGATATGGTCTACCTCACAGGGCTGACAAACCCTAATTCCATTTGTCTAGACCAGGGTTTATCAACCAGGGTTCCGTGAAACCCTAGGGTTCCACGAGAGGTCACTAGGGGTTCCCAGGGAGATTACGATTTATTTAAAAAAGTATTTCAAATTCAGGCAACTTCACATTAAAGAGGTACGTTTCATTCTTTATTTTTAGTTTAAGAACACTGTTAGTGCATATATACAGGCCTATGCATGAAACGAATATAATAATTTTGTACCTTCTGGGCTATAATTGAGCCTGGATGTGCAGGGGTTCCCTGAGACCTGAAAAATATTTCAAGGGTTCCTCCAGGGTCAAAAGGCTGAGAAAGGCTGATCTAGACAGATGGGCGCCCTTCCAAACCAAACTCTAGTCACCCATAACGTTTAGTTCCTAAGAAAGCTTATCTGGCCCTCTTGGCTATTTTTTGTTGTTGTTCAGTCGTTTAGTCGTGTCCGACTCTTTGTGACCTCATGGACCATATCACGCCAGGCCTTCCTGTCCTCCACTGTCTCTCGGAGTTTACTCAAATTCATGTTCATTACATCAGTGATGCTATCTAACCATCTCATCCTCTGCCGTCCCCTTCTCCTTTTGCCTTCAGTCTTTCTATTCAGTCTTGGCTATTACTAGAAATAAATATGAGGCCATAGATTAGCACTTTGCTTTTTGAGATTAATATTAAAATGCGCCCTATGGCAAGTGGGTCAAGGAACTTGGCCATGACCCAAGGAATGGCTGTGGGCATCTGGGGCAACTCAACACCAGATGGGGGCACAGGCTTGCTTGTTCTGTGACCGGCGGGCAGCTCAGGCATGCAAATCATCTGCCCTCAATCCTTAGGAGTTTGAGAATGGTTTCTGATACACACAAACCCTTCACTGAATTCTTTGTGCATGCGTGGAAGTGCATGTTGAAAGCAGGGACCGATGTAGCCCAAGAGCCCTAAGGTCATAACCGTCGGTAATTTTCCCCCTGTGCGTGTTTGGTTGGAGTTTTGTGTGCGCTTCCGAGTCGTTGGTCCTGCTGCAACAACTAGAAACTATAGGAGAAGTCTTTTGCATTGTGCTGGGCTCCATGTTATGACGCCCTTATTGTGTCACAAATGTTCTTTCGTGACTCGGCAGGGTTGTTTGGCAAAGCCACGCTCGGTCTCCTAGGAAATATGTCAAAAGTTCATTGCACGCTCAAACCACGCCTCTTCCTAATCTAGTGTGATAAGATAAAGCTTTTCCGAAGAGGACGGCTGGCTCAGAGCAAGATGCCTGCTTGCGTGTACACATGCAAAGAACATGCCCCCCTGTTTAATTTTTCACGAAGAGGAGACATGATGTGGGGCTGGGGGCCCTTAATGTGCATTTTATGGTCTCAACCACCTCATCTCTGTCTTTAGGAGCTCCCCAGCCAACCTGTGTCTACAGCGGTTCTTTCCAAACAAAGTGTCCTGCCCTCAATCATGACCTCATTTCATCTGGGTGCAGCTGCTGCTTCTTGTTCACTCTGAAGCTTTTCCTGGTAGATTTTGCCAACTTTCTTTCGTGCCAAAGTGCACAACAACCCGGGGGGATCGGCCAAGAAGCTCCTTGATTTATTTTTAAAATCCCCAATCTGAGGATGTGAGGTGGGCATTTAATCAGCCCAGATCTAAATCCCTTTCCACTTTATGCTAAGCTTGGGACCAATGCCAATTTTTTTCCCCCAGTGGTCCAGCAAGCAGCTGGGAGTTGGAGAATGAATGCAAGGAAGACACGAGAGGGCCCTTAACTTTGTAATGGGTTTGGGGGAAGTGATTTTAGGAAAATAAAGGGAAATTTGATTAACCAGAACCATCTAGGCATAGGCCCCCATTGGAAGCCACAATGACATCTTGAGCATCATGATGTCATTGTACAAATTACACAAATCTGCAGGTAATTGGGACCGGTCGCAAGCAACATGCTCATAAATTGAAAGGTCAGGTGACTGTGCCCGACTTACGACATCAGTTCATCAGTTCTGGCTCTGGTCATTAAGCAAATCTCTGCGGGCTATAAGTGTGACATCACGTGACTGCGACTTGCACCTTCCTGCCAGCTTCCCCATTGACTTTGCTTCTCAGAAGCCAGCTGTGAAGGTCGCAAATGGTGATCATGTGACCACAGGATGCTGCAATCGTTGTAAATGCGTGCCGGTTGCCAAGTGCCCGAATCACAATCATGTGACCTGCAATGCTGGACGCTGCAACAGCCGCAATTTTGAGGACTAGTCATAAGTCTCCTTGTTCAGCACTGTCATAACTCTGAACAGTCGCTGAGTGAGGACTACCTGTAACATCACTTGCCCCTTCTCACTGCAATAATACTGCAACATTTCAGGGTGGCAAAATCTCCCTCAAGTTGAGGTCTGCTCTTTATGACTTCCTGGACAAGTTGATTTTTATGTTCTTGGCAATGTGGTGGAAACCTCCACCCCCAAAACTAGCAGGTTACAGTGAGTCATTGATCTCCTACATCCAGAGAAGCCAAGGGCAAATCTACAAGATTACACAGATCTTCTATAGAATATGGTTCAAAGACAGTTCAAGCATGTGAGTCTACGCTAGCAGAAGATCCTCAATACACAATTGCTTTACAACCGATAAGGAAACAAGACATCCACCAAGGGAGAGACAGGGCCCCCTTTATAGTGGGAAATCATTACAGACATATTCCTAGAAAGGAAGCATAGTAAGATTGATATATGAGTCAAACCAAGGTCCTGATTGTTATGTTCTAACAGGCTGACCTTGTGTTTACAACAGGAGGACAAAAAATGGCATGGAAACAGCTATAGTTGACCCTTTCAAGGTGTGAGCTGTACAGTCACTTAGTCATAACCAGGCACAGGTTGGCACAATATTAAAAATTCCATTCCTAAGGGGTGTGACTGTGGGTGTGTTACATAGGAGACAGAGCATACAGTGTAAAAAGAAATACGTACATTGTGTTCATATAAGAAAGCACACAGATTATACCATTGATTCAACATGAGCTCCTATTCCAGCTCAGCACAACAATATGGAAGTGGCAACTATCTTCTTCCAGCTGTTTTTTTCAACTTCCCTGCCTAGCCTAGAGCATGGATTTCCTTGTGATCTCCTTTCTAAATACTAACCAAGCCTGATCTTGCATAGGTTGGCTAAATGTTGCCACCTGATTAGACCTTACAATGGGGAGTGATGAAATATTGTCTGTGGCCCTTCCTGGATTCAATACAAAGCCCTCTCCCCTGGAGAGAGCAATGACAAACCAATGGATCATCAAACAAATCAACCCAGAGATCTCACTGAGGGCACAAATGACCAGGCTCAAATTATCTTACTTTGGACACATGATGCGAGGAGGAGGCTGCAATGCTGGGAAAGGTGGAAGGAAAGAGAAGAAGAGGACAATTGGCAGCAAAGGGGATGGACTCAGTTACAATGGCTATGGGGGCATCGTTGGAAGAGCTGAAGGACCAGGTTAGCGACAGATCATCATGGAGAAAATCTATGTGGTCGCTAAGAGTCGACAACAACTTGATGGCACGCAATCATCAATCAAGCTATAAAGTCAAGTGAATAACTACATAAGCTGCTTGGCCTTGGCATAAAATATAGGTGTCCAATATTTTTGCAGTTTGCCCAAGGCTACTCTTTTGTTGTTTATTTGTTCAGTTGCTTCCAACTCTTCCTGACTTCATGGACCAGCCCATGCCAAAGCTTCCTGTTGGCTGTCGCCACCCCCAGCTCCTCTAAGGTCGAGTCTGTCACCTCCAGAATATCATCCATCCATCTTGCCCTTGATCGGCCCCTCTTCCTTTTGCCTTCCACTTTCCCTAGCATCAGCTAGAATTTTTATTTACTAGAATTTTCTGTTTATTTTCTGTTTTGTAGTTCCCCTCAAAATTGTTGTTTATTCGTTCATTTGCTTCCAACTCTTTATGTCTATGAAGGTTCTCAGTCATCCAGGTGGAATTGTCTGTAGCTTGAATCATGTCAACTGGATTTCTATTTTCTCAGTGGAAACGTTTCGCTCCTTATCCAAGAATGGATAAGACTGAAGAAGCTTCTTGGATAAGGAGCAAAACGTTTCCACTGAGAAAATAGAAATCCAGTTGACATAATTCAAGCTACAGACTTCCAACTCTTTGTGACTTCATGGACCAGCCCACGCCAGAGCCTCCTGTCAGCCGTCGCCACCCCCAGCTCCCCCACGGTCGAGTCCGTCACCTCCAGAATATCATCCATCCATCTTGCCCTTGGTCAGCCCCTCTTCCTTTTGCCTTCCACTTTCCCTAGCATCAGCATCTTCTCCAGGGTATCCTGGAGAATACTCTACACACACACAAAAAAGGCTACTCTACAAAAAAAAAAAAAAGTGGATGCAGGAGAGTTAGGCAGAGCCAAGTATTTGAGCCACAGTCAATATTATTGCTCCCAATAGATTAAACATTTCTCGCTTCTGGCGCCTTTGAAATGGCCAGCCTAGGCTGTTAGAGAGATACATGGCAGCCTGGGGCCTCAGGCTGACACCTCCCCCCCCCCCCAATAAAGTGCCGCATGGAGAGGAATCCCTGTTCTCTATAAAAGGAGAGTTCTTACAATTGATTAGAAAATACCTTTATGGCTTCTAGAGCATCTTCAGGCAATGCTTGCTTGGGCCCCAATGCAAAAAATTAGAAATCCTGGCAAATCAGTGTGTGTGCACTCAGAGGTGACCGAAAGGGCACACCCCAAAACTGTGATGTGTGAAGGGTTGTTAAGGGAACCAAAAACCTGAGGGATAAGATGAAGATGGGCAGGAGTTAGAAGGTAAAAGCTCAGTTTTATTTTATGCTATAGCAGTTATTCATTTGTAAGAAGAAAGCCTCTTCTAAGTAAAAGCTAGAGAACACCTTCTCTCTGTTATAGACTCCTTTATCTTACTACTCTCTTGGTAGGATGGACCAGAACAAAGCTGCAGCAATCGTTTTGCATATTCACTTACTTGGTGCACCTTGTCCTGTGTCTGCTTGTTGTAAGAATTCATCAGTATAAGAATTAAACACAGGCATCGAGGCAAGTGACAAAATGTGAATTTTGACATCACAACTCAAAACCTTATATACTTGTGCCTTTTGGAGGGGGTCATCTTAGTTTGCAGCAGATATGTGTGCTCACATCACAACCGTCTATAATCTTTCATCAGAACACAGTAGGCTGACTCTTCAAAGAGGTAAGGTTCTGGAAAAAGGTAACAATGATCTAGGGTCTGCATTGGCTCATTACCTAGGTACTAATCAAAATACTGGTTTTAATTCTAAAAGCCTATAATAATTTTTGTCTCATATCCTTCAGAGACCTTTCGAGTCAAACTTGATCCCTGGTGACTTTATGGACCCATCCATGGTCATCTCCAGAAGCTCCTTTCCTCCCTCCCTTCAGCAAATTACAAAGCCAGCATTGTGCAATTTCAACACAAGTTCTACCCTTTCGTACCTGTGTCCAGCTTCACAACATGTATATAAAAGGATGTCATTTTGCCACCCACCATCCCCCTTTACTCCCCACTACAGATGCTCCTGGACCATCTGTGCAATTTTCTTGGCAGCATTATGGAACTAGTTTGCCATTGTGTTCTTTTGGATGTCCTTCAACTTCCTTTAAAAAAAAAAGAACTTTATTAATTTTCAAAGTATAGTTAAAATATAAAATATAGAATATAGATAAGATAGAATACAGACCTATAGAAAAAAGAAAAACTATAAAAGTGCAGAGTTAGATAGAAAGCGGAAAAAGAAAGTGACTTCCGACCTTCTCCAATAAATGCATATTATACAAATATAATCTCTTACCATTAATTAAACCTTAGTAACATTATTTCTATAAAATCAAACCATTTAATCATCAAAACCCAAAATCAAAACTTCATTTTTTTTCAGAAACAAGCAAATAATCTAAAAGTGGTTGCCGTGTAGAGACAAATCCAGACAGTTGTCCTTCAACTTCCCAGTCCTGCCTACAGCCCTGGGATTACCAAGATGTCCCCCATCCAACACTGACCAATCTTCACCTTTCTTAATTTCCAAGCCCAGATACAGTATAGGAATTATCAAAGAGCCCAGAAGGAGAGCGAGGTTTTGGCTGTCATCTCCTCACCAAATCTCAGCTACTTCTCCTCCACCAGCTTCTGGAGCAGTGTTTCTCAATCTTGGAAACTTGAGGATGTGTGGACTTCAACTCCTAGAATTCCCTAGCCCAGGGGTCGGCAAACTTTTTTATGCCAGGAGCCATTTTGACATTTATAAAATTTATAATATCACTCGAGGGCCAGGGGGCGGGGTTTGAGGGTGGGAGCCAATTGCGTGGAAGGGGGCGGGGTTTGCGGGCGGGAGCCAATCGCGTGGAAGGGGGCGGGGTTTGCGGGCGGGAGCCAATTGCGCACACTTAGGGCCCGCTGCCACGCCTGCCCCCGCCACGCACACCATGCCCGCTGCCGCGCCTGCCCCCGCCACACCTGCCTGGGGAAGAGCCAAACTCAAGGGGCCAAAGAGCCGCATGTGGCTCGCAAGCCACGGTTTGCCGACCCCTGCCCTAGCCAGCATGGCTGGCTGGGGAATTCTGGGAGTTGAAGTCCACACATCTTCAAGCTGCCAAGGTTGAGAAACACTGTTCTGGAGCGTCAAAGAGCTTTTTCCATTAAAAAAAAAAAGCTACAAAACTGTACTGTATTTTATTTGTATTTGCAGTCTTAGGGTCCATAATCTTTATTGTCTGTCTGTATGTGTTTTAATGAAAGTCTCCCTTTGCAGTTTTAGTGGCTAGGAATCAGCACATTAGAAAAACACAAAGCTAATCTTTGAAAGATACTGATTTTTTAAAGGCTGAATTTCCATTTTTACATGACAGCACACTGAATCATAATAAATACACACTGTCCCGATCACAAGATGTAAAGTTAATTAGCCAACATATAGTTCATACTATTTCTTGTTTCTGGTAAACATTTCAGCATAGATAGATAAGAACTTGATAAGAACAAATGCAGGGTTTTTCCCATGTCTATTTTTCCACCATCTGAGGAAATGGAAAAACGAGGAAACGCATTGCCATAAAAGAGGACAAAAATATATATCGACAACAGAAGTTTAATCAAATTCAAGCAAGAATGGTTTCAATCGAAGAGAATATTCATAGCTCAGGCTTGAACTGTGGAGTCCTTGGTGCACTCTGAGCCTTGTTGTTTTCTTGCAGACGTTTCATTGCCAGGCTAGGCAACATCTTCAGTGCGAAAAGGGAGTGGGACTTGCTCTCTGTTTATATACCATGGCTTGTCCTGCTTGTGTTGGTGGGGGTGTTGTTCTCCCCTTAGGAGTTCCTTGATTGGGCTGTTGTTTGCTGCTTGGTTGATTGACTGAGTTAATAAATCCTTGATTAGGGTATATTGTGCTGTTTTATTGTTCCTCTGGTACTAATCTTGGTGTTAATCTTTGCATATCTGGGTATTGATTGCTGGTAAGGAGGTGTTCTGGTCTTCTGGCTTTTCTATTGTCTCTTATTAATGGTATGTAAATGTTGTTTACCTCTGTGTAAACCTCTTGATGGCTGCTTTGTCTGAGTGCCAAGATTCCAGGAGTTCTCTAGTGTTTTTGGATTTGGCTTGGTTTAAGATGCTCACCGTTTCCCAGTTGAAAGTATGGTTGAGTCTGTCCATGTGTTGTGAGATTAAGGAGTTTTCAGCATGTCTTCTGACTGCTAGTTGGTGTTCATGGATGTGCTCTAAACCAAGCCAAATCCAAAAACGCTAGAGAATGGCAATGAAACGTCTGCAAGAAAACAACAAGGCTCAGAGAGCACCAAAGAATGGTTTCCATTTACATTATGCAATGCATCACACAGCAAGGCAAATACAAACATTTACAGTACAGTTTTTAAGGCAATCTAAATATTTATAAACAGTGTAAATTAGTTGGAGTATAGAGAATTAAATACTATCTACTTTTTCCAAGCAGCACTCTCTTTTCTTTTTCTTTTCTTTCTTTTCTTTCTTTTTTTATCCATTCAATCATGTCCGATTCTCGGAGACTGCCTGGACAAATCCCTGCAGTTTTCTTGGCAAAATTTCAGAAGTGGTTTGCCATTGCCTCCTTCCTGGGGCTGAGTGAGAGTGACTGGCCCAAAGTCACCCAGCTGGCTTCATGCCTAAGCAGGACTAGGACTCACAGTCTCCTGGTTTCTAGCCTGGTTCCTTAACCACTACACCAAACTGGCTCTCAATATTTATAAATAACAATAAATAATAATACAGTGGAGACTTTAGTATTTAGCATTATGCTCAAAGATCTAAACTTTTTTCATATTAAAAAAAATTAATGTGCTTTGCAACTTTTTATCAATGTCATATTTAGCATTAATTGTGCAACCTAAGCAACTATGTTCATTAACATCTTGGAAATCATATTTAACGTTGCTATAAATCTTTTTTCTCATCTTTAAAGGTTCGATTTATCTTAATCATCACTGTGTTAACAGTTTCCAGTTTCTAAATATCAGTGTACTCAGTTATTGTCTGTACTCTATAATGTATTATTTGTATTTTATAATGCAATAAAACAATTAACTTGGGGAAAAAAGTGAATGAGGGTTTCCTTTTATTAGCATATGCTAATTTATAGTAAGAGCCTATTTGGTGTAGTGGTTATGGCACCAAGCTAGAAACTGGGAGACCTTGAGTTCTAGTCCTGCCGTAGGAGAAAGAAGCTCAGAAGGGACCCTCCCTAGTTTCTCAGGCTGTAAAAGAGATGGCAGGAGAATTGTACTTTCAGACTTGCAAGATTTTATTTACTTATTTTTATCCCGCCTTTATTATTTTTATAAATAACTCAAGGCGGCAAACATACCTAATACACCTTCCTCCTCCTATTTTCCCCACAACAACAACCCTGTGAGGTGAGTTGGGCTGAGAGAGAGTGACTAGCCCAAGGTCACCCAGACAGCTTTCAGGCCCAAGGCGGGACTAGAACTCACAGTCTCCTGGTTTCTAGCCCAGCACCTTAACCACTAGGTAGGCCAGACAGGAAACACGACCAGATGAGTTAATTCTACTTTACTGTAAGGCTACATTAACAGAATCTTGCAAGGCTGAAAGTACAAATTTCCCACTGCCTCCTTTACAGCCCAAAAAACTAGGGAAGGTCCCTTCTGAGCCTCTTGCCCCGCCCACTATCCAGCTGCGGGCTATGACATCTCTTATCTGACCGTTTCCTAGGCAGCATCTCTTTGTCCCGGCTCCCAAGGTCTTTCCCACATACCATTACAGGGTGTGGCCCTGTAGAAGTCTATACTGAGATCAGTTTTGTTCAAGGACAACAGGAGCTGGTCTGACAAAGACCCTTCCTCTTATTTTTATCCCGGCATCTCATTTTGTTGTGAGAGCTAATTGACATGTAACGCTGGAGAGTGAAACTCAGTGATACCTCTGTGAACATCCGTTTGGCTCTTCTGTTGCACTTCTGTACACATTGATCTACTTATAAATAATCCCTTTGAACTCAGGGAGGAATGGTTGGTGAAGATGATAGCGGAGATGGCAAAATTGACTTGTCTGATTAGGGAAAGGACAATAACAACATTTATTTTACTATACTGTATATTATTAGTGACTGGAAACCCCTTATGGAACTTTTTGCTGAAGAAAGAAAAAAAATGAACTTGTGTGTTATGGGTTTGACAATTAGAAAGGGTAGACGATGGAAAAAAGGAAATTATGATGTAATCTTAGAGAGAAAGGGTAAAATATAAATGCATTTATAACTGCGGTTAAGAAGATTAGAAACCACTTCTTTATACAGTAATCTTTTCTTTCTCTTATTTTCTTTATCTATTAACTACTTTTATTTTCTTTATTTCTTCTCTAAAATTTGTATCGTTTTGATCTTATTAAAAATTTCTTGAATGAAAGTTATTTGTTTAAAAAATGAACTCAGGTTGCTCAAAGGGAACGTCTTGTGCTTGAGTGTGCCTAGCGTCAGGTTGCACGTCTCTGAAATTAAATGCTGAAGGAAGTTTAGGCCTCAATGTGGGAAGTACAGCCAAAGTGGAAGAAATTCTGGTGAAAGAGGAGATGGCTTTGTTGACCAACAAAGCCTGAGATTGTTCTCATGCAATGGGGAAGTGAAAGTACAGCATGTAACACCCCAGCCTGTTGTTTACGGGCAGGATCTACTGGTTTGAATTCTGTCCAGCGGTGGCGATGACGATCGGGAAATGAAATTCCGTATTTGAAGCCCCAGCCTTGAGCTGACGGGCATCAAGAGGACTGGTAAAGTCAGACCAGGCGCAAGAGAGGAAATCTCCCCTGTGATGGGGCAGTGCTGAAGGCACCAAAAATCCCCTTTGCAGCATTGTGAGGAATGCAAGGCTCAAATACAAGAGACAGCTCAGGCCCTGCTACCTGCAGGATATGGGTGGGAAACCTGTAGGCTTCAAGAGACAGACAGACAGAGAGAGAGAGGGGGGGGGGAAATTGGGGTTGGGAGGGTCAAAAAAGTCAAGATGGAAATCATGACCATACAGTGGAAACCCTGAACTTTTAAAATATGCTTTGCAAGCATCACATCCATCTAAAAAGAGGCCATCTTTTTTTCCCTTTGTTTATTTAATAAAACAGAACAGAGAGGGGGGGAAAAGAAAATATAGATTCATAGATATAGATGATATAGATATAGATATAGATGATATAGATGATATAGATATAGATATAGATATAGATATAGATATAGATATAGATATAGATATAGATATAGATATAGATAAGGAAGGAAGGAAGGAAGGAAGGAAGGAAGGAAGGAAGGAAGGAAGGAGATGATCAGTTATACATATAAGGGTTCCTCATGCATATATAGATATATGTGAAAAATGTTAACATAACAGTTTCAATTAAGAAATCACCATATTTCATTATGACTGTCCATACATAACCTATGCCTATAGGCAACTCATTTGGAGAATGCCAATTAGATCTTCAAGCAATTGGGTAATTGGGGCCATAAGTTATTGCCATCTTGACTTTTTTACCCTGCCCCCACCTCAGACATCCCTGAGAGCCAGCCAACATAGTTAATAATCATTTGGCGGGCTTCCTCTGTCCTCCATCAACGTTACCTGGACTGGTGTTAAAGCATTTGTCACCCCATTCTGCTTGTCCCCAGCCTGAGGGCAGTCCACTCACTGTTTCTTGAGGACAGAAAGGCACGGCCTTATTTATTTATTAACTTAATTTATATACCGCCCATCTCACTATAAAAGTGACTCTGGGAGGCTTACAAATAAAAAGTCCTAAAAACCATTATAAAAATACAAGAAACACAAGAAAGTTAAAAGAGGAGAACTAAAAGGCGGAGAGAGCGTGTTCAACCCACCAACCACCCCCAGGGCTGCCTGCCACTCTTGGATCCCCACGCTAGTTGGCAGAGCCAGGTCTTGACGCTCTTCCGGAAGGCCAGAATAGTGGGGGCCAACCTCACCTCAGGAGGCAAGATGTTCCACAGGGCGGGGGCCACGGCAGAAAAGTCTTGTCCTCAGCCCAACCCCAGCTCACCGTGAAGGCAACCACCCCATCTTTTCTCACTCCGCATCAACAGTAGCGTTTTCCAACTTCTCTTGGCATGAGGGGTGCTGTGTGATTGACCTGATGCATTTCATTTCATGGAAAGGACATTCCTCTGGTCCAGTTGTGTAATGGTTCTGGTCCCCGTTTGCTCAGCAGTTCCCGAGCATTTTCCTCTGGGCTGCACAACTGCCTGCTCCTTTCTAAAGGGACCTTCTTGGTTAACCGGGTGAAAATGACCAGAGTTCTGCCTGTTTTGCCTTCAAGCCCAGACAATAGGAATAACAGGAAAAGTGAATTTGGTTGCTTCTCTTCCACTACTGATAGACGTGCTGGATGGGAAGGTGTCAAGTATGGTAGGGTAGGGGCGCGGTAGCTCAGCGGGTTAAATCGCTGGGCTGTTAGATTGCCGACCATAAGGTCGGTGGTTCGAATCCGCGTGGCGAGGTGAGCTCTCGTCACTTGCCCCAGCTTCTGCCAACCCAGCAGTTCGAAAGCTAATTGCGAGTAGATAAATGGGTACCACTCCACGTGGGTCAATTTGCTGGCGTCCTGGCGGGGGTTGACTCCAGAGCGAAGACCTCACGAATGGCGGCGGAAACGGAGAGCGGAGAATGGAGACGACGGATCCCGTCTCAACATCCAGGACGTCAGCAGCCGACTCTGAAGCAAGGTATGCTGGGACATGTAGTCCAATACTTCAAGAGTTGGTTCCCTTACCCCTTTCCTAAAGCGTGCGGTCGTAACATTGTTAAAAAATAAATATATGAATTGTTAGTAATTGGATGTGTGATATTGTAAGCCGCCTAGAGTCCTCCGATAGGGAGGGGATAGGCGGGGTATAAATATGAATAATAAATAAATAAATAAATGAGGAGGCATCAGTAGAGGGGAACTTATACAGTGATTTCATTTCAGTGGAAACCACATATCCTCAAAGACCTACCCATGGGAAGAAAAGGGACTGGAGCTTGCTTTCCCACCAGGGGTGGGAGGAATAAAGAAGCAGTGAGATCCACCAATCTAGTACCTGACGAGCATTGGTGCCAAAACTGAAAAATGGACTGAAATCCGGACTGCGATTTCCTAAGCCAATTTCATTTCCACCTGGTTTCTTCCTGGGAGACAAGCTGGCTTAAGGCTGCCATGTGGAAAATCTCAGTGGTATTTTCCCCTTTATTCTGACCCCATGCAAGGACAAGCTTGAGGTGTGCAAAAATTGTTAGGCTTTGTCATTGTTATCTTGGACAGAACTTAAGGTGACTGGCAGTGATGGGGAGCTGAGAAAGGAGCTTGGTTAATCCAGAGAAAAATATGAAGCAAGCAGTTTATGTGGACAGAAGCAGGAACTAGATGGCCTTGAAGACATCTCCTGAAGTAAACTCTGGTAACCTTATGAGTTGGCATGGCCACCTTGGTCCTAAGTGATCAGAACTGGTCCTTCTCTGCAGATAAAGAGAGAATGTCTGTACAGAATGCAGGTGCTGTAAATCTTCCCGAACAGTGTTTCGCAACCTCAGCCACTTTAAGATGTGTGGACATGCTGGCTGAGGAATTCAGGGAGTTGAACTCCACACATCTTAAAGTGGCTGAGGTTGAGAAACACTGTTCTAGAAGAACAATGTGCATTTGACATGATGTAACCTGACTTGGCAATACATAATTAATTTTTGAATATTCATTAAATGAATATACGTATATACTAGATATACATAGATATTGCTCTTGTTTCTATCTAAGTGCCTTTTCCCCTTCTGGAGATGGGCCTGATGATCACTGCTCTTTTTATAATAAAGGTGTGCCTTGTTAACATTCTCCAGCATATTGGTTGTTTTAGAACAGAGGTAGGAGAGGGGTGGTGTAATGGTACAGTATGTGGGAATTACCTTGGGAGGCAGGTGGAAGAGCCTCAGAGTAGACAAAGGTCAGACAAGTGGCAGCTGAGTCTGCAGCAGGAATGGGAGCGTGGCAAATGTCTCAGATGGGACCCTCCCTAGTTTCTTGGACCGTAAAGGCAAAGGGGAGAGAGGTGTACTTTGAGACTTGCAACATTGATGTCAGTCTTGCAAGGTAGTTCAGGCAGGAAGCACACCCAGAAGTACTTTGTTGTTGTTCAGTCGTTTAGTTGTGTCTGACTCTTCATGACCTCATGGACCATAGCACGCCAGTCCTTCCTGTCCTCCACTGTCTCCCAGAGTTTACTCAAATTCATGTTCATTACATCGGTGATGCTATCTAACCATCTCATCCTCTGCCGTCCCCTTCTCCTTTTGCCTTCAGTCTTTCCCAGCATCAGGGTCTTTTCCAGTGAGTCCTCTCTTTGCATTAGGTGGCCAAAGTATTTGAGCTTCAGCTTCAGTATCTGTCCTTCCAATGAACAGTCAGGGTTGATCAGAAGTACTAGCTCTATTTTTTTTAAAATGTATTTATTTAATTTATATGACCACCCATCTCCCCCAACGGGGAACTCTATCTTTGTTGTAAGCTTACATGAACAGAATCTTGCAAGTCTGAAAGTACATTATTTAAGGTTATTGTTGTGGGGAAATTGGAGGAGGAAGTACTATGGATACTTGAACTCCTGGAGGAATGGTGGGATATACGTCAGCAGCCGGCGCGGAGCGAGGCATTCTGGGGCATGTAGTCCGATGCCTGCAGCTGAAGAGCCGGTTCCCTTCCCCTCTCCCTATCGCGCGGTAAAAATTGTAATGATGTATAATTGATATGTAATTGAATGTTGTAAGCCGCCTAGAGTCCTCCAGTAGGGAGGGGATAGGTGGGGTATAAATAAGACAAATAAATAAATAAATAAATAAATAAATAAATAAATATACATCTAATAAATATAAATACGCTTACCAGAAGGGAATCTTCAGCCATTAGCAACTTCCCACTGAAATCTTTGATTTTTTTTTTTAAAAAAACAACAGATGGAAAGGGGTGCCTGATGGACCCCAAGCGAGGCATCCACGGGTACCTTTGTCTTCATTGGCACCTCCCTGGGGCCCCTAACTTTACACCAATCCAGGGAAACTGAGCATATGGGCGCAAACAGAATCTAGCCCTGATTTACATATAATTGGTTCCCAGAAAGTCACTAGAATCCAGGACCGCAACTAGGGTCTGTGTCACCTGGGGCAAACATGGTTTCCGCACCCCTCCCCCATGGGTTGGTGAGGGAGGTGTTGTCATTTTGGCACACACCCCCCCCAGCACGGCGCCCCTCCCCTAGTTGCAGCTTTGCTAGAATCCTTATATGAACACATCTTTTTTCCTCCACTATAAACACAAGCACACAGCCCTGCAAGTGAGTCATCATCTGTCAGTCCCCCTTCATTTTGTAAAAGTGACACAGAGAGCTGCTGGGCTGGTGTGACCACATAAGGCTGCTGGGGAAATAACGTGCCGTTTGTTCTCGGGAGAGGAGGGGGGCATGTGCGGGTGGGTTTGGTGGGGGTGTTTTTGGTAAAGAAACAAAGCACTTTCCGATTCCAGGTCGATTTGCAGCTGTTTCTCAGAGCTTTGCTGAATTTCTGTTTCTGATCTGGCCATTGGATTCTCGCCCCATATTAATCATACCAAGTTGAACTGCATAGAACTACTCATCTTTTAATGTAGGGCAACAATTTTCTTCCGGATTTTACTTCTGCTGATGGACACATTTCGTAGGTAATCAGGTTGTGTGATTCCTAGTTGCCTTTTTCCATATCAGTTCCAGCTTTATGAGATCCACGTGGAGACTGAGGATCTGAGTGGTGCGTTGTATTTTAAACGCTTTGTAAACATAATCATTCTGACACATGTATAGACCAAAGGCTGAGATCTCCAGTAAGTTTTGTTGTGTTGGTGTGTGTCTAACATTATATTACACTTGCCACTCAAATAGCATCCCAAGCATTCAGTGGCTAGATCAGTTAAAGACCGAATACTCAAATGTATTTATTTATTTATTTATTGAATTGCTACAATGCATAGAATTTGGAAGTCTGATTAGGCTTTTTTCTGGAGTGAGGGAGGGAGAAAGGAAAGAGGACAAGACAGATGGATGGAAGGAAGGAAGGAAGGAAGGAAGGAGAAAAGAAAAGAAAAGAAAAGAAAAGAAAAGAAAAGAAAAGAGGAGGGAGAGAGGGAATGAGGAAGGAAGGAAGGAAGGAAGGAAGGAAGGAAGGAAGGAAAGAGAAAAGAAAAGAAAAGAAAAGAAAAGAAAAGAAAAGAAAAGAAAAGAAAAGAAAAGAAAAGAAAAGAGGAGGGAGGGAGGGAGGGAGGGAATGAGGAAGGAAGGAAGGAAGGAAGGAAGGAAGGAAGGAAGGAAGGAAGGAAGGAAGCAAAGAGGAAGGGAGGGAGGGAGAAAGGAAAGAAGGAAAGGAAAGGAAAGGAGAAAGGGAGGGAGGCAATACATGCTTATAGGGTATCTGTGTGGGAATAAAATCTGCAAGTTGATCCGTGTGGTGTCATGATCAAATCATGATCATGATTTTTACATGCAGGGCTCCCATCACAACATGCCTGCGTCTTGCTGATGTTGATCAACCCCTGTAGACACCCCTGCACACATCTAACCATAATTACAATGTGATACAACATTAATATTAAAAGAAAACTGTTGTCATACCCAAAAAGTTAGACCCAATTTCTCCAAAGTCTTCCTTCTTACCCTTTTATTGAAAAAAAGAGACCAAACACGTTGACACGCATGAACAATCTTTTGCTGCCAATCAAGCGTCAACTTCTCTTTCTGGGATTCTTGGGGCAGTCCGCATTTATGAAACGTCTCAATGTCTTAATAGTTTCCAAATCCTGGGGATATAGCTGAGAAGAATAGATCCATCATGACTTGTATCAAGTGATTTAAAGGCATGGCACCAGTCCTCTGGAATTCAGCCCCAAATGTGTCAATACCAGACAAGCCCAGATTAGGCGAATTAATGTTACTACTTCTGAACTGCAGCTCCAGCCAAAAGGCATGCATTATGCATATATGTCATTATGAACACTGAGATGTCCAACATAAAGCAAACAATCCTTACGGTTGAGTTACCTTCACTTTAAGATCAAAGGAGACCAATTGCACTATAATTTACAAGAATGGGATTTCAAACATGTTATTCCAGAGGTATATAAGTGATCAATATAAAATTTACCCAATTCCTTCCGCTTTTTACAAGAATGGCCTACTGGGTTTGAAGGCTCGGTTGTCACATATTGCAGGCTTTTAATGAGTGAAAGAAACAAAATTGATCTCTATCATCCATCCATCCATCCATCCATCCATCCATCCATCCATCCATCCATCTATCTATCAACATGAAGTGTAGATGGGGCAGCTGCTGGGAGGGGCAATCAAAATCAGCAAGATAGCTGTGGTGTCATGATCAAAGACACACTCCTTTTCTAAGTGTGAACAGACACATGTACAAAAGGAGCAGGACATCAGTTGTGACAGCGCACCCACCTTCTTGCAGATTTTCACACACACACACACACACACACACACACACACACACACACACACAGCCACTCAGACACTGAAGCTGATCCCTAGAGAAACTGGGATCCCAGAATGGCTAGTGAGGCCATATAACAGCATTCAAGCTGAGCCCAGAGAGGAGATGAATTCAGATAACCTTGTTCCAAACAGTAATCTAAACCAGTTTTAAAACTGATGTTTGGTGATAAGCATGCACATATGGAAAGATGATCCACCTTTCCCATCAACATTTGTAATTCATGCAGGGAAAATTTCAAAGGATTCCCCTCCCACTGACAGTTACATAATAGCACAAAAAAATAAAATCACAGGAAATCACGCCAAGGGAACTAAACAGGAAGACCTCTTAAAATATAATTCACAGTCAGAATCTAATGAATCTTAATCATATTTATCTGAAAGGAATTATAGCCTGTGTGACTAAATATTTTCATGGTGATAAATTCAAATTTGCTAGATGAGAAACTTTGTATCAGCATATCACAAAAGAAGATAAGGATTCCTCAATGTGTCGAAATGGTTTCTGAGATCTAGTGCTATCAAACGTGATTTATTCTAATTTCTAGAAGGAGTCTGGTAGCACGTTTTCCAACTAACAAATTTTATTAAAAGGCATAAACTAAATTAAATTAAAATATTAAAAGGCATAAATGAGCTGCAGCTCAGGAAAACCTATGTCTTTTGATAAAATATGTTACTCCAGGATCCTTCTGATTTTTTGCCATCAAAGATTAACAAAGCTTTCCTCCTACAATGTCTAATTTATAGAGTAACCATAGAGGACACCAAACTCATATATTAATGAAGTTTGGGAGGTCCACAAAGGGGGGTAAAAAATGTAAAGAAAGTGGCCATGGCCACAGGATCAAAGCCCCCCTTTTTTCCTTTTATTGGAATGTTATATATCCTGATACATTGTATTATTTCAATGCAAATTTCAATGCAATAATATAATTCGAAAGCATGCAGATGCAAGTAGATGAATAGGTACCACTTCGGTGGGAAGGTAACAGCGTTCCGCGCGCGTCATGCCGGCCACATGACCGTGGAAGCGTCTTCGGACAATGCTGGCTCTTCGGCTAACAAACGGAGATGAGCACCGGCCCCTAGAGTCGGACACGACTGCACAAATGTGCGGGGGGAACCTTTACCTTAATATGATAATAAATTATGAACGTTCTGTTATTTAGAAAGCTTGAAGTATTGAAAAGCCCATTCCTGGATCGCAACGCCCTCTGTACAGTCACTCATGCTCTCGTCATCTCCCATGTAGATTATTGCAATGCGCTCTACATGGGGCTACCCTTGAAGACTATCTGGAAGCTACAGCTGGTGCAGAATGCGGCCGCGTGGGCAATTTTGGGTGCGTCGAGATCAGCACATGTAACACCGTTGCTCCGCGAGCTGCATTGGGTGCCAGTTTGCTTCCGGGTACAATTCAAGGTGTTGGTTATCACCTTTAAAGCCCTACATGGCATGGGGCCAGAATACCTGAGGGACCGTCTGATCCCCATGTTATCGACCCGCCCCACTCGGTCATTCAGAGAGGGCCTGCTACGAACCCCATCAATTAGAGAATGCCATCTGATGGGGTCTAGGAGGCGGGCCTTCTCTGTGGTAGCGCCCACTCTATGGAACACCTTGCCCCCAGAGTTAAGACAGATCTCCTCCCTCCCGACCTTTAGGAAAGAGCTGAAGACCTGGTTCTGTGGCCTGGCATGGGAAGGAGGAAGGGATAGTTCCTCATGGGGGTGGCTAATCCCCTAATTTTATAATTGTCCTTCTTTTAATTATTCCATCACCATCTGGATTTTAGAATATGTATTTTATTGTATAACTGTGATTTTAGATATTTTAGATTTTATTTTAACTTGTTTATTGTGTACCGCCCAGAGTTCCCCATGGGGGGAGATGGGCGGTCATATAAATTAAATAAATAAATAAAAGAAGAAGAAAAAGTAAAAAGTCTATCAATATTAATATTGATATTAATATTGAGTATTTTGCACATATCTAGTCTAGTCATATTTAGTCTCCCTGAAACTGGGGTAGGAGTTTATTTCAAAAGTCTTCAATAAAAAAGGAGAAAAAAATCTCAATATGCTTGTAAGACCATGTATAAAGGTTTTAGGAGTAAGACATCCCAAAGACTATCTACACCTCAATTGCCCAATTAACAAGCCAATCAGGTGTAAGGTCAATACAGCAAACCCTGAAGACATATATGGGTTCCCTTCACCAACTTTTGCCCAGACTGAAGAAGCTACTTGGATAAGCAGCGAAACGTTTCAACCAAAAGAAAGAAATCCAGTTGCCATGACTCAACCTACAGACAACTTTTATTATACTTGATTTTACTGTTATTATTTTGTAAACTGCTTTGAGTTATGAGAAGCTAGGGTGATGTAGAAATATTATAGCAAAGAAACAAAAAGTCCAGATTAGCCTTCCCCAATTTTGTAAATATAATTGTCATTTCAATTACTTGAAAAGTAAGAGGGACGAAGTGCAGTTCATAATCAGTCATTGTGGCAGCCTCACATGTTATTAAAAAAACACAATCTATCTCATCTGTTGATGACAAATTGTGTCTCTCATTGGAATACTTTTTGTACAATGATTAATAGACCTAGACTAAGTATGGATCACAAGTATTATGTCATTTAATTGGTTTATGTCTAAAAGCCAATCACTTCATTGCATAATTCTCTCCTTCACCAGTGTTGTAGTCTTGTGCAATTTGAGAAAAAAATTCATTTCATAAGCATAAAGCTTATTGAGTTCACATCCAGCAGAAATCAGGAATCTATATCTTACATAGGAGTTGGAGGGGAAGGATACAGAGTTAAGGGTTCTTTAACTTTATCCCCTAGGGATTTAAATTTAAGCAATTGTTGCATTAATTAATTATTGAAATGTAGATGGCTGCCCAACTGGGACGTGACTCCTGGTGGTGTAAGTTACTGTAATAAGAAGTACAAAAATGCAAATACAATTAAAATTACACCTACAGTTAATGAGTGATTGGGAACCCTCAATGCACAAAGGTGGAATCTTCTGTTATTTAGGACCCAACCAAACAGCTGGGGAAGGACCAAGATTTTAATGCATTTCCATAAACTAACAGAGTTGGAGCCAGCCATATGTTGGGGCAGGGGGGGAGCGATCAACCCATCCTATTGAGGCACATGGGAGGGGTAGAAATAATTGGAGAGAGGCAATTATAAGAATCATATATAATATGATGCTCTCAGATAAATCTGTATGCAATGTTTTTTACCAAACTGGTGATCGTCCCTATTAATATGAAACAATTTATACCATCTCCTTTTCCATTTGCTTCAATGAAAATGCATTCAGAGACCTTTTGAAATATGTATTTAGCATTTGTTAAAATTTAATATCTTTAATTCTGTAAGAAAACCATCTTTAATCTTAAAAAAATACTTAAAAATAAAAAGGACAAACTAAAAATACAAACTAGGAAGGAAAAAAAATCTACTGAATCTCATAATTTATACTTCTCAATAGTCACTGGTTTATCAATGAATTCACTACTATAATTTGAACAATATAGTACAAGATTTTATTGTAATCTCTGCCATAGTAACACATATTGCTGCATCCTTTGAGTGGTAGAAAATATTGCCTTTTCCAAAACAGAAATACGTATTTAGCATATTATTAAACAGAGCCATGAGTCTGTTAGAAGTGTGCTCTGAAATCATCCAGGCATCTATATCATATGCTTTCACTTTAAATGCCAGGAAATCAGATAGCAAGAAATAATCTACATAAAAACAGCTACAGGGTATGGAAGAAATGAAAATGTATTCAAGTTAGGAAGAATGAACAAGGTGCCATATGCTCACTCAATTAAATTTGCGCACAGAATTTTGCACATATTGATCACAGAGGGTCATTTGAGTGGGGGGATGTTATAATCTAGAAAGGAGATCAAGATTTGATTAAGATCCCCTGCAACTATTGTATAATCTGTTGATCACTGAAAGCAATGTATGTACTGTATGTATGTATTTTTTTTATTTTTTAAATTTATTTTCTATCCCACCTTTATTATTTTTATAAATAACTCAAGGTGGTGAACATACCAAATATTCCTTCCTCCTCCTATTTTCTCCACAACAACAACCCTGTGAGGTGAGTTGGGCTGAGAGAGAGTGACTGGTCCAAGGTCACCCAGCCGGCTTTCGTGCCTAAGGCGGGACTAGAACTCTCAGTCTCCTGGTTTGCCATTGGCTCCTTCCTAGGGCTGAGAGAGAGTGACTGGCCCAAGGTCACCCAGCCGGCTTTCATGCCTAAGGCGGGACTAGAACTCACAGACTCCTGGTTTCTAGCCCAGCACCTTAACCACTAGACCAAACTGGCTCTCATTTGTTTTATTTGTTTTATTTATTTGTTTTAGATAATCTGCGATTGGATCATATAAACTCAGTAGCACTAGTCAATGTTCTCCAAATCTCACAATAAATTTTAAAAAGTCATCTGGTTTACTTATGGTTCAATATATTCTGCAAAGCTAAACAACAACAACAACAAACAGAGCAGTCAACTTCAGCAAGTTGTTTACACACAGCTTCTATTTTTTAACTGCCACTGTGTTCAACTCTTCTTTCCTGAAAGAAGAAAAGAATTTGCTGTTTCTTTCCTCCTCTTTTGGGAAAAACAAAAAACGAAAACTTCCCAGCATTTGATTTCTTCTGCTGGATTGCTTATAGTAATTTCTCCCTTCTGCCACCCCTCCCCCCAATTTCATAATCCTTTCCCAACTAGCCAGTTGCAAAGCAATCCTCTCCAAATAATCTTGTATATTAAGATCCCAAATCTCTTTTCCAGTAACTGCAGTGGATCCTTCCAAGGCTCTGTATGAAGTTAAGATTTTTTTGCTCCAGCTGGCATCTCTCTGTCCCTAGGGATAGTCACTCTGTTTTCCCCGCCCATCTCCTCGGCATAGGAAACAGACTTCTGGAGCAACTCCAGAAGTCTGCCTGGGATTTCCCTGTCAATCATGTGAACTCACTTACCTTTCTGCTGTTACCTACTCCAGATCCTGTTAGAACATTCAGCAATGCTTCACAAGGGCCTTTCCAGATTTTATGACAAGAAAAAGTGTGCATTACTCATCTGTGACATAGGTTGGCATCTCATGTTTCTATACAGGTTACGATTACAAATTTATAATCCCCGAGGCAGCTGTATTTGCTATCTGAGAGATGGGGTTATGCAAATGTCTTAGGGGCCTGGTTGGATTTTGCCTGTTTTGTGTAGGGTAAGAATGAACATGCAGATTTTGAAGAATGTTTTGGGTATGAATCATCCCATTTTAATGAACGGGTTGTGGGATAGTGGGAAATCCTCAGCGTCAGAAATGAATTGGTTAGCTCTTTTCCTTAAAACGGATTTATCCTGCTTCCCTGTCTCCTTGTTGATTTTTTAAAAAAACTGGTCACATTTTCCCTTGGAGGGATATTTTGTATGGATTTATTATACTGATATCCTGTTTCACGGGAACCCATGGGGAGAGGGTCAAAAAAGTCAAGATGGTGGCCACAACCATGTGATCAAAGTCCTGCGCCTTTTTAATGTCTATAAAAAGGAGGGGGACTTTGATCACATGATTGTGGCCACCATCTTGACTTTTTTGACCCACTCCCTAAAGATTCCTATCTTTTCTTTACTGGGATATAAGTAGTCCTCCCCTGATTTTATCCTCACAACAACCTTGAGAGGTAGGGAGAGATTGAGAAAGAACTTTGGGGTTGAGGAGGAATTTAAACTATCTGCCTCTTTCCCTCGTTCTAGGCTGATATTTGCCATCCTACTGTATGTTGGCGGAGAAGAAAAAGAAAGAAAAAGGCCATCCAGTTTGAATATTGTACTGCATCTGTTTTGCAATGTTCTAAGTAATATCTCCATGGAATATTTGTGAGGCTGGATTGTATGACAAAATTTCCTTCTGGCTCCAGAGGGGGCCAAAAAGTCAAGATGGTGGCCATGACCGCACAATTGAGGTCCACCCTTATTTAACTGGGCAGGGATAACTCTACATGCTGCCTTGAACTTCTCAGATATTGAACAAGGATGGGAGTATCATTTTCTATTGAATAGAAAATGCTACCCCCCCCATCATTCTTCCCAAATGTTCCAAGGGGTTATCTTCACGACAACCCTGTGAAGCAGGCTTTGCTGAGAGAGAGTAAAGGGCCCACCATTGCCTGCTGAATTTCACCATGGGCTAGCTGTGAATTTCAGCCCAGCTTCTGTGGTCCTGCTTTCCTCCTGTGGCTCCTACATCATCTTGTAAGAAAACAAGTTTAGGAAAAGCTCAGCCTCTCTGCTTCACAGGGCAATTTTATGAAAAGCTGGGTTGCCCAAAGACAGAACAGGGTTAGCTTAATACAGTACATAGTGTGTGGATCAGCCACACCGTGAATGGCTTAAGGGAGTGATGGGCACTTTCCTCGCCTGGGAGAACAAACTATCCCTCCTAATCAGCCAGCTTTGAGAAGCTTTTAGGACAGAGACCAGGGGGGGGGGGGGAGTCAAGATGGTGGCTGTGACATGTGATTGAAGCCCCACCCTTTTAAACGTGTATCATGATCCATATTTAAAGAAGGGGGAAGGCTTTGATCACATAGATGGGCCACCATTTGACTTTTTTTTAGCGCCTCCCCCCCCCCCCCCAGCAGACACTCCTAGCAGAACCAAATATTTTTGGACAGCTCTCTTACAGCGGTCCCCAACCTTTCTGTCACCAGGGACTGGTAGTGGAAGAAAATTTTTCCATGGACCAGTGGGGGCAGGGTTTGCAGGCGGGAGCCAATCGCGCACACTGGGGGGGCAGGGTTTGCAGGTGGGAGCCAATTGCGTGAACCAGGGGCGGGGTAATCGCGCACATCGGGGGGCGGGGTTTGTAGGAGGGAGCCCCGCAGCCCACTTCCTAAAAGGCCGCGGCCCACAGGTTGGGGACCCCTGCCTAGAACAGTGTTTCTCAACCTTGGCAACTTTAAAATGTGTGGACTTCAACTCCCAGAATTCCCCAGCCAGACAGCCATGCTTTAAGGATGGAAGCATTTCATCTCAAACAAACCTTGTATTGTGGAGTCCTTGGTGCTCTCTGAGCCTTGTTGTTTTCTTGCAGACGTTTCATTGCCAGGCTAGGCAACATCTTCAGTGCGAAAAGGGAGTGGGACTTGCTCTCTGTTTATATACCCTGGGTTGTCCTGCCTGTGTTGGTGGGGGTGTTGTACTCTCCTTGGTAGTACCTTGATTGGGTTGTTGTTTGCTGCAGCAAGGTACTACCAAGGAGAGTACAACACCCCCACCAACACAGGCAGGACAAGCCAGGATATATAAACAGAGAGCAAGTCCCACTCCCTTTTCGCACTGAAGATGTTGTCTAGCCTGGCAATGAAACGTCTGCAAGAAAACAACAAGGCTCAGAGAGCACCAAGGACTCCACAGTTCAACACTGAGCTACAAATATTATCTTCGATTGAAACCTTGTATTCCCATTCCCTACCCCCCCAAATGGATTGACTTAGAAATCAGGCCACCCCAGATCAGCCATTTCACCATCACATTCAATGATGCAACTTGGGGGGCGTATGGGGGGGCTGTAAATGGGATGATGGAGGACATCTGTGGCTTAGTGGATTGATGGTATCCAACCAATCATGGCTCAGTCAACAAATTGTACTTAAGCAAACCATATTTTAGAGTAACATATGAACTGAGCCATTTGCTTTCAAAGGAGGACATCATAAGAATAAGCTTGTAACCAACGTTAGCCAGTTTATTATTTCTTTTTACTAGTGAAGATGAAAGCAGCCTAGTGAATAAAGTTTTTCTAATTCTCTCCTCCAAACATGCGGAAAGTTGGTGGAAAAGAGGGTTTGAATCATGCACATAGAGGGGAGTCTTTCTAATAACATGGCTTGTTTATTTTGCAAACCAAGAATTTTTACCAAAAAAAGTACAATAAATCATATTATTTCCACTGAACAATAACAAGAACAGCTGTGTTCAGATATATTGCACTAGTACTTCTTTTCTTTTCCTTCCCCTAATTTCCTCAGCAAGCATGGCAGATACAAGTGATCTGAGGCACCTATTGCCTTTATGGAAAGCGAAAAGAAATCCAAGTTTCAGTGAAACCATCCAGCTTGAGATTTCCAACTTGCGTCCTGTGACGTGTCAGCTTCTTCTGACCCAGACCTGTGTCCACTTGCCCTGTAGTCAGCTTCCAACCTGGGGCTTCCTCCGCAGGAGAGCCTTGATTTTGAGTAGGCATGGACCAGACTGAGGTGTAAAATTAAGGGGCCTCCATCAAAATATCATAATATTCTAAACAAATTGTCAATTTGGACAATCTCTTTAAAGCTAGTGCTCCCATTGAAAAAATCAGCAATCAAAATCATTGATCTTGATTTGTTTTCTTCATGCCCAGGCACTGCTTTGAGAAGGGTAGGGAGCACAAGATTTCCTTATAATGGGAGAAAATGGGGAAATTTGTCTTCCAGTTAATATCTCACTTAGCCTATGTGACAGTATTATTAGAATGGGGACTAAGGAGAACCAAGGTGGGTAGTAGTGAAGACTACTAGGAGCAGGAAGTTCCAGGTTCTAGGTTCCCCTCCAGTCATGGAAGTTCCTTTGGCGACTCTGGGCCAGATCCTCCCTCTCAGCCTGGTCTACAGGTGAAAGTGTTGGGCTGGCACCAGGGAGACCCAGGTTCTAGGTTCCCCTCCAGTCATGGAAGTTCCTTTGGGGACTCTGGGCCAGTTCCTCCCTCTCAGCCTGGTCTAGTGGTGAAAGTGTTGGGCTGGCACCAGGGAGACCCAGGTTCTAGGTTCCCCTCCAGTCATGGAAGTTCCTTTGGCGACTCTGGGCCAGATCCTCCCTCTCAGCCTGGTCTACAGGTGAAAGTGTTGGGCTGGCACCAGGGAGACCCAGGTTCTAGGTTCCCCTCCAGTCATGGAAGTTCCTTTGGGGACTCTGGGCCAGATCCTCCCTCTCAGCCTGGTCTACAGGTGAAAGTGTTGGGCTGGCACCAGGGAGACCCAGGTTCTAGGTTCCCCTCCAGTCATGGAAGTTCCTTTGGGGACTCTGGGCCAGTTCCTCCCTCTCAGCCTGGTCTAGTGGTGAAAGTGTTGGGCTGGCACCAGGGAGACCCAGGTTCTAGGTTCCCCTCCAGTCATGGAAGTTCCTTTGGGGACTCTGGGCCAGATCCTCCCTCTCAGCCTGGTCTACAGGTGAAAGTGTTGGGCTGGCACCAGGGAGACCCAGGATCTAGGTTCCCCTCCAGTCATGGAAGTTCCTTTGGGGACTCTGGGCCAGTTCCTCCCTCTCAGCCTGGTCTAGTGGTGAAAGTGTTGGGCTGGCACCAGGGAGACCCAGGTTCTAGGTTCCCCTCCAGTCATGGAAGTTCCTTTGGCGACTCTGGGCCAGATCCTCCCTCTCAGCCTGGTCTACAGGTGAAAGTGTTGGGCTGGCACCAGGGAGACCCAGGTTCTAGGTTCCCCTCCAGTCATGGAAGTTCCTTTGGGGACTCTGGGCCAGTTCCTCCCTCTCAGCCTGGTCTAGTGGTGAAAGTGTTGGGCTGGCACCAGGGAGACCCAGGTTCTAGGTTCCCCTCCAGTCATGGAAGTTCCTTTGGCGACTCTGGGCCAGATCCTCCCTCTCAGCCTGGTCTACAGGTGAAAGTGTTGGGCTGGCACCAGGGAGACCCAGGTTCTAGGTTCCCCTCCAGTCATGGAAGTTCCTTTGGGGACTCTGGGCCAGTTCCTCCCTCTCAGCCTGGTCTAGTGGTGAAAGTGTTCGGCTGGCACCAGGGAGACCCAGGTTCTAGGTTCCCCTCCAGTCATGGAAGTTCCTTTGGCGACTCTGGGCCAGATCCTCCCTCTCAGCCTGGTCTACAGGTGAAAGTGTTGGGCTGGCACCAGGGAGACCCAGGTTCTAGGTTCCCCTCCAGTCATGGAAGTTCCTTTGGGGACTCTGGGCCAGATCCTCCCTCTCAGCCTGGTCTACAGGTGAAAGTGTTGGGCTGGCACCAGGGAGACCCAGGTTCTAGGTTCCCCTCCAGTCATGGAAGTTCCTTTGGCGACTCTGGGCCAGTTCCTCCCTCTCAGCCTGGTCTAGTGGTGAAAGTGTTGGGCTGGCACCAGGGAGACCCAGGTTCTAGGTTCCCCTCCAGTCATGGAAGTTCCTTTGGCGACTCTGGGCCAGATCCTCCCTCTCAGCCTGGTCTACAGGTGAAAGTGTTGGGCTGGCACCAGTGAGACCCAGGTTCTAGGTTCCCCTCCAGTCATGGAAGTTCCTTTGGGGACTCTGGGCCAGTTCCTCCCTCTCAGCCTGGTCTAGTGGTGAAAGTGTTGGGCTGGCACCAGGGAGACCCAGGTTCTAGGTTCCCCTCCAGTCATGGAAGTTCCTTTGGCGACTCTGGGCCAGATCCTCCCTCTCAGCCTGGTCTACAGGTGAAAGTGTTGGGCTGGCACCAGGGAGACCCAGGTTCTAGGTTCCCCTCCAGTCATGGAAGTTCCTTTGGGGACTCTGGGCCAGATCCTCCCTCTCAGCCTGGTCTACAGGTGAAAGTGTTGGGCTGGCACCAGGGAGACCCAGGTTCTAGGTTCCCCTCCAGTCATGGAAGTTCCTTTGGCGACTCTGGGCCAGATCCTCCCTCTCAGCCTGGTCTACAGGTGAAAGTGTTGGGCTGGCACCAGGGAGACCCAGGTTCTAGGTTCCCCTCCAGTCATGGAAGTTCCTTTGGGGACTCTGGGCCAGTTCCTCCCTCTCAGCCTCGTCTAGTGGTGAAAGTGTTGGGCTGGCACCAGGGAGACCCAGGTTCTAGGTTCTCCTTCAGCCATGGAGGCTCTGTGGGGGGTCTTGGGCGTCCCTCTCTTGCAGAAGGACCCAGTGTGCAGTAAAAGGGGAAGGTGTTGGACTAGGAGTTGGGAAGCACAGGTTCTAATCCTCCCTTCAGCATGGAAACCAGCTGCGTGACCTTGGGTCAGTCAGCCCCTCTCAGCCCCAATCAAGGTCAGGCTCTGCAACCAGCACATCCAATAAACAGAATATCTTGCTGCATCATGTGCTGATTGGTTCTCGGTCAGAACAAGGTGAGCACAGCATAAAAGAAAGCAGACTCTGCAGTCACACAGGGCAAACAACAGGATTAGAAGGAGGATTATAGGAGGAACCTAGAAGAGCTTTTTGAAGGAAGCAAAGGTATAAGTATAATTAATAAAGCCATTCCTCTCCCAGCCATAATCCAAGTACTGTTTAACTATGGTCCCCCAACCAATCTTCCCCTCTCTGAGAGCAGATCTAGAGCACCATGCCCCACTCCAATGCCTTCCCATTGTGTTGGGATCCTGGTCATTGCCCTTGGCAACTTCAAGGTGTGTGGACTTCAACTCCCAGAATTCCCCAGCCAGCATGCTGGCTGGGGAATTCTGGGAGTTGAAGTCCACACATCTTAAAGTGGCCAAATTTAAGAAAAAACTGTTCTAGAGGCTTCCAACCCAATAGGGTTGTACCAACAGAACAGTAATGAGGACAGGCTTTTTATCCTAACAATCCAAGGCAGGATGATTTATTAGATTTATTATGGCCAACGATTTATTCCAGCTCCAAAAGATTGTGTAAATCCCTCCTGTGAATCCTGAAACCGGCTTTTTGGGTGTCCTGCGGTCACTTCCTGCGAGCCTGCCATCCACCCGAACACTTCTGAAGCACGGCTAGCTATGGCCATGTTTGCTGAGGATAATGGGAGCTGTAGCCCTGAAAAGGCACGAGAGTGCAAAACGTGGTACATGTATCCTTTTCATTTCTCTCCAAGGATCCCCGGGAGCGGCAGGCCCGACCGCTTTCCCCTCCCTCTACTTCCCCCTCACCACACCCCTGCCAGGTAGGATAGCGTGAGGGCAAAGCGGTCTCCCACCGGGGCTTTCCCTCGCCACCTCTTTCGGCGTCTTTTTCCTATTCCTGTTTCCCGTTCCTGAACTGTTACATATTCGCTTTCCTTCTTCCACCTCCCCCCCAAAAAATCTGCATTCCCCCAATTTCTCTGGCTCCTCCAGCTTCTTCTGTCGCCCGGACAAGTCGAGGCATTTCCCCCGGGCTCCGCCCAGCAGCCTTTTCCAGCACGCAACCTCACCCCGCTGTCCCTGGGATTCCCTCGTGAGTTTTCGGATGACGCACGCGCCGAGCGGCGGCGCCGTACATAAATCCCTCCACCCCGCCTGCCTGCAGGCCAGTCAGATTACGAAGCGAGGGAGACGGGTGGGAGGACAGACCGATCGGCAGACAGACAGACTTTGCGGGGAGGCCAGCTCGGCTCGAGGCAGCGCTCGTGGATGATGGGAAAGCGCCGCGGCTCTGTGATGCCCGTGGATCCTCTTGACAAAGCGGGTTTGCTGTGCCAGGCGTGCGGGTTCCTCCTGACCAACCCGCAGCAGGCGGAATGCGGGCATCGCTACTGCCGGAGATGCGTGAAGGGGCTCTTCAGGTCAGTGGCGAGAGGCGATCGCGGGCGGAGGAGGGGCCAGGGGGAAGCGAGCCGCTCTCACTAATCTCGCCCTCAGATGTGTTGGACTACAGGTCCCATGATGCTCAGCCAGAACTCGAAAGGGTCCGGCACGCGGGCGGAGAATGCTGAAAGCTCCGGCAGAACTGGAACCAAGCGGGGTGGGCGGAGAGGGGAGCTGACTTTGCGCATCTGGATTTGCCGGTTGTGTTGTGTTGTGTTGTGTTGTGTTGTGTTGCGTTCCTTGGTGCCTCCACGTACAAGGGGACAGATCAGCTCCTTCCAGTGGGCTGAACTGGGTGCTCAGAATTACTGGGGGGGGGGGTGTCCTTGGCAAGTTGGTTGTTAGACTAGATAGACCAGTTTCGTTCTGGATTCTGCCCCCCCCCTCCGAATGGGGCGTTTGCTTGTTTGGGACGACTGTATTCTGGGAAGCTGTGTGTTGAAGTAGGCAGGCCTGTGGTCTGTGCCCCATGCATTACTCTTTTTACAGTAATAATTGGCAGATGAGCCCTTTTAGTTCCAAAGGGAAAGTCTCTGACCAGCCGCGTCCTTTACTTAACGGTAGCAAATTTATAGCAAGTAACGACGGAGGTAGTAGTGCCTCCTGGGGTTGGCTCGCCCCGTAGCTCCATGATCTATCTGCGGGTCCTAATCCATCTTGGATTTTATTGTACAGTATTTATTCTCTGCTGTGTTTTTAGATATTTTTGTATAGTTTTTAAATTGTATTTGTTGTAACCCGCCCAGAGTCCCTTGCATGGGAGATGGGCGCGGAATAAATTTGAAAAATCAATCAATCAATAAATAAATAAATATAAATAAATAAATAAAGTACCCCCAAGCACAAGATTGATTGATCGATTAATCGATTGATTATGTGCCATCAAGTCATTTTCGACTCCTAGCAATCACAAAGATAGATTTTGTCCCTGACCGATTGTATTTTGGTTCTGTTCTTGATAGGGGCTGAACTACTGGATTGAATTCTTGTTTTGGATTTCTTCAATTTCAGGCGTGTTGTCTGCCTGCTTAATACATACTTTTCCACCAGATTGCTTGCTAATTTCCTACATTATTGGCTTATTTCTCTTGTGTTTTTTTATATTCTGCATTTTTATATTCTGTATTCAAATGATAGAATAAGGGAGAGCTTTTTCTATGGTGGCACCCCATTGAAATTTCCTCCTCAGAGAGATTGGCACCCACATTAGCATAATTTCGGTGCCAGATGAAGACCTTTCTATTTCCTAGGCTTTTTAATTGGCTTTTTTCCCTCTGTTCAGTCATGTCTGATTCTCGGAGACTGCCTGGACAAGTCCCTACAGTTTTCTTGGCAAGGTTTTTCAGAAGTGTTTTGCCTTTGCCTGCTTCCTAGGGCTGAGAGAAAGCGACTGGCCCAAGGTCACCCAGCTGGCTTCGTGCCTAAGGCGGGACTAGAACTCACCATCTCCTGGTTTCTAGCCTGATGCCTTAACCACTACACCAAATTGGCTCTAATTGGCTTTTAATTTTATTTTAATTCATGTTGTTTTGGTCTATGAATGCCTGCCATGCTGCTACCTAGTTTACACAGTGTTTTTATTTTGTATTTTATTTGATTTTATCATATATATATATGTATGTATGTATGTACATACATATATATACAGTATATGATAAAATCAAATAAAATACAATGTATGTATGTATGTTGGGCGTGGTGGCTCAGCGGGTAAGATGCCAGGCTTGTCGATCGGAAGATCGCAAGTTCGGAGGTTCGAATCCCTAGCCCTGCGTGCGGAGTGAGCTCCCGCACTAGCTCCAGCTCTTGCCAACCTAGCAATTCGAAAGCATGCAAATGCAAGTAGATTAATAGGTACCACTTCGGTGGGTAGGTAACAGCGTTCCACGTGCGTCATGCGGCCACATGACCGTGGAAGCGTCTTCGGACAACGCTGGCTCTTTGGCTAACAAACGGAGATGAGCACCGGCCCCTAGAGTCGGACACGACTGCACAAATGTGCGGGGGGAACCTTTACCTTTACCTATGTATGTATGTATGTATGTATGTATGTATGTATGTATGTATATATTTTTACTCAGATTGTATTTTAGTGTGTTTTATTGTGAACTACCCAGAGAGACTTGGCTATTGGGCGATTAAAAAAATTAAGACTAAAATATTATTTTAATTGATAGGAGGAAGGTAGATTTCTGAAATCAAGGGTACTGTGCCATCCGTATATATTTATCAGCAACCTCAAAACTCTAGTTGGTTCTTCCCTTTGGGTCTCCTCAAAGTGGGAGACCCTAATATGCAGAATTGAATTGAATTGAATTGGTTTTGTGTGCGCATTAGAGATTCCAGTGAGCTATCAGAAGAGTGTAAGCCTACAGGAAGTGCTTCAATTTAGGAATTTTTCAAACTTTTTAGGTCACCAGATGTTAGTTAAAGACAATTTATTCCCAGAACCTCTGATCAACTGACAAAACTCTAGTAATAAAAAAATTGGCTGCATTATGATTTTTTACCTTAGTCTTTCATGGAATCCAATCAAGTTTTTGAAGAACCTAAGGTTCCATGGAACACAGTTTGAAAAATCTTGCTCTAATTCAAACTGAGGGTCCCTCAGTTTGAGGTGGTACCCATCCAAAACTAGCTGAAAAACCCAAATGGAGTTTGAAGTTGCTCATTAACAATCACCCACTGACCCCAGTAGCAATCCTCTGATCATAGTCTTCATTATTAGAAGGAAATGTTTTGCATTTCTACTTAAATTATCAGAATTATTTCTAAATTCATCCAGAGTGGTTTAACATTGCCTTCACCAACTCAGTATCCTCCTGGTGGGTTGATGGAACTATATAAATCTCTGGATTGTCTTGTCTTGGAACTTGTCAATGGAACTTACTGTAGTTAATCATTAATGGACAACTCACATTTGTATTGTTTTGACTTGTGGCTGAGTTATTTTGTCGGGTCTACATGTAACTTATTTTTAAGCTGGTGGCTTTTAATTTGACAAATGAATGAGGCTTTCATCAGAATTCTTCTTATTATTATTATTATTATTTCTAACTTATATCACCGCCCATCTCCCCCCACAAGGGGACTCTGGGCGGTTTACAATCAAGTCAGCGATTAAAAACATATAAAATACTTTATATGTAAGGAGAATTCTGCTCCTTTGTTGGATTTTATTGCTAGATGCCTTGAGTACTATTTTTATTTTTATTTTCCTGGTAAAGAAGGGCAGACCCAAAAGGAGATGAATGAACTCCATAAATCAAATCACAAAATGTAGCTATATTGGCTAGGTATTTATTTGTTTATTGAACTTCTCGACCGCCCAACTCGTACACGACGACAGGGCGGTTTACAACAATAAAAAACAACATATCATTAAAATACAATGTGCATATGAATATAAATATATATAATATATTTATATATATAATATACAGTATAGTATATAATATATATATAAATATAATATACATAAAAAATACAAATATGAAGTATAAATACCAGATGGCAAATCGAGATCTTACTGTTGGCACCATAAGTGTGATGAGGCACATGTCGGAGGATGGAAGTAGCATGTGGTTGGAAGGGCTGTGTGTGAGAGAGTCCCTTCGAAATTGCCCATAGTGCTATTGCTAGATTTTCATTCAGTTCACTTTCTTCTCTTTCCTTTTCTTCCTCAGGGACCCAGAGAAGATGGTGGCCTGCTTTGCATGTCAGAAGGCCCTGAATCTCATGGAGGTGAGTTTCGAGATAATTAGATAATAAGACTAAACACCCATCAGCCAAAGAAGCAGTGAATGAATGGGAAACTGAGTTTGAACTCTTGTGGGTGTAAGAGGCATTACTGCCCCTTTCTACCCTTCTACTTTCTACCTATAGGGGCGTGGTGGCTCAGCGGGTAAGATGCCAGGCTTGTCGATCGGAAGATCGCAAGTTCGGAGGTTCAAATCCCTAGCCCCGCGTGACGGAGTGAGCTCCCGTACTAGCCCCAGCTCTTGCCAACCTAGCAATTCGAAAGCATGCAAATGCAAGTAGATTAATAGGTACCACTTCGGTGGGTAGGTAACAGCGTTCCGCGCGTGTCATGCCGGCCGCATGACCACGGAAGCGTCTTCGGACAACGCTGGCTCTTTGGCTAACAAACGGAGATGAGCACTGGGCCCTGGAGTCGGACACGAAACCTTTACCTTTTACTACCCTTCGGGTGGCAGTGGACAATCCCTTGTTTCACTTGGCTTCGTTCTTGATTGCAAGACAGATTCTTTCTAGCTGATTCTTTCTCCCAAGTCCTAGCCTTGGAATTTAGTTTAGCTGTGTAAAGCCAGAACGCCTCTTTAAAAATACTGGGCTAGATGGGCTGATGGCTTGTTCTAGCAGGGGTCTTCTGATGTTCTCATAAAACGTACTCCACAAGACATGATTGCATCTACATGCTAAGCCAAAACTAAAGAAAGGATGGATTCACATAATGGAGGATCCAGTTAGTGGAGGGACTGTATCTTAAAGGTAGTCTGTAGACTGGAGGGGGTAAAAGCTGGACCAAGTTGAAACTTCAGTACCCATGGTAGAAGGAACATCTCCACCACAGAGTTTAGAAGGATTCAAGCAATCTACATGACATCCACCTTTTTCTGCAAGAACTTGACACCAATCCTCAGGATCTGCTGCCTGGCATTACTATCTCAGTTTACCAAATGGTAGCACCATCCTAATGGTGGAGGTTGATGTTAGAAGAGGGGGTGTGGATCTAATGTTACCATGATCAACTTTATCATCTGACCTCTTGAATCTCTCTCTTGCTCCTCAGTTCCACAGTGACAAAGCAGCAGAGAACGATGCTCTTGCCACACAGATAGCCTGCCCAAATTTTGACTGCACGTGGACAGGAACCCTGAAATCATACCAGGTATTTTCAGTGAACATAGTCACTTTCATTGCTTTTCATGATCCTGTTCTATTTCTCTTGGCAATCAGCCCCGAGTTCATTGTTAAAATGGTATTAATTTAATATCTCATTAAGATTTAATGTGATACTGATTATGAATTGGCAGGGGAACTCAGGTCCAAAAGGGTGATGTCAATTTTCATACATTAATGGTACTATTAATATAATGGGAAGGTGTTAGTAATATCAGTAATAAAAACCCAGCGGTTAAATAAAGTATTTCCTGGATTTTTAAAATCATGTATCTTCATTGAGGAAAGGGCTAGAACTATGTGACAATTTATGAAAGAAAGACGGGGGAAAAGTATACCCAATACAAACAGATTTATTGTTATCTCCTATAGATTTATGAAGGCATTGGACTAGGAATTTCTAACAGAGACACCTTATCTGGTTACTTATCTACAATTCCCAGGATTCTTTGTGGGGGAAAACCCATGACAGTTAAAGCTATGACAATTAAAATGGTTCCATGTAAGCTGTAGACATGTCCTTGGAAGGTTTTAGAACAGGGGTGGGGAACCTTTTTTCTGCCAAGGGCCATTTGGATATTTATAACTGGGGACCGGGGGGGGGGGCGGGGTTTCTGGGATTTCCGCAGACTGGGGGCCGGAGTTTGCGGGCGGGAGCCAATCGCGTGGAAGGGGCAGGGTTTGCAGGCGGGAGCCCCACGGGCCTTATACGGCCCGCTGGCCTGACGTTGCCCACCCGTTTTAGAACTTCTAAATCTGGATATGTCTCAGAGTCATGATCAACTCATCCTAGTCTAAACCAGAGCTTTCCAAACTGTGTGTCGGGACACGTTAGTGTGTCGGCTGCAGTGTCTGGGTGTGTCGCGGCTGCTGCTGCCTCCAAACCTGCCCTGCCAGGATTCCGTGCAGGTCCTAGTGCCTGCCTTGTGCCCTGCTGTAAGAGCGTGTCACGAAATGATGCCCTGCTGTAAGAGTGTGTTGCGAAATGATGCATGTCTACAAAGTGTGTCACCAACATGAAAAGTTTGGAAAGCTCTGGTCTAAACCATGCTGTCCTGATCTTTCATCGTAGGAGCATCTATGCCTCCCTGAGGCGCCTATTGGAACTACAAGAGATGCTACTTTCACTCCTGGAGACCAAAATGTGAATGAAGAGAAGGCGGCGCACTGGAGTGTCACTGCCCCCATCATGGTAAGTTACTGAATAAACGTTGAAAGCCTAAATTCTCTTCCGATGCGTTGTTAAATGGTTATTGTTAAATGACCATTACAAGCGGTCTTATTTATTTATTTATTTATTTATTTATTTATTTATTTATACATACATTTTTATTTATTTATTTATATAGTATAGATACTAATTTAAATGGTTTTACAAAGGCACTGGACACATTCATGGAGGATCAGAATTCACGGAGCATTGGAGGATCAGGATCAGGTGTCATGCAGCTTCTAGTCTGCATGGTGGCATGCTACCTCCTGAATCACAACCATAGCAGTTGCTGGACAGCAACAGTACAAGAGGCCACAGCCCTCTTGTCCTTCTTCTGAGTTTCAAATGCATCTGGTTGGCCACGATGTGGACCCTTCATACATTCTTAAGATGCCACAAGAGAACAGGGTTTCAGAGGGAACCTAGCCGATTGTAGAAAGTAGCACTGAAAGATTGAAGAAGAGAACTTTGAGGATCCTCAAGAGAAAATGAGGATTTTCAGTCCAAACTTGACAGCACAACACGAGCCAATTCACTCAGAATGTAATGTTTAGAGAAAGGGTGATTTCACTGTATCCAGAACAGATTATCCTGGGTTTCTGACTGTCCTATTAATTTAGTAGCTATAAACAAACAAACAACTTTTGTACAGGAGGATGGCTCAACACAGGAGAAGTAACACCACAGGACCAGAGTCAGCAGTTTATCTTCATCTAAAGGAAAAAGGACACTCATTTGAGGACATTAATGTTCACATTTTAGACAGAGAAGATAGGTGGTTTGAGAGAGGGGTCAAGGAATCCATTTATGCCAACTTGGAAAATCCTTCCTTGAATAGAGGTGGGGGCCTCAGGCACAACCTCTCCCCCATCTTCCTCCCCGCTTTGTCTTCTGTGCCTAGGAAGATTAAGACCATTTCACAAGCTTAACAGCAGCATGGTGATCTTAACGATCCTCCTTTAGATGATAAAAGGACTTAAAAATAACATCTCAATATAACCATGACCTAGCCCCAGGTGTAAGGTCACACAGCTACCTAGAAACATATTTAGGATTCCCTTACCAACTTTGCTCAGACTGAAGAAGCTCCTTGGATAAGGAGCGAAACGTTTCCACTGAGAAAACAGAAATCCAGTTGACATGATTCAAGCTACAGACAATTCCACCTGGATGACTGAGAACCTTCATAGACATAGATATAAACAAAGCAGTTTAATTAAGAGGAAAACAATAGCACTTTTGAGAACAATGGGGGGTGGGAACTGCCTTCATTTTGTGCCTCCGTTTTGGCTTTTTTCTGATGTGAGTTTACCTTCTCCTTCTCTAGGGTGGTCCTTCCCTGAACATGGAAGCTGTCCAGTTGCGTGTGGAGGCCCTAGAACTGGTGGTCGCTTCTTTGCGTCGGCAGCTGAATCACCAAGTCTCCTCTGTGAAATCTCTCCAACGCTGCTGCTCCCAGTATGAGGAGTTGCTCAGAATTTCTCAGGAAACACGTAATGGTCCTCATGGAACCAAAGGTTCTGGACAATCCTCACAGGAGCTGGTCAGCACTGATGGAATATTAGTATGGAAAGTGGAGAACTTCTCCAAGCTCCTGAAGGATGCCAAAACTGGGAAAAGACATTCCATCTTCTCTCCAGCCTTTGCCACCCACCCTTTTGGATACCGCCTCTGTGTCCGACTGTACCCTGACGGAGATGGTGTAGGTAAGGGTGGCCACCTTTCACTCTTCCTTGCTTTGGCCAAAGGGCCTTACGATGACATTCTGGCCTGGCCTTTCCAGCAAAAGGTCACCTTCTCTCTCCTGGATCCCACACGAAGGAAGTCACCTCTGGTGGAGACTTTCCTCCCAGATACCCAAAGCACTTCTTTCCAGAAACCTCACCAGAGACTCAATGTGGCCAGTGGGAGCCCTCTCTTTGCCAGCCATGTTGACATTCCCAGCTACCTCAGAGATGACACACTCTACCTCAAAATAATGGTGGATTTGACAGGAATAGAAATTTAACGCTGGAAATCAATGGAGAGATTTTATGGTGAACATATTCTGCATTTCCATTATTTTTAATACTTCAAGTGTTTTTTTTAATCAAATTTTTTCTTTACTACCACTCAACTGTGTCAACTACAATTTCTGTTTCAAAATGGATAGTCAGTTGCTTCTCAGGGTCATCTAAAATCTGCATATTGTTTTGGCTTGAACTCATGAGAAATCAATCCTTGATTATGCTCAGGCTGATGTTGAACAACCTCTAAACATAACAATCCTTATGGGATTTTTATGGACAGCTATTGGAGAATATCTTTCTGTTAAATGCAGAGAAATGTGGGAAACATTTTTCAGTGGTCAAGGATGTCAGGTACCTTCCTATAAATGCACAATCCTGAGTAATAACGACTATATTTATCTGAAAAGAAGACTAATTTTCCCCAGATAAGAACATTTTCCCCAGGCGAGAGAACCCTATTGCGTGTGAGTGAAATAGGGAGGGGATGTTGCAGAGCACGTGCCCGCGCACGCGCTGCCCCCCCCCCGGCATTGCCTTGGCGGAAGGACAGGAAAGCCGGCGCGCGCGCGGAGCGCCCAGCTTTCCCGTACTTGTTGGCTGGGGAATTCCCATGCCGGCTGGGGAATTCTGTGAGTTGAAGTCCACCCATCTTAGAGTTGCCAAGGTTGAGAAACGTTTTAGATTCACCGAGAATTTGGTAAATGAAGATCACGTTTTGTTGTCTATTAACCTGTGAGTAGGGAAATCCAAGGATATGTTTCTTATGGGCAATATAGAATAATTTGTATACAATATCCCAGGTGCAAATTTTCAGCTCTCTTGTTACATTGCTTCCAGTTTGTTAAAATACATTTGCCATAAAAAGATGTTAAAGGCAGGAAGGTTTTCTACTGATGCCCTTTTGTGATTAGTTATTTTGTATTGGAGTCTTACAACACAAAATAGGATGTTGCAGTATATATTGTATGTGTGTGTGCATATGGGTGGGTATTTTCCTATTAACCATTAGCATGGAATGGATAAACCTGATTATTTCAAAATGCCAATGTTAATTGTTAATTATATCCATAGCACTATTTATGGAAAAGGGACTTTGCAATAACAACTAAGGATTCTAAGATGTACATCCTTAGATTTGACATTTCTGTCTACCTCGCACTCTTATTTATTAAAAACTCTGATATTTATTATATGAGTACATGTGTACTGATATGCAAATAAAACATTAAAGTATATTTATATGATTGATGAAAGTGTTTCATGTTGGTTATTATAGGAGAAGAAAATAAAGTGAATACGGTAGTGAACTGATGTTTAAGGTCTAATTTCGTTTCTCCTCCAAGATTTAAACCATAATTTTAAACCATGATCTTTCTTTAGCATGGTTCCTGGGTAGTCATTAACTAGAGAGGTTGTCCAAGTACTTCAACCATCCAGTGATTCTGCTAATCTTCAATAAAAATCTCACTCCGGGAAATTTACAGCCATTAGTTCTAACCTGTTAGGTGGGATGGAAACGAGGTGGTCTTCCTTCCTCAGTCTCGCAGGACCAGAACAAATTGGTTAAAATGAGAAGGAAGTCGGTCCAAACTAAATATCAGAAGTAGGGTGACCATACCTTATCATTATCATTGGCAATCACTCGTAGCCATACGTCCCGTTTTGAACGGGACAGCCCCGTTTTTCAAACATTTTTGCACCGTCCCGTCTTTTTGATATAAATCTCAATTTTGTCCCGTTTTTGGAGGCAGCCCGGAAGAGGTGGGCTCTCTGCTTTTCTTATGCCATCCTTAACTGTCTTTTCTCCCTTCCCCTCATGAGGCGCAAATGGATCAGCCCGCTTGGCTATAAAAGCGTGGTGTGGCACATGGTTCCTTCCATAGAGGGGAGCGTTTGAGAGCAGAGCAGTGCGCGTGGGAATGAAATTAGTGCGCTTACTTTTCTGGGGGGCGGTGTGCTCACGAGGGGGTGAACGAGCAAGATAAGCAGAAAAGCACCTTAGTCATTGTAAAATAATAAGGAACGAGAGAAGCGCTCCACTCTCTTCCCCTTCCCTCTTTTTTCAGAGGAGCTAGCGCTGTGAAAAGCAGGGAGGCAAAGAATGCTGGGCTGGTTTTTCCCTTCCACCGACGGGTGGAAGTCGCAGCTGAAGCCAGCCAAACGCCTTGCCTGTATAATCACAGCGCCCAGGCTTCCAACCCCAACCCATCTCTAGATTTGTCTGCGATCAGGTTTTCTCCCGGACTGGGAGAGCAACCAGTTTGAGTTACAGGATAGGGGGTTTGCTGTGCGTGCCTTCTTGTCTCTTAAAAAAAGTGCCTCCCCCCCGCCCCGGACTGTACACGTCACTGCTTTTTTGAAGAGCTGGTCAAACTCACCACACACCCCCGCGTCCCAGGCCAACACTCCTCTGGGAAGGGATGGTTTATTTTGCTCAATCTGCTCCTGCAACGCGGTGTCTTCCTCCTGAGCAAGCAGCATGAGCATGGCAAATGAAACATACCTCTTAATCATGCAAGACATAAAGCTGGGACTTAAAAATGCAAATCGCATCCTCCCTCAATCTCTCCTCTCCTCCCCACCCCTCCCTCCTATCTCTCCTTCTCGCTCAGCAGCTACGTGTGTGTTGGAGTTTGGGACACATGGTCACTTTTCAGGAAAGGGTTGGCAGTCTCATCGGTGGTGTGCTCCATCCTTTTTTTTATAAAAAAATACTATTCTTAAATAGACCCCATTCCCATTCTTGTAGGGAACTTGTGATGCGGGCAAGGGACGGCGAGAGAACCCTATCGCGTGTGAGCGAAATAGGGAGGGGATGTTGCAGAGCGCGTGCCCGCGCACGCGCTGCCCCCCCACCGGCATTGGCTTGGCGGAAGGACAGGAAAGCCGGCGCGCGCGCGGAGTGCCCAGCTTTCCCGTACTTGTTGGCTGGGGAATTCCCATGCCGGCTGGGGAATTCTGTGAGTTGAAGTCCACCCATCTTAGAGTTGCCAAGGTTGAGAAACGCTGGTCTGGAGAGATGCACCCTTGGAGAAAGCGAAGTCCCAGCTACCCAGCATGGAATGATCCGTCAAAGGCTAGGAGACACAGCACTCTCTGGTCAAGCCTAGCTCCTGGTGACTCCAAGGGCACATCCATGTTCAGGGGTGCCTGCAGGGTGTGGTCAAAAAAGTCAAAATGGCGGCCACAAGGGGACGATGGAAGTTCTGCCCATTTTTATTACATTAGTTTAACCCCGTCCCGTTTTGCCATCCTGATGTCCCGTTTTTGCTCAAGGAAATATGGTCAGCCTAATCAGAAGGAATGGCATCCTCATTTTTCCATTCGGCAGAGAAATGGGGGCCGGATCGCTTTTTTTCATTTGTCATCAGTATGGCTGCTTGACTAATCAATAGCTATAGCTATACCATTGATAATATAGTTAATATAACTATCTAAATCAGGGGTGGGCAACGTCCGGCCCGTGGGCCGTATAAGGCTCGTGAAAGCAATTGGTCTGGCCCGCGGCGGGGGCGTGGTGTGGCAGGCGCGGCAGCGGGTGTGGCGGCAGCGGTCGCAGCGGCGGACATGGGGGCAGGCGCGGCAGCGGGCATGGTGGGTGTGGTGACCCCCCAGTGCACGCAATTGGCTCCCACCTGCAAACCCCGCCCCCTTCCGCGTGATTGGCTCCTGCCCGCAAACCCCACCCCCTTCCGCGTGATTGGCTCCTGCCCACAAACCCTGTCCCCCGGCCCTTGAGTGATGTTATAAATATCAAAATGGCCCTTGGAATAAAAAAGGTTCCCCACCCCTGATCTAAATTATCTAAAATACAATTGCCCAAATGCTTTTATGACAGAGTGATTCTGCTAGTCTTCAATTAAAAATCTCACTCCAGGGATCACAGATTCAGGAATGGTACCGATCTCCAGCAGGGTGCACACACATCAAATCCATTTGGACAATGTTTTATTATAAATAAATACACTGCTTTGCATTACAAAAGAAATCTTACTTATCGCTTTCTAATTTTCAATTAGTATCTCGGTCCTACATCTATTATTTCTAATCTGTTGTATGTCGATTTTTATTTTAATCTTCTAAGCTCCATTCTATTTTCCTAATTTATCTCAATTCTAACTTTTACTATTTTTCTACACACACACAAACACACGTCCTCAAGTCATCTTGAATCCTGCTGACTACATGAAGAAGTTCCTGCAATTTTCTTGGCAATGTTTTTCATAAGTGATTTCTTCTTCCTAGAGCTGAGAGAGAGCAACTGGCCCAAAGTCACACATCTGGCTCTAGGTCTAATGCAGGACTAGAACTCACGTTTTCCTGGTTTCTGCTGCCTTTAACCACTGCATCAAACTGGTTCTCTCTCTGATGTTAATGTGTATAAAATAAAAAATAAAGATTTTGAAGCACTGGAGTCCATGGTGCTCTCTGAGCCTTGTTGTTTTCTTGCAGACGTTTCATTGCCAGGCTAGGCAACATCTTCAGTGCGAAAAGGGAGTGGGACTTGCTCTCTGTTTAAATACCCTGGCTTGTCCTGCCTGTGTTGGTGGGGGTGTTGTACTCTCCTTAGTAGTACCTTGATTGGGTTGTTGTTTGCTGCTTGGTTGATTGACTGATTTTGAAGCTTGTTAAGAATAACGGTAAGTACCCATAACCACTTCATCAAACTAGTTTTCTAAGTCCTACCTGTCTGATTTCTATTCTTTGATCTCTATGCTACCTTGAACACTGTCTTAATTCTTCCTATCCGGGAGCTAGTCCTGCCCACCACCAACCACAGCTCCCTTCACTGCTCCTCTTGCAGGGCTAGCCCCTGTCCTCAGCTGAAGAAGTGAACTTGATGATCATGGTGATGGGTGTGCTTTGGTCTTGTGTGGCATTGCCATCATTGTAATTAAGTTGTAGTGCTGGATTGTAAATCATCTGGCTTCCCCTCTGGATCTTCGGATCCTAACTTTCAGGTGATTGCCTTTTCATGTAGGGTGTTCGATCTTTCCTTGCTTGCGCCTCACCCATTTCTCTCTGCAAGTAGAAAATCAGGAATGTTCTCACACCATGTTCCGAGCAGTGATACCGTTGAGAGAAGGAAGGGGCAGCAGGGAAAAATCGGAGAAAGGGAAGGGCCCTTACCGTGCTTGCGCCACACGCTTCTTCTCGCCTCCCGGGGACGACTCAGGGAACCTGGGCAGCCGAACAGTAGCATCTCTGGAGACCAAGAGAGGCAGCGAGCTGAGTGCGAGGCTCATCCGCCACCCTCCACCAGCATCGCCCGAAGCACATCCACCTGCATCGGCCTGGTGACTTCATCCCTAGCTTCCACCTGCCAACTTCCACTGCCTTGTGTCCATGAAGATCCGCTGGATTCAAAAGGTGCACCGTGAAGGGTGTCAAGGGAGCCGGAGGGACATTCCCGAAGGAATGCCCACTCCAGCTATCCGTTGGCATCCATCCAGGCTCACTATCCAGTTTCACCCCGTGAATATCAACACAGCTTCTGTCGGCTGGCTTCCGAAGGTCCATTTCCACCAGCTTCACCATCCAACGTCTGCCAGCTTCAGCCTTGGGACATCCGCAGGCGTCTGAAGGAAAGCTCCGCCAGCTTCAGAGGACCAACCTCCACCGGCTTCCACTAGGTCCATCGACCTGACCTCAACGGGCTTCAAACCACGGGCATCTGCCGGCTTCTGGCAGCAAACTCGCGTCCCACTCAGCAAGTCCCCCCGCTTTCGCTAGGGAACCTGCCTTTTTGGTTGGCCGCTCCCTCATTTACTTGTCCTGTGCCAGCCGCAAAGGGTGGGGAAGCTCAAGGCACCCTCTTGGCTGATCCGCTGGAAAAGATCCAGTTCTGGGTACAAACTCTCATGTCATTCCAGAGCAGTTCCTCCCTTGGGTCAGGCACCGCCTTCTAGATCCACGTCTCACTTAGCTGAAAAGCACTGCAAAACTCCAATCTTGTCAGAGGGCTTCGGAGGAGGAGGAGAAGGAGAAGGAGGAGGAGGAGGAGGAGGAACAGGAGGAGGAGGAGGTGGAGGAGGTGGAGGTGGAGGAGGAGGAGGAGATAAATGACCACTCCCACTAATCCTGGTGAAAATTGAATTTTCTTCTTGAACCCAAAGCCATGAGCAGCATTTCATCTCCAAGAAGACCCCTTCAAGCCTCTCTTCCGAAAACTCACCGTCTTTCACTTGACTGCAACAGAGGAAATCACCAGGAAAAGACCCCATCTGGTGACCCAAAGATAGCTTCTTTCCCATCCCTGTTATCCCTATCCCCCTTAGAAATGCCTCTTCTGCAAAACCTGCCTTTCCCTCTCAGCACCTGAAAGAGGCAGAAGAGCAACCAACCAAATTGCGAAACCACAGTTGATTTCAGCTGCACAAGGATTCTCAGAATTATGGGTCAGGATGGTTGAAGGAACTTGCTTATTGCCTTTTGTAGGATGCTAAAATTTGGGAGACGTGATACTACCTTGACAGGAACAGGGGATGTTGACAGCAGATGTTTGTCAGGTGCCAGAAAGAAGTTTGTTGAGAGGTCAGAAAGCTGGAAGGGGGTCTAATAGGCACTCACACCTCAATCCTTTAGCAGCAGAGACCTTGACCACAGAGAAGATGTCCTTTGGCATCAAAAGCCCTTTGGCAGATTGCTTGACTCCTCCTTACCTGGAGCTATCCTTCCAGAGCTCTATTGCTCTAAGCGCTGAGCGGTTCTGCCAATGGTCAATGAACAGATGGCTCCAGGGTAAGCAAGGCCCCACCGTGGTAGTTCTGCCAGGAAGGAAGGGCAAGACACCTTTCCAAATTTCTCCGCAGGCGTTCCCTCTTTCAGAAGCACAATCAGCTTCCCCATCAGCCCCTCCCTCCACTTTGATTGAGTGATTGATTGATTGATTGGTTGGTTGGTTGAGTTGTTTAATCAACTCGTTTGGCCGCCCATCTCAGTGTTCTCATGCCCTATTCCGTACAGTGATACCGTTGAGAGAAGGAAGGGGCAGCAGGGAAAAATCGGAGAAAGGGAAGGGCCCTTACCGTGCTTGCGCCACACGCTTCTTATTGCCTCCCGGGGACTCCTCAGGGAACCTGGGCAGCCGAACAGTAGCATCTCTGGAGACCAAGAGAGGCAGCGAGCTGAGTGCGAGGCTCATCCGCCACCCTCCACCAGCATCGCCCGAAGCACATCCACCTGCATCGGCCTGGTGACTTCATCCCTAGCTTCCACCTGCCAACTTCCACTGCCTTGTGTCCATGAAGATCCGCTGGATTCAAAAGGTGCACCGTGAAGGGTGTCAAGGGAGCCGGAGGGACATTCCCGAAGGAATGCCCACTCCAGCTATCCGTTGGCATCCATCCAGGCTCACTATCCAGTTTCACCCCGTGAATATCAACACAGCTTCTGTCGGCTGGCTTCCGAAGGTCCATTTCCACCAGCTTCACCATCCAACGTCTGCCAGCTTCAGCCTTGGGACATCCGCAGGCGTCTGAAGGAAAGCTCCGCCAGCTTCAGAGGACCAACCTCCACCGGCTTCCACTAGGTCCATCGACCTGACCTCAACGGGCTTCAAACCACGGGCATCTGCCAGCTTCTGGCAGCAAACTCGCGTCCCACTCAGCAAGTCCCCCCGCTTTCGCTAGGGAACCTGCCTTTTTGGTTGGCCGCTCCCTCATTTGCTTGTCCCGTGCCAGCCGCAAAGGGTGGGGAAGCTCAAGGCACCCTCTTGGCTGATCCGCTGGAAAAGATCCAGTTCTGGGTACAAACTCTCATGTCATTCAAGAGCAGTTCCTCCCTTGGGTCAGGCACCGCCTTCTAGATCCACGTCTCACTTAGCTGAAAAGCACTGCAAAACTCCAATCTTGTCAGAGGGCTTCGGAGGAGGAGGAGGAGGAGAAGGAGAAGGAGAAGGAGGAGGAGGAGGAGGAGGAGGAGGAACAGGAGGAGGAGGAGGAGGTGGAGGAGGAGGTGGAGGAGGAGGAGATAAATGACCACTCCCACTAATCCTGGTGAAAATTGAATTTTCTTCTTGAACCCAAAGCCATGAGCAGCATTTCATCTCCAAGAAGACCCCTTCAAGCCTCTCTTCCGAAAACTCACCGTCTTTCACTTGACTGCAACAGAGGAAATCACCAGGAAAAGACCCCATCTGGTGACCCAAAGATAGCTTCTTTCCCATCCCTGTTATCCCTATCCCCTAAGTTGTCTAAGTTGGACTCTAAGCGTGTAGCACAGTCTGGGGAGATGCTGAGGGAACGTCTTTGCCCGGTTATCTGGGAACAGTTCGATCCTGTTGGACCTAAGGAAGTGGACAGGATCCTTCGGGTTGTAAGGGCCACCACATGTCATCTGGACCCATGCCCTTCCTGGCTGGTACAGGTAGCCCGGGAGGTGACATGTGGTTGGGTCCAGGTGATGGTTAATGCATCTCTGGGGGAGGGGGTGTTCCCAGCTGCTTTTAAAGGGGCTTTGGTGCACCCCCTCCTCAAGAAACCATCACTGGACCCTACTATATTGGACAATTTTCGTCCTGTCTCCCACCTCCCCTTTTTAGGGAAGGTGGTTGAGAAAGCGGTGGCGTTGCAACTCCAGAGGATCCTGGATGATACGGATTATCTGGACCCCTTCCAGTCGGGTTTCAGGCCGGGATATGGGGTGGAAACTGCATTGGTCGCGCTTACAGATGATCTCTGGCGGGAGCGGGATGGAGGGAGTGCATCCATCCTAGCTCTTCTTGACCTCTCAGCGGCATTCGATACCATCGACCATGGTATCCTTTTGGGACGGCTCAGGGAGTTGGGGGTGGGAGGCGTAGTTCTGCGTTGGTTCACCTCCTTCCTCCAGGGCCATTCCCAATCGGTGGTAATAGGAGAGGTAAGGTCCGACCCTCGCCCCCTCGTCTGTGGGGTACCGCAGGGTTCGGTTCTTTCCCCTCTCCTATTTAACATCTACATGAAACCGCTGGGTGAGATCATCCGTCACCATGGGATGAGATACCATCAATATGCAGACGATACTCAATTATATATTTCCATCCCTGGTGAGATAAGTGATGCAGTGGCTACCCTTTCTCAGTGCCTGGAGGCTGTGGGGGTCTGGATGGGGAACAACAGGCTTCGACTGAACCCTGGTAAGACGGAGTGGCTGTGGATTGATGGCTCCCGTGGATCCAGGAAGTTGTCATCTCTAGTTCTGGATGGGGTTGCACTACCCCATTCAGACCAAGTGCGTAATTTGGGGGTTCTTCTGGACTCACGGCTCCTGCTCGAAGAGCAGGTGGTAGCCGTGGCCAGGAGGGCTTTTGCACAACTTCGTGTTGTGCGTCAGTTATGCCCTTTCCTGGATCGGGAGGCCCTCCGTACAGTCACTCATGCCCTGGTCATCTCCCATATAGACTATTGCAACGCGCTCTACATGGGGCTACCCTTGAGGAGTATCCGGAAGCTTCAATTGGTCCAGAATGCGGCTGCTCGCGCAGTTATTGGTGCGCCTAGATCAGCGCATGTGACACCTCTGTTGTGACAGCTGCACTGGGTGCCTGTGTGCTTCCGGGTCCAATTCAAGGTGTTGGTTATCACCTTTAAAGCCCTACATGGCATGGGGCCAGGTTACCTGAGGGACCGTCTCATCCCCATAACGTCGAACCGTCCCACACGGTCATTTAGAGAGGGCATGCTACGGATCCCGTCCGTAAAGGAATGTCACCTGACGGGGTCTAGGAGGCGTGCCTTCTCGATAACGGCGCCCACCCTTTGGAATATGCTACCCCCGGAGGTGAGACAGGCCTCATCGCTCCCAGCCTTCAGAAAGAACTTAAAGACCTGGTTCTGCCGCCTTGCGTGGGGGGAGGGGGGGAACAGTTCCTCTTGGGGATGGCTGGTGCCATAGGGCCCTTTTAAACATCCAAACATCATACCACCGCATCTTGGATTTTTATATTTAATTTTAATATATTAGAGTGTTTTATTGGGTTGTTTTAATTGTCGGATTTTAATTTTTGTGTGTTGTAAACCGCCCAGAGTTCCCTTGCGGGGAGATGGAGCGGTATATAAATTGAAACATAAATAAAAAATAAATAAATCCCCCTTAGAAATGCCTCTTCTGCAAAACCTGCCTTTTCCTCTCAGCACCTGAAAGAGGCAGAAGAGCAACCAACCAAATTGCGATACCACAGTTGATTTCAGCTGCACAAGGATTCTCAGAATTATGGGTCAGGATGGTTGAAGGAACTTGCTTATTGCCTTTTGTAGGATGCTAAAATTTGGGAGACGTGATACTACCTTGACAGGAACAGGGGATGTTGACAGCAGATGTTTGTCAGGTGCCAGAAAGAAGTTTGTTGAGAGGTCAGAAAGCTGGAAGGGGGTCTAATAGGCACTCACACCTCAATCCTTTAGCAGCAGAGACCTTGACCACAGAGAAGATGTCCTTTGGCATCAAAAGCCCTTTGGCAGATTGCTTGACTCCTCCTTACCTGGAGCTATCCTTCCAGAGCTCGATTGCTCTAAGCGCTGAGTGGTTCTGCCAATGGTCAATGAACAGATGGCTCCAGGGTAAGCAAGGCCCCACCGTGGTAGTTCTGCCAGGAAGGAAGGGCAAGACACCTTTCCAAATTTCTCCGCAGGCGTTCCCTCTTTCAGAAGCACCATCAGCTTCCCCATCAGCCCCTCCCTCCACTTTGATTGAGTGATTGATTGATTGGTTGGTTGGTTGAGTTGTTTAATCAACTCGTTTGGCCGCCCATCTCAGTGTTCTCATGCCCTATTCCGTGCAGTGATACCGTTGAGAGAAGGAAGGGGCAGCAGGGAAAAATCGGAGAAAGGGAAGGGCCCTTACCGTGCTTGCGCCACACGCTTCTTCTCGCCTCCCGGGGACTCCTCAGGGAACCTGGGCAGCCGAACAGTAGCATCTCTGGAGACCAAGAGAGGCAGCGAGCTGAGTGCGAGGCTCATCCGCCACCCTCCACCAGCATCGCCCGAAGCACATCCACCTGCATCGGCCTGGTGACTTCATCCCTAGCTTCCACCTGCCAACTTCCACTGCCTTGTGTCCATGAAGATCCGCTGGATTCAAAAGGTGCACCGTGAAGGGTGTCAAGGGAGCCGGAGGGACATTCCCGAGGGAATGCCCACTCCAGCTATCCGTTGGCATCCATCCAGGCTCACTATCCAGTTTCACCCCGTGAATATCAACACAGCTTCTGTCGGCTGGCTTCCGAAGGTCCATTTCCACCAGCTTCACCATCCAACGTCTGCCAGCTTCAGCCTTGGGACATCCGCAGGCGTCTGAAGGAAAGCTCCGCCAGCTTCAGAGGACCAACCTCCACCGGCTTCCACTAGGTCCATCGACCTGACCTCAACGGGCTTCAAACCACGGGCATCTGCCAGCTTCTGGCAGCAAACTCGCGTCCCACTCAGCAAGTCCCCCCGCTTTCGCTAGGGAACCTGCCTTTTTGGTTGGCCGCTCCCTCATTTGCTTGTCCCGTGCCAGCCGCAAAGGGTGGGGAAGCTCAAGGCACCCTCTTGGCTGATCCGCTGGAAAAGATCCAGTTCTGGGTACAAACTCTCATGTCATTCCAGAGCAGTTCCTCCCTTGGGTCAGGCACCGCCTTCTAGATCCACGTCTCACTTAGCTGAAAAGCACTGCAAAACTCCAATCTTGTCAGAGGGCTTCGGAGGAGGAGGAGAAGGAGAAGGAGGAGGAGAAGGAGGAGGAGGAGGAGGAGGAGGAGGAGGAGGAGGAGGAGGAGGAGGAGGAGGAACAGGAGGAGGAGGTGGAGGAGGAGGAGGAGATAAATGACCACTCCCACTAATCCTGGTGAAAATTGAATTTTCTTCTTGAACCCAAAGCCATGAGCAGCATTTCATCTCCAAGAAGACCCCTTCAAGCCTCTCTTCCAAAAACTCACCGTCTTTCACTTGACTGCAACAGAGGAAATCACCAGGAAAAGACCCCATCTGGTGACCCAAAGATAGCTTCTTTCCCATCCCTGTTATCCCTATCCCCCTTAGAAATGCCTCTTCTGCAAAACCTGCCTTTCCCTCTCAGCACCTGAAAGAGGCAGAAGAGCAACCAACCAAATTGCGATACCACAGTTGATTTCAGCTGCACAAGGATTCTCAGAATTATGGGTCAGGATGGTTGAAGGAACTTGCTTATTGCCTTTTGTAGGATGCTAAAATTTGGGAGACGTGATACTACCTTGACAGGAACAGGGGATGTTGAGAGCAGATGTTTGTCAGGTGCCAGAAAGAAGTTTGTTGAGAGGTCAGAAAGCTGGAAGGGGGTCTAATAGGCACTCACACCTCAATCCTTTAGCAGCAGAGACCTTGACCACAGAGAAGATGTCCTTTGGCATCAAAAGCCCTTTGGCAGATTGCTTGACTCCTCCTTACCTGGAGCTATCCTTCCAGAGCTCGATTGCTCTAAGCGCTGAGTGGTTCTGCCAATGGTCAATGAACAGATGGCTCCAGGGTAAGCAAGGCCCCACCGTGGTAGTTCTGCCAGGAAGGAAGGGCAAGACACCTTTCCAAATTTCTCCGCAGGCGTTCCCTCTTTCAGAAGCACCATCAGCTTCCCCATCAGCCCCTCCCTCCACTTTGATTGAGTGATTGATTGATTGGTTGGTTGGTTGAGTTGTTTAATCAACTCGTTTGGCCGCCCATCTCAGTGTTCTCATGCCCTATTCCGTGCAGTGATACCGTTGAGAGAAGGAAGGGGCAGGAGGGAAAAATCGGAGAAAGGGAAGGGCCCTTACCGTGCTTGCGCCACACGCTTCTTCTCGCCTCCCGGGGACTCCTCAGGGAACCTGGGCAGCCAAACAGTAGCATCTCTGGAGACCAAGAGAGGCAGCGAGCTGAGTGCGAGGCTCATCCGCCACCCTCCACCAGCATCGCCCGAAGCACATCCACCTGCATCGGCCTGGTGACTTCATCCCTAGCTTCCACCTGCCAACTTCCACTGCCTTGTGTCCATGAAGATCCGCTGGATTCAAAAGGTGCACCGTGAAGGGTGTCAAGGGAGCCGGAGGGACATTCCCGAAGGAATGCCCACTCCAGCTATCCGTTGGCATCCATCCAGGCTCACTATCCAGTTTCACCCCGTGAATATCAACACAGCTTCTGTCGGCTGGCTTCCGAAGGTCCATTTCCACCAGCTTCACCATCCAACGTCTGCCAGCTTCAGCCTTGGGACATCCGCAGGCGTCTGAAGGAAAGCTCCGCCAGCTTCAGAGGACCAACCTCCACCGGCTTCCACTAGGTCCATCGACCTGACCTCAACGGGCTTCAAACCACGGGCATCTGCCGGCTTCTGGCAGCAAACTCGCGTCCCACTCAGCAAGTCCCCCCGCTTTCGCTAGGGAACCTGCCTTTTTGGTTGGCCGCTCCCTCATTTGCTTGTCCCGTGCCAGCCGCAAAGGGTGGGGAAGCTCAAGGCACCCTCTTGGCTGATCCGCTGGAAAAGATCCAGTTCTGGGTACAAACTCTCATGTCATTCCAGAGCAGTTCCTCCCTTGGGTCAGGCACCGCCTTCTAGATCCACGTCTCACTTAGCTGAAAAGCACTGGAAAACTCCAATCTTGTCAGAGGGCTTCGGAGGAGGAGGAGAAGGAGAAGGAGGAGGAGGAGGAGGAGGAACAGGAGGAGGAGGAGGTGGAGGAGGAGGAGGTGGAGGAGGAGGAGATAAATGACCACTCCCACTAATCCTGGTGAAAATTGAATTTCCTTCTTGAACCCAAAGCCATGAGCAGCATTTCATCTCCAAGAAGACCCCTTCAAGCCTCTCTTCCAAAAACTCACCGTCTTTCACTTGACTGCAACAGAGGAAATCACCAGGAAAAGACCCCATCTGGTGACCCAAAGATAGCTTCTTTCCCATCCCTGTTATCCCTATCCCCCTTAGAAATGCCTCTTCTGCAAAACCTGCCTTTCCCTCTCAGCACCTGAAAGAGGCAGAAGAGCAACCAACCAAATTGCGATACCACAGTTGATTTCAGCTGCACAAGGATTCTCAGAATTATGGGTCAGGATGGTTGAAGGAACTTGCTTATTGCCTTTTGTAGGATGCTAAAATTTGGGAGACGTGATACTACCTTGACAGGAACAGGGGATGTTGAGAGCAGATGTTTGTCAGGTGCCAGAAAGAAGTTTGTTGAGAGGTCAGAAAGCTGGAAGGGGGTCTAATAGGCACTCACACCTCAATCCTTTAGCAGCAGAGACCTTGACCACAGAGAAGATGTCCTTTGGCATCAAAAGCCCTTTGGCAGATTGCTTGACTCCTCCTTACCTGGAGCTATCCTTCCAGAGCTCGATTGCTCTAAGCGCTGAGTGGTTCTGCCAATGGTCAATGAACAGATGGCTCCAGGGTAAGCAAGGCCCCACCGTGGTAGTTCTGCCAGGAAGGAAGGGCAAGACACCTTTCCAAATTTCTCCGCAGGCGTTCCCTCTTTCAGAAGCACCATCAGCTTCCCCATCAGCCCCTCGCTCCACTTTGATTGAGTGATTGATTGATTGGTTGGTTGGTTGGTTGGTTGAGTTGTTTAATCAACTCGTTTGGCCACCCATCTCAGTGTTCTCACGCCCTATTCCGTGCAGTGATACCGTTGAGAGAAGGAAGGGGCAGCAGGGAAAAATTGGAGAAAGGGAAGGGCCCTTACCGTGCTTGCGCCACACGCTTCTTCTCGCCTCCCGGGGACGACTCAGGGAACCTGGGCAGCCGAACAGTAGCATCTCTGGAGACCAAGAGAGGCAGCGAGCTGAGTGCGAGGCTCATCCGCCACCCTCCACCAGCATCGCCCGAAGCACATCCACCTGCATCGGCCTGGTGACTTCATCCCTAGCTTCCACCTGCCAACTTCCACTGCCTTGTGTCCATGAAGATCCGCTGGATTCAAAAGGTGCACCGTGAAGGGTGTCAAGGGAGCCGGAGGGACATTCCCAAAGGAATGCCCACTCCAGCTATCCGTTGGCATCCATCCAGGCTCACTATCCAGTTTCACCCCGTGAATATCAACACAGCTTCTGTCGGCTGGCTTCCGAAGGTCCATTTCCATCAGCTTCACCATCCAACGTCTGCCAGCTTCAGCCTTGGGACATCCGCAGGCGTCTGAAGGAAAGCTCCGCCAGCTTCAGAGGACCAACCTCCACCGGCTTCCACTAGGTCCATCGACCTGACCTCAACGGGCTTCAAACCACGGGCATCTGCCGGCTTCTGGCAGCAAACTCGCGTCCCACTCAGCAAGTCCCCCCGCTTTCGCTAGGGAACCTGCCTTTTTGGTTGGCCGCTCCCTCATTTGCTTGTCCCGTGCCAGCCGCAAAGGGTGGGGAAGCTCAAGGCACCCTCTTGGCTGATCCGCTGGAAAAGATCCAGTTCTGGGTACAAACTCTCATGTCATTCCAGAGCAGTTCCTCCCTTGGGTCAGGCACCGCCTTCTAGATCCACGTCTCACTTAGCTGAAAAGCACTGCAAAACTCCCACCTTGTCAGAGGGCTTCGGAGGAGGAGGAGGAGGAGAAGGAGAAGGAGGAGGAGGAACAGGAGGAGGAGGAGGAGGTGGAGGAGGAGATAAATGACCACTCCCACTAATCCTGTTGAAAATTGAATTTTCTTCTTGAACCCAAAGCCATGAGCAGCATTTCATCTCCAAGAAGACCCCTTCAAGCCTCTCTTCCGAAAACTCACCGTCTTTCACTTGACTGCAACAGAGGAAATCACCAGGAAAAGACCCCATCTGGTGACCCAAAGATAGCTTCTTTCCCATCCCTGTTATCCCTATCCCCCTTAGAAATGCCTCTTCTGCAAAACCTGCCTTTCCCGCTCAGCACCTGAAAGAGGCAGAAGAGCAACCAACCAAATTGCGAAACCACAGTTGATTTCAGCTGCACAAGGATTCTCAGAATTATGGGTCAGGATCGTTGAAGGAACTTGCTTATTGCCTTTTGTAGGATGCTAAAATTTGGGAGACGTGATACTACCTTGACAGGAACAGGGGATGTTGAGAGCAGATGTTTGTCAGGTGCCAGAAAGAAGTTTGTTGAGAGGTCAGAAAGCTGGAAGGGGGTCTAATAGGCACTCACACCTCAATCCTTTAGCAGCAGAGACCTTGACCACAGAGAAGATGTCCTTTGGCATCAAAAGCCCTTTGGCAGATTGCTTGACTCCTCCTTACCTGGAGCTATCCTTCCAGAGCTCGATTGCTCTAAGCGCTGAGTGGTTCTGCCAATGGTCAATGAACAGATGGCTCCAGGGTAAGCAAGGCCCCACCGTGGTAGTTCTGCCAGGAAGGAAGGGCGAGACACCTTTCCAAATTTCTCCGCAGGCGTTCCCTCTTTCAGAAGCACCATCAGCTTCCCCATCAGCCCCTCCCTCCACTTTGATTGAGTGATTGATTGATTGATTGGTTGGTTGGTTGGTTGAGTTGTTTAATCAACTCGTTTGGCCGCCCATCTCAGTGTTCTCACGCCCTATTCCGTGCAGTGATACCGTTGAGAGAAGGAAGGGGCAGCAGGGAAAAATCGGAGATAGGGAAGGGCCCTTACCGTGCTTGCGCCACACGCTTCTTCTCGCCTCCCGGGGACAACTCAGGGAACCTGGGCAGCCGAACAGTAGCATCTCTGGAGACCAAGAGAGGCAGCGAGCTGAGTGCGAGGCTCATCCGCCACCCTCCACCAGCATCGCCCGAAGCACATCCACCTGCATCGGCCTGGTGACTTCATCCCTAGCTTCCACCTGCCAACTTCCACTGCCTTGTGTCCATGAAGATCCGCTGGATTCAAAAGGTGCACCGTGAAGGGTGTCAAGGGAGCCGGAGGGACATTCCCGAAGGAATGCCCACTCCAGCTATCCGTTGGCATCCATCCAGGCTCACTATCCAGTTTCACCCCGTGAATATCAACACAGCTTCTGTCGGCTGGCTTCCGAAGGTCCATTTCCACCAGCTTCACCATCCAACGTCTGCCAGCTTCAGCCTTGGGACATCCGCAGGCGTCTGAAGGAAAGCTCCGCCAGCTTCAGAGGACCAACCTCCACCGGCTTCCACTAGGTCCATCGACCTGACCTCAACGGGCTTCAAACCACGGGCATCTGCCGGCTTCTGGCAGCAAACTCGCGTCCCACTCAGCAAGTCCCCCCGCTTTCGCTAGGGAACCTGCCTTTTTGGTTGGCCGCTCCCTCATTTGCTTGTCCCGTGCCAGCCGCAAAGGGTGGGGAAGCTCAAGGCACCCTCTTGGCTGATCCGCTGGAAAAGATCCAGTTCTGGGTACAAACTCTCATGTCATTCCAGAGCAGTTCCTCCCTTGGGTCAGGCACCGCCTTCTAGATCCACGTCTCACTTAGCTGAAAAGCACTGCAAAA